>OX465289.1:29922692-32877692 GCA_949987695.1 Merzomyia westermanni | reverse complement strand
AGAGAACACCACCTTGCGGCACCCCTTGTTTTATTCTTCGTGGTCTAGATTTCTTGTTCCTAAATTTGACTGTTGCCTGTCGAGCATTGAGGTAATTAGCGGTCCACCTCTTAAGGCCGGCAGGTAGCGGTGTCTCATCCAGATCTCGGAGGAGAGTGGCGTGATTGACCGTGTCAAATGCATTTGACAGATCAAGTGCCACGAGAACCGTCCTATGGTTTGGTGGATTTTGATTCAAACCGTTGTTAATCTGCGTTGTAATGGCATTCAAAGCGGATGTCGTGCTGTGATTTTTGCGAAAACCATGTTGATGATCGGCCCATTTTAGATTTGTAACGAAGTAAGGAAGCAGAATGGACTCTAGCAATTGCGCTACCGGCGAAAGGAGGGATATCGGACGATAAGACTCTCCTAGGTTCGCCGGCTTCCCTGGTTTTAATAGGGGAACTACAATCGCTTGTTTCCATATCTCAGGTATAACGAAGGTAGTTAGAGAGAGATTGAAGAGAGCCGCTAAATAATTCTGTCCTTCATGGCCAAGGTGTTTGATAATCTTCATGGCAATTCCGTCGGGTCCGATGGATTTTGAGGGTTTGGCCTTCATTATGGCTTCCTTAACCTCTGCGACTGAGACGGCAATGGGCGCAGTAGAGTGTTTGTGTTTGCGCGCACGTCGGAAGGCTCTTCTCTTAGTCCTATCCGCAGGTGGATGCATTATAAACAGCCGGCAAAAAGAGCTCGCGCATTTCCTGGCGTCCGATTTGACACTGTCGCCGAAAGCAATGGCGACCTTGTCTTTGTGTTTGGTCGGATTGGATAGGGCCTTGACAGTCGACCATAATTTGCCGACTCCGCCGGAGAGATTGCATGTCTCAAGGTGTTGTTTCCACTTGGTCAGCTTGTGTTCGTTGACAGTCCTACGGATTTCCGCATTGAGATCTTTTATTCTGGAATCTGCGGGATTGATAAGTCTCACTAGGTCACGTTCTCTTGTCATCGCCGCAGCTTCTGCGGGGAAATTCGGAAGAATTTCTGGTATTCTGCCAGCAGGAATAAAGCGGCAAGAGGCTGAATCGATGATCTTGCGAAACTCTCTTTCGCCTTTGCGTACGTCCGTTGGAGTGGGTAAGGCAGCGAAGGAGCGCTCTGTATATTCAGTAAAGCGGTCCCAGTCCGCTTTGGTGAAGTTGATGTATGTTACCTTATCAGTCGTTATGAAGTCGGTCGGTCGTTCAACAGAGAGTAAGATGGGTAGGTGGTCTGAAGCTAATGTAAGCATCGGTCGCCAGATGACAAAGTTAATGAGGCCCGCGCTTGTTATGGAGATGTCTGGCGAACTATGACAGTTACCTGCCACCCTGGTGGGGGCATCGCCATTGACCGTACAGAATGCTGAGTTGTCTATTTGGTCTGCAATAGCCTGTCCTCTGCTGTCTGCTGGCAAGTTGGAGTGGCAGAGATCGTGATGTGCGTTTAAGTCGCCTAGGATTAGACGTTTATCGCCCCTTAGCAACGCACTAATGTCGGGATGATAATCTCTAGGACAGCACGTGGCAGCGGGAATGTAGATGTTTATAATTTGCAGGTCGACGTCAGGGGAAAATAGATTATATTGTACAGAGTGATGTGTAATGAACGCAAGGCCACCCCCATGACCGCTGGGACGGTCTTTTCGATGTACATTATACCCATCACAAGTTCGTAAGTCCGATCTTGTGTTCAATTGTGTCTCTTGTATCGCGGCGATTTTGATGTTGTGCGACTTCATAAAGTCAGTTATCTCCGCGATCTTTCCAGCTAATCCGTTACAGTTCAGCTGCAGAATTTTGAAGTGTGTAGCAGGGGAGACGGGGGACATACTAGGCGTGAGGGACGGATGCGTTTGCCTAGGTGGAGGTAGGCTAAGGCCTAAACTATGTCGCAGTCTACTGCAACAGGGAGCCCAGAGCACATAAGGATATGACACAGGCCAAGGCAATTGTTGCACTTGACCGATGTCGCAGGCGTATATAAAGTGAAAGGTGCAAGGAGGTGGTGTACCTGACCCACGTGCAGGCTGGAAGCAGGGGGGGGGCATTAGGGGCAGAGACAGAGGGGACTGACGCTCGGCGATGCTCATATCTGACCTATTCCGGGGGGGATAGGGGTGTTGAGCGGCCGTGTGAGATGGAGACGCTGGTGTGCGTGAGCGACAGTCGGGAGTGGGTGAGGCAGGGATGGCAGCGGTGCTGCCAGTCGTATAGACTGAGCCACTATTGTGACTATTGGAAGTAGTTAGAGGCGGTAAGGGAGTGCCGGAGCGGCGACTACCGCGGGACGTCCTCGGACGTGTACAGCAAGGTGCCTCAAAAGTACTAAAGAAAGTACGGGGTCTGTGGATGGCAGGGTTAAGCCCTGAACATCCAGATTTATGTAACCATCTCTTACACTTGGCGCATTGTACCGAATACGACCGTTTAATATAATATGATCTTGATCTTTAGCTCCTAAGTTCAAATGATCGTTTTAGGCTTTTAACTAACTACATATAGGGTAGCGTTCTGGTTTAAACGGATTTTTAGGACCCGAAAAAAAGTATAACATAAAGAGAAAAATCGTTCGCGAGGTGTCGTGCATGTAGAGTTTATCAGGATTCGTAGGAAGTTAGAGAACATTGTGATCGGTTTTTAATTAACTATAAGATGAGCTGTATACTCGAAAATTAGAAAATATTTGAGAAAGAGGTGATTTTAATATTAAAACGGCAACAACTAGACGTTCACCATGGCGTGATCTCAATCACAATTGTTTCAGTCATCCCGTTATTCTTTTGACTACATTCATATCCGTTTTCTTTCGCGTTTGTCCTGGTGCAACTTACCGGAATTTGAAGCTTGGAATATTTTTCCGACACCGTTAAAACAAACCCGCTAAGTTACTAATGCACAAGGTGTTTTGAAAGGTAAAAAAATGCGGCATTTGATTATGCCGAAAGTTGGGTCAATGATTAAGTTATTTAGGGAAAAATTTACCATTGGATTAGATTGTCCAAGGAAACAAAGTCGCTGTATGTATATCTTGAAAATGAATTAAAATCTCACTAGTTGGCGCACCGATCAAATTGTTAAAGGGAAACTTTCCTATTAACTTTGTAATCTATTACATCCTTACTTGACTTAATATTTACATATCCTGATACTTATGGCAGACCCTTCAGCAGTACGTGTAAGTGTCCTTTCACATATATGTAAATTTACGTAAAAAAAATTTTTATGAATTTTTTATTGCCTTTGGTTTTACCTACTTATTCTATAATCTTTTTGATATTTACGCCTGTAAACTTTAATTTATGTATGTGTGTACTACAATTTTATTTTATAACCTCACCCATTATCGCAATGGCATTCGTAATAGCTTAAAAAGTCAACCCTTTGGGGGTAGAAATTTTTTATTAGTCAATAATGAAAGTATATTTTTATTTGCAAAAGTAAACAAGTAAGGACGGCGCTGTCTTCGGCTGTGCCGAAGGCTTTATACCTTTCATGAATACTTGCAAACTTAAATACGCATTGTTTAAAGTTCTCTAAAACTTTGCCAGCAATACATTTAATTTTCTTTTACCATCTATAAGCAAATATCTCACCAAGTTTCAAGTTTTAATATTTCAAAATGAGGGATAAATGGTCATAATCCTCTTATTTGAACGATCGGTTGGATGGGAGATATATGCTATAGTGACCCGATTATACCGGATCCGACAAATGTCTAATATAATACAAAAATACTTCCGTGTGCCAAATTTCATCGAGATATCTCAAAAATTGAGGGACTAGTTTGCGTTCAAACAGACGGACGGACGGACAGACGGACCGCCAGACGGACAAGGCTGTATCAACTCAGTTCATCGTCCTGATCAATTTGGTATACCATTACTTAATGGTGGGTCTATCTCTTATATTTCTAAACGTTATAAACATCGGACCAAAGTTAATATACCATTTCATGTTCATGAAAGGTATAAAAATGCGGGAAAAAATTTTTATTTAACAAAGCTTTTATGTTCAAGGGCACTAAAGGTACTCAGCCCTTTACACCAACCCTGTATTATTTCAGAATAGACTTAGTGCATGCCACAAACTAGACTCTAGAAGTGCGTAAATAGACCACTCCAAATGTCAAACAACCATCCACACTATAGGGCCGTTGTTGTGAGGATAGATATGTCATGAGCGGCTCTCACTGAGAGCACTAAGAATTGATTTGTAGTCGCTTTAATATCTCAAGCGAGCAGTACAGAACATGAGCGTAACGTGAACTTCATTCCTGATACAAGCAATATTTACAAAACTTATATAAATGATTGTTGCTGTTAGAATGCTCTACACAGGAGTTAATATTATTTTTGTAATCTTCGGGGTTAGATTGTTGCAAAATAAGTACAAAAGAAAATGAAATAAAATAAAATGAGAAAAATATAATCACATAAAATAAAAACAGAAAGGTAAAGGAGTAAAAGGAAAGGAAAAAGAGAAAGAAGAACTTAAAAAAAGAGCAACCCAATTGACACAAAGGAACGCGAATGAAATGAGAGTATAGAAAAGAACCAGAGGAAATGAAAGTGCAGGTATGGGAAGGAAACGTTAAAATTAATTCTAAATAGAATGGAATGGAAAGAAAGTGAAGGCAAAGGACGGAAATTACAGGGAAGAAGAGGAAAACGAAAGGAAATAAGTAAGGAAAGGGCTGTCTTCGACTGCGCCGAAGACTTTATACCTTTCATGAATACGCATCACAGTTTTAAGTGTCCGATCCTTACTCACAATTAGTAAAAACTCTGCAAAACTGATACTTTAAAGATACTTAGCCCAAACCCCATTTATCGGAACAATCGATTGTATGGGAGCTATATGTTATGTTGGCCCGATCTGGCTGATTTTCACTACACACATTACACACATAATAACTACCAAACTTCAAAGTGTTACGTTCCTAGGTTTTTAATTGCAAAATTTATAGCCCAAAACCCATTTATCGAGACTATCGATTGTATGGGAGATATGCGTTGTATTGCTCCGGTCTTGCTGATTCTAACGAATGATTAATCTCATGCAAAATGGCGGCTCCATACCAAATTTCATCAAGATATCGCATAAATTGACGGACTAGTTTTCGTACAAACAGACAGACGGACATGGCTAAATCGACTCAGCTCATCGTCCTGATCATTTCAGTATACTTATTGGTGGGTCTATCTCCTCTGCTTCTCATACTCACAAACATCGGACCAAAGTTATAATACCATTTCATGTTCATGAAAGGTATAAAAATATAAAAAATAATATAGAAAAGGAAACTAAAGTAAAGGAACGGAATGGAAAAGAAAGAGGTGTAAAGAACAAAAGCATGACGGAAATGAAAGGAAACGATAAAAAAGAATACAATAGAATAATAAAAATAGAAACTTTAGTATTGCAAGGAGCAATATAGCTCCTTAGACATTGCGATGACGCGGGATAAGGGCTATAGGCTACTAAAGAAGAGGCATTTCAGCTTTTCTTCCAGCTTCGATTTTATTCAGGTTCGTTCAGATTACTGTGCATCGGTGATTGCCTCTTTTACTTATTTCAATACCGTCAGTAGGGAGGTGAGTTTCCTGACAGGAGCTTGATGTAAGCCGTAATTTGAAACTGCTTGAGCAGTGCTAATTTTGTTGAAAGAGGGAGGTGTGGCGAGTTAGACCAGGTTACATTGAAAACACAGCGTTTGGTCGGGTGAGTAGATCCAGCTATGGCGAGAATGCTTTTTTGCTAGCGCCCTCACGACGAATGCCGTCATTTAGGCACAACCCCACCTATTGACGAAGAGAAACCCGAAATTTCGAGGGGGACAAGAGTTACTCTGACAAAACTTAGAGTTTTGTTCTCTTGCAGATTAAACTCTTCATTATCCAGACTGAACCAGAATGTAGTATGTCCACCCATGACATTAACAATCTGTTCACACGCGCTTCGGAGCAGACTCCATCTAACACCATGCTCATATGGTTTTGGAATTCAACATAAACTCCTACAGCCAGGCGAATATTATTGCTCTGAGCTTAACCATTGTAGCTGGCTGGGTGGTTTATGAATATCCGCCGTCCTTCTCTAGTCCCGCCAGCTATTTCACGAGGCACGACAGTATGCCTTCGTAAGTACTTTGAGCTTTGATCACTTGGCTCTCCCGATGACTTATCCCTTGGAGAGGTTGATCTTATTCTATTATTTTTATTAAAGACGTCACCGTTAAACGCAATTACAAAGGCGGCATCGCTAGCTGTTGTAGTTGTTGTTGTTGTTTGTAACGACAAAAACACTCCCCGAAGGTTTTGGGGAGTGTTGTCGAATTGTGAGTCCTTGGCCGGATTTGAACCCGGAACACTCCGGTACTCCCTTGCGGTACTGACCGACTGTCGTGGTAGCGATTTGGTATTAGCAGTGCAACCTTCTAAGTCATGTCTTTCCCTAAGGAAGGAGAAGATGGGTAGTGAGAGGTGAGAGGCATTACATCCATAAATCAACCATCGAGTTGCACGTCATTTCCTTTGTGCATTTTAGTCGCCTCTTACGACCGATATGCCTACCTCGGGCATATTCTAAGCCCCTTACTCGCAGGGGTAATTGCTCGCTGTATTGGCCTTTGATTGAGTTTTCTGCGGTGTTGTGAGTCTTACATTAACGAAGATGTGAAACAGCGCAGCAGCGGTATCTTCACTTATAACATTCCATCAAATCAAAGTATTTAAAATGTTTGAAATGGGAATATTTAAAAAATAAGTTCTCATTCTTGTCTTCTTTGGGTATTTTACTACCAGTGTGACGGGGGCTTAGAACCGTTTTTTCTGAGTCAGCTGCTAAAACTCGTCCATTCAGTTCATTAATGTTTGCTTCTATCAACCACCCCTATAAAGGTTTTCTCACTATCGAACCTCGCTTAGAAGCTTCCAGCACTCAAGTCTATAAAGCTACAATGAATTTGTCCATTATGATTCTGATAATTTCAATAAATGAGTTATAGTAAGAAATTATTTCCAATCTGATAGCCTCAAATAAAAACTTTATCAATAAATATATTAGCTCATTCATATTAAATCGAGCCACTTCACAGTTACGCTATCTTATTCATAAAGCAAATTTGGCTAATAAAATAAGTTTTACGATTTGCTTAAAATGATTTCCCATCACAAAAATTTAGCCAGCCATCAGCTGGTTTGGCTTCAGCTTATAATAAAGCGATAAATTTGGCAAAACTTCGAGAGCAACTTGTTGGTTGTACGCCACAGTAAATGCTGCGTTTATCCTTTAGTATTTACTACACCAAGAAGGACATACCGTAAACTTTGGAAAATGTGGGAGAAGTGGCGAAGAAGGCACGTAATATATTTGCATTTTTCCTAAATAAATAATTGATATTCCATGCTCATTGCAGAATTAAATTTACGAGTCCATAATAAACAATTATGCTAAAGTGCTAAAATAGTTGGAATTTATTATACGGCATATATACATTTTTCTTTATTAATAAGCTCTTAAGCAGGTCACATATTATACAAACTAAGAGTTCGAAAAAAAGTCACAGCAATGCACACATTCGATCAATAAGTTTAGACCATCATAGGTAACCTTCAATTGAGCTTTGTTCGGTACCACAAGGTATGTATTTATTCCATGAGCTGTTTTAAAGGAAAACGGTGTACGCAATGATATATTAACTTTTAAGTAATAACAAAAATTATAAATAATACAAACAATAATGATTTTCACAAAAATTATTACTCTTGGCCTTGAACATATTGATTAATAAAAATACTTTAAAAATGTATAGAACGAAAAAATTCTATTGACAAGAAACCGTTGTTCTGTTAGCCTAACGATTAACAGAACGTATAAAAATTCCTCTGATGGAGAAGTCTAGCAGATTCCTAAATAGATTTATAAAAAAGGGTGGGTGCCTCGCGTTCAACACACCACTAATAACATAAACTATTTGTTCCCGACATACGGCATAGTGGTCCGGCCAGGCGATGTCGATCTGCAAACTATCAGTCTTTGCATACCCCTATCCGAATTAATGGTCTCTATGAGATGATAAGTTATATCAAAAATTTAATTTATATAAATAGTTAAATTTATAATTTTGAAATTATTAATAATTTTTCAAATAATTTTTAATTGTAATAGTTAATAATTTCAAAATTTTTGAGATTTTTAGAAAATTTTATTTATATATTAAATTATTCTTCAAAATTTTTATCCTTAATTTTATTATTTATTTAAAGTTGATATTATATTTAAATTTTAAGTTTCACTTAGAATTTATTTGTTACAAATATTGCAAACATTTTGAAATTATTAACTATTTTTCAAGTAACTTTTTAACTGTATATTTATAAATAATTTTTTATAATTTAATTAGGGAATAATTTATAAATATGGTTTATTGAGGTTTTAATTGTGGGAGTTATTTTATTTTTAAATAAAAAAATGTTATTAATTTATAATGATAATTTTATTTATTTTGAATATTATAATAATAATAAATAATCTATTAAATTTGATTATTTATCTTATATATTATATTAAAAATTAAGTTTTATTAAAAATTAAATTTATTTAAAATTCTGGCCAAATTCTTGACGACTTCAACGCAAACCATGATCTCTGGCACTCCAACTTGGTAGCGGATATCAGAGGACAGGCACTTCCATAGTAAAGAGAAGACTCAGCATTCTCCATCGTAAGTGCAGGGTTTATCAACAGCGCCTGCTGTCGGCCTATGCTAACATTGTTATCTGACCATCTACCCATAATTGTCTCAATCGAGCAACCTACTCACTTCATTACATCAGAACGCCGTACTTTTGTCAACAACAACAAATCAGACTGGGACCGTTTTAGGGAATATATAGAGCGTTTCTTCGCTATCTTACCCACACCGACAAACGTTTGCCAAGGGTTGCGACTCATCAATCCCGTAGATCCCCGAAAAAAAGATATCATTGCTGAAATCCGATGGACAGTCAATGAACACAAACTGACTAAGTGGAAACAACAGTCAAGGCAATATCAAATCCGACCAAGCACAAATAAACCGTAGTCATTACCTTTGGTGACAGCGTCAACTTGAACCCCAGGCGATTCGCGAGCTCTTTTTGCCGACATTTATCGGCTGATAGGGCATCCACCTGCTGATAGGGTCAAGAGACGAGATATCCGTCGAGTGCACAAACACCGACACAACACAGCGCCCAAACATGCGATTCTGGTTCCCTTGTTAAACCTGCTCCGCCGGCGAATCAAGGAGAATCACACCACCTTATTACTATCCTGTCGCCGGTTTCGGAGTTATTGGAAGCTACTCTGTACTACAAATCTGAGCTCGACCTAGCACCAACATGACTTCTGTAAACAACGTCACGGATAAACTATGGTCTGAACTAACATCATCCAACCGATAGGACGGTGCTAGTAGCACTTGCCCTGTCAAAGGGATTCGACACCGTCAATCTCGCCACACTCCTAAAAAACCTAGAAGAGTCACCGGTCGCTGCCGGCGTAAAAAGGTGGACCTCTAAATTCCTCAACGGTCGGCAAGCGTCACTAGCATTTAGATACACAAGATCAAAATCAGGAAGTATTAGAAAGGGGGGTGCCCTATTCCCCAATTTATTTAAATTTTATATATCGAGACTTTCCCCTCCACCCGACGACTGTACGATTATGACTTCGAGAAAGGCCCCTCCATCGATGAACTCTTTACAAGGAAAATAAGTTATCTCCACGCTCTTTCCAGCTTCTACACCGAACCAAATTTGACCATATCTCCGATCAACGCAGACTCTCTTCACGACGTGGAACGCGCAGTTGAAGCAAGTGTTAAACGATCATGTGGATGGAGTAGCTGTACTTTCTGTCAATCACTCGAAAATCTTGAATGTAACGTTTCATAATGGTCTTACCTTGGCTAGTCATGCCACCGCAATAGGCTCATAGGTATAGAGACGCGACAAGATCCTCCAGTCACTTGTCAGCATCTCTTGGGGGAAAGATAAAGAAAAGTTGCATTCTACGTATAGGGCTATTGGCCGACCGGTTATCGCCAAATCTGGCTGACACCAGCTGGAGGAAGTTGGTAGTTTGCCAAAACACCGCCATCAGAACTGCCACGGGATGTCTTCTTATGTTAGCTGAGTCTCACCTTTATCATAGGACTAAAATGCTCAATGTTAGAGAGGAAGTGGAAGTGTTGAGCAGACAGATTTTACTGAACTGCCATACACCCAGACATCCAAATCGGCATCTATTGGATGAGGTTCTGCCACCTAGAGAAGAAAGCATCTCCGTAAGCACTATGATGAGATCGGCACCACATTACCCTGCCGTTTGATATACGTAGTCATAGGCGGCCTCTAGATGACCTCTACACCGAGTAGGTAGACAGATCCGTAAGAGCTCGGCCTGTGAACACTGTAATTGTCATCCAACGGTCTGAAATAGATGAAAAGTGCCCTGCTTTGGGGATGTCCCCTCACGATACTAAACATCTCTTTATCTGTTCAATTGAACCTACTACAATAAAACCAACATCATTCTGGTCCAACCCTGTCAAAACTGTTCGTTTCCTTGGAATTCCGTTGGAAGAGTTTGGTGACGATTGTTAGAGTGATCATACTCATTAGTTCGGGCGAAGCACTGTTAACAACAACAACAATATGCAACGGCAGGAGAACGCGATCCTTCTAAGTAGACGCGACTCTTTGAGGTAAAGTTCTTTTAACTAATTAACCGAACAAACTCTTCTGATTTCGAAACTGTTGAAGCTGCTAATTTCAAGGGACCATGCAGAACTGTCTTGGGATGTCTACTCAACTTTTGAACGAAGGATGTACATACTGTGGCCTATTTCTTATCATTTATTCGCAGCTGAAACCATTTGAATAGAGTCTTTTCTCAGCCCACTTATCACTTAAGGAAATATTTTCTCGGCCTCGGCTCTCCGCCATCTTCAGTGATTAGGCATGGGACTATTCGAATAAAAAATTAATTTATTCCAAGGCTATAAATAATTCGAATATTGCTATTTGAATTTTTGGAAACGAATATTATTATTCGTTTATTCGAATATTATTCGAAAATACTCACACTACTAACAGTGATACTTTTCGAACGGTAAATCTACAAAGCAACAGGAATCAAAGTCTTCTCTCGTCCTGATGAAATGATTCGACAAAAGAGCTTACAAACACTTATGCCGTATCTACTTAGTTGCTCAACTCTATGCATAAATTCATAGTTTGCACTCATTAGTCAGTCGAACCACACAACAAAATCAATTCCAATAAACTGAAGTGATATCCTAAAAAGGCATAGTCCTTGAGTGCGAAGGACCACCGCAACTAATTGAAGGCGTTTTTATTGAGCTACTCAACAATGCGTGACATTTGCAAAAGCTAAAACACAGCAACATACATACGATACATAAACACTTAAGCAAACAAGGCAACCTGATGGAGTAGACAAAAACTGGAGTGGCATACAAGTGGGAGATTCTCTGACCAAACGTGCGATGGTTGTGTAAAGTAACCGTGGAAATTGATTAGGAAGCAGACACGAAAGTATGTGTAGATGTGCGTCAACACTCAATATCAATAACCTAAGCCATAAATAGCCACAATAATATGGTACCTTTTACGAGCCAAGTCCTATCCTTTACAACGTCATCACTCACGCTGTACGAACGAATAGCTGATTATTGCTGCAAAATATGCGGATAACCCATCAGCGGTGGGACGGAGTGAAACTACTAATGAAACAACTCAACCGTGTCAAATAAATATATGCGAATAAGTATGAACAGAGAACATTCTCCACTGGAATACATAAAAATAAAAAATATTTGAAGTAGCTGCTTGGGTGGTGGAAGGCGTGAAATGGTACAAAATTGTGAGAAAAGGCGGAGGCAGTAGTAGGCTTTTGTTCGAACTTTAATGAGGCCAAAGTATTTGGCGCGGCAATTGTCCAATTGGCAGTTTAAGGTAGTTTTTATGCAGGGAAGTTGGACTATAAGTAAGCAATTTCAATTGTGGAAGCGAGTTGATTTAAAAAAATAAATTCCACTATGTAACAGAAAAATGCTAATCGAGGTTCTTATATGTTGTCAGCCTTATCAAGCATGCATATATTGCATACCCAAAATTTTCAATACACCGACAAAAAATGGAATGTAATAGGGACCCCCTACCCTAACTTGTATAGGTTAAAGCACATATGAAAATATAGCATAACTTGTTTTCTGTTTAATCCACCAACACGATCTTAGCAATCATGATAATACAATGTTGACTGCTGTTAACAGTATAGCTTTGTCAGCTAACTCCAGCTTTTGATTGTGTATATTTTTTACTATTACACAGTGTAATTTTGAGATTAGTGAAATACAAATTGATTCGGTTGCATGAATGGCTGTTAGTTTTGCAAAATGAATTTATCTTGCTTCCCTTATCGGCACCTATAAAACATTAGTTGTGCATGTTTAAATAAATGTCGGCTAGTGAGGCCCTAGTTGGATCCGTATCATACACCCCATCCAATTAGAAGACTCAACTATTGACTTAACTACATTTTATCAACCTTTAGGCTTTCGCACTAAAAACTTATTTCAAGAGGCACTGGAAGGAATCTGTCTGTTTTCTATAAAAACTGTTCACCTAGACCTGTGCTCAGACGTAATCAACAATGTTTTCTCGTAGCATATGCTGGTTTCCTTACAGCTTTGGGTTATTACTGACAACGAAAAAGTGCGTATATGAGCCAAAATATACCCGACAATGTCATTCGTCGAAAAAGTCATTTTCTGAAAGATGCTTCACAAGAAGTCATTTCAAAATATTCCGTTCAAGGGATTATTATGATAAATGCTCGCCTCCATCCCAGGCCCGACCGTTTTGTACACTCTCACACCCGATCACTTCTTTCGAAACAGTCCTCCCTGGCTATTTCTGCCTTATATATGTAGACTCCTAACTAATAAAGCTTTGGGGTCAGATAAAAAACACCCATCACCAGTTCAACAAACGGAAAGAAGATTAGTAGTTTCACCCTCCCTCCAACCGAATGGCGCCTGCAACGTTTTTAAAGCATGCATCTAGGACCAGACTGTAAGCAATAAAAGCCAGCCATCTCCCGCAAACTCTGAAAATGTGGGCAGTTCCCCACGTCTCGCTACCAGTGAAACCATGCTGTCCACTCTTACTGCTATCCCGACATGGAATAATTCGACTCATTCACAATAGATCTTGCAACACAGACTGCAACTCAGTGTTCTATAAATATGAAAATTGTCAGCCTGGAATTAGGAATTTTGAGGATTGGAGAAGAGTTAATTGAATCCAATTGAACTTGAGAAACTCCATAACCAAATTTGAGTGTATCGTCATGTCTTCGAACAAAAAAAGAAGCATTATTCTTCAAGGCAGAGATGTCACTACCGACAGTGAAGTATAAATTTCTGAAAGCTTACTCTTCGATTTCATTTTATTCCAAAGCAATGGGACTGCAAGGGAGACGATTTTTGGATGTGTAGCAAAGGAAACAAGTAAGAAATTCTAAGTCTGTGAAAGTAAGCTGAAAAGTTTCTAAGTTTGTCAAACCGACAAGTCGTCCAGCCAAACTGACTTTTGAAGTTTACTGAGTTCGTTAGATTCGCGCCAATAATGATATGAAAGTAGCAGCTTAGGATAAAGAGTTCCCTCACTTTCCGTTTGGCATTTTTATACAGGCCATTATGCGCCTATTTTAAGCCAATAAGGAAGCTCTAGTCCCTACCTATAATGTTAAGAAGAGTAATGAGTAAATCGTTGATCCATTGAATTAGCAGTTGAAACTATTCGGTACTTGAATGGTGATAGGATTTGCTGGAGAGGTTGACGATGTGATCAAAGTTGTTGAAAGATTTTGGATTAAAACCTAAAACAGAAGCACAGTCAATGCTGAACTTATAGTAGTTTTGGCTACACAAACTGCAGAGGAAGTTTTATCTGGTATCACAAGGGCTCCTGTCCTTAGAGGTTATACAGACAATGTTCTTGTAAACGACCTTTTTGGAACTTACTTAATGTACAATACCCAAAGGTGAGTGTGCCTCCTTCACACTACCAGTTCGTATGACAGTGCTCGAGCTTTTCCGAAGCTTTTGTTAATTGACGCATGGTTTGGTTTTGCGACAGCCTCCTTGGATGACACCATCTACTGTGCGAGTTTAGCAACATTTTGAAAATTACTGTGATGGTGTCCAGATGATCCACTCTATCATACTAAGTCTAAGCAGCTCAATAGTATCCAAAGATTATAAACACACACTCTCATACGTTATATATAACTCGCGTCTAGTTTTCTGTGGTCTACACGTCGACAAAAATAATCCAAGAAAATTTACAGCAAACGGAAACTGGCGAAAGTAGTTGGAATAGCCAACAAGGAGCAAAACATAAGCTACAAGAAGAATTGAAGCCATAAGTATGTTTGTAATGGTGCTGACATGCTACCGCACAATGCTACAAAAGGAAGATCCTCGGACAATCATTATTAAGCATTACACAAGAAGTATAATAAAGGAAATAAAATGTACACAAGAAAGAAAAAATTCCAACAAAATTGAAACGGAAAACATATGCACTCACATATAAACTTATAAATCTGTTGTTGCTGAAGTGATGGGATGTGTCAGTTTGCGGTGGACAAGTTAAAAAGGAATGAACAAAGAAGGAAGAAACTAAGCATATGTGGCAACAGGATATATTTTGAAGAGCATACAAACATATATATATATATATATACAGCAGTATTATCTGAATTTTTGTGTGAAAAGTTCTCCGATGCTCAAGGGGAGGAATGTATTTGTGCGATAAAACAATTGTATGACCAATTTGGAGCTTGGAAATATGAAAAAAGATTGTTATAGTGCATTGATGTACGAAATAATTTCTATCCTGATTAACTTAGCAATCGGCCGCTGTGGTATAGTAAAAGTGCCTAGATCTAATATACCGAAGCTTCAAGATTCAAGTGCAACCAACATCAAAATGTTTAAGAAGATTTTTTTTCCTCTCGACAGTGTTCAATAGCCCTCCGAGTTTATTTCTAATATGAAGGACACCAGAAACAAGTAAGGAAGTCTAAGTTCGGGTGGAACCGAACATTAAATACCTAGTAGTGATCTATTATGTCACTCCAATTTACGCAGGTCTATTTTAGTCTTTCAGTTTGTATTTGCGTTCAAATAGACAGACGGACGGAGAGACGGACATGGCTACATCGACTCCGCTCATCGTGCTGATCATTTTATTGAACTTTTCTCTTCTTGTTCTCATAACATACATTTAATGAAAGGTATGAAAATCAAAAAAGATATACAACTTCGCTATTGCAGTGGGCTATTAACTACGTGCCCGAATATTTTGCTTGTGTGTTTCCCGATTTGGTTAATTTTTGGCTGGAGTATAATTTTCATTGGAATATCAAGATTGAATTATAAGCGATTGCCTTTGAAAATAGCAAAAATTGTATGCTGAAAAGTGGGCGGCGCCACGAATACTTCCTCAAAATTGACAAAATGTGTTTGCGGCCGAGTTTTTCTTAAAAAGTTTATTATGTGTGCAAAATCTAATTGAGATAACTTGCTTAGTTCTAGAAATATCTGGGCGTGGACATTAACCGATTTCACCCATTTTTACAGCAAACAGTTATTTTTATATATAGAACATTATCACCAAATTTCGTTTCGACAAATCAATTTTCGGAGGAGTTATGGCATAAAAAGTTTTGTGAAAATTTTTAAGGTTTTTGGATTTCTTTGTTTACGGAAACTTTAAAAGTGAAATATAAATAATATAAAGCTATTTTATGCAAAGTTATTGCCTATTTAATATGTCTACGGTCCTCTTCAAAATATTTTAAATAAAAGTGGGCGTAGACCTTAACCGATCCCGCCCATTTTTGCCTGGAACATTCCTTACATACCTACCTGGAAACCTACGTGCTGAATTTCGTTCCGATATCTTGAACGGTTTTTGATTTATGATTAATGTTATTTCAGAAATTTCTTGAAAAGATTAAGTTTCTTTAAAAAGTGGGCGTGGCTATCATCCGATTTCGCCCATTTTAAATAGCACTCGGAGATGACTGCCAAGGAACCCGTATACCAAATTTCATTAAGATATCTCAAAATTTACTCAAGTTATCGTGTTCACAGACGGGCGGAAGGACGGACGGACATGGCTCAATCAATTCCTTTTTTCCTTTTTATAAGTCAATATGTATCTCGATCCGTTTATGCCGTTACGTACTGCCGTTAGGCGACTCAAGTTAATATACCTTGTGTGTGTAGCACTACTAATCTAGTTACAAGGGATGTTGGCATTTGGAATTGGCATAAAAGAAGTAGTACCCGCCAATTCGTGGGAAAAAAACTAAAGATAGATATACGAGTATGTCGAGCCAAGTTATTATTATTAGATCACCAATTCAAGCAATCGAAATTAGACCATGACCCCAACGCAACGATCTATACAGAAAACATATCCTCTTTAAGAGTGTAAAGAAGCGGTAAGCAAATATTCAAACACATGGCAGATTTCTGGGGAGTTCAAAAACGCAACATGCACATCTACTAATTACAGGGACTAAATCTATGTACAGGCTCAGAACGTACAGCTGAGATAAGCATTAAATGTCAGCGTTTTCACTATACCAACTACTAACTACAATAAAATCCTCTGAGTGACGGGAAGGAAAAATCGTTCTCAAAGCACTTGCTGTTAATACAGCAAAGACACTTTTGCTAGCGAAATTAAAACGGGGCAAGCGACCAGCCGGTTGTTCTACGCTTCGCCGTTATGGACACCTTTTATCGCCATCATTGTATACGGTAAGAATAAAATATGAGTGCGAATGGATCTTAAACTTTAAGTCGGACTTTGCTTATACAAAACTGAAAATTGCATTCAATTATATGCAGTAGTTTTTGAGTCATGCGTACACAAATATACAGAGAGACAGACAAAATTTTTAAAAATTATTGTTTTGGATTCTATTGGCTCCATAATGATCCCTGCTATACATTTTTCTTGACTATCACTATTGGGCGTTATCAGTTAAGGTCTCCGCCCACTTTTATATGAAAAATTTTGAAGAGGATCGCAGGTATATTAAAGAGGCAATAACTTTGCCTACAAAAGCCTTACATCATTGATATTTCACTTTTAAAGTTTCCGAAAACTTAAAATTTTCGAAAATTTCCGCCCCTTTTATAGTGGACTATTCCACAAAACTTTTTATGCCATAACTCCGCCAAAAATTGATTTATCGAAACGATATTTCGCGAAAATGTTGAATATATAATGGTACGGGTTTGCTGTAAAAATGGGCGAATTCGGTTAAGGGTCACCCCAAGTTTTTTAACATAGTTCTGAAAAATTTGTTTGCAAAATGTAAAACGCGATATTTTTATAACCATGCAAGCTATATCAATAAGATCTTGTGCACATAATATGTTTTTAATGAAAACTCGACCACAAAACTGTGTGGGTTTTGATGAAGTAGGCATGACGCCGCCCACTTTTCAGTATAAAAATTCTGCTAATCTCAAAGGCGATTGCTTATAATTCAATCTTGATATTTCAATGAAAATTATACTCCTGCCAAAAAATTGCCAAATCGGAAAACACACAAGCAAAATATTCGGGCACGTAGTTAATAGCCCACTGCAATAACGAACTTATATATCTTTTTTGATTTTCATACCTTTCATAAACATTAACAACCCGATTCTAAACGAAAAATCCGCACGTATTTTTCCGCTACTCCCTATTCCCTTATTCTGAACACAAAATCCGCAAGTATATGTTCGCTTCTCGCTCTTCGCCTATTCTAAACGATGTTCGAAAAGGCGAAAAGTGGTTTGGCGAGTAAAGTAGGTATCACAAATGAAAATAAAAGAGAGAATACACAACAGTTTTTTGCGAGATATTGTAAAATGTAAGTAAATTTAACTTCTAATAAAAAAATTACTTTTATACGTTAATATCATATTGCTTCTGTGTTTTAAGGACGAAAAGTATAAATAAGCTGAAACTATAAACTTTAGTAAACCTTATGCAAGGGCAGCCGGAAATTCCCGCGCCTTCTATTAAGGAAGAAAGAAAGCGCTGAATAGATTTTGGAAAAATGAGAAGGAGTTAAATTCGGCAGGACCACCAGCAAAATGTATAGTGGAATGGAAAAAGGTACTCTCTTATTTATAACACAAATTTTAACAATAGGAGCTTAATCGGCGAAACTACAACTGCT
This sequence comes from Merzomyia westermanni, assembly GCA_949987695.1. NCBI lineage: Eukaryota > Metazoa > Arthropoda > Insecta > Diptera > Tephritidae > Merzomyia > Merzomyia westermanni. Next base: position 32,859,330 of record OX465289.1, on the reverse strand, counting down.
TTTTGGCCTGTTGTGTGCGCGTTGGTAAAATGTCCAACAAATATTTGTATCCTATAGGTTTAATTAATCTGCAACACAACTGAATCAATAAAATGTACTAAAAATAAATTTGTTTCCGCTTACAATGATTCCGGCAACTCATGTGTGTTCTTATAGATCTCTGTTGAGGTTCATGTGCTACAGAATCTTCGGTTTCTTCTTCTGCTACCATTCGAAAGGCAATACTATGCATTTTTATTCTTAATTTTTTTAATTTAACAACTTTTTTATCAAAAACTTTTATTTTTCATTCATTGATTACAAAAATTAGGGTCAAAACAAGACATAAATTAGCAACACAGCTGAATTCGAAACCCCTCTTCGCCAACTTATCTGTTCACTATAGAAAGAGAATTGGCGGAAATTTTCCTGGCGAACAAAAATTTCCACAAGGAAAGAAATCCGAGCGGATATTTAGAATCGGGCTGTAAATGTATGTAAGTATGAGAAGAAGAAGAGAAAAATTCACTAAAATGACCAGCACGATGTGCGGAGTCGATTAAGCCATGCCCGTCTCTCCGTCCGCCTGTCTGTCTGTCCGTCTGTCTATTTGGACGCAAACTAGTCTCTCAGTTTTACAAAAGAATGCTGAGATTCGTTGTTTGCTTTCGCCATTTTATAATATACTAGCGAACCCGGTAGACGTTGTTTTGACGTTTTGATACATAGAATACATCTATATAGAAAAAGTCATTAACTTAAAGCAAATAAACTCCTAGCTATACCGAACTGCAGCTTTACATAATCTTGGGGGTTTTCCAAAAGCAATATACAGACTGTGTCGTGCCCAGCGAACTCCTGAACTTATCGGGAAAGTGCAAGAGCAAAAACAAAACCCGGCTGAGTTCTTTGGCGCCTATAAAAGACACCCTTTTTATATCTATTTTTGTTACGCACACAGAGTATATTTCTTCATTCGGCATAAACGAATCGAGATATATATTTATTAATGTATATCAAAACGTTCAGGATGAAAAGTAAAATATCCGGGCAAGTAGTTAATGCCCCACTGCAAAAGCGTGGAGGATGAGCTGAGTCGATGCAGCCATGTCCGTCTCTCGATACGTCTATCTGTCTGTCCGTCTGTCTATTTGAACGCAAATACGAACTAAAAGTATTAAAATAGACCTGCGTAAATTGGGATGACATAATAGATCACATTCCTAAATCCAGAAATCCATGCTTAACCACATTGTTATGGTGAAGAGTATACAGTAGCAACTTTTGCTTTCTTCTTTCATACGTCAAATAAAGAAGACAAATGCGGAGCAAGTCACCAAGTGGCCAAATTACTTTACGACTAGTTTACGTAACCTGTGACTCTTTTTGTGCTTTACAACAACCATAAAGCTCAACATACAGTGCACAAAGCTATTGCAAATACTCCAGCTGTTGATGAGTAAGCGAATGGTTTTCTGTAGAAGCAAAAAAAAAAGAGAGTTATTCTGTCACCTAATTGTTTTCGTGGGAGAGATCATCAATTTTCGTCGGAGGTAACAATGAATTAGCAAATGATAGTTGTACCCGTTGTTTGTTCGTGGATAACAATGTGGCAGCTGGTAGCGAGATGTGATAAATAAAGTAAGTTCATACAAGTGTTTGAAGTTTAGAACTTGAATGGCCGCACACTGGATTCAGTTCAGACATGTTGTTGAGATAAGCCAAAAAATGGAACGAATATCCTTACTGGTTTTTTGCAAAAAAACGAAAATGCTCCTTAAGGAGTATCAGAGTACTCCACAACTTATCCTCATTCATATAAAATAAATTTTGTCCATCACCAAATCCATCTCGGAGTACTAAATTTCTTTGCTCCTGAGCAGCGGCCGTAACTGTTACAAGTTTTATTATAGAACTCTATAATTGATTATTCCAAATTTTTTTGAATAAAAATCACCAATGACCTTTATTTTTTTGATCGAAACTTATTCCTTGATAGATATTTTCTCTTTCAAGAATACAAATTAAATTTTAAGTTTTAACTTTTTTCGCGGATCGAAAAGTTCAAATAGGCATTGCGCGTTTTTGGCAAGTAATTGTTCATAAATATTGGTTGTTAACAGTGATTCGCCCTGCCTACTTGACACAATTACTTTGAAAATCGTCATCATTCTCTTCTAACGGAAGTCGAAGTAAACAAACCGGCTTGGACCATAGTGATATTAGTGTTAGAAGAACGGAATTGTGGCAACATGACTCCAGCCTCCTTCGAAAAGACTCGCTCCTCTTCAACCCTTACAGGTGATTGAACATCAATTACGGGGTTCACAGGCCGAGATCTGAGGGATATATCCATTGACTCGATGGGGAGGTCGTGAGAGCCCGCCTATGGCTACGTATATCAAACGGCAGGGTAATGTGGTGCCGATCTGATCATAGTGCTTACGGAAATGCTTCTTTATGTCTCTAGGGGCGGAACTTCATCCAATAGATGTCGGTTTGGATGGCGGGGTTTATGGCACTTCTGTGAAAACTGTTTTCACAACATTTCCGCTTGCTCACGAGCATTGAGTCTCTTGATAGATCTTAGACTCAGATGACATAAGAAGACATCCCGTGGCAGCTATGATAGCGGTGTTTTCACAGACTTGAGACTTCTTCCAGTTGGTATCAGCAAGGTTGGGCGACCATACCGGTCGGATCTTATATGTAGCAAGCAACGTCTCTTTGGCTTTTCCCCAATTGCAGCCATCAAACGACTTGAGGATCTTGTTGCGGCTCTCTACCTTTGAAGCTGTTTATAAAACCTTCAAACATTTTCATGCTATCAGTTGAGGTGTTTTTTTTAATATTTCTTCAAACTCGTTTACATAAAAAAATTGCATTTTCGGAGGTATTTTTAACTCGATTCAACTTACGTAAACTTATTATATTTTCGAAATATTTTATTCAACACACTGTACGATGGAAAAGAGGTATCCATTTTTTATCAATTGAAAAAATAAAAATGAAAAATAATCAAAATTTGTAAACTAAAGTTTTCAGACTCAGACTTGGCCCATTTTATTAAGCGACACGTGGCAAAACTCATTTGTTATTACAAAGCTCCGCTGAAATGTTTTGTAGCACCTCTGAAAGCCTCAAAGCAATGACGACTTTATACGAGCTTTTATAAGACCTCCTTTTTTTTGTTGTAAATTCCTACATTCTTGTATTATCCTGCCACATTCGAAAGGGCTTTGTTCCTCAAGCACTTAAGTTGCAAGCGACATACACACAACGCAACTTAAGTGCCCATTGTCGGTTTGCCACTTTTATGCATTGTTGATGATCACGCTTATGATTTATGACGATGGACTATTAGTATGAGCTTGAAAGGGTACATATGTGTGTGATAAAAATACATATTTACATTTTATATTCCAACATATGAATTAGGAAAATTTTACACCTTGATATAAACGAGCACATACATACATACATTGTACTAATATTTTTCGCTTTGGAATTAGAGCAACAACCACATAAAATATAATACTAACACATACATTCATACGTAGGCGGGTGTTCGGGAGGTTTAATTTTTTTATTTTGTTTTATTGCACTTGTTCGGTAATTTTATTATCAGCATATTTCAAATTACCGCTTTTAATTTTTTAAGATATTCGCTCTTTTTCCGTACTGTATAGAAGAGGAAAGTTTGAGATATCAGCTACTCAAGCGTAAGCAATTTTCATGTATACTCCTAAAAGTAGGCAACAATTTATTGAAGGTCTAACCCAGTATCACAATGCAACTACAAGCAGATGAATGCTACCAAAGAGCATCCAGAGCTGACCAATGCTGAATCCAATTTCTGTTCGTCTCAATTTAAAAATGTCTTAACTTTCCAGGTGTTTTCCTACATGTTTCCCCACTTGAGGTCAAAAAGAGGAAAAAAAAGGAGTTTTGCATATATATTTGTAACTCTTACAAGCGGCAGGAGTAGTATTATTTATCACATACAACAGCTTAATTGTAAAAGTTAAGCAAATAACAGAGTGAAAGAGAAATCGTCACATAGTTGGAATCCACGCCTTCCAATTTAAATGAAATTTTTTGAAGAGTTGCTTTTATCATAAAACAATTTTTGTAGCCCGCTGTGCTAGTACACAGGGTGTTATAGTTTTGTCCATATAACCGTAGTTTTAAACGGTATAAAATAATGGAGATAGATATTGAGTTCCAAATAGAAAAATTTCTTTTATTTTATACGATTTTCGCAAAATTTGGAAAGTATTCGTGGCATCGCCTAATTATGAGTCAAGAAATTTTCAAATTGCACTGTTAACCCTTTCGGTATATTGTTGCCACATGGCAACATTCAATTTTAAAAGGTCGTCGATAATCCTACGTACAAAATATCTGCTTCTTTCTTTCATAATCTTAAAGATTTATGCTTAGAGAGTAAATAAAAATTAAAATAATTATCATCGTCCCTTAAATATCGATTAACAATTTGATATTTTGAAGTTAATGTAGGCAATAATTCAAAAAAATTTTATATAAAGTACGCACACAAGGGTTTTGTCCATGCTTTGGAGTACATATATTTTTTTACCAGGAGATTTTAAAGCTGTGCTAATTCTTTAAACTTAACATGTTGCCTATTGGCAACAATTTGTCTCTAAGGTGTACATTTTTTCTATATTGCAGAGGAAATTTATTTGCGATTGAGATTGCTATTGTTATTTTTAAGTATGGCAAGAAGATAAGCGATAAGGTTATAGAAAAGACTTTGGAGAATTTCGAGGAATCAGACCTGTCAGATTTTGAGGATTCTGAAGGGGAGGAAATGCTAGGAGATTTACTTGAGGTATTTGACAACAATGAAACCTTTATGATAGGGGAGCTTTCTCGACAAGGTCTTAATGATATAAGCATTGGAAATATGAATGATGAACTTGATGACGAACTGGTTCTGGATAAAACTTAGTCTAGCTTAGAGGTACATGCTTCAACCTATCATCTAAAACATGCTGATGACTTTCGATGGAAGACTTCTTGGGTCCCCTTGAAGCTGAATATTCTGGGTGCTTTTCAGGTAAAGACGTGAAACTTCCAGTACAGTACTTTTTGGAATACTTCACTCAAGATTTTGTTGAAGAAGTAGTGCAGGCTACAAACCAAGCATCTCTTTTAAAAGACGGTTGATCATTTAACTTAACGAAGGAAGAATTTCTTAAATTCCTTGGTTTGGAGGTCATGATAGGGACAATTGGTTACCCACGGTTGAACATGTACTGGACAGCTCCTACCGACATTCCAGCTTTTCGTTAAAATATGTCAAGGGCAGTATTTCATTCTTTGAGGACCAGCTTAAAGTTTACAACAATTGACCCAGGTAATCACAAACTTTTTAGGGTGCGACCCTTGATAAATATGTTAAATAAAAAGTTGTATACCATCCCGAAAGAGGAAAACCTTTGTGTTGATGAAATGATGGTACCTTTTAAAGGGAAAACCGCCCTAAGACAATACATGCCTAAAAAGCTTATTAAGTGGGGTAAAAAATTATTTTGTCTCTGTAGTTCAAACAGCATGTTATATGATTTTGAAGTATATCAGGGAAAAAATACCATTCTTTCTGGACCTAGGCTGGGATTTTGTTCTGATATTGTTATTTATCTCACAAGAACTATTCCTGAAAACAAAAATTTTAAGCTTTTTTTTGACAATTATTTTTCGACGATTAATTTAATACTATACTTGAAAAAAAGTGGTATTTGGGCAACGGGTACTATTAGAGGAAATAGGTATAGTAAGGTACCTTTAAAATCCGAAAAGGAACTAAAAAAGGAGGGCAGAGGTTGTTTCGATTACCGCATTGATAAGGAAATCAATCTTTTTATCATAAGATGGCTTGATGGGAGGAGTTGATAAAATTAACTTTCTCCTGTCATTATATAGGATATCGATACGGTCAATGAAATTTTTGACCACTTTATTGACCTGACCATATGTAACTCGTGGCTGGAGTATAAAAAGGATCATGAGAATGGTAATAAAAGTCAAAAACAGAAGCCAATGGATCTCCTTAAGTTTCGTAACGACATTGCTGACGGATTATTAGCGCAGCCAAATCACTATGCATGTTCTCGGAAACGTGGAAGGCCAAAATCCTCACAGGATGAAAACATATGCAGCCCATCAACTTCGCGCAGGAGATATGAAACAGCACCATCATTGTCTGTCCGCTATGATGTGAATCTGCATTGGGTGGAATACGCTGAAAAAAATTCAAAGGATGTTCAGGATTTTCCAGATACAAATGCTGAAAGTGTCTAGTATACCTATGTCTACCTAACGGAAACCGGGATTGCTTTAAGGATTATCATTGCAGCGACTAAATATTTGGCTAGTTTATTTACTATTACTTATATTAATATTTCGTATGAAACGATTTGTATTTTTGTTCAGTTTATTTTATATGCACTTACGTATTTACTGTCTTTAATAATATAATTATTTATATTAGTTTAAAAATTTTATTTAGATTAAAACTCAAATTTCGATGTAATCCCAATTTAAAATAATAAAGTGTTTCCGTATATACAGGAAAAAAATATTACTGTTTTCCTTTACCATACAAGATATTTGTTGCCATATGGAAACATGTAAAAAAACAGACTTCATAAAATAATTTTTAAAAGGTGTATATTCCTTATTGTTTCTGAGGCTTAAACAAATAGTTAGAAAGGAGTTTGGATTTTTTGGCCGGCCTAGTAAAATTATGAAGCGAAAGGGTTAATAGCTTCAGAGCCCTGTAAGATAGAATTACGAAACTTGATACGAAGTATACTATGAACATATAGCGTGCGCTCAAGGAAAATAAGTAAAATCGGTGAACGAACACGTCCACTTTTATACTGAAGTTTTCTAAATTGGAAGTAGGAAAACCAAACATGCCAAATCTCCTTCACTAATGCAGAGAGAATGCTAGAAAATAGCCTAATCATCTTATTAATGATTTTTTTAAAGTTTTGGAAAATGGGCGTGACACCGCCCACATGTGAATGCACATTTAGTACCGCTCACTTTTTCCAAAGAGAATCTACTGTGAAAATTTCATAAACATCGGTTGAGTACTTGAAATTTTCTATAGCATAGGGTCGTGGACCGCCCACTTTTAAGAATTTATATAAAGCCTATGCTGTAACCAATGAACTCGAAAATCTGGTTTGAAAATTTCCTAAAGATCGATGGAGCACTGTGGACGCCAGACACACATTAATTTTTATTTATAAGATATGTCGAAGAAAAAGTTTAACACCTCATGACTCCACAACAATTTACCACGACCACTTTTACACTGCTGGGTATTTAATGTTCGGATTCATACGAACTTAAACTTCCTTACATATTTAAGTATTATTTTGTTTTCCATTTCACTAGCACCAAAAAGTAAACTTTTTAGTTCTCAAGGTTTAGCAGTTTTTTTGTGTTTAATTAATTGTACTCGACTAGAAAGTTAAAAATATAAAAAAAAAAATTGGAAAAAAATTAAAAAATTTTTAGTTTTGAAAAAACTAAAAATTCCCTTCCGAATATTTCGTGATATCTTTATATATATCGGAAGTATAAAAGAAATGAATTTTAGTCAAAAATTTAATGACAACCTATAATTTAATTTTCTAAAATTAGCAATATAAAGACGAAATTAATCCATTATCACAAGATGCGGATATCGGTGTCAATGTTGTGCCAAACAGCAACAGGTTGAGAGAAATAAAAAAGGAGCTTACATCTTGTGGACGATGCTCCAAATACTACCGACAGAATGTTCAAGGTACGAAAGCTTGCGGACATGCGCATGAAAAAACTCAATAAAAGGAACATTTTTCACGAAAATATTTCTATAGATGAATCTATGCTGAAAAGTTAATTTGGCGGGATATTGTAACATAATTGTAAATACAAAAGCGCTGAAAAACAATCAATAGGCATTTTTAATTACAGTTCGGATAAAAGAAATGAAGTGCTGCAAAATTCGGTGAATGAACAAGAGCATTTAGCCATTGGCAACGAATTATGTTTACCTTAAGCCAGTAGGAACTGTAAAAAGATGGTGTGCTGAAAATAAAGAAAGGGCCGACTTTACGTTTCCATATATATTCAAAAATTATAATAAGTCCGAAATGGATAAGTTTAATTAACTGTTGACGATTGGCATTTACAGTTAAAAATAGTGGTGGGTACTGTTCACATACATGATTGATATGGCCATATCAAATGCTTGGTGATTGCATGTGCACCCCAGAGAAAATACTATGGACCCACTACTTTTTCGGTGAAACATTTATAGATTTTATCTAAAGCAATCGCCGCAAAGACACTTTGCTCGTCCTTCAACATCTAATATATATTTATGTAAGATCTATATCAAGCCCCCGGGGGCTTGAAACGCTTTGCCACGAATCAGGTTCGAAGCGAACACAACAACGCCAATTAGAAATAATACATACTTAAGAGAGCACGCAAGGTGTACAACTTTCGCACAATTCACTGTATCTGCAACCAGCTATTGTGTAAAAGAAATGCCACAATCAAAGCATTCGTTTAGGCGCACCACTTCAACACTCAAAAGTCCGTAGTGAATCCGGTGGCATCTAGTGAATAAATTACTGTTCTGTTGATCATGTGGAATTTCGCTACTCATGGCAGGTGAGATCATACAATATTCGTTCATCGGTTGCCTAACGTGCTACATACCAATATTATATCTCGTAGTGCTACGCACACAAGGTATATTAACTTTAGTCGCCTAACGGTGGTATGTAACGGCATAAACGGATCGATATCGATATTTATTAATGTATATCAAAACGTTCAGGATGAAAACTAAAACATCCGGGCAAGTAGTTAATACCCCACTTCAAAAGCGAAGTTGTATGTCTTTTTTGATTTTCATACCTTTCATGAACATGAAATGTTTGTACGTATGAGAAGAGAAAGTCCCATCAAAAAGTATACTGAAATGATCAGGAGGATGAGCTGAGTCGATGTAGGCATGCCCGTCTCTCGATACGTCTATCTGTCTGCCCGTCTGTCTATTTGAGCGGAAATACGAACTGAAAGTATTAAAATAAACCTTCGTAAATTGGTATGCTATAATAGATCACTACTAGGTATATAATGTTCGGTTCCACCCGAACTTAGACTTCCATACTTGTTTTTGTGTTAGCCCTGATATTCGCATAGACATTTGGGATCATTAGTAGACTTTAGAAGCACATGACAGCGCTCTTGCTTCTCATATCAAGTAGACCCAGGGCATCTACAATATTTAAAAAATACCCCAAATAGTTTCGTTTAGTACTAAAAATCATGAAATTTGTTTCAAGAATACGATGGTAATATGATAATCTTATAAATAAAAATGATTGTGTGCCTGTGTGTTTTTTATAGGCGTCCAAAGTACTCAACCGAGTTTTATGAACATTCACAGTATATTCTTGGGTTCACTGGTCATAGCATAGGATAAATATATTTTTAGAAAACTGGGCGGAGCTACGCCCGCAGACTCTATATAAGTTCAATTCGTCATAACTCTGAACGTATTTGGTCTAAATTCATGATATTTGGACATATGTGTCCTTTAGTCAAGATATTTTTGTGTCTTATTTGTCCTTCATTTATATCTAAAATTTATTGTCGATTTCTATGAAACGACACAGGCTATATATAGTTTTTGGAAAAGCCCCCCAGGTTATAAAAAGTTGCAATTCGGCATATGTAGTAATTTATTTGGTTCAAGCTAATGATATTTTATAAATAGATATACAACAGTTATATCATCATAAGCCTCCTTAGAGACTTTTGCGCCTAGCTTCTCCTCCAATTCGTGGTGTGCCGATTTGAATTTTTTCCTACAAATTAGTGGGACCTACAGATTTTTGCCGACTCTGAACGGCATCTACAAAGGAGATAAATTTTTGCTGAGAAGCCTTTCATGGTAGAAATACACTCGGAGATTTTGCCAAACCACTGCCGAGGGGCGACCCCGTTTTGAAAAAACTTTTTCAGACCACTTGTCCCAGGACTCAAACCTTGGACTTTAGGTGTGGTAGGCCGGCAGCAATACCGCCACACCACGACGGACACCATAGATATGTATATTGATATGTGTCCTACATATAAAAAAAAACTATGGAAAATGAAGCGGTACAGGATTAAATAAATGTCATTTTGCTATATATTCAAAACTATTTACATATCAGTACCCGCAGGGGAATGATTTGAGATGTAGAGGAGGGGTTAGAGAAAAATTAAGAAGTGAACAAAGAGGAACGGGGTATGGGGGGGGATGGAAAGCAGAAATACAAAAAAAGGAGTATATAGAGATAAATGATGAGGAAGCGAGGATTGGGGAGGAAAAAGATGACAATTTGTTAAATTTAGGCAGGACCACCTCTGCCGGGTCTGCTAGTATCCAAATAAAAGCTCTCAATAATACATCTCATGTTCATGGGAAAGAAACAACTTCATAAAATATTAATGTGCTTAGCACCAAATCCAAAAAAAGAAAACTACAATTTAAACACCATGTTAATCATATCGCACCAACGGCAGCTGTTATTGGAAAATTTGGTTTATCAGAAGTTAGTTTGTCCATACTATACAACAAATTGAACCAGACATCTATATGGATCTATCTGGTTCAAATCGTTGTTGTTGCATTTACATGTACAATTTTTTATTTGGCTCAGGATCACGACGACCGGATGACAGCTAAAAACGTACTTTTGAGAGTTACTCTCTCTCGCTGTCAGCGGATTTTTAGTGTTTGACAGTTTTACTAGTTTCAGTCAGAGAATTATGAAATCAGACCTATTCTTTCATAGTACAAGAAATAATAATAATATAATTGTTTCAGAATTTTCCCAAAACCCTGAAATCCGAACGGACGTTGTACTGTGCGTATCAATACTGTGACGCTCAAGTTGGCCATACCACTCTTTATACATCTCATTTAGTTGCCTTGAAACTATGATCTTTATTTGTACCACCCTGCTTTGCTGCATTTTCCCACGCTACTCTGGTCGGTGCGAACCGAATCACAAAGTATGTAGTTACATAGTAAGCATTACATTTTTAATAAATAATGCATTTTTGAGAAAAATCATAAATATGCAATGAACATGAGCTGCCGCCACATGCCACAAGGGGTTAATAGATTCCGCTTTTCTGTGAGCACTTACGTGCGTGCGTGAGCGTGTGCTTATGACTTCGTATGCATTTACGTGCGTGCAATAACTTGCATTTGGCATAACTTTTCAATGTACTGCAACCGTTAAATATGTATATGAAAACAGTTACAACCTCAAAACCTTGAAAGCTTGATAATGGGTCTGGAATTTTAAAGAGGACGAACAAGATAGATTATAACACACCAATCAAGTTTACGAACCAACGAGTTTATTCTCAGATAGATTTAGGCTTGCCTGTAAGGCTACTCTGAGGGCTTTTCATATGAAAGATTGCATTAAATACCTGTTCATCTAGCCTTGCTCATCTTCAAAATGAACTTGTTCAGTGGTCTGAAGTCAGGTGGGGTTACATTTCACCCTCAACATATTAATGTTCTCGTAACTTGAGCGTAGTCAAAGAATTCCGCCAAATTTAAGTGGACAAACCGCTAATTATCTGAGCTGTCGACTTTGTATATAGCTTTTAATAATGAGAAACGGGCTGATATTTTGCCCCCTTATTTTTTAATATGTACGTCTCTTAACTCTCTTCAATAGAAGAAGGAGTTTACATTGTTTACTTTGCGCAAGACTGTAGGACAATGACATCAGTCCAAGGACTTTCCATAGATGAGCTATACTTAAAATCATGAAGTTGTTTTACCGAGTGTGAGTGACGAAATCTTAAAAGTTACTATAGTTATCACAATCCTGATGGGTACGTCGAACTGTCTATGTGTTCTGTAAGATCTTTGCCAGCTATGAGCTTCAGGTGACAACTTCAATTTTGGCAGCAGATGAACTGATATTATGGCGTGATGTCCACCAGTCGGACGTCTAGATGATTCGTACTATACTGCGGTTAGTTGTAACGGCTACACAACTAGTTTCCTCATTGTTTTGCGAAGGTTGACGAACAAGCTCTGGAAGCTTACGAAACACTGTGCTGATGGACTTCGGTATGCTATGAAGTGTTCGGGGAGGCTGAAATTGTTTTACTTGCATTTCGGGGCTTCTAACGTTCAACGCCGTGTTTTATGAGATTTCCTCTTCCAACCTTTCATAATTTTCTCTAAATTAAGCTTATAATGCCATTGATCTGTTTGTGGTGTGGAGGAACTGGTCCTGTGTAATGCTGCGCTGCGTTGTGTACTTTGAAATTATGAAGCAGGCTAAGAAATGCAATAGCATTGCAATTTACGAAATTAATTCTGCTGGCATTAAGACATGATATTAAAGGATTTCGATGAAGACATTGAAAATGGAAGAGAATATAATACATTTGGATCAAAATGCAGTTTATGGGCCTCACTAAAAAATCGGGCACCATTTTTGAGTGGAGTATCCAAAGCCAAGTAATTATGAAAAAAATATAAATCATATGTCGGCGTTTACGGAATTTAAAATAACCAAAATTGTTTCTTTTTTAAAATTGGTGTAGTGCGTGCTTGCGTGCGAAAGGGATGTGCGGAGTCTGCTCGCAGCTCAGTCATATTTTAAACGGTCTTGGCTTTGATTAGGCTGATCAAATAGGACTGCAAGGACAGCTTTATAACCAAAAGATATAGCGGAATCTAATGGAAATTGGAAAAGCAAAAATAACGAAACAGGAAAGAAAATGATCATAACGGAACATTGGGGAAACAGAACATAAACTGAGACAACCTATAAAAGAGATGGTGTTTGAAGTTAGTAACTAACCTAAAATTATGCTTATTGAATTCGCGATGTAGTTTTACGGCTGGCCAAATAATTCCTCTTACTTTACTTTTACATAAAACAAATGAAGTAACATCAAAGTGTTACAAAGAAAAAATGTATTGTACCTCCAAATTATCATTGGATGCAATCACGCTCCAGCATTGCTTTGGTTGTTGTTGTTGTTAACAGTGCTTCGCCCTGCCCCAGATTGGACAGGGTTACACTGAAATAACAGCCCTTGGCCGGGTGAAAAAACCCGGGTCATTCCGGTGCGATAGAACCGGCTGTTGTGGTAATTGGCGTTAGCTTTATTGTAGTAGCGCATAAAAATTTACGTGAATACCCAGCCCTAGACGCGACATTGAAAGATTTGTCGTTGCAGTAACTCATTGTGGTGTTGTACGCGTGAAGTTTTGTAAGGCACCGAAAGTGGCTAATGGATTCTATTTAACTTTACGGACTGTTAATGGATTTTTCTTGACCCTAAATGTAAAAAGTGCGCTTAGAAAATATTTATTGTTACTTAAGGATGTTCAACTGTTGTGCATTGAGAATATAAAAAATTGTAATAAAAATGAAAATAGAGAATAATCGAAAACAAGTAAAAGGTAGCTTTTGTTAAATATATATACAGATATGTATGTATGTGCATTATAAACACTTCCTTTTTATTTTATTTTTATGTTACTCCCAATGGTGGATTGAGTTGTGCTTTCTTTACGACCGCACAAAATGCGTCATTCCTACACACATATATAGATCGCTCTCTCTTGCCCCTTTGAAACCAACTTCTTATTCGACGCGCTGCTCGCATTTCCTTTAGTTGGTACTTAAACTTGATTTCCTATTTTACTACTTTTCTTTTAAAGATCTTAAAAGACCTATTCTAGTCTAATGAAAGAAATAAAATAGCTTTTCAAACTTAGAAGTTGGTTTGCTTTCGAAACTCGTACTAAAATGGTTGTGTTATAAAAACTGCTCTTTCAATTGCTAAATACGTCTTAAAAAGATATTTAAATGGTAAAAAATCATTGCTTCCTGAGTTTTCTAAGAGGAGTCCATTGTCGCTCAAAATTCCTAACATAGTATAATGTAGGTAGCAAAGCTATTAACCAGCATAGGAAAGAGCACTTTCTTTTCGAAATGTTGGCAAGTCAAGAGAACTGACAGATTAATTGCCGAGATATTCAAACAAAAAGTTGAAGAGTTGGTAAAAAGCATGAATTAATAATCCCGTACTTTTGTGATCAAAACTAGTAAAACTGTCAAAAGCTAAAAATCAGACAGACGGACGGGGAGGCGTACATGGCTAAATCGACTCAGCTCATCGTCCTTTTTATTTCAGTTAACTTATTGATGGGCCCATATCTTCTTCTTCTTTTCATACTTACAAACATTTCATGTTCACTAAAGGTATGAAAATCAAAAAAGGCGCATAACTTCATTATTGCAATGGGGTATTAACAACTTGTCCGGATATTTAACTTGTGTGTTATCCGATTTGCCTAGTTTTTGGCAGGAGTATACTTCATATTGTGAAGTAGCTGACCAATTTTGATTAAAATATCTAGTTGAAACTACAAGAAATCGCCTTTAAAAATAACAGAATTTTTATGTTGAAAAGTGGGCGGCGCCACGCCTACTTTCGTATAATCCATAAAATTTTTTTTGCTGTTGAGTTTGGCTTAAAAAGATTATTATTTGTGCAAGATCTTATTGATTTAGCTTGCATGGTTATACAAATATCGCGTTTTACATTTTACAAACTATGTTAAAAAACTGGGAGTGGCCGTCAATCGACTTCGCACCTTTATTGTACAATATTTTCGCCAAATATCGTTTCGATAAATCAATTTTCGCCGGAGTTATGGCATAAAAAGTTTTGTGGAATAATCCACAATAAAAGGGGCGGGGCCACGCCCATTTTCAAAAATTTATATTTTTCGACTTTCTTCCTTCACGTACACTTCGAAAGTGAAATATAAATGATATAAAGCTTTTGTACGCAAAGTTATTGCCTATTAAATATATCTATTATCCTTTTTAAAATCTTTCATATAAAAGTGGGCGTGGACCTTAACCGATTTCGCCCATTTTATTCCGGAACATGCCCTCTATTAATACAAATATTCTATTAATATAAATAATCAACAAATTAAATTTCGTTTCGTTATCTTTAACGATTTTTAATTGATGATTAATATTATTTATAAATTTTACTTAATCAAAAGTGAGCGGTGTCACACCCATTTTTAAAAATTTCTTAAAAAATGTATTTTCTGCCTTATAGTTAATGTACACACCAAATTTTATCCTTATAAGTGTATTATGTACTGAATAATCACTTTTTCTGTATTTTTGAAAATAATCTGTGTATAAAAAGTGGGCGTGGCTATCATCAGATTTTGCCCATTTTAAATAGCGCTCGAAAATGAGTGCCAAGGAACCTGCGTACCAACTTTCATGAACATATCTCAAAATTTACTCAAGTTATCGTGCTAACATACGGACGGTCGGACATGGCTTAATCAATTCCTTTTTTCCTTTTTATAAGTCAATATCTTTCTCGATCCGTTTATGCCGTAACATACCACCGTTACGCGACTAAAGTTAATATACCTTGCAATTAAATTGTTTTTAAACTATCGATTCTGAGCGTAGTCGAAAATTTTGTACCTGAAAGATTTTCTAACCAATAATCGTAACCGTCAGTAATGCAGTTACATGGCACCACATATTTGTGTGTCCTATTTGTCCTTCATTCATATCCAAAGTTTATTGCCGCTCGGTACGCCACAGGCTATATATACATCTTTTTGGAAATGGGTGTGGTTCCACGCCCCTCTCTCTCTCTATGGCGCGAGATACAACAGGTATATCATCATAAACCTCCTAAGAGATTTTTGCGCCAAGTTCTCTTCCAATTTGTGGTGTGCCGTTTTGAATTTTCCCTACAAATTGGTGGGACCTACAGTTTTTTGCCGACTCCGAACGGCATCTACAAAGGAGACGAATTTTTGCTGAGAAGCCTGTCATGGCAGAAATACACTCGGAGAGTTTGCCAAACCACTGCCGAGGGGCGACCCCGTTTTGAAAAACTTTTTTCAAATCACTTTTGATGTTACCTGTACCAGGGCTCGAACTATGGACCTTCGGTGTGGTAGGCCGGCAACACTACCTTCACACCACGGCGGCCTAGGCTATATAAAATTTCACTTCGCCACAATTCTAAATGTATTTGATCTAACTTAATGATATTTTGATATACAGTGCCGGACATAAGTATTGGCACAGAAGTTTCCTGCGATTTTCACTTATTTTGGCCTTAACAAAACTATTTTAACAAAAAGACTATAAAAAAGCATGTATCAATGTCTAATACAAGAACTTTTAATTTTGTTTTAAAAATGTACACAAAATTCGCGAAAATTCCAAGAAATTTATCAAGATTGTAAATTTTTTTCACATAATTTTTAGAATTTTTTTGAGTATGCAGTTTTGTAGGCAATTAAATTTTAGTATAATAAGGTGTTAATCTTAAGTTCGTGACACATTTTGCAATTTTTTTTTCCAACGAGCTCAAGTGTTTTCATTCACATAAAAAAAGGGGTTAGTAAACTTGTATGGATATTTACACAATTTTAGCAAAATAGGCGGTGCCACGTCCATATATTTTTGTTTGTTGGTTGTCCTTCATCATGAAAAAAGTTTATTGACGATCTCTATGAAATTTTCACAGTGAGTTCAGGAGTTTGCTAGGTACGGCAAAGACTATGATTTAGTTATAAAAGGTTTCACAATCCAAACTCCAAAATTTCCTCTAAAACAAAAACTCTTATTTCTTTTCAAACTCCCAAAAATATTGATGAAAATTTTAAAAAAGTACTGAAAGTTTTACTTTTCTGAGTTGAATCCTTCTAAATACTGAATTCTCATATCTGAAGTGAATAAATGCCTGCTGTGATAAGGAGTCCGATTGTAAATAATTTCTTTGGTGATACCTTTTATCAATTTTTGTTTTCATTAGTTCATAAATTTCATTGATAGTGTGCTTCAGTATGTTCTACAATGCAATATATGAAATCTTAAGCGCGATATTCAGATTCGCTAGGTTGGATAGAATACGCTTGGACTAAATTTGGTAGTGATACTCCCATCAGATCAGTTCCTGTTTACGAATTTGTCAATTTAATGCTGCTATTCTGCTTTTCTTTGCTGTTTTTTAACCGGGATATTTATTTAAATGGTGTTAAGTAAATTATTTTATCGGGTCCATTTTCGCCTCTCTCGGTAGGTAAAAATAGAAAAAGTATTGCCACCACAAATTCAAAGTAACCAGATTGTGTTAATTCTACTATAAAAATTTTATCTTTATTCTTCTAAACGCCATCTAACACAGTAGCTCGCCAGTCGTTTCTTCTTTCTGCCAACTGGCGC
This sequence comes from Merzomyia westermanni, assembly GCA_949987695.1. NCBI lineage: Eukaryota > Metazoa > Arthropoda > Insecta > Diptera > Tephritidae > Merzomyia > Merzomyia westermanni. The sequence continues at coordinate 32,841,985 of OX465289.1, read as the reverse complement.
CAATTGGAAACACCACGGTATTGCAAATCGGTCTCCACTTGGTCCTTCTATCGGAGAGGTGGTCTCCCTCTTCCTCTGCTTTCATAGGTGGGTTCCAACAAGAATACCTTCTGGATCGGAGCATCTTCCTTCATTCGCACAACATGGCCAAGCCAACGAAGCCATTGGGTTTGAAGTCGTTAGACTTTGTCGGTGTCTGCATATAGCTGATACCGCTAGCCATTTAAACGCATGTGGGTCCGTAAATCTTTCAAAGAATCTTTCTCTCTAATACAGATGTTGCCAGTGTCCAAGTTTCTGCACCATAAATCACGACGGATACGATAAGTGACTTATAGAGTGCTATTTTCGTTCATGCAGTGAGAAGTAGCACTTGTTTACAAGTTGACTGGTAAACGAAGTCCTTTACAATTTAGAAATGATGGCTGCCAACAGTGGTGTGGTTGCCAAGATTCAAATACGTTGACTCTTTGCTTGATGACAAGATTTACTTCATTTCGCCCTCCTTCACCTCCAAACCTACTTTTTTAATTTGAGTCAATGATGTCAATGTCAACAGTCGCAAGCCCTTATAAAATATTGTTCCCGCCCGGTTAAGTCCCGCAGCTTGTATTATTTTCCCCCAGCATCAAGAGAAACCGCACGATAGGTGGAAACCCTGTCTGAAACATCGTTTAGTTTCGAACGGCTGGGAGAGGTCCTTCCCGATTCTAACTGAGCTGGTGGTGTTGCTCAATATCATTTCACGCAGCCGTTTAAGTTTTGCGGGGAAACCAAGTCCAGACATAGCGGCATATAGGCAGCTCCTTTTTCGTACTATCGAAGGCGGTTTTGAAATCAACAAAGAGGTGATGTGTGTTAATTCTTTTCTCACGGGTTTTTCCAAGATTTCGCGTATTGTAAAAATGTGGTGTTTAGTGGATTTACAAGGTCTGAAGCCACACTGATAAGGTCCAATTAGTCTGTTCACATCAGGCTTCAGTTTTTCCCACAATATGTTCGATAGAACCTTACATGCAATATTTGAGAAGCTGATCCCGTGTTAGTTGGGGCAGTTGGCAGGATCTCCCTTCCTACGGATTGGTCAGAGAACACTTTGAATCTGCATAGAAGCTGATGCATGCGCCTTACCATCTTCTCGCCGCCGCTTTATTGTTATTCAATCGGGATATTGCTATTTGCACCTTGTCATAATCGAGTTGGGACACATCAAGTCCATCATCTTTTATTGTGGGGTCGAGTTCAACATCTTTCCTGAGTTCTTGCTTGATTCTCCATTTAATTTTTTATCTTTACACTTTCTATAATTTTCAAAATTTTCAAAACACATATTTGTATCAAGAATCTCAAATCGCTTGCACTCACTTATTTCGGCCTCAATTTCCCTCTTTCTTAAAATTCGCCTCTTTTCCCTTTATGATTCGTATTGTAATGAATTTGCCTATTTCCAAGCGCCTTACATTTTTTAAAGTGTGAGCAAGGATCTCTATAAAAAATGTGACATGTCCTTACAAAAGGCCATTAGCATCAATGAGAGAATTCGAATTATAGCTGAGTACATCACCAAATTAATTTCGAAATCCTTATCTTCATTTAACACACTTTTCAATTGACACAGGTAATCAATTCGAAACATTTTCTCTCCACTCATTCGATTTTATTGTATCACGCGACATGCTAAGATTGCGCGCAAGCCATGAAGCTCTAGAATTTCTTGTGAAAACTCATGAAAATTGATACTTTAAGACAACTCCCACCATTCAAAATCATTTTTAGAATGCAATTGAAACCATTTTGCAAAATAACACACACAACGGCAAATCTAATACCCCCCCTCATATCCGGCCATCCTAGCCACAATAAACGGAAGCATCAATGATTCAATAATTTAGTGAGTGTGGTAGGACGCGTTCGATGAGTCAACGAATTGAACGCGCATAAATGTGAGCTTGAAGGCTTTCGATTTCGTTGATACAGATTTAAGAAAGTGCAGCGACAGTGCAGTGTACGTTTGTGGTTGATAGAATTTGTAACAAAAATTGTAGTTCTGTTAACACTTCTTGAGCCACCAACAAAGTTTGGAGTTAGTGTGGGAAAAATTTTACCATCATAACAATGGTGGAAGAAGTCATAAAACGATTATATAAATCAAATTCCGCTTGGTTGCGCACCCAAGGCGTACATGAATATTCAATTTGCAGCTTCAGAAGAGGAAGATCACAAATAGAGATAGGCAGTTTGAAAGTTTTAAAGGAGGAATGTTGGGGATTGGCAAAGCCGTTAATAAAAACAGTTTTCCGGAGCACCAATTCAGAAGTGGTATTATGTTGAATATTATGGAGGTCTTGAGGAAAATTTGGTCCTCTTATCCGAAGCGTGCAGTGGTGGATCGATTACATGATTTGTACTGAAGCCAATTAATCCAAAGTCGCTAAGTTGGCTAGGAAAAGTTATGAGTATGGTAGTTTTATTGCCCCCACGAGTGGAAACAGGGCAAGAGAAAGACCACCACTCCGATTAAAGAAACAAGTGTAGAACTATTTGAGATAAGTGCCAATTAGGTAGACTAAGAATGTTATTCTACAAGTCTGAGTGGCCTTTAGTATTAGTTCATCTTCGAAAACAATCTAAAAATGGCTGCGCCGAAGGTTCTTATAAAAGAAAAAGTTAAGGCAGAGAACTTTTCTCGCGAATACTCTCAAAGACCATCTCATGTTTTTTCGACAGTATTCATGATTCCGATTTGTACTTTCCAGTTGCCTACTCAGTCCAAAGGAGACCTTTTTGCCAAGAGTTATTATTATTAGATATATGTAGGTTCTTTAACAACTCTTCGCCTACCTGTTTGAACAACTCGACGAGTTTCGGTCCAGATATTGCTTTCCTCACTTCATCATATCGGTTGGTGGGACGTTGCTTTCATCATCTTGGATTGGGATGTTGGGCTCTTTATCTTCATACAACGTACGTCTTTGCATAATAAGGGTAAAAATTCATAGCTGCTGATAGTTGAGGGCTAGGGTTGTTAAGTTAAAAAACAATGAGTATGAAGGAGGTTGCGAAAAAAGATTACGAGCAAGGTGTAGAGACTCAAACTGAGGAATCTAAAGCTAAGGAGGGAGTCAGTTTTTGGGACGATCATATAAATTCGAGGAGATTTAGGCCTATATTCTCTTAAAATTTGTAGTGTGCTGCTTCTTCTACAAACTTTCGGGACTTATATGTTTAATGCTGACACCAAGTAGTACCTTAGCAGACTGGAGTTGTATCAGGCAATGCCCGATACCCTACTGAAATCACTGTAGATCTATTCCTGAAGATTTTGGTTGGTTGGTTGGTTGGAGTGGCGAGTCCCATACAACTCCAATTAGCGCGAATGCGCCGTTTTGATACCACAGCCCGTAAATTAACCAATGAAAAACTATTAAAGAAAGCTGGCAAGATTTCACGAACCGCGGTGGAGCTCCCGTTCAACTAGATCCATGCCGTTGAGTTCGGAAATTTTAAAAGCTTCACGCTTCGCTGAATATCACTATGCTCGGAGAGGCTCCCGAAGAGGGGTTTCCCTAGAAGTTGCTCCGCCGTCTCTTCCGCCCCCGGAAAATTGCAAGTTCGGCACGAGATATTGTGCTCCAGACCCATCTGTGGCGCGTGCGCCCCGCTAGTCCAATGGCCAGTGAGCACCGCCACTAATCTGAAAAGGTTCCTTCTATTCCCCCTTAAAGCGGTCGGAGAAGAAGATTTTACTATCGCAGATATTTTTGGAACTTTTGTGTTTGAAAGCAGGGTTTTACTAAATTGAAAGAAGGAGGAAAACTTTGAGTTCGTGTATCTGCCTGTAAACTAAAAAAAAAAAAACGAAGTGAAAATTTAATGGTAGAAAAAATCACACGTCTACCCCATCAGCTTGAGAAACTCTTCTAGTTTTGAATGAGTGAAACAGTATAAATATCGAAATATCCATGGCCTATGAACTTGACTAAGAAACGAAATCGAAATTGACCAGGAAAGAGCCCGCAACCACCTATTTTTCCATAAATAAAATACCAAAGCAAAATGAGAATGAATATAACTTTGCAGCCACAACAAAGATTTTGACGCTTCAGCCGACAATTTAGAGCCAGCACAAAAATAATTTGATTCCTTACCAATTTCAACAAGATTTTTACAATTTTACATAATCGCCGACGACGTAATAACGCGCACAACGGAAATTGGTGGATAACAACAGCCGCAACAACAACGACAACAAAAGCGAAAATATCAATTACCACGATACAAAAGTGCTAGGGAAAAGTCTAACTAGAGAGCCGCGCAAGCCAAGCACTCAGATTAGCCGGGTGTAACTACTTTCATAGCCGCTGACGCTTGAGACGCAGCCACCATTGACCACAGCACTTAGCCACACGCACACACACACACACATATATATATATATATATTCAACCATAGCCATTTTAAAGTTAGCGAGCAAGTCAGGTAGGCGTTATGGTGGATACGCTCTTGGCCTGTTGCTCACCCTAGCAAGACCGCACGAACCTACCAACAAAATAAGAAAATGAAAACATTTTTATTGAATCGTAAAAGTTCAAAGTCAAGTGAAGTGCAGTCGAGTCAAGTCATCCGTCACGCTTGCGTGAATGCATCTTCGAAAACTACGTAAAATACTATTAAAATAAAATGAAAAGAAGAAACGAAGGCAAAAAATAAAACTTTTCTGCGTTCTCAACCAACGGCGCTCAGTGACATTGCCAGAGATTGCACAAGTGGACGATGGGTAATTCATTGCTACACACACCCATTTATATAGCCGTTCCCTTCTTCCGGTGCCAGCGACGCACACTCAAGTGTTTTGAGGGAGTACGAAGACTTAGTAAAACTAAATATGTAAGCTTTTGCATTTGCTTCCAACACCAATAGTTACCTACTCGCCCCCTTACTGCAATTGAGAATGGAAACACTTTAAAGGTCATTACGTACATATATATTATAATGATGAGAATTTGTGTATAGAAATATAATTTCTTTGTATGATTACTCCTATTATCGCCTTTCATATTGCGTCTAGGTGGACTAACGACGCACAGTGGCGCCTCTGCCGTCAAAGCATGGCAAAAATCAAAAAAATCATTAAAGCGTTCGCTAAATCTAATACATGTTTCTAATAGAGAATTTTCCAGGGATCAAGAATATACAAATGTTTTTTCACAGGAAATTATAGTTTACCAGATAGAGCCGCTCAAAGTTGACCAATTTTCAACATTGGGAAAATCTTGAAATTTTTCTTCCTTTTCGTTGTATTTAAAATGGTTTTGTATACCAATTAAAGATAATTTAATTTAGGATTGAAACAAAAAAATGTTCTTTTTTTGTTAAAAGTTGGCGGATAAACCTGTTTTTCGAAATGCCTATTTTCAGGCCGTTTTTAAAACTTTGATGGAAAAAAAAAATGTTAAAATATGTGCCCCGTCAAATTAACAGTAGTTATTTGTGAAATATTCAGTTACCTAAATACATAAAGTCTACCTGCGTCCAGCTGCGACTTCACTTTTTACATCAAATACAGTTAAACAACCTTGGGCATAAATACGCGCCCGAGCAGGTAAATATAATTCAGTACGGCCGTAAGGTCGTTTTTGTTATTGGAACTTGTTAACAACATACATTTTTTTAGTTACGAATTGTATACCTGAAACTCATTTTAATAATTTGAGTAGGTATATAAAGCTATCCCTCATAAAATGCACATTATCATTCGTCTTTTAGAGATTAAGGAACTTAGTATTCTGTTTACATAAATAAAGTGAATAGTATTTTTATTCACAGTTTAATATTTAGTCAGATACACTCGAAGCCAATTCTAATATGTATCTAGAAAACTCGAAACTATTTGCGGTGTTTAAACCTACAAAGTCAAGACGGGACTTCGTTGAGGATATTATGAGAGAATTAGCGAGTGAAACAAGCACTAAAGAAAAGGAAGGCCTGGAAGAAAAAATTGGTTTACAATACATTATGATAGAAAGAAAATGGAAGGGCGTCTATCGTAACAATTCATGCTAAGTAAGCATGAAAAGTGGCTAGCTGACAAAACTTTTTTGGACGAAGAAACGCCTAGCACGTCAACCAATCCAACTAGAGGGAGACCAACAAAACCCATAGAAGAGTGTTCTACCTACACAAGGAAAAGGAAGCAGTCTGATACCACAAAAGCTATGGCCACGACTCATCTTTCAGAAGCACTGGATGTTAAATATAAAAAAGACGGAGAAAACGTGAAGTCTCATATAACAGAAGCAGTTGCGGTAGCAAGTCCAGTGCGACTGATGAGGATCAAAAACAACATTCCCACACCACCAAGTACGCTACCTAGGAAATACACTCCCGAAGAAGCTTTGGCGCTGTTTATAGATCTCGGTTTAACGAAGAAAAAATATATTATATTGCGTAAGTCATTATTGCAACGTAATGCCGATATTTTACCTGGATACAAAAAAATTACTCAAACCAAGAAAGAAGCAGTTCCTCTAACTCCCAAAATAACCGAAGTATCAGCTGAAATTGAGCTACAAAACCTAATGGATCATACGTCTACACGACTCCTTCAAAGTTTTACTGAAGAAAAGTTGAAATCACTGCATTGATAACTAAGTGGGGCTGTGATGGATCATCAGGACAAAGCGCATATAAACAAAGAATAAACGTAGACGATGAAACAATTACAGATAGTAATATGTTTATGGCTTCTTTTGTTCCATTACGACTAAAAGATGAAGCTTCAGAATATTGGAAAAATCCACGTCCGTCATCAACTATATTGTGCCGCCCGATATTATTTCAATACGAGTCTTCGGAACTCATAAAAGCTACAGTGAGTGATATAAAAAATCAAATTGCCAAATTAGAACCAACAATAATTGAAATTGAAGAGGGGAATGTCATTACAATAAAGCATGATTTTCTTCTAACAATGGTCGATGGAAAAGTTTTGAACTTAATAACAAATACGACATCTACAATAAATTGTCCAATTTGTAAGAAGAGCCAAAAGGACTTTGAAAATCTTGATTATTCAATAACTGACGAACAAAATTATGAGTATGGAATATCTCCTTTGCATGCTAGGATAAGATGTATGGAATTTGTTTTGAAGCTGGCTTATACTCGTACACTACCACAACAAGGAGAAGTTTGCGACGACAAAACAACATGTAAGGAGAAACAAAACAGGAGAAAAAAAATTATTCAGGATGCATTCTATAAAGAGATTGGCCTTAGAGTCGACTGTCCAAAGTATGGATACGGAGATACAAATGATGGTAACTACCCAAAAAGATTTTTTGAAAACGATGAAGTGACTGCTCGCATAACAGGAGTTGATAGAGATATTGTGAAAAGATTGGGAGTAATTTTAAATATTTTGAACTGCCATGAACCAGTTAATGGACCCAAATTTGGAGAATATGTATCTAAAACTACAGAGTTGCTGCATCAAAAGTATCCTAAGAAGAAAGTTACACCAACGGTACATACAATTTTAGCACATGGAAAAGATTTAATAGAGTACCAGTGCTTACCATTAGGAGAACTGTCTGAAGAAGCTCAAGAATCTAAGAACAAGGACTACAAAAGATATAGATGTATGAACACCTGCAAAGTATCACGAGTTAGACAAAACGAAGACCTTTTCAACATGTTAGCTATCTCTTCTGATCCAGTCATATCATCTATGAGGTATGTAAGAACACAAAGAGATCTTACAGATGCGTATAGCTCAGAAATGGTTGCTTTGTTAGATATAAATATGTTCCAGTGACGATGACTATGTTAAAATAAAATAAGTTTCTCACTTCTTATCACAACAATGAAAAAGAGATTTACTAATCAATTTTGTTACTTTATTGCAAAATAAGATATCTATGTACAAGTTAATTTTTTATTTCAAATAAAAGAATTAATTAATTTAGTAATTTATAAATACATACTTTTCGTTATTGCATTTCTCTAAAGTTTATCAATTTTATTTTAAAGCTTAGGCATTTCGCCTTCAAACGAGTATTAAATTTTTATAGAAATCAATACGTCTATCGAGTTTGGTACAAATTGGTAAAACGGTTACTAAGATCAAACTTTTTAGCATAAATGGGCAGTGCCACTTCCCTTTTCCAAAATTCGTTGGCTGTTTAATCTTTAGCTCAAATAAAATTTCATTGAACCACTTTCAATAAGTTTTAGTTATTAATAAAATACATATTTGGCTTGTAAATTAAAAAAAAAAACATGTAAAATTTTACGATGAATTTTGAAGCACCTTGTTATTGTGGCACCAAAAACGGACATTTGAGTTTTATAAGAGTATTGCGATTTAAAAGAAACAATACTCTATCGATTTTGGTAGTTATTGATTACGTGACTACTTAGATACAACTTTTTGTCATAAGTCATCATAAATCTCATTTTATTTTTTTTTATTTTTTACTAAAAACATTTTGTTTTTGCATTTTTCTAAAAATTTTCGACTTTGACGAATTTTTTAGAAGCACCCTGTATCTGTTACATTCTGAGCTTTCACACAATAACACTTCAAATAATTAGCTTTCATTTGAATTTTAAATTTTTAAAATATCTTCATTGGTTCAAAAGTTATGATTTTTACAAAGAAAAAACCCAAAAGGCGCCACTGTGCGACGGCTCGATGGTTGATACGTGTTGTACATAAAATGATATACAAAAGTTGTCCTACACTTCGTGTAATCTAAACACTTCAATTTAATGCAAATACCCAATACCAGCATTCGACCTGCACAATTCAGTTTGCCCCAGCGGGTTAGGGGCTTAAACTACCCTCGGGCTAAGGCATGCCGGTCGTAAGATACGAGTAAAGGCAACGAAGGCAACTTGATGATTGATCTACGGATATGATGCCTCCAACCTCTTATTACCAACGTTCTTCCTTGTTACAAAAGGAGGCAGTGAGCTAACCTAGAAGGTCCCACTGGTCACATCAAATCGCTCTTGCGATAGTCGGGCATACCGGAGCGTATCGGTTTAATATCCGGCATAGGACGGTCACTTTCGACAGCACTCCCAAAACCTTAAGGAAGTATTTTTGTGGCTTCAAACAACAACAACAACAAGACCGAATTGCATGTTCTGCCTTTCTACCTCCTTATCAGTGAAGTTTTATAAAAAAAATTTGTCGGGGTTGGCTGGCGAATTAATTTATTTTCACTGGGCATACTTGCAACAACAATAATATGCGTCGTACCAAGTTTCGTTAGTCTATCAAAGCTTATAAATTTGTACACTAAAATGAGGGCGGTGGCATTCCTAAAATTTTTCCAAAAATACTGTGACCAGATATACGAGTATATATAGCTTCTAAATTTTACCTTCATCAGTCTTTTGGTAAAGGACTGGGAAGTATCGAAGCTGTCATCTCTGATCATTCAATGAATTTCGTCGATATCGAGTTCAAAATAAAGATAAAAACCCTGTCATAGAAATCCGAAACGAACTTTTGGGACCTATGTTAAAAGATTTTCAAGGATAGGCTCTGTAAGAACAATCAGCAGCCTGCTTGGACGATCGAATTCGGTCTCCAGAAAAAAAGTAAAAAGTTGCATTATAGGATCAGGTAGGCCTTTCCTCAATGGTGGAAAAACAAAACTTGGGCACCTAAAGTAAAATTTCAGAAAGGTTTTAAATCACTGCTACTCACGGAGGGATTTTCAGGAGTACAGGACCTCGCTGAGGGTGCATAAAAAGTCCAAAAAAATTTGGCCGGAACACTGCCAGTGGCTCAAGTTAAGCAAGGATTGGAAACAACAGAAGAGGGGGTTAGGTCAGGGGTTTAGGAACAAATAAAGAAATGAACTCCGTATCTGCTTGTTAAGCGCGAAATATCAGATGAGTTAGGGGGAGCAATAAAAGTAAGTATCGATAGAATATTCTCCTATAATATGTCTTCGCCATTAAGACCCCCTTTGGATTGGAGTGTGCTTAAAGCAGAAATTCTTGCGATTTTGTAAGCCATCAAATCATTCGAAGACAGACATATAATTGGTCAGGTACTATCTATTTTAAGCGAATCGGGTAGTGCGACGGCTGATGAGTTTTCTTGTAGGGGCTTATCAGAAGAAAATGAGGGAATCTCTTTGCAGCTCTTCAACTCACGAGCTGCGAAGTCATAGGTGGTCTCTTGCGATTACAATTTTGCAAAGTTCAAATTTCTTTTGTTTTTTCTGCTCTTTTTTGGTAGTACAGAGGTGGGTACCAATCCTTGTTGCTACTAAGTAGTGATCCGGGTCAATTTTAGGTTCTCTAATAGTGCGAACATCTACTCGCTCTGCTTTTCGATGGAGGGACAGTCATGTAGCTTGATGGATCTTTTTATACCTAGAAGTGCTACGAACTACCGTCTGTTAACACGATAACTTGAATAAATTTTGAGATACACCAATGAAATTTGGTATGCAGATTCCTTGGCACTCATCTCCGGATGATAGGCACGCCCACTTTTTATATATTGGATATTTTCGGAAATACAAAAAAAGTGATTATTCAGTACATAATACTCGTATAAGGATAAAATTTGGTGTGACCATTAATGTTAAGGCAGAAAATAAATTTTTCAAGAAATTTTTGAAAATGGTAGTAGCACCGCCCACTTTTGATTAAGTCAAAATTAGAAATAATATTAATCATAAATCAAAAACCATTCAAGATATCGAAAAGAAATTAAGTACACACATTTATATTAATAGAAGGTATGTTCCGGAAAAAATAGGTTAACGCCCACTTTTACACGAAAGATTTTGAAAAGGATCATAGATATACATATTTAATAGGCAATAACTTTGCGTGCAAAAGCTTTATATCATTTCTATTTCACTGCTTCTCAGTAGTATGTATTATACTCCTGCCAAAAACTATCCAAATCGGAAAACACACAAGCAAAATAATCCAGGACGTAGTTAATAGCCCACTGCAAAAGCGAAGTTATATATCTTTTTTGATTTTCATACCTTTCATAAACATTAAATGTTTGTAAGTATGATAAGAAGAAGCCAAAAGTTCACTAAAATGATCAGCACGATGAGCGCAGTCGATTTAGCCATGCCCGTCTCTCCGTCCGTCTGTCTATTTGAAAGCAAACTAGTCTCTCAGTTTTACAAAAGAAGGCTGAAATTCGTTGTTTGCTTTCGCCATTTTATAATATACTAGCAAACCCGGTAGACGTTGTTTTGACTTTTGATACAGAACACATCTATATTTAAACTTGAACCAAATAAACTCCTAACTATACCGAACTGCAGCTTTATATAACCTGGGGCTTTTCCAAAAGCTATATACAGACTGTGTCGTGCTCAGGGAAGCGCTGAACTTATCGTGAATGTTCAAGGGCAAATAAAAACACGTGGCACCGCCCACTTTTGAAAAATTATGTAGATATTGACTAAGTGACACATATATCCAAATTTCATTAATTTAGACCAAAAAAGTTCGGAGTTATGACGAATTTCACCTTTATATAGCTGGGGGCGTGGCTGCGCATACTTTTCTAAAACTATATATTGCCTATGCTGTACCCAGTGAACCCAAGTATATATTGTGAAAATTTCATAAAGATCGATTGAGTACTTTGGCGCCTTTAAAAGATACACCTTTTATACCTAGTAGTGCTACGCACACAAGATATATTACTTTATTCGGCATAAACGAATCGAGATATATATTAATTAACGTATATCAAAACGTTCAGGATGAAAAGTAAAATATCCGGGCAAGTAGTTAATACCCCACTGCAAAAGCGAAGTTGTATATCTTTTTTGATATTCATTCCTTTCATGAACATGAAATGTTTGTACGTATGAGAAGAAAAAGAGATAGTCCCATCAAAAAGTATACTGCAATGATCATGAGGATGACCTGAGTCGATTTAGCTATGTCCGTCTGTCAACACGTCTATCTGTCTGTACGTCTGTCTATTTGAACGCAAATACATACTGAAAGTATTAAAATAGATCTGCGTAAATTGGGATGCCATAATAGATCAATACTGTATATAATGTTCGGTTCCACCCGAACTTAGACTTCCTTACTTGTTATGTTTAAACCTGGTGCAGGATTTGAACTTGTTACGGGTATCGGCGAAGTCGATTAGCCTCAATCTATTTGGGGAAGTCTCATCGTGGAGACCAAAACTTTCCGTGGGTCATGTTATGTTACACGTTTATATAGCGAGACGCTAACATTCGACTAGAAGTATTTTATACGAAGTTATGTTTTTTTAGCGATCCAAAAATAGCTATAAAATTAATAAAATAATCGATTAAAACGAAAAAGACGCTGATGTGTGGGTTGTGTTTCAAGAGGTCGTCAGAGTTTTCTGTTAACACTACGCACGTAGTGCTCTTGCTGTCATATCTGATCCACACTCCCTATTCTGAGCGTCTTAGTCAAATAAAAAAACCAGTTTAAAAATTCCTTGGTGTGTAAGTGCCACTTTTTTTCAACAATTCCCTTACACTAACGGTGACACTCGCACAACAACAAAACCCTTACATTACGATTATATCTGCAGTTATGCTCCCCTCATACTTTTTCCCTTACCCTAAATTACGTTAGCTCACACCCTCACAAGTTATTGTACCTATTATCTATTAATTTCATAATAACTTTTGTTGCAGTTAATTGTGGCAAGTGCAACATGAGGGCCAACAAAAGTGGCATAGCAGAAAAAAAAAAGCAAAACAGATGAGTAACGCATAGAAGAGATATCGAGGAAATTTCAAGTGTACACTTGTTGTATTTGTATGTTGTAGCAACAAGAGCAATTAATACTATTAATATTAAAAGTAACATGCCGAAGCCAGAAAATTCCCATCATATTCCTTGTGTTTACAGTTTGGGTATGAGTTGCTTCAACCCTGTTTTCCGTCGCTGCTGTACTGTAGTTTGTCGTAGGTAAGTAACTTCCGTGTGGAAAGTGTATGAACCGGCAAATGTAACAAGTGCATTTGTCGTATCGGAAGCGTCTTTAAGCTGTGTCGGTCGGTTGTGCTCACACAATGAGCTAACCATATGTTTAAACAATATTGCCATGCCCATAATGGTTGTTATGCTTTGTTGATTTTATGATCAACCACAAACCTTGGTGCCAGTTATTCACTTTCTACACTGCACTTGACAACAACTTGTTTGAGTCTTAAGTTTAAGGTTAAGTTCTAGGGGAGATCCTTGTGGAGGATAAGCGTTATGTGTAAAGAAATTGAAGGAGGTGTAAAAAATTCGTCGCTTTACTCTTCATATCTGCTCTAATATTTAATGGTGAGATGACAACTATATATGTATGTAGTTATATACCTAAAAGACGACATTTTGACTAGCCGATAGCTTGCGTAGCCTATGTTCTGCAGATGCGAACGGCAGCATTCGAAGGTACAGCCTGTGCCCAATCGACTTGTACCTAACTTACTGAAGTTACCCAGAGTACACGATCGAGAATGCAAATGACAGGATACAGCATGGTCACCGTATTTTTGTTGCTCACTCAGCAGTAATTAAAATCGAGCCTTACTACGAGGACAGCAGGGTCCACGTAACGGTGGACTTAGGTTAAAGCTAGTGCTGAATTTTAGCAATCCAGTATGACCCTGTTTAATTCGCATCCATGAGTGGGAATATATTTTATTACAACAACCGTGCCCAGTTGCAGTAGTTTTCGGTGGAGGTAAATTTTGTGGTTTCTTTTACGAATAACGGTTCATTTTTAGGATTGGGTTTTGGTTTCGTGTTTCGACTACGATGTCAGACCTGATCTCGGTTGCCGTTCTGGTTTCGATTCAGGATTTTTGTTGAGGGTTAGGTTTCGGTAACTTTAGACTTCTTTCGTGCTCCGATGAACCCAATAATATATTTATTATTGATTTTTTTGAATTTTTTGTTTTCTTTTATCTTATTTTATTTTATTTTACTATATTTTATTTTATTTTATTTTATTTTATTTTACTATATTTTATTTTATTTTATTTTATTTTATTTCATTTTACTTTATTTTATTTATTTCTTTTATTTTATTTTATTTTATTTTATTTTATTTTATTTTATTTTATTTTATTTCATTTTATTTTATTTTATTTTATTTTATTTTATTTTATTTTATTTTATTTTATTTTATTTTATTTTACTATATTTTATTTTATTTTTTTTTTTATTTTTTTTTATTTTATTTTATTTTTTTTTATAGTATTTTATTTTATTATATATTATTTTAGTTTAATTTTTTTTACTTTATTTCATTTTATTTTATTTTATTTCATTTAAAATTATATTAAAAAATGACGTGGTTTGTTTTTGTGAAACATTTTTTTATAGTTAATGAAGTGAAATACTTACACTCATATTTGTCCTGAATACCCGAATACTATAACAGTCCTATTCTGAATTTGTTATGGCTAGCAATTGTTATAGTTCAATAGATATAATTTTGTCATGCGAAATGGTTACGAAAACGAAAAGCTTTTCTAGTGCGCCTATAAAAGATGAAAAGCTTCCAAGAAAAACATGGAAAAAAATAAGAATGTTTTCTTTATGATAAAAAATCTGCCATGTAATAATAAATAAAATAAAAATGTTCGCCAGCAGCTGAGTCATAGCATAAATTATGAGGATTCATCGTACTTAATTGTAGTTGGGCCACATGCACACTATGTAACACTGCAAAGGCCTCCATCTAACACAAGGCTCACTAACACAGTCCTGACAGATACTGCAACTGATAATTTCCAGGGGTGCAAGTGCCTGCTTCGCTTCTATACAGCCTTCTTTTTCGTGTATTTTACGATGTCCCGTACCCATATTAGACAAAGAATGTATTGATTTGACATGTCTATGGTCCAGTTCTTGTACTGACCAACCATAGTGAACCTAAAGCTCAAGGACTGTGGCTAGCGTTGATCTCGGATTGAAAACGATAATAAGGATATTACGATGAGTTTTCCAAAAGTTCCTCACACCTACTCCAAATGCCATTCTGCACCCTTGACCGAATAACCCATCTTTGCATTAATTCTTCGAAAGGAAAATCGATTTAAAGTTTGTATCAAAGACAGCCTGGGACAGAAGTAGCCCCTTTTCATTTTAGTTGTTAACCTATGGTAAATTGCGGGTGTGTCTAAATGTGCGCTATTTTGAGTGTTCCAAATCTTGCCTCCTAAGTGCCGTTTACTTTATAAATAAATACTCGCACCATAGGTCTTTCAACACACCACTGCCTAATAGCGTAGGATAAGTGCTTTTTATACTCATGGTATGACTTCTGGGCTCAGACCCAACTCTTTACTTACTATTAATGTGCAGGTGTAAAGTGCCACATATGCCTAATGGTATATAGGTATCTGCATTTTTAGACACACCCACTTCCACATACGTGCATAGTTATAGTAAGAACTAATTTTAAAAAGACTTTTATTTTGACCATTCAGAGAAGGTGAGTAAAAACTAAAACTTTCGCCTTTATGCATGAGCTTGTAGTTGTACTTTCTAGCTTCATCCGCAAAGCTTCCTCCATGCTATCTGCATGATCCCAGCGATCACGTCGCCACACCACCCTTTCACTAAACTTCTATTAGCACACTAACTCCCATAATTACCATTTCTTCTACAGAACCTATCCTATCCATATTATAATAGAGGCTTCAATATCAAAGGCATAGAGCGCATTTTATAATGCTTCACGGCGGCCGCCGTGGTGTGAAGGTAGTGTTGCCGGCCTACGACACCGAAGGTCCATGGTTCGAGCCCTGGTACAGGTAACATCAAAAGTGATTTGAAAAAAAAGTTTTTCAAAACGGGGTCGCCCCTCGGCAGTGGTTTGGCAAACTCTCCGAGTGTATTTCTGCCATGACAGGCTTCTCAGCAAAAAATTCGTCTCCTTTGTAGATGCCGTTCGGAGTCGGCAAAAAACTGTAGGTCCCACCAATTTGTAGGGAAAATTCAAATCGGCACACCACAAATTGGAAGAGAAGCTTGGCGCAAAAATCTCTTAGGAGGTTTATGATGATATACCTGTTGTATATCGCGCCATAGAGAGAGAGAGGCTAAAAAAACTGTGCCTCCTTTTAAAAATATTTATTTAAGATTTGTTCTACTCCATAGATCATAACAAAAAATTATAACAATTGATATGAAAAGAGCTTTGGAATTTTTCCAAGCATACTTAAACATAACTATTGTCACAATTATAACCATAG
Source organism: Merzomyia westermanni (assembly GCA_949987695.1). Lineage (NCBI taxonomy): Eukaryota > Metazoa > Arthropoda > Insecta > Diptera > Tephritidae > Merzomyia > Merzomyia westermanni. The sequence goes on along the minus strand of OX465289.1, from coordinate 32,825,729 downwards.
TCATGAGTTAAATCTTGTTATAGTTAAAGCATAGGGCTGTAAAATGAAAATTTTAAAATTCAAATTGAAGCAAACAAATGGGTCATATTAATAAAACCGGTGCAATTGCTTTTAGTTCAAGTTTCAAAAATTTTTCTCAAATTTTGAAATTTTCTTCAAACAAATTTATATAAAATTTCAGAAAAAATAATTGCTTCTTTTTTTGTAAATATAACCCACTGTAAGAAGAAAGTTTTTCTCAATATCAATTCAAAATGATGGGTACATAACTACCGTTTTTGCACTAGTATAATCTAGTTATTAGCAAGACTAGTTACTGGGTTCCCTGGAGGGAAACTGCGTGTCTCACACACACAATCTAGCTTACTAATTGAATACATGCCTCAACGAGTAATCCATTAGCCACAATGAAATAATAATTGATTTTCGTCCAGCGTATCATGTCACTGGATTAAACAAATTTAACATTAACTAGCCTAATTTCATGCTATGTTGGTTTGCTATTCAATTAAAAATGTTCAAAATGAAACTGAGAACACAAATATTAGATGAATGAGTTGAAATTGATAAAATAAAATCACAACATTAACTACAATTAACAAGCGATAGCAAACAAATTAAATTTGTTGATACTTTTAAGTAACACGAAAAACTAATTTCTACAATTTGCGAAAAATCAACTGTAAAGCGTTCCAGGGGTTGAGCATGAAGGTGATATGAACATGCCAACTACCCACTGGTTCATTGTAGATCACGTCATCATTGCTGTGACGCTTCATTTTGTAAGTGTAAAACTATTTGTTTGTGGCAGTTTTTCAAATCAATTAAGAACAATTGATGAGCGATTCTCTTTCATTTCTCTAGCCAATGCGTCAACCACTAAAAACAACAACAACATCAGCAATTAACTTGCAACAAATTCAACCCAGGTTGTAAGCAGTGTTCCGGTGGGCTGTGGATGCGGTGAGGATGGAGTGCAAAAGTGTTGGGTTATAATGTTTTGACATAGTTGTTGTTTTTGTTGTTGCTGCATATGCGAGTACACCTTGTTAGTCGCATTCTTTTTGTTGTTATTGTTGTTGTTGTATGCAACTTAAATGCGTCTGAAATAAAATCGTTCATCTATCCATTTCACTGTGCTTGAATTTGTTGCCAACATTGCTTTCGATGGATTATGTTCCGTTAATTGCTTTTGGCTATAAAATACACATAGCAAGAGAAAACTAGAAAGGGCTGGTGTAGCATCGGCTACGTCTAAAGCTGAATACCTTTCATGAATTCGTGAGAACTATACGCTGGTCGGAGAGTGTAATGAGGTGTGGGTGTAGTTCTTAGCAAGTAGCTTCGGTTGTCCATCACATCAAAATATTTTTTGTAATTAGAGCAACGTCGTCAACTTATGTGCGCGCAGCGGTAACCAGCGCTCGTCTTCAATGAGCCACTGCAGAAGAAAATTGGGCCTAACGTTGAAGACGCCAGTGGTCTATGAGGCTTAAAATAAACGCCTAAAGCAAACATATTGTTAAGAGAATTTACTAACAAAGGATCGGAAGAAATCACTCGAATATAATGGCGACTAAAAGTATTTCATTCCAACATTTTAGTCCATCCATCTGGAAGGTGCTGCTCCTTAGTTGATGTAGATTATTTATTTACTCCCCTGAGCAAATGTGAATATCAGGTCTTACGACCTCTGCTAGAGTCGTTGCCATGGTTCAAGAGAAAACATGCCATTAAATTCGGTGATTCACTACTGCGTATGTGTGCTAAGCATATCGTCGATCATCACAAAGCATAAAAATACCCATCAAGCTAGCTGAATTTCTCCTCACCAAATGACGCTTTTTGATGTTTTAGTATCGATTTCCAGCACCACATTATGGCATTCACATTTGGGCAGTGAGGAAGGTGCGCACAGGATAACAAGAAAAGTTTGTTGTCCAAAATCAGATCAAGTACCAGACAGCTGATACTTTTGCTATTAGATTTTCTCTCTGAGTATAACCTTCAATTGAACCTTGTCGGTTCTGGTGAAATACGCTCGCGCTGCAGTAGGGTAAAGAGCTACGGGCAAAACGAAGAGTGACGAAAAATTGGAAAGAACACCACTGCCTACAGGGTGCCAAAATTTTGCACCAGTTAGAGACGCCTAGTTAATAAAAAGAGAAGTTAAGCCGAAAGACGTGAGTGGAAGTAGCTTGGGATACTTAATGCACCACGAAATTTCAACAGGAAATGAAGCACATGACGGAAGGTTTCACGAGTGGAGCAAACATCTGCAGGAACAATAATTATGATCTCTGAACTAGCTGCTCCAACACGGAGACGAAGGCCTGGTGAAAAGAATTTAAACCATGCCTTCATATCGGAACTAACTAATGAGTCTACTTAATATTGTCTTTAAGTTTATATTTAGCCTAGTGGGTCTTGCAGTGAAATATGAATCGACATCACGCCTTGGTTGACATGTCGCTATTGATAAATGTAAATTTGAACGAGTACGAAATGGAATCGAACATCAAATACATACCTGCGTAAAAGTGGGAGTGGTAAATTGTGGATTTATAAACTGTACAGGTTTTAAAATTTGGCTAATATATTCGTACAGTGGGCAGTACCGTGTCAATTCTCTTTAACTGCCTTTTCATATTTAGCAAATACTAAAATAGCTCCTTTCATGGTTTTTCAATATGTTCAATACCATGACTATAAACGAGCTCAAGGCCAAGAATAATAATTGTTGGTATAAAAAAAAGCAATTTTTCTTTCTATTTATGAAAATTATTTTTGTTTTTATTTTTTTTAATAAATATATTTAATTAATTATTAAAAGATTTTATTAGAATAGAATAGCTTTTCTTATAGATTCATATTATCTTTAATATAGTTGTTACATAATTTAGTTGTTAGACGAATTCGTCTGGAACGCTCAATTTCACAAATTAAAATACAAGGTGGCGCAAAAGTAAGCTTCCGATGTTCAGCATATCGGTTGTGGCACGTGCAGTGTGTGCTGTTGCAGCGTCTTGTTGGAACCACATGTTTTCCAATCCCAATTCATCAAGTTGCGGCAAAAAGAACTCGTTGATCATTGCTCTGTAGCGCTCACCATTCACAGTAACCGTTTGGCCCCCGACCGATTATTGGTCAAATAAATAGTCAGCAATATTCCGCGTTCTGGAGCAGTGTAGCGTAACATTGTTTATTAATGTGTATTTCGCATGTGTTTACTACACAAATGTGAAAACAGAACTGACTTTAGGGGCCAATCGCAAAACTTATAGCATTTTCTGATAGGAGGATTACTTTTGCGCAGTAACCGTTTTTCACCGACCGATTATTGATCAAATATAGGGTGTTTTTTTTTACGGGTTTGTTTTTCGAATAGAGATAAAACTGGCATTTTGTGGTCAAATCTGGCAACTCTAATGTCATTTATGTTCAGTTTGGTTTGCCATTTCATCATGAACAGGTTGACAAAAGAACAACGCTTGCAAATCGTGCAACTTTATTTCGAAAATAATGGTTCAGTTCGCGAAGTTTACCGTGAGCTCCGTCCATTTTATGGTCGACATAATCGTCCATCAGAGCAATTAATTCGGTTAACCATGGATCGTTTTCGCACTACGTTTACTCTATGTGATAATACGCATCCGCAGAGACGTCGAACAGTGCGCACCGAAGAAACAATTGCCGCTGTAGAGCAAAGTGTTGAAGAGGACCCGAATGAATCGATTCGCCACCGTGCACAGCAATTGGAGCTTTGTCCATCAACTTTATGGAAGATTTTGCGCAAAGATCTTGGCTTGCGACCTTACAAGATCCAGCTTGTGCAAGAATTAAAGCCGCGAGACCATGCAATGCGTCGTGATTTTGGTGTATGGGCCGAAAATGAGATTGATTTCGATGCTGATTTTCATCGCAAAATTTTGTTCAGTGATGAGGCTCATTTTTGGTTGAATGGCTACGTCACCAAGCAAAATTGCCGCATTTGGAGTGAAGAGAATCCACATGAGACCCTTGAAACGCCATTACATCCACAAAAACTGACTGTTTGGTGTGCTCTATGGGCTGGTGGAGTCATTGGGCCATACTTCTTCCGCAATAATGCTGGAGAGGCAGCTACCGTTAATGGAGACCGGTATAGAGCCATGATAACCGACTATTTTGTTCCCGAATTGGATGGCATGAATGTGGATGAGTTGTGGTTCCAACAAGACGGCGCTAAATGCCACACAGCGCACGTCACAATCGATTTATTGAAGGAAACATTCGATGAGCGCATAATTTCGCGGAATGGACCTGTCAATTGGCCACCAAGGTCGTGTGATTTGACACCATTGGATTATTTTCTTTGGGGATATGTGAAGTCGCTCGTCTACACCAACAAACCAGAAACGTTAGGGGAATTGGAAGCCAACATTCGTGGCGTTATTGCCGACATACGGCCCCATATGCTCGAAAAAGTGGTTGAAAATTGGACCTGACTTTAGGGGCCAATCGCAAAATTTATAGCATTTTCTGATAGGAGGATTACTTTGGCGCCACCTTGTATTTTCATGCTATGTCAACATTTTTACATTGAAAATAACATATCAACCGCATAAAATAGATATCATCAAAAATGTTATATCTTCTGCATTTCAAGCTCATCGACATTTTTAAAAAAAATGGGCATGGTCAGCTGGCGATTTCGGGCATTTTCATTAGTTACGCTTTCCAAAACAATAATATGCTTCGTATCAAGTTATCAAGTGTCGTCATTCTGTCGTAAATGGTTCTAAGGTTATTAACAGTTGTATTTAAAATTTTATTATTGGAGGTGAAAATCGTTTAACGAACTATCAAGTCAATAAAGTTGCCAAATTCTATTATTATAACTGCTTTTGTTATTAAATTATTTCACTTTTTAACGTTTTACGAAATTTTCGATATCGAAAAAATGTGAATGCTTACTGACCGATTCTGCTTATTTTAACTGGTAACTTACTCTGACCAGAAAGCAACCGGTGTAATAATTTTATTCAAATTATTTACTCAATAATTTACTCAAGTTATTGCGTGCACGGGCGGGCGGACGGACATGGCTCAGTCGATTCCTCTATTACTTCTAAGAATTTTGACATAAGGAAATCTATATCTATCTCTGTTATTTTGTACCGTTACAAACCACCGTAATTTGGACAAAACTATAATACCCTGTTTGCCAGTACATAGGACGTCAGCGAAAAGGGTTGGTGTCGAAATTCTGTATGTACAAAATTCTAAAAACAAAATTCTGCTTTTTAAAATTCTGCTTTTTTAAAATTCTGCTTTTTTAAAATTCTGCTTTCTAAAATTCTGCTTTCAATGTTCTGTATTACAAAATTCTGTATTAAAATATAATGTTAACAATGTTAAAGAGGTAATGTAATTATTTTGAAAAAGTGCGCAGCTACGCGAACTACAGTTATTCTGTACAAAAGACCATTCTGCATAGGCGGCCTTCGGCCGCGCTTATTTAAATAACCCTGGGCTACGCCATGCCAAGTCCAGGTGGTTGCCCTGACTCTTTTGCGCGTTTTTAAGTACAGCCTAATAATTTACAACAACCACATGAAAACTTGCGACAAAACAAATAAAATATATACATATGTACATGTGCGCACTTTTTCAAAATAATTACATTACCTCTTTAACATTGTTAACATTATACAGGTTTGTTTTTCGAATAGAGATAAAACTGGCATTTTGTGGTCAAATCTGGCAACTCTAATGTCATTTATGTTCAGTTTGGTTTGCCATTTCATCATGAACAGGTTGACAAAAGAACAACGCTTGCAAATCGTGCAACTTTATTTCGAAAATAATGGTTCAATTCGCGAAGTTTACCGTGAGCTCCGTCCATTTTATGGTCGACATAATCGTCCATCAGAGCAATTAATTCGGTTAACCATGGATCGTTTTCGCACTACGTTTACTCTATGTGATAATACGCATCCGCAGAGACGTCGAACAGTGCGCACCGAAGAAACAATTGCCGCTGTAGAGCAAAGTGTTGAAGAGGACCCGAATGAATCGATTCGCCACCGTGCACAGCAATTGGAGCTTTGTCCATCAACTTTATGGAAGATTTTGCGCAAAGATCTTGGCTTGCGACCTTACAAGATCCAGCTTGTGCAAGAATTAAAGCCGCGAGACCATGCAATGCGTCGTGATTTTGGTGTATGGGCCGAAAATGAGATTGATTTCGATGCTGATTTTCATCGCAAAATTTTGTTCAGTGATGAGGCTCATTTTTGGTTGAATGGCTACGTCACCAAGCAAAATTGCCGCATTTGGAGTGAAGAGAATCCACATGAGACCCTTGAAACGCCATTACATCCACAAAAACTGACTGTTTGGTGTGCTCTATGGGCTGGTGGAGTCATTGGGCCATACTTCTTCCGCAATAATGCTGGAGAGGCAGCTACCGTTAATGGAGACCGGTATAGAGCCATGATAACCGACTATTTTGTTCCCGAATTGGATGGCATGAATGTGGATGAGTTGTGGTTCCAACAAGACGGCGCTACATGCCACACAGCGCACGTCACAATCGATTTATTGAAGGAAACATTCGATGAGCGCATAATTTCGCGGAATGGACCTGTCAATTGGCCACCAAGGTCGTGTGATTTGACACCATTGGATTATTTTCTTTGGGGATATGTGAAGTCGCTCGTCTACACCAACAAACCGGAAACGTTAGGGGAATTGGAAGCCAACATTCGTGGCGTTATTGCCGACATACGGCCCCATATGCTCGAAAAAGTGGTTGAAAATAGGACCTGTAGAATTGGCTTTATTCGAGCCAGCCGCGGCGGCCACATGCCCGAAATCATATTTAAACATTAATGGCATAAAATTATCCTTCCAATAAAGCCAAATTGATGGACCTTAAAACGATTTTCTTGTGTTTTATTTCAATTCGAAGTTCTATACCCCTAAAAAAAACACCCTTTATTTTAATACAGAATTTTGTAATACAGAACATTGAAAGCAGAATTTTAGAAAGCAGAATTTTAAAAAAGCAGAATTTTAAAAAGCAGAATTTTAAAAAGCAGAATTTTAAAAAAGCAGAATTTTTTTGCAATTTACAGAATTTTGTCACACAGAATTTTGTAATACAAAATAATGACACGCTCCCCAGCGAAAATACTATTACAGTCCATGAATCCGACAGAAATTTTAGGTTTTCACCTGTGTCAAGACTACATGACCTGGCCCACATATCTTAATCGACTCAACTCGTCGTCTTGATCATGTCTGTGTATTGCTGATTTGTTGATTCTGTTTCTTCTGCATAAAATTTTGTTTTATAGGAAAAATGCTGTAATGTCAATTCATGTTGCTAAAAGGTATAAATTAATACTCATATTGAGTGGGAAAGTTTGAAAAAGACAATTGTAACAGAAAGTACACACCGGGTGTGTGATAAAAGCATCGACTCATCGAAATCATAGATATTTTATTGCTGGATTTCGAAAAAACAGCTTTAGTAGCCGAGTAGTTTTTTTATACTTAGTAGTGTTACGAACACAAGGTATATTAACTTTAGTCGCGTAACGGCATAAACGGATCTAGATAGATATTGACTTATATATATATCAAAATGTTCAGGAGGAAAAAAGAAATTGATTAAGCCATGTTCGTCCGTCCGTCTGTTAGCATGATAACTTGCAATATGTTCATGAAATTTGGTATGCAGGTTCCTTGGCACTCCTTTCCGACCGCTATTAAAAATCGGATGATAGCCACGACCCCTTTTTAAACATAGAATATTTTCTAAAATACAGAAAAAGTGATTATTCAGTACATAATACACTTATAAGAATACATTTTGGTGTGTACATTCATGTTAAGGCAGAAAATACATCATTCAAGAAATTTTTAAAAAATGGATGTGGCACCGCCCACTTTTGATTGAGCCAAATTTAAAAATAATATTAATCATAAATCAAAAACTTTTCAAGACATCGAAACACATATTTATATTAATAGAAGCAAAGTTTCGAAAAAATTAAAAATCGGTTAAGGTCCACGCCCACTTTTTATGCCATAACCATAAAAATAGATTTATCGAAACGATATTTGGCGAAAATGTTGAATATAAAAAATAAAATGTTTGCTGTGAAAATGGGTGAAAGCGGTCAACGGTCACGCCCAGTTTTTTAACATAGTTCTGAAAAATTTGTTTGTAAAATGTAAAACGCGATATTTTTATAACCATGTCAATAAGATTTTGCACCTATATCCTTAAGATAAGCAAAACTCAACCGCAAACAAATTTTGTGGAGTTTGGGGAAGTAGGCGTGGCGCCGCCCACTTTTCAGCATAAAAATTCTGCTAATTTCAAAGGCGATTGCTTGTGGTTTCAATACGATATTTCAAGCAAAATTGGTCAGCTGCTTCTCCATTGTATTTAGTATACTCCTGCCGGAAATTAAGCAAATCGGATAACACCCGTCTGTCTATTTGAACGCAAATTTTTCAAACATAAAATGTGCATGTATTGATATTTTGAAAAAATGTGGTTAGGAGTTGTTAATAGGGAAGCTATTTATATACAAATTAATTGATGGCGGCCGCCGTGGTGTGAGGGTAGTGTTGCCGGCCTACCACACCGAAGGTCCATGGTGCGAGCCCTGGTACAGGTAACATCAAAAGTGATTTGAAAAAAAGTTTTTCAAAACGGGGTCGCCCCTCGGCAGTGGTTTGGCAAACTCTCCGAATGTATTTCTGCCACGGAAGGCTCCTTCGTAGATGCCGTTCGAAGTCGGCAACAATTTGGAAGGGAAGCTTGGCGCAAAAAATCTCTTAGGAGGTTTGTGATGATAAAATTGTTATACATCGCACGATACATTTATTGTTTTAAAAATTAATTTACCCCTCAAAACTCATAACAGAAGTGTTTTTATTAAAAACAATCAGCTACCTTTATAATACGAACTGAAAAGGATTAAAATGGGCCTGCGTAAATTGGTGAGCCATAATAGATTACTACTAGGTATATAATGTTCGGTTCCACCCGAACTTAGACTTCCTTAGAATGGAAAATGGGGAGTGCGGAGCATCTGTTTAATAGGGACCCTTTCAGTCATATTTTGTTTAATTAGTTATTTATTTAATTTATTTATTTGTTCTTTGGAGAACGGGGGATGCGGGGCACCTGTTACACCTTGTATTTATTGATTGGGTGCGCGCACTATTGGCTCTGAGGCATTGCGAGGAATTGACTTCCTCATTTACTTTGTGAAAAACCCCGATTTGGGATTACAAAACATAAACTATATCTTCGAAATATTTCATAAGCTGGTTGCGAATTTGAAGAGATTGCAGCGCAAATGAAATAAACGAGGGAAATAATTATAGCGTATGTCGCTTAAGCTCGATAATCGTATTTTTTGAATCCGCTCTATTGAAATCCCAACCGAAATCAGCTGCTAAGACTATTTTGACTTCAGAAGTGTAAAAAGTTTACAATCCACGGACCTTTCTGGCAATATTATATGGTCCGAATACAAGCAGTTAGTATGGGACTGCCAGTATATTAATCATTAGTTGAAACCAACTTCTTTGGGCCAATATAACATATAAGCCCACCTACAACCGATAATCAAAATAATATCTGCTTAAACTTAATCGATTTACATGTGAATGCATCGAATCAACGAAATGATATCGATACATTTCGACCAGTCACACATCCTTAACACATACACAGTTCGTACAAGCTGAGACAGTGCAAAATGAGGTTTTGTATTTTATTTGAATGAAACTCAATGCACTTTTCACAAATTCAATCGAACTATGTCCTTTCATTTATTTGTAGGTAGCAACAACAAAATTTCAATAGCTTACAGGAATTTAAAAAAAAAAGCTTGAAATTGTAATTGGAAATACGCAAAATGTATAAATGTTAAATGTGTGCTTTTGATTTCAACAATCATTATGCTAAAAAGGGCGATTAAATTTAAAATTTTAGGTGTAGCGATTTCCATCCCAAGAAAAAAACAGAAGCATTTATTCTCTTCACTGCCACACTGAAAGAATCTCATATTAGAAGAATTGGAAAAGAGTTCTGGTCGACGTCTCTTCATGCTTTTATTTCAGTTTCACAGCCTTCTAGGAGACCTTTTCTTGTGTAATTCAAAGGGCATCCCATCTCCTTACGGCAGCGCAGATGATTACGAGCCATACGTTAGGACATTTAGGTTCAGATACTTATAGAACTTTCATCTCAATTGATATTAATTTTGCGCTTAAAGCAGGTTCACAAGTTCCACTGGAGTATTTATCCGGCCAAGACAGGGAGGCGATGAAAGAAATTATAATCGAGACCTGAAATTTGAGACACACAATAAATTTTGTTTTAAAAATGTACGCGAAATTTCGCGAAGATTCAAAGCAATTTTATCAAAGTCTTACATTTTTTCCAGAATTTTTGGATTTTTTGGAGTATGCAGTTTTGTAGTTCACGTCACAAGATCTGCACAATTTTTCAAAATCATGTTCGTCGGAACGAATACGTCGTAACTCCAGTACCACGTTTTTTGCGAAATCCACTACAAGCCCTTAATCTATTTTTTTTCGTTGAAGTTTATTACACAAAGGCAGAATGCATTGTGTTAACAAAGGTGCTAAAAGACTACGTTTATAATTTAAAAAAAAAATATTTTTAATATTGTCCTAAGAATTTTATAATACTAAGCAATAGAGAAAATGTGGAAATTTTTTAAATTTTGAGTCTTCCGCATAACAAAACGAACACCATAAATTTGTGAATAAATACAAATAATTGGCACTATTTTTTGTCAACTTCACCCTGGCACTTAATTATAAATACTAAAATTGGATAGGCCATAAAACTGCAAATCGGAATTTTTTATAAAAATTTGGATTAAAAAGTGTAGAATTTTTATTAAACTTGGTTACATTTTCCAAATTAAAATATGTTTCTGAATGTTTTTTGTTAGACAATGGGCTATACTTTTTCCACCGTTGTGTGGTCTGATTAAATTAATGGGCCTGCGTACTCTAATATTAATATCTGTTTTACGGTACTATTTCGGTCTCTTATTTTATTACTACAAGAAGCAATGTAAACGCATACCTCGAAACCGGTTTTATCATCTTGAAAGCCTAGTGAATTTTGTAGAAGGTCTGAAAAGACTAGCATATGTATATAGGCTTAAATTGCACTAACCGATAATTTCATATATTCATAAGACTGCACTTTGTCATTAGTCTAAAATAAGAAAATTATAAATCAGAATTAATAGTATTGTATTATTCAATTGAAAGTAAAAAAGGAGTAGTTCATTGACGAAGGGTCTGCACCCCCTGGCTACGCCACTGGATACCAGCAATCGCATTACCACTAGCCCTATACCACGGCGGCTTCTGCTTTTAACAAATATTTTTCTTAGGCCAAACGGTTACCAACCTCATATGCTTTTTCATAATTTTCAATACATATCACGATTTTTTTTGTGACTTCAATCTAGTTTCCCACTCTGCATAAGCCAATACTTCACACCACTCAAATTGCATTAACACAGTTAAAGCCACTCATCTTCTTGAATATTAAATTAAGCATCACGAGCTCTTGCAAAACGAGGCAAAGACGTGTCATGCGTTGGCTTGCGATTATTACCTAAGAACTCAAATATATTTTTTTAGTTTGCGAAATATATATATTCTGCTTCTTAATATAATTTAAGAATTCAAAAAAAGTAAAGGTTTATATCAATTTTGTATTGAGCGAGCACATAGAGCGAAATCAATGACGATAAAAGGTAAAAGTCTTAAGTCTGCATCCTTCGGACGTAACGGCATACAAACCTTCATATTTCAACAGCTCGATCCCTGGCTACTTTCGTATTCCTTAGACACTCAATCGACAATTTTGTATCAGCTTTCGAGAGTATCTCTTAATTGCAGTTAGAACATTTCGAATTTGATATATTATTCATAATATTTGTAAAATTAATTTAATTAAGAATTCCCTTACCTTGTGGATGTAGCACTACTATTTATAATAACAAAGAAAGCAAAAAAATTACAAGCACTTTATATTTAGACCAACAAAATTTAAAATGTGTTGAAATATTTAGGCAATCCGGGCTCATGGACTCCCGCCAAACGCTTTTTGATAATCTAATTGTCGGTAGTGATTGTGCAATGATTGGGAAAATACTTTTACACACTCATTTGCTAACTTCCACCGAATTACGTTCATAACTTTTGATATTAATAACCTATTAACCACGCACAAGCTCACACTTGTCTGTCGATTAGGAAATGAATTAATTTGTTTTGCGAAATTAATGTGCAAAATTTACCAAGCCATTAGCTACATTGTTCCGATAAACCAATTATTTTATTAGCGCAAACACCATTGTATCTCTCTATTTAGCCTAGTCGTGTATGCAAATAATAATGAAATTTTACAAACTACAAAATGCAGTACCACAGAAATCTTAATGACAGATGAGAGAGTGTCAAGAAAATATTTCAGAGAATTGGCCGAGATAGTTAGTTGTAGTTTGGCAATAGTTGCAGCGCATGAATTTTAGTTGTATCAAATGTTGTAATAACACTCCTCACCTTAGATGTGCAGGTTACAGTGAATGCGTTCGAAGTGTGTTTCTTAATGAGCTTTGTATTCAAACCGTTGTTAAAATTGCAAGTTGAATGTAATCAAACACGCTTCCCACGGTTGCTGCACTGGTCCATTTGAGACGAATACTTTACGTTTGGTCACTGATTCGTCTTGCTTGTCTCACTTCTCTCTCTTTTCTATCATATTTCTACTCCTTCCCCTTAAGAAAATAAAATAAAATAAAATAAAATAAAATAAAATAAAATAATATAATATAAAATAAAATAAAATAAAATAAAGTAAAATAAAATAAAATAAAATAAAATAAAATAAAATAAAACAAAATAAAATAAAGTAAATTTAAATAAAATAAAATAAAATAAAATAAAATAAAATAAAATAAAATAAAATAAAATAATATAAAATAATATAAAATAATATAAAATAAAATAAAATAAAATAAAATAAAATAAAATAAAATATAATAAATAAAATAAAATAAAATGAAATAAAATAAAATAAAATAAAATAAAATAAAAGAAAATAAAAGAAAATAAAACAAAATAAAACAAACTAAAATAAAATAATATAAAATAAAATAAAATAAAATAAAATAAAATAAAATAAAATGAAATAAAAATAAAATAAAATAAAATATATCAAAACAAAACAAAACAAAAAAATAAAATAAAATAAAAAAAAATAAAAATAAATTAAACATAATTTAATAAAATAATATAAAATAAAATAAAATAAAATGAAATAAATTCAAATAAAATAAAATAAAATAGAACAAAACAAAAGAAATAAAATAAAATATATTAAAATCAAATAAAAAAAAAAATAATAATAAACCAAAATAAAATAGCTTAACACAAAATAAAATAAATTCAAATAAAATGAAATAAAATAAAATAAAATAAAATATCTTCAAATAAAATTAAATAAAATAGAACAAAACAAAAGAAAATTTAATATATTAATATAAAATAAAATAAAGCAAAATTAAATAAAATAAAATTAAATTAAATGAAGTAAAATAAAATAAAAATAAATTAAATATAATTTCATAAAATAACATAAATGAAAGTAAATAAAACAGAATAAATAAAATAAGGAAAATAAAACGAATGAAAAGAACAGCAAATAATTTAAATAAAATATTTTGCCCCGATATACCTCCGATCAGGTGGGGTCCTACTTCTAGACAAATGAATAAATGCATCTCTACCTAATTTTTAAAAATTTGTGTTCATAACAAAGTTTTGGCATTTTTTCCAGATATTAAGTACTCGGATTCTGTGTAGCAGCTTTGATTATGACACGAAACCCAAATTCATTATGTTTAGGGCCGTTTTTTCAAGTAAACTTTAAAGTTTAACTGACCGATAAAGCATTTTTGGTATAGAGAATTTTTGTTTACCTGACAGATAATTATATAGCGTACTTGAAAAAGCGGCCCTTAGCTTAGCTTGATCCTACAACTGCCCAGCCGAAAAACTTAGTAGCTATAAACGGAATAGTTGTGAGTCCAAGCAAACAAAAACATTTTCTTTACAAGATGGCACCTGTCAAATCCAGATCAGTATTTTTTTAGCTCAAAACAAGTAAGTAGTGCGCTGGGTTGAGGCTTTATACATCGCGGTTTCTAATGTCCGATCCTTATTTACAGTGATTACAAACTTTTGCACAGTTTGAGAGTCTTAACTTGTTAATTTAAAGATATATAGCCCAAACCGGGCTTACTGGAACAGTCGATTGTATGGGAGCTATATGTTATGTTGGTCCGATCTACTTGGTTCCGAAAAATGATTAATATACTACAAAATATCTGACGCATACCAAATTACAGCGAGATATCTGTAAAATTCCAGTCCCTCAATTCGGGTTCAAACAGACAGACATACGGACGGACGGACGGGCATGGCCAAATCGACTCAACTTGTCGCCCTCATCATTTCGGCATGCTTATTGGTTTGTATATCGCTTCTTCTTCTCATACTTACAAACATCGGACAAAAGTTATAATACATTTCATGTCATGAAATATATAAAAAGAAAAAAACAAAATACTAGTAAAAACCCATTTACATATAGAACTGTGTTCAATATAATAGAAGTGAAATTAAATTGGATATCGTTTTACGAAATAAGAAGAAGCTGTGATTTTAATAAAACATAAAAAGAATTTTCGAACTTTACTCGAAGTTCAGGAAAGTGATTAAAGTTTAAAAAAAAAGCCATCAAAATCTGGAAGTTTAGATGAAGAATTTCTAGAAAGTTTTTGAGTATGCAGTTTTGTAGAAAAATCAGTTTTAATACAAACATGTGCAAGTTAGAACTCGCTCAAAGAACGCATGAAGAAAAATTAATTTTGGATGGAAAAAAATACCCAACATCCTTGACGAAAAAAATTCTGAAACTTCATTGAAATTTTTGGGCGCAACGTGCACAAGGTTATAATAAAATTATTGGTCAACAAAACTGCGTACTCAAAAATTTTCTAAAAATTCTGCCCAAAAATATTGAAGTTTAGAGGAAAATTTTTAAAAGTTTAATTAACTTTCCTAAACTTTGTGTAAACTTAGAAATATCTTTTTGTTAGGTTTTTGTTATGGAACTCGCTATATTTGAAAAGAAAATTATTAAAAACACAGCTTCTTTTTATTTCGTAGAACGATATCCAATTCAATTTCACTACTATTAAATTGAACACAACTATATATTTGAATACGAAATGCTTGTCGGCGTAAGACCTTGGATGAACTGCGAGAAGTTCTGCCGTCATACTAGTCAGCCTATGCATCAGTATCAAAGCAGTTACTGTACCACTTCATAGTAGGTTAGTACTTTTTGGTTTGAAAAATATAAGAAAATTCCAAAATTACATTACAAACCACTTTATTGAAAATTCAGGCATCAGATATAAAATATGTATCAAAATAAGTATTTCTTCTCTACATTGAACAATGGAAACAAATTTCAATCAAAATATAGTCGCTGTTCATAGCAATTTTACCCTTGCAAAACATATCAAAAGGTAATTTTCTTTTTTTTTCATAATAGTCCTAACAGGCATAAATCTTTTTAATTTTTTTGAAACATTTTGCGGAAAACTTTAAAATTTATATATTATACTCATAAATATAAATTTCGGAATTCTTTGTTCTAGTATATAATGTGCAAGTTCTTAGTAAATAAATTTTTTAAGAAGTGCTATTTTAGCCACCTGGTTATCACGATTCCGTTGGAGATTCATTGTTATTTTATTTATGAAAACTGCATTTCACAATCACAATAAGTCAACCCTGAAAATAACAACAATTCCATATTTTTTATGCATTTTTTGAAAACTTTTTCCTCAGAAAAAGGTTACTTTGATTATTCCAAAACTAAATGTTATTTACTTACACAATTGCTTTGACAAATCATCGTTTTGTTTCCACTTTTCTTCGTGGATTCATTTGAGCACTGCTTAGTCGTTTTTGCTTCGCTGCTGCGCCTCTATTGCAGTAGCGACATCGCAAAAAATAAAGGTGATTTTGTTGACATTCACGTACGTACATGATCTGCAACCCAAATGTACTATTTGAACACGAAATTCTCAAAAGAATTATGATATCACTACAAAAACTATTATTTACCAGAAAGTTTTTTATTTAATTTAAGTAAAGTAATATTTCAAAACTAAGAATATTAGTTAAACAGAAAATTAATATGTAGGACGGCGTTGTTAACTAAACGATTGCGGCCGAATACTGAATTGTTTTCTTTTTCGCTTGTGTGCATGTATCGACAATTTTAGAGGGTTGTTGCTGCTTATGCTAACGGAAACGTTGCAGTCGCTCAAACTGGTATGAATAAGCCCACGAAACTCTAGTTAATGAACTAGAATGTTTACTAACCAGTTTGGCAGTTGACTGCAGGGTATTTTCCCTTCTGGGTATGCATTTGTGCTACTGTGAAAATTAATAATTATATGGTTTAATATTATTGGATACGTGCAAGGGCAGGTGTTGACCAAAATGTATTAACGACATGCCAATTACATGAGACCAGTCGTATAGGAAATTCTAATATACAGAGTGGCGCAAAAGGCATCCTCCTATCAGAAAATGCTATAAATTTTTCGATTGGCCCCTAAAGTCAGTTCTGTTTTGACATTTGTGTAGTAAACACATGCGAAATACGCGTTAATAAACAATGTTACGCTACACTGCTCCAGAACGCAGAATATTGCTGACTATTTATTTGACCAATAATCGGTCGGGGCCAAACGGTTACTGTGAATGGTGAGCGCTACAGAGCAATGATCAACGAGTTCTTTTTGCCGCAACTTGATGAATTGGGATTGGAAAACATGTGGTTCCAACAAGACGGTGCAACAGCACACACTGCACGTGCCACAACCGATATGCTGAACATCGGAAGCTTACTTTTGCGCCACCTTGTACAGGGTGTTTTTTTTACAGGTTTGTTTTTCGAATAGAGATAAAACTGGCATTTTGTGGTCAAATCTGGCAACTCTAATGTCATTTATGTTCAGTTTGGTTTGCCATTTCATCATGAACAGGTTGACAAAAGAACAACGCTTGCAAATCGTGCAAATTTATTTCGAAAATAATGGTTCAGTTCGCGAAGTTTACCGTGAGCTCCGTCCATTTTATGGTCGACATAATCGTCCATCAGAGCAATTAATTCGGTTAACCATGGATCGTTTTCGCACTACGTTTACTCTATGTGATAATACGCATCCGCAGAGACGTCGAACAGTGCGCACCGAAGAAACAATTGCCCCTGTAGAGCAAAGTGTTGAAGAGGACCCGAATGAATCGATTCGCCACCGTGCACAGCAATTGGAGCTTTGTCCATCAACTTTATGGAAGATTTTGCGCAAAGATCTTGGCTTGCGACCTTACAAGATCCAGCTTGTGCAAGAATTAAAGCCGCGAGACCATGCAATGCGTCGTGATTTTGGTGTATGGGCCGAAAATGAGATTGATTTCGATGCTGATTTTCATCGCAAAATTTTGTTCAGTGATGAGGCTCATTTTTGGTTGAATGGCTACGTCAACAAGAAAAATTGCCGCATTTGGAGTGAAGAGAATCCACATGAGACCCTTGAAACGCCATTACATCGACAAAAACTGACTGTTTGGTGTGCTCTATGGGCTGGTGGAGTCATTGGGCCATACTTCTTCCGCAATAATGCTGGAGAGGCAGCTACCGTTAATGGAGACCGGTATAGAGCCATGATAACCGACTATTTTGTTCCCGAATTGGATGGCATGAATGTGGATGAGTTGTGGTTCCAACAAGACGGCGCTACATGCCACACAGCGCACGTCACAATCGATTTATTGAAGGAAACATTCGATGAGCGCATAATTTCGCGGAATGGACCTGTCAATTGGCCACCAAGGTGGTGTGATTTGACACCATTGGATTATTTTCTTTGGGGATATGTGAAGTCGCTCGTCTACACCAACAAACCAGAAACGTTAGGGGAATTGGAAGCCAACATTCGTGGCGTTATTGCCGACATACGGCCCCATATGCTCGAAAAAGTGGTTGAAAATTGGACCTGTAGAATTGGCTTTATTCGAGCCAGCCGCGGCGGCCACATGCCCGAAATCATATTTAAACATTAATGGCATAAAATTATCCTTCCAATAAAGCCAAATTGATGGACCTTAAAACGATTTTCTTGTGTTTTATTTCAATTCGAAGTTCTATACCCCTAAAAAAACACCCTTTATATGAGTTCACATACCCTGTAAAAAACGATGGAGTATCAGAGTACTCCAACACTCACCCTCATTCATATAAAAAAGGTGGCCCAATTTACATGGCGTTGCCCGCTGATTGGATCACCTAATCCATTTCGGAGTACCCTTTACATTGCTTCTTAATACTCTATAGAGCACCTAAGTGAGAGTACTTTAAAAATGCTGCCTAAATATTACTCCATGGAGTAATCTACACCAAAGCGAGAGCGGAGTACGTGTACTTTTGAGGACCACCTACTCCCTCTCTCACTTTGGTGTTGAATACCTCATGGGGTAATCCTTTGGGAGCATTTTAAGAGTACCCTCACGTAGGTTCTCCGTGAAGTATTCAAAAGCAAAGAAATGGAGTTTCCGTATAGCACCAGCCTGCTTATTCCGCACGCCCACTAATGGCAGCAGAATATACAGGATTATACTGAAACTGCGTCAAACCAGGGCGCCGTTGGAATTCCGTCGTTTTAGCTCTCCTTTCAGTAGTTCCACGAACACATTATTTAGAAACTTCAGCCTTAAACTGCCATGCTAGTTTGTGCTACACAACCAATTATTGTTGAAACTTTATCTAATCGGCAACTACTCTCAGCTTACACAAATAATTATTTCCAGCTGTGAGTCTACATGTTTGCGTTTCTATCAATGTGCATCCTTTTACAAATTCCTGCCTGCCTGTTCTAATTCGATTGAGGATAGTTTGCGTGTGTCTATGTACAATTTGGTTTGGTACGAAGCCTACAAATTTGTGTAGGGCAAGTTTATTAAAAGCTACTACATGCTGTTGTAGCCGATTATATAGTTGATCAAGAATTTGGATAGGAGGTAAGTACAAATTTATGTACGTATATGTAAACATTAGGATTAAACAGTCTCCATTAAAAAAACTGATACGTTTTTTCCATCGATATTTTGAAAGCTACAAGCGGACTCGGAAAACATTTTCTTGTCAGAACTTCTATAAATTTACTTGTAACAAAATGTTTGAACAGTTTTCAAAAAGTTTAATTTTCTCCCTCAGCGTCTTCCCTCTTTGGCTGTACCCCTATAGCTATCTCACAATTTCCTATTCATCTCTTCATTTTCTTGTCGTTCGTGGCCTTCTTCCATCGCAGTTTTCCTTCCTTTTTTACTTTCTATCTTACTCTTCACTATATCGTTGTCTCCCTTGAAAAGCGTCCACAAATTCCATAAAAAAATCAGACCATTCAGTCACTCACTTTCCAAGCTGGGACGAGCTTCTGTAAATATGCTTACGGTGAGCTAGTGACCAATGCGTAGAGAGTATTTTTATAATGGAGAAATCAACTTTCTGCCCTCGTAAATGCCAAATTAAGCAAAAATACATAAAAGAGAGTTAACCGGAGCCCACAATTAAAGATAATGAAATTATTGGTAGGCGCGGGTGCTGGCGGTTCGCCTGCTAAGCTATTCAAGTATTTTATTAAAGGTTCTCTTAAGCATACTGAGGAGTCCAGCAACTATTCTTCTCAATGCGGTTCCAGACCCTTAGCCAAATTGGGAAAATCCTATTAGAAACCAAAATGACATGCATGAAAAAAAACAAAACAACCTCCGTGTCGGTTTTATTATTATATTTTGCTCTTGAATGACCTATCCGAGCAGAACTTAAAACTGAATTAAATTCTCAACAAAACTTTCTGATTAAAAACTTGACTCAACTGGGTAAAAACATCCTTAGTGGAAACACGCGTATAAGAGAGTAGTCTATGCTCTCTCAGATAAGTTATATATGCACACATTTGCAAAAAATATATAAAATAGGATTAGGTTTCCTTGAAATATTTTTGTTAAAATACAAAATACCTTTAGTTGGACAAACATATTAGCGTATCACCTTACATTTAAAAATTTAGTTTTCAATATTTTCAAAAAGGTGGCAACCCTGTAAAAACGACTTAAATAGAACAGTCGGAAATGTAGCATTTTATTCAAAAGTTCATCTAAATAGGTTCGTTTGATCCCCATATAAGCGTATACCTTTAAATTAAAATTTAAAAAAAATTCAAATAGGTGGCATGCCAAAAAAATAATTATAGTGGAATAAGTTGGCAACCCTACGTGGAATCTCGAAATAGAAATATGTTTTTTATACGACGTAAAAAATGTTTCGTTCCGGCGTATCTCATTTCATTACAAAAAAAGTTAAAAATCATATAAGTGGCAACCCTCTAAAAGCAATACCTAGGTGGAAATTCTTAGGATGCAGTACACTTGTCGACATTTCAATAAATTGAATAAATTAACATTCACATACCAATAAACTTTAATATAACTATTAAAAAACCGAAAGTACAGGGAAATTGCTTCTATGAAGCCCAGCAGCAAAAAGTATAGCTGAAGGTTAAACTAGTAGAAATTCAATAGAAATTCAACACATATTTGTACAATAGCACCAGATTGACCGCAATCACTTGTGTAGGTAAGAATAAAAAGAACAAAAAAAGAGATAGTTAGAAGGCAAAATGCAAAGCACTCCCATGGCCTAGCGATAGCGAGCAGCGCCAAAAGTTCATTGGTAAGTGAAGTTTAGCAGCTTTCGAAATAGGTCTGGGACGGAATTACGACATACGTAACGTGATCGTATACCTTTTATTTAAGTCACAATAACTTTGAAAATTTCCAACTTTTTAAAAGGGTAATAATGCATAATGGAACCTTCCAGCCGGTACTTCCAGCCAATTGCTTCTGTTCGAATAGCTCATTTGTTTGTTTAAAATTTTTTTCACCATTTTCTATTTTTAATAACACTCATATCAAGTTTTAACTGTAACAAAACTGGCCTAAAAAGTAATGCCATTTGAAAAAAAAATAAAAATTACCCAGTCTAATGTATATATCTCTAGAATATTGGACAGTAGGAGGCGTCAAATGGAAACACAGGAGCGTGAGTCTAAGTAAATTTGTTTTACAATTGAAACACCGATACTTGAAAATCGATGAGCTTCCAGCTATGCACCCCATTGAAGTTAATTGCAATTCCACACAAACCTAAGCACACATGCAAAGATCCAACTTTTCAGGGATTACAAACACAAGCTTTAGTATCAATGCAATTACTTATCTTGTAGAATTGTGTTGTTTGCAATAAAATTAAGATAGTTTTTGCGAATACAACTCTGACCATAAGTATAATCGAAACCTGCCACAGTTGCAACAATTTGTTGCACATTGATTATGTTGGACTCATTGGAGACCAAATTTAAAAAATGGTTTTTTCTTTTTTGAATTTTTGAATGATATTTCGTCGGTATTTATAATCATCATTTAGTAATATTACCATCTTTACCTGCCAAAAACGGGTGTGTGTTTCGAAGCGTGCTTGAATTCTACAGAGGACCGTACCACTCAATTGCCTGCTCAGTTTAAACTAATTGGTTGATTCTATCCTGCCTTTTGTTCATTATTAGCGCCGATAATCAGAACTTCAAGGTTTCAAATTTGCTTCCGTCCACAGCAGCGTACTTTCCAAGGCATAAGTCAGCCGTGTAGGCTGTATATTCGGTGGCGTGTCATAATATCGATGGAATTAATGTCAGTGACATTAATTCGCTTTTTAAAAGAGAATCAAGGTCAATGACTTTAATTCTCATAAGAATTTGACATTAATTCGCTTCACAAAGAGAATTAATGTCATAAATGCTTTACTAATTTCTATAATAACAACGCTACTGCTATTTCAGGTGAATTTATGTACATAGATAATGGCCTAAGCAGCTTTTACTGCAAATTTTCATTTTATACATTTTATGTTTAATAAATTTAGGTATTTGGCGCGAATATCAAATGAAAATTAATTCTCAAAATAATTTGACATTAACTCTCTTTGTAAAAGCGAATTAATGTCATTGAAATTATGACACGTCACCGTATATTCGACCATTAGCTCATTATAAAGGGCAACTAAGACAGACACTCAGGAGCAAATTTAAAGAAGCTCACTGTTTTTGTTTGCTCTTATCGAGACTTTTTTAGAGTGTTATCGCTTTGAAAATCTAAGCTACTAGCCCTTTCTGGCACCAGCCTACCTGCTAAAGACGGTCTTTTTTGACCCCGCCGGACCTTCGGAACGTGGGTTTTAGTCGCCTCTTGCGACCTACATATGCTAAGCCCCATAACGCATTGGGGTAAAGCAAGCTCACTATAATTGGTCAACTTAAGCCTACCAATTCTGACGGAGCCACTGCTATTGGGAAACATCATTTAGCATAGCTTAAAAGCTGTTAAGGAGACCTCAATCTAGACATTGGACTTTGGAATCGGGTTCAGCATATCACTCACATCCCCAAAATTTTATGAAAGCTTTTGGCCAAGTTAGCAGAGCTAAGAGACGACTGGTACGTTATGTTGGACAGCCAAATTAGTTAAAAGATGATAAGCGCCAATTAAGTATCATAGTAAGTTTCTTATTTCCTGTCCACCAACATCTCAGAGCTCATTTCTTTTCCCTCTTCGCGTCACGATAACTTCAGCTTAAACTGCGCTTGGTAACAACGCGTTTCTCAACGAAGAACCGACATTCCTAAACGGACAAGCTATCGCTCGATATCCCTCTGACCATATAGAATGCGCAGAGGTAGTAAGTAGAGAACTAATCTTTAACTGCTATATTAAACGATTTTGCCAAAAGTTGCCCTCAGAGAGCAGTTTCCAGAGCCGCATGGAGACACTATTCGCCATCTGTTTCGTGAGCAGCGTTCCTTGCTGGATGGACCTCTTAATGCTACTTTATGCCATAAGTCAATCAACGTCCCACGTGGTGATTTATTGAAACGAGGGGAGTGATTTGCCCCCATTGGTTGTTGAATCAGACTGCATTTTAATGTGATGCGGGACTTCGCGGTGTATCCAATTGCTGCCAATTGGAAGAAAGACCATGTTGGACGTCCAAATCTTTTAGACGGTTAACCGCCATTTAAAGAAGAAGAAAGCCTTACTTTCCGTGGAGGTCGGATCTTCTCCAATCAAATGGTTTTTACTACGTTGCGGTTTAAAGAGACATTCCAAGGTAATCTTGCGCTGTGCGGTATGCTGACAAGATCTCCAACTTCATCCAATGTGTGCTTGATAGGTCCGGCTACCATAACGGCGATTGTGCGTTGATCAGGCAAACTCCAAGAATCCTACACTTGAAGCCACACTAATACCGCCCTGTCGTTAGATATGTTTTTTTAAGAGTGCGTGAAAGCTACCTGTGTAAGAGTGCAGCGATACACCATTACCTAAGGAAAAAAGTAGACGCAGTAAGCGGCGGAAAGGGAAGAAGAAGATGGATATTTGAGCAGCGGACTATGACAAGGTGCAAAGGCTGATGAAAAAACATCTTCCAATGTGCTGGTACAAATGACGTTGAGCAACACCACCCGGTAAGTCAGTACAGGGAAGGTACTCCTTGTAGTGCGATTACTTCGATTTGATGCTGGAAAATATAAAGGACACGAACAAACTTGAGAATCCAAGTACTTTAAACATTTTGAAAGACATTTTAAGAAAATATATCTTCACAACAGGAACCCTTTAAAACTAGCTGTAAGTTAGGAGCCTGATCTCTCTTTCCCAACGGAAATCAATATTCATAAATCAAATTTGGCACACAAAAAAAGGTCTTAAGAATTTTATCTTTTTCATTATTTCACAACTAAAATATAGAGCAACAGCTGTTGCCTACCCACAACCGCATCACCACTCATCGTCCATGGTAAATTTGCACTGGCACTTGGAAATTGCAACTGACAGGTAAACCGATGCTGGCAAAAACCATTGACTTGAACAAAATGGAAACTCAAATGAGCTAACTAACAAAAATGCTGAAAATTATTTTCTTCACATTTTCTTTGGCCTTGCCACTTTTTTTTTTGGTTTTTGCGTGCGGTTTTACCAAGGCAGCACAAGCGCCCAAGAGCAATTTCATTTTGTTATCCTTCTGCGTTTTACAAAAGTTTAACCGAAAATTCCGTAAACCTCATTATACAAGATGATTGTTGTTGTTATTAGTGTACGGTTCTGGTTCTAGTTCTAGTTCTATATTTGGTTTTGTTTTCGACGTACATATTAGGCTTTCTAGGGAGTTCGAATTGCATTCGGCGAAACTTTAGATTGATTTGGAGTTTTGTTTCTGATTTCGGTTAAGTTTTTTGGAAAGCGGTTATAATGGAATTTGATCAGTACACGGAGCTTGGCCAGCAAAATAACTCAGCTGAGAACTTCTGACAGTTGTGAGGTGAATATAAATAATTTCACCTTCTCGACAATTTTTAGAAAATGGTTTTTCTATATTACCCATGCTACTTTTTTTGTCATTTCGCATAGACTAAATCATGAAAATATTGTCAAGTTAAAGGAAAATTTTGGCACCTTTTATTAATATTTTGACTTGCGTAAACTCAGATGGAAAGGTTCTGATATCTTTGAGGTGAGTATAAATAATTTAACATTCTCGATAATTTTTAGAAGAAAAAAAAAATGCTTTCACTTTTCTTAATTTTTTGACTTATGAAACGTTTGTTTGATTTCCTAATTTCAGGGTTCCGACTGTTTAAATTCGGGGTTTTAACGAAATTCGATCAGTACAAATGACCAGTGTTAACAAAAGCAAATACCTTTCATTGGAATTTTTTTACAGTTATGAGGTAAATATAATCTCACGTAATCCCAATATTTACCATACTCAACCAACGCAAATAGTCGTTGAAACGGAGCTTCGACCATTTTTGTGACTTTAAAGTGTTGAGGCACTATTTACGGGCACGTAATACTAACATATGTATATATATTAAATGTTTGCAAAGAAAATGAAGCATATTTTTTTCGTAACTGCAATGTTCAAGCGACGTTCCTATAAGATATCCCTCAACGTTTCATAGCAATGATGTAGCAGCTTGGTAACTGCGACTTTCAGGGGAACTTTACGCACAAACCTCTTTTGCTTGCTTTAGCTTGCAACACCAAAAATTCGGCAACTAAAAATATTTAACATAACCCTTTCGAACC
Organism: Merzomyia westermanni; assembly: GCA_949987695.1. NCBI lineage: Eukaryota > Metazoa > Arthropoda > Insecta > Diptera > Tephritidae > Merzomyia > Merzomyia westermanni. Next base: position 32,800,313 of record OX465289.1, on the reverse strand, counting down.
GGAAAAAAATAAGAAGGACGACTCTATCCTCTTGATTTATTTTTTTTTCGAATAAGAGCTAAGTTTCTAATTAAGCTCCCAAAAGTTAAAGAATGTCGACAAGGTGTAAAAAGAATATATTTGTACCAATAAATAAACCGAAAGGTACACATAGATGGTATGAGTAAAAATGTAAAAAATAAGATCTCATAACTAAAATAGTACTTAAATTTGTAACTTAGACAATTAGATCCATCCAGATTACAATTACTTTTAGTAAAATCTACTCTTTTGAACATTTATATTCATTGAAACAATTTAATATTCACGAGGAGACTGAAATTGACTTAAGCGCGAGTACATTTAAAAAAAACTTGGCCGCTTTTGTTTACTATTTGAGCACAAAGCAAACATACAGACATTGCCTAAATCCCAATAAACTAGGCGGTACAGTCCTTAATGAGCTATAGTGGAAAATTCAGACCTTCGTTATAATAAATCTTTTTCTGGAACGTATGTGTTCCAATAGGTCCGAAAGGGTTCAACGTTGTATTACTACAAAGTACTAAGAGTCACTTTAAAGTCGTGAAGAAGTTTTAAATACCATAAACTTATATAAGCTCAAAAATGAAAATGTTAAAATATCAAACAAAAATTTGGAATTTTTCGTGACATTTTAACTGTCATTTGTCATAGATTATTTGGGTAAGCTTACTATCGAATGAAAAATCAAATTAGTTGTCTTTGAAAAGCACTCGTTTTGCTTCGCAAGTTATTATTCCGAACCGAGAACCGAGTCCTATTTCATTGCCGTTAAACGCATTTCCGTAACATTCCTAATACCTACGTAGAATATGCGTACGTGTGCACGTCGAAACGATTGAGAAGCAGGTCAGCTGAGTTGGCTTAATTAATATTGGCATTGAGCGAACACGTACAAGAAATTCAACCGAACATTTTCAACACTTCGAAATTCGTGGATGTTGCAGATGCAAATGGTCGGTATGCTTTGGTGCACTCAATTTGGTTATATGTACTTTGATGTTGAGATCAATGATGGGATATGAGTGCACCTATGTACATATCTATTAATACGAATCTCTTTTCTAAGATAGGATGGGATAGGTTGCTTGAAAGTTTGATGAAATTAAATCGATTTTTGGGTTAAATTAGTTGAAAAGAAGGATACGGTTGTATCGCTTCGTATGTGTGCGAACTCGAAAAAATGACGAAACACAAAAATAATTTGAGCAAGAACACGAACACGAATATAACAGAAAACTTAGTACTTACATGAAACAAGGTCGAATGAAGGCTAATAAGAATACAAACTAAAGTAAGACCTCGACACCGACTTGACTGCGAGCACAATACGAATCAAATCCAAACACAAAGCTGGAGCAGTGATCGAAGTCCTAAGGTATTTAAAGATCATCCATACTAAATTTGAAATACTGAGATCAAGATAGCTACGAAAGTTCAATCAGTGAGCGAACTGTTTTCAATATATAATTTTTAGAAAACCACCCGCGAGTATTAGTTGTACTGCTTTAATCTAGGGTAGTCTGGGAACAATGGGTATTTTATCTACGCATGACAAGGTGGATTTACTGTTTTTCCGTACTTGCAGCCAGTAACCAAGACTCTGTCCATTTTTCAATGTGCCCAGAGTGTCGCGGAACACGGAAAAGAATTGAAAAATGTTTGTTAACGACCTCAAACCTGAGTAGCGGGGAAAGAGCTGGGCATTTTGCCACAATCCTGCACACCCAACTATGGATTAAGATACAACCTCACCCGCCCCATCCGGGTAGCGGTTTAGAATATGCCCGAGGAATGCATACCGGTCGTAAGAGGCGACTAATATGCACAAAGGTAATGACGTGCAACTCGATGGTTGATCTACGGATATGATGCCTCTTACCTCTCATTACACATCGTCTAATTCCTTACCGAAGGAGGGGTGACATAACCTTTAAGGGTTCACAGGTCATAAATCGCTACCACGACAGTCGGGCAGTACCGCAAGGGAGTACCGGAGCGTACCGGGTTCAAATACGGCCAAATACTGTTAATTCGACAACACTCCCCAAAACCTTCGGGGAGTGTTTTTGTCGTTACCACAACAACAACAACATCCCACCTCACCCCCGCAACAATGTTTCTAACGCACAGGGGCTTGCTTATAAGACGCCTTTAACTACCCAAAATGGTCAGGGCGCCCAGCAGAGTGTCTTTTAACACCACCTCTATAACCAGGAAACTACCCTCTATTTTAATAACACGTGGAGAGCAGTTTCTGTCGAAACGAGCAGATACTGATTTAGCTGAAGCCTTTGGAAGATACATGAGGGTTCTTTGGAAATATATATATACTGGCAGGAAATCGACAAAGAATTCTGAAGTTTCTCAGTCCCATTGATTGGTCCGGCTAGGGATAATCAATAACATAAGCAAGTTGGCTTTACCCTAGTTGGTTTGTGAGGTCTGTTTCGTCGAAGGCTATTGTGGTACTCGCCAATATAGAGTCGAGTAGAGGTGCCACTTCTTTATTAAAAAGAATTATTTTATGGTGGTATTTTAATAGGTTATGCACACACACACCGGAGAGGTGTATGCGTAGCTACCTGCACCGCCGATTGATTGTGTTGACGAAACCGGTGTGTGGAGGGTGCCAAGTTACCCGTCGGTAAAGAGAGGTATAATCGCTATAAAAGCGAACGCTAGACGGTGCCAATTTACTGGTGCGTCGTTTGCGAATGGGTCAAAGTTGAAAATGAATGCTGGTAGGTCGGTGTTAAATTAACGATGACCGGTGAACGGAGTTTGATGGATCGGCGGCAAAGTTGTCGATGGTCGGCTGGTGAACGTTTGTTGGTGGGTAACGGTGGATCGAAAATATGTTAACTGACGGGTGACGGGTGTCGGTGGGTCGGTCCAAATTACCCGTGACCGATGAACGGGTGCCGGTGTGTTGGTGCCAAGTTACCGATAGCCGGTGAACGGAAGCTGGTGGATTCAGGTTAACGGGTGTTTGATACCGGTGGATCGATCCAAATTACCGAATACCAGGGAATGCACAACGGTGGATATGTATTTAGTGGTCCAGCACCGTGAGTCGGTGCCGGCGATCTCATCACTAGTCTTCGGAAACGAGGCTGCGACCGTAAAGCCAGTTCTCAACGTTCCTTCGACGCATCCAAAATGGTGCTCGAGATCGAGAAGTGTGTGCTAGGTAAGGTGAAAAGCTACTCCCAAAATTTTGAGGGACTTACCGGTCCATTACCGAACCATGCTGTCGTTGATTATTGAAGCTCGAATTATGTTCTTAAACATAAGAGAACGCAAATAATTTGCGAATTACACGCCATGCACTAGTAAGTGATCGCGAATGAACGCAGTAATGATAGGCGATCACTTATTACCGAACGTGTACTTTGTTTACCTTTTGTATCCTGGCGGCATGTGTGTTTGTGAAGAGTGTGGGTGTGCTACTGAAAAGCAGTCTTACAGCAAGACATATTTTTCAGACCCCACAACAAACAGCACTCCAAAGAGTACTTCCTGTGCAGTTGGGATACGAGTATGAGTACCTATGAGAAGTTTCAGAAATTCCACGTTATTTATGCCCCTCAAGTACCTTAAGGGAAAAGATTCCTAAAGATAATTCTTTGATTCATTACATGCTTCCCCCTTTTCGAAGCATCAGCTTCTCCAAAGTCCCTTTTGGCTTTTCTATTATCTGATTTGAAGCTACTTTGTAGAGCTATCTGTGCTGAGCTAGCTTCTTGCTCTTTGATAGGGCATCCACAAGACTTGTTCGCAGACCCAATTTTTTCTTTGAGGCTATTTCGGTGGCATGACCAGCGAAGGTGAGGCCGTTGTCAAATGTCACACCCAAGATTTTCGGGTGGTTGACAGTAGGCAGAGATACTCCGTCTACGTGGATATTTAACTCTTGCCCCATCTCCGCATTCCATGTAGTAAACAGGGTCGCCGTCGATTTATTTGGAGACAGGGTCAGATTTCGCTCGGTGAAGAAGCTGGAAAGGTCATGGAGGTAACTGTTGATTCTAATACAGAGTTCGTCAATGGAGGGACCCTTAACCGAGGCCATTATCGTGCAGCCGTCAGCGTAGGAAACAATGGAGACTCCCTCTGGTGGGGTGGGAAGTATCGAAATATAGAAATTAAACAAAAGGGGAGAGAGAATACCACCTTGTGGCACCCCTTGTTTTATTCCACCCTTTCCAATGGTCCGCGTCGTTGTTGGCACCTCGGATGGTACGCAAAATTCAAGACGGTGAAATCATACAAAAAAAGTTATTTAAGCCTGATTGTAGTTTTAACTCTTGGTGTACAGACGTTGGTCAGTTTACGAAGTGAATACGTTGGAGATGGTCTGCATTAGCTTTTCCTCTTACAAAGAGCCCCACCCATTGGTTATCATTATTACAACTGACTTAGCAAGTCGATGAAGACGCTCCGGCTCATAAAGTACTTCAAAGGAGACATCCCTTGAAGAAGGGGGAAGCATCTCGCAGTACAGGAGCTAACTGCAGTAAGAAGCGCCTTAGAGGAAATTCACATAGTTTAGAAACTCTGTAGCCTGACATCCTCATCCGTATAGTAAATCACGATATTAGTAATCCCATAAAGCGAAAGGCTAATTCGTCTAGCCCAAATACTAAGGAATACCAAAATTTCGATTCAAACAAATTGGATCATCTTAATGAATTTAACAGTCAGTTATATATTTTTCTGCTGTTGTTGTTGTTTATTGCAACATCGTTATTTTAATTGACATAAATTTGCTTGCCTGAAAAATACAAAAATTGTTATTTTTCTGAATGCGGAATAGTAATGCACCAGCTGCTTGTATATTTATTTAACCAAATAAAGGAATCCGAGAAATAAACTAATCCATTAGTTAGGCGATTTTTTAAACTACATACATATAGATATTGTTTGCAAAAAAAGAAAAGGTTCCAAAAAAAAAAGAAAAAAATTGCAACTTTTGTGGTCTAAAATTTTATTGACTGATGTTTTATTCAATCAAATATTGTGAATCCACTAATTCGTACTTGTACTACTGACTACGGATGTTACGAAAGTAGAAGGCATATTCGAACTCGAATGTTAAAAAATCATTTAAAATTTTGTTATTTCCACGTAATCTTCATAGTACCTGGGCGACCGAACTTTGCACGGTGTTTTCGAGGTTGCCATATAATTTAGTTTGTTGTACATACGAGGTGTGTTCAAAAAGTATCGCGAATTTTGAATTTTCGCTGGTTACGTATATTCGAATTTCGAATTTTTTGTGGCGTTATGTTGGTACTCATGTCTCTCACTTATGCCGACAAGCTCGGCCATTTTGAATGTTCAGTTAATTGTTGACAGCTGCTTTGCTTGCACGTGTTTTGGATCGTCTTCGATTTTTACCTATTTTTTACCAAAATTGCTCAATTGTGACCAAAAACAGCATCGCATGAACATTGCTAATGAGATATTAAACTCTGTCCGCGACGACCCAAATTTGCTCCAGAGGGTCATAAATGGTGACGAATCGTGGGTTTATGGTTATGACGTGGAAACCAAAGCTCAATCATCTCAATGGAAGCTGCCGCACGAACCAAGACCGAAAAAAGCGCGCCAAGTTCGGTCGAATGTGAAAGTTTTGCTGACAGTTTTCTTCGATTGCAGGGGCGTGGTGCATCATGAGTTCTTGCCACAGGGAAGAACGGTCAATAAGGAATATTACCTGCAAGTTATGCGCAATTTGCGCGAAGCAATCCACCAGAAACGCCCGGATTTGTGGAAGAACAAAAATTGGCTTTTGCACCACGATAACGCCCCTGCTCACGCATCGTTGCTTGTGCGCGACTTTTTGGCCAAAAACAACACACTAATGATGCCGCAGCCACCGTATTCCCCAGATCTGGCCCCCTGTGACTTTTTCTTGTTCCCTAAACTGAAGAGGCCCATGAAAGGACGACGTTACGCTTCTCTTGACGAGATAAAGACGGCATCGAAGGAGGAGCTGAACAAGATACAAAAAAATGATTTTTTGAAGTGCTTCGAAGATTGGAAAAGCCGTTGGCACAAGTGTATAATATCTCATGGGGATTACTTTGAAGGGGACAAAATAGATATTCATGAATAAATAAATAATTTTTGAAAAAACACAAAATTCGCGATACTTTTTGAACACACCTCGTACATACTCATCAGTAAATACCTTCGGGCATCCTTATACAAAGTTTTACTTACCAAACCAAGTGTATTAATTAATTCATTCACTTAGTTTTCGAGATAATGGCGGATATGGAAAATATATACATAAATGTAGACCCTAGGTGGTGGCCCGGCATAGTAATATTGTTGTTGAGAGTTTTTTTCTTACGTCGCTTTGGTGGCATGTGTCAGCGGATTTTTACATTCGATTTTAAACCAACTTCCCGTTGAGCTAGGGTCTTGAAGTTTTCACCATTTTCACCCGCTAGGTGGTGCCTGAGCTACTCTCCTTAACAAACACCAATTTCTATTTTGCAGTATACTTGCATTAATGTTTCCACTAAATTCTCGTTGAGCTAATATCTTGAAAAATTCAGCATCATTCAGGTTTCTGTGACAATGCATTCTACAAAAAAAATTTCGGATAGGTGTCGCGCGGGTCGCTGTATTTGCAAACATCGCCGATTTGCCTGGTATTTAATTTGAGAAATATTATTGTCTGTTCACAAATTGTCAAGACAACTTCTGTGTGGTTAAGAATGTATTAGAAAATGTGAAGCTTTTATTTGACTATGACGCTTCCGGAGTCCCAAATCATTGTGAATTCATACAAGTGGCGAATGTGGCACAGAAACATTCACAAAAGATAACAGCTGCGATCAGCTGATTCGCACAGTTGCTTTTTTCACATAGTTGCATTTGATAGCACGAAGTAAGTAAGAAACCCGTCATACTTAAGTAAGCTGCTGCACTTTTTTCATTATTCCAAAATATTTTAATAAATATTCTTAAATTTCGAGATATACGAGTACATATGTATATGTAGTATGTATTCAATAATTTTCCAAAAAAAAAAAAAAATCTTCGCAAGAACTGCATAAAGAAGCAAATGTACAATTTTGACCTCGGTTGTATGGCAGAGATTAATTCTAGGAAATTGATGTAGGCATGGTTGAATAAACATTGAATTTTATAGGAAATTTTTTTTTTTTTAAAGTTTAAAGTTCTATGTATGTATGTGTAAAACTATGCAAGTATGCGAATTATTTTCGATTAAAATTTTATTTAATAATATCGATATTGCAATTAATTCATATAACTGACGCAGTAAATGATGAAAACTTTCGTTTAAATTCATAGTTATAATAAAGTCGCTTTATGAGGTAAACAATAAACAGGTATTGAAATAAGAATTACAAATTTACTTAAGCTGTTTTATTTATTTGGAAATGGGTTAAAAACTAGGTGACCGGCGAACAACATATGATTTTATAACAATATACTCATTGGAATGATTAAAGTCGGCTAACAAATTTTGCGAAAAGCTGAAGGAATTACAGCTTCCTCACTTCACCTAAAACTTTTAGCAGACTTAATGTATCGGTGCTGAACATCTCTTGAACCATTCTACAAAACATATTTTTGTCTTACATACATTTTAAAATCACTTCATATATAATATTTTTATCTATAATAATTTTGAACTAAATTAAGTCATTAAGAATTTAGAAAAGTGTGCGATTAAAACCCGGAATTTCCTTCATTCCCCAATTGTTCGCATAGTAAAATTCCTAAAATTCGTATTGAAAATTCCGCTCTATTAATACAATGCTGCTCTCCTGACTTTCAAATACGCTGTGGTTTAAGAGAATAAGAGAATTTGCGAAGATTCTACTATTCGCTACATCTCTGGTATAGATTTTCGCTGCATCCCTGCCACAGATTTTGGTGAGTTTAAGCGAAAATGTAAACTTTTTTTGCAATGTTATACATATACGTTTCTAAAAAATTTTTACAAAATGTTTGCTCATTCAGCCATGTAGCAGAACATAGTTTTGCTTACTCATATCGCGAGTATTTGCATTCGCATTTTAAATTTTGTTGCAGTGATATTTGTACCTACAAGTATGTAAGCAAATAAATATTTATGTAGTAGTGCATAGCGGGATTAATTGGATGCCGCCAAACCTTAGAATTAGAAACCAACAATATCAGAAAGTATTATGAGAACACAAATGAAAATGCTTATAACATTTAATCAACAGAACCACGTAGATATAGACCTCAACATATAATAATTAGCAGGATGGAGAGGTGTATATTGAGCCAAGTCGGTCTGGAGGTTTGATGTGGGTAAATCAAAACAACGAACAAAAAAAGTGGGAAAACACAACTACGAGTACGAGTACTTGTGCGATGTTGAGAGGCGTTAGCGGTACAGAATTCAGGAAACGTTAGAGACTTAGACTAATATTTCTAAAAAAAACCTGTTGGAAAATGAGCACGAGAGCTGTTAGATCACAAAAGGTGAGGCCCATCAATCGATGCTGGTAAAAGGGCTAGGAAAAAAGAATTCCAATTAATTACATTACCGAACGCCAAATACCCGCTTGTACAACAGCGACGCCTAAAAGGGAAGTTATGAAAAAAACTGTGCAGGCTTGAATAAGTAGTCTACGAAATTCAATTTCAGCTACTTAGAAAATATTTCCTTCAAAACTGATGCCCACTTGATAGCTAAGCGGGTGAGTTATAAATAATAACATAAGCCCGGAACTACGGCACTACACGACGAGATCACAAAAATGCCTGTGTTGGAAAAGCCAAAGAAGTGCCATCCCTAGTATGCATATACTCGTATAGCTGTGTTCAATATAATAGTAGTAAAATTAAGATGGATATCGTTCGACCAAATAAACGTAAGCTGTGATTTTAATAATTTTCATTTAAAATATAGCGAAGTCCATAACAGAAACCGCATAAAAAGAAATTTCAAAGTTTACACCAAGTTCAGGATAGTTAATTAAACTTTAATAAATGGCCATCAAAATCTTCAAATTGAATATGCAGTTTTGTAGACCAATCAGTTTTAGTATAACATTTTGCAAGTTAGAACTCGCTCAAAAATTTCCCTGAATTTTTAGAACTTTGTTGGTCAAGGGTTTCGAATGATTTCCTCCATACAACGCATGAGGAAAATTTAAATTTGTATAGAAAAAAATACCCAACATTCTTGACAAAAAGAAAAAATCAAAAAATTCAAGGGAAATTGCACATTATTGTGCTAAAACTGAATGAGCTATAAAACTGCATGCTCAAACATTTGCTAAAAGTTCTGCCCAAAAATTTTTAAATTTTGATGTAAATTTAAAAATTTTTTTTTCAAATCAAATCAAATCAAATTTATTATGAGTCACCCTAGCACAACAACTTTGGAAAAAATTATTAACAGTGCCAGTCACGTACGATACAATTAAAATTACAGCTAAATGTTCTAAGAGTTCTAACATATAACTTAAAGAGGGGAAGAAAAAAAAAAAAGAAAAAAGTTAATAAATAAAAGAGGAAAACAGGAAAGATAGGTGGAAAGGAAATTACAATAGTTGAATAAATTAATGACTATAATAAGGAAATGAGGAAATGCATATACAATAGAGTTGGAATAATTAGCGATTATTGTAAAAATTGGTAACTTCTTTTCTAAAAAGCAGTGGATTTGTAAGAAGCCTTAATCTGGATGGTAGTGAGTTCCAAAGACGAACGGCATTAATGAAAAATTTACGCTCGGATGTCAGAGTTCTGTGTTTAGTGTAAACAATCAATGTAGACCTTGAAGACTGTAGAAACTGAAGCCTTTGATATAAATAGTTCGGTTCCTTTATATGAATTATTTTGTGTTTGAACAGCAGAGTTCTGACTTTTAACAAATTGTCGAAAGATATGTTTAACAATTTTTCAGCATACGCGGACACATGGTCAGATCGGTTTAGCCCAAATACATATCTGGCAATGTTGTTATAAATAACATTAAGCTTGTTTCTACATAAAGAGTCACAACTAGCATAAATCTCACAACCATACAGTAGCGTGGGTATCAAGGACGCTTTAGCAAAAAGAAGTCTGATGTGTAAAGGAGTGAAATACTGAGCTAGCCATAGTGTGCGGAGCATTCCAGACTTTGCCAATTGCACTAAAAATGTGATTATTCCATGTCAGAGTTTTGTTGAATACTAAACCGAGATTTTTCGCAGCATCAACATATTGTATAACAGAACCGCCCAGCATCACTTTATCCAGGTCTTGTGTATTGAAGGATTTTCTGCGAATGACAATACATTTAGATTTTCCAGGATTAATTGATAAACCATTTGCAGATGCCCATGCACCTACTCGCATCAGGTCGGAATTGAGTTCATTTAGACACGTACGAATACGATCAGGTGGACAGGACATATACAATTGGACATCGTCAGCATAAATATGCACATTGCAATGTTGCAGGGTATTAGGTAAGTCATTAACATATAGTACAAACAACAAAAAGCCCAGGATTGAACCTTGTGGAACACCCCTGAGCACAGGTACGAAATAAGACGTTTTGCCTCCAGCACATACAGCCTGCGATCTGTCAAGTAAGTAAGACCTAATCAAAGCAACGGCATGACAGGAGAAATTAAACAGGTTTTTCAGCTTGCAACATAAAAGCTCACGATCAACCGAGTCAAATGCATTGGAATGGTCGAGCTAGACTATTACCATCAATTTCCATCCGAATGCTTTCGATTACTTCCAAAAGTGCCGAAATGCAACTTCGTTTCGGTCTGAAACCAGACTGATGGTCAGTGAAAAGTCGGTTTGCATGAACATATGACATAATCTGTTTATGCATGATACGCTCCATAACTTTTGATAGAAAAGGCAAGATAGCAATGGGTCTGAATTCATTATTTTTCTTATGCACAGGAATAATCTTAGCGACTTTCCAGCACGTCGTAAAAACACAGGTCGTTAGAATAGAGTTTACTAGGTAGGTCACGTGAGACAAAATCTTTGGCAGGATAATTTTAAGAAACTTGGCACTGGTTCCATCAAAACCATAGCGTTGGACTTGACAGAAAGGATGGCTTCGACTACGTCACAGTCATCAACACCCACAAATTCAAGCGGATTGATACCATCATTTACAGGGTCAGAATAACTAAAGAAACGTACAGGAGGATTAGATATAGGCAAGGAAACAGAATTTACGTTCATTTCATTTAAATTAGAGAAAAGAGGATATCTTTCCTTAGTCTTTCCTACGCCAATTGTCCTTATAGTATTCCAAGTTTGGCGCGAGCTCATAGCAAGGCTAAACTTCTCATTGTAAAATAAAGTTTTCGATCTTTTAATTGCCTTCGTTACAGTGATTCGGGCCGACTTAAATTGTTTTAATGTTTCAGCAGTCCGATACCTCTTCCAACGCGTATAAGCTTTATTGCGCATATAAATTAAATGTTTAAGATTGGCAGTAAACCAGGGCCTACTGCACCGATTAACTATTTTCGTTTTTAAAGGGACATAGCAATCAAAGAGCCAGCTAATTTTATCTTGTAGAAAGTATGTTTGTTCTTCAACAGAAACGAAATTCCGGATGAGGCTCCACTCCACCGACTCTAACGCAGCTGAGAGCGACTCATAATTAATTCTATTAAAGTCACGATAGGTCACGGGGCCAGGTGGTCCTATTGCCCGGAAGTCATATATCATGAAAATTAAGTCGTACTTCGAGAAACCAGAAGCAGATAATTGGTTGTAGTGGAGGGATGCGAGCTTCTGAGTTAACTCCCACATGCGTAAGACATAACCCGTCAGCTTTGTTAAGACGCCGATAATCAGCTACGGCTTTAAGTAAAAGGTTCCTCTCTCTTGGCGATTGAAATTGAATTATGACAGCAGGGTCAACTTGGGTTCCAGGAAGATTTCTCGATCGAAATATGGCTTTGAGCACGGGTGGTTGAAGGTTTAGAGCAAAACAGAGATGGTTGTGCAGATTTTGCAGGAATTCCGTGAACTCTAACTTCACAAGCGGCTGCACGATTTTCCTGCCTGGACACATACGTTTTTAGCAAATCACCCTCGGCTTCAAGACCTAACCTTTATGTAAACTTTAAAATTTCCTTTTATGTGGTTTTTGTTATTGAATTCGCTATATTTTAAATGAAAATTATTAAAATCACAGCTTCTTTTTATTTCGTAGAACGATATCCACTTTAATTTCACTACTATTATCTTGAACACAAATGTATACGAGTATATCCAAATTTCTAATTTCAAGCTTGTTACATTTCATTTTACTCTGCTCGAACTACGTTTTTACATATACTCAGCTGAGGTGGTGTGTGGATTGCAACTTTTCATGTTATTTTTTTTTAGTAAATTTTTAAAATGGGCGTGACCTACTTTTGAATGAGTAAATTTCAGAAATATTATTAATCATGAATCAACACCGTTTTTAGATTACACACAGATTACTCTTATAACAGTGCATGAAAATGAACCAAATCGGCAAAGGACTACCCACCTTTATAAATAGGATTTTAAAAAGGAGACAAATCTTTTTCAAAATATCGCGTCGAAAAATAATTTGATCTCAATTTCGGTTTACCTACAAAGTGTTGTTGTAAGAATAAATGGGAAAAATATAATATTCTGAAAATGGGAGAGGCAGCGCCCCTTTTTGAACGAGGTTATTTTAAGTTTTTGGTAGCCCCAGACCTGTTAAATTTTATTAGTAATAATTAGTTATCAATTAATTAGACGGCGTTCTTTATTGGTAATAATTATTTTCATTGTTTTTCAAAAAAGCAATTATTAATTTATTATTATTAGAAAAAACCAAAAAAAAAAGTTGTTTTGATTACTTCTGATTATTTTTGGTTTTGTTTTGATTACTTTTGTTTTTTTCAGTATTGGTGATGTGGATATACGTGTGCTTCTACAACAATACTGAAAAAAATCAAAAATAATCAAAACAAAACCAAAAATAATCAGAAGTAATCAAAACAACTTTTTTTTTGGTTTTTTCTAATAATAATAAATTAATAATTGCTTTTTTGAAAAACAATGAAAATAATTATTACCAATAAAGAACGCCGTCTAATTAATTGATAACTAATTATTAATAATAAAATTTAACTGGTCTGGGGCTACCAAAAACTTAAAATAACCTCGTTCAAAAAGGGGCGCTGCCTCTCCCATTTTCAGAATATTATATTTTTCCCATTTATTCTTACAACAACACTTTGTAGGTAAACCGAAATTGAGATCAAATTATTTTTCGACGCGATATTTTGAAAAAGATTTGTCTCCTTTTTAAAATCCTATTTATAAAGGTGGGTAGTCCTTTGCCGATTTGGTTCATTTTCATGCACTGTTATAAGAGTAATCTGTGTGTAATCTAAAAACGGTGTTGATTCATGATTAATAATATTTCTGAAATTTACTTATTCAAAAGTAGGTCACGCCCATTTTAAAAATTTACTAAAAAAAAATAACATGAAAAGTTGCAATCCACACACCACCTCAGCTGAGTATATGTAAAAACGTAGTTCGAGCAGAGTAAAATGAAATGTAACAAGCTTGAAATTAGAAATATGGATATACTCGTATACATTTGTGTTCAAGATAATAGTAGTGAAATTAAAGTGGATATCGTTCTACGAAATAAAAAGAAGCTGTGATTTTAATAATTTTCATTTAAAATATAGCGAATTCAATAACAAAAACCACATAAAAGGAAATTTTAAAGTTTACATAAAGGTTAGGTCTTGAAGCCGAGGGTGATTTGCTAAAAACGTATGTGTCCAGGCAGGAAAATCGTGCAGCCGCTTGTGAAGTTAGAGTTCACGGAATTCCTGTTGTTGAATCCGAAAACTTACAAAATCTGCACAACCATCTCTGTTTTGCTCTAAACCTTCAACCACCCGTGCTCAAAGCCATATTTCGATCGAGAAATCTTCCTGGAACCCAAGTTGACCCTGCTGTCATAATTCAATTTCAATCGCCAAGAGAGAGGAACCTTTTACTTAAAGCCGTAGCTGATTATCGGCGTCTTAACAAAGCTGACGGGTTATGTCTTACGCATGTGGGAGTTAACTCAGAAGCTCGCATCCCTCCACTACAACCAATTATCTGCTTCTGGTTTCTCGAAGTACGACTTAATTTTCATGATATATGACTTCCGGGCAATAGGACCACCTGGCCCCGTGACCTATCGTGACTTTAATAGAATTAATTATGAGTCGCTCTCAGCTGCGTTAGAGTCAGTGGAGTGGAGCCTCATCCGGAATTTCGTTTCTGTTGAAGAACAAACATACTTTCTACAAGATAAAATTAGCTGGCTCTTTGATTGCTATGTCCCTTTAAAAACGAAAATAGTTAATCGGTGCAGTAGGCCCTGGTTTACTGCCAATCTTAAACATTTAATTTATATGCGCAATAAAGCTTATACGCGTTGGAAGAGGTATCGCACTGCTGAAACATTAAAACAATTTAAGTCGGCCCGAATCACTGTAACGAAGGCAATTAAAAGATCGAAAACTTTATTTTACAATGAGAAGTTTAGCCTTGCTATGAGCTCGCGCCAAACTTGGAGTACTATAAGGACAATTGGCGTAGGAAAGACTAAGGAAAGATATCCTCTTTTCTCTAATTTAAATGAAATGAACGTAAATTCTGTTTCCTTGCCTATATCTAATCCTCCTGTACGTTTCTTTAGTTATTCTGACCCTGTAAATGATGGCATCAATCCGCTTGAATTTGTGGGTGTTGATGACTGTGACGTAGTCGAAGCCATCCTTTCTGTCAAGTCCAACGCTATGGTTTTGATGGAACCAGTGCCAAGTTTCTTAAAATTATCCTGCCAAAGATTTTGTCTCACGTGACCTACCTAGTAAACTCTATTCTAACGACCTGTGTTTTTACGACGTGCTGGAAAGTCGCTAAGATTATTCCTGTGCATAAGAAAAATAATGAATTCAGACCCATTGCTATCTTGCCTTTTCTATCAAAAGTTATGGAGCGTATCATGCATAAACAGATTATGTCATATGTTCATGCAAACCGACTTTTCACTGACCATCAGTCTGGTTTCAGACCGAAACGAAGTTGCATTTCGGCACTTTTGGAAGTAATCGAAAGCATTCGGATGGAAATTGATGGTAATAGTCTAGCTCGACCATTCCAATGCATTTGACTCGGTTGATCGTGAGCTTTTATGTTGCAAGCTGAAAAACCTGTTTAATTTCTCCTGTCATGCCGTTGCTTTGATTAGGTCTTACTTACTTGACAGATCGCAGGCTGTATGTGCTGGAGGCAAAACGTCTTATTTCGTACCTGTGCTCAGGGGTGTTCCACAAGGTTCAATCCTGGGCCCTTTGTTGTTTGTACTATATGTTAATGACTTACCTAATACCCTGCAACATTGCAATGTGCATATTTATGCTGACGATGTCCAATTGTATATGTCCTGTCCACCTGATCGTATTCGTACGTGTCTAAATGAACTCAATTCCGACCTGATGCGAGTAGGTGCATGGGCATCTGCAAATGGTTTATCAATTAATCCTGGAAAATCTAAATGTATTGTCATTCGCAGAAAATCCTTCAATACACAAGACCTGGATAAAGTAATGCTGGGCGGTTCTGTTATACAATATGTTGATGCTGCGAAAAATCTCGGTTTAGTATTCAACAAAACTCTGACATGGAATAATCACATTTTTAGTGCAATTGGCAAAGTCTGGAATGCTCCGCACACTATGGCTAGCTCAGTATTTCACTCCTTTACACATCAGACTTCTTTTTGCTAAAGCGTCCTTGATACCCACGCTACTGTATGGTTGTGAGATTTATGCTAGTTGTGACTCTTTATGTAGAAACAAGCTTAATGTTTTTTATAACAACATTGCCAGATATGTATTTGGGCTAAACCGATCTGACCATGTGTCCGCGTATGCTGAAAAATTGTTAAACATATCTTTCGACAATTTGTTAAAAGTCAGAACTCTGCTGTTCAAACACAAAATAATTCATATAAAGGAACCGAACTATTTATATCAAAGGCTTCAGTTTCTACAGTCTTCAAGGTCTACATTGATTGTTTACACTAAACACAGAACTCTGACATCCGAGCGTAAATTTTTCATTAATGCCGTTCGTCTTTGGAACTCACTACCATCCAGATTAAGGCTTCTTACAAATCCACTGCTTTTTAGAAAAGAAGTTACCAATTTTTACAATAATCGCTAATTATTCCAACTCTATTGTATATGCATTTCCTCATTTCCTTATTATAGTCATTAATTTATTCAACTATTGTAATTTCCTTTCCACCTATCTTTCCTGTTTTCCTCTTTTATTTATTAACTTTTTTCTTTTTTTTTTTTCTTCCCCTCTTTAAGTTATATGTTAGAACTCTTAGAACATTTAGCTGTAATTTTAATTGTATCGTACGTGACTGGCACTGTTAATAATTTTTTCCAAAGTTGTTGTGCTAGGGTGACTCATAATAAATTTGATTTGATTTGATTTGAAAAAAAAAAATTTTTAAATTTACATCAAAATTTAAAAATTTTTGGGCAGAACTTTTAGCAAATGTTTGAGCATGCAGTTTTATAGCTCATTCAGTTTTAGCACAATAATGTGCAATTTCCCTTGAATTTTTTGATTTTTTCTTTTTGTCAAGAATGTTGGGTATTTTTTTCTATACAAATTTAAATTTTCCTCATGCGTTGTATGGAGGAAATCATTCGAAACCCTTGACCAACAAAGTTCTAAAAATTCAGGGAAATTTTTGAGCGAGTTCTAACTTGCAAAATGTTATACTAAAACTGATTGGTCTACAAAACTGCATATTCAATTTGAAGATTTTGATGGCCATTTATTAAAGTTTAATTAACTATCCTGAACTTGGTGTAAACTTTGAAATTTCTTTTTATGCGGTTTCTGTTATGGACTTCGCTATATTTTAAATGAAAATTATTAAAATCACAGCTTACGTTTATTTGGTCGAACGATATCCATCTTAATTTTACTACTATTATATTGAACACAGCTATACGAGTATATGCATACTAGGGATGGCACTTCTTTGGCTTTTCCAACACAGGCATTTTTGTGATCTCGTCGTGTAGTGCCGTAGTTCCGGGCTTATGTTATTATTTATAACTCACCCGCTTAGCTATCAAGTGGGCATCAGTTTTGAAGGAAATATTTTCTAAGTAGCTGAAATTGAATTTCGTAGACTACTTATTCAAGCCTGCACAGTTTTTTTCATAACTTCCCTTTTAGGCGTCGCTGTTGTACAAGCGGGTATTTGGCGTTCGGTAATGTAATTAATTGGAATTCTTTTTTCCTAGCCCTTTTACCAGCATCGATTGATGGGCCTCACCTTTTGTGATCTAACAGCTGATCTAACAATACTGAAAAAAATCAAAAATAATCAAAAATAATAAAAATTTTAAATAATCAAAAAAATAAAAAATCAAAAGTAATCAAAACAACTTTTTTGATTATTTTTGATTTTTTTTTTAATAGTAAAAAATCATGATTTTTTTTAAATATTTTTTTTATTATTTATTTATATTTATCATTAAAAATTTTAAGTAATTGGTAATCAATCATTAAATTGGTTCTCAAGAAAGTAGTGAATCAAACCGGTAAGCATTAAAATTTGTAATCATTATTTAACAAGTCTGAATAAGACACATATTTAAATTAGAAAAATATGTTGATAGCCCCGCCCATGTTCCACATAAAGCTATATTATTAAAGCTCTGAAACACAGATGAACGTCATCAAAGTAACTCTCATAGGTTTTTTATACCTAGTAGTGTTACGAACACAAGGTATACAAACTTTAGTCGCCTAACGGCAGTACGTAACGGCATAAACGGATCGAGATAGATATTGACTTATACTCGTATATATCAAAATGTTCAGGACGAAAAGAGAAATTGATTGAGCCATGTCCGTCCGTCCGTCCGTTTGTGAACACGATAACTTGAGTAAGTTTTGAGATATCTTAATGAAATTTGGTATGCGGGTTCCTTGGCACTCATCTCCGAGCGCTATTTAAAATGGGCGAAATCGGATGATAGCCACGCCCACTTTTTATATATAGAATATTTTCGAAAACACAAAAAAAGTGATTACACAGTACATAATATACCTATAAGGACAAAATTTGGTGAATACATTGAGACTAAGGCACAAAATAAATTGTTCGCAAAATTTTTAAAAATGGGCGTGGCACCACCCACTTTTGATTAAGTCAAATTTAGAAATAATATTAATCATGAATCAAAAACCGTTCAAGATATCGAAACGAAATTCAGCACGCAGGTTTCCAGGTATGCAAGGAATATTCCGGAAAAAAATGGGCGGGATCGATTAAGGTCTACGCCCACTTTTATATGAAAGATTTTGAAAAGGATCGTAGATATATTAAATAGGCAATAACGTTGCCTAAACAGCTTTACATCATTTATGTTTCACTTTTAAAGTTTCCGTAAGCAAAGAAATCCAAAAACTTAAAATTTTCGAAAATGGGCGTGGCCCCTCCCATTTTATAGTGGACTATCCCACAAAACTTTTTATGCCATAACTCCGCAAAAAATTGACTTGTCGAACCGAAATTTGGTGATAATGTTCTATATATAAAGGTAACTGCTTGTTGTAAAATTGGGCGAAATCAGTTAATGTCCACGCCCAGTTTTTTAACATAGCTCTCAAAATTTTTTTTTTTTTATTTAAAAAGCGATATTTCTAAAACTAAGCAAGTTATATCAATTAAATTTCGCACACATAATAACTGGGTCGCAAAAAAATTTTTCAATTTTGAAGAAGTAGGCGTGGCGCCGCTCACTTTTCAGCATAAAATTTCTGCTACTTTCAAAGGCAATCGCTTATAATTCAATCTTGATATTTCAATGAAGATTGGTCAGCTGCTTCTCAGTAGTATGTTTTATACTCCTGCCAAAAATTAGCCAAATCGGGGACACACAAGCAAAATATTCGGGCACGTAGTTAATAGCCCACTGCAATAGCGAAGTTATATATCTTTTTTGATTTTCATACCTTTCATAAACATTAAATGTATGTAAGTATGAGAAGAAGAAGAGAAAAGTTCACTAAAATAATCAGCACGATGAGCGGAGTCGATTTAGCCATGTCTGTCTCTCCGTCCGTCTGTCTGTCTGTCCGTCTGTCTATTTGAACGCAAACTAGTCTCTCAGTTTTACAAAAGAATGCTGAAATTCGGTGTTTGCTTTCGCCATTTTATAATATACTAGCAAACCCGGTAGACGTTGTTTTGACGTTTTAATACATAGAACACATCTATATATAAAATGTCATTAACTTGAACCAAATAAACTCCTAACTATACCGAACTGCAGCTTTATATAACCTGGGGGCTTTGCCAAAAGCTATATACAGACTGTGTCGTGGCCAGCGAACTCCTGAACCTATCGTGAAAATTCGAGAGCAAACCAAAACACAAAATATGTGGGCGTGGCACCGCCCACTTTTGAAAAATTATGTAGATATTGACTAAGTGACACATATATCCAGATTTCATTAATTTAGACCAAAAAAGTTCGGAGTTATGACGAATTGAAACTTTATATAGCCTGGGGGCGTGGCTCCGCTACTTTTCCAAAAACCGTTCAGGGGGAAAAGTAAAATATCCGGGCAAGTAGTTAATACTCCACTGCAAAAGTGAAGTTGTATATTTTTTTGATTTTCATACCTTTCATAAACAGTAAATGTATCTGAGTATAAGAAGAAGAAGAGACAAGTTCACTTAAATGATCAGCACGATGAGCTGAGTCGATGTAGGCATGTCCGTCTCTCGATACGTCTATCTATCTGGCCGTCTGACTATTTCAACGTAACTACGAACTGAAAGTATTAAAATAGACCTGCGTAAATTGGGATGACATAATAGATCACTACTAGGTATATAATGTTCGGTTCCACCCGAACTTAGACTTTCTTACATGTTTTTTTTTTGTTGAACACATTTCATACAGCTGAGTATACAATGTTCGGTTACATCCATGAACTTAGACACCCTTACTTGCTTTTTTTTTGTTATTTGTCTATCGGTTTAAATGTCAAAAATTGATTAGCTTATTTTTCGGCCTGCAGCATTTGTGGTATTGGACGATTTAACCCCGATTCCTTTCGCATCATTTTAACTAAACATTTATGCATATTTATTCCTGTTCAGGTTGTGGCTTATGTAATATTTATGTAATTCTAATTGTGATTGTGTATTTTAACAATAGAATGAATTTGTCACCAACAACTCGCATTTGGACACACAAACATGCAAGGACTATTGAATGGCTTTAGTTTTAAATTAAATATTTAGTTAAATAGTTTGAATAGTTCAAAATAAATAATTCAGGGTATTTTTTTTTGAGTTGTATAACAAATTCGATATGCTCAGTGGGAATATAGCGCTCAATTGGTTTTGAATTTACTAAAAAAATTTAAAACAACAAATTAGGATAAGTTAAATAAGGTTTTTATTTTTTTGAAATTTTCGGTGAATGACACATTGACAAGTGTCTAAGCTTTGGGACTTTGTAATTTAATTAATGCCGATGTTTATTTCTTAGTTGCTCGATGTGTTTAAGAGGGATGTGGAGCACCTGTCACTACTTATTTGTATTTAATTAGTGGTGAGTGCTTATGGCTATGAAGCTTTTTGTTTCGACACCTCGCTATCGACAAAGAACGAAAGAATAATGCGTATACTCGAAGAGACTTTTGGCCCCTATGAAATATTGGTATACGTATAGCTATAAGCCTGCAGCCTGTTTATTTGTCTTGTTGACGGGTCAATTTAGATCCCTGCCACACAGTCGGTGGTTATGAACAGGGTTATACCGATATTGATTGTCCTTTGCCAAATATGCATACTGTACAAGCACATTATGGTACTATCGCGGCCAGTGGCGTAGCCAGGATTTTGGGAAGGGAGGAGGAGATGAAAAATTTTTTTTATCGGAACCTGAAATTTGAAACACACAGTCAATTTTGTTTTTTTAAAATGTACGCAAACATTTATCAAAGTCTTACATTTTTTTCAGAATTTTTGGAATTTTTTGAAGCATGCAGTTTTGTAGTTCAATACATTTGATTACAGTAATGGGTCAATCTTAAGGTCGTGACAGATTTTGCTGATTTCAGCCAATTTTTGCTTCCAAAGAGTTAAAATATTTTCTTTCATATAAAATAAATTGCTTTAATAGTTAGCCCTGTATTGAGGAAAATACAGAAGTCCCCAAGAAAATATTATTATTTATATGGCGAGTTTTAATCTATTTGGATTAAGAGAAGGGATACATAAGATAGGATATTCAACAATTGTAAAGCATGATGTACAAGGTGGCGCAAAAGTAAGCTTCCGATGTTCAGCATATCGGTTGTGGCACGTGCAGTGTATGCTGTTGCACCGTCTTGTTGGAACCACATGTTTTCCAATCCCAATTCATCAAGTTGCGGCAAAAAGAACTCGTTGATCATTGCTCTGTAGCGCTCACCATTCACAGTAACCGTTTGGCCCCGACCGATTATTGGTCAAATAAATAGTCAGCAATATTCCGCGTTCTGGAGCAGTGTAGCGTAACATTGTTTATTAACGTGTATTTCGCATGTGTTTACTACGCAAATGTCAAAACAGAACTGTGTACATATTAATATTTTAATTACTTCTCCGGTAGAGTTACGTATATAACATTTTAAATTCTTTGGAGTTTTTTATCTGGGAACCAGCATAAACATCAACAATAATGTCAGTATAGAAATCCAACGAAGAATAACTCGCGCAAACAAGTTCTACTTCTGACTGAGTTGGCAATTGAGATGTAAATTCCTCTCTCGAAGAACGAAAATAAATAACGTTAATGGTGCAGAAGCTTGGACACTGACACCATCAGAGGATTCGACAGAAATTTCTTCGAGAGATTTACGGACCCTTACTCGTTGGCGACGACGGATGATGAGCTGTATGCAGACACCGACTTAGTCCAACGAATTAAAACTTAACGTCTTAATTAGTTAGGCCATGTTGTGCGAATGAATGAAGGTGTTCCGGTCCATAAAGTATTCTTATTGGCACCCAGAGGAAGAGGGAAACCACCACTCCGATTTAAGGACAAAGTGGAGACCGATTTGTGATCCCATGATTTTGCCAATTGGCAGAAAGACGTAACGAGTGGCGAGCTATGGTAAAAGGCCAAAATGGCTTAGACGGTTGGGCGGCATTTAAAGAAGAACAAGAAGAAGGGTTGAAATGTGTATAAATTATGAAATGACGTTTTGTCTCAGCTCTAAAGTGCGTAAAACGCAGTTTTTGGCGGAAGATTATGTCACTTTAAGAACTTTCTCCATAAATTAGTTTTGGCCATATACTTTGCTTTTGAACAAGTGGTTCATAAAATTCTCTCTCTCTATGGCGCGATATACAACAGGTATATCATCATAAACCTCCTAAGAGATTTTTGCGCCAAGCTTTTCTTCCAATTTGTGGTGTGCCGATTTGAATTTTCCCCTACAAATTGGTGGGACCTACAGTTTTTTGCCGACTCCGAACGGCATCTACAAATTAGACGAATTTTTGCTGAGAAGCCTGTCATGGCAGAAATACACTCGGAGAGTTTGCCAAACCACTGCCGAGGGGCGACCCCGTTTTTGAAAAACTTTTTACAAATCACTTTTGATGTTACCTGTACCAGGGCTCGAACCATGGACCTTTGGTGTGGTAGGCCGGCAACACTACCTTCACACCACGGCGGCCGCACATATAAATCATAAAATTAGGCAAACTTTAATACATTTTGGTTTCTTCTCTGTGGTTTGTTGACAAAACCGAAGCGAAATCTCTGAAGATCGTTTATATTGAGTAAACATCCTTAGGTTATCGTGATAACTGATGTTTATTCTTTTTTCCGCAAAAAGAAATGAATTGGGCTTGGATATGTCATATAAGACCATTTAATGATTTACTGTGTATGATCACTTATTTCACTTCGGACAAGAGTTGGAGAGTAGGAAGGAAGGCTATAATGAAAGTGTGGAGAGTTGAGAAAGATTGCTAGTTTTAGAAGGAGAGAGATAAGAACTATTTTTACAACAGTAGTATGACCAATTTTTTAGTTTCTTGGGAAAGTTTATAAATTGCAGAGAGAAATATTCTCGGACTGCCAGTGGATTATAGAAGAACGTCGAGAGTGGAGAACTTGACTGACACTTGGCGGCTAGCTGCCAGCAATATGGTATTCCTATAAGTCAATAGAAATATGTTCTCTCCACGGAATTACTGATGGACTCCGATATTTGAACTCAATAAGTCAAGTATTTCTAAAACTAATCTAAGAGTAAGAGTTCTATATTGCTAAAATTAAGTGATTAGAAGTACCGCGAAAAGACTGCCCTCGAGCTATATCTGACCACAAAAACTCTAAAAATAGTTACACTTGTTCTCGTGCTAATTCCAAGGCAGGCTAAGGAATAACAATGTTTCTTTAATTTTATATCATAGAGTTAAAACAAAAGAGAGCAGATTTCTGCGCCAAGCTCACTTCCAATTTTTGGTGTGCTGCTTTGAACTCTTTCCTACAAATTGGCAAGACCTACAATTTTTTGCCACTTGCGGACGGCATCTGCAAAGCAGATTATTTTTTCTTGACATGCCTTCCATGGCAAAAATACACTGGAAGAGTTGAAACCACTTTTGATGTTACCTTGCACCTTCGGTGTGGTAGGCCAGCAACACTATCGTCACACTTCGGCGGCCGAACGTAGAGATAGTGGGATTAAATGACTGGTGTCAAGCGATTTTAGTTGTGCAACATTTTCTAGGCTGGGACCACTTGTCTTGCCATGAAGTGGCGGATGAATCATATACGATTTTGTTTTCTGGGGGAAACCAAATACATATAAACAATTATTGTTTGAAATATAGATTTTTGCTTACACCAGTCTTTTTAGAACTGGTTTAAAACTAGTCACAAAACTTTGAGTTAATGAACTAGAATGTTTGCTGAGTAGTTTGGATTTTGACTGCAGGGTAGCATCGAAATGACGAATAGACAACGGCCAATAAAGCATTATGGAACTTCCCCTCACGAGTGTTTTAAGTAAAATTTTCTTAAAGGATTTTAGGGGTTTTAATTTTGTTGGACACTGTCGCTTGAGACGAGTTTCGTCACTAGTACAGGGGTATCACAACCGGAACAACAGCAATCGTGAAGTGTTTTAGGAAGCTCATGGCAATCTGAATCGAACAGCTGCTCTACGGTAGCATATTTTTGATATTTTTGACTACTAAATATTATTACTGAAATTATGCATATGCCAATTTTTTTTTATTATTCACAAAACTTTGTCTGCAGCTACCAATAACAGCTTCCACCAGGAATTCTACATACTTCAACTTTTTTTGTTGTACAAAAACTTTCACCTTACGAAGCCGCCGATTAATTAAGTGAGCGGTTGTGGTTGTCGAATGCCATGAAATGGGCGTGATGGAGCCAATTTTAGTGCTTGCAACAGCAAAAATAATGACAGAAATGCCTGAAGGAAATCAGCAGACAGCCAAACAATAACGGTAATATGGGTCATACTGCCAATATGCCAAGTTTTGTAGCGAATTGCAGAATTGAACAGACCACGAGGCAGTTTGTTTACATACGAGACGCCCAACACAAAATTGCAGCTGTGAAGGCAGTTTTAACGAAAGTAGCATAAGGAATGTGTGACAGAGCGATAGGAAGAGAGGTGAAAATGAGAAAATGTGTAAAAGAGAAGACCACAAAAGTGAAAGGCGTGAGGGGTTAGCCAGCAAAGGTTGAGTTGAAATTTCGTGTCAAATTATCGACGCTGATGAAGAAACTCAAATGCAAATGAAAATCAAGTAAGGCAAGGGCTGTCTTCGACTGTGAAGAAGACTTTATACCTTTCATGAATACGCATCACGGTTTTAAGTGTATGATCCTTACTAACAATTAGCACAAACTCTGCCAAACTGTTAATTTAAAGATACATAGCCCAAACCCAATTTATCGAAGCTATCGATTGTATGGGAGCTATATGTTATGTTGATCCGATCTGGGTGATTTTGATTAATCATATTACATATATAATATGTACTAAATCTGCAAAGTTTTACGTTCCTAGCTTTTTAATTGCAACAATTATAGGCCAAACCCCGTTTATCGGAACAATCGATTGTATGGGAGCTATGTGTTGTATTGGTCCGATCATGCTGGTTCCGCCAAATGATTAATGTTTTACAAAATAGCTGCCTCTTACCAAATTTCATTGAGATGTCTCTAAAATTGAGGGACTAGTTTGCGTTCAAACAGACAGACGGACGGACGGACGGACATGGCTAAATCAACTCAGCTCATCGCCCTGATCATTTCGGTATACTTATTGGTGGGTCTGTCTCTGCTTCTTCTCATTCTTACAAACATCGGATCAAAGTTATAATACCATTTCATGTTCATGAAAGGTATAATAAGTAGTTTTTTTTAGTTAACACACAGCCACCGTTACGCCGGCCTCCAACATCCAAACTGCATCTACCGTTATGCGACCTCATATGCGCCAAAATGTAGACACCCAACAGAGTTGGCAAATATTTGCGTGAGGCTTTGCTATCTGTTTGTGTGCGTACCTCCATATGCGTCCATTTGCGTCCATATCGCCGTTGGCCATGAGTGCTTGCTGTCTCGCTGTTTATTGCTGCTTGTCGTGAGTTGTCTATAGAGCTGTTGATCAACACGCGCCACGCAACGTATCGAACGCGTAAAACAAGTTCAAGTCTCCATAGCGGCTGGACGCAGATGAAAGCCTGCACACAGCGCACACACACAAACATCCATACAAATATGAAATTGTGGGCCTAAAAGCTGTTGTTGCTCAGTCACCTAAGAGTAGGCGATGAACACTAAAAATTGCAGTGGACAAACGTGAAAGGCGTGCGCTCGAGCCTCAAGTCAGCGTTTATTGCCCATCGTTATTTTGTTTGTTTTCTCTGTACTTTGCTGCTTCAACTTATTTGTAGAAAGAAAAAAGGTTGGGGCTAACATGCGAAGTCATGCCGCGCGCGTCGATGATGGTGCGACAAATGCGACAAGCGACCAGAAAAAAAAACAACAACAAGTGCCGCCTTTTACTTCAACGGTAATCTCAATAACAACTTCCATTGACAATGACATCGATATGTGTGGATATACCGTGAGTATTAAACCGGACTGCGGCAACAAGAACGACCCATGCAATACCCTCGACCCCAATGACACATTCAAACATTCCCACAACAGCCGGTTCTATCGTACCGGAATGACCCGGGTTTTTTTTACCCGGCCAAAGGCTGTTATTTCAGGGTAACCCTGCCCAATCTGTCGCGTCTCACCCCTTAAATTGTCATCCTCGAAGCAAACCCTGGTAGCTGGGCTGCTCCATTGTCTCTTGCTACGGGCTGGGGTCGAACCCAATCCTGGACCAAGAGATTGGATCTGCTGCGTTTGCTGAAAGAAAATTTATATTAAACGGTCGCATTCGGTTCAATGCGCCAAGTGTAAGAGATGGCTACATAAATTTGGATGCTCAGGGTTTAACCCTGCCATCCACAGACCCCGTACTTTCTTTAGTACTTTCGAGGCACCATGATGTAAACGCCTAAGGGCGTCCCGCGGTAGTCGTCGCTCTGGTGTCCCCTACCGCCCCTACCAACTTCAAGTAGCCACAATGGGGGCTCAGTCTACACGACTGCCAGCACTGCTGCCATTCCCGCCTCGCCCACTCCCGACTGTAGCTCAAGCTCACCAGCGTCTCCATCTCGCACGGCCGCTCAACACTCCTATCCCCTTTGGAATAGGCCAGATATGAGCATTGCCGAGCATCAGTATCCTCTGTCCTTTCTCTGTCCCCAGCTTGCACGTGGGCCAGGACCACCACCTCCTCGTACCTTTCACTACGTGCGCTGTTTGTCGGCAAAGATTATATACGCCTGCGACATCGATCAAGTGCAACAATTGCCTTGGCCTGTGTCACACCCTAATGTGCTCTGGACTCGCAAACGGTAACCTTTGGACGGATACGTTCATAGCCCCCTGTTGCAGTACACAACTGCCTTCCACGCCAGACAACATCGGCCATAGCGCTGTCAACTGTAGACCGCGACATAGTTTAGGCCTTAGCCTACCTCCACCTAGACAAGCGAATCCGTCCCTCACGCCTAGCATGTCCCCCCTCTCCCCTCCTATACGCTTCAAAATTTTACAGCTGAACTGTAACGGATTAGCTGGAAATATCGCGGAGCTGACTGACTTTATGAAGTCGCACAACATCAAAATCGCCGCTATACAAGAGACACAATTGAACACAAGATCGGACTTACGAACTTGTGATGGGTATAATGTACAGCGAAAAGACCGTCCCAGCGTCAAGGGGGTGGCCTTGCGTTCATTACACATCACTCTGTACAATATAATCTATTTTCCCCTGACGTCGACCCCAAGGGACTCTACCTTTGAATGCCAAGGCATAGTAGTCCGGTGAGGCGACGTCGACCTGCAAATTATAAACATCTACATTCCCGCTGCCACGTGTTGTCCTAGAGATTATCATCCCGACATTAGTGCGTTGCTAAGGGGCGATAACCGTCTAATCCTAGGCGACTTAAACGCACATCACGATCTCTGCCACTCCAACTTGCCAGCAGACAGCAGAGGACAGGCTATTGCAGACCAAATAGACAACTCAGCATTCTGTACGGTCAATGGAGATGCTGTAACCAATTAAAACGCTGAATGTTTAGCGTATGATCAGAATTTCAGAATTGATTCTTTATTGAAAATTACTTTCTTTTTATAGGAATTTCTTACACTAATTTACACTAATACTTACAAACTACTTATGTGTATCAACTACAATACTTACAAATTATTTACTTACACACGATATGCTGTGTCAGCATATGTGTTTCATAACTATGGAATGGTTTGTCAGTCGCTCTGGCGTAGTGACTTGACTCATCATAATTGTAACAAGATATGCGGTACGCTCGTTAGAAGTCAAGCGCCCGCTGTGCAGTTTAATGGCATTTAAATGTGTCACAATATTTTGGCTTTGTGTGTGGTCACTGAACATGTGCATATCAAATGTTTGTAAATGCAATGTGTTCAATAGTGATACTACAATACTACACCTTCCCCCTTAAAAAAAAATAGACATATATATTGATGCTTGTAGCTACCTATATATATGTTTATTTTTCTAGACATGCCTTATTGTTTGTGTTTACAAAAATTTAATTGTTTTTTTTTTTTTTTTTTTTTTTTTTTTTTTTTTTATTTATTGCCATTATTGCATAAAGCGTTTTTCATTCTTTTCTTTTCATTTGTTTACATTTGTTGGGTTCATTTTTTTTTGTATTGCACATGATATGTGATATTTTTCTTTTGGCTTGTGCCGTTATTAAAATGAGTAAACTGGAGTGATTACTGTTGTCGTTGTAATTCTTTTTTTTTTTTTTGTTACTATTGTCGTTAAACTGTTTTAAGTCTATTCTTATGAATTATGATTTCTTTTTTGTTTTTATTACTATTTCCTATGCTATGTGGGATTAAAGTGAAATTGTTATTCTTATCTATACTTTTAACTTTGTAATGTTCACTATATCTATTTTCTAACTTATGGGAGGCCTCCTCTTTAACTAATACTAAATCTCCTATTTTAATTTCTTTACTATAGCTAGTTTTGTCATAGTTGGTTTTTTGCTTTTCTTTAGCTTCTTGAATTAATTTTCTTGCTCTTTGCTGTGCTATTTGAAGTTTGTATTTTACTTCTTTGTCATATGCCTCATGGTTGTATACCGGGCTAATTTTATCTTCTTTCAAAAATTCATAATTTGGTGGTTGTTTTGCGAATATTAGTTCGAAAGGACAATAATTATGTGTTGTTGATGGCGTTGTATTGTAACAATAAGCGAAATACCTTAGGTATTCATCCCAATCGTCTTTGTCACTGGATATGTATGCACGCATATATTCGTTGAATGTCCGGTGACTGCGTTCTACAGTACCCAAAGTCTGGTGATGGTATGGTGTAGAAGTTTTATGCTCGATTTTTAACAATTTACACAGTTCTTTGAACAGGCTATTTTTGTATTCTGTTCCCATGTCTGTTAAAATTGTTTTCATTTGACCATAAATCAGGATGAAATGCTCGAATATGGCTTTAGCAACAGTTGTTGCATGTTTGCTTGGAACTGGAATTGCTACCAAATATTTGGTTAGATCGCATATAATGGTAACTGCATATTCGTTTCCATTTATCGACTTTGGCAATGGACCGACTGTGTCAACTTGTACAATATCAAATGCCTTCGGAGGTGTCTCCGTTATTGTCATTGGTTCTTTGATATGTTTGTTAATTTTATTTTTCTTGCAGTGGATGCAGTTTTTTACATATTTTCGTATGTCGTTTTTCATATTCAGCCAGCTATATTTCTGCTTGATTTTATCTGTCATGCGATTTATTCCTGGGTGGCCACCACTAATAGGATCGTCATGATATTTATGCAGAATTTCCTTTATTTTCCCGGGATTTGTCACGTATATAACCTCTGGGGTTAGAGCGATTGTTAGTTTTTTGAGAACTTTATTACCCATTTCAATAAATTTGCCTACTGCAGTATAATTCTTTTTAAACAATTTGTCCCCTAAGGACAACTGTACTTGTACAAGTCCTAAATTGCCGGCTTCTCTTTCGAGCCTGGTCAAGAATTGTCCTAAGTCAATCTTATCCTCAACAATTAGGTTGCTTGTATCAAAATTGCTACAAATTTTCTTTCCTTTTTTGAAATAAAATTTCGGAGGATTGAAAACGAGCTCGACATGTCTTTTTACTTCAAATTTATTTAGCGCTTCGTATATTTTGGGGTTCTCTTTGTGACTTTCTTTATTTTCAATATTATTGCTGTTCCTGTTTGCTGCTGATCTGGTAGTTATTTTTAATATTTTGCTTGCTTCCACTGACATATCTTTTAAATTTGTAATAGTTATGCGGGATAATGCATCCGCGATATGATTTTCTTTACCAGCTATATACTCCACTTCAAAATCGTACTCTTCTAAATCTAGTCTTACTCGTGTCAGCTTTGAGGAAGGACTTTTCATTGAAAATAGGTATGTTAGTGGGCGATGGTCGGTTTTAACTAGGAATTTTCTGCCATATACGTATGGTCTGAAGAAGGTTATGGCCCAATGAATTGCTGCCAATTCTTTTTCTATTGTTGCTTTATTTATTTCACCCTTTGTGAATGACCTGGACGCGTAGGCTATTGGTAACTGTTTGCCATCATGTTCTTGGCTAAGGACTGCTCCACAAGCATATCCACTAGCGTCTGTTGTTATGCAGAATTCTTTATCGAAATCTGGGTATTGCAAGAGTTTTGGACTAATTAATGCTTCCTTTAAGTAGACAAAAGCTTTTTGACATTCTTCTGTCCATTCGAAGGCAATATTCTTTTTGCATAGCCTAGTTAATTTTCTTGAATGTTCTGCAAAATTTGGTACAAATCTTCTGTAATAATTACAGAAGGCTACAAATCTTTTAACTTCGTCGGCTGTTTTTGGTGTTGGGTAATTTTGAACTGTTTCAAATTTGCTTGGGTCGGGTAATATTCCCTTGTTTGTGCATTTATGTCCTAAATATGTTACCTCTTGGCTGAAAAATAAGCATTTATCTGGATGTAATTTTAAGTTGTATTTTCTGCAGGTAGAGAACACGTCTCTTAAATTTTTTAGCATATGGTTTTCTGAACAACCTAATACAACTAAATCATCCATGTAGAGAAATGCTTGAGATGGTTTAAGGCCAGCGAATGCTAATGTCATCATTCGTTGGAATGAATTTGGGGCTACTTTTAAACCATATGGTAATCTTTTGAATCTATATGTGCCATTTTCGGCAGTGAATGAAGTAATGTCCCTAGAGTCTGGGTGTAATTCTATTTGATGAAAACCTGACATAAGGTCTAGGCATGAAAAATATTTTGCTCTTCCAAGTTGATCTAAAATGTCATCAATTCTTGGGAGTGGGAATTTATCTGCTGCTAGCTTTTTATTTACCTGTCTGTAATCAACCACTAGTCTCCATCTTTTTTCTATTTTTCCTGGGAGTGATTTTTTAGGGACTAGTAGGATTGGGCTATTATATTCCGATATGGAGGGTTCTATTATGTCATCTTCTATTAGTTTATTTACTTGTTTGCTGATTTCTCCCTTCTGGGTTTGAGGCAATCTGTAATTTTTTATGTAAACGGGGGTGTCATCCTTCATGTATAATTTCTGTTTATAGAAGTTATTAGCGGAGATTGGTTCGGTTTCTAGTGCAAATATATCTATGAATTCTGTGCATAGTGTTGTTAATTGAGAGTTGACAAATTTTGGAAAATTTTTTGTTAATCTTTTTAATTTTTCTCTATCTATGCAGTTTTTACTGTGTGTGGTTGCTTTAACTAGTGTATAGTCGTCTAAATTTTCAGTATTAATCTTATAATTTTGAATAATTGCGTTGTTTTGTGTCGTATTAATAATTCTAACGAAAGTTTGTTCGTTATTTGTAATGGTATTTGCAATATAAATACCTTCGGATAGTTGCTGGTGTGGTATGAAAATGTTTTTATTATTTGTTTTTATTTGAATTTGTCTAATAACTTCCGATCTAGCCGGAATTGTGATTGTGTTGACGGACAGACAGTTTGTTAGGTTCATTGTTATTGTTTGGGGAAAATCATATGGTCTTAGGATTAGTTTATCTTCTGATTTTCCATAATCTAGAATACAATTGTATTTCTTTATGAAATCTAGACCTATTATTCCATCACATGGAATTGGAAAGTTGTCTTCCACAACATGAAATTTATGATAAATTAGAAGGTCATCGCCTTTTAGATCTGCTTTGATTGTGCCTAAAGTGCTAGTTATTCCTTGACCAATGCCTTTCAAATCTGTGATTTGTTCAGTATTTATTTTTTCTTTATTATCTATTTGCTGTTTTTTAATTATGGAGATATCGGCTCCAGTATCAATTAAAAAATTTGAGTATGAATTGTTTAATGATGTCCTTGTAGATATATAGCTGTTTAAGTTTAGATTAAGTACGCATATTTTTCTTTTTGTTAATTTTGAAGTGGAGTTTCCTGGTTTTCCGTTTCGGTACAACTGCGCACGTTACGGGTTTGTGTGTATGGTCTGTTTGTATTTCGGGATTGTGATCCTCTTTGATTATTATTGTTGTTGTACGACCTCGAGTTATTGTTATATCTCGGTTGTGGTCTAAATCTTCTATTTTGGTAATTTCCATAGTTGTTACTACGGTAACCTCCACGGAAACTACTCCTGTACTGACTTTGCTGTCGTACGTTTAGAATCGTGTTTGAGCTGCCTGTAATTTCGGTGCAGCTGTTTGTAAATTTAGAGATTGCGTCGTTCATCGTTGTGAACGTTCCTGCTTGCATGATCATTTTGACCTTGTCATTAGAGCAGTTTTTACACATGGCTTTAACAGCTGCTTGTGTTGAATATCTCGTGGCTAAGTCTGGGTTTAATCCATCAGAGATATATGCTCCTTCTAATGACCTTGTGATTTTTTCAATTTCCGCTGTGTATTGGTTAGCAGTTTTGCTACGCTGTTGGATGTTCAGTAGTTTAGCGGTTAGAACTTCAACTGATTCACCCTTTATTGCGGTTTTTAATTTGTTTTTTATTTGTTCAACCGTGGACTCATTACTAATAAAATTCCTTGCTGTACCTTTCAGCTTTGTTTTTATCATAGTAATGGCCAATGCCTCGTGTGTATCCTTGATTTGCTCAAGTATATCGAGTGCATCTAGGAAACTATGTAGATTTTCTGGTTTACCATCAAACTCTGGTAATACTGACGAAGCAGTTTTGATAAATTCAACTACTGTTTGTGGCATTGTGATGTTTATTATTGGGACGTGTATTGGTTGAAAATTTGGTTTGCTTTCCTCTATTGATTGAGTCTGGCTCGTGGAATGTGTCGGAGTCGGGCTCTGAGCGCGTTCTGACAGTAGTAGATTGAAATCTATTTGAAGTTTTTCCTCAATTGTGGTTGGTATATTAAATTCTATACTATATCTTGATAAGGAAGATACAAGTTTATCTCGTACAGCGGAGAAAAATTGGTAGGCTTCTATTTGGTGTTCTGCAGTAAGTATGTTATTTACTGATTTAATTACCTGTCCTATGCTGTTTAGAGCTTCTAGAATTATGTTCAAATGCTTGACTATGGTTTCTGTTGTAATTGGGATACTTTTATTTATGCATTTGTAAGACTTAATTGCTTTTGTTTTTTCCTCATATAATTTTTCGTGGATTTCTTCCCATTGAGTCATTTCTTGTTATAGGGTGTTGGTTCATACGCGTTGTTGTACATTGTTTAATCGTCTCAATTTATTTTTTATATAATTTTTGATTAAAATAATAATTGCGATAATTAAACATGTAACCATAAATGCGACCAAAACCAACCATTTATCAGACAGTTCTTCTTTATTTTCAACAGGTATAGGGTGTGGTTCGTACTTAACTATTCTATTTTCAGAGTTTTTCTCTGCTGAACTTTCTTTACCAACTTCATATCCTGCTATACCTACTAGAATGCTGTTTACAGCAATTTTCCACCATGCTGCCATTTTAAAAGAATTCAATAGTAAAATTTTCTAATTTGAATTTTTATTTTTATTTATTCAACTTCCTTATTAATCTATTTATTTCTTCTTCTAATGTGGAAGGGTATAATAAGTCTTTCATTGTGGGTTCTCTACCCATTCCTATATAGGACCAAACGTGTTTTAAATATTCTAAATTTTGCCTGTTGCCTCCCTTGTTACGAGGTCTTGACCTTTGTATTCCTATTTCTTCGTTTTCATGCTCTAGCTTATCAACAATATCATTGATTAATTCATAATCAAGATCAGGTGGTAGTGCATTATCCATATTTTCACAATCCAATTTACTCAATTTATTAACATTTGTATAATTTTTATAATTTAGTATTTCTTAGTTCTTTAATCTTTTCTTTAAGTTTTAATCGCTCAATTGTATTAGTCGTTAGGTTAAGTAGCCTAAAAGTTTTGGCTATTTCTATCTGTCTCTTAACTTGTTTGCCTGCCCTTTTTCTCTTATGTATTATTGTAGGGGCCGGTATTTTGGGAATTTCTTCCTTTTTGTTAGGCTTGTTCCTTCGCCGATACTCTTCTATAGTAATCGGTGTCGGACCTTGTTTTTCGGATTTGCGACCCTTAAGAATTTGCTCCGTAGCTTTTTTTAATAGTGTCTACACACTGTTGAAAGATTTTGTCAAATTCTTGTTGAGTCTTAATTTCTTGCATTATTGATACTAACATGTAATTAAACTATTTATAATCCCTAAGCAAATTTAATTGCTACTGGTTTAGCGGCCATAAGGCGTGCTCAAATTATTCTAATATACTTATATTTTAATAGCTGCTATTCTTGCTGCCAGTCACCATATTTTGCGCTGCCAGTCTTGTTGAGTGTTGGGGTTTCTTGTCATCAAATTATTCCACTCTTTTTTTTTTTTTTTGCACTATACCGCTAGTTGGGTTGCTTTTATTATTCCACCCTTTTTATGCCTTTATTTGTGAAGCCCATTCGACGGATTTGCCACCAGGTAAGTCCAATTGTTTACCCGCCGTATATAGCGGTTTCATGAAAAGCAGGGGGTTATCCGCATAAAATCGTGTAGTGTCCTCACCAGTTGTAGCATCTAAATTTTCCTCCTTTTTAATAAGGTTATTCCTTTAAAATTCCTTCTGCTCAGTCTCAGTTGTAGCATCTAAATTTTCTTCCTTTTTAATAAGGTTATTCCTGGCAGGATCGCCATGTAACCAATTAAAACGCTGAATGTTTAGCGTATGATCAGAATTTCAGAATTGATTCTTTATTGAAAATTACTTTCTTTTTATAGGAATTTCTTACACTAATTTACACTAATACTTACAAACTACTTATGTGTATCAACTACAATACTTACAAATTATTTACTTACACACGATATGCTGTGTCAGCATATGTGTTTCATAACTATGGAATGGTTTGTCAGTCGCTCTGGCGTAGTGACTTGACTCATCATAATTGTAACAAGATATGCGGTACGCTCGTTAGAAGTCAAGCGCCCGCTGTGCAGTTTAATGGCATTTAAATGTGTCACAATATTTTGGCTTTGTGTGTGGTCACTGAACATGTGCATATCAAATGTTTGTAAATGCAATGTGTTCAATAGTGATACTACAATACTACAATGCCCCCACCAGGGTGGCAGGTAACTGCCACAGTTCGCCAGCCATCTCCATAACGAGCGCGGGCCTAATTAACTTAGTCATCTGGCGACCGATGCTTACATTAGCTTCAGACCACCTCACCATCTTATTCTCCGTTGAACGACCGACCGACTTCATAACGACTGATAAACTAATATACATAAACTTCACCAAAGTGGACTGGGACCGCTTTACTGACTATACAGAGCGCTCCTTCGCAAAGCCATTGATTCAGCCTCAGGCCGCTTTATTCCTGCTGAAATTCGTCCAAATTTTCCTGCAGAAGCTGGGGCGATGGCAAAAGAACGTGACCAAGGGAGACTCATCAATCCCGCAGATCCCAGAATCAAGATCTCAATGCGGAAATTCGTAGGACAGTCAACGAGCACGAACTGACCAAGTGGAAACAACACCTTGAGGCATGCAACCTCTCCGTTGTAGTCGGCAAATTATGGTCGTTGGTCAATGCCCTATCCAATCCGACCAAATACAATGACAAGGTCGCCATTGCATTCGACGACAGCGTCAAATCGGACGCCAGGAAATGCGCGAGCTTCTTTTGCCGGCTGTTTATAATGCATCCACCTGCGAATAGGACTAATAGAAGAGCCATCCGACGTGCGCAGAAACACAACACTTCACTGCGCCCATTGCCGTCTCACTCGCATAGGTCTAGGAAGCCATAATGAAGGCCAAACCCTCAAAATCCATCGGACCTGACGGAATCGCCATGAAGTTGATTAAACACCTAGGCCACGAGGGACAGAGTTATTTAGCGGCTCTTTTCAACCTCTAACTTAACTACTTTCGTCATACCTGAGATATAGAAGCAGGCGATTGTAGTTCCCCTACTAAAACCAATCTAATCGGAAAAAGGACCGGTGGACTTGCCGACGTGCTCGAACGGACTCCTGTACCCCCATTACCTTTCAGTTAAGAGTCGAGGCGGTTGGGTTGCGTATTTAATGGCTGAAACGGTTCGGCAGTCAGCTACACTAAATAATATTGACCAACTTGCAAAGGTCCATTAGTCTTCCAAAGAAATATTCCTTCAGGCATGAAATTCCAATTAATAAACATCCTTCGGGTGGCTCGAGTTTATGTTAGCACCTTGACAGGGTCCATATTCATTTCGCTCAATTATGTCAGAATAGTTGTCAGTTATATTCAAGGAAAACAAGTACCAACCCAGCAAGAGTTTTATGTAGGGAACCTGATATAAGCCACAAGTTTAAGCTCTCTGATCATTGTATGGTCTTCTAAGAAAATCGCACCGACCAAGGATGTAGTCGATGGAACGCTTTCCATTGGTACTAAAGTGCGGGAATATATTCGGTAAGCTATGTGCATATAAAGGTGAGAGCTCAACAGCAGTCCGGTCGAGCTCAGCGGGTCTTCCCTCCAGATAGGCTCAAACTATTGCAGAACAGGCAAAACCTTGGTAAGTATGGCTCGAAACTATTGTACCGATGTATTGTCTCGACTGGATCCATGTTAACGGTACAGGGCGGGCTGTAGGAAATGCAGGATTGCACTATCCAACTACAGCCTGGTCTTGAATAGACTAGCCATGACTCATTAAACAAGCGCTAAGCTAACTTTACCTCTTGCGGTTATGTGATCCTTCTGGTGAATTGTGGATTGGTGATCGGCATACTGATGGGACCCTGTACAGTCGGAGTCAACGCTTTACGCCTCAACATATTGGGCGGCCCTTTCTGAGGCAGTTGCATGTATAATGAAGTGCTGGAATAAGCGAGTCAGCTGTTCAGCTATTCATATGTTGACAAAACTAGCAAATGTACTTAGACATCTCATTAAATGGCTTTCCATGCGACTAGTGAGAGGCATAAATTACTCTCCAAAAGTAACTAAGGAAAATCAGAACATTGAGTACAAGAACATAAAAAGCCATATCGGGAAACCTCGGAAGTCATACGAACACCCTTCTTATTGCATTAAGGAAGCTTTCTACTCTACTAGTGACAGCCATAAAGGACTCTTCCCAAGTAACTCTGGAAAAGCAAATCACTAAGTAAAAGAACACAAAAAGTCATATTGGGCGACCTCGGGAAACTAATGAAACAATTTCCTTTTTGCATTAAGACAGCTATCCATTCAACTACCAAATCGATAATAACACCCGCACAATATCGAATATAGACAACACCACGATCAGAAAGGCAAATGTTCAAAACACAAACAACTTATTAGCTTTACAATAATAACAAAACAACAGTAACAACGAGGACGGAAATAATAAAATTAACCATAATAAAATCAAAGCATAGAACAACAAACAATAATAATGTAGTTAGTGTGCAACAAACAACAACAAAAACAACTAATTTGACAAAAACGCCAACAACAACGACATAACAAAGTTGACAACAGCAAAAATCTCAACTAAATTAACAACAACCACAAAAGCCAACCACATGATTGCAGTGAACTGACCATTAGGCAACAATAAATAAATAAATCTATGCAAAGTATAGCTTACATTGCCATAGCGGACAACTGCATTGAGTGTGAGATTCTGGCTCAGCCGGGGCAAAATTGGTAAGGTGAAAAGTTGTATTTGGTTATTTTGAACGATTGATTGCTTGAACGGTCAACAAGCAAAACCCCCAACCAAAACTTGATAAACAACAACAAGTATGAAAACTATACTCAAAGAAAAGAAACAACAAAACATGTGCGCAGCTAACTGTAATTCAATGAATAACCAGCGCCAACCAAAAATAAGTGGCAACTTGGTCTAAGTGCGGGTGGTATGAAACATTTTATATACCCACTGGAAAACAAGGCAACGCTTCGCTGCGTCTCAGAACTTATAATAATTAAGTTCGATGTTAATCATGATATATCCGAATCCAGTTGCATACTGCAGTACTCATTAGCACATTT
The DNA here is from genome assembly GCA_949987695.1 of Merzomyia westermanni. NCBI lineage: Eukaryota > Metazoa > Arthropoda > Insecta > Diptera > Tephritidae > Merzomyia > Merzomyia westermanni. The sequence continues at coordinate 32,761,966 of OX465289.1, read as the reverse complement.
CGTTTCAGACCCATATTGTACTAACATATTGTGGGTCACCCTGGCAAACATATTGGTCGATAACTCCAAAACCGGTCAAGTTATCGAAATAAATTATGTCTTAAATTGGAAGATAGGCATCTAGTGTTGCATCGGTGAAGGTTGCATTGAATTGTTTTCAGCATTTTTAGTGTGATGCGCGCCCAAACATACAGCCAGACCGACAAACTGTTGCTTTGGATTCTATTGTCTGAGTACTGATAACTCTTATGCATTTTTCTTAAATATTTGCAATTTACACACCTGTTACAATTCGAAAGATAATTGGTGTCATAGGGGGACAAACCACGTAGCATGGCTGGTTTAGTCTCAATAAGTAAGATCTAGACCGAAGTTGTGCCAGATTCACTCACGTCTTTCTCGAAAGTTCGCTTTATTCTGCAGATGGGGGTGAGGCTTGTGCATGTATGACGGCATTCACCGAGTGGGAGCTGACGCGGGAGTTGAGTAGCTTTTTCATGGTAGAAATACATTTGGAGGGGTTGCCGAGCACAAACTAGGCGCTACCACGTTTTGAAAAAAGTTTTTCCAAATATTTTGTTGTTAATTGTCCCGTGTGGTATGCCAGCACACCATCAACGCAGTGGCCTCAGTGATATGCCAGTGGTTAAAGAAAGAATACCTACACAAATTTTTTTTGTCAACTTATAATGTTTCTTGTTCTTTTCATGAAAGTTTGTAATTGAGAATGGCTGCGAAAAATTATAAGTAACATCTGCATCTTACTCATTTCAATCTATGCCTTAAATTTCAATCTCAATATTTATCACAATCTCCATCTCAATTTCAATCTTAATCTCTATCGAAATCTACTTCTAATTTTTTTCCCAATTTTTATCTCAATCTGCATCACAATCTGTATTACAATCTAAATTTCAACTTAATGTCAATAGCAATCACAATCTCAGCCTCAGCCTTTATCTCCACTTCAATCTATATCTTACTCTCAATCACAACCTCAATCTTAATCTACTTCTAATTTTTTTTCACAATTTTTATCTCAATCTGCATCCCAACCTGTATTGCAATCTAAATTTCAATTTAATATCAATAAAAATCACAATCTCATCCTCAGCCTTTATCTCCACTTCAATCTATATCTTACTCTCAATCACAACTTCAATCTTAATCTCATTCTCCAAATTTATCTCAAGCTCATAATTTAAATGTCTATCAAACTCTTAATCTCAATGGAAATCCCAATCTCTATCTCAAACTCAATCTTAATTCAAATCCCAATCTCCATCTCAATCTCAGTATAAATTTTTGTCTCAATCTTCATCTAAATCTTTTTCTCAGTCTCAATATTTTCCACAATACCAATTTGTGAAGTAATTAGATGCCGGCGAATTTGAAAAAATACTTGGTACGATGAATGGACTTGCCACGTTGAGGGCGAATGCAGCGAGATGTGTGTGGAGCGCTTTCGTGAGTTGAAGAGAGAGGCAAATCGGCTTTTGATTGAGATGCTAGCTTACGGGATTAACGCCCCAAAATGCTATCAAAAAATTCGGCGAATGACGGAAGGTTTTAAAACCGTGGAAAACTCCTGTAAAAATGAGAACGGCGACCTGGTAGCCACTGATTAGAGAGTACTAAGAATATGGAGGGATCACTTATCTGTTCTATTAAATGAAGAACGAGAACCGAGAGAAGATATCGAACTCGACTTCACAACCTCGACTATGACAAGCTGCGAATAGCAACGTGCCGATAAAAAAAAATGACGCAGTAGGCCCAGATGGATTGCCTATCGAACTATTCAAGCACGGCGGCGAGAAGCTGGTAAAACGCATGCATCCGCTTCTATGCAGAATATGGTCGGACGAATGCATGCCTGAAGATTGGAATGTAAGTGCTCTCTACCCAATCCATAGGCAGTGAGATCCTCAAAACTGCGTCAAATTTCGCGGGGTCAGCCACTCAAATTTCGCATAAAAGGTTCTATCAAGCGTATTGTGCGAATGACGTCAGCCTGGCGTGCGTCGACTGATTGGGCCTTATCAGTGTGGAGCTGGTAAATCCACCATAGACTGGATTTTTACAAAACGCCAAGTCTTGCAAAAATGAATTGACACAAATCAAATTAGAAATACCACATGTGAACATAAAAGTCCAACGAAGAATCTCTTTTGCAAACAAGTGCTACTTCGGACTGAGTAGGCTTGAAAAGTAAGGTCCTATAAGAATTTTTAAGATGGATGCTTACTCCAGTAAGCTCTTTTTAGAAACTTTTTTTTTTGTTTACTTTGCTTCTTGGTTATAAGAGAAAATGACTTTGGGAATCTTTAACAGAGATTTTCAGAGGATACATGGTCCTTTTTACGTTGACCGCACTGAGCCTTGAACAAGATTTTAACGATCTTTACAGAGCCCTAGATAAAATGTATGAAGGTGTCACAGCTGCAGTCATAGCTTCCTGTGGACTTCGGATAATGGGTGTAAAATATTTACACACACACAGAACAAATTAACAAAGTTGGCATGTGGAGGTGCAACGGGAGCTGCAAACGCCAGCGCAAATACCGTCATCATTAGGCTATGCTGTAATGAATAATTTGCGTTTTGTTTGGCAAATGTGCACATTAATCAAATTCAGCTAAAGATGCGGCAACGCGTAAATGGTGTCCGACAGAAAAACAGCAATTACACCAGCTACAACAACAACTCGTGTAGTAGTAATAACTCCAGGAGCAAAGGCGGCAGCATCATCATCAACAACATCGTCATGCAAAAAAACGGGGGTGGCGGAAAGTTAATGAAAACAGCTCATAACGGCAATAAGCAAACTCATGGTGTACCAAATAGTAAGCCATAAACAGATGCTGAGCTATGTTGCATGGAAAAGCCGAGATCAACAGGGACAACAAGCATAGTTGAAGGGGAGTAGCTAAGAGGTGATGCCGGAGGAAACTAACAACATTTGTTATGTATGCAATTCGTCTGCTACAAGGTACAACAAAAGGTATCGCTGATAACTTCACGGACCATAATATAATTATCTATGGAATCAAGTTGCAGTATAAGAATATGTAATCACCTAACTACAATTGAAAAAAGAAGACTCTACTAGATCAATTGTATTTGCTGTTGCGTTTAGTGATAAAAACACTTCCCGAAGGTTTTGGGGATTATTGTCGAAGTGAACCCGGAACCTTCTTTGTATACTTACCCCCTCTCTCGGTATGGAAGAAGAAGGTTGGTAATAAGAGGTGAGAGGCATCATATTCGTGAATTTTAGTGGGCTCTAACGACAGGCATGCTTTACCGCGGTTATATTCAAAGCCTTTTTCTCTTTTTTAGGGTTTGCCACCTATTTAAACAATTTGAAAAACTAAGTAAGGTTTGCCAATTTCGGTATCAAGCGAACGGTTTTCTAATTCGTATTTAAAGTAAAACATTTCTAGGTATGATTACCATCCAGAGTTGCCACCCAATCCTATTATATTTCTTTTTATTAATATCCGCTTTTAGCTTGAAAATTACTTAATAAATTTTAGTAACCTTTTAAACACAGATAGGCAATATGCTTAATTTCAGGCTCTCCCCCTGAAGCGTTGCCACCTAGGAGGGTGTTCAGCATTGCCACCTATTTGATTTTTGTTGTGAAATGAGATATGCCTATATGGGTATCGAACGTATTATTGTATAATAAAAACTCCCAGCGGATAACACGCTAACCAGCCCAACTGACACGGCTTTTTTAAACAAAGATATTTGTGAGTAGGGGTGCCACCTAATTCTATTGTATTGATGCTCTTTTAAATCCTCTATTATATCAGATTCCATGTGGCATATTCCCATAAAATTATTTTATAGGTTATCTAATCTATTCGTAGCTCTTTTCCTTAAGTTTTGCCACTTAGCTTGTTTTTACGGAGTAGCCAGCTATTAGAAATTGTTTACAAATTAAGTGAGATATGAGATTATGGGCATTAAGCAAAAGGAATTTAAAAACATATTTTTTTATGTTACATTATTATTTATAATAAGTCCTCTTGTCTAAAGTAGTGCTCTTTCTCAATGCTGGTGGAATTGTTGTTATTGCTCAGTGTAATTTTCTATAAATAAATAAGCTTTGTATGTACGAGTATATCAAAAGTTACTTTAAATTAAAAAAATTATTCTCATCAAGGTTTTTCTCCAAAACTTAGCATATCTTGAAGAACTGGTATACAGTATGCTTGTAGGTTATGAAACTGCAACTGAAAAGGTCCAAGCAGTCTGTCGACAATGGGCTAAACTCTTCCTGGCTTCTTATGGACTCCCAGGATGTCATAACTAAGTACCAAACTGGAGGCACACGTTCCTACGTTCCGACACTGTAGGCTGTTACTTTTCGTGCCACCTTGCATCAGACCAATATCAAATGCAGCAACTAGACAACAAGACATATCCATGCCAGCTTCATGCAGAAAGCAATGCACGAAAAGCCATTCGGTTTGCATTTTTACTGGTTTTATTGATAACCGAATACGTGGCTCTATAACAGAATGTGTGCGATTTGGTTGCAGTGCCAATGCAACGAAGCTGGCACACGCAGTCTATGTCGGGTTGGGCGGGTTGGCCGATTGACTGGTTGGTTGACTTGACTGTTTTAAATGAATTGACTACGCTCACCGACAGCATCACATTTTCGCCATTTTTTCCTCCCACAGACATATGAAAATACACACACATATACATATATCTCCGTCCATTTCAACTCTGCAGTAAATATGCGAACTAGTCAAAGAGACAGTCTTCAATTGCACACTTCTTGAATCGTTATGTACCGGTTTCAAAAGTGTTGGTGAAAAGACAATTTGAAGTATCGGATATCGTTAATCACTTATCCACAACCAGAACTACCCCTAAACTAGCCAAAGTAAAGGTAATGCACAGGGCGACAATTGTCAATGCTTGGGCATTGTACTAGAACTCGTAGTATCGTTGTTGTTGTTATTTTTAACGACAAAACCAATCCTCAAAGAATTTGGGAGTGTTGTCGAAAGTGACAGTCCTTGCCGAATTTGAACCCGGTATTCCCTTTCAGGTACTTGCGATTTGCTATGCCCAGTACAACGTTCTAGGTTAGCTCACCCCTCCTTCCGTAAGGAAGAAGAAGGTTGGTATTGAGAAGTCAGTGGCATCATATCCGTAGATCAACCATCAAGTTTGTGGATTTTAGGCGCCTCTTACTACACGCAATGCTAAGAAAGTCCAAGGCTGGCTGGAACTGAACGCGAAATACCCAGCAAATATTACATGTTATGATTTTCTACCTCATTTTCAAAGAACTTTTATGCAAAAGCAGGCGGGGTCGCCACAGATATCATAGTTAGCTTTATTTCGACCTTTTGCCATAACAATATATGTATAACTATAGGAGACGCTACGCAGTTTACAGCCCGGGTAGCACACCAAAAACTGAGTGTGGAGTGTGAGGAACCAAAACCTACGTTGCGCCTGTTGCCATAAGACCCATACTAGCATGAAAACCATTGGACATATATCGAATATCTCTAAACTTTTACAAGAAGCATTGATCTTCTGAGAACATGACTTGTTCGTTAGAAGTTTTCACACGGCTTCCAAACTCAGCTAGTATGTTGCAAGCGGAAGCACTAGGAATCCGAAAGCTTAAAGTCGTCAGTAAAAGATGACACATAGAGCTTCCCGTCATCCAACCATCATGATGATATGGGTTCGTTGTAACAGCAAGAAGCATGACAACAAGCACGTGGATGAACCAGCAAATAATGGGCCGTTGTCAGACATTTCTGAGTGCATCGTCTTTTTTGGCGGCTAAAAGAGACTGGTACCAAATAAATTTCGCCTGCCTGTGATTTGAATAAAGCAGGCAGCCTTCTTAGCAGATCAAGATAAGAAATAATTAGAATTACAGCCACAATAACGAAATAGAGCCGTTGGGCCATAAGCGAGGAGTATTGGAGTCCCATTAAATTAGAAGTAGGCTCAAAACTTGGGGCAGATTTGTGCTGCTTGGCGGTGACATGGCATAATCCCAAGTAAAATTGAGATATAAACCCAAGCCATTGGACAAATTAATAACCTTCAATAACGCGATCAAACAGCAGCTTCTTGATCCTCAGCTTTTCTGCACAGAATACCCTTCTGCGTGTCATTGACTCTGAGAAGATTACAAAATACCAAGAAGAGTCATTAAATTGGGTATTCAAGTTTAAGTGAAGGTATAGCTAAAGCATAGGGCCAGCTGGAAATATCTTAAATAAGCTAAAAAAGTGTCATTAAAAAGCAATCAAATGAAGAAAACGTCGGATTTGTAATGAATTGTTAATCGATGGTAAAACATCGGAAGAAAATAATGCGAGGCAATCACGAACTTGAGAAACAACAATAAAATTAAAATCACTGTAATCAAATGAAAAATTCAAAGCCATTTACAATACACTCAGGCACTTTCGATTTGAAATAAAAATAGAACTTAATGCCTATAAATGAGCAAATGAATGGATTAAAAGGCCGGAGAACGTAAGAATAATAAACGAAAAGACCGAGAGTACACAAAATACATGAGATAAGTACAAAAAAGTCTACTGAAGAATAAAAGTGTCAAGCAAAGGGGCGACTTTTACTAAGAGCATAATAAAACATGTATGGAAGCCTAAGTTGAAGTGAAGCCGAACATTGTATACAAGTTGTGGTCTATTAGGCCACCCCACATAATATATGAAAATGTTGTATTTACATATCTACGAGTATGGTTAGCAAGAAGGTACCTCATGACAAAAATACAGTCGGATGGTCATTAAAGATCGGAAGACAAAAGACGCAGAAGGTGGCCTCCAGCTGGAAAAAAAATTAAGTGTTTTGCAAAAAGGTACATACCGCTAGAAGTTGGTTAAGAAAACCCTCTCCAGAGCAACAACCTTAGACCTTTTTTAGCGTCACATTACACTCTTCCAAAACGTATCGGGATCAGCAGGACAGGTGATAACCACCACGATCTCCGTCCACCTATTGGAATCGTCGCGAAAACTTTAAGGCTTTCACAAGAGGGAAATTGAACACCGAATCAAAACTAACCCAAGTCTGATAACTGACGATAAGATATGGAATACTTGAAACTTGGGCGAGGGCCAAATCTTCTTTACTCTATTACTCTCTGGATAAGGGTACTCTAAAAAAGTAATTTGATAGAATGGGAAAGTTGAAGGCGATGCTGAAAGTAGCTTCTTCAAATGCTCAGCATAGAGACCGGGGCAGCAAGTAATCGAGCAAACAGTAAGAGAGGACATGGAAAAGATAATCAGTTAATATAAATTTGAACTAGGGAGGGGGTGTTTTTTTTTTTTATTTGGGAAAGCGTTTGAAGAGGTATTTATAAAAACTGTCACATGGTACCTTCAAGAGCGAATATACTAATAATATAATCTTGCACTCCTTCCTCAGTTAGGCTAACCAAAAGTGAGTAATCAATAAAATTTGAATTGGAGTGAGATGGAAAGCTGTTTATTATAATTTTCTCATTCACGCTACCGGTATAGTCTGTAGTAATATGAACCTGAGAAGCGAGTTCGAGATCTCAATATTTCAAACATGCTCCAGCTATCATTTGAACATGATATCTCAATAGATGTCTATATATATATCGATATGTTCGGCCAATTGTGGGGCGTTCAAATTTATAATTCCCTGTATGCTAAGTACAACAAGGTAGAACAAAAGGACTTCAGCGCAATCGTAAGGCTTGAAATACAAAACTAAACTAGAAAAAATAAAAAACATTTTAAAGAGCCTAAGCTACATATATCCCAGTGGAAAAATGGGAAATTCATGAGAAAATGTTCGAAAAGTGTTGTAAAACCGAAGCAATATCCATCACTAGGAATTCGAAATTGCTTTTAAAAAAATCACTCTTCTTACAAAATACTCTAACAAGAACCATTTATAGTTGTAATTTGAATTTATTTTTATTTCATTTTATATTTAAAATAAATTTCTTTAAGGTTGGCGGGTTAAATAATGATTACTAATAGTAATGAAAATTCGTATAGTACATTATTTTTCCATTTTTAATGATTATTTATAAAAAAAACGAAAACAAAATAGGATTATGCTTTTTCATTACTATTAAAAATCAATTAAATTATTATTCAAGATTTTTTTAGTAATACATGATTCTTGTAATGATACTACCAATGATCAAAAAGAATTAAGAACTATCATTACTTTTTAATTTTTCTAGTTTTTGTTTAGTAATGAAAAAATCATAATTTTTTTGATTTTGTGGTGAACTTTTCAGAAACTATTACAAAAATTAAAATAAAATTCTGAAAAAAATTGGCTTAGTTATTTTCAATTGAAATTTAAATTCTTCTTCTTCTTTCTTTAAATGGTCATGTAACCGCCTGGGCGATTTTGACCATCCAACAAAGCGCGCCAGTCGGGTCTTCATTGTTACTTTCGTTCGTCAAGAGAGGACTTTACTTTTCAATCACCAACTCAATCTTACTTGTTTAGAGAGATTAGAAGTTAGTTTTAGTAGGTATGCATTAGGGTCGATCCATTTCAAATCACCCAGACAATTTATGTCGAAATTTTATTTTTCGACGAAACTTTGAGAAATGGCTTTTGAAACTGTTTTAAATTATACGTATTTTTTGTTTTTTGTCTTAACCATTTCCGCGAAATAAATTTTTTCCCACGATTGGATAAATGTTGATTTCTCATATTCTCACGAACAACTTTTACAACTTCCTTAAAAATGTATGGATTTGGCTGAGTTTTTTTATTTGTTGGTAATCGATCAGTCTATTAAGGCCATTACAGAAAACCAACATTTCGTTTAAAGTGTTTTACAAATTGTTGATTAAAATGAATTTGAGTTTTGAATGATTAATTTTTTTCCACCATAATTTTTTTTATATTGAAACTTTTTTTGTTGTAATTTTTGTATATGATATGTGATGTATGAAGAACAATATATAATCATGGCAATATGCTAAAACTCGTTTTTCGCGAGATATATTCTTTGAATTTTTTCTGGAATACTCTACACTACACCTTTTTCTGGAATATTACACTACCCGACAAAAAAATATTCTCGACATTCGATACATGATTCCGATGTAGAATTTTCTCCTTATTTCAAATATGTAATCAGATAGTTTAAATGTAGAACAGTTTCCTAGTTATTTCGAAATTTCAGTTTTGGGCTAAGAAAAAAAGTAGTATTACCTATCTGTCAATATTTTCGCCATTACCGTCTCGGGTTGTATGGTATTTCATTTAATTTTGAGACGATGGAAATCATTTCCACCAAAGCAAGAAAAGTTAAAATGTCGGATTTTTTTTATGTAAATTTTCACAACCTGCGGCAAGGATCGCTTGATACCATCTAAGGTGCCAAAACGTTTGCCAGCACAGTACAAAGATATACGCCCAATGTCAGCGGTAAAAGTAATCCGTTATCGTCAGCGTTAAAAGTAATATCAATTAACAAACAAACATGAAAAGTCGAGCTTTGCTCCAACAACAATCACCATAACTATAATTGATACAGGTACAGTGCGGGTGCATAACAAAACACGGAAGTGTTGATATGCAAAAAAGTCCTTCTGTATCTAAAACTGTTCTATGAACGCGCCTAAAAATATTCCACTTTCCTTGAGTTGACATATAAAATATATGTACCAAAGAATGTATAAAAGGAATAAGCAAATGGCACATTAGAGGAAAAATGCATCGTCACGCTACAGGGCATCATAGCTTAGTTGCAAGAGTACTCTAACAGCGGCTTTGGGCACTTGGGTTCGTATCCCAGTGTCAGAGAAGAGGTCTGATGAGAAGTTGGGCACTTCGAAACATGTCATCCCATACCATCGCTGTGCATATCGTTGTAATTTTTCCTCTAATATCAATTAACAAACAAACATAAAAAGTCGAGCTTTGCTCCAACAACAATCACCGTAATCCGGCAAAGTCATGTGTGATTTCCATTGAATTAAATTGCAATTGTTTTTATTATTCACGAATATATCGTTTTTGGATCAGTATACTGCCTGTGAACTAAATTATTATTATTTCTATATGGTTTACAGTTTTCAATAATATAAGATAATAGAAAAAGGTAGTTTTTCATAAAATTTCAAAAGATCATATCTCGAGAAAAACGACTTTAGCATGTTGCCATGATTATATATTGTTCTTCATACATCATATATCATATAAACAAATTGCAACAAAATAAAAATTTTGCAATATAAAAAAAAATAATTTTTGAAAGAAATTAATTTTTACTTAATAAACAATTGTTAAAGCACTATAGCGAAATTTTTGTTTTCTGTAATGTATTCGATAGATTGATCGAATTGAAAAAAAAAAATCACAAGAATCCATACATTTTTAAAGAAGTTGTGAGCTTTCGCGTGAAAGTTGTTCGTGAGAATCTGGGAGATCGCACGTTACCAACTTCGGGGAAAAATGTATTTCTTGAAATATGGCGTCTTTAAAAAAAAAGAGAAAAATACGTGTAATTTAAAATAGTTCCAAACACAATTTTTCAAAGTTTCGTCGAAAAATAAAATTTCGACAAAAATTGCCTGTGTGGTTTAAGATGGATTCACGCATAAAGAAAATGAAAATAATTATGAAGCAAAATTTTTTAATGACAAGATCTCGAACACTACAGAACGGATTTGGATGTAACTATTTTAAAATAATGCTTACATTTATCGTTCCAAGGATAGATATTTAAAATAGATATTAGTTTATCTATTCCTGAAATATTTTCGTATTGAGTTTTGTAATACACCAAACACAGCATTGCTACAACGAAATGATAGAACAGTGTTGTAGTGCGAATATGAGTAATTGTGTGTTAAGTAAATAAACGGCTAAGGACTTATGCTCAAAGCAGATACAGTTCGGCAAGTGTGTTGTGGAGACTCGCGCAACCTTGTCCAGATAATGTTCTATAATCTGGAAAAAATTTTCATTAAAAAAATTATCATTCAAATGCGGCTACTGAATTAAGTTTTAAATTCTTTAAAAATAAATTCTAGGTAAAGCATCTATTAGTTTTTTTCTTTTTTTGGAGTAGGAAAACACTAATACCAAAACATATATTCCTGGAGTATTTGAGGGCTATCGCAATACGGGTGGAATTCGCACTCTCAGTCTGGTTCGATACCACCGAAATAGTGGCAATAAACGAACTAGATGCAGCGAGTACATCACAGAGCTAAAGATTTTCCATACAGGGCAATTTCGCTGCAGTGAAATATAAAACTAGTCAGTAAACATACTAGTATCCAACTATAATTTTCTGGTTGAAATCATACTAGCCAGAAAAAGTCCAGTCGGTACTAGAATAGAACTAGAATTTTCTGGTTGAAATCATACTAGTCAGAGAAAGTGCAATCGAACTTTCATAGTATGTGCTTAAGCGACACAAGCTGTAATGATTTCTTTCCTTTATTTCATTTGCATTGCATGCTATTGTAATTCGCAACCAGCTTATGGAATATTCCAAAGATATAGGTTATGTTTTTTACAGCGAAAATGTTGAAAAATTAAACTGATTTATTGATGAGTCCATTTTCTTATTTTAATCCCTGCTAGAGGTTTTGGTCCGCATTTGGACTAGTATTCTCGTATCTTTTTGGAACTAGCATGATACTTATATGATTAGACTGCAATTTTACTAGTACATTTCCTTCCATTTTGAACTAATACGAAACTGGTATTTTACTATCAGTATGACACTAGTATATTTTCACTATATACCAACTAGTATTTCATGAGTAGTAGATGACTGGTATGTTCTGGTCGAAATCTGACAATTGATATCTCGTAGGACATCGCCATGTCAAAAATACCTGTTGCTTATATGGAAATATGACAGTTGGCTAACTAGTTGGGCTTGGTTCACATACTAGTTGTAAAGTAGTTTGCAACTAGTTGGTAGAACTGCAGGGTTCTTACACACACACGTACATATACCACAACATCCCTGCAAAAAACGGAAATACTCCGTTTCATACTCCATAGAATACTCCTATAGGAGTATCAGAGTACTCCAACACATATCCTCATTCATATAAAAAAGGTGGTCCAATTTACATGGCAATGTCCGGTGATTGGATCACCTAATCCATCTCGGAGTACTCCGTTTCTTTGCTTTTGAATACTCTATAGACCACCTACGTGAGAGTACTCTCAAAATACTCCCATGGGATTACTCTATAGAGTATTCAACAGCAAAGCGAGAGCGGGAGTAGGTGGTCCTCAGAAGAACACATACTCCCACTCTCGCTTTTGTCTAGAGTACTCTATAGAGTAATCTTTTGGCAGCATTTTCAAAGTACTCCAACGTAGGTGCTCTATAGACTATTCAGAAGCAAAGTAAATGGTACTCCGAATAGGATTAGGTGATCCAATCACCGGACATCGCTATGTAAATTGGACCACCTTTTTTATATGAATGAGGATAAGTGTTGGAGTACTCTGATGCTCCAACGTTTTTTACAGGGATATGTGAGAAAAGGTTTTCTTTTATTGCATTGTTGTTGTAATTGTATCAATCGAGTGACTTCTAAATCTCGAACAAATGGAAAATGTATTTAAAATGTGAAAAAGTCGCAAAGTGACAAAGTGATCAGAGCAAATGGGAAAGGGAAAATGCATTTAGAAAAAAAAAGTAGTTTCATAGAAAAAAGTAAAACAAACTGATTGTCATAGCGATTAGAAGTACTATTAAGTGATGGTAAGCACATTTTTGTTTTTTCGTTCTTTCTGCCAATATAACCCGCAGCATCTTTTGAAGTGGCGTAGGCTGTGATGGATTTGAAGCAACATGGTAGCTCAAGCAGAGTGAAGTGCTTATATGTAAGTATCTAGATATGTACGTACATATATGCTCTTACATATATATCCCATTGTATGCTGAATATGGGCTTGTAGATATGAGAGCAGTACAATTCCTTAACCGCAAAGCGTGTTTTCCTTTTTCACATCGATACTTTAGATCGCTCTTATTGGTCTAGACAATTATACGAGGGTGGTTTGATCTATCAAGTGAGTTTTTGATTGTTGAGACTAGTTTCGGAGGTTTGGACGTCGTTTGGTCGTTAACGGCGTGGGCTGGCAGCTTAATCTAGAGAAGAATGTGCAACTATACAAAGCAGATTCATGTCCCCAATACTCTGGGTTGTGATCGTAAAGGAACTTTTGCTGGACCTTGAAGCCAGCACTTGCCAATTGGATGCCGGCGTTGCACTCCTGCTCAAGAATGGCCATCATAATAAAATGGGCAGAGCCATGTAGACTGGCTGTCAACACCAACAAAACTGAGCTCATTACCTACTTTCCATAGGACTCTTGCAATTCGACTACTCTTGATTGGGATAGTACCGCTATAATTGTAAGTGTTAGATTTCTCGGAATTATACTTTATGGGAAGGTGTCTTTGAAAAGTTTTGTGGAAAATAGGGCTGAGGTTGCCTTGTACTGCCGCAGTCTATTTTTCTGCTTGTCTGGTGGAATGCGCTGTACCCTTACTGCATGCCCTGTTAGCAGATTCTTTGCTGCTTCGATTCAATCCCTCCTCGGACAGACTGCTGTGTGATAGTGACTGCCCACCTAGCTATTTCAATACCGTCATTCCCCCAAAAGAAGATTAGGGAAAGGGACTCATTAGAGCTAGTGGGTCGGCGAACTATTTCAGGCATTGATGGAAGTTGTAAGGCAAAGTTGGAGAGGGAGTTTTCTGTACGTAAGCTGAGTGAAATATAGGTTCAAGTTGTGTAATCAATGAGGTGTCTTCCCAACGGGAGCCGAAGCAATGAAGAATGCAGCAGATGAGAGGCTCTATCCATTGTCTCAAGCTATTTCATAATAGGCATATGATCTGGGTCGAGGCAAAGCAATATTCCGGACAACTGTCACACCAATATCTTGGCCCCATTGGGTACTTGTGAAACTGACGTGGTGTGCTATCTTTTGCATATAAGTTGAGGTCTTCAACCTACTCTACTGGCGATTTGATGGCCGCAGTTTCTTTGTCCATTCGTATAATTTTCCCCAGCCAGCGGAGCCTTTGGTCACTCGTTACACTTCCTTCCATACTCGGTGTTGGCTCAACGGGAAGGACAGTAAATCTTCCGTGAAACATTTCTCTCGAATACTCTAAGGACCATCTTATCTTCTTTCGACACTATCCGTAATTCCAAGCCATACATCAGCACAACTTTGAGAAGAGACTTGTAGAGCCTGATCGTTGTTCGCCGAATGAAGACCTTAACATCACAGTTACCTACTCAGTCCAAGGTAGTTCAGTTTCCCTGGCTGCTGTTATTTTCAGTACTAACTTCAACTGTTTAGGTACCTTAAATCTTGAAGTGTTGTTTGCCTAGACCTCCCAAGTATTCCGAGAACCATATTTCAATCGAATACAAAATCAAAGTGCCACACTTATCTAGCTGTCCTCGAACCCTACTTATACAACTACTATGCTCTTTTCATTTCTTGTTTTCGTGCTTCGTCTAATTGCCACTTTACATTCAATTTGTGTAGGAAGATAGTCGAGCCAAGCAATTGCTGCATTTATTGTTGCTGCACACCAGGTTTGAAAATGTGGCAACCACGTACGTCCCAACTATTGTGGTCACTGGTCATTCGCTTGTCGCTAGTTAGCTTGTTTGGTCCGCTTACTTGCTCAACTACATGCTTGCCACATATGGTTTCATGTAGCAGAAAGGAGTGAGTACCCTGTTCAACATGTTTTCAAGATCTCAAATGCTTTTTATGTGGGTTTCACTTGGCTAGCCTATTGCACTTACAACCCATATGTACATATTTCTCTATTAACTTCTTTACGTTTTGTTTTTCTACTATTTTTCTACTCATTCCTGTTAAGCTGCTTTTCTTATTCCTTTTCTACCTCGTCCTACGTTTGATACTCTTTTGTTATTTGATCGTTGTTGGTGGACACAATGAATTTTAGGCTGCCGCAAGCGTAGAGTTCGTAAACCTCAACCTGTAATTAACGTACAAATTATCATGCGACCGCAAGGTGAGGAAGCGGGTGGGAAAGCAAGTTAATTCGAAAGAAGGTCTGAGTGCGTTTTACTAGTTTTTTTTCCTTGTTTTTCAACTCGTACGAGTAATGCATACAGCAATTGCACAAATGGCTTTTGTTGCCACTTAACAGTGAGAATTGTAAGAATGGTGAGACTACATGCTGGCGGGGACATTCTGTCCACGAGACGTTCTTACAATTTAAAATAGTTAAGAAGCAGATTTGTTTAGAGTGTAAACGCTTGTGCTTGTATGAGGGCATTCACTTGGCGGGAGTTGACAAAAGGAATTTACCGACTCTTTATGGATTTGGATACTCGAATATGTCAATTGGGTTGTTCCTAAGGCTGTCATGGTAATCCTGATACCGTTCGATATGCGGAGGGTAGTCTCAGAGTTAATATTCCCTGTGCAGATGTTATGAGTTCACAGTATTTTTTATCCTAAGTGTGTCTCTCAAAACATATTTCTTTTGATTTATGTTGAGCTGTCTTTCCAAAAGGCGCTACTGTGGCTATGCTTCAGAAACTGGATCCAGAGTAGTGAAAGCACTTCCAGCGAACAACACACTTCCTTTAATATGGAGAAATATTTTGTCTTATCTTCTTCTTAGCCAAGCGGACCGACAACAAAAAAAAGTCACAAACTAGAGGCCATACCTAATGAAACCATTTGTATTGCTTGCTTACAGTCCTAGGAATTCGTATAAGGATTATTTTATTTTGATTCGTTTAACTTTATTTCATTTTAATTTATTAAATTTAATTTTATTTTATTTTTTTAATTTTACTTTATTTTATTTTATTTTGTTTTTATTTTATTTTATTTTATTTTAATTTATTTTTTTATTTTATTTTGTTTTATATTATTTTATTTTATTTTATTTTTATTTATTTTATTTTATTTTTTTAATTTTACTTTATTTTATTTTATTTTTTTAATTTTACTTTATTTTATTTTATTTTATTTTATTTTATTTTGTTTTTATTTTATTTTATTTTATTTTATTTTATTTTATTTTATTTTGTTTTATTATTTTATCTTACTTTATTTTATTTTATTTTATTTTATTTTATCTTATTTTATATTATTTTGTTTTATTTGATTTGACTTTATTTTATTTTATTTTATTTTATTTCATTTAATTTTATTTTATTTTATTTTATTTTATTTTATTTAATTTTATTATTTTATCTTATTTTATTTTATTTTATTTTATTTTATTTTATTATTTTATCTTATTTTATTTTATTTTATTTTATTTTATTTTATTTTATTTCATTTTATTTTATTTTATTTTATTTTATTTTATTTTATTTTATTTTATTTTATTTTATTTTATTTTATTTTATTTTATTTTATTTTACTTTATCTTATTTTATTTTATTTTATTTTATTTTATTTTATTTTATTTTATTTTATTTTATTTTATTTTATTTTATTTTGTTTTATTTTGTTTAATTTTTTTTATTTTATTTTTATTATTATATCTGCTCAAATATTTTATTTTTACAAACACTTAATGTATTATCTATCAATGAAGTATGCGCTTTTTCTTATGTTTTTTATTCTTGACTTAGCAGCTATTCTCCCTCTGACACCATCAGCGAATAATACAATAACACTAACACAAGCATGTTTTGGCATTTTTCATGGTGCCACTTATAGCTGATTATTTCCTACTTTATTTCGTTATTAAAATTTTTGTTGACTTATGTCTACTGAGCTTGGGCAGACCTATCGATACATACATTATATAATTGTTTACTCCCTAGTTTTTATAGCAACAGAGGCATGATTTCCTATACAGGTCTATTGGCATCCGTGAATAACATCTGTACCCCTCTAGCAGCCCATCTTTCCGGATAGCCAATACACTCGCTAAGTATGGATAAGGACAAAGCGGAGACTGTTGCAAAGGTGGCCGCTTCTTAGTGAATTCCCGATCTTTTAAATGATTTTAGAATGAAAGAGAATCCTCAATTTTTAACTTCAGTGCTCCCTGCTCGAGCCCACTTATCAAATGGAGGTACAGAACTGATACCAGTAGAACATTGTCATCCACATAGTACATTTACAGTTGTAGATAACTTACGTCTCGAGTAAGTGATTGACCAGTGCAACCTTTTAGGTCATGTCACCACTCCTTTTGTAAGGAAGGAGAAGATGGGTAATGAAAGGTGAGAGGCATCAAATGACTAGATCAACCATCGCATACTTTACCGCGGGTTTGTTCTTAACCCCTAACCCACAGGGGTAGTTATCCGGCGTCGAAAGCAAGGGTGCAGCACCTACTGTGAGATTGTTCAAAGAATGTCTGCTGTAGAATGAAATTGGATACCTCGCCTGTCAAGCCTCAAGGATATCCAGCATGGGGAGCTTGTCGAATCTTTAAACTGAACAGAATGAGTATGTTGAAGTTTCATTCTTACGCTGGCTTTTCAAACTTCGTCATTTCTTAATTCAGCAGTTATAGTATCAAAACGGCTGACGAGCTGCAACTGTGCACGTACCACCACAAGCCCTTCGTACGAGTACTCCCTCTAGCGTTGCTGCCGCTTTCTGTTTCTTATCTTATTAGATGATGCCCGTCTGGCAGCTGTAAAATATATACTTTGTTAGATTGACTGCTGGGCCTAATTATTGGTAAGTGCTACTCTTACCCTTTTCTCTTCAATAAGCCTTCACGCCGTACAAAATGAATTCAACGATGCTTATAACTATCCCTGGTTCAACGTTCCAAAATGGTTCGGAGGTCAAGGACTGTTATTTCAATACAGCCCTCTTTAATACACATTCGTGGTTTGGACGTAACGACTACGCAGGCCATATTGGGTGGCTCATTTACTGAGTCGGAATTCATCTCCAAATTGTTTCTTCATTGTGCTATCTTCCTTCGAGCATGCCATTCAATACGTTCCCAAGTTCAACAAATATGTTTTGTCCTTGAATAGCCGCTTCCACGAAAAGAACGCTTTAAATGCGTCTTGTGGGTGAAATCATGTTTAGGTATGTTTGTCTTATAATCTCATTTATTCTTGCTTTTTCACTGTAGACAAATCTTTAGGTAACTACACCTAGCACAGCTTACCTCTACTCAGCCGTGTTCAAGCTTATCTTTTCAGTTGGCGTATATGAGATACTTACTTAGTGACGTTGACTGACATTGACGTTTGATTCTACAGCTAATCACCCCCCTTAGCAAATTTGGATGGTTAACAAAGCTCGCTATTGACAATGTTAATATATCTTCGCTCCTTTTGTCTTTTCTTACTTTATTGCCATTATCGATGGTTGCGATTCTTCGTAGCCGTCTACCGACAAACACGACACATTTCAACTTCAATTCCAGCGCCCTGTGCTCTGCTTTAACAACCAAAGCAACTGCCTTGCCTATTTAACCCCTGCACCGTCTGCGCTGCTTAGCGAGAACATTTTAATGGCCACAATAATGAAACGAAATCCAAGTATTGTCTATCACGATTTCATCCTTTTGGCAGTAACTCTAACCGAGCTCTGGCCTCGTCACATTGCATACATTACCGTCTGTTGTGTTGTTCTTGGCTCGTTGCAGTCATCACGTTGTTGTGTGTGTGTGTGTTTTTTTGTTTTTGTTTTTGTCTCTTCATACCTGTTGTTCAATTTGTAACCTAATATGTTTTTGATGAACTTCTGCGTTTTGTGTTTCTTCTTCGCTCGCTTTTGTTGCTGAATAATATTTTTTGGTTCCCTGGACTTTTGTGCACTTTCCGTATGGCTGGACTAAAAAAAACAAGTAAGGAAAGCGTTGTCTTCGGATGTGCCGAAGGCTTTATACCTTTTATAAATTCTGCAAAATTGTATGGACTTACCCCGTTTATCGGAAAAATGTGTTGTATGGGGGCTATACGATATATTGGTCCGATCTGGCTGATTTTTATATGTAATAAGTGTTCCTAGCTTTTTAAAGTTACAGCCCAAAACCCATTTATCGGAACTATCGATTATATGGAAGCTATATGTTATGTTGCCCCGATCTGGCTGATTTTCATTACCTGCAAAATTTTACATTCCTAGCTGTTTAATCAACAAATCGACTGTATGGAGTTATGCGTTGTATTGATCCGATCTTGTTGGTTCCGATTAATGATTAATATATTACCAAATTTCAGCGAGATATCTCTAAAACTGAGGGACTAATTGGCGTTCAATCTGACAGACAGACGGACGTGCATGGCTAAATCGACTCAGCTCATAGCCCTGATCAATTCGGTATGCTTATTAGTGGGTCTTTTTCTTCGTCTTCTTCTCATACCTGCAAACATCGCACCAAAGTTATAATATCATTTCATGTTCATGAAAGTTATAAAAAAACAGACACACGAAACTCTCTCGTGCAACTCGCATTTACCATTTCAGCCCTAGAGCGCGTGCAAAGCAAATGCTTTTGAAAAGTCCTAAGTGGTCTTTATTATTGTTGTTATTTTAGTGTTCTCCTTTCAATAGCTTGATCGGCCTTTCCTTTGCTACCAATAGCTTTTGAGACGTTATACGTACGAGGACAGTTCAATGAGACAGTGAAGTTTTCCATCTTTTTGTTCTAAGCTTTCAAAAGATGGGGGCGATATCTCAGTAGCAATGGGATCGTTCTACTCCCACATTACATCGGTAACTTACTACTAGTTCTGTGAAATGCATAGCACCAGGCCCTCTAAATGCAATAAACGCTCAAGCAAAGCCGGTTTCATTACACGGGGAGCCAACCTTAAATAAGCCAACACCGCAACACTTCTAGAGGCTAATATTGGGAAACAACTCTTTCCCTTTTTCTAAAAAGATGGACCGCCAATTCTCCTAGTAGAAAGTAGGCGCCCGTCAAATCTAGGAATGTAGCATCTAAATGAAGAAATATTAGACAAAGAGTGCCAAAGAAAATATCCTTTTCTCAAATTTGTTTAATTTCTGCATTTCGAAACTTCCCACCAGAAGGCGTGTACATACGTAGACGACTGTACGATATATCATAAGTCTAAGCGTATTTCTGTTGAAGGAATTTGTTCAAAAATCTCTAGTTATTTGTCAGGGAATTCGACATTGCCATCGATTAAATTTTTGGAGCCGGAGTGCTCATATGAGCCAACCTACCCTCTTTTAACAAAACTAAAATCTTGGATTTGACGCTTGAAAACAGTCTCACCTTCAAGTGAAGGTGCAGTTTCTGCAAAATTTTAGCAAATCTCGACACCCTAGTAGATAACTGCTTACGGCTGGCTGAACTGCCTACCCGCCAAAAAGCGAAGCATCTGCTAAAGCAGCGGTAGGCTTTGAAAATAGCCACATTGAGTCATTTCACAATTCCCGTACGGCAAAACCCATTCTTACGTCATACCAGTACTTGTATCTGCAGAAGAACTTCCAAGCGAGGTAAAGTAAATCGTTAATATCTTACTTATCTAGACTAAAGTCCGACATACTGAGCGCTCGGCCGACGTGCGTTATATCTGCGGATTAGGGAGCTTAAAATATACCCGAGGTATATAGGCTTGTCTTAAAAGGTGCCTAAAATCCACATCGATCCGTTTTCGGGTCAATGAAATCGTTCCCACTGCAGTCGGACTAGTAGGGAAGAGCGAGGAGGATTTGACAGAAATATACATTTTTGTTATTTTCATTAAAAGCTTAGCACATTGCGAAACTTTTTGCAGTGGTTACTGTTCCTTGAATATTTGAGCTCAAAATTATGCATAATCCGAATATGAACACTCAACAGTTTCACGAGTATGAATCGAAATATAGACAATCCAAATACCGTCAAATCATCCTACTTATAAGGAGGATTTGTCACTGCCTTAGGAGGATTTCACAACATGCAGGGGGCTTGACACATATATAATTTGAAAGAAACTACAAAGATTTTTTATTTTAAACAAGTCTTAAATTGTGATTTTAGTTAAAATTTTACTGAAATATTAGTTAGTATTAAAACAAATTAGAAGACCATCAATGCAACAATATTTTAGCGGATGTCGAGACCTGAAAAATTTACTAGAAGTTGTATCTTTCCTTTGCGTGTAGAGGTTCCTGGCAATTGTGTAGGATCTGGAAGTTTGGCTACCAAATCGGTTGGAAGTGCTAGTTTGATATCTTTAACTATAGGTTCGCAAAAAATAGATGTATTGCCTTGTCTTCTAAAATACTTGATGGTGTAAGGCAAATTACTCAACCTTTCAGCAGCTATTACCAATCCAACGTAATAGAAGCTCTTATCGTTGCCAAATTTAATGAGGGCATAGTCACCACAGCCTCCACGTTATCGGAAAACTTTATATTTTCCACGTCTTCACTTTTGGAGTCATTGCTTTCCTGCCATCTTAAGGACGTGTCGGAGTCTCTGATGCTATAAGTATAACTTTCAACACTGGAAGAATCAGCCAATACACGTTTAACTACTTTTGGCTTCTTAATTTTTTTCGCTTTTTGCTGTTTGGCCTTTTGCAATGAGAGATCTATTAACCGGTTCTTTTCCGGAGTTCCAGTATAAATTTTTGACTTTCCGACAGGACGACCTTTCCGAGTTTTTTTGGGTTTTAATTTTGGAAGCGGTCGAATGCCCTCTGGGGTATTATGAATCCCTTCATCTGCTGAAGTGGTTACAACATCAGAACTGAAAGGAAACCTAGTCAAACTGTTTTCAGTCAAGGAGAAAGTCGGTCCATCGTTATGTTCTATTTTGTATACGTAAAGCTTCACGCAGAAAAATAAAAGTAGCAAAATTAACAATAAAACACCACGAAACCGAAAAACACGTGCAGCACAATGCAGGCAAGAGAAACAATTGAGATTTTCATGTATGTTGCTCAACAGCGAGCAGGCATCAAATATGGATTATTGTATTCTTTCATGCTTGGCGGTATATTTGCAAATGACAAATCCTCCTTTTGCCAAATCCTCTTCGCTCTACCCTACCATAAAGTGATAGTATCGGAACATGCTGGATTTATAATTTCGATGGTTCGTGATCTGTATTGTGATCACTCTTTGAAGTTAAATTGGCCTAATATTCAGAACGGATAACACACCAGAGTTTCGAAAGCAAGATGAAACTGGGTCCTAGAAGAGTTTTGGTACTGGTGGCGTTCAAAGAACTATAAAAAAAGGGTAGAATTCCAGAGGACACCGAAGCTGGCACAGGAGCCTCTGTAAGCATATCCTACGATATTTTAAAAATATTAGAGGTTTAATATCCGTTGATAATTCTCCCACGTGTCTCTTTACGTTAAACTACTACTACTTAGGATTTTTTGAGAAGTACTTTAAAAAAGGGAGCATACCAAAGATCACAACTCTTCAAACTACCCTTGTACATATGCAAACACTTTATCCTTACCACTACTCTACCCTCGAATTTCGTCCTCAACGTCTTCCATGCACTTCAGCTTATATTTGTTTATTTTATTTGTTTTGTTATTGGTTGCCTGTTGTAATATCAGGTTGCTGGGGGTCATTTTATTGGTTTAATTCGCTTGCACACAAATTCACGCACACACAGTCGCACAACTGAACCTCTCACACTCATCCACATTCATGCTGCCGTTGGCCATTTATGTTAAATCGAGGCTTGATGAGTATTGTTTTTCATTGGAAATATCCTCTGAAGACTTTGAGGACTTGAGGCCTCAAAATTGTACTCAAATGTATTTAAACTCTATAAATATTTATGACCTCGTATTTGCATTTGATTGAATATTGAGTGAGTGTGGTGCTCACATGAAATTTCAGTATTTGGCATACCAATAACCACTTTGAACGTATTGGGAAATTTTAAGGAATTTAAGGTGAAGAACAACAGAGGACTTTAAAATCTTTGTTGGAGTTTGTTGCTGATTGTTGGTTTTGTTTATAACCGTAAAATTCTAGACGAAATAGTAGGGAAGTGTTGCGGATACGGATCCGGCACGCTCCGGTCAGACCTGCTAAATTTGATTAGTATTTAGTAGTCCATTAATTAGACGGGTTTTTTAATAGGTAATGATTATTTTAATTGTTTTTAAGAAAAGGTAATTACTAATTGATTACGGTTAGAAAAAATTAAAAACTATCAAGAAAAGTTGTTTTGATTACTTTAAATTTTTTTTTTGATTATTTTTGATTTTTCAGTATTCTTGATGTGTATATATATTTATTCATTATTTAGCAAAAGTAATCACAACGAAATTTTTTTATTTTTTTTTTAATAATCGTAGAAAATCAAGCTTTTTCTCAAAATTTTTTTTATTAATTGAAAAAAAAAATTATTTAAAAATTTTAAGTAATTGGTAATCAACCATTAAATTGATTCTCAAGAAAGTAATTAATCATACCGGTAATCATTACGATTAGCAATCCTTATTTAAAAGGTCCTGCTCCGGTACTGTTATGTCCTGCTCCTGGCCCGACTGCCACGGAAGCGATTTTTTCCACTTCGTCTATGCTTCGGGTTGTGTAATTTGGTAGCCTCTTACGACAAAAATTCATTACCGCAGGTATATCCCAAGCTCCCTAACCCGATAGAATGGTGTGAGGCAGTCCATTTCTTTGCATCATGCAAAATGTCCATTGCCCGTCAACTCGATTATGGCATATTTAGAAGACCTGCTGATCTTTTTTCCTGCTCCCCACATATGTATAGAATTCCCCCTAGGAATTTGGATATTACAGGAACAAACATTGAATCCGACTTTTTTATTTTGTTTTGTTGTTTTTCCGACAGGGTGAATGATTGATGTATATTGGAACGATTTTTCGTCATCCCTTGTCAAATTTGGTTTTGAGACAAACCGGTTTCGGCGTTGTGCCATCATCAGTGTCGATTTTCGTTCTGATCTGTTGTGGTCGTTTGTCTTGTATTTATAGTAGGTAGCAGGTAACGTCAGCATGGGTGTCTGTTTGTGTACGTGTGTGCATGTGTTGTGTGTGTACATTCAAAAACGGGGGTGGTTTGCATCGATCGGTTTTTTTGTGGTTGACTGAGGCAGGTAAAAGTTGGTGATTTTTGTTGTTTGACCTTTTTTGCTTGTTTGTTGTTTTTGATCTTTTGCTGTTTTGTGCTTATTTGTCGGTGCGTGTGTGTTTGTTGTACCTGAGTGGTTGCTTTGTTTTTTGTAAACCAATTTTAAAGGTTCGAATATTGTGTCGGAAACAGTGTTTGTCTGTTCGTTTATTATTCTACCGTCGAATGTTTTTTGTTTGTAGATTTCCATGTTTTCGAGTACGTTCAGCCATGGTGTATACAAGCTTACTTGTGAATGCCAGCACAGTTACATAGGACAAACCGGACGACAAGTAAGAACGAGGTTCAGAGAACACATTAGAGATTACAACAAAAAGAAACGGAGTCCAACCATCATACCAGAGTCCAACTTTGCGAATCACATGGCGGAGAATAAATGCCCCCCACCCCCGGAAACATCAAAAAAACAGTCAAGGTCCTACATGTACAAGCAAAAGGCAGACGTCTGAACGTACTCGAAAACATGGAAATCTACAAACAAAAAACATTCGACGGTAGAATAATAAACGAACAGACAAACACTGTTTCCGACACAATATTCGAACCTTTAAAATTTGTTTACAAAAAACAAAGCAACCACTCAGGTACAACAAACACACACGCACCGACAAATAAGCACAAAACAGCAAAAGATCAAAAACAACAAACAAGCAAAAAAGGTCAAACAACAAAAATCACCAACTTTTACCTGTCTCAGTCAACCACAAAAAAACCGATCGATGCAAACCACCCCCGTTTTTGAATGTACACACACAACACATGCACACACGTACACAAACAGACACCCATGCTGACGTTACCTGCTACCTACTATAAATACAAGACAAACGACCACAACAGATCAGAACGAAAATCGACACTGATGATGGCACAACGCCGAAACCGGTTTGTCTCAAAACCAAATTTGACAAGGGATGACGAAAAATCGTTCCAATATATATGAATCCGACTTTCTTTGCAGCGCTTGATCACCAGAAAGTGCAGATGCAGATGGATTTTTGTCTTAGAATAAAATAAATGTATAAATACTTTTCCCATTTTGTAAAACCAACTTTCAATGGAAAAATAACAAAGCCTAGGATAGACCTCTCTTTACTGTTAACGACCCTGGAAAACGTATAAACTGATATGACTTGAGTGCATACACTTCGAAGTGCCGGACCCTTTTAAGGGAAAGTACCGCTGCGCGGCTGGTTAAAGTCCTCGTTAACTCAAATGCTCACATTACCACTGTACAGGAAATGCGATGAGCAAGATAAGACAGCCAGCAGACAAGGGAGAAAAATTATAAATTAGAACAAGGAAGAAATATGGATTCCTTTTATGATAGACTAGAAAGGACATAAGATCTGTCATACTCTGAAAAGAAGGGCGCTAAATACCCGGCCACTTTTTTAAGGAGCCCAACTCTTGATGTAAGTAAAAGCTATCCTGAGGCGAAGTACTAAGATAGACGCCTTTTCAGAAAAAAGAAACAGATCAGTCGGATGACGGATGCACTAAGTACTGCGGAATTAGTATACTTAATATCCCATATAATTAAGCCCATCATAGACAAGGTGATGAGATGGTCCTAGGAGTATTCGAAAGAAATTTTCTCCGGAAGATTTCAACGTCTTATACCGAAAGAAGCTCTAAAACCTGGTAAGATAGAATTAAGATAGTAGCGGTGGTTTGTAGAGGTATTACAGAAGATAGCAGTAGAGGGAAACTGAAAGGGAAAGTAAAGGGAAAGGAATAGAGGACAATGTGACCAGTTGCCACCCTAGGAAATGCTTTTACAATAGCAAGCAATGGTTTTTCCCATGGTTTAATCTAAAGCGGCTCCTGCGATTTTCTGTTTGTTTCTATGCCGTCTGCCGCGTCAGGTAGTAATTAATATAAAATCGTTCCAAAAAAAAAACGATAGTTGAAGAAAGTAATCGTTGAAAGTAAAAAGCGCCTATTTATTCACAACCCTTGATTGTAACCTTCTCGCCAAAGCTCACCACCAATTTCCAAGAATGCGGACTTGTGCACCAACCCCATCTTGCTTTAAAGCAGTATCCCGTTTCAAGTCAATAATATTCTCTTTTAAAAGAATATCATTTAGACAAATTGTTTAGCCACCGCAAGAAATTTGTCTTCTTCGCTAATAACACTTCAAAGTTCCAAGAATTTCTATATAACAGGAAGTCTTTAAATTATTTTTACATATTCTATTAAATACATATGTACGCACTGAAAAATTAGCATAATTTAGTAACGGGCTAATAAAACTTCATTGTCTTAAAATTGTCTTTCACTCAACATAAAAGTTACCACTCATAACAAGATGTTCTCTACGATGAGAGATATGATCATAATTAGCATGGGCACATATGACAAAACGTGAAAAGGGTTTTAAATCAGCCGAGAATAATGATAGTACAAAAGCAGAAAAGTGAAAGAAAAGAAAGCGGGCATGGTTGGCAGAATTGTACGAAGTGGCGCATTTCCTAAGAGTTCTGTAGTGGTAAGAAAGGTAGCAGACGCAACTCACTGAAGCATGGTCGAAGCAGCTGAAAAGAGACTTAAATTGTGGGTGTGTAAGAATGGTAATATTTTATGTTGAGGAATGTTTTGCTGCATTTCAAATGAACGTTATAAATATCAGGAATTGATTTGCTGCGATCGCGGAGTTTGAATCAACTTATTGCTTCTTTAAATGGCGCATGACCGTCGAAATGATTTGGCAATCCAACATAACTCGCAACTCACAGGATCACAAATCGGTCTCCACTTGGTCTTTCCATCGGTTTGGTGGTCTTGCTCTTCGTCTGCTTCCACCAGCAGGTGTCGATAAGAATAACTTTTGCGCCTGAACATATTTATATCTTAAATTCCTTTCTAAAAATCTTTTGAAGATATTGTCAGTGTCCAATCTCCTTCACAATACGGGTACGATAGGTGACTTATAGATTAGTAATTTCGTTCGCCGAGAGAGAACTTTAATTCTCAATTAACTGTAAATAACTACTGTTAAATTTATAAACAAGAGTGGAATCTCTATTATTTGCATTTCAAGGAAAAGAGGGATTCGGTGACTTTCAAAACTTTCCCAATCCTGATCGTTCTTCTGCTTCACGCCTCATCCTGGTTTGGTTTCAAATTCTTTGATTCTTCCCAAATTTTACCAAGCTGCTGTGAAGATAAACTCAGACACATTCCCGATCAAGCAGCTCATTTTAACTTCGCATAATGAAAAAGTGGTTTGAAATCATGGATCTTCTCCGAATCTTTTGGCAGAATTTTCGACCGTTATTTTTGTCAACCAGCATCTAGAAATCGTCATACTCATATTTGTTCCCATAATGATAGCGCTAAACGCTAATTGTTCTGGCTCCAAGCTAAGGAGAAGTCAATCGTAAGAGTCGTTAAACATGATTTATGTGTAGACAGTGATCATATATTTCTATTATTATTATTATTGTTGTAGCAGTACTTCGCCGTGCTTAATCGGCCCATCCAGTTATGGAATGGGACGTGGCGGACCAAATAGGGTTATGCTGATGTTCACAGGCCTTTGCCCTAGCAGCACCTTGCAGCACCAGCCTCGGTAGCGATCTCGTTGACCCCGAAAACGGGTCGATGTGGATGGATTTAATTTGCCTCTTACGACTGGCATACCTACCTCGGCTTAACCTCGTCTGTACCCTCTGTGATCCTCGCTTTGATGCGAAAGAAACGTTAGAACTTGGTGGCGGCAGTTCCGTTGCCACCTGGGGGAAAGAAGAAGACGAGGAGAGTTTTTTTCTGCACTGCCACAAACCCAGTCATCCAAACCGACATCTGTTGCATGTATTTCCGCCTCCTAGAGACATAAGGAAGCATCTCGGTAATCACTATGATAAGATCCCACAACAAATTCTATCTCTCTCTATGGCGCGATATACAACAGGTATATCATCATAAACCTCCTAAGAGATTTTTGCGCCCAGCTTCTCTTCCAATTTGTGGTGTGCCGATTTGAATTTTCCCTACAAATTGGTGGGACCTACAGTTTTTTGCCGACTCCGAACGGCATCTACAAAGGAGACGAATTTTTGCTGAGAGGCCTGTCATGGCAGAAATACACTCGGAGAGTTTGCCAAACCACTGCCGAGGGGCGACCCCGTTTTGAAAAACTTTTTTCAAATCACTTTTGATGTTACCTGTACCAGGGCTCGAACCATGGACCTTCGGTGTGGTAGGCCGGCAACACTACCTTCACACCACGGCGGCCGCCCCCACAACAAATTACCTTGTCGTTTAATCGGCGTAACCAAAGGCGGGCTCCAAATGACCACCACACTGACTAGGTAAGAAATATCCCTCAGTTTTCGGCCGGTGAACCAAGTTATTGACATCTAAACACCTGAAATAGCTAAAGAGGAACGCGTCCTTTCGAGGGAAACTAGAGTGGTGTTAGCACAACTTCGTTCTGGAAATTGTAATAGCTTGAACTATTACTTATCCAGACTTATGATACTAAACCTCTCTTTACTTGTTCAATTGAACCTACTCTTCTAACATCGATATGACTCTGATCCAACCCTGTCGAAAATGCTCGTTTCCTTGGACTTCCGCTAGAAGAGCTTGATGGCTCTCATTAGCCAGGGCGAAGCACTGTTAACAACAGCAACATACCTCAAAACATTGATCGAAAATATCGATAAAACTCACTAACCCAAATCTCTATAAACTCAGTGTATCCCCACCCGCTATACGCATGTATGTAAGTACGGAGTTACATACCAAAGTGGCGAGATCAGACAACTGAATTCGCATACTTATTTGCAGCTGCTTGGCAAATTAAAACCGCTGCACAACTCAAGGGCCAAGTCTGCATGTGTGTCAAGCACAAAGCAAGGCTATTTCGAAGTTTAGCTCCATAGTTTGACGAACCTTCTTGCAGTTACAAAGGTTCTTAGTATTCTGTTTAGGTGCTGCTTGGCGTTATTCGCTTTTAAACCCAGCAAGATCGGCCAACAATAGCGCAAACTTGTTTTTCTTAAGATTTATTGCTCGAGGCTTACAAATATATTTTAAGGCGAGATACATACCATCCAGCTATATTACATGTACCTAAGCACGACTTGTTGTTGAAGAAAACTTGTTTCTTAGCCACTATCGTTCAGTTACATTCTGCTAAACTTTACATGATTCTTAGAAGCCAGGTCTACTAAATTCTGTATACGTACAAGCAACAAACTCGTAAACTGACATACATTCATATCTACAAAGAACTAAACTTCAAAAGACAATAACAAAGGCCAAATAAAAATTAAAAAAAATATATAAAACGTTCTATGTACCAAAGTGAACAAGTTTAAAGTAGAAAGAAAAAAGTGACAAGCGGCCAACGTAGACACAAACATCTTAACCAGTTCTTTACACTGTGCTACTGATCTCGCGTTGAGCTCCCCTTAACGCATACATCTTAAAGAAGCACATTTAATGCCGGCTTCATGTGGTACGTATTCAAGTCTACCCCAACTTCAAAGTTCTCCAACACAAGCGGTTTAACCCGTGAAGCGAGTCGCATATACCAGTTTTTAATTGGGGACATTCATCCATCGCCGCCAACTTTTATGCCATCAAACAGCACCTACAACTTTTTGGTTCGTTTCGAACATTTATGTTGCTAACTTGTTCGTTTGTCTGGGAAGAGTTTAATTTTGTTGCTTGCTGCGTGTTGCTGGCAACTTTGTGCTGCAACATGTGCTTAGCAATAGCTTTTGGGCTCTCAGCAGATATGCAAAAGCAGGGATGTCATCTAGTTAGCGGTTCATTTGTGTGCTGTTATTGTATTCACGCAACTTGTTCGAAACGACCAGTAATAAAGAAAAGAAAGAAACTTGTTGATTCAATGGCAAAATATAACTGGTACATTGATACTCACACGACAATCGGCTTTTTCGCTGACTAATCATAGTAAACAAATTGTAGAAAAATTAAACACACATGGCGTTTTCTTATTCGTATAGCTTACTAGCCATTAGTTTCCATATAAAACAAAGAGATATACAAGTAAGAAATTACAACTGCTCCCACAATCATCAAAGCCAAATTCCAAATTAAGTCGCGTACTATATCCACAAAACCCTCATTGTGTTTTTATATCTAGTAGTGCTACACACACAAGGTATATTAACTTTAGTCATTAACGGATCGAGATATATATTGACTTATATATATCAAAATGTTCAGGACGAAAAGAGAAATTGATTAAGCCATGTCCGTCCGTCCGTCTGTGAACACGATAACTTGAGTAAATTTTGAGATATCTTAATGAAATTTGGTACGCAGGTTCCTTGGCACTCATATCCAAGCGCTATTTAAAATGGGCGAAATCGGAAGATAGCCACGATCACTTTTTATACTTAGAATATTTTCGAAAATACAAAAAAAGTGATTACTCAGTACATAATACACTTATAAGGATAACATTTGGTGTGTACATTAATGTTAAGGCATAAAATAAAATGTTCAAGAAATTTTTGCAAATGGGAGCGGCACCCACTTTTTTTAGGCAAATTTCGAAATGTTATTAATCATAAATCAAACACCGTTCAAGGTATCGAAACGAAATTCAGCACACAGGTTTCCTGGTGTGCAAGGAATGTGCAAAAAAAAAATGGGCCAAACCGGTTAAGGTCCACGCCCACTTTTATATGAAATATTTTTAAAAGGCACGTAGATATATTAAATAGGCAATAACTTTGCATAAAATAGCTTTACTTCATTCATACTTCACTCTTAAAATTTCCGTAAACTAAGAAATCTAAAAACTTAACATTTTGGAAAATGGGCGTGGCCCGCCCCTTTTATAGTGGACAAAACTTTTTATGCCCTAACTCCGCCAAAAATTGATTTGTCGAAACGAAATTTGGTGATAATGTTCAATATATAAAGGTAACTGTTTGTTGTAACAATGGGCGAAATCGGTTAATGTCCACGCCCAGTTTTTTAGCATAGTTCTGAAACATTTTTTTGTGAAATTTAAAAAGCGATATTTCTACAACCAAGCAAGTTATATCAATCAGATTTTGCACACATAATAAGCTTTTTAAGAAAAACTCGACCGCAAAAAAATTTCTGCTATTTTCAAAGGCAATCGGTTATAATTCAATTTTGATATTTCAATGAAAATTGGTCAGCTTCTTCTTCGTATGTATTATACTCCTGCAAAAAATTAGCCAAATAGGTATTAGTTAATAGCCCACTGCAGTAGCGAAGTTATATATCTTTTTTGATTTTCATACCTTTCATATACATTAAATGTATGTAAGTATGAGAAGAAGAAGGAAAAATTCAATAAAATGATCAGCACGGTGAGCGGAGTCGATTTAGCCATGTCCGTCTCTCCGTCCGTCTGTCCGTCTGTCTATTTGAACGCAAACTGGTCTCTCAGTTTTACAAAAGAATGTTGAAATTCGTTGTTTGCTTTCGCCATTTTTTAATATACTAGCAAACCCGGTTCTTGAAGGTTTTGGAGACCGTTGCAGAAATAGTAGTCCTTTGGCGCATATTAATCCAGTATGCTCACGTCCCAGTGCTTTTAGATCTAGAACGACTGTAGTGTGAATTATTTGAGTTTTGTACACTTATAGTCGGTGCTTAGTTAAATATATATACCTGTATTTGACGTTTAAGAACTTAAAAATACAAACTAAAGCATAGGAAAACCAAGAAATTAGCAAGTAATGTACCTCCTAAAACCAGTACAACCAGTTGTTTGATTGCATTACAAATAGTTCATGCAACAGTGCACAAAGAAAAAAAGATAAAAACACGAAAACGCTTGAATAAGAAAAACCGCGGCAAATACAAAAACGAGAAGCAATAGCAAATAGCAATTTTTGCTCTCCAGAAGTTTTCATTTCCAGTTTCTATGCAGCCTCACATCTCAGAAAATATTCGCTCAGGGTTAATATGTTCTGCAACATTTGAGGTTTACATACTGTTTGGCATCCAAATTCAAATGTTGATTGCTATGATGGCAAACATTACCTCTACATTGTAGACTACGCGATTTTGCCAAACAAATGTTCGTCTGATTAATATTAAAACTTTCTTAGTAAAATGTCTTTTAGGTATGCACAAGGTTTTTAATATAAGGTGATTTTTAACAGGTGGCGCAAAAGTAAGCTTCCGATGTTCAGCATATCGGTTGTGGCACGTGCAGTGTGTGCTGTTGCACCGTCTTGTTGGAACCACATGTTTTCCAATCCCAATTCATCAAGTTGCGGCAAAAAGTACTCGTTGATCATTGCCCTGTAGCGCTCACCATTCACAGTAACCGTTTGGCCCCGACCGATTATTGGTCAAATAAATAGTCAGCAATATTCCGCGTTCTGGAGCAGTGTAGCGTAACATTGTTTATTAACGTGTATTTCGCATGTGTTTACTACACAAATGTCAAAACAGAACTGACTTTAGGGGCCAATCGCAAAATTTATAGCATTTTCTGATAGGAGGATGACTTTTGCGACACCCTGTATTTCCTTATAAAACTAGTACGTACTTTGTCCAAGTATGAAAAATTTTGCAAATTGTCTAGAAACCATTTGAAGACACATTCAAAATATTTAAAAGAAAAAATGTGGTTCTGTCATCGTTTTAAATAATTTTCAGCACGTTTTACGGCTTTAATAAATTTTTTCATGGCGTAATCTCCTTTGAAACATTGTTGACCGTGAAATGTTTCCATCAGTATGTTTGTGCTCATATCACTCAACAACTAAATGATGAAGTTTAATATAGTTTTTGCCTAGTATTATTGAAAGGCTAACTTAAAGTATAGAGCCCATGCCGTCGCAAGGAAATATTTTTTTCTGCGATTTGTTCAGGATAATTTGCTTGCGGTTATCATGGTTCTGCTAACTAATAGGGCTATATATACAAATAGTGATAATCTGAATATTATAAGCTTTTATTCCATTTTTTTGAAGTAAGAAAGATACTAAGTCGCGAAATCTTTGCTTTGGTCTCCTTACATTTCTAATGTTTACAGATAAATATTTAATTCTTTCTTTCGCTTAAATGTGTCCGAGATAATGTTTTTTTCTTTTTTAAAAGGGAGTGTCACCCCAGACCGCTTTTTTGGTACGTGTTTTAATTACATTGACCGCATTGTTGCCCAATTTCTCGCTCAAATGAGCAGTATAGAGGCTAAATTGACAGTTTTAAACTCCAACTCAAATAACGCTAGTTGAAACTCGCTCTAAAAAACTGGGTAAAAATATATTTACAATGGATACTAATAGCATTTTTCAATCTCGTGGTCTGTGAACCCTAAACCTTGAACTGCGTTTTGGGTCAGAATTAGTTCAGAACTGCTAGTTGTAGCTCTTAATAGTCATATCTTGTGGTGAAATGATAACTTTCTGGCACATTTCCTATAAAATATCACTTCTTGTGAGCTTAGCAACTACACTTGTTTCTTTAATTTTCAAAACAGTTATTAAAAGGTCAACTACCTACAACAATGAATATTAAGCTCCTATGAGCTAGCATCATTGTGTATAAACAATTGTGAATTTAGTGAGCTACTAACGCGCCACTAAACATAATTTACTCTTTATCTCTTTCTGGAAGCACTCTCTTGCGATACCGCTCTCTTTTTGGTTTTTATAAAGAGTATGCGTGTAGGAACCTTTGTTTATAGCGTTTAACATAAACATGTTGCTAAATGTACCATTCACTCAAAAAAGAGATGTTGCTGAGAGAACTATTGCTAAAAAAATGGCCTGTGAGAAAAATAAAAATACAAAAAAATGTTACAGCCAACTGCAAAATTGTGCAGCAACCACGACAAAGTAAGTATACGGAGCAAAAGCGAATCACTAAAAATGTTTAGCTGAGAGCGCGACACAACGAATACGTTAACAAAGGGAAAACGGCGAAGAAGAAGAAGAATTACCAGCGCAATGCTGCATTTGCGTACAATCGTGAACACTTTAGTATTATTTGTGTTCTCAATAGCATCGGATTAATGTGACGGATGATACTTTGCTGTGTGTTATGGCTTTTACATGCACACTTATGTGAATTGTGTACGGAAAGCAGCAGCAAGCTGGCAAAAGTAATAGAAGAAACAAAAACAAGAAAACTAAGGCGGCTTAGCAGCAGCCGACCTAAAATAAATACATTACGTGAGTTTGCTGCTAGTGAAATACTTAAAGTTTAGTGTATGTGCAAAAAAAAAATTTGTGTTTTGTTGATTTTATTATTGAATCATCGTTTGAGATGATTAATTACAATAACAAAAAACAATAAATAGGTAAAAGATGTGTGCAAAGAAATTGAATGAAAGGAAATCTAAATAAGAAAGAATTAGAAGAAATACCTAACAGAGAACGAAGGTGAAATACCTAACGAACAAATGTGATATGAAGTTGTTATTTAATTGCTAACAAATATAAAGAAAAGAAAAACAACAAAAAAAAGTGTGCAAAATTTCAAGGTACAAATAAAGTTTGAACAAAAGCCAACGCCTCAGCATTTTAATGAGTTCCTAATGTCTTTTAAACAAAAAAAAATAGTCAAAAATTATTATTTGCTTACAAAAAAAAAGTAATCCAGCAAATACTTGAAAATTAAACGAGTGATTCAAGTTTTTAAAAAATATATGCCTATTCAACATTTTCTGTGCATTTCGAATTCCCCACCTTTGCTTGCTTATAAGTGTTAGTGACAGTGTGTTAACGTTTGTGTAAAATACAGGTAAAAAAAATTAAAAAAAAAAATACAAGTAACAATGACAACAACACTAAATCTAAGTAACTGCATTTACAAAGTGCATGCATTAAAGAGCGACTTGAGTGCATGAAAAAAACGCGCGCTCATAGCTAACGCAGTCAACGTCGCAGCATCGTCAACCGTTTAACTTAACGTCGACGTCAAAGCGCATTCATTTGGTAAGACAGTCGACGTCAACAGCGCACACCTTTGCTAAAAGCACTCAGCGTCATAGCATCGTCAAGAGCACAATGCACAACCATAAATAACTTACGCAGTCGACGTCACAACAACGCCAAGAGTTCAAATCACCCACCAATTACTTATAGCAGTCGACGTCACAGCATCGATAGCGTTGTTGCTTGCCACCTCGCCACTCCATCGTTTGCTCCACGAATCCGATAGTAGTAATATATGCGACTGGCTAAAACAACAATAGTAGTGAAGTGGTAAATTTGACCATCTCATATCTATACTTATACGCTCTCCACCTTCACCAATCTCATCTACACTACAACCATCACCCTCACCTGTGTTAATTTTCTCTACACGAGTGTGTGTGGATATGTGATTGCATTGTGTGTGCGCTCCAACGCTAGCAGCATCAATCGCACATTTATTAGTTTCGAAGTTCGTGAGATGTTGATTAGTAGTAGTTATCCGTTGTTTTTGTAGTGGCTGAAATTATCTTTTCTTCTGCTTCTTCACCGCTATACGTTTATTTGCCTTGCTTACCCGTCAAACCTGTTTTCAACACATTTCACTGTTGGTGTATGTGTGTTCTTTTTAATACTTTAGCAGTTTCGAGTCTTCTTGAGTGCGTCACTGTAAACGAGACGTCGTCATCACAAGGCGAAAAACCAGTCAGCAGCCGTCGTTTGTCTCACCTTTCAATATTACCAATATAACCAAGATCATAATCATCATCAATATCGCTATGGCAGCGGTAGCGTGCATAGATTGATGGGGCTCTGTAAGTGCCTTTGTGTGTATATACATATGTATGAATGTTGTTGGATCTCGTCTTGCTGGTATGTGATTTAAAACGTTTCTCTGAAAAACGTGCATAAAATGGGATTGCTGAAGATTGAGCAAATAACAAAAATTTAAATAAATAAATATAAATAACAAAATAATAGTAAAATGATGTGGAAAAGCAGAAAATATTCATGCAGCGTCAGCAACGCAAACACTCCTATTAAATTTTATAGCGTAAATGTGACAGCGATCGGATCCTTAAATCTTTTTGAACTTCACACTCGTTTTGTTTTCGTTTTTAAAATATTTGAAAATTACAATAGATCATCTTCCTAATTGTTGCATAATCTGCTAGCGGATTTTCGGGAGTTCAATAAAGGTCACCAGTAGCTATAATTGATACCTATTAGAAACACCAAGCTAAGCTCAGTCTTTCCGTCAACTGATTGTTCTAATTTGATTATCGGCATATTTCGTTAGGAATACTCTCGAGCTGAGGTATTGGCGTTGGCTCGCTACTCAATATCATTTGATACATAGCATCATTCAGTCAAATCCTTTCGATTTGAGTCTTAGAAAATGTAAAAAATATAATCCTCATTAATGCGAGAATAAAGGAGTCTTTTATGACACCGTTGTGAAGAAAATTAAGAACCGTATGCCTAGAGCACTTATTTAATAGAAACATTTTTTATAAATATTAATTTGCTTAAAAAAATTTTTTTTTAATAAAAAAAAGTTTAAAAAAGTTTTTTTTAAAGACCTCAGATTATACGAAACATAAATCACTCCGAGAAACTCCGTACAGAGTCTTTTTAAAGTCGAATAAATGCCGATTGTGACGTGTCATATATGACTCTTATTCAAGCTCATATGATATAAGAAATTATGCTTGTATCGGACGACCGTCGTAAGAAAGGAAATTCACTCCTAAATGAACTCATAAAGAGCTTGAGTACCCCCTTTTAGGACGCCTTTCTGACTCCGATAGTTTGCTACTCAATTAAATTGGGTTTGTTTGTGCAACGTGAAAAAACTCCCCGCAAGATATGGATCCCGATGTTCCAGTCGTAGTATACCCTGGTACTAACCTGACAGTCGTTGGAGCGATTTGCTCTACCTGCCGAAACTTCGGATTGTGAATTTCTAGATCCTCTGAACTACTACTAAACTTAGTCATCTAAACGACTGTGGTTGTTGTTGGAACAATGCTTCGACCTGCCTAGTCGTCACTTTCCTTACTTAGCATTGCCTTCAAAAAGGTTTGGACCAAAGTGAGATTGGTGTTAGAAAGGTTTGCTCTGTTGAGTATGTAGATGGTTGATGTCATGGGGAACATGACTCTTGTCTCCCTAGGCAGTTCGCGTTCCTCTTCAGTAACTGTTAGAGCTTGTGCCTCAATGCAACACTCACTGAGCGAGAACTGACAAAGGAATTTACCAACTCTGTGCGGATGTTGTTGAGGCCCTGTAGATGCACCTTCCCACAACAGCCGGTTCTACGTACCGGAATGACTCTGATTTTACCCGACGCAAGATCTCTTATTTCTATGCAACTAATCTGCGTGTGCTAAAAGAAGAAGATTTATGTTAAACATTCATACTCTGAACTATGTTCTAGTTGTAAAATATGGCTGCACAAGACAAGTTGGTCCGGGGCTAAATCCCTCGACATCTTAACGACTGTTTCAACTCGATTCTTTCTAAGTATAAACCACTCAAATTTGTTGGCACTTGATACTTCAGCGATCGCATATATCACAAATTATCCGGGTCATTGGATGATACCCAGTCCTAAGCATACTTACCCTACAACATAAACCAAGCAGTCGATAATTTTGCGCTGCTAGCAATCTCTATTTTGCTGGAAGATTGCATTAAGGTAGATACTTCTTGGAAGCCTTTCAAGCTACTCAACGGATTTTACGTTTGCTTAGCTACCTTTTTCTTAACACACACATGTAGGAATTATGTATAGGCATGAGTATGTATGTATGTATATATGAAAGTACATATCCATTTTTGAGACATGGCCTGCCCTGACACTGCGAGACAAGCGTCGCTTACCTTGGTTTTTGTTGTTGGCTGTTCTTACCTGGCTCAAATGTTATGCGACCCTACCTTTGTCATGCACCTTCTACTCTCTTCCTTATTATTGTCCCTTTTTAAAGATTGCTCGTATGTACATATGTTTGCTTTTGTGTTTGCCGCTGCGATCCCATTTAACAGCGTTTGCACTCGAATGAGTGGTCGTTCGTTACCATCGCATCTTCTTGGGTTCGTTTGCTTGATTTCTTGGACTGATTAAAGTCATTGCTTTGTGTGGTGCAATGCAGTGAACAGAAAACAGAAAACAAAAAAAATTAAACAGCAGAAGAAAACGTAGGATATGTAGGGAATAAGAAACGACAAACTACAACAGCAACAACAAACATGCCAACAAGTCAAAAAAAGGAAACCAGTTGTGCATAATACATGCATATGTTTATACCTAGTATGTATGAATGCATATATTTTTTATGTGTATAGATGTATATATGTTTATGTCAGCCAAGTCCAAAGCATAATCGCAAAGCAAAACAAAATATTGAGGTTGTTTATGTAAAGCGAGAGCTAGAGAAAAAAAAAACAAAAACCAGACAAAAATACAACTAAAGAAGTAAAAAACCAAGTCACTATAAGGGCTAAGACGAAGAAGAAGCCATTTTGTGTGTCCCATATAAAGGTATGTGCATATATTTTAACTGCATTAACCTGAACCTGCACCGTAAACACTGTTTACGTAAGATAAAACAAAAAAAGTTGTAGAAACAACAGTAAAACTCTGGGAAAGCAAGGTAATCAGATTTAAAAATAAAAAACAAAACAAACAAAAAAATTGTTAAAGCTTTCAAAGCATTGAAAATTATGAAAATATATTTATTCAAAACAACACAAAATTACTAAACAAAAATATATATATGTACTTACTAAAAAAACAAAATTAATTAAAAAAATTATAAATTTATCATGAAAAGCTATCAAACTAAATAAAAATTAGCAATAACGAAAATCAAAATATTAACAAGAGCACTTTATAAAAATAAAAAAAATGGAGAAATTTAAAAAAATAATAACGACAATATTAAAACGAAAACGAAGAAAGATATAACAATAGAATAGAAATAAAAAGAACACCACACAACAACCAAAGATCAAAAAGTAACATGAAAATATTAAGAAAATACCTATGATAACTGGAGGAAACTTAAAAGAATAATATCGAAAACCGTGTAAAACCAAAGCAAGAGATAAATATATAGCAAACCAACAACGAAAAAACTGAAAACTATTTTTTAGAAATAAAAAAAAAACATCACATAACAACAAAATGGGGGGAAAAAAATATTGGAGAGAAAAAAATTAAAAAAAATTTAAAAAAATTAGGAAAGTTTAAAGTACTAACATATCCAAAACTAAAAATGAGCTCAGGGCCAAGAATAATAATTTTTATGAAAATTATTTTTATTTTTTCACACATGTTTTTTAATTAGCTGTAAAAAGTATTTACTAGCAAATAGAATAAAAAATTAGAGACAAAGGAGGCAGGAAAAAAACAACAATCCAATTGAATTGTTGGTATATAAAATTAAAATAAAACCATAGAGAGTTTTAAAAAGAAACTAAATAAAAATATTAAAAAATAATCCAACAACCCACGGGAAACCATGTTTTCGAAATGGAAAAACCTAAAAAAAAAAAAAACATACAACAACAAGCGAATGCCATTACTACATTAAGTTAGGGGGTTGGAAATACGCCAAGGTACGCCTGGCGTAAGATACTAAAATTCACTATCTGTAACATCGACAGATTCGATTTATTAGGTTCTGCGCTAGCCGACTTTGTACGAGAAGGTTATACCGACAAAACATATATAACAAGAAAAAATATGTATTTGTATTTTCCTACAAAAAACATAAAAAACAAGAAAATTTATCAAAGCTAAATAAAAACAAAAATCTGCGAAGTACTGAAAACATTTGCGCCATCAAAAAAAAAAAAAAAATTAATACATTTTTGGAACAAAACTAGAAAAGAAACACAAAAAAAAAAAACTACAAAAACAATTGCCTAATTTTATAAAACAAAACACTAATATAGCACTTTTACAGCAAGCAAAGGGATTTGAGTGCAAAAACTCATAACAACAAGAAGCTGAATAAGACAAAAAAACAAATAAAAAAATATAAATATAAGAAACGGACTAAACTAAATTAATTTAACAAAGGAAAAGAAAAATATTTATTAAAGTTAAAAAGCATTTTAATATAGAAATATAAAAATAAACAAAACTAGTAGTCCAAGTTCGTTTGAAACCGAATATTATATGAAAGTGGGCGTATTTTAAGCTGACTTATATACGAGGTGTGTTCAAAACGTATCGCGAATTTTGAATTTTTGCTGGTTACGTATATTCGAATTTCGAATTTTTTGTGGCGTTATGTTGGTACTCATGTCTCTCACTTATGCCGACAAGCTCGGCCATTTTGAATGTTCAGTTAATTGTTGACAGCTGCTTTGCTTGCACGTGTTTTGGATCGTCTTCGATTTTTACCTATTCAAAAAAATGGATCAAAGAACCTGTATCAAATTTTGTGTGAAAAACGAAATTAAGTGCGCGGATGCATTTCGAATGTTGACTGTGGCATACGGAGAAGCTACCTTGGACCGAAACAACGTTTATCGGTGGTACAAAATGTTCTCAGAAGGCCGAGAAGATGTGCAAAGAAGAACAAAAATTGGCTTTTGCACCACGATAACGCCCCTGCTCACGCATCGTTGCTTGTGCGCGACTTTTTGGCCAAAAACAACACACTAATGATGCCGCAGCCACCGTATTCCCCAGATCTGGCCCCCTGTGACTTTTTCTTGTTCCCTAAACTGAAAAGGCCCATGAAAGGACGACGTTACGCTTCTCTTGACGAGATAAAGACGGCA
Source organism: Merzomyia westermanni (assembly GCA_949987695.1). Lineage (NCBI taxonomy): Eukaryota > Metazoa > Arthropoda > Insecta > Diptera > Tephritidae > Merzomyia > Merzomyia westermanni. The sequence goes on along the minus strand of OX465289.1, from coordinate 32,721,154 downwards.
TCGAAGGAGGAGCTGAACAAGATACAAAAAAATGATTTTTTGAAGTGCTTCGAAGATTGGAAAAACCGTTGGCACAAGTGTATAATATCTCATGGGGATTACTTTGAAGGGGACAAAATAGATATTCATGAATAAATAAATAATTTTTGAAAAAACATAAAACTCGCGATACTTTTTGAACACACCTCGTACATTTAGTATTACAATAGCAATACAAAAAGCACAGTCCTTACATAAATATAATCATTTAACTTTACTAAGAAATTATATTTTTTACCTTAGTAATCACTTGCAGTTTTAGGCTGCAATAGATATGAAAGGATGGGCCTAACTCCATTCAGCTTTTTGTGTGTTTTGAGTGAAATTGAATACTTCATACTTTTTTTTGCATTGCTTTTTCCCAATTTAGTACACATGTTATAGTTTGAGCCGTCTTTATGCCATTTATCACATACCTGCATATAAAAGTGGGCGCGGTTGTTAAGCGGATATTATAATTCCTGAATAAATGTGCTCACAGTAAATAAATACATTGAATCAATGCGACTATAAAATGATGCCTCAAACATTATTTAAAAGTCTTACTGAATTTTAGCAGTTTTCCTTTCCTCAAAATTTTGATATAGAAAAAGTGAGCTGAGGTACTATCCGATTTTCAAACTCAACCTATTCTAGTTTGCAGATAAAGCTAACTCCAGATATAATAAAATTGTAACAGCTCGATGTCTATAAATAGCAAATATTCAAGAAAAATGTTTACGCAGTAATAATTTTTGAGAAAAAGTAATAGTGTTTACAAATCTGGTCTGTCTGTCTATATGTTTGGGCGCGCATCACATAAAAGCTGCTGCATAGAATTGCACTTTCACCATTGTATTGCTATAGATCTAGCTTCAAGATGTTCCTTTATTACATAGCTCCACCGGTTTCGAAATTATCAACCAATTTATCAAGCAAGGTGACCTAAAATGTGTTGGTATCGAAAAAATATTAATTATAAAATTAATAAAAAAAATAAATAATGATAGAGAAAGTCAAATAAGATATATAAACAAAACAGATAAAATATTTTAAAGTAAACATAATAAAGATGAAAGCATCACAATTTTAAAGCTTTATGTATACTTTATAGTCTAACTACTTTAATAATAAGCAACTTTCTGAGTGTAAAAGGTAACAACAAAAAACTAATCCATACACAATTTTTTCTCATTTTCTTATAATTAGTACAACAACAGTGTAAAAGTAATAACAATAACTCGTTCAATACAGAACAAAGCGCACTTTAAAAGCTAAACAAAGTATTTCAAACAATAACAAGTGAAACAATAAAACCCCACCAACAAAAAGAAAAATTAAAAAATTTTAAAACGAAAAAATTGTTTGTAAAAATGTAAAACCAAATAAAAACGAAAAAAACAATACAGTGCAAGTTATTTTGCACAAAACATTTGCCTTTGCGGTTTGTGCCAGTCGCCTATGTGTGTGTGTAGCGGTAAATAATTGAGAAATAATAGGAAGTTATGCTGATTGAAAAGATAGCACACAAAACAACAACAGTAAAAGTGTAGAAAAGTAATCCAAAAATGTGTGAAATTAGAAATTACTAGCAAAGTTAGAAGCAACGAAATGCAACAACAACAACAAAATGCAAAAACAACAGCATTTAAATAACAAAAGCAAAGGTTTTTGTAAGCATACAACTATATCTAAAATCAGCTAATAAAAAAAAAGAAACCAAACAGTAAAAAAAATAAGCAGCACCCGAAAGCAACTCAGCATCAATTCAAATAAGAAAAAGTTCTAACAGAAACAAAAAAGGAAACAACTTAAAAACCATCAAGAAAAATACGAATTATTTCTTTGCTGATTCTCGAGGTCATTGTCTTTATGTGTCAAACGCAACTCTACAATTTCAATTGCTTGGCGTAACACTACTACCCAAGCCAACTTGAATCCTTACAGGAATAGCAGCAGTTACAACAGCGAACAACATTAATGATGATTACGATGTGGATATACTTTATAATCGGTAAGTGTGGCAGTTTATTTTTTATAAACAAATAAATTAATTAGCGCATTTTGGAATCTGAACAATGAAGAATCATCAATTCCATCACTTAGAGGGGTCCTTTATTTCGATCCGCGACTTATATTTTTGATTGAATTTGAAAAAAGAAATTAAACAACATCCACATAAAGCTTGGGAACAAAGCTACAGCTGTTTCGAACCCGCACTCCTGTATTACTGATAATATTTATGTTATTAAAACCGGTGTTTTAACAGTATTGACCATAGAAACTGTGTATGTACGATTTGAATATATTTTTTCCAGACCTATTAAATTCCCATTACAATTGAGATATCAATTAATTGGATGGCTTTTTCAATCAATAATGATTATTTTAATTGCTTTAAAAAATACTAAATTACTAATTGATTACCATCGGAAAAAAATAAAAAGTTTTCAAAAATAGTCAGAAGTAATCAAACAATCAAAAGTAATCAAAACAAAATTATTTTTTATAAACTTTGATTATTTTTGTTTTTTCTTGATTTGTTTTGAAAATGATTACTAAAATAATGATTAACAATCTAAAACAAAGGGTAATCAATTATTAATAGGCTTTAGTAATCATTATGATTAGTAATCATTACCTAACAGGTCTGATTTTTTCATTGCAGAAAAATATTTAAAAATTCTGCTAAAAAAATTCCTTGGGGAACGGTTTGGCAGATAATTATTTGCGTATCCAATTTCCGATCAGCCGATAGTGGGTATAGATCCCCTTCTCCGTTGCCTACAGTCTCTGTTCTTCTGTACAATCGGCAGCTTACTTTGGAGCACATAAATAGCACATAATTCTCAGATATTAATTTTATTTCAAAGCCAATCGCAGCTGTGGGGGGATTGCTCGACGTCCAGCTCGACCCTCACTTTTGAGGTTTTAAAAAAAGTAAATTGAACACAAAATGTTTAATTGTTCCCACGAATTCCTGGCTCATCAATTTTAAAATCCATCGTGGGTGAAGAGGTTCCAGCTTGGTACCTTTATACTCAGATGTGCTGTAAATTTTATCAGTTTTCGATATATATATTTCAGTTTCTTCACAAACTCCATTATGCAAGTTCTGACTCTTATGAAAAAGCATTAGTATCACGGGTAAACAATTATCTAGAAAAATCTATACTTAACCTAGGCTCTGTCTAGATTTTCTCTACAAATTACAACCCTGCCTAGGGTATTCGTGGGATCTGACATGGAGGGCATATGTTTCCAAATTTAAGTACAATTCATCGTATATTCTGCAAGGGGCCTGCCCAGTTTTTCCCAGGTTACTCCTTGATTGGAAAATCTGGGAGGGGCTGTAATGGGCCTGCCTAGTTCTACCAAAATTGTTAAATTCCTCATTTTTTCTAGCTTACGCCTGCTTTATTTTTCCAATACAGGGCCGTCCTAGTTTTACCTCGACTATCTAATTCCTTAATGTGCACTTAATTAAAGTTGTTGAATTGGCGAAAAGATTTTAGTGATCGTAATAGATCAATGGATAGAGAAGACGACTGTGGTGTGAGGTGGAAGTTTCGATACTGCCTCAGAGGCAACGACATTTTTTTTTAAATAGACATTGCCTTGGAAAAACCAGGCATTTAGTACTCACGCTCTGTCTTAAAAAACATTAACAAACTGGAAAGGATCTGCGTATGATTTCCTTGGCAGGCCCTTGGTTTTAAAAGGGAAAATCTAGTCAGCCAAAATTTATCACATTTTCTACCCGGAATTATAGCAAGACAAATTGTCAACCTCATCTACCTGAGGCGAATCCTTCTCACGACAGTCGGATTAGTATCTGCAGGTGCTAGCACCGAAACTTACCATATTGATATAAGCCAATGCGGCGTTGGAGAGTCTTCTTTTTCACTTTTTTTTACTGAGTATTTACACTTTGTCGTAAATCGTTTAAGCTTTCCTGTAATTATAGTATACCGGTTACTTCTAACCTTTTTTAACCTTAATTAGTCTTGAGCATGTCGTTTACTGACTAAGAAGTAAGTGCTAAAAGGTATGCACAATCCACTCTCTCCCTTATTTTACACACTCTTGTACATCACTTACAAATATGTTAGCACAATTATTTCCAATAGATTTGTCTTTTAATTGCCAATTGTGAAATTACAACCGCCAGTGAATTGATTACTGCGTTCTTTTGATACTAAATACTTACTACATACATAGTATGTAATTAAATTCGGTGTTAAGTTGATATACCAATCAAAGGTGAAAATGGTTTCTATAGAAATTGTAAACACTTGGTTATTTCACTTCTACCTCTTTCCTTGTTGTAATTAATGACGAATTATATGACAATTAACTTCTTAATTACAACATGTGAATACATGATGTATATTGGAACGATTTTTCGTCATCCCTTGTCAAATTTGGTTTTGAGAAAAACCGGTTTCGGCGTTGTGCCATCATCAGTGTCGATTTTCGTTCTGATCTGTTGTGGTCGTTTGTCTTGTATTTATAGTAGGTAGGAGGTAACGTCAGCATGGGTGTCTGTTTGTGTACGTGTGTGCATGTGTTGTGCGTGTACATTCAGAAACGGGGGTGGTTTGCATCGATCGGTTTTTTTGTGGTTGACTGAGGCAGGTAAAAGTTGGTGATTTTTGTTGTTTGATCTTTTTTGCTTGTTTGTTGTTTTTGATCTTTTGCTGTTTTGTGCTTATTTGTCGGTGCGTGTGTGTCTGTTGTACCTGAGTGGTTGCTTTGTTTTTTGTAAACCAATTTTAAAGGTTCGAATATTGTGTCGGAAACAGTGTTTGTCTGTTCGTTTATTATTCTACCGTCGAATGTTTTTTGTTTGTAGATTTCCATGTTTTCGAGTACGTTCAGACGTCTGCCTTTTGCTTGTACATGTAGGACCTTGACTGTTTTTTTGATGTTTCCGGGGGGGCATTTATTCTCCGCCATGTGATTCGCAAAGTTGGACTCTGGTATGATGGTTGGATTCCGTATCTTTTTGTTGCAATCTATAATGTGTTCTCTGAACCTCGTTCTTACTTGTCGTCCGGTTTGTCCTATGTAACTGTGCTGGCATTCACAAGTGAGCTTGTATACACCATGGCTGCTAAATGGATCTTCTGAGTTAGTTTTGGTTCTTAGCTTCCGTCCTAAATTGTTCGATGTTTTGAACGCTGTGTTGATGCTGTATTTTCTAAGGAAATTTGCTAATTTATATGTTGCCCTTCCAGTATATGTCATTGTCGTCCAGGTTTGTGTACTTTCTTCTCCATTGTTTCTTTTTTGTTCTCTAAGGTCTCTCCTGAGTTTATCTACTAGTGATTTTTTATATCCGTTGTTTGTAGCGATGTTATATATTATTCCAAGCTCTCTTCTATATGCTTCTTGTGTAAGAGGTGTTCTTTCCAATCTTTGTACTAAGTGCCTTAGCGCTGCATTTTTATGTTGTTGTGGGTGGTTCGAGGTATTATGTATTATTGTGTCGGTGGCCGTTGGTTTCCTATATATGTCGTAGTTGAATTTATTGCTAGCTTTATCAATACTTATTGTGAGGTCCAGATAATTGATTCCTCCGTCTTTTTCGGTTTCCATTGTGAATTTTATGTTCCCGTGCTGCTTGTTGAGGTACTCCAGTACTTGCTCTTCGTTGTTGGTAGTTAAAACGCATATGATATCATCCACGTACCTTGCGTAAAATAACACTCCTAATTTGGAACTTAATTCCTGTATATACTCTTTTTCCAGGTTTTGCATAAACGCTTCCATAAGAATAGCCGATGTTGGGTTTCCCATCGCAAGTCCGTTTGTTTGTCTGTATATTTTATTGTTGAATTGAAAATAGTTTTGACGTAGTGTGGTTCTTACCGTGTTCGTGATTTGCGTACTTTTTACTTTATCTCTTGTTTTACGTAGTATTATAGAGTTTACTATGTTCAATGTCTCTGCTAGTGGTATTGATGTGTATAGATCTTTTATGTCGAAAGATACCAATTTGCTGTCCTTTGTCAGTTCAACGGTCCTAAGTTTGTTTATTAGTTCAGATGTATTAGTTATGGTCTGTTCGTTGCTAAGTTCCAGTGTGTCCTTCAATACTGTTTTTAAATATTTAGATAGCTTATAGCATGGTGCCGATTTAAAATTAATGATTGGTCTCATTTGATTGCCTGGCTTGTGGATTTTTGGTAGCGCAATCAGTGGTGGAGTTGACGGGTTCATTTGGACTAATGTATATGCCGAGTTTTTATCTATTATATTTGTTGCAGTTTTTATAGCCACTTTGATTTCTTTCTGGTATTCCTCCGTGGGGTTCACTCTTATTCTACGACATTCCATACGACAAACTCATCGAGGATATGGAATGTCGTAGAATATGAGTGAACCCCACGGATGAATACCAGAAAGAAATCAAAGTGGCTATAAAAACTGGAACAAATATAATAGATAAAAACTCGGCATATACATTAGTCCAAATGAACCCGTCAACTCCACCACTGATTGCGCTACCAAAAATCCACAAGCCAGGCAATCCAATGAGACCAACCATTAATTTTAAATCGGCACCATGCTATAAGCTATCTAAATATTTAAAAACAGTATTGAAGGAGACACTGGAACTTAGCAACGAACAGACCATAACTAATACATCTGAACTAATAAACAAACTTAGGACCGTTGAAGTGACAAAGGACAGCAAATTGGTATCTTTCGACATAAAAGATCTATACACATCAATACCACTAGCAGAGACATTGAACATAGTAAACTCTATAATACTACGTAAAACAAGAGATAAAGTAAAAAGTACACAAATCACGAACACGGTAAGAACCACACTACGTCAAAACTATTTTCAATTCAACAATAAAATATACAGACAAACAAACGGACTTGCGATGGGAAACCCAACATCGGCTATTCTTATGGAAGCGTTTATGCAAAACCTGGAAAAAGAGTATATACAGGAATTAAGTTCCAAATTAGGAGTGTTATTTTACGCAAGGTACGTGGATGATATCATATGCGTTTTAACTACCAACAACGAAGAGCAAGTACTGGAGTACCTCAACAAGCAGCACGGGAACATAAAATTCACAATGGAAACCGAAAAAGACGGAGGAATCAATTATCTGGACCTCACAATAAGTATTGATAAAGCTAGCAATAAATTCAACTACGACATATATAGGAAACCAACGGCCACCGACACAATAATACATAATACCTCGAACCACCCACAACAACATAAAAATGCAGCGCTAAGGCACTTAGTACAAAGATTGGAAAGAACACCTCTTACACAAGAAGCATATAGAAGAGAGCTTGGAATAATATATAACATCGCTACAAACAACGGATATAAAAAATCACTAGTAGATAAACTCAGGAGAGACCTTAGAGAACAAAAAAGAAACAATGGAGAAGAAAGTACACAAACCTGGACGACAATGACATATACTGGAAGGGCAACATATAAATTAGCAAATTTCCTTAGAAAATACAACATCAACACAGCGTTCAAAACATCGAACAATTTAGGACGGAAGCTAAGAACCAAAACTAACTCAGAAGATCCATTTAGCAGCCATGGTGTATACAAGCTCACTTGTGAATGCCAGCACAGTTACATAGGACAAACCGGACGACAAGTAAGAACGAGGTTCAGAGAACACATTAGAGATTACAACAAAAAGATACGGAATCCAACCATCATACCAGAGTCCAACTTTGCGAATCACATGGCGGAGAATAAATGCCCCCCCGGAAACATCAAAAAAACAGTCAAGGTCCTACATGTACAAGCAAAAGGCAGACGTCTGAACGTACTCGAAAACATGGAAATCTACAAACAAAAAACATTCGACGGTAGAATAATAAACGAACAGACAAACACTGTTTCCGACACAATATTCGAACCTTTAAAATTGGTTTACAAAAAACAAAGCAACCACTCAGGTACAACAGACACACACGCACCGACAAATAAGCACAAAACAGCAAAAGATCAAAAACAATAAACAAGCAAAAAAGATCAAACAACAAAAATCACCAACTTTTACCTGCCTCAGTCAACCACAAAAAAACCGATCGATGCAAACCACCCCCGTTTCTGAATGTACACGCACAACACATGCACACACGTACACAAACAGACACCCATGCTGACGTTACCTGCTACCTACTATAAATACAAGACAAACGACCACAACAGATCAGAACGAAAATCGACACTGATGATGGCACAACGCCGAAACCGGTTTGTCTCAAAACCAAATTTGACAAGGGATGACGAAAAATCGTTCCAATATACATCAATCATTCACCCTGTCGGAAAAACAACAAAACAAAATAAAACAAGTGAATACATATCCGTTTTGACAATTAACTTACATTTGACAGTGAGCTATCGTTCAATTCCAGCTGGCGATTTGAAAGGCGCAAACTCAATAAATGTTCGAAGAAACCGCTACAGAGTTTTTTCTTTGCACCCCAACTCTATATTCGGTTGAATAAAGATTTCCGTGTTATAGTAGCAGTATCCCGTACTGGTTACTCGGCGCATCTATCATGGGACTTGACGGACCAAACACTGGTACTCTCTAGAAACATGTGTTAACTACTAGCCCGATTGCCGTGGGAACAAAGGTTGATGTGCACTTTAGTTGCCTTTTACGGCACGCATATCTACCCTGGGTATATTCCGTTCACCCTAACCCGCATACTTGTATGAAGTTCTTCCTTAGAATTCGGTTAAAAAATTCCTTTACCACAATTTTTTAAAAAGACCTTACCTCAACTGAAAAAATACTGAATATATGCTGGCATAAGTTGTTTTTGAAACTACTTAATTCTCTGAAATGAAACATTTACAAACAAGTAGGCGAGATAGGGTAATATTCCATTTAGAATTCGATATCGGCTACTGACATACAAAACGTCCTAACCAATACTGTCACTGAATAACCCTTTTTATTTTGAAATGTCCTATTATTCCCAACCACAATCTTTAGAATAGTATTTATCCATGCATGAATTCAAAATGTACCAACCTTTCACATTGGAAACGAAAATGTTCCTGTACACAATGCGAATTATTCAAAATATTCTAGAATACCATGGAAGTATTGAAATGTGCTGGTCCCTCGTGGGACCAACTCTATAGTCTGGCATACAAAAAAGTTTAAGCGCTATCGAAAGTATTCTAAATCATTACACAGCATCATTATGTAAGTCAAATTGGAAAGCAAAAACAATATAAAGCAATACAAATTGTGAAACAGCCTCAAACAAAGCAAATCTATATGATCAGTTCATATAAGCCTTTACCCATATAAATCCAAGTATTTCTATTAAAGTATTTTTCATAATATTCCAGCGACGTCTGGAGCTTATCTTAATGAAAATATCCGCATTTGATTTGTTAATGTAATGTTTAAATTTTTCTTTTTTTTCTTGAGCAAATATAATTAAATGAAATGTTTAGAAAGTTAAAAGTGAATACACCGCAATAACTCAAAACAAAAAATGTCTTCTTTACACTTGCAAATTCTTTATGTTTTGAAGTTTTTCGCTACCAAAATTCTAATTAAGTAAATGAACTGTGGTAAAATGTTGAACAGCGCCCACCCGGCTCAAAATTTCTCTTTACGATTCTCATTATTTTTTCGCGCTCACGTTGAAACCCTTTTTATGCACCGCTCAATGCGGCTTTCGTGTGCTTGCTGTGAAATTTCGCTCCCTCCATTATTTCCAGTTTTTTCGTATTTGTATGTTGCTATAAAGCTGTCAAAAGCTAACAGCAAATCTTATGAGCTACTCATCCGCAAATGCAAGTAAAAACACAGCATCCCAACTTACAGATAATTTAAGAAAAAACTACTTCTTGGAAGGTCTTTGGTACGCGTGCTATATAATTATTATAAAATATCTTTATTTTTTTTTTCTAAACAAACAATCATGCAAAGTTCTACCTATACTTAATTTAGAAAAGAGTAGTAGAAGCATAAAAGAAACCAAAAACTGGAAATCTAATTATAATTTTAACTGATTTCAACACACATGTACATATATGAAAAAACTTCAAAAAAATGCCAAAACTAATCAATAACTCAACTTTAATGAATTTTTTATGACCGCAAATTGTATATGCCCCCTGAGGTTATTTCTAAACTATTGATTTCATAGACAAGTCCATTTATTATTAATTTTGTTTTGTGCTTTAATATTTTTTGTTCTCTTTTCTTTTGCTTTGCTTTTTCTACTTTTTTGTGATAAATGCGAAACTCACGAACTGCCATGGGTCACATGAGCCAATAAAATATACCAAAACAGTAAACACATTGCTTATGAATGAAAGCAGTTGGTAGCACAAAAAGTATGACAATTGATAGTTCTGGGAGTTGACAATGAAATTGAAGTAGCCAAGAGGGATTTCGCATGTTTACTTTGCTCTTTGTTATTGTACAAGTGTTAGAATCTATTAATATATCCAAGTAAGTGTTTATTTATTATGGCTGCTGCTTCTGTATTTTTTGTTTTCTTGATAGCTAAGTAATGATAAATATTTTAGAAGTGAAATTGTTTCCCTTTGTTGTTTTCTTTAAGGTGAGTCGAAAGGAAATATATAGACTGTTTAAAATAATTTAAAAAAAAACAAAAAATTTTATGATGGAAATACTTCTACTTGAAGATGAAGTCTGCATACATAAGCCATGCAAATTTTTGGATTTTTATAATACCGCGTTTTTCGGCGTATAATTTTGTAAAATCCCAAATTTTGGAAATTAGCTAAACTCCAATAGTAAAAGTGAAAAAATTTTTCGTGAAACTATCTGAACTTAAAATATGTAACAAATAATTCGATTTTTAAAATGTTTTTCTACCTTTCATGAACTAAATGGTACTATAATTTTGGTCGGATGTTTGTAAGTATAAGCAGAAATAGAGATATACCCACCAATAAATATACCGAAATGATCAGGGCGATGAGCTGAGTCGATTTAGGCATGTCTGTCCGTCTGTCTGTTTTAACGCAAACTAGTCCCTCAGTTTTTGAGATGTCTCGCTGAAATTTAGTAAGGGGTCGCCACTTTGTATTATATTAATCATTTGTCGGAACCAACAAGATCGCACCAATACAAAGCATAGCTCCCGTACAGTATTGTTCCGATAAACGGGTTATGACCTATAAATCTTGCAGTTAAAGAGGTAGGAACGTAACTTAATATTGAATAAATAAATATAGATATTTCGATAGTGGGAGAGGTAGGACCATATTTTCTTTTTAGCTGCTGGAAAGGCTCATATTAAAAAGGCTTACAAATATTTTCAAAGGAAATTCTTGAAAAAAAAAAAATCATTTTGTTTTATTCATAAGTCACTAAGTGCTTACAAAAACAAAACGGCTCGGTCAGCGATTACAATATCGAAAATCCTAGTATTGTAAGAAAAAAATCCTGGGATTTTCTAGCAGACCCAGAAAACGTTGTTGCTGTGCTGACGAAGAATTTTACTATCTTGTTATCTGCTATCACTTCCTATTATAATAAAAAAGAGAGAAGATTTTGCGAGCAATGTGCGGTTTTTTCGGTGCTCCCTTAGCACAAAGGGCTTCAAGCCAAAGGGTTTAGTCGCGAAAGGAATTATTGGTAAATTTAATAATTTTATTGAAGATATTTACTACATGAAATTCACTTTAAAATAGCCATGTCCTTGTATGGCACGAGTATGTCATTTTAAAATTTAAATAAGAGAAATTTGCTCACTAGATTGAAATTTTAGCTTTAACGAATATTTTAGATGTTCATTTATTAGATAAAGATAAAAATAAATATCGCATTTTGTTTCGGGCACCAGCCCAACTCCGATTACTTTGGATCCATGTGAATGGTTACATCCACCTGTAGCTGTTCCCTCCTTTGGTGCACCTCTATCTGCTAATTGGTCTTCCTTACTAAGTCGTTGGTGACACAGTTAATGTTGTGACCTGGAAGCCACATCAATGCTGTGGTGCATAGCTAGATTAGGTTGTGCACCGGCATTTTAAGTTTGATCGCTATCTTGAAAGTAGTCTTGCTTAAACAAGCTCTTTGAATTCTATTAAAATTTTACTCTCAGGCAAAAATTTTAGTTCTCCATGACTGTTAGAACCATATTTCTCTACACATGTATTAACTATATATGTATATATTACCTCGTAAGTGTTAAAATATCGATTACCATTTCAGCTATTCCCATATCGCGTTTACTTTGTATTACATCGGCGCCTAGCATAGATTCAGCTGCCCTCGCGCGCAACATATTTTCAGGCGCTCATACCAATTATTTCCTGCTGTTAGACCTTTTATGTGTATTTTCTGTAATTCTGTACACCATTTTGTAAGTTAAATATTGCGTTATTACGCATGCATCTCACACAAAAGTAATAAAAAGGCACAAAAGTAAAATGCTTTCAATGCAAAAATAAATAATAAAAAGAAAACGGAACATAAAGCAGAAGGATAAAAGCATATACGCCAAAAAGTGTGTTACACTCTGCACGTACATATATGATGTATTTACTTTTGACTATAACTGATGGTTTTTGCTGTCTATTTTTATTGCTCTTAACCAATTTGCAACAACTCACATATAAAAATATATATTTTAGGTTTTTTTTTTCTTTTTGTTCTGGTAAATTTTTTTTTTTTTGCATCAGTGCTTCTGGTGGCCATCTCGCACAAGTAAAATTAAAAATAAACATGAGGTATAGCTAAAGGGCGCGCATTTCCGAGAGAATGAATGTTCAGGTTACATAAATATCAATATAAGTACGCTCCTTTGCTCACTTACAACTGTAGGTACAATAATCCTGTAGGCACTTTTTAGCGCAAAAGGCATCGTTCTATATATAACCGCTAGCGCTTGAACTTCAATTGCGCTTGAGCTGTTTCCTTATAAAAATAATGTGTGAAAACTCGAATACGGATCTATGAAAGATTTCAAGCAAATTTCTAAAGCAACATTTTGGTAAACAAATTAGCTGATTTTTTAATAAAACAAAATAAAATTAAAATAATATAACACAAAATAAAAAAAAAAAAAAATAACATAAAATAAAACAAAATAAAATAAAACAAATAAAATAAAATAAAAAAAGGAATAAAATAAAATAAAATAAAACGAAATAAAATGAAATGAAATGAAATAAAATAAAATAAAATAAAATAAAAGAAAAGAAAATAAAATAAAATAAAACAAAACCAAATAAAATAAAATGAAATAGAATAAAATAAAATAAAATAAAGTAAAAGAAAATAAAATAAAATAAAAGAAAGTAAAATAAAATAAAACAAAACTAAATAAAATAAAATGAAATAGAATAAAATAAAATAAAATAAGATAAAATAAAATAAAATAAAAGAAAGTAAAAGAAAATAAAATAAAATGAAACAAAATCAAAAAAATGAGAAATCAAAGACATTTTGACACGCTCTGCTAACCATTAAGCTAACAAAGCACTGTTTTTCTGTCAGCTAAACTCCTATTTCTATTTAAATGACCATATCTATGAGCAACCCCCCACTTGGCAGTCAGTAGTTGATCATGCTGGATTTTTATTTGTGTGCCTGTATTATCGACAACTTTTACCGCGTGCTCTCGGTTTTTGTTCTTATTTTGTGTACTAGCAAAAAGAAACGAAAAGAAAAAAAAGAAAAGAAAAGAAGAAAATTAATAAGATAACATTAAGCATTTGTTGTCATCAAACAAAGAATCGGCGCACCTAAGAAGTGTCGTCACTATTGACATGTAAAAATTCGAAATTACATCGGGCTTCGTATATTCGGAAACTACTGTTATTAGCGAAAATAATGTCTATGAAATTCCTGGGAGAAACACTCGACAATATGTGTTGCTCTGCGCTGAGCAGGTATTTAAGAAGAAAGGTTCTCTCTCGGCGAACGACGATCACACTCTAAAAGAAGGTACATTGGACCTTGAAGGATTCTATAAAGTTTACCAGAAAATATATGGCGAATTCCGGAATGCCAAATCTAAGTATCGAAGAAAACTTCGTAGCTATGAGCATAGTGCAGTGAACTAAAACCAGCTCTCTCAGGCTAGATCATAAAAGTAGGTCTGCTCCGAAATCTGCTCAAGAAGCAGAGCAATTGTAGGACAACAGCTAAGTTGTTTTGTTGCTCACAAAATTGAGCTACTGGGTATATAGTGTTTAGCTTATCCAATACTTGGTCCATTTTACATACATAAATACACTTGAGTGCTTAATTTGCTATCGGTTGTGGTTATAAATAATTGTATAGATGTATTCAGGTACCTAAGGCTTGCCCTCCCCTACTCTCATTCACTTCACTGGCAATTTGCAGAGCCAAAAGTCATTATGAATAATGAATTAACATATATGACGTATGATTGTACATATATATATATATATACATATGTAGCTGATGATATGTGCTCTCCACATTTGTTTTAATTCATATGAATTGTTATAAGAATTTTCAAGCAATTCACTCGTCTATTCGTTTCACTTGTTGTTGCTTTTGTTCTTTATCATCATTCTTTTGTTACAATTACAGTGTTCATTGTTATTGTTGCTATTACTTTATGAGTACTCTGTAGTACTCATATTAATTGCTTGTGGGTGGTTCTTGAGGGTTCGCAGTTCAAATTTGAACAGCTGTGATTGGCTTGGCTGCAGGCGTTATTTTTTCTACACACACACACAGTACACCTCCACAAAATTTCTTGCACGTTTGTATGTATGCATTTTAGCATAGATTATATTTACTTACAATATTAATTTATAGAGCTTGTTAGCAATGTTTACATTACACTTTTTTGTTGCTTAAAGTTTTGTTTATAACCCGCACTCAAGTATAATTTTTTGGTTTATTTTGTTATTTTGGTTTGAACGCCAGTGTGGTAGTGCTCTCCTGCTCTGTTTTGTTATTTACACAAAATACCACAATTTAACCTTTGGCATGGAAGAGTACTCAAAGAGAGTTACAAAATTGATGAGCAAATATTGTTGTTTAAATACTGTCGAATTTTATAGTGAATGCGTAAGCAGAAAGCAGATGGTGCCTGATGTATTTGTAGTACTTGCATTCGCATAAATGTTATTCAGTATTGATGTTTGCTCATTTGTGGCTGGAAGTGGATTGTTAAGCTTTTGTTGTAATATGCTATAAGGTATACACTTATTTTCCAGACGTCTTAACCATACAGAAACCACATAAAAATAAATTTCAAAGTTTACGCAAGGTTCAGAAAAGTTGATTAAACTTTTAAAAATTTACATAAAAATTTCAATATTTTTGGGACGAATCTTAAAAAAAAATTTTGAATACGCAGTTATATAGCTTATTCAGTTTAAGCATCGTAATGTGCAAGTTAGAAATACCTCAAAATTCCCCTGAATTCTTAGAATTTTTTTTTCAAGGATGTTGAGTATTTTTTTCCATACAAAATAAATCTTTTCTTCATGCGTTATTTGGAAGAAATCACTCAACACGCTTGACGAAAAAAATTCAGAAAATTCAGGGAAATTTTTGAGCGAGCTCTAATTTCCACAAAGTTATACTAAAATTGGTTGCTCAAAAATTTTTTTTAAAATTCTGCCAAAAAACTAGAAGATTTTGATGTCCATTTTTAAATGTTTGATTAACTTTCCTGAACTTTGTGTGAACTTTAAAATTTCTTTTTAAGGGGGTTTCTGTTATGCAATTCGCTATGTTTTAAATGAAAATTATTAAAATCACAGCTTATTCTTAATTTGTGGAACGCAATCGATTTTAAATTCACTACTATTATATTGAACACAGATGTATGTTAAAATATATGTTTTTAGCTGACCCGGTAGATTTCGTTAGATTTTGTTATTGAATTCATTTAAAACATTCACGATTACACCCGCAATCTTCGTCATAAATTTGGTACTTATCGCATAGTGATTTTAGTTAACAAAAATTCAGTTCGTATGAATTTACAAAAACTCCAAACTTCCGTCACAATTTTTGCAATGATCACGTATATATTCCACTAAGCTTTGACATTCTGCGACAAATACCTTTGGAACCATGGAGCAAGAATAAATAAATTTGCATACGAGGTGCCACGCTTGCTTTTCCGATCATTCCTAGTTTTTTCCGTGAGTATTATATCGTATATCTCCAAACAATTTTCAGGTCCCTACCATGAACACTTTTAGGGATATTCAACTTTAAAAATATTTCATTTCATTTACTTCATTTAAAACAAAAGAATTACTTATAATACAATGCGATTTTACATCTTTGAAGTTTTTACTGTCATATGTAAGAGCTTAGCCCGTATATGAGTAATTAGATATTATTTTTATAAAAAGGATTTAGAGCATACAAATTAATTTCTAATGTCAGATTATTTATAACTTAAGATCTACTTGACCATTTGTAAGAGTAGCTTTAACTTCACAGTTGCCCTTAAGTAATATTAGTAAGTCGATGCCATCATCATTTGTCACTTTCAAGTTTTGAAAGCTTTATGGTCTACTAGTAACCACGACGTTCTTAGCACCAGTAATGCTACATTAAATATAAATCATTTAAAAGTAACCACTAGTGGTAGAAACTGCCTCGCAGTGACTACGAATTTCTCCCCCGCTTCCGTTATATTTACTTCGTTGGTTAATCTCTCTATGGCGCGATATACAACAGGCATATCATCATAAACCTCCTAAGAGATTTTTGCGCCAAGCTTCTCTTCCAATTTGTGGTGTGCCGATTTGAATTTTTCCCTACAAATTGGTGGGACCTACAGTTTTTTGCCGACTCCGAACGGCATCTACAAAGGAGACGAATTTTTGCTGAGAAGCCTGTCATGGCAGAAATACACTCGGAGAGTTTGCCAAACCACTGCCGAGGGGCGACCCCGTTTTGAAAAACTTTTTTTTTTTCAAATCACTTTTGATGTTACCTGTACCAGGGCTCGAACCATGGACCTTCGGTGTGGTAGGCCGGCAACATTCGTTGGTTAATAATATACATAAAAAGTTACCACCTTTTGAAAAGCTTATTTGCTCTGTATCATTTGTTTCATATACAAATTTACCCAGTAATATATATATACCTGGCCAGTAAATGGATGACTTTTTCTTATAAAAAGGGTTGGCAGCTAGTCAAAAATTTATTTTTTAAGGTAAAGTTACGTTATTTAAAATTATTTCCTGCACAATGAATATTACGTGACAATTGAAAATATATTTCCCTAACGATTCGATACTTATTAAAAATGAAATTCGACAGCATATAAAAACCCCACAAATTACCAAAAATCAGTTGATAACTAAGCTACAAGCCTAAACAAATACGTATTTATGATATCTAATTCATGTCAATTTACTCTCTTAAGACAATTCAGTTAGCAATGCTAGTCTTTTTAAGAGAAACACTAAAATTAATTTTCCACTTCAAAGAAATTTGTTATGTTTGATGTACCACTCTCCCCAAGAACTTTGTAAGCTTGGAAGCACCGCGCAACGCTGGGTAGATAAATTGATATAACTTGTAGTCCGCAGTTTCTTTTGTTGTTATTGATGCGGATTAAGCCGAGTTACCTTTGCTTGATCGAGTAAAACACGAGTCATTGCTTTATCTACCGACCGATAATATCGTAAATGACACATTTTGGACCAAAAGCCTAGGTGGCTTGTTCTACATGCTTTTGATTATTTTCTTAAGTCTAAACGTTCGTGTGACCAAAAAGTTAAGAGTTTATTAGATTTACTCATCGGAGGGGTGTTTTTTTTATACAAAACTGTTGTTTGTGTACTCAATTTATGAAAGATCTCCAGCTGCGAGCGCGCCACCCATTTCGTGTTTTACTCCACATCGAAATAAATTCTTTTTCTAATTTTTTTTCTGCACAAATGTAATAACTAAAACAAAAACAACAACAAAAGCAACAAATCTCGTTAAGTGGCATTGAGCGCGTATAATCAGTGAGAACAACATTGTATTTTGCTTTTCTCGGCAGTGCTGCCAATGTATTATTAGTATTTTACTGTGCGGCAATACATTTTCTTACCTACTTAAAATTGTTAACATATTTTTGTACGCTCAATTTTTGCAGAAAGAATTTCATAATAGCATGCATATACTCGTATAGCATATCATGTATTTTGTTTTGTGTACAATTTGTGGGTTTCACTTTCTATGTTTTTCTTGGTTTATTTGTCTACTTTTTGCCATCATTTATTATTGCATATGGTTTTTATTGCTCTTTTGCTTTACTTTTTTCGACATACTGCTTTTTTGTTGTTGTTTAAGCTTACTAAAATCATTTATTTTCGCTATTGTTTACATTTGATCTCTTCATACACAACCACAAATGCAAATACAGTGCAGTGCAACGAATAAGGGCCAGATTTAAAAAGCAATATAGCTATCATGAGATGATAATAAAACGTAATTATTACCAAGAAGGCTGAACCAACAAAGACTTGAGAACATTTGCTTGTGGAAAATACATTCTAAAATCTTGGAATCAATGTTAAGATTGAAAAGGTTACGCGATTGGTAGTAATTGCTTTAAATATGTTAGGAATATCGGACAGCTTTGCTACTCCACAATGCCGTGGACACATAAACACAAAACAGCAAAAGATCAAAAACAACAAACAAGCAAAAAAGGTCAAACAACAAAAATCACCAACTTTTACCTGCCTCAGTCAACCACACAAAAACCGATCGATGCAAACCACCCCCGTTTCTGAATGTACACACACAACACATGCACACACGTACACAAACAGACACCCATGCTGACGTTACCTACTACCTACTATAAATACAAGACAAAGGACAACAACAGATCAAACCGAAAATCGACACTGATGATGGCACAACGCCGAAACCGGTTTGTCTCAAAACCAAATTTGACAAGGGATGACGAAAAATCGTTCCAATATACATCAATTATTCACCCTGTCCGAAAAACAACAAAACAAAATAAAATAAAGCCGTGATCCTTCTTTAACAAAAAGGATAAAAAAAAATCCTTTGAAGTGAAGAAAACCCCTGGGAATATGCTTTTCTCACTTTCACCTTTTTACCTTTTCCTCTAAACACAGGCCTTAGATCAAGAAAGGCCTCCGACGACTAGTATGATTTTAGAAGCATGTTTCACATTTCGTATGCTTTTTCCGTTTAAAAAATTTCAAGACACTACAGAAAAACAGGTCATAGGCCACTGAGTCAAGCGCGGACACACTACTCGCCTAAAGTCAGGAGACCATTCAAAAGTAGTTAGAGCCGTTTTCACCATCCGCAGTCAACGCTAACTCTCAGTCAAATTTGCAGAAATTGTTTGGCTATCTGTCAGATATTTTATAAAGTTGTACATCGAAGTCATAATAAAGTTTAATTACAGTAAATTTGGACTGTTCTGTAATATATTTAACGTTTTCTGAAATATATTTGCGTTTTTCAGAAAAACATTTGGAAGTTTCTGAAATACATTTGACTTTCTTTGAAATATATTAAAGTTTTTTTTTTAAATAAAATCAAAATTGAAGTTTTCTGAAATATAATTGGAATATCTGAAACACATTTAAGATTTTCTCTCTTTTCGAAAATTAACAAAATAACAATAATTGATAAGAGTGTGTTTACATTTGATCATTACTGTTTGTTATACTAATTTCAAGCGAATTTCTATAACTATCTGTATTTGTTTTGTATTTGTATCCTGTGTTTGTACACATGCTTTTCGAAGTCATACGCGCTCCAGAAAAATCACTGAAGTTTATATTTATATTTATACTCAGCTGTGGTACTACATTGCTACCATTCAAAAAGGGGAATACAAGTGTGCGTCCTTTCGTTCTCACTATAACTTGTTACTTATATTGAGATATGGGATTAAGTTATAAAGTTAAGGTATAAGGTACACTGAGCATTTCGTAGAACAAAAAACAAGCGACAATTTTGTAAATAATACACCTGCAACGACGAAATTAAAACTGTAGTTCTCTTCTTATTATTCGTTTTCCTTTAAACAAGCATTGCACCTTTCTGTTTTTTCTTCTTCGGCTCCTACTAATCTTAGCTGTTACTATGCCTCTTAATATTTATTTCACTTGTTTTATTCTCTTCATCCAACTATTACTCCATTCCTTTCTTTGTACTCTTTTCCTTTACCTCGCCCTCTCAAAAATATACCAACGAGAATAACTTGGTTTAAGGTATCTTCTTGTCTCTCACTCGCTTCTCTCTCCATCTCTATTTCTCTCTTCACATTACAAAATTCAGTACTTCTCCAACACTTTGCAGACAGTTTCCCTTCAAGAATCAGTTACAACCAATATTACTTTCCCATAAGCATGGCCGTTTTGTAGACAAAGCCGATTGCATACCTCTTTACTAGTAATAGAATAATTGTGTGAATGTACGGCAATTGAGCAAAGACGAACTTTCACGAAGTTTAAACACTTTGGCCCGGTTTTTCAGTCCTTGGTTAAGCTCAGTTTAAACTAAGTTTGCTTAAGCTCGGCAAAAATTTAAACTACATTTAAACTGCAGAGCGGTTTTTCAGTGAGAGTTTAAGGCCGCTTTTAAGATTTGCTTTTTATACGGCAACATTGGTTTTTTCTTTATCTAGATACGGCAACAGATAATATTTGTTTACATATTCAACGCCATTGCTTCTCCTCAGTATTGTAATAGTTAGCATTTCGCCAATTTCTGCATCACTATAATCACTTTCGTCAGATGATATATCCAGTATTTAATTAAATATAAAAATATCGTCCTTTTTTAATTGCATTCAGTTTATTGTTTCACAACCAAAACCATCAAATATGCAAACAGCTGACAGGTTAACTAGAGTTTAACCCTGCCAAATTGGCCGCTTAAACTACGTTTAAACTTCGTTTAAAGTTGACTGAAAAACTGCGTAACAAGTTTAAGCTTAGTTTAACTGACAAATTGAGTTGAACTTGTACTGAAAAACCGGGCCTTTATGAAGCAGAAATCATAGAAATTCTTTCACTACATGTCAGCATACAATGTAATAGATGGTAATAAAGTACTTGTAAGGATATCGTAATGCATTGTGTGGAAGGATTGCAAACCCACTTCGCCGCTGGGTATATGAGGATAATGACCCATTTAAAATACAGCTTTTGTTATAAAATATTTTCTCTATGAAAAAGAAACTTATGTGAACTTAGTGATAGGCAACGTAACGTCAACCTAAGGCTCAAGACTATGTACGTGAGTGTAATGAGCTTATTAAACCTGGTTTATAAATATCTTATTATAAGGTTTATTGCATTGCAGAATTAAGGTTGGCGCATACGATTTTATGTTTGTAAGCGAAGAATTGGAGAAGACGTCAATCACCAAAAGTAGGAAAAAAGACTCCTTTCGGAGCCATAAAACGCACATTTGTCGGAGCTTCACCCTCCGAAATGAGCTCTTTTCGGAGCCCAAATGGAGCGAAAAATTGTTCTACGCGGGCACCCTAAAAGGAGTCCGAATCCGATGAATTTGGAGCGTTTTATGACGCTTTTTAAATGAACTTCGGAGTGTTTTTGGACTCTTTTCGGAGCCTTTTATTGATGCTTTTCTGAAGTTTTTTTTTGAGCCTTTTTAGGCGCTTTTTTTTACTCTTTTGCTAAGATTCTTATAGGTTTTTAACACTCATATCTGTATTTAATAAAATTTTTATAATAGACTTTGTTTTATTTTAAATGCACTTTAGTTGGCTTTCAACTTTTGCCTATTGATAAACATTCAGGAGAAAAAGACACTTTACGTTCCATTACGTAAAATAATAAAACCTCAGAAAATGCTCTAAAACATACATATAATTGCACGTTGCTACTTATCCGCCCTCCAACGTTTATTTTCTCACAATTCTCTTTACGCGTACAACAAAAAGGAGCAGAAAATTCTCTAAATCGTTCATATAACTGAGCCTTGCCGTTTATCCGCTCTACAATATTCATTTCTTCTTCCAAGGCTCCGTGAACCTTCATAAAAAAATGGGATTTTTTTAAGGTTTAGGTAACCTTAAACAACACTCCAAAAAAGCTCAAATTACGGACTCTTTTTGGATCATTATTTCGGAGCGCTCCGACTTTGGTAAGCTGGGCTGATTTTACCTAAACAAACACCTGAGTATATAATGTTCGGTTGTATTGCGCCCCTTTACTCCATCAACACGTGTGTATGCATTTGTTTAAATGTATGTGTAAAAGTATCTAAAAGTGTATATATCTGTAGTTTTATTTAGCTTTCGGTGGGTTTTGTCAGCATTTTTTGCTTGGCTTTTTCCAGTTTTTTTCTTCTTTATTTTTCTTTTCATTTTTATTATCTCAATCGTCCATGTTAACTAAAAATTCAGTTTACGCAGCATAGTAATTTCAACTCTAAAATAAATGTTTACCTAGTTTGTTGTCCAACAATGCAATGCAACTAGAATTTTAAGTATATTTCTTTAACAGAGAGCGCAACGCGTATGTAGGAGGTTGTCCACTTTTTTTTTAATTTTTTCCACTTTTCAACGCCCTAAATTATTTCTGCTGCAGTCGAAATATCTAACACACCCGCAACAACAACATTTTCCTTGTTTAGTTCTGTTGCAAGCATTTGCGAATGCCAGTTAAAGCATTGAGGTCAGTAGCACCTCGCCATTATTGAGCTACATTTAATGTTGTTTTTGTTGTCCTGTTTGTTGTTGCGTTAATCAATATATAATTGTGTTAATCATGTACTTACTTCCATAGATTAAGTTGGCTCTAGCATTAACATTGCATCGTATTTAGCGCTATTGGATAACTAGGTTTGACGCTACATTTAACCCTTGCTCAAGTTTTGTTGTGATACATTTCAAAAGTTTTCATCAATAAATATTTATATGCATATCGTCGTTGTTGTAGGAATTTATACCATTTCATAACGGTTCCTGCTGAAGTAAAACAGATTTTTCATTCTCCTGTAAAATTTGAGTGGCAACACTAACACGGTTTTGTATTTGTGCGTTGCGCGCTTTTGCAGTGTCGCCGACGTTACACAAAACTAGTTAGAAGTTAGCTTTTCAGAATTAGTTCATAGATTTATCACGTAAGTGTGAACTTTTGTATGTGTCGCTTTTTAAAATTTTCAAGCAGAATTTATGGAAAATCGTATATTTCAGCTGAGGTGGGGTTAACGGTAGTTAGCAATTCTAAGAAAATACAAATATATTTTAAATTTTTTTGTATATTTCATTGCTCCCATGTTCCGCTGTCTATTAAGTTCGAATTTGAAACGGCTTAAGCGCTTAGTGGTTGTGGTTAAAGTGTTGCCGTTTCTCTAGGGTGTTAAATTAAATCTAGCAAAAATGTGATCCCTGCTGCTTTTTCTGCTCAACGATTTATGACCCGATTTCACTAATACGTGCACTAAATAATAATTGTATAAATAATGATTATAAACAATTCAGTCGAAAATGAACCCACCAATTCCCCAACCGCAAAGCTTCAACAAAATTTGTTGCCTTCTTGAGCACCTAAAGTAACAGAAAATTCGAATTAAAATAGGAAAACGTGCTCCACTCAACTTAAAACTAATTTAACCGTTGTCTAACAGTTGGTTGATATATTTTCCATTTTAATACAAAAATTAAATATGTATTTTATTTACGTTATTTATTTGCTTGCTTTTACAATTACCATGCATTTTCGTTATCTTAGTAAGCAAATAAAATACAACAAAAAGAAAAAACGTAGAAGAGAAGCTATCGAGAACATCTTTCACAGAGACAAGCAGGAAGAAAAAAATTCCATTATTAACGAGCCACGAAGCGCGCTATTAAGTTATTACAGACCGCAAAGTCGCACTAGGCACGTAAGCAAATAACATACTAGTAAGGGCAGAAGTGTTTGCGGCTGTGTGCTGTTGGCTTACCTTTCAGAAATTTCACTAATTGTCTTGATTATAGCTTTGCGATGTCGTAAGTTACGTCGACAATTCTCTTTTTGAATAATCAGTATCAGACACACCGTTGGGTTCTCGTTCTTTCGCTTCCTTCGCTTTTTTTCTCCTTTCCCGCCTCATATCTTTTTCCTTTCCTTTTGCGCTTCCACTGTTTCTACCTATTGGTATTTATACTTACTCTTGATCATCCTCTTCTTTTTCCTTAAGCTCTACTTCTTCCGCTTTTTTCCCCTCTCTCACTGATTTGCTTATTTGCAGGATATAAATCCGTTATAAAGTTTTCTTTGAAAATCTTTGGCTTCCAAAATTAGATAGTTATTACGAAAATCCTTCAGGGGAATGGTCAGAATCGATCCTATTCGAAAAGTGATTAAAAAAGAAAAAAAACTTCTTCGAGATATCTCAAAAATCCTATTTACTTGCTGTTGACTCTATCTATCTCTTCTTTTTCTTGCACTCACACCGTTGGGTTCTCGTTCTTTTGCTTCCTTCTCTTTTTTTTTCCTTTCCCGCCTTATATCTTTTTCCTTTCCTTTTGCGCTTCCACTGTTTCTACCTATTGGTATTTATACTTACTCTTGATCATCCTCTTCTTTTTCCTTAAGCTCTACTTCTTCCGCTTTTTTTCCCCTCTCTCACTGATTTGCTTATTTGCAGGATATAAAGGCGTTATAAGGTTTTCTTTGAAAATCTTTGGCTTCCAAAATTAGATAGTTATTACGAAAATGCTTCAGGGGAATGGTCAGAACCGACGCGATTCGAAAAGTGATTAAAAAAAAAAACTTCTTCGAGGTATCTCAAAAATCCTATTTACTTGCTGTTGACTCTATCTATCTCTTCTTTTTCTTGCACTCAAACCGTACCACAACGATACAAGTTATAAGACCATTTCATGGCAGGTATAACCGAAAAGCTCAAACGTATGGGTGCCTGTGTCGTGTATGTAAATAAGTTAGCAAATGGAATTTAACGCAAATCAAGCGTAACGCAGTAGCAACAACACCACCAATCAAAGTTTCAGACAGGCAATAAGTTGCGCAAAGAAAAAAGTGTATAAAAGGCGGTACTGCAAAATAACTTCCATACATTTAACGAGGTGGAAATTTGAAATAAATATTTTCGATTTGAAAATGAAGTATGCTGAAAGAAACAAAATTTTGTGAACATGATAAAACTCCCACGAGAAATGTTTACGCTTAATAGAACAAATTGGCCTTATCAATGTAACCAGTGATAAACAGATTTTAGAAATTAGAGTTGCTGACTGTTCTGACACGGTCCAAGCGTAAATAATCCATTCTAATTAAAAAAAAACTTCATATATGAGTTTAATTTTAGAGGCTTGGGTCGTTGTCATGTTTCGTAAATGTTTTTAAAGCTGTTCCGAGACGGCCCATGAGTAAACAATTCATTTTGGTTATAGAAACTGCAAATGTATTGAATTTAGTTTGAGATGCTTGGGACTAGAGGTCGATGTCATGTTCAGAAAATGTTTTAAAAGCTGAGAAGTATATAATAAATATTTTGCTCGAATGACTGTTCTGAGACGGTGCAAGCCTGTGCTGTTCATTTCAATGATAAAAACTACAAAAGTATTTAATTTTCGTTGATATAAGGCGTTCTTCAAAAATATTCTGAGATAAAGCAAGGCTAAGCTGAACTCTGAGGGAAGGGATGCTTTTAAAAAAAGTCGTTTGCTGAGATAGTCGATTTTCGAGCTTGCATACGAAATACTATTATCTTAAATTCCAATGAATAAAATCCAAATCAAAACGGTATCACTTAAGAACTCAAAATATGCTGCGTCGTCAATCAGTGGTGATAAGAATGATAGCCTTAGATATAAAAATATTAGATGAAGAGCACAAAAATGCATTAACTTTCCACACAGAATGAGCTTAAAAGCTACGAAATCATCAGGTAAGAGTTATTCGGGCGCTCTGTTAAAAAAAAAATTGAAAACGTAAGAGAAAAGAAATTAGAAACAATGTGATTGGCCAAGATGTGTTAAGAAAATAATATAAGAAAATACCAGATTCAAGCATGAGTAGCATAAGCGGAAAGGCGTTGAAGATGTAACAGCAGTAGCACCAACAACATAAAATATGTACGTGTGGTGCATATTGTGGTCGCAAATGTTATGGGTGCGAGATACGTGTATGCTTGTAACGCCTTGAGTTGTACTTTGAGCCAAAACATAGTAAGAGCTTAGTTACGGTGTCCAATGACCACTGGTGCCCGACGCGTACACGTCCCCTCACTTGGCCGTGGTATGTATGTAAGTATGTATGTTTATACGGTCGACTACTGGAATTCATATCGTGGCAACAAGGCATATCTATCTGAAAGACATTATGTTCTGTTGTGTGTGATAGAGTGTCTGCTTTTGAGTTGGTGCCAGTTAGCCAGCGGGTTTTAGTATGCATGAAAACCAATCAGGCTATTGACCACAATATCTGACATGCTACGCATACAAAATTTTACCATCAAAAGGCAAATAGCGTACAAGTACGAGCAGATTGGTAATGAGTGTACAGTAAATATATTGGAATTTAATGTACAGTAGCTAATATAAGTATGCAAACAACAATTTCCTGCTCAGACCTGAGTGGGTTTATTTTCTGCGCTGCAGAGAGGAAGTGAGCGTATATTGGCTGCTTGTGACCCGTGAAGAAACTCGAGTAGTGCATGAACATTGAATGGTATAATAACTTTATTTCGATGTTTGTGGAAACAGGACGATGAGCTGGGTTGATCCATCTGTCTGTTTGAACTCAAACTAGTCCCTTTGTTTTAGAGATATCAGGCTAAAATTTGGTATGCGGCCGGCATTTTCATTATTAATCATTCCAATAAATTCGGTAAATCTTTTGGTTCCCGTAAACGGAATTGAGGCTATAACTCCTGCAACTAAATAGCTATGAACGTAAAACCTTGCAGCTTTTGCTCTACTGCCAGGTTTAGGGAAATTTTACCAGTGTAGACAGTCTACTGCCAGGTTTGAATCCGGTACGTTAAGGTATTCTAGGCAAAACTCTTAATTAATTATTATCTATAACTGACTAGTTATTTGAAAGAGAGTCCGCTTATTGATTAATTGTCATTATTTTCAAGTTTGAATGCATATTTTACAAGTGATTAAAGCAAGATTTCAATATTTTACGATTATTGAAAGAAATACATTTTTTACTATTAATAAAAAAAAGAAAAAACCAAAACAATTACATTATAAAATAAATTTTTACTACTTTTAATTGTTGTTGTCTTTTACAGGGTGTTTTTTTTACAGGTTTGTTTTTCGAATAGAGATAAAACTGGCATTTTGTGGTCAAATCTGGCAACTCTAATGTCATTTATGTTCAGTTTCGTTTGCCATTTCATCATAGACAGGTTGACAAAAGAACAACGCTTGCAAATCGTGCAAATTTATTTCGAAAATAATGGTTCAGTTCGCGAAGTTTACCGTGAGCTCCGTCCATTTTATGGTCGACATAATCGTCCATCAGAGCAATTAATTCGGTTAACCATGGATCGTTTTCGCACTACGTTTACTCTATGTGATAATACGCATCCGCAGAGACGTCGAACAGTGCGCACCGAAGAAACAATTGCCGCTGTAGAGCAAAGTGTTGAAGAGGACCCGAATGAATCGATTCGCCACCGTGCACAGCAATTGGAGCTTTGTCCATCAACTTTATGGAAGATTTTGCGCAAAGATCTTGGCTTGCGACCTTACAAGAACCAGCTTGTGCAAGAATTAAAGCCGCGAGACCATGCAATGCGTCGTGATTTTGGTGTATGGGCCGAAAATGAGATTGATTTCGATGCTGATTTTCATCGCAAAATTTTGTTCAGTGATGAGGCTCATTTTTGGTTGAATGGCTACGCCAACAAGCAAAATTGCCGCATTTGGAGTGAAGAGAATCCACATGAGACCCTTGAAACGCCATTACATCCACAAAAACTGACTGTTTGGTGTGCTCTATGGGCTGGTGGAGTCATTGGGCCATACTTCTTCCGCAATAATGCTGGAGAGGCAGCTACCGTTAATGGAGACCGGTATAGAGCCATGATAACCGACTATTTTGTTCCCGAATTGGATGGCATGAATGTGGATGAGTTGTGGTTCCAACAAGACGGCGCTACATGCCACACAGCGCACGTCACAATCGATTTATTGAAGGAAACATTCGATGAGCGCATAATTTCGCGGAATGGACCTGTCAATTGGCCACCAAGGTCGTGTGATTTCACACCATTGGATTATTTTCTTTGGGGATATGTGAAGTCGCTCGTCTACACCAACAAACCAGAAACGTTAGGGGAATTGGAAGCCAACATTCGTGGCGTTATTGCCGACATACGGCCCCATATGCTCGAAAAAGTGGTTGAAAATTGGACCTGTAGAATTGGCTTTATTCGAGCCAGCCGCGGCGGCCACATGCCCGAAATCATATTTAAACATTAATGGCATAAAATTATCCTTCCAATAAAGCTAAATTGATGGACCTTAAAACGATTTTCTTGTGTTTTATTTCAATTCGAAGTTCTATACCCCTAAAAAACACCCTTTAGTTATTGTTTTTTTACTTTTTATTAATTATACAGTTTTTTTTTAAAAATTGAAGAAATAAAATAAAACAAAAGTGCTGATAAAAAACAAAAGAAGCATTAAAAAATAAAATAAATTTATTAATAGATTTTTTATTACAATAGTAATCATTACTAAGTACTGGTTTCTGACTTAAGAAATAAAAATTAAAAAAAAAAAACGAAAAGTTAAAAAAAATAAAAATTGTATAAATTAAATCTAACATAAGCAAAAGTAATTAATTTTTATAATTTAATCCTTTTTTTTTACTTTTTAATAATACTAAAAAATTGCATTATTTTTTCAATGACAATCAATTACTCATTATTGGTTTCTGACTAAAGAAATAAAATATAAGTAAATGCAAAAACTTAAGAAATTACGAAAAAAAAGAACCAAAAATCTTAAAAAATAAAAGTAATATAAAGTTAATCCATCATAACCAAAAGTAATAACTTTTGTCTTAAATTTTTTGATAGTTTTCGATTTTGTTTTTAATTTTTCAATACCAATCATTTACGAATTAGTGGTTTCTGACCGAAGAAATAAAAAAAATATTCAAAAAATTTAAAATAAATAAAAACAAACCAATTAACTGAAAAACAAAAATTAAAAAAATTTCATCAAAAGTTACAACCTTTTTTTTTTTGATGGTTTTTATTTTTATTTTTTTAAGTTTTTGGTAATATAGGGTGTTTTTTTACAGGTTTGTTTTTCGAATAGAGATAAAACTGGCATTTTGTGGTCAAATCTGGCAACTCTAATGTCATTTATGTTCAGTTTGGTTTGCCATTTCATCATAAACAGGTTGACAAAAGAACAACGCTTGCAAATCGTGCAAATTTATTTCGAAAATAATGGTTCAGTTCGCGAAGTTTACCGTGAGCTCCGTCCATTTTATGGTCGACATAATCGTCCATCAGAGCAATTAATTCGGTTAACCATGGATCGTTTTCGCACTACGTTTACTCTATGTGATAATACGCATCCGCAGACACGTCGAACAGTGCGCACCGAAGAAACAATTGCCGCTGTAGAGCAAAGTGTTGAAGAGGACCCGAATGAATCGATTCGCCACCGTGCACAGCAATTGGAGGTTTGTCCATCAACTTTATGGAAGATTTTGCGCAAAGATCTTGGCTTGAGACCTTACAAGATCCAGCTTGTGCAAGAATTAAAGCCGCGAGACCATGCAATGCGTCGTGATTTTGGTGTATGGGCCGAAAATGAGATTGATTTCGATGCTGATTTTCATCGCAAAATTTTGTTCAGTGATGAGGCTCATTTTTGGTTGAATGGCTACGTCAACAAGCAAAATTGCCGCATTTGGAGTGAAGAGAATCCACATGAGACCCTTGAAACGCCATTACATCCACAAAAACTGACTGTTTGGTGTGCTCTATGGGCTGGTGGAGTCATTGGGCCATACTTCTTCTGCAATAATGCTGGAGAGGCAGCTACCGTTAATGGAGACCGGTATAGAGCCATGATAACCGACTATTTTGTTCCCGAATTGGATGGCATGAATGTGGATGAGTTGTGGTTCCAACAAGACGGCGCTACATGCCACACAGCGCACGTCACAATCGATTTATTGAAGGAAACATTCGATGAGCGCATAATTTCGCGGAATGGACCTGTCAATTGGCCACCAAGGTCGTGTGATTTGACACCATTGGATTATTTTCTTTGGGGATATGTGAAGTCGCTCGTCTACACCAACAAACCAGAAACGTTAGGGGAATTGGAAGCCAACATTCGTGGCGTTATTGCCGACATACGGCCCCATATGCTCGAAAAAGTGGTTGAAAATTGGACCTGTAGAATTGGCTTTATTCGAGCCAGCCGCGGCGGCCACATGCCCGAAATCATATTTAAACATTAATGGCATAAAATTATCCTTCCAACAAAGCCAAATTGATGGACCTTAAAACGATTTTCTTGTGTTTTATTTCAATTCGAAGTTCTATACCCCTAAAAAAACACCCTTTACTAAGAAATTTTGATTTCCTTGCAATAGAAATCAATTATTTGTTTATAAATCGATTAATAATACTATTTTAATTTTTAATTCTGAACACCCTTCACCAACACAGGGTGCTCCATGCGATGACCCCGAATTGCACACGAGTTGTACACTTTTTAAATTTTTCCTCTGTCCTAATTTATATACAGGCCACTGTAAATGTTAATTTACATGCACATCTGCACTAAATCAGCTTATTTCTCAGTACATACTAAAGTTAATGCTTTGGGCGTATCCCCGTATCTAATTTCAACTGCAAAGACAAAAGCCGAAAGTCGTAAAGTTTTTACTGAACTAGCTGACCAACTTAGCATATATTATATATACATATCTGGGTAAAACAGCCAAATGTACTTTTGCGACTAAGAAAAATTGCTAAAAAAAATAAAGTAAAAAAGTAAAAATTTTGAAAAAATATATTCTTTGAAATTGTATGTCTACCTACATAAATTACCTTTTACCCAAAGCTGTGTGAACGTGGGCGTAAATCTAAGAAAATCTCAATTCACACCATCGGGAATTCATTTGCCTTTTTATCCTTTTCTACCGATTTTTTTGGCAAATGTCCTCATCATAATAATTCAAGTCAGATATTGCAGGCATAGAGCAAAAACGAAATACAGCAAAGCTAACAAGCAAAGCCAAATCAAACAATCAGCAGTGAAAAAAAAAAATATCAAAATTAAGGAAAACATGAAAAAACGACCAAATATCAGCTAAAAGTCCACTAACTACCAAAAATGCTTACTAAATAGCAGCAAAAATGGCATTCAACACCAAACAGCAGCGCACCGACAACATAATCACCAACATTTGGCACAGATATCTGCCACGGGCACTTTTTATCGGAGAGCGGAAAGCACCAAATAGCGTAAAAGCTCAAAAGAGCCGAAAAAAGTATGCGTTTGTTGGTCCAAAGAGGCATTGGCACTGTGTAGCAAGTTTGGGAAGAAATTTTAAGGTAAACAAGGTGGTCAAATACGAAGATATTTCTAAGAAATTGACAGTCAATACTCTTTTTTGAATGGGAAATTTTTATTCGTTTTCGTTTTTTTAAAATTGATAGTTTATTATAAAAATATGAGAAAATTACTCTAGCCTAGAACTGTACAATAATGATTACTAATCGTAATGATTACCGGTTTGATTAATTATTTTCTTGAAAATCCATTTAATGATTGATTAACATTACTTTGGGTTTTTAATAATAATTTTCCAATTAGTTAAAAAAAATAATCCAAAGAAATCATGATTTTTTACGATTATTAAAAAAAAATTAAAAGTAATTAAAACAATTTTTTGTGATTTTTTTTTGATTATTTCCAGTATTGTTGTAGAAGCATATAAATTAGATATCAAAAATACTGAAAACAATCAAAAATAATCCACAAAATCCAAAATTATCAAAAGTAATCAAAGAACTTTTTTTTGATTATTTTTGATTCTAATCGTAATCAATTAATAATTTCCTCTTCTTGAAAAACAATTAAAATAATCATTACCAACTAAAAAAGCAGTCTAATTATTTGATTACAAATTACTAATCAAAATTTAACAGGTCTGCCCTAGCAGGCATATTCCGAAAATCGTGCAGTGTAAAAATTCATGCTGACCACTATGTCTTAATTATTTTTTAAAAGGCTTTATTTGAATAGAGAAAGAAAATTGAGAAAGAACCGGCATTCCATTTCAAAAGCTGCTAGACTTCTTTATCAGACAAATTTCGGCATGTTTTGGTAACCATTAAGCCTAGTACTGTCTTCAAGTTTGAAATGTTGCAGCGAGTCCGAACATCATTTTAAATCACTTTTTTGATAAATAAAGTGGAACGAAGGCTGCTTTCATTATATTGCCACCTTTTTAAGTAGTTTTTCAAGAAGTGAAATCAATATAGACGTCTGAAAGGAAAGCCACCCTATCTCAGAAAAACACTTTAAAAATGTCCTATTTCAGAATTTGTTTCAAAAGCGGTCTACCACAAACTTCGATTGAAATGCGCTTTATATTGAATTTTTTTTTTAAAAACTTCCTATCGCTTCATTAATTCAATATATTTTCAGCTAATATAGAAGGTTCCGAAAGAAGTTCTAAGATGGCGCTCTTCAAACAAATTTTTATATAGGCAATTTGGTTTTATGTTTTTTAAAAATTTATTATTCTACCTGTTGAGCTATTCGAAAGCAAACTTGTGCCTCAATCTATTGTATATTAATCATTTGTTGGATCAGGCAAGATTCTCTGTGTGTATTTATGTTTGTGCGCACTAAATTAAAGACCTGCTGCATGAAACTAAATACTTTGTCCACCTTTGCTAACTTGAAATATAGAACACATCCTTGCAGTTGCTGCTATATTAAAAATTTGTATTCATAATAGAATTGTAGCACTCCAATTTTAGCCGCAGCCTGTCTGCGAGCGCTTCACTGTGCTTACAAACAATGATAGACGAACATTTGAAAATTCACTCACGTGTTTGTTGTATCGTTGCTGTTATTGTAATTGGTATTAGCGTTTTTTATATAGTTGTTGCTGTTGTTATGGTAATGCTTGTTACATTTCACTAGCCATAGTACGAGCTTTGAATATTGTCAAAATATTGTTGATGCTGCTATTGCTGCTGGATGCTTAGTGCTCACCAAGTTGTTGGTTTTGTTGTTGTTTTTGTGGTGTTTTAGTTGTAGGGCTGTCACGGGTTCGGTATTTGATTTTTATGCGCTTTTTGCTCTTTAACATGCTATTTCATATGGCCTATAGTTAGATTTAAAAATTTTTTTCTGTGCGATTTTCCCCTACCCACCAAAACTGTCTTTTATTTCTTCTATTTTTACTTTTTTTTCTATCTTGCGAAAGGTTTCTGTTTTCGTTTTAATTTTTTCCAATTTTTTTCCTAGTTTAGTCCTCTTTTCTTTATCCTTACAACTCGTTTCCCATTTTTTCCTGAACACTTACGACTGACTACTTCAATAACCAGCAAATGCTTGTGATTTTGTGCGGAAAAAAGCAAAAATGAAAGCCATATTTTTTATTTATACGAAATACTGAAATATTGTTGTTACTGTTTTTGTGTGCCTGGACTACATTTTACATTCGGGTTAAGGGTCAATTAGATGGTGTCAAATGGAGGGCAATTGCACTGCAGTTAAACGAGTTCAATTGCAGTTGGAGCGCGCAAGGCAAAATAAGAAAAATAAAACTTTAGGAAATCCCTATAAAAATTTAGTTGATTTTAAATACTTTAAAATCGTTGTGATCGGATTTTCTAACTGCGTGCAACACTAAAAACGAAAAGTAAATTTTTTAAAACATCTAAATTCTTTAAATCTCTCACAGCGCATACGGTTATTTTAGTAATAATTAATTAAGTGCTTTCGGTGTGAATAAAAAAAATACTTCTTTTTAGAGATAGTTTTTAGTAAAATGAAAAAAAAGAGAAATCCACCTAGTAAAAAACAGAAACTGTTGTGAAAAGCGGATTTTACAAGGTTGCGTTTATTCGTCTTGTTTTAAGCCTCTCTTTCCTGTAAAAGCATATTTTTCTAAATTTATTGGGAGTTGCTGAATTTAAGATCTCAATACTAGTTCGATATTGGATATATGCTCAACTGGAAGCAGCAAACAAGTTATGTAATGCTATGCTATGTTACGTTATGTTATGGTATGTAATATTATGCTATGTTATGTAATATTATGCTATGTTACGTTATATTATGTTATATTATGTAATGTTATATTATGTTATGTTATGTAATGCTATGCTATGTTATGTAATGTTATATTATGTTATGTTATGTTATGCTATATTATGTTATTCTAAAACGATTTCGTTCTTTCCAACTAACTGAAAGTGAAGTTAACCCTACTATAACATGCGTCATCATCATGCCTGACTGACCTAATAGGATAAAATATGAGCAATGTTTCAACAATGTTTTCTAACAGGCCCGTGCGCAGAAAATATTCCAAGGGGGGGATTTAAACTCAAGTTACGTAATCAATAAAAAAGATAAGAAATTTATTTTCGGAGTACGGAAATTTTATTGTCAAAATTCATATTTAGTTACAATTATTTAATAAATCAACTCTTCGAGGACCTGAAAAAAACTCTTTCAAAATTATTTGCGGTTCGATTTTGACATCGCGATGTACATTGAGTGAGGCTAAGCCTTTCAGACGATCTTCAGACATTGTTGATCTCAAATACGTTTTTAGTCATCACAAAGTTGAGAAGGATCGTTCATTCGTCGCTGTTGTCACAGGCAAAACTGCCATAACGCGAAGCATTTGGTTAACATTTGGAAACGCATCTTCATTACAAATATCGAGTGAGTTCTTTCTTTCCTCTCCGGCAATGAGATTCCGCCAAAGTTGTACATCGTTCACCCAGATCTCACGGGAATCGTCGTGCAGTATGATTGGAATAGTTGAGCGCAGGACTCTTCTTCGAAAATTTTCATTTAGTTGGGAAAAAGGCAAGCGAAATTTGATAAAAAATTGCGGTGATTTAAGAATCGATCCTGCAATTGTGTCAGAAACGAATCAATGTACGGTATGTAGATTTATTTATGGAAATAATCTTCAACTGAATCAGTTCGTACGTTGGAACGTGGGGTATGGTTCGACGCAATCCTTGGATTTCGCAATTCCATTTCGTATTGCTCGCTAATTTCGCTCACGGTTTTCAAAATTTGTCTGAACTCTCCCTTAGCGTTTTCTCTCCTTTCCATAAAAATTGGTTTCACAGCATCACCCAATTTGGTAGCCTCTCTCCCCGTATCATTGGAACCTCTGAGAGCAAATCCCTGTCGGCCACACAGGATAACTTTCAATAATTGGAATCATGCGTAGTTTGCTTTCATTCAGAAAGTCTAATTTTTGTTTCTACAGTTGCAAATCAATGGGTAAAACATTTTCTTCTTCGGTTCCCATTCTCAATCCCGCATTGCGGTTCAGTTATAAGTAATAAGGCAAATTCAAACCGCTTCACACATACAAGTGAATGCACGAAAGTAAATGACAATTTGAATACATATGCCCACCAAAAATTTGAACCTTATCTAAGCCATTTGGAATATAAATGTATGTTGAAATATCCCCAATAGCAGGAGGTTTGAACCCCTGAAAGCACCCCCCCCCCCTGCGCACGGGCCTGTTTTCTAAAGATAAATTCGGTTTCGAAAAACTGGAACTCGGCTAAGAAGTTTTGCTTAACTTGAAACTCTGAAGAATTTATTCGGAAATTTAGCGAATTAATTTTAATAGTGGTGATTTCTGAGCATATCCCCTGGATATATTGTAGAGAACTTAAAAATTAGCACACCATAGATGTTAGAAAAATCACGGTCCTATATACATCAGGTTTAAATGCCGGCCATATCAATATTATAATGTTTAACATCTATTAATATATTTAAAAATCTATAAACAAAGTTTCTAACGAATTTTTTACTTTCCTTTTATTGCAGGTAAGTTTTATGAAGACACGTACATTGCTTTCGTGTGTTATACAGACGCATATTTAACTTAAAGAGCAGGTAAGTAAAAGTAAAAATCTTAGTATTGTTTCACGGTACCTTGGAAATAATGCGAAATTATTATTGGAAACACTTCCGCATCATTGAGGAACTATTTTCTGCGTCATACAGAGATGTCATAACAGTTATTTTCGTATATATTCGAAAATATTTCAAGAGGTCACGAAAAAAGGGCTTCTAAATAATCCAAAAACGATCCGGGTTTATAGTAAAGAGTGTTAAAGTGACGCAAAGTGATCGTGAAAAAACTATACAATTGATGTTTAAATGGTTCTGAAATTATGCCTGAAACTATTCTTTTCAAAATGGATTCACACCTCGGCCTTGGTTGGCAACCCTCCTAGTGTATTACTGTGATGTCGGCGTTAAACATTTAGACCCCTACAATTTGTAGACAAAAGTAGAAGCAGCACTCAAAAAATTGAGAGGGAATGAAATTACCTCCTGAGAAGTATAGCGCCCCTAAATTATTTTTTAAAAAAGTGCTTAATATTTTTCTGAGTTCTTTTAATACTTTTTCTCTAACTGCCCAAATATCTCATTACAAATAAAAGCATAAAATTTTCATAAAAATTATCGTAAAATTTATATTTTATCCCTTAATCCCCTATGCAATGTCATTTGAGAACTCAATTATGCTCTTGCGGTAGAGCAAGTATTTAATTTTAATGTTAATCGTAGCATTCATAAATTCAAAATTGCTGACACATCTGCCAGTATAAATACAGTGCCTTCATCCTTACTTCCATGCACACATTTGTACTATATTATATTACTAGACGGTATAATGACAA
The DNA here is from genome assembly GCA_949987695.1 of Merzomyia westermanni. NCBI lineage: Eukaryota > Metazoa > Arthropoda > Insecta > Diptera > Tephritidae > Merzomyia > Merzomyia westermanni. The sequence goes on along the minus strand of OX465289.1, from coordinate 32,684,222 downwards.
TCAATCAATTTAAATTGCTGCTTACACGCTTTGTGTTTGTAATGAAAATAAATTTGAATTAAAACACTCTTTTCACTATCTTTAATTACACGAGTCCAAGTGTGAATAATTTGTTGTACCGGCAGTGCGTGTATTATCTCAGTTAAATAAGATTATCATATTTTAAAATTTTTTCAACAAATAAATTTTAATTTCAGAGCAATTAAATTAAGACTTAAATCTTTAGTTTGATCCATATGCAAGTATGTATGTTTTAATAATTAAATTTTATTTTGATGGACAGTATTTTATTAGAGCTTTAATTTGTTATAGCTACTAAATTCTCGCCTTTATTTTACGAATTTAGTAACTTTTTTAAGCTTATAACTTCCGCCTTGAAAGCGTTTTGACTTGGTCAGGACGAACAAACCTAACCTAGCCTAGTTTATAACTGTTTTCAATAATAAAAATTCCTTGGCCAATAAGGAAACCGAAAAAGCTAACTAATTATTATAATTAATAATTTCACGGGCCGCATATGCAAATTCTGTATGGTATAAATAATTTAACGACCCACCGAGTCAGTTCAAGATATCTTTATTAAATCATAGAAGAAGTCGAACTTGATCAGAGGAATTTCTATAGCGAACTTAATGGAATTTTATAATGTTAATTTCGTTTTTACTAAACTGACACCTATCCCTCTTTTTTTTTTTTTATTTACATATCTACAGGATGAAATAAAATGTGCATTTTAGTTCGACCTTGAATTGAATGAGCACATCACTTATATTTCCATTAGACTGTCTCAAAAAAATTTTCTTTTATTCTCGGAACACGTGCAGCAGTTTTACATGAAAATACGAGCCCACAATAATAGTCGCGTTTATAAATTTCAAATCCGAATATTATGTAAAAAAGCAAGGCAAACTTTCGCGTTCATCTTCAAATTAAAAGAGCAATTTTTCGAGCTACGAAAAAGGTATCTAAATAAGTTAAAAAATTATTTAAACAAAATAGTGTGCGCAATGGGTGATAAAAATTGAGGGAAATATAAGTTTAGCGGAAAAACAAAATATCGTTCTGATAGCCTAATGGTTTGCAGAACGTGGCAAAATTTTTCCGATGTAGCAGTCCAGCAGCTTCTGAAATGGCTCTTTATAACTATTTGTAACCGTTACCTATATACATTAGGGTGGGTCGATTTGTATGGACGAAAGTTAACCGATATCGTGCCATCGATTTTTCGATAGGTTTTGTGACTTGTTTTGGTCGAAAAATCGACTTTTCCAAAACCCGAAAATACAACTTTTTTTCAAAAAACTGTTATCGCCAACGTTTTTAGCGCATAATTTTAAGTGGGACAGGAAACATGATACAAATTCGTTTTCATCGAAAACATTTTTGCATGTATGCTGAAAAAACCCTTAAAAAAATGGCAAAAGGGAAAATTTTTTGACCAAAACACTCTCCAAAATCCAAAAAATATTTTTTTTTCCAAAAACTGTTTCGCCAACGTTTTTAGCGGACATTTTAAAACCAAACGAAAATTTTTTTTAGTAGGTCATGATAAAAACCTTAAAAATCAAAGTCGAAAAAAGTAAAAAAAAAATGAAATTTCGCAGGCTCGAAAATTATTTTTTTGGGTATGCGTAGTGGAACTTTTTTTTCCTGAGCCCAAAACCTATCGAAAAATCGATGGCGCGATATCGGTTAATAAATCGGCCCAGTCTAATATGCAATTATGTAAAAATGATATGTCTTTCGTATGACCGCGATGGATGTCTAAACGGCTAAACCGATTTCTATTATGTAAAAAGCACTTTCATGGCCTTTCTCTGTGAAAGCTTTTTAGATGAAAAAATTTTCAAAACTTTTAGGTGTTACTGCCGAAAAACCAAGACAGCTTTGGTTCATACTTATTTGAAATATGTGTTGTTGCTTTGGGGAACGTTTCTCACAAAACTTTATTCGATAGATGGTGCTGGAGTCAGTTCGAGTTATTGACCAAAATGTGGACCAGGTGTTTCCCTAAAAGATGTTTCTACGATATGGGTCTCAATTAAAAGGTGATGAAAGCAATTGTGCTTAGTCCCATGTGAGACCCCGTTTTCAAGATATTGACCAAAATGTGGGCCACGTGTGGCTTTAGAAAATGTTTCTACGATATAGGTATCAAATTTAACGTGTTGATTACGGTATTAGCAAGCAGTGGTTTTTAGGATAGGGACAGGGATAGGAATAGGGATAGCGATACGGATATTGATAGCTATACGGATAGTGATAGTGATAGTGATAGTAGTAGTGATTGTGGTGATAGTGATACTGGAAGTGATAGTGAAGAATATGGATCTAATATGAAAAGTTAGAATGGAGTAAACAACGTCTGCCGGGTCTGTCAGGTCTGCTATTTTTAATGTAAAAAAGAACAAATCGATCACCGGAGCCGATTCAAAAAGGTTTTGGCGATTTTTTACAGTTTTAAACTAAGGTTATCAATCAAAGTATCAAAAAGTAGGTATCCGTATGCTGATATTTGATTCCTATTTCGAAGTCACGAAAGTATTTATGTTGTTTAGAGGCAGCAAATATACACTTTTTTCCCAAACGGTCTAATATATGTAGGTTTATATGCACAGGTATGTATGTATGTAGATATATGTGAAAAAGATTTTGCTAACAATGACTACTGAATTTTTATAATGGATAATTAAATTATTTTCGCTTTTAATTTAAAAATGTGTTTTGTTTATGATATTTCATTTAATATGTAATTCATAAAATGCGCCCCTTCATTAGCAGCAAAAACAAGAACAACAACAACATAGAACAAAAATACAAGCAACAAGAGAACGAACTCCCCTAACAAAACTATTAATCGCCTTGAAAATTTTGCATTTTCATTTTCATTTCCATTTCAATGCGAATTCTCATAGAAAAACTCGTAGCGCGCTTCGTTAAATTACTATTTTAAATAATAATAACAACAATAAACTCAATTTCAACATTTTGTTGCACTGCCTGCCTTGCTATTATGGTAACACCTCCTTCACCACTACTCTCCATATAAAATATTTGTACTAGTTAATGTTTGTTGGCTTTTGTGTTGTTTTAAACTTAAGCGATTATTTTTGCTAATATTACAATTGTTTGCCAACACCAGCTAATAATAGTAGAAACAGTTGTTGTTGTTGTACATTGTTGTAAAACATATATTTTATTATTCGTGTGCAAAAATTTTACAGACTAAAAAGCGCTCAGCTGTAAACGAGACACATTATCGGCATGCAACATTAGCTAACGGACAGTTGGTGGGCGAAGGAGGGAGCATTGGAAAGTGAAGTTGGCATGTGGCAGACGTGCACAATATTTAGTGCAGCTATAGATATAGCACTTGTGGCAAAAACGCAAAAAAAAGAAGGAATATCCCTTGCGCTTTTCGTTGTTACAAAAATTCGTAAATTATTCTTTTTGTGGCGCATATTGTTTTTGTCTTTCTGTTTTTTTTGTAATTCTCATTTTTCATTCCGCATTATTTTTATATTTGTTTTTTTTTTTTACTTAAATATTATATTCACTGTGAATTCATCTACAGATTAGGCTTTGAGCCACTGCCGCCCAACGGAAAATCCATTAAAAATCGTTTGTGTAACCAACGTTTGTGGTGCGTGCTTTTTGATAGAACTTAGTAGGCAATTGGTAGGAGAGAAGTGAGCGAGCGTTAATAGTGTATGTATGTTAGGGGTAGCGATATTACTGGGAGTTTACATTTATTCAAGCATTACTTACACTAGAATGCATATGAAAATGTTGCTTGACAGACAACAATGTTTCTAGGCGGTGGAAGGGTGAGATTGCAGCTGTATGAAAATATTCAAAATTATAACCGAATGCTAGTTAGGATGTAAAGGATGAGACAGATGATGGTGGGCGTAATGAATCTGAAATTAATTTGAAATACCGATTTTATATTAATATTAGAAACCCCGGCCATGCTTCGCTGCGTCTCGGAACTTAATAATAGAATGAGTCCTATTTTAATAACTATATCTCCGAAAACAGTTGAGATATTGCAATTAATCATATCGCGTATTGCAGCACTCATTTGCAGCTTTCTTTTAATACCCATATTGCACTACCACATTTATTGCAATAAGCCATACCCTCAATTTAAAGTTAAATATCAATTATAAAGCTATTGTCAGACGTTTAGCGCACTTAGAAAAAGTTCAATATAATGATCGTTAAAATGATATGTAACTAAACTAAATCCGATTTTTTTAACTAAATATATTTAATACTTCATTATAAGATAAAATAACTTAAAGTAGACAATTTTCGCTAGTATAAATATAGTAAACTAGAAGTAATTCTTATTTGGTTAAAGTTGGATTTGAACAAAGACTTAGCGCAATTTTGACTTCTGTCAAAAATACGAAACGTTTGTAACAATTGCAAGCAAATTTTTTATTATTATTATTTCCCATATCAATATTTGGTAGCATAATCATTATTCTGTATAATTGCTTCACATCTGCTTGGTAAACTCTCTATTAACTTTTGGCATCTGTCCAAAGGAATAGAGTTCCATGCTTCTTGTACACCTTTCCAAAGTTCATCGATATTTAAAAATGTTTTTTTGTCCAACCATCGTCTTTACATCACTCCACAAGTTCTCGATTGGCTTTAGATCCGGTCTTTGCGCTGGGCAATCGAGCTGGGTAATATTTTCTTGCGAAAGCCAGTTTTTGACCACTGCAGTAACATGTTTGGGGTCGTTTTGGTGCATAAATATCCAGTTTACAGCCTGTAACTCGAAATAATATGGTTCCACATTATTTCTGAACATGTCAACATACATATGCTTATCCATATTTCCTTCGGTCTTGAACAGCGGCCCAACCCCGTGCCACGGAAATGACTCCCAAACTTTCAAGTTCCCACCGCCATATTTAACCGTCTTTTTTGTGTACCCTGGATTGGTTTCTTGATTTTTGCACGATGTATATAAGTTTTTCCATCAGGACCGATGCGGTTTATTTTCATCCGTAAAAAGTACTCGTTTCCAAAACTCTGTCTTTTCGAAGATATGCCTACGCGCAAGTGACAAACGTGTTTTAATATTCTTTTTTGACAGGAGCGGTTTTTTTCCGCTTACGCGCCCAAATATTTTATTTTCATTCAGGCGCCTTCGCACAAGCTTGCTGGACACAACTAAGCCCAATTGTGCCCTTACTTTAGCCGCTATCGTTCGTGAAGTCTTAAAACGATCCGTTAGACTTTTTCTCACAATTATTTGATCCTCACGGAGGGAAGTTTTACGTGGCGGAGCTTTAAGAATTTTCTTTTGTTTTAATAAATCCGACTTGACATCTCTGATGGCAGTGTAGACCATTTTTCTTGAACAAAGCACAATTCTGGAAATCTATACTTGATTGGTCCCCATTTGGTAAAGGTGCCCTATTATTTTTCTTTGCTAAACTGAACAACATTTTTCTTTAGCCACTTTAACAAAAATTTTAATAATATACGTTGTTAATTAAATATTCACCATAAAAACGAGTTATTTGCGGAACCGATCGCAAGTAATAGCAAAACACGTGTAAGTGCGCTAAATCGTTGTCCAACGTAATTGAAACAGAAGTCAAGCAAAAATAACAAATACGAAAGAATTATAACGGTTATTTTTTGGGAATTTGAAGAGTTCAATATAATACACTTATTATGCTAAAAATAAAATTAGGAAATTCACACTCTACGAGTATTAAAAGTAACTGCATTATTTATCAGTACAACAGAAAGTTCGCTAAACTACTGACCAAAGCTGTACAAGGTGGCGCAAAAGTAATCCTCCTATCAGAAAATGCTATAAATTTTGCGATTGGCCCCTAAAGTCAGTTCTGTGTTGACATTTGTGTAGTAAACACATGCGAAATACACGTTAATAAACAATGTGATGCTACACTGCTCCAGAACGCGGAATATTGCTGACTATTTATTTGGCCAATAATCGGTCGGGGCCAAACGGTTACTGTGAATGGTGAGCGCTACAGAGCAATGATCAACGAGTTCTTTTTGCCGCAACTTGATGAATTGGGATTGGAAAACATGTGGTTCCAACAAGACGGTGCAACAGCACACACTGCACGTGCCACAACCGATATGCTGAACATCGGAAGCTTACTTTTTCGCCACCTTGTATATCGTTGAAAGTGACATTGCATTCTACTCAGCAGTTTTTACTGAACTTGGTATTAGATATTAAATAGTTATTAACGTAACATAAAAAATCATGACACAATAAAAGATAACATAACATAACATAGCATGCCACAATAGAAGATAACATAACATAGCATGACACAATAAAACATAACATAACATAACAAAACATAACATAACATAACATAACGTAACATAACACAACATAACATAACATAACATAATAGAATATAACAAAACAAAACATGCCAATCTGCGAAAGGACAACAACGTTAGAAATACTCTCCTAAACAATTCATGTAGTTTATTTGCTGTATTTTCGGATCCTACTTTTTTTGAAATGCCTATGTATCATCGTGAGCCTTTGAGCTGCATCATTACTTTGCCATTTTAATGACAACTTTTAACACCACTTAGAGCTGAGTACAAAACTTCCACATTAAATCTACCGTAGCTCGCCAGTTTTGTTTAGCCTTTCAGCAATTCAAAATTTTCCAAAGCTATAAAATTGTAGTTGGTATAAGTCTCGTGTTTTTCAGAATAGGTTTATACCCAAATAAATCTAGTTGTATAGAATTATTTTCCATCTCTGGGTTGGTGCTTCTCTACGTGCTCCAAAGCGCTGATAGAAAAATAACTTAACTCTGTAAAATATATGAAATCTTAAGAAAATCGTAAATTAAAAGCAACAACGATAAATATAAGCCATGTTAAGCTTTTATTAGAACGAAAAATATACTCGAAGGTGAAAGCCAAGCAAAGTAATTTCAAGTGCCAAATTCAACATAGCTTCAAACACACACACACACCTCCACACATCTTTACTAGATATGTCAATCTAGCCTTTGAGTTACACGCACGTATGCCAAAGCTCAAGTCACAATCAGGAGTTCGTAAACTCATTTCACACCCCAACAACAAAATCAAGTAGCCACAGTGTAAACACACGTTTGTTGAGGAGCGCATACGCCATAAAGTAGACTACATAAATTTAAAACTTTGCATAAAAAGTGAAAAGCCAGTAAAAGTACTTAAACATTTTATGTCTTCTTCAATGCTGTCTCAAGGAGTACTATGCGAACGCGACGTCTGCTGCGCGCTGCTTGAACGTACTGGCGGTAAATTAAAAACAAATTTTTTTTTGCTCAGGGTTTCTCACACCTCCAGCACAGCAGCAATTTATGAAAAAAGTAGCTTTATTCGATTTACTTCCTTTCATTGTGCGTCCTTGCGTGTTTTCATTCTTGTCGAATACCTTTCTTATGACACGCAAAGCAGGCTATAATGTGCCACACACATACATACATATATTAAGTGGATAAATAGGTAAGACATTTTTATATTTATGTACTGTGCTGAAAATGATTTTTGGCCTTGCGAGGTCAATGCGGCAACGTCGTCGTTAGCTCTGTATCAGATAAGAGAAAACGAAATTAAATTGCAAACATTAACGCTTTGCGTGAAACCCACCGCCCACCCATCTGTCTTTAGTTATGGAAATGATATGATCTCGGTGGAGCAAAAAATTACGCATTTTCTATTTACAAAAAAAAAAAGAACAAAAAATCAAGAAAATTTATGAGCCTTAAGTTATATGTAGAGATTGTGTGCGTGGGATGCTGAATGAGTGATGCTTGCTTGGCGCAATAATTATATGGCATGTCGTCAAAATTTGATTGTCGTAGTAAATATTTAGCATAATTGTAGGCTTCCTGTCCCGCCGATACTGTAGTAGCTTTCTATTGAAAAAACTGTGTGACATTTTAGTGTAAATATTTGCGAATAGTGCCGGTCAAAGTTAATTGTTTGTGACACAAAGTCAAACGAAGCTGCGGCTGTAGCGCTTAAAAATAACAGCAAAAAATGCAAGCCCAAAAGTATGTTTCGGATTCACTGCTGACTAAGAATGCCGTCTAAAACTTCTTATCCTGCAAAAAATGCAATTAGTGTATAATGAATCCGGGATGACTCGCAAATTAGCTTGCGACCAATGCCAGTTATTATCTCTTTGTATGGGTTGACGTGATCTCTTTTGTTTGAGCATGAGACTAATTGGTCTTGTTCATGCCTAAAAGGGTAGTGTCGCACAGATTTCATTTGTTTCCCTACGGGTAAGGAAGCACTAGTTTACTTTGAACACCTAAAAGTAGGCTAAAGAAATTAAAATCGACTTATCCCAACTATGCCTATTACGAAATAGTTTATCCCACTGTGGACGAAAGGTATTGACGCCGGATCACTCTCTTCAGAGATCAGTCCTACGATTTTTTACAGGGTAGCGATAAATCTGTGGCAATAAGCGAGAAAAACCAAACTCAAGACAGGACAAAAATGAGATATTACCACTGACTGATCACACAAATTTATAAGGCTTTTGCACAAAAATTGTGGATTTTATGGACAAAAAACTATATCTCAATCCCATACATTTATACTACAATTTCAACTTCCAAAGCGCTCTACTGAAAAACTAAAAAAAAATTACTTCGTAGTTTTTCCTTATTTTCACAGAAATGATGCTAATTGAAGATACAAGGCGAGGCAAGGTTCAGCTCCCTTTTTCTCTCAAGTATTGTACTCTCCGGTACAAGCAGCTTTCTCTAGACTTTGAGCCATCGGCTATTTATAATCCAAACAAAGCATAGTCGTCAAGTCCCTGGATCAGAGGTCAACTTTCACATCTCTACCTTCTAGGTCAGAGCATCCCGGGCATAAATGTGCTACCCTTTTGTTAGGAGTTATGATGTGTTCTGTTTTCTTACTACGCTCTTACTCACAGATTTGGCGTATCGTAAAGCTTCGTTGGAAAGTATACTAATCATGTCTGAAGGTGCACTGTTAGTTCCAATAGGTTTGACTTTAGTTTTTTCACAATACGTTTAATATAAGCTTATATACGATACCTAGGAGTATGATGCAGAGGTAGACTGCTTGGTTTACAGGATCGCCACTTTTGTGTATTAATCAGATAAAACCTAAATTCCAAATCTTAGGCATGCGATCGTCCGAACTTATTTTACATAATATTTAGGCTTTGCATATGGTGTAAGGCTGAGCTTCTCATCCAATTTGGTAGTGATATAAATCGGCCGAACCTGCAGATTTTATGCTGACTCAGAACGGCATCTGCTAGGGTAAATTACTTTAAGCTGAGAAATTTTTCAAAATACACTCGGAGGTTGTCTTCAAAAACTTTGTCTAAACCATTTTTGTGTCTAAGTACTTAAACTTCGGATCTCTTTAACATTACCAGCATGCCAGAGTGAAAACCCCTATTAAAATCGCTTATACGACATAAACAAAACAAACATATTTTCAGGCGCAGCCTTTTACATACAATACGCAACTCTACTCATCAAACGCAATGCGCCTGAAAGCATGCAACTCAAACGCTTCAAGCACCCGAAAAAGCGCGTGTTAAATATAATTTTTTGTTTATTCAACTTTTTGTGCTAGTTTTTGCTTTGCTTTCATAACTTTTTTCCCCCTTATTTTATGCTATTTTGATTGGCCTTGCCATTGCATAACTATCCTTACGGCTCCACTGTTTACTCAAATTCCTTCCTATGTATCTTGCTGCCAGCTGTGATGATATGCTCAGACATAAGTACCAATCCATTTGGTAGTTTTCTTTTTCTATGTATGCCTTTTTCAATTGAGTGCGTGGTGCGGGGCGCAACATTTCTATTCATGTCCTTGTTTGCGTGTTTGCCCTCATTTTGGCAAACAAGTACACGAAAAATGACTCAATACGATTTATTTACCTTTCTACTTGATTGCACAGCAAATTAAGGTGTTTAGCTGTTTACTTCCTGGCACATAATTCTATGGTACTTTTTTATTTTACTATTATTTTATTATTATGGGAACTCGGGAGTTTAAATGCAGTTTATGATGAAATGAATTAAACTTATTGAATTATGGTAGTGGATAGAAAATTGATAACTTCACTTTGGGTTTATTTGACTGATAAACTTCAACTTCCTTTCCATAATACGATGTTTGGACTTGACAGTGCCACCTTACTCTAAGTTGAAGCAGGAGATTAAAGGTGGGACGGCAAGGCATCAGAGCTGTAGATCAGACATTCATAGTTAGATATGAGCGTGATTAAGGCTTTGCGAAAGTTGCAAAGCCTGTCCGTTTAAAGCCTGGCGTAAATCGTATAGGTGAAGTTTGATAACACAGCTGCGATCGCCACCAAAGTAAAAAGTCGCAACTCTCAAGTCACTGGCTTGCCGCACTTGGGGAAAGGACAAAGAAACGTTGCTGGCAACGTGCAAAGCAATTAGCTAGCCGGTTCTGAGGTACGCCTCGCTACTATGGACGTCGGGGCTATCGAACTCCATTCCCCGTAACACCATCTCCACATTGAGGCAAAAATGTTCGGTGTTAAAGAGCTTAATGAAATGCTAACCTGACCACTCTTGTTCAACTGTACACACAGAGTCCGTAAACTCCTTTATCAGCTCCGGCCCAGTGAATGCTGTTATTCAGCCGCAAGTCCTAACTGTTGCCGAAGACAAACGCGTACTCCCAAAGAAGACAAGAGTCACCCGCGCTCAAATTCGATCTGGATACTGTAAGAGATAAAACTCTTCTCTATTCTGACATGCTAGATGTTGGCCCTGCATGCGGTGTGTCTTCCCATGACATCAACCATCTGTTCAACAGTTCAACAGGGTAGACTCTTCTGAACTCACTTTATCTCACTCTAGCCCAACCCTATTGATGATAACGCTAGGTAAGGAAAGTGACGACTAGCCAGGCTATAACAACAACAACAACAACACGAATTAGATCGCTTAGATCTGTTGAAAACGACAAAAATCGCCTAGATCTGTTAAAAAAAGGAATAAGAAGAAAAAATTTACATTGAAGATGGCATAACGACGAAAGCATTTAGTCTACAAATCAATTTTGATTAGAGATTACTTAAAGTCGTGCAGCTATTCAGCAATAGGTTTATTGTAAGTTTCCCAAAATCTTCATTACTGAGCCTAGCAGGAGGGGGTCCACAGCAAGTGCTCAGCCCTTATACACTGGGATTTCTAGGATGGTATGGGAAGCATGCAAGCAAGCACTGGGTCCCGAAGCATGCTAATATTGTCCCAATTGATAACTTGTTAATGGAGTGTGCTCTTAACAGATGGGCTACGACTCTACGAACGTTACTTCTTGCAGGGTCATCCTTTTGATCTAGCTCAAGCGGTATAGGGTGCTCATTTTGTGCACTATAGCTCATTGAGTTCTGTTGATCTGTGATCAGAAGGGACGCTGCGCGGCGAGCTTCAACACATTGAAAAAACCCTTCATACTGCAGTTGACAGTAGAATGGCGAGGTGAAATCGTCCAGTAATTTTATGCTTAGCATACCAGCTTTTGCCATAACTAGGTGTAGGTACTAAGGCCTTAGATTCGGTTTTCCAAAGGACGTCTAAGGTTTCGAGCTCAACCTTATTTGGAATTATATGTTTATGCAGCGATCTTTAAACTGAATATTTTCCAAGTGAGCGTTTCTGTAACCCAAAGGATTTCTAAAAGCTCTAAATACACTAGCCAAAAAATACGAGTAATCTTTTTGATGCAACCCCAAAGATGTTTAGCACACATGTCTTAAATTAGCTCAGTTTTAAAAATTTTTAAATTGTTTCAGTTACTGCCTACTTGCTGCGTTTAGCCTAAACAAGGAAAAAAAAACCAACAAAAGCGCAAACAAATCATGGAAAAAACGAAAATAAGAGTATTACATCGTTATGCTGAAAATATTTGCCTTACTGACAATAACTTGTCATTACTGCGTTAACTTTTTAAATAAAATTGCTGCAGGGCCGGATAGCTTAGATGAGCAGTTTAGGGTGTCGATATGACAAATGTCAGCGACAGGAGGGAAACAAAAAATTGTATGACGTTAAAAGGATCAGATGCAATAAAAAAAGGGCCACAAACAAAGAAGAGGGCAATACTAAAAGGGCGAATGCATTGAATGAAGAAGAAGAAGCACACAAATAAACGAAATTGAGAACTGTAAAACGGTACAAATTAAGAAACCCATAAAATAGATCTGTCACAAGGGATGCTGCTGTTTGGGAAATGAGTGCCGCCAGCACAAGTATTTACACTGCCATTACAGGAAATCCCATTAATTGCGAAAAATCCCATTTAAGTAAAAAAAGGGATGAAATTGAAAAGGACTTGAGAACTTTGAGGCATAAGAAATATTTACGATTTTACAATACAAAATGCCATAAAATAATCGTTATGCATAAATACCCTGTAGGAAAATCAGTTAACTATAAGTCGACTACTAGTTCACTATTTTTCAGCTAGCTTTATCTTTCCCTCAACTACTTTACATTGCTTTTAGCTGACTACAAGTTGACTACTTTTATGTTGACTTGTAGCCAGCGCAATAGTAGGTAATTTTTGGAATTTTTGATTCCTATACTTATTAGATAATTAATATATAAACTTTAATTATATTCTGGTTAATGTGTGTTCATGTGTATCATGCATAAATATTTGAATGTCCTGCTCTTATAACATAACCATGTTGAGGTATGCACATTTTCAATGAAATCGAAATATGAAATAAAAATTTATTGACTCTAATGAAACAAGTGACATATAAAAAAATACAATTGGGTGTTTTGTTAGCTATCTGATATTCAAGTGTCTAAAAAAATGTTAGATTAAATTTTTCGATTGAATACTTAATGACTTTGAAACCAACTAATAGTTAGACAGAATAAGACGACTAAAAGTTAGCTGGTAAAGAAGTCGGCCCCAGAATTCCCCAGAGGGTATATATACATGTGTATGTATAGTCGAAAATGAAAAATGTGTGTTTGAGGAATTTAAGCAGCGAAGCGATGAGAATCTAAATACCACGCTGCTTGTGCTACGAAGGTGCATTGACTGTGGTACGGGTAACCCTCGATGTAAGTTACATTTATTATGCCATTTCGTTGCGGTGATTTGTAAAAACGTTTTCGAATGCCAAACAAAAGCGGTGGATGATTAAATGAAAAAGCGTACCAAATGACATGCAGGCCAGGCCCGGCAAACAAGCAGGATTTCAATAACGTGGTGAGAGTGTTGAGCGCAGGAGTAAGATGTGACGGTTAGTTTGCATACGAATTATTTCGGTGCAGTGAAACACCAAACTAGTCAGAAAAAATACTTGTTCTCTAACTTATTTCAAACTGGACTAAAAAACCCAAATCTGAGCAACCATTTCCAGTTGTAAATGAGCAAGCGTCCTTTGATAGTAAGAATAGTAAATTTTAAATGGAACAAGGTTATATGTTAAGAGAATTGTTACATGTAAACGAGAAAGCTTCAGTTTAAAATAAGATTAGTCAATGGTAAGTAAGATTAATCAATTGTAAAAAAAAAACAAAATTCTCATTTACAAATGACGCTTTCTCATTTTTCTATCTACAATTGACTACTCCCAATTTCCCAAACTCCCAATAAAATAAAATAAAATAAAAAAAAGTGGTTTGAAAGGTTTCGGTGTTGGCGAGACCAATTTTCAGGAAAAAATAGAAGCAGCACACTAAAAATTGGTAGAGAAGCTCGGCTTAAATCTCCCCGGGATATACGAGGTGTGTTGAAAAAGTATCGCGAATTTTGAATTTTCGCTGGTTACGTATATTCGAATTTTTTGTGGCGTTATGTTGGTACTCATGTCTCTCACTTATGCCGACAAGCTCGGCCATTTTGAATGTTCAGTTAATTGCTTTGCTTGCACGTGTTTTGGATCGTCTTCGATTTTTACGCGAAATTCGTACCAAAATTGCTCAATTGTGACCAAAAACAGCATCGCATGAACATTGCTAATGAGATGTTAAACTCTGTCCGCGACGACCCAAATTTGCTCCAGAGGGTCATAACTGGTGACTAATTGTGGGTTTATGGTTATGACGTGGAAACCAAAGCTCAATCATCTCAATGGAAGCTGCCGCACGAACCAAGACCGAAAAAAGCGCGCCAAGTTCGGTCGAATGTGAAAGTTTTGCTGACAGTTTTCTTCGATTGCAGGGGCGTGGTGCATCATGAGTTCTTGCCACAGGGAAGAACGGTCAATAAGGAATATTACCTGCAAGTTATGCGCAATTTGCGCGAAGCAATCCGCCAGAAACGCCCGGATTTGTGGAAGAACAAAAATTGGCTTTTGCACCACGATAACGCCCCTGCTCACGCATCGTTGCTTGTGCGCGACTTTTTGGCCAAAAACAACACACTAATGATGCCGCAGCCACCGTATTCCCCAGATCTGGCCCCCTGTGACTTTTTCTTGTTCCCTAAACTGAAGAGGCCCATCAAAGGACGACGTTACGCTTCTCTTGACGAGAGAAAGACGGCATCGAAGGAGGAGCTGAACAAGATACAAAAAAATGATTTTTTGAAGTGCTTCGAAGATTGGAAAAACCGTTGGCACAAGTGTATAATATCTCATGGGGATTACTTTGAAGGGGATAAAATAGATATTCATGAATAAATAAGTAATTTTTGAAAAAACACAAAATTCGCGATACTTTTTGAACACACCTCGTATTGCTCGAAAGATTTTTTTTATTCTCATATCCAAATACCGATTTCTCATTTTCATATAACATTTTCTCATTTTTATGTCAAACTTTTCCATTCACAAGTAGCTTATCTCAAATTCAATTTAGTCTTTCGCATATACAACTGCCTATTTTCAACTACAAATTACGCTTTACCATTTGCAAGAACCCAACCTCATTCACATTTGGCGCTTTCGTATTTATATACGACCCTTTCTCGTTGAAAACTGGAAATAGATTTGTCAACGAGAAAGGGAACTAATTAATTGAACGTGGAAAAAATTTTAAGTTTGTTGTTCTCTGCAACAGATCTCTAAACTGTGAGTCCATATAACCGTAAACTGTTTCCAACTAAAAGATGTATTAAGCTGTAATTTTTTTGGTATTTTTCGGACTAGTCTGAAGTTGATGTGTTTCTCTTGGAAATGTAACAATTCGTCATACACATCTCCTTTAACATAACAGTTGCTTATATGGAAAAAAAGGGAGTAGGCTGACTCGTTGCGCTTGGTATTCGTACTACTTTTGAAGAACTTTATAGCTACTTGGTTGGATTGCTGGGTTTCTTGTGTGTGTGTGTGTGAGTCCGAAGTTGTTATTTTTCCTTTACCATTCACATCCCCCAATTTCAGTTTGCATGCATATTTTTTTCCACCGCCCCTTTGAGAGCATACCAAGGACGTATCGATGACCGTTGCTTTGTAAATCTTTCTCTGTTAGCTGGTAGAAACAGGGTGTGTCATTCAATTGAGGTGCTCTATAAAAAGTTATTTGTCGGCTGATTTGTAAACAGTGCGGTCTTCTTGCTTTCTGTTTTACATCCACTCTGTTGCTGTCAAAATATTTGAATAGTCGAAACTCATTCCACTGTTGGCAATGTCCTAATCACCGAACTCACCTTATTTCTTTCCCTTAAGGTAAATCCTTGTAAAAACATTTGTCTAGGAGCTCATGTTGTTGTAGTGCTTGGAACAGTGGTTCGACCTGCATAATAATAGGCACGTCCAATTCAAGAATTGTCATCAATCTCTTCTAAACGAAGTCCTAAGAAATCTGCACTTAGAGTAGGTTTGGAACCTAATGTGTTTGTTGTTAGAAGTATTTGCTCTGTTGAGTAGTTAAAAAGATGACTTAGATCAAGAGAGCATATACTTCATTGTTGTATTTTGCAAAACTTTTCTATAGAATGCTTCGTCAGCCGGTTCTCCTACACAATAATAGTCCTTATTTCTTGACTACAAGAGTTATTGAGTGATTGAATTTAGTTCGAAAAAAGTATCTTGAGCTTTACCCAGTTCCAAGTTGATCGTGGGACCTATAGACGAAGGGTTTTCTGTAAATTGTCAACAAAAGTATGATTATCAAGATTATAAGGAATTTATATTATCTGTACTTTTGTATATTCGAAGGCGTGTTCTATTCGAAATCACAACGGTACTCTCTAGTACGTTCGAGTTTACTGTAGAAGATATTCGAAAATAGTAAGCATGACTGTTTTACAATTGTCGAAAAGAGAACGAAGGCAAAACAAAACAAACAAAATTTAATGCACTACGATTTAGGAAAGAGCTCTAAATTAACCAAATTAAACTAAAATATATACAAAAGGAGTCTGTTGTGTTATGATTTGATGAAGGTGAATTTATATTGATAGAGCGAGTGTAGTTGCCCTAAAAATTAACTTCTGATTTTAACAAACTCTAATTATTTTATTGTGATCATAACTACTTACATTTTTGTGGATCTCCGTTTGCTAATTTGTTGGGAATAGAATTATATAACATTCGACCATTTCGCTATTTGTTTTCGAAACAGGGAGTACCAAATATGCTGCAATCGAAAAGGGTTAGATCAAATAACATGGGAACAGTAGGTGCTACTCGAAAATTTCATACAAAACACGAAACTCGAAATGGAACCAATTTTCTTTCAAGGCTAACTACAAAGTAGAGGCGCAGGTCCTAACATCGGTGAGAATTTCACAAAATCCTCGGGCAGTCTCTTAGTTATAACAACAACGGTAGAATTCACAGCAATGCCTTATAGAGAATATGCTTACGTTACTTCTGTACAACTCTAAGCTGCAGTTTGAAGTCAACGAATAACTGCCACACCCTGTAATTCCGTTTTCGCTTGCAAGTATGTTTGCATAGGACTAGTAAAAAAAACCTTATCCGCCTTGTATGGTTGGCTAAATGTTGCTAAGCACCGGCATTATCCTCATTATGCGTATGAATACATACATACAGGGTGGCTGATGAATTTTGCTACATTAAGAAACTCAAATAATTTTTTTTCAGTGTATGGAATTAATTTTTCTTTTATTCATGTTAAAGCTCATTAAATTTTATTAAATATAGCTTAATTAGTTTTTAAAATAATGGAATTTAAATGCCCCCCCTGCTCGTCGATGCATGTGCGGCATCTTACCAAAAAGTTGTTCATTACTGCTTGGAGAGTTGAGACAGGAATAGCCGCAATTGTTTCTCGAATGGATTGCCTTAGTTCATTCAAATTTGTTGGTTTTGCTTTGAAGACTTCCTGTTTGCAATAACCCCACAAGAAAAAGTCAGGTGCAGTAAGGTCAGGCGACCTGGGTGGCCAACGCAATGTGGAGTTTCTGGATATCACCTTATTGGGAAATTTTCGTCGCAATTCTGTCATAACAGGTTGGGCTATATGAGGAGCTGCACCATCTTGCTGAAACCACACAGAGTTGAAAGAAATTCTCATTCGGCGTAATTCTGGATAGAAAAACTCTCTCAACATGCTCAAGTAACGGTCTCCAGTAACCGTAACGGTGTGACCGTTTTCTTCGAAGAAGTAGGGCCCGACAATGCAGCGTGATGAAACTGCACACCACTCTGTGACACGAAGTGGATGCAATTCCGTCTCATGGAGTATCTGTGGGTTGGAAGCACTCCATATTCGACAATTTTGTTTGTTTATGTTGCCGTTTAAATCGAAATGGGCCTCGTCAGACATGAAAAGACAGTTCAACATGTTTCCATTCTCTTCCACCATTTGAAGCATCTTCTGGCAAAATTCCAAGCAAATCGGCAAGTCTGCAGCGTTCAGTTTGTTGGCCATTTGAATTTTATATGGGAATAAGTCCAAATCTTTGTGCATAATTGACTGTAATGACTGTCTGCTTACACCCATTTGAGCAGATAAGCTTCTTGTCGAAACACGTGGATTGTTTTGTATGGCAGCAGCTACAGCAGCGATTGTTTCCTCCGTTCGAACTGAAGGGTTTCGATGGTAAGGTCTTCTGTTGACTGTCCCATGCTCGGCAAAATTGTTTACAAGTCTTATTATGGTCCATCTGCTCGGAGGATTGCCGCCAAACGTGCGCCTATACTCTCTTTGAACCGAAACTACGGACTCCAGTGCGTGATAGCGGCGGACAATCCAAATTCTTGTTTCAGTGTCCCAGTTATCCATTTTTGTTAAATGTAAAAGTCAATCTGCAAAATAAAAAAAAATTAACCAGATTCATTAAATAGAAAAAAAGTTATTTTATTTTTTTTTGGTAGCGGCTTTCATTAGCCACCCTGTACATACACTAACAACTGCAAACAACTGTAAAGACCCTGTAGGGAAACTAGTAGCCTGTAGAAAGCGTGACTTTTTGATAGTTATTAGAATTTGTGTTTGTTTGTCTCTATGTTTGTACGCCCATCAATCATGAACCGGTGCATAAAACTAAATGCAGTTTTCACCAGTAGGATGCTAGATGTCATAAGTTAAGAGTCCGACAGATAAAAGTGGTATCAAAATGTTTTCATACATGGAGTTAACATCAAATATGCCTATTTCTGTTCATAATAGATATTAAATAAAAATGCATAAGCGAAGTCTAACTTAGAGAAACTAAAAATTCTTTGAACTTCTGTCTATCTGTTTGCATATAAATATGTTTGACTGAATGACTACTAAATAAAATTGAATTATTTTTCCATCTTCAAAGCGCTGAAGCCCCGCAACCGCGAGCATCGCCTCTTAAGTAAAATTCCTGTTAAGGTTTAGGTTGTAGAGTTTTCGTGTTCAAAAAGTTTGGACTTCAGAGTTTAGTCCCGTTTTCTCTGCAGGCCATTTTCTACTTGTAAATATGTTAGAATTGGTACGTCCATTACCTTATCCGGCGTTTTGCTTTTGTTTTTGGTTGTCCTTTTACTGCTTTTGTTCCCAGACATATCAATATCCTGCGCACGGCCGCGTTCACATTTCAGGTTGCAACTTCAATTTTCTTTGCAACGATTCCTGCCACTACCTTACCATCAAATTTGTTGTTGTTTTTATGTGAGTGAACCTTGTTTTGGGCTGCTTGTTGTACTTTCCTACTAAGCGCTGCCTTTTGTTTCACTTTACTTGGGTATAAGTGAGTATGTGTTTGTGCATCTTCAGCTCTCTGCTCTCTCCCTAGTCAAGTTGTTGCACTGATTGTGCTTAGTCTCTTTGGCAATTTTTTGCACTTTGTTTGAAGTTGAAAAATCACAGGGGACCATTTGATTCACCAAAGCCGAAACACAAACTCATGCAAAAGACACACATACACTTACGCAAGTACTCGCTTACATATGAGTCCCATATGCCTTGAAGCCTGAACTCCATGACTACAATCCTTTTGCAGCCTTCTTCTTGAAGGATATGATGGATTGGTTTTTTGACCGAAAATTTGCCTCTTAGCTAGAATTGATGTTTCATATTTATATTGAGAAAATATTATTTATTTTCTGAATATCAAGTTATATTTCTTATTATAAATTTGTATTTTCTTAATTTGAAATCAGATTCTGATTATCAAATTTTATATCTGAATATCAAGTTATATTTCTCAATTTCTGTTTACTAAGCCGCATTTTCTCGGAATTAGTTTACATTTTTTATTATTAATTTTTGTTTTCTAAATATAAACCTACATTTTCTCAAAATTGGAAAAGTAAAGACGTCTGTCATCACACCTTCCCTAATGAATTACTCAGAGTAATGGATTGTATAGAAAGGTGAGACTGGCCTTGACAAATTCCACAAAAAATTCTCGGTAGAAAGTTACTTACATATTTTTTGTAATTTGTTAGTTTATGTAATGTTGCGTTATGTTATGTTTTGATACGCTATGTTATGCTACGTTATGTTACGTTATGCTACGTTATGTTATGTCATGTTATGTTATTTTATGTTATGTTACGTTATGTTAGGTTATTTTATGTTATGCTACATTATGTTGTGTTATGTTTTGTTTTGTTATTTTATGTTATGTTATGTTATGCAAGCTAGTTTATGTTGTTTTATGTATTTTTGTATGCTATGTATGTCTAACAACGCTATGCTATATCATGTATGGTTATTTTATTTCATTCTTTTTAATTTGTTTAACCACATTTAAATGTTAAAGTTAACTCTTTTAAAATAACTTGAAGGCAAAAACAAGCTTAGTCCATTCAACCTACAAATCTTCCAAAAGCTACGCCTACCATCCGCCATGTCGATCTAATACCATTCGGTGTATTGCGAAATGTTATACATAGCTATATACTACATGTAATTTTACTTATTTGGAAAGTTTCAAAAGTTTTAAAAAAACCAACTAACTTATCCTTTGACAAGCAAAAATTATGTAAATTTTTTTATTGAGCAGCTGTCAACTTCTGGTGACATATTTTCAGTGAAATGAGTTTGCAAAAGAGTCTATGACTTATGTATGTGTGTATATTTTTTTGTTCAATGTGTACGTAAGTATATTGGTTTTTATATAGACATCAATATTTTTAAAATATAAAATGCCTTATTCACCTTACATAGAATTTCAGAATTGAACACATGTAGCTTAAGGCAGATTTCACTGAATAACAACACCTTACACCTTGGGTGGTCATGACCAATAGGAATAAATACACCACTTTCATGTTCGATCCCCTTATATTATACTAATATGGGTTGAGATCACAAGGAATTATCTGAGAGTACTCGCAGTGCGAAACTATAAGCGCATTTTCCAGTTCAAGTGCCGGATTAGGCTGCCTTGCGGAAATGATATTTGAAAACAGCGTGTTATCGGATAACTTTTATTTACTCAGATATTGTTTGCCTTTAAAAACTGTTTAACGAATTAAATACTCCCACAGACTGAACAAATTTAGGATTGTTAGGGCGCTGTTCTTTCTTGAGCTCCAGGAAATATTTTGTTGCTCATCTTAATAGCTTGAAAAGATTTATTTCAGTCATGCTGCACTGAAGACATAACCACCAGCGCAGCCCATTTCAATCGACCATTAGAGCGGCAAATCTTCCTGTGAGAGCATAAAATGTTATATGAGCTAGCCCATCAGACACCCAACAAAGTAAAAAGCGCTCAAACTAGCTCCTAACGTAACTTTTTTTTATTAAAGACTAGACATTCCCATACTACAGATTACACTGGTTAACAGGTGTTTTTGCGCCCTTAGTATCCTTACTAGTTATATTAAAATCAAAAATATTGCGCTTTTAGGAGTCTTGTAGATTTTTAGTGGCAGTAAAAATAAAATGTATTATACATATTTTTTTATTTAGAACTTTCCTACTGGGCGTAGTAATAACACTCATTAGACGTTTTGTACGCCGCTGAAAAAAAACAGTTTGAATAACACTGTTATAGCTGCTACAACTGAGTTGCCACGATGAACAGTTCTTTGGGCACTGGAGTCAGAGTAGACAAAAAATGACTCCTTTTTCCAACCGAGCTATATACGACCAACAACGAACAAGTTAACAAAGGGCTTGTTCGGAAATGTAGTATGCGCAGTGCTGCAAATGCAACTAATTCTTTTAACTATTCCCCGATTATAACCGATGAAGTGTCTGGTTTAAGCGAATAATCACAATAATTCAAATGAGATTTTATTGTGAAACTTCAACTATTTAATTTTATTTATTTTAGGAATAAGGGTTTTTCGGCAGTATTGCTCATACGCCATATCCGAATACATCCATATGTATCTATGTTTAGTAGCATAAATAGATTTATCCTAGTTTACCGGACATTGTTCATTAAATTCTCATTTGTTATGAAATCAATGCGAAAAAATTAAAATATTAGCCGTCTATTAATGTTGATTGTGTTGGAGTTAACGACCGCCAAATTAATCAAAAATAAATAACTGAATGAAAGCAGAATACGAGCACAGCCAGCGCTAGCTTTTGAAAATCACGCATATCTTTTACTTCGTTTAATTTCGCTATAATTTCCATAATCACTTTTTAATTAATTATTTTGGAACATGTTTGAAACTCACTGGCATTATGATGGAATTATACGCAAATACCTGCGAGCGGGAGAACATGTCGGTTTTAAGTCAAACATGCCTGAATATGTGAGTGTGCATTGCAACGAAGTGAATAATGTCGATGAGCGATGTTACTATTTTTGCGGTCTTCACATAAAATTAATTAAAAAATAGCAAAACTAATGTTTTGTTTTTAGTTGTAATACAAATATTTTAGAAATTGGCAGCCATAGTTTTTTTCTGGCAGCTATACATATATGTAGAATAGGCTCGATTTAGAGGGGTTTGATAGGATTATCGCGACGCGACGTGATTGTAACCAGAGATTTGTTACTTCATTCGAATTGAATAACTTCGGTAAGAACTTAAGAGTGAGCGAAAAATACATTTGCTCTAATTCCAGAACACTATCGATATATTGTGTCTAAGCGTCAAAAACTATCACCACTGCTCTTTCATTGATTTATTGGCCAACAATTCGCAACTCGTTTATGAAATATTGTAAAGAGAGAGAGTGTGTGTTTGCAATTATTTTTAATGTTACTTCTAGGCGATATAAAAACGGGACCTTATAGGGTAGTCCAGAACATAACAAACTATAGCACGGCAGACGTTGTTTAAACTACTCGTCCTAAAAAATCCCGAAGCTTAGATAGAACGTGCCTCCAGAAACCTGTCTATCATTGTTTGCAGTCCTGGACTTCGATTAACGAAGCATTTTTCCATCCATTTTATTCACCTTGCAAACTTTTTAAGAGGAAGCTTGCTGATGCACGCCTTTGTTCGAGCATCGGTGCGAGGGCACTGTGTTTATTGATAAGCCACGCGAGTACTCCCTTTTCGGATTTGACTACTTTGAGCAGCAAGCTCGGCCACGGAAAGAGATATTCACCTAAGGTAAATAACATATTTCCAAAGAACGTAAAAACCAAAGAAGGTTCAACGCGACGAATAGGGGAAAACACTAACCATCAATTCGCGGGTAGGTAACACTGGTTTACAGCCAAAATGCACCAGAGACGCCATAGTGAAATTCCTATGTAAAATCACCTCCTAATTCCGAAAACCAAGGTTATTTTTACTTGAATGGTACCGTTTTTGAGATATTTACGATTTACCGTTATTTCAAAAAACAAAAAAGATGGCTCCACTTAATCGTGTATATCTCAAGAACAAACTGAGCTCTTCCAAAACGGTTTGAAAAATTTGAAAGCTTATAAAATTTGCTATAATCAGTGCATACAACACTTTTTGCTAGGTCCTGCAGATTCAAACATATTGAACAATCATTACGGATTTTTTAAATTTTTTTTGTAAAAATATAAAAAAATTTGTACTTTGCGAGGAAGCATCTCGAAAACTTTTTGTTTTTTTGCAGATATTTTTTCCCCCCTCTAAGCTCTGTTTTATTACAAAAAAAATAAGCTATCAGTGAACAAAGTCGATGAACTAATACAAAAGTTATAAGCATTCAAGTAAATATATCCATTTAATGCTTAAGTACCCTACTGGTACATATGTGTTAGTATTCGTATATCAGTTAGTTAGCAGGTAGATTTTCGAAAAGTTATTAGATACAAAAAGCTGTTAGTGTCGTTTTCTCAAACCTAGGTACATTTTAAACAAGAGCATATTTTTGAGGCAGGTAGTGTTTTCTTTGTAGAACTAGGGAACCTTTTTGTTTAGGTAGGCTTGAATTTTTACTGGATCTAAGTATAAATAAGAGTACATGCGCCTTGTTCCTTCATAATATCTGCAAAGCTCGCCGGATACTGTTCAGTTTATAATTGCAGTTTATAACCCGTCATTTACTTAAAATAAAAAATGAATAAAAGGGCGCGAGAGTTTGAGTGTACAAATGATCCAGATATGTTCTGTTTCATCTGCGGTCAATTTATTGTTAAAAGTATGAGACGTGTGTTTTCAAATCCTTTGAAAGTTACATACTATAAGTGTTTTGGAATTGAGCCTAAAAACCATGGACACCGAACACTGTGTGCACCACATGCCGAGTCGAATTGATTTCTTCGGAAACCGGAACAAAAAGGTACGTTGTAAAAATTAGGAATTTGTTCCCTTTTAATGCATAGCTGACTAATTCCTGAAACTATCTATTTAGGCGACGTGTGAAATTTATTACACCAATGAAGTGGAGGGAACCAACTTGCCATTCAACGGACTGCTATATTTGTACTACAAAAGTACTTGGGGTTGGAAAGTCCAGAAAAGTAACCTATGCGAGCGTATCTACAGTGTCATTACCAGAACTAATTTCAACAGAAGCGACATTGCCAGAATCAAATTTAACTTTAGTTCCGGCTCCAGTTTCATTGTCAACAGTAGTATCTGATTACGCGGCATCATGTTGTACTGAATTTCAAACGGATAACGAAAGAAATTCTTTGTCACAAGCACAACTCAATGATTGGATAAGGGATTTGGAATTGTCAAAGGAAAAGGCCGAACTACACGCCTCTCGAATGCAACAATTTAAATTTGTTTCATCCGATGTTAAGGTAACATATTATAGAACTCGTCACGAAGAACTTTCCAAGTACTATACGAAGGAGGACAGTGTTTGTTACTGCAAAGACATTGCTGGTCTATTCAAACAATTTGGTGAACCATATGATTCAAAAGAGTGGCGATTGTTCATAGACGGCAATAAATTAAGTTTAAAGGCCGTATTATTGCATATTGGCAACCAAAAGCCATCTATCCCGATCGCTCATGCAGTAAATACGAAGGAAACATATGAGATAATGCAAAAATTGCTCAAGTTAATCAAATACGAAGAACATGATTGGAAAATATGTGCCGATCTTAAAGTCGTTGGAATGCTATGTGGTCTACAAAGTGGATACACAAAATACTGTTGCTTTCTATGCAAATGGGATAGCCGAGCTCGTCAAGACCACTACATCATAAAGGACTGGCCAGAACGAATCGAGTTTCAAGTTGGGGTAGATAACATAAAATACTCTCCACTTATAAAGAAGGAAAAAATAATTCTACCTCCGCTCCACATCAAGCTCGGCCTTATCAAAAACTTTGTGAAGGCTTTGGACAAAGAAGGCGAAGCTTTTCATCATTTGAAGACAATCTTCCCAGAGATTTCAGAAGCAAAAATAAAGGAAGGGATTTTTGTGGGACCGCAAATAAGGAAAATGATGACCAATAACCATTTCAAAGAACTATTGTCACCAGTGGAGGCAGCAGCGTGGGATTCTTTTGAAAAGGTCGTTACTTCTTTTTTAGGCAAACACAAAAGTCCTAACTACGAGATGATAGTGAACGACTTAATCAAAAACTATGCGGAAATGGGTAAATAAAAAAACATATTATAATAAATTATATATTACATAAATTTACATGAGAATATATAGCCATAAATCTGAATTCATCGTCCAGTTCCGAACAAACAAGAACGGGAAAAATATAAACAAAAAATTTGTTCTGAATTGAAAGATAAATCCAGCCTAAGAAAATTATATACTAATGTGTCACTTATGTATTTATCTAATTTACTTTTTTATTTTCTTTCAGGAGTAAATATGTTTTTAAAAATTCATTTCTTACACTCCCACTTAAATTTTTTCCCGCAAAATCTTGGCGACGAAAGTGACGAGCATGGCGAAAGGTTTCACCAGCAAATGAAAGTGATTGAAAGTCGGTATCAAGGATTCTGGGATGTCGCTATGATGGGCGACTACTGTTGGTTTCTCATAAGAGAAACCGATCCTAATCTAAATAAGCGTCAAAACAAGACACATAACTTTTTCAATTATAAAATAAGATCATAGAGTTAAGACAGAACCATATGTACATATGCTATTATTTGTAGGGTACTTAAGTATTAAATGGATATATTTACTTGAATGCTTATAACTTTTGTATTAGTTCATCGATTTTGTTCACTGATAGCTTATTTTTTTTGTAATAAAATAGAGCTTAGAGGGGCGAAAAAATATCTGCAAAAAAACAAAAAGTTTTCGAGATGCTTCCTCGCAAAGTACAAATTTTTTTATATTTTTACAAAAAAAATTTAAAAAATCCGTAATGATTGTTCAATATGTTTGAATCTGCAGGACCTAGCAAAAAGTGTTGTATGTACTGATTATAGTAAATTTTATAAGCTTTCAAATTTTTCAAACCGTTTTGGAAGAGCTCAGTTTGTTCTTGAGATATACACGATTAAGTGGAGCCATCTTTTTTGTTTTTTGAAATAACGGTAAATCGTAAATATCTCAAAAACGGTACCATTCAACTAAAAATAACCTTGATTTTCGTAATTAGGAGGTGATTTTACATAGGAATTTCACTATGGCGTCTCTGGTGCAGAAAAAAAGTTGGAATTTGTGATCCAGTGTAATTAACCACTGGGGAAATTTGTGTTTAAATCGCGAGTTTTAAGGCTATTAGCACTTCTGTTTCTATTCAATATTCACCATTAAACGTAACTCCAACTATAATTTTTTATGTAAATATACAATTAAGACACAGTGAATTCAAGCATTTTACACTCAGGTACTGTGGTGAATTACCTACCACTGATTTGACAGCTGCTACTTGGATTCACGGTAGGACCCTCTTATAGTTATACATATATTCTTTGATATTTCTCAACTTTGCTTGTATTCATTTTTGAACATCTTCTGGCCATCTCATCAGCGAAAGATAGTGTGCAGACAAGGAGAGGCTCAGAGTAAGAAGGATAGGTGAGTGTAATGAGAAGGAAAGGGTGCAGATGAGCTTGACAGAGAGATAACAAAGAGATAATGATATAAAGAACAGGAGAGAGACTGATGGGAAAATAAGATGAAGTTGTAGTAGGAGAGGGCGAGATGAAGCAGATTTAACTATAATGAGAAGGGGGATATGAGGGGAGACAGAAGAAGAAGAAAAAGAAGAAGAAGAAGGAGAACTAATAGGGGAAAAAGAAGGTGAAAGAAAAGGAGAAATAAAAATATAAAAAGAAGGACAAGGAAAGGGAAAAGGAGAACAAGAAGGAAAGGGTAAATAGGAAAAGAAGAAAACGGAGAGGGGGTGGTAAACGACTCCCTCTATGTATGTATGTATATATATACAATGTTCCTTCGCCCGCATATCTTATCCTATATATATTTGTGTGCTTGCAAATATGTTTTTGTGGCTTCACACTGTATGTACTTCAGTGTCTTATAATTTTTAATTAACAAAACAAATTTGATCTTCTTTATTAATAAGAAATTGAAACATATCTGCGTGAAGAAATTTTTGCTCATTTTAATAGCAATTACAACAAACTCACACTTACGTTCTTGGCAAAGCTTTCTATAGCTCAAGATTAAGATTCCTCTAGAAAGTTTCAACTGTTGACCGCCATTTTTGCAACACAAACGCGCTCAAAGAGAATAGGGTATTTGTGGGTGAACACATAAAGCCATGTTTCATGTTTGACTTGGTACAATTCTGAGCAAGTTAATTTGTGCTTATTTGTGGTAGGCTTCGCCAAGTTACAAGAACGTACACATACATTAATGCCCATAGGTGTATATGTATATACCTATGTACGTTGGTGGCTTTTGAGTTTCTTTTGGAAATTTGCATTTTTAATTTCTTTAGAAAACTTCACCGTAATTTGTAAAATTATTTCACAATTGTGGGAAAAAGTTTCGCATTCATTTGAATTCAACGAAAATGTTGCTATACTTAAAAATGTGTGCATGTGTGTATTTGTATACGCACCAGCGCATAAAACCACGGTGACTACATAATTGAATTAAGTAAAAATTTGCTTAAAGCGTGACTCATCTGAAGGATTGTACGAAGTCAAATATAAACATACGTTTTCGTTGTGCTTTTGCATAACATTATTAATTAGTGCTAAATAAAAAAAAACAATTCTTACAAAACGTTTTATTTATAAATTGTATTGTACGTTATTTGTAGTATTGGATTAGTAATCACATACAGTTTTGTTTATACTTTTTGTTTACTTTTTTTAATTAAATTTAATTAATTCATTAAAAATTAGCAGCTTTTGTAATTCTTGCAAAACTCATTAGCGCAAAAACGTTGGAAAAATATTCGAAAGGCTTTGTGGCTCTTTATATTGTCTAAAAGATTGATGCAATTTTTCAAGCAACAGTACTTTCAACTATTTTCCGACTTTTCGTATCTATTTAATTTTAGAATTTAAAAGCATCAACCAAAGTTTTGTAAAAAAGCTAACGCTATAAAGCATTCACAAAAATATTCGTTTCAAAATCTTTCTATGAATTCCATATTCTTATTCTAAAAAAACTCTATATTAAAGATTTTCTTTCATGTTAAAAGTTTTCTATAAAATATTTCTTGGTATCAAGGGCTCTTTGCTATATTTTTTTTCTCTAAGATATTAACAAATTATTTTAAGAAAAATTTATACAATATCCAATTACTTTTAGGCGCAGAGTCCTTACTATTCGAAACTTTGTACTACAATTTTGACTCAGCTATAACGTTATATATTGGAAACAACTACATGATTTGCCAAGCTTCCATTTATTAGAGCATTTACACAAAAAACATATTACTTATCAAGCTTTTACTTATTAAAGATTTCATTCAAAGTAGATTTTCTCATAAAAGCTTTTCTCAAAAAGCTTTCACTTATGAAAGCTTTTTTTAATAACGTTTCTGCTTTTAATATGTCTCACCTTAAAGTTTTGGTAGAAAGAATTTTAAGCAATACTTCGGTAATCAGCGGCATCAAGAAATATTATTTCACAAACAAAATAGCTGCTATTTTCTGTGGCTAATATTTTATATCTTAAAATCAAGTTATAATGTTGTAGAATACAAGAACTTTTTAGTTAAAAAAATAATTTTTCTTTTGGATTTTTCTTAATAAGCCAGTTTAAAGAATTACTCTAAAAAAATTTCTTTTAACTCTCTTTCATTTTTGTTGTCTAATGTAGTCTTCTTTCCCTTTAAAAGCTTTCACCTATTAAAGTGTTCACTTACAAGCTTTTACTCGTACGGTCTTTTACTTATGTACGCTTTTACTCGTCGAAGTTTTCTTTAGCAAAAGTTCGCGCGCATAAAGTTTTCACCCAGCAATAATGTCCGTAAAAAATATTGAAAATCCTTCAATTTGGTTTTCAAATTAAGAAGTTTTTAACGCCTAAAAAGATAAACTTTTTATTTCAAATTTTTAAACTCATACGTTTTAAAAAATTTTTATTTTATAAGTTCCAATTAGATTAGCTTTTATACGAAAATCTTTAAGTCTATAATTTTAACTCAGAGTTTGATAAGTGGAGTGTGAAAGTTTTCTATTAAAGCTAAAAGCTCTAAAATTCTTTTGCGGAATAGAGTTTTATAGAACAGACAGTTTAAAGAACAACATAAAAGCTTCCACCAGTTTTTCGAAGAAAAAGAAGTGTGCTTAAAATTAAAGAATCCTGGCCTCAAAGCTCACTCAAAAGACGGCAAAAGTTATATTGAAACAGATGTTGCTGTTGTTGTAGCCATCACCACTGCGGCTCAACAACAATCACAAAAAGTAGTAGCAGACAGAAGAGGTCGAAACACTTGCAATATTATTATTGGCAAGAAATGCAGACACAGGCAATTTTCTCTACATACATATCTACTTATTACTTGGGAAGCTTTGAGTAAAAAGTTGAACGGAAAATTTAAGCAAATATGGGATTATGACTAATAAAAAAGTGAAAAAAAAAATCGGATGAAAAAGCGTAAAATGAGTAGTAATAAGCTCGTTAGCTCGTCTGGCAGCTTGTCTAACAGTAAAAATATAAAAACAAGAAGTTTCACTAAACAAGTGTCTGTGTGGTGCTATCGAATTGAAAGCTGCTTGGGTAGCACAAGAAAAGGCTGACTTGTGTAAATAAAACTTTATGTGTGCACTTTCGCCGGAAAGCCAAACAAATTTATACAAAAATATATGAATGTAAGTAACAATTAAATTTAATTTGTAAATTTGTAAAATGTTTAAGTTGCTTTTCATTTAAAGTACCCTAGCAATTAATTAATTTTTTATTAGTATGAAGTAAAAAATAAAACGAAAATACTTAAAATGAAATAATGGATGAAAATTGTGCTTTGAGGGTAAGCTCTATGATAGTGTGCTTGTGTGTGAATTATGGTTAACCAAGTTAATAGGTTCGAAACCCACTACGGAGAGTAATCATTTGGAGCGATAAAACTCCGTGTAGATTATGGGCGAAATGCTATTGCCTGTTGTGGTGTGCTAGTTTTACATTAAGCCGTGAAGTTTTCTAAAGCATTTGTGGCGTTGGTTGTCCGTGATTTGAACGTGGGTCCTTCGATGCGCGAGATTATAATTAGTATTATTTAAATAAGTGAATCAACCTTAGTTTGTGAAATATTATCGATTTGATGCCGCAGACTTTTTTCTTGGTTGGACGCTTTATATCTAAATTTTTTAAAGCCTTAATCGAGTGAAGCGCTTATGCAAATATATAAAAAAGTTTTTATGAATATTTTCGATAGTGAAAATTAAAAACAAAAAACAAATAACTTCGTGCCTACTTGTTTGCAGTCGAAGCGGTGGAGTCAATAATAGAAGTTCAAATTAAAATGTTTGTTCACAAAAAAAGTAGTGAGCGTATTAATATATATGTATATTTATACTTAGTTGCGCCCTGGACTGGGGAACTTAGAATTACGATTACATTTCAATTGCGATTACTGTAATCGTAATCTTATGAACGTGGGGATTACAATTACAGTAATCGTATGAACGTAGTTATGTTTATGTGATATAACGACTACAGTAATCGCAAACGTACAATTTGGGGCAATACAATTACTGCAATCGTAATTGAAATTTTTATGACTACGGTTACTATAACAGTAATTGTTATGTAACGATTACAGTAATCGCAAACGTACAATTTGGGGGAATACTATTACCGTAACCGTAATTGAAATTTGTATGATTGCGGTTACTGTAATTGTAATCCAATGAACTTTACGATTACGATTACTGTAATTGTAATCATGTTTTTTGCGATTACGATTACAGTAATAGTGATATTTTTAATCAAGATCGAAATTAAAAGTATTATAAATATTACCTTATTACAACAAATCAACGCAATTACTTAGTCTAGGATCATTTTGCTGTATAAAAATTCATATCGAAATGAAACGAAACTCTAGTTTTTATTACGCATTGGAAAAGAACTGCTGGGAGTTATATTCAACTCAAAAGCAATATTACTATTAATATTTATATGTACATATATATGTATGTATATACAATTACAATTAGTCTAATCGTAATCAACATTTTTATGACTACTATTACTGTAATTGTAATCCTAAAAACTTTACGATAACAATTACTGTAATCGTAATTATAAAATTTACTATTACGATTACTGTAATTATAATCCTAAAAAATTTAAGGATTACAATTACTGTAATCGTAATCGTAAACATTTTAGGATAACAATTACAGTAATAGTTTAAAAGTTTGGATTACGATTACAGTAATCGTAATCGTAGAGTTTTTATGATTCCAATTACAGTAATCGTAATCATAAATAATCAAAATTTTATGTTGTTGTTGTTGTGGTAAGCTGCAGTTTCCCAGCTCTGGTTGCGTGTAACATGCAATGGTTAGTTGTAACATCATAAAGGAATCGAAATAGATATAGACTTTCCCTAAATAAGAAGCACCGTTTCATAGGAATTTCGCTATCGAGCAAAAGCTAATATATCTTAGCCGAATTTTGTAGCTTTATCCTTACCTAGAATTTTTTTTATTGAAAATTACCGAAATCGAATGAGATCAAAAATTTGCAACATCTTGATGTATTACAATAATGCTGTAATCGGTTATCTAATTTAGGAATGCGATGTATCATAAATTAAATAAGCTGTAGTAATAACATTTTACACAAACAAATTTTACAGCAGCTCAATTTTACTCACTCAAATCATATGGACTGTTATGCTCTTTCGTCTACTGGATCTGGTTGTCGTCTCTGAGATTGGGTGACCTTGAGTCGGAAACGTCGACTGGATCACCGTTCGATTAATCGAAATGAGTGTTATCTGAAATTTGAAGTTGGGCAGCTAGTATTGCAGCGCTAAAGGTTTCATTAAATTCTATTCAGCAGTTTTTGAGTGAAACGCACCCAAATATACATACAGACAGACAAAAAAATCTAAAAACTGTACAATAAAGATCATTTACATAAATTTATCGTGAATATTTGTTAGAATTTTTTTACATGTAGAGAAAAAGTTCAAAAATCCTCTCATACCTGCACCGGTACATAGGAATAACAAGGAGACTTTAATAGAAGTAGATGGAAGATGTGCGCTACCGGTACAGGTGTATTTTTTAGGAGGATGACGGTGTATAATCTTTCAGAATTTCTCCTATTTTTGTAAAAAAACGGGAGTAATCATGGAAATATCCACATTGAAGGTTATGATTATGTCCGTTTCACCTAAACTTAGATATAAGTACTTACTTACTTTTTTTTTTGTTTTAATTATTTATTTTTGCGAATTTTTAGAAGCTATTAAATTATAAACACTTGTGAATATTTATTATGACATAAAACACACAACAAAACCAGCAATGATCAGCTTTATTCATAACAAAAATTTAAAATAATATTAATATAAATATTGATTTTATATTTTCAAGCGAAACAAATTGTTTTTAACACTTTGGGTGCCAGCGTTGATTTCAAGAAAAAACTACCCAGGTTGGCAACTACAAACAAACATGTTGTGCTCTAAATAATAACGGGAGCTTTCTTTTGTGTTGCTCACGCAGCGTTTGAGTAAATTTTTATGTTATGATCACTGGCGAAGAATAACTATTAAATTGAAAGTGTTATTTTTTTTCCAGGGCCATAAGTTTAAATCACCGGCGGTAGTGCGTTGGCAACGCTGGTGCAAAAATATAAAAAAGTTGCAGATGGCACCATGAGGGAACTTTAAACTTGAAATTTGTGTTGGTCATAACTTGGCCATGACTGACTTTAAACTGACGTTATATTGATTTTGGTACTTTGTAGTAATTATAACTTAAAAGTTAAATATGTTTACTTGCTGACACTATTTTCAAGTAAAGGGTGTTTTTTTTAGGGGTATATAACTTCGAATTGAAATAAAACACAAGAAAATCGTTTTAAGGTCCATCAATTTGGCTTTATTGGAAGGATAATTTTATGCCATTAATGTTTAAATATGATTTCGGGCATGTGGCCGCCGCGCCTGGCTCGAATAAAGCCAATTCTACAGGTCCAATTTTCAACCACTTTTTCGAGCATATGGGGCCGTATGTCGGCAATAACGCCACGAATGTTGGCTTCCAATTCCCCTAACGTTTCTGGTTTGTTGGTGTAGACGAGCGACTTCACATATCCCCAAAGAAAAGAATCCAATGGTGTCAAATCACACGACCTTGGTGGCCAATTGACAGGTCCATTCCGCGAAATTATGCGCTCATCGAATGTTTCCTTCAATAAATCGATTGTGACGTGCGCTGTGTGGCATGTAGCGCCGTCTTGTTGGAACCACAACTCATCCACATTCATGCCATCCAATTCGGGAACAAAATAGTCGGTTATCATGGCTCTATACCGGTCTCCATTAACGGTAGCTGCCTCTCCAGCATTATTGCGGAAGAAGTATGGCCCAATGACTCCACCAGCCCATAGAGCACACCAAACAGTCAGTTTTTGTGGATGTAATGGCGTTTCAAGGGTCTCATGTGGATTCTCTTCACTCCAAATGCGGCAATTTTGCTTGTTGACGTAGCCATTCAACCAAAAATGAGCCTCATCACTGAACAAAATTTTGCGATGAAAATCAGCATCGAAATCAATCTCATTTTCGGCCCATACACCAAAATCACGACGCATTGCATGGTCTCGCGGCTTTAATTCTTGCACAAGCTGGATCTTGTAAGGTCGCAAGCCAAGATCTTTGCGCAAAATCTTCCATAAAGTTGATGGACAAAGCTCCAATTGCTGTGCACGGTGGCGAATCGATTCATTCGGGTCCTCTTCAACACTTTGCTCTACAGCGGCAATTGTTTCTTCGGTGCGCACTGTTCGACGTCTCTGCGGATGCGTATTATCACATAGAGTAAACGTAGTGCGAAAACGATCCATGGTTAACCGAATTAATTGCTCTGATGGACGATTATGTCGACCATAAAATGGACGGAGCTCACGGTAAACTTCGCGAACTGAACCATTATTTTCGAAATAAATTTGCACGATTTGCAAGCGTTGTTCTTTTGTCAACCTGTTCATGATGAAATGGCAAACCAAACTGAACATAAATGACATTAGAGTTGCCAGATTTGACCACAAAATGCCAGTTTTATCTCTATTCGAAAAACAAACCTGTAAAAAAAACACCCTGTATTAATTACTTTAAAATTGTGATTTTTAGCCGATGCGTTTTCAAAGTTATTTATTTTAAGATTCACCATACATAGATAAATCTCGTGCCACCATTTAATTAGTTAAATAATTTAGACACAACTAGCGTAATTTTTTTTTTTTAATATAACATATGAATGCATAATAACTATTTCTGAGTATCAAAGGACAATAGGAACGCATTTGGACATTTGGCGCACGGAAAATTATCATTAAGTTTGACAGTAAATTTTTATTCGTTTTAGTTTTTTAATGCACGCCATCGCAAAAAGAAAATAGTTTCTCTCTTATTATTTATTATCAATGCAATATTATTATAATTCCACTTTTAGGTTATAATTTAGAATGGACAAATATACATAAAAATACATAATAGCAAAACAAATTGCAAAATAAAGCAAGCAGCAAGTCGCAGTTACCACGCTACAACATCATCGCTACGTAACGATAACGTCAATGGAACGTCGCTGGAAAGTAGCGGCTACCAACCAACTATTCCAAATTTTGATTGCAACCATGTTAAAGATATGTTCCTATTACGTGCCCTTGACTACTGGCTCAACACTTTAAAGTCACAAAAATGGTCGCAGGTTGGGAATGCGGTGAAAACCAAAGAGAAAAAGAAAGTTAATAAAATATTCAAAAGATGATGTCAAGCACGTGAAAATAAAAAAAATGTTTTCTGAAAGACTGCGGCATCAATCAGCGTTTATTGAAAAAGAATGCAAAGCAAAAATAACACTATTTGGTTCCAGTTGTTTTCTACATCTGATTTCGCTACGGTGCACTAACTGAGGTTGGGTGCATGCAAACAAAACTCAACTACTTTTTTCCGATTATTTTCTTAATGTACGAATTTTACATACCTTTTATGCCCAAAATTCGTAATTTAAAATAATTTTTACTTAGCTTATCTATCTTTTTTTTTAGAATTTCAGTTAATCGTTTGCTATCTTTTTTTTATGTTGCTCCTTAATTTCTTCAACGGATTTCAAGTTAAACTAAGTACTTTACTCATATTATCGATGCCCTTATTTTATGCAAGATAAATATAGAGACAGCTTTTTTAAGCTTAATTACTTTTGTGTTTATTAATAATTGGAAATCTCATTTTAATTTAAGTGCTTTGAAAAGTATTGTACTGTACTGTGTAAATGTGTGGGCGTATGAAATCAGACCAAACATACTCGTATGCTTGTATACGACCTTTTTATAAAAATTACGGTAATTCTTTCATAATTAAATTTTTAATGCCGATCAAATACGATTTCTAAAAACATATAAGCATATAAGTGCGGCCGCCGTGGTGTGAAGGTAGTGTTGCCGGCCTACCACACCGAAGGTCCATGGTTCGAGCCCTGGTACAGGTAACATCAAAAGTGATTTGAAAAAAGTTTTTCAAAACGGGGTCGCCCCTCGGCAGTGGTTTGGCAAACTCTCCGAGTGTATTTCTGCCATGACAGGCTTCTCAGCAAAAATTCGTCTCCTTTGTAGATGCCGTTCGGAGTCGGCAAAAAACTGTAGGTCCCACCAATTTGTAGGGAAAATTCAAATCAGCACACCACAAATTGGAAGAGAAGCTTGGCGCAAAAATCTCTTAGGAGGTTTATGATGATATACCTGTTGTATATCGCGCCATAGATAGATAGATATAAGTGTTTAAGTATTTAATTTAGTAATAAAAATAAATAATTTTTACAAAAGAATAAAAACGCGTTCATATATTAAATTTTAATATTTGCCATAGAGCCAGCCAACAAAGGTTGTTTGTACTGAAACAAAAACAAATTTAATTTATTATTAATTTAATGTACTTTGATAAAATTAGTTTGTTATCGATATAAAAAAAAAATAAATTAACATAGTTGCTTGCAGTTGCATGTTTTGAAGTTTCCCAACTTTTCTCTTCAGATTGTTTGGTACCAACCAATTCTTGTGTTTAAGTCGACGCTTTAACCTGTTTGCGGTAGTACAAAAATGGTTTTTCTGGCATTTCCATATTCCCTATATTCCCCTTGCTTCCGATAAGACGCACTTCCCAACATAAATACTGTTACGGCCTTCTCAAAGACTAAATCTAATTCCAGCAAACCTTCCAGATTTGTGTCGTATCCGGCTTTCATCTGATCACTCATGGTCCTCCTACGCTAAGTCAAAGCCTAGTTATTTCGTGTCAACTTCACTTTCAAGCTGCTGGCAACCCACTCGGTGACCAACATAAAGATTATCCCATCTCAATTTAGAATATTTTCTTAATTTTCACAAGGTTTTTGATTGCTACGTGTATGTGCCTGTCACTCTGGATAATTTCAATACAGTCCTTACCTACAGAGTGGAATGCGGTGATGGTCCATTTAAAGGATACATAGATCATGAAAGGCAGTTTTCTGTCTGGAGTTT
The DNA here is from genome assembly GCA_949987695.1 of Merzomyia westermanni. Lineage (NCBI taxonomy): Eukaryota > Metazoa > Arthropoda > Insecta > Diptera > Tephritidae > Merzomyia > Merzomyia westermanni. The sequence goes on along the minus strand of OX465289.1, from coordinate 32,647,349 downwards.
GTAGTGAGCTGCATTTTCAAGCTGCTCAACCATCTTCTAGTGGTAAGTAACAGCATTCGAGAAGACTAGTTATCTCAACATATATATTTGAATCTGAATTAGATAACTCAAGAGTTCCCCATGGTCACTTACAGTCTGCTCTTGATGAGTTGAAATATTCTTTCGGCCGGTATTGGATCGCAGGCAATAAATGGATAAGCTTAAGGTAATTTATCCGTGGTGATCGGTCTTCTGACTATACAAATCGAGCGCCCTCGGTGAACCTCAACTTACTTGGTTTTCCGTAGTTAGTTTTATACGTAATTGTATAGGGCAACGCATTGATTCTTCAAACAATTAAAAGAAGTAACGAATATAACAATGGACCTTTGCATTTTCCAAGTCAGTTTCTCCTACAGAGGGAAAATGCTAGCCAACTTAAAGTAAGCTGACCTTGTTTGGCTTCGCCCGAAATCACCTGAGTTGGGTTGTTCGGTAGTTCTTTGAAAGTTTCAATTATTCTTAAACAAAATTTGTTGTATTAGTAGCATTTTTTTTTCCTCTATTTTCCTCATTTGCTCTACTCTTCCTCATGTTATTCGCTAATTACTTTTAATCGCTCAACAGTCGACATCTTGGAACAGGTGATAGTGTCACCACCCCAAATATGCCCACTTTAATAAACATTTACAAATATACATGCATTCTAGCACACTAATTTAACAACCATACATGCATACATACATACAAAATATTAGAGTATAATAAATTAGTTTTAATTGCATTGGCTTGGTTCATTTGTTGTGCCAACAAAACATTTTATTAACTTACACCTTACGTACGTATATTTGTAGGCATTCAGTACATAATTTATGAGTGTATATGTATAAGGTGTTATCAGTGAATTATAACCCTGCAAAAAATGCGGTTTTTCTAGAATGAGCCTTGAATGAATCGCAAAGAAGCATGCGACTAATGCCAGTACTGAGTTCCTTATGTGGGTTGAACTCTTCATATTTTTGTGTGCGGCCATTTATGCCCAATTATATTCGAACGGGTGGGATCGGTCAAAACGTCTTGGACATGATTTTCTACGCCTATGAGTATGCTGCACAAATTGAAATTGTTTTATCCCAACTATGCCCAAAAGGGACTAGTTCATGGTAGTCGAAAAGGCTGAATCAAGAGCCACTCTCTTTAGAGCTTACTCACACTTTTTTTCAATGAAACTCATCCATCTCCTAGTTCTATAGAGTCACAACAACAACACTAAACTTCATAGATACACAAGCCCCTCCCCCCACACCTACTAAAATAATAATGAAAATATGTGTGAATCAACGATGCGCTTATTTTTACGCCCATAAATTTTATGAAGATGAACATAAGTAACACAAACACATACATACACATATGTACATACTCGTATGTATTATATTTAAATACAAAAAGACAATTTTCACAAATTCTTAGTTTGTCAACAGAGATTTGCCTTAATTGCCGTGTGAAAGTGTGGAGAGTGGCGGTGTAGAAATAAGAGACGTTCAGGGCACCCAAAGTCACACCAAAAAACTCTACAAGCCGCTGATGAACCACCCAGACTGTTTAAATAACGCTAACGGCAAGTGACAAGCAGAAAGAAAATTATTTATGTGGCTGTGTGTTCATATATAATACAGTCATATACCCCTGTAAAACTTCAAGCGAGATCTCCCCAAGCGATGAGTGAAAAAGTGCTGCCTTTGACATCCTTTGGGAACAATAGAAGACCATTTTTTCGTTTGCTGCTCTTATGCTACTCTTTGTGGCAGAAAAGGAGAGCTATCACCAAGCGCTGAATAAGAGAGTACTCCCCTTAACATCCTTTTGGATCGATAACAGAGATTTCTACACTTCCAGCTTATTTATCTTGGAGCAATAGGGGAGACCTCATCAAGATATTAATAAAAGATTACTCCCTTCTATGTATAATTTTCTGGCGAAAGTAGAGATTTCTGCAACTTCTACTCCAGGCTAACAACTTTTTGAGTAAGCCAAATTTTTCTGCGAAGAAAAGAAAAATAAATTTCAACAAAAGAAAAGAGCTTTAGTCGTAGAAAATATACTATTTTGTTTAGATTCGATATCATTTGTGGTTATTGAATTTTTTTAAATGAATTTGTGCGATTTTCCATGACTATACTTTTTGCTGGTATGTGAGGTATTTGTTGTTGTAACTACAAAAACACTCCCCGAGAGTTTTGGGGAGTGCTGTAGAACTGATAGTCCTTGGCCGGATACGAATCGGATACGCTCCGGTACTCCCTTGCGGTACTGCCCGACTGTCGTTGTAGCGATTTGGTATGACCAGTGGAACCTTCTAGGTCATGTCATCCCACCTTCCGTGTGGAAGTTCTCTTCCATTCCTTCCTTTTTTTTGGGAGATGCAAGGGAGTTTTTCTATTGCTGGCCGTCCTAGGACACGCAATACTAAAAGGGTGTACACAAAATTATATGGTAATACACAGAAATATAGGGAGTAATCCCATACCCGCAATGGAGTATTCTGGCATTAATAAAATGATTATCTCTGGTTCTACTGGGATCTGTATGTGTGTAGGTCTATTCTCGTAGAATCGCTTTGAATTGTTGGATATCCGACTTCTTGCTAGTCGCCTTCATGCTTCCGTAATATATTGACTGACATGCGATCCTACATGCACATATATGCATATTAGACTGTACAAAAAAAAAACTTTTTAAAAATGCTTTAAAGTTCTCCGACTTTAATATTAATTTTGAGAGGTTTATCATTAATACTATTAATTTTTTTAGGACTGATCTCAGTTTTTGTTTACAACTGCAACGAAGTCAACACAAAAAAGTTCTGAAAGCTGATTTGCTGCAGTTGGGCAATTCCAGTGTAAGCGAGACCTTAAAAGATTGGTATGGTTTATGGAAATTTGTGAAAATCGCAAAAATAATGTAGAAAAAAAGATACATACAAACTCTTTAAAAACATGGTATGCTTAATCTGAATACGTCATGGAAATTTAGTAAAGGATCCACTACAAAACCGTACACAACTAAAGTTTTTTGTTTCAATGGTTTGTCAATTGTAAAGAAAAAGTTAAAGCAGTCCTAAAAAAATTTAAACTGGAAACTAATGTTAAGGCCTAAATCTTTTATATTGTTTTATTTTAGTTTGAAGCTATAATTATTTCTTTCGTTCATTTCATATGCACTGCACTCTCTTGTAATTCGCAAGCAGCTTATGAAATGTATCGAAGATATAGTTTATGTTTTGTAATCCCAAATCGGGGTTTTTCACAACGAAAATGAGGAGACCAATCCCCCGCAATGCCTCAGAGCCAATAATGCTATCCCCCAATTAATACTTACAAGGTGTAACAGGTGCCCCACACCCCCCGTTCTATGTAGAAAAAATAAATTTAATTAAAACTAATCATTTCTTATTACTCAAACGTCGTCCCTATGCAACATGTGCAAGGGGGTTTTGCATAGCGAAAATGAGGAAGCCAATCCCGCGCAATACCTCAGAGGTCGCCCCAAATTAATAAATACAAGTTGTTATAGGTGCCCCGCACCCCACCATTCTATATAACTTAAATAAAAAATAACAAATAAATATTAGAAAAGGGCTCTCTATACTAAACATGTGCCCCGCACATCCCCTTTTCCTCTCTAAACCAATAATATAGTATTAGTAATAAAATAAAATTAAAAATAACTCAAACAAACTACTCGCCCTCGAAAAAGCTTAGACAAAATAAAATATACTATTTAAAAAAATTTGTTCATTTTTTGGGTCAGTCTAATGTATGTGGCATGTACACAAGCATGCTTGTATGCATTTGCGTGAGTTTCTCGTTGCTGCTTATTTTCGAATATGAAGTGTCAGCCACAGTCGGAAGTGCTAAATGCGGTGACACATACAGTCAATAGCAACCGAAATGGGACACGATATGTTTAATCAAAAAGGTTGACAAATCTTCCCAATAACCTTTCCCTCGAATAATTGGATATGGTTAAAAGGGCTTATATGATAAGAGACGGATATGAGTAGAAACCGATATGATTACAGCGGATATGATAAAGACGCATATGATTACAGACGGATATGATAACGGACGGATATTATTGAGAAGGATGTGATTAGAGACGGATATGATTAGGCACGGCTTTGACTAAAGATATATAAGATTACTTATCTTATATATAAATGGACAAGATGAATGCAATGTAGAACCGTTTTCTGCTAAACTATAATTCTAAGGTATACAAATTATATATGAATAGATAGGAAATTTTGAGGTGTACTTTTATCCGTAAATAAAAAAAATTTTAAAAATCATAAAAACTTTAACATAAAAGTCACACCACTACACATTTACTTATTCACACTATAGACACGCTGTGTGTGTGTGTACTTGCTTTTTGTGTACTATGCTGAATCGTGAGCATGGCCGAGGAGTTGCTTTGTAGGAAAAAATTAAGAGCCGTAGTAGTGTGAGTAGACTTGCCATGCATGTTATTGTGTTATTCGTGTGGTCGGCTCTCACTGTGAGTGCGAAGAGTTGGTAGTGGACCAATGAAAAATAAGTATTCGCACTATAGAGTCTCTGTTGTGTCATGCATTCTTGCTTTAGTTATTATTATTGTATTGATCACTGGCTACAATGCCCAGAGTCAGGGGCTCTCCCGAGAGCACGAAAAGTTGCTTTGTTGGAGACATTAAACAAGCAATGTAAAATATGAGCAAATATGTAAAATTCATTGCTGATACCTACAAACAGGGTTTACAAAAATAAAATAAATGATTACTCATAAAGAGTATTAAACACCGAAGAAAATTAAAGGAAAATAGAGGAAAGGAAAAGAATTGAAAGGAAGGATAATTAAAGGAAAGAAAGGAAAGAAAAGGAAAAGGAAAGGAAAGGAAGGAAAGGGAAGGGGATGGAAAGGATAGGAAAGGAAGGAAAATTAAAGGAAAGAAAGGAATGGTAAGGAAATGAAAGGAAGGGAAGGGAAAGGGAATTAAAGGAAAGGTAAGAAAACGAAGGGTAAAGAAAGAAAATAAAAGGAAGGGAAGGGAAAGGAAAAGAAATTTGAGGTAAGTAAAAAAATAAAATAAGAGAGTAAAAAAAGAAATCAAGGAAAATAAAAATATGTTAGAGGAAAGGAACGAAATAGAAAGGAATAAAAAAAGGCGGATAAAAAATACCTATAATAAAAAAATAAAATAAAATAAAGTTTATTGGTTGAATTTCAACCACTGGGCGAACTCTAGTATTCTTAAAGATATATATGATTACAGACGGGCATGCTTAGATATACGAGTATGTACATTCATCGGTTTGTATGAAAAAAGATCTCGACTCTTGTAATGTATTTTTTATATACCAAGATAATTAAATGAAATATCACATAGTATATCACCAGTTTTTATATGTTTCTGGTTTCATTTAGTTTAATGTTAAGCAGACATTAACTCACCATGGCGTCAAAACAGAAAGTATGCTTTTGTGCTCCATTTTTTCGACCGTTTTAGTATTAGATATATTTAGTATATAGATACTACTTTAATATATTTAGTGATTGATGTTTGTAGGTTATGATCGCATTTTGTCAATCCAAGAATAATTTTCGAGAAGAAGCTGCACTGATGCACACAACGTAACTTGTCCCATTCAGCACGAAATTCCACACTCCACTTAACATGACTTACCTACTTATCGCTTTAAAAGTATTTCTGTCAACAAATTCATTTTTGACTTTTTACTTCGCGGCTACAACAGCAATTCGTTTAATTAAAATTTCTGTGTCTTTGACATTGAAAGTAAATTGTTCAGTCGCGTACCACAAGCACACAGAAAATGTAAATCAAGAAAGAAATTAAATCAAGCATGTGGATAAAGTTGGTGAAGCAATGATGACATTTTTAAATTGAACTGCATTAAAAAGTTGACAGCAGATTATGCATTTGTAAAGCATTTTAGTTTGAAGAGAGATTGCTAGAGAAAAAAATTTAAATAGCAATAGGATGCCCTATGTTTTTGAATATACAGCATGTCAGCTAGATAATGGATTTTTTTGAGTTTCGAAACTGACATTAAAATTAGAATTCTTCTAAAGAATCCGTATTATGCACGAAAGGTTTCAAGACCTAAACTTTCGACGAATAAATATCTTCCTCTATAAATCTCTCAACATAATCGGACACTGTCGATAGAAGAGAGGATAGCAGTTGTTCATGCTATGTCACGTTATGCAAATTAACAAAATACTCCAGGCCATCAGATACCCGATTTTTGCTGAAGTGAAAGTTAAAGGTCTCCACTGACTGACAGGATGACTTGGCATCACTTAGTGTTTCCAATCGACGGGATGACGGTACCATGCCCTCTGCTATGAAAAGATAAATTTTCGATATCGTCTCAGTTGTCGACAGCTATTCTATTCTTGGCATATAGGCTGCGTACATAAATTAATATTAGAGCGTGAGGCAGTGAGTGAGTGTGAGGGGAAGTAGATGAAGAGAAAGAGACAGAAGTAGATGAAAAGTAATAGAAATGCAGATTATGAGGAAAGGGTGAAGGCAAGAAAAAGCCCGACATAGAAATGGAGACTAAGACGTAAGTAAGGCTTGATCGACAGCGCAATATTTTTTAATCAATTTAAATAAGTTCAAGCACCCTTTTGCTTACGTCACTACACAGTATTTTAAATTAATTTCTGCAGCCATTTAAGTTTGCTGACTCAGCTGAATGTCAAATGGCAAAAGAATGATGCTGACTCAACGAATCATACAGTCTTACAACAAGCAAAAGCCGGGCGAACACCAAAACTCAAGCAAATCAGAGACTAACTACAAAAAGTTTCGAAAGTTATTCATTTAAAAGAGATGAAATGCGTGCATACATTCATACAACAACAACAACAACAACAACGTGCATCAAAAGCAACATAAATTTGCGCGTTAAGTGAAATGCATGCAACAATCAACTTGTCTACCCTCCTAAGTACACTCGAACAACTACACCATTTCTCATTCGTACAATTCATCTTCGAAACTCCTCAGGATGTCTCTCTGTAGTCATCAACTTGCCACGCTTCACTCTACAAGAGACAAAAAGAATATAAAAAAAAAAGAAAACAAAAAACAAAAGCGCCGGTGTAAGACTGCATTGCTTTTTACTGTATGTCACATCGAACGGCGTTGCTAGAATTATTGTTTCCTTCATCTTCTAGGTTGCTTCATGGGTTGCGGAAAAAAATTTATGTTGATAATGTTGATGCTAAGGTTGTTGTTGTTAACTTTGTTGTCGTTGACCTTTTTGTATTATTTTGTGTGTTTTTTCTGGATTTGTTTTTATTGTTTGTGTTTCTTTTATTGTATTTGTTTTTTGTTTTTGTTGTTGTTTTTATCTTATTTCTTGATGAGAGCGTTAGCGTTTGCTGCATTGCCACTTTCCCTAGCCTTATTGTGTCAACAGATTTTCGTTGCAAACAAATTTGGGTTGCCTTCTTCTGCTGTTGAATGACGCGATACTTCTCCCATTTGATTTTTGTTGTGATAAAGAGGTGGGTTAGAATAATAATTTAAGGTAAAATTAAGTAATACGTTAGCTTTGAAGGGGAAGGGGGGAGGGGTTTAGCTATAGACAATAATGAGTGATCCAAAGACCTGAAGAGATTCGTCTGCTGAAAACAATTCGAAAGAACACAGTTTGAAAGAGCACCGAATAAATTTGAGGGATGCCAAATTTTCTGTGCGCATCTTCCAAATTGGTAGCGCAGAAAAAGTTTGCCTATATGAACAGTGTGTTATTTTGTAACAAGATTTTGTTCAAAATCACGCCTTTTAAAGGTTTTCTATTTTTTAGAACCTTCTTCTTCTTTAAATGGTCATCTAACCGCCTGGGCGATTTTGACCGTCCAACATAGCTCGCCAGTCGTTTCTTCGTTGCGCCAACTGGCGCCAATTGGAAACACCGCGGGATCGCAAATCGGTCTCCACTTGGTCCTTCCATCGGAGTGGTGGTCTCCCTCTTCCTCTGCTTCCACCGGCGGGTGCCGATAAGAATACCTTCTGGGCTGGAGCATCTTCGCTCATTCGCACTACGTGGCCTAGCCAGCGGAGCCGCTGTGTTTTAATTCGCTGAACTATGTCGGCGTCTGCGTAAAGTTCATACAGCTCATCATTAAATCTTCTTCGGTACTCGCCGTCGCCAACGCGTAGAGGTCCACAAATCTTTCGAAGAACCTTTCTCTCGAATACTCCCAGAGCCGCCTCATCAGATGTTGTTAGTGTCCACGCTTCTGCACCATATAGCAGGACGGGTGCGATGAGTGACTTGTAGAGTGTTATTTTCGTTCGTCGAGAGAGGACTTTACTTTTCAATTGCCTACTCAGTCCGAAGTAGCATTTGTTTGCAAGAGTGATTCTTCGTCGGATTTCTAGGCTAACATTATTGTTGGTATTAATGCTGGTTCCCAGGTAAACGAAGTCCTTTACTATTTCGAAATTATTGCTGCCAACAGTGGCTTGGTTGCCAAGGCGCGAATGCGCTGACTCTTTGCATGATGACAGAAGGTACTTCGTTTTGCCCTCGTTCACCACCAATCCCATTTTCTCCGCTTCTTTTTCTAATTTGGAGTAAGCAGAAGTTACGGCGCGGTTGTTAAGGCCAATGATATCAATATCGTCAGCATATGCCAACAGTTGGACGCTTTTATAAAATATTGTTCCAGCGCGGTTAAGTTCTGCAGCTTGTATTATTTTCTCCAGCATTAAATTAAATTAAATTAAGAACCTTAAGCTTATTAAATAAATAAAAGTTGTACGCTTTAAGGCGCACATTTCTTTCTTTTTGTCTCGCAAGACCAACAGAGTAGACAACTCGTACAATTATATGAGGAAGTGATTTGTTTCCATGGAAGGAAATTTAACCCTTTAACGCTCAATAGCTCGATGGGGATGAAATGGAAGCGATGTTGAAAAATGCTTTGATTGTGCAGGAACTTCTCGAGATCGACTTCATCCAACTTATCATGATACTACTACGGATTATTCTAACATTGATAGCGAAGACGGAAATGAGGATGAAGAAGAAGAAACCACAAATATTAATTATGTATATGGTAAGAACAGATTCTGTTAGACATGCGCTTCGCATGCATACTTCACCCGTTGCACGATTTTTTATTTTGTATGGCGAGTACAACTTATAAGGCTTATTTCTTAAGAAATATGATTTTTCAAGTTCAATATATAAAGTTCTTAGTTCACCTTGCCTAATTTTTATGATTTATTCTCATTTAACCTTAAGTTTTAAGTTTTTCCATAAACTCAGAAAAATAGCACAAAAGTTAAATTAATGTTAAATATAATAATTTGGTTGTATTACTTTATGTTATACGAACCTTAACCTTATTCGAATAAACAATCCATTTATTCGAAGGCTATTAAAATTAGAATAATATTTATTCGAATAATTTATACTTTTATTCGAATAGTATTATTCGAATAAATGACAACTTTTCGAATAGTATTATTCGAATAAATTACAACTATTCGAATAATAGGTATTCGAATAATTAAACAAACTAGAGTTCGCCCAGTGGTTGAAATTCAACCAATAAACTTTATTTTATTTTATTTTTTTGCTGTAGGTATGTTTTATCCGCCTTTTTTTCTTCCTTTCTATGTCGTTCCTTTCCTCTAACATATTTTTATTTTCCTTGATTTCTTTTTTTACTCTCTTATTTTATTTTTTACTTTCCTCAAACTTCTTTTCCTTTCCCTTCCCTTCCTTTTGTTTTCTTGCTTTGCCCTTCGTTTTCTTACCTTTCCTTTAATTCCCTTTCCCTTCCTTTCATTTCCTTACCATTCCATTCTTTCCTTTAATTTTACTTCCTTTCCCATCCTTTCTATTCCCTTCCCTTTCCTTCCTTTCCTTTCCTTTTCCTTTTCCTTTTCCTTTTCTTTCCTTTCTTTTCCTTTCCTCTATTTTCCTTTAATTTTCTTCGGTGTTTAATACTCTTTATGAGTAATCATTTATTTTATTTTTGTAAACCCTGTTTGTAGGTATCAGCAATGAATTTTACATATTTGCTCATATTTTACATTGCTTGTTTAATGTATCCAACAAAGCAACTTTTCGTGCTCTCAGGAGAGCAGCTGACACTGGGCATCGTAGCCAGTAATCAATACAATAACAACAACTAAAGCAAAAATGCATGACACAACAGAGTATCTATAGTGCGAATACTTATTTTTCATTGGTCCACTACCAACTCTTCGCACTCACAGTGAGAGCCGACCACACGAATAACACAAAAACATGCATGGCAAGTCAACTCACACTACTACGGCTCTTAATTTTTTCCTACAAAGCAACTCCTCGGCCATGCTCACGATTCAGCATAGTACACAAAAAGCAAGTACACACACACAGCGTGTCTATAGTGTGAATAAGTAAATGTGTAGTGGTGTGACTTTTATGTTAAAGTTTTTATATCAAAATGATTTTTTAAATTTTTTTTATTTACGGATAAGAGTACAACTCAAAATTTCCTATCTATACATATATAATTTGTATACCTTAGAATTATAGTTTAGCAGAAAACGGTTCTACATTGCATTCATCTTGTCTATTTATATATAAGATATCACCACAGCTTATGCACACATTTGTACATGCAAGCATACATACATACATACAAAACGTGAATGCATGCTCCTAGGTTCAGGCGAGGAAGACAGTGAAATTCTCTTCCGACATCTCTCGCATTTCAATACAACTATTCGAATACCACTGTTCGAATACTATTCGAATAAACGGATAAATTATTCGAATAAATACTATTCGAATTTTTTGTGACAAATATTATTATTGGTTTATTCGAATAGTATTTATTCGAATATTATTCGAAAATAGTCCCACTACTAGTATTTATACTTTCACCCCATTTGTTCTTTGGTCTATTCCAATTAATAAAATATTTTCTTTTTCATTCTAGGTAAGTGACAAATTTATTGACATTGTCTCAATAATGGTAATATTTGAACGCAAAAAGCATGTGAAAAGTAAACTAAGTTTAAACATATGTAAGTACATTAATACCGCAAAGTAAATTCTCTAACTCCCCAAAAACCAAAGCTAGAAACACTACCTGAGCCGCCAAAGAATTTCTATGATTTTCTTAAAGGCATATAGTATTGTCAACTCGTGTCAGTATAAATTTAGTTAATCAATTCAATCAAAAAACTTTTAATAATTAACCATAAATGATTATTAAAAAATAAAAACAATAATAATTTTCATAAAAATTCAAAAAGTGAAAAGTTATTATTCTTGGCCTTGAGCTCGTTTCATGAATACTTGTTAATAAAGCAGTTGTACTGTTCTTATCAAGATTTTCAAATATATTTTTTCTGTATTTTGTATAGTTCACGAGATACACTGAATAATATCTGATACTCACCTGCCTGCTGTTAAGATATAGGTTGAGCCAGTATACTCGACATAAAATAGTTTTAGGCGCAAATTATTTACTTTTACAGACGTTGGTATATAGACGAATCAAGTTTCGAAATCTAGTTGCAAATCGATTATCAGTTTGGCGTTTTAAAGGTTGAAGTATTTTGAAGTTCTATGTTTAGTTAAATGTCACATATAATGCCAGCCACCTTGGTGCTTTAGATATTTGGTAGGTCTATCATAATGACGTACCCACTTTCAGTCCCGGACTAAGCAACTTTCTATTCTATTATAACCTTTTAATAATTATTTAAAAACGTGTTATTAAAAAATAAAAACACTAATAATTTTCATAAAAAAAAAGAAAAATTATTATTCTTGGCCTTGAGCTTATTTAATTTCATGGTACAAGAGTAGATAAATATCGGCCTTTAAGTCGGGGCAAGCTATTAGTATTATTATTATGCCATACATAAGAAGAAAGCCAGCGACTGAAGTAGTATGATAAGCACGTAGCGTGAGTTCTACTAAGGTTGTGCACCTTTATCGTAAGAAAAATCCCAACAAAAAATTGTGCGATTAATCTCTAGGTAGAGTTGTTCTTGATTTATACCTATCGCGCATAGTGGGATGCAATTGATCCCAACTCTTGTGTTACTTGTATAATCAATTTTCAGTAGCCAACTTATAAGTGCGGAAAGTAGGCTTGTCCGGTATCGGTCAGAGGAGTTACCGGACACTACCCTTTCAGGCATAATAGCGAGCAATTAGCCTCTTTGTGACTCATCCCGGATTCACCCTAGACTCACATGCTTTACATGGATAAATGAATGTTTACTGCAAGAGAACACCCGGCGTATATTTGCGACATGCTTTAATTGGAAGAGGTATGGTGCATTTCAGTAGTCATGCACATATGCATAGTTTGGCTCACTTTTGCTCACCACTTGACTGCTGTCATTTAATTGATGTTCTTTTAAAATATATTTCCATTTTTTTTTAAATTTTTTATTGTATTAAGTGAATTTTCACACACACAAACACATCCCAAAACTCACTTTTCCCTTGTCAAATTCGATTTCAATTGAATACGCATTTCTGCTCACATTACTCAACAAATACCAACAAAGATATACCCATAGCAAACAACAACAAATATATGAAGTTATCGAAAGCATAAATGCTGTGCGACATGCAGTAACAACAACAACAGCAACATAGTACATATGCAACCGGATGGACATTGAATTCCTATGCATACATTGGAGAGCATAGCACAGCACAAAGCATAGCTGTCCAGAGTAATACCAATGGACCATAGCGCGCTACAATGGGAAATCGTTTGAGAAAAACATCAATATTTTCTGCAACTTTTCGTCCTACGTACGCCAATGCATTTTTATTGCTTGCAGGCATGTGTGTGTGTGCGTATGTAAACAGAAATTTTCCCTCGCATATTAAATTTTATGTGCATTTTTTTTACATTTCTTTTATTTGCGCTCGAAATTGGCCACTTCACATTTCGAAACGTTTGTTTGGCCACTTATGTGCTTAAAGGGTGGTGCGTATAGTGGGTTTCTCAAACAGATTAAAGCGTCTCGTTCTGCTAGAACCAATTATTGTAAAATTATGTCTGATCCCTGGAGGAGACATTAAAGGGATTCATCTTGCGTTGAGGAGATACGATGTTGTTTCTTTAGCAGTCCGAAATCGCATCAGAAGGTTGGGTTAAATTTTCTTGAAATGCATACTCTTCTGCAAGGTCAATAGATGTTGAAAGAAACTGCAGGGCGGTAAGAGAAGTACGTGAAATGAAGAGAGGGTATCAGTGAAAAAGGCCCATTTCAAGAACCTTGAGAAATTCTTTTAGATATTTGCAAGGATTACTAAAGTTGCAAAATCGCTCGTAAGTGCATTGTACTGCACTTGAAAACAAACTAATCGCATGTTCTGCTGCTTACCGCGTGCGATCTTAACCTCTTAGAATTTCCTAATTTGATCATACACCGTGTTCTCTGAGGGTCGGCGTGATGTTACGCAATCTCCTCTTTCTTTGCCTCATACACGTAAACACTAGTGCTGTCTCTCTCACTTCCGCGTTATGTGTTTATCAAGCTATCGCTCTCTCAGTTGTAACACGCAGGGTCACTAGCGGCATGAGTTTGGTTAAGCTAGAGTTGTTCGATATCCGATAATAATCGCCTCAATATAGAAAAATTAAATTGCTTTTAGGCGAAAAAAAACTATTTGTTATCCAAAAAATTCACAGAATTTCAAAACTGTCCACATATTACTTTGTTTTTTTTTTAATAATTTTTAATGATGAGCTCCCGATGTAGACACCACAGATATGCTATTCCCCTCTTTGAAATAGCAGAAAAGCCAAATATAAATGTATCAGTATTTCGGTGAGGACAAACTGACGGTTCGAAACCCACTATGTCGCTATTTTTTTGTTGCTTAAACACACATATGCTAAGAATTTATTTTTTTAACAACGTTCTATCTCAGAACTTTCATTCAAAAATATCTCATAGTAACTAAGAGTGACCCCCGATAATGACAATTTTTATATTTTTAATGAAAAAAGTCAAAAGCTTCCCAGTATCGGAGGAAATTAAAACTTAAAATAAAAATTTTATTCTTGAAGGATAAAATATCGCTCAAGGAATAAGTTTAATTTTCGTTAAAAAAATAAAACTCAAACATAAGTTTTATTTTAGACCAGAAAAATAAAACTGAAAAAATAAACATTATCCTTAACCAAAAAAATAAAACTTGAAGATATCTATTAGTTTGGATTTTTATTTGAAAATAATCTAAAAGTAATGATCAAATAGTGAGTATTATAATAAAACTCGTAGCAATTACGGTCCCTGGTAATTAATGATGATTTGATAGAACTCGTTTGTTCAAGCGACATAAGCTGTAGTCATTTCTTTCGTTTATTTCATTCGCATTGCATGCAATTCGCAATCAGCTTATGAAATATTCCAAAGATATAGTTTATGCTTTGCAATCCCAAATCCCTCAGATCCAACAGTGCTCGCCCCCAATTCTATATAGAACAAATAATTATAATAAAAACCAATAATATTACTCAAAGGCTGTCCACTATGCAACATGTTCTCCGCACCCCCCGTTCTACTCTCTGAAAAAATAATAAAATAATATACAATAAATTAACTTAAAAAAACTATCGCCCTCCATAAAGCTTAGACATCGTTTTTTTAACAAATCCTTAGTTGGGGCGCTCTTCTTAAGACTTTGCTATTCACCGACTGATAGCGCTTTAATACACTCGTTCTAAAAATAAAATATCAAAAAATCTTTAGCTGTACCACCCTGTTACTTTTTGCAGTAGGTATGTATATAATGGCCGCTTAATAAATGTTTATATCCACTTAATTTTTTTACTTTTGTACGTAATGTTGACTGCTTGCATTACGCTCATGTTCAAATTTCTTAAATTTTTATCGTACTCTCAGCAGTTTTCCAAAAACATTTTTACTTATTGTTTGCGTTTTTATATCATTTATGTGCGTTTTATGTCAACAGCTCATATATGAATACATCCATTAGATTCCATAGCCAAGTTTCTTCCTCATTCGCTTCCCATTGAGCATTTGACGAAAATTTTTTTTCTCATTGAATCTTGTTTGTGCTAAAATTTTATTAATTTTTATGAAATCATTTCGAAATGTGCTGATGTGACAGCTTAGATAATGTTTTTGCAACTCGAATAGATGGTTATTGTTATTGTTTTTCGCGATTTTAAGTGTGCACTCTTTGGTGTGAAATGGGTCGATTGCGAAATTTTGCTGTCGCTTGCATTAAAGCAAAACATTTGATTTTTATTTATCCTAATTTTAATGCTGTATTTTCGTACGGCATGATAAATCAAATATATATATTTATAAATTGCATTGTTTTAGAATTTTGAGGAAAATATTTGGTCGTGAAGAAAATGTAACCCTCTAACAGGCCAATTATTTTTGCACATAAAAAAACTCATATTTTGTAATTCTAGTGCGAGAAACTCGAATTTTATGTCATATATCCAAAAGGGCTCCTAATTTTGCTTCCAGGGCTGAAACCCCAACTCCGCCTTAAGCCAAGCTTACCTGTTAACTGCCGACTCCTCTATGAATTTAATTATAGAACCACATCTTCTGCATAATGTCAAATCCTTAGCAATTATTTCACGTAATAATAATTTTGTTTTTTACTACAGACATCCTTTTAATCAATTTTTATGTAGTAACCAAAAACACTTCTCTCAAAACTAATTTTTTTACAAATTCGACTCAATTTTTCAACGCAAATGATTATAACGAGACTCTGCCACCATTAAAACTATAAAATGAAAGTTAAGACATAGATAAAATATTTGGCGACGATTATGTATCAATAATTATAGAAGAAAGTTAGAGGTATGCGGGTTATATCTGTTTACCATAACCCTGTCGGTTAGAGGGTTAACATACAAAAAAAACTCGGCCTATAAATATGCTACCGAACTCAATACTACTAATATCGTCGTATCGAGGTCATATAGGCTAGCCGTCAACATTGAAAACGTTGACTACGACTCCTTCATTACTCAGCAGAGCTATGTTTCGTGACGCCTTTTGGAGACACCAAGGCAAGCCAAGTTATTTCAAAACTATTTTTTTTTCAGTCTGGCAATATCGGTGATATACAAATATCAACTTGCTGGAATATATGGGAATATCGAATTGTTGTTGCTAACATTGATTTGCCCTGCCTAATGGGCACGATCACTCTGTAATAGTCATCAAGCACTTCGGGAGTCCCAGAAAACAAGCAGTTTTAATAGCGTTCGACCAGAGTGATATGGATGTTAGAAGAGTAGGTTCAATTGAAAAGGTAAATAGATGTTTAGTATCATGAGTGGAGACACCACGCGCAGTTCAAGTATTTGGTATGGTGGGGCTCAGTCTGGATAAATATCCAAAACGAAGTTGTGATAGCATGACTCTAGTCTCCTCCGGGAGCATGCTCTCGTCTCCACCTATTTCAGGTGGTTGGATGTCAATTACGGGGTGCACAAACCGACTCGGTGTGAAGATCAATTAGATCCCTCCTGTAGTTACCTAGATAAAACGGCAATGAAATGTGGTGCCGGATCTTACTATAGTGATTTAGGATATTCTTCCTTATGTCTCTAAGTGCCGGATCCTCATCCAATAGATGTCGGTTTATGTATTTATAGCAGTTCAATAAAAACTGTCTGATCAACAGTTCCGCGTGTTCTCTAATATTAAGCCCTTTGCTCTCTTGATGGAGGTGAGAATCAGGTGGCATATGGAGCCAACTCGTGGCTGACTTGCAACTTTCTCCAATCGGGCGACCATATGAAATATATATCGAATTAGAGTTAGATTTTTTGTTAGAGTTGAAGTTTGAGTTTAAATTGGACTTCATATTAGAGTTGGAGTAAGTGGTAGAGTTAGAAAAAGATTTAGAGTTAGTGTAAGTGTTAGGGTTAGAGCTAGAGTTAGAGTGTCAGTTAGGGTTAGAGTTATAGGTAGAGTTGTAGTTAGAATTAGAGTTAGAGTTAGATTTGTAGTTTGAGTTTGAATTGGACTTCAAATTAGAGTTGGAGGAAGTGTTAGAGTTAGAGTAGGTGTTAAAGTTAGATTTAGAGCTTGAGATAGAGTTAGATTTAGAGTTAGAGTTTGAGTTTGAATTAGACTCCGAGTTAGAGTTGGAGTAAATGGTATAGTTAGAGTAATATTTAGAGTTAGAGTGAGTGTACGAGTTAGAGTTTGGGCTAGATTTAGAGTTAGAGTTAGTATTAGACTTAGACCAAGAGTTAGAGCTACAGGTAGACGTACAGGTTGAGGCATTTCACTGTTTTCTCTAGTGTGAATATTAAAATGGAAGCAGAGGTTCGTTCCTTGAGGCAATCAAAAATATACTGTTGCACTTGATAAGCTGACGCAGTATCAGAACAGAAAAGCGGACAAAAATGCCAACTGTTGCAAAATAAGCGTATATTCGATATTGCATCATACTCACATTGGCATTCGCAATGCAACGAATCGGCTAACTGCGTACGAGTGTAAGTGACGGAATTAACCAAGACCAAATTAAACACAAACTTCAACAACGCCCACAACGCTAAGGACTTGAAACCATTTACTAAGTGCCGTACATCAACGTGAGTGATAGCGAGAGAGTGGCCACCTAGTACTTAAATTTGCCAGTGACAACTAAAATTAAAAAAATTTAATTCACTAAAAAGTGCTTAAGTACTTATTTGCATATGAAAACAAGTAGACTCACAGTCACACACACACACACCCACACGAATATTGCGGTTGTACGGCACTGCATTTTACCGTTACTGTTGTCCACTTGCGTAAACGTAAATAAATGCGAAATGAAAAAGTAGGATCAAAAATAATTAAAATTTTCTTGTTGCAAAGTGCAACGCCAAAAACAACCACAACAACAACCGCACTGTAGCTGATGAAAGCACCTGTGCACAAAGTCATCTACCTCTGTATACTGTGTATGTGTAAGGATTGCGCTGCGTTGATTGCTTTCTCGCTAGATATACATTTTGATGAGTGCAAAGCGAATAAGCTGCTGCACTCAAGCATAGTCTGCCACTCAGCCAACCAACCACACACATACACACGCATGTGCCACACCACAATTAATTGAGAGCAAAATACGAGACTCAGATGTTGAGTTTTTGCTGGTTGGCTTATGGGGCGGCTAAGACTGGGCGAGTTACTCTATGGCCAACGAGTCGAATAAATGAGGTGGCGTTTTATTGGGGGCGTAGTTTTCTATGTGTGTGTGTGCGAAGTAGAGGAATTAGGTATCTAGCCCAAGTAAGAAATGTATTGGACTTCAAAGGAAGGAGATTTCAAAGCGGAAGACTTTGTCATAAGTTCCTTTTGGAGAGCATATCAACATGGTTAGACGGTCCAAAGGTTGTTGTTGTTGTGGAATGTTTTAGGTAGCGTTGCCGTAAGTGACAGTTCTTAGCCGGATATGAACCCGGTACGCTCGGGTACTCCCTTGCGGGACATGCCCCACTGTTGTGGGAGCGATATGGTGTGACCAGTACAATCTTCTAGGTCATGTTACCCCTTCTTTGTGCAGTATTCAACGGGGATTGTTGGAAGGGCACAGACGAATTTGCTGAGTGTTGAAAACCCCTGCATTACAACTAAGAATGGACTAAGGTTCCCTTAGAGGAAATATTAGAAATATAGGGAATTCACGCTGTGTGTGCAGTAGGAGCAGGAATCTTTGCAAAGTTCTTGTTCATGTCCTATGCGTTTCCCAAACTCCAAGCTTGTCTCAGTGCTAGGTTTTTGCTATGTAGCAGTCATGCAGGGCATTACTGTTGACGGACAACGCGCACACCGCCGTGAAGGTTTGAAATTTCTATTAAAACACTGCTTTGAAAACCTCTCGGCAGTAGGGGATACCAAATCTGGCTTACTCAAATATTCTGTTTTCCTAAGAGCTTAATTAGCTTAGCCTCTCTTATCCTATCTATTTTTCTGGGAAAACTATCATCTGAGATGCTCTTAAAAGCCTTTCACAAAACCACCTCACTCCTGTCTTGCAGGGTAATTGTTAGCATTGTTCATTGCGCGTATGCGTTTGTTAGCATTTAGTTGTGGCAGCTCTTGGCGACATTTAAATAATTTCTCTAGTGTTGGTATTTTAATTATTAAATGTGCGCCAGCAACCTAGTCCTCGCACACATTTGAAAATGTACATATATATCTCTTCATAAATGTTGTACAAAAGGATGTATAAAGTACAAGCGACAGGACATGGAGACGCCAACTATAGTCATGCCACCAGATGAGCTCCACTCAAAGCATAACAAGAAAAGGAAAAAAATGAAGCTAAAAACAAACTGAAAGGAAAAAGCAGAATGAAATGACTTATAGTACCACCTTTTCCTGTGAGAGGCGCGCAGCTATTATAGTAGCAGGGCTCACTTTAGAATAGATACATGCATATATTTACATGCATACCTCGACATGTATTTGGTTGATATTTTAATTTGAATGTGACACCACCGCCATCCACATTTGTGTGGACAGCTGAGCCATAGACATTAGGGTGGATCGATTTGTATGGACGAAAGTTAACCGATATCGCGCCATCGATTTTTCGATAGATTTTGGGCTCAGGAAAAAAAGTTCCCCTACGCATACCCAAAAAAATAATTTTCCAAGTCTGCGAAATTTAAATTTTTTAAGGTTTTTTTCATAACCTACTAAAAAAAATTTCATTTGATTTTAAAGTTTTCATGTATACCCTGTCCGATCCAAAACTGTCCGCTAAAAACGTTGACGATAATAGTTTGTTGAGAAAAAAAAATATTTTCTGGGTTTTGGGGAGAGTGTTTTGGTCGAAAAATCGACTATTCCAAGACCCGAAAATAAAATTGATTTTCAAAAAACTGTTATCGCCAACGGTTTTAGCGCATAATTTTAAGTGGGACAGGAAATATGAGACAAGTTCGTTTTCATCGAAAACATTTTTGCATGCATGCTGAAAAATCTCTTAAAAAAATGGCAAAGGGTCGAATATTATTCGAAAATAGTCCACTACTAATTGAGATACATTTCTGTTTCAAACTGCATGTACCCAGTAAAAAAAAATTAAAATAAGAACTAGTTTGGCAGTACCTAGATTTTCACTAGTTCAAACCCGGCCGTTGAGTAACCATTACAAGGCATTTTAAAGTTTCAAACTGCATGTACCCAGTAAAAAAAAATTAAAATAAGAACTAGTTTGGCAGTACCTAGATTTTCACTAGTTCAAACCCGGCCGTTGAGTAACCATCACAAGGCATTTTAAAGTTTTTATTTTTTGATTTCATGGGTCTCAAAAAATACTAAAACAAAGCAAAAGTAATGATTATTTTAGAGTTTTTGATTATAAAATGTTTCTGTCCAGGTGTGAATGTAGAGGAGAGCACTTAAAAATAGAAGGAAACAAAAAGGAATAGTTACTATAGTCTCATCCCCCAGATACAAGTAAATGATGTAAACATTTGAAAGCTTTGAATACTTATTCATAATTATTTAATTATCAATCAAGAAGCTTAAGTGCGTAGTCGATTCCAAGAAACTAATTCCTGGTACAACTGAACAGACAGTAGAGTTCGAAATCAGTTGCTTCTCAATCTGCACATGACCACCGAAGTACCTTTCCATCATTAGTCAGAGAAGGCGTTCTTCCTTTCATACCGGAGCATTTGATGTGAGCTACTCTGTCACATAACTAGCATGCTCTGGCTCGTTTTTCACATTATACTTCTAGTATAGACAGGAAATTAAATGGGCTCGATCACTCTAAATTGTCATCAGGCTCTTCTAACGGAAGTCCGAGGAAACGCGCAGTGTCCACAGGGTTGGACCCGAGTGATGTAGGTGTTAGAAGAGTGGGTTCGACTGAACAGGAGAAGAGCTGTTTGGTATCATGAGGGGACATACCACATGCAGGGCATGTGGTTGGTATGTTGGGATTCAGGTTGGATAAGTAAGAGTTTAATTGTTCGTTTAGTTAAGTTTTTTTTTTAATAATTATTTTTAGTTAATTATTAAAAGTTTTTATAAGAATAGAATAGGAAATATTTTAGAGACAGCCGCCATAGCTTTTCTTATAGGTCAACTTCGGAAGCTGCTAGACTTCTTCATCAGAGAAATTTTGGCATGCTGTGCTAACCATTCAATTCAATTGAATTGTTGGTATACAAAATAAATAAAAATTTGTATCAATACGATGAGAAAAGTAAAATGTTACATAATTCAATCATACTACTGATATCGACTGTTTGAGAATAGTTGCGGAGCCCCTGAAGACTGCTGCTGACACGTAGAAAAGTTTCGTAGCCAGTGGAGCGTGACACCTAAACAGCTGGTCCAGAGTAGCTTAAGAAAAAAATTAAGAAGATGAATGTAAACAAAACAAGTGAATCAGCAAAAGAAGTGGCAGATACAAAAAATAAAAAAAATGCACTCCAACAACAATGCAATGTAAGGGATTAAAAACTTTTTTCTAAATACAATTTTTGAACTTTGCTACTTAGTACACTCAGAACTGGTTTATATAGATAATAATATAATATGCAATAACAGCACATTCGCCAGTTATTTGCATGTAAAAGAGTTAGAGCACGAACTAGTAGTGGTTCCGAATGCACTAGAAGCGCAGAAGTTTTGTACTTAAGTAAAGGCCTGGTTCAAAATAGAAATACGCATACAAGCACACATATGTAAATACATATGCAGAAACGTGTGCTAATACAGATACCAAACATTTAGGTAAGGTGCTCGCAGATGATATCCTCATTTCTGCATGTAGGTATGCACATATATAGACATGTTTGTATATATCCTGCGGCTCTGAAGACATTAAACACTGTCAACGGCACGTTTTTCATATACCACCAAATCTACAACAACAATTAAGTCAACATCAAAAAGAACACGAAGAAAAATGAAAAAAAAATAAAAATTAAATATAGAATAATGGAAAATAAATAAAAAATATGTATGAATGAAAGAAAACAATGTGTGTGACAGCACGAAAATATGTATGTATGTTAAGATGCAATGAAAGCGAAAAAGATGTGGCAAGCAAACGCGAAAATACGGTAACTCAATTTTTGCCTTTATACGGCTAATGGCTTTAAGGAATTTTCACATTAATTTCTTGTTTAATTTCCTAGAAAATTGCTAACTTGGTAATTAACAAACTGAAGTCAGTTACCCTTTACAACAATCTGGCAATCCTGAGCAATATTTTTATAGTCCAAGCCAAGCTTTGAACATTGTTCGGGAACATTTTGGGAGAGTTTGAAGTTTAGTTTGCGGACTTTTATTAGATGAGCATCTCAATGTTATGGATAATACTTTATTAGTTTAAGTACCTTTACGGCACATATACGGGCAAGTTTTTCTTTTATCCATTTTTCGGGATAAGCGCAGGGTCTTTTCAGAGTGAATTCGTAACAACTTCGAGAGTGAAGGAAGCGAATTTCGAGATTTTTTTCTCAGACTTATTTATTTTGAAACTGTTTCGTGATTAATTTCTGTGGTGGTGGTGGTAACGACAAAAACTTCTTACTTTCTGTCATTGTTATCTATTCGGGTTGATTTCAGAGGAGTTCATTTAGGAATTGTTGCGCTCTATTTTTATGGCAAGACTGTTTGGAAATAACACAAAATTTATACTAAAAAAGGCGAACTGGTGCAATATCTTTGAATAATCTCCAAAAATATCGGGAAATACTATCGAATTTGCCCCAAAAATAACCTTGAGATGCAATAAGAACGATTTCCGAAATTTTCCCTAAACAATTTCAAACAGATTTAGAATATATTCCGATTAACTACGGTGTTTCTATTTTAAGTTAAAAATATGATTTACCAGGGTCTTATTTAATTAATTGAATCCAAAAGTAATCCGGAATTCATACTAATCAGAAAGTCATAGTAACGAAATTGAACTGATTTGGACATTGTCCGAAAATTAACTATGCGAAGGACTTTATTTTATTATTCAATGTTTAGTTCGGGACTAAGCTCAAATTTATTGTACTGACAGTTTCGGTATTACTTTCGGTTTCCAGATCTTGCATGAGCCACAATTATAAAAACACATTCTATTAACGAAGTTTTCTGACCCATAACTTAAGAAGTGGGGCTCGTGGAAGACGAAATAAATAGACTAGCGCATATCATACTTCCTCGTTTTGTAATGCATTTGCTCTACCAAATGAGGAACGTATGGGCTGACAGCTCTAGGTAGGGGAAAGTTATGATGCTTCAAAGCTCACATTCTCAAACCCAAGTCTAGCATAGCTATCATGTGCGGATGGTGTGAATTTTAATAGGAATTAGATGACGTCCAGTGTCTTACCTAAAACCTCTTCCTACCCAACAGACTTTGAGGATTCGATCGTTTTTGAAATAATACATTGAATAAGTAAGTGCTTTCGCCTTAAAGTGAGCACAATGGAAATTTTCATTATACATTTTTTTAGCTAAAATTTTTCTGCCAAAAATTTCTGCAGAAATTCTTACTTCTAACAATAAAATAAATTGCACTCAAATGCTGTGTCCTTTGCTCCATTTCTGTGAGCGCAATACGCAAATGACTCAGCTTCATGTCCATGCACATTTACAAATTAAAATGTGTATGTCATCCAGGATGTGCGTATTTATACGAAATAAGTAAGTATGAAAAGAAAAAAACTAACAAAAAAATTAGTGCCAACGGAAATGAAACAATGCGAGCGAAGTTGTTGGGATGCAGGTGCACTCGCATAGATTGAAAGGAAGAAAGTCACAAAGCGAAAAAAAAGCAAAAGGAGAGATAAAAGCGAGTTTAATGCAACAGAGTGCTGGGACTATATATTTTCTAGAGCAAAGTACGAGTGCTATGCTGCAACAAAAGTAACAAGAAAGAATTGCAATTAGTTTTAGAAAACTTAGCGTTGGCTTAACGTTATTGTATGGCATTACGGGCAACAAATTTTGACCTGAAGCTTTTGCAAAATGGCAAGGATGTGCCGGGAAAAGACTAAAGATTGAAAGTGTTTTTGGAGCGGGAAATTGAGTTTACGGGTAAACTTGAAATAGAAAGTAAAAAGAAAAACATGAAAACGCAAGCGTAAGCTAGTATATTTTTTATAACATAAAGTAACAAAATAGCATTAAATAATGAAACATACCTTACGACAGTATAACACATGACATAACATAACATAATATAACATAACATAAAATAATATAGCATAACATAACATATCATAACCTAACATAACATAACATAATGTAACATAACATAGCACAATATAACATAAACTTAATATCACATAACATATCATAGCATAGCATAACATAACATAACATAATGTCACATAATATATCATAGCATAGCATAACATAACATGACGTAACATAAAATAACATAACAAAACATAATATAACATAACAAAACATAACATAACCTAACAAAACATAAGAAAACACGCCTTTCCAACGACAAATTTTACCATGATGTGGTCGACTAAACTAAATCAAGAAAAATTTGGTCTTGATTTGAAAATCACCGCAGATTTCTTTAATTATTTTTTTAGCTTTCAAAAAGAAACTCTACAAACATCACCAACTTTTTCACAATTTATAATTCTTCACTTGCTTGCTTGTGCGCTTTACATTTGCATAGATAAAAAGAAAATACTCCCTGCCCTACGCCGCGCACTGACTCAGTCAGTCTTTTTCTGATTGCCATAAAAACGTCATCAAAAAGGTGAGATAATTTCGCTCCAGTTTCTTTGGCAGCCGCTTTTACTATTCTTAAATTTGTTATACTTGTTCTTTTTGCTTTTTTTTACACAATTTTATACCTTTACTAGTGACGGAGTCAGCAAAAGCGCCATGGCCTGATGCATCATTGCTTTACTTTGTAGTATTTGAGCATTGCATTTGGCACCATTTTACCTCAACATAATTTGTTGTAATTTTTTCCCCGCCCTCCTTCCTTAATCTCACCAACAGACTTTTCTCGTTGCTATTTATTTTGGTTTATTCTATGTTGTCTGTTGTCTTTATGCCGCTTGAGTTGTATGCTTTTTTTGTTGTTGTTTTTTTTTCTAGTGATATATTTCTGCGCTCTTGGGTATGTGCTTTTACTTGAATTTTCACAGATTTTGGTGACTTTTTCACGTCTTTTATCTCATTGAAACAGTGCGCGCAAAGCGTTTTTATTCGCATCCGCGTAGTTCCGCCACAGTTGGTAAATGTGGCAAATTGGAATCAGTAATGGTAGAAAAGCCACAGGATGCTGATAAAGTTTTAAGTAAGGAAATGACAGAAGCAAAGTCAGATACTTTAAAAAATGATGTATCTGCTATTGGCTTTTTATGTGGTTAAGGACCTACAACCTGGCTTTGTTCAGAAACATCTATCATTCTCTCTCTGTTATTCTCAATATTTGTAGCCTCGTTTAATTTCGAGTGGGTCCTTTTATCAAAACTAGAAATTTAGGTTCATAGTTTTTTGATGACGTATTTCGAATATCTGGTCGTATTACGCTTACCAGGTCGGGGGTGTGATGTTTTTAATAATGATTATAAATGTTTCCTTTAAAACTTGAATATGATCAGGGCGCAGTGGGCATTTTTCTGCTGGAAACTGACGGTACTGAACCCAGATTTGGACTTTTTATCTGCTTGTTTAATTCAGATAAGCATGTTACAGTACATCGATTAAGATCATTTACTTAAGCAGAGTATTTTACTACTCTGAGCACACTACTGATATATAGCACAAGCACTTCTTAAACCAAAACCCTCCTGTCTGCTTGACAGTATCAGGCTTTTGCGAAATTCACCATATTTAGACATCCATGAAATGTGGTGAAAGCGTCTCAAAGGCACAAGTCGCTTGATATGGAGCAGTGTGACCAGGTGATAGAAAAAAGTCACAAAAATGTTTACGAAATCCATTTAAAATTTTTTATTTTAGTTTAAACTCTTTGTATATAAAGCTGTAGACATAACTTAAATGAACTTTTCTTGTTTCAACACATATCAGAAACATTTTCCATGACTAGGAATTTTTTCAAAGAACCACATACTATAAAAAAATCACACAAACTAGTTAATTGTATATTTTCATCGTCTGATGAATCAGAAGAGCTTGAGTCTACGTACAAATTTTGTGTATTTATCATAGAGATGAGATCACTGGTAATTTCTAAAATCAGTGCAACATTTGCATAAGCGTTTTAACGAACATCTAATATTAAGCAGCGAGTTAAGCATTTTAATTTTCTATGTTCTTTAACTTAGTCTTTAAAATGTTCGTGGCACTAAAAATTCTTTCACCCTCCGCATTACTGAAAGGTAATACCAAAAAGGTAAATACGAATTCGACCAGTTCTAAAAA
The DNA here is from genome assembly GCA_949987695.1 of Merzomyia westermanni. Classification (NCBI taxonomy): domain Eukaryota; kingdom Metazoa; phylum Arthropoda; class Insecta; order Diptera; family Tephritidae; genus Merzomyia; species Merzomyia westermanni. The sequence continues at coordinate 32,620,912 of OX465289.1, read as the reverse complement.
AGGGGGTTCGTTTAATGAATTTTTATGTTCTCGGACTTCCGCCCAAAATTCTACAGTAGAGGTCACACTTGCCCACTGTACGGTAATTAGCTTTCGCCACTGAAGTTCAATCAATGCTAGTTGACTTGGAGAATAGCTAGGGCCGGTTTCACCAACGCGACTAAGACTAAAACTAAGTCGTGACTTAAATTAGCACAGATTCGAGACTAACTTAATTTTGGGTTTCACCAACTGAGCGACTTAAATTATTTTAAACACAACAACCCGATCAGCTGTTTTATGCACATCCCAATACCCCAGTGCGAAATGGGCATGTACGGCCATACACGAAGGAATGTATTGATCTTACACCCCTTTCTCTTTAGTTGGAAGGTACTAAAATTAGCGCGTAATTGAAAACGATAGTTTCGTAATGGTTGCATGCTAGAAAACAAGCGTTCACATGCATCTACGCATACGCCATTAAAGTCATGCTTGACGAATTTTCCGGCTGGGACATTGTACAAATAAATTAGGAGCATTACTGACATTTAGGTTTTGAACGACAGCAACACTGACTTAGCCGAGAATAAGTCAGCTGGCAGGCTGACTAAGTTGTGACTTAGTTAAGTAATGGTGAAACTGAAAAAGTGAAAAACTCAACTTAACGACTTAGTTAAGTCGAGCTGGTGAAACCGGTCCCTAGACTTTTCTTCTTGAAAGTGAGAAAATACATCCGGCTTTGTAACTTTCAAAGAATTATCAACTAAAAAAAATGTATCTCTTGTAAAGAGTTTATATTATCAGTTAGGCGATGTCCCAACTTTGTTATCAACTCCATTAAAAATAGTTGACAATTTTTACGAATAATTTTTTGTATTACGTCATAAATACTACCTTCATTCAACTTTAATTTTATATATTCCTCGAAGTTCTATGAAAAATATGATGTTGGGACCAGAAAAGGTTTGGAGTAAATAAGGCTAGAAAAAGGCCACGAAGCTAAAACCAAAATATGAGGATAAAGGACAAAAAAAGGTTAAATATAGCCTCGAAAAGGCTAACCTGGTCACATTGATATGGAGTTCTTGCTTTAATGATCAGGCCGACAGTATTCGCTTGCTTTAATAAATCAACAGGTGTTTACTTTTTTCCATCGCGCGCTTTCTTCATCATATTTAGAGTCTTTCACTCACTTTTCTTTTATGATTTAATGTTCACCACAAACATTCTTGCGCCAAAATAATACGCATATATTTAATTTAATTTCACGCACCAGCAGTCTGCATAAACATAAACCGCGCAAATCAAATTACATGCACCAAAAAAGCACCAGGGTCTTAGAGGCCCTAAGATAATACCTTCCTGCCAGTATCAGCCGTCTTAGCACCTGAAACTCACTTGTGCATTTTGGTTTTTAGTTCCACGCATGTGCGTCTAATTGAACTTAATTAATATAATTTTTAACATTTTTTTCTTAACCATTAATCTGGGCTATGACTATGCGCTCAGCTACACAATTGATGAGTTTGTGGTACGACATGACACCACAAACGAAACGAGATCAATGCGCCTGCAAATGCCTATGTCTGTCGGTATGCACATTTAGTTGTTGGTAGGAGTTACACTTGTTAACCGTTGCTTACCTCATTTCGGAAATTATTTTTTAACTCATACTTCAGGCGTGTCGCCAACGTGAATAATTATGTAGTTGATGGTTTAGTTGAAGTATTACTCATGGCTAGGCATACTGAGAAGGCAGTTGGCAGTAAGTGTTGCCAGTGATAAATTTCTTTCTAACTGAAAACAAGAAAAAGTTAGCATTGAGTTCTCATATGTTTAAAATTATTGGGCAAGAGTTCCTATATGCGCAAGGTACACTAAAGGCTGATTAGTTTAACTGCGTTTCTATTCAAATCTGTTGATGACCTTATATATATTTATACACGTTCAACCGGTTTTAAAGAGCTCGACCCACATAATCTATACGTAGAGGCACCTCGCAGAGAGCAGTACTAGCGACATTACTATATAATCTGGACATTAATATTTTAAAACTGGGACAGCAAAAATTACGACATATTCAGATGATGATTCGGTCTGTTGAACTAGGCGGTGAAGGCCTAGGCAGATATACGGCTAAGATAGATCTTATCTCTACATATAATAAAATTGTAACAGGTCGATGTCTGTACATTGCATATATTTAAGAAAAATGTATAGGAGGGATCATTTTTAAGCCAATATCATCTAAATCTTCAGCTTTTAGAATTGTTGTCTGTCTGTCCGTATGTTTGTGCACGTATCACCCAAAAACTGCTTAATAAAGTATAGTGCACCTTTCTTCATTACATTGCCAGATGTCCAACTTAAACTTTAAGATATTCCTTATTTTAAAAACTCCAATATTTGGACCTGGGTTACCTGAAATATGTTGTATGGGTATCAAACGATAGGTGCTAATGAGTGCTGCAATAATAATATGGGAGTTATATGTTATATTGGTCCGATCTTGCGGTTCCGTATAATGACTAATATATTACAAAACTGCGGCTACATACCAAATTTCAGGACTAGCGAAATGTTTAGCGGTTACGAAAGTAAGAACAACTGAGAAAAAATTACTTAAATAAATGGCAACACTGGTTGAGTTTAGCATTAGAGCATCGTCAATTCCATATTATCAAGTATCAAATTACTGACTACTATGCTGAATGGGTTTATGAGCAGCGTCTTCCCCCTCGTATAGTGCTGGCATAGCAAGTTCTAATTATTCGTAATCAAAAGGTTACGCGTTAACTTTTATAATATGTTGTTGTTCATCAGTTTTACTTTTTTTATGAATTTTTTCTCAGTTGTGCGCCTTAATTTTTTAGTTGGTTTTTCTTTTTATTTCAATTTATTTCCCTTGTTGTTTCTTTGGCTTGAATGCCCCACCTTTTGATTTCATGCTTCATCTTTAATTTGTTTAATTTCCTTTTTATAGTATTTTTTACATAATTTTCAATGCTTGTTCAACTGCTTCTGTGGTCGTTTTATTTATTGTTCGACTGCGGTCAGTAACGATTTACCTCAAAAACACCTGCTCTGCCAAAGAAAGAAAAAAAATTTAAAACTCGAATATTATAGACATCGGCTCTGTTAAGATATAAAGTTCGCTCACTCGTCACTAAATGCTACCTTTGTTAGCGTTATTTTTGCTTTTTTTTGCTGAATGTATATACGAGGTGTGTTCAAAACGTATCGCGAATTTTGAATTTTCGCTGGTTACGTATATTCGAATTTCGAATTTTTTGTGGCGTTATGTTGGTACTCATGTCTCTCACTTATGCCGACAAGCTCGGCCATTTTGAATGTTCAGTTAATTGTTGACAGATGCTTTGCTTGCACGTGTTTTGGATCGTCTTCGATTTTTACCTATTCAAAAAAATGGATCAAAGAACCTGTATCAAATTTTGTGTGAAAAACTAAATTAAGTGTGCGAATGCATTCCGAATGTTGACTGTGGCATACGGAGAAGCTACCTTGGACCGAAGCAACGTTTATCGGTGGTACAAAATGTTCTCAGAAGGCCGAGAAGATGTGCAAAGAAGAACAAAAATTGGCTTTTTCACCACGATAACGCCCCTGCTCACGCATCGTTGCTTGTGCGCGACTTTTTGGCCAAAAACAACACACTAATGATGCCGCAGCCACTGGATTCCCCAGATCTGGCCCCGTGTGACTTTTTCTTGTTCCCTAAACTGAAGAGGCCCATGAAAGGACGACGTTACGCTTCTCTTGACGAGATAAAGACGGCATCGAAGGAGGAGCTGAACAAGATACAAAAAAATGATTTTTTGAAGTGCTTCGAAGATTGGAAAAACCGTTGGCACAAGTGTATAATATCTCATGGGGATTACTTTGAAGGGGACAAAATAGATATTCATTAATAAATAAATAATTTTTGAAAAAACACAAAATTCGCGATACTTTTTGAACACACCTCGTATGTATGTATGTATGTAGCTGGTGTTGATTGTTCCGTGTTGTTGCAGCTGCTTTGTCTGAAATTATAGCCCTCAATACAGTCTGTTAAGGAATTTGTTGTGTTAATTTACTCGCTTGGCTTTTGAGTATACTGCATAGCACAGCCTGAGATTTCATGCAAGAAGAGAAGTGGAAATGAGAAAGAGGTGGTGGGAGCAAGTTGTCATCAAATAATTTCCAGTAAAATAAAGCGACTCAGCGAGTCTGTAAAAATACTAAAAAAAATTGTATACACTTTCCGGCAGGGCCGTAGGTTGGATTTTTTTACGGAGAGCCTATTAAATTTTTATCCTTTTCACGAACATGAAATGTCTGTAAGTATGAGATGAAAAAGAGATAGACCCACCTATAAGCATAGTAAAATGATCAGGATGATGAGCTGAGTCGATTTAGCAAGGTCAGTCTGCCCGTCTGTCTGTCGGTCCGTATGTTTAAATGCAAACTATTCCCTCAGTTTTTACGATATCTGCCTGAAATTTGGTATGGGACCGCCATTTTGTAATATATTAATCATTTGTCGGAACCAACAAGATCGGAGCAGTACATAGAATAACTCTCATACAATCGATTGTTCCGATAAACGGAGCTTGGACTATAACTCTTACAATTTAATAGCTAGGAACACACAATTTTGCACCTGCTTTATTTATTACGTATGTAATGCATCTAGGAAAAATTATTAAGATAGGTCTCATTTATCGTATAGCCCTCATAAAACCCATTTTTTTCGATAAACGGGGTTAGGGCTATGTATCTTTCAATTAACGGGGTAATACCGTTAAACTTTCTACTTATTGTAAATACGGATAGACACTTCTTAGCTTGCATAATCTAGCAAAAAGGGTTTGAAACGTCAGAAAACGTTGCGTAAATTTTGAGTAAATAGAAAATGTATGGCAAGAATTTGGCGGCCGCCGTGGTGTGAAGGTAGTGTTGCCGGCCTACCACACCGAAGGTCCATGGTTCGAGCCCTGGTACAGGTAACATCAAAAGTGATTTGAAAAAAAGTTTTTCAAAACGGGGTCGCCCCTCGGCAGTGGTTTGGCAAACTCTCCGAGTGTATTTCTGCCATGACAGGCTTCTCAGCAAAAATTCGTCTCCTTTGTAGATGCCGTTCGGAGTCGGCAAAAAACTGTAGGTCCCACCAATTTGTAGGGAAAATTCAAATCGGCACACCACAAATTGGAAGAGAAGCTTGGCGCAAAAATCTCTTAGGAGGTTTATGATGATATACCTGTTGTATATCGCGCCATAAAGATAGAAAGATAGAAGAAAAGATGGCAAGAATTTATTTTTCAACCTTATTTAGAACTTCTACTGCACTTATTGAGCCACATTCGGCATTCACTTAGCTCTACTACCTTTTCCCTATAGTATGTTCTCTAGCAATAGCTTTCCTTTCATGCGAGTCCCTTGGTTTCTGAAGTTGCTCTGACCCCACTTCCCTCTCTAAATACGATATAACAACAGCAACAACAAATAATTTACAAGACAATACTAACATTTCCGCTGAAGTTTTGCCGTATGCAAATGAGTAACAATAAAAATTTTAAAGTAAATACAAATAGTTTGAAACTTGCCGTAAATACCTTACCTTTTAAGCAAGTAAGGGAAATAAATATCAAGTTAATAATTAAAATATCTGTTCGCTTACAGCATTGAAATATTGTTTAAATCATGTCATATGATTACAACCAAAATTTCAACATTACCTTGGAAATCCACAAAATTAAACCGAATATGAAAATAACCCCTACAAGGTGCCGTTAAGCATTATTCCAATTTTGAATTTCAATTTAATTTCACTTAATACAGTGTATGATTATATAAATCTTACAGACTAGAAATACAAATCCAAATCTTAGGCCAAAACATGATCTCGGGAGATCAAGACTACACGTTTTTTTATTAAATTCTGCAAGGAACATTGAAGCTTATTTATTCTAAAAGTTCCGGACAGTCTACCAAACCAGAAATTAAATCATATATAAACATCAACCAGCGAGTCCATGCTTATGAGGGCACAACGGGCATTGTACGATGGTAATGGATCAGTGTAACAAACTTTTCTATACTCTTTCAATTCTATGCGAATGAACAGAATAAATCGGGTTCCAAAACCTTTCGAAAAATCGATGGCGCGCTATCGGGTAACTTTCGTCCATACAAATCGGCCCACCATAATATGCATATTGAGATTTTTCGAAAAATTCATATGAAAGCATTTCTTAATATCAAAGTGTAAATGATTCAAAACGCCCCAATTACTGAGATTATTAAGATCATCTTGCAGCAACGCTATATCTGCCATGCCCGCGATGGTTCTGGAAACTTTCAAGTCATCTACATTAAGCAGTTCGAGTTCTTAAAACAACTATCTATATCGGTGACGAACAGTATTAATATTTGAAATTTACAAATTTTTCATTAAACTCGCGCCTACTGAGCCGTTATAAGTGGAAATATAAGTAGTTGAAGCCTTAGCTCTAAGCAGTTCTGAAGGGTAAAGTAATTGACGCTAAGGATTGAGATGTTTGCAAATGTAAATACTTTTGTGTACTTTGAGTATTAGCTCTAAGTAGTTTGTACGTACATTCAACTTTACCTTGAAGTAGCTTGTAAGTGCATTCATAAACACTTTGAGGTTAAGACTAAGGTATTAAAAATTCGAACATTAAACAAATTAGTGCTCAAGTTTTAGCCGCTGCTCGAACACGGTTCTACGGAAGTAAAAGAGCATAAGTTTAAAAATGAAAGTAACGTAAATGAGCTGAAGTATAAATTTCTTACGATAGGCGGGCTATCGATTTTTCGATATATTGCAATGAAACGATCCAAAGCTCCGCCTACTAAGCCAATTTTGCTAAAAAATATTTCCCTTCTTATAATTAATATATTTATCCACTGTAAGTCAAATCTTACCTCATATAACATTTTCTAAAACACCACAAAACAGCGCTCCTTGTCGAATTAATGAAGCTAAGTAAAATCGTGCCACAAGACATGAGCGCTCGCCTGTTCAACCTTAGCAAGCCAAATTATTTATCTTGGTTACCTTAGCTTCCTGATGTTAAACATCTTTCTGTTGTTTTATTGTTTACCTTATTTGTTCAGCATTTTCACAGAATTTTTATTTATTTTATTACTTCAACACATTTTCGTGTTTTCCGTTTTGTTTCTCTGTTTTTTATCATACATACCTGGTTTCTTCGCGTTCTATTTCTTGACTGTTTGTTGTTGTTTGCTTAGCACAATTTAAACTCATTTTGGTTTTTTGTTTATTTATTTACGTTCCATTGACCTAAAATAAGGTTATATGCCGCGTTCTGTTGGTGTCGCGACGACGCTCGGCAGTTTAAGCTGCATTAAGCTTCACTATACTTTAACCTTCTTAACTTTTATGCTTTAGTCTTTTGTCGGCACTCAATGATCGCTATGCCAGGGAGGCTCAAGAAATGGAACCAAATGGCAATGAAACTTGTAACTATTTACTTGTACATTCTTCTTAGTATACAGTGGGTAAATTGAATGCCATACAAATTCATTCGCTGTCAGAATATTAGCACCCCGTTTTGAGACTCTAACAAAAAACTAACACTTAAGGGCAACTAATTGTGTTCGGAAGGTGGATGTTAATTGCAGTAATTGTTCCGAGAATATACTTCCTCCGACAGCGCAGTACACATTTTGGAAGTGTCCAGAAGATTACAAGTCCCATTTCAACGAAAACATGGCTCTTAGGTTTCTGTCAGATTTAAATAATGCCGCAAGGTGATCTTGTGCTATGCTTAGTGATGTTGCTGCAAGCTTCCCCTGCAGGTTAGAGGGTAAGAATATGCCCGTAATAGGTATGCCTGTCGTAAAAGGCGACTAAAATCCACAAAAGGTAAAGACGCACTGATGGTTGATCTGCCGACGTGATGACTCTCACCTCTCATTTCCAACATTCGGTGGTGTTTTTGTCGCTGAAAACAAGCACAACAGCAACATGTTGTTGCAAGCCCAAGTCGGCTCATTGAGCTACCAAATGAGCACGCCTGTCATATACCACTAAACAAAACAACAAATATCAACTTAGGGTCAAAAATGGCGAGAAGTGAAGCTATTTGTCTTGCATTTTGTGTATGCTGCGGTTATCTTGGCTAAACGTATAAGTTGTTGGCTACACAGCATACATTTTTTGATGTTATGATATGAGTTTTTCGATTTTTAATGGTTTATTTAAACTACTATTTATGGTTTTTGTACCTGCTATCTTAACTCGGCCCTTTTTCAGACTTTGTATGCTGTGTAAAACTTCTATCTTGCGTATGCTGTGGAAGACCAATAATACCTTGAATATGAAGATTATGTCGTTAAAGTTCGTTTATAAATTGATTGTTTATGCACGAAAGGCGTGTTTATGCCGGTATTTTTTTTTATACCAAAGAACATTCTATTCATGTATTGGGTGTTTATGAAAGGAGCCGGTTTATGGAAAAAATAACTATACATACCGTACACTGCAAACAATTTGAAAGTTAACAGAAGCGGAATCGGTATCCAAACATGAAGCGCAAAAAATTAATTGGTATCAAAGCATGAAAAGGGAGTGAAACAGGAATTGACATCGAGACAATAGCCGAAATAAGACCGAAGTAGAATTGCATCATGAAACGGAAGACAAACAGTAATCGGAATTGAAACATGAAACAGAACCGAAACTACAACTGAAACCATTATTATATTCGAAGCATGAAACGTAACAGAGATTGTAATCGAAACATGAAAGAACCGGAATTGGAATCAAAACATGAAACGGCACAGAAACTGGAACTGAAATCGAAGAATGAAACGGAACAGAAACAGCAATCGGAATCGAAACATGAAGCAATCGAGACAATAGTGAAACGAAACCGAAATTACTATCAAAGCATGAAAGGGAAGAGAAACAGGAATTTGAATCGAAACATGGAACGGAACTGAAACAGGAATTTGGCGTCGAGACAATAGCGGAACTGAACTGGAACCGAAATAGAATGGAAGCATGAAACGGAACAGAAACAGTAATCGGAATCGAAACATGAAACGGGACCAAAATTGGTGTCGGAACATGAAGCGAAATTGTAATTACTAGAGTTCGCCCAGTGGTTGAAATTCAACCAATAAACTTTATTTTATTTTATTTTTTTGCTGTAGGTATGTTTTATCCGCCTTTTTTCCTTCCTTTCTATGTCGTTCCTTTCCTCTAACATATTTTTTTACTCTCTTATTTTATTATTTACTTTCCTCAAACTTCTTTTCCTTTCCCTTCCCTTCCTTTTATTTTCTTTCTTTCCCCTTCGTTTTCTAACCTTTCCTTTAATTCCCTTTCCCTTCCTTTCACTTTCTTACCATTCCTATCTTTCCTTTAATTTTCCTACCTTTCCTATCCTTTCCATTCCCTTCCCTTTCCTTCCTTTCCTTTCCTTTTCCTTTTCTTTCCTTTCTTTCCTTTAATTTTCCTTCCTTTCAATTCTTTTCCTTTCCACTCTTTTCCTTTAATTTTCTTCGGTGTTTAATACTCTTTATGAGTAATCATTTATTTTATTTTTGTAAACCCTGTTTGTAGGTATCAGCAATGAATTTTACATATTTGCTCATATTTTACATTGCTTGCTTAATGTATCCAACAAAGCAACTTTTCGTGCTCTCAGGAGAGCAGCTGACACTGGGCATCGTAGCCAGTAATCAATACAATAACAACAACTAAAGCAAAAATGCATGACACAACAGAGTATCTATAGTGCGAATACTTATTTTTCATTGGTCCACTACCAACTCTTCGCACTCACAGTGAGAGCCGACCACACGAATAACACAAAAACATGCATGGCAAGTCTACTCACACTACTACGGCTCTTAATTTTTTCCTACAAAGCAGCTCCTCCTACAAAGCAGCTCCTCGGCCATGCTCACGATTCAGCATAGTACACAAAAAGCAAGTACACACACACACAGCGTGTCTATAGTGTGAATAACTGAATGTGTAGTGGTGTGACTTTTATGTTAAATTTTTTATATTAAAGTGATTTTTAAAATTTTTTTTATTTACGGATAAAAGTACACCTCAAAATTTCCTATCTATACATATATAATTTGTATACCTTAGAATTATAGTTTAGCAGAAAACGGTTCTACATTGCATTCATCTTGTCTATTAATATATAAGATAATTAAAAACCGAAGATTGCGGAAACGGAAACTGCACCGAATTTGGAACAAACGGACATTGTAATCGATATTAGAAGCGAAACTCAAATTGATGACGAAACTGAAAAAGTTATCGAAAATGGAACAAAGCCTGAAAGTGAAAAAGTAATCGGAACTGGATACGAAACTGAAACTAGTTTTAATCGAATCGAAACAGAAACTTAAATCGTAATCGTAAACGAAAAAGGAACTAAAATTTCAACCTAAACTGAGACTGGAACCGAAACTGAATTAGTAATCGATACTCGAACCGACACGGCTACACGTATTCTTAATTTTTGACATCAACTTTTTAAAAAGATGATCGATTTTTCAGAATGGCTTTCTGAGAGCAAAACGTCATCTTCATGTAGCGTTAGGATAAGCCGAAACCGTCCTAGCACTGATCGTTTTAAGAAGGATGCTACCTAAATTGAGAAATGTCACAGCCATTTGCTTAGATTTCAAAATTTAGCTCGGAAGAAGATGGCCAATTCTTTCTTGTATGATTCAAATAGATTTCACATTATGCTCATGCAGGAAGCAACAAGAGGCTGCACTGTTACTGCAGCAGCAAGGCACGTCTTGTGGTAATATCTTGGGTAGAAAACGTACAAACATATATAATAAATACGCCATACAAATAAAACTAAAAAAATTTACATACAAAGATACGCTGCATGGATTTATGTTTTTACATAAATGGGCTGTAATCTTTTAAAAGCGAGTTGGGAAGAAAATGTCTCTTTTAATAGAACTACTACTAATCACCAAATTAGAATCATCACTTCGTAAATCCGAATTATTTTCAATAGGAGGCGCACTTGTTTAACCAAACAACCTACACTTTTGCCACTTAATTTTATTTATTTCTTAGCATATCCGATTTTATTTCCAAAATAACTTTGACTTTTGAAGTTATTGAATATGCTACATTCGAAGCTCTCCTACATACAGTGGCGGACATAAATGTACATACAGTCGTTTTCTGCGGGTTTGCACAAATTTTAGCATTAATAAAGTTATTTTCACAAAGCCTATATAAAAGCCTGTATATACACTTACCTCCACCTCTGTAAAATATTTCGAAGTGATGTTACCACCTAGAGTTGCCACTTTATTTAATTTTTTGCATATCCACAGGCATTTCGAAAAGGGTTGACACATTTCTAGGAAAATTCTTATATATGTAGGTAAGCTGTTATAATATAAGCTCTCGCATTTAAGTGTTGCCATTTAAAGTCATCTATCTGAAAAAAATAATAATTATTCAGATATATCAATATATATATAATACAAAGGAGGGCATTTACATCGCATTCCAAGGAAACTCTAGAGTTACCATATAGTGTTGCCACCTAATGCCATTATATTAATTTTCAATGCTCGATTTTATTTCGACAACAGCTTCTCTCATTTTTTATGAGCTTTCGTAGATATGTAGTTCAATATAACAATTTAAATTAACAAATTAAATTAAGCCGCAACCTCGTAAAATGAAGAGCAAAGCTCAGTCTCCCATTTACTTTATTCTATAACAACTCGCCAACAAAAGATTGGGCCTGTGCACCCCTGTGAGGAAAATCTCTAGTTCTGAACTGGTGCCCTTCTAGTGCGTTCCGAACCCCATCTAGTTCGCTTTCAATCTCTGTCTGGCGATGTCCTATGCGGTGAAAATTGTCCCCCGCTGCATTACCTCATCAACAGTTCCGAACTAGTTAAAAATTCGACAGTTGAGACGTAGTTCATTTACTTCTAATATTGCTCTAGTTCTGAACCATTTCCAAATTCTGCAGTGTTAATGTAGTTAGTTTAGAATTAAAAAAAAAATATTTTAAGAAGCCTTCCATGGTAGAACTACACTCTAAGACTTTTTGCCAAATGACTGACTATGATCGATACCCGTTTTGAAAAGCTGTGTCAAACGACTTTTGATGCTAACTTTTCCAGGACTCAAACCTTGGGCCTTCGGAGTGGTAGTCCAACAACATTACTGCGACACCATGGCGGTTAGTTTATGCACGGCTAATAATTTGAGCCTAAATTTTAAACCATTCATACATAACGTATACAAATGTATATTTTTCTCTCTCTATTGATGAGTGTGCCGTAGCTGTGTGGGTAGAGTACTCGACTCGGGACGCGTCGGTTCGAATCCTTTTTTTAACAATATTTTGAATAAGCCATGATTCAATAACTAGAAGGTTAGCTCTCTAGAGACATATTTTGACAATTGCAGCCATCTTGCTGCCTGAAAAATTGTCATTTACATTCTGGGTTACCTTTTATCGAAATTATTCAAAAATGGTAGCCAAAAATGTTATATTATGCAAAATTTTTAATAAGTTGGTTTCAGAAAATAGATAAATCTGCCCTGCTATTTAGATCGACTTTTGGGGGTGTAGTGTAGTCGTGGACGTTTAAAACTCGGGACATTCCGATATGTAGCAATGGCTGTGTTTAAATTTTGTCTCTGTATACTTATATACTTACTTAGGTCTATCGTGACTTCAAAGCTGTTGCTTATGTGATTCGAAGTCTTGTTTTTAACAAAACTTTACTACTATTCTCTGGGTTTGATAATGAGTTCTGGCTTAACTTATGTATAAAGCAACAGTTTTAAGTCAACTTATGTTTTAAGTTTGCATGAATAATATGAGCCAATCCTATCTTATTGACACTTATCACTTAACTATACACTTGGTGACAATATCACCAATTTGTGACCAATTTGTCATTATTATTAAAAAACATAGTCCTATTGTCAGAAGCACGAATGTGCAATTATTCAGAGTTTGAGTTGATAAGTTTACTGTATTATCAATTGAAGGTTCTAGGTTTGACGAAAATCCCTGATATCATGCTTCCGCCGAAACCACAATATTTTGCGGCCCATGTAAACCGAATGAGCAGAAATCAAACTTTTAATCATGTTTTACCAACATTTTTATTTAAGCATATTCATGATTCTGGCAAAAGGGCGAATTGCGTACATATTTTGATTGCAGATACGTATTCACATATATATTTATTTTAATTTTTGTTTGAGCAGTGCCCGTTTTTTATTGTTTTTAAATTGATTAAAGAGAAAATGTACAACGATTTATACAGTGATAGTATGAGATGACAAGTTTTGATGTTGTATTTAGTTGACCTTACAAAATGTATTACTACTAATTTCCTACTTTTTTGATTTTTCTTCTATCATCTCCTCGACAAATGAAAAAAATACTTCTACTTTTTTTTTGTTCGCAAAAGAAACCCAGAAAATGGAAGTGTCAAAAGTAAACGTCAGCTAGAGAGCTAACCTTCTTGTAATTGAATCATGTGAATAACCAATAATACAGGGTGTTTTTTTTACAGGTTTGTTTTTCGAATAGAGATAAAACTGGCATTTTGTGGTCAAATCTGGCAACTCTAATGTTATTTATGTTCAGTTTGGTTTGCCATTTCATCATGAACAGGTTGACAAAAGAACAACGCTTGCAAATCGTGCAAATTTATTTCGAAAATAATGGTTCAGTTCGCGAAGTTTACCGTGAGCTCCGTCCATTTTATGGTCGACATAATCGTCCATCAGAGCAATTAATTCGGTTAACCATGGATCGTTTTCGCACTACGTTTACTCTATGTGATAATACGCATCCGCAGAGACGTCGAACAGTGCGCACCGAAGAAACACTTGCCGCTGTAGAGCAAAGTGTTGAAGAGGACCCGAATGAATCGATTCGCCACCGTGCACAGCAATTGGAGCTTTGTCCATCAACTTTATGGAAGATTTTGCGCAAAGATCTTGGCTTGCGACCTTACAAGATCCAGCTTGTGCAAGAATTAAAGCCGCGAGACCATGCAATGCGTCGTGATTTTGGTGTATGGGCCGAAAATGAGATTGATTTCGATGCTGATTTTCATCGCAAAATTTTGTTCAGTGATGAGGCTCATTTTTGGTTGAATGGCTACGTCAACAAGCAAAATTGCCGCATTTGGAGTGAAGAGAATCCACATGAGACCCTTGAAACGCCATTACATCCACAAAAACTGACTGTTTGGTGTGCTCTATGGGCTGGTGGAGTCATTGGGCCATACTTCTTCCGCAATAATGCTGGAGAGGCAGCTACCGTTAATGGAGACCGGTATAGAGCCATGATAACCGACTATTTTGTTCCCGAATTGGATGGCATGAATGTGGATGAGTTGTGGTTCCAACAAGACGGCGCTACATGCCACACAGCGCACGTCACAATCGATTTATTGAAGGAAACATTCGATGAGCGCATAATTTCGCGGAATGGACCTGTCAATTGGCCACCAAGGTCGTGTGATTTGACACCATTGGATTATTTTCTTTGGGGATATGTGAAGTCGCTCGTCTACACCAACAAACCAGAAACGTTAGGGGAATTGGAAGCCAACATTCGTGGCGTTATTGCCGACATACGGCCCCATATGCTCGAAAAAGTGGTTGAAAATAGGACCTGTAGAATTGGCTTTATTCGAGCCAGCCGCGGCGGCCACATGCCCGAAATCATATTTAAACATTAATGGCATAAAATTATCCTTCCAATAAAGCCAAATTGATGGACCTTAAAACGATTTTCTTGTGTTTTATTTCAATTCAAAGTTCTATACCCCTAAAAAAAACACCCTTTATTTCACTCAGGACTCACATTTTTTTTGAATAAAAAATTATTTTGCTTTTGTTAGTTTTTCGTCACTCGTCACTCAAATTTTTAAAAACGCGCATTCCTGCTTTAAAGAACCTTATAAGAACAAAACATTTTTACAAATGCGAATCCAAATGCCTTTAAATAATTACACAACTGCCGGTTTCCAACTATGGAAAATCTAGTTCCTACCGCACTAGTTCTTATTAGCCACTTTATCTCTAGTTCTGGATCAGAAATTGTTCTCACTCGTTACTGACTTCCTCACAGGGTAGTTGATTGCTTTACATTGTATCCATCTGGGCTTATATAACTTTGAATACATAGATACAAAAATCCACAGATACTTGCTTATATTTGCATTGGTGCATCATTTTCATGCCCATCTCCATCACCTTCAACCAACATCATCGGCACTATTGCACGACGCCAACTGTCTTCAGTGTCTGAAACTGTAATTAAAGCAGCATAACATCTGCTCCAATCTGGTTTGTATATCATTTACTCGTTCTCTCTCGCACGCGTTGTTGCCTACGTAAGCAAAACTCAAGTGGAGCAACGTCGTCACTTGTACGATTTTACCTTGCCACGCTACGCTTCGCACTGTTTATGTTGATATACCCATTGTATGTAGATATATTTTACGATATTATCAACATACGAGTATGTATGTAAGTATGTTTGTATCATAAACGCATATGTTTCATATGTGAAACATGAAATATTTACCTGTTTTCTTGGAAACATCCTTGAGCATATGCGTTCAAGTCTTGTATTTAACGGTGAAATCCTTGAAATTATAAGTACTTATGTATATACGTTAAGACTTGCGGCTTAGCATTGAAATCATTTAAGTAATCTATGAAAATGGAAGCTTTTGATTTACTAAGGAAGATATGATATGGGTACCCTTATAGGATGTTCATTTTGTCTTAGATGAATTTGTAATGGGAAGCTTTGATCTTCAGATGTTCTTTCGTGGTTAGGTTTAAGAAGAGAAACTAATTGTTTAATTCTCTTTAAAAAAATATAGCCTTTTTAATCCGTATAAAGCGTCTCAAAAAGGCCCAGAACACAACTAAGGAATTGTGAAAGATTTCCAAATTTATAAAGTGAGCCGTTTGCTGCTAATGTTGTGTTTGTACTAACTATCCCAAGTTTCTTATTGATGACTATAAATTAGCTCAAGGCAAAGAACACTAATCTTGTTTTTTAAGGAAACTATTATTTTTCTTGATTTAGTTATAATCTTCTTTTTTTAATTATAAAAAGTTCTTCTTTGGATAGAAAAGGAATAACCGCAATAACTTTTCTTATAGATTAATCGAAAGTTGCTCGACTTCTGCTCCAGAGAAATTTTGGCAAGTTCTGTTAACCATTAATCTGTTAAAACGTTGTTTTTCTGTCAGCTAAACTCCGATTTTTATCCATTTTCAACAGCCTCTAGACATCTGAGAGAGTGTGGTGTATCAAACAACAAAATTAAACGAATTTAAATGATACAATATTGATTGTGCAATTCAATGTTTCATCTGTCATACCAGTTGTAAGTGTTGTAAAAGTCATAAACAGTTTAGTGTTAGAAAGTTACTATTGATATACTAAAAATATACGTAGTAGGATGGGTTGAAAAACAATTTTTTTTTGGGAACGCTTTAGTACTTTAAAAATTTGGAGTCCCTTCAAGTTATGCCGAGAAAAGTGAAAAAAAAAATTTTATTCAGGAAAATCTGAGAATTGATAAAAATCTATTTTTTGAATAGATGCAGATGCAGACATTTCCACGAGTCTGCCTGCAAAAATTCAGCTCGATTGGATCACGGAAAAAGGGTTAAAAATCGATCCAAAGCATTTCACACAGGCGGACAGACGGACACTGCGACCTTTATACTTTATACATAAAAAAAAAAATTCTGACGTGTACATGAAAATCGCCGATACACGTGTATTTTAATTTTTTCTCCCTTTTCCGAAAAAGTATATTTGGTTTATAGGACAGAATGTGTGTAACGCGGTGTAATAAACCTTCAAGTTTTAATTATTTCGATAGCATTGTGAATCAATCAAACATATTAATTTTATCCTGTATTGATATTAGCCATGTTTTTCTTTTATTCGCATCTGCGTTTGCGCTTAATATTTGTACTATTTCATAGTTGCAGATAAAGTTGTGCGCTTAGAAGTCCATACAAATATTAAGCACAAACGCAGATGCGGATGAAAAAAAAAACACGGCTATTGATTGCATTTATTATATTTTTCAATATAATATGAGCTCAATAAATAAAAATTAATACATATTTCTTCAACACTAATCAGTCGATAAATTAAAACAATAATAAAGTGGATACTTGAATAAATCCATCAAGCACTTAAATGAAAAACCATTTAAGCTCAAAGGAAATCCGATCCTTCAGCACTTTGTATGAGAAGGACTATAATATTGCGTTAGCAGCAACAAAAAAAAAAAAAAAAAATTTATAATAATAAAATGAATATGCGATGATTATGCGTTATAGAAAATAAATGAAGTCAATGATATCGAATTGATGTGTTCCATCAAGCAAATTTATTTTGCCCAACCGTCGAAGTGTCTAGACATGCGGTTGGGTGATTTTCCGTTGATGAAGTGAATGTTGAATGTTAATTCACGCCAACTGAATGTATTTGCTGTTGCGTGCGTGTTATATTAAATATTTGCTTTACACTCATACATATACTGTACATACACATACCCAATAAGCAGCAGGAAAAAGTTCCAAAACGTTTTAGAAAATGTTGATTCTTAATTTCAATTGCAGCGTTGTTTAGGATGTGACACGTAATTTGGGTCACAGTTCTATAAACGAAATAGTTCACGGTTGTATTAAGAAGAGATTCGGAACAGATTTAAATAGCCTTTACTGTGTCACATTTTTAGCCACTCGGATAAATGGCAAATATGCAATATAAAGGTATTTTAATTTACGTGAATCTAGGTAATTTACTGTTTAGACTCACGTAATTTCGTCTCTGTCGTAATTTTCGTTAAATTAATTAATTTCGCCTGGTAAAATCTGTCAGCAAACAGATACTACTCAATAACAAGTCACGAATTAAAGAGGAACATATTAGGCGTGCTCCAATCAGGAGTGATCCAGATCAAGATCCAGATAGAAATTTTGCATGTAAATGCAGCAACAACGTTGTGATCTTGTTTATTATGTGGATCAATTTTGGATCCGTATAGAAGTCAACCCTTATTTGCTTGCTGGCACACACACACACATATAAACACACATATCTACACAAAGAACTCTCATACAACTGATCCGTATCGTTCCCGTGAGATCTTGATCGTGATACTGATCCGGATAGCTGATTGGAACGCAACTATTGTGTTGCCTACTTTTAGGCACAAGTATGTATACTAACTTCAGCAAGGATCACTCTTTATTGTTGCAGTAAGAAAAGGCACACATCAACCTTCGCTCAGTATTTTATACAAAACTAAGTAATTTATTCTCTAGTCTAAACATAGTTTAAAAAACTTTACAAAACTACAATTTTTATTTTTAACATTTTAACGTGTGTTTTTAACTTCAGTAGGATTTGAGCAGCATTTGAAAACAACATTTCGATTTCTATCGGTTCAGGTTGTGTTTGTAATGTGGTTTGAGCATTTGAAATTTATTAATTTGAGAAAGAGAGTTTAGACCCAAATGTTTATTGGGTGTATACTTTTATAGATTTCCTTAGGCCATCACATACAATTATATTTACCAACAATCAAACTCGCCTTTTTTCCGATCGGATATCAATAAAACTTAATTTTTCCGTAATAAATTTCAAACTCAAGTGCCAGGAATACTATAGCAAAAACAATCCAATACATATGTACATAGAACACACATTTATACCCATCCTCGAGAATTTACGCGCTATTGCACATTATTTTCAAGTGTTAAATACGTTTTGAAAAGAAAAAAAAAACAATAACAGAAGAAAAACTAAATAAAATCTTAACAAGCGCTTGTGTTAAAATTATAAATAAATACTAAAACGCAGACACTCGCCCGTATACTTATACGAGGTGTGTTCAAAAAGTATCGCGAATTTTATGTTTTTTCAAAAATGATTTATTTATTCATGAATATCTATTTTGTCCCCTTCAAAGTAATCCCCATGAGATATTATACACTTGTGCCAACGGTTTTTCCAATCTTCGAAGCACTTCAAAAAATCATTTTTTTGTATCTTGTTCAGCTCCTCCTTCGATGCTGTCTTTATCTCGTCAAGAGAAGCGTAACGTCGTCCTTTCATGGGCCTCTTCAGTTTAGGGAACAAGAAAAAGTCACAGGGGTCCAGATCTGGGGAATACGGTGGCTGCGGCATCATTAGTGTGTTGTTTGGGTCGTCGCGGACAGAGTTTAACATCTCATTAGCAATGTTCATGCGATGCTGTTTTTGGTCACAATTGAGCAATTTTGGTAAAAAAATAGGTAAAAATCGAAGACGATCCAAAACACGTGCAAGCAAAGCAGCTGTCAACAATTAACTGAACATTCAAAATCGCCGAGCTTGTCGGCATAAGTGAGAGACATGAGTACCAACATAACGCCACAAAAAATTCGAAATTCGAATATACGTAAGTCGAAATTCGACATACTTTTTGAACACACCTCGTATACAGACAGAAATATAACAAGTAAGAAAAAAAACTATGCAGCAATTTCGATAAAAGCCTATATCGGTATACATTTGTGTATTGTAAAAATATATGTTTCAATTAGATCATAAAAAGGGCTGCCTGTATAAGCAGCTTATACAGTGACTTAAAATATATGTGTTAGTCAATGAGGAGAAGATTAACACGATACCCAAATAGTGAAGAATCAAATCTACGATCCACCAGCTGACTTTAAACAAATGCGAATATAAATATCGTTACTAACTAGAACCGGCTGGTGGGAAAGAATACGCTCTAGTGACGACGATTTAGGCAGAGTTATATCGAAATAACGACCCTTGGTAGGGTAGAACCCGAGTCGTTCCGGCACGTGAGCACGCCTGCAATGGTTTCCTGTGTCGGCTTTACAATATTGCAATTTTTCCGAACCAATTCCCTCATACCATTTCCACCTGCTCCTTATTGACTTAAAACCGCTAGAAATAAGGACGACACTGTCGATGTCTTTTATTTATGGAGTAGTTAGTTATGACATTGATTGTACTTCACTGCTGCAAGCGATTAAGTTTCTTATTCATTCTATGTCTCTTCGCTCCCATTATCCATTTTATATTAAACTAGCTTATACCCGTAGGTTTCACCCCACATTTCTATCTATATATATATAAAATTCAAATTATGTATGTATGTATCTATAGACCGACTTGAAAAATTCCAGTTGTATGGAAGGTGCCACGCCCCCTCACCAGTTTAATGCAGGTGTTAGGGATTAACCTCATATAACCCCTTACCAAATTTTAGTTCTCTAGCCCGAATACTTCTAGAGATATGGACTATGAAAAATTCCAGTTGTATGGGAGGTGCCACGCCCCCTTTTTCGTTATACTCAGTTTTTGGAGGTGGTAGGGATTAATCTCATATAACCGGACTATTAAAAATTCCATTTGTAGTGGAGGCGCCACGCCCCCTATAATATGAATATGAGTTGATTTGACTTTCTGTTTTTCCGACAGGGTGGATATTAGATGTATATTTTCAAGCCCATGAGCATCCCTGGAAGATATCCCGAGCGTGTTTCAAATTTGGTTATGCTCGGTTTATATGTTTAGGGCACAAGTCGGTCTATAGGTACATGCATACTTAATTTGGATTTAATAATTTTACGAACTATGGGAGGAATGCTCCATTAACGCGGTCGTTGAGTGAGCTGAACGAAATCTCTAATTTTGCAATGGTTAATTTTTCTCTTTCAAAATCTTTTTTTCATAATGTACTTAAACCAATTTTTTAGTAAGGTTTAGAATAGTTTTAGTTAGTAAGAACTCTGTTGTTTTTTAGTTTTTGGAAAAAATAAATATATATATATTAGAGCGGGTCAAATTGTATGGATTGATTTTTTTTCATCAGGGGTATAGCAAAAACGTAATCTACAGATGATTCTAAGAAAAATTGCTGAAGACACCATAGCTCTAAGTCCGATTTCGAGTCCCCCACTTTTGCAAAATAGATATTTTGCCATATGAATGTAGGGTTTGGTCAAAAAATCTTCATAGTTTCTGATAGAATTATAGGAAAAATATCATATTCGGCTTACTTTAAAGTTATTTTACGTACATTTCAGAATCTGTATTAATATCTGTAGTGTTTTTGAATTTTAGTAGAGATATCAGGCCTAAATTATGAGAAATTAGCCTAAAATGAACTTTTAACTACTATATTATCATTTTTAACGAATTTCTTATGGAAAATTTTTTCTTTCTTTACAGCTAAAATAAGTTCAGAACATTTCCAACAACTTTCATTCAGACAGCAAAATTATATTATTAATATTATTATTATAAACTATATTATATATAGACATAGTTTCTGACAGTGGTCTTTATGCTTCTAGGTAAGATTCTGCTACCGAGAGCTTTAACATTTGTTTCGTACAGTAGATATTGATTACTGTTTTCTTAGCCCAGCTATACACCCATTACAACAGCACCATGCGAATACAATTTTAGGTCACTGTACATTAGTGGATACGTGTATGGTAAAATCTGCTATTAGACGCGTGCCTTCATACAAATAGCGCATTATCTCGCCCCCCTAAACAAATAGTAAAATATTTAATTGCATACTCGTATTCGTAAAAAAGTACAAATGTAATTTCAACGCTTCCCGCTTTTTTTGTATCCACATATTTGCCCAACGATTGATAGCTTAATACACTTAGATGATTGTATGCTTTTTCTGTTAAACCTTGATTGTTCAGTGTAGTGATTTTAATTGATATGTCGTAGCTGCGTTAGGTCTATATCTTTAAAGCGAGAACTAAGCAGTTTAAATAATTTGTTTCTTTCCTTTTTGTTTCGTGACTGGACTGTTCGATAATTTTTTACCACTTGCGGTGAAGGTGAATTAGAAGTAGAAGAAGAAAGAAAGGAGAAAAAAATGAGAATGGAGTGGTAATTAGAAGAAGTAGGAAAGGGAGGAGGAGTTGAAGTAGGAGGAGAAAGATAAGTAGAACAAAATGAAGAAGGAGTTAGCGATCGATAATCGATTTTTTTATCGATAAATAGTGAAGTGAAAATCATTTGCGATAATAAGCATACAAATTTACCAATGGACCATTTTTAGATTTTAATAACTTAAACAAATTTATAATACTCTT
This sequence comes from Merzomyia westermanni, assembly GCA_949987695.1. Taxonomy (NCBI): domain Eukaryota; kingdom Metazoa; phylum Arthropoda; class Insecta; order Diptera; family Tephritidae; genus Merzomyia; species Merzomyia westermanni. The sequence goes on along the minus strand of OX465289.1, from coordinate 32,598,705 downwards.
ACATGTTTTTTGCAATAAAAACAAGTAAGGAAGTCTAAGTTCGGGTGGAACCGAACATTATATACCTAGTAGTGATCTATTATGTCATCCCAATTCACGCAGGTCTATTTTAATACTTTCAGTACGTATTTGCGTTCAAATAGACAGACGGACAAACAGAAAGACGTATCGAGAGACGGACATGGCTACATCGACTCAGCTCATCCTCCTGATCATTTCAGTATACCTTTTGATGGGACTATCTCTTTTTCTTCTCAGCCGTACAAACATTTCAGGTTGATGAATGGTATGAAAATCAAAAAAGATATACAACTTCGCTTTTGCAGTGGGGTATTAAGTACTTGCCCATCCTGAACGTTTTGATATACATTAGTAAATATATATCTCGATTCGTTTATGCCGAATGAAGTAATTTACCTTGTGTGCTTAACAAAAATATATATAAAAAAGGGTGTCTTTCATAGGCGCCAAAGAACTCAACCGATCTTTATGAAATTATCACAATATATACTTGGGTTCACTGGGTACAGCATAGACAATATACAGTTTTGGAAAAGTAGGCAGAGCCACGCCCCCAGACTATATAAATTTTCAATTCGTCATAACTCCGAACTTTTTTGGTCTAAATTAATGAAATTTGGATATATGTGTCACTTAGTCAATATCTACATCATTTTTCAAAAGTGGGCGGTGCCACGCCTACATATTTTGTGTTTTGTTTTGCTCTTGAAATTTCACGATATGTTCAGGATTTCGCTGGGCACGACACAGTCTGCATATAGCTTTTGGAAAAGCCCCCAGGTTATATAAAGCTTCAGTTCGGTATAGTTAGGAGTTTATTTGGTTCAAGTTAATGACATTTTATATATAGATGTGTTCTATCTATCAAAACGTCAAAACAACGTATACCGGGTTTGCTAGTATATTATAAAATGGAGAAAGCAAACAACGAATTTCAGCATTCTGTTGTAAAACTGAGAGACTAGTTTGAGTTCAAATAGACAGACGGACAGACATACAGACGGACGGAGAGACGGGCATGGCTAAATCGACTCCACTCATCGTACTGATCATTTTAGTGAACTTTTCTCTTCTTGTTCTCATACTTACATACATTTAATGTTTATGGAAGGTATGAAAATCAAAAAAGATATATAACTTCGCTATTGCAGTGGGCTATTAACTACGTGCCCGAATATTGTGCTTGTGTGTTTCCCGATTTGGCTAATTTTTGGCAGGAGTATACTACATACTACTGAGAAGCAGCTGACCAATTTTCATTAAAATATCAAGATTGAATTATAAGCGATTGCCTTTGAAAACAGCAGAAATTTTATGCTGAAAAGTGGGCGGCGCCACGCCTACTTCTTCAAAAATGACAACATTTTTTTGCGGCCGAGTTTTTCTTGAAAAGCTTATTATGTGTGCAAAATCTTATTATATAACTTGCTTGGTTGTAGAAATATCGCTTTTTAAATTTTACAAAAAAATTTTTCAGAACTATGTTCAAAAACTGGGCGTGGACTTTAACCGATTTCGCCCATTTTGACAGCAAACAGTTACCTTTATATATAGAACATTATCACCAAATTTCGTTTCCACAAATCAATTTGTGGCGGAGTTATGGCATAAACAGTTTTTTGGAATAGTCGACTATTAAAGGGGCGGGGCCACGCCCATTTTCGAAAATTTTCAGTTTTTGGATTTCTTTGTCTACGGAAACTTTAAAAGTGAAATATAAATGATGTAAAGCTATTTTAGGCAAAGTTATTGGGCGTGGACCTTAACCGATCCCGCTCATTTTTTCCTGGAACATTCCCTGCATACCTGGAAACCTGAATGCTGAATTTCGTTTCGATATCTTGAACGGTTTTTGATTTATGATTAATATTATTTCTAAATTTGACTTAATCAAAAGTGGGCGGTGCCACACCCATTTTCAAAAATTGTTTACAAAAATTATTTTGTGCCTCAATATCAATGTAGCCACCAAATTTTATCCTCATAGATGTGTTATGTACTGAGTAATCACTTTTTTTGTGTTTTCGCAAATATTCTATATATGTATAAAAGGTGGGCGTGCCTATTGTCCGATTTTGCCCATTTTAAATAGCGCTCGGAGATAAGTGCCAAGGAACCCGCATACCAAATTTCATTAAGATATCTCAAAATTTACTCAAGTTATCGTGTTCACAGACGGACGGACGGACGGTCATGGCTTAATCAATTTCTCTTTTCGTCTTGAACATTTTGATATGCATAAGTCAATATCTATCTCGATCCGTTTATGCCGTTACGTACTGCCGTTAGTCGACTAAAGTTAATATATCTTGTGTGCGTAGCACTACTAGTTATAATAACAATACAAAAAAACAAGAGTAAAAAACATTAAATTTGATGGGTCTCAAAACTAAACTACAATACAACACCCGCTAAAAGGGTTAGACAATGAAAAAAAATCTAATATAAATTGTTATTATCACAAGTGAGCTGCATAATGTTTAACATTTGACTAAATTAAAAATGAAATTAACTGATTAATATTAAAATAAATAATAGAGCAATCATTTGGTCTTAAAACTAAAAAATACAACAAGTTTTTCTTTAATTTTTAGTGTAAATTATAAACCTAAAATAAATAATTGTCATAAAAGTTCAGTCTTGCCCAATATTTTATTAGCATCAAGTTTAACTAGAAGTGATTTATGCGAAACTAATAATATAAAATTCATAAAAGTAGAATATTGGGGACCCCCAAGCTCAATTTTTTAACCAAAATTTAACCTTCGAAATAAATTTAAAAAAATTCTTTTTCAATCAAAAGTTTGATATTTAGTAAGTTTTTATAATTTAAAATAAAAATATTTTCACATAAGTTTAAGTGTTGATTTAGTGGGATCTCAAAATTTATTTTCTCTTTTACAACGCTTCTCCTTCACTTCAACGCCTCAATTTCGCTTCGAATATGTTTGTTCAGTATTTTTGATCAATAATCGGCAAATACTCTCCTCTTAGTCGAACCATGTTATAGTAGAACATCAGAAAGCTATACTAACCCTGCAGTAAAATTGCGAACCAGTCTCCAAATAAGACAGTTTTTAGCTAAACACTTTGCTCTATACCAGTTACAAAAGTGATAGCTAAAACACATTTAAAAAAATATCGGATATTTTTTTGCACCCATCAAAAATCCGATATACAAGGTGGCGCAAAAGTAAGCTTCCGATGTTCAGCATATCGGTTGTGGCACGTGCAGTGTGTGCTGTTGCACCGTCTTGTTGGAACCACATGTTTTCCAATCCCAATTCATCAAGTTGCGGCAAAAAGAACTCGTTGATCATTGCTCTGTAGCGCTCACCATTCACAGTAACCGTTTGGCCCCGACCGATTATTGGTCAAATAAATAGTCAGCAATATTCCGCGTTCTGGAGCAGTGTAGCGTAACATTGTTTATTAACGTGTATTTCGCATGTGTTTACTACACAAATGTCAAAACAGAACTGACTTTAGGGGCCAATCGCAAAATTTATAGCATTTTCTGATAGGAGGATTACTTTTGCGCCACCTTGTAGATTCGGTTGAAAACTAAGTAAAGCTAAGCTATCCTAGAACGGTCCGAATATGAAACGATTAAAAACGAGTTTCCTAATAATGCACTAGGCTAAAATGCCACCGCCAATCAAAAATTGGACAGTTAAACGCATGCGTATTGAGCTAGAACTGGTAGTGCGTCAAATGGTTTAGCTATGAGCTAGTACAACTTTCTGCAGGGTAGATCAATAAGATGTGAGAGAACTAGTAGCTACACCCAAAAAAATTTTGCAAACACGGTATCACTTAAAATATTAACGCAGTGCTTGCATACAGGTTTCAAAAGTGTAAGAGAGCACAAAATCTTGATACATAAATGAATTTTCAAAAACTAATTATGGATTTTACTAAACGTACATTAAAAAAAAAACCTTTAATTTAATTATAAAAAGTAAGAGTTTTTTAAAAACAGGTTTCCGTCTTTCTCTCAGTAACGTTCGTCTTTTTGCCGATTGATAGTATACATCGTGTTTAGGCACGATTACCGTATAATTACAAGCAGCATACGCACACACCCACATAAGCAAAGCGTCACATACATATCAGCAAAGCAGTCAAACAAGATTTACATAGAGCCAGCTTTAGCAACAAGATACAGGTAAAATTAGAAGCAGCGGCAGAGACACGGTTACAGGCAGCCCCTACCGAGTCCAAAGATGTTTACACATCAAAAAACCTTTAATGAAAGTATACTCGTAAAAAGTAAGGCTTTTGTGAAGAAATGTTTTCGTCTCTGTCAATATTTAATTAGCAGAGAGTGCCACTGCCTTGCATGTGTGCTCATCTCGGTTCTAGGGTAATTCTCCATCCGCGGCCTAGGAAAAGATCGATTGTAATGTGATACGAAAAGTAGTTCGTAAATTTCTTTTAGATTTTTTTAGACTGTCGAGAGTTTATTTGCTTGGGAATTCAACGCTTCAATCAAAGCTAAATAAAAAATTTCACTTTAACCAATTAATATTGTGCAATATACTCGTTCGCACAAATTATCTTGTTGCATTTTTTTTTAGTTTGCACAGGCTACTGTTTGTTTTAAATTTAAAATTTTATAAATTTTTTTTTTCTTTTTTCTCTTGGTTTTACTCTCTCACTATGGTATTTTATATCGTGTAATTGCCGCCTTTGGGAAAAGTGTAGCAAAAATGTTAATTGCACTGATTTTGTTGAAGCAGAAGAGTTAGCTGCCACAATCACTTCGCCTTGAACACCCAACAATTACATTGGTATTTTAACACATTTTCCAACGCCACTATACTTTCGACTTTAGTGGGGTATTTGCTGTTGTGTGGCATGCAACAATCTACTCACTGTGTGTTTTTGCAATTATTTTCAAAAAAAGAAAATATATATAAAACGGCGAGTGGATAAAAATTGTATGTAGCCATGGTATCGTCTGCTGTCGCCTGCTGTTGATTGGCATCAGCAATTATTACCTGTAATTTGTTGTCAGCCATCAAGTGAGAGATGCAGCTTTTTTATCGTTGTTGCTTTAGTTTTTTTTCTTTACATATTTATGTTTTTAAAACAAGTTAAACGGTTAAGTAGTTGGCGCTTGTTTTGCTCTTTGCTACCGACCTGATACATCTGCTTTCTTTACACGTTTCTCTCGTCTGTTCAGTTCTTTTAAACCTTTTTCAAAGTCACACAAACAAGTTTAAAGATTTGTTTAAGCTTTGTAAGGTCATGGAGTGAAAATTGTAAGTTTTTTATCTTTTGTTCTCATCTTTGATTCTTTCATTTTGGCTTAACAGCCTAGGCGATTTTGGCGTACAGCAGCCAGCATTCTATTTTAGCTTTAAATGAGGCCACCTGGGAATACCAAGAGTTTCCAAGATATAATTCACCTGCTATGTTTCCAAATTCATTGGAGACTCAACATTTCCACTGCTGCCAAAGTCGAGTATAGAAAGGTACGCATTTTGGGCCGAAACGTCTATTTTAAAACATGCCTTGGATAACGAGATTTAGCACTTAAAGACCTCATTAAATTTTCTTAAATACATACATTCGTATCACCTTCGAAAGTCCAAAAGCCATGCATGTTCTTTCAACAGTCCGAAGAGGCACTTGTTGGCTTGATTGCTCCTTCGATGAGTTTCTAAGCTGGAGATATATTTTGTTGTTAACGCTGGTTCTTAAATATGCGCAGTCTTTTTAATTTCAATTTTATATCTCGGCTGCCAAGCCACAGGTCTGTGGACTCTTCATTCGTACTTGATCTTATCCCCTATCACCACAATACCAAGTTTTTCATTTTTGAGCCCACTGATCAAGTGTACCAATATGGTTAGTTCTGCTGCTCGAATTATATTGCCAAGCAAGTAAAATCGTACTATAGCCATCGAGGTTCAGCATTTTATTCTTGGTGAAAGCATTGCAGGTCTGACACCACATTGATAAAGTCAAATAATTTTGTTGACGATGGGCTTCAAACTGTAGCTGTGCGCGATATGCCTCAAAGAAGATTAGGGCCGAGTTTCTTTTCCAATTTGGAAAGAAAAGGATTATCCCAGTTCTATGCGAAATTGGCAGATACACAACTCAATTCTTTAAGCCAAATCAGCCCTGTTGGTTGGCTTTGCTCTTTTCCAATTTCAAGCGACAGATCAGTCGCCCAACTAAACACTCCAAGATTTGTTAAGGATCTTGCTATGAAGGAGCATTGAAGATCCTTTCTGCATAAAAAGAGGAAACATTGAAGGAGCATTAAAGGTCCTTTCTGCATAAAAAGAGGGAGTATTGGAATAGTTCTCTAAGATGAAAATGATCCTTAATTCACTTAACGTTCCAGTAAAGAGCAGCCTCCTTTCAACCGTCTTTCGGTCGCAATGTTATGATCGCGCGGTACCAGGTTTGGGCAGTATAAAAGTGTAATGTTAAATGGACCAAGTAAGTGCCGGAGTATATTGGCTTCAATAATTTGAGCATCTTAGGAATGAGGACGTATCCGAAAAAATTCTTATATATATCAGCAGGCTCTCCCCATCTTCACAAAATCTCAGTCGCATGCTCTCATAACATTGTTTCATGCTTGAAGCACATCAAAACCAGCCCCATACACATTTTAGTTATAAAAATATTGAAAAATCTGCTTACCTTTGTAACAGCTTATTTAAGAAAGTTTAAGTCAGATTTTTATCTTAGAGAAATTCTGTAGCTACCTGCTCAACATAACGTAACTAAACTACCGGCATAATGTTTTCTTTTTCATGCTTGCTTGGGAAAAGCTGCGCAAATATTTGTATTCGCAATAAACGTTTCATCCACATGACATACATACAACACATGCTTTTCTCTTTTTTTTGGTCGTCATAATTTATAACTAAAACATTTTTCAATCTCATTTCGGATTTGCTTGCATTTGCCTTGACTATACTTGCGACTTCCATGTTCGCGCAGTGAACAGCTGAGATTTTTTATTGTACACTGAGACAAAAAGACTACTTGAAATTGAAATTACTCAATTTATTCCTGGATGTTTTATACCGGTTGTGTACGAATTTTTCGTAGTCTAAGAAAAACACGATCTATAAGAGTTCCCTACTTCCACAAATCAAAATGAATTGAAACCATTTCCTATAGTTAGAATTTATCTAACGAACTAGTTATTGTTATTGTAGCAAATTAGGCTTCTAGACACCAAATAAAGCAGGTTTTATCTACTTCTATGTAAGCCGTTTCTTGGTAAAAACTCAAATTATCGCAACTCCTACCGTCCAAGTGCCGATATCCCCAGTTCTGCCGTTAAACATTCCAGCGGAGTTGGTCTAAGTTCTGAAGTTCTTTCAGTTCAAGAAAATCATCAAACACTATAACGAGTACGTGCTTTGACTACGCTGGTGAGGAGAGTGCTTTTGATATGGGAAAGTGAGAGTATTTTATTAAAAAAAAAAAATGCTTGTTTCTCTTATTTTTTCTTGCGCTCACTGTGCGCTAAGCATAATTGAAACATCTTCATTTATAGCCTTGGAAAACCTTCCAATCTTACTTCTGCCACATATGTCAAAGTTCTTCAGCAATCGCGTTAACTCGGTTATAATGCTACAAAGAAGTTCATTTTCCGAGGCATCTTAAGGGTTCGAAGATCATATTTCGTTGCTCTTCTCAAAGCTCTTTTCACCAACTTTCGGTATAACTCAAAAACATAAATTGTCCCGCCTTAAATCGACACTAACTCCGGTCACTGTAATGTAGTTAAATGTGCACTAAGTTGTTTGATTGTTCAGAACTATATTGGAGGCCGACATTCCTCGCGTTGTGTTTGTTATATAGACAAAAAAAATGTTCGCCAACACTTTGACTAGTTGTCCCAGCACTTTCAGCCGCCTTAGCGGCTGTTGTATAGAAATTTATTTGAGCAATGCCAGAAACACTCCCCGAAAGACTAGGGGAGTATTAACTGTGTGGAAAGTCTTTTAGTGGATATGGATCCGATATGCCCTGGTACACGCGCCTTCTGGTACTATCCCGCCTGCAGCAGGAGCAATTTGTTTGACCCTATCGGTTACGGATTGTGTTACCTTGTACGACCGTGGGTATATTCTAAGCCCCTAATCCGCTGAGGTAAAAAAGTCTTCTCTAAGAATTTGAAACCCAAACCTTGAGGCCGACTTAGTGGCATTTTCTGGTGTACAGAAGTTCTGATTTTGAACTTCACAATTGAGTATCCCCAGGGTTGTCTCCTTTGCTTTGATAGGGCTTATGACCGTGGAGCTTTACTTCAGGGCAGGTCGAGGGCATTCCGAATAAAGAAGTGGTGTGTTTTATTACAAATTATAATGATAATAACTGATGCAACCAACTGTTTTAATTTTTTAAAGAAAAAAAATAAAATTTCTTGCCTCCCTGTGTGTGTTCTAAATTCCTGCGATGCCGTCACGCGGCTCAGTGATAAAAATCTTTGTTTACGCTCTCATATTTGCATTTTTCTTGCGTTGCAATGTGAGGAACGCACTAAAGCAGCGAACGGCAGCAGCACGAAAAATAACCCCGCATATCAACAAATATAGTGTGTATATACTTATATATATATACATAGTTGCGTGTTGGTGTACATAAGTGTATAATCATGGTATATAAACATACCAGAGAACGGCGTGAGGTCAGTTTCCGGTTGGAGATTGCAATCGCCAGAGCATGAAAAAGAGTAGAGACTAACCATGCTTAGGCGTTTAACTAGCAGAGCAAAATACAGGAATTTCGTGGTGCAGCAAAGAACAGTGAAACTCTAAGATCAAGTGAAAGACACGAACGTTCGACAGGATCGTAAAATCTTGACAGTCGACTTAGTAATAAAAATTACTACTAACCGGATTCATAGCCGGCAAAGAAAAATCCACGGCGGTAGCATTTCCCATTATTGTAGTATTTTTGCCGCTACAAATAACAACACCAACTGCAACATTTCAGTTATTTGGCATTTCACGAGAAAAGTACACAGCACGTATTCGCTATAATTGCAATTTCGATTAACTCTTGCATTTCTCTGTTCAATGCAAATATTTTGCCTTGCTTCCATAGCAGCAGCAGTTGTTGCTTCAATTTGCATGCCTTAAACTGCTTATAAAATTATAAATATATGCATAATTAGGTAAATATGTATGTCCATAATATATGAACATATTAATTATGTTTGCCATATTGTTGTTGTTTTCTATACCCAAGTAACTGGAGCAACAGCATCGGCCACAGTAGCTGATATTTTTCTGGCATCTTTTTAGCTTTTCTTCTTTGCTGTCATTTAACACCGAATTTCCTGTATCAGCTGCTGTTGTTGGTATTTCATTTTTGCATTACTTTAACATTTTTATAATTCGCTTGAAATGTCCTACAATATATTATGCTTTTACTCTTTTTATACCTAGTAGGGCTACGCACACAAGGTGTATTAACTTCAGTTGCCTAGCGGCAGTACGTAACGGCATAAACGGATCGAGCTAAATATTGACTTTTATATATCAAAATGTTCAGGATGAAAAACGAAATTGATTAAGCCATGTCCGTCCGTCCGTCTGTGAACACGATAACTTGAGTTAAGTTTGAGATATCTTAATGAAATTTGGTACGCAGGTTCCTTGGCACTCATATCCGAGCGCTATTTAAAATGGGCGAAATCGGACGATAGTCACGCCCACTTTTTATATATAGAATATTTTCGAAAACACATAAAAAAAAGATTATTCAGTACATAATACCCTTATAAGGATAAAATTTGGTGTGTACATTAACTATAAGGCATAAAATAAATTTTTCAAAAAATTTTTGAAAATGGGCGTGGCACCGATGATTAAGTCAAATTTAGAAATAATATTAATCATAAATCAAAAACCGTTCAAAATATCGAAACGATATGCAAGGAATGTTCCCAGAAAAAATGGGCGGGATCGGTTAAGGTCTACGCCCACTGAAAGATTTTGAAGAGGATCGTAGATATATTAAATAGACAACAACGAAAAATAGCTTTCTCTCTCTATCTCTATGGCGCGATATACAACAGGTATATCATCATAAACCTCCTAAGAGATTTTTGCGCCAAGCTTCTCTTCCAATTTGTGGTGTGCCGATTTGAATTTTCCCTACAAATTGGTGGGACCTACAGTTTTTTGCCGACTCCGAACGGCATCTACAAGCAGACGAATTTTTGCTGAGAAGCCTGTCATGGCAGAAATACACTCGAAGAGTTTGCCAAACCACTGCCGAGGGGCGACCCCGTTTTGAAAAACTTTTTTCAAATCACTTTTGATGTTACCTGTACCAGGGCTCGAACCATGGACCTTCGGTGTGGTAGGCCGGCAACACTACCTTCACACCACGGCGGCCGCCAAATAGCTTTACATCATTTATATTTCACTTTTAAGGTTTCCGTAAATAAAGAAATCCAAAACCTAATAATTTTCGAAAACGGGCGTGGCCCCGCCCCTTTCATAGTGGACTATTCCACAAAACTTTTTATGCCATAACTCCGCCAAAAATTGAGTTGTCGAAACGAAATTTAAGGATAATGTTCTATATAAAGGCTGCTGTAAAAATGGCCGAAATCGGTAGATGTCCACGCCCAGTTTTTTAACATAGTCCTGAAAATTTTTTTTTTAAATTTAAAAAGCGATATTTCTACAACTAAGCTAGTTATATCAATCAGATTTTGCACACATAATAAGCATTTTTGTCAATTTTGAAGAAGAAATTTCTGCTATTTTCAAAGGCAATCGCTTATAATTCAATCTTGATATTTCAACGACTGCCAAAAATTAGCCAAATCGGGAAACACACAAGCAAAATATTCGGGCACGTAGTTAATAGCCCACTGCAATAGCGAAGTTATATATCTTTTTTGATTTTTATACCTTTCATAAACAATAAATGTATGTAAGTATGAGAACAAGAAGAGAAAAGTTCACTAAAATGGTCAGCACGATGAGCGGAGTCGATCTAGCCATGCCCGCCTCTGTCATCTATACATAAAAGGTCATTAACTTGAACCAAATAAACTCCTAGCTATACCGAACTGCAGCTTTATATAACCTGGGGGATTTCCAGGATCTATATACAGACTGGCGTGCCCAGCGAACTCCTGAACCTATTGTGAAAGTTCAAGAGCAAAACAAAACACAAAAGATTTGAAAAATTATATAGATATTGACTAAGTGACACATAAATATAAATTTCATTAATTTAGACCCAAAAAGTACGGCATTATGACGAATTGAAACTTTATATAGCCTGGGATCGTGGTTCCGCCTACTTTTCCAAAACTATATATTGTCTATGCTGTACCCAGTGAACCCAAGTATATATTGTGAAAATTTCATAAAGATCGGTTGAGTTCTTTGGCGCCTATGAAAGACACCCTTTTTTATATATATTTTTGTTAAGCATACAAGGTATATTACTTCATTCGCCATAAACGAATCGAGATATATATTTATTACCTGCGTAAATTGGGATGACATAATAGATCACTACTAGGTATATAATGTTCGGTTCCACCCTTCCCTACTTGTTATGTTTAGTTTCCTCCTTTAGTTCTATGTAATAAATTTATGCGTTTGGTTAAAAATCACAAATTGTAATATGTCGAAGTTTTGCATTACAGTTATTGAAAAAAATACTTATGAGGTGTGTTGTAAAAAATATGTGTTAAGAATTTTTGCCTGTTTGTCTGCATGTTTGATCGCGCATAATTCGAAAATTTTTTTATATTATTAACTTTTATTTTCACCGGTGCATTACTGCATTATGCAGGGGTGACAATTAAACTAAGCAAATTAATAAAAATAATAACATGTATGAGAGCTTTGAAGATCAACCTAATTTTTTTGAATTTGAGTATTATTCTCTATTGACGCAAACCAACAACACATGGAATGTTTGTGTACATGTTTGTACGCGCATCACTTAACAACCATCGATTGACACTGATTGCCCTTTCCTGCCGTGCATTACGGGATGTTTGTACTAAAATATAGGATGCAGCTCACTCCCTGCAGTCAATTATACTAGTCAAATACTAGTTTGCCAAATCGGCTCAACTAGTTCGAGTTCTGTAATTTTTCCATACTAGCAACTGATATTTTTAACACGGCGATGTCATACAAGTTGGCAATTATTCGCATCTGCATCAGCACCATACCAATTAGCATTGAAAACCTCAGATATAAAATATGTGTCTATCAAAATAAATATTGCTGCACTATATTTAACAATGAAAACAAATTTCAATAAAAGTATAGTCGCTATTTATAGCAGTTTTGCCCTTGGAAAACATTTATAAAAAATAAATTTCTTCTTTTCTAAACCATCCTTTTTTCAATGTATTTTATAATCTCGTCAGACTAATTCGTATTCTGAAATAGCAAAAACTATACGAATTAGTCTGACGAAAAATCGTGGCTGTTAAGGAAATAGTACTATAACTATAGCCTGTATATGTTTGTTGCTTTCCATTTTTTTTTATCAAAAATAATAATAATTGACTAAGAATTATTATCGACCAGTTGAGCTTGTAAAACTTACAAAAATATGTTTTATATTTATTTTAATTAAATTAATATTTAAATACCCAGAATACTAGTTGTAAGACGGGGTTGTTACCTGAACGATTGCTGCCCAAATACTGAATTGTTCTCTTTTACGCTCGCGTATGCACGTATCGACAATTTTAGAGGGTTGCTGCTGCTTATGATAGCGGAAACGTTGCAGTCGCTCAAACTGGTATGAATACGCCCACGAAATTCTAGTTAATGAACTAGAATGTTTACTAACCAGTTTAGCAGTTGACTGCAGGGCTGTTACTACAATATACGTATACTGTTTTCATTTGGAAACAACTGAATATCAACTGGTGAAAGGATAGTTCGGAAACTTTTCCTTTAATTAGAAAGTAATACCATTTTTTGCTCATAAGATGGATCTCTGTAGCCAGGTTTTTGTAGGAAATCGCCAAAAATTCTCGATGTTATTGACGTCGCATAAACTCGATTTAAATTTCAAAAAGAAATTTTGCTGCCATCACTTTAAAAGCAAGTGAGAAAAGAGTCGACAAAATTTCATATTTTACGAAAACAGAAAAAGGGAGTGTGACGTCATTGTGACTCAAATCGACTATGAGCCAGTTTCAAGAAGCAGATTTCATAAAAAATCTGCGTAAAAAAATCACTTTTCATTTACAGAAGATCGATCGAATAGAGTTACAGACACCGGCTACTAATCTAACAAATAAAAATGAATGCGAAATGAAATTTTCAGAGTATATTCTCGGGTTCACTGGTTACAGCATAGGATATATCTAATTTTGGAAAAGTGGGCGGTGATACGCCCCCAGGTCATATAAATTTTCAATTCGTCATAAATCTGAACGTATTTGGTGTAACCTAATGATATTTGAGTATATGTGTCACTTGGTCGAGATTTACATAATTCTGGAAAAGTGGGCGGTACCACGCCAACATATGTGTTTTGGTTGTGTCTCATTAATATCCACAGTTTATTGTCGATATCTATGAAACTTTCACGAGAGGTTAATGAGTTCGGTGGGCACGACACAGACTGTATTTAGTTTTTGGAGAAGCCCCTAGGTTATATAAAGCTGTAATTCGGTACAACTAGGAATTTATTTGGTTCAAGTTAATGACATTTTATATATAGATATGTGTTCTATATTTTAAAAAAATCCTTGAGTAAGCGGTAGCAAAACAAAAAAAAAAGGTGAATCGCTATATCTTCTAAACTATGTACATATTAGTACCCGCAGAGGCAAAGGGGGAAGAAACGGAGTAGGAATAGAAAATTTGAGAATAAGAAGAGGTGTTAGAGGTAAATGAAGAGGGTAAAATAAACTGACGGGATATTTGGGGTGGGGGAAAATCAAAATTAAAAAAAAAAATGTAGATATAGGTATAAATTGTGAGGAAGCGCCAGTAAGGAGGGAAGAAAGTACAATTTGTTAAATATAAGCAATTCAAAGTTTAGGTAGGATAATGTTTGCCGGCTCTGCTAGTGTTAAATAAATCATCTTGTTGTTTGATTGGGTTAACCGAAAATACTTACAAAACCAAATATTCCGTAAATGTCAAATAAACGCTTGAGAAACGTTTAAAAAGGCACATTTTATGGGCATATTAAAACTCTTGCTGTTTTTATTTTAAGCTTTATTTGCAAAACGCTTACCAACTTTTTTGCGGCGATTCACTGTCCTCCTACATAGTTATGAAGAAGCTCATTCTTACGTCTTGTAGACACATTCATTTTAAAATCATTGCGCTAAGCATGAGCAGAAAATCGTGTCCTTTTCATTGCAGATTCAAACATTCTGCTCGAAGAAACCTTAAATCCACTGTCTCATTTTGCTAATTTCAAATTCACTTTTGAATAGACTACGTTATGTAAATGTAAATGCATATGAAAGTGTATGCAGATACTTTTCTTTTCAACAAGACATCCAGCTGAGACATGTATATTCACGTATGCAGACATGTGCTGGCCTAGGATACATCCAGTATGTATATTGAAAAGAGCTGCTTAAACATGCCTCATCAACTCGATTAGCAACGTGATTGTGTGTTTTTCTATTTCCAACAACAAAACCACAAAATTTCATTACACGTGACAAGGATATACGTAATGTGGGCAGAGGCGCATTGAATTTAAGCAGGATTAGGCCTTTACTTTTTATTAAATCTGGAACGATTCATTTGTATGTACCTTTATGGTTCACTTGTTTGTGGAATACAGTGTGTTAGAGCCGTAATAACACATATAGTAGTAGAGTGTAAGCAACTGGCGAAAGGTATCATTAGGGGAAAACACTAAGAAAATATATGCAGTTTTAGCATAGCACGGTAGCACTTCATATCGACGCTAATGAAATAATTTGATAACAGCACAACGCACCTGATAATGACGGCCAATAGCACTAGTTATCAAAACAAAGAAAAGAATGGCGTGCTTTGTTGACTACTAAAATCCGACTAAACGGCTTAGGACCAGTTAGGTAATTGATTAAGGATTTTTGAAGTTAAGCAAAGGGGCCCGTAAAGTGAATGCTGTAGACGCTTCTAACAAGCTTAGTCCGCTCCGGGATATCTTTATATTCCTGTTTGTTCTCATATCTCCTTTTGTGCCATCCTTTTGCTTCCTACGTACATTCATGTCGTTGCTAATTTGGTTGTTGTAATATTGTTTATTATTTTACCTCTTCGCATGTTTTTCATTCACGTTTTTCATACGCCTACTAGTACAATAGATCGTACCATAAAAAACAAAAAAAAAATTCGTTCTACCAACTTAAATTTTTTAACGTTTTTGCAAAGCAATGTGTAGAACTGCTACATCTCCTGGACACCCCTGCGTTCCGTTTTTGGCAGTCTTTGTTTTATTTTCATATTGTACTTCTTAAGATCATTGGACTTTTAGAATCGAGATTTTAATATCAAGAGTATAATCTAATATTCGATTCCAATCAATCAATTCCGAAAAATCGTTACTTCCGATTGACATATACTTTTTTTTCCGATTCCAGCTCAGTTTGTTCCGAATCGTAGCTTTTTTTAGGTTTTAGTAGTTTGTTTTACAATGTCAGTTTCTGTCGCATAACACATCTTTTGAGTATTCGACCAGAAAATCAGCTACACCTTTTGCACTTTATATACGAAAGAACTTTGTTGAGTAAAATACTTTTGTATTGCTTTATTCGAGGATTTCCAATAAATAGAAATGTATTTCTTGTGCCACACTTCGACTTCGATCTCGGTTCCATTTATTATAATTAAAATTTTTAAAATTCTATTTCAATAGCTCTAAAGCAACTTCGAAAAATTAGATTCCCCTTTATTCTGCCGGACACGAACCGATTAAAAAAATGTATTTCCTATAAACGATTTATTAAAAATCGACTTTTACCTTACATAAAATCGATCTAAAAAAGCGATAATTGAGAAAAACTAAACAACTAAAGAAAAAGTTGACTATTTATTCAAAACCCTACCATAAAGAAAATTTGTTAAAATCGATTCCAATTCCATTACCGGTACTCTCAATTCCGTAACATAACTAATTTCTAACTTCGCAGTACTGACTGAACTCAATAAAATTCACAATCGAGACAATATTAAGAAATATATTATGCATCAAACTTTATCATTAGACTATGGGCACTAAAGCTCTGTGGTGTTGCGAAATTATACAAATTTTCTCTTTTTTGATACTGTCTAGCGCACATTCATACATAACATGTGACGAGTTACTGCATATGTGTCTTCTGTTGTCGCTGTTAGAGCTTCCTTTGTTTTGGCCTTTTAATGACGCCCTCTTATGGTTAGGCTTTCAATTTCATATCTTCATACTCTGTATGTGCACTTTTCGTCCTGCGCGTATTCTGACAAGCGCTTTTGTTTTCATATTTTTGCTAAAGTTTTTCTGTTTTTTTTATGCTGTTATGTGTGCGAAGTAAGTTGTTGTCTTTTTCATAGAGACAAGCTGCTAATTTCGCTTTTTATGGAGTGTTTTTTGTTTGTTTTAGTTGTTGTTCTTCTTGTTGTTTTGTTGCTGTCCTTTTTGATGTCGCTATTGTTTGCCATATTCTCTGCTACTGATTGTTGCCTCTTGTTGATTTTGGTGGTCTGATTAGGTTTCATGATTTTTTTTTGTCTTTTGTTTTTTCTGTTAGTTGTTTTATTTATTTTCAGAAAGCATATCTCTATCTCTGGCATTGATCCCTTAATTCTTTATTAAATTATGATTGCTGCATTTTGATTTTTTTTAGATTGAGAAGAAATGAAGGAAATGTTATAGTTTCAATTATTGCGATTGATTTCAACTCAGAGATTTGCTTATAATAGCAGTTTGTCTGGTGCAAAAAAATATATAAGAGATTAC
The DNA here is from genome assembly GCA_949987695.1 of Merzomyia westermanni. Taxonomy (NCBI): domain Eukaryota; kingdom Metazoa; phylum Arthropoda; class Insecta; order Diptera; family Tephritidae; genus Merzomyia; species Merzomyia westermanni. The sequence continues at coordinate 32,581,743 of OX465289.1, read as the reverse complement.
TTATCTACTGGGATTTCCTTTTCTAATTTATATTTTAAACTGTCTTAAAGGAACACACGCTAAAAAGGCCTTGGGTTGGTTTGAAGTGTTCACGAAATTGACTTGAAACTATTTATTGCTTTTTGATACAATTCGTTGAAATCCTCTTGGTTTATAGATTTAAAAAGAAAGTGCTCTAGGTCCTAAAGATTATGTGATTTCCATTAACATTTTAGGTTATCTAATAACAGTTCTGTGATTGTACATATCTTGACAACTGTCGTGATCAATTGTTTAGTCTTCTTGCCCTCCATACCGACATCCCACTGAGAAAATTACGCTAGCCGGCCCACTGATCAAGTAGTTTAGAAACCTCGAGCAAAGTTGTGAATCTTTTGTTACATTTTAAAGTAACTATCCGTTAAGTTAAATAGTTACTTGAGATTCAGAGGCACTGACAAGGCAACACGTGGTAGAAATTTCAGTTAGAGGGCACACGAATCTCGTGCAAACCGAGAACAATTGTTTACGACAGTTATAACCTGTCTGTGAGCTTATTGCTTGAATTTTGCGAACGATTTTAAGTAACTTGGTGCTGATCTAGAGGCTTAAAACTTGCAATCAAACTGCGACAATACAGCATAAGATGAAAACTTTTGCTTTACATGGTGCGGGGATCAGGATATTTGGACTATTCCTGTGTGTGCGATCTTGCGATCTGTTTTAATTTAGTTTACCAGTAAGCATAGTTCCGGTAACATAATTCAGAAACTAATGGTAATGAACAAGTAACACAGTAATTTCCTATAGGTGGCGCATGCGAGGGGAGTCGCATGTGAGATTTTGTAAGCTCTAGATTATCCAATGGATAGAAACTTGTATTACTTGGTGATAATGCAACGTAATTAAGATATTGAGCTATTTCTTTGACTGTGGAAAACTAGTTTTTTTGTAACTTCTGATCTAGATAACAGCACGAAAGGCCCCCTGCTGGTTAGGACCGAGGTAGGTATGGTTGATCTACGGATATGATACCTCTCACTGCCAACCATCTTCTTCCTTACGGAGGGAGGGGGTGAGATTACCTAGAAGGTGCCACTGGTCATACCAAATCGCTCCCGCTACAGTCGGACATGGGTCCATATCCCAAAACCTTCGGGGAGTGTTTTTGTAGCTAATAGCAACAACAAGAGAACAAAGGAAAAATAATCGCTTTTGGTATTTGTGGTGCGACTTCGCTGATATTCAGAAATTGGAAGGTAGATAAACCATACAAAAAAATGGAAAATAAACGGATAATAAAAAGTAGGAGGAGGCCACTTTTGTACAAATGGACTAAAGTTAACAAGTAAAGTTTTGCTTAAACGTTGTGGATAATCACAATTATAAATAGAAATTTATTTTGATAATGTTGCTTAAAAACTTTGAAGATATTTCGAAAACCTGGTAGATATGCAGAGAAAGCTAAAGGGAAATCCTAATAGGTGGCGCACCTTTCCAAATCTCACTTTTTCTTTCAATTCCTTTAGATAGCTTCTTTTGCCGAAACGCTGTTACTTACAAGAACGAAGAAAAAATTCGTTCTTTCTTTAAATCCCTTTTATTTATTTACATACCTCATTTTTTTTTTTTTTTTTTTTTTTTTTTTGATTTTGTGTTTATCGCTTTTATTAAATTAGCAGCATTATTTGTTAAACAAACCATTTAGTACATTATTAGATCATTCTCAATGTCAGTTACGGCTCCTTACATTCTCAATTGCTAGCCTTAGCAGGCTCAGCAAAGTGGAAACTAAGTGAAGGAAAAAGTAAAGAAGAATCGCTATGCCCTATGCCGAAGTTGTGTTATACTTAAAGAGGTACACATGTTTGTTGTAGTGTAGGTAGCTTATTTACTTAGCATTTTTATGCATTAACGTAATTAAATGAGATTTCACAAAAGCAACAAGCGGCGCACAGTGTGTGCAATAAAAACGAATTAAAATTTTTATACCCAAAATCAACGCACACTTTTCTGAGAATTACTGAGGTGCTCCCCAGAGATTATCTTATCCGATGGTTAAATTAAGAACGACTCCCAAAAGAAATATTTTCCAGAAGCATGAATGAAACTGAGAAGCATTTGGCACCATGGTATTATGATCTTAGCTCCGGCTTTTTCACTCTTTCTTAAATTGTAAAGCCAAAGCGGACCTGTCTCTGTCATTGGGAACTCTATTAGTTCTTGCTGTGCTTGGCCTTATGCTATTGTTGTATATAGGAAAAAAGCTCTCGGAAGGGTTTCGGGAGTGTAGCCTCAGACACAATATCTTTCTGGATATATATTTGATACGCTTGGCTACTGCCGCACTTCTAAGTACTGTTAGATTTGTCAAAGTTTGTAGGTCTTGTTGTTCTGTATACAATTTGGCAGCTGTCGATGCAGTGATCTAAGCACGAATTCCCCACTGTGCAGCTGAAGCTGGCAGTACTCTCTCACATACTTTGCAAATTTTAATCTTCACTGATTCAGTTCATCTCCTGGCGGCTTTCCTTTTTACTGCTGCTCGTGTTTTTTTCTTATTAATATTATTATCCTATCTTTGCTTCATACACACAATCAAACGTCGTCTTTTGTGCGCTTTAAGAAATCACATATTCGCGTAGCTAAACACACACACACGCTGAATCCCTTGTAGATATCCTTGCCAATTATTCCCACGCTACTGACGCTGTCTTCGCTGTGTTACACTATTTGCCACATCTATTCCTGTAAAATCAAATCAGCACAGTACAATAAGCAAGGCAGCGCGGAAGTTAGCTTCCCCGAGTCTCAGCCTCTTAGTGAAATAAGCAACCAACCGGCAAGTAATCCATGGTGAGCAATCCAAAATGTTCAAGTAAATTTTAACTTAAGAAGACAGCCATAAGCGTATCGAAGAGGGAATACTGAGTGCGCTATCCCATTCTAAATTTTTGAGCTTTCAAATGTTTGCAAGGTTCCTTAGCACTTTAAGGCTGATAGCCGCATTTCTTAATTTACTTGAAAGCCCCTGGAAACCTACTCATAAGGATTCAATCACGCCATACTTTATGCACCTGCAGCAGGAAAGGGTTTAAAATATGCCTCGTCGCAACGACGATCGCGTTTGATGCATGACCCTTAGTGAACACAATGAATTCCGAAAACTGAGTTTAATCCAAATTTGGTCAGAAGAATTTTGGTAACATGCAAATGGTATAATCACCAAAGCGCTTGCTCAGTACATTCGTTATTCATCTATTCAAGAGCACACTACAGGTGGCCAGCGTTAATAAGATTGATATACAGTTCGGTTCACAGCTACGCAATCGATGAAAAAGATTCACGCGACAGCAGCCCGTGATGTTGCTATGTTTCGCTATTGCTATGATGCAGATTCTTAAATAGACATTCCTAGACCACCCTGCACCAAATCAATTTGTAAATCAGAGCCTAAACTGCTTTGAATATAATCCAATCCATTGCACCCTTGGTTGTCTATACTTTCGGCTGGAAGGTTCAGCAACGATCAGTAAGCTTAATACTTCGCTCAATTCCTCCCTCGAGAAAATGACTGTATTGAAAGTAGCAAGCTTCGCAGTCCACCTGGACTTTAAATCGAAGCCGAAAATAATGGTGGTAGTTCGTGAGCCTTTACACCATATCACGAAGCTCACCTTACCCTCATTGTATGCCGAATTTATATTCAGCATAACATTCGAAGCCGACACGTGGTTTTCGGATTGCCAATTATATCCACCAGATGAGCTCGCTGTACAGCTCCTAAACTTTTGCTAGGGCTAGATGTGTCCAGTGTGTCTAAGCTTTATGAAAAACGAGTACTTTTTTTGAAGTTAATGTTTGTTTTATTATTTTAATGTTTGTTCAGAGAGTAGAACGGGGGTGCGGAGCACATGTTACACTTTGTATTTATTAATTGGGAGCGAGCACTATTGGCTCTGACGCATTGCGGGGGATTGGCTTCCTCATTTTCGCTGTGAAAAACCCCGCTATGGGTTTACAAAACATAAATTATGCCTTCGAAATATTTCATTAGCTGGTTGCGAATTACAAGAGAGTGCAGCGCAAATGAAATAGACGAAAGAAATAGTTATAGCGTATGTTGCTTAAACACAGTGGATTCCAAGAGCCAGCGACAGCTGCTGCCAATGTGGCCCAGTGTCAGGTCCTCGTATAGGTATTTTCCACATTATTTCCAAGACAGCTTCATATCAAGTCTCTTTTCGAGATATCTAACATATCAAATAAGACTAGTACCGACACTAGTTTTAAATAGTTTTGCCGACAGTTTACAAATTTCTAAGAGGATACCTTCAACTCTACGAAATATATTTTCAGAATTTTAGTATAATGGAGTCTACGTTGCTTGCATGTTGGACGACAATAAGCACATATTTTGTAAGTCGGCCGAAGCCTCTCAGTTGGATTGATGGTAAAATGTCTAATCTAACCTAACTCGTAAGAAGAGAAGCACCATTTGATCAAAAATACTTTTCCAACTTTTGTTGACTCTCAACCCCAATCTCAGTCGAAATCTGGCTACGTCGCTGTGTAAAAATCAAGTTTAAGCTAAGGAGTTGTATAACATCTAAAATAAACAAAAACAACAAAAGTTATCCGCATTCTTGCGCGGCATTTCTCTTGCATTAATTTTTATCTCTCTCACAGGTATTTCGCTAGAATCAACGCATATTTTTCCCTAAGGAATTTTTATTTATTTTAACAATCGCTTTGGTGCTTATTTGCTGCTGGAATTTGTCGTCATCAACGTCTTTCTAGCAGGCGTTGTCATGTTTACCGTTATTGTCTTTTATCTTTTAATTGAATATACAATTTTTTCGCTTGGCCAAATGCGAAATACTAACAGGGCCGAATTCTTTTGTCTGTCAATTGCAAAATATTAACTACAAATCTTTCTTATATATAGCGGCGTTTCCTAGCGCAGTTGCTTTAAAGTTTTTTTATTTAGTCAAGTTTGTGTTCTTGTTATACAAGTATGTCAATATAAACCTCCAAAGCTATTTTGCAACTAAGTGACAAAAGATTGTCCTGTTCTGCACCTTGGAGATGTTTAACTCAGATATGCCAGATATAATGCATTTTCCTTCTTTACCTTCGTACTCGTATGCAAATCTCCTTGGTCCTTCAATAATGAGCGTGTTGTGCGTGTGTGTGTTCTATTCAAGTTAAAATGGCTATTGTGTTCATAACTAATTTAGTTAGATTAGAATTTAAATCTAAATTGCTACTGAAATTTGTTTATTACAAATGGTTTATTAATATGAATGTAGCTTATTCAGCCAGTGGTAATTTGAGGGGAAAAAATGCATTTCTCAATTCTTAGTCTTCTTTTCAAGAGAGTAATGTAGTTATCGCTACGAAAAGAACCAATGCGATATTTACCACGCGGTGCAGATTTTTAGCCGGATTTGTTTGCATTTGGGGCGGAATGACGGCATACGTTCCGTGATCGTAATACATTTTTTATCACATACATTTTTTAAAGTGTTCATATGGTGACGTGTAATAATGTCAGTAGAATTTATGTCACTGACATTATTTCATAATTCAATGACAATAATTCACAAGCTCAAGCTGGATAAAGTAACCGATATTGAGCCAGCCTGATTATTTTTTTTAGGCGCCAAAGGTTGCCCAGAAAAATGGGTTTTATTATTATTATTATGTAGTAAGTAATATATACAAATATAAAACATAATTAAAGAATAGAGTACTAGCAACAATGGAATTTAAAAATTGCGAAAAAAATCTCCAAATTTATTAAAAACTAGCAGACGTTGTCCTGCCTAGAGATAGTCAATTACCTTGAACGTTGGATTGAAATTGTCTCCGTAGCTCCGAATGAAGTCATTTGAAAGCTCTTATTATAAGCCTGGATATTTTTCAGGAAATGCTTAGAATTACTTCCAATTCCTGATACCAATGAATGCAGAGGCTCAGGTAGAGGAGTCAATGCCGGCAATTTTATTTTTCTTTGTGCACAGCATAATTCCTTCATTTCACCCGGAAATTTCAACGCATTGCAACAAGAACAAACTATGCCCATACCTTATGGACCTTCCCGCACTATAGTCAGCTGCAGGATCGTAGTGAGACGCAGCACGGTGCAGATTTAATGGCATGGAAGTTTAGTCCATACTATTGGGGCGGTTATTAGCTGACATTTTCCTATTGCGTACGGTCCGTTGTCGACGCGATTCCCCCTGAGATGTATGGTAATCATCACCTTGCCTTGACCGATAATTTGTGTGATTAGCGGCATTACGACCGCGCCGTCCAATTTGAACACGTCATACTAGAGGCATTACGAAATTTAATTAAAAAAAGCCTGTCCCACCGTAACATTATATCACTATAGGTAACCACTAATGAAATAACTAATATTCACTTTTACACTTGATAACTGTTTTTTTTTAAGTAACACTAATTTGTTGTAACATATACGCTTTTGAAACAACTGAACGACTCAAAATTCGAGAACTAAAAGCCGACTTATTAGAAAGCCTTCCTACTTTCATTTGAATTTTCGGCAACATTTTGAGACCATTTAAGATCATTTTGGGATCAATTTGGGATAATATTCCCTATCATTTTTCGATAATTTTTGAATAATATTAGGATCATTTTGGTGTAAGTTTGCAATCATTTTGTGATCAATTCTTAACGTGAAATGCAAAGCAAGGAGAGAGCTAATGTAGTGAATGGAAAATCGATTCAGATGTAAAAATTGTAGGGGAGCTCACGATCATGTGCAAATGGTGTTATCTTTGCAAGAAAATTTCAATACCACAACAAACTTCATGCATTCAGGGATTCCGTTATATTCTAAGTGCATATTGAGCTTGAATTATAAAACCAAATTATTCAAATTTATAAGATAAATGCCAAATACATGTAGCTACAATGGACTATTACTACGAAGCGTCTGTAACGACACTTGTAAGAAATCCATCCTTTAATTAATAAGAATCCCTTATAGTATCCGCTTTCAATAAACATTTTATTTTTCACAACACCATTTTTTTTTTACTTGTAATTTACACATATATTTTTTGTGTAGTTTGATTGTTGTGATTTATATGAAGGGGGAAAAATATGTATTGCAAACATCTGGCAACACTATAAAATTTTTTTTTTATCCTCAAACACACTCTAAGAATACAGGACCACAATGAAAGTAAAACGAAATTCGTAGAGTCGTTCGAAAGTTATTTGATAACAACATACTTTTGGATTCATTTATATATATAGATGTATAATATTTTAATTTCATATTCAGTAGATTGCAAGGGGAATTCACTTACAGGTGATATCATAAGAACATATGAGCAGCGGCGTCTAGTGTCAAAATACAAAATTTCTATGTAATTTGACAGGAGAAGCAAAAACAAAACACATGAGGTAGATGTGTGTATACAGCAATGAATTCGCCGTGCTAGCACCTGGTATGAATCCGCCTTGGTAGATTGCATGGCGAAATAATTGTACATATACATACACTGGTTAACAAATTATTAGAGAAACTCGTCATTAAAAATGAAACTTTTTGTTTTTAATAAATGTTATTTTCAACATTTTTTCTGACATTTATCAAAACACTTAAAAAAGTAATATACTTGAAAATGCATCGAAATATGATCTTTTCCATGACATACAAATTTTGGTAATAGAATAAACAAAAAAAGTTATGTGACAAGACATGCCGTAACCTATGTGAAGGGGGTTCAGACCCCTATCTTATAAAGTAACAAGTATAAAAAGCGCTGTCCTCGACTGTGCCGAAGGCTTTATACCTTTCATGAATACGCATCACGGATTTAAGTGTTCAATCCTTACTTAACTGCAAATTTTGATGGTCGTACGCTGTTAATTTAAAGACACATAGCCTAAACTCCGTTTATCGGAAAATGGGTTGGATGCAGCTATCTGATATAGTAGTCCAATTTTACGAATTTTCACTAACCGCATTAGATTTCTAATATGTACCAAATCTGCAAAATTTCGCGTTCCAAGCTTTTTAATTGCAAGAGCTGTTGCCCAAACTCGATTTAATGGAACAAACGATTGTATGAGAGCTATGCGTTGTATTGGTCATCTTCTTGGTTCCGACAAATGATTAATATATTACAAAATGGCGGCCCCATACCAAATTTCAGTGAGATATCTCTAATTTGAGGCACCAGTTTTCATTCAAACAGACATACGGACAGACGGACATGGCTAAATCGACTTAGCTCATCGCCCTGATCATTTCCTTATACTTATTGGTGGTCCTATCTCCTCTTCTTCTCATACTTACAAACATCGGACCAAAGTTATAATACCAGTTCAGGTTTATGGAAGGTATTAAAATTACACCGAAAAACGCTCATTGTGGTGCCCAAATTTGAATGTGATTTCTGTTACACTTTGTGAGCTGATATAAAAAACCTAGCCAATGAATTAATTCCTATCAGCTCACAAGATGTGCCCAAAATCAGGTGTTACATTTTTTGCCCAAAAAATTATTGACTATCAGTGTAATGTTTACGTAGTACTATTTAAACAAGCAAACAAAATATGAAAATTAAATAAAACTTTTTACTTTTGTTTCTTTTCGTTTTAGGTAAGTTCAAATTTGCCAATATCTTGGACCGTCAGAAGCACGCCATACTTTAGCTCTCTTGCTCGCATCGAATATCTCGTAAGTAAACAAAAGTACAAGGCGGGATTTCTAAAAATTTTATATTATTTTTGCAAAAAAAGTTTTTGCAATTGAAATTTATTTTTGAAATCATTTTGTATATTTAATTTATTTTATATTGTATTTGGTGCATGCAACTTTCAAGTCTATTCCACGAAAATACTCTTTGAAGTCACCTAAGCTATATTGAAAAAAGCTTGGAGCATTGCGTCGTCAGCTAAATCAGTTTGATGTTGAATGCTTAACCCTAGAAAGCTAACCTTCGCTCACAACAAAACCAAACCATTCGTCGATTCGACGAACATTCTTTAAAATACTTATTTTTAATATAGTTATTTAATTTTTGGTTTGATTTATTGTACGCAAATGTGTACCAGTTTTTAATCCTGTCGCTCATATCACCAGCTGGTTTTCTTTCAGCCAACACCAGGTGCGCCATGTGCCTAATTTCATGGAAAAACTTATTTTTCGGCAGTTAAACAAATTATCGAAATGTTAATCATTATTAAATATGAAAAGTATGAATAAAACATATGAAACAACTTTTTAAGAAAAAGCCACGACTGAGCAAAGATTTAATGAATTCCTTGTGCGTGTGCATGTGGCATGAACCCAGTCGTTAAATTAACTGGTTCTAAACTAGTATGCATTCGACATACAGTTTCTTGGTTTGGAAATCGGAAAGACTGAAAACTTTGTTAGAAGGCAGACACAAAATTAAATCGCAGTCAAGGTTACCTGGAGTAAAGGTCTTCAAAAGACATCAAAGCTTCCCAGCAAAATCTATACTAGCAAATTTACTAGTAAAAAGACGCGCACTGTGACCACGAAACAGCGTAAAACCTTTAGAAAAATTCTTAAGAGCATCGGGCAATCTTTTGACCGTTCCACTTCATATTGTACCTATTTATGTGATTGTGCATACTGCTCGCACTCATAAGTAAAGCACTTTTTTGTATGTATTGTGCTGTGTCTGAAGGAGCAAAGTGGAATTTTTGTTGTTGGACACTTTTTTCGGTCACTCCATTTTGCTGAGTTATTTGAGAAGTACACGACATACACACATATTCTAACGGTTCCATGGTCGAAAATTTCCACTCGTTTCTATCAATAGCTGTCATTATCTGCTATATATGCACCTTGTGTGGTGGTCTACCTTAGTGCTGAATGCCTTATTGAATATTTATCCTTTGAAGAGAGGAATACATTTAGTTTAGCTCTGCATAGATTTTTCTTAAACTTCCAGTGCTCGATTATTCTTCGAAGCTTTTGGATTTGCAATTGGCAATTCCACTTTCTTTCGGGTCATTCATATTCCATTCCGAAATTTTTAGTTATAAACCAGTGTTTATCCGCCTAGTTTCTTGTTTCCCTACTGCATGCGTGCTAACACAAATATACAAATGTTTGTATATAGGTTGCTTTCAGCAAAACTTTTTGCCCCCAAAAATTGTTGTTGTTCGCATATGTATGTACTCATTTGTTTTTTGTTTGTTTTGATTGAAGTTTTCGTTGCGTGGCTTAAAATATGTATATGCCCATTCTTAACTTGTACACCAACAATGTTTTTGTTGCTTGTTTGTTTGTGACAATGTTCCACTCTTATGCTTTATATTGTTTTTCTACATCTTCTTGCTGTGTTATTTGCTCTGTTAACCTAGGATATTTCTTATGCATTCACAAAAGTTCTATTGTATTAAATTTAAAATTTCACAAACATTTTTTAAAAGATCAGAAATTACAGAATACTCTAGAAGTAAGCACAAATCACTCTAAGCCTCACTCTTACTCTCAACCTCGCTCCCATGCTCGATTTTACTCTTACTATTACTCTCTCGCTCCCTCTCTCACTCTTACTATTACTCCCCTCACCCCATTTTAATAGCTGTAACTCTCAGCCTCACTCCTGCTTTCCCTCTGGCTCAGTTTTACTTTTACTCTCACTCTCTAATTCACTCTACCAATAACTCTCCCCAGCCATCTGCCTATATACCAATTTATTACCTTTACTATCACTCTCAGTTTCTTTCTCATCTTTCTCTCTATTTCAATGTACCTCTCACGCTTACTCCACCTTTTCTACCTTTACTCTCACTCTACCTCTAACTCTCACCGACTCCTACTTTCACTCTCACTCAGTCTTACTTTTACTCTCACTATCTCTTGCACTCCAGGTCTCACTCTACCGCCAACTCTGCTTAGCCGTCTGCCTCTACCGCTTGTATACAGATTGATTTTATCAGCATCACCCTAGTGAATTCTGTGGAATCTGTTCTTTGGTTTTGTGTCAGCTCCTATTTCCGCTCCAATTGCTACTATATTAAAACAGTTTGTTTTGTTTTGCTACTTTGTTTCTTCTGTTGTTCTCCATGCTTAACTTTGGCTTTCCTTTGTGCAATCGCTCGTGCATTCACCTGAACTTGTCTTGTTGCTGCGTTTACGAAACGTGAATTGGTTTTCAAATTCAATTCAAATTTAGCTTAAAAATAAACTCACTCACAAATTTCGAATATAATGGCTAAAAAACAATGAGATACCCAAAAAATAAGGTGCCAACAGTTTGACGTACAAAAAATCGGGCTTATGTTTATAGCAACAAAAAAAAAGCAAGCAAATTTACTACACTGTTTCCAAACTAGTCTTAAAAATACGGTTTACAAATGCAATTTACCGACTGGTACGAACTAGATCGTAAAAGTACAAATATTACTCATCCGAACTTAAATGGAACACTCGTGTATCCCGATTTAGAAAAAAAGCCTAGTTAGGATGTAAAATTTTGTTTCTGTTTCCAACACAAGGACTGGAATCCACAAGCATGGAACATCACCAAAATCGAAACCGTTTCATTTGTCCAAAGCTTAACCATCAGTTCGAATTGGAGAAAGAGAGAATGAAAGTGTTTCAGACACAGGAACCAGTACCTATACAAAAACTAAAAAAAAAATCAACTCCACAATCGTCCTTGTTCCTCATTTCTGACCACAATATCGGCACCCGATTTCTTATCGAAATATTATGCTGCTTGTTGTTGTTGTGGTAACGACAAAAACACTCCCTGAAGGTTTTGGGGAGTGTTCTCGAATTAACAGTCCTTGGCCGGATTTGAACCCAGTACGCTCCGGTACTCCCTTGCGGTACTGCCCGACTGTCGTGGTAGCGATTTATGACCAGTGAAACCTTCTAGGTCATGTCGCCCCTCCTTCCTTAAGGAAGGTTAAGGTGGGTAATGAGAGGTAAGAGGCATCATATCCGTAGATCAACCATCGAGTTGCACGTCATTACCTTTGTGCCTATTAGTCGCCTCTTACGACCGGTATGCCTACCTCGGGCATATTCTAAACCCCTAACCCGCAGGGGCAATGCTGCTTCGTCGGCTAAAGCTAACTGAGTTTTGTTTTAATATGAAAGAACCACGGCCAAGTCGAATACGCACAGTTCATAGATTCTGAACAAACTTGAAACCCGAGCGAAAAAAAGCGGAACAAAAACGAAACCAGAAACAGTATGAAATATAAACCTAAATCAAAACGTTCAGTGCCAAAAGCGAAACTCGAAAACGAAACGGGGACCTATACCATTTCAAAACAAACTCGAATGCGAAACCGGAAAGAAATCGAAATGCTACAAAAATCAAGTTGAAATAGCGGAATGTTTACTCGATCCAAAGCACTTTTGCAAAACCGTGTCTGATATCGGAACTTTCACTGATTAGATTTGGGCTTACTGCTAGTGGTGAGGTATAAAGTTCCGAGATAGTTAGTTTCACTTGCAAAGTTGCAATGCATTTTATGCAACTAAATGTGGTCATTGCAATATTTTGCAAAACATATGTGTAAGTACAGTGGTGGCCAAAAAATAGTATATAAACACAATATATTATTGTTTGCAATTTTGTTTATTTATTTGTTATGCACAATTATACTGATAATAATTTATAACTTATTTGACTTGGTCCATATAATTGCGGTTTTTGAAAAAAATGAAAAAATCACGATCGATATAGGAAAGAGTAATCGGATGAAAACCATCTGTTTAGGCGAGATGGCTCAGTCTGTAGCAATAACTTAAGTAAAAATTTACAATCACATGACGGAGAATTTGCTATTTAAAATGTTGATAATCCGAAAAACATAAAAGTGCATTAACTAGTAGTGGGACTATTTTCGAATAATATTCGCATAAATACTATTCGAGTAAACGAATAAAAATATTCGTTTCGAATTAATACTATTCGAATAAACGAATAAAAATATTTGTTTCGAGAAATTCGAATAGTATGTATTCGAATAATTTATCCGTTTATTCGAATAGTATTATTCGAATAATTTATCCGTTTATTCGAATAGTATTATTCGAATAGTGGTATTCGAATAGTTGTATTGAAATGCCAGAGATGTCGGAAGCGAAATTCACTGGTTTCATCGCTTGTACATATGAGCATGCATTCACCGTTTTGTATGTATTTTTGCGTGTAGTGATATTTGTTTAGCTATTCGAATACCTATTATTCGAATAGTTGTCATTTATGCGAATAAAAGTATAAATTATTCGAATAAATATTTTTAGAATTTTTTATAGCCTTCGAATAAATGGATTTTTTATTCGAATATTCCCATGCTTAGTAATAACCCCTTAACTCCCAAATCAAATCTGCCGGTACGAATTCTTTTTCATTGCCATACATTAATTCATTCTTTCAAATAACAAGTTGAACAGAAAAAAACTCGATTCCTTTTTAATTTTGAGAAAAATGGGTGACCCACTGGAGCGATGGCTTGTTTCATTAGGGAACATAATTGCGGGTGGGAGGCAAGCGGATAGTTAAGTAAGTAAAGAACATGACAAGTTTTTCTTACAGCATGTGCGAAAATGGGCTTTACACCGCGTTTTAATAAATGATCAATCTAAAAATTTCCTACTTATTAAAGCTCTGCAACTATGTAAGATGCTTAATCAAATTTAGCTCCTAGAGTACGTTCAAATACATAAAATTGGTTATGGGTCAGTCCAGCGTTTACAGGCCAGCCTTTAAAAATGATGTAAAACTGTAGAATATGCAATATATTTGTGATTATTAAGGATTCCTTGCTGATATTTTGTGTTGAGAGTGAAAAACATATATCCAAAAGAGGTGTGACCATACCACTTTTCAACCATTTTATGAAATTTCTTGACGATGTAAATATGTTTGAAATGCAAATTATGAAAACAAAATAAGTAAATATAATTTTTAAAATCAAACAATGCAATTTCGAACTTTGCTTACATTTTTCCAAGCGTTACTGTTTACATTTTTGCACATTGCGGATTACGCATCTAAAGAAAAACATGTGCACATACCAACAAGTGTGTGTGTGCTTTGCTGTGGGAGGCAACAAGTCCAAAGCACGCAAACGGGTTAAAGAGCGCAGAAGCAAAAGCATGAAAGCTCGAGCGAAGGCGTGTTGGAGGGCGTTTCAGATGCATACTTGAAAGGGCACTAAAACTTTTACGACACGCAGCAGTTGAAATTTAAATAAAATTATAACAAAGTGGTAAATTCTCGATACTTTCGGACGGACGTGGCAAGCATTGCGAACATCTCGATATTGCTGCGTCTACAAATAAAACTTTGTATACGTGCTTTGGTGTGGGTGTGCGTACAACGGTCGACTCTTGCAACACATATGTATGTTTATTGCTATACTTTAGCACAGTTTGTATTTTAGTTTTTACTTGTCTCTGCTTTTTTCTTTTTCCTTAACGTGTGTTATGTACTTTATTGTGTTTTGTTGTAACTGGAAAACAATAAAGTTAATACAATGTTGCCAGATTGCATTGCAATAGCAGCACTAGAGATGGCTTATGCTACACAAGCTTATATAATATGTATTTGTATGTAAAACATATGCACAGTCAAACGCACACACGCATGCTCGCATCTCTACTTATTTGTCTTTAAAAGTTTTGCTCAATTCAAACAGTTCGTGTTACAGGAGATTGGTTTGCTCCCCTCTTTTGTATTTAATATTGGCTTTGTAGCTGTGGGTATGTATGTCAGTGCAAACTTTAAGTTTAATACATACTTGCCAAATTTTATTAAAAATTTGCTAATACAAACAAATTGGAGAAAAATGCAAGCAACCAAAATCAAAGAGAATTTAATATGCCACCGCAGGCGTGCAATTTAGTTAACTAGTGTGAGAAAAAGAATAAAAATAAAAAAGACTGAAACTCAAAAACCAGGGCGCTGAATTGCTAAATTCATATATATATACAGTGAGCTGGATTGGAAAAATATATAAAAAATTAATTAAATGTTATAAAAGTGTTCTAGAATCTGTAGGGTGCCCCCCTACCTCCACTGGGCTGCCATAAATTTAAGCTAATATAAAATATTATAATAATTAATTTAACAGTAAACCACCGAAAATATGAACATAGTATATTGGAGATCGTCCCGTTGTTCCAACTCAACCAGGTGTTCCTCTCCTTCTCCTTTTTCGCCTTCTTTTCATTCCTCTTCAATTTCTTCTTCTTTGGCCTTTCTTAATTTTCCCTCTTTTTTGCTCTTTTCCTTTATTTTATTTTATATTATTTTACTTTAATTTATTTTATTTTGTTTTGTGTTATTTTATTTAATTTAATTTAATTTTATTTTATATTATTTTATTTCATTTTATTTTATTTGGATTTGTTGTATTTTATTTTATTTTCTTTCATTTTAAAATATTCATGAAACAAGCTCAAGGCCAAGAATAATAATTTTTCACTTTTTGAATTTTTATGAAAATTATTATGGTTTTTATTTTTTTATAATCATTTTTAATTAATTATTATTATTATTTTTTTTTTATTTTTCTTTTATTTTATTTTATTTTTAATTATTATATTTTATTTTATTTTATTTCTATTTATTTTATTTGGTTTTGTCGTATTTTATTTTATTTTATTTTATTTTATTTCATTTTATTTTATTTTGTTTGGTCTTATTTAATTTTATTTTGTTTTATTTTATTTTATTTTATTTCATTTTACTTTATTATACTTGGTCTTATTTAATTTTACTTTGTTTTATTTTATTTTATTTTACTTTATTTTATTTTATTTTATTTTATTTTAGTTTATTTTATTTTATTTTATTTTATTTTATTTTATTATATTTGTTCTTATTTTATTTTATTTTACTTTATTTTGTTTTATTTTTTTTTTTTTATTTTACTTTATTTTATTTTGTTTTATTTTACTTTATTTTATTTTATTTTATTTTATTTTATTTTATTTTATTTTATTTTATTTTATTTTATTTTATTTTACTTTATATATTTTGTTTTATTTTATTTTATTTTACTTAAATACATTTTTTTTTGTTTTATTTTATTTTATTTTACTTTATTTTTTTATTTTTATTTTTTTGCAGGTTTGGTATTTATTATGTATGTAATGTGGGTAGTGAAAATCAACTAGATTGAACCAAGGTATCGTATAGCCCCCATACAACACATTTTTCCGATATACATGGTTTGGGCTTTGTATCTTTAAATTAACAGGGTAAGACAAAAAATTTTTGCGGAATTTGTACTTGCTGTGAGTAATAAGCGGAGACTTAAAACGGTGATGCGTATTCATGAAAGGTATAAAGACAGCGCTTTCCTTACTTGTTTTTTTTAAACCTGTAAAACTATTGACGGTTTTGTAGCAAATAAAATTCTCCAACAAAATTGTTGCCAGGCTTACCGTTCCAGCGTAATCAAGCTAAACCCATTAGCTATCTGATTTCCAGTAATTTAGAAATTCGCTGAAAAATCATGAACAATGGTTGCAAAAGGGTAAATACACAGTGTTATTATACTAGTAAAAAATCAAAATTCTGCGCAATAAAGTTTTTATTTGGAGTGGAAATTCTAGCATATGTTAAGCGATAAAAAAAAGCAGAAAAAAATTCCAGCCCCCTCCCCACCCCTAATATGTACATGTATTTAGATAACACAATATAAATAATTTAGCTTTAATAGAAGACTTTCATAAAATCATTTAATTAAAAGTTTCTCTGCGTGATAGTAAATAAAAATTTTTCTTTATTTTAAATTATTCCGAGAACCAACCGTAGGGAATTTCGATTTGTGGCACGTAAATTTTATACGGCCAATTAAATTCATCGCCGCATGTCAAATGTGTTTCATCTGCGTCAACGTTAAATTTGTCTTTGCTACCAACAGTTTTATCGGCGTGACATTGCTTTGAAAATTTTTCTTTATTTGATTCCTTATAAACAACGCAGTTCCATTGCTTCAAACCACGAAATGCACGCTCAAAAAGTAGTTTACCTCCTTCGTATGGAGATATTTTTTTATTGCAAAGTTCACCTCCACATTGAATGCAAGATATAAAGGGAAAATGGGTACGGTTCCAATATTGTCTATCATAATTCTCCAAATTTTTATGAGTGAGCACTGTTTTATATAAAAACCTAGTTTTTGAAATATGAGTTAGAGAAAATCGTGAGGAGGGTTTGAAAGAGCCTCCAGTAAATAATTTCATTAAATGCATTGTATATATGTATACACATACCAATGGTTGTTTTTATTCCGTATTGTTCTAACGTGCCAATATCTTCTTTTCCGATACATAGGCATGAAGTCAAATGTGTATTTCAAAATAGGAAAATTTTCTTTAACAAATTGGAAGTGCATGCAACCGCGAACGTCATATTTCTTTCCATTGACTTCAATATACAACAAATATTTATATGAATATAAAATTAATTTTAAATAATGCTGCATTCAAGTACGTTTGGAATGAAACTCTGTAACAATAAGTTAAAATGGATACGTTTTCTTTCAGCAATTCGTTAAACTCACATTTACAGAAATTCATATGCATAATAAGGAATTTACAATAAATAGTTAACTTTAACCTAAACTATCTCAAAGCAATGTCCGACTTACTTAGATTCTTTCCAGAAAACTACAGGTTGAAATATTGAAGAATTTTTTTGCACAATATATTGACAGTCAAATAATTATTTCAATTAAAAAACAAGTAATGAATTCTATTATGATATCTCAATTTAAGCAGGTCTATTTTAATACTTTTCCGTTCGTATTATAAAGTCAGCTGATTGTTTTCAATAAAAACACTTCTGTTCACTAAGAGACTAACGGAGAGACGGACATGGCTAAGTCAACCCAGCTCATCGTCCTGATCTTTTCAGTATACTTATTGATGGGACCATCTCTTCTTTTTCTCATACTTGCAAACATTTCATATTCATGAAAGGTATGAAAAAAAAATAAAATAAATATATAACTTCCCTATTGCAGTAGAGTATTCACTACTTGCACAGATATTTTGCTTGTGTGTTATCCGATTTACCTAATTTTTGGCAGCAGTATACTACATATCTATATAGAAATATCTAGTGGAAATTACAAGCAATCGCATTTTATGCTGAAAAGTGGCCGGCGCCACGCCTACTTCCCCAAAATACACAACATTTTTTTGAGGTCGAGTTTTGTTTGAAAAGCTTAGATGTGTGCAAGATCTTATTGATATAGCGTGTTATAAAAATATCGCGTTTTAAATTTAACAAACAAATATTTCAGAACTATTTTAAAAAACTGGGCGTGGCCCTAACCGATTGCGCCTATTTTTACAATAAACATTTATCCTTATATATTAAACATTTTCGGCAAATTTTTTTTATGACAAATCAATTTTTGCCGGAGTTATGGCATAAAAAGTTTTGTGGAATAATCCAGTATAAAAGGGGCGGATCCGCGCCTATTTTCGAAAATCTATATTTTTCGAATTTCTTTATTCACGTGCACTTCGAATGTGAAATAGAAATGATATAAAGCTTTTGTTCGCAAAGTTATTGCCTATTAAATATATCTATGATCCTTTTCAAAATCTGTCATGTTAAAGTGGGCGTGGACCTTAACTGATTTCGCGTATTCTTCCCGGAACATTCCTTATATTCGTGGTGCTCTGCGTGCTGAATTTCGTTTCGATACATTGAACGGTTTTTGGTTTATGATTAATAATATTTTTAAATTTGACTTAATCAAAAGTGTGCGGTGCCACACGCATTTTCATAAATTTTTAAAAAAATGTTTTTTCTGCCTTAATGTTAATGTACCCACCAAAGATAATCTTTATAGGTGTATCATGTACTGAATAATAAATTTTTTGTATTTGCGAAAGTATTCTATATATAAAAAGTGGGCGTGGCTATCATCCGATTTCGGCCATTTTAAATAGCGCTCGGAGATGAGTGCCAAGGAATACCAAATTTCATTGAGATATCTGAAAATTTACTCAAGTTATCGTGTCAACAGATGGACGGACGGACGGACATGGCTTAATTAAATTTTCTTCTCCACCTGAACAATTTGATATATATAAGTCAATATCTGTCTGGATTTGTTTATGCCGTTACATACTACTGTTAGGCGAATAAAGTTAATATGCCTGCTATTCGTAGCACCACTAGGTATAAAAATGCGGCTGTAATATCGAATACAAATACTTACGATCGTGGGCTTGCAATCCGAAGCATACTATATGGTCATTTCGAAACTTGTCCGTTAAAGATTGTGAATTGTTAAACACCTTCCCAAGTTCTGCAAGCGTTTGTTGGACTAGTCGGGGAGTACATGTTTTTGTACTCGGGTTTAAGCAATCCGCCGGAGTGTTACATATTACACAAATTGACGATGCCCTGTCTATATGAATATGAAAATAAAAATGATAATCAAATAAAAAAAGTCTTTGAGTACACATCAATTATTTTTAGTAATTTGCAAAGATGTAGTTAAAAAGTTATTCATAGTAAGTAATGCTATTTAATTATTTTTCAAGTATACAATGTTATGTTTATGAATTAAAATGTATTTCATATTTTTATTGCGTGTAATTTGCTAACTAAATGAATTACTATCTAACTCTGATACAAAGAACCATACTAAGTAATGGTATTTAATTACTTTTGAAGTTACTTCTAACGGATGACTTAATGACATTTCTATAATCTGATGTTATGTTTACGATTTAAAATATATTTAAGTTTTTTATTGCGTGTAATTAGATAATTAAAGGAATCACATTACTATTCAACTCTGTTACAAAGTTCGGTAAGAAATTCTTTGTTAGCAATACAATTTATGGTGTTACTTACATTTTGATGTCCCATTGCATCTTTTATATGAAAAGATACTCAGCTCTGCCTGTGTTAATATTCCACAAATTAGTATTAAAAATGAACCCACAATATAGTTCATAACGAATGTGTACATATATATATATATATATATATATATAACTATGTATGCATATTTTAAAAAATATATTCGTATATTTTAAATTTAAAAATTTTGTGTTGACAAAATTTTTTTTTAAAACTGTAAAATTAAAAACAAATTTATTTAATTGAAATTTTTCAAGCAAGCGCTACTCAGTTAAAATATACAATACATCGGAATGTAGAAGTAAATTTGGAACAATGTAGTTGTTTAACGTTTTAATATTTTTTTCGTCTTTATGTCGTTTAAAAAATCTTAAATGTGATTAACATAAATTAAGATTTCTCTATTATTTTAGAATATGCTTTCCAAATGTTGTTGCAGTTGTTGAAGCAGCCGAAAACCAAAAATTCGTGTTTTTTTTTTCAAAATGTGAAAAATTAATGAGCCAACAACTTTTTTCACAGCAGAAAATATGGCATGCTTCTTAGTCTCTTAATGTCAAGAATTGCTCTTTTTTGCAACACACTGTCTATTACTTTCTATACAAAATAAATTATCTTTTAAATAAAAATCAATATTAACCGATCACAGTATATTCTTGGATTCACTGAGAATAGCATAGTCTATATATGTTTTGGAAAAATAAGCGGTGCCATGCCCCAGGCTATATAAAATTTTAATTCGGCATAACTCTAAATGGTCTAAATTAATGATATTCGGATATATGTATATGACTTTTAATCAATATTTACACAATATTAAGGCGGTGCCACGCCTACACATTTTTCTGCGTTATTTGGCCCTTATTGACTTCCAAACTTCATCAATGATTTTTATGATACTTTCACAGTGGGTTGAGAAGTCCGCTAGGTACGACACAGGCCATATATAGTAGCATAGCTAGCAATTTATTCGGTTGAAGTTTACGATATTTTCTATAAATGTGTGCTGTATATCAAAAAACACCTTGGAAAAAGTTCCGGTACCAAGACCAAAAAAATGTTAATTCCCTGTTTTTTCGGAGCTAGAAACATATCAGTACCGGCAGAGGAAACGGAAGAAGAACCGGAGTACGAAGAGTAAATTTAAGATGTAGAGCAGGTGGTAGGGGAAACTGAAGCATTCAAAGAAGACGATCGGAATATAGGGGTTGGGGAAAGCATGTACAATTTGTAAAATGTAGGCAAGTCAAATTGTAGGCAGGACAAGGTCTGTAGGGTCTGCTGGTAGCATTTACAAATTTTACATAAGTCTTGTTCACGGGTATGTTTTATTAATTTCAAGATGATTTCAAGAAACTTCGACTTCTCTTTTTTCTAATCATATTCATATTCACTTTGTAGTGACTCCAATAATTTTTCACCTGCTGACAAGTTAAAAAGGAATTTACTTCGTATTTTGGAAAGACCCACTAAATTTTTGAATAAAATAAATAACTTATTTTATTTAATTATTTATTTTATTTATTTATTTATTACGGCTCTTTTGAGCCTAGATCATAACAATTATAATTTTGTTACTGTCTACTAATTACTAGAAAGCTCAATCTAAGACTTAAGCCTATAGGAGCTCCAGGGTTACATTGAATTAATTAATTAAAATAAAAAATAAAAAATAAAAAATAAAAATACAAAACAAGAGCAAAAGCACGGGCAGAATTGCTAGCTGTAGGATGTCCCCTCATTAGGCAATAGAAACTCAAAATTTGAAACAAAAGTGTTCGTAATATTTTGGCACATTAGTATATTTTTAATAGGTTTTTTTATTCACTCTGAACCAAGAAAAATTTTATCTTTAATTTTGTATTTATTTAATTAAAAATTGCGTCGGCCACCAAGATCAGAAGTTGAGAAAAAATAGGTATTTTTTTTCTTTATCACGTAGAAATTATACCCTCTATGCTAAGAAAATATATTCAAGCCACCCTGATTTACAGTGAACCACCGAAAATACGAACATTTAAATCAACATTTAAATTTTTGTGTGTTGGGTTGACTCTCAACTGACTTTAAATAGCGTATATGTTTGGCTATGATACCACAAAAATTAACTCAACACAGAAACATATCAGAAAGAAATATCAAGTAAATACTCTGCCTTAGTTGCAAGGTACCGTAAAGGGCTCAAAACCATTTGGATTTGAAATAATATACTTTTATGGAAAAAAGGCGTGGTCGACATTTCACTGGATTTACGGTCACAGCCGTGATATGCCTTGTCTCGAGTATCATCGTGCCATTATCATTTTAACTGTGTTAGGCAATTATGAGTCGTATATATGATTGAAGCCCGTCTTTGAAGGCTGCTTTTGCTATGATGTATGATTTCCAAATGCGGCAGCCTTACGTACACCTGAAAATCACCTCTTTCATAAATGACTTACGCCTTTCCAGGTATCACGGTAAACGGCCAGCGTGCGTAACTTTTAATAAAATGTTTCCACCGGCTCTCCAGTCAAACTTAGTTCTTTATCGTTGAGAGAAGGCAAGTTGAAGATTTGAGGAATCTTCTAAAAAAAAAGAATCCAACTAGCTCTTTGAGTGCTTACCTCTAAGGCCAAAGGAGACCTGGCACTAGCCATGCAATAATAAATAAGACTGCGCATTTTCCCATGAGTTCACAGCTAACGCTTTTGAGCTATTGTGCTATTGAACTAGTTTTAGCTAACGCAAAAACGCAATACAGCGTTACCCAGCTCTATGAAATTCTCCAAACATGAATGCATACCTATGTATTTAGAATTTTTAATGCGAAAATAAGTTAAATAAATGTTCATATGAATGATTTAGTATGTTTATGGTTCACTACACTTCAATTCCTTGACCACACTTGGCTGCTCTTTACTTATGACTGCGCTCATTCGCGGACTTATGCGCCACTTGGCTCATTGTATGCTGGACAAGCAGCAGTAGCTTCGACCATATTTTGTTGGTGACCGCATCTGGTCGTTGGACGCCACCCAATTGCGTACGTGAATATTAACTATTTTTGAAATATTTAAATGTGTGCGCGTGTAGTAACCATGTACGAACAATTTCTAGTACCCCCTGCGGGTTAGGGGTTTAAAATATGCCCGAAGTAGGCATACCGGTCGTAAGAGGTGACTAATATGCACAAAGGTAATGACGTGCAACTCGATGGTTGATCTACGGATATGATGCCTCTCACCTCTCATTACCCATCTCTCCTTCCTTACGGAAGGAGGGGTGACATGACCTAGAAGGTTCCACGGGTACTACCAAATCGCTACCACGACAGTCGGGCAGTAACGCAACAACAACAATTTCTAGTTATAAATTGGCACGCTTGTGCTTTTTTTTCAGACCGTTACTGATTTTTAAATAAAATACTTCGTTTGTTCCGAACTAGACCAACATTCTAAATATTCTAAGTACAATCTTACTGCTTTTTCTATAGTCATGAAATATTATACTGAATACAGCATACCCAAAGTCAGAAATCGGTACAAAATCATTATAATTAAAAACTTGTTTGAGAAGTGGAATTTCTCAGAATTTATTTTTAAGAAATAAAAAAATCAGAATTGTATGGAAAAACGTCCAATTTCAGAATTCGGTTATCCAACGCGCGATCTCAGAATAAGTTTTTAATCGTCTCATCTCAGAAGCCCACAAGTTTCTTAAAAGCTTTATATCTTAGCTGTGAAAGTATGCCTCTTAAGCTTAGGTTGGGCATTTAAGAAACAATTTTGGGTTCTCAGCCAAATTTGGTGTTAAGCCGTTCTTCTACCAAAGTCTATAATAGAGCCTTTTAAAAAAAAATTCTTAGGCATCATGTTCCTAAGCGCATTAAATGGGTAATTCTTATACGAAGCAGTTTAATCTTATGCTCAATACTTCTCAATGTACATTCTTTTTTTCAACTAGTGTCTAGTTCCTTTTTCGCAATGTAGCTATTGCTTTTAACAGGTCCCTGCGGTCACTGTCATGGGTTTCCCTGCAGGGTAAGTTAAATTCCACGCGCTTGCATACTAAGCCTTGGACCGACCCACTTTCATAAGCGTATATGTATGTAAGTATAGACGCCCAATTAAATAGTTAAAATAAACTGCCAAAAACGCATTCAGATTTTTTAAATGTATTTTGGGTTCTTTTTTTTATAGTTTGCAAAGTGCTTGTTTTACTTATTTGTTTTCTTTGCTCTTTATACCTTTCATGAACATGAAATGGTATTATAACTTTGGTCCGATGTTTGTAAGTATAAGAAGAAGAGCTAGACCCACTAATAAGTATACCGAAATGATCAGAGCGATGAGCTGAGTCGATTTAGCCATCTCCGTCTTGTACGCAAAATAGTCCCTTAGTTTTAGAGATATCTCGATGAAATTTGGTTTGGTTTGTAAAGCATTAATCATTTGTCGTAACCAAGAAGATCACCAATACAACGCATAGCTCCCATACAATCGATTGTTCCGATAAATGGGGTTTGGGCTATGTATCTTTAAATTATCAGTTTTGCAGAGTTTTTACTAATTGTGAGTAAGGATCGGACACTTAAAACCGTGATGCGTATTCCTGAAAGGTATAAAGTCTTCAGCACAGTCGTTTCTCCTTAAATTTTTTCCTATGCATTTTGTTTGTTGAAATTGTTGAAATAATTATTAAGTTTTGGAATGTTGCTAACTATTCTTGAAAGCAACTTTCAGTGGAATTTTATTTAAATTGCAATGAAAATAGATTTTATATTACCCCAGTTACTGGACTAAACTGGACCATGGCATCCAGTCAGTGAGGTGCCCTTGAACCTGCTTCGATGACTTTAAATTTATTTTGCTATTCCAAGAGTAGCCATGTATAGAGTTCACAAATTCTTATATTTTTAAAAAATAATTTATTGAAGATCACAGGGAAAATTGAATTTTCAGAATGAAAAAGTTTGATAATTAAAAATTCAAAATGTGAAAATTAAAGAATTGAAATACATACAATATTAAATTACAAAAATTAAACAAAGTAATATTAAGCAAAGTAATAAATTTAATTTAATACAAAACCCTATAGCATGTGCCAACTACATTCGTTGGCGTTTATCGCAACCACCTGATCTTTCCAACTCAATGAGAGAGGAGTTTGATTAAGGCATATAGAGCTTTATTTCCGTCAAGCTATTTGTGTGATTTGAGCTTGTACAATTGTGTCATTAATTGACAATGCCTTGTATGGATTTAAGTTTGCACAAACATCTCTCTAGAAAAACCGCTTCGCATTGCTTAGAGCATTCTTGTAGACACCCAGCTCGTGTTTACACCTTTGAACGTAATATTTTGGTTTTCTTTAACTGTCCCTTCGAGAGATTTGTCTTGTTTAGCATTTTTAATTCTATTTTATATTACCTTTTTATACATTTTATTTTTATTCACCTACATTCAACTTAGGTTCAATTATTTTTGTACTGTAAAGGCTTATCGCTTACAAAGTATCTTAAATATTTTTTCAAGCAAACGTGTTTATCTACAAAGGGAACTTCTTTGATCTTATATTCAGACGTAAAAACATGTGTACTTAAATAAAAAAGTCACATCTTTTCTTATCGTCCTTGTTTTCATTTAATTTCAACATTTTATCTTATATTTGAAATTTCACTTCATATATTTTTTTACCTGAGCTGCAGTTTGCAAACATAAATAATAACAAACGGCCTTAAATTTGCATACAAATGTAAATCTGACGAGTTGAAAAGCCCAAATTTGGAAATTTCGAAAAGTTTATACTAGTTGTAGATGGGCACTTTACAATATACTTAAAGTGCACTAATTTATTATTTATATTTTATTTATGGATGCAAGCATACCTACAAACAGACAACATTTTTAAAAACTGACACTTTCTGGCACGCACTAAAGGCAGTGAACGCCTTTTTATAATACGTATTTTTTATAAAACGAGAAGAAGTGGCACGTTGCTGTTTACATAATGAGCCCTTTAACTACATCTCGATACTTGGTGCAGTGTGCCCATCTATGCCGTTTTTGTTTGTACATGTGAATGTATCTATTTATAGGTATGTTTAAGTATTGTAAGTGACAAAATTGATTTGCATACAAATCCATCAAATGCAATTTATTTTTGCAGCTGTTGAAAAATATTATTTAAAGGTGGTAAGGTATACTATATATTTACATAAGTACACACAAATTCATAGGTATGTATCAGGCTAACAGTTTGTCAAAATAAAATTTGTGAAATATGTCAAGTGGCAGATGGAAATTAGAAAATTATCCACACACGTTTTATTTAGATTTAAGAGGAAATTGTATTATTTATTTATAGTTACGTATGTGTGTGTAAATGTGAAAACAAATTGATTACATGTTTCGAAATGTCAAAAAAGTAGCACATGCGTTCACTGCTGAGTAGAATAACATACCATTTAAAAATAAATTCATCTCAGAAAACAGTTAAAACACGCCAAATTTAAGAATTTAATTAAAGAATGCCCCACTTTGGGGTATTTCACCAATGTACCGGGGTATTATCAAGCAAATTGCCTATAGTGTGTAATTATAAACAAATCTAAGGCTCAATTATGTGTCAATATTACAAAAATCCAATATAAGTAAAAGTTTTAAAACCGAGTATTGTAAAGCCTTTTTGAAAATTTTCGTTTTCCTTCTAGGGCCTTTTGATTGTGATTGTAAAAAGAAACTAAAAAATTTTTCAACTTTATAGTCTTATTTCTAATAAAAAATGTCAAAAATTTCAAAACATTTTTTTCTAAAATTTTGCAAATGTTAGAAAAAAGTGTTGTAATGTTTGAAATATTGCGAATTTTCTTTATTTCGGTATAAACAAATTTTTTTTACATCCACCAAATTTTTGTAAAATAAATGAAACTATCAAACTAAAAAAAAATTTAAAAACTAACATCAAAAATCGCCAAAAAAATATATCTTTCGTAATTGCTTTTTTTTTTAAACTCATGTTTATTATTTTTCCATGAAGCTTGAAATTTGTGAGTATGTCACCATTATTCAACTTATTTAAAAAAAAAATACTACTGTTTGTAAGTATTTTTGAAAATTTTACAAGTTTTGAAACAAAAATTTTAAAAAGTTTCGTTTTTAAAACAATTTTGAAAAACATTTTGTATTTACAAAAAAAAATTCAAACCTTCGTTTTATGTAATATAAAATTAATTTCCATTTTTTGTAAAATTACTATTTACAAAAGCTAGATGGCAACCCTACTAAAAAATATTTAAAATATAAAACTTACTTAAATACTATTCATTTCAAATCCACATTGCCATTATTAAGTACATTTTTAAATAATTTGAAATAGGAGGTATGCTTATAGATGCTTATTCAGTGGCATCACCAAAGTATACAAGATGTAGAATGTAGTCTCTTATCTACTTATAACATCGCATATCGCATAATTTACAAATATACTAGCATGGCTCGTTATGAGATACCTTATTTTCAAAGAATTTTGAGACATAGATAAGTGTTCACTTACAATTAATCACACCAGTTAATTGAAAAAGGGGTTCGGTTATGCAACTCTCTGTCAACGTGACGCGAATTCGCATTTCACGAGAATAAAGTATTCACTTCGAAAGACTTTTTAAAGCATCCTTTCAAATACTACTTATTTGTTTATTTTTCTCATCAAAAAGGACAAACAAATTTACATTCGAACATGAATTTCAATTACTCAAAAATATTTCCATAAATATTGATTTGATGTTTTTTTTCCCCCAACTTGTTATCATTGGTGCGTCGCTCGTGTAATTTGATATGCCACACAATTGTTTTATTGCCTCTCTAAATTGGCAATTGAGTCGCAGACGCACAATTGTTTTGCATAAAAACTTTTAATTGCCTGTATTTGTGTGAGTTAAAAATAGGCCATACCCAACTTGGTATCGAACGAGCTTTTGCAGGATGATAGATATTAAATATGCCCCAGAGTATTTAGCTTTATATGAAATGCTGACGAACAGCGAAGAGATCAGATGAGAAAGAGTCTAAGAATAAAGGTGAGGTTATACTTGCATAGCATCGCATCGCATGGCATATCGTTTAGCCAACAAAACGCATTGCATGGACTTACATAGAAGTCTCTTGAATTTTGATTTTTATGTATGCGCCATGCGCGCTCCTCTCTTTGTCTCTGTTGTTAGTTTACAGAGTAGGAAAAGTTATGGGGAGTATAATGACTTCTTTGTGTAACATGCGATGCACTGCTTTACAAGTATAACTGGGCCATAAGAAAAAATCCCAGCTGTTAAGCAAGTGTACGAGAGAGAAGGAGTTTCTTTTTTCAAAAAAGCAAGGTTGGTTTTTTCTTCCTTGAATATCAAATTACGCACAGATAGTTAAAAGCCGAAATCAGGTAGTTAGCATTTCATTGAGGTCTTTATAACGGGTGGCGCAAAAGTCATCCTCCTATCAGAAAATGCTATAAATTTTGCGATTGGCCCCTAAAGTCAGTTCTGTTTTGACATTTGTGTAGTAAACACATGCGAAATGCACGTTAATAAACAATGTTACCCTACACTGCTCCAGAACGCGGAATATTGCTGACTATTTATTTCGGTCGGTGAAAAACGGTTACTGCGCAAAGGTAATCCTCCTATCAGAAAATGCTATAAATTTTGCGATTGACCCCTAAAGTTAGTTCTGTTTTGACATTTGTGTAGTAAACACATGCGAAATACACGTTAATAAACAATGTTACGCTACACTGCTCCAGAACGCGGAATATTGCTGACTATTTATTTGACCAATAATCGGTCGGGGCCAAACGGTTACTGTGAATGGTGAGCGCTACAGAGCAATGATCAACGAGTTCTTTTTGCCGCAACTTGATGAATTGGGATTGGAAAACATGTGGTTCCAACAAGACGGTGCAACAGCACACACTGCACGTGCCACAACCGATATGCTGAACATCGGAAGCTTACTTTTGAGCCACCTTGTACTAAGCTTAACCAAAATTATAAGAAATTCAAATTCTATTGTTTGTCTCAGCAAATTTCTCCGTGAATGTGTGTTAATAAAAAAGGAGCAACAAAATTGTGATACGAGTCCGGTTTTTCTTGAGCGCTGTGTAGGCTATATACACCTGCTCCTTGCTTGACGTAGAGAGCAGTCTGTTTAAGTAGCATGCCAAGCCATATTATTGTGCCTGCTTCTTTTAGGCTACTTTCCACTGATTTGATGTTTATAAGCATTCGCCCCTTTCGTGCACGCCTTACCAAGCATTTGCCGTTACTGCTAAGCGAGAATACTAATACGCAGCGTAGTTTTTCCTCTATTTGCAGCTTGATGTTTACCTTTCTCTCCATCCATGCTCATCCAGCCTTCACCTCCTTTGCATTTGGTTTTCGCCTTCATTGGCCACATTCATTAAAATATTGTTGATGTCCATTTCTTTTCTACTTATGGCAAGCATCATCAGCAACAGATGCTACCGATTGTGGGGGCAATCAACTTCGCCCTATCCTTTCTTCCTAAGTATCATTTATAACTCCTGATGCTTATCTCAGCATTGTTGTGTCTTTCTTGCATATTTTTTTTCATTTATGTGTATCTTGAAGTGTTTAGGCTCGAATACTTGCTTTGCTTACTAAATAGTTTGTTAATGTTAAAAAAATGTAGTAATGGCATCTGCTCGAGGAGTACCTAACTATAACTATAGGCTGTAATTTTTACCGTAACCTGTCACGGTATTTTCGATCACATCTCTAATCTGACCATAGACCCTGAATATAGTCGTGACCATTTCCGTAATTCCATTGTCACCATGATCCAAAAACGAAATAGTAACTGAACCGTAACTGTAAACATAATTATCACCATAATCCGTAAACGTAATAGTGACTGTAACGGTAACCGTAACCATAATTATCACCATAATCCGTAAAAGTAATAGTAACTGTAAACATAACCGTAACCATAACCATAATTGTCACCATAATCCGTAAACGTAATATTAACTGTAACCGTAACCATAACCATAATTGTCCCCATAATCCGTTAACCTCATAGTAACTGTAACCGTAACCGTGACTGGCACCATAATTCGTAAACGTAATAGTAACTGAACCCGTAACAGCAAACATAATTGTCACCATAATCCGTAAACGTCATAGTAACTGAACCCGTAACCGTAACCATAACTGAACCCATAACTGCAAACGTAATTGTTACCATAATCCGCAAACGTAATGTTCACTGTAACCGTAACCGTAATCGTGACCATAATTGTCACCATAATCTGTAAACGTAATTGTTACGATAATCCGCAAACGTAATAGTAACTGTAGCCGTAACTGTAAACATAATTTTCACCATAATCCGTAAACGTCATAGTAACTGTAACCGTAACCGTAACATAAATTATCACCATAATCCGTTAACCTAATAATAACTGTAACCGTAACCATAACCGTTAACCGTAGGCGTAACAGTTTCACTAAATGTAACCGTAACCGTGTAAAAAATTAGGCATTTTCATAAAAGAGTACATGATTGCCCAAGTTATTTGCGGCTCCCCCCCCATAACTTCATAAGATTATGTCACAGTTCTTAATTCCAGTCAAGTATTTATATGTACGAACTTTAGTTATTATCTATTAGGAGTCCTATATCCATATAACTCTAACTATTGGCTATTCACGATAAAAATTTGAAAAATGTAATTTAATTTGTTTATTTTATTTTATAAAACCTTTCATAATCTACAGATTATAACATAACCTGAATAACGCCACACATAATGCGCAGAAATCAATAAGGGTTGCATTTTTGCTCTTATGTAACACAAATATGTCAACTCTGTTGAGATATGAGGTGGTAGATTGTGTTATTTTTCGATTAGAGCTGCTTCAGATGTGAATCGGCTCTCAGGTAGTTTCGAGTGACGCCAGACCTATCCACAACTAACTCTCACTTACTTTCAAATTCGGAGTTTTTTGATTGTTTTAGATTTTTTGCGCTGATGCTAATTAAGAAAACGTCTATAGAAAGGAGCCAACGAAGCAACCCATTCATATTATTTCAGTGTCATATTTAGACCTGGCCGTATCATTAGTTAATTTTTCCTCAATTACAACTGCATTTCCTTACGAAGACAAACAATTTTTAAACTTTTTATCAACATGTTTGTGAACCTTTGTTGTATCTTCAAAAATGTTGGCAATTAGGCACAAAACCATACACCTTCGAGACATACTCGTATTAGTAATTTCTGCTCTAATAATTTTTTCATCTGCTTTATTTTTATCTTCTTCGCTTACGCTACTTTGAAAGATATTCTTGTGCTCTTTTTGCTCTTCACGAAATTGATGTTGATTACTACTCTTTCACTTGAGAAGCGGCCAAAGTGTTTAGCGTCAGTGAGCGTGAGTTTCGCACTTTTGGTAGTTTATCGAAGATACGGGCTCGTTCTTATTGTTTCGTTTTCTCTGAGTTCCGTTTTTTTCTCTATCCATTATGGTTTTATTGTTGCACCACAATGTAGTATACAATGCAATTGCTTCGTTTTCATTTTCTTTTCATACATCTTTATACCTAGTCGTGTTACGCATACAACGTATATTAACTTTAGTCGCGTAACGGTGGTATGTAACGTCATAAACGGATCGAGATAGATATTGACTTATATATATCAAAATGTTCAGGAGGAAAAAAGAAATTGATTAAGCCATGTCCGTCCGCCCGTCTGTTAACACGATAACTTGAGCAAATTTTGAGATATCTTAATGAAATTTGATATGCAGGAAATCAGATGATAACCACGCCCACTTTATATATATAGAATATTTTGGAAAATACAAAAAAGGTGATTATTCAGTACATAATACACTTATAAGGATACAATTTGGTGTGTACATTAATGTTAAGGCAGAAAATAAAGTTTTCAAGAAATCTTTTTTAAATGGGAGTGGCACTTTTAATTAAGTCAAATTTATAAATATTATTAATAATAAATCAAAAACCGGTCAAGATATCGAAACGAAATTCAGCACGCAGGTTTCCAGGTATGCAAGGAATGTTCCAGGAAAAAATGGGCGGGATCGGTTAAGGTATACGCCTACTTTTATATGAAATATTTTGAGGAGGATCGTAGATATATTCAACAGGCAATAACTTTGCGTAAAATAGCTTTATATCATTTCTATTTCACTTTCAAAGTGCCCGTGAATGAAAAAATTCGAAAAATATAAATCTTTGAAAATGGACGTGGCCCCGCCGAAACATAAAATGTACATGTATTGGTATTTTGAAAAAATATGGTCAGCAATTGTTGGTAGGGAAGCTATTTATAAACAAATAAATAAATGGCGGCCGCCGTGTTGTAGCGCTAGTGTTGCCGGCCTACCACACCGAAGGTTCAAGGTTCGAGTCCTGGGACAGGTAACATCAAAAGTGGTTTGAAAAAGTTTTTCAAAACGGGGTCGCCCCTCGGCTGTGGTTTGGCAAACACTCCGAGGTTGTTTCTGCTATGGAAGGCTCCTCAGCAAAAATGCATCTCCTTTGTAGATGCCGTTCACCTTCGGCAAAAATCTGTAGGAAAAAATTCAAAACGGCACACCACAAATTGGAAGGCAAACTCGGTGCAAAATCTCTTAGGAGGTTTATGATGATATATTTACTTGTTTCCATACATTTATATTTTTTTTAAATTAATTTACCCCTCAAAACTCATAACAGAAGTATTTTTATTGAAAACAATCAGCTGGATTTATAATACGAGCTGAAAGGTATTAAAATAGACCTGCGTAAATTGGTATGCCATAACAGATTACAACTAGGTATATAATGTTCGGTTGCAACCAAACTTAGACTTCCTTACTTGTTTTGTTTGTGTTCTTCGATATACTCTTCCTTTGTGCCTCGCATTTGTTTATCTTCAGTGCATGCTTTTTCTTCTATTCCCGAAACTTTGTTGTGGTCTAATTTTTTTTGTGTTCTGCATTCTTTAATATTTTGCTAATCATTCTTTCGAAATTTTTTTTTTTTTCATTTCTAATTCAAATGTGCTGTGAAGGCCTTTATGAAAAAGTGTCATCGAAATCATTTGCTGGATCAAAGTTGTCGTTTTTACTGTGTGGGCATATCTTTGTATACGGAATTTTGTCCCTTTTAGTGTCAACTAAAAAATTTACAATACCTTCAAGGAATCGGAATATAACCTGTACAACCCAAAATGAGGCTTGGATATCAGAATCTGATTTGCCCTGTCGCGATATTACTCTCTGAAGCGTGTTTTTTTACAAATGTCTGTCTAGGTATAATTGATTGTTTGCGGTCAAATAAAGCTCACATGTAGACGAAATTAGTTGCTCGATTTTTGGAGGTCATTGTACCACAAGCTTCCCTCATACTACTTTTCTAACTAGCCACTTCATAATCCCTTGACATCTTGGCTTAAACTGAGGAGATCCCAAAA
Source organism: Merzomyia westermanni (assembly GCA_949987695.1). Lineage (NCBI taxonomy): Eukaryota > Metazoa > Arthropoda > Insecta > Diptera > Tephritidae > Merzomyia > Merzomyia westermanni. The sequence continues at coordinate 32,548,390 of OX465289.1, read as the reverse complement.
CATTTAAGACTGGTCTCTCTGGTTTTCCCGTACTTTGAGTTCCGTCTGCATTTTCCACTGGATCTAAATAAGTTCTTTAGGTATAATTTGTCTTAAGAAGAAAATGGTTTGGGACGTGTACTGCAAGATCATTTTTCTCGAAGTCTATAAACACTGAAACCAGATTGACTTTACGCCAGATTAAGTTTGGAGATAATTGAGAAAGAGCAATGCCATTAATGATCTTCTCTAGGCCATCTAATAGGCTGGAACCTACAGTATGGTGGTAGCTAAGCAGCCTTTCTGACTGTGTCAGTTGTTCCTGTAGAAATGGTATTTTATAAAAATTCAGAACTCTGCTTTTCAGGAAAAGAGGCTACGAGATGACAGATTCGGCTGGTTTCTTACACAGGAAAGCGCTGCGAACTGATAGCAGTTCCGAAAACCTATAGTGAATATTACTAGCGCTGCTTCGCTCTCTGATTAGCCTTTTGAAAGTTTTCGTTTACATTAGCTTTGACCACAAATGGCCATTTAAAGCATAACTCAACGATATCCAAAGTGTTTTGAGTGTGAATGTGAATTTTTCACCCCACAAATAAACTTTTGTGGCGCTCCGGTGACTTGAGCATGATAACTAACCCTGCTGACCTTAAATGTTTAAAAGTAACTTTTTAAAGTGTACCAACAACAAAACCCTCATCCTTTCAATAAAAAAAGACTACAACAAAAGACAAATGTTGTAATAATGAAAAAATAAAAGTTTTTACTGCCTGTCTAACCAGCGTTGCGTACCCAAAAGACCAAACTAGCCACAATGGTGTGAAGAAGCATTTAACACCAATGACCGTTAGAATGTTAGGTACCCTTGTGTTTTTAAATTTTGCTCTTTGTTGTTGTGTTTACTTCTGCCCGTTTTTGCAAGCAGTTGACCGATTCAACACATTAACGCACCACCTACTACAAGTCGCCAACCGCACAAACCTCGCCGCTGGTTAGCATTTGGACGAAGATACGAGTGTGATTTAGCATCAAGGCAATTACACAGCGAGTCGGGTAGCCAAATATACAATATCCTAGCAGATCGTTCAACGTCAGTTTGCTTAAAACTTGAGCGCAGTTGTACGAATAATAATCTAAACACTAGAAAATACAAAACTTTTTGGCAACAAAGTTACTTTTGTTTTATCCGCATTTGTTGAGGTTGGATTCAAAAGATGCTTGTGTGGGTGTGTGGTAAGGGGTACTCACTTACTTTTGACTACGAATTTTCAGTTTGGTCAAAAGAGCAATGTGCTGTAAAAATTAAACTTTCGCGGAACCCTTTTCCGTTTCGAGCATAAACAATGGGTTGACCTGCGCCCAATAGGCCGGACAAGTAAGGCGGGCCAAACAGCAAGTGTGGAAGAAAAAATTTGCTGCCAAATGTGTTGTGTTGAACAGTCTATTTTTGTGGTTTTATGCGCTGAGGCCACGCAAAGTGTTCCTTAAAGGTTTCGCACTTTCTTTGATGACTTCTACTTTTATAAATCTAGGTGAGACGATTTCTCCTTAGCTTAACATTTTTATATTGGCAAAATCAAAAATATTTTTGAAATCAATGGCAACTCACACTTTTTTTGTAGCAGAACATACACTTAACTTTGTAATGTAGCATAAATAACAATTACCACCCTTCTTTTTCAAGTCTAGTAATTAGTTTAGTGCGAAAAGGTGGTAATATAATATTAGGTTTCATAATATTTTTTATATCGTTTGTTTTTTCCACAAAATTATTTTTTGTACCATTTTGTCTGTAATTGCTGGTTTTTTAGTAAGTGGCAACTCTATTTGATATTTTTTTGTAATACGGTTTTATTTATAGGTGCGAAGTGAATCTTTGTTTTTGCTGATCGACGTAGCCATATGTATCTCCATATGTTGTAAAGTTTTGTTTTTTAGAAAACTTAATATATGTATTTTTTTAAAAAGTGGCAACACTATTCCATTTGTTTCTAAAGACACCCAAATGCTGAAAATAGAATTTTTGATGAATCTCTCTATCGCAATTTTACTTTTTTTTCAGCAAGTTAAAATACAAATAGATTTTGCAGTTGCGAAGCCAATTATAGGTGCTGATTTTTTGTTTAAATATGGCCTTCTTATTGATATTAAGAATAAACGTTTAGTTGATCCATTGACAAACCTTTCAGTCAACACTATTTCATGCTTTTGCAACGTCTCTCTTCCGAAAATTTTCTCAGTGAATAATCAATATACTAAATTATTAAAAGCTTTTCCATCTTTGATAGCTGAACCAGATTATTCAAAGCCAGTTCAGCATACTACCGTGCATAAACTAGTTATAGAAGGAAATCTTCCATTTTCTAAGCCCAGGCGCTTAGATCCGACTAAATATAAAGTGGCCAGAACCGAGTTCGATTTTTTATTAAAGACTGGAATTTGTAGACCGTCGAACTCCTCAGTGGCATCTCCTCTACATCTTGTACCCAAAAAGGATGTTAATGACTGGCGCCCTTGTGGTGATTTCCGAAGACTCAATGTTATAACAGTTCCCGATCGTTATCCTTTACCTCATATCCACGATTTTAATATGAACCTACGAAACAAAAATAAAAAAATAAAAATATTTTGTATATGCATATGTTGATGATTTACTTATAGCGAGCAAAAATGAGGAGGAACATTTGAGGGATTTGAAAATACTTTTTAACCGATTGTCAGAATACGGTTTAAACATTAAGCCTAGCAAATGTATATTTGGGTTAGCAATATTGATTTTTTAGGACACAATATTTTAGGAAATGGAATTAGACCTTCTGATGAGAAAATTGTAGCAATACGAAATTTTGAACGTCCAAAATCGATTAAACAGGCACAAAAATTCATGCGAATGATAAACTATTATCATAGGTATATTTCGAATCTCGCTGAATACACAAACAGTATATACGATTTGATCAATAAAACCAGTAAGAAACGTGACAAAACATTAATTTGGGATGATAAGTCAACACAAGCTTTTGAATGTATTAAAGAAAAGTTTGCATCTACGATATTATTAAACCATTTTAATAAAGATGCAAAACTTTCTTTAAGTGTTGATGCATCTAATACAGCAGTTGGCGGGGTCATACATCAACATTTTAACGGTAAATCAGAGCCACTCGGTTTTTATTCAAAAGAGCTTTCTCCATCAGAGATCAAATACAGTGCGTTCGATCGAGAATTGTTAGCCATTTATTTAAATATTAAGCATTTTCGGTACCTTTTAGAAGGACGACAATTTACAGTTTACACAGACCACAAACCATTGGTTTTTGCTTTAGATTCAAAAACGGAACGTAGTCCGAGACAAACCAGGCATCTAGAATTCATTGCACAATTCACTAACGATATACAACATACTCGTATTAAAGGTAAAGATAATATAGTAGCTGATACATTGTCACGAGCTTTTGAGGTAGATGCAATTAAAAATTTTCATATAAATTTCAAAATATTGCAAAATGAGCAACAAAAAGATAATGAATTGAATGAGATAATAACTAGGCAAAATTTTCATAACCTAAAATTAATACAAATTTCTCTACTAAATTTTAATATTTGGTACGAATTATCGGGTGAAAATCCTAGACCATTCGTTCCAAGCAGTTTAAGGAAAACCATTTTTGATACTCTGCATGGAATCGCACATCCAGGTACTAAGGCAACTCGTAGATTAATAGTTAAAAAATATTATTGGCCAAATATGAACAAGCAAATTAATATCTGGTCAAAAGAATGTATAAGTTGTCAGAAGTCGAAAGTTTACCGTCATACCAAATCACCAGTTTTTAAAATTGCATTACCTGAGAGTAGATTCGAGCACATTCATTTGGACATTGTAGGTCCTTTACCTGTTTCAAGAGGACATCGTTATATTTTTACTATAGTTGATAGATTTACGCGCTGGCCAGAGGCATTTGCGCTAAGAGATATATCTGCGGCAACTATTGCAATAAAATTTTTTAGTGAATACATTTCACGATTCGGAATTCCATTAGAAATTACTACGGATCAGGGAGCCCAATTCACCTCAAATCTATTTTCGGAATTAACTAAATTTCTTGGCAGTCACCACATAACAACATCACCTTATCATCCTCAAGCTAATGGAATGGTAGAACGTTCCATAGGCAACTAAAGTCTTCAATTATGGCTAGGAATGAACCCAGAAATTGGTGTGAAGAGTTACCGATAATACTTCTTGGTTTGCGATCAACATTTAAAGAAGATATTTTGGCTACGCCTGCTGAAATGGTGTATGGTCAAAATTTACGTTTACCTGGTGAGCTTGTTATTCAAACTAATGAAACAACAACTTCATCGGATGTGTTAAGTGGATTGCGCGAGCATTTTAGAAATTTTAGGTCACATATTAATCATCATCAAAATTCTACCGGTATTTTCGTTCCAAAAGATTTACAAAATTGTAAATATGTTTTCGTGCGTGTAGTTAACAAACATTCCTTACAACATCCCTACGAGGGATCGTACAGAGTTATTGAAAAAGATATTAAACATTTTAGAATAGAAATAAACAATGAAGTTAAAAATATTCCTATTGATCGTTTAAAACCAGCTATGGTTGATTTAACACATTTTCCTGAAACAAATACCAAAAATAAAGTTACATTTAACTTATGTAACAATAAATCTCTGGAAGGGGGAGTATTGTAGGGTTGTTAGTTCTTATTTAAAATACTAATTTAATTGTATTAATATTTAAGTTAATAATACTTTACTTTGTATTTTTGTTTGAAATCAAATTTGAAATTTTTATTTTTCAATTTTAAAATTGATTACTTCAAAAATTTTCATTCAGAAAAAACTTAGAAAATATACGGGCACAATTATTTTTCTTTATAAATTAAATTAGATTTTTTTTTTTTATTGTATAAAATACATGTATATGCATATGTGAAATATGGTTACACTATAGTGGCAAACCTATAAGCAAACTTTTTTATAAGACATTTTGTATCATCTGGAAACAATTTATTTAGTACTAGTTCCTTCTTGTAAATAAAAATTTTTTTCTAAACAAATAATAGAAGTATTCTTAGCAAATTATCTCCGCTTCACATAACACATTTTCGTCGTTATACTTATCTTTCTCTACAATTATAACAAGTGCTTGAATAAGTGGCAACCCTACTAAATTTGTAAACAGAAAAAACTAAAGGCTGAAGGAGTTTATAGTGAATTTAGTATAATTGCCTCGGAAGTACTTTTCTATACAGTTCAACCTATTGGATCATTTCATATTCAAATGCTTTCTAGAAACTGGTAACACGAGAACTTAGTCAGCGAAAGCTGCAAGAAAAATATCACACATGCCTAGAAATATGCAAAATTTAAGTCTGTCTTATGTTGGACATGCAGCTCACTGCTGACCGTATGAAAACCGTTTGAATGAACGTTGTATACTTTCAGGAGAATGCAATGTTCTTTTCAAGATTTGTTAAGCTGGAAAGGTATCTTAAGAACAATAGGCAACGTTTGAAGTATTCTTAAAATAATTTGGAATAAACAACATTTATTTTTATATGGAAGAAGAATTTTAAATACTAAAAACTTTTAATAATAAATAAGCATTTTTTTAACAAAAAAAATTTAGTTTTATTTTTAGACTTGAGCTCATCTAAAGTCCCGACTGCTACAAGATGTACAGGCCGTAAAAACAATAATTCAATTCAATTATTAAATTCAATTGTTGGTATACAAATAAGCAAGGCCGAAGAGCACAGTCAGAGTGTCAAAAATGGACAAAAAAAAACAAATCCATCTTTAAAGTTTTTCAAACATTTTATTTTTTATTTTAAGGACGCTCTACAGATTCAGACTAAATAGTTAAATGACCGTTAAGTTAGATTTATATGAGAAAAATCGGGAAATTTAAAAGATATTTTATAAATTTTTAAAATTTTCAAGTTCCGGCTGCGTCATAGTTCTCAGGCGCACTACATTTGCAAACAGAAAATTTTAACTTGTTAAGCAGTGCTTTTTTGATCGTAGTTAAAAACTTAAGCGCATCAGTAGCTCAACATCAACAATCGTTAACCACTTACAATATTTTAATTCTTCTATGCGATTTCCCTTTGGCAAGTATACTTCATTTCGCTAAACTTACCTACCACTCCCCTTCACTTTACATGACACACTAATGACGATGATGATGATTGTAATGACGAATACAATTGTGAATTTAATTTCCGCTAAAAAGTTTTCAGAGTTTACTCTTTTTTATGTAGACGAAAACTTTTTAATATTATTTAAATTATTTGATGCATTTTTTGCGCAAAGTCAGCTAAACTGGGATTTAAGCAACCGCATAACTATTTGGCGCCAGTGAAAGTCGGTAGAAAATCAACAAAAAAATTTTGTAAAATTTGTGTAAACTCTTCATCACTCGCTTTACCTCAAGTGGGTTACAAACACCACGGCTAGCAATGGCATCAAGGAAATTACACTAAATATGCAGCCTTTGTGTGGAAGCACGAGAACTCATGCGAAACATTCATTTTTGTTTACTGAGTTATAGCGCTAAAGGCGAAACTTTTATGAATGCAGTTGAAAACAAACCAAACTGCAAAATATCTGAAAAAATTATTGCAACTAATAAACTAAAGTAAGCCGAATGAATAATGGGGAATATGTTAAATAGGTCTGTAAAATAAAATATGAATAAAAGGAAATGTGGGAGGAGGTTAGCTGTAAAGCAAAACAGAAGTTATCTGCCAAAATTTTAGCATAAGAAGCAAATTTGGATTCTCGCTTTTAAGAGAAGATAATACGCGCTGGATGACAGAAATAATGCCAAGAAAAAAAATGTGCCAGTTAGAGCTAATTGCTTTCTGTTGTAGGTGTCCAGTTTAAAAATGTTGCATACTTTTAGGCACATGTTGTTTTTCACACAGTTTTCGTCAATATGCATTGGTGTTTATGTTCCAAAGAACAAATTTCAAATATTCCCTGCCAACCATTCTCTCTCTTTATGGCGCGATATACAACAGGTATATCATCATAAACCTCCTAAGAGATTTTTGCGCCAAGCTTCTCTTCCAATTTGTGGTGTGCCGATTTGAATTTTCCCTACAAATTGGTGGGACCTACAGTTTTTTGCCGACTCCGAACGGCATCTACAAAGGAGACGAATTTTTGCTGAGAAGCCTGTCATGGCAGAAATACACTCGGAGAGTTTGCCAAACCACTGCCGAGGGGCGACCCCGTTTTGAAAAACTTTTTTCAAATCACTTTTGATGTTACCTGTACCAGGGCTCGAACCATGGACCTTCGGTGTGGTAGGCCGGCAACACTACCTCCACACCACGGCGGCCGGCCGACCATTAATGGATAATATTGTGCCGAGAGGTTCACTTTCTCACTAAGCTGAAATTGATTTTCTTCCTGTTAGTGTGAGCCCTAAGAGGCTGATAATTTTAGGCACTTGATTCTTTCTTTAATGATTCCATAAATATTTGTTTTGTTGGTATTCAGGAGAAGATAATTGCAATGGTGTTCGGTTCAATTTGAACTACAAAATGCTCTGTTTATAACCGCTATAAAGTTACTTTTTAATATTTATAAATTCTAACTATGTGCAAATTCCCTTTCGTTGGTCTTTTGTCTTTAAGAATTATCAATTAGTAAATAAGACTAAAGTTTTGTCATATTCATGAAAGGTAAAGCCTCTCATCGCAACTGAAAACAGTGCTATCCTTACTTATGGGTTCACGTTGCATAAAAGAAGCAACTCGAAATGAACTAGCCTCAGAAAATAAGAAACAAAATACGATATATTGACACAAATGGACATATATACAGTTGTAAACGTACACATATTTCATTGCTTATGAATATGACTTACAATGCCATACATACATATATGTAAATCTAACAGTCAACAGGCAGCTGCAATCAAGCAAACAATCAACAGCAGCAAAAAAGGAAACGTGAGCGAATGAATTAGTTTCGCTTTCAAATTGAAAAATTACACACGAGTATTGAGTTTGAATGGAATTGAATGGGATTGTGCAGCAGTCAGTGGTACGTTGCATGCAACAATTATATATATACATAGCTATAAACGGGAAGTGACCCTGTAGGGAAAACAGTGTTCATAGAATAAAAAACAAGAAAAACATATGTTAAATAGAATGAAAGAAAACAAAAAAATAATTTTAAATAAATAAAAAATAAAATAAAGTAAAATAAAATAAAATAAAATAAAATAAAATAAAATAAAATAAACAAAAAAATAAGATAAAATAAGGTAAAATAAAGTAAACTAAAAAAAAATAATAAAATAAAATGAAATAAAATAAAATAAAATAAAATAAAATAAAATTAAGAAAATAAAATAAAATAAGGTTAAATAAAGTAAGGTAAAATAAAGTAAACTAAAAAAAATAATAAAATAAAATGAAATAAAATAAAATAAAATAAAATAAAATAAAAAAAATAATAAAATAAAATAAGGCAAAATAAAGTAAACTAAAAAAAAATAATAAAATAAAATGAAATGAAATAAAATAAAATAAAATAAAATAATGTTAAATAAAATAAGGTAAAATAAAGTAAACTAAAACAAAATAAAAAATTAACTGAAATAAAATTAAATAAAATAAAATAAAATAAATTAAAACAAAGTATAATAAAATAAAGTATAATAAAATAAAATAAAATAAAATAAAATAAAGTAAAATAAAATAAAATAAGATAAAATAAAATAAAATAAAATAAAATAAAATAAAATAAAATAAAATAGAATAAAATAAAATAAAATAAAATAAAATAAAATAAAACAAAACAAAACAAAACAAAACTAAATAAAATAAAATAAAATGAAATAAAATAAAATAAAAAAAATAAAATAAAATAAATTAAAATAAAACAAAACAAAACAAACTAAAATAAACCTAGCTGGACGCGTGCGCGTCGCGCTAAAAAAAAAAATGGTTTGAAACCTTTTATTAGTCCAGGTCCAGGATTTTTCAAACCTTTTTCTCAAATTATAAAAAAAAATTTTTAGCTACACTTGTGAGACCACAAAAAATTATACAAATATGCGCAAACAGCTATTTGAAATTCCACCACTTATATTACATTCACATTGAGCCATAAACTTGAGTTGATTGACAACATCAATATGAATTAACTCAAAAAATGTCCCTTTAACTCGAGTTTATTACCCAATGTGAACGCAGTCTTATTCACTTATTTTAGCAATGTTTAAGTGGAGATGGCACACTCGCAGTGGGTTGAGCGCTGTGATATTCGCAATCCCTTTAATTATTCTAGCACTGTTCAGTCTTAGTATTCAAATGTAGATGTCGCGAGGCATGTGAATGTCACAGTCACAATAGCCTTGCAGTACAAATTGATTTTTTTGTGCATTTACAATCGTTTATTTTAAAGAATTCATTTTTATAAAATACGCTTAAACAAAAGCACTCCGCTAAATAAAACATGGTTTTGCATGTAGAGCTAACCCCCACCTTTAAAACGATACCTTATTTATTAATATTGCTTCCAAATGAGAGCAGAAAATTAGAAATAACACAAAAAGACCTTACAGAAATAATATATATGATGATAAAATAAAATAAAATAAAATAAAATAAAATAAAATAAAATAAAATGAAATAAAATAAAATAAGATCAAATAAAATAAAATAAAATAAAATAAAATAAAATAAAATAAAATAAGATAAAATAAAATAAAATAAGTTAAAATAAAATAAGGTAAACTAAAATAAACTAAAAAAAAAAATAAAAATAAATAAAATAAGATAAAGTAAAATAAAACAAAATGAAATAAAATAAATCAAAAAAAACTGAAATAAAATAAAGAAAAAAAAATATAATTAAAGAAAATCAAATAAACCTATTACACCAAAAAATTTTTCCTGCAGGGTACTGTTTTGCATTTATTTATAAAGGGGAGACAAATACACACATAAATAAATAAAAAGTCACCTTTGGAGCTATGACGTGGCAGCTATGACAACGCAAAAGTAATGTAAATGTATGTACATTAGGATGCGCCTTGTTTAGAAACTGTGAAATATGTTAAATCAGATCACTGGTAATAAAAGCCAAGATAAGTTTTTAAAACTCTTCGATATACCCACAGATGTTAAAGTAGTTAACTGAAATAAGGGTTTTTAAATGGATAAGCTATCAATTTTCAATAATTTAAAGCAATATAACACAATTTTGAAATTGGCTAATATTATTTAAACTTCAACTTTATACCAGCAATTTTTTGTTAGCTTATTTATACATCTTTTTAAATAACTAAATAAATAAATATTTTGCGCGTTATACCTCCGAAGACATTAAGGTCTAGTTTCTCTACCAGCATGTGGCGTGGCGCTTCTTGCCCACTCCGAACGGCATCTGCAAAGCAGCTGAATTTTTGCTGAGAAGCCTTCCAATGCAGAAAACACTCGGAAAGTTTTCCCAGGTCACTGCCGTGGGCCAACAACATTTTCAAACCACTTTTGATGTTACCTGTGCCAGGACTCGAACCTTGGACCTTCGATGTGGTGGGCCAACAAGTCTACCGCCTTAACCGCCATCTTTTTATTACCTACAAAAACAATTTTTTAGTTATGACCTAACATACATTTCTAGGCTCCTTTTGCTCAACACAAATTTGTGCCCATCGAAATATGGCACACCCTAATATTCTTGCATTCATAGATGCATGTGTGCATACATACTCTATTACCCGATTCGTACTTTTACATTCGCATAAATTTATTGAATTGCACTAGGATTGGCTATATTTACACAAGTTAAGATAACGAGTAGCGAGTGATTAATTTTTATTGCAAAAAAGGGAAAAGTGAAACCATAAATGTGTGGCACGTTATGAATTAAAAAAAAAAAAATTATATATTAACTAAGTATAGGAAAACTTTGAAAAGTGAAAGGGTAAAGTGGTGACAGTCGATAAAAGTTCATATACAAGTTTTTGTTGAATTGTGAACGCTAGTGGCTGCTTTTGGAATTTGTACTGCTTGAAGTGCCACAATAATTTGCGCAACTTTTAACTTTGACATATAAACAGCGATCAAAGAATATATATATATATATTGCACAGGAAAAGTGAATTTCCGCCTGCCTCCCCATATGCGACTAAGGAGTTGGGTTATATTGGGTCGTGAACATTTCGTTAGTTATAAGGTTAAGAAACCCGGAAGTATGCATGACGATTATTTTTAGTTGGCTCTATCTAGTTCAAGGTGTACGATTCGCTTTTTAAGGGATTTGTTTAGTCCAGTTTCCTTAAAACAATGAGATCCTTTTTTAAATTTTCTTCGATTACCGCCATTGCCATCCCTTTGAGGGCTCTAAATATTCCACCCAATTTTCTTTATTATATTTAGTTGGATCTCAAGGCAAACATTGTAAATACCTTTAGAATTTTGAATTTGAGGATGACAGCTATGTGCTTTCCCATGAATAGTGTAGTTACTTGACTTCCTCTTTCAACGCAAGAGACACGTTTCTTTCGCAGAGGAAGATGAAAAGAAGAGCCTACGATGGACATATTCTGCTCCAACTATATTCTCTAGAAACCGTATTACAGTAATACGCTTGTCTGAGGCCTCAATTAATATTGCGCGGGGGGGACAGTATCTCTTTCTGCTGATTAAGTCGGGATATAGCCATTCCCACTTCGTAATAGTCGGGTTGTGGAACATATTTCCTTTGTCAGCGATCCTTCTCTCAACGAACAAAAATTAATCAATAGAAAAGTTAGAGACACATACATATACTCGTACGTTTGGGTGGGTTGAAAAATCTGTTTTTGTTAACATAGTGGTAGAACTTTTATTTTTTCAAAAAGTTTTTGAGGTGGCTCACTTGCGTTTTAAATAAATAGTCTATTAAATGGAGTATTACCAAGGTGAATGATAACGTGAAATAGATCTGTAGCCCGATTCTGTAACTTTTAACCACCCGCCGATCCTTAAGCTTATCGCCAAATTTTGGCGTTTGTTCTTAACGAAAATGCGATTCTGTAACTCTCCTTTAACGCCGCTAAACAGCTGACTCTTGATGGTGATAAAATAGGGCGATACTTCTCTTTTCGCCGTATTTTGCACTAAATTACATGAAAAAAACTCAAAACTAATTTTTTTACTTTTTCCAAACGTTAAAACACTTGCAAATATATTAACGCTCTTGTTAACACCTCGAAAATAATTCGCGACAGCTAACCACACAAAAGTTAGTGAATAGGGAAAAGCGTTAAAAATGGTGCTAAGGGAAGTTAACGCTAACACCTGGCGTGAAAATAGTTACAGAATCGGGCTACAGAGAAAGTTATCCTATCAAAAATATCTTCATATAACAAAAATGAAACCGGTCCATTTCTGTAAATTGCAGATATTCAAGAAAAATACATAGGAGGGAGCATTATGGAGCCAATAGGTTCCAAATCAAAATTTTTTTATAATTTTTGTCTGTCTGTCGGTATGTTTGGACGCGCATCACTCAAAAAGTGCTGTATATAATTGAATTGAACTTTCATTGTTGCTGCACTAGACGTCTAACTTAAAATTAAAGTTATGCTCTATTTCAATAAGTCAACCAGTTTCGGAGATATCGAGCAATAAGTGGACCAAGGTGGCCCAAAATGTGTTAGTACAATATGGGTATCAAACGAAAGGTGATAATCAGTGCTGCAATACGTGATGTTATTAAGTTCCATATCTCAACTGGTTTCGGAGATATAGTGATGGAAATCGAACTTAGTCTGTTATAAGTTCTGTAACGCAGCGAAACGTGGCCGGATTTTCTAGTCAATCATAAATTAACTGAAAGAAAGTAATTGAAAAAAAAATTTTCCTTTGGTGTTATAATTTATTTCAAAGTAAACATTTTTTAAAACTAAATTGAAGATTTTTTTTTTTTTAAGTACAAATTCTACACCCATTACAAGTGAAAAAAGCATCGCATACAACCTTATATTAATCCATAAGGCTTTGAAATCAAGTATCTCTTTAAATGATTGTTGAAATTCCGCCCCCTTTCGCCTATATCAATTTGATTCTACATAAAAAGCACTCAAATGTAACATTAAAGCAAACACAGTAGACACACTCCTTACAAAACGCACACATATATTATTAAAATCTGCATAACTTGTATCCAAACATAATTGTTACAAAAACCACAAAAGTGAATTTATAAAAGTTTTTGTATTAAATTTAAGCTGCAGCATTTATTCCTACAACACCACAAAAGAAACAACAAAAAAATAATAATAATAAAAAAATAAAACTTTTGCTCAACAAAATAAAGTAAATGTCTGCAGTCGTACGCCCACTTACATACACACACCTTGTTTTGACCAATTCGACATGTGAAAAATAAAAAAAACATTTCGTAGAGGGTCGGAGAAGTATATAGTGGCGCACTGGTGTTATTATAAAAGTTGTTAGACCAACAAGCGTACGTCCTATGTTATAGAAAAATGTCAAGCGGAGCGTCATTAAAAATACAAAACACAAACACACTCAATAATTTAGCTAAAATGACAGAAACAGAGGAATGGGCAACCGTTCACCCAGCTAACCAAAGGAGGAAAATAGACTTCATTCGGAGCAATAAAACGCACATTTCTTAGAGCTTTACCCTCAAAAATTAGCTCTTTTTGAACACCAAAAGCAGTCGTAAAAAAGAATCCAGAATGACTCCGTATCCGATAAATTTCTAGCGTTTTATGACTCTTCTTAAATGAACTTCGGAATCTTTTTGGAAGTTTTTTCTTGATGATTTTCTGAAGCTTTTTTTGAGGACTTTTTGACTCTTTTTAAGCACATTTCTGCCGATATCTGCATCCTTTTTTGAGTCATATTTGAGGCTTTTATTGACTCATTTATGAAAATTTAGATGAGTTTTTATTTATTCATATCTGTCTCTTACTAATCTCAAGAAAGTACTATTTTTAATGGTTTATTTATATAATTTTAAAAATATTGCAAAACAAAGTTGTTGTAAACATATTTGTATAAGTACCGCTAGAGGTATTTATTTTTCATTTAAAACTTATCTAAAAATGCGTATACAATCGAAAAATATTATTATTAGTTGTTTAATTTTAAATGCACTTCAACTGGCTTTCAACTTTCGACTATTGATAAATATTCAAAAAAAATACTTTTTACGTTATGTTAGGTAAAATGAAAAAAAACATAAGAAAATGCTTTTAATCATTCTTATAGTTGAGCCTTGCAGTTTATGCGCTCTACAATATTCATTTCTTCTTCCAAGTCTCCGTGAACCTTCATAAAAAAATTGGATTTTTTTATGGTTTAGTTAACCTCAAACAACACTCCAAAAAAGCTCAAATTAAGGACTCTTTTAGAATCATTATTTCGGAACGCTCCGACTTTGGTTACCTGGGTTCACACACATACAAACTCGGGCACTCATACCAAAAATACCAGCGAAGGACAGGAAACGCGCAAACGAAACTGTCAACGTTGCAAACGAAGAAGAATTGCGGCTTTTTGGTTTGGCAGGCCAGCAATTTGTTGTTGTTATGTAGGTGTCCTGCAAAGCTTAGCATTAAAAATGTATGTATATGCTACTCGTGCTTTCACTACTACAGCGGTGGCAAATATATTACATGGCATACATATTTACCAGTTTAAATATTAGGACAAACAATTTTAAAAAAGTTTAGCTTTAAATTTAGCAAAAGGACGAAGAAGATCTTGTGCAATTTTTGGAAAATGTGCGGTGTACCGTTTTGCTGTTAGTAAAATATGCAGTACATTTATCTTAATGCAAGTGGATCTGGAACCTTATAGCTTTAATTCGATAGCGAATCGATAAAAAAACAATTGATTGGAATTTGTAAAAAGCTATCAAACTCAAAGGCATCGGAAGTCGCTAAAGTCGGCAAATATCGATATTGAATTGAATTAAGGTCGATAAGAAATTATAAAATTCAATGCAAAGCGATAAAAATCGATGTGAAACTTGCTATCATTTCAAGTCGCTTAAAACATATAAAACCGTTGAAAGTATTTAAAATAGGTCAACAAAGCTATTCGAAAAGTGAATCCGGTCAGTAAAGTAGAGTGATCTATTTAAGAAAATCTTATAATTCGTGCCTACTTGTAAGCAGCACGATTTAAAAAATCTCAATATTCGTATTGACAGAAATATAAAAAATACATGAAAAAAAAAATTGTAGGCAGCATATGCAAGTCGAACGGTGCAGCACTTACAATAGATGCACATCGATAAGCAGTTTTTAAACCGCTGTTTAAACAGACAAAATCCACTAAAAGCTGTATAAATCTAAAAAAAAAATAGGTAAACAGTCCTGTAAAGCTAAATAAATCATTTCAAACCATAAAAATATATAAATCGACGATATATTTTGTAAAAAATTGTTTTCCTTATTACCCAACTAACACAAATAGTCGCTGAAACGGAGTTGCTACCGTTTTTGTGACTTGAAGGTGTTGAGCTACTAGTCACGGGCACGTAATGGGAACATTTCTATTACGTAACTGCAACCAACATGATAAATAATATGTTGATAGTCGCAACGTTCGAGCAATGTTCCATTACGTAGCAATGATGTAGCAGCGTGGTAACTGCGTCTTTCATGGAACTTTTATTGCTATGGTTGGGTATCAGTTGACTTTCATTTGTGTTTTAACACTTCCTCAATCATATGCTAATTCGGAAAGATTATGAAAGGCTTTCATTAAAATATTGTTTTTTTAAACGTTAAACTTACAGCAAAATTAAAATTGTTTCAACAAAAACAAAAAAATTTCCGAAAAATATTTGGATGAAATAATAAATAAATAAATATTCCACTGGCTGTAATTCTTGCGAAATAAAAATTTTAATTCCTTTTTTAGTGGAATTTATTAGTATTCTTAGTGGCAGCGAAATATGAAAGTTTGCAACAGTAACTTGTACGCCTGTTTCTTTCGCTTCCCTTTGCAGCAGAGAGCTTAAAATCACTACAATTACTTATAAATTCCATAACTTTAAAGGAAAAGTGTTGGACACTTAGATTTCAGGAAAACTATTACAGCTACTTAAAAGTAGCGCGAAGTTTGGATTTAAGTATTCGGAATCAAACAAACAAAGCAAAGAAGTCTAGAAGCTTCCGAAATGGATCTGTAAGAAAGCTATGGCGGTTGTCCCTAAAATGTTCCCATTCTATTCTAACAAAAAGTTTTAAAAATTAATTTAAAAATAATTATTAAAATTTAAAAACAATAATAATTTTCATACAAAAAAAAATTTATCTTGGACATGAGCTGATTTATAGTGATGGTAAAAAAGAAGGAATAAAATGACAGTCAGCAGAGCGAAGTACTGTTACTACAGCAACAACAGCCAAAATCGTAAAATTTGAAAACCAAATTACTATTTCCAGATATGCATTTTCTTTATACCACCAGTGTAAATACTCAAACACTGCCAAAGACACACTGGCATATTTGTTTTGTGAACACTCTAAAATAAACATAAATACTTCAATAAAAATTTTCGCTTACTTGCTTTCACACGAAATTGAATTTTCTAATTTTTTTTTCACTGCTCTGGTTGTTGTGCCAATTTTTTGTTATTGTAGTATTTTTTTATAACTAAATTCTTTATGCTAAATACTTGTTTTTGTCGAGATGGTCGCTGCTCCCTTACACATTGCTGTCGAAATTGTTTGGCGCTCCCGCCACCCCAACTGCAGTCCCCTCCTACACTTGCATTGTAAACACTTGTTTTCGTTTTCATTTTCATTTGCTTTGTATTTTGTTTTTGACACAGCTTTCATACGCTTATTTTCCGTTTATTCTCTTACAATATTTACCTTTTATTTGCCACAAATTGTTTTCGCTACAGCAAAAGGTAACAAAAAAGAAGTTTGACTTGTGAGTTGGGTGGTTTTTGCGCCTTAAAATCCTATTGAATGCTCACGTATGACGCTGTCTGTGTTTATGAATGTGTTTGTAAAGGTGTGTTTGTATTTATTTTTATGCTTCCTATTTCTTGGTCTTAGATTGTTTTATATTTCACTCATATTACATACTTATGCTTAGCGTTTTTTTTTTAAATAAAATAATAATAAAAAAAGTAAAACTGCTAAACTTTTAAACTTTATTGCTTTGCCAAGTCTTTTGTGTCTATTATTCCCAGCTCTGCTTCTATTGTACTGTGGGCACAAAAGGAATGTGCCTTATTCGCTTCGTCGCGCTCTTGAGGGACTTTAAAGCGTATATACCGCCATAAATAATATTGGCTCCTTTTTAAGTTGAATATAAATTTATATTTTACTTATCAAATGCTGTTCTGGGACACTTACAAATTTCAACTAGATGAACAATTTATAGCAATTAAGGCTCAAAGAAAACAAAACTGTTAGTACTTAAAGGAATTTCCGACGCCGATGTCTAAATTGTAAGCTTAAAAAAATATTAAGTGTTGAAAGCAATAATAAAAATAAAAAAGCACAAAAAAATATTTGTGTCAGCTTAACGAAATTTCTTTGCTCGTATTATTTGATTTTTGCATTATGTTTTTTTCTGGGACTCGCCTCAGTTTTGTTGTATTTTTCTAGCATAGAAGGTATTCTTATCGAGCAAGCCAGATATAAAAAAAAGAACTCTTGTCATATTCATATACTGCGATTATCTAGTGTAGACCAATATCACTCTCTGTAGAGTCATGTTGAAGCATCAGTTTTCTTGACATTAAGCTGGAAAATTCCGTAAAGTGGTAGTCACTCAATAATAAAGGATTATCTTTTATTCCATCTGAGAGAGCTCAAGAAATTGAAATAAAAAATAAAAGGATAAATGTATGGCGCGATGTACAAAAGGTGCATATGTATATCAACTTAAAGCTCCTAATAGATTTTTGCGCCGAGCTTCTCTTCCAATTCGTGTTGTGCCGATTTGAATTTTTTTTGCAAATTGGCAGTTTTTTTGCCGACTGCGAATGGCATCTACAAGCAGATGAAATTTTGCTGAATACAGTCGGAGAGTTTGCCAAACCTCTGCCCAGGTGCGACCCCGCTTTTAAAAAACTTTTTCAAACCACTTTTGATGTTACGTGTCTCAGGACTCGAACCCTTGGACCTTCGGTTTGGTAGGCCGGCAACATTGCCGCCACTCCACGGCGGCCGCCAGCTCAGGAAACTCCAGCATTAAATTATCAGTAAATTAGTATTTATATTTCTCTCTAGCCTACAATCACTTGCACAACTTGCGCTTTTCTAGTACGCCTTTCCTTTCCAATACCCTTTATTTTGATTTTTGTGGTAAGTAAGCTAGGTTTTTTCAGTCTTGGATCTCATTTTCAAAATAAGTTTGAGTGTTCGTCTCATTCTCAGATTCGGTCTCGGGATAAGGTATAGTCTCTGTGCCAAAATCTCATAATCTGCCTCAGTCTCATTATAATTAATATCATTATAATCATCTTCTTCTTTAAATGGTCATCTAACCGCCTGGGCGATTTTGACCGTCCAACATAGCTCGCCAAAAGGCTTTGTTGTTGAATTTCATTGGAACGTTGTTTTATGTGGTGGGTCCCAAACCCAACGCACAACCCGTTTCACGGGAGGTTGAATTCTATTACACGTTTGTATAGCGAGCCGCTTGATCCAAGACAGACGCCCGCTTGCAGCCGCACCACATGGTGATCAGACGCTGCTGTTTGAACCCCCCAGCAAGCCCTTAAACCGATTATGTCGGAGTGGCCTTACCAGGTTGTCGCCTTCTCACGTTTAGCTCACCACCAAACGGGTGTTCGGTGGTTACCCAGAGGATACTTGGGCGCAAAGCCCGGAAGTAGTGAGCTGCTTGAACCGCATGCAAAAGAATCGCTCTGGCCATTCCCAGGTGAATGGCGATCAGAAACTTTCCCCACTTGCGTGGACTTGTGCACACGGCCCCATCCTCCCATTATAATCATCTGCTGTATTGATAATTGCGGTTTCGGTTTCAGTCTTCTTGTTAGAGTCAGAAATCAACAAACCTAGCCGAATTGGTCTTAGGATCTTATGACCGGTTTCACATAACGCAACTAGGTTAACACTTCAGCTCATTTGAGTGCTAACGACACAATCAGAAAATAATTTTCGGACTATCTCTTTAATAGCATTAGTCTTAATCTTCAAATAAGATAACCTTAGTATTAACCTTAGACTCAGCCTTAGCCTTACTGTTAACGTTTGCCTTAGTCTTAGTTTAGTCTAAGCATTCCGCTTAGTCTTAGTTTAATATATTTCTAGTCTTAGCCTTACTCTTAGGGCCGGTTTCACCAGCTCGACTTAATTAAGTTAAGTCGAGTTTTTCACTTTTTCAGTTTTACCATCTAACTTAACTAAGTCACCACTTAGTCAGCCTGCCAGCTAACTTATTATCGACTAAGTCAGTGTTGCTGTCGTTCAAAACCTAAATGTCAGCAATGCTCCTAATTTGTTTTGTACAATGCCCAGCCGGAAAATTCGCCAAGCATAACTTCGACGGCGTATGCGCAGATGCATGTAAACGCTTGGTTTCTGGCATGCAACCATTACGAAACTATCGTTTTTAATTAAGCGCTAAATTTAGTACCTTCCAACTAAAAAGAAAAGGGTTTAAAATCAATACATTCCTTCGTGTATGGCCATACGTGTCCATTTCGCACGGGGATATTGGGATGCGCAGAGTTGTCTGGTATGAAAAAATACTACTATGCATAAAACAGCTGATCGGGTTGTTGTGTTCAAAATTATTTAAGTCGCTCAGTTGGTGAAACCCAAAATTAAGTTAGTCTCGAATCTGTGCTAACTTAAGTCACGACTTAGTTTTAGTCTTAGTCGCGTTGGTGAAACCGGCCCTTAGCCTTAGTCTGCCACTTAGTCTTAGTCTTAGCCTTAGTCTTAGTCTGACACTTAGTCTTAGTATTAGACTTAGCCTTAGTCTTTGTCTTGGTCTCAGAATTAGTCTGAGACTTAGCCTTATCTTTAGTCTTAGTCAATGCTCGTCTTAGTTTCCTAACTATTTTAAGACTCAAAATCAGGCACAAAATCCGTGTCAATCTTATACATATTTTAGGCTCCAGTTTCATTTCCCTTAACTGATGGGTCTTAACCAAAATTTTAATATCTCTCTCAGCATTGGCATAGGTACCTACAGAAATCCTTATAGCTCGCTCAGGCGAATGTTCATTAACTCTATCGAACTCTTAAATTAAAAATATTTATCAGCTCCCAATATTTATCAGAATCCTTTCCTTAGTTTAAGTCAGTATGCATTCAATGTAATAAATGCGTTTTCTTTATTTTTCTCTTTGTAGGTAAGTTCTATATGTACCAGCCATAAAACATGTATGGGAAATTGTAAGAAAACTAACCAAAATCAAATGTGAGGTAAGTCAAGTACAACATGCTATATTGTAGCTTCTGATTTTAAACTTCAAAGCACGCGAAGCACCGGATATTTAATATGAAGATGCATACCAATTTAATAAAAAAAAACGTACTTCAGTTACCAATCACCCAACTCAGAATGCCAAATTAAATACGCTTCAAAACTCACGTCAAAAGCGCTTCATTAATTTTCGTCTAAAATTTCTTCAAATTCACTTTTAATGCATAACTTTCGCTCACTCATATCGCTTTCCGGACGACCTTAAATGCAATTTTGCACACTTTCATTTGCTCAAACTTTTAAAGAGAGCAACTAAAGTCAATAGTTTTTCTTTTTGCAGCTTGCGAAGTTTCTACGTATGCGCGCAGTTTTATGTAAGGATGCTGTTGGAAAAATTATAGCGAGAAAAGCTTTAGTTAGTTTGCATGGTCTTTTTAGTACTTTTGCTGACCTCTTGGCAAGCTGGAAGGTCACATCCTTTAATAATTTTCATCTAATTTTTTCGCCACTTTAGTGCAAAGCTCAGCATTTGTGAAAAATAACTACCTTCCTCTTCATGATGTGATTATTCAAAAAAATTTTTCATAGGCCAGTAAATGCCACTTAAATAAACAAAAAGCGCAATTCTCTAGAAACCTTGTTTTAGGCCTTACATTTTTTGGAGGTTCAAGGGCTTTGCAAGATATAGTTGAGTGTTGGTGATGAATATTAATTTCAGCACTGCCACGATAAATATAATAACGAAGGTCATTGAAGAAGAAGATTATTTCGTACGTTGGTTTTTAAAACGCGTTCTTTTAAAAAGTTGGGTGATAGGACGTGCTTAAAAAATGCTTGGAATAATGATTATCTCATCAATGCAAAACTAGATAGATCTCCAGATGTTGCACAGCTAGAGCTGGCTGTCTGCCCTCATTAATAGTTGGGGAGGATCGCTGCTTACGTTGATTGCTTCAGAGAATACAAATTGGGAGTGAGACATGAGGATCAAGTCTTTAGACTTAACTGTATTTTTCTTAAATTCTGGTAAGAATATTGATGAGAATATCGAATGAAAAAAAGCGATGGTATGACTGTATTTGACTTACCTGCATAGTTTATAAAGTCCGCGACCTCCGTCACGACTGGGAAACACCTCTCTGAGCCACTCAAAAGCCACCGAGGCTTCATACTAGGTAACTTTATGCTGGTGAAACCAATTTTAGCAGCAGAACTGTCGTCTCTGCCCTAGATAAAGACATGAAAATAATGTGTCTTGTAGTCAACGAGACCTACACAAAGTACTTTATTCATACCTGTCGTGATGCATAGTCAGAATCTTTTAATCATATAAAATTAGATGACAATAGCTATTATTGTGGTAGTCGACATGTCATGCATGATTGCTTGAGTTGATGTTATTGTATTGATCGCCGGCTTACGATGCCCGGTGTGCGAGGCTATCACTGAGAGCACGAAGAGTTGTTCAGATGGCAACATTAAGCAAGCAATTTAAAACATAAGGAAATATGTAAACATCCTTGATGATACAGGGCTTACAAAAACAGAATGGGTGATTATTCTAGTTGAATACATTAAAAATGAGAGTATTCAACACAGCAGTTAGTTTTGTTTTTTTTTTGTGGTTAGGTTTATGTGAAATGAAATAACATAAAACAAAATAAAAGAAAATATAACAAAATAAAATAAAATATAATAAAACAAAATAAAATAAAATAAAATAAAGCAAAATAAAAATTGTTATTGTTTTTATTTTTTAATAATTATTTTTTAATTAAATATTAAAAGCTTTTGTTAAAGTAGATTGTCTCTAAAATGATCCTAAGATAAACTTTTAATGATTAATTAACTAACTATTTAAAAATATAAATAATAATAATTTTCATAAAAAAGAAAAATTATTATTCTTGGCCTTTGGCTTGTTTAGAGTCATGGTATTTTCCAAAATGTACAAATAAAATAAAATAAAATAAAACAAAATAAAATAAAATAGTGGAAGATGAAATGAAATAACTCTAAATACAATAAAATAAAATAAAATAAAATCAAATGTAATAAAATAAAATAATAAAAAGTAAAGTAAAATAAAATAAATAAAATGAAATAAAATCAAATCAAATCAAATCAAATCAAATCAAATAAAATAAAGTAAAATAAAATAAAATAAAATAGAATAAAACAAAATAAATTAAAATAAACCAAAATAAAATAAAGTAAGATAAATTGAAATAAAATAAAATACAATTAAATAAAATAAATTAAAATAGTGGAAGATAAAATGAAATAAAACAAAATACAATAAAATAAAATAAAATAAAATAAAATAAAATAAAATAAAATAAAATAAAATAAAATAAAATAAAATAAAATAAAATAAAATAAAATAAAATAAAACAAAATAAAACAAAATAAAATAAAATAAGATAAAATAAAATAAAGTAAAATAAGGTAAGATTAAATTAAATAAAATAAAATAGAATAAAACAAAATAAATTAAAATAAAATAAAATAAAAGAAAGTAAGATAAATTGAAATAAAATAAAATACAATAAAATAAAAAAATAAAAATAAAATAAAATGGATAAAAGTAAAAACATTATTATTGAACGCTGTAGAAAGTAAATGGAAGGAAAGGGAAGAAAGAAGAGGAAAGTAGAGGAAAGGAAAATACAATAATGGAAAGGAATATCAAAGAAAGAGGTGAGAAAGAAATAATCAATAATTAAAATAATATAAAGCTTTGTGTTGGTATTATATAAAATTACCAATAATTTCTATTCGCCCCTTTAGCTGAAAATAACCAATTCTTTTTTTCTGTGTTAAATCCAACACAAGCAAGTAATTTTTATTTCATATTCAAAGTTTGATACGTAATTTACCAAGTCTAAAACTCCCACTGGGCTACTTTAGAGCTCAGATACATAATTGAAAAACTGAACCAATTACTTGCATGCAAAAACGATTTTCAGACACATTTACGTTCGCTTTTTTCGAAAAAGTTATTAGTATTCGTGCTGTTCTTACATTTGTTTTTGAATATTGAAGAATAAGTAGGTTTTCTCACAAATTTGCCACCGGAAGCAAAAAAAAAAAACAACAACCAAATAATTGACCTCAACACAGCCTTCATGTTTGGTACAAATTTATACAATCTTTATATATGTACATATCTACACATATATTTGGATCTACATGCTACTAAGTTTCTTCTTTGAGTTCTCTAACTCGGTGTTTATAGCAAAATCCAATTGCTGTTGACGTCTGTCGACTGGACGCTGCGAAGCGGATGTTATATGCGTCAACGATTCTAAGAAATTAAATTAAAAAAGTATTTTATAAAAATCAATGTTGCGTGGGTATAAATATGTCCATACCCACTACTAGCAGAATGCTTCAGGCCCCTTGAGTATACTTATATAAACTTGTTTTCGCTCTTTTGTGCGCTTGTGCGATTGTGTTTGTGAGTGTATCGTACACAGGAAGGACTCCGGTTGAGTTCCGCTGCGCCTTGTGCACGTGCCACCAATTTGAAGCTCGTTGAAATTACATGCACATTTAAGCATATGAAAAATTAAGTCAAAACTTAAATAAACTTGACCGACAATCATTTTGGACGTAAGCAAAATGAAAAATGATAAAGTCAATGAAGAGGAAATGAGTAGCGGAAGTTAAAGAAGAAAATATTTAGGAAATTTGTTGAAGCTTTGAGATTAGAGCAAGTTTCATGAACAGCTCAGTCTTTTGTAAACAAATTTCCTTCTATATCTGGTGAACTGTAAATGAGTGCTGCGTAAGTGCTTATATAACTTATGAGTTCCTGGAATTAGTTAAAAAAAAGTTTCTCATAACTTTGTAAAACTTTAATTGAGAGAAAAAATTTGTTTTGATATCTAATACCCAGCTACGTAAATTTACAATCGATTTGTAAAATTGTGACTAAGAATTTGAAGTAAGTGTTGAAATAAATTTAATTTTTAAAGCAAAATTACTTACATAACATGACAAAATATCAAATCATGACAAAGCATCATATTGGACAAAGCTCCAATTGCTGTGCACGGTGGCGAATCGATTCATTCGGGTCCTCTTCAACACTTTGCTCTACAGCGGCAATTGTTTCTTCGGTGCGCACTGTTCGACGTCTCTGCGGATGCGTATTATCACATAGAGTAAACGTAGTGCGAAAACGATCCATGGTTAACCGAATTAATTGCTCTGATGGACGATTATGTCGACCATAAAATGGACGGAGCTCACGGTAAACTTCGCGAACTGAACCATTATTTTCGAAATAAATTTGCACGATTTGCAAGCGTTGTTCTTTTGTCAACCTGTTCACGATGAAATGGCAAACCAAACTGAACATAAATGACATTAGAATTGCCAGATTCGACCACAAAATGCCAGTTTTATCTCTATTCGAAAAACAAACCTGTAAAAAAAACACCCTGTATTAACATATTTCAACAAACTATTATGTGATATATTATTTGTTGTATATGTGATGGCAATGTTTTTCAAATGCAAATGTCTGATGCATTATCCCTTAGTATGCAGTGAAATAATAAAAGAATTCATCACGTGATATAAAATATATTATTAAAAAAACAAATCTAAGTTCTTAAATGGCATCACGTGACCTATTGCCGTCAGAAATTTTGTGATCAAATTATCAATTAATTATTTTGTTATTTTAAATGAAGATAGAAAGGACAACCAGCTTTAAACAATTTACTTGATAATAGCTAGATCTTTCGGTTGTTATAAAATCAAGATGTGCTAATGAAGTCATATGATGTCGTAGAGACGAAAAGCTAGCAAATATCAAATAGCTGTTATTGCTCTCAGTGGTTGCTCATGTCAATCAATTTTGTTTATTTAATAAATTTTGCAGTTATGATTGTCAACGCTATCATGCGTAGGCCAAAAACTTATCGTTGTTCTTTTTAGCGACAAAAATACGCCCGATGGTTTTGGGGGGTGTTGTCCGAAGTGACAGTCCTTTCCCGGATATGAACACGGTACGCTCCGGTACTCCCTTGCGGTACATGACTGTCGCAAGAGCGATTTGGGGTGACCAGTGAAACCTTCTAGGTCTGCTCACTCCGTCTTTTCGTAAGGAAGAAGAAGGTTGGTAAACAGAAGTGAGAGGCATTATATCCGGAGATCAACCATCAAGTTAGACGTCAGTACCCTTTGTGAATTTTAGTCGCCTCTTACGACCGGCATACCTACCTCGGGCATATTCTAACCAATAACCCGCAGGTGTTGAAAAATTATCGTATACTATACATATATAGCAATTGTAAATAAAAATTTTAACTTTTTGATAGCATCCATCTTCAGTCATTGACATAGCCAGCCTCTTTTCTCTCATGAGCACCTTA
Organism: Merzomyia westermanni; assembly: GCA_949987695.1. Classification (NCBI taxonomy): domain Eukaryota; kingdom Metazoa; phylum Arthropoda; class Insecta; order Diptera; family Tephritidae; genus Merzomyia; species Merzomyia westermanni. The sequence continues at coordinate 32,522,571 of OX465289.1, read as the reverse complement.
GTATTTCACCTAAACTTTACATGTATCAATATCTTGAAATTGAACACACTTATTGAAGACTTAAGTATTTCTTAACTTTTATTAGATATGCTGGAATGTAGGAAGTGGAACGTTAACAGCAGTGCGACTAGGCGCATGAGTGACATTTAATTGAGTTTTGCGTCATGGCATTGGTTTTGACAGCATGCATTAAACGTAGAATGAGGCTCAGCGGTATTAAGAAAAATTTGACATTTCCCATGTTATTTTTAATTTCCGCAGCCATGTACAAACTTTCAGAAATATATTTTTATATTTTCTATAAAATATTAATTAATTTATAATTCTTTCTTGAATGTGGTCTATCACAAAGAGAAGGGTTGCCATACAATAATAGTTTAGATATTCTGGTTGTTTGTATGAATAGTTTTACTTACCAGCAGCAAAGCGTTCTAAAGGCATATCTTGATAATAAAAATATGTTTAAAATTTTTGATTAGTAACAAAGTTTGAATACACATAACAAACAAATTTTCGACAAGTCTTTACAAGATTCCTTGCTGAATTGTATGGTTAGCAGCTGTCGGTTGTTATCAAATAATCTAGAAAGATTAGGGTCACATGGGTATACTTGTGGGTTAGAGCTACATATATCAGTCAACATTCTGTGATTTTTTCTTTATTTTTAATGATAGAACTATGCAAAACTTTTGATGTTCAATACATATGAAATCTATTGCAACACTTCCTTCCATTCCATGTTCCGAGTACGTTTCTTTTTTTCGGAAACATTTCTTTAAATGTATTTGGTCACTTAACTCTTGAAACGCCACATATAACCTACCATGCATGAACATCGATGAATTTAGGTCCACTCCGACAAACTGAAAAGTTTATCCCTGATCTTTATCCGCAGTCATGGCAAATGTTGGCCTTATTGGAAGTTGCACCTTAGCGGCTCCTTGGATGAGTGCGATTCTCGGTATATGAACATCTTTGCCGGATTTTTCTTGTCGAACAAAAGTGGCAACCCTACTTAGAAAAATGTTATTTTTTCAATACGCAGGAAAATACCTATCGTTTGATACCCATATTGGCATATTTCATTTCTTTTAAAAAGATCTGATAGTTAGCAACTCCGTAAAAACTTCTTCACGGCAACACCTAGATAGAAATTCTTAGAATGTGGTACCCTATGTACATACCAAATTTCATCCAAATCGGTTAAGCCATTTGCGAGATATTCGAATATACAAATATATAGGAATAGCTCGTTAAAAGTACAAAGATATAATAAGCTGAAATGGCAACAATAAGTGGCAATCCTACTTAGAAACGTATTTTTTTTTTCAAAACGCAGGAAAAGCCCTTTTTTTTGATACCCATATTGGCATATTTAATTTCATATAAAAAAAAATTCAGATAGGTGACAACCCCAAAAAAATAACCTATATGGCAACACCTACGTAGAAATTCTGAGAATGTGGTACACTATCTACATACCAAATTTCATTGAAATCGGTTGATTATCTACATACCAAATTTCATTGAAATCGGTTGAGCGGTTTTCGAGATAGTTGTTAAGTAGTTACCCTAAACAAAAAATATATATAAAAACCTCAATAAGTGGCAACCCCACCTAGAAATATATTTTTTTAAACACGAATGAAAATATCTTTCGTATGATATCCATATTGGCATATTTTATTCTATATAAAAAGATATTCTGAGATAGGTGAGCGGTTTTCGAGATAGTTGTTAAGTAGTTACCCTAAGCAAAAAATTTATATAAAAACCTCAATAAAAACTTAGAAATATTTTTCTTGTAATACGAATGAAAATATCTTTCGTATGATATCCATATCTATTGGCATATTTTATTCTATATAAAAAATGAGATAGGTGGCAGAATGTGGTACACTATCTACATACCAAATTTCATCCAAATCGGTTGAGCCGTTTTCGAGATTGTCTGGATATACAAATATAGAAATATACAAATATACAAAAATAGCTCGTTTAAAGTTATAAGATAAAGTTATAATTTAAAGTAATAAGATACTTTTTTATTTTTCTAATAATTTTTATTTTTTTCTTCCTTTTTTTTTTGTTGGTTTAAGGTTTGAACAGCGTAATGATAATAATTAATATTTTTGATTTAAATGGAATAACCGAAATTGTATATTCCTCTATTTTTAGAAAATGATTGTTGATGTACGTGTAACCCGTGCTCCGGTTTTGTGTTAATTTTGTCGAGTTGATAGTAATTATTATTCACTATTTTTGATTTTAATGGTAAAATTTAAGTTGTGTATTCTTCCTACTATTTTTCAAAGATGGTTGTTGTGAGTAACTGCAACCCGTGCTCCAGTTTTATGTTTTTATTTTTTGACCAACTCAAAAACAGTTCATTTTAATGGAAAAGGCTAGAGTTATAATAATATTTCGAAAATCGCCACGATTTCTCCTCAGAGCAATGAATCGAACTTGCGCACTTCTGGTTTCCAAGTCTTTTTTTGTTGCGCTTTATTATATGTGTCGACCCGAATTATCACATAAACCAACAACAAATTTATATATCAAGGTGGGTTGAATTCTTGCATTAAGAACCTAGCAAAATCAAATGAATGCTTAGACAATTCAACAGCTGTGCTTTAAAAGTACTTAGTACAAGTAGTAAATATTCGTAGTATATGTACTCAAAAATGTTTGCACAAGTACATGTATGAACATGCTTTAAAACATTGTAAGTTAAAGTGTCTGGTGGTTTAAGTGGTTGCCATTAAAGTCGAGTGGTTCAATGATCACTATGCTTTGGCTTAGTTTTGACAGAATGGAAAGTGTGCCATGTTGTCAGCACGTGGCTGGAATGTAAGTAATACTTACGTAAGTGCGTAATAATATTTATAAGCCATTACAGAAGACATATCGTGCATTATGTTGGGAATGTAGTAAAATAATGAAAATTTATGTTATAGCAAACTTATTTATATCAGTGGGTAATCATGTGTAAAATATAGTAGTTATATTAACTTGAGTGCAATTTTCAATAATAATATGTCAGAGCATATGATGTGGGTTGCCGTGATGTGCTGATGGGCATATGGTAAATCTGAGATATAGAAATAGGAATGTCTTAGTGAGCTTAATCAATGACTAGAATGTTTGCCGAGTACAATTTTTAAAGACTTTTTTGAATTCTTTTTAGATTTACCAGATTTTAAAATTAATATTCTCTTATCATGTGACAAGACATTAAAAAAGGTTTAATATAAGATGATTTTTATTTTCGTATAAGGTATCTGAAATATATAAGAAAAATATATTTTGCCAACAAATTAAAAGTACTTATGTTTTCTTGTAATATCATTTGATATATTTTACGAAATTTCAAAAATGCATTAAATTCATAAAAACGATGTTTTGCCAAAAAATACTATCATGTGATGTTTGACTGTGATATAGGTTATCAAATGACTTAAAAGGTATCGTGTGATGTATAATACCAAATAAAACCAGATCCACTGAAATTAATTAAGTTGTAATTGTGACAAAACTCTATCGTAAATATGATTGATGGTCCATTTTGTTATTAAATGACTTTAATATTTGATGTGATATTTTTTCCCTAGTTAAAATGAAGGTATGTATGCTTTAATACAAAAAATTGCAAAAAAAAAATATATGATATCTTTCAACTACTGTCAAATGATTCAATATCATACTAATTTCCTGATAATGAATTTGATTTCAATGTCTGTACTTAATAGCTATGAAAATATTATTCTAGTCATTGTTTTTTTTTTCCTAACACAATTCCAGGTGATTTCCATCATCTGATGTGTTATTTCACAGAAGTTATTTTCATGTTAATTTTAATGTGCTAAAGTGAGGCCTGAAAACCACTGGCGACTATTTATTTTCTCTCTCTATATTATTTTGAAAATATCTTTTACAACTAATTTAATAATATCATATGATGCATAATACAAATTAACGCCAAGGTATTAATATCGCTGATTTGGAAAAAGGTCTTGGCACAAATTTAAAATCAGGTTTCCGTTAGGCATTCAAAGCAAAATTTTAAATCCTTAACAATCCAATATATGATATGCAAGCAGAATGTAAAAATTATTTAATGCTTACTCGTTCAAAGTTATTACTTAAAATCATAGCTGTGACCATATGATGTGATATCTTGTCAGAAGGAAAAAGAAAAGCGCGTATGACTTTTTAAAAAGTGATGCGTTGTCATCACAATCGTTTAGATGGTCCAACGCCACCTAAACAAAAATAAGCAAATGCGCTATCATCAAGTGTACTAAGTTCAGTTATCAGAAGATAATACTCTATCATCTTTTCAACTGGCCGTGATCTAAAATCATATGATATGCCATCATACTACCATTAATGAAATATGTAGTAAAAAATGCTTGAATATTCTTTCAAAAAAATTATGACTATAGGTATGTATTCCATATAAACTCTTTTGCAATAACAAGACCCACGATGATGCGACAAAACTTTGAAATCCTCTGATATCAAGAGCTCATCTTCATGACTAACCCACAAATAATACGTATCCCAATATATACTAGCATAAAGTAGCGTAACACTTTTTTGTACTCAAAACGAAATTGCCCATGATTAGAATCAGATTTCTTAGCTGCAAATACTTACATCTACTATGTACTTTTAGTTGGCAATATAATAGCAACTTCCTGTGCCATTTCACTAATAAGAGCCCAGTTTAGCGTCATTACACCGAACAAGGGTGTCTACACAAATGCACGCCTACATACTTCGTAATAACTAAATGCTTGAAGTCATTCATTTCCTCAATTTTCAACCATTAATAAAAGTAGATTTTCGGAATATTTCAACCTGCTTATTTTATTATCTGCACAAAACGATCTTTTTTTGTCATGAACATAAAGCTTTAGGCCAGAATAGAAAAAGAAAATTAAATGAGAACTACTAAAGGCCTGTATAATACGAATTCTAGGTAGGTAGATATGTGTGTTCTTATGATATCCCAGCAAACAAATTTATATAAAGATAAACTTATTGTAAAAGCTCAAGTGTAAGCAAATCAATGGTAAAACGCTGTTATGACATTTACAAAATGCTTAGAAGTAAGCGCTTTATAATCGAACTGCGCCTATTGTTATAAGCTTCGAAATGATGATTGCCATATATATTTTTTAAGACAAGTAATTATTATAAGTGTAATGTCAGCATCATTCGCAAAACGCTTACAATATCAAATATTTCGTAACTGAACTTACAACGCTCCCAATAGCCTTTTAAGTGTTAGCTTATTTTAAGTTTAATTTGAAAGTAGCTTACCAAATTGTTTTCTGTGATGTATTTACATCAGAGTGCTTGTATCTACATTTGTATTCATTTACCTATAGCGGCTTTGATTGCGTTAGTGTCTGGTTGTTGCTTGTGGTTGCAGAGTAGTAGGCAATGTGGCTTTTAATTTGTTGTCTTTTTCTTTTATTTTTTTATGTAATTCTTTTTTTGGTTTCCATAACTCCTTGACCCATTGCAAATGGCTCAGAAAATATTATTGGATTTGTACAACATGATTTGTATGACCAACTTTGCTCCGATTTCAATTGCCAAGATATACAAACACATAAAGAGCAATTTTTGTACGTAAATTTGGATTCACGTGTTTCTATTTTGTTGTTATTGTTGTATGGTTTCCATAGAATAGACGAATCAGTGCAATCCCACCTTGTACATACAATGAGTCAATGCATGGAAGATCATGTTGCAATGTTCTGCCGGCCGCCGTGTAAGCGATTTCTTTGACCTAGGAACCAGGGTCGATGTGGATTTTAGTCGCTTCTTACGAGAGGCATACCAACCTGCAGGGGATGTAGTTTGGTATAGCAGTACTTACTGCATAATCCGCTATTCCAGGAATTTCATGAATCTCTTCGTACTATATATTACAGTATCGCGACCGAAGTTGTGAAGGGTGAGAAACTATCGTTTCGACTATCGATATGCCGATACGGTTTGATGGTATCTATCGATATGTTGATGCAATCGCGATTTGCAACGTTTTGGTGGAAAATTTAATGAATTGCTGGTAAAATAAAATTTTTGTTATTAATTTCTGATAAAAAGCTAATGCATCGTCATCTTGGAAACATATTTTACCAAATGTATATAGTGGTTAGATAAATTTTCAAAGATTTACCATTAATCAGAGCATGTGTTGACATATTTTGACCTACAGATGATGCAATCGATAATAAAAAAGTTCGAAAATATCGCTGCATCAAAAATATCAAAGATAGCTTTCCCACCTCTATCCCTAAGACTTGTTGACAATATTGCTTAGCTCATTACCTGTTTGCTGGCCCATTAGCTTGTAAGTTTCCAGCAACGTATTGTCATCTTTACTTTAAGTCCTGTCTTCTGGTTTTCTTGTGGTGTTGTACGTTAGTGACAATTGCTTTTGAATGAGCGTTGAAGTTGAGACTGTTATCAAACATCACCCCATCATTATGATGCCATCGAGGTGAAGGCCTTGTAGAAAAATTTTCATATGTGAAATCATCAAAGACTAAGCTAAGAGTAATAGTTGTTCTATGTTGTTGAGATTAAGAGATTGGAAGTACTGCGAGAAAATACTGCTTTCGTACGTACGATCTTCTGGTATTCAATGAGGTGCTATAATGCCGGTCGAAGCTGAATTCATAATCTTACGGAATTTTTTTCTTTTCATAGCCTATCTAAAGAAATGTGCAAGCGTCAAAGCTGTTATCGTGAAAGAAAATTGATCTTTTGTTGTTTTTTTCCAGGGTTTACGAGTGTTTAGGTGTTCTTCCCCGGCCGTTTGTGTTAGTCGATCAAACGCCTTATTATTCTAGGAAGGGCCATATTTAGGGTATGCCACCATATTTCTGGTATGCTACCAACCGATGAACCTGCAACACGGACTACAAAAGTTCTCGAAATGGTTATACTTCTCATCGCGCTTATTCGAAAATGAAAGGAATAACAGTGTTTCTAAAATTTTATATCATAGAGATACAGTCTGATGTCATGCGGTCACACGGTAATTGCAGACCATTGATCAAATATTTCTAGGTTTTAGTTATGCAAGCATTTTTAGAAACTCGAAGCACTTATCTCACCTAAAATTCACTTATGTATTGGTGCAAACCAAGGAAAGTGTATGTATATACATAACTTTCACTGCAAATATAAAAAGTAATTATTGGAAATTAAGAATTTTAATTACACTCGTCTTTTTACAACGGGTTTAGAACTAGTCAGCAATGAACTGAAAATGTGTAATTAATATACTAGAATTTTTGCTGAGTAGCTTGGCTCTTGATTGCAGGGTATGTTTACTTTTGAAAATTGTGTGTGCAAATAAAAATAAAGCAATATTTACACCAGAGCTCCAAAATAAGTGTTAACCGAAAAGCATAATGGCTTCAACTGCGTCAAACCTTTATGTAGTGTGAATATCTGTTACCCAGGTATTACAAGTTGCTAGTATGACGCCCGTTTGTTACCAAAGAAGTCGGCAAAGCTATTGAAGGTGAAATGGATGTATACCAGGTGTGTTCAAAAAGTATCGCGAATTTTGTGTTTTTTCAAAAATTATTTATTTATTCATGAATATCTATTTTGTCCCCTTCAAAGTAATCCCCATGAGATATTATACACTTGTGCCAACGGTTTTTCCAATCTTCGAAGCACTTCAAAAAATCATTTTTTTGTATCTTGTTCAGCTCCTCCTTCGATGCCGTGTTTATCTCGTCAAGAGAAGCGTAACGTCGTCCTTTCATGGGCCTCTTCAGTTTAGGGAACAAGAAAAAGTCACAGGGGGCCAGATCTGGGGAATACGGTGGCTGCGGCATCATTAGTGTGTTGTTTTTGGCCAAAAAGTCGCGCACAAGCAACGATGCGTGAGCAGGGGCGTTATCGTGGTGCAAAAGCCAATTTTTGTTCTTCCACAAATCCGGGCGTTTCTGGCGGATTGCTTCGCGCAAATTGCGCATAACTTGCAGGTAATATTCCTTATTGACCGTTCTTCCCTGTGGCAAGAACTCATGATGCACCACGCCCCTGCAATCGAAGAAAACTGTCAGCAAAACTTTCACATTCGACCGAACTTGGCGCGCTTTTTTCGGTCTTGGTTCGTGCGGCAGCTTCCATTGAGATGATTGAGCTTTGGTTTCCACGTCATAACCATAAACCCACGATTCGTCACCAATTATGACCCTCTGGAGCAAATTTGGGTCGTCGCGGACAGAGTTTAACATCTCATTAGCAATGTTCATGCGATGCTGTTTTTGGTCACAATTGAGCAATTTTGGTACGAATTTCGCGTAAAAATCGAAGACGATCCAAAACACGTGCAAGCAAAGCAGCTGTCAACAATTAACTGAACATTCAAAATGGCCGAGCTTGTCGGCATAAGTGAGAGACATGAGTACCAACATAACGCCACAAAATATTCGAAATTCGAATATACGTAACCAGCGAAAATTCAAAATTCGCGATACTTTTTGAACACACCTCGTATGTGCTACAACCAACTAAAGTTCTTGATAAGGTCATGCATTTTTGTAAGGTCTGTTTTAGAAAATCTTTTCCGATATTCACTTCATTGTTCAAGGGGCAAATAGAATAAACAATGATTATGACGTTTGTTAACAGTCAACAATGGAAATACCAAAAACATTCAAATATCGGGTAATATCTCACGGCGTGTTAATAGACAGACGGACGGGGATATGGACATGGCTAAAGCGACTCAGCTCATCGTCCTTATTATTTCAGTTTACTTATTGATGGGCCCATCTCTTCTTCTTCTCATACTTACAAACATTTCATGTTCATGCAAGGTATGAAAATCAAAAAAGGTATATCACTTCCCTATTGCATTAGGGTACTAACAACTTGCCAGGATAGTTTACTCGTGTGTTATCCGATTTACTTAACTTTTGGCAGCAGTATACTACATGCTATTGGGAAGAAGCCGACCAGTTTTGATTGAAATATCTAGTTCAAATTTCAAGCAAACGCCTTTGAAAATAGCAGAATTATTATGCTGAAAAGTAGGCGGCGTCACGCCTACTTCCCCAAAATCCATGGTTATAACAATATCGCGTTTTACATTTTACAAACAAATTTTTCAGAACCATTTTTAAAAATTTATATTTCTCGACTTTCCTCGTTCACGGAAACTTTGAAAGTGAAATAGAAAGGATATAAAGCCTTTGTTCGCAAAGTTATTGCCTATTAAATATATCTATGATCCTTTTCAAAATCTTTCGTATAAAAGTGTCCGTGGACCTTAACCGATTTCGCCCATTTTTTCCGGAACATGCCCTCTATTAATATAAATATGTGTGCTAAATTTCGTTTCGATATCTTGAATGGTTTTTGATTTATGATTAATATTATTTCTAAATTTGACTTGATCAAAAGTGGGCGGTGCCACACCTATTTTCAAAAAGTTCTTGAAAATTTTATGTTCTGCCTTAACATTAATGTACACACCAAATTTTATCCTTATAAGTGTATTATGTACGGAATAATCAAGTTTTTTGTACTTTCGAAAATATTCTATATATAAAAAGTGGGCGTGGCTATCGTCCGATGTCGCTCATTTTAAATAGCGCTCGGAGTTATTATGTTAACAGACGGACGGACGGACATGGCTTAATCAATTTCTTTTTTCCTCCTGAACATTTTGATGTAAATAAGTCAATATCTATCTCGATCCGTTTATGTCGTTACATACCACCGTTACGCGACTAAAGTTAATATACCTTGCGTGCACTACTGGGTATAAAAATTTTGTATTTTAGTATAAATAAATTTGAAGTGGTATGCAGCAAAAAGAAAAACTTTAAAGTAAGTAATACTTGAAAATATAGACGGCAAGTTAAAGAGTTTTCACTTCAAAGTTATATTCACTACTTTAATGTAAAGGGACTTTAAAACGTTAGTAAAATTATTACAGCCATGAAACAGTAGCTGAAACTTTAAAGTTGCATTTAGTTAACATGAGCTAGTCGCTTGAAAACTTTAAGGTAGGCTTGCTGCTAACCACGACGCTCTAAATACCAATAATGCTAATTAAAATATAAATAACTTCAAAGTAACCACAAGTGGTACAAATTACGTTGCAGCGGCTATAAATTGCTAAAATAAAGTTTCTTATTTATTAAAGTCATATATTTTGTGGCAGCTACGTAACCGTAACACGCTAAACGTACCCGTCTTCGTTGCTATACGTTGGTGCTAGTTGGGTTATTCGAGAGCTTTGACTTATACGGTGCACATATTTCTTTACCATCATCTATATCATTTCTAAGAAATCAAATTTTGTTTTGCTTTTGTAACATGCACGCCACGCTTGATTTGTTGACCAGTAAAAAAAATTACAACATACACTGCAGTTACCAACTAACAACTAAGCGGAACTGGCGCAAACTGCTAGCCAGTCAGCCAAAACTCGTTGTTCCTCTACTGCCTAACTTATTTCCATGGAAAAGCTCTAAACCAAAAAACAAAACACAAATATTGCAACAGAACAAAACTTTCTTATAAACGAGCATTTTTTTTTTGTTTTTTCCCCCTTTTTTATTTGTTCAAATGTAGCTTCTGCCATGGCTTAGAATACCACAAAGGCGTGAAAAAGCATTCGAAAAACACTGCGTGGTCGTTCTACAGAGGCGGCATTAGATTTCGGCGGCTAGCCACAAATGAAAAGAAATAAAAATGAATGAGTAGCGATAAAACAGCGCACACTTTCGCAATGTAGAACTGGCTACTGTTTTACTTTATTTTCGACAACAAAATATTACTAATTCTAAGGCATATTCGTTCTCGTACTAATATTTATGTTCTTAGGTTTGTATACAACATATGAGAATGATTAAAGATCTGAGATTGTGCGCGTTGACAGCTCTAAGTGGAGCAAAAGTAGAACATTTTTTTTTTACGTTATTCGCTTGCTTAATGGGGTTTTTATACCAGTTTCCACTGAGGTTTTATTAGTCTTTCGAAAATCCGCCTTTGCAAAGCCTGCCAACTTCGGTCGCTTCTATTCTCACTCCATTGCAGCTTTTCCCATGATTAACTACATTTACAATTTACTTTGGGTCGTTTGGGGAAATGAACGGATATGACGGATATTTAGTAGCAGATTTTGTTGTTGTGCGTTCTTTTTGTGGTATTATTGTGGCTTAGAAAAATTTGTAGGTTTGTACAAATTTATGAAATTGTATGTGCATGCGGCTTGATTGTTGAGCCAGTCCGTTGCTCCGGTTGGTCGTTTAGTCGGCTTGTGAGTCATTCTGTCGGCTGTTTCGTCAACTTGTTTATTGTTGTGAGATATGTACGCTAGCTTATAAACGGAGTAAATCTTAAGCAAGTTTTAATAATTTTTATATGTTTGTGAGTAGTATATATTGTATAGCATCACGTTATGTTTGTTAATTAAAGAGTTATCTTTACGCTTAAGTCCAGAAACAATTAAATTGAGTTCATTAAATTGTACATAAGCTTTTATAGTTTGGCAATAAAATCCAGCAATTATTGTAGCTATAAAAATAATGTTGAATATGTTTAATATTAGTCAAGCTTATTTGAATGTTCTTATATGAAGATAAATATCTTAAATGAAATTTTGTTCAAAAAAACTTAAATCATATTTAATATTGGGGTTGATGTAATCACTCTGTCAATTAACCAGTGGAAGCTTACATTTTTGTAATTTGCTATATTAAGAGACTTGTACTGCATACCAAAAGAGCACAATATTTTCTTCTTTCTTTCTCTGTGATGATTATTAATCTTCCGTAGAGCTCCTCGTTGGACTGCCTTTCAGTGAGTCCGTGATATACGTCAAGACTGGTATGATGATATCTTATAATTATAGCATATAGGAGTAGCATTTTTTCTTGGAGAAAGGAGTTAACTTCCCTATTGTGAACTTTCTCCAAATAAGCAATCTTGGCAAAGTTTGATTCTTCTCTAAATTTCGTGGCTGACACTCAGATTTCAAATATATTTTACACTATCGCATCCACTGTTTAATTATTTGCATCTAGGTCGCATTTTGAAGATCCCTATGATTCTGAAAAGGCTCAGAGAAATTTAAATTCAGACAAAGTAGCCCAAATGAATCTCCATTAATCCTTGGGATAATTTTTAACAAAACTTTGACATGGAAATACCATATTCTCAATACGGTGGTGAAAGTGTATGGTATGCTTCGTTCACTCTGGTTAACACAGTATTTGAGCTCTTAGCACATTCGGTTGCTTTTTGTCAAAACGTATGTACTAAATACCTACACTCCTCTATGGTTGTGAATAGTACTTAAATTGTAACTTCGAAAGCAAAAAGGAGATTAATGTTGTTTACAATAACATTGCCAGGTATGTCTTTTGGTTGAAAAGTCTTAATATTTCTCTGAATAACCTGCTGACACGTTGACACTTCTGCACAAAATCATATACACGAAGGAGACTCACTATATGTTTCGTAGGCTTAAATTTCTTCAGTCATCAAGGCCTGTGCTTCAGAAGCACGTTAAACATCGCATGCTAACTTCAGAACGACAATTCTTCGTTACTTCGGTTCGTCTTTGGAGCTCCCTCCATACCAGACTGAGGTTGTTATGCAATGTACTGCTTTTCAAAAGAGAGCTTAAATGTTTCTTTAATTGACATAACATTTCTCTTATGCCTGCTGAAGCCTTCCATACACATGTGCCTCTCTACCTCTTACACATGTTCGGCGGTGGTTTATACGGTATAGCTGTAGATACTAAATTAATCCTGGGGCATCCTACTGGGCTAATCCAAGTGTCCTCTCAGGCACAGCGCTCCTTACTGGGTACCGGTTTATTACGACGTAATTCAGTGATCTCTCTATCCGAGTGTTTTTAGTATTCCTCGAACTTGCAAGGCTGGCGGAATTATTATGATTTTTTCAATATCTGTTCTTTTATCCTATCATCTTTTCCTATTATTCTGTACTATTATTGTGTCACTCTTCACGTCTACATATTTACTCACGCTAAGTCAATGTCTGGTTATGATAAACTTTATCACATGATAACCTAATCATGGCTTGCCTCAGAATGACATTTTCGTTTATACAAAAATCCGATAAAGTTGGTCATTGTGAACGAATCAAAAGTGTTTTCAATTTTAAACGAACCATTTTGGCCTACAAATTTCCATTGTGATATTTCTTAATATGGATATTATAACATTTTTAAACTTTATTACTTGCAGAGCTTGTTAGCAAACCAATTTATCACAAAATCAGACTTTTACTTTCAGCTGTCACTTTTTGTTTCGCTAAGCACATAATCATAGGTCCATCCTTTGACAACTTTTATCAGAAGATAATCAGCGCATCGTCGATAATCAGACATTGGGTTAGTGGTTTTTGGACCAACCTCTGATAAAGTCTCGATTAAGAAGTTAATCAGACGTTGAGTAAACGGCCCTAAGACACTTTCCAACTACATATATGTTTTAAAATATTTATTATTATTATTATTATTATTATTATTATTATTATTATTATTATTATTATTATTACTATTATTATTATTATTATTATTACTGTTACTAAATACCTTACTTTACTTTGTAACCTTACGCTGTACTGACTAGCACTATAAAATAATTTTGTTAGATTCAATAAATACAAATACAAATGCAAATCTCTATTTGCCAATCGGGCCGATCTGGTCGGAGTAGAATTGCCAGGTCTGAAACTGCCTTGATAAGATCCAATGAGCTATCCGACTCGGTTTAAGTCTATTCCACAATTTATCGTCTATCTAGTTTATCCTACAGAATACACTTTAATTCTTATACGAATATATATTTTCATCTCATCTTCATTTATTTTCTCTTTCTTTTCCGCAGTTTCCTATCCTCTTTTCCACTGCTTTTCCCTTGTTTCGTTTTTTTCTTTTATGAATGTCTTGGGATACTCTAACCGGGTTGTTAAACCTTGTTACTAGATTCTTTAGCACTGCCACTACCCACTTAAACCTAACTTGAGACATCGTTCCGCATCTCTTCAAGTACGAAATCCCATTATGCGAGATCTTTGGCTACAAGTTAATTCCACATGCTACTTCTGCTGGTTATCTCATGAGTGACGCTGCCCGGGGATAGGACTCCAATTATTTTATCCACCATAATCTTTGCTGAGCGAAGTCATCGCATTCGAAGTATGTATTTCGTACTGATGAAAGCCGCTACCAAAAAAAAATTAAATAACTTTTTTTCTATTTAATGAATCTGGTAAATTTTTTTTTTATTTTGCAGATTGACTTTTACATTTAACAAAAATGGATAACTGGGACACTGAAACAAGAATTTGGATTGTCCGCCGCTATCACGCACTGGAGTCCGTAGTTTCGGTTCAAAGAGAGTATAGGCGCACGTTTGGCGGCAATCCTCCGAGCAGATGGACCATAATAAGACTTGTAAACAATTTTGCCGAGCATGGGACAGTCAACAGAAGACCTTACCATCGAAACCCTTCAGTTCGAACGGAGGAAACAATCGCTGCTGTAGCTGCTGCCATACAAAACAATCCACGTGTTTCGACAAGAAGCTTATCTGCTCAAATGGGTGTAAGCAGACAGTCATTACAGTCAATTATGCACAAAGATTTGGACTTATTCCCATATAAAATTCAAATGGCCAACAAACTGAACGCTGCAGACTTGCCGATTCGCTTGGAATTTTGCCAGAAGATGCTTCAAATGGTGGAAGAGGATGGAAACATGTTGAACTGTCTTTTCATGTCTGACGAGGCCCATTTCGATTTAAACGGCAACATAAACAAACAAAATTGTCGAATATGGAGTGCTTCCAACCCACAGATACTCCATGAGACGGAATTGCATCCACTTCGTGTCACAGTGTGGTGTGCAGTTTCATCACGCTGCATTGTCGGGCCCTACTTCTTCGAAGAAAACGGTCACACCGTTACGGTTACTGGAGACCGTTACTTGAGCATGTTGAGAGAGTTTTTCTATCCAGAATTACGCCGAATGAGAATTTCTTTCAACTCTGTGTGGTTTCAGCAAGATGGTGCAGCTCCTTATATAGCCCCACCTGTTATGACAGAATTGCGACGAAAATTTCCCAATAAGCTGATATCCAGAAACTCCACATTCCGTTGGCCACCCAGGTCGCCTGACCTTACTGCACCTGACTTTTTCTTGTGGGGTTATTGCAAACAGGAAGTCTTCAAAGCAAAACCAACAAATTTGAATGAACTAAGGCAATCCATTCGAGAAACAATTGCGGCTATTCCTGTCTCAACTCTCCAAGCAATAATGAACAACTTTTTGGTAAGATGCCGCACATGCATCGACGAGCAGGGGGGGCATTTAAATTCCATTATTTTTAAAACTAATTAAGCTATATTTAATAAAATTTAATGAGCTTTAACATGAATAAAAGAAAAATGAATTCCATACACTGAAAAAAAAATTATTTGAGTTTCTTAATGTAGCAAAATTCATCAGCCACCCTGTAGTATATGTCTAAACAGTAGACACATTACCGGGCTTCTTGTCCATACCATTCTGTGGAAATATTTACCAAAGAAAGTAAGAAGTCAATCTCTTAGTGTGGTCGCTTCAACCATGACTGCAGCTCATATACTTTTTTACATTCGGGTTCCCAGCGTAGGATCAAGAATTATCGAAACTGCATGGCCGCAACCTCTCTACCTATTTCAGCACTATGGTCGTATATTCCTTTCCTTTCAACAGCGAAAAAGTAGGTTTCTAGCACCGCCTCTGCTACTTTTCCTGTTATATTTATGTCTCTTTGACCGTCGGTTGTTGATGTTGTTGTATCAGTAGATTGTCGTGCTTAGTCGCCGAGTCGCCGCATCCATTAGTGAAATGGTGGCAATCCTACTTAAAAATATTCTAGTTGATATATGGCCTCAAATACCTTCCGTTTGATACCCATATTGCCATATATTGCTTAATATTTAAAAAAAAATCGGAAAGGTGGCAACCCTCTCAGCTTCCTTTAGTGGCATTGTCCCAGAAGAAAATCTTAGAAGGAAGCATACTATCCATCTACCAAATTTCATCGAAATCGGTTTAGACGTTCCCGAGATAGTGGTCGATATCTGAAGGAATAAATAAAATGCGCTCAGGTGGCAACCTCTCTACCTATTTCAGCACTATGGTCGTATATTCCTTTCCTTTCAACAGCGAAGAAGTAGGTTTCTAGCACCGCCTCTGCTACTTTTCCTGTTATATTTATGTCTCTTTGACCGTCGGCCGTTGATGTTGTTGTATCAGTAGATTGTCGTGCTTAGTCGCCGAGTCGCCGCATCCATTAGTGAAATGTTATGTGACGGAGAAAGGAGGATTATACTGATATTGGTCAGCTGAACTACATTGGAAACGATTTCGTTGATCGGAACCACGGTCGATTAAGATTTCATTCGCCTCTTACGATAGGCATATCGAACTCGGGCATATTCTAATCCGCAGAGGCCTTGACAAAGGGTTTACCTTCGCCAATGACTTCATCATCTTTAAACACTTTTGCAAAGCCGGCTACTTTGTTTTCTGTATGTTGTTTCTAGATTCTATTTTGTTCTTCGTACTCTTTTCCTTTTTATTTCCTTTCTTCTTTTCCAGTATACTATCGCTTTTCTTCTAATCTTTCTATCTTTTCTGGATTTTAATCAGTTTTATGTTTTCTGCATTTATTTTGACATCTTCTTCTTCATTTACAATTTTTTCTGCGACCTTCCCTATTTGTAGCTTTCTTTTTATACCGTTCATAAACATGAAATGGTATTATAACTTTGGTCCAATGTTGTAAGTATGAGAAGAAGAAGAGACAGACCCACCAATAGGTATACCGAAATGATCAGTTCGATGAGCTGAGTCGATTTAGCTATGCCCATCTATCTGTTTGAACGAAAACTAGTCCATCAGTTTTTGAGATATCTAGCTGAAATTTGCTAAGGGACCGTCATTTTGAAAAGCATTAATCGTTTGTCGGAACCAGCAACATCGGACCAATACAACGCATAGCTCCCATACAAACGATTATTCTGATAAACGGCTTTTGGCCTATAACTCTTGCAATTAAAAGGGTAGGTACGTAAATTTTTGCAGGTTTGGTACTTATTATATATGTAATGTTTGTAGTGAAAATCAGCTAGATCGGACCTAGATAACATAGAGCTCCCATGCAATCGACTGTTTCGATCATTGGGGTTTGGGATATGTGTCTTTAAATGAACAGTTTTGCAGAGTTTGTACTATTGTAAGTAAGTATAGGTAAGGATCGGACACTTAAAACCGTGATGCGTATTCATGAAAGGTATAAAGTCTTTGGCACAGTCGAAAGCAGCCCGTTCCTTACTTGTTTCTTATTATTTTCCCGTCATTGGCTTCTTTTCTGCTTTTAGTTTGGCTTTCTTTGGTTTTGCATTCTCCGCAATTTCTTCTTCTATGTCTTTTCCTTCGACTTAAATCTGGCACCTTCCATTTGCTACACATTACTCGTCTTACTATTTTTTAATTATGCTTCTTGTGAAGCGACGCTGGGTTATTCTTTCTCCTCATCGGAACTACACGTTCAGAAAATATCATTTACAATCCACAAGCTAATTTTTTTTTTAAACTTTAAATCTAGCCAACTAAAGATAAAAAAAGTAGATTTCTCCGTGTCATGGAGTCCTAGTGTTCGTGTTCTAGCAGATCTGACCGAAAATTCCCGCTAGTGAAGGAGATAAAAAACACGCAGAAAATGCTCAGAAGTTCCAGAACTTACAGGCCGTTGAGTAGTCGATACTGCTCCGGGTTAGGGTTGGGGCCTCGAGTAGTACAAATCTAATACTCAATAATCGGTTTTTTTATTTGGAGATAAATAGGTTCGTAAAAAATCAATTTAAAAAAAAATATATATCAGATTTTTGTTAATAAATCGATCTTTCATACGAAACAGTAATAAAAATACATCCGTAAACCGAAAAAAACGTTTCAAATGTTCAGTATTATCTTGCATTTGACTAGAATCAAGTTTGAGTAGAAGTGATTTTTTTAAAAATGTTTGTATATAGTTTATTTAAAATTTATTATTTACTAAAATTTATTATTTACTTAAATCGATCTAAAGTCTGTAATTCTTTTAAACGGTTTATTTAAAATCGATGTGTTTACCATTAATAAAATCCACCCAAAAAAATCGATATTTAATCGAAAGTAATAAATTAAAACGATTATTTATTCCCATTCTTACATGGGACAGGTACTCGTAAACTGCTACTCTGGTCACTTTTACGATAGCATACGAAACAGCGTCGAAATTCTGACCATTATCCGACAGGGTGACCATACTATTTACTCTTAAAACGTATTTTAAAGTAGACATTGCCTTTAAGAGACGTTGTTCTCACATTCCTCTCCATTTCTCATCCCTTTTTATGCTATTATGATTTACATTCGCAATAAATACTTTACAACTTTACGCTTGTCTTGCATATCTTAATTTCTTACTTGATTGCTTTCATTTGCATATTTCCCAAATATGTTTACCTAGGATCACCCAATCAACTTCATTAATCTCATATTTTCCATCCGCGCTCCGCACTCATTTATATTCTTCATTTTTCTCACAAAATAACCATAAATTTCCTTAAGCCAAGTAAAAATTCTTCTCAACTCCAAAATAACTTAACACGTTACAACAATTTCTGCAAAATTCTTATATCAAGTGCAAAGTAAATCATAAACATAAATCATGCCAAAAACAAAAACCGTCACTTTGTTCTAAACAAGTTTTATCGAAAATATTTAGAAAATTCTAAATTTCTTAGCTAAAAACTTTTAGTAAAGTAAAATTCATTTTAAATTATGCAAACAAGAATGAATTATCAAACTTTTTATGTAGACAACAATTAAATTTTTTCTATGTAATTTTTTCGCTTCTTCTTTCTTTTTAGGTGAGTGTCAACAGTTTATCTAACTCCCACAGCTACAAGCACGGCGAAGAAGGAAATGTTAAGAAGTTCAGAAAACTTCAAGGCTAAATGAAAGCAGCTTATGGGTTTGTGTGTGGGTGTGTGAAAGCCAGGTGTTTTGTGGTAATGTATAAAATAAGGTAGAAAAAAGGTGTTGACAATTTTTGTCATGTTGACAATTTTTACCATGGAGCACAAAAGGGCTGTTGGCAAAATACACGAGAAGCTGAGAGCGTAAATTAAAAAAAGTAAGAAACAAGTGAAATGAGTTAGGAAGCGTGAACGTTGGAAAAGCGCTTGAAACTCAGCGAATACAAGTTTGCTTTTCATTTAATAATTATGATACCACGAATGCTTATACTTAAGCTAGGAAATGTGATAGTGTTTAGGGCTAACTATAAGCATGAAAAATTTTGGTTGCTATCTCGCAAGCGAAAAATTTTCTGTTATTTTCAAAGGAAATTTTAAATTTTGAAAAACTTTTCTTTTTGTTATTCGATTTAATACGTCGCTAACGAAAAAAATTTGCTAATGTTTCCCAAGAGAGATTACATTTTTGTGCACTTATCTAAACGAGTTTTCGATAAAAAAAAAACCTAACTAGTAGTGGGCCAATTTCGAACCGTTTTTTTATCGCCGTAGGTTACTTATTCTTACTTCACCCCAGACTACCCGTAAGAGTTAAAGCTAAAAAAAAACCCATAAAAAAGGTATTTTCCGGAGAACGTGGCTTTTGTGGTGCGATCATGACCCAAACATAAAAAGGTTAATAATTAAACACAAGTTAACAAAAGTGAAAAATTTGAGTCATTGGAAAAAATAGAAAAACTACTTCAAAAAAGGTACTGGAAAGAACTTACTTCAACTGGGCATGCATTGGAGACTATACCCTTTTAAAGCCTACAAGATGAACCATAAATGGTCAACATTCTTAGGGATTTCTGGTCTTAATGGCCGATAAACCACTGGACCCCGAAATCTGTGAGTGATATAAACGATCTGTAGACTCTTCCTTAATAGATCTAAAACATAGAACATAATTAGCTTAAGAATTATTTATTTGGGGACTTTCTTGTTCTCAAATCGTTCGGAAAAGAATACGAAGAAAAAGGAGACAATAAAGAAGAATATGGTAACGAAGATGATATCGCTAGATGCTACTAGTAATACCGCTGTTGCTGCTGGCGGTAAGCCTGCGATAATGTTAAGACTCGTGAGTATGACTTATTACACATTCAAAGAACGTTGAACTGGAAAAAAGAGGTGAATACCAAAAAGATGTCATAGTAATTACAATGATATTGCTGATAATTATGAGAATAATGTTGTGATTAATATGATTATCTTGAAGATGGTAATTATAATGACGATAATGATGACAAAGTTGAGGATCAGTGTGAGGATGCTGATAATGATAAAGATAAGATAATGTTGAAAATAATGATTGTTATGATTATTATGATAATAATAGGATAATTCTAATGGTGATTCCGATGACGAAGATGAGGGTAGTAATGATTATAATGATTATAAGCGATAGTGATAATGATGATGACGATGATAGCTATAATATGTATTATTATATTATGATTAAAGTGACTATGATAGTTACAGTGATGATGATGATGGAAAAGAAATGAATAAGAATGTAAAAAATCAGCAAGCCAAAAATACAATAACATTAACAACAAACAGCAACAATAACAAACAGCATAATCAACAATAAAAAATAGAAGAGCAACAAAAAAAACGATAACAACAACAAAATTTATAAGAACAATTACAAAAAAGAGAATGTCAAAAAAAAAAAACAACAACATCAAAAACATTCGAAACAAAACAACACATTGTTCAATATTCAACGTAAATAATAGTCTTCCGAAGTTAAATAAAATCTCCCTATAATCAAATTCACAAAATCAAGAAAATGCCAAAACTGTGAAACGATTGTGGCAAATATATGTGTTAAGAAAAGTATTACATGTGTATACGATTTTGTAAACTAAACCAAATATTATATAATAAAGATCCAGTATGTGACAAATTCCCATAATAAATTCAAGCCCAAGTAAGCTTTGCCATAAATTCGAAAGTGAATGAGGGGACCACAAAAATTTTCATCAGCTGAAACCAATTGAAGACCAAAGACAAAAATAAACAAACTCAGAAGAAAAATATCACCCAAAAGTGTTTTATGTACGAAAATTGCAAATCCTTTGCCAGTCTGGAAAGACACATATACACACACACACGTACACAAATGAACGTTGCACTCGTACTGCAGATGTATATGTACACTTGAGTATTGGCCATTGTTGCTTACCAAACTCTTCAAACTTTACTTTGGCTTTTTTTTTATTATTTCGTTTTTGGTTTTGTTTACATGTATGCACTTACTAGTCCGGTTAGCTGTTGTTGAAAAGCTGGTTTGTTGTTGGCCAACTTTAACTTTCTAAACTTGGTTTGCTACACTTTTTTTCTACTTGGCCTAAGCAAGTCAAACACTTTGGTTAGCAGCATAACAGCACACACATGCAAACATATAAAGCAGCTAATACCGTAAACTTGGCTAAGTAATGCTAGTGTTAGTTGACAAGCATAAGGAGAGCAGAAAGGACGCAGAAGAGAAGTACAAAGTTACAGAGTTCGATAAGCTTACCATCCAGGCAGCTAGGGTTTTGAAGCAAAAAGAAGACCACACAATACACGATAATATATGCCTGCCCAGGTTTTCAGCTTTCACATGTGCTTTCTGCACATGTTTCTTTCTTTTTGCTTTCACTACAAAAAAAAAAATGTATGTAGGAAAAATTGTCATCAAATTTAAATAAATATAAACAAAGAACTTACATACTAAACTTAGTTAGTTTACCTGACTTTTCTGACAGTTTCAGGGGGGCAGAACGAAAGTATAAAATAGGATATTGTTGGCTCAGTGTAAGGACAATGGTGAAATAATGGATGAAGCTGAGCGCATAAGTAGTAGATGTGATTTTTATATAACATAGTATATACACCTATGTGTTGTGGTATCCAAGTGCTCGAGTGGTAACAAGGAGCTTAATTAAGTGTTTCAAAGGCAGCTTAAGTCCAAAATAAATGGATATTGACTGAGATATCCAAAATAAGCGATTTATAGGAGCATTATGAAATATAGTGTTTTCAAACGTACTTTAAATGCATATCTGACCTAAGTGGGAGCCTGGTCGGGTCAATTCTAACGGATTAGACATGTCCGCACAAATATTCAGTGATATCGTTCAACGTTTAAGAACATCAGATCAAGCTTTCGACTTGAAGTCGTCAGATTTCGGAGTGCTATTACTAGACTTTGGCTGAGTTATTGTCGTTAAATTCTTTTTTCTCTAGTATTAAAACTTTTGAATGTATTTTTCAAGTATTCATGAAACGAGCTCAAGGCCAAGAATAATAATTTTTCACATTTTTAATTTTTATGAAAATTATTATTGTTTTTATTTTTTTAATAATCATTTTTTAATTATTAAAAGTTGTTTAATTTAATAGAGCAGGAAAAGGTTTTAGAGACAACCGCCATAGCTTTTCTTATATATTCATTTCGGAAGCTGCTAGGCTTCTTCATCAGAGAAATTTTGGCACGCTGTGCTAACCATTAGCCAACAATACGCTGGTTTTGATGTCAGCTAACCTCCTAGTTCTATTCTTCTTTACCATATACTTGAACCACTTCCGCCATCTGACAGTTACTAGTGTGATCATGATGGATTTTTTTTTCTTTGGCTTATCTGTTTTATCATCAGCAGAACTGCCTTACAGCATGCTCTCGCTTTTGTTATTGCTTTTTTTTACCAAGAATTTTGGTTTATTTTACGGTCTTTAAATTTTTCAAGTATTCATGAAACGAGCTCAAGGCTAAGAATAATAATTTTTCACATTTGTTTTTGCTTAGATATTTTTAAACTGCAACCCTGAATTTAACAGAGTTGTGTCAGTACATTCGCCTTTTCGATCGCGCATTTTTGGCGCACTAAACTTCGACATACCCAATATGCGAGCCCTAATAACCATTTTAGTGTAACCAACAAAACAAAAATTTTACAAAGGAAGGTTTTTAGTACAAGAAGTAAAGAGTTTATGTTTTCATAAACACACGAATAGAGCCCTCTGCTATTCAGAGTTTTGGTATCTGGTCACGCATTAGTAAAGGTTATACGAGGTGTGTTCAAAAAGTATCGCGAATTTTGAATTTTCGCTGGTTACGTATATTCGAATTTCGAATTTTTTGTGGCGTTATGTTGGTACTCATGTCTCTCACTTATGCCGACAAGCTCGGCCATTTTGAATGTTCAGTTAATTGTTGACAGCTGCTTTGCTTGCACGTGTTTTGGATCGTCTTCGATTTTTACGCGAAATTCGTACCAAAATCGCTCAATTGTGACCAAAAACAGCATCGCATGAACATTGCTAATGAGATGTTAAACTCTGTCCGCGACGACCCAAATTTGCTCCAGAGGGTCATAACTGGTGACGAATCGTGGATTTATGGTTATGACGTGGAAGCCAAAGCTCAATCATCTCAATGGAAGCTGCCGCACGAACCAAGGCCGAAAAAAGCGCGCCAAGTTCGGTCGAATGTGAAAGTTTTGCTGACAGTTTTCTTCGATTGCAGGGGCGTGGTGCATCATGAGTTCTTGCCACAGGGAAGAACGGTCAATAAGGAATATTACCTGCAAGTAATGCGGAATTTGCACGAAGCAATCCGCCAGAAACGCCCGGATTTGTGGAAGAACAAAAATTGGCTTTTGCACCACGATAACGCCCCTGATCACGCATCGTTGCTTGTGCGCGACTTTTTGGCCAAAAACAACACCCTAATGATGCCGCAGCCACCGTATTCCCCAGATCTGGCCCCCTGTGACTTTTTCTTGTTCCCTAAACTGAAGAGGCCCATGAAAGGACGACGTTACGCTTCTCTTGACGAGAGAAAGACGGCATCGAAGGAGGAGCTGAACAAGATACAAAAAAATGATTTTTTGAAGTGCTTCGAAAATTGGAAAAACCGTTGGCACAAGTGTATAATATCTCATGGGGACTACTTTGAAGGGGACAAAATAGATATTCATGAATAAATATATAATTTTTGAAAAAACACAAAATTCGCGATACTTTTTGAACACACCTCGTAGATACGAATTCGATTTTAGCTTCTGAAAGGCACACTTCTCCTTTCATGCTGTAAGTTACTGCTCTGCAGGCTCTGCAGGCCTCATAACTTTAAACTCTGTACCACTCACAATGTTAGAAAGCCGCTAGAAGCGTATAATGCGGCTTTTCAGTATCCTTAAGAGTATTTACATCTACAGAAGTCGCTGCTACATTCACAGCTACAGTTACAAGGTTTAGAAACCTATGGAGCAGGGGTAATCTAAGTGGACGCCTAACTTGTTGTTGTTGTGGCTATCAATGCATTACCCTGCGTAATGAGACGATCACTATAAAAATCTTCATCAAGCACTTCTAACGTGATTCCAAGGAAACAAACCGTTTCAACAGGTTTGGATCATATTTATATTTGTGTTAGACGAGTAGTTTCAATTGCGCAGTTAACGAGATAAGTAAGATTTTAACCTATTACAGTATTCAGATCAAAGTTCTGCAAACATGACTCTCGTCTCCTTCAGGAGCACGCTCTAATCTGCAGCTATTTAAGGTGGCTGGATATCAATAACAGAATTTACCGTCCGCAATATGAAGGATCTGTCTTTCAACTTCTGGAGATGCTTTCTTTTGTCTCTAGATAGCGGATCTGCAAACAATAGATGTCGATTTGGTTGACTAAGTTTGTGGCAGGCTTGCGAACTTGCTCCAATTGGTGTCAAAAAGATTGGGCGACCATATCGGCAAAGCATAAGCAATAACCGGTCTGCCGATAGCCTTATATGTATGTATCAAGCAACGTTTGTTTATCTTTTCCCCAAATGCTTCCGGCGAGTAACTTGAACAACCCTTATATTTCATTAAAATTATTGGTATGCACTGATTTCTCCTGCATCTTTTTCCAATTGTCGTGATTCCCCCCGCTGTTGTCTTCATTGTGTGCCTCTGGATTGAATTAACGGTACTCAAACCTTAAACCTCGCGCACTCAATGTGTTTGTGCGACTAAACTGTTCTTATTGTAATTATTGATGGAGAAGCATAATATTTGCTCCAAAAAATATTGCTTTGCATATTTGAAAAAAATATAAAAACCTTAGCATTGTACTTTAAATAAACCATTGCATTAATAAAAAAACGTTGCCTTCTCATCTCACAATCGATAGCGCTTTGTCCGCGCACCAAACGTTTGTAGCTTCTACCTTAAGTGAGATAAACCAAATTTCTGGTGCTTTTAAAGCAACACAGTCTGCTTTCATTACCGTACAACCATACATAAGTTGCTTCCTGCCTCAACCCGAACAACTTTATGATGTTACATACAATTATTTTCAGTTTTTTTGTGACAACTGTATAACATGTCAAACCAAACTTTGTTTATGACTATTAGACTGGGTCGATTTATTAACCGATAT
The DNA here is from genome assembly GCA_949987695.1 of Merzomyia westermanni. NCBI lineage: Eukaryota > Metazoa > Arthropoda > Insecta > Diptera > Tephritidae > Merzomyia > Merzomyia westermanni. The sequence goes on along the minus strand of OX465289.1, from coordinate 32,497,001 downwards.
CGCGCCATCGATTTTTCGATAGGTTTTGGGCTCAGGAAAAAAAAGTTCCACTACGCATATCCAAAAAATAATTTTCGAGCCTGCGAAATTTAATTTTTTTGACTTTTTTCGACTTTGATTTTTAAGGTTTTTTTCATGACCTACTAAAAAAAAATTTCGTTTGATTTTAAAATTTTCATGTATACCCTGTCCGACCCAAAAATGTGCGCTAAAAACGTTGGCGTCAACAGTTTTTTGAAAAAAAATTTTATTTTCGGGTTTTGGAAAAGTCGATTTTCGACCAAAACAAGTACCCTATACATGAAAATTTTAAAATCAAATGAAAATTTGAAATGAATGAAAAACCCTTAAAAATCAAAGTCAAAAAAAATGAAATTTACCAGGCTCGAAAATTATATTTTTTTGTATGCGTAGTGGAACTTTTTTTTCCTGAGCCCAAAACCTATCGAAAAATCGATGGCGCGATATCGGTTAACTTTCGTCCATACAAATCGACCCACCCTAATGACTATAACCGAACTTTTTAGTGATATGCATTTGCTTAAGGTACTGCAACTGACTTTTTGCATTACCAATAAGACTAAAGTTTGCACATTGCCATACTCAACTTAGCGTTTGAGTGTCTCAATTGCAGCAGCTGGATATTGGGCCGACTGTGTGCCTAGAAAAGTGAGCATGCTTAGCTCAGTAGCAGTACACAACCACCCCCAATGTTTCTTACGTTTCGCCGAAAAAAGAGTTGATTATCGTTGTGAGTTGTTATTGTTGGCCTGTTTCAACGCACTTGAACAATGCTCGAAGGAAATCAGAAGAGCTCACACATGCTCTTATTTAAATCCATGCAAGAAATGTTGCATCTCGTCCTCATTCGCAAACTTTCACTTGCAATATTTCGTTTCTCCCCATTACTTAGCTTTGTTTGAAGTTTTTGATTCATTTTCTTTCTCTATTCACTCTTCTTCTTCTTTACAGATTTTTTGCTCACCTTCACCTTCTCGTACATTTTTCTTGTTAACTTTCTTTTGAGCCACTTAACAAGAAAGTTCTGACAGTTTGAGTACCTTTACTTCATGAGTCGGTCATACATGTGTGTGTGTGTGTGTGTATATGTGTGCGTACATATGTACGAGGTGTGTTCAAAAAGTATCGCGAATTTTGTGTTTTTTCAAAAATTATTTATTTATTCATGAATATCTATTTTGTCCCCTTTAAAGTAATCCCCATGAGATATTATACACTTGTGCCAACAGTTTTTCCAATCTTCTAAGCACTTCAAAAAATCATTTTTTTGTATCTTGTTCAGCTCCTCCTTCGATGCCGTCTTTATCTCGTCAAGAGAAGCGTAACGTCGTCCTTTCATGGGCCTCTTCAGTTTAGGGAACAAGAAAAAGTCACAGGGGGCCAGATCTGGGGAATACGGTGGCTGCGGCATCATTAGTGTGTTGTTTTTGGCCAAAAAGTCGCGCACAAGCAACGATGCGTGAGCAGGGGCGTTATCGTGGTGCAAAAGCCAATTTTTGTTCTTCCACAAATCCGGGCGTTTCTGGCGGATTGCTTCGCGAAAATGGCGCATAACTTGCAGGTAATATTCCTTATTGACCGTTCTTCCCTGTGGCAAGAACTCATGATGCACCACGCCCCTGCAATCGAAAAAAATTGTCAGCAAAACTTTCACATTCGACCGAACTTGGCGCGCTTTTTTCGGTCTTGGTTCGTGCGGCAGCTTCCATTGAGATGATTGAGCTTTGGTTTCCACGTCATAACCATAAACCCACGATTCGTCACCAGTTATGACCCTCTGGAGCAAATTTGGGTCGTCGCGGACAGAGTTTAACATGTCATTAGCAATGTTCATGCGATGCTGTTTTTGGTCACAATTGAGCAATTTTGGTACGAATTTCGCGTAAAAATCGAAGACGATCCAAAACACGTGCAAGCAAAAAATTCGAATATACGTAACCAGCGAAAATTCAAAATTCGCGATACTTTTTGAACACACCTCGTATGTATGTATGTACGTTTTCAATGTGTCCTCCCTTACGGGCATTCACGTTTTTGGTTTGCAACATTGAAACAACTTGTCACTTTCCGTTTTCACATTGACATTTTCAACTGCATAGTTTAACAATTGAATTCATTTATTCATATTCGTATGTTTGTTGATTGCTTTTTGTTTTATCAACAACAACAACAACAAAAAGAAATGTGCTCTCAACTTGCATAGATGCACTTAACTGTGAAATCCTTGAAGGCTAAAGTTAAAAATATTCAGCGCACAAACTTTAAATATGAACTTTATTCTTTGAGAGATTAAACTGGAAAAGTAAGAAGCATATAAATTCTTGCAAAGCGAGTCATTGGTTAAAGGTGCGGACTGAGTATCGATATTTGTTCCTTGAAATTCATTGCAGTGTAGGATTCATTACTTGGTATTCTGTATTCTTTTCTCGACACTTTTCGAGGTTGCAATATAATTTAATTAGTTGTATATACTTCTAAGTAAAGACATTCTGTTCGTTTTTATATATAGTTTTGCTTACCTCCCGTGTGTATTAATTAATTAGTTCAATGAATTTTCGAGATAATGGCGAATATCGGAAAAGTAAACACAAATATGCCAAGAAGTATTTTTTTGAATACAATCCATACTGGCATATATATTTCTTTTTTTTTAATTTGTAGTAAATATTTGGCAACTCGGCCAAAACCTCCCAAGCGGGCACACTTATGTAAGAGAGAATAAATTGTAGCAGATAACCGAAATTATGTTTAGGTGTTGAGATGTTATCTAGGCAGTATCTCGGATATGCAAAGAAATATGTACAGCTGTGTTCATTATAATAGTAGTAAAATTAAAATGGCTATCGGATTCCATAACAGAAACCACATAAAAACAAATTTCATAGTTTACACAAAGTTCTGGAAAGTTAATTAAACTTTTAAAAATTTACATTAAAATTTCAATATATTTTGACAGAATTTTTAGAAAATTCTTGAGTGCTCGGTTCTGTATAAAAAATCAATTTTAGTACAACATTGTGCAAGTAAGAACTCGTTCCAAAATGTGCCTGAATTTTCGGAATTTTTTTCGTCAAGGGTGTTGAGTGATTACTTCCATACAACGCATAAAGAAAAATTAATTTTCTATGGAAAAAATTCCCAACAACCTTGACAAAACAAATTCTGAAAATTCAGGGGAAATTTTGAGGTACTTCTTACTTGCATATTATTGCACTAAAATTGAATAGGCTATAAAACTGCGTACTCAGAAATTTTCTAAAAATTCTGCCGAAAAATATTGAAATTTTAATGTAAATTCTTAAAAGTTTAATTAGCTGAACTTTGAAATTTATTTTTATGTGGTTGCCGTTATGGAATTCGATACACATTTTAATTTTACCAGGGACCCCCGATAATGATTATTTTTATATTTTTAATGAAACAATAAAAGGCTTTCGGGTATAAGAGGACAGTTCAAAGTATATGAACGTGCATGTCTGGTCATGCTCAACGGAAGTCTCCATTGATTGAAGAAAATTTGAGCGAAACCTACATAAATTACTTATAATCAATCTTTTTTGAGTTTTATTTTTTTGATCAAAAATAATCATTATTTTTTGAGTCTTATTTTTTTTCACCCAAAATAAAACTCATGTGCGAGTTTTATTTTTTCGTCGCAAATAAAACTTATTCTTTGAGCGATATTTTATTACTCAGGAATAAAAATTAAATTTTAAGTTTTAATTTTTTTCACGGATCGAAAAACTCAAAAAGTCGCTACGCCTATTTGGCAAGTAATTGATCATATATATTGGTTGGTGTAATCTCGTCAACATATGTACTTAATAATTCAAACATATTTATAGGCACATACATATGTACAAGGTGGCGCAAAAGTAATCCTCCTATCAGAAAATGCTATAAATTTTGCGATTGGCCCCTAAAGTCAGTTCTGTTTTGACATTTGTGTAGTAAACACATGCGAAATACACGTTAATAAACAATGTTACGCTACACTGCTCCAGAACGCGGAATATTGCTGACTATTTATTTGACCAATAATCGGTCGGGGCCAAACGGTTACTGTGAATGGTGAGCGCTACAGAGCAATGATCAACGAGTTCTTTTTGCCGCAACTTGATGAATTGGGATTGGAAAACATGTGGTTCCAACAAGACGGTGCAACAGCACACACTGCACGTGCCACAACCGATATGCTGAACATCGGAAGCTTACTTTTGCGCCACCTTGTATATGTACATAGGCGCAGCCACTTTTTGAGTTTTTCGATCCGTGAAAAAAATTAAAACTTAAAATTTAATTTTTATTCCTGAGGAATAAAATATAGCTCAAGGAATAAGTGAGTTTTATTTTCGATAAAAAAATAATAAAACTAAAAAAATAATGATTATTTTTGATAAAAAAAACAAAACTCGAAGATAACTATCATTATTATCTTAAAATAATGATTAATTTGCGAGTTTTATAATAAAACTCATAACAGTTACGGTCCCTGAATTTTACTACTATTATATTGAACACAGCTGTACATATTTCTTTGCATACCCGCTACTGCCTAGAAAACATCTAAACGCCAAATCACAACTTATCTGCTACAGTTTGAGCTCTCTTACATAAGCGTGACCACTTGGGAAGTTTTGACCGAGTTGCCACCTATTAAAAATTAAAAAAAAAGTAAGAGATGCCAATATGGATATCAAACGAATGGTATGTTATATCGTATTCAAAAAAATACTTCTTGGCATGTTTTTATTTCGTCGAACGATATCCAATTTAATTTCACTACTATTATATTAAACACAACTGTACGTATAATGTGATAAGGTGGCAACACTAAGTAGTAACTCTACCTAGAAACATTTTTTTTGAATACGACGTGAAATACCTTTCGTTTGATATTCATTTTAGCATATCTAATTTCATTATAAAAAAAAATCAAATAGGTTGGAACCCTCTAAAAGCATACGGAGTGGCAACACCTAGGTATAAACACTTAGAATGTGGAACACTTCCTTTCATTGAAATCGGTTAGGATGTTTCCAATATAATGTCGATATACAAATATACAGGAAAAGCTCGCTTATAAGTATTGCGCTCGCAACCCTCAATTCAAGGAGCTCTTATTAATACTCAATTGACACTGACTCGGGATTTTCTTGTGTACAAGAAATGTTTAAAATCTCGCCAAGTTCCAAAGGGATTTGTGTCTAAAAATAAAGGCACTTTATAGAAATAAATCTTACCAACGGGAGCTTTTAGAAAGTGAAGTTTTGAACAAAGTAAAATGACACTGAAGATGGCGCAACGCCGAAGCGCGTTTGTCTCAAACCAAATTAAACCAGCGATGGCAAAAATTCGTTCCAATGAATAAGTACATCTACGATCCGTCCTGCAGGAAATTACAAAAAAAAAACATGTAATTGAGTATAAGCTGCTGTGAAAATTATATATTCAACCTACGTGTTGTCGTGACAGTTCTTTACGCGGATATGAACTCGGTACTCTCCGGTACTCCCTTGCGGTACATCCCCGTCTATCGCGGGAGCGATTTGGTATGACCAGTGCAACCTTGTAGGTCACGTCACCTCTTCTTCCGTTGGGAATGAGAACATGGGCACGTCATTACGTTTTATTCTATCAAGATCTATTTATTTATTCTCAAGAAAACTGCCTATTGGTTTGGAAAACAATTAAAAGAATCGATATTGTTGGGAACTTTTTCCATAAAGGCACTATTCGTCTTAAAATTAAGAACTTTGTAGTTGCAAAACAGCCAAACTGAGATATCACTTAGGCTTTTTTGCATTTGTGCGAAAAAGGGGGTTGGCAGTGCCAACGACGGTATGTAATGTGATCGTGGTTATCAAACCGATTGGCGTAAACTTTGGCAGTTTAGTTGCTATAAGTACTGGTAGTACATCCACCAGTTTTCATGACATTACTTGGTAAATAACTTAGGTATTAAAATAATCTTAAACAATGGCATGGAAAAAATTCCAAGTACAATCAAGGGCGATACTGGAAATGGGGTTACCTGGGTTATTAATTTGCAAAAGTATAATACACCAGCCTTTTTTTGTAGTGAAATTATTTCTCCAAATTTACTGAGACACTACTTTGACACTATTTTCAAAAGTGGGAGTGGTTATGAACCGATTTCTATTTAAATGTTTTTTAGTGATTTCGAAAATATGTGTAACACATTTTGTTCTAATGTGTGCACACCTCTTCGAGTTATAGCTAGCGAAATATTAGAATAAGTTTGGTCATAAATGTGGTGGTGCTTCGCCCATTTTCAAAAATTTATAGTCGTATTTTTTCTCACAACATTTAAATACGAGTATAATTGATATTGGATTATAATTCGCAGCGATACTGCGCCCAGATGTTAGCTTGCGATGGGATGCTAGAACATTCCCACTTTGCCAAAGATATTGTTTTTTTTTTGTACCTTTATGTAGTAATCACATAATATATGCATTCATTACCGCTTTGAAACAGTTTTTCTTTCACAATAGTGTTATTCGCTTAGTAATTGAACAATTTCCCATGACTGGATTAAATCCTTTTTCTCCATGGCGTCATGTGAAAGATGCTTATAGATGAGAGCATACTAATATCATCAACGATATACTTCAAATAATCTGCCATTCAAATATTTTCCTATAAACATCTGCTTACAAAGCTAAAAAAATCTGAATAAATAACATTTGTGCTTATACTTTCAACGATATTCATTACTTATAAAAGCTTTGTAATTCAATATAAAATTGCTTCACTTTTGAGTGCCAGTTTGTCCATGATGGAAAAAATATGAGCAATACTTTTGAGAAAGCCAATAATACTATTATTTTTATATACATATATGTATGTTTTTGAATAGATTCACTGCAGTACTCAGCCAAATACTTACTCTTTCAAAATAAACAAATATATACTCAAGTAATAACTTATCGGTATTATGAAACGAAGTGTATAGAAATATATGAAAACAAAAACAACAATAGTAAATAATAATATAAATATATCTTTTATTCACTTGAATAGAAATTAAAATAGTTTTTTTCTCTTTTAGAATATTTGTATTTATGTAAGAGTATATCCATAAAAGCCAATGTAATTGCTTTAGTAACAATCAGTAAAATATTTGCAAATGTTAAATGAATTACCATTTATGCATTACCATCAGGGCTAAATGGCGTGATATAAGTAAGTCGTTTGTTGTTTGCAAACATTTTTAGTTAATATTTCTGTATTTGCTTGAAAGTATTAAATTTCATAAACATGTATATTTATATACATTTTTTAAAAATTGTCTTCCTCTTAGTTGCCGAAAAAAAAAACAAGATTTGTTCGAGTCCTAAAATGTATAAATGACAATCAGTTTGCTTTTCAACTATCTACACCCAACAGAAAGATCAAAAGATACTCAAATCCAACTCTTTAAGGCCAAAATAAAATTTAAAACAAATAGAAATCAAAATTTTTTCAGTTCAAGTTACACCTTTTCCAACTGAAATGAAATAAAAACAAGTAAGGACGGCGCTGTCTTCGGCTGTGCCTAAGGCTTTATACCTTTCATGAATACGTGCAAACTTAAATACGCATTATGGTGATTGTTGTTGGAGCAAAGCTCGAATTTTTATGTTTGTTTGTTAATTGATATTAGAGGAAAAATTACAACGTTATGCACAGCGATGGTATGGGATGACATGTTTCGAAGTGCCCAGCTTCTCATCAGACCCCTTCTCGGACACTGAGATACGAACCCAAGTGTCTGCACCAAAGCCGCTGTTAGAGTACTCTAACAACTAAGCTATGATGCTCTGTAGCGTCACGATGCATTTTTCCTCTAATGTGCCATTTGCTTATTCCTTTTATACAAGGTGGCGCAAAAGTAATCCTCCTAATACACGTTAATAAACAATGTTACGCTACACTGCTCCAGAACGCGGAATATTGCTGACTATTTATTTGACCAATAATCGGTCGGGGCCAAACCGTTACTGTGAATGGTGAGCGCTACAGAGCAATGATCAACGAGTTCTTTTTGGCGCAACTTGATGAATTGGGATTGGAAAACATGTGGTTCCAACAAGACGGTGCAACAGCACACACTGCACGTGCCACAACCGATATGCTGAACATCGGAAGCTTACTTTTGCGCCACCTTTTATATTATAAATGCGTAAGTTTGTGAGTGAGAGAGTGTGTTTGAACCGTTTTCACGCCCAAACTACAGCACCGATCTGTACGAAATTTTGCACACTTATTTCCCGATGTCTCGGATAGGTAACAAGTTTCATGAAATCTCAATACCTCACATAGTTATGGAGTTATGGGCACTAATGTGACCCAACTAACCCAAAAATGTATTTTGTCCAATTAATTTATGCAATTTGGTGCCTTAAAACCTTAAAATGTGCATACAATATGGGTATGGACCGAAAGGGGAAGGCCACAGTATTATTTTGAACTTTTAAGTATTTCGATAAATTAATTGATAACTGAGTTATCGATCAGAATGTGGTTGCCCAAAAAACAATGAATTTGCATACAATATTGGTATCCCACGAATGGGGAAGGCCACAGTATTCTTTTGGACCCTGAAATATTTCGATAACTGAGTTATCGGTCAGAATGGGGTCGCCCAAAAACCCCTGAATTTGCATACAATATGGGTATCAAAGGAAAGGGGAAGGTCACAGGATTATTTTGGACTCTGCAATATTTCGATCAATTAATCGATAACTGAGTTATCGGTCAGAATGTGGTTGCTCCAAAACCCCTGAATTTGCATACAATATGGGTATCAAAGGAAAGGGGAAGGTCACAGGATTATTTTGGGCTCTGCAATATTTCGATCAATTAATCGATAACTGAGTTATGGGTCAAATTGTGGTTGCTCCAAAACGCTTAAATTTGCATACAATATGGGTATCAAACGAAAGGGGAAGGCCACAGGGTTTGGTCATTGCAATATTTCGATAAATTAATCGATAACTGAGCTATCGGTCAAAATGTAAAAGCCCTGAAACCTCTAAATTTGCATTAAATATGGATATGACACGAAACGGAAAGGCCAAAGATTCATATGGACTTCTCGATATTTCAATAAACTCACCGATACTGCTATGTTTCGTTATATAAGTTAATCGATAACTGAGTTATCGGTCAAAACTTGACTAAAAAATTCATCGCCATATCTTCAAAAATACTTTTAAAAACTAATTGCTATGATTTTAATAAGTTTAGTTACTATACATCAAGGCGAATTCATATAAGATGAGAGCAAGGCGAATTTAGCATGCTCAGAAATGTCAGATCAAAAGAAAATAACGTTCATGTTATAAATTCGCCTTGCTATACATACAATACCAATTTTATTTTGCGTTTTCGGTACTTTTTCTATCACTTAGGGAAAACAGATTCAAGACGACAACGACGGTGCGGCATCTGTCAAATTATTTTTACACATGTTCTTATGTAGAGGAATATTTCATGAATGCCGCTGTCGCCAGATTATTTCTATTTCTAATTTGACAGCGACGGTCGTGGCGTCCTTTTTTTCTTTTTGTGAATTAAATCGAAAAAATATGCAAATTGCTTTAAATATGTGTTGAAATTGATTAGTTTTATGTTTTTTTTTACACATGCAATACTTTTTTCAAAATTTGTTTGCTGTTGTTTGAGCTAATGCAGAACTGTCGTTGCCGCTTTCATTATTATCATGTCGTCGGTGCTTGGCGGCAATTATCGTCAAGCTTCGGTTTTTCGCCGTTGTCGTTCGCAGTCGTCGTTTTGAATGTGGGCCGGGCTATTGTCGTCGTTAATAAATATGAGTAAATCGTCACCTGTCAAACATAAAATCAAATATTTTGAATGAATTTTTTGTAACGTTTGAGCAAAATAGTTGTGCATTTTAAAGATATTGATATCGTTTCTGCGGAAAATATCCTTTTAGTAAGTTCAGCAATTCTTCATATTTTGGTTGCTTCGCTGTTTCGTAAAAATTAAACTTTTATGAGTGTTTATAAAATAATACAATTTATGAAGCTCTTACGGTTTGTTCTGTATGTTTCTCTTCTTCAATTTGATCTGAAAAATAATTAATAGCTTTGGCTTTTGTTTAGAATCCTGTATTGAAAGTTTGTGCTTTGTGTGAATTTAATTGTTTACAAGTGCTGCTAAGAAATTTCTAATATTTGATGTGTAACCTGATTATTTAAGGTTTTTTGTAAATCATTATTTTAAGGAACATGTGAACTTTAAAACTTATCTGTTTGATAAATAAAAATGTTTTCAAAAGAAGCTTAGTTATTTTGCTTATTTCTTTGATACGAGCGGAGCCGCAGGTAAATGCTAGTATTTTTTAACTTTAAACGAGTTATTCTTGTATATTTGTATAGTTGTATATTTGTATATTTGTATATTTGTATATTTGTATAGTTGTATAGTTGTATATTTGTATTATTTGTATATCCACTACTATCTCCGGAACGACTTAACCGATTTGGATGAAATTTGGTACATGGGTAGCACCCTTTGTTTTAAGGTTTTCTACTTTGGTGTTGCCACTTGGGGTGGTTCACAGGGTTGCCACCTGACCGCATTTTATTTATTCCTTCAGATATCGACCACTATCTCGGGAACGGCTAAACCGATTTCGATGAAATTTGGTAGATGGATAGTATGCTTCCTTCTAAGATTTTGTACTTGGATGTTGCCAAGAAGGAAGCTTATAGGGTTGCCACCTTTCCGATTTTTTTTTTAAATACTAAGCAATATATGGCAATATGGGTATCAAACGGAAGGTATTTTAGGCCGTATACCAACCAGAATATTTTTAAGTAGGATTGTCACCTAGGGTTGCCACGGAGCAAGGCTCGGTCACCCAGGTACTAATCCTTATGGAGTTAAGGCATAGTGGGACGGTCCCTCTTCTCATTCGATGCTCTTGTTTTACTCTTGCGGGAACTAGTACAATTGCCCTTCGCCTAATCTTTCTGCCTAAAACGAGTTGATAATTCATCAGAGAAGTTTCTCTACCCAACATTTGGCATCCTTGTTATACTCGTACATTTACATATACTGAAAAAAAAAATTGCACAACGTTCTAGTACACTTAAAGAATTACCACACAAAGCTTTTGTTTGGTTTTTTGATCGCCACATCTTCTCAGTTTTATTCATCCCTTTTTCGCATCGCTCCGCTCAAGCCCAACCCTCAATAATTGAGTAAATAAAGCAGTTAAAAATTAAGCGAAATGAATACCGGCATCCTTTTTTGAGAATTCAATTTGCGCTTTCTCTCTCAAGTAATGCATACTTTTAGGGATATGCTAATAGAAAAAGGGCACAATGAGAAAAAGTACCGCTGATTTTATAATACGTACCTTTAATTGGCATTCTTTGGTAAACTTTTTTTTTGTTTTTCCCCGTGCAATTATTTACTTCTGTCATTCTACCTTTTTATGGTTTTTACAAAACTTCTTTTGAGCTTGTTTAATTCAGTTACCGAAAATCACTTGAACCACTTGAATTTCTGCAGCAACAAAAAAGTTCACAATTATTCCAGGCACTCCAAGCTCAATTAGAGCGAATTGCTAAAAGTACTCAGGAGATTTGCAATTGCAAGAATTGTCGCCGTTGGTTGGCCGTGGCGTAGCCCAAATATTTGCATAGCTAATTGTGTGCTTTTTTTTGCTGTTGGGCGTCTTTATTTTTTCTGTAGTGTGTGATTGTTAACTGCTAGTTCTTTTGACGCTGCAGCTATCAATGCAGCTTTTGATAATTTCAAGTGGCTTTTTTTAAATCCATTTGTAGTTAGTTTTCGGATATGTTTCGGATATTATTTTTCTTTGTTGGAGAAGCAGTGAAAAATTGTGAAAGAATAAGCAGCCTGAAAGTATGCAGTGGAGCAGAGAATGAAATATATTCAATCAAAAAGTATGCAAGAAAAACTGCCGAGAACAGCTGACTTAAAAGTTAAAAAGATTCAAAACAAAGAAAGAAAATTATAATTAAAGAATTGGCCAAGTCATTGAAAATAGTATTCAATTAACTGCATTGCAAGCAAAATGCTATCAAGCTCAGGATTTCCGGCTAATTTTCATACGATTTTTTTGTTGTATAAAATTTATAATAGGTGTTTTTTTTTTGCCAGTTTTTTGATTTTACATTTCTTTAAATGTAGTAAAGCAAACTTGATCTTTTTGATTATTGCAAGGACCTGCTTTTGATAGCTTTAACGGTAACTCTATCTCTTAAATAAAGCGTCCATTTAAGTAAAGCACAAATTGTGTCAGACGATTTTTTTCGTGTTATAAAATAAAGCATCTGCAACTATAAAATTATACTATATGTATTTACTCATACAATTTCAGCACTTATGGTTTCCATTTACAATATTCAAATTAAATGCAAGCATTTGTCGCTTCCGTTGAATCAATTTACTCTGACTGCGGCTTAGCTTGTCTTTGTTATTTTTATACTTTTCCCGTCAACCTCACAACCCCAACAAATCAAGGAAAAACAATGGAAAAAGTTTGAATAGGAATTTCTCGGCATAAACCACTAAAGGAGATTACTGCAAACCATTGCATTTATAAATTCCAAATTGACAAATTTGGTTCACCCAACTAGTCGTTGGTCACTATGGGCAGTAGGTTAGATGCAAATGCAAAAGCAAAGTTGAAGAAAATGCAAAAGAAAAGTTGAAGAAAATGCATTAACATATATGTGGTTCGAATAGTTAGTGACCCACTTTTGTTGTTGGGTTCACCATAAGGGGTTTAATGCTCAACACATACTTTATATAGTACTAGCATTTACCCGCGGCTCCGCTCGCATCAAAGAAGTAAGCAAAATAACTAAGCTTCTTTTGAAAACATTTTTATTTATCAAACAGAATAGTTTTAAAGTTCACATGTTCCTTAAAATAATGATATACAAAAAACCTTAAATAATCAGGTTACACACCAAATATTAGAAATTTCTTAGCAGCACTTGTAAACAATTAAATTCACACAGAGCACCAACTTCTAATACAGGATTCTAAACAAAATCCAAAGCTATTAATTATTTTTCAGATCAAATTGAAGAAGAGAAACATACAGAACAAACCGTAAGAGCTTCATAAATTGTATTATTATATAAACACTCATAAAAGTTTAATTTTTACGAAACAGCGAAACAACCAAAATATGAAGAATTGCTGAACTTACTAAAAGGATATTTTCCGCAGAAACGATATCAATATCTTTAAAATGCACAACTATTTTGCTCAAACGTTACAAAAAATTCATTCAAAATATTTGATTTTATGTTTGACAGGTGACAATTTACTCTTATTTATTAACGACGACAATAGCCCGGCCCACATTCAAAACGACGACTGCGAACGACAACGGCGAAAAACCGAAGCTTGACGATAATTGCCGCCAAACACCGACGACATGATAATAATGAAAGCGGCAACGACAGTTCTGCATTAGCTAAAACAACAGCAAAAAAAGTATTGCATGTGTAAAAAAACATAAAACTAATCAATTTCAACACATATTTAAAGCAATTTGCATATATTTTCGATTTAATTCACAAAAAGAAAAAAAGGACGCCACGACCGTCGCTGTCAAATTAGAAATAGATCTAATCTGGCGACAGCGGCATTCATGAAAAATTCCTCTACATAAGAACATGTGTAAAAATAGTTTGACAGATGCCGCAACATCGTTGTCGTCATCTGTTTTCCCTAAGTGACAGAAAAAGTACCGAAAACGCAAAATAAAATTGGTATTGTATGTATATAGCAAGGCGAATTCATAACATGAACGTTATTTTCTTTTGATCTGACATTTCTGAGCATGCTAAATTCGCCTTGCTCTCACCTTATATGAATTCGCCTTGATGTATAGTAACTAAACTTATTAAAATCATAGCAATTAGTTTTTAAAAGTATTTTTGTAGATATGGCGATGAATTTTTTAGTCACGTTTTGACCGATAAGTCAGTTATCGATTACCTTATATAACGAAACATAGCAGTATCGGTTAGTTTATTGAAATATCGAGAAGTCCATATGAATCTTTTGCCTTTCCGCTTCGTGTCATATCCATATTTAATGCAAATTTAGAGGTTTCAGGGCTTTTACATTTTGACCGATAGCTCTGTTATCGATTCATCTATCGAAATATTGCAATGTCCAAACGAAACCTGTGGCCTTCCCCTTTCGTTTGATACCCAAATTGTATGCAAATTTCGGCGTTTTGGAGCAACCACATTCTGACCGATAACTCAGTTATAGATGAATTGATCGAAATATTGCAGAGTCCAAAAGAATAATGTGGCCTACCCCATTCGTTTGATACCCATATTGTATGCAAATTTAGGGGTTTTTGGGCGACCCCATTCTGACCGATAACTCAGTTATCGATAAAGTTATCAAAATATTGCAGGGTCCAAAAGAATAATGTGGCCTCCCCCATTCGTGTGATACCCATATTGTATGCAAATTTAGGGGTTTTAGGGTAACCGCATTCTGACCGATAACTCAGTTATCGATTAATTGATAGAAAATTTTGCAGAGTCCAAAAGAATACTGTGGCCTTCCCCTTTTCGTTGGATACCAATATTGTATGCAAATTCATGGTTTTTTGGGCAACCACATTCTGATCGATAAATCAGCTATCGATTAATTGATCGAAATATTGCAGAGTCCAAAATAATCCTGTGACCTTCCCCTTTCGTTTGATTCCAATATTGTATGCAAATTCATGGTTTTTTGGGCAACCACATTCTGATCGATAAATCAGCTATCGATGAATTGATCGAAATATTGCAGAGTCCAAAATAATCCTGTGACCTTCCCCTTTCGTTTGATACCCATATTGTATACAAATTCATGGTTTTTGGAGCAACCACATTCTGACCGATAACTCAGTTATAGATGAATTGATCGAAATATTGCAGAGTCCAAAAGAATAATGTAGCCTACCCCATTCGTTTGATACCCATATTGTATGCAAATTTAGGGGTTTTTGGGCGACCCCGTTCTGACCGATAACTCAGTTATCGATAAAGTTATCGAAATATTGCAGGGTCCAAAAGAATACTGTGGCCTTCCCCATTCGTTGGATACCAATATTGTATGCAAATTCATGATTTTTTGGGCAACCACATTCTGATCGATAACTCAGTTATCGATTAATTTATCGAAATACTGCAAAGTTCAAAATAAAACTGTGGCCTTCCCCTTTCGGTCCATACCCATATTGTATGCACATTTTAAGGTTTTAAGGCACCAAATTGCATAAATTAATTGGATAAAATAAATTTTTGGGTTAGTTGGGTCATATTAGTCCCCATAACTCCATAACCATGTGAGGTGTTGAGATTTCATGAAAATTGTTACCTATCCGAGACATCGGGAAATAAGTGTGCAAAATTTCGTACAGATCGGTGCTGTAGTATGGGTGTGAAAACGGTTCAAACACACTCACTCACTCACAAACTTACGCATTTATAATATAAGTAAGATGTTTCAATAAAGACTAAGTTCTAATTTGTAATATGCTGTCAAATATCGAGCAGAAAACCTTAAACGAGCCCCACTACCTCTCGGCAGCCTCACAAAAACCATATCCTTTATGCCCTTCCCTGAATAGTTTTCAAGAACTCAGGTGTCCCCTCGTCGATCTTTCGAGATCTTCTGTTAGTGTGCAATTCTCTAAGCCAACCAGTAAACAGGCAATATGGATGCTTTCGAAAGGTCATATGCCTCTATCACAGTTATCTGGTTCGTGGAGTACTTTCACAATTTCTTTCGATTCAAATAGTAGGTCAACTCCTGTAATCTCTAACTGACAACGGAGTACAATGGCACGGCTACACGGATCCCTCAAGGACGATCATCATTTACTTTGCTAGAAGAGCTATTATAGGACTAAGAAAAATTTCCCTGGATGGTGAAGCTTCTATAAGAGCAACAAAACGATGCCATATCAACTAGGCCCATTAAGGGTGTGGAAACGGTTAGGAAAGATAATCAATAGCTTGTAGTCGGTAGTTAAACCTATTATGACATATAGGTCGGTAGCCTGTACAACGAGGACAACTGTTTAGGTAGTCAGTCGTTATACTCCAATATCAATAAAATGAAATTAAAAAAAGAAAATAAGATAAAGCTAAATTGAATTGAATTAAATTAAATTAAAATAAATTATATTATATTAAATTACATTAAATTAAATTAAAATAAATTAAATTCAAATAAATTAAATTAAATAAAATAAAATTAAATTAAACATACAAAAAAAAAATAAAAATAAAATAAAACAAACTAAAATGAAATAAAATAAATAATATAGAATAAAATAAAGTAAAGTAAAACAAAATGAAATTTAAAAAATTTAAATAAAATAAAATAACCTAAAATAAAATAAAATGAAATAAAATAAATTTAATTAAAATAGAATAAAATAAAATATAACAATAACCATATTATAGTATATTAAATTACATTAAATTAAATTAAATTAAATTAAACATACACAAAGAAATAAAATAAAAGAAAATGAAATAAAATGAAACAAAATAAATAAAACAAATTAAAATGAAATAAAATAAAAAATATAGAATAAAATAAAGTAAAGTAAAATAAAATGAAAGTCAAAAATTTTAGTTAAATAAAATAACCTAAAATAAAATAAAATAAAATAAATTTAATTAAAATAGAATAAAATAAAATATAACAATAACCATGCTCTAAAAATAGAGAGCAGATTGTATGTCTACAAATCTTGTACACTTGTTGGCAAATAACAACAACATTTAAGGGATAGTTTATTTAAGCTGCGTATAAACAACACGCACCATAGCCTATGGCTAGACTACTGCGTTTGCAAATCAGATTTTCTACAATAGCAATACTTCACGAATTAGTCCGACAACAAATCTTGGTTGTTGTCGAAATGTTTTAATCAAACTTTCATGTAAGACAGTTTCTGAGATGGATTTACCTTAAAATGTCGATAAAGTTTATGTTTGCCAATCCATTTTAGGTTATGTTCAGATGAACCTTCCATAACCCACACATATAACATAAGCAATTCCAAGCTTATTTTTGCTTGCACAGTCCAAGATCAATGTTTTTCTAAAATAGATCGTCATCCCGCCAGTTCTGAGGACTTCCAACCCACAGTGGCAGGTTCGCTATCAGAATAAATTGTCAGACTTGCTAGATCAACAGAGACTCTTAAGTCCTCAACTGGGTTGATAGCGTTCAGTAATACTTTGCCTAGAGTAAAGGTGAATGGCAGATGCAGTCACTTGGCAGTGCTTGGGGGTGTGCGCTGTTAGGCAGTTTAAACGAGTTTATATGACTACAGGGTGCATCTCACGCCCACAGTTTTTGAATATGTATTAGTGCATTTATTTTCCAATCTTTTTTTCATTATTTTCCTAATAATTAAGTAACTGACAGCTATTATCAACTTATGCATACAAATTAAATCTAACTAATAACTTTATTTGTGCGTGAAATGTTCTCACTATAAAGCCTTCCAACGCGCAATAAGCAAGTTGTATGAAGTGTAGATGATTGTATTAAAAAATTAGTTAGCAAACTCGGTCATGCCAAACAATAGTAAATTAACTGATTGTTAGTTAGCATTTTTATTGTTAAGAACATGATTCCCACACATTGACTTCACACAAACAGTGCAACTAAGCAAACACTGCTGCATATATATGATAACAATGCCATACAATCGCTGTTGCTAGTTTGCGCGTGCTGGCGTGTGTATGTGTGTGTGTGTGTTAGCGATTCCTAAGAACTTTCAAACTCAACAGACCATCCGTTGAACAATTGTACTCTGTGGGACTTCTGAGATTGCCCATGGCTCAAAGCTTAACGCCGCTTAATGCGAGAGAATTGCAAGTGAACTCTGCAAAAGATGCGATTAGTCTAGGATGCATCTGGGATGAGTCGCAAAGCGCATCCTCCTTTGCGAGTTATGATCACTTTGTATGGGTTGAACTGTTCAAATTTGTTTGCGCATGTCGTATGGAGACCAATTGTACCCATTTATACCCGAACGGGCACGAAAGGACTAATCCACTTTCTACCCAAAAGGGTACTTTTAACTTCAATATTGAATAATAGCCAACTGTAGACTAAAGGGATTAATAGCGGATCACTCTCTCTAGAGTTTAGTCACATGATTCTTTGCAGGGAATGGATAAGCAATAAATGCATTGGTTTGTATGTGTTTGTGTGCATGAGTACTGGTCTTTCGAGTTACTAAACACTTCAACATATTTCTAAAGCTTTACTGTTTGCATGCTGCGGCAATTATGGTGTGAGAATCGCATTAATATCGAAACAATGCCTACCTATTCGGAGCTGCACGTAAAACGAGCGCTAAGATTTTGAAATTTTGAGTAAGTAAGCGAAAGAGATAGGCAAATAGTTTTCGGGAAGCTAATATCATCCGTGAAAATTATTTAAATTTATAAAAACTTCACCCTGTGTAGGGTGGATTCTTAGAACATAGAGAAACATAGAATCCTTGTAAAAAAAACAACCTGGATGTAGCACAGTACACGTGATAGAAGTTAACTTATAACTTTTCCGGGATCATTACAGGATAATTTCGGGATTTTATCGCTACCATTTCGGGATGGTTTTAGAAACTTTTCTGGCCCAGTTCAGGATTATTTCGGGTCTGTTTTTGTGATCATTTTGGGCTCTTTTTAAGATAATTTCGGGATTGTTTTCGGGACCATTTAAATCTTATTAAAAAGATGGACTTTTCAATATTTCTTTCCAGTTCCTGATATTATTTAGTTCCACACTTCGAAAAATTGTTCTTTGAACGTCTTCGACAATTTTATTTATTTACTATAAAAAGGTTTCAAAATTTAAAAATCCATTGGATAATTCAGACTCGAATATTTTTCGGATTACGTAAATATTTTTACAAACTTCCAAAATTTATTTACTCGCTTTTGTAAGATTAAAAAATCCCAATTAGGGGAAAAATACCCGTAGTTTATGTTTTTTAATTACATGCTTATTTTAAGGTGTTTTGTTAGAACTGAGGCAGATATTTAGAATTTTTGAATGTAAATAATCAAAATTTTAAATAAGTGAACTTCACAAACTTTCAAACTGTATAGATGGATATTCGAAAGACTAGTTTCGGGTATGGATTTTGGAAATTTCGATTATCATTTTCGAATAGCAAAATAATTATTTCGAAAAAGCACTTATGAATAACAAACAAAAAATTTATTTTTTTTCAACCTAGTTCTAAACTTCAGAAAATATTAGTCATTTTCCAGGTTTCATTTCATTTATTTTGAAACATTAAAATGGGTACAACGAAATTTTAGATCTTTTGCAGTTTTTTAGGGCGAGCAAATTTCGATTCGAAATACTGGTTTTAAGTTTAGTAACCTTTGAAAAAATCATTTGCAGATATTCAAAAACTCTTAATACTGTTACTAGAAGTAAGTAAGCGTACCTTGTGCATGGAAATTTTATGGGAATTTTTCCCAAAAACCAAAACAGGCCATCAATTTTTGAATAAATAAAAGTTTTCAAACTTTGTCTATTGGCAACTCTGCTCAAACTCGATATACATACTTACTATCACGGTTCCCGTTTTGGCCGAAACGAACCATTTTTGGTCGGGTACGTTGTACGCAACTTCCAAATTTGGTACGTTTTTGCCATTTTCACTTCAATGCAACTCTGACAACAATGCTACAAATATCAAACTTGCACTTGAATGACAAAAAATTATTTAGTCATATTGTTGTGTCTCTTTCACTCTCCTGCTTTACTGGCAGTAGAAGTGAAGTGGTACCACTTGTATCAACTTATACGTAGGAGTCTTTCTCTGTCATACGTCGCTTTGATATTTTTAGTAAAAGTTGTAAAGAGGTACCACTATTTGTTTGTGAAAAAAAAATAGCACCAGCAAGTAGTGCTAATTAAATTAAAATTATTATCATATTTGCCTTGGTTCTGAAGCGGAAAAATAAAGGTGGATAGGTAAGTTTTATTATCGGGGGAATATGCGCAAGCAAATGAATGGAATTGTGGACATTTTAATTTATTTATTTACTTTTACTCAATAAAGGGTATATTTAGAATAATAAAATGTTATATGTTTTTAGTTTCTTTATGTTTATACATAAAAATATGTATATCAACCCCGGTTTCTGTGTAAATTTATGTCAGCAGTTGAACTGCTTAAAATTGTTATATTGTTTGCCTAGCAAATTATTTTGGTCCGTTTTTTTTCGGTTTGGTACCAATTTTTGTACGCAAAATTTTAGGCAAACGGCAACCGTGCTTACTATATGGAAACCACGAACTTTTTTAATCCTTCGAAATATGTTTAGACGTCTTTCGAAAAATTCGGCATTTCTTCGTTCATATCAAACATTTCGAGACTAACAAACTTCACCTCTAATATTCGCATACACTGGCCGATATATACATACCTACAATTCTTTAATAAATTTATTTATAAGGCTGCCCCACCAATGTATATGACAACACTTTGCAACAGTAGCCACACTCAACATACTTAAGCTTGCCAAAGTATTAAGTCTGGGGAATTGCATTTAATTGCATGTTGTGCAAAGACATATACTACTGTGCGGCAGAGAGCAATATCAGCAAAACCAACAACAACAACAGAAATAATACCTACTATGTTGTTTAAGTGCGTCTGATTGGCTGCGTTGTTGATTTTGTTGGTATTTTTGTTTATGTTTGTTGTTGTTGTTGATACTGTGCGTTGTTAATTTTTGTTATTGTGTCATAGCGTATATAGTATATATTGTTGGCCATCACTGACAAGCCGCTCATGTTGTTATCGCCAACCAAGCGTAAGCCTCTTGGGAGCCTGCAATGCAGCTCATTTTTTCCACTCATGCCCCTTCACCCGCATACAAAGCATGCTTGCTGCAGCTACTACTATTTTAATGTTGTCAGTTATTGTTGTTATTTGTTATTACTGCCGGCATGCTGTTGCATTTTCATAAGCTTTATAATGGAATTTCAGTCTTAATTACCAACATTGGAATTTTCACTTGAACTCTGAACTGTAGTAGCGAGCAACAACTTGAACAACTTCACGTCTTTCCCGTTTCGCCACTTCGAAGCGGAAGCATGTTTGTTTGCTATGCTCATTTTCTACATACATATATGAGTTGCATTTGTTGCATACCATGTTCACACATGCTTTTACACAGGCAAAAATATGTTGACTGGTATATATGGGATAGAAAGTTTACGTCGCCTGTCGGCTTTTACTTGTGTCCTTATAGGAACTTTTTTCTTATTGCTCCGCTTGACTGCGAATTGTCTACATACTTGTCTGGTATTCAATGCATCGTCAAGAGCAACAATAATTACAACAACTAGCTAATATACGTCAAGAATTGTTGGAGCGGGCTTAAGATGTCTAGAAGTTGGATACGTATCATTACTGAATTTTAATGAAAATTGCTTGTTTACATGACCACCAAATGAGATGAGATTAAATGTGGTGATAGTAAAGAAGTAAGTATGGATGGATGTTACAGGGCGACAAATTCCATAGATAGATCTATAATAAAGGATCCCACTGCCATAAAGCGCCTTTTTTTTTAGATAATGGAGAAAATCGAAAAACTAAACACTTACATACCTAAAATACGATATGAAATACCATTAGTTTGATTTGCATATTCTTAGATACTGGGCAACTCGCTGGTTTTTGATGTGTTAGCATCTTTGGGCTCGGTAGGAGCATCGCAGAAAAGTTATTCGTCGCTGCCTATAACTGTGCCTCTGCCGCTGCTTGTAACCGTGCTTCTGTCTGCGCCTTGTGTATAGAAATCTTGTTTGACTGCCTTGCTGATATGTATGTGGCGCTCAGCTTATGTGGGTGTGTGTATGCAAGTGCTTAGCTTATTGTTGTTATTTGGTAATCGTGCTTAAACACGATGAATGCCATCAA
This sequence comes from Merzomyia westermanni, assembly GCA_949987695.1. Taxonomy (NCBI): domain Eukaryota; kingdom Metazoa; phylum Arthropoda; class Insecta; order Diptera; family Tephritidae; genus Merzomyia; species Merzomyia westermanni. The sequence goes on along the minus strand of OX465289.1, from coordinate 32,474,962 downwards.
TCGGAAAAAGTCGAAGGCAACTGTATTTCTCATAAATATACACAGTGTTTATAAAAACAAAATAAGTGATTACTCATGTTAAATTTATGTCAGAATATTCAAGTCGGTAGTTTAATGGTTTTGTCTGTGTAATCTTTGTAGTTATACTTATAGAATGCAATGCAAAAACAAATTAACTAATGTAGCATAATACAAAATAAAATAAAATAAAATATAATAAAATAAAATCAAGTCAAATCAAATCAAATCAAATAAAATAAAATAAAATAAAGTGTAAAGTAAAATAAAATAAAATAAAGTAAAATAGAATAAAATAAAATAAATTAAAATAAAATAAAACAATATGAGTTAAAATAAACTAAAATAAAATAAAATAAAATAATATGAAATTAAATAAGATAAAATAAAATAACATAAAATAAAATAAAATAAAGTTAAATAAATTTAAATAAAATAAAATAAAATAAAGTAAAATAAAATAAAATAAAATAAAATAAAGCAAAATAAATTAAAATAAAATAAAATAAAATAACATATAATAAAATAAAATAAAATAAAATAAAGTAAAATAAAACAAAATAAATTAAAATAAAATAAAATAAAATTCTATAAAATAAAATAAAATAAAATAACATAAAATAAAATAAAAGAAAATAAAATAAAATAAAACGAAAAAAAATAAAATAAAATAAAATAAAATGAAATGAAATGAAAAAAAAAAATTAAATAAGATAATATAAAATGAAATAAACTAGAGATGATTTGCTGACCAGCTCGGAGTTTTATTTTTTAGGGGTTTTAAATCGGCTTTGCTGGTCAAAAACTTTTAATCGAGATAGGGAAAAATCCAAAAAATGGAAAAAAAAAAAAAATTTAAAAAAAAAAAACAACTAAACAAATTAAAATTAAATTAAATGAAATTAAATTATTTAAAAGGAACTATGATAACAAATAGAAAAGGAAAGTAAAGGAAAGGAAAGAAAACGAAACGAAATGAAACGAAACAAAATGAAAGGAAAGGAAATTAAAGGAAAAGAAAGGATAGGAAAGGAAAGGAAAGGAAACTAAATGAAAGGAAAGAACAGTACAATAAAATAAATTAAAAATAGAGACTGTTGAAAGAAGAAAAATGCAAATGAAATTTAAATATATACAGTACAGAAGAAAAAGGGAAAGAAGGCCAAGAAATAAGTGAAATAAAATAAAGTTTTGTAGCTGAAATTCAACCGCTGGGCGTGGTCTACTTTGCTTAAATTTTGTGCACATGTTTACACATCAAACTCCACGAGTTCTTGGCAATCCAGGCTTAGTTAGATTTTTTTTTATTCCTCGTTGTTTTCTTTCATTGCTGTTCCTTTCTTTCGTGGACTATTTCTGCCTTTTAGGATTGGATAATAATACGTTTCCAATAATTTTATTTCCTATGGTTGCCTCTTCTGTCTTTTCTCTCACTAACTAATCTTTCTTTACCATATAATAATACAATTTCCATTCTGTTTTGTTTTATTTTATTTTATTTTATTTCTTTTATTTTATTTTATTTTATTTTATTTTATTTTAATTTATTTTACTTTCTTTTATTTTATTTTATTTTTTTAATTTATTTTATTTTAATTTATTTTATTCTATTCAATTTAATTTTTTTTATTTTATTGTATTCTATTTTGTTTTATTCTAATTTAGTTTGTTTTATTTTCCTTCATCTGCATTCAATATGGAATATTCTTTAGCACTTTCCTTTCTTTGACAACGTAATTGTTTTTGCACTGACTTCATTGGGAAGCGCAAAATCATTGTTTAATACTTTTCTGTCGCTCCACTCAACCAACATCTGTCAACTGCCTACGCCTCTTCCATCAAATTGCTTTTCCAAGCTTGCTTTCCTGTCTGTGTATTTTATTTTAAAAAAATTTTTCACTGCTCTTTATATACATTTAGAGCGCATGCAAATATAATTTCCCAATTTGAAAACTTTTCCTATTAAATTCCATTCTCAGTTGAGAATCACACAATTCTCCGCATAAAATCACTGACATTTTGCATACTTTCAGGAGGCATGTCACTGCAATGTTGGCTACGCACAGCAAGTGCAAGTGGACTATGCCAAGCCCCATATATATATACATTTCTGTTTTGTCCACCGAAACAACAACAACCAAGCGCGGACAAAGCGCATAACTAAATTGGATTTCTGACTTGGTGCTGCGCTCGCCATGACTTTGCGATGACTAAAGATTGAGTTGCTGATGCAGTCCACCCAGTTACTTCAAGCACTGTTGCATTTAACCTTCTTGGGGGTTCATCAGCACTATCGAGCAAGTTTTGACACATTGCCTTTACTCATGCTACTTACTTTCTCTCTCTTGTGCTCTCTGTTCAACTTTCTATCTGTCGTCTAGGATTTGGTGCACGCTGCCTTGCTATTGCCTCCATTTATAAAACATTTTGTAAATTGTGTTGTTGTAGTAAAGTTAAAAAATATAAATTGCAGCTGGCCACTTTTGTTCGCCTACATTTTGCTTTTTGATGTTTTTGCTTTGCGATTTGAGTGTTTTTTTTTGTTTTTTTTTCATTTAACTTCTGCTGCGTTGACTTAATTTTCTTCCGTTCTGTCGTTGACGTTATTCGCGCGTCGCTTTAAGTTGCGCTGTATTTTTATTGTTGTACCAATTTTATAACAAGACACAATTTTTTGATTGCAAGTAAAATTCAATTTTCATGAACACTTAACAAAAGTTACGAAAATCACAAAAAGCTGTACTGGCATAGCGTGCAAAGCACGTCAGACGCTTGGATTGCCTAGAAATTCGCAGCACTTGATTGGTTTCATTTGCACCGATTCAAGTAGTTTACTGCTACTTACTTGCTTTTTTACCCAACCCCCATAAAAATGCCTCTTCCATCAACCCAAGTGCGCCTTTTTTAGGAGAGGCAACGCCTGTTGCCAGCCAACTCTTCGTACCAGCCAAACTACTTTATGAAGATTAATTTCGCTGGTTGTGCAGTTGAAATTTGCGCACTTAATTTATTTGCTTCGCCTCCTCTGCCCTTCAGGTCGCCATAAGCTTGAAAGTAAACTTAAATAGACACTTTTGAAAGGGAAAATAAAATAAAAAGTTTCTACGCTTAATAGTATGCTTCTTCATTCTTTTTTATCCCCTCAGTTTGCAATTTAATTCTTGATTCCTCTTCAACACTCCTACAAATATTTTACACAATAAGTGCCAATGCCATAATCTCCACGTGCTCTCCCCTCCACCGCTACCTTAATCACCTCCTCTTCATGCCTCTTCAAACTCATTGATTTAATTTGCCATACACAAAAATTTTGCAAGCTCTTCTCCCATATTCAACACAAACTGTGAGCTCTTTGCTGCCCGCCAGCTGGCGCTCGCATGGGCTAAAATGGCTGCCAAAAACAAAAAGTCGCCTTATCATGCAGCAAAAATAAGCAGCTAAAATTTTAAATTACTTTGGCTTGTATGCTTCGTTACGAATTAATCGTAAATTAGGTTTTATGCCAACAAATGGCTTTAATGTCATTTCAATTGGATTTTATTATACTCGGATTTAGCTGCGTTTTATAGAATTTTTCTAATTTCATACGTTTGAGTGCTTGATTATAATAATAAAGGAATTTATGCTTAGGGTTTTTTATTGCTATTCACCTTTATTTAAATTAATGGTTGAGTGGTGGAATCTTTGGTGACGTTAGTAGGTTTGCCTTCTCATTTTAAATAAATTGAGTTTTATTAGTCGGTTGAAGTATCCGGTTATTTATTAATGAAGTAAACGTTCATATTATTCAGAATGATTGCTATAGTAGGGGAAATAAATCTTCTGAAAAAGTTTTCTTTCGAGTATTCAAAGTTTGATTCCATCTTCCACCATCCCGACCTATACACAAGCACAGCTTTGATTATACACTTATAGAGCGTAATCTTTGTTCTCCGAGGAAATGCCTATTCATTCCAAAGTAGGACTAGCTGGCTCGAGCGAGACTCCGTTGGGTATCTAACATTTTTTCCATACAATGAGCTGCCAGAGTATATCTTACCTAAACATGCATAATTCCTATTTAAATGTATTTTGATATCTTTTTATGAATCAGGAGCGGTGCATAGGCATATTTTTTTTAACAAATAGTGCTTCATTTATTTGTAATAATTCATTTATTTGTAATAAAGCATAAAGCCATAGCGCTTAACTACAGTATCTGACTGCGTTGTTCTACATACCGAAGTAGCGCAGGTGGTAAGCGTCTGAGGTAGAACGCGTGTGTTCCAAGGATCGAGTACAGGTGCTCTGTACAACTTTTTTTTTTTTTTTTATTAAATTGAATTTGTTTTTAAATATATAAAAGCTCCTTATCTTGTTTTTTTTTTTTTTAATTTATTAGATTTTTAACCTAATATTTTTCGGTTTAAGACCTCATAATATTCGAATATTCATATATATCACAACCCAATTCCATTGGAACGAAAAGCTCGATAGAAATCTCGAAATTTATCAGAGTTCGGTAGATAATTTCGATAATTTTCAGTTAAGATGATAACGTTCCTTAAAAATCAACATGAAATGTGTTTTAAGTATGTCTAAGTTGTGGTTGAGGAAAAAAGCCAGGAAAACATCATTTCATTGTTATTTTCTCCCCCTAAATGGACTTCAAAAAAGCCAGATGTAAAGGAAAAATTAAGAAAACTGCCTGTATAAAAAAAAAAAAACAAATATGGAAACCGGCGTCACGCTAATATTGAGAAATTTGTTGAACTTCCAAATGAACGTTTCATTCATTTTCAAAAGCCATATGGATATGTGTGTATACTCCTAATGGTGGAAATATTTTCTAAAGCTGGCATAAGCGTCTCGAGTGAGACGCGTGCGTTCCATGGTTCGAGCCCAGGTTCCGGACAGTAATTTTTTTTTTTTTTTATAAAATTGAATTTCTTACCTTGACTTGAATTTGTTAAGTTTTTAAAGCTATCTTTTCTTAAAACCAATTTTTTGCAAAACAACCGCAAGAAAATTACTAAAAATTTACTATAACCAAATATGTAAAATAAATGCTTACATAGTTACATAGTTTTATGAATTATTTTTAAAGAATCTACTTTTTTTCTGATTGATATAGGACTTAAGGTAAACTTATACGCACAGCCATAAGAAATAATAAGTTCAAGTCATTTACATATACGTGTATATCACAACATATTATCGAAATGCTATAAAAGTCAATATGAAATGTCTTTATACATGTCTAAATTGTGGTTAAGGAAAAAAACCAGAAAACCATATACTGAAGTTGTAACTTTCCCCCAAAAGTCAGATCTAAAGGAAAATTGCCTGTCTGTATAACCAAAAAAAAAAACCAAAATAGAAAGCGGCTTCATGCTCATATTGAGAAATTTAAGGAACTTCAAAATAAACGCTAAATTTATTTTCAATCAAAAATGTATATGTGGACACACTCCTAACGGTGAAATATTTTCATTCTATTGAGTTAAAGTAGTGGCGTCGGGGAGTCCAACTCATATTTCATTTGCTCTCCAAAAGGTAGAAATATTTTCATTCTCTTACTCATTAAGCAAATTGAGTATACACCGGCGTCGGCGCGTCTGTCCAATCTGATTTTGAGCGAGAGTTGCCCTCCACTATACTGAACTGCACCAAAATCTTAAAAAAAAATACCAATTTGTTTTCAACATATCTCGCACGTTTTATTGCAAGCAATAGTTCAAAATTAAAATTTTTAGGAAAAACACAACAAAAGCTTAAATTTTTTAATGAAACTCTATTATAAAAATGAGATTCAAAAGGATTCAAAGTCGCTGCTGTTCACTTAATTCAAAATTTAATTTTTTTTTTAAAACGCAATCAAACTTCTATTTTTTTGTAAAATTCTATAATGAAAACAAAGAGTATTCGTGGCCACTATTTTCCGTCGTCTTATTGCAAACAATAGTTCAAAATTAAAATTTTCACTTCATTATAAAAATTAGGTTCAAAAACACCCATAGTCGCCCCCTGTTCATATAATTAACAAATTCTTTTTTTTGCGTAATCAAACTTGTACTTTTTTTTTGTAAAATTCCATAATTAAAATGAGATTCTAAGGTATTCATGGCCTCTATTTTCGGTCGGGTATTTAGATACATCCTAAAATCCTGAAAAACCTAAGTCTTTATAATTAAATATAAATTTTTACTGTTCACAAAAGTCCAATATTAAAACGGGATTTCAAACCATCCATGGCCGCCTTATAATTCAAAATTTCAGATCAAAAAGAAAGCAGAGTCAAATCACTGCTTTACAAAAACGAGCTATAGTTCTGTCCTATGAACCAAATATACTTTTTCGGAAAGGGGAGAAAAAATAAAAATACACGTGTATGGGCGATTTTCATGCACAAGTCAGAATTTTTTTTTTATGTATAATTATACAATAATAATATTAATATATTTGGTTCATAGGACAGAATGTGTGTAACGCGGTGAAATAGGAAGGTGCGTCGTTGAGTTGGAATTGCTAAATTGAATTTGTAATTTTCTCCCGGTAAATGGATTACAAAAAGCACTGCTTGCATACTAATAACCAAAAAATTACAATATGGCAACCATGTCTAAACGGTGGACATATTTTCACTCACTGAGCACATTGAGTTAAAGTAACCATTATCTTATATATAAATAGACAAGATGAATGCAATGTAGAACCGTTTTCTGCTAAACTATAACTCTAAGGTATACAAATTATATATGTATAGATAGGAAATTTTGAGGTGTACTTTTATCCGTAAATAAAAAAAAATTTTAAAAATCATTTTAATATAAAAAATTTTACATAAAAGTCACACCACTACACATTCACTTATTCACACTATAGACGCGCTGTGTGTGTGTGTACTTGCTTTTTGTGTACTACAGGGTGGCTGATGAATTTTGCTACATTAAGAAACTCAAATAATTTTTTTTTCAGTGTATGGAATTTATTTTTCTTTTATTCATGTTAAAGCTAATTAAATTTTATTAAATATAGCTTAATTAGTTTTAAAAATAATGGAATTTAAATGACCCCCCTGCTCCTCGATGCATGTGCGGCATCTTACCAAAAAGTTGTTCATTACTGCTTGGAGAGTGGAGACAGGAATAGCCGCAATTGTTTCTCGAATGGATTGCCTTAGTTCATTCAAATTTGTTGGTTTTGCTTTGAAGACTTCCTGTTTGCAATAACCCCACAAGAAAAAGTCAGGTGCAGTAAGGTCAGGCGACCTGGGTGGCCAACGGAATGTGGAGTTTCTGGATATCAGCTTATTGGGAAATTTTCGTCGCAATTCTGTCATAACAGGTTGGGCTATATGAGGAGGTGCACCATCTTGCTGAAACCACACAGAGTTGAAAGAAATTCTCACTCGGCGTAATTCTGGATAGAAAAACTCTCTCAACATGCTCAAGTAACGGTCTCCAGTAGCCGTAACGGTGTGACCGTTTTCTTCAAAGAAGTAGGGCCCGACAATGCAGCGTGATGAAACTGCACACCACACTGTGACACGAAGTGGATGCAATTCCGTCTCATGGAGTATCTGTAGGTTGGAAGCACTCCATATTCGACAATTTTGTTTGTTTATGTTGCCGTTTAAATCGAAATGGGCCTCGTCAGACATGAAAAGACAGTTCAACATGTTTCCATCCTCTTCCACCATTTGAAGCATCTTCTGGCAAAATTCCAAGCGAATCGGCAAGTCTGCAGCGTTCAGTTTGTTGGCCATTTGAATTTTATATGGGAATAAGTCCAAATCTTTGTGCATAATTGACTGTAATGACTGTCTGCTTACACCCATTTGAGCAGATAAGCTTCTTGTCGAAACACTTGGATTGTTTTGTATGGCAGCAGCTACAGCAGCGATTGTTTCCTCCGTTCGAACTGAAGGGTTTCGATGGTAAGGTCTTCTGTTGACTGTCCCATGCTCGGCAAAATTGTTTACAAGTCTTATTATGGTCCATCTGCTCGGAGGATTGCCGCCAAACGTGCGCCTATACTCTCTTTGAACCGAAACTACGGACTCCAGTGCGTGATAGCGGCGGACACTCCAAATTCTTGTTTCAGTGTCCCAGTTATCCATTTTTGTTAAATGTAAAAGTCAATCTGCAAAATAAAAAAAAAATTAACCAGATTCATTAAATAGAAAAAAAGTTATTTAATTTTTTTTTGGTAGCGGCTTTCATTAGCTACCCTGTATGCTGAATCGTGAGCATGGCCGAAAAGCTGCTTTGTAGGAAAATATTAAGAGCCGTAGTAGTGTGAGTAGACTTGCCATGCATGTTTTTGTGTTATTCGTGTGGTCGGCTCTCACTGTGAGTGCGAAGAGTTGGTAGTGGACCAATGAAAAATAAGTATTCGCACTATAGATACTCTGTTGTGTCATGCATTTTTGTTTAGTTCTTGTTATTGTATTGATTACTGGCTACGATGCCCAGTGTCAGCTGCTCTCCTGAGAGCACGAAAAGTTGCTTTGTTGGATACATTAAGCAAGCAATGTAAAATATGAGCAAATATGTAAAATTCATTGCTGATACCTACAAACAGGGTTTACAAAAATAAAATAAATGATTACTCATAAGGAGTATTAAACACCGAAGAAAATTAAAGGAAAATAGAGGAAAGGAAAAGAATTGAAAGGAAGGAAAATTAAAGGAAAGAAAGGAAAAGGAAAGGAAAGGAAGGAAAGGGAAAGGAAAGGAAGGAAAGGGAAAGGAATGGAATGGATAGGAAGGAAGGAAAATTAAAGGAAAGATAGGAATGGTCAGGAAATGAAAGGAAGGGAAGGGAAAGGGAATTAAAGGAAAGGTAAGAAAACGAAGGGGAAAGAAAGAAAGTAAAAGGAAGGGAAAGGAAAGGAAAAGAAGTTTGAGGAAAGTAAAAAATAAAATAAGAGAGTAAAAAAAGAAATCAAGGAAAATAAAAATATGTTAGAGGAAAGGAACGACATAGAAAGGAAGAAAAAAAGGCGGATAAAACATACCTACAGCAAAAAAATAAAATAAAATAAAATAAAGCTTATTGGTTGAATTTCAACCACTGGGCGAACTCTAGTATATATTATAAGTCTAACTATGTTGTTGGTATATGCCCATCAAATTCAATTTTTTTTATTGAAGTATTGACCGAATCTGAAAGGAGTGGTGGCTCTGATGGTGGAATTTCAATCATTTCTAAGGATTGTTTTTGTCATATCCTATTAATGATTAGCGGTCTTTAATGGACTGATTTTTTTCGGTTAGTTGTCAAATTACCCGCCGTTTAGTGTGAACTGACTTTTATGAAAGCGGCTCTAAATAACTCAACTATATATAATTAATTTCAGTAACAAAAATTTCTCAAAGATTTCGGCCTCTAGGCAGTGCTGGAAAAAATATGAACAGAGGATTTAATAACTTAAACTAATTTAAAGTGGTCGAATTTCGACCACGGGATATACTAGTCTCTATTTTTATTTTAGCTACTTCCATGTGATGTGGCTGCTCATTACGTAATACGTCCTGTTCCATATTTCCTGCAAGACGGTTTTGTCTGTGTTTTTTACCCAAGGCGGAGTAGCAGGAACTTATGCCCAGTCCGTTAAGGCTAAAAGTGGAAGTCAAATACCAACATATATGCATTCAGGCAGCTTGTTCTCCCATTACCAAAAGCTGCTTTTAAATGGACATAGAGATGGTGAGTGTGGATTCTCTTGTTAAGGCTTTGCACCAGGGTTTTTTGGGTCTTGAAGTTTGGGCTATATCGCCCCCTCGAAAGAGTCAATCTTTGCTAAGGTTTTATGGGTTTGAAATTCTTTTTAGTTAGTTTAGTAAAATATATTGTGGGTATAGGAGAGGAAAATATTGATATCAAATATTCGATTCTTATGATAACTTATAGCATCCTTGAGGGAAGCAATAAACCGCTGTGAAAAAGGTTAGGAAATGTACAAATTATTATTTCATATTCAACGCTAAGTGCAAACCAAAAACATTAAAAATGTAAACCAATAAATTTGTTTGGAAATCCCCTCGCACGCACAGAGCCGTTAGTTAGAACAATTTGTTTATTAAATTTTCGCATTTCGGAATTTTGTTGCAAAATTCTGTATTTTCTTGTTTATTGTCTGATCTTTTGGTTTTGTGTGTGTGGTGCGCTACAAAAAAATTTTAAAACTTTTGTAGTAAACAATTCGTCCGATAAATGGGCGATTATTCATAAAAAGAATAAGATACGACAGTCTAATCATGAGTAACGATGCGATTAAACGACCCAGGCGACATGGGTTTACCATATATAGATTTGCATACATACATATGCATGACTTGTATATGGTTGGGTGAGGAAGTCTGAGCAGAGAAGCATCCTTTTACTTCATTTTATTTATTTTTTTTTTATTTTCTTAGGGGTCATCTTCTGTGCTTGTCCTGCATAAAATATCTGCTTAAGTTAGTTGAGCGATATGCTCGTGTAGCTGTTGCCGGAATAGTTTATGGGTCTTTATAGGTATATGTATGTATGTATGTATATATATATATATTTGTATCTTCTAGTCCTTAAACGGTAATCGTTGTAAACGGTCAATTGAACACAATCCTTTTTTATACCTAGTTGCGCCAATAACATTAAGATAATAAGATGCCAAGAAGAAGAACAAGAAAACTTATTTGTATTTAGAAAGAGTAGTGAAATAGGTGTAGAAAAGGACAGATACCTGAATAGTTCGAGAGAAAAACATGATTGAAATCAAGAAAGAGTTAGATTTCAAAATAAATCGGGGTGGACAAAGAACTTAAGTATGGTGAGCGTGGAAGGAAGAAAAAAATGGTGTGCCAATAATAAAACTCGAGAGGTATTGAGGCGAAAGAGTTGTGAGCGAAAAATACTGAGGGATACAGGGTAAGGAAAAAATAATGGAAACGATGCGAATATTGAGTTAGAATGACGAAGACTTGCAAACACTTTATTAAGATCCTCACAAGACGTATTCAGGTGAGATGGCAGTTTTCAGAAACCTTTAAAGCGCTAAAAAATCTTTAAAAAAATGTATTATAATTAGAAAATAGTTGAGGCGCACAACTTGCTATATATGCTACAACTTCACTCAAACACTGCCTCACTTTTGTCTTCGTTCCATTCCCCCACTCTCCCCCCAAAAAGACAACTTAATGATGCAGCATTTTGCGTGCGAAAAGACAGCAACTGTCCCTTCACTAACCCATCTATAGTAAAGGTTATCCTAACCTATAGCAAAGGAACTAACCAATTTTGGGCAGCGTATGCTCTTCGCTACCATTGCGATCTTTATCTAAAACAAGCATTTTTCATTGTATAAATATACCTAAGCACACATACATGCGCACATTAGTAATAGTGTGTAAATTCTTTTATATGTATGTGTAAGCTTTCTTGTATATCTTGCGAAATATAATCGATGTGGTTAACATTTTTTCTGCTATTTCTTTTTCCGCTAGCACATGGTTTTGCTCGGCCACATATTTTCAGTTGCTTTATTACTTCCAGGTGATTTTGGTTGCCGATGCTTCTTTCCGTTTCATTTTTATTGCTTCTTTCTATATATTTTGGCCTTAGTCCTTTTTCAGTTTAGCGTTTTCCATTATTTGCTTTATTAACTTTGCTTGGTTTGTTTTGCTATTTCCTTTTTTTCTCGCTATTTTTCTGCTGACCATTTTTCTAAGCTCGTATTTTTTTCTCACATATTTTTAGGCGTGTACGATACACGCGTGGTTTATTTGCTAAGTGCCTTCGATTTAACAAAATTTGCACTCGCTATTTATTTTCGATCAATCGGTGGGTAGGCAGCTTCCGTTTTTTCTATGATAAATTGTATAATTGGAATTTTTATGCAGTTTTTGTCTTCGTTTACCTTTTTTGAAGCACTACGTTATGTAGTGGAGTTGGTTTGCCTTGGCACTTTCGTAAATTTACCAATTTTTTCTTTATGTGTTGTCTTTTTTCGTTCGTTTAAATTTTTTTCACGCCTAGACCATCTAATTTCTTTCTTTATTTATAAATAAAATTTGTTATAGAACTTTTCTGAGTGGCCGAGGGGATGTATTAAATGATGTGATTATCGTGTGCCTGTCCAAGAATACAAAAAAGGATTAATAACTTTTCATAGAGATTTTCTAGCAATTACAATGCTAAGATAAACATTTCAAATTTTCACTTGTTTTCTTTTTTAAGCTGGAGAAAGTTGTTTTGCATTCATTATCTAAGATAATTTGTGGCTTATTCATGTATTTATATGTTTAGTGGAGTAGATAAGTATTTTACCAAAGTAAGCATAATGATTTATGAGTTAAGTGTGTAAAAATATTTCGCTCACATACTTCGTAGATCCAAACAGATAAGTAAAGTTAAGGAACTTTTTTCTTCTAGGCACTTATTTCAATAATAAATAGTAATAACAGGCAAAGTGTGTTATAAGTAAAGTATTATTACATTTTAAATTTTTACTTAAATCGCTGTTTAAAAATAAAACAGTGTACATAGAAATCGATAGCAAATTTGGTCCTTTTTTCTAGCTAAATATTCGGAAGTACAGCAGAGTAAAAGCATTCACTTCCATTCAATAGTTGCTGAGCAATGCGCGTACAAACACGCAGATAGACGGATAGCTTGCTAAGTACTGATGTTGGTTTGGTTGCTTTTGCTCTAATAAAGACGACCGTATCATTTTTACAAAGCAACTGTTACATGGAAATAAGGTCATGTCGAAATTTCTCTAAATGTTTAAATGTGTATTTCCTAAAAAAAAGAAGGACTAGGAATATGAAGTTAGCTATTTGGAGGTACTGTTAGTTGTATTGAATTCAATCTAGAACTTTTTAAGTAATCCGAGTACAAACATACATAAAGGTAGAATATCTGGCTCAGACTGCTTTTACTTTAAGGAAGACCCTAGTATGAATGTTTTTCAAATATCTTTATGTAAATAAATAGTCCTTTTATGAAAATAAAAGGCGTGAGTACCAAGTACTCGCCGAGTTTGATGTGTAAACATATGTATCCTGTACATAAATTTAATTAAATTTCACCTACGCTAGTGGTTCAAATTCAACCACAAAATTTTATTTTATTTTAGTTATAAGCTACTCCTTTCTTCCTTTCTTCCTTTCTTTTCTATGCTGTTTCTTAACTTTAATTTATTTCTATTTTATTTGCTTTACTCTTCTTTCAACAGCCTCTATTTTAAATGTATTTTATTATATAATACTTTACTGTTTCCTTTTCTTGCTGATCCTTTCCTCTCCTTTCCTATATCATACCTCCTTTCAAATAATTTAATTTCATTAAATTTTACTTCATTTGGTTTTATTTTATTTCATTTTATTTTATTTATTTTATTTTATTTCATTTTATTTTATTTTCTTTTTATTTTATTTGATTTTATTTTATTTTACTTTATTTTATTTTATTTTATTTTATTTTATTTTCTTTTATTTTATTTTATTTTATTTTAGTTTTTATTTTATTTTATTTTATTTTATTTTTATTTTTATTTTATTTCATTTTATTTTATTTTGTTTTAGTTTATTTCATTTTATTTTATTTTATTTTATGTTATTTTATTTTATTTTATTTTACTTTGTTTTATTTTATTTTATTTTATTTTTTTTATTTTTTTATTTTTTTTTATTTTATTTTAATTTATTTCATTTTATTTTATTTTTATTTATTTCATTTTATTTTATTTTTATTTTATTTATTTTGTTTTATTTTATTTCCTTTTATTTTATTTTATTTTATTTTATTTGTATTTGTTATTTTATTTTATTTTATTTTACCTTTTTTTTTATTTTATTTAATTTAATTTAGTTTGATTTAGTATAATTTAATTTTATTTTATTTTATTTTATTGTATTTTATTTTATTTTGTTTTATTTCATTTTATTTTAGTATATACTATATTAGTTAATTTTTTTTGCATTACATTCCAAAGGGTACCCACAAAGATTGCATAAACAAATCAAATGAATTACCGTCTTGGGTACGCTAAGCTTAAATATGAATAATCAATTATTTTGTTTTTGTAAACATTGTGTATATTTATGATAAACGCAGTTGCCTTCGTCTTTGCCGATTATTAGCATGCATCGTGATTAGGCAGGATTACCTAATAACAACAACAGCAAAGAACTTGCAGTGGCAGATGTTCGGTTAGAAGCAGCGACGCTTTACTTTACTGGACTGCTCTACCGAGCCCAAAGATGTTTACGCATCAAAAATTGTATATTTATTTGTTGTAACACAAAGTAGAGACTTTGACCTTTTTCAAAAACTTTGGTGGTCATTACCGGTTTGGATTTTAATCCATAAAATTGAAATAAGAAAAATATATATACTTTGCGAAATGTTATTTATGCAACTCCATACATATAACATGTCAAGGCGTTATATGGAGAAGCTACTCTTCGAGGAAATTAAAAAGTTTTTTTAAGGCTGGTATGTCTGTTTGTAAAACACATTCGTTAATTTTTTCTCTTTCTTCTATACAATTACATTTTGTCAAACACATTCTTAATTTATCAATAAAACTTTTTTTGTCTCATTTACAGGACTCACATTTTCCACATTAACCTCTTCACAAGCAGACGAATCGCTCGATACGCGAGAAAATGCCGATTTGACATTAAAATGTCGCTTCACAGATCACTACGATGCAAGCGATTTTACATTTTATTGGGCGCGATGGACCGCCAATCCAGCGCAGTTCGATAATGTAGCCATACATGATGTCTCGCTGAACTCGGGTTACAAGTAAGTAAATTATTTTGAATTTTTTTAAAATAAAATAATACCTTTTTTTCAGTTTGCGGAGAAATAATTTGTATGGTTTAAGAACTTGTATCCATTTAATTTTCTGCACTTTAATGCTTACTTTTTTCTTTTCCACAACCATCCTTAAAATTTTACGTCCTTCATACACTTCAATAAACTACTGCATTTCCTTCCCTTTGTAATCGTCTTAAATAGTTTATTTACAAAGCATACAAATCGAATAAAACCGCATGAGTTTGCAAAAAAAATTTATATTTTGCACGTTCATTTGTTATTTTAATTAAAATGTGCAAACCAAATGCGAGCGTGGTGTTGGCTAGAAAATTCCCTAGCTAATAGTAGAGCGAACAATTGTAATGAGAGGAAGAATAACAAAAGATCCATTGAGAAGAAGAAGCCATCTTCTGCTTATTTCTGCATTCATGCAAACCAGCATCTCGTAAATAGTTAACCAGAGCTGGGAAAATATGGTAGCATTACGCTCTGATTAATTACAACTGCGCTTTTTGGTAAAGATTATATTGAGCGAAAACAATATTAAAATTGCAGACCCAGTAATCATAATTCCGAGTAGTACTTTTGATTACGACAACTACAATTGTAATGTATAATCTCTACATAAAATAAAATTATAACAGGTCGATTTCTGTACATTGCAGTTATTTAAGAAAAATTGTTAGGACGGATCATTACTAAACCAATAGAAGCCAAATCAACAGCTTTTAGAATTTTTGTCTATCTGTCTGTATGTTTGGTAGTGCATCACTCAAAATCAGCTTAGTGGAGTTGAATTTCTTTGCGCCATAAACTTACTAGACGTCTAACTTAAAATGTAAGATATCTCTTATTTCGACAACTCGACCAGTTTCGAAAATATCTACCAATTTGTGGACCAAGGTGACCCAAAATGTGTTAATACAATATAGGTATCAGACAAATGGTGCTAATGAGCGCTACACTAATGATTAAAATCGAACTCAGTCTGGTATAAACGCAGCGAAGCATAGCCGAGTTTGCTTGTTATAAAAAAGTAATTATATCTTACTTATCTCAATGACTTCAATTTAAATAATTAAAAACGCAGACTTCTGAATAATTATTCAAATTATTGATTAAATTAATTTCACTATCACTGTTTGTGATTAAGTACAGTTAAAACATTTTATGTTTAGTGATTAATTAAAATAAATATTTGATAACCAAACCAACATTAATATACCCATAAAATGTACTTTCAGTCAAAAGTTTAATCAGCCCTAATCAACATGGGTTTATACCTGGACGTTCTACTGTCTCGAACCTGGCAGTTTTTTCAGAGTATTTCACATCGGCTTTTTCAAACGGTGCACAGGTAGATTGTATCCATACAGACTTTTCCAAGGCGTTTGACAAATTTTTCATAAGATCCTAATTAAAAAGTTTGAGCGTCTTGGCTTCCATTCGAATTTTTTTTAAGTGGCTTAAATCATACTTTTGTCATAAGCTGTGCTCGGTAAAAGTGGATAATGTTTCTGCCGATGTTTATGTTGTGACATCTGGTGTCCCACAAGGTAGCATACTTGGTCCGTTGCTTTTTGTTTTATTTATCAATGATATTTCTATGTGTTTTCAGTCATGTCACTTTTTGTTATATGCAGATGACTTAAACAGTTTCTTGAAAGTAAGCAATCCTGCCGAAATAGCACTAATTCAATCTGACCTTGATAGTTTATACTCGTGGTGCCTGAAGTCACACCTTCCGCTCAACGTAAGTAAATGCTTTCATGTCTCGTTTACCAAGTCTGTTAGTTTGTTCACAACATCCTATAAAATTTCGGGGCTTGCACTGAAAACAACTAGTGAATTTAAGGATCTCGGCATTATTTGTGATGCCAAACTTTCTTTCAACACGCACATTGACTTTATAATCTCGAAGTCATATGCTATGCTTGGCTTCCTAAGGAGGCATAGTGGAGAGTTCTCAAATCCTTATACCCTAAAATTGCTTTATAACTCTTTCGTTCGTCCCCATCTAGAGTATGCATCCTTTATTTGGTGACCGATCCATCAATTTAGGATTGACAAGATAGAGCGAATTCAAAAAGTTTTTCTTAAAAATGCTTTCCACTGTCGTCGCTTCTCGAACGCAGTTCCTTCTTATAACTAAGGATTATTGCTCATAAATCTTAAAAGTTTAAAAAAGAGAGGGTCTGCCCTCTCCTTAACTTTTGTTCTGGGCATTATCCAAGGTACTGTAGATTGCCCTTACCTTTTAGAACGAATTTAATTTAACGTCCCGCACAGATCAGTACGTTATTCATACATTTTTTATACCGCTTACTGTAAAACAAATTATGCGCGTAATGCTCCCATTACATAATCTATAATTCTATCGATCTTGATTTTTCTCTTTCTAAATCAAATTTTGTTCATATTTTAAATATTTATTATATTTAAATTAATTAATTTACATTTTCCAATAGTCTGTTAGAATATTTTGGATGTTCATAGACTAAATAAATAAATAAATAAAAAATATCAACCTGTTGTTTAGAACAGATAAGTTACAGCTTACTTAAAATGAAGAAATAAATATTACAAGTACATAAAGTAAAACGCATACAAATTTTACTTGCTTAACAGAGTAGTTTACCGGCAGGTATGTTTATCATATGTTAGCTCAGTAAGGAGCTGATGCGTAGTGCCCAGAAGAGGTCCTCATCACAATTCTGCGAACAATCAGGTTGAGATAATTCAATAATAAAAGCAGCTATAATAATGTAATTCCCTGTAAATGAGTTCAATTAGATTAAGATGAATACGAATATCGTACAATATATAGCTCTGAGGAAAAAAAATGTTTTTTTTTGCATTTCCTTAAGTATAAGTCGAGCTTTTAAATAGTGTGTTTACATTATAAGGCTTTCTAATGACAAATAACACTGCTCTACAAAATTAAACTTTTTGCATTACCCTGGATCACCACTATTTTTTTTTTTGCTATAGTCCCCTAATTATAAAAATGGTCGAAATTTAAAATTCTATGGATACCTTTTTGGTTTCTAAAATTTGCCTTTTTTGAAAAGGGAGATCCATTGTTTTTTTTTCATATTTTTGGAACGGGTTGTCCGATTTTGTTGGAGAAAACAGCATATAATAGCAAAGGAAATTACCTTAACATTGTTTAAATACTATTTTTTTTTAAATACTTATTGGTGTCAGAGTTATTTGCATCGCTTTATAAAAAAATCGATTCTTTGTATTTAAAATTTCCATTTTTTTTCTTCTTTAATTCGTAAAACATCGAAAGAGACGAAAACTCACAACTTTTATTAGATGATCGTAAAACTGTGAACATTCCAAAGAAGGCAAGCTTTATTTCATGAAAATCCATGGATAAACCGTAATATTATTAACAATTAAGTGAATGATGGGAAAATACGTATTTTTAATATTTTTGTTTATTTAGCTATTTAAGATAACTTTATTAAAGAAATTCTACAAAAGTTAGCATCATGATCACATGTTTCTCTCCAAATCATAGGTTTTTTAATTTGCATGTTTTCTCTGTGAAAAATGAGTATCATAAATATTTTTAATTAATAAATGTAATTGTTACTTACTGAGGGTAGGATTTCCATTTCTTTAAAATATATATACAGCTATCACAAATTGAATTTGGCTCCAATATTGGCTCAAATTCTCAACATCTATTTTACAATAATCCTTATATGAATTTTGTAGTGAAATAGTGAAATTTCTCCGCCCTTTTGCTGTAGTGTAAAGACCACATACATAACAAAATATATTCGGGTCATTTTTGCAGACAAATTTCCTACTGTTATTATTAATTTTTTTAAAATTCACTAACCAATTAATAGTTTTTTGCTGTTGTTGACAACTTGACTTTTCGCGATCAGGAATGCTAGTTACATAACATTGAATGAACTAAATGAATTACTTTAAATAGTCGCAGGCGACTTCGATTTTCAAAGGTATGTATCTTTTTTATACCTAGTAGCCCTACGCACACAAGGTATATTAACTTTAGTCGCCTAACGGCAGTACGTAACGGCATAAACGGATCGAGATAGATATTGACTTATACATATCAAAATGTTCAGGACGAAAAGAGAAATTCATTAAGCCATGCCTGTCCATCTGTCCGTCGGTCCGTCCGTCCGTCCGTCTGTGAACACGATAACTTGAGTAAATTTTGAGATATCCTAATGAAATTTAGTATGCGGGTTCCTTGGCACTCATCTCCGAGCGCTATTTAAAATGAACGAAATCTGATAATAGCCACGCCCACTTTTTATACATAGAAAACACAAAAAAAGTGATTACTCAGTACATAATCCACCTATAAGGATAAAATTTTGTGAATTCATTGAGATTGAGGCACAAAATAATTTTTCAAGAAATTTTTTAAAAATGGGAGTGGGACCGCCCACTTTTGATTAAGTCAAAATTAGAAATAATGTTAATCGAAACTCAAAAACCCTTCAAGATATCGAAACGAAATTCAACACGCAGGTTTCCAGGTATGCTAGGAATATTCCAGAAAGAAATGGATGGGATCGGTTAAGGTCTACTCCCACTTTTATATGAAAAATTTTGAAGAGGATCGTAGATATATTAAATAGGCAATAACTTTGCGTAAAATAGCTTTACATCTTTTATATTTCACTTTTAAAGTTTCCGTAAACAAAGAAATCCAAAAACTTAAAACTTTCGAAAATGGGCGTGCCCCGCCCCTTTTATAGTGGACTATCCCACAAAACTGTTTATGCCATCGATGTCAGCACGATGAGCGGAGTCGATTTAGCGATTTCCGTCTCTCCGTCCGTCTGTCTGTCTGTCCGTTTGTCTTTTTGAACGAAAACTAGTCTCTCAGTTTTACAAAAGAATGCTGAAATTCGTTGTTTGCTTTCGCCATTTTATAATATACTACCAAACCTGGTAGACGTTGTTTTGACGTTTTGATAGATAGAACACATCTATATATAAAACGTCATTAACTTGAACCAAATAAACTCCTAACTATACCGAACTGCAGCTTTATATAACCTGGGGGCTTTTCCAAAAGCTATATACAGACTGTGTCGTGCCCAGCGAACTCCTGAGCCTATCGTAAAAGTTCAAGAGCAAAACAAAACACAAAATATGTGGGCGTGGCACCGCCCACTTTTGAAAAATTATGTAGATATTGACTAAGTGACACATATATCCAAATTTCATTAATTTAGACCAAAAAAGTTCGGAGCTATGACGAATTGAAACTTTATATAGCCTCGGGGTGTGGCTCCGCCTACTTTTCCAAAACTATATACTGTCTATGCTGTACCCAGTGAACCCAAGTATATATTGTGAAAATTTCATAGAGATCGGTTGATTTCTTTGGCGCTTATGAAAGACACCCTTTTTTATATCTATTTTTGTTACGCATACAAGGTGTATTACGAACTGAAAGTATTAAAATAGACCTGCGTAAATTGGGATGCCATAATAGATCACTACTAGGTATATAATGTTCGGTTCCACCCGAACTTAGACTTCCTTACTTGTTTTTCGTTAAGTCTGTCAATTTTTTAACCACTACCTGCGAAAAGCTTTGAAAAAAATGGGTTTTCAAAAAAATTTCATATGCTATGGGAAATGGCTTGTGCAGGCTGGGATGTTCAGTAGGTAGGTATAACAGTTTCTATGAGTGATAATTTGATTTTTTTGTTTTTATGATTTAAGCATTCTAAGAACATCGCAAGAAATGCCTCAAGGAAAAAGTTTTATATATTTGACAACAAATATATATGACCATACTTCTTTCTTACGAAAACCCGCGTTGGCAAATTAAATTTTCCATACAGTATGAGGCATTTTGTCTTATGATCTTCGTTTTGCCTTGAGAAAAATTTCTTGAGTGTCATTATGGAGTTTTCTCATTTCTGGCGATGCCCGTAGTAAGCTTTAAAAATACAAAGTTGCGCAAAATATCATACTTAAATAATTTGTTTGTCAAAAACAATAATAGGCTTGATATGCAAAATTTTCGCTAGATTGGGTATTTTCACTTTATTGTCAATAAAACCAACATTTATTCATGTATTTTCACGAAATAAGGTTTCAATTATTTATAATGTTTACAGTTTTAAGACCGTGAAATAAAAATGGTAAGTTCCTAAAACCTTAAATTTTTTATGAATTTTTGAAAAATAAAAAAATTTTCGATTTTGCAAAAAAAAAATTTTTTTTTTACATTTTTATGTGAATAACTCCACAACCGTCGATCATATAAAAAAATTTTCTTACGAAGACTTGAAGAAAATTTTGCGGTGAATCCACAGGTGTTCCTCTCAACGAATTTAGATAAGTAATTTCCAAGATATAATAAAATAAATGGAAAGACCTCTGTGAAAATTCGTGATTTTAGAAAAAGAAAAAAAAAATGGTATCCATAGAATTTTCAATTTTGGGTGTTTTTGTACTTAGGGGGCGATAATACATCGAAATTAAATAGTTAGACTTCAAAGTAATTTCTCTTGTTGACTAGTGTAATATGAAACCTTGTTGCTCCTTTTCATGATTTGCTTAGGTAGCAACCATCATTCAAAAGTGTCATTAGGCGCGCATGTTGATCGTAGCCCCACTTAAGCGCGCGTGTGTAACAGAAAGCCACTTAAATTACATTACGAAGCACGTGTACTTGTAGATTACTCAATTAGATAAATATGTTATTACAACTGGGTACGTGTAAGTTGTATTTGGATAGACGATTGGAAAGATAAAACAGTATGACCGCGGGATTTCAATAACCTAAATAGTCCTCCGCGAGTTGAAGAGGGAAGCGAGTCGGCTTTTCCGGGCGAAAAAAAGAGAGGCAGAAAAGCGTGAAATAAAGGAGCTTGAGATGCTGGCCAACGGGAATAATGCCCGAAACCGGGGCAAACTCCTGTAAGAATGAGAACGGAAACCTGGTGGCCGATGTTCGGAGAGCACTCAAAATATGAAGGGATCATTTCTGTGCCGTTTTAAATGGAGAAACTGAGCAAGAAACCAGAGAAGTTGCCGAACCCGAGCCCGCAATCGAAGATGATGGAATTGACGTTCCACAACCCGAATATAATGAGAAAAAGAAGCGGAGAAAATGGGATTGGTGGTGAACGAAGGCAAAACGAAGTACCTTCTGTCATCAATGTTGGCAGCAATAATTTCGAAATAGTAAAGGACTTCGTTTACCTGGGAACCAGCATTAACACCAACAATAATGTTAGCCTAGAAATCCGACGAAGAATTACTCTTGCAAACAAATGCTACTTCGGACTGAGTAGGCAATTGAAAAGTAAAGTCCTCTCTCGACGAACGAAAATAACACTCTACAAGTCACTCATCGCACCCGTCCTGCTATATGGTGCAGAAGCGTGGGCACTAACAAAATCTGATGAGGCGGCTCTGGGAGTATTCGAGAGAAAGGTTCTTCGAAAGATTTGTGGACCTCTACGCGTTGGCGACGGCGAGTACCGAAGAAGATTTAATGATGAGCTGTATGAACTTTACGCTGACGCCGACATAGTTCAGCGAATTAAAACACAGCGGCTTCGCTGGCTAGACCACGTAGTGCGTAGTGGAAGGACTAAGTGGAGACCGATTTGCGATCCCGCGGCGTTTCCAATTGGCGCCAGTTCGCGCAAGGAAGAAACGACTGCCGAGCTATGTTGGACAGTCAAAATCGCCCAGGCGGTTAGATGACCACTTAAAGAAGAAGAAATAGTCCGACGCTATCGCTTCTTAAATATTCGCGATATTTGTCCGTGTTTCTGTTCGTTCCAGTCGAATTGTTGTCGCGAGAAAGATGTCACCACAAGTTTTTGCGTAGCTTTAACTGCTTGATAACAAGAAGCACTACAATCCATTGCACTTCACACATAAACTTATGTTAAAGGCTTGAAACCACTTATACATAAACCAATATTTTTCCAAACATAGAACATTACTTGCTTCATAATCCGCTTCGTTTGTTAGTCACTGTGTTTTCTTTAATCACTTTCTCCACCTTCAAATAACAGTTACTTCTGTTATCTCCATTTATATTATTACAGAGTATACATATTTTCTTTGCTTTTGTCTTTGAATCTCGTTTCCAAAGTAGCATGAAGACACCTCATTAAATAGAAAACTACTCCGTATACAAACGTTGGAATATTGCAACCAAACGAAAGCAATGTTAAAAGATGAGAAACAATTTGACAAAGACTACGTTTATATAATTCGGACAAAGAGTAGAAAGTAAGGTAGAATTTTTGCAGGGCATTTCTTCAATTTTCATTAGGTTCTGAACTACGTTAGGAGTTTCAACTTATCAAAAAGTTAGCTAAGCATTGAACCTCAATAACTAAGTATCGTATGCACCACCTCTGCAATTTATACTGCCTTTATGTAGGGTGCTTAACTGATACCAACATTTTAAGATTTTTGATTGCAATACTTATACACTGTACAGGAATATAACAAGTATCTCGATCGGTATATTTACTCCATTGTCGGAATTAGCTTTCAATTTCAAATCCTCAGATAGCCAGCAGTCACTTAAAAATCGATCGGTATTTCCCAACTTTTTACCGATCCGCTCAATTTCTCGATCCGTGCTCCACCAGCCGAATTTTTTTGTATACATTTTTTTTTGTTAAATCTCTCTCTCGGTGTGAGTGATTTAGATTAACACCGAATTGCCCTTATAATGTTACCAATTTCTAAACATCTATTAGTGCTACTCCTATTAAAAATCACTTTATTTTACATATACGTGCTTTTCTTAAATTTCTACTTAGGCAAACAAGCTAGAAGAGGGAGAATTTATGGCACCCCCTAGCGGGCAAAATGTAGTCCGTTATTGCTAGCACCCTAAAACCAGACCTGTTAAATGTGATTAGTAATTAATAATCAATTAATTAGACGGCTGTTTTTAATTGGTAGTGATTATTCTAATTGTTCTTCAATAAAATGCAATTATTAAATATTGAAGACTAGAAAAAATAAAAAAAATCAGAAAAAAATAAAATAATCAAAAAGAATGGTTTTGAGTGCTTTTGATTATTTTCGAATTTTTAAAAAAAAATTTTGGAATTTTTGTGATTATGTTTGATTTTTCAGTATTGTTGATGTACTCGTATATATTCATGTGCTAATAGAGAAAAAAACCAAAAATAATTTTAAAAAATCATAGAAAAACAAAAATAATAGAAAGTAATCAAAACAACTTTTTTTGATTACCTTTGATTATTTTAGATTTTCTTTTGATATTTTTTAATAATTTCAAAAATAATGATTGTTGTGATTATTTTTTTAAATAATTGGTAAACAAACAATAAGAATAAAAAGTAAGGGTAATCAATCATTAAATGGATGCTCAAGAAAATAATTTATCAAACTGGTAATCATTACTATTAGTAATCACCGAATACTCAGGAGGCGTTTGACCTTCCTAATCATAGCTGTTCACCTGAATTGCTTTTTGAAAAGCCCCTAATATTTATAAAAGTGAATAAGACTATACTTTAAGGCTATACTTTAACGCTTTAGACAATTTTTCTGGTAGCTGAAGTAGGGCATTGCCTGTAAGTTTTTGGGGCTTTTAGGCGATGTGATTCGAACATAAAGGGAACTCCTTTCAATTGATTTAGCAAACTTGTTAATTCATAATTCATAACTCTTGGGAAAGAAGCACTGAGTGTAAAATTAATATAGCTCACCCTCTGTCAACTGTCCAATGCCTGATGTTTCAAGGGAAGCATTTTCAAAAAGTTTTCAAGTCTCCCGCGAAAAGTGAAATTAAGTAAAAAATTATTTCAAGATTTGTACTCAAATAGGCGGACAAATAAGCTGGCTAAATAATATAAAGGTGGCATGAATACAAGCGACTCCTTTGCTATATTTTGCAACTATGAATGTGCGTTTTCACGCCCTTGCACTAAAATAAAAATGCAATACAATTTGCCATAGCGTCAGCGAGATTTGTAAAGCAACAGAAACACATTGGACACAAATAGTGATAACAACGTCAAATGAGAAAAAAAAAAATATCGCATTACATAGCTAAAAGGCAAAAATTCAAAGGAATACTTTACGAAAGCATTCGAAAAGTAAGCGAACGTAGCAAAGTATGCAGTCGCAATAGTCTGCTTTAAGTAAGAGCTGAGGAAGTGTAGTGCTTTTTCAAGTGTGCGTTGCTCATTTAACTGCGTTTATTATAATAGCCCCTCAAAATGATTTCATAGTATTCAGTGGCTTACTACAGCCATCACACAGCTACAAATACAACAACACCACCCAAACAATACAAGCAGCAGCGCAAATACAATATTTTTTCCAACGCGCTTCACATATACATTTTTCATTGCGCTTTGTGTCTCAGGATTTTTTCGAGCTTTTTGTTTTGCACTGCCAACCGCCTAAACCCAGCAGTGCAATGTGCTCTAATGTCGTCTTTGTTTCATAGCAAAATATGTAGTAGTTGTGGTGGCAGTGGTAGTGACAGTGACTGCTTTCGCTTCAAGGACGTTTCAATGCGCTTGAGCTGGTTACATTTCTTGTCTCTTCAACTCGCTTTACTTTCATTTTGGCTTTGAATACTCAATGCTTGCTTGTCTTGAGTGCTTGTCATTCTATCGTATTCGTTTAACTCCTCTACGAATACTTAGCTGGCACATTTGAAAACACAAGCGCTTTAGGTAACAGCGAAAGCAGTCAATTTAGTAGCTTTCATATTTTCTTTTCATTCGTGTGCTTATTTTACTATAAATTTGTTAAGAAACCTTTGACTGCAACTCTTTTAGACTGCACCTTCATGATTTGCAGCTTCTTCTGATGCTACCGTGATGGTGAATGGAGCCTTTGTTTATATTGTTTTATTGACTTTTGACTTACAATCATTATTCTTGGTGTTTTTAGTGGTTTATTATTTTTCCGGTTGATGTAATTGATCTATTCTTATATCGCAAATTGAGACCATAACTCACCTCAGCATCTATGTTACGTATACGCCATGGGATAACTAAAATGTTTTCTGAGAATTTTTATAAAATGTTTAATAGAAAGGCATTCATTCGCATACTACTTTTCGTTAATTATGATTCTCATCTTAATTTTTTTTCGTGAAATTTTATGTTCATTATTTGGAGCTTAGAAATCCAGGCGCCTAGGCATTTGAGCAGGAGCGTTTTCGCCTCTATAGCTATTTTTGCTGGTACCCTTGTAGCATTAAGAAGGACTAAAAAGCTGACTTACGATTGCAACCCACACTTCAGATGACGAAACATTATCTCTATTCCCAAGAAGGGGTGTTCAATTAATTTTCTCTGTCTAAAAAAGCCCATGTTGATAAGACCGCTGATTGAGGTGTGTTAAGGTCAACGATATCGATACCTTCAGATTTTCCTGTGAGGTTTGTACTGCTTCTACAAACCTGCTTTTATCAGCTGAATTCCCTATTAGAATTCTACAGAATAAGTTCCATCAGAGCATATCAAAGTGTATCACATTCCACTACATGCCACTTATCGTCGTCTCGTTTGCCTCAATAGGTATCTATCTTGCTTTTTCGAAAGGTCTCAATGACAGCAGGGTTTGCCATGGTAGATATGCAATTTGGTCGCTAGAGCAGGATTTATTAGCGGTCTCAGTCATGCACAGCTTCCCAAATGTAAGGCGTACTTGTTTTACTAAAAGTACTTTCTTCGCTGCTGATAACGTGGGGTATGATAATGGTGCAGGCTGATGTTGAGACCACGTAGAGCACGGACTCAATAAGTGCATGCCATAAATCACGACAGACAACTTAAGAGTACCTTTTTATGCTAAAAACTGATACTACGGTGGACCATGTTTCCATCCCAAATACTAGAGAGATTTCGAAGTGGATACAAAATGATCTGAAATACTCCTTTTTTGCCCACCTTTGGTTGATGTCACTGTGAGGGCAGCGATGCCATGTATGGCCCAGTTTATCATAGGCTCATTGGTTTTTAATCGTCTTTTTCTTATGGCGGCGATGTTAAACGACCAACTCAACAATTCCAAAGGCGGTCCCTATTATTGTCAATCTGGGTCTCTCTTGTGAAGAGTGGCTACCGCACAACCTTACCTTTTATTTCCCCACCACAAATTCAACATAGCGACACAGCTTTTTCTTTTCCTCCCACTGCGTAGATGTCGCAAGGCCCATTTGTTTTCCTGCTTGACTCAGTCCTTCACCTTTCCGATGATTAAGATTGATTAAGATTAACACCTTTACAGTTTGCAATAGACGCCATCAGAAAACCAAGCCCTTATCCGAATCTTTAAATAATTTGGTTTGCAAGATCAATTGCGGATCTGACAACGACACTCTTTCCGGTCTCGCTTACAAAATAATTAAGTTTTGGCATGAAAGAGGTTAAGATAAGCAAATTTTCATCTAGAACGTATAATTCTCGCGCCACACATCAACCCATCGTATCGTGTCTGTATTTTGAAAATGAACATAACATAAACTTGGAAGGTCATTAGACTTCAGAGCGTAACTTGAGTGGCTACTTATCCTTTGCCTATGCAAAACACTCAAAACTGGTTAACCACCTATAAATTGCTTGCTATTTTCTACTCTTACAAGTACTACTCGTTTACTTTTATTATGATTACTATGATTATTAAAAATACCTTTTCCCCAGCAATTCATATAAACTGCATACAAATCATTTACAGCATACAAAGTGGTTGCTTTAGCTTACAAATGCTACAGAAGCAAAGTGAATTCAGAACCAAAGAGGAGAGTATAAATAGCTAAATGCTAAGGAGCGCTAAGGACAAAATAATTTTGTACTCGAAACATACACAAGTGCGCTCTGATGTAAACAACCAACAAAATAGGAGTCAGCAAAGTACGCGAATACTCCATGTTGCGAGCGAGTGTGCGCCACATAAGTGCCAGGTAGCGGGCGTCAACGGAAAAACGTCAAAACTCATTTAAAACGCATAGCTAATCAAGTCAAGAGGAGCGGCTCAGTAGCTGACGCTACTGCTGTCATTGTTCTTACTTTGATAATGTCACTGCTCTTGAGCTTACGAGTTACGACGTCCAACACACCCGCTAGTGTGTGCTCTACGCTGTTGGTTGGCATTTTTCAGGGCCAACACAATGGGCAAGGCGTACTTATTCACCATGGCTGCCGTTATTATTGCTGCCACAGCTCATTTATGTAGCGCTTTTTTGTGTTTTCGGAAAAGGAGGCTTAGTAGCTGAGTTGTTGTGAGCAGACACTTGATTGTGGTTGATAGAGTTTTTGTAAGTAAAGCTGTCACTCACTGTATACCTTGCTGTACTAGCGCACAGGACACTGTACCCTACTAGCAGTATTTCGCAATGAAAAGAGGACACTCCAAATCATTGCCGCAAAGATCTTCAAACAAAGGACTGATGTAATCAGATGTTTAGAAAAGCTCGGATAGCTTATGACAGAATTATCCGCAATACTCAACGTCCAAAACATGATATCCTTCATTAATCCGTTGATGAAAAGTTTCCTTTCGTTTCTTTTAATAGACAAAGTAAAACGTCATAGGCACAGATCATTTGAGCAGTCAGTATTACACTAATACCGGGCCAATAGCCTCTGCAGTCTTAGTGGATATGCTGCGCATGTGGGTTAAGAAGCCACTTGCATTGCCCATCTCGTCCTCTTTTCAATAAATGTTGGACGCGCGTAGAATTGTAGCGTGGAGGTAGTCGCGAGCACTTTATCTTAGACCACTAATTCTGAACGCCCTGGGTACCTTTCCCGTCCTTCCTTGGCTTGGGTGCACTAAGCATGTACTCTAGGAGTCAGAGTCTGCTTGATAGGCCTGGAGGTTTTGTTTTGTATGATGTTGCAGTCTATAGTATTACTGTTGTTATAATTATCCCAAAACTTCCTCCCCGAATATTTTGGGAGTATTACGGATATTAGCAGTTCTTCGCCGGATTAAATCCTTCTCTACAGCTCAGTTTAATTACGTTAAAGCCTGAGAAAATATGAGTTTGGCAGAAACTGAGACCACCAATATAGAAATCATTTGCATTCTTCAATGTAAAAGTCACTTTGATGGTCCTGTGAGGGTTCATAAGCAAGGTTCTGGACCCCGTAATATCTGTCCACCGCCAGTTAAGGAAGTGCTGGTGATTATACATGCTGACCATTGACGCCGCTTTAGGATGATTGTGGTAGTCTGAGGTTGTAGAGTATGGATTAAGCAATGAGCGCCAAAAAATCCCTCTCAACCATGGCATACCAATACAGGTAATATAAACTCAACAGCTGATTCGATTTTTTTTCATTTAAATTTTCTCTAAACTGTCAAACTTGCTTTCAATCAGTTTGTTAACGCTTTAACATCTACTGTGCTGTTTTGACGTTTTAGAGAAACGATTTTCAACATGGCCGCCGTGCTATTACCTGTTTTGCTATGCCCTGCTCTCGGCTTTAGGTGAAAGCGGCAATCCCTCATGTATCCAGCAGCAAGCTCGATCACTGTAGAGCTAATTCTAATGCATGCTTCACCTTAACAGTTTGCACCAAACCGAATCTGATCCCTTGACAATCTTTTTTCCATAAGAAGCAGATGTGCCCTTTCGCTATAAGAAGAAGTGCAAGTAATCTTCCTGCCTTGAGCTTCGCAAAAATCCAACTCAAATAGTTTATACATCAGACTCGTATGCGTAAACCTTCCTTGAAACGGCAGCTGATTATATGATAATCTGTCCCTATCGCACTTGGCTACGTTACTTGATTCGTTAAGTTGTTGATACTTAAAAAAAAAAAAAATTGTTGTTTTGCTATTATTTTCTGTTGCTGTCATTGAATTTTTTCTGCTTCTGTTGTCGTCATTATTTTGTAGTCGTTGGTTGTTATTTGTTATATGCAATTGCAATCGCTATTGCCATAATGAAATGTTAAATGGGATATTAGCCTTTAGGCCTGACAGCTAACAAGAGCCAAACCAAAAAGCCAACAGGCAAAAACAACAACAATGTAAACAGCAAGAGCAAACACAACAGCAACAGTAGCAGTCAGACAGCTCAGTATGTTTGTTATTCAAGCAATGGCTTTATGTTTTCAATATATGTTGTTGTTTTTGTTGTTGTGTAACCGTGTTGTATGGCTTTTTATTGTGCGCACTGTTTGTTGTTGTCAATTTTGTATTTTTATGTATAAGCATAGATATATATTTTCTGCAGAGCCTTTGTTGCATTGAGCGCTTTCATTACATTTCATTGCCTTTCACATTGGCTCTTAAAAATATGCACAGACTATAAAAAAAATATTTTATTTATATTCGCATTTGGTAGCGCAATTTATTTGTTGTAAAGAAATTTGTTAAACAAGAAAAAAAATAAAACGTAAAAATAAGTATTTACGTAGAATTGTAAAAACATATTTTTATTATTTCCCCCTTACTTAATACTTCGTAGCTTCCTTTTTACACCCAACGACGACGCCTATTTATTTTGTTTTTCAGTATTTTGGTTAATTTATTTTATTATTGTACTTTTGAAGTATTAACTTTTGGCATTGTTAGGCATATTTAATGAGCGCCTTCTTTTGTTTTTTACGCTGGCTTTCATTTGAGTTAAGAAATGCCCAAAAAGCAATAAAATGCGTAGCAAATTCCGACGACTGCCACTGTGATCGATCGTCCCCATGGTCAGTTTCCGACTTCTCTTTGAGCTGCGCTGTAGATTATTAGTGTTTTATTCGTTGCTATGGCGCAGTTCAGTCTGCGTAAACGAAACTAATTTTAAATTTGTATACTTATTTATTGTACTTTGTAGAAAATTAACTATACAGCGGCAACAACAAACATTTCAACCCAAGCTTCCAGAATGGCACTAGTAAGCAAATCTTTCAATTCCCTGCTGTAGGTATTTAGTGATGCTCGAACAAACATACATGCAGACAGCCAAAAATTCTTAAAAATTATCTCGCCTAAGCTGATGAAGGTTTACTGAAGGAATTTTTCTTTGATTAATTTAACTGCAGGCATCAAATCATTGCAATATCATTAAAGGGATATTTCAAAATATATGCTTCCTAAAAAAGTGGCGTAAAATGAAAAAACCAAAATTGCCGCCTTAAAGTAAGCAACAAAAAGACTCCTAAAAAATATTTCACATTTCAAACAATTTTTACCTGAGAATGGAAATTTATATAACACCTCAAGTCTAACTAGTACAAGCATTTCCATGACAGCCGGTTCAACGTATCGGAATAACTAATCGGTTACCTCAACGAATAAAAAACAATAATCAAGAACACATTGTTTCGAAAAGCCAAAATTCAGAGCACATAATTCGGAAACCAAAATACATAGCTCCGTATGTAGAAAGCAATAAGAAAACATTTAGTTTTGCAAATTTCTGTGGAAAACACTTTTCTGAAGACCAGGCCGCATTTTTTATTCTGAGTTGTTTGTTTCTGAAAGTGCTTGTTAAACAAGTTGTCCTGAGAAACAGCATTTTTGAATTATTTTCGTCAGAACTTATGGTTCACTTGTTCTACACAACCTCATGTCGGCTAGACAAGCTGAAGTCCTGTACTACAACAACAACGTCGAAGCCGAAATTCTGTTCTTATTCTTTTAGTATTCACCGTACAAAAATCTATTGTCATTAGGGTTCAGATTCATATAATTGTGCGCCTAAAAATATGCACTGTTTGTAAGTTTGTTCAGTGTCGGTGCTAAAATTTGTAGAACGGAATGAATTGCCATGAAAAATTTTGCATTATCATTATTGTAACATCAGCCAAAAAATTCAGACATTATTCATTATTATCAGTGTCAGTATTATCCTGCAAAAAATGCGATTAGTCTAGGATCGATACGGGATGAGTCGCAAAGGAGCATGCGGCCAATGCCAGCTTTGATCTGTGTGTATGGGTTGAAGTGATCTCTTTTGTTTGAGCATGTCCTATGAAGAGACTAATTTGGTCCCTTTCATGCCCAAACGGGTAGTGCCGGACAGATTACCTTTGTTCATTTACTAGTACGGTCGGACGAGTTTATTTTCAACACCTAAAAGTAGGCTACAGAAATTAGAATCGACTTACCCCAACTATGCCTCAACGGGATCAATTGTAGCCCACTGTAGACGAAAGGGACTGATCGCGGATCACACTCTTTAGAGATCAGTCGCAAACGAATCACTTAATGTTTGTGTTATTTGGTATATAACAATTTCAGACACTTTTTTCGTGCACCTAATGATGCATTTGCACTATTTTATACATGCCATATTGACTCAGCGGGGAACCAGATCAGGAAAAGATTCTACATGCATACTTTTTACTGACTTTACATTCAAATATAATATTGGATGATTTTAGGCGCTTTTTTTATATATTCCGAACTCTAATTAGCACAAAAATTTTAATAGTTTGTGCGATATACAAGGTGGCGCAAAAGTAAGCTTCCGATGTTCAGCATATCGGTTGTGGCACGTGCAGTGTGTGCTGTTGCACCGTCTTGTTGGAACCACATGTTTTCCAATCCCAATTCATCAAGTTGCGGCAAAAAAGAAATCGTTGATCATTGCTCTGTAGCGCTCACCATTCACAGTAACCGTTTGGCCCCGACCGATTATTGGTCAAATAAATAGTCAGCAATATTCCGCGTTCTGGAGTAGTGTAGCGTAACATTGTTTATTAACGTGTATTTCGCATGTGTTTACTACACAAATGTCAAAACAGAACTGACTTTAGGGGCCAATCGCAAAATTTATAGCATTTTCTGATAGGAGGATAACTTTTGCGCCACCTTGTATATTAAAAGTATTAATCTTTGCATGTTCTATTTGTTGCATATGTTTCCAAAGCAATATAAATTCGCCCACATTTCAAGTCTTTTTCCACCGACTCGATTGCAAATACGTATTCAAATACATTATTCAACTATTAACAAAATTTCAAATCTACTCACCTTTAGCCATTAGTCTCTTGCACTCCTTGAACTACAAAATTTTGATTTAAATATATTATAAATCAAGAACAGCTTACTACAAACAAGTGGCCAAGCCAAAGGACGAAAGCATGAATTTATAAAGATTTTAAAATATCTAAATAACAGCAATCAATTATAGGAAAACACAAACAATAAGCTACGAGTATACACTAAATTATGTAAAACCATTAGGAAGTATTAAAGTGTGTGTGTGGGTGTGTGAGAGTGTGTATGCTACAGTTAGTCAGAAGCGCTGTTAATGTCCTTTCATACTTTAAATTTGACTTGCCGCATTGATTGCTTCGAAAAACTTGCAAGTATACTTAAGTCATAAATTAATGGTGTGGAAATTAAATATTTGTTAAATTGTGGTTGTTTGTGTTGTTGTTTGCTGAAACTAGCAAAAGCAAAAGAAAAGTCATGCGTTATGTACCTAGGGAAATATGTTGTTTCCTAGCACTTGATGTCCTTTGACCAGCATTCTAACAGGTATCAGAAAAATAAATATGCGATTTCTCAACTTTATACACGTATTTTTGAAGTATTTGAGTTTGACAATTTACATGTGTGTGTATTTACCTTTGGAAGTATGCACTTATGTTTGCATATTGAACTTTGCAAACATAAATTGATTTCTAGTACGAAAAATATGTTGGTTTTCGACAAAACAACAAAAAACCAATTTATTGTTTATTCATGTATTTGCATAGGAATTGACTAGTGTGACCGACGACGTAGAAGAAAAGTTGTTTGTGGTTAAGTCAACTTTTTCTACAGTTGTTGTCGTTGAATGCAAACAAAGTGCGACTCTTAGCATAGTAAGATCAGCAATATGGAGTCCCACTCAAATAAAACAAATAGGTGGAGAGTGTTTTAAGGTCCTCCATAGTTTTGGCAATATCGTGAATAAGCACTCAGAATTGTGATCAAATTTATAATTATCGAACTTACTACAGTGTATGTACCCGTAGTTTTCAATAGCCGAAAAGCAGTGTTGAATATACACGAAAGTACCCCACTAAGTCTGGCTATCCGTAGTGAAACTTTGCTTCCAAACGATGAAGTACTTTTACTAGAACCAAAATATATCTATGGAATTTCTATGAAAAGGAAATGTGCCTAAAAGTATGTAGACTTTAAGACCCTACACAGAGAAGCAATTTGAACAAGCTGAAAAAGAGATCCTCTTCAACCAAAACTACTAAATATTTTATCCCACTCTTTGGATAGCGCGACGCCTCTTTTAGTAGAGTTTTTATCCACTGGAATTTTATAGGAATAGGAGGAAAATAAATGAGCGGAATGAGCAAAATACAAAAGACAACATGGCATAATGCAACATAACATAGCAAAATGAATTGTAGTATCAGTTGCCTTAATCAATAATTATAGTTCGAAATAACTTTACATAACCTACTGTGACATAAAGCTGCGAAACATAAAAAGCTTAACATAAAATAGGAGTGTTACTTGACTTAGTATAGCGTCACATAAAAAAAATATTGCGGTACATAAGAGCGTATAGTATAGGGTAGGATAACACAAGATTCTCATCTGTTGGTTTTGGAAATAATTCTTGTGGTTTGACATTTGCCGATTATTTATTTATTTCAAAGTATATAATCCCAGCGTCATTAAAAATAACATAACATAACTTAAGGACATATCATAACAACAGACAACCTTATCAAAAAAAAAAAACATAACTAGCATAAAATAACATAACCAAGAAATATAAAGCATAAAAGCGGATTTTTTCTCGTTGGCACTTAGCAACTTGTGAATAAAATGACAAAATGAAATTTTTTTTGTTGCAATATTTGAGCTTTTCTTTTTAACTTGTAGCTTGCAAGATAGCATCAAAGTTCTGAGCGCTTGTAATTTGTTTGCTACCTTCAATTCAAAAAGCTTGTTAGCAGAACTGAAAATAACGAAATGACGAATAAAAAGCATCCAATATAACATATGAATATGGAAGAAAATGCCTTGAAAAAAGTTTTACGAATTCACGAATTTTCCTAAGAAACTGAAAAGTAGAATTCTCGGGTTTTTGAGGTAAAGTAAGTCAACTTTTTGTTAAGTTTTGAAAAAATTTTTATAATTTTTTTAATACGGACTTACACGACTACTGAATTTAATTTCTTCGATAAATATATTGAATCTTAAGTTATATTAAATAAATAGATAAAGACATGTCAATTCTACGAGGTGTGTTCAAAAAGTATCGCGAATTTTGAATTTTCGCTGGTTACGTATATTCGAATTTCGAATTTTTTGTGGCGTTATGTTGGTACTCATGTCTCTCACTTATGCCGACAAGCTCGGCCATTTTGAATGTTCAGTTAATTGTTGACAGCTGCTTTGCTTGCACGTGTTTTGGATCGTCTTCCATTTTTACGCGAAATTCGTACCAAAATTGCTCAATTGTGACCAAAAACAGCATCGCATGAACATTGCTAATGAGATGTTAAACTCTGTCCGCGACGACCCAAATTTGCTCCAGAGGGTCATAACTGGTGACGAATCGTGGGTTTATAGTTATGACGTGGAAACCAAAGCTCAATCATCTCAATGGAAGCTGCCGCACGAACCAAGACCGAAAAAAGCGCGCCAAGTTCGGTCGAATGTGAAAGTTTTGCTGACAGTTTTCTTCGATTGCAGGGGCGTGGTGCATCATGAGTTCTTGCCACAGGGAAGAACGGTCAATAAGGAATATTACCTGCAAGTTATGCGCAATTTGCGCGAAGCAATCCGCCAGAAACGCCCGGATTTGTGGAAGAACAAAAATTAGCTTTTGCACCACGATAACGCCCCTGCTCACGCATCGTTGCTTGTGCGCGACTTTTTGGCCAAAACCAACACACTAATGATGCCGCAGCCACCGTATTCCCCAGATCTGGCCCCCTGTGACTTTTTCTTGTTCCCTAAACTGAAGAGGCCCATGAAAGGACGACGTTACGCTTCTCTTGACGAGATAAAGACGGCATCGAAGGAGGAGCTGAACAAGATACAAAAAAATGATTTTTTGAAGTGCTTCGAAGATTGGAAAAACCGTTGGCACAAGTGTATAATATCTCATGGGGATTACTTTGAAGGGGACAAAATAGATATTCATGAATAAATAAATAATTTTTGAAAAAACACAAAATTCGCGATACTTTTTGAACACACCTCGTAAGTAAGCTATCGGTGCTTAATAAAGGGTGTTTTTTTAGGGGTATAGAACTTCGAATTGAAATAAAACACAAGAAAATCGTCCATCAATTTGGCTTTATTGGAAGGATAATTTTATGCCATTAATGTTTAAATATGATTTCGGGCATGTGGCCGCCGCGGCTGGCTCGAATAAAGCCAATTCTACAGGTCCAATTTTCAACCACTTTTTCGAGCATAGGGGCCGTATGTCGGCAATAACGCCACGAATGTTGGCTTCCAATTCCCCTAACGTTTCTGGTTTGTTGGTGTAGACGAGCGACTTCACATATCCCCAAAGAAAATAATCCAATGGTGTCAAATCACACGACCTTGGTGGCCAATTGACAGGTCCATTCCGCGAAATTATGCGCTCATCGAATGTTTCCTTCAATAAATCGATTGTGACGTGCGCTGTGTGGCATGTAGCGCCGTCTTGTTGGAACCACAACTCATCCACATTCATGCCATCCAATTCGGGAACAAAATAGTCGGTTATCATGGCTCTATACCGGTCTCCATTAACGGTAGCTGCCTCTCCAGCATTATTGCGGAAGAAGTATGGCCCAATGACTCCACCAGCCCATAGAGCACACCAAACAGTCAGTTTTTGTGGATGTAATGGCGTTTCAAGGGTCTCATGTGGATTCTCTTCACTCCAAATGCGGCAATTTTGCTTGTTGACGTAGCCATTCAACCAAAAATGAGCCTCATCACTGAACAAAATTTTGCGATGAAAATCAGCATCGAAATCAATCTCATTTTCGGCCCATACACCAAAATCACGACGCATTGCATGGTCTCGCGGCTTTAATTCTTGCACAAGCTGGATCTTGTAAAGTCGCAAGCCAAGATCTTTGCGCAAAATCTTCCATAAAGTTGATGGACAAAGCTTCAATTGCTGTGCACGGTGGCGAATCGATTCATTCGGGTCCTCTTCAACACTTTGCTCTACAGCGGCAATTGTTTCTTCGGTGCGCACTGTTCGACGTCTCTGCGGATGCGTATTATCACATAGAGTAAACGTAGTGCGAAAACGATCCATGGTTAACCGAATTAATTGCTCTGGTGGACGATTATGTCGACCATAAAATGGACGGAGCTCACGGTAAACTTCGCGAACTGAACCATTATTTTCGAAATAAATTTGCACGATTTGCAAGCGTTGTTCTTTTGTCAACCTGTTCATGATGAAATGGCAAACCAAACTGAACATAAATGACATTAGAGTTGCCAGATTTGACCACAAAATGCCAGTTTTATCTCTATTCGAAAAACAAACCTCTAAAAAAACACCCTGTACATGTT
Organism: Merzomyia westermanni; assembly: GCA_949987695.1. NCBI lineage: Eukaryota > Metazoa > Arthropoda > Insecta > Diptera > Tephritidae > Merzomyia > Merzomyia westermanni. The sequence continues at coordinate 32,437,660 of OX465289.1, read as the reverse complement.
GGTATAATTGTAAAAAATACCATACAACTACTTGCCATTGTGCTTGTTAAGATAAACTCGTATTCGTTGATAATTTGTAAAGCTGCAATTCTTACTTATCCACGGATACATGTTTCAAGTAAAAATGTATCCTTGCAATACAATAGGCGGCCTCCACCCTTCCAACCACATAAACTTGTATCTGATACCAATATAAGTAAGCTAAATTATAGCAATGAAAAGTCATAAAGTAATGATATTGTTGCATCGTGTTTTTCTATGTATATACATATTAACATACTTACAACACACATACTAGTATACTTATATACATAATATCAGTTTAGTTATAGGACACAAGTATTGCAATTTTCTACAATACAAATACAACTGCTGATACTCATAAAAGCTCACATAAGTGGCTAGCCACTCCAACAATGCAGACTATTTTAATTCCACTTCACAAATTGCTTTAATGCTGTTGTGAGTTTTATTTAATATTTGGTTATTATATAAGTAGTTTTTATTTTATTTTGTTATTTCTGAGAACGAGATTAATGCATGTGTGTCTACATCTCGACAAATTGTGGTCTGTGGCAACAAGAAATAACAACTAAAGTACATTTTTAGAATTTAATAGTTGGAGCATTTTTTGAGTTGAAATCTCTAGTTGTTATCTTACTAAAACTTAGTTAATAATTATTATTTTAAACAACTTTAGGACATTATATATAGCCAGCAATTCTATCAATCCACAGAGGGCCAGAAGGCGTTCAAACGCGGTTAAAAGTCAACTCTGGAAATTTAACTTTTCAAGAGATATAGTACTTAATGTACTTTTTTAGTTTGCCGACTTGGAGTAAGTAATTAAATTAATAACTTTTATAGAGAATTAAAGACAAATCATCACTGTGCATATCGTTGTAATTTTTCCTCTAATATGAATTGACAAATCAATTTAATTCAACGGTTTATTTAAAATTTCTAAATAGTTTATGAAAGTAAAACAAAGAAAAAACGTTCAAAATATACCCACTAACGTATTAAAATGTAGTCCAAGCTTTTTGCTAGCTTTAAAACCAAAAAGTAAACTGTGAAAAATTAATTTAAACGAAATAAAATAATACAATATAAAACGATATTAATTAAAATAAAATAAAACAAAATAAAATACAATAAAACAAAATAAAATAAAATAAAACAAAATAAAATAAAAAAAATAAAATAAAGTAAACTAAAATAAATTAAAATAAAATAAAATAAAAAAAATAAAATAAAATAAAATAAAGTTACATTAAATTAAATAAAATAATATAATAAAATAAAATAATCATAATGAAAGAAAATGAAGTAAAATAAAATTAAACTAAATATAATAAAATAAAATAAAATAAAATAAAACAAAATAAAATAAAAAAAATAAAATAAAATAAAACAAAATAAAATAAAATAAAACAAAATAAAATAAAAAAAATAAAATAAAATAAAGTAAACTAAAATAAAATAAAATAAAATAAATTAAAATAAAATAAAATAAAAAAAATAAAATAAAATAAAATAAAGTTACATTAAATTAAATAAAATAATATAATAAAATAAAATAATCATAATGAAAGAAAATGAAGTAAAATAAAATTAAACTAAATACAATAAAACAAAATAAAATAAAATAAAACAAAATAAAATAAAAAAAATAAAATAAAATAAAACAAAATAAAATAAAATAAAACAAAATAAAATAAAAAAAATAAAATAAAATAAAGTAAACTAAAATAAAATAAAATAAAATAAATTAAAATAAAATAAAATAAAAAAAATAAAATAAAATAAAATAAAGTTACATTAAATTAAATAAAATAATATAATAAAATAAAATAATCATAATGAAAGAAAATGAAGTAAAATAAAATTAAACTAAATATAATAAAATAAAATAAAATATAATAAAAGAAAATAAAATAAAATATAATAAAACAAAATTAAATTAAATTAAATATAATAAAATAAAATATCTAAAATAAAATAAAATAAAATAATATAAAATAAAATAAAATAAAATATTATAAAATAAAATAAAAAAAAATAAAATAATATAATATAAAATAATATAAAATTGGGATAGTATAAATAAAATATATAAAGTTTTAGAGTGGGGTTGTAATGTTAAATTCAAGCAAGTAGAGAACAGACTTCACCAGTTTCTTATTTTGTTGTTAATGTAGTAATACTTTCAAGTACAGAAAACAGAATGCTGATTAAAACTTAATTTCGTACTAACAGTATTTTGGCTGTTATTTTTAAAAATTTTTAAGCTATGGCGGAGCCTCAACTGCAGATTTTTCGGTTGCTGGTTTAGATTTTAATTTCGTATTTCAGGATGCTATTGACACTTGGCTATTATCTTATTTGTTTCCCATTCTTGCTCAAATATGCCATTCTTTTTGTCTTGTATTATTTCGATTTCTCGCATTTTAACAAATTTTCACATATTTCTAGGAAAACCTAAATAACTTTTTTTCTATTTTCTGCGAATGAAAGCATGAATTCACGCTCTGAAGAAAAGAGGGAGAGAAAAAAAAGTTTATTATATTTGGTTAAGAGTACTTGCTCTAACTTAAATGAATATTTGAAGAGCAACAATGAAAGCATATAATAAAGATTATTGAAAGAATCTTTTGACCATTAAATGATTTCCTATTGAATCTGTGAGGCAAGCTTTTAGTATGCCAAATTTCCAATTATTTGCACGTTAGTTGATCTCAACAGCTTTCTAAATAACATCAAGTTGACAGGCAATCAAAAGCAATTGTAACTCATCCAAACATTTGTACTAAAATTCGCTTACACCTTTATTTAAGCATTCTCTGAAGGTCACAGAAATTAGTTACTCTTGAAAATTTTATTCATGTCAGAACCAGCAATATGTGCAAACAGAATAACATTTCCCCAGCAGTCTTAGAATTCGAAGTAGCCCTAATCCCAAGCTCAGAAGCACAGTTTCCGCAGTTTTTTGCGCTAAATATATTTTCGAATAAAGCCTAAATATTTTCCGACTTTTTAAGCTCAATTTTATCAAATCTTCAATACGGTTTATGACTCTTATCTTTAGACAAGTGTTTTATTGGGTATTTCTTGAAGACCCCCCAATATGGGGAAGAGTGATTCCATATACCTGCTTCAGAAGCGAAATGATGACACGGAAAGAGATACTTATGTACATTATTTTGAGAAATCTATACCAATTAGAAGCTACTAAACTATATTTCAGCAACCGAAGCTTATGATAGAGGATGACACTATGGGGTAGGGGTTTCGAAAATGCCTGTTGTAGGTATACTTGTCGTAAGAAGCGATTAAAATACCCAGACGTACAACTAGACGGCTTATCTACGGATATGATGGGTTTCACTTCGCATTACCAACCTTCGCGGAAAGAGGAGATGTTGGGACATATACACGACAGTTGGGCAGGTGTCGCAAGGGAGTACCGGAACGTTCGGGCTCAAATCCGGTAAGGGACTAGCACTTTCGATAACACTCACCAAAACCTTCGCTAAAGCAGTAAAAACAATGCCTTCTAGCTACCCGAAAGCTGATCTAAATTTTTCCACTCGAAACTTGTTGATAAATGCATAACAGTTACCTATCTTCGAGCCAAAAAGATGCTACATGAATTTAGTGAACAAGCGCACATTTTTGTTTGCCCTATCTTTGCCCTAACCATGGTCTTCTTTAAGTGATTTGGTGAGCACACAGAATGACTCTGGTCTGCCTGTTATTGTTACTGCTAGTAAAGTTAAAAAAAAAAAAAATGTTTGTCCTTAGTCAAGCAAGCCCTCCGCAAAAGTTTAGATTTATCTACGTTCATAAGGAGTTCTCAGGTGACCGAAAGGATCTACTGGTGATGTTAAATATGGATCCCTAATAAACGGATTCAAATAAAAAGCAGTAAAATACTGTCATAGCTTGTGTCAAGGCAACATCCAAGAGATGAAATGCATCTTAACGGGAGGATGGATATATGAACTAACCGAATACCAACAAAAATTTATGGCAGCATTTGCATTAAAAAAAGTTAGTTTATGAAGGTTTTCATGCTCAATCATTCACGAAGCAGAAAAAATCATTTGATGGATTAATCTAGAGAAGTGAAACTTTTTTTTTTATGTTTTTCCCACTATCAATCCCTACAATCTTACACATCTTAGTATTGAGCTGCTGTGCCTTCGCTCACTCACTCCCTGTGATGAATCATCTCTATTTCCTATACTATAAACTGAAGTTGGCATTTTGTATTAATAACTTTTAAGTGCAAACTTGCTTAAACCTTACTACGTCTCTCTTCCCTCCACGAAACAAAGAATTTTCATAATCGTTAACAACGATATCACAGCGCCATAGTTTGTCTCTTTAATTTAGCTTCCTATGCGGAGTAAAGTTAAAATGTTAATCTTCAAAAAGTTTAAGCGTGCCCGTTAAACCGTTAACTTTTTGATGGGTGCGTGGAATAAAGCGTACGCCTGGTCTGAGAAAGTGGCACTTGAATGTGTCTAGACACAAGCAAGTTGTTGAGTTTCTTGTGTGCTTGCGAATAGTTCCTTTTAGAGTGGTGAATTCTTCATTTGAATCTTAAAAAAAATAAACCAAAAGTTACTTGTTTTATTCCTGTGGTTTATTGATGGTTTCCAAGAATGCAAAGTGATGCGTAGTCTCAAATCCTTATTTGTCAGCAGTGACGTCATTGTTAATACCCTCTTGCAGGAAACTAAGTTTTATCTGGAATAACTCGAGTAGGTAAAAGAGCATGTAAATTTCTGGTAGTGAATTCTCCTTGAAAATATTGTTGGGGAATTTTCGAATTCGCGAATTGACAGCTCATTAAAGGTGTGCTTAAATTTATGGCTAATTTTATTGGTGTACATTGAGGGTACTACCTTAGCTCGAATGACTCTAGTTTTACCGCATCCACTTAGGTTCCACCTGAGAAACTCTTCTGAAATTATTCCGCATTCGTCGAATCTTTTGGAAGAACTTTCGGGCATTACTCTTGTCTGACCGTGTCACAGGCATCGCACACTCCCGTCTTTTGGGTCACGTTTATTCTTTCTATACAGGCATCTATCTACCTTTCCATTTCGCTTCAGAATAGCGCCCTACAAGCAGCATACATATTTCTCCATTCGGGGTCAAATTCCGCATCCTAACAGTATTTAGTTGAGACGTACAGTGTTCCCGACGTCGTGAGTGAGAAATACGCTGTTTTTGTTGTTGTGGTAGCGATTTATGATAAGTGAAACCTTCTAGGTCATGTCACCCCTCCTTCCGTGAGGAAGGATAAGATGGGTAATGAGAGGTGAGAGGCATCATATCCGAAGATCAAACATCGAGTTGCACGTCATTACCTTTGTGCATATTAGTCGCCTCTTACGACCGGTATGCCTATCTCGGGCATATTCTAAACCCATAACCCGTAGGGGGTGTGAGAAATACACTCCAACTGCTAAGTTACATAGTTCGGTCGAAGATTGCTCTCAGAGAGCAGGTGCGAGAGCGCAGTGTATGAACTATTACTACTTGGCTTGCATTATAGAGCGCACTCTCTTCGCCGATCGGTGCCGTGTTCCCATCTGGGCTGCCGCAAGATGATGATCGCAATTGATTTGGAGCTTCATGATTTTGTATCGCATTTCTTTACCATTGTACAGCCCGGTCGCTTGCTGTCGCTTTTTATGCTGGAACCTAGAACCACAAGTGACTATATTTAGGGTCGAAGTCGAGCAGCCAAGGCCTTTTATGACACATTCCTTGTGGACATCTGCGATTTATCCGATCTAGTTTATTATAGTTGGAGTTCTTATCCGAGTCGTACAACTCTTCTGTCAGCACGTAGACGCATGTAAATATTACTTTGAGGACCTTGCTGTGATGTGATTTTCGGCTAAAACATCAAAAAGTCGAGCAGCAGTGCTTCCGCTAAGAGGGTCCGCACATTCCAGGTACAGGCCCTAATGTCGTTGTTTCCGAAAAGCTTGTCATGACCATCAGGAAAGCGAGTTATCGTCCTTCGGTCTCACATTTCTGCTTGCTAACGTGCCTCTCATTCCTCTTCGAATCGCCATATCGCTCAGTGGGCAGGCAAGGTGCTAGCGTACTTGGTAATATGTGCAAAAAATTAAGCCCGACAACGCCTTGCTAGCCCATTACATACACAGCTAGTTTTAAATTAAGTAAATTTGATAAATTTTCATAAATTTTTCAAGAAACCCAATTAGCTCAGCGATATAAAATTATTCAATAACTTTCCCCACTATAATTTTTTCTACAACGTCAGTAGCGCGTACTATTTAATCCGATTTATTCAGCCAATCAAAAAGTGATTCCAAAGAAAAAAATGGAATTCTTTTGGTTGTGCATAAGCGCCAAATACTTTTAATTACGTTAAATTTAATTAAGTAATCTGTCTGAAAAAACATTTTTCCTGTTACCAACAACAACGGAAATAGCGGATGCTGTGAACATCCTTTTTTTAGCTTCTTGCTTTTTAACATTTCAAATTTACTTAATGATTATGCATTTTTTTAGCGCTCAATTTCTTCACGCTTTCAATGTGAAGTGACGCAATTTTTTTATTTTTGTTTTTTTTGCTTTTTTGTTATTCCCCTCGCTTTTTCTCACAAATTATCTAATTATGCATTTTTGCTGTCATACACAATTTTTCTCATTTAAATTTCTCTGCTTTTCTCATTGCAGACCCGATTACCGTCCGGAGCGTGGCATTTACGATTTGCAAATTAAAAACGCCTCATACAATCGCGACAATGGTCGCTTCGAATGTCGCATTAAGGCGAAAGGTACAGGCGCTGATGTTCATCAAGAGTTTTACAACTTAACCGTCCTCACCCCACCGCATCCGCCCGTGATTTCACCTGGTAATGTGGCTGTCGCTACAGAGGATGTTAAAATGGAGTTGACATGCAGCAGTATTGGCGGTTCGCCGGATCCAACGATAACGTAAGTATATGCATAATGTTGACTTCAGTTGAATCGAAGCCGGCTGCATCAAAAACAGTGTCTGCCATAAGCAATAGGTTGAACTGAGCTAAAAAGATTTTAAGCGTTTGCATGGGTTTGAAGTACGTTGGAGTCAGGTTGTTAAACTTTTTGGTGATTTGATTCGAACCAGCCATTTAGGTTCTACGCCGAGTTATCTTTTTTAAGCTTTCTATAAAATTTAAACCGAAATCTTTGTTAGAGCAAAGCAGACGATACACTACTCTAATTTTTATATTTAAAGGTTTAAAATAAGTTATTCATTGTACAATAGGACATAGGGTTATTTTTAAATTGAAATATTAATAACATGTTTTGAAAATTTTAAGTATAAAATTAATCAATGCTAACACGCATTTCTAGAAAGCTTACCAAAATCCAATGTTGCTATGTAATCTGCTCTGTTTTTGTGCTCAGATGGTGCAGTGCCAAACTTTTGACTTATTTAGGGTTCGAATGTAGGAGCGAGAAGTAGAAGAATCGTGAGAGGAATTGGAGTACGGTGGTGAGAGACTTTGATTATGGGAGATTAGAAAACAATAATTGAAGTAGAAAACTGATGAGAGAGCGAAAACGGTAAGCAGAAGTGGAGTCAGAGAAAGAAGTAAGAAAAGAAGGAGAAATAGAGAAAGAAGAAATAGGAATACGAATGATAATAGGAGTAGTAGTAGAAGTAGAAATAATAAGGGGGAGAGGAAGAAATATGAGATATAGGAAAAGGAAGCTTGAGATGAAAAGGGACAGTTAGTAGAATGTTCGTCTGCCGAGTCTGTTAGTAAACGTTTACGCTTTTGCAGTCCAAAATATATTATTGGATTACTTGAGTTTTAATTAGAAGGGTTTCAAATAATAGCTGGCTTTAGAGGAATTTCACCATAGTTTTATAAATCTTGAAACGAAACCTTATTAGAAGAAGATCTAAAGTCCTTTCTGTAAAGGAATTTGTCCAAGCAACAGGAAAACTTACTTTCAGAAGTCGAAGTGAAAAATTATTATTCTTGGGCTTGAGCTCTTTTCATGAATACTTGAAAATGTACAGGCCGTAAATCAACAAAAATTGTTGGCATGAAAAAGCAATAGTTTTCAAAAATATTTTATATATAAAAAGTGGGCGTGGCTATCATCCCATTTCGCCCCTTTTTAAATAGCGCTCGGAGATGAGTGCCAAGGAACCTGCATACCACATTTCATTAAGATATCTAAAAATTTACTCAAGTTATCCTGTTCACAGACGGACGGACGGACGGACGGACATGGCTTAATCAATTTCTCTTTTCTTCATGAACATTTTGATATACATGTCAATATCTATCTCGATCCGTTAATGCCGTTACGTACGGCCGTTAGGCGACTAAAGTTAATATACCTTGTGTGCGTAATACTACTAGGTATACAAATTAATGTCCGTCTGTGTGTCTGGCGCCCAAAGTAATAAACCGATATCTATGATATATTCTTAGTAGATTCTTGGGTTCACTGGTTACAGTAAAGGCTATATTTAATTTTGGAAAGTGGGCGGTGCCACGCCCCCATGCTATATAAAATTTTAATCTTGTATAAGCGTCCAAGGTACTAAACCGATCCTTATGAAATTTTCACAGTAGATTCTCGGATTCACTGGTTACAGCATAGGCTATACTCGTATATAATGCTGAAAAACGTTGAAAGTATACCTCGTATCATGTTTCGTAATTTTATTTATCACGGTTCTGAAGTTAATAATAGCTGAAATTTTACATATTTTTCATTTATATGTCGGAGGTGCCACGCCCATTTTCCAAAATTAAAAAAAAATCATTAAAAGGATCATACGGTCATTGTAACTACGAAATTCTAGCATTCGATCTGCATCAGTGAAGGAGATATGGCATGTTCCGGTTTCCCACCTCTCTTTTAGAAACCTTTGGTCTAAAAGTGGGTGTGGTCGTCCACCGATTTTGCTTATTTTCCGTGGGCGCACTCTACATGTCTACGATATACCTCGTATCAAGTTCGGTAATTCTATCTTACACCGTTCTGAAGTTACTAACAGTCGAATTTGAAATTTGCTTGACTTATAAGTTGGCGGTGCCATGCCCACTTTCTCAAATTTTGCAAAAATCGTATAAATAATAAGAAAATTGAGGTAACTTCTAAATTATATCATTTTACAGGAATCAGCCAATGAGATATGGTATTTCTACCTCCTTTTCAGATAACTTTTATGAAAAAGTAGGCGTGGTGGAAAATTGATTCTGCTTATTTTCCATGGGTGTATGTACCACAACCATAGTATACCTCCTACCGAATTTCGTTATTCTAGCATAAACGACTCTGTAGTTATTCACAGTCGAACTTTCAAAATTTGTTTATTCATATGTGGGCGGTGCCACTTCCCTTTTTCAAAAATTTGTTAAATCGTCAATGGGACAACGAAATTAATAAATCAGTACACGCTGGGTATAAAAATGATTGTGTCTGTCTGTCCTTTATAGGCGGCCAAAGTACTCAACCGATCTTCATGAAATTTTAACAGGATATTCTTTGGTCAGCATAGGCTATATATAGGCCATATAAAGTTTTCATTCGTCTGAACGTATTTGGTCCAAATTAATGATATTTGGATAAATGTGTAACTTGGTCAAGATTTACATAATTTTAGAAAAGTGGGCGGTGCCACGCCCACATTTTTTTTGTGTGCTTCATTAATGTCACAGTTTATTGTCAATGTCTGTGAAACTCACAGTAGCTTCAGGAGGTCTTTGGCCACGATACAGGCCGTATATAGTAAAAGCCCCCTGGCTATATAAAGCTGAAATTCTTCATAGCTAATAATTTATTTGGTTCAAGCCAATGATATTTTATATATAGATATGTGCTCTATATAGCAAAAAAAACCTTGGAAAAAGTAAGCGATACCAAGCCTAAAAAGGAGCTAAACTGCTGTATCTTCGAAACTGTGTATATAAGTACCCGCAGAGGAAAATGGAGAAGAAGGGGAGCAGGAATAGAAAAATTGAGAATCAGAGGAGGTGTTGGAAGAAAATGAAGAGGGTAAAATAAACAAACGGGATATGGGGGTGGGGTAAAGCATAAGTAGGAAGGAAAATTAAGATATTGGAATAAATTACGGGAAGCGCCAATTGGGGAGGGAAGAGAGTACAATTTGTTAGATGTGGGCAATTAAATTTTAGGCAGGACAGCGTTTGCAGGATCTGCTTGTTATAATATATTAATTAAGTATAGCTATCCAAAACTGCTTTGAAGTTGTCAATTTGAACGCGGTGTCAACTGTCATACAAGGTGGCGCAAAAGTAATCCTCCTATCAGAAAATGCTATAAATTTTGCGATTGGCCCCTAAAGTCAGTTCTGTTTTGACATTTGTGTAGTAAACACATGCGAAATACACGTTAATAAACAATGTTACGCTACACTGCTCCAGAACGCGGAATATTGCTGACTATTTATTTGACCAATAATCGGTAGGGGCCAAACGGTTACTGTGAATGGTGAGCGCTACAGAGCAATGATCAACGAGTTCTTTTTGCCGCAACTTGATGAATTGGGATTGGAAAACATGTGGTTCCAACAAGACGGTGCAACAGCACACACTGCACGTGCCACAACCGATATGCTGAACATCGGAAGCTTACTTTTGCGCCACTTTGTATAAACCATTTGTTTCATTATTTCTTTTAAGACGTCTTCCTTCTCTTTTATCGTCCGATAAAACTTGCTCTCCTCGCGTTTTGAAGTCGGTAGCAATTCGACCCTTTGAGTCGACTGCTGCCCCTCCGATGCAATGCGACACACAGTCCCTTAGATTTCTATAACATCCGTTTGAAGACGTGCTTGTATTGATAGGGTACGACGGAGAACTATTACAGCAATTACAACATATCGTACCGTTCTTCGAATTGTTTCAAGTAAAACTTGGTGGAAAAAAGTATCCTAACTAGAAGTCCTATTACTATTGACACCTCCTACGTATACACATATTCATCTACATATTTATACATACGTACATCTATCTAGATATAGTTATATGTTATGAATTGTCAATGGGATAGAAGAAGTGGAATTGGGCTGAGTATTTGCATGACGCAAGAAACAAGAAATAAAAAAGCTGTTGCAGCATCGCATTGTGGGCGGCAATAATACCATATTAACTTAAAATTCAATTTATTTAAATGGTATACCCAACTCGCATCGCCGGCTACTGCTGCAATGCTGCTAACGAATTATTTAAAAGGATTTGCACTGCCATTATACGCAGGCTTTTAAATGACTGCTTGGTGGTCCAGAAAGTTCGCATAGCAATGGAATGGAATAAAACTCAACTCAGTACACACATTTAGGCATGTATGACAATGTGTGTGTATGTACATTATAGTATGTGTATGTACATTACGGTGACACACTAAATTTATATTCGACTAGCATGAGTGGAGAGGTGTCTTATTAAAAAAGAATATATAAAAAAAAAATTATTTAGGCAGTATTTGGAGTAGGGCCGCTAGAGTTCTAAATAAATAAATAATACAATCGTAAATTTTTGTTTGGCTTAAAATTATAGAAACATCTCCAAGTTTCTCAAATGTGATATTTCAATCATTAAATTGTAGCAGAGTATAGTAGTAGAATTTAGACAGTATAGAAGTTAGGAAATATCTAACTGTAGCTGGAAAAAGTAGGAGTCTAATCATTTTGGAACTATTTCCGGAACATTTACCATCATTTTAGGAGTGCTTTCTTAACTTTTTCAGGAAATTTTCGGGATTTTTTCAGAATAATTTTGAAAATGTTTTAGAGACTTTTTGTGATAATTTCAGAACTTTTTCAGTATCATTTTTCAACCACTACATGATAGTTTCGGGATTGTTTTTTGACATTTACGAGACCATTTTCTGGACCGTTTCCGCATCATTTCAGAACTGTTTTCGGGCCAGCTTTGGGTATTTTTTCCCATAATTTCAGGATCGTTTTCGGAATCATTTCGTCATTTTTTGAGAATATTTCGTATCTTTTGTGGGATCGATTCGGGGTTGTTTTCGTGATATATTTGAAATCGTTTGAATTTGTTTTTGTGAATTTTTCTGGATAAGTTTGGGACTATTTCGGTATTTTCCGATATGATATTGAAAACGACTCAAAACATTCCCAAAAAAAAATTTCAAAATAATCCTAAAATGGCACCGAAAAATTTCGAAAAGCATCCCAACATGGTCGCTAAAAAGTCTGGAAAAAAATCTGGAAATGATCCTTAAATTATGCCAAAAAAGCAAAAAGTTAACTTCTATCACGTGTAATGTGCTAAACCCTTGTTTTGTTTATATATTTTTTTTAAGTAAAAATTTTTAACAAAATTTTTCACCCCACCCTAATTGCGCATACATTTGCACATACATTTACATATACATATACAGTTAAGTCCGCAAGTTTAATGAAAATTTCCTTAATCCTCGTTTAAGGTAAGCAATTGAGTGCTCAAATATAGGGCGATGTAATAGAGGGTAAATCAACTGAAGTAACTGCCTCAAATGGGCGCTTACTCATTACACGCAGTCTCTCGGCTTATTGCACCAACACATTTACAAATTCTTAAGTGTAATTACTAGCGTGCAGTTTACGTTATCCCAGCTTATTTAATTTTTTGAGTTTAAATAATGTAATAGCTTTCGTACCTACCTGAAAGCTTCGTTGAAGTGGCTTAAGTGAAAATTAAATAGATTTCTTTTTTAATGTTGCTGCTTGTAGTCTATGGATTATATTGGTTTAATCACTTATCAATATACTGCAGTGTATCACTAAGATTTTTATGGAGAGCTCAAATTGATTTTATTTCTTAAACAATTAATAGAGAACTCACAACCTTAGAAACAACTCATTCTGATTGCCTTATAGGAGCTTGTCAGAGCAGGCTATCGAAATAGCCCTGCTGGCAAAAGAAGTTGAAGTCTCAGCAAGGTGATGTTTACAAGGTAGCGAGATCGGGGTTATCGCGCTTGTTTAGTGTTGTAGTCGTCCTTACTGAAAATATGGCGACGGATCAAAAACAACAAAGGATCAGAATAAGATCGAGATTAGGGTTAGCAGAAACTAACTACATCGTAGTTTTATACGTTGGCCATTAAACTTATCTTAAAAGCTTCTGAATTTTCCTCATTGACATCACAACCCCAAAACCAGTCCTTATTTGGGAATGTGCTGTTACTCCGTTGATTTCGTAATTTCTTTGCTGTTTAGTTGAACAAATTTATTAACTCTTTTTATCAGAATCTGTAACCGCGTTCTTGAGTCACTTAAAACTTTTTTAATTAGATGCAAATACCTAGCCTCGTTGTGGTTTTTGCCAATTTTTCCCTCTTCACATCGCTGTTTTCTTAGTGTACATATTTTATTTTCCTTTCTGTGAATTCTTTATTATCCCTCTTTATTTTGTTAGCTTCACATGCACCATCGTTTTTTCCAAATTTTATCTCTTAGTTAGTCGTTTTTATTTCCAATGAATTCAAGAAATAAATTCTTATTAAACAGCTTAATACCCCCTACCGTGTCAGCCCCCAAAGAGTATGCTTCTTTTATGCATTATATATATGTATCTGGATGTATGTGTGACACTTGCTTTTGTCTGTGCGTGTGTGTATGCATGCATTACCAAGCCCTGCAAAAAATCGTGTGCCTAATCTCTAAAGAGAGTGATCCGCGATTAATCCCTGTAGTTTAAAGGTGGCTTTAGTTCAATATACATAAGTAAATTTTTATATGTCTAGCATACTTATAGGGGTGTAAGTCAATTTTAGTTTTTGTAGCAACTTGTAGGAGTAAAAAGTATCCGTTTTGGTAGAAGTTGGATAAGTCCTTTCGTGCCCGTTCGGGTATAAATGGGTACAATTGGTGTCTCGATAGGATACCTCAAAGAAATGTGAACAGTTCACCCCATACAAAGTGATCATAACTCGCATGAGTCGCATCCTCCTTTGCGACTCATCCTGAATGCAACCCAGACTAATCCCATTTTTTGCAGGGTGGTAATGCCATCTACGACTGTCTTGTCATGCAATCCTCAAATATTTACGACACAGTTCATTGTGGTTGCTTGCCAAAAAACCAGCGGTAATATTCAACAAAGTAAAATAGAGAAAAAACCAAATTAAGAGGTAAAAAGAGTGATTTTTTCTTATCTATATAAAGAGAAAGAAACCGAATGTGAAATTAAACTTACGGTACAACTGCGTTCGACAAAACGAACTACCAGTGCATTACCGTTTAAAAAACGTATGCAGCTAACAAGTAGGAAATAACCACGGATGACTTTGACAAAGGAAAGAAAAGTGCAAAGAAAGATATGCGCAAATTAACTGAGAACGTTTTTCGTCACATTTGATTCACGTAGGGATGTGATCTAAGTCGTAAAAATCGATAACCCAATAATCGACTGTCTTGCTTAGAGATAAATTGTTTTTAAAGAAGTTATCTGTTTTGTTCATAAATCGATTTTTTTTCGCAAAATACCCATTCGATGTATGTATTAGTATAACTATATTGCGTGTAATTAAATCAAGTGAAATTTTAAATTTACTTAATTATAAGGGAAATGTGGTTTTAGCTGTAGTGTTCTTCATTTATCGGATAGAACTGTTTACAAATATCGATTTAAAATGTTTAATTCTTATAAATGATTTATTAAAAATTGATATTTGTTATTAATAAAATCGATCAATCAAAAAAAATCGACTATTTACTCACTACCATATTATGTTTGGTCGATTTAGCCATGTCCGTCTGTCTGTTTGAACGCAAACTAGTCCCTCAGTTTTAGAGATATCTCGCTGAAATTTGGTATGAGGCCGTCATTTTGTAATATAATTATCATTTATAGGAACCAAAAAGTTCGAATCAATGCAACGCATAGCTCCCATACAATCGATTGTTCCGATAAACGGGTTTTGACCTATAAATCTTGCAATGAAAGAGTTAGGAACTTAAACTTTTGCTGATCTATTACATATTATAGATGTAAAGTGGCTAGTGAAAATCGGATAGAGTTTGGGCCCACAAAATATATAGCTCCCATACAATCGATTTCTCGGATAAATGGGGTTTAGGTTTTAGCTGTTGCAAGTTAATAGCGAGGAACACAAAATTTGGTAGTTACAGAACTTATTACAAATGTTATGTGTGTAGTGAAAATCATCAAGAGTGGACTAATATCTCATATAACCCCCATACAACAAATTTTTCCGATAAGAGGGGCTTGGGCTATGCATCTTTAAAATAACAGGGTAAGACTATCATATTTTTTAGAGTTGGTACTTATTGTAAGTAATCGGACACTTAAAACCGGGATGCGTATTTGTGAAAAGTATGAAGCTTTTGGCACAGCCGAAGACAGCGCTTTCCTTACTTGTTTGGTCTTGTTTAAAATTAAACTTTTTTGTTTACAAACTGTGCTACAATATTTTCCAACCCACCATAATGTTTGCGTACATATATATGTATGCATTTCTATATTTTATTTCTTGATATTTAAGTATATTATTTTATTGTAAAAATTGGTTTACAGAAAAAAACACGGTTTTTTAATTTCTTGTAAAATACACCAGACCTCAAGCCGGCTAACTAAAAAGTTAAATAAATTAGAAAGGTCGCCAGAAACTAAGAGTAAATTTTTAGACTTAAAAATAATAATTCATTTACTCCCTTTTCATACCTTCACTCGCTATTCTCTTTTTGCAGCTGGTATCGTGAAGGCACCAACACACCGTTACAAGCTACAGTCCGTACGGGCGGCTCCAAAGATCAGCCTACAAATGCGACACTAACTTTGCAACCGCGACGTGAAGACGATGGCGCCAAATATAAATGTGTCGTACGAAATCGTGCAATGAACGACGGTCAAAGGCTGGAGACAACCGCAACTCTAAATGTCAACTGTAAGTCAAAAGTTATAAATTTTTTTGTTGCGCTTTCATTTGGTTAGCGAGATCTTGTTTGAAATGAAATCGAAAGAATTACTCTACAAATAACGAAACTACTTTGGAAATATTGCAAAAAATCAAAGAACGTGAACTAAAAAGATTACACTGCGTTACAAAAACAAGCTTTAGTTCTGTCCTATGAACCAAATATACTTGCCCGGAAAGGGGAGTAAAAATAAAAATACACGTGTATCGGCGATTTTCATGTACACGTCAGAATTTTTTTTTATGTATAAAGTATAAAGGTCGCAGTGTCCGTCTGTCCGCCTGTTTCAGGCAGTTTGATTCACAATGCTATCGAAATAATTAAAACTTGAAGGTTTATTACACCGCGTTACACACATTCTGTCCTATAAACCAAATATACTTTTTCGGAAAAGAGAGAAAAAATTAAAATACACGTGTATCGGCGATTTTCATGTACACGTCAGAATTTTTTTTTTTATGAATAAAGTATAAAGGTCGCAGTGTCCGTCTGTCCGCCTGTGTGAAAGACTTTGGATTGATTTTTAACCCTTTTTCCGTGATCCAATCGAGCTGAATTTTTGCAGGCAGACTCGTGGAAATGTCAATTCTCAGATTTTCCTGATTTTTTTTTTTTAAATGGTTATCGGATTTTTGGAACGGTTTCAGCTCATTAAAAAACCGAATTTTTCTTATTAATTTTGGTACATTACAATTAAAAATTAAAATTGTTACATTAAAAATTTCAATGCTTTTAAAGAAACTCAGGCCTTTTCTTTCAATATTGAAAACAAAGTCCATTACAAAACTAAGTATCAGAAAATATCCAATAAGAATTAAACTTCTTCTAACACCTACATCACTCTGGTCCAACCCTGTGGAAACTGCGCGTTTCATCGGACTTCCGTTAGAAGAGCCTGATGACAATTTAGAGTGATCGAGCCCATTGGGCAGGGCGAAGCACTGTTAACAACAACAACAACAACAACATCATTAATTTTTTTTCATTGTTCTCACACTTCTCTCCTTTGATGTCACAAAATTAAAATTTCTTAATTAGTCTTCCATGGTTTCACAAGAAAACTCCCACTGAATTTAAATCAATTGCTTTCTCTTAAATGAATTGGCTATCTGTTAACAGCTATCAGTTTACACCCCCAAAACATGCAAACACGATATTCATTGCACACATTGATTCCGTACGCACATCGTATGTAGATTAGCTACCCTGAGAGCTTCTCTCCCTACCAAGTTTTTTACTGTACTAGGCACTGACGCATTTGAAAACTAAATTTTATAATGTCAAGCATAGATTTTTTTGGCTTTTTGCTCTTCAGTGGTCTTATACTGAATTTCATTGAAATGCTTTAGTCAGTAAAATTGCGTTTTGTATGATACCTTTTGCTGGGGAGTCTATTGAAGAAGGATCTTTTCAAATATTCTCTTTTTCGTAGATTCGTATTTTAAAATTTATTTATTAATAAAAAAAAATGTAATATAATAAAAAAGGAATTATGGGAAATCTTACAACGATCAAGCTGCCTTTTTCGAAGAAGTCTGATTCATATTTTAGTGACAGTTTTTAAGATGCTTTTGAGCTGGAAAATTAACTATCCAGAACTGCTTTTAACAAGAGACCTCATACTAAAATAAATCAAAATAAAATTAAAGAACACAAACGTGTGGAAGCTTATAATACCTTAATGTTCAAATAGAGTTAAGTTTATTGAAATTTTTGTTACATAATTAACCGGCTGCGCTTACTTCAACCTTGAAGATAAAAATATTTTCTCTGCCACACCCTGCACTTATCTCCAGGCGCCTAAAGGTATGCTTTAGTAAGCTGTTACAAAGAATTCACAAAGCCAAAATAGTGGCGAAACTATCAATTCCCTGTAAGGAAATTAAACGCTGCACCTGCTTGTAGAACACTTAAAGTCACTGCGTCTTGAGTCAAAATTGATAAAAAAAAGTTTAAGTAATTTTACTATAAAACTTACATTTTCTTGGGTAGCTTAGTCTGCAGTGAAGCAAAATGAATATTTTTATTGTTCTGTGAAACAGAGTGTCATATTTTTTAACGGATTTTTTTTACCAAATTTTTTAGTTTTGGCATATCCTATAATCTGCTCTCTGTGCCTAAAGGTATGCTTTATCTAAGTTTATATCACCTTGTTTTAAGTAACGTCCATAACTAAAAAAAAGTGATCGTGTTTATGCTAATTTCAACAAGTATCAAATTAAATGTGGTTCAATGATTCATAATATGAGATAAACTATTTTTAAAAGTTTAAATTAGATTTTATAATTATATGGTGTTAGATTTTTGAGCTTCTATAGGTTTTCAAACAACTGGTATGAAAAACGGTTTTAAATTCTAAACTCGCTATAAAATAAATATCTAAAAGCGCCATAAATATATAAACCCACAAATTTCTTTACGACTAAAAGTATGCAGCATTCTGCCATAGATCTGTTAGATGGCTGTCAATTCCAATTGAGTTGGAAGGACATTGTTTGCCTAGAAAAATCTTTAAAATGTACACATCTTTTTTGATAACGCTTAAAAGTATGCAGCATTCAGTATCAGATCTATACATCGAAATTGAATATCAGCTGAAAGGATAAACCTGAAAAATGCGATTAGTCTAGGAAGAGACCGGATTAAGTGGCAAAGAAGCACTCAGCCCTTTGGTTTGAGCATGTCATATGACTAGAATTATTGTGCCCTTTCATGCCAAAAAGCGGTAAGTGTCGGACGGATTTTTTTTGATACCCTACGGCTACGGTCCGGGAAGTTTACTTTCAACACCTTAAAATAGGCTACGCAAATTAAAATCAACTTAAATGAACTATGCTAGTATTGGAGGAGTTGGGATCAATCACAGCCCACTGCAGACGAAAGTATTGATCACGGATCACTCTCT
Source organism: Merzomyia westermanni (assembly GCA_949987695.1). Lineage (NCBI taxonomy): Eukaryota > Metazoa > Arthropoda > Insecta > Diptera > Tephritidae > Merzomyia > Merzomyia westermanni. Next base: position 32,418,779 of record OX465289.1, on the reverse strand, counting down.
TTAGAGGTCAGTCACAGGGAATAGACACCGTCTTCACCAATTGCGATCGCATACACTAACGGCGCTAGCTCAAAACATTAATCGATTAAGTTATACCCTCTGCCCCTCCACTTTTCGGAACTAGTGAAAATCAATATCTACTACGGGCAAATTTTAATATATAAACATTACTTGCTTTAATTAAACTCCACTATCGCTGAACAAAATTACTATAAAAGTGATTGCGCCTTTACATGGACAAGTATTTTTTTATTGTTTGCATTCATGCCACTTTTCGCCCATCAATAACAATTATTATTTCATATAGTTTGGTCTTTCTGTTGGTACAAAACGTTTGTGGGTGTTAATAGTTTTTCACCTCTACCGACAAAGATAATATATTTTTGTCCAACACAAAATTGCTGGTAGTTAAATTAATAATTGAGCATAAATTATAAACTGGCATATGTTATTTAAATAAATTTTACTTTGTATATGAGCATGTTTATATGAAATAGTAAATTGTACGCTTTGTAATCGAGCTTTTGGTGTCAATATAGTTTGCTGAGTAATTTGTTATTGAATGCAATTTACTTCTAGAGCGAATCGTTCTTAATTACTTTGATGATTAATACATTAATAATTGTTCAACATTATCATTCCTTTTCTCTTCAACACATTATCCAACTAAGTGTTAGTTTCCCCCTCCTCTTTTCTCCGAGTCGGGCATCGTTAAAACACCTCATGAGTCGAAGCTTCTTTGTATATTCGTGTACCAAGGCCTAAGCAGCTCAAATATTTGGTTTTAAAGAATAAGCAGTAATAGCCCGAAATGACGAAATGTCTAATTTCTACCTACGGCAACTTATCGCGCAAACCTAAAGGGTGTTTTTTTTAGGGGTATAGAACTTCGAATTGAAATAAAACACAAGAAAATCGTTTTAAGGTCCATCAGTTTGGCTTTATTGGAAGGATAATTTTATGCCATTAATGTTTAAATATGATTTGTGCATGTGGCTGCCGCGGCTGGCTCGAATAAAGCCAATTCTACAGGTCCAATTTTCAACCACTTTTTCGAGCATATGGGGCCGTATGTCGGCAATAACGCCACGAATGTTGGCTTCCAATTCCCCTAACGTTTCTGGTTTGTTGGTGTAGACGAGCGACTTCACATATCCCCAAAGAAAATAATCCAATGGTGTCAAATCACACGACCTTGGTGGCCCATTGACAGGTCCATTCCGCGAAATTATGCGCTCATCGAATGTTTCCGTCAATAAATCGATTGTGACGTGCGCTGTGTGGCATGTAGCGCCGTCTTGTTGGAACCACAACTCATCCACATTCATGCCATCCAATTCGGGAACAAAATAGTCGGTTATCATGGCTCTATACCGGTCTCCATTAACGGTAGCTGCCTCTCCAGCATTATTGCGGAAGAAGTATGGCCCAATGACTCCACCAGCCCATAGAGCACACCAAACAGTCAGTTTTTGTGGATGTAATGGCGTTTCAAGGGTCTCATGTGGATTCTCTTCACTCCAAATGCGGCAATTTTGCTTGTTGACGTAGCCATTCAACCAAAAATGAGCCTCATCACTGAACAAAATTTTGCGATGAAAATCAGCATCGAAATCAATCTCATTTTCGGCCCATACACCAAAATCACGACGCATTGCATGGTATCGCGGCTTTAATTCTTGCACAAGCTGGATCTTGTAAAGTCGCAAGCCAAGATCTTTGCGCAAAATCTTCCATAAAGTTGATGGACAAAGCTTCAATTGCTGTGCACGGTGGCGAATCGATTCATTCGGGTCCTCTTCAACACTTTGCTCTACAGCGGCAATTGTTTCTTCGGTGCGCACTGTTCGACGTCTCTGCGGATGCGTATTATCACATAGAGTAAACGTAGTGCGAAAACGATCCATGGTTAACCGAATTAATTGCTCTGGTGGACGATTATGTCGACCATAAAATGGACGGAGCTCACGGTAAACTTCGCGAACTGAACCATTATTTTCGAAATAAATTTGCACGATTTGCAAGCGTTGTTCTTTTGTCAACCTGTTCATGATGAAATGGCAAACCAAACTGAACATAAATGTCATTAGAGTTGCCAGATTTGACCACAAAATGCCAGTTTTATCTCTATTCGAAAAACAAACCTGTAAAAAAAACACCCTGTACAAGTGATAAATCCTAACTCCAAACTATATTTGACATGAAATAAATGAAAATCATTTCAATATACATCAACTTTCCGCCTTCACACTACGCTCAACACAAAATGAATGTTGAGTCACTTTAGTGGTTCTGGTTAAAATTTTAACACTTTAAGTACAAACTACCTTTGGTTCCGAAGTCTCAGTTCAAATTTACTTGCGTTCTTTGCAAAGCATATTTTATTTGAATGTCTAAAATAAGAAAATGTAGTAGAGCCGCCTTCAATTACTCTTGAGCAAAATTTGCGGAAAGAACTTTGAAGCGACTCTTCTCAGGAATCAAAAAGTTGTAAGAACCACTAAACATAAAACAAAAATTTGGCATTTAAAAAAGGTTCAATTACCCTTATTTACCTTTAAACGTTTTAATCGTTAATAGCAACCTACTCGTGCGTGAGGGTGTGGTATTAGAGTTTAATGTTTCAATTCATAAATAGCCAGCTATTTATACTAGACTGGGCAGTGTAATAAATTTTTAAACCTAGAAGTGTGCTATTTAAAATGGGCGAAATCGGATGATACCCACGCCCACTTTTTATATATGGAATATTTTCGAAAATACAAAATACTCTTATAAGGATTAAATTTGGTGTGTACATTAATATAGAGCCAGAAAATGCATTTTTCGAAAAATTTTGAAAATGGGTGTGGCACCGCCCACTTTTGATAAAGTCAAATGTAGAAAAAATATTGATCATAAACCAGAATAATTTATACAAAGCATGTTCCGAAATCGGTTAAGGTCCACGCCCAGTTTTATACGAAAGATTTTGAAAAGACTCATAGATATATTTAATAGGCAATAACTTCACGCAAAATAGCTTTATATCATTTCTATTTCACTTTCAGAGTTTCCGTGAACGAAGAAAGTCTAAAAAAAAATATAAATTTTCGAAAATGGGCGTGGTCCCACCCCTTTAATAGTGGGTTAATCCACAAAACTTTTTATTCCATACCTCCGACAAAAATTAGTTTAGCGCAACGTTATTTGGCGAATATATGTAAAGGTAACTGTTTGTTGTAAAAATGCTCGAAATCGGTCAACGGCCACGCCCAGTTTTTCAACATAGTCCTGAAAAATTTGTTTGTAAAATGTAAAACGCGATATTACTATTACTATACAAGCTATATCAATAATATGGTGCACACATAATCAGATTTTAAAATAAAACTCGACCGAGAACATTTTGGTTGATTTTGGGGAAGTAGGCGTGGCGACGCCCACTTTTTAGCATACAAATTCTGCTATTTTCAAAGGTATTTCAAGGGCAAGGCAAAGATATTTCAACGAAAATTAGTCAGCTGCTTCTCAATAGTATGTAGTATACTCCTGCCAAAAATTAGGCAAATCGGATAAAACGTAAGCAAAATATACAGACAAGTAGCTAATACCCCTGTATCTTTTTTTTTATTTTCATACCTTTTATAAACATGAAATGTTTGTAAGTATGAGGAGAAGAAGAGATGAGCCCATCAATGAGTATAATGAAATGAAATGAGTTGAGTCGATTTAGCCATGCCCATCTTTCCAGCCGTCTCTCCGTCTGCCTACTTGAAGGCAAATTTTTCAAACATACACGGAATATTGAAAAAATGTGGTTAGCAGCGATTGGTAGGGAACCTATTTATATGCAAAAACAAATAAATTTACCCCTCAAAACTCATAACAAAAGTGCTTTTATTGAAAACAATCAGCCGACTTTATATTATGAACTAAAAAGTATTCAAATAGACCTGCATAAATTGGGACGTCATAATAGATCACTACTAGGTATTTAATGTTCGGCTCACAAAAACTTAGACTTCCTTACTTGTTGCTTTTTAAATTGTCAAACTATTGAAACAAAAAAATCTAGCTGCATTAAAATTTTCCGGAAATTGAATTCCTCACAAAAAATGTCTAGTGTAAAGTTTTTTCAGTTGAGCCATTCCGCAGTAATCAAACTTGGAACCTTGGTATAGGTTACTGATTTCCCGTTTTTATTAAAAACACAAAACTCAATGTAAACATTTTTTTTGTTTGCCCAGTCTAATGTAATTATCCCTGTTGCATACGCTTAACACCCAACTAGGACTATCGTAAAACCAAAAATGTTTGAAAATTATATGCTGCTTGGCTAATTACGCTTGCATACTGCCTAACAGCGGTCAGCCACAACAAAAAAAATAACTTGTGATTAAATGTGAAAATTTTGTGAAATAAAAACATTATTCACCTCATCTAAATAGAGTTTTTGTTTCAACACAATACCACACAATTACTGAAAACAGTTCTATTGCATATATATTTATGCATCAACATTCGAAAAAATAATAAAATACAGTTATGTATGTATGTAATTTATGTATTTAAATACGTTAGTTAATCTACTATATCTAAAAACTGATTGAAAAATATTTCTTAATACTATTATTTGAAGCACTCAGTTGCAATTCCATCATGATAAATTTATAAACTTTAATCGAAACAAAATCTTTCTATTGTGCAATAAAATTTGAATAGGAAAAAATTTATTAAAATGCAAATTAACAAAAATCAGAAGTAGTTGAATATATAATGTATGCATAAATGCAATGCGATATTCGTGAAAGTGAAATCATTAAAAATGAAAAATAAAGCAAATATTTCATAAATACAAACAAATTATATAAATGGTAACCAAATCGGACTACAAATAAAAATTTTGTAGATATTTCGATATCGACGCTATCTAGCTCAATTTTTCAATTTATTTCCTTACCTCGCCAGTGAAGCTGTTAGGCTTCCATCAGTTGCATTAGGGCTAATCATTAGGATCAAGAGGCTCATTATTAGTTGTTTTAGGACCCCCCTTCCCAGTTTCATGAGAAGGAAGATTAACTCCAGAGAACTTATCTCTCTTATACTCATGCATGTATCCCAATTTCTTTTGACACCACTCATTAATTAGAGCTGCAGATCAGTGTTTCCTTTTTTCTAAAACATATGGATCGTGATCTTTGATCGCTAAGGGAGGCCCCAATTTCTTAATTACCTAGTAAGTCGACAATACTTGTTGTTTTCTTTTTGAGCAAAAAGGTTACGTAAAAATTACCTCTATACTGTTTTGGGAATTTTTAACCATTATCATAAGAAATATTTTTTTGGGTCGCCATAACCAATATAAATGAAAAATATTTTGGTTACAATACCTAATATCAAGATTTTTTTTTGGTAATTTTATATATACAGCAGATATATTATATTCCAAATTCGTTTTCAGGATAAAGTTATCATTTAATATATGTCGTAATTAACCAAAGGAATCCTGCCAATCTAGTCAGAAATGACCAAAAAAAATAGTCTTCATAAAAGTTATTTTTAACGAAAAAATAATAATTTCTCATTTATATTGGTTATGGCGACCAAAAAATTATTAATTATAACCAATAATTGCATTCATCAATGATAATAGTCAAATTGACCGGTAAAAAATCCCCATACCGGGTGAAAAGATTACGTGCAGATAGCTACAAAGGAAATGATATTTATATGGTCCTTGGCATTTATCTGGTCGCCTGTAATCTACTTCTGGACAGCTGGGCTTTGAGTCAGCTGAAAAAGCGTTGGGCTCTTACAATTTGCCGAGATCCTACTGGCCGACTCCTCTGAAACGAATTTTAACAGGACATTGCCCGATGGTAAGCCATGCGGTGCTACTAGAGACATTGGACAACTTTAACAGTCTAAGTCTAAGTATTCTACAAGCTCAAAGGGTACAAAACAACCGAAATTCGAAAGCCATTCGACTTGAGTACCATCGACCATCTGTAACACTTATACTCTTTGCATTTTGTAAGCAGTCAAAAAAAAAAAAACATAATATTCAAATTTTAGATTATAAATTTTTTTTTTGCATCATAAAATTCTTCGAATCTGGCACATTTCAATTTTGAAAATGTGTTACAAAAGTTTTCATTGGCTTAAATCAGAAAATGAAGAAAGCCAAAAGACAAATACTCGTACGATAATTTATTCTCACATCATGCCAAATCAATTTAAATTCAAGTTAAATAAGCGAAAAGTTTTACAAACAAATTTACTTATCAAATAAAAGTTTTGACGAAATCAAAAATATTTGCCTAAACGTGCAGAAATTTACCACTCGCTCGCTCACTTCACAAAAATAAATACCCATGAGCAGGCACGTAACACAGTGTGTTGTCTCCATATAAATAAGCGGTTTCAAGTCAATCTCCACCAGATCTTTCTTACTTATTCACTTTTTCTTTACCTGTAACTTTTTTTTAGTTCTTAATTGTTCCTTGCCCGTTACTGGCTACTCTTTCCTTGCCGGTATTCTTTTTTGCCCGATCACATTTGGCTTACCGGCTACTTTTTCGTTACAGGTTATTTTATTATGGGTACTATACTTTTCCTTACCGGTTCCTTTTTCCTTAAAGGATATATTTTTTTCATATCGGTTAGAATTTAATTTAAGCGTTACCTTTTCCTTAACGGTTACTTTTTTCTTAAAGGTTACTTTTTCCTTAACGGTTACTTTTCCTTAACGGTTACTATTTCCGAACCGGTTACTATATTCTTAACGATTAATTTTTCCAAACCGGTTACTATTATCTTAACGGCTAATTTTTCTAAGCTGGTTACAATTTGTTTTAACGATTCCTTATGCCATAATGGTTGTCTTTGTTTTAAAGTTTTCTTTTTCCTTAACGGTTAGTTTTTCCTTAACAGTTGCATCTTCTTTAAAGGTAACTTTTTTCCTAACGGTTACTTTTTCTAAACCGGTTACTATTTTCTTAACGGTTACCTTTATCTTAACAGTTACTTTTTCCTTAAGGGAAGCTTTTCCTAACGGTTACTTTTTCTTTAACGCTTACTTTTTCCCAAACGATTACTTCTTCCTTAACGGTTACTTTTCCCTAACAGTTACTTTTTCCAAACCGGTTACTATTTTCTTAACGGTTACTTTTTCGAAACCGGTTACAATTTATTTTAACTACTACTTTTTTCCTAACTGTTACTTTTTCCCTAACGGTTACTTTTCCCTAGCGGTTACTTTTTCTATACCGGTTAATATTTTCTTAACGGCTTATTTAACAAATCTAATCCAAACCAATCAGCGTGGGTTGACATCAAACATTTTTCTGGATTCCTTCCCAATTTCATTTTAAGTAGTTTTTGGTCGCACGCACCGCACTGTGCTTGTTGTCCAACAAAGCAGGGAGAATCAAATAAATTGCCTTTTATGATTTGACCAAACTTAAAAGCTTAAAACTTAAAACATATTCTTCGGAGTATCTAACGGAAATGGAAAATACATGCAAATGATAACGGCTTACAAACAAGTATCCAAAGAAGAACAAAAATTTCCAAAAACAACAAAAATTCCATACACGACGAAACTTCCATAGTCAGCAAAATGTTAGCACAAACAACAAAAACCTCAACAACAAATACTTATCCACATGAAAATAAATTATTTAATTACACCTTCTACACTCAGAAAATGTACAAAACATTGTTTCATTAATTTTTGGGCGTTTAAGTTGTTGTTGGTTTTGTTGTTATTGCTTTAGACTCGTTTTGGTTGTGATTAATCGCTTGGAGTCACCACCCACAAAATGAAATTTTTAGCTTGGCTTGGCTTACCATAACAGCATAAACAAAATATTGCTTATTTGAATGTTTGAAGGAAAATCTCTGGTTTTAAACTAACTAGCTACTAATACATTCGAAACCAGTTTTAGTTCGTTAAAAATCTCTATTAAATAACATCTAACTTCCACAGTTTGGATCAAGCTAGTTGCTAGTTGTACTATTTCGGGACATTCCGATTCTAGTCATAGTACTATCTTATTACATTTTCGCTAGTTCAGACATTATTTCATCAAGCCTTTACTAGTTCAAAATATATTTTTTTTTAAATCAAAAACCTTATACAGTCAAAATAGTTTTTTGAATAATTGTCAAAACTTTATCATCAAAATAAAATAAGCCATATACAAAGCTGTCGCTTCGGTAACTAGTGTAATTTTCCTAAGAAATTTTCAAAAGCTTTTCGGATAAAACGTTTTCGAACCGCCTACAGATATCTGTAAGCTATCTAAGAAGCCCAAAATAAACATTGAAAAACACCTTGTTAAGTTAACAGAGCTCGAGCTTTTTTGAACTGGTGAACAACTGCATACTAACGAACCAATTCCTATTTAGAGCTGTAGCTTTAGATCGTAGGCAGGTCATTAACTTTAATATGTATTTATGCGCTTGTGTGCATGTATTTATTTAAAGTTTAATTGTTTGCTTGCGTAAACTCTTAGGCGCGACATTTCGTTTAAATAAATTGGAATGGAAATAGCTTTTTTAAATCTTGCAGTCGTGTAGCTAAAGAGTAGGCGGTGTGAGAAATTTGAGCATTTTGTTTGGCCAATTTCATTTACATCTTGTATGCTATGCAGGCTCGCTTTAGAACTCTGCTGCGACGTGCCAGGATTAATGAATGAAATTAATTTTTGTGGGTGTTGGTTTATTTTTCATTCTCATCAATTTCAATTGTATGGGCATAATTGGTAGTTATTTAAGAATTTCTGGTTTTGATGGCTCAAATGCTTTAAATGCTTCGAATATCATTAAATGGGTGAGTTTTTATTTAAAAGCTCTAGAATTTGTAACTGATGCCTAGCTTACTGTCTTAACATATTTTAAACAAAGAGTAGGCGCATACTGTTAAATGTATCAAACTGTCAAACGTCACTCTAACTGGCTACCGCCTTCAAGGAATTTAAATCGGTATTTTCTATTTTTAACCACTTATTTTCTCTCCATAACTTATGAAACGGGTATGTCGTTAGTTTGAGACAATTTTATGTGCGGCAGAATTGTTGAATCTATCTGTATATCTACTTTAGTCGCAGGCAGTTCTAGTTAGTAACTAAAAAAGTTTGTTTTATAAATTTATTTTTATCACAGTTACTCACAGTCAGTGATGCTCAAATTATTTAAATGGCAGGGAAAATCACAATACATGTCCAAAAATATGTGTACACTGAGATTTTCTTTTTGAAATTGAGTAAGCACAAAAAAAAAATTTCGAAAATGTTTTGGAGATATCCCAAAAAAATATTTTTTTTTAATAACGAGTCCGGTTCCACGCAGGATCAGTCCAGGCCTGCTATGTTACATAAAGTTTATGGATTCCACTAATTAGGAATTTAGTTGTTTTTTAATTACGAAGATTCTTTCTGCTAATTTTCACAATTTCGGCAATTATAACAAAAGTGGGTGTGCGGGGCATTCTTGTGAAGATAGCATCGGTAACAAACTAAATTTCAAACAAATTTATACCGCTAAAGGTTTCAGTTAAAGCTGTTCCAGAACCATTTGAAAGTTCAGAACTATCAGAAATTTTGATAAAATATTTTGGCAACAAAATTTCTTATGCCAACTGAAATTATTATACCAAATTTGATTATGTCTTCATTTAAACGCTACCCATTGAAATAAGCTGGGTTTTTTATGGTATATCAAGAAATAGTCCTTGCTAATATCCTTCGACTTTTCTGTGACCAGAAGTCTAATTTTATATCCAGCTGAACTAGTTACGGTTGCGACCATCTATGTTTCGGAACGTTTTAAACTAAGCTTAGCTTAATTTTAAGTGCTTTTTGAACAAAGTTCATGTTCATTTAAACCTTTTTGTGTTTCTTATAAGACTTGGAAATTGGTTTCATCATCTTCAAAATTCCCCTCCCTTTTTGTTCAATTCTAAATATAAATTTCTCTCAGTGCCTCATTATTTAAAAAAAAAATTTATTATCAATTTGTTTGTGTAAATTTCTTTTTCATATGGAAGTGCCTGACCTTCATAAAAATTGTTTTTGTTTTGTACTTTCATAAGAAACTCAGGTATTTAAATGTGAGGGCATATGGGAGTGCTTGGAAAAACCTTTTTTTGTATTCAAAGTGGTAATTTGTATCTGTGCCTATATTTGAAGGCAAAACAAAAACAGAAGTGCTTCAAGTGTATAGGGATTGCGCAGCCCTACTCATAGTTGATTGCGTGATCTGAGACCGCACCCCCTCAGATATTTTAAATCGTTTTTTAGTATTTCGCACAAAATTCCGAATAAAACCTTATATGCAATAATAAGCAGACTGATTCCCTCTGGGCGAGATATTCGGGATTGCGTTTCTCTTGAATTGGGGCACAATAATCCATAAATATATTCAGAACAGCTTCCGGTTTATCACTAAAATCGGTTTAAGCCCTTTAGCAAAGCTCCATTTTTAAACCCATTCAGAATACCCCAGGCGAGACCAAGTCAGTCTTCACCTTAGTCTTCCAAAATATTGAGAGTCTCTTTCTTACTTACCGGTTATGTTCTCAAAATGGGTAATTTTTGCACATTTTTCAACCGTACACTTTTTCCCCACCGTTTAATTTTACCGCAGCAATTATTGCTTATCTCTTCTTCTTTCCTTATCGGCTTCCTTTTTTCTTTCTGGTTACTTTTCCCTTACACATTACTTTCTCTTCAACTGTTACTTTTTAAATACCGGTTAGTTTATACTTTCCGTGTAATTAACCGGTTACTTTTCCCTTGGCGATTACTGCTTTCTTACCATTAAGTTTTCCCTTTCAGGTTGCTTTTCATTTCACGGTTTTTTATGTTATTTTTGCTTTAGCTGCTAGTTTTCCTTAAAATGTCCTACCTCTCGGCTGGTTACTTATTCTTCACATTAAAGTTTTTCCGTACAAATTAAATGTTTCTTGCTGGTTACTTTTTCTTCACCAGTTACTTTTACCATACCGTTAAGTGTTTCCCTTACTTTTACTTTTTCGTTACAGGGTCCTTTTTCTCAATTGTTTACAATATTCACACCGGTTACTTGTTTACTCCTGGTCCTAGTTTTCATTGGTGCCGAAATTATGCCGAAAACATTATAAAAATGGTTAGAAAACTGTACAAACAAAGTATTCCAAATTGATCCCGAAAAACACCGAAATTCTTCTAAATGTATCCTGAAATTATCTAAAATTTACACCGAACACAGTTTCAGTATGATAAGGAAGGCAACTAAGACTTGTGTACAAAGTGTTCTTGATTTAAGCTCGAGGTTATTTCGAAAAAGGCCGATATCAAATGATCCCGAAAATAAGTAGTACTAAAGTTATTTAGAAAACTGTTATCAAAATTTCTTTCAAAACCCAACAAACATTTAAGTTTAAGGACGATTGGAAAACGGCTAGAACTCTAATGTATTTCTCTAAGGCAGAAGGTTAGAGAACGGTTTAAGAAACTGTCTAGAATTAAAGCATTCTCTACAAAAAGAGGAATTAGTGCCCAATAAAAAGCTTTTCTTTTTTTTTTCAAGAAAAAGGTTAGTTATATAATCGAATACTAGCGTGAAATTCTAATCGGTTTCTAATGTAAGATTTTTTATAGTGTTTTTCTAATTGCTCCCTGATAGAATTCTAGCTTAGTTCGCGGATTTTCTATTAGAGAACTACATTAGAATTCTATTGTAAAATTACAATATTTCTTTAACGTTTGTGTTTGCTGGGAACAGTGTCGGTATGGTGACAGAATCAGTCCCAAAATAAATAAAAAGTTTCCAATCAGGCCCAGCTTTAAAATTTTCTTGAGCATAGCAAATACTTGACGAAGTTAAAGCCACATTTCCACAAGAGCATTGTGTTGCTCTGGAGCAATTTCATTTAGCCTTATATCACTTTCATACTCAAGCAAAGCACCCTTTAAAAAGCGCATAATGATATCAACTTAGCATATTTGTAATTTCCTATGCTTTTCTATTTTCTCTACCTGCAATTGTGCAATACTCAGTTGATGCCACTTTCGTTTGTTCGTTGTGTCTTACGTTTGTTATCTGTTGCTGCTGCTGCTGCTTACGGTCGTGCCGTCAGTTGCAACAGCAGTATATCGTTGCGTCATGGTGCAAATTACAAATAATTTTGGTCTCACTACGGATTCTCTGCTGGCTGCTCTCTATGTGCGTTGTAGACTAAATGCATTTGGGAAAAAAAATATAGAACGAGCAATGTGGGTGTTTGTTTATCTGTATGTCTCTGTATCCTTGTCACTTACTCACTTTAGTCGTGCTGCGGGCTAGTTAGTTTCAAAACTCTCTGTCTAATCCCACTCAATGTACCACTTAACCCCATTTACTTATATTTTACCCTCACCTCTGAAGGCTACAACAACTTTCAAGTATCGCAAAATGTCCTTGCTTGCATTGTTATCCTAGCTCGTGCAAGCAAAATGAAGCTACAGCTAAAGCAAGCCATTCAAGCTAGACAATCACCTTGTTTGCACCTACCTTGTTTGTTGCAATTATATAATTGAGTTTAAGAAAAAAAATAAACACTGAAATTTTCTATGGCATCCTCTCGCCAATTGCTGTGCGTTCGTTTATAAGGAAATACCTACAGACACATAAATTCAGCAAACCCAAATACACACATAGAATGATTGCTGATAAGCTTGAATCGTATTCGAAGCTTGGAAAGCACATGCTTGGCTTCAACTCGTTTGCTTTTATTTTTATTGATGTATATTGGAACGATTTTCCGTCATCCCTTGTCAAATTTGGTTTTGTAACAAACCGGTTTCGGCGTTCCGCCATTCTCAGTGTTTAGTTTCCTTATTTTTATTTGTTAATTTAGCAGATTGTTGCTGTCTACTATAAGCACAAAACATTGGTGCGTAATCGGTAACCTTATAAATAACATTCTGGGAAACAGTACAATCAATTATTGGTGCTGTATCGTAATTCCCAATCCGTAACGGAGCCTTACCGACCAGTTGCATATTGGTTTTACTCTTGCGTTAACATAGCACAGGATAGTAAAAAGGGTCAAGCAAGTTAATGAGCATTTACTGTTATCTGGGGTCTTAAACAGTTTTGCACGCAGTTTCGCCTCCCTGCTCTAAAATTAGTTCCAGTTTTCGTTTCTCTCTAAAAACTAGTCCCAGTTTCAGTTTTCTTCCAAATCGTCTCAGTTTCAGCTTCCATAATGTTTCAGCTTTCTGTTTAGAGTGTTACCTTCAATTTAAAAAATTTTCGGCTCAGACTATGTCTCGTTTTTCAAATTTAATTTCGTTTTATTTCGGGGTTTTGTTCGATTAAGACAAAGGTTAGCTTTTTTCTCTGATTGAGTTCCGATTCATGATTATTTTCGATTTGTCCTGGTTCCTGTTTCGCTTCATTTCCAGTTGCATCCCGTTCCATGTTTTGGGTTTTCCCGTTACATTTCCGAATTCCGGTTTCGGTTTATGGTTCTTCTACCTGCCTTTAGTTTCGTTCCCATTTTTCGTTGTTTATTTTCCATTTACGAGTCCCTGTACAGTACCAGTCTCAGATTTTAGTTTTTCCGGTTTCGGTTATGGCTTTGGGTTAGTTTCGATTTTTCATTGTTTCATTTTAATTTTTCGTGTTCCTGCAACATTTTGCTTTCTTGTTCGTTTCGCTTAAATCAGGTTTTCTCAGTTTGGAGCTCGTTCCAGTTGTTGTTTTGTTTGTTATGGTTCCTGTGTTAGATTGGTTTCGGTTCTTGGTTCGACGCCATTTTTTCTGTTTCGGCTTTGGGTGAGATCCTGTGCTTTTATGCGCGTGTTACTATACTATTTCAGTTTCGGGTTCATTCCGCTTCCAGTTTTCCTAAGGTGAAACTGAGACTACTATAAAAAGATTGACCACACACAATGTAATATCTAGGCTAAACTGGAGGGACTTCTGAGCGTGGCCCACCCACTGCTTGGAAAACAAGAAAAGTTTACTTTGAGATAAACAAATAATTTGAAAACCCAAAAGTCCAAAGGCCAAATAACTTTTGATAAAGAAAAGGCACTGAGATCCATATAAAAATTCTCTTAAGCTACTGCTTTAGATAACCCTACATATGCATTACCTCCCCTTGGGAGGTTACACAGTAACTGTATCAATAAAGGGCAAATGTCAAATGTCGCATGACAAAGGTTGCATAAACAGTTAAATTCCCTAAGCAAATGAAACCGCAAACAAATGAGTAGTTTGTTGTTTCGAAAATACCGTATTGAGTTTAGGGAAGAGAGTTTGAGAGAAATGAAAAGCAAGCAAAAATTTGCAGCCAAAGATTTAGTTAAGCCGACGAAAACAAAAGCGCGCACACAGCATGCGAAGCAATGAGAGATCCTTTTTATTTATTTGGGTGTCTGGCAGTTGAAGTAAACTCATACGTTTTCTACAATAACAGGAAATTTGCTGATAACAGCAACAACTGCCACGGCGGTATCATTAAAATACAAAGCAATAAATTAATGCCTAGATTAGCGTAGGATTTTCGTGCCTAATAAAGGCATTTCACTGGCGCCGTGCAGCAAAAACACAGAGCGACTTTAAAACAGTTGTATAGGTATGTATATGCATTAGTGTGTGTCTTATTTGTATGAAGACATGTGTAACAGTGACTATGATCGTAGGGACATCGTTATGCAAAACCTTAAGTATGTTATGCTTTACTTATATTTTGAGAATAAAGTACGTTTGCTTTAAACTTTAATTTAAAAAAAAATGTCTTATGAATTGACTTTCACTTTTACATTGTTTAAGATGATTTTCTTAAATTGTTAAAAAATATAAAAAAACATTAAAAATAATTGAATAATTTTTATTTGTGAAGGAAATAATTTAGAGCACCCAACATGTTTAACGAGACGATGACCACGACAGTAAAGATTACAGGGCAAATATCTATTCTAGTTACAGTTACAATACCCTGACCATGTGATTGACCGAGACAGTGATAGTTACCATAGCCGTGACAGTGACTTATACTTACAGCGATTAATATGTAATTTAAAAGCTATTGTTTTCGATTCATATACATTCATATTAACATATCAATACTAAAAAACATCATAACTTTATTAAATTTCAGCGCACTTGCGACACGTTCTTCTCTTAACCAGTCTAATAAAAAAATCTGTTTTTTGTGACCAAAGCATTAAAGGAAAGTTTTGTAATAAGACGCACCCTAATGTATACACCTAGCCATACTTGCATAAATTGTAATTTCCGCTAACTCGGACTTTTCAACGGTTCATTAACACAAAATTTAAGATTTCATTTGATTCAAAGCACAAATATTTTAGTTATGCTCTTGATTTAAATCAGCCTACCTACGCACTCAAATTTTCTTCACTCGTTCACTTTTGCGGTTTTCATCTACTCAACAAACATAGTGAATCCTGATCGTTTAATGTTATTGTTACTTTTCATTATTTGACGACTTTGATGTTTACTCTTTCGCTCTACCACAAATAAACTTAAGCGACACTTCCTTTACTTTGAGCTTTAGTGACAACTTCGCCAACTTTTTGTTGTTATTTACAGTAGGATAAGCAAAAGTGTTTGCGTAATGGTTATGTTGGCAAACTTAAATGACCTATTACCGTTTAAGAATTACCCAAAGCGGATTAGCTTGACGTGCTGAGTTGATTAATTTGTTGGTCAAGGAAACTGATGTTTGTAAATAATTAATTTTTAGGCAGGAAGTTTGTTTGCGTATAGCGATAGAGGTACTGAATTTTGATTTGAATTTAACAGAATTTGTTTCTATTATGTTTTGAACTTCAGTAGGATGTTGCACTTCTACGAATATTGTGAAAACCTCTCAATTTTCTTGAGTTCAATGGCTAGGTATTCCATAGTATTATATTTGAATCTGTGTTTTAGTGGAAAAAGCTTCTAATCAGACACTAGTAAACATAATATCGTTACAACTGCAGCACATCGTTACAACTAACCACAACAAAAAACAAAAGTGAAGTTTGAAAAAAAAAACTTATCGAACGACGACCTCAGTTTCTACAAAGTTTTGTATTTCGCCAAAATACCATGATACAGCAACATTGAAGATATCCTTGTATTTTCTTTTTATGTGGTTTCTGTTATAAAATTCGCTATATTTCAAATGAAAATTATTGAAATTGCAGCTTATTTTTAGTTGGTCAAACGATATCCAATTTAATTTCACTACTATTATATTGAACACAACTGCGTATAATTTTAGTAGATACAAAATCAAATGGACATTTTTCTGTTTTTTTTAAATTTTTTGTTTTAAATTCTAAGTACTATTTATGGTGATTTTTGTTGGAACGATTTTCCGTCATCCCTTGTCAAGTTTGGTATTGTGAGAAACCGGTTTCGGCGTTCTGCCATTTGCAATGCCTAGTTTCGTTCGAGAACAAAACCAAACTTGACAAGGGATGACGGAAAATCGTTCCAACAAAAATCAGCTTACTACCCTGTCGGAAGATCAACACAACAAAATAAATTACTATTTATGGGTTTATCTGCTAAATTGTTTAATAAAAGCGCCAAAAAATTATAAATTATACACTCGAGTCTAAGTTCTTTGCTATTACTAGAGTGCGGCTTTATGTATATGCAAAAGAAAAACGCTTAAATGTATGCCACATAATATTTATAAATTGTTCTGGAACGATTTTCCGTCATCCCTTGTCAATTTTGGTTCGGAGACAAACTGGTCTCGGCGTTGTGCCATCTTCAGTGTTGAGAACAGAACGAAGAAAGACACTGAAGAAAACTTGTACAAATAATAAGATGCTACCGCGGCTTTGGCTGCTATTTCTTCTTGACACAATTATTATGCTCCTTGGCTAGATTTGCAATTTTAAAATAAATGATAAAAGAATAATTTTAAATATTTTCACTGATATCGCAAAAATACAATACAAATATTTTACGCTCTTGAGGGCATATTAAATCTGCAATCTGTTTTTAAAAAAATTCTCCAATAAAAGTGTTTCTATTTTATTTTTTTGGTCCACTTGTAAGCTCACACTATTCTTATCAATATGTGTAATAATAACTTAACATTCATGCATGTGTGTGGATGTGTGTTCGTAGCAACCTGCAGGCTATAGGGTTGCCTTCCCAATTATCTTAACTGGCTTGCTTGTTGTTTGGTGTTATCATTCTGGAATACAGCCGGCAATCAAGATTTTATTTTGCGTGAAGTACATATGTACGTATGTGTAACAAATAGTGGGCCTAACCGGAGGCTGTAGCGAGATGGTGTGCATATGCTTGAGAATTCGTATCTTAATAGGCTTAAATTGCAGAAGCGCTAAAGGAATTTGTTAGACACAAGCGTGTAAGAAAATAATACTTGCATATTTATGTTTGCTGGGTATAAGCGTGTGCGCTTAAAGTGTTGAAAAGCTTCAAAGCATTAGCAGTGAAATAATGTAGAAAATTAGTATATATTTAATGTTGTTGCCACGTGGCTGATAAGCATGTTTATTTCTGCATAGTTAAGTAACATAAACACATCTGTTTACTTAAGAACTTAAAGATGTTGATAATAGGCCATATAGAAAAGCTTTAAGCACATTTTGAAGTCTTTCGAAGTCAAGGTTAATTCCTTGGTATATGGAAGCATTTATCGGTATATGCCTTGAGGTATAGGAACATATGTTTGTACATCTCTTAAGCTCCTTATAATGCCTAAATAAGAAGCTGCGGTAACGCTCAATGCTTACGCTAGCTAATGCTATTTTCTTCATTATTTTTTTTTTTGTCTGCTAGTCTGCTTATCCTTTGCTTACACTCTCATTCCTATTTCTCTCACTATCTGCCATATTGATAAGTTAAAGTTGCCTTACAGATTCTGTGTCCCAGCTCACTTCTGTTTGTTGTATACTTGTTTGTGTAATCTACAACTGCTATATTTTGTTGCATAGTTTCAGGCAAGTTAAAAGCTTTGTGTTGAAACTACCCTCAAAACTTTCTCTTGTCATTGAACCGTACACATGATATCGTATCTAAATTTATAACGTGCCCCTTTTTTGTTAGAACGCACGTATTATGTGTGGACAACTACGTTGAAATGCGCAAAGTCATGCATTTACTCTATCACACTCAAACACGTTTACAGCAGGCAGCTAAGTGTAAGTTGTGTATTTAAGTTGGTGGTTGATTGAAAAGTAGTTTCCTTCCTATTTCCTTCTGGTGTGTGTTTGTTTTCTTGTTGTTGTTTATAATTTGGTTTAGTATCATTTTACGCTTTATCTTTGTCGCACGCCTAAATGTATGCTGTGCATTTTAATCCAGCTCATTTTCTTTATAAATTTATACTGAATTGAAATTTACTTGAATTACTGATATATTTCCTTGCTTTATTTTTTACACATCAGTGATTCCAGCAACTCTTTGTCTTAATACCTTGCTAACAAAAGCAACATAATTCGTTTTGTAATCTTTAAACACACTTGAATGAGTTTACGCTTTCGGACCGGATGTTTGTAGTTACAGGTGTAATTTTCCACAGTCGCCGGCTCATATTTCCAATGACCCACATCTTGATCTTTTGTCTGTTCGCAACAAGAAGCGTGTGTAATCTAGCTGATTTGTTCTTGTTGGTCTTATGGTTGTTGCTATTAGTAGTGGGATTATTTTCGAATAATATTCGAATAAATACTATTCGAATAAATGAATAATAATATTCGTTTCAAAAAATTCGAATAGTACATATTCGAATAATTAACCCGTATATTCGAATAGTATTATTCGAATAGTGGTGTTCGAATAGTTCATTGAAAAACGAGAGATGTTGCAAGCGAAATTCACTGTCATCATCGCTTGTACCTAGGAGCATACATTAACGTTTTGTATGTGTGTACGTATGTTTACGTGTACAACTATGTGCATAAGCAGTAGTGATATTTATTTAACTGTTCGAATACTTATTATTCGAATAGTTGTCATTTATTCGAATAAAAGTAAAAATTATAGCCTTCGAATTAAAGAATTTTTTATTGCAATAAATTTTTTTCAAATAGTCCCATGCCTAGTTGCTATACGTATCTGCTGTTGTGCTTTTTGTTGTTGCTGTGCTCATTTTTTATTTTATGCTTCGTGTTGCTGGTGTGTTGGTGTCGTTTTTGTAATTATTAAGTTTCTTGTTGTATTTTTAGTTGAAGTCATTTTGCTGTTGTAATTGTGAATTTAGTTGTTTTGTTATTTCTGTTGCTTTACCAGCTTTCTTTTTTGGAACGGTGGTGCTGGTTTGTATTTTTGTTATGGTTTTCAATTTGTTTTAATTCTGTGTTGTTGTTGTTGTTGTTGTCGACAAAAACACTCACCGAAAGTTTTTGTTATTTTCGCATTTTTTCGTTGTGCTTACTGTTCTTGTTATGATAATGTATTGGTTTTTGTATTTATTCTTTTTGTTATGTTTATATGTTTCTCGTTGTTATTCTTGGTGTGATTGTAGCTTTTATTGATTTTGTTGTCATAGCTTTAACTTATTGTTTTTGCTGTTGTTACTGCTGCTGTTCTTTAGTTTCTCTGTGTTTTTGTTTTTCTGTATTATGTTGTTTTCTTACAGCTCCTTGAAAACAAAGACAACTCGCCCATAAGCGAAAAGCTCTTCCAGTGTTTTTCTATGTTTGAAACCTTCTCAGTAAAAGTTGAACTTAGTAAAATTTCTTTTTGTTTTCCATTAGCTTTTGTTTTTGTTCTCTTTTTTAATAAATTTTAATTCTATGATGGCTTTATTGTGGCACTGTGGACGGAGATGTTTACCCCCCAGCTCGCGAGTGATTTCATGGTGATAGTATCTTGTTGGTTATGGCATGGAAAGTCATGTGCTCTTATGAATACGCTCCAGTACTAGCATCTTCTGGTATTAAATAACCTGATTTACCTTACTCCGCCGAATTTTCGTTTCATGTATTTTAAAAGATGACTTACGAGGCGCATACCCTGCTAAGGGTATAACCTGAACCCATGACGCTCTCTTCTACAAAAGGTGTTTGTAATGTACAAAAACGTACCTCGTAACATGAAGCAAAGTAAAAAATTTATTGTTCGAGTTGGAGAGCGTCGCTTCCTTAGCTAAATCATCGACTTGACGTCTTTAATCTGTCGAACACTTTTTTTTATTCTACCTACCCTTTCGCCCTAATTGTATCCACTCCCTCCAGCTTTATTCGAATTCTTCTACTTACTTTTCCTCGTAGTATTTCTTATCCGCTTTAATCTTTTCTGTCTTCCTCTTTAACAATTTCTCTTTTGCTTGCAATATCGATTTATGCTTGCTAAGAATATATTATTTATTTTATTCGCCATTAATATGTTTTATCCGCTTAAGCAGAAACATCTGTGTATCCCAACATAAAATACAATTTGCTATATTCAACAGACTGTCCTGGCTTAAGTTTATGTCACATGCACCGCAATACGCATAATATATTTCAAAATATTGCATACTGTTTTTGCATACACTTGATATATAAATTTGCCTTCCTTAAATTATCATATTAATTAAAATACATCATTGCGATTATGGAATTTTTATTAAGTTATATTAAACTTGTTGAGAGGAACAGATTTTTGGTTATTTAAAATATTGCTGTTCAGTTTCAGTTCATATAAAAAAGTTTGCTCTATTTTGCATTTGAAACCAATTTCTTATTTCAGGTGTGTGTAATTATTTGACAACAGGTTAGCATTAGGTTTGTTCGTTTTCTGCCATGTTTACATGTTGTGCCATCTCTAGCCCCGAAAATCAAAAACCTCAATAAAAATTGCATCCCAAGTACATACATTCATACACATATCACACTTGTATAGCATACGTTCACATATCAATCCATGTTTCGTATGATAATTATGAATAATTTTTCTCGTATATGAAAATTTCTAACCCTTTTTAGAGATGTGGCACAATTTTCACTTATTTAAATTATGTCGCTTTCTTGTTTGCTTTCTGATTTTAAATAGCTCTCTGGTGTGCTAGAGACTTGTAACTTGAAGTGTGGTCTGGAACTAGTAGTCAATGTATTTAGTTCAATAATTTTTAAAGAAAAGTGTTCCGTATTTTTTTCGCCCCAGTGGGGAATTTCCGTTCTTAAGCTTACCATAACTAGTGTAGAAACTTGATTGGCTGCATTATACTCATAAATGAGCAGAATTTATTCACCTTCTCATTCGATTTAAATTGAAAGACGCCGTCTGCTCGACGAAAAGGACGACAAATCTTTGCTCTGACATTTATAAAGCTGTAAATGTTTCCAATATATTTAAACTTGTAGCGCGCTTCTTAAGGCCAATGGTGTAAATATTGTAAGCATAGCCCAGCAATTGTACTTTCATATAATATGTTTAAAGAAGTCGCTAAGTCGTCTTGGCTAAAGTCTGGTTTCGAATATCTCGTAGCTATCCTCCCTATATTGTCGGAGTGGTTGGTATTGTTTAATATAAGACACTATTTTTAGAAACGTACATTTTCTTATGATGTGTACTTTCTGGATTTGCCTATTTTAAAAAGTAATGCTGTTAAGGTCCAATCAGTGTCAAAGTCCAATCCGGTCGTGAAACTTTTGCCCTCCACCTCATCCTTTGTTAAATTTTCGCCCTTTAACTTGAAAAAATTGTTTAGTTTTTTTGTTGGATTTCTATAAAGTGTTTAGTTTATCTAGTTTTAGTTTTCACTTTTCAAGAGACGACGTTGCCAATTGTATAAAATCTTATCTAAATAAACTACTTTCATACTTAAGAATCGACGAAGGCCGAAGCACAGAAAAAAAACATATTCAATTGCCACAAACAAATATTTTCAAAACTATGCATTAAGCACACACACACACAAATACCGCTAGATTCTACATACCCAAACAATTTTTGGTTTGAGGATAAGTGATTATTTACATAAAAAGAAACACATACATATAAGCACTTTATGTTTACATATACGTATATAAAAGCGAGTGTGCATGTGTATCAAAAACATTGCCTAGCTGCAGAAGCATCGGAAGCTGGCAAGTATTACCTTACAACCTACCAAATGCAAAAGACTTTGCAATATGCTATATCTAGCTTGCGTTTGAATGTGTATATCTGTATGTCTGTGTATCCATAACATCTGCTGCATAATCTAAGATGGCTGCATGTGCCTTAAAGCATTAAAACAGTCAGCAACTATCAGCTAACAGCCATATTTAGTAATCGGTTCAAAAGTTTATCGAAATCAAAGCAAATATTAAAAGGCAGCAGAAGAAAAATATTTAAGTATGATTTCATTTTTCGCTTTCCAGCTAAATAAATATGAAAAGATATACATATATATACATAGTTTACCATACATATGCAGACGTGTGTATAGTTTTGTGAGATCATGCCCTAACTGCAAAAATGTTGCTATGATAGGGTTGCCAACTAAACTTTATTTCATTCGCTTGTTAAATGCTTGTGGCAAGAAAATAATTTCAAGGATAATTCGAGATTACTTTTCGTTCCAATTTAAGACGAATGGTGGATATTGTCAATAGGAATTTTAGACATTTCTGGTATGTTTTTTTAAAACTTTTTCGAAAAGTTATTTTTCAAAGTGAAAAGAATTTGATAGAGTTCTTTAAGTAGATGTGAAGTGTTAATGAAATTATTCAGTATTTACACCAAAAAGTCTTAAATCCGAACACGAAATCATCTCTTACTGGTTCCAAAAAAGTAACAAAGAACTTTCTTGGAACACATCAAAATCATATCGTAATTATTCCGCGTGTAACCCCGCACTTATCTGAAAATTACTTCTCTGTTACTAAAATGCTCTTCCACCACCACCAGCGGTCAGATGCATGTGTAGACTTTATTTACCAATAAACATATAAATTATTCTATGTAAACTTTTAACTTTTCAAATTCAAAATCGAAGCCGTTTGAAAAGCTCGAAATTTAAACTAACGCCTCAATTCTGTATTCTTGACAAATTGTCCATCTTAATAAATAATCAAAAAAAAAATATTTATATCAAGTGTGAATTCTTCAACAAAAATAAATTGTTTTTCTTGTTTTTGAAGTGAAATTCAAAAAACATGATACAAGTATTCTTTTTTTTCTTGATTATTTATCAAGGTAGACAATTTGTCCAATTTGCACAGAATAGGGGCGTACAACTCTTTAAAACATTAACATTTGTCAAATCCACAACCAAACGCAACTCTTACTCTTTGAAGCCATTCCAGTTTTCAAAAATACAACAGAAGCACTAACAGTAAACTCTAATCATTTTAAATGCTTCATTATCTCAACTCCCAAACAGTATCTTTCCGAAACCACTTAATTTCTCAAATCTAAAACTGACATTTTAAAACCCCTTCGAAAAGTTTCACTTTTTAAAAACGAACCAGAAACCATAACCGTGACTGGTGCATTCTAAACCGTTTTGTTTTTGGAAACCATTAAAGAAACTTTCACCATTTGAAACCTATTAATTTTAAAAATCCATAACCGTAACCTTGACTGTTTAACCCGTTGGATTTTAGAAACCTATACCGAAACTGTAACCCTTAAAAGATCTTCAATTTTTCAAAACCGCAACACAGAAACCTTGGCCCTAATTTAATCTCTCAAATCCGAAACATTACGCATTTTAAAGGATTTTATTTTCTAATCTAAAATCGATACCATAAACATGATTCTAATCGATCGAAGTAAAATCGTCAGAAAAAGTTTGCTGTTTTAAAAAAATTAACAGAAACCATAACTGCAACCTTGACCGTTTGGACAGATTCCATTTTTGAATAAACACCTCTAAATTTTTGAAACCAACGCAGACATCCTAACCGTTTGAAACATTCTCATTTTCATAAAAACGAAACTTTAGCGGTAGCATTTAAAACAGCTTCATTTCCAACAGAACCTTTTACTCGATTGAAACGGTTTAATTTTTCAAAACAGTAATCATATTGATTTCAATCCATTTAATTTTTAAAAAAGTGGAACAGAGTTTAAAACAAAAATCACTCAGCATAATGCAAGTAGTATCGGTAAGTTCTCCCTCTAGGTTTTCTCAAAACCCCTAGCTGAGTTTTGCAATATTCCAATCCATATCCAATGTCATTTCTTTACAACTAAAACATTTCGCATTTAAAAAAAATATTGATTCTAGATTACCCTTATATTTGTGTGCTTTGTAGTAAAATTTCTTGTTTTCTCAGCTACGATTATAAAGTAGCAATATGAATTTTTCATAATGGCTTTCCTACTATTTTCTACTTTGAACATAGGTGCGCCATGGCGTATACGCAATGCTTGAACTTTATTTGTTTTACTGGCACTACTTAAATGGAATACTTATATACTTACTCGTATAACTTAAACAAAGTTGTTGCCATAATATCTCAGCATATGTTTATTTATCAGTTTATTTATTGCCGCATTTGCGCTATGTTTACCTGAACGTCTCACCCTGCACACCATGCTTGCTGGAGTAGTCTTCTTTTTTACTAAGTACTTTTTTTGCTTTTGGATCATAGCCAGTTTGTAGCTGTAGCTCTATTGAATGTACTTTAGTTGGATTTATTATTATTTTTTATACCTTTCATGAACATGAAATGGTATATTAACTTCGGTCCGATGTTTGTAACGTTTAGAAATATAAGAGATAGACCCACCATTAAGTATGCCAAATTGATCAGGACGATGAACTGAGTGATACAGCCATGTCCGTCTGTCCGTCCGCCCATCCGTCCGTTTGAACGCAAACTATTCCCTCAATTTTTGAGATATCTCGATGAAATTTGGCACACGGATGTATTTTTGTATTATATTAGACATTTGTCGGATCAGGTATAATCGGGTCACTATAGCATATATCTCCCATACAACCGATCGTTCAAATAAGAGGATTATGACCATTTCTCCCTCATTTTGAAAGATTAAAACTTGAAACTTGGTGAGATATTTGCTTACAAATAATAAAAAATTTGGTAAAAAATCGCTAAGATCGGAGATACATATAGTATATATCCCATACAACCGATCGTTCAGATAGGAGGATTATGGCCATTTCTCCCTCATTTTAAAAGATTAAAACTTGAAACTTGGTGAGATATTTTTTTTTAGAGAACTTTAAGCAATGCGTATTTAAGTTTGCACGTATTCATGAAAGGTATAAAGCCTTCGGCACAATCGAAGACAGCGCCGTTCTTACTTGTTTTTTTTTTTGTTTTTTGAAACTATTGCTTATTTAGAGCAAATACGCATTTTCTTTTCAGTTTGATTATTTTGTTTGTTTCATGGAAATGTTTTTGTTTGTGTGTATACGTATATTTGAAATAACTGCATTAATTTGGTTGTGCAGCAAATATTTGTGTTATTGCACACATTCCTTTTTGCAGTTACACAGGGCTGCTACATCGACTCTAACTATTAGTGTAATTTTTTTTCCAAATTTTTGCAGATGTGATCACTTAAGTTGACAAAATGAAAATATTTACTAACCATATGGATTATTACGTTTTGTGAAACACCAAAAATGTTTTTAGCATGGCAATACTTTAGAAAATTTATTTTTTAACTATAAAGTAGAAAGATAAGTGTTCTGTACACTAGAAGCGTTCTGTGTCTTTAGAATTGAGTCTGCATATATGCCAGCCAGTGTCCCATTTAATGCCGTAAAATGAAGAGGCAGTTCAGGGAATCACTTCTGTCGAAGTTAAATGCGATCACAATCCTTATACAGACCAGCAAAGCAACTCAAAGACTAGATTTTAATAAAACCCCGAAAACAGGTCATCTCATAACCAAATATGATAAACTTTGATGGAAAATCGTTCCAACATACATTGAACAAGAAATCTCTGCTAATATACGCGTTACCTAACCACTCCATCAACCCACTTTGACAGTTTTATCTTTATTGTTTTTGAACAATTGTAACAGTGCATTACGTCTCACAGTACCTATACTTCATATGCCATACCCAAAGTCCCAACAGCCAACATAAATTAATAAAGAGTAAATAATGATACCCACTATTCCAATTAGAACACATAGTGAATTCAATTATAATTGGAAAACTGTAGTTTTCCCATTTAGCAATATTAAAATGCGATATCTGCATAACCTACGGGCTGTGTACGCCAAATGCAGACATTTTATGAGCTCATAATGCCAACATTTCAAAAGTATTCAACAAATATTGCCAAAAACTAACCAAGCGTAATTTACAACTGCAAAAGTAAAAAAATCAGCAAGTCACCATTCGCCAATATGTCGGTCAGCCATTTAGCTGTGCAGCCTTCTCGTCAAGCAAACAATACAAATGCACGCCGTTGGCAAATATACCGTAGTCAATATTTAGCGAATTTTTTTGTTGCTCAAGTTGAAAAAGATTTGCGTGGTGCGTATTTGACTGATACTTATCAGGTTTTTTATATCAAACTAAATAACACATGTTATTATTGAGAAAGTATCGCCTTAACGAAATGCTTGTATTTATCAATATTTTAACTTGTCCAATAATGAAAGCCACGTCTCGTTTCAAGAGCGCTTAAGCTAACCTATGCTAGCGAAAAGATATGTCAACTTACCAGGTCAACTCTCTGCAATGAGCATCCAGACATATTATCGTCGCTGATACGAAGATCCGTCTGCCAGTGAGAGACGTTTCCTATCCTATTACCTGTAATTTTCGCAAATAGTAATGCTCTGCGTAAATTGTGGAGATCATAAATCTTGGATTTAAATACATTCACACAGACCCTGTAGATTTCTTTGGCTGTTTTTATTTCGATGCTAGATACCATTTTTAATGCATTTGAATTGAAAATAACGAAAAAATAAGATAGTAGAAAAAATTTAAGTATTCAAACTTTTGTTGCTATCTTGCAAGCGAAAAGTTTATGTTTGATTTTCTAAGGCAATTTCAAATATTGGTAAAAAAAACTGATTGAATTTTTTTTTCGTAAGCAGCTATCGACTTGCGAAAAAAAAATTCAATAAAAATCGATAGCTGCTTACGAAAAGAAAAATCGTATTTCGTCATGTAAACAAAAGTACCACTTGTAGCGCAGAAAATTGCAATATTCCGAGGCGGAAGAGAGTAACTCAATATAGAGCTGTGATAGGATAAATGTTTACTTATCCAGCCTAAGCTCCAGCATACCAAATGTATGTCCGGCATGCGGTGTGTCATCTTACGCCATTAGCCATACCTTCAGCTTTTGACCTTAGAATAGCCCTCCTTAATAGTGGTCCAACGCTAGTGAAAGTTTTGTTTTGCTAGGTCTAGTAAGAAAAGATTATCTGAAATAGATTTGCGGACTAAAAACGACTTCTACAAAAACAACAAGGATGATCAATTCGTGCTTTATTTCACAATGCTTAGACCCGGAGTTTTTACAGGCTTAAATATATCATTCAGCGGCAGTCAGGCTAGTACGAATATGTTTCTGTAGCGGAGCGTTAAGGACCCAGCTATGGTGAAACACATCCTTAACACTTGATTAAATTTTTGGAGTGTTTTTTTTCTACTACATGCAGCAAAAACTTTGAATCCAGTTGGTACAACGAGATTCCATTACTCAACTTGGTGTTTCCACGTTTTGAATTTTCGTAACTCGCTGACAAAAGAACGTGGCGGATATTCAAACACAATTACATTATCATTCAGGTTTTGCAGTTTTGAATAGAATTTCGTGTGTATTTTGATTTCTGCTGTTGTTGTTGCAAAAGCAGCTGTAGCTCATTATTCGAATGTCGAAATTAATGCAAAATGCGGTTCAATCGAAAAACATCAAAAATTTTAGAACTGTACGCAGCACAACAAATCACCATATTGATCAGGGAATGAACAAGTGTATGTACAATCTTCTCTACTTTTAGTTATAGTAGAACCTTCACACATAACCGACCTCATAGCGCGTGAGCTTGTGTGTATAGTTTTGCATTTTAATATGTTTTGCCATGCATTATACGCTGTCAGCACTGAATTGCAGCAGATTTTCTAATGCCCACCAACAGACGTGAATTTGCTGAATTTTAGCAAATCAAAGAGAAATAATGATAAATGCATGCGAAAGCAAAGGGAAAGGGCATAGATACGAGGGGACTAACAAATGTAAATCGTCGTCCATCAAAAAAAAAAATAAACACTTCTGTTATGAGTTTTCAGTGGTAAATTAATTTTTTTGTTCCCCACCAACCGCTGCTTACGACTTTTTTTTTTTCAAAATTCTAATACATGCACATTTTATGTTGGAAAAATGTGCGCTCAAATTGACAGACAGACGCACATGGCTAAATCGACTCAGCTCATCGTTCTGATTATTTCAGTTTACTTATTGATGGGCCCATCTGTTCTTCTCATATTTACAAACATTTTATGTTCCTGAAAGGTATAAAAATCAAAAAAGAGATGTAACTTACCTATTGTAGTGGGCTATTAACAACTTGCCCTGATATTTTACTTGTACGTTATCCGATTTGCCTAGTTTTTTGCACGAGCATACGATATGCTATTGAGAATCGCTGACCAATTTTTATTGAAATGTCTAATTGAAATTACACGCGATCGCCTTTGAAAATAGCAGAACTTTTGTGCTGAAAAGTGGGCGGCGCCACGCCTACTTCCCCAAAATAAATACAATTCTTTCACGGTGGAGTTTTGCTTAAAAAGCGTATTGTGTCTGCAAGATCTTACTGATATATGATATACCTTCCATAGTTATAGAAATATAACATTTTACAAACAAATATTTTACAACTATGTTAAAAAACTGGGCGTGGCCCCTAACCGATTTCGGCCATTTTACAACAAACTGTTACCTTTATATATTCAATATTTTTTGCCAAATATGGTTTCGATAAATCAATTTTTTCCGGAGTTATGGCATAAAAAGTTTTGTATAATAATGCACGATAAAAGGGGCGGGGTCATGCCCATTCTCGAAAATGTAGATTTTTCAACTTTCTTCCATCACATATACTTTGAAAGTGAAATAGAAGTTATATAAAGTTATTTTACGCAAAGTAACAGCCTATTAAATATATCTATGATCCTTTTCAAAATCTTTCATATAAAAGTGGGCGTGGACCTTAACCGATTTTTCTGGGGCATTCCTTGTATTAATATAAATATGTGTGCTGAATTTCGTTTCGATATCTTTGAACGGTTTTTGATTTATGATTAATATTTTTTCTAAATTTCACTTGATCAAAAGTGGGCGGTGCCACTCCCATTTTCAAAACTTTCTTTAAAACTTATTTTCTGTATTTAGTACTCAATAATCCCTTTTTTGTATTTTATATATATAAAAAGTGGGCGTGGCTATCATCCGATTTCGCCCAGTTTAAATATCGCTCTAAGATGAGTGTCACGGAGCCTGCATACCGAATTTCATTGAGATATCAAAAAATTTACTCAAGTTATCGTGTTAACAGACGGACGCACGGACGGACATGGATTAATCAATTTCTCTTTTGCTCCTGAACATTTTGATATACATAAGTCAATATCTAGCTCGATCCGTTTATGCCGTTACATACTACCGTTAGGCGAATGGAGTTGATATACCTTGTTGGCGTAGCACTACTAGGTATAAAAACTTACACATCTTTTACGCGTTAAATATTATAGGGCCTTCAACTAAACGAACCTTTGTCAATACTTTCGTTTGTATGTATGTATTTGCGTGTATTTAGAATTTTCTAGTGATATGAATGTTTGTATATCCGCTACAAATATGTAGTATAGTCGCGTTTATAAAGTGGATTTTAATTGAGTTACAGCACATTGGTATAGACGGAAAGCCTTTGAAAATTTATATTGTAATCGTTTGTGAAACTGATCCTGCGTCACTTTGTCTTATGTGCATTAACTACTGCTTTGTGTATATCGATTCTTATGTGCTATTGTTGCGAAAAGTTATAAACTATTGTACTCGTTTATACAAGGTGGCGCAAAAGTAAGCTTCCGATGTTCAGCATATCGGTTGTGGCACGTGCAGTGTGTGCTGTTGCACCGTCTTGTTGGAACCACATGTTTTCCAATCCCAATTCATCAAGTTGCGGCAAAAAGAACTCGTTGATCATTGCTCTGTAGCGCTCACCATTCACAGTAACCGTTTGGCCCCGACCGATTATTGGTCAAATAAATAGTCAGCAATATTCCGCGTTCTGGAGCAGTGTAGCGTAACATTGTTTATTAACGTGTATTTCGCATGTGTTTACTACACAAATGTCAAAACAGAACTGACTTTAGGGGCCAATCGCAAAATTTATAGCATTTTCTGATAGGAGGATTACTTTTGCGCCACCTTGTACGATATTCGAATATTTTTAAAGGGTGCAGCTTGCGATGAAAACTATTTTAAAATTGACGCTGTAGGATATTATTCTTATTTTGTTATAAACTTAATAATTACGTACATACATATATAGGTCAACAGCCCTCAATAGCCAATTAGAAGTCGGAGACCGTTCTCTACTTGATCTTTCTAACCGGGTGGGAGCCTCCCTCTTTCTCTGCGTCCATACTTGGGTTTCGACAAGAATACTCGTACGTCCCGGGCCAGAACGTCTGTTCAATTCGCATTACGCGTAGAACTCCTACAACTCACCATTAAATCTTCTTCGGTAAACACCATCACCCATAAATCGTAGAGGCCCATAAATCCTATGAAGAACCTTTCTCTTGAATACTCCAAGAACCTACTCATTAGCGACTGCCATCGTCTATGCTTCTGCTTCATATTGCAGGAGTGGTATTACGAGCTACTTGTAGAGCTCGGGTTTTGTACGTCGAGAGAGGAGTTTGCTTCTCAATTGCCTACTCAGATCAAAGAAACATTTTTTGGCAAGGGTAATTTTTCTCTGGATTTCTAAGCGGACATTATTGTTAGTGCTAATGCTGCTTCCGAGGTAAACGAAGTCCTTATCCATTTCAAACAATGACTCACTTTGTCAATGCGCGGAGATGGATAAGCACATTTTTGTAAACAGTTACAGTCAGTAAGAGACTCTGTTGGAGTTTAGACGAATTTGTAGGGAACAGTCACAACAGTCAGTTTCTGAAGCGCAAAATTTCTGGCGATTGTACTCTTATACAGCAATTTTTAATGCTTTGCTACTTTGCTGTTTCTTTTATGATTCTAAAATTAGTAAATTCTTAAAAACATGTTTGGGTTCTAGCGGTTGCTTATACCAATTCTTATGTTTGCTTCCGACTCTTTCTTAGTGCTTTGAAAAGGGCATTCATCATTTTCATTGAATTGTATTGAGCATACCCTGTTGCTAGAGCTGCGCCGTCTATCTGGAAGCTGTTGTTGGGCAGATTGGAAGCGAATTCAAAATGGAAAGGGCTACACATAGGCCAGCTCTCGCAAGTCATTTCATGAAAAAGGGACATAAAAATCGATCCAATCAGCTCAACTGTACTCGTATGTCGAAGCAAGATGAGCTGCTTTATCACACAACTTTATGCTTAATGGCTGGTACCAGAACAAGATAAAAATGAATGCATATATCCTGTATAATGACCGTTGACCCTTTCCATGATAATTATTGCTAGAACAATATTATTTTATGTAGTACATGTGTAATTTAATTTTCTATCATAAACATGCGCATGTACGGTGCTTAATAATTTTCATTGTTTATTCGCGACATTTGCTTAATTAGTTTTAGCGATAACAACAACAACAAAACATAACTATTACTTATCATAAATGCAAACAATTTGATGTCAAACAACTTTATATCGAGCGTTTCATAGCTATAGCACACTCAGACTTTATATGTATAATCATTTAGATATAAAATAAATCAACCTCCTTATTCATAAAAATTAAAATTGGTTTATAAAGCTTGAGATGACATTTCCATACAAATTTTCAACTATAAGATCGTTATAAACCTTTTTTATTTTTCATGAATATGGGGGTAAAAGTTTCAGCATTTAAAAAAAAATACGCTACTTAAAGAGTGAAAATTTCAAAAAAATTTCGTTAAGATTAGCTATTGCGCCAAGTTTCTTAAGAAATGTATTTTAAAATTTTTATAAAATTGTATTTTGGCGCCGCTCCGTGCTTCCATAATTTTTTTTTTTTTTAAATCTTTCGAAACTATTTGAGTTTGTGAAAACTTATTTCTATTCAAAAATATTCAAATTCAAATGCCATAATACAAAAGATTAGAACACGTCAATGCTTGGCGTGCTATAGTTATGAAACTTATTATATGTGTTTTAGCGTGCACATATTAGCATTGAAAGCAGGCATGAATACATATCAATAACATATTTATTTGCGTACAATCAAAATATTATCATAATCTGCTAATTATGCCTCACACGACTCACTAAACATGCAAATATGAATCAACTAGAAAAAATTACTAGTTTCATAACTAGTAGCCTTATAGTGCATTCGCAACCGACAGTTGTTCAAATAAAATCGCTCTTGCAAGGTACTCAATTGCAAAATTTAATTTGCCGAGGTTGTAGGGAATTTAATTGTCTACCAATGCATAATTTTTTTTTATTTCCAAACTGTTTATTTTATATTGTTTTTTGGCCTGGTATCTGTCTTCTTAATTCGAGCTCAAAGCTATATATATTGAAAAAGACAGGACTGAAAAACTATATACAGAAGATGACTTCAGATTGAAATCGAAATATCGACGTTAATAAATATATACAGTTGTGTTCAATATAATAGTAGTGAAATTAAATGGGATATTTTTTTGATTGATATTAGAGAAAAATTACAATGATATGCACATCGGTGGTATGGGATGACATGTTTCGAGGTGCCCAATTTCTCATCAGCCCCTTCTCGGACACTGGAATACGAAGCCAAGTGTCTGCACCAAAGCCGCTGTTAGAGTACTCTAACAACAAAGTATCTATGTAAAGATATCTGCATTTTTTTTAATGTTATAGTCATTTTAAAACACATTCCTCTCGCGTTGCCATATGGCCACCTCAGGGTGATTCGGGTTAAAATTTCCCCTGAATTTTTAGAATTTTTGTTGTCAAGGATGTTCGCTATTTTTGTCCATACAAAATTAATTTTGTTTTATGCGTTGTATGGAAGAAATCACTCAAAACCTACGAAGAAAATTCTGGAAATTCAGAGAAAGTTTTAGGCGAGTTCTAACTTGCACATTATTATTATAAAATTGATTGGGATACAAAACTGCATACTTAAAAACTTTCTAGAGATGCTGCCAAAAAATTTACAAATTTTGATGGCCATTTTTTTAACTTTTCTGAACTTTGTGTAAACTTTGAAATTCATTGTTATGTGCTTTCTGTTATGGAATTTGCTAAATTTTAGATGAAAATTACTTAAATCCAAGCTTCTTCTTATTCGCCGCACGATATCTACTTTGATTTCACTACTAATTTATTGAACATAGCTTTATACATATCTATAGAGAATAAACTTCTAAATTTGTATTTTTTAATATATATGGCTTTGAGCTCGAATTAAGAAAAGAGATATTTCAGATCTATTAAATTAAACTACAGGCGTGCGCAATTTACAACAACATCTAATAATCTAATCTATATACGAGTATATATATACAAAACCGCTTTGAGTACTTCTCCTAGACAATCTACCAATATTATATATTTATATATATTTTATGCCTCCTCTGAACGGTACTTACCAAGGCAGATGAAGTTTCCTGAGCAGGTTTTCAAAGGCAGAAATGCACAAGAAAGGTTGCCGGTCACTTCCACGGGGTGACCATTTTTGAAAAAACGTTGCAAGGCCAGCACAGCAACACTATACCAGCTTCGCTTTCCCCTTATCTACCCCTTCATTTATCTGTTTTTTCCCCTACACTTTTCTCTTCATCTCCTTTATATAGTATATAACGCTCTCCACTGCTTTCATTCTCATATAAGAATACTTTTCCATATCGCTATTCTGCGCTCTTTCCTTCTTATATAACAATTATATAAGGTTGACTCTCAGAGAAAAAGCGAGATACAAAGTGAGTGAAAGTGCGAGCGGAAGCTAAACACTTTTTTTTAGGGTGAAGACATCATATATATCATTGGACATGTAGCACACAATTTCAAATTTTAGATGTCATAAAATAAACCTTATATATATTTGCGAAATTTTTGGTTGGGTATCCATCCATATATCTTATATTCATATCAACTATGTTAAAACTTACTGATAATGCGATGACATTTCATCTAAATGAGATATTTAAAGCCGCAGCATAGCGGTTTATGCGCTCGTGAGTATTATGCATAATTGAGTGCAATGTTGTTGTTGTTTTATAGGTTCTCTCAGGTATTTGTTGTCCCATATGTATGCACTTTATTGTCATTTTGTGACCTCATGCATAGATTATTTTGGACAAATAGCACGGTTGGTTAATTGAATCTTTGGCATGTGCATAATTACGCATGGGTCAAATGTAGCGCATGATGGAAAGCTTTGTGACGCACGAGATAACTCTGCAATAGCAATAGTAGCTAGAGACCTATTGTAATTCATCATTTTGCATGAATTTAAATTTTTTGGACGCAACTTTTAGCTTTAAATCCTGAATAACGACTTTTGAGTTTCGCAATTAGAATCTTGCATTTTGAAACATCAATTTTTAATTCAAAATGTTTGCTTTTGTACTTTGACTACTGAAATTTGAGTTTTGATTGCTGAGCTAGAAATATTAAAATTTTGACTTGAAATTTTTTAAGTTTGGAAATTTAAACCTTATGAGCAGTTTTCTCAAGTAAACCTTAAAATTGATCTGTTTGGTAAACAAAAGTTTTCTATACCCAAAATGTTTTTATCGGGCTGAAAACGCCCCAAAATTTATTTACGCTTGAGTTTTTCAGGTTTGAAAAGTGTTCAATTTTTGAACTTTGCTATGGGGTTTTAGTTTTTATTTTAATTTTCGTATTCGGATTTTATATTTGAGATTTCATATATTTTGTTTTAAATTTTGCATTCCAAGTTTTAATTCTAAACTTTTGCTTTTGATTTTTAATTTACGATATTGAGTTATAATTAATGATTTTTTTTTTCACTTAAAATTTCTAATTTGAATTTTGATGTCTGACAAATAAGTTTCGTGAATTTTGAATTTTTAATTTAAAGTTTTCGATAGATTCACAACCTGAGGAAAATGAAATCATAATTATATACGCTTTGCTAAAAAATGGGTCTCTGGGATATCGGCAATCCTCTGGGTGTATTTTTGCTTTGAACAGTTTCTCAGCAAAAATTCAGAACAATTACCAATTTCCGTTTGGAATCAACTTATAGGGAAATTAATTTCCAGCCAAATACTGGGAAGAAAACGTGGTCCTTCTCAGATGCATATCGATATAATTTTCTTTTATTTATATTTCAAATTTTCAATTTTGACTTTTGAATTTTTAACTTAACCTTTCACTTATAGTTTTGAGCTTTAAACTTTCAATTTAGAATTTGCAATTCGGATCTGAAATCTTAGTTTTTTAATATGCCATCTTAGCTTCAATTTTTTATATTGAAATTGGGTTACAGTTTTCTTAGATTACAATTTTCGGCTATGTATTTCGACGGCTGAGTGGAAGATTACCCTACTTCAAAATAATTTTAGAGAAATCCCTACTCCAGAATTTCGAGTCTTAGTAGTCAATATTGAAATTTTTGTTATTTAATTTTACTAAAAACTCTTAATTCCAGTCTGCTGCAGTCACGCTTAAAGATTCGCATATATTCAGTACTATTCTTGAATTGAAGACTACTTCGCTTATTGCTAATATTTCAAATAAAGTATTGCACTGTTGTGCCATTTCTGTTGGCTATCGGATATAGTTCGGCAGAAGGTGTTTGCCGATCATTGCTTTAATCTACATCTTGCAATTAGCGACAATTAAACATTCATGAAGTTATTAATAAGACATTGCTTTGAATTTATTAAAGTTGAAGAAACTGTGTTTTTGTTATTATTGTCTTCCCATGGCCATGAAAAAAGTGCATTACAGATTCAAAATCATTTTATTTTCCTGTTGTCGCAATATCAATGACTGAGATCTTTAAATACTTTTAAGGCTTTTTTCGAAACGATTAACTACAGTGATTGTTGTTTTCTTTTTTTTTGTTTTGCTGCTTATCAAATGCCAATCAATGCGCCAGTTTTCTACAAACTTCAGAAAAAAGTAATTAAGATTTAACCTTTAAAGAAATGTTGCTTCTTTTCTCGCCTACTACAAAGTTTTAAACTTCAATTCCAATATAGAATTTTTGTAACTTCTGCGCAGTGGTTGACAACATCAAGAGCCTCATTCAGCAGTATAAACGCTGTTTGAGTTAGGTTTCAGCAGCGCAAGGAATTAAAATTGAAAATAATTTTTGATGTGTAAACATCTTTGGCTTGCAATCCGGCAAGGTAACGCGTCGCTGCCTGTAACCGTACCTTTACCGCTGCTTAAACCAAGCTTTTTTCTATGCCTTGTTGTTGATGTTGGTTCTATGCATATCTCAGTTGTAAATGAGATTACGCATACCAAGCGTATAAAAATCTTGTTATGCGGGTGTGTGTATGCAAGTGCTGATTTCTTTTATTCGGTAATCGTGCTTAAACACGATGAATGCTATCAATTGGCAAAAGACAACTGCGTTTATCATAAACATATAGTGTTAACAAAAATAAAATAAGGGAATATTAATGTTAAATTTATATTAGTTCAAAATACTCAACACGGTAGTTAATTTGTTTAAACTAATATAACATAATAGTACCTGGGTGACCGAGCCTTGCTCGGTGGCGGCCCTATGTGGCAATCCTACCTAAAAATATTCTGGTTGATATACGGCCTCAAATACTTTCCGTTTGATACCCATATTGCCATATATTGCTTAGTATTTCAAAAAAATTGATTTAGGTGGCAACCCTATGAACCACCCCAAGTGGCAACACCAAAATAGAAAATTTTAAAAAAAAGGATACTACCCATATACCAAACTTCATCCAAATCGGTTAAGTCCTTCCTGAGATAGTAGTGGATATACAAATACACAAATATACAACTATACAAATATACAAGAATAACTTAAAGTTATACGATAAAATAAAATAAAATAAAATAAAATAAAATAAAATAAAATAAAATAAAACAAAATAAAACAAAACAAAATATAATAAAATAAAATAAAATACAATAAAATAAAATAAATAAAAACAGAATAAAATTAAATTAAAATAAATGAAAATAAATTAATGAAAAGGAACTATGATAACAAGAAAGGAGGGAAAGGAAAGGAAAGGAAAGAAAAGGAAAAGAAAAGGAAAAGAAAAGAAAGGAAATAAAGGGAAGGGAAAGGAAAGGAAAGGAAAAGAAAGGAAAAGAAAGGAAAGGAAAGGAATGAAAAGAAAAGGAAAAGAAAGGAAAGGAACGGAAAGGAAAGGAAAAGAAAGGAAAAGCAAGGAAAGCAAATGAAAAGAAAGGAAAGGAAAGTAAAGGAAAGGAAAGAAAAGGATAGAAAAGTAAAAAAAAAGGAAAGGAAAAGAAAGAAAAGGAAAGGAATGGAAAGGAAAGAATAGGAAAAGAAGGAAAGGGGAGGAAAGGAAAGAAAAGCACCAGCAATATAATACAATAAAATAAATTAAAAATGGAGACTGTTGAAAGAAAAGCAAATAAAATAAAATATTTAGGTAAAGAAGCAGCATATAAAAGAAGGTCAAGAAAGAAGTAGCTAGTAACGAAATTAAAATAAAGTTTTGTGTTTGAAACTCAACTCTGGGCGAGGTCAAATTAATTAAATTTATGTACAGGATACACTTGTTTACACATCAAATTCCACGAGTAACTGGTGCGTTAGCCTTTTTTTCAAGCAACAACATTACATGCGCCTTCAATAATAGCATAAAAATAGAAGAAAAATTGCGCAAGAAAATAAGGCAATAAACTTATTTAAGTACAAGGCGTTGAACGCGCACTAAGCCAGCGCCTATCATTCGTTACAGCTTTTTCACAGTTCGTCGCTGTTGGTGTGAACTTTGATAGAATGTATTATGCTGATGATGTTTTAGTTCCATTTAATTTTTTTTGCTCATTATATATTTGGTTCCTTTTCCTTCTTATAGCTTAGTATACTAAAAGTTTAGTTTTTTTCTTTTTTGAGATTCCAACCCGCATGCTTTTCACACCAACACAATCTAGCGCGTTAGATCCATCAGGAGATTAAGAACAGCGCAGCAGCGGCGAGTGATAAAAGTTTTGCTGAATCTAATTATACAAAGCAACAAAGCGTTGATGACTTGGACTATATCTTGCTGGAACTTTGACCTTTCTTTATCCTTCGCATTTTTTAACATTGGTGTCCTCTTCCCTTTATCACGCTTTGTTTCGATTTATATTAAATTTGTACGCTACCCTATATATGTGTATGTATGTATATAAGCCAGCTTCTTGTTAAATATTCGATTTACTTCATTCCGAATACATATTTTATGCTGCATTTACTTTCTTAGCGCAGCTGAGTTTACGCTATTTTTTTGTTTCTTTTAATGTTGATCCAGCCCACCCTCGGCTTTTCTGCTTTGCTGCATTGCATTGCTGTCCACTTATTTATTTCATTTAGAGTTCGTTGAGTGGTGTTGAAGTTGATTTGAATTGTGTTCTTGTAGTTTTATATAGAGTTTTAAAGTTTTTTATTACCATTAAGATTTGATCTTTTACATTCTTAAGTTAGAAGTGTATAAGTACAAAGCTCGTCTAACGTCTATTTTATTACGACTTTTAAAGCTTTTTGATCCGTTTATTGCAAATAGAAGTTTTATTGTTATTTCCTTTGGAGTGAAGTAAAACATGAACTAGTTTAAAACGTAGTATGCAAATCACTATAAAAGCTCTCGATACTATCTTCTAAATGCGGCTGTGAATAAAGCCAGATGGATTATACCCTTGCTAGATTTTTATTTAAGGGCGCTTGAAAAAATCTGCTGCGAAAACTAAGTGGAAAATGTTCAAAATTGTATAAGTTCCTTCACCTAAATTAACTTAAAACTCTACTACCCTCCAAAACTAATCTATCTTGTTGCATACTTTTCTTAATTTTTTTTTTGCAACCCAAATTAATTAAACACCCCACAACTTCATATGACTGAACAAACTTGCAAAATTAACATAGTTTGAGGCGTACGATGGAGCATATAAATCTAATGTCTATAAATTATTTAGAAGAGTTTAAATGCCAGAAAGCATTGATGAATAAAGAACCATCCCCCCCCCCCCCCCTTCGCTCTAAGGTCTGGGGATTTCCTACATACCCTTATGCTAATGAATAGAGTTATTTTACAAACTTTGTAATGTCTCAATATGTTTACAGAAAACCTCTTTACTATCAAGACTACAATTTATTGGTAAGTTAAAATTTTTAAGCATACTTTTAGGCGCCAGACTAGCTTCCCATGCATATTTGGTGTTAAGTTAAATTGACATTTTGAAATGTGTAGCAACAAAAAATGTATCTTAAATTAATCTCTTCGTTCTCTATAATTATTTAGAATTTCATTCAAAGCATACTTTCAGGCTTTTTTTGTAATTCTATGCCAGGAATGTTGCAAATTTAAACAGCGTAGGTAATAACATGGATGCTTGTCGTTTCCGATTTTTTTTTCAACAAAATTTTAATTCTTTTTCTTAATTTTTATATAAAATCCTATTACTCCTTAGCATTGAATTCTAAACATAGTACAGAACCCTATGAAAGGGCTGCCAACTGTTAAAAAATTTATAGTCATCATCATTTATAATGTAAAGTCAGTATTATTTTTAATATTTTGTTGTGATATGAAAGTGCAAATTAGAAATTGCATATCATTTTAATCAAAATTCATGCCCCCAGTCAAATATTAATTGTATGTTTGTATGTACAGTTCATAAAAAAAAAAAACAAAAAACAATTTAAAGTACTTAGTGGACTATAAAATAAGTTCAGATTATTTACAAAGCATACTTTTAGGCGCTTCCAATTCTCCAAAAAATTTTCAAGTTTTCGCTTCTGGCAGCACTCTTGGAGTGCCTCTGTCCTTTTTTTTCTTTTTGACTGTGCGAATGCGAGTGTTAAAATCCTTTTGAATTAATTTTTTTTCGTATCCGAATATTCACAACATCCCTAATCTGTACGTTCAATACCTGATTTTTTTGTAGCATACTTTTGAGGGTGAATACGTCAATTTTATACATGCAAAAGCAAAACAAATTACTGAATTCTTGTCACTGAATATGCATAAATTGAAAAATAACTCTATTGGGGAATTTCAAGAATTCTAAAACGAATCCAAATTGAGTAATATTGAGCTGAAATTGAAAAATTAAATGAAATATATTGTAAATTAAATGTAAATCTCTTGGAGAGAATACTTAATAAAATAAAGGAAATTGAAAAATCTCGTTTTTATTATGATTTGCGAAATGCTGTTGGTACATTATTTATAAATATACAGTTGTGTTCAATATAATTGTAGTGAAATCAAATTGGATATCGTTCGAAGAAATAAAAAGAATCTCTGTTTTTAATAGTTTTCATAACCACATAAAAAGAAATTTCAAAGTTTACAAACGGCTCAGGAAAGTTAATTAAACTTTTAAGAATTTACATCAAAATTTCAATATTTTCGGGCAGAATTTTTAGAAAGTTTTAGGGTATGCAGTTTTATAGCTCATTAAATTTTAGAACCATAATGTGCAAGTTAGAAGCACCTCAAAGTTCCCCCTGAATTTTTATAATTTTTTTCGTCAAGGATGTTTTGTGTTTCTATCGAAGAAATCACTCAACACCCTTGACGAAAACAGTTCTAAAAATTCAAGGAAATTTTTTAGCGACTTCTAACTTGTACTCAAAATTATTGGTTGACAAAACTGCGTACTCAACATTTTCTAAAAATTCTGCCAAAGATGGCCATTTTTTAAAGTTTAATTTACTTTCGTAAACTTTGTGTTAACTTTGAAATTTCTTTTTATGAGGTTTCTGTTATGGAATTCACTTTATTTTAAATGGATATTATTAAAATCACAGCTTCTTCTTTTTTCGTCGAATGATATCCATTTCAATTTGACTACTATTATATTGAGCACAGCTGTAACTCACAAACAAAAATTAATGTATATCTTTTATACATAAAAAATTTAATATACTTATGTAAACATAAGCAAATACGCATATTAATTGGTATTAAATTTATTTAAATTAACATTTTTCCTACAAAACAAATTTTGCAAAGCGCTAAATTAAATAAATAATTTGATGAAAAATTCCTTCCGTTTCGAATTTCCCCCATTTACTTATTTAAAAAACTCACTGTTATCGTTATGTGTACTCCTCACTCTACTAGGTATTTACATAAGCACGTTTATATTTTCGAACTTTTTCATGTCTTAATTTCCCTCTTGTTTACAATTAAAATTCTTTAAAGTCAATCAGATGTGTATGTTTGTAAACACAGGCTAATGTAAATAAATGATATAAATAATTTTTCTGCTATCGAAGTACTAAGTTGATGAAATTGGAAAAAATTACGTTTTCAAAACTAATATAAAAACGTTTTCCGTCAGCAGACAATGTAAGCATAAGCTGCAACTTAATTGAAGCACCTAAAGTATTAGTTGGTTAGGTAGTATAAGCAATAATTCGGTTAATGTAGCTGGCTTAAACTTCAGCTTCTTATCTGTATGCGACTCAACTTGATGAGTTTGCTCTCCCGCTTGAAGTTGTTTGAAGCAAAACCCACAAAACTGCTATTCTTCTGCCCGGAAATCGTTTTCTCCTTCCTTCTTTTACACCCCTTTTTGCCACCCGTTCCCCAATTTTTTATTGATCCCTCTGCTCTTTACATTATCATTATCACTTTCATTATCATTATCATTATCACAATCACTATCATTATCATTATCATTATCACTATCATTATTATTATCACAATCATTATCATTATCATTATTATTAGCATTATCATTATCTTTATCACTACCCTTATCTCTATTTCTCTTTTTATCTAAATCTTTCCCGGTCACGCCTATTCTCCATATCCCCTCACTTCTACTCCAAATATGTTCGAAAAGTCTTTTTTGGTTTGACTAATTTTCCATTTATCTTGTTTGATATAAATTAAAATATAAATTCCTTTACCCGCCTTCCAAAGAATAATTAATTTTCACTTTTTAGCTGGTATATCTCTAATAATCATGATGTAGAGTAATAAATTACAGCAACTATAAGTTATATCCATTCATAAATATTAGCAAACAGCATTCTTTCCGCATGAATAGAGTTCATTTATATGGCATTTTATGTTCTTTAGAAAACATTATTCTTTATTGTTTAATTTTTATGCGCTTTTCCTTATGCATCTGTGCAATGCATTCTAACCAAACACACACAAACGCATTCCAAAAGCAGCACTTTCACCTTCTTCCCCTTACGCTAACGCATTGATACCTCCAGCATTTTCATGTAAAGGGTGTTTTTTTTAGGGGTATAGAACTTCGAATTGAAATAAAACACAAGAAAATCGTTTTAAGGTCCATCAATTTGGCTTTATTGGAAGGATAATTTTATGCCATTAATGTTTAAATATGATTTCGGGCATGTGGCCGCCGCGGCTGGCTCGAATAAAGCCAATTCTACAGGTCCAATTTTCAACCACTTTTTCGAGCATATGGGGCCGTATGTCGGCAATAACGCCACGAATGTTGGCTTCCAATTCCCCTAACGTTTCTGGTTTGTTGGTGTAGACGAGCGACTTCACATATCCCCAAAGAAAATAATCCAATGGTGTCAAATCACACGACCTTGGTGGCCAATTGACAGGTCCATTCCGCGAAATTATGCGCTCATCGAATGTTTCCTTCAATAAATCGATTGTGACGTGCGCTGTGTGGCATGTAGCGCCGTCTTGTTGGAACCACAACTCATCCACATTCATGCCATCCAATTCGGGAACAAAATAGTCGGTTATCATGGCTCTATACCGGTCTCCATTAAGGGTAGCTGCCTCTCCAGCATTATTGCGGAAGAAGTATGGCCCAATGACTCCACCAGCCCATAGAGCACACCAAACAGTCAGTTTTTGTGGATGTAATGGCGTTTCAAGGGTCTCATGTGGATTCTCTTCACTCCAAATGCGGCAATTTTGCTTGTTGACGTAGCCATTCAACCAAAAATGAGCCTCATCACTGAACAAAATTTTGCGATGAAAATCAGCATCGAAATCAATCTCATTTTCGGCCCATACACCAAAATCACGACGCATTGCATGGTCTCGCGGCTTTAATTCTTGCACAAGCTGGATCTTGTAAGGTCGCAAGCCAAGATCTTTGCGCAAAATCTTCCATAAAGTTGATGGACAAAGCTCCAATTGCTGTGCACGGTGGCGAATCGATTCATTCGGGTCCTCTTCAACACTTTGCTCTACAGCGGCAATTGTTTCTTCGGTGCGCACTGTTCGACGTCTCTGCGGATGCGTATTATCACATAGAGTAAACGTAGTGCGAAAACGATCCATGGTTAACCGAATTAATTGCTCTGATGGACGATTATGTCGACCATAAAATGGACGGAGCTCACGGTAAACTTCGCGAACTGAACCATTATTTTCGAAATAAATTTGCACGATTTGCAAGCGTTGTTCTTTTGTCAACCTGTTCATGATGAAATGGCAAACCAAACTGAACATAAACGACATTAGAGTTGCCAGATTTGACCACAAAATGCCAGTTTTATCTCTATTCGAAAAACAAACCTGTAAAAAAAACACCCTGTACTTAATATGTTCTTCATTTTCTGTTTCCCTCTGCTACTCATCGTTTGCGCATTTGTTTGATGCATCGCGGAATTTTCATTACATTTAGCTGCACAAAAATTTTTTTTCTTTGTAAATAGCGCAGCTTCAGCCCAGCAAAAGTTTGGAACAGACGCATATTTTCACTTTTTGTTTTTTTATTGCCGCTACACATTCAACATGTTGACCGGGAAATGCATTTTTCATAGCATCATCAATTTT
This sequence comes from Merzomyia westermanni, assembly GCA_949987695.1. Lineage (NCBI taxonomy): Eukaryota > Metazoa > Arthropoda > Insecta > Diptera > Tephritidae > Merzomyia > Merzomyia westermanni. The sequence continues at coordinate 32,374,760 of OX465289.1, read as the reverse complement.
CAAATTTCCAATTTTTACTCGAAATGTTTATTCGAAGGAGTGCTGTGCGCGTAATGGCTGTAATGTATTTTTACATGAGTTTGAATGTGTGTTTTGCTGCTCACTAATTTCATTGCTTATTTGTTTAAATTAACACAACAATTCATGAGTTCCTTTGAACGGAAAAACAATGAAATTTGTATATTTAAGAAAATTTAAAATTTACAAATTAATTTTGTTTATTCATTTGGCTGTTTGTTTGTTGCTTGTGTATGTATGTATGTGCGTATGTATATGCGTAATTAGCACCGTTCGGTTTTGGTTGTGGCTGACATTGTTTATATGCTATTGTCAATTTGTTGAAGCGAGAAAGTACACTGCAAAGAATCGTGTGAGTAATTTCTATAGAGAGTGATCCGCTAAACATCCATATGGGGTATAATTGCAATAGAATGAGTCAATTTTAATTTATGTAGCATCTCATAACACTTAAAAGAAATGTCAGACCGTACCCATTTGGATAAAAATGGATTCAGTCCTATCGTACCCGTTCGCGTTTAAAAGCGTGCTTGATCTATACATAGTACCTGCTCAAACCAATATGAAGAGGTCAACCCTCACAAAGAGATCAGACATTAGTTTACTCGCATGCTCCTTTGCGACTACACCCGAACTTATCTTAATACAAATATATATTTCTTCATCAAGCAGCATTGTTCGGACTTTTAACAAATTTTTCTGTAATTCACCTATCACATTATATAGAAATTTTTAAATAAATTTTTAGCTGTTTCGTTGTAATTTCAGAGAAAACTAATTTTTTTCACTAGCTGTTGTTCTTGTAACGATGCTTAGCCCTGCTTAGTCTTCACACTCTTAATCCAAAATTATCATCAATATCTTTTTACAGAAGCTGATTGTTTTTGCTTGCTAGATTTCTGTACATTTTTATTTACTTTTTCTTTCCTTTCTCTACTTTTCTTTTTCTTTTCCACTTATTCAGTTGCTTCTCTCATTTTGATGTTTTAATCTGGGGAAAGACCCTGTGAGTGGAGTTTTTCTCTTGGGATATAATTCACTCATATCAACTTGTAACTTGATAGACTCCCCATCGTAGTAGACTCCCAAAAATCTAAAGCTTTTAAGCTTATCTAATCACATAAAAATTGTATACTTTTTCTAAAAAAAAACACTTAAAATTGCTAACCATAAACACATTTAAGATAATTAAAATTGTGCATAAAAGATAAAAGTTTCCACATGCAAGAATTCATCGTTGCCAAACGCATTTGCACGCCTACAGATACATGCATATATAACTTGATATTCTAGGAAAGTTGAAAATACATACACGAATTCATATACGACGAGAATATGCATAGTATCCTTGTCTATAATTAAGTTGGGTTTAGCACAAATGCCAAACTTGCGTGCATCTCAGTCGTTTGCTGGCACCAGGCCACACAAGCACTTGCTATAAGCTTTCAACTGTATACATATCAAAGCGATATTGTCGTTAAATTGACGACTACTTGCACGAATAGTCTGCATGCATTCATACATACATATAGCTATATACGATATTTTCAAATATCAGTATGTTCAGGCATGAAATTTATCCGTCCAATTTTGAAGGCGCTTGAAAATTGTGCAGGATATGCTGCGACTGTTATAGTACTTTTCATGGTTTCCAAACATTACGCGGACGAATGAGCTGATCCAGTGAAAAAAATCCTAGTTTAATATTGATATTAAGTTGGGCTGCACGACTCAAGCTGTGAGGTTTCCATTAAGTAGCGTAAAAATGTTTTATGTTTTATATTTAGCAGTATAACATGTTTTCCTATGCAGCTATTTGATAGTTTTGAAGATTTTTTATTTTTTTTGTCTTTTTTTATTTTATTTTTAATAGTTTGTTATGCTATGCAAACACGCAATAATTATGCCAATAAAACAAAATATTTAGATATAGAAACAGTGTTATTATAGTTGTAAAAATTCTATTAAGCGGTCATTTTGAGCGACATTAATTTTAATAACTGACATTTTGGGCGTGTTTTCAGATTTTAATATTATATTTCAATTTAGCTTTTAGTACACAATTTAGCATTTTATTACTTTTAGAAAACAGTTTCCTTTGTTTAAACGCAAGTAGCATATGATGACATAGTAATTGCTCAAATTCAAATAGACATGCATATACGAGTATCAGTATTACTTCCACTGTTACCATGAATATCACTATCACTAAAAATCACTATCCCCATCACAATCAGAATCACTTTCACTAGCACTATTACTCTCACTGTCACTATCACTATCACCTTCAGTATCCATATCCCTATCACTATGCCGATCACAATAACAATCACTTTCAATACCACTATTACTATCACTAGCACTATCCCTATCACTATCATCTTCACTATCCATATACCTATCACTATCCATATCCCTATCACTATGCCGATTACAATCAGAATCACTTTCACTATCACCATTACTATCACTAGCACTATCGCTATTACTATCATTATCACTATTGCTATTATTATCACTATCAATATCACTATCACTGTCGCTACTAATATCACTATCACTTTCGCTATCACTAATCAGCCCTCACAATCATTATAACTATGACTAGCACTATCCCTATCACTATCATCTTCACTATCCATATCCCTATCACTATCCATATCCCTATCACTATGCCGATCACAATCAGAATCAGTTTTACTATCACTATCACCTTTACTATCCATATCCTTATCACTATGCCGATTACAATCAGAATCACTTTCACTATCACTATTACTATCAGTAGCACTATCGCTATTACTATCACCGCCACTATCACTCTTCCTATTATTATCACTATCAATATCACTATCACTGTCGCTACCAATATCACTATCACTAATCATCCCTCACTATCATTATAACTATGACTAGCTCTATCCCTATCACTATCATCTTCACTATCCATATCCATAACACTATCCATATATCTATCACTATGCCGATCACAATCAGAATCAGTTTTACTATCACTATTACTATCCATATCCATATTACTATCACCTTTACTATCCATATCCTTATCACTATGCCGATTACAATCAGAATCACTTTCACTATCGCTATTACTATCACCATCACTATCACTAATCATCCCTCACTATCATTATAACTATGAAATGGCACTGCTTCCACCTTTTGACGTTGATTATCCCGCCATGGGTCGAATTCAGTGAAACTTTTCACAAAAACAAAAATCTCACCAGAAAATATATTTTTGATTTCAAAAACCAAAATGATGACCATTACTTCATAACAAAAGAAAAAGAAAACCAGATGTCAGGCAATGAAGCGAATACCTCAGCAGTCAAAAATACCAATAATGAAAAATAAAAAAAATTTAGAGGATGTAATTTTAATGTGGAGAAATGTACGAATTACTTATTACATACATATGTATACATGTGAATTGCGTAATGAAAGAACTTTATTATAAATAGAGAAAATGTTATACATTTCTCAAAAATTGGTTTATTGCCTTTAGCTAAACATTTACATGCTGAGTTGTTGATGGCAGCGTGAAGGTGGAAAACTATTCGAAATTTCAAAAGCTGCCGCTTCCGCTGGGAGCGCACAGTGAGGGATTTTGAGCTGGCGCGGCACAAAATAAAATTCTTATTTTTGAAATTTTCTACTATTTTAGAAACCATTTCTAAACAATGTGTTCATCTCCGTATAATGTATCTGCCTATTTGGATATAGAATTTTTTGATAATTTAGGCTCTTGAATGCATAATTGCGAAACTATTTGCCTTACGACGGAAATTGGAACGCCAGATTGTTCCAAAAATTATCCCTAAAACTATATACAATATTAACCTATTTCTAGAAAAATCCTAAAATGATTCTAAATTTATAACGAAATCATCGCCAGAATCTCTTAAAACGATGCCTATAAAGTCCACAACTGATAATGAAGTAAGCTTGATATGAATGATTGAATTTTGATTTTATATTTGTAGCAAATGGACACTAGTCAGTAAGTAGTCACATTACTTCGCTTTCACTACTTACTTGTACTAATCACTCTGGATTTCTTATGCCTCTTAAAGTTTGTTTGTATCTTTTGATTTTTCTGAGATAGCAAAAAGTTGAAATTTTTCATAGTTTTTTGTGATTATTTCTCAATGATTTTCAGTTCGCGGTTCAAATTGGTGTAGATTAAGTTAGTCTCGGTTTTGTGCCATCTTCAGTGCACTTTTTTATTCTGCATCAAACGACTTTGTCTGTAAAACAAAATGGATTTTAAATTATCCCAAATCTTTCATAAAATATTCCAGCTTCCAGACTTATGCTACCTTATCTCATTTTATTTGAAACATTCCATATTTCTGATCTCCTATATTTCAGAATTTCTCTAAAAAAAGATGCCACGTCATACATCCTGCACAAGCCTAGAGAGTTCTGTGCCTGGTGAACTAGTTTTTTCATCACTTTGTTCTCATTAAACTTTGGTGTTAGTTTGTCTTCAAAAAACATGATACACATATTTTTTTCTTGATTATTTATCAATATTGGCAATTTGTCAAGAATACAGAATCGGGGGGTAAAAGTCATTATAATATAGCAAAAGTTAATCAGCTTCCTAGGTACATTCAGCCATCTAAATTAGCTTGATTCGTATATTACTAATCAATCGAGCTCACTTCAAGCTCAAGACTATGCTGCGCTTAGTAGGTAATACGTACATAACACATTACAAGCTAGGTTGTAGGAATACGCAAAAACAAAGCGCTTTCTACACTTCGCTCCCACACTCGAAAGTCCTTCATGCACAGAAAATTTATTATTTCGTTACTTGTTCAAGCTCAGTTGTGATCCAATAAGTGAGCGTTACAGCTTCCACAGGAAATTCGATGCTTTTAACAAATACAACTAAACTCAAGTGAACTGAGAGAATTGTACAGTTTCAAATGAAGTTTTTAGATATGGAACGCATGTACAGGGTGTTTGATGTATCTATACATATTATGAAAGGTAGTCTGATATTTTGAATGACAAGACTTCGGACACTACAGAACGGATTTGAATGCAACTTTTTTTTGAATAATGCTTACATTAATCGCTGCAAGGATCCATTTTCCATTTCTGAGTTATTTGAGTATTAAATTTCATAATTTTTTACACCAAGCACAGCAATGCTTCAACCTGACAAAGCAGTGTTGTAGCAGGAAGATGTGTAATTATGTGAGGGGTAAATAAACTGCGCTGCTTATACTAAATCATCGGCTAAAGAATCAAGCTCATAGCAGATTAAGTTCGGCAAGTGCGTGGTGGATAAGAAAACAACTAATAGCTTAGTAGACCGAATGTTTTTCGTTTCTAATAAATTAAAAAATTCAAAAGTTGTTCATAACTAAGGCAGGTTAGTTATTATTTGTAATTAAAAAAAAATTTGTGAATGAAATAAAACTAATAAAAGTGATCTGCTCTCTGTACAAATTATAAATGTTCACAGATATCATTTATTGCAATAAATATCAGTAGACAAAAATAAAAGTTGATGAAAAAATCGAATACAAGCCTTAATTTTCATAAAGTAGTAATCAATAAAAATCGTAAGTAAGCGATTAAATCGGTAGTCAATCAAGTCAATATCGATAGTATAAACCAATAAAAATCAATTAAGATCGATTCGAAAGCTTGCCGATAGTAATTTCAATAAACCAATAATCGTTAAAATTAGTAAGTAAATGATTAATTCGAAACTCGATTAAGTCGATACAAATACTAATCGACGTAAATAAATTTAAGATCCCAGATACTTTAACAACGAGTTATGCCAGACCAAAACCTGATAATTCAGTCTAAGCTGACAATTAAGAAATGCTGCTTACTTGTCGCAATCTCCATTCACTGCATAATCTTCAATGGATGGGGTCAAACTCAGTGCCATATGTCTAAGAAGTTCCGCATGCGGAAATGTTTACGCTTCATATGTACTACAAAGCAAAGTTTAACCACATTTAAGCAATAATCTTCTCTCTAAACAAAACAAAAATGTATTAAGACTTTTTGCACAAACTGAGTTTTTATGTCTTTTGTATAAGAACTCTGTAGCTTTGCGGTGCGACTGATTGCATATAACTGCGTGCTCACACATATTATTGCCTGCATATGTGGCTTATTTGCTGAGATTGAAAATTCCAACTGAATAAACAAGCGAATATAATTTAGTTTGTTTCTTCTATGGTTTTGGCTCACGGAAGGCCAAAGCACAACAACAGCACTAGTCTTCCATTTTCTTCTGTCACTGCTCTTTCATCTTCCTCTGTCACTGCTCTTTCATCTTCCACTGACAATGCTCTTCCATCTTCCTCTGGCAATGCTCTTCCAGTACCCGTTGCGAGTCAGAATGAAATGCAGCTTCTTTTGTGTTCCTATTACGTAGAAGAATGCAATTTTATCTTTCATGTGCTTCGCGAAGCTTCCGTCCACCTACTCGCGGCGTACTTGTGTCGTATGTAGATGGTTGGAGTTGCGTTCGCTGCTGTGTTAATGCTATTGACCCGTACTAGTTTGTTCTTCGAGTTGCTTAAGGTTCGCAATGGTTGTTTTAAGTGATTTTTTCTTTAATTTTTCTCCTTTAGAGTTGATGTGAATATGTCGCTGTTTCTCCTAAGCTCAGTCAGGTTGTGTCGTTTCGTAAAACTGCTTCCTCGTTTTGTTTGTTTTCTTACGTTCGCTTCTTTCGTCTTTCATTAAGTTACTAGCATGAATTTGGTATGACTTGACGATGGTCGGATTAGCTTAATCTAATATGGTCTATCTGGTTTAGTTGGGAAGTTTTGGCACAAAAACGAATTGTTTGAATAGAAAATGTTGCAACAATTCTTATTTATTTTCTCCTTAAACACCAAGTTAGTCTTGGAGAGAACATTCTTCTCTCGAAGATTGTATCTAAAATATTCTTCTCCGAAAATGATAATGTGTTCAGGGGATTTTATCCAAAATATGGTCCACCAAAAATTTCAACTTTGATGAAATATGTCTCTAAGTCACCACTGTAATCGACTTTTGTGGTGAGTTACCGTATGACACTGTCAACGAGCGGTGTAATATTTGGCATTGCCTTTTACGCGCAAAAATATTTGACAGTGGCCAATCGCTATTTTTCAGTTCAATTGTAAAGACATGTGAAAAGAGAGAGTGGAAATTCCACATTTTACAGTGGACTTCCTTGAGATATAATTGGTCAGTAGATCTGCTGGCATGGTCAACTGAGAAACTCTACTGATTTGCAGTTCACATTTCCTACAGGGATGCTAACATGGCTATTGCGAACTTCAAATAATAGCTGAGATTTCACCCAAAATATGGAAATCAAAAGCTTTAATATTTGTGAACAACATGTGTATCAAATGAAAGCAATGGAAAATAGATATAGCATGCTGCCGCCGTTTTTGAGCTACCTTTAAACTTAAACTTATGTGCACAATAGGGCATCGAAAAATATTAAAGGCTCTATATATATTACTAGCTTATACCCGTCGGTTTCACCCCACATTTCTATAAAAAAAAATGTCAGCTGTATGGGAGGTGGATGCCACGCCCCCTTTTATAGCCTAAATGCTTCCAGAGATATGGACTATAAAAAATTCCAGTTGTATGGGAGGTGCCACGCCCCCATTTTCGTTTTTCCCAGTTTTCTTGGAGGTGGTATTGATTAATGTCATATAACCCCTTACCAAATTTCAGTAGTCTAACGTAATTACTTCCAGAAATACGGACTGTTAAAAATTCCATTTGTATGGAAGGTGCCACGCCTCCTATATATATCAAAATATTTTTTAGCCCATGACCATCCCGGTAAGGTATCCAGTTCGTGTTTCAAATTTGGTTACGATAGGTTTATACGTTTAGGACGCAAGTCAATCTATAGATACATACATAATTCGAATTGTATATATACAAGGTGGCGCAAAAGTAATCCTCCTATCAGAAAATGCTATAAATTTTGCGATTGGCCCCTAAAGTCAGTTCTGTTTTGACATTTGTGTAGTAAACACATGCGAAATACACGTTAATAAACATTGTTACACTACACTGCTCCAGAACGCGGAATATTGCTGACTATTTATTTGACCAATAATCGGTCGGGGCCAAACGGTTACTGTGAATGGTGAGCGCTACAGAGCAATGATCAACGAGTTCTTTTTGCCGCAACTTGATGAATTGGGATTGGAAAACATGTGGTTCCAACAAGACGGTGCAACAGCACACACTGCACGTGCCACAACCGATATGCTGAACATCGGAAGCTTACTTTTGCGCCACCTTGTATAGAGGTATAAGTAATCGATCCGCATACGGCTCCAGAAAAACTAAAATTTTGGTTTCCGCAGATTCTTTTCTAATGCGTGTTGTGCTGCTTCTAACTTTTACTAAATTTGACGTGACCTAGATGTTCTATGCCAACTCCTACAGGAATTCGCTGAAGCAAAAATACACCTTGAGAGGTGGCGACCACTGTTTTTGTTGTTAACAGTGCTTCGCCCTGCCTACAAGGCGCGATCTCTCTGAGAATCGTCAACAAGCTTTTCGGAAGTCTAAAGGAACGAGCGGTTTAACAGGGTTGGACCAGAGTGATATTGGTATTAGAGGAGTAGGAAAAGTATGTTTAGTTTAACCTATTACAATATCCAGAACTAAGTTGTGCTAGCATGACTCTAGTCCCCCTCGGCAGGAGGTCCTTTTCAGCTACTTCCCAAGTCGAGATCTTAGGGATCTGTTTACCGACTTTTGATTTTGACGATTGTTCTGAAGCAGACCGGTTAAATTTGATTAGTAATTAGTAATCAATTAATTGGTAATGATTATTTTAATTGTTTTTCAAGAAAAGGCAATTATTCATTGATTCCGATTAGAAAAAATAAAATTCAAATAAAGAATAATCCAAAAAAATCCAAAAAAAAAAAAATTTTTTTAAATCAAAAATAATCAAAAAAAAAAGTTGTTTTGATTACTTTTGATTACTTTTGATTTTTTTTTTGACTATTTTTGATTAACTTTAATCTCATTATTGTTGATTTGTATATTTATGTGCTTCTACAACAATACTGAAAACATCAAAAATAATGAAAAATAATACTACTTTTTTTGATTATTTTAGATTTTTTTCAATAATCCTAAAAATCATGATTTTTTTGATTATTTTTTTAATTAATTGGAAAATAGTCATTAAAAATTGTATGTAATGATAATCAATCATTAAATTGATTCTCAAGAAAATTAGTAACCAAACCGGTAATCATTACGGTTAGTAATCATTATTTAACAGTTCTGTTCTGAAGTAATTTCTTCCACTCGACTTAACTTGAGTCCAGAAAATTTGTTTATTTTAGTTTGATACACATAACCTAGTATTATGTGTTGTTAAGTCCTCTTACGTTTTTGTATACAAATGGATTTTGGAGAAGTTTTATTGAGTATCTTGTTACATGTTAAAAACTGGCTAGTTCGCAATCACTGGAAACTCCCTGTAACAACCTTCAAGCGTTATAAATAAAATCCCTTTTGTCGATCTACCACCGCATGTCTACTTATTCAACTTCATACCTTTACTAAATAGTTGCTTAGGAATGCATTCCAAATTCAGTTTCCCATAGCTATTTCCTCAAAGCATGCTTGCGCGTAGTAATTAGCTCTTCAGCAACTTGGTTATTCTCTTAATATTATAATTGCTTGCAAAATATGTCCCCAGCTACCTTACAATAGCCACCTGACAATATTTAGCTCGGGCAAACATTTGCCCAAAACGTAAAGCAGAAAAACCGACTTCTCTTTGAACGGCGGTAAACGGGTTGATCATGCAATTTCTTCTGCTTACTTCTTTTAATCAGCAGCATAACGAGCTTTCTTAACAACAATCGTTTGAATTTTTTAGTTCGCATTCGCGCCACAATCTCAAGATGAATGTAAAGAAAGGCAGTGATGCACAATGCTGGCAAAGACATCTAAGTCGATACTACCAAACTACTGAAAGAAGATTTTGGTTTTAGGGTATGTGTAAGAAAAATATTTGAGCTGCCTTCTAGATGCTTACACGCGACTTTTAACTCCCAAAGACGCCGCCGTGTGCAACTCTGATCTAATCGCATATAGTGCAGTCTACCTTGTTCCTGTGTAGTACTTTTATTGCTCTTTAACTTTCATATCTGAATTGGTGCTAGTTTGTTTGCGGATGCGTATGTGTTTTTGTACGAAGACTTCGTTTTTATCTTGCCCCTCTCTCTTTTTTTATATTGCATTGTATTTCAGTAAATTGCGACTTTTAAGTATTCGCGACTTAAATAGTATCATTAAGACATATGCTCCATTCTCTAGCTCCACATACAGATGTGTTCAATATAATAGTAGTGAAATGAAAATCGATATCGTTCTACGAAATAAGAAGAAGCTATGATTTTAATAATTTTCATTTAAAATATAGTGAATTCCATAACAGAAACCACATAAAAAGAAATTTCAAAGCTACACAAAGTTAAGGAAAGTTAATTAAACTTTAAAAAGTTCCCATCCAAATCTTTAAATTTTCTGGAAAAATTTCTAGAAAATTTTTGAGTACGCATTTTTGTAGATCAATCCAAGTAAGAACTCGCTAAAAATGTTCCTGAATTTTTATAATTTTTTTGATCAAGGGTGTTGAGTGATTTCTTCCATACAAAGCATGAAGAAAACTTAATTTTGTAGGGAAAAAAATATCCAATATCCTGAGAAAAAAGATTCTTAAAATTCAGAGGAAATTTTGAGGTACTTGTAACTTGCACATTATCACGCTCAAATTTAATGAACTATAAAACTGCGTACTCAAAAATTATCTAAAAATTCTGCCGAAAAATATTGAAATTTTGATGTAAATTTTTAAAAGTTTAATTAATTTTCCTGAACTTTGTTAAAACTTTGTTATTTTCTTTTTATGTGGTTTCTGTTATGGAATTCGCTAATTATTAAATTAAATTAAATTATTAAAAAAATTATTAAAAATAGAGCTTCTTTTTTGCTGGTCAAAAGATATCCAATTTAATTTCACTACTATTATTTTGAACACAACTGTACAAGCATAAGGTTTTATGTATGAATAAAGCTACTAAAAAATATGTACCTGATATGGGGAAGCCTAATTTTGTTAGTTAAAAATTCTTATAAAATGAACCCGGAAGTGTAACGAGCTTAGTCATACTTAAAAATGTTTACGAGTTAGGCTAGCAAGTGTACATGGGTTTGTCCACGATCAGAGCGAATGCCTTCCAGCAAGCTGGATGCCACTTAATTTCTTTGGAACAACTTGACTTTTCATATGAACTTAACAAAGAACGAGAGATCAACCACCTCTTTAACTAACAACCATATAGAGAAAGTTGTCGACGCATCTGAGTCGAGTTTGGGAACGTGGTCGAAGTAAGTGCTTGTCCATCAGCTGTAGTAGAAGCCATAGCGGTGCCACCGTAAGTGCAATTACTACATATTTGTTTAGTAAGGGTATAAAGTTTGTTATTTTCATAAAAAAATACTGCAGTGGCCTAAAGATCAAAACATAATGTTGATTGTTGCATAGCAAGGTTATTGCCTTATAATATATTCTTCGATTTTATCGGAAGATTATCCAAAGGAAGTCGTATCTCGTTTCTGCTTCAATTATCAATATTCATATCCTTTTCATTTGCTTATCCCGTGGAATCTGTCTCATAGATTTGTTGCAAAGACACCAAAACTCATAGATTCGCCAACAGCTCACATGCTAGCTTTTACGCTTCTAATACTTTTAAAAGAGCCTAAATTGCGACAAAAATGGCTTTGTTACCTGCTTGAACTAAACAAGCATACAGCAGTTTAGTCTACCTGTCTATAGCTTTGACCTACGCATGGAAAACACTGAGCGATTTCTATTTCAAATATATTCGCCGACCCTATAGCTGATTTGAGTGCAGCCCAGTCCCGCTTTCGTGTTCCATTTTTGTGTCATCAATGTAGATGCCTCGTTCAAATTGCGTTTAGTCCTTCCCCAAATCATTCTAGTTTGACAAATTTTCTTCTGTAAAGGATCGCGAAGTGTTACGCCCGTCAACATGTTACCATATTCTTCTTTCATCGTTCTTAATCAACAGAATAAATAAGCCTCAAACCTGAACTACATGCCCAACCCCCTGGACGTTCTAGCAATTCTAAACTTCAACTCGTCTTTTAGCCCTATCATTTACACAGCTACAAGTATCGGTAATGTCTAGAACACTTTCAACGCTTTAGAGGATAGTTACGGGGTTCTACGTTGTTGTTGTTGTAGTTGTGGTAACGACAAAAACACTTCCCGAAGGTTTTGGGGAGTGTTGTCGAATTAACAGTCTTTGGCCGGATATGAACCCGGTACGCTCCGGTACTCCCTTGGGGTACTGCCCGACTGTCGTGGTAGCGATTTATGACCAGTGAAACCTGCTAGGTCATGTCAGGTGAGAGGCATAGCATCCGTAGATCAACCTTCCAGTTGCACGTCATTACCTTTGTGCATATTAGTCGCCTCTTACGACCGGTATGCCTACCTCGGGCATATTCTAAACCCCTAACCCGCAGTGGAATACGGGGTTCTACCTTCAGCTCTACTTTCGCATTTCTTAAAGCTTGAAGCCTAGTTGATAATTTTCAGCTGGGTTTACACAAACATTTCGCCGAGATCGACACTCACATTGTTCCTTAATCAAAGTAAGCTTGACTACCCATCGCTTCAACAAGTTACTAGCAAATACTTAACTCTATATTATGTTTGCCTGTTTGCAAGCAAATTGTCGTGTTCAACTCTACTTTCTTGTCGTTTGTTGGTTGCCTGTTGAGTTGCGTCCAGCTTGGCTAAGTGCAAAAGTACTGGAAGTAAATGCGGTAAGAACCATCCAAAGCAGCACCTTGTTAACAGTAGCTTAGGGGCGAGTAGCCAGCATGCGTAGGAGATATTTTTTAATTACTGCGCCCTTGCAGACCAATGTAGCCGACTTTCGAGCAGGGGGTGTGTATATGGTTGTTGTTTATGCTATCTTCGGTCGCCATAGAGCTTCCGGTTGGGTTGTTGCTTAACGATACTCTACTTTTTCAGTTTTTTTCATTCCTTAAGAGATTTTTTGTGTGAGTGTGCGGTCGGGCATGAAACATGCGGACGTACCTGCAACAATGCAACTATTTATTGCATCGGGACAGCTACTCTCAATTGGCATCAGATAGAGCTAAGCTGCTGCTGGGTAAAAAAGGATATTTAGTTTAGTAAAAAATATTTTGCAGGGAATTTTACTCGGTTCATACATTCAAAGGCAATATGAAGCGTCTTAAAGCACTTTCAAAGTCTTCTCTAAAATCTAAATGATTGATTTTCAAGCTTTCTTATCCTAAGTGCTCCAGCCTGAGCTTTTCCTACTTTGGTTGTTCTTTAAAAACTTTAACCATTATTTAGAGGCTAGTCAAGTCACCAATGATTAGTTTGCAGAAAAGAAGGGCTGATGGATTATTGGTATAACCTTCGAGGATTGCCAATAATAATGATTTCAGTTTTGCATTGACTGATCAAGCTCCAAGTTGACGCTGAATATGTCCATTCGGGAATGATAGAATTCGCCATGCCGAAGAAACGCCTATAACTATCTATCTGAATGGATTTTTAGCTCACTAACTGCTGTTGGTAGCCACAGAGACTGCTGTTCTGCAATGGGCCATTGTATGATCCAATCTGAATCCTTTTTTAGCGCCACATCCTGAAGTGGAACCACGCCTCACATGTATTGCAATATCCAAATATCTTTCAAGTTGTAGTCACTTGCTTAGTCACAATTCTTAGAATTTTTTTGTTTTTATGTACGTATGTTTATACTTGTATCACTAAGTAACTGCTTCATGAAATTATTTAGTTTCTTCGCCGGTCTCGCTCTGTCCTGAGACATAGGCTACAGCTTTCCCATTTTTGATGTAGCTTTTACTATGGCTGTCGAGTCAAACAGCGCTAAAATGTCGCCAGATGGCGCTGCTGGCGCAATTTTATAGTAAAATGAATAGAAATAGAAGTTTAGCTGATATAAAACCAGCGTTCTGTTAGTCTAATTATTATTCCAATAAAAACTTTTAATAATTAATTTTTTATTTTTTTTATTTTTATTTTATTTTTTATTTATTTATTTATTCACAGCCATATGGCCTATAATCCTTTTGATTTTATATAATTCGTATTAAATATGTGTTTTACAATAATTAAATAATAGGTTTTTAAATTTCTTCAAATTATTGCATGTTTTAATATCTACAGGTAGGTCATTATACATTTTCAAGCCTTTATAATACAGATCTAGCTTTGCATTTTCTGTCTGGCAACGCGGTAATGCGAAATTGTGTCTATCTCTAGTAGGATAGGTGTGTGTATCACTGCTGTAGCTTAAGTTCTCTCTTAGATAGTCCGGAAGTGCTCCTGTCTTAATGTTGTATATAAATTTCATTGTGTGAAAGGAGATTAGTTGTTTTACGTTCAGCCATTTAAGAGTGTTTAGCATTGATGAAATGCTTGTGTCATACCGCGCGTTGAGTATATGTCTCATTGCTCTATTTTGCATTTTTTGTAACTTGTTTAATTGTGAGTCCGATGTGATAAACAAAACACTGGCGCAATATATAAAATGTGGTTCAATAATGGATTTATATACTAGTATTTTATATTTCCTTTTTAGATATTTACATGTTCTTTTCATAAATCCAATTTTCTTTGAGATTTTACTCACTACGTAGTCAACATTATAACAGAATTTTAATTTATTGTCAATTATGACGCCGAGATATTTGCATTTCTTTACCTCCACAATGGTTTCGTTTTTTATATTTAAAGTATGTGGTTCTAAATTTAGTTTATTTGATGTGGATATAACCATGTAATTGGTTTTTTCCACATTTACCATTAACTTATTTTTACACAACCAAATGTAGAGAGAATTCAAGTCCTCCTGCATTTTTTCAAAGGCCACACCTATATTTTCTTCACTTATTGTCAACAGAGCGTCATCTGCAAATAGTTTTACTTTACAGTTCTTTATTGACGAGGTAATATCATTTATGTATACGTTGAAAAGGATTGGCGCTAAGACTGAGCCCTGTGGAAGTCCTATATTAATCGGCACGCTTTCTGAACTTGCTTCATCAATAACTGTATATTGCTTTCTATTTGCTAGGAAACTTTCGAACCACTTCAGCTCAACACCTTCAATTCCGATTCAATTTCTGTACCATCAGGTTCCGATCAATAGTTTCAAACGCTCTTTTTAAGTCAATGAATACCACTAATATGGTCTTTTTTCTTCGCATGTCTTCTTTCCACTGAGAAATAACCCATGTAAGAGCTGTTTCACACGAGTGTTTAGCACGAAAACCTGATTGCTCTTTAATAAGAATGTTGTTTCTTTCAATGTATTCAATTAATTGGGTTTTTACCACTTTTTCTAAAATTTTTTCGGTATTTGGCAAAGTATTTATTGGTCTAAGCTCTTCGCGTTTAACGGTGTTCTTTACTTTTTTCACAGGCACTACTGTTGCTATTTTCCATTCTTCCGGCACTTCTCCTATTTTCAAGCTCTAGTTATTAAAAAAATTAGGAACCATAACATTATTTATAAAAAAAGGCATCAGTACGAAGTACTCGTGGAGTTTGATGTGTAAACTCGTGTATCATGGACATAAATTTCATTGAATAAGAGATCGCCCACTGGTTGAAATTAAACCACAAAACTTTATTTTATTTTAGTTATTAGCTATTCATTTCATTCGCACAATTTTCCTTCTTTCCTCTGCTGTGCTTCTCTCATGTAAAACAAATAATGGGCGCGATATATACCTCCTGGGGAGATTAAGGCCGAGCTTCTCTACCAATTTGCGGTGTGCTGCTTCTAATTTTTCCTACAAATTATCGGAACCTACAGTTTTTTGCCGATTCCGAACGGCATCTGCAAAGCAGATAAATTTTTGCTGAGACCCCTTCAATGGCAGGAAGACACTCGGAGAGTTTGCCAAACCACTGCCAAGGCGCGACCCCGTTTTGCAAAAACTTTTTCAAACCACTTTTGATGTTGCCTGTACCAGTGCTCGAACCTTGGACCTTCGGTGTGGTAGGCCAGCAACACTACCGCCAACTCTCTTATATATTTTCCTTTTATTTGCTTTTCTCTTTTTCAACAGTCTCTAGTTTTATACCCAGCGTGTACTAGTACACAGGGTATTATAGTTTTGTAATGGTACAAAAGAATGGAGATAGATATTAAGTTCCATGTATCAAAGTTCTTAGAATGAACAAGGGATTCCATTAAGACATGTCCGTGGACACGATAACTTGAGTAAATATATTTAAAGATATTTGAATGACATTTGGCACACAGGTTGCTTTCCGGCCAAGGTAGGTTGCTATTTGAAATGAGCGAAATCGAACTATAACCACGCCCCTTTCTTCGGTACTGAAAATTTCTAAAAACGTATGAAATGGGTTAATTCAATAATAAAAGCAGCTAGATTTATTAACTTGGTTGTTCCATTGACGATTTTATCAACATTTTTGGAAAAGGGGCGGGGCACCGCCCACGTATGAGTGACGAAATTTTGCAAACTTTGACTGTTAATAACTTGAGGACAACTTACGCTACTTTAACGAAATTTCGTAGGAGGTATACCATTTTTGTGATAAATGCATCCATAGAAAATTAGAGAAATCGCTTTTCGACCACGCTCACTTTTTCACAAAAGTTATCTGAAAATGAGGTAGAAATACGAAACTGCCCATATCATATTGACAGATAGAGGTAGAATGATATAATTTAGCAGTTACCTCAATTTATATAAGAGTTTTGCAAAATTTTGGAAAGTGGGCGTGGCACTGCCCACTTATGAGTCAAGCAAATTTCAAAATTCGACTGTTAATAACTTCAGAACGGTGCAAGATAGAATTACGAAACTTGTTACGAGGTATGCTATCTACGCTTTTCAACATTATATATAGCCTATTCTTAAACCAGTAAATCCAAGAATCTACTG
Organism: Merzomyia westermanni; assembly: GCA_949987695.1. Lineage (NCBI taxonomy): Eukaryota > Metazoa > Arthropoda > Insecta > Diptera > Tephritidae > Merzomyia > Merzomyia westermanni. The sequence continues at coordinate 32,357,669 of OX465289.1, read as the reverse complement.
TGAAAATTTCATAAAGATCGGTTTAGTACCTTGGACGCCTATAAAAGATTATAATTTTATATAGCATGGGGACGTGACACCGCCCACTTTTTTAAAATTTTATATAGCCTATACTGTACCCAGTGAACCCAGGAATCTACTGTGCTTTGGACGCAAGACACACAGACACACATTCATTTTTATTTATAAGATTTCCCTCGACCGGTTTTACACAGTTGGATACGTAATGTTCGGTGTCACCCGAAGATAGACTTCCTTACTTGTTTCATTTCATTTTAGCCATTCCATATTCGAACACCATCGCCAGCTCCGGCTGCAAAACTAATTTTGTTTTCTCTTTCTTTTTTATTATTCACACTCATTAATCCCTTTTTATCTGCTTAGGCATGCAATTAACACTAAATGCTTAGTAATTCTTTGGCTTTATCTCTAGTATTTATTAATAAAGATTTCATATTTCTCTCTTTGATATTCATTATGCTTCTCACACCCATTTCGTGAGTAATCAGCGCTATTTTGTGGTCCTGTCGTGCCTGTTGATGAATTTACTTATCCAAATCAAAGCTAAGGAATTCCATTATCCGACGTTGATTCATTGAACCCGAGCGCGCACTGAATTTGTCTCATACCCCCACCAAGCGCGCTCACGTTTCATGATTTCGCTTATGTAGTACAAAGTAAATTCAATTACAACTTTTTGATTACTATGACTATTATACGTATATATATATATGTATATTGAAATGTTTATTCATGTTTCTTTATGACTATTCACGTTTATTAGTATTCCGCACTTTCATTTTCATATTTTGATTTTGTTTCTTTTTTGTACTTTTTGCAGATTTTCCACGCGTTGATGTTGGACCGGAAAATCCACTTCGTGTCGAACGTGATCGTACTGCCAAATTAGAATGTAATGTCGATGCGAAACCCAAAGTGCCTAATGTACGTTGGACACGCGATGGACGCTTCATCAGTTCCTCCCTAGTGCATGCGATACATCGCGTAAGCGCACAGGATGCTGGAAAATATACATGCTCAGCAGATAATGGACTTGGTAAATCGGGTGAGAGTGTGCTCATATTGGACATTTTATATCCGCCTACAGTTGTGATCGAATCAAAGACGCGTGAGGCTGAAGAAGGTGACACAGTGGATATACGTTGTAACGTGACATCAAATCCAATGCCAATTACCATTGAATGGTTGAAAGAGGGCGCACCCGAATTTCGTTACTCCGGGGAAGTGCTAACGCTCTCCTCTGTGCGCGCTGAACATGCTGGCAATTATATTTGTCGTGCTGTCAATATCATGGAATCGTATGGCCAGGAACGCAGCGAACGTATTGGGAACTCTACAGTAGCATTGTTGGTGCGTCATCGTCCCGGTCAAGCTTTTATCACACCCAATAAACCTATTGTGCATGTGGGTAATGGTGTCACATTGACTTGCTCAGCCAATCCACCTGGTTGGCCAGTACCACAATATCGTTGGTTCCGTGATATGGACGGTGAGTTTTCAAGCACACAGAAAATATTGGCACAAGGACCACAATACTCGATACCAAAGGCGCATCTCGGTAATGAAGGTAAATACCATTGTCACGCTGTGAATGAACTCGGTATAGGCAAGATGGCTACAATCGTGCTTGAGATACATCAGCCACCACAATTCCTAGCGAAATTACAACAACATATGACAAGACGTGTGGCCGATACAGATTACGCTGTGACCTGTAGTGCTAAAGGCAAACCCGCGCCCACGATACGTTGGTTAAAAGATGGCGTTGAAATTTTACCCGAACTTAATCTCTATGAAGTAAAAACGAATCCAGATCATGGCCCAAATGGCATGGTCACAGTGCAAAGCATGTTAAAGTTTCGTGGTAAAGCACGTCCAAATGGTAATCAGCTGGTGCCCGGTGATCGCGGTTTGTATACCTGCCTTTACGAGAACGAAGTGAACTCGGCCAATTCAAGCATGCAATTGCGCATTGAACACGAACCCATCGTGCTGCATCAGTACAATAAAGTAGCTTTCGATATACGCGAGACTGCTGAGGTTGTGTGCAAAGTGCAAGCCTATCCGAAACCCGAATTTCAATGGCAGTTCGGCAACAATCCCTCACCACTCACAATGTCTTCCGATGGACACTATGAAATTAGCACCACCACCGATAACAATGACATTTACACTTCAGTCTTACGCATCAATGCGCTCACACATGCCGATTATGGTGAGTACACATGTCGCGTCGTTAACTCATTGGATACCATACGCGCACCAATACGTCTGCAACAGAAGGGCCCACCAGAGAAACCCACAAATACACGCGCTGTTGATGTTGGACCCAATTATGTAACGCTCAGTTGGGATCCTGGCTTCGATGGTGGTTTGAGTAACACAAAGTTTTTCGTCAGCTATCGTCGTGTGCCCATGCCACGTGAAGAGCAATTAATACCCGATTGCGCTACGATTGCCACAAGCAACACCGATTGGTTGGAATTCGATTGTCAACGTGATAACCCGTGCAAGGTAACCTCACTCGACCAACATCAGAGTTATGCTTTCAAGGTGAATGCGCTCAATACGAAAGGAAGCTCACCATACTCGAATGAAATATTGACCACAACAAAAGTAAGCAAAATACCACCACCTCTACATGTTACCTACGACCCGAATACGCACACGCTGGGTATTAACGTTGGCGCCACCTGCCTATCATTGGTGGCCATAGTGGAATCAATGGTGAACGTGGATACACCGATGGCGCAGTGGGAAGTCGTGGATACAGTGAATTTGCAGCTCTCAGGCAATGGTCCAACATTTAAGGAGACCGTAATTGATCGCCACATACCAGCATATCGTAGCGGTGGCGGACGTTCATTGGGACACAGTCACTTGGGTGGTCATGGCGATAACGATATCGGTCGTGATGATGATGATGATGAAGGTGTCGATATGAATACACTGGCGTTGGAGGACGATAATAGGCCGACAGTGCGTGTGAAACTTTGTTTGCGGTCGAATCAGGAACATTGCGGCAAGCACACAAATGCAGAGAGTAAGTATCTAGAGACATTATATATATTACTATTAAGTGAAAGTGCAGCAAACTCTCTGGTTTTATATGGTTGCAAAAGAGGGCACGTTAGGCTAAAGTCTTGTTTCATCTTTACTGAAACTAAGGTTTTTTGTTTATTTGCGAGCTAGCTAGCACAGCCAGCGAAGGTGGTGCCTATAAGCAGGTCTGTGAAGTATTGGATTCATGCGCTCTCTAATTTTATTCTTAACAGTAAAGAGCGCAGGATCGTCTCGATACTAACTCGATGGTACTGAAAGCCCAATCTCCAATTCTAACTAAAACAAATTAATTTCCGATGACAGCCCCGCCTTTAATACTTTTGATAGTGTTCGGATAATGTTTCTCCAGCTGCAACAACCGCAACGTATAGTTCTTGTCGGACTTAATTTGTCTTATACCCTTATAGTTTATGATACACGCATACCTACCTTGTCATTTACATATCCGAAACTTCTGCTTCTTTCTTCTTTAAGTGGTCCTCTAATCGCCTGTGCGATTTTGACCGTCCAACATAGCTCGCCAGTCGTTTCTTCGTCGCACCCACTGGCGCCAATTGGAAACACATCGGGATCGCAAATCGGCCGCCACTTGGTCCTTCCATGGGAGTGGTGGTCTCCCTCTTCCTCTGCTTCCACCGGCGGTGGCTGGAGCATCTTCGCTCATTCGCACAACGTGGCCTAGCCAGCGCAGCCGCTGTATTTCAATTCGCTGAACTATGTCGGCGTCTGCGTAAAGCTCATACACCTCATCATTAAATCTTATTCGGTTCTCGCCGTCGCCAACGCGAAGAAGTACACAAATCGTTCGAAGAACCTTTCTCTCGAATACTTCCAGAGCCGCCTCATCAGATACTGTTAGTGCCCACGCTTCAGCACCATAAAATCAGGACGGGTGCGATGAGTGACTTATTGAGTGTTATTTTCGTTCGTCCAAAGAGGACTTTACTTTTCAATTGCCTACTCAGTCCGAAGTAGCACTTGTTTGCAAGAGTAATTCTTCGTCGGATTTCTAGGCTAACATTATTATTGGTGTTCCCTGGTAAATGAAGTCCTTTACTATTTCGAAATTATTTTTGGAAACAGGAGCGTGGTTGTCAAGGCGTGAATGCGCTGACTCTTTGAATGATGACAGATGGTACCTCGTTTTGCCCTCGTTCACTACCAATCCCATTTTTTTCGCTTCTTTTTCTAATTTGGAGTAAGCAGAAGCTATGGCGCGGTTTTTAGGGCCAATGATATCAACATCGTCAGCATATGCCAACAGTTGCACGCTTTTATAAAATATTGTTCCAGTGCGGTTAAGTTTGTATTATATTCTCCAGCATTAAATTAAAGAAATCGCACGATAGGGGAACCTGTCTGAAACCTCGTTTAGTTTCGAACGGCTCGGAGACGTCCTTCCCAATTCTGACCGAGCTGGCGGTGTTGCTCAAGGTCATTTTGCATAGCCGTATAAGATTTGCGGGGAAACCAAATTCAAACATAGCGGCATATAGGCAGCTCCTTTTCGTGCTATCGAAAGCGGCTTTAAAATCAACAAAGAGATGATTGATGTGTGCCGATTCTTTTCTCACGGGTTTTTTTAATATTTGGCGTATTGTAACTTCTGCTGCCCTTAACCATAATTTGCTTGACATAGACACCCCGATTGAAAGTTGGTTGTTGCAATTAATATTTGAGCCACTCCGTAGCTCCATTATTGTGCATTCCAAATGTTTTTCTTGAGACTACTTTTTCTAGTTTGTCCGGAAGAAATCTAGTTTCTTTATTACAGCTCACGAAAATATACACTGGGAAAGAACTATGCATACGTACCGATAGAGCGTCGCAGTACCGCATAGGAAACAAAACTAAATCAGTTAAGGAGCGCTTTCTCGTCTTTTAGAATGCATAGAACAAGCACAGCATAAGAAACGTTAATTTTTTATCGCCCATAGTTTCACCCCTACAAGATGGTGTACTTTTCTAAATGCTAGGGGATTAGTTTTTTTGTCCGCCGTGGTGTGAAGGTAGTGTTGCCGGCCTACCACACCGAAGGTCCATGGTTCAAGCCCTGGTACAGGTAACATCAAAAGTGATTTGAAAAAAGTTTTTCAAAACGGGGTCGCCCCTCGGCAGTGGTTTGGCAAACTCTCCGAGTGTATTTCTGCCATGACAGGCTTCTCAGCAAAAATTCGTCTCCTTTGTAGATGCCGTTCGGAGTCGGCAAAAAACTGTAGGTCCCACCAATTTGTAGGGAAAATTCAAATCGGCACACCACAAATTGGATGAGAAGCTTGGCGCAAAAATCTCTTAGGAGGTTTATGATGATATACCTGTTGTATATCGCGCCATAGAGAGAGAGAGAGTTTTTTTGTGGACGAGATTTGGCAGAATATATGTAAATCTGTGTATTTTAAAGAAGTCTGAGGAAGAGCATGTGGACTTATGGAGAAGTACCAATATTGGAGATATCTTCAAGCCTATTTTTTATTTAGTTGTTTGGCTGATGCCCATTTCTGAGCACTTCTGCCTTCGTTTACGCTATTTTGCTGGACTATCTTTCCAAACATACATATAATTCTGTTCAATTGTTTAATTTCTGCCTCCAGTTGCTGGTATGATGAGTAACCAATCGAACTGGATAGTAACTGTATGATACTTAATTCTTTACTATACTTACATCAATTCCTTGTATAGAAAATCTCTAGTTATGAACTGGTGCGGCTAGTCTTCGAACTCTTTTAAATGTAACACAACGATGTCCTAGGCTGTGGAAATGCTTCCCACAATACTTTTTCTATAGTTCCGAACTAGTAAAATAATCTACAGTTTGTACTTATTGCTTTATTGTTACTATTTCGTGATAATGAACCAGCCCAAAATTTAAATCATTGATTTTACCACGCTTAGCGATTGCGATAGGCTAGAAATCTTTCTGAACTATACATGTCGGAACTAGTTTCCTCTGAATACATTTTTCGATAACTTCAGACCAGCTCAATATTCTAAGCAATTTTAAACAGATCTTGTTTCCCTGAGAACTCAAACTCATATTCCCTAAGATACAAACTTATTTTATGAACCAACTATTTTATTTTTATCCTCCTCATTATTACTCCTTCTCGTCTCTCACTTTTCATTTCTCTGCCACTATTCCTCTTCCGTTAACTTATTTTTAATACTTTGTGCCTTTAATTATTATTATCGCTCTTCCACTTTCCTATCAACTTCTTTCATTTGCTTTGTTACTGTGTACCTTTAAAATTTTAGGCAGTGAAATCGGCTCTATAGATTAACTCTGTTGCTCTGACGAGAATTTGGGTTTTAATTTGATATATGATGTAGATCCACTTTATAAATACTCAATATCCTTCCTTGGCACAAAGATATAATTTTCAAATTTGATATTTTTTATTTTATATACATATAATGAAGATCAAGATTCCCTTTATAAATGTCCTATATCATTGCGTGGCAAGAATATGTAATTTCAAAATTTTAATAACGGCAATCGGCCAAGAAGATTAGCTGTTTTAATTTTACATACGATATAATCATTGTAAGAAGAAAAGTTATATTCAAATACAAAACAAAGGTCTTGTGATTCTCACCGGCCGGTTTTACTAGTTACTATCGAACTAGTTCTTCTTTAAATGGTCATCTAACCGCCTGGGCGATTTTGACCGTCCAACATAGCTCGCCAAAAGGCTTTGTTGTTGAATTTCATTGGAACGTTGTTTTATGTGGTGGGTCCCAAACCCAACGCACAACCCGTTTCACGGGAGGTTGAATTCTATTACACGTTTGTATAGCGAGCCGCTTGATCCAAGACAGACGCCCGCTTGCAGCCGCACCACATGGTGATCAGACGCTGCTGTTTGAACCCCCCAGCAAGCCCTTAAACCGATTATGTCGGAGTGGCCTTACCAGGTTGTCGCCTTCTCACGTTTAGCTCACCACCAAACGGGTGTTCGGTGGTTACCCAGAGGATACTTGAGCGCAAAGCCCGGAAGTAGTGAGCTGCTTGAACCGCATGCAAAAGAATCGCTCTGGCCATTCCCAGGTGAATGGCGATATGAAACTTTCCCCACTTGCGTGGACTTCTGCACACGGCCCCATCCTCCGAACTAGTTACTATATGGTATTTTAGATCTAGTTCTGGTATTCACCTGGAAAATAATTTCCTAGAACTCTTAGATATTAATACTCTCTTTTATCAGAACTCAAATTACCCATGGATGTTCTGTTTTGCTTTCCAGCAATGGTCGTGAGCAATCTTCTGCTCAATGTGCGCTTGTTCTGTTAGTCATTTGCCTTTAAGCTAACTTTTACTAATTTCTTCAACGACCCTGCATGCATTGTCTGCGTTTTAATATATGCGTATGACCTTGAAGATATTTCTCACATACTTCTTTATGCACCTACCTATTCTTCATCAATCCGTTTCTTTTACAGACAGTTTTCCCCAAATGCACAGCCCAAAATCACACACATCCTTCACATTCTCGAAATTGCATTTTTCCTGTTAAAAAAATTTTATTCGGCTATACAACAGTGCGAGGATTTAATCCCAGGCATACATACACACACATCACAGTTTGTTTGAAGGTTGAATCACTTGTCTCACGATAATGAATCCCAATGCCCCATCCAACTTTTGCCAACTACTTATCAACTTGTTTATATTGCGCCACATACAGTTGCTCTCTCTTTCGCTTCATCATATCATGATTTTCATTTTTCACACTTTTTTAAATTTTTCTTTTTCTTTACAGTCGGACGTACATACATTGCAGAGGCATCCGCTTTAGCCACACCTACCCTGATCGCTATTATCGTGTCTTGCATTGTATTCGCATTATTTGTTGGTTTATTGTTGATGTTCTGTCGTTGTAAACGCAATCAATCGAAAAAGAGTGCTGCCGCTAAGGATTACGAAATGGACTCGGTGCGACCATCGATTGTAGCTGCACAACAAAGTCAGCCTCCGCCACCTTACTATCCAGCAAGTGGTCTCGATAACAAAGCACTTGAACATTCAATGGATCTTGCCTTGGGTATGGAAGACCAAAAGAGTGCACTTTACGCAACACAAAATGGATATAGCTATCATCCGGGTAGTGGTGTTGGTGTGAATATGGGTGGTGTGGGCGGTGGTGGTGGTGGTGGTGTTGGCATGGGCGGCGTTGGCGGAGGTGTTGGTATGCAAGGCTTAACAGGACATACGATGCCAGGAAATGAATGTAAGTAGTAGTTTGTACTTGTTTTTCATAAGTACTGTTGTTTTTGTTTTTGATTTTTTTCTGCTGCTTATCATGTGCTCTACTAAGTGCATTTTGTTGGTGTTTTGCTACGTTTCTTTTTTTCCACTTGGTATTATTGCACACTCGACACAGTCACTATCATCAATGCCATGTAGTTTGGGATTGCAATTGCACATTTCATGTTGTTGTTGTTGTGTTGTTTCAAGGGCCATATCAGTAACTGCAGCAACACTCGGAAAACCGGTCAAATGTTGCCAATAAACAGTTCGAATAGTGTTGTGTGCGGTTTTTGATTGTGGTCAAGATTAAAGTAAAAAGCGGCCAGATTTAAATTTAAAAGTTTGGGAAAACTTCTGTTTAAGCAGGCATTTAAACATACGCCTTTCTTCGAGTGTGGCTTAGAAAAGGCAAGCTTGTCTTTTCGGATATCTAGATCATTAGAAGAATGCTATCTTAAGTAATCAAACTAGCAAAGACCTGTCTCAGTAGCAAAACCCTGAATCATTCAGTAAGCAACATCTGCGAATCAAAATTGTGGCACAACCGATTGTTTGTTGCTGGGAGCCAAATCGAGGCGAATGATGTGGTTGTGGGTCATACTGAACCAAAAGAGCCATTAGGTGGCCAGCCATGCGGTAAGCCGTGATTTTAGGTTTATATATCACGTTATTTTGGAGCTTTCTTTTATCCTGTACTGTGAAATTTTTTTGTCATGATACATTTTGTGTTGCCCCTAAAAGTATTCTCAAGCGTGACTCCCTCAAAAAACTTGGCTAGTCGTTTATGAGTTTCGCTTAGAACATCATTTAAAAATCAAAATCACAATGCCTTAACGCTGTCCCGCCTTACTGGGCTGTATACCGTAATTTTCTAGTGAAATATATGGATTTATTTGGATGGCAAACTGGCTCACACATAGATCGAAGGTCGAAGGTGAGGTTGCAGTAAAAGCTTTCTGGGGATATCTTGATGCAAGACGCATGTTCAATCTTCCTAATGATTGTAGTGTGTTCCTAGCCCAAATCGCAGCAAACCGATATTCTGCTAGGAAATTCAATGTTTACTCAAACAGACGCGCGACTACCAAGATATTATATTCCCGATTGGGTACTTGTGAGCTGGACTAAGAGGACAGTAGCGAATTTATTAATAAATTGGCCACCTGTAGTCTGCTCTAAACAGTTGGGCTCCACTTTTGCTAAACACGAGCTGAGGCCACGTTAACTAATGCAGGGTAGTAAGATCTCTCTGGTCTGAGATATAATGCAGACGATTTGTGAACAAATTCGGAGAATAACATGGTGGCATTATCGCGTCACTTTAAACGAATCTGTCTGTCTGGCTTAATCGGTTCTCAGGTTTACTAATGCTTTATTCCTGATGGAATCAAAACGGGCTTTTATATATTTCCCACAAGGGGGCAGCTGTCACTCAACACAGCTTATAAACCAGCCAAAAGTATCAGTTTTTTTGTTTTATTCTCTTCCACATAAAAAAAGTAGATATGGCAACTCTGTCAATTTATCATTCATCCCAAAATGACCTCCAACAAAACAGTGTTCAGCACAATTTTCGCCGATTTTTCATTTGTTTGCTGGCGCAATGGTTGCGAGTGCCATGCAACTGTTCATTCTTGCAGACCAAAAATGAAAAAGTGAAATTTGTAGCAACAACCAATATAAAAAGTATCATGGAAACAGTTACTAAAACAGGTCAAAAAGTTAAAAAAAAAAACTTTTTTAAAAAACAAAAATTCAACACCAACCAAAACTGCAAACCCTAACAGCAACGGGAAATATGGTATGGGATGTAGGAAGTTTAAGAGTAGTATTGAATGGTTAATACAACCACAACAACAAATCGATGCGAACACATCGATCAAGTGGCGTTGCTGAACACAAGCGATTTCAACTTTACAAAAGTCCATGGCCAATTGGTGAATGTGAATGGTGTAAAACGTGCACCGGGTCAAACGAAAGTTATAAAATGAAATAAAGTAAAACACATTCTCACACACACACCCACGGGTATACAAAACCGCAAAAAAGGGCTTAAGGCTAGAAAATAAAATTACTATATGCCAAACAATATCCACTATGGGATTAGTGGCTTTATGATACATGTGTGTGTGTGCGGCTCATATAAACCCCTGGCAGTCAAGGCAACTAGTTCTAAACTACTTCAAACCGAGTATGAACACTAGTTAGCTAACTATATGCTATCCATGCATTCTCACATTTCGAGCAAAAATATACCAGTCTCAAACTAGTTCGCAACACAGCAGAAATATTATAATTAATTTTGTATGGTAATTGTTAAGTAAAAATTATTTAAATACCTCCGTACAAAATATATCATCACTACATATTATAAAACAAAGTCACTTCTTCTGTCCATATGTCCCCTTAAATGCCTAAATCTTGAAAACTAAGCAACGGATTTTGATGCGGTTTTTTTAATAGACAGATTTGTTGAAGAGGAAGGTTTATGTCATTATAATGTGAAGAAATATATTAAGGGGGCGTGGCAATCGGACAAAATGTGGTAAAAACCATACATTTTTCGTTTACACATCCATAAATCATAAAAGAATACACCGATTAAAATGAAACTTACTTGAAGTTAAACTTTGAAATATTTACTTTCGTTCTGCATCAAAAAAAAAAAGTTGATTCATGTCTTATTTAACCAAAATTGTTTAAACAAAAGCAGCACTTTTTCCAAAAAAAACTGTTTGTGTGTTTGTTCGCTGTCAACCGAATGAAACATTACAAGTTATGCGGGAATCTCACCCCACCTCATTCATGTTGAATTAGATCGTATGGTGAAAGAACTCGGTACGTATGTATGTGAGTACATATGTACGAAATCTTCATGGTATAAAGAAACGGAAATTGTTTTACTCCAAATGTAACGCGTGCGGGCCACGGGCAGTAACGAATAAATCAAAACTACGGGATCGATTTTAACCTTTTTTCAGTGAGTGACATAGGCCTTATATTTTATTTCCGTGCGAAGCCGGGGCGGGTTGCTAGTAATATATATAGAGATTGTTGGTTACAACTCTGGTATAGAAAACATCAAATTTATAAAATAAGATCTACTGGCATTTTTCCAGCTTTTTGCATTTCAGCATTTTCCAAAAATTTGTTTGCGTTTTTGTTAATTCAAATTTGGTCTCTTTTTGACTCTTCTAGTTGGAGCCTTTTATGCTTTCTGTCAAATTTAGTGTTTCGCTGCAGAGATTTTGTGGTACATTTTTGACGCTTTCACTTTTCACCTCTGCTGTAGAAGTAAAGCGGGCAGCTTATGTGCGGTAAGTTAAGGTGAAAATTTACATGTTCAAATGGTTACCAGTCAAATTATCGCATTACCGATAGGCTAGCCAACACCAGCAAATGTGGCATTTTCGCATACATGCAAGATTGATTGAACCACCATTATCAGATGATTCTACTTCACTTCAGTTGCGTTTACCCAGCTGTTGTTGTTATTGTTTGAAAAAGTATATTAACCAAAAAATGTGAGTCCTGTCGTCGAATTCACTATAGCACGTTTCGATACTTAGACTAGACTGTTTGTACTAAGGCTCTGCTTCCCGCTCTCTAGTTCTGCTAGTTGGTCAACTCCATCTATACATTATTTACCTTCATCCGACGATCCATTCATTCAAGTTTTTGTCCATCAACCACCTTTATTTTCTGTCGGACGTCAAGTACCGAAGAAGATTTAATGATGAGCTTTACGAAGACGCCGACATAGTTCAGCGAATTAAAACTCAGCGGCTTCGCTGGCTAGGCCACATTGTGCGAATTAGCGAAGATGATCCAACCCAGAAGGAGGAAGAGGGAGACCACCACTCCGATGAAAGGACCAAATGGAGACCGATTTGCGAGCCCGCGGTGTCTCCAATTGTCGCCAATTTGCTCAGCGAAGAAACGACTGGCGAGCTATGTTGGACATTCAAAATCGCCCAGGCGGTTAGATGACCATTTAAAGAAAAGAAGAATTCTAATCGGAGTTCTTTCCGAATTATTTAACGTGAAGAAGGCTCAGCTTTAAGCAATTATTTACTGGAATGTATCTTGGTTGTCGGTTGGAGAAACCGCCTATCTCATTTGACTTTAGAAAAACAAACCTATCTCGAAAAAAATTCTGAGATCGGTAAGTTTTCAAAAGTTTCTAATTTACGACGTTTCTGAAGCAGCAGGCCGGATAGTGCGATCTTGCACTCAGCCGACGATACAGTCATCCGAAAACAAGGTGATCAATTCACTCTCAATGTATTCTCGTCACGTCCCACAACTTAGCCTCCAACCTGGTAATCAACTGAGGCCAAATACGTTTGATTTTTCATATAAAAGATCTGTGCCCAACGGTGGTACTGTGGAGGATAGTCTGGTAATGCTTGACTTAACTCTCGACTGCCTTGAACTAGCTTAGATTAAGCATAATCCCTGTTCTCGGACATAGCAACTGTCAATCGTATCTCTTGGCCCGACCAGGTTGTTGTGGACCGGCTGTACCTAGCTGTAGGTAATTCGAGCTTTCGTTGGGTACTTGAAACTATCGAGATGCTAGAGGTGGATTGGAGACAATTTCCGAAACTAATAGGGTTTACTAAGTCTATTTTTTTACACCACGCTACGTAATCATCGTAATTCGCTTGAGGTCTCTTCTCAGAAAATGTGAATAGTTGCACTCGTATTGATAAAATACCAAACACCTCGCATAGGTAAGTTCGACACTTGGATTTATTTAAGGTGGTTTTGTCCAAAACTCTGTGAACAAATAGTCAATCTAAAGTGTTTTCAGACGCATTGGAGTAGATTGTCCCTGGAACTCAATAACGGGTACAAATTCTCCGATTACAACTGACATTTTTAAATTTTATGCTAATTGTGTCCTTAGCTTTGCCTTTTGTATGATTATAGATCTTTATATGTATGAATGCATGTATTTGTGTGTGAGACGTTCCACATTTGGTCGCAAATTACTTTGGTGAATTTTTTTTTTCTAATTTTCCGTTTTTCGCTTTGTCCAAAAGTGGCGAGTCAATGAGCTGCAGACACGCCATGCCACAACGGCCACATCGACTGCGGTTGGTTTTGTGAAGCTGTTCATTGCGGTTATTGGTTATATGTACGCACACACGCACTGAAATACATATAGACCAAACCCTGCAGGGAACTTAGAACCAAGTGATACAAATTTCTGGCTCAAAACTAACTAACTCTAAAGTGCGCTATAAGAACTAGTCCGATAGGTACTAGATTTTCTCTAGTTAAAAGCGAGCAGTAGATAAAATTTTAAATGCCTTTATTTTGAGTTTTTCTTATATTTTGAAATAATTATTTTAAAAGAGATGTGATTAAAATTACATAGTTTAGCTATCATATGTAAACAATCAAAATCAAATTATTAAGTTTAATATTGTGTTCCTTAAAATACTCGTGAATCATTATTTAGAATTTAGTCTGGTTTGGAAAAACTGAACCAAATCTAAACTGTGCAAATTTAACTAATTCAAAACTATTAAAAATCTTAACAAACCCGGCCCCTATTCGCTGCGTCTCAGAACTTATAATAGATTGAATTAGATTTTAATCGTTTATTTGATACAATCGAAGAAACATATATATATTTTGTGTTGATTTCAAATCCCACAGGAGTGATGAAGATAAGACAAATTAACTGTTTTATTTAACAAAGTACCATGACTTCAATAATAATTTTTATTTAATTATTAAAAGTTTATATTAGAATAGAATAGGAAAATGTTAGAGACAACCGCCATAGCTTCTTTTATAGATCGATTTCGGAAGCTGCTAGACTTCTTCATCAGACAAACTGTGGCATGCTGTGCTAACTATTAAGCTAAGAGAGCGCTGGTTTTGTGTCAGCTAAAATCGTAGCTCTATTTAACTGTTTTGTAAAGTTTAATTTCTAAATAATTCGGAAACTACTGTAGTTAAAAAAATAAGGTTTGGCACTTTAAAAAGTGGACTTGGATGCTATAAAAAATATTGTGAAAAAAAAATATTTAAAATTTCTAATTTTAGAAAATTTCCGATTTTTCAAAGTCTAGATTTTTTCCTTAAATTTTGGATCAAAATGTTTGGGTACTATACCTCTGATATATCTTAAGATATCCTGAAATGTCAGAAGGGTTTTTTTCGTTTTTCAAAAATATAAATTTTTAAGTCTAAAAAGAAATTTTTTAATTTTTTTCAACTTCCAATTCGAATTTAAATAGTTAAATACAAATTTACTCAATTTTAGTGAATTTTTTTTTCTGGGTAGTGGAATGTAAAAACGAATATATGCTTAAATTTTTTTAAAATTTTGAATTTTTTTCTTTTTAACTTTTTAACTTTTTAATCGAGTACAAACAAAAAACAGAAAGATACATTGCTCAATTTTAGTCGCTAAAAAGTTTGTTTCGTGGTGGTGGAATGCAAAAACAAAAATATGCTTGAAATTGTTTTTTTAGATTTTTTTTATACATTCTACTATCAACAACAAAATTTTTCAGCGATTAAAATTAAGTAATGTAATTTTCTTTTTTGTTTGAACTCGACTAGAAAGTTAAAAAAAAATTTTAATTTTCTTCTGAAATTTCAATATATCTTTAGATATATTAGAGGCAGAATACAAAACAATTAGAGTCCAAAATTTAATAGAAAACTTAAATTTTTGCGGTTTTGAAAAATATAAAATTTCTAAAATTAGAAAGTTTAAGATTTTATAGTTTACTAAAATTAGACATTTTAAAATTATAAAAAAAATTTCTTTTATACCCCTAATAACCCCCTTTGAAACTGCCAAAGTGAATTTTTTTAACTACAGTTGTTTCCGAAATATTGAAAAAATAAACTTTGCGAAACATTTGCACAATTTTTGAAAACAAAGAGTTTTATTGTTCTAACACAAACACTTCTATAGATAATTATATTGGAACATTCCAGTGCCACGCCCCCTTTCCTGTTGTTGCCATGCTAAATAAATCGATAGTGATCCCGAATGCACTAGAAGCGCACCAGTTGAGAACTATAAATTTCCCCTACAGGGATATAGTTCCCAAAATGTTCGCATTATTTTGCAGCTGTGTGCCAGTGTATGTGCTTTTGCTCCATTATTAATTGCCATTTTCGCTTGTATTCTAGTTTTAGGTCATGTAATCGGTCTAACCTAAACCTTTTCATACTTGTGCTGTGACAGCAATTTAGATAGGACATTAGCATTTTGCGATAATGCGATAGGTGCGTATTAAAAACTTTGGCTCCAGGGAAGGTAATCTGCACGTACAAATATAGTATTAACATAATTGACTATTACTTATTTTTGGTTGAGAGGGAAATTTTTCGTTAAAATTGTGACTTTGATGCCGAAAAATTGCTGAAATAGGGTAGATTAATGTGTTGTGATATTTAAGGATTCGTTGCACGTTATACGAGTATTACAATTTCTTTCTCTTTGGTGGTGTCTTAAATTTCAAGGCGAAGAAAATGCTTGCTGCAATTCTACGAAGGTTTGGCACTTAATTAATTTTAGAATTTTGTTTGATTTGGTTATGGTAATGGAGACGTACCAGAGGTGTCAACCATTGCATTCTTTTGAGAATAATTATTAACATGATTTTTCATAAAATGATTACAGTGAATATTCTATTACTGGGCCTTAAAAAGTGAGTCCACAATTCAGACTTCATTTTGTGACTTCATACCACTAGAAACTTTTTTTGGTTGCCCCAATTCTTAGTACGCCATGTCGAGAACGTCTGTTATAATTGATAAGTTTCCATTTGTGTATATTTTGCTAATAATTCCAGACATTTTAAATATACATTTTAATATAGATGATTATATGCAATTTGTATACATTGTATTGCAATTAGTTAGCGACTTCACTGAAAAAAAGTATGTCAGCAAGTATCTTCTCCAAATGTGACTAACAAGTTCGGACTACCTAAACCGCTTAAAAATTATTTTCTTTTAGTCTTTAGTAAAAACGCTTGTCAATGACTGCATTCGAAATTTGAAGTCATTGATTGTGACCTTAACTAATCATTAAATTCGGATAATCGGGGAACGCACGGCCTCAAAGCGTATCCTTTTAAACGTCACTTCCAATATTATGTGCAGCTGGTCTTTTTTTTCAAGATTTGGCTCATTAACCCATTGGAGACCAGTTTGAATCGGGCCACCTTCTCTTGCGCGGCTGCTTGCTGAGCAGAAAAGTTTCCAGTTACGAATTTACTTGAGTTTACCAGTCATGTCTCAAATAGCTTTAGAAAAAATCTACACACCGACGTTATTTATACGGATTTCAGCAAAGCTTTTGACAAAGTGTGTCACTCATTACTTATTCATCAATTTGATCAGTTGGGCTTCCAGCCGAGTCTCAATCTCTGGATCTCTTCTTACCTTAGTGACAGGACACAAAGACTAGTGTTTAAAAATTTAGTATCCGATGTCATTTATGTCTCTTCGGGGGTTCCTCAAGGAAGCCATCTTGGCCCGATTCTGTTCTTGTTGTTTATAAATGATATTTCTACAATAATACAATTTTCAAAAATGTTAATGTATGCTGACGGCGTGAAGCTTTTCATGTCATTCGCGTCATTTGAAGATAGAAATAAGCTACAATCAGATATAGATACACTAGTTACTTGGTGCGATTTAAATTATATGCCACTTAACCTTAAAAAATGTAAACAGATGGGTTTTTCGCGTGGAATTTCTCAGCCGGCTTCCTATACAATTAAAAATTATAGTCTTGAGCAAGTGTATGATTTTGTTGACCTGGGGGTTACTATGGACTATAAACTCAGTTTCAACCGCCATATTAACACAACAGTCAATAAGGCTAGTGGTGTCCTAGCATTCGTTAAACGATGGTCTAAAGAATTTAGCGACCCTTATGTAACTAAAGCCCTCTTCACTACATTGGTCAGACCGATACTTGAATACGTTTCTATAATTTGGAACCCGCGTTACCAGGTTCATGTAGATCACCTAGAATAAGTTCAAAAACAATTTTTACTATTTGCCTTAAGAGATTTTTATTGGGATCCCTTGTATAATCTGCCACCCTATACAAATCGTTTAAAACTCATTAATCTGCACACACTTTCTAGTCGGAGGGAAATGCTTGGAATTATTTTTATGATTAAATTGCTAAATGGTTCACTATCTAGCCCATTTCTTCTAATTGAAGTGAACTTCAATGTACCGTCTCGTCCTTCAAGTCATTTTAAACTTCTAGTCTTAAAACAGTGCCGAACCAATTTTTAGTTAAATGAGCCTTTTCGCTGTTTGTGTCAAGATTATAACTCTCTTTCTGGTAGATTTGATATTTCAGATTCGCTTTTAAGCATAAAAAAAATCAATTCTTTCTATCCTAAATTCTAGCTACTAATTGTTTCTTATTCTTTGACTTCTATATTAACTTCTAACAATAATTTTATTCTGGTAACTAGTTGTTTCTTAATGTATAATCTATCTTATATCTACTATACTGAGCTGATGAGGTTTTCTCTGTAGCTGAGCAGTTTTAGATCTCGACGATTAACAAACCAAAGCCCTTCAAGGACTCGGCACGAACGAATAATCCGCGCGTTATGCGGGTGCGCACCTCGCGCCGGTCGGGCGGGATATGGTGGGTAATCCGTTGGGAATTATTATTATTATATTCATTAGTGCGCTTTCGAAATGGCAAGCAGAACATTTTTCAGTAATAAATTTCTACAAAGTGATTCAAAATTAATAACATCGGGCTTCTGTAAACTTTACAGAGCAGTCAATGTCTTTAACTTTAAACGCGTGTTGCTTATTTTTATTCATTTAAAAATTCGAAATGTTCCTGAAATTATGCAGAAATTATACTACTAAATACTATACACTACAAAAAGTGTGAATAATCCCGAAATGGTACTAAAATTATATCGAAGTTATTGCTGAAATGTTACAAAATTAAAGTCGAAGTGATAGCAAAACAAACTTATAAATAATAATCCCAACAACCTTCTTGACAACCTTCTTAAGGTATCATGAAATTTTGTCAAAGCAAAAACGAAATAGTTTCAAAAGCAGCACTTAAATAATCGAGAAATGATATTTAACGCTTACTGAACACATGAACTTGTTCCTAAATGATCCCGTCATAAATCATATTATGGTCCCAAGTGTCTGTGACGTAGCATAAACGTTTTTCTGCTCCAAACAATCTGCCCGACTGCCAGCTGGAATCATTTTTTTGACCTCTCTTTCTGCTGCTGTTGTTAAGAGCCAAAGTGAATGTACCAGCTGCATTACAATTACACCAGTGTTGTAGAGAAAGCGTCGCTGCTTTACACTGTCTTAATGCTCGCAGTTTGCTTTTTCATAAATCCGCATAGCAAACACGCTTGTTTTTTTAATAAACTTTATGATAAATACTTTTTTTAAATAAAAAATTTTCAACTTCAATATAAACACAATTTCACCTTTACACTTTTCCCCAAACATCAACTAAAAGTCAACTGCTAAAAAACAACTTTCCCTTCCTCTTGGGTACACCGCTACATAGCGCACGCGCGTAATAAAAAATGCATTCTTACAACGCACGCCTTGCCTACAATAAATGTCACCTACAATTGTCAACTCTGATAGTAGTATTGACTACATTTATCACGCATTCAACGTGGCGTCCCAGAGCGTTTTGCAAGCGCGGTCGTGACAGTCACCAATGCACAGATATCAAAATAAATATATATTTACTTATATATATATATATATTTAAAAATGGCACATTTTCAGTGGAAAAATGCAAGTGAAACTTTTGCACAAAAAACTCTGTTTACCAAAGGGAATGGGCAAAGTGCGCGCTGTTTTAACATTTATCAACTGCGCGCGCGAAGTAGCGCGGCATGGCATGTCATGAAGTGAATAGGTGAAATGCACAACGCTCCCTGCTGAATAGCTAGCAGCGAACATTTGTAGGAGTAGGTGGAATGACGCGTTATATTGAAACTATCAAAGCGCATTACTAACAAAGCATAAAGAAAAAATATTAAAACTGAAAAAGGCATAGCAAACACTTTAAACTCAAACGCTTTTGTAGCGCGCCATTACGCTATCCGAAAAATAGCCAATTGGGAGCGCGCGGTAAACAAATATATAAGCAATACCCTTTTTCAAATGGCGAAGAAATATATTGATATTTATTTATTTATTTAGAACAGAAGCGCGTATTGTAAGACTTATGTCTTTTAAAATACATCAGCTTAATGGAAATTGAACAAATTTAAACATTAAATCTATATAAATTAAATGAATCTTAAAGCTAATATCATAACCAATAAGCAAGATGTTACGTGTTCTTAAATACAATTGTGTTTTTTTATTTTAAACTTTCAACTAGGACGAGGATCAAGTTACAGTATAGAAAAGGACAGACAAAAGAAGAAAATCAACCAGTTAAATCGCAATCATTATCACCCTGTAGAATTGAAGTAATTGTGAATTACCCTTTTGTAGTTGCACCTACCCAAAACAGCTTTGACATGTTCTGGAATGGAATTCCAGAGCCTCACTGCATTTACAAAGAACAATCTTGATGAGGACAAATAGGAGTATTTAGGAATGATCAGGCTATGATGTCTTCTAGACCTTGTTAGTTTTAGTTTCTCGTAAAGGTACCCTGGAGTTTTGTATTCAAGAAGTTTGTAAATAAATATGCAATTTCTTGCCGCCAAGTAATCAAAAATGGTGCATCCCAAAATTTTAGTTTTCCAAGCGGAGATATGGTCATATCTCTAACCCATAAACGTAACGCGTAACGTTATTGAAAGCAACATCAACTTTGTGGGAAGATATAGAATCCAGTTTGCTATATACAAGCTCAGAGTACGTAATATGGTTCATTCAGTTTTTTACAAAGGAGGTCATGATTTACCAAATCAAAAGCCTTAGAAAAGTGAAGAAGGCAAAGAAGAGTGAGATGTCCATTATCGAACGGTATCCTTATGTCATCCATTACTTTCTTCATAGCTGTTGAGCAGCTGTGCTTAGGTTTAAAACCTGATTGTAAGGGGGATAGCAAATTATTCCTTTTAATAAAAGTGGGAACTTGAGTTGCCATTAGGGACTCACATATTTTCGAAAAGGCTGGCAAAATACTGATTGGTCTATAATCACAGGGATTGGTGGCATTATTCTTTTTCTGTACTGGTATAATGACAGCCTTTTTCCACTCCGTAGGAAAATACGCAGTTGTGAAGCAGTGATTTATAACATGAGTAAGAGTTCCTAATACAAAAGGCAACACTAGTTTCACAAACCTGAGAGATATCCCATCGTTGCCTATTGCGTTTGATTTGATCGTGATGAGTGATTTAAGAACGTCAGACTCAGTTACTCCCTCAAATTGAAATTTTTCAGTTGGACTGAAATTATCGACAAATTCTAGATTTGGGGGCCTGTGCATATTTCTGCTAGCACTTGTGAAATAGTCATTGAGAATATCTGGAGAAATTTTGCACACATCTTCAACTTTTCCATGCGCATTCAGCTTTTTCAGATTTTTCCAGAGGTCTTTTGCTGGCAGGGATGCATTCAGTTTGGCCTCACAGTACCATCGCTTCGAGTTTCTTATTATGGTAGTTGCTTTGTTTCTTGCAACTTTACACTGTAGCCAAGCGAACGCAGTTCTTCTTCTTCTCCATCTGGCATAAAGTTTGTTACGAGTTTTAATAGCTGACCTCACTTTATTGCTATACCATGGACAAGATGTGTTCAGGGACTTGACAGTGCGAAGAGGAACATGTTCATTGAATAATTCAATCAATGTTTTATTCAAAAAATCGAGTTTTTGGTCGACACTCTCAAAAAACCAACATTCAGCCCAGTTAACATTCAAGGCACTACAATGGAGATCACTAACGTTTACACACTTCAAATCACGATACACAACAGTACTACTATTAGGTGGACAATTGAACGACACATCTAGTGAACAAAATACTAGATCATGATCCGATATAAAGAACATTTGGTCAAATTTTAGGGCATGATCGGAGCCAGATGTAATAATGAGATCTAATAGGCTAGGACTAGAGTTGTTGGCATATCTTGTTGGTACGAATCTGTTAATCACAGTAAGTCCTGCAGCATGTACATGGTCAAGTAGTTTAATTGCATAGGATATCAAAAAAAAAAAGGCAAAAGAAAAGCAAAAGAGCAACAAAACTGGTACCAGTAAACACGCGCAACATATTAAAGTTTGCATATTACAGGCACGAAGAGTTAGTGCACTATCGCTAGAGGAAATAGAACGCGCGGCTAACATGCAAATGGGGTTCCGATTTCATTTTTGTGTTTTTCATAGCGCTACGTCAAATATAGGCCAAAAGCCGGTGGGCTACCTATATACGTTTTATGCCTTCAAGTGCGCGCTTTATACACAATTCATATATGTATGCACATGCAACCAGACAATGACGCGCCAGGCTATTTCCTATTCAATAAAATATTTTCAATTGCCGCGCTTTATAGTGTGTCAAAATGTGGTGCGCGCGACTAACCTATATCTCTGGCGCGTTCATCAACGCGTCAGCTGTTTGCAGGACAACAACAAAACTAAATCCTGCTGTGCCTTGCTTTACATGCCACGTTTTTTTGTGCTCAGTCGCTTTATTGAAAAGTTTTTAGTTATGTGCCAGCACGAGTAGGTATGTATGCGAGTTGGTTGTGCATTTTGCGCGCAGCATTAATTTTTGCGCTTTTTCATTGCACATAAATATTTTACGCCATACCGGCGCGCTATTATATTCATTGGAGAGCTTTCACAAATTTTTTTTTATAGTGCAGCCATTGTCGTTGGCTTTCTGGTGGGCCTATGTGTGCTAGTGTGAGTGTGCACAAGCAATGTGTATCAAATATATTCCTATGAGTGCATATGCACTTGCACTTAAAAATAAAAAGCACATTTTTTTGTTTGGTTTTTATTCAACAAACGCAGCTGTTGAGCGCGTTCACATTGTTTGTGTTCAATTGTATTTTTTTCTTCTTGTTGTATGTTTGCTGTTTAATATGTTATTTGTTATTGTTTTTCTTTAAATCCCCATTTTTTTTAGTACTGCTACTGGTATATATACAGCAACTATACTGTTAAGGTAATACCCCACTGGCCACCAATTGCCCGAAATGCATTGCAATGAGCTGAGGTTGTTAGCTTTTCGGTTTTTGTGGGTGGTTAAAATCCGCTTAATATGCTGCCGCGTTGCTGTACTGCTGCCGCGCTCACATTGTTTTACATGATGCCATGGAAATGCGCTGGTATTCGCTATTTTGGCCTTATTATTATTGCCTTCTGTTCTAGTTATTTGTTGTAAATGTGCTGCCTTGTACTCGTTATTGTGGTCGCTAATTGGTTTAAGCTCAAATATACTAAGAAAATAGTTACTTTAACGAAGTGCAGCTGTGTTTCGTTTCCCTTTTTTGTTTGATTGCGGCATTTACTTGATATTTGTACAATCAAATTTTGGAATAAAGAATGGCGTGCCTTTTCGAATCAATGAGACAAAATTCCTTTAACTCGAGTGTAATAGAGTTGATATATTGTACAATAAAATTGAAAGCATACAAATTTGTTCTTAACTTTTTTAAAAGGGTTTTAAAAATGAATTAGCATTGAATGACTTTTCGTGATTTGCATATTTTCGAGTTTTTGAAATACAAAGGCATCCTGTTGTAAAATGTCAGCGTAAAGTTATGCTACAAAATCATGCTTGTCAGCCTAAAGTTATGTTACAAAATCATGCTTGTGATATCAAAAACTAACAGAGTAACCCGCATATTTATCAAAAATAAAATTACTTCATAAAGCTTTTTAAAATGACATTTCCATACAAATTTTGAATTATAAGAGCTATATAAACCATATGAATATGGGGGTTAAATAGTGTTCAATTAAAAAAATATATACTTTTTATTTTATATTGGTGGTGTGGGAAGGAGGAGCGGGGTGGCGGCGTAACATCGCTAAAGCGATACATTTTTTACTCATTATCAAGTTTCTTTGCTACATCTGTGGTAGTTACCTTGCAAAAAAAAAGGAATTAGTCTAGGATAAATCCGGGATGAGTCGGAAAGAAGCATGCGACCAATGCCAGATTTGATATCTTTGTATGGGTTGAGGTGATTCCTTTTGTTTGAGCATGTCCTATGAAGAAACTAAGTTGGTCCCTTTTATGTCCAAAGTGTAGTGTCGGACAGATTCCCTTTGTTCCACTACGGGTACGGTCGGACAAGTTTACTTTCAACACCTAAAAGTAGGCTACAGAAATGAAAATCGACTTATCCCAACTATACCTATAACGGAATAGTTAGGATCAATTGTACCCCACTGTAGACAAAAGGTATTGATCCCGGATCACTCTCTTTAGCGATCAGTCGCACGGATTTTTTGCAGGGAAGCGTCTAGTGCCCAACTCAAGGTTAGTAGAAAATAAGATAGTACCAGCATTGTGTTCTCCCAGCTAAGGTCTATAATCACACAATTTTAACTTATTTTGCTAAAAAAATTGTGGGTTAATGGACAGAAAATCATATCTTTCAAAGTGTGCGATCAATGAAACTTGTGAAGGAATTATATGAGGTTAATCTCTGACACCTTAAGAAAAATGTAAGATCCTAGTGTAGCAAATTTGGTCCTAGTTGCGAAAGGGAGGCTGCGCTTTTATACTAACTAAATTTCTCAAGCTACATATCTACAGAAGTCTACATAATAGATAACTGGCTTCAATATAAAATTATTAAACTGTTAGATCAAACGGAGTGTGATGATTTATTTAATTTTAACACTTAAGAAAGATTCTATTCACTCCCGTAGGTTTCGAAATCCATAATTTGAGCCTATGTTGTTTAATATTTCCTTGACTATATCAAACAAATGATTCAAATCGAACTCAATCTATTATAAGTTCTGAGACGCAGCGAAGCTTGGCCGGGTTTGCCATAATTTATATAAAGAGGAAGAAACAGGGAGAAAAAAAGAGTAAGCCGGTAAGTAGAGAGGATAAGTAAAGTAAAGGAAAGGGAATCGATAAAAATGTTGTGCATCAATACTGTCGGTATATATCGATAATCAAGTCAATCAATAATTTTCCACGGCTTCTGATAAATATAATACAGCGTTTCAGTTCCCTGCACTCATTCTTGCCAAATTAGCTTTAATATAACAATTATCACAAATCTCAGTCTTAATATTAATTTTCCTTTCGTACTTCACTCCCCTGAACAGTCACCTTTGCTCTTGTACACCACTCACTTCAACGTTCATACCCAATAATTTGCAGCAATCACTTTTGCGCTCTTCGCTCTTTTCTTTTTCACCTTTCGCTTATTGCAGTAACAACTTAAAATTTCATTAAAATTTAACTTAATTGCAACGACGATCTACTTGCCACTTAGTTGCCAAATTGATTCAACTCACAAATGGTGAATTGCTGAATGGCTGAATGGTTGAGTGACTGAATGCACGCCACCCGAAGCGCGGGAAAGCAAATACAATAATGGCGTCACTGCAATCAACACGGTGTTTGAGAGCATCAATAAAATGCACACATTCATATATGTATGTATGTACAGCTGGGTTAAATATAATAGTAGTGAGATTAAAATGGATATCGTTCGACGCAATAATAAGAAGCTGTAATTTTAATAATTTTCATTTTAAATATAGTGAATTCCATGGCAGAAACCTCGTAAAAAGAAATTTCAAGGTTTACACAAAGTTCAGGATAGTTAATTATACTTTAAAAAATGGCCATAAAAATGTGCAAATTGTTTGGCAAAATTTTTAGAAAATTTTTGAGTACACAGTTTTGTAGACCAATTTATTTTAGTGCAATATTGTGTAAATTAGAACTCGCTCAAAAAGTTCCATGAATTTTTGTTGAGTGACAAAAAAAAATCAAAGAATTCAGAAGAAATTTTAATGTACTTCTTACTTGCACATTATTATACTAAAATTGAATGACCTATGAAACTGCGTACTTAAAAATGTTCTAGAAACTCTGTCCAGAAATACTTAAATTGTGATATAAGTTTTTAAAAGTTTAATTACCTTTTCTGAACTTTGTGTAAACTTAGAAATTTCTTTTTATGTGGTTTCTGTTATGGAAATCGCTATATGTGACCTGGTCTACGAAAAGGGAGCTAACGTGCGAAAACTAGTTTTCTGGGAAACAGCTGTTAAAAATAAACAACTCGTTTCGTCAGTTTCTCGTTATCTCATTAATTGTTCTTTCCAGAGGCTTCAAGGACGTCCAGTAAGTGTTGTTTTTGGTCGGAATATTATTATAGTTCATCGTGTAAGTTGCTAATCTAGAACATTTAAAAAAGTAACACTGAAGAAGTGACGTTTACTCTAATACTGCGCAGCTGCTGTTGTCTTGTTTTCATTCGTCTCTCTTTCCGGAGGGAACTTTCAAACAAGTTTTGACTTTTTGGATTCTACCACGTGAAAAAGCATCTCATCTTCCATCCGAATCAACTAAAAAGTGAAAATTGATTTCTTGACACCTAAGCGCCCTTTCCGTAGACCAGGTCACATATTTTAAACGAAAATTATTATAAACACAGCTTCTTTTTATTTCGTCGAAGGTTATCCAATTTAATTTTACTACTACTATTATATTGAACACAACTGTTTGTACATTCCAATTAAATAAAAGTGTCAAATACTGCACTTAGAAATTGATTTTGATGTCCCCTTTTCTATATTTGATTTTTGATTGGTATATGCTTAGAGTTTGAGTAAACATTTGAAAAAAAAAAATATGTATATATGACAAGTGATATTTAAAAATTTATTTAATTCTTTAGAAACAAATAACAAGCATTTACAGTTGCTGTGCTGATGATACCACCATACATCTCTTTAAAAGTTTTTCCTGCTAGATTGATTCAAACACGCACTCCTACTTTGCTGATGAATTGCTTAAACAGCCCTGCTTGGGTTTGTTATTGTTTCTCTTGGCGCTGGTGGAAAAAACATTCCCAACCGTGTTCGTACTGTTCTTGTTATCGTTGTTGATGGTCAGTGGGACTGTTTTTAGTTCGATACCATATAGGGGTTATACCACGGGGACAGAGATTTTTTGAGGGGTCCAGATATTTGGATTATTAATAAATAATTTACAGTCTTACACGATTCATTTATTTTCGTACGATACTTCTCCCATATTAATAAATGTTGCTCTTGTTGTTAGGAAATCCTCAAAGATGTGAACCATAACTACACAGCCAAGCTTGTATCCTTACACCTTCGAAATAAATAGCATTATTCTTCAAGCTAAAGACATTTAAGGGAACATTTAACAGGAAAGTAAAACCGTAGCCAGTGGATAAAATGTTTTAAATAGAAAGGTCAAAAAAATGGATTTTTTGGTGAACGACAACAACAAAATGCCTCGTGACGATAATCTACCTCGCTCACAATGTATCATTGTTTACGTCTACTAGTTTGGCATCTTCTTTTGCGAATCGGAGTGGAAGGTAGTGGATGAAGGTACTCCGAAAGAGTAGAATGAAGGAAATCGCGTTCAGAGTTGCTTCAAAGTATTAATTATAACTAAAAACTTGAATATAAACTGAAATTTACATTTTATAGTAACTGATAAGGTGTTATAACTACTTTATATGCACTAATTTGTGAGCTTTATATCTTCACGTTCAATTTTGCAGTATTTAAATTTGATTGTTTTATTATTGCATACAACACACCCTGTGCGGTTTGTGTATGTGTGCAGATTCGGAGTAAGTTGCGCTACTAGTAGACATATACTATGCAATGTATGTACTGTGTACAAACATAAACACATACATACCTATCCGGCGATCGCCTCGTATATCAAACAACCACCCGCACATAGTGCGCCACAGACCGGCAACGAACAATCAAACATACTCACCATGCCGGGTATGTATCAAATGCATGCACAATAACTAGCCTTACATTTTCATTCGCCATACGAGTTATTGACAAGATCAATTCTCAACAACTTTATACGCGGCTAAGTACTTAAGGACAAATTACAGCGCGCAAGGCATAGGTAAGCTGGTGGGATGTAGCTCGATAGTTTGCATATCCCATCCTTACAGGAGGCATCAAAGGCCGCGTATCAAATTGAGACCTCCCCTGCTGCCTGATTTAACGCTAGGGCTCTAGCTCGAAGCCATTGTTTACCCCTACTAGTTTGGCATCTTCTTTTGCGAATCGGAGTGGAAGGCAGTGGATGAAGAGAGAGAGAGTGGAATGAAGAAAATCGCGTTCAGAGTTGTTTTAAAGTAAAAACTACAACTAAAAATTTCAATTTAAACTTACATTCTGTAGGAACTGATAACGTGTTATAAGTGCTTTATATTCAATAATTTGGGTGTTTTAAGTGTTCACGTTCAATATTGTTGTATTAAAATTTGATTGTTTTATTATTGCATACAACGCACCCTGTGCGGTTTGTGTGTGTGTGCAGATTCGGAGTAGGTTGCGCTACTAGTAGACATATACTATGCTCGAAGCTGTCGGAGGGGAATACGTAGCCCCACAGTATATATACCGTATACTATCGAGATACTCCTCATATGGAAAACGCCCTCCCCTTTCTACTCGCTACCGTCCACTGCAAACCGCACGAACAGTATTGCAACCTATCCGTGACAAAACACTGTAAGCGCTCCTCTTTGGGTAAAATTGGATAACACTGTCCATTTGCAAACTTGACCGTAACTCTTCAAACCTGTACCCGTACCTGTTATCTGAGACGCGCTTCCGGCGGCTTGTGCGCTAGCAAAATTGACATTTCGCCCTCTCTCTCTCGCTCCCTGGGGCTCAAATCTATAGGTAAATAAATACATTATTTGTTAGGGGTTTGTGGGCCCTCTTCGCGACTCTGAAGCGGCTGAGTTCACTTTGACAAAACCCACCTTAAGCCTGAAACACAATACGAGAACGCTGCGAAATAATCATTGCGAACATCGCCTTGTCAAGATAGAAACTCGTTAGTTACATGAAATCGTACACAATTAAAATCAAAACGAAATCTCTCTCGGTGGCATTTTGCGACTATAGATTTATTTCTATCTTTGTCGCCGGAGGGTGAAGGCATTCATGCCAAAGGTGGCCGCATTTTTTTTCTAAGCTCAAAAGTCTTAAAATTTTTTGTGTTTAAATTTTGGGTGATACTTTATATCCTACGTCAACTGCTAAACGCTTCAAAAATAAAGTAACTAACCGTAACTCTTCAAACCTGTACCCGTACCTGTTTTCTGAGACGCGCTTCCGGCGGCTTGTGCGCTAGCAAAATTGACATTTCGCCCTCTCTCTCTCGCTCCCTGGGGCTCAAATCTATAGGTAAATAAATACATTATTTGTTAGGGGTTTGTGGGCCCTCTTCGCGACTCTGAAGCGGCTGAGTTCACTTTGACAAAACCCACCTTAAGCCTGAAACACAATACGAGAACGCTGCGAAATAATCACTGCGAACATCGCCTTGTCAAGATAGAAACTCGTTAGTTACATGAAATCGTACACAATTAAAATCAAAACGAAATCTCTCTCGGTGGCATTTTGCGACTATAGATTTATTTCTATCTTTGTCGCCGGAGGGTGAAGGCATTCATGCCAAAGGTGGCCGCATTTTTTTTCTAAGCTCAAAAGTCTTAAAATTTTTTGTGTTTAAATTTTGGGTGATACTTTATATCCTACGTCAACTGCTAAACGCTTCAAAAATAAAGTTTTTCAAGATTATTTCGTAGCTCCACAAAAGTAAATTCATGGAGTTTTCATTGTCTTCGTCTGGGGGTTTTCTTCTTTTCTTTCATATTGTCACTCTAATTAAAAATCAAAATAAAGAAAAATAAAAATGTCAAAAAATTTCGCTCCCGTTGTTATTGTGTTTAATAGTTGGGCGTGATTTGAGAAATGACAGTGCCGGGCGGTTATTCTCAAAGTTTTTCCTGCGGGGTTTCGGCATTGTGTTTCAAGCTTTACACCGTTTAGTGTGCAGTTTTAACTTGAGACAATCTTCACTCGAACTTTAATTTTTATCGCTAACATCCGTTCTGTAGCGTCATTTGGGTTGCGTGTCAGAGTCAGCGCCCACATTCTCTAAACTTACAATTTCTTCTACACTTGAACGCGCTACTCGCACTTTGCAGCTGACATCACATCACAACTTGCAACAACGCACTTCCTTCACCGCTTGACACAAATTGTTGCTGCGTCAACTCACAGCTGTGATGTAGCTGTGCATTCATGCACCTGTGACAGTGTTGCATCGTGACCAACAGTATCAACTCTGTAATCACAGTCTTTTCCCAAATGCAATTTGCAGCTGTTACAATTGCACAGTTACCCACACTCCACTTTATCATGATTATTTATTTATTTTTTCTTTTACTGGTAATCATTCACTTTGCTCTTAATTGGCGAGCACAAAAGCTGTTCTTATACACGCTCGCTATTGCGTCGCATGATAAACTTTTCCATTGACAAACCCCGTAGGAAAAATGTTTAGCTCTGAAGTGTATTCAAAACTACTACTCGTTAATCATAAACCACTTTTGCATGCCATAAACTCGCGAATGATAAATATCCCCTGCTGCACTATAGGTTCTATAGTATCGAACTAGTTTAAAATTTTTCAGATTAGCTCTATTTTTGAATGATGGTAGCTCAGTTCCCAGCTTTTAATTTCATGAAGATCTAACACCTCTAAAATTAGTTCCCCTTTGGCATGGTAGCCCTAGTTTTGTACCAGACATTTTGTCCAAAAAATTCAAATTGCAATTTAGAGATATATCCGGGATTAGTCGTAAAGCATCATCTCAAGATCGAAAGGTCGAAAAAACCCAAATTTTTAACTAGTTTGAGACTGGTGTATTTTATTCCGAAATCTAACAATTTACACCTGGTTTTGCAACGCCATAGTAAAAATACCAGCTGCTCATATGGAAAAAAAATTTGCTGACTAGTTGAAGTTTACGTTCTTACTAGTTTTGAAGTAATTAGTTTAAAACTCGTTTGCTGGACTGTGGCATATTGATTTCTCTGCTGGGTATATGTGTTTCCCTCTTGTGTGTCACTGTGTGTAGCTCTTCATCTGGCGGTCTTTTTCGAAATCCTTTTACCTTCGGCCTTTTTCTCTTCGTTATTGCTTTCACTTGCCACCAACAACAGCAACATTATCGTACATACTTTGCTGGCGCTTACCTCAACTCGCTCATTTCGAGTGTTCATTTAGCTTTTCGCTTTCAGCTTTTAATTTGATTTCAGCAATTTTCTTAGTTACTTCAAACTTCGCTCACTTGACACTCTACAAGGAGAATTTCAGTGCATTTTGGCAAAAAAACATATTTTTTTTCGTATTTTTTTCTCTTTCTTATCTGAAAATTTTGACGTACCTTGACGAATGAATAAGATAAATAGTTTATGGCTGCTTTACTTTTGTGGGAGCCGAATTGCATATTTCTTCGCAAAGCAGAACAGTAATAATCTCCTTAATGCAATGCTTAACAACAATGCTTACTTGATTTTATTTAGCAGAGATATTGACTACCGTATTTGCTTTAGATCGGCCTTATTTACCTATGAGAAATATCCTGCCAAATTATATTATGATCATTTTAAAAATATCTACATACACAAACCTAGCACGCTGATATCTTGACATTGTCAATATTCAAGAAAAATTGATAGTGGGCTCACTACTGAGACAATAGAATCTAAATCAACAGTTTTCAGAATTTTTGTCGATCACTCTGGATGTTTGTTCGCATATCACTCAAAAAATGGTTAATAAAATTCAATGCAACTTTTTTCGTTGAATTACTAGATGTCTAAACTAAAGTCTAAGATACCTCTTATTTCGAAAACTCAACCGGTTTCCGTGCTATGGACTAATATGTGGACCAGGCTGACCAAAATGTGTTAGTAAAATGTGATTACCAAAACAAAAGCGAAGTAATTAGTTCCATAACTTAACTGGTTTCGATGATATACAGCCCAATTCTAAATATTCTCACGGAATAACTTTCTCTCAGATTTTTTTTCTTCATACGGAAAAATTCCTCCAATTATGTTCTCCTAGGGAGAAGAATAATTGGGAAGAGGAATTTCGAATTTTCGAAATCAGCTGTTTTGGCAATTGGCATGGTATACACGGATATCTAAACTGGTTAACGAAATTTCAAAATGTAAATATTGTAAAGAATCCGTTTTAGAAAAAGAAAAAAAAATTTAAAAAACGTTTAGTGTTGCTTTTCATACAGGGTGGCTAATGAAAGCCGCTACCAAAAAAAAATTAAATAACTTTTTTTCTATTTAATGAATCTGGTTAATTTTTTTTTATTTTGCAGATTGACTTTTACATTTAACAAAAATGGATAACTGGGACACTGAAACAAGAATTTGGATTGTCCGCCGCTATCACGCACTGGAGTCCGTAGTTTCGGTTCAAAGAGAGTATAGGCGCACGTTTGGCGGCAATCCTCCGAGCAGATGGACCATAATAAGACTTGTAAACAATTTTGCCGAGCATGGGACAGTCAACAGAAGACCTTACCATCGAAACCCTTCAGTTCGAACGAAGGAAACAATCACTGCTGTAGCTGCTGCCATACAAAACAATCCACGTGTTTCGACAAGAAGCTTATCTGCTCAAATGGGTGTAAGCAGACAGTCATTACAGTGAATTATGCACAAAGATTTGGACTTATTCCCATATAAAATTCAAATGGCCAACAAACTGAACGCTGCAGACTTGCCGATTCGCTTGGAATTTTGCAAGAAGATGCTTCAAATGGTGGAAGAGGATGGAAACATGTTGAACTGTCTTTTCATGTCTGACGAGGCCCATTTCGATTTAAACGGCAACATAAACAAACAAAATTGTCGAATATGGAGTGCTTCCAACCCACAGATACTCCATGAGACGGAATTGCATCCACTTCGTGTCACAGTGTGGTGTGCAGTTTCATCACGCTGCATTGTCGGGCCCTACTTCTTCGAAGAAAACGGTCACACCGTTACGGTTACTGGAGACCGTTACTTGAGCATGTTGAGAGAGTTTTTCTATCCAGAATTACGCCGAATGAGAATTTCTTTCAACTCTGTGTGGTTTCAGCAAGATGGTGCAGCTCCTCATATAGCCCAACCTGTTATGACAGAATTGCGACGAAAATTTCCCAATAAGCTGGTATCCAGAAACTCCACATTCCGTTGGCCACCCAGGTCGCCTGACCTTACTGCACCTGACTTTTTCTTGTGGGGTTATTGCAAACAGGAAGTCTTCAAAGCAAAACCAACAAATTTGAAGGAACTAAGGCAATCCATTCGAGAAACAATTGCGGCTATTCCTGTCTCAACCCTCCAAGCAGTAATGAACAACTTTTTGGTAAGATGCCGCACATGCATCGACGAGCAGGGGGGGCATTTAAATTCCATTATTTTTAAAACTAATTAAGCTATATTTAATAAAATTTAATGAGCTTTAACATGAATAAAAGAAAAATGAATTCCATACACTGAAAAAAAATTATTTGAGTTTCTTAATGTAGCAAAATTCATCAGCCACCCTGTACATTTGTGGCAGAAATTAAGCGAATAAGAGCCACAGGAACATAAACACAGGATTATGAGATAGTACATATACGCTTGAGTTGCCGCAAACACTCAGCAACTCACAAATACAATTTCATGATGGCCTTGCATCAAATTTAAAAACAGTCATATCTGTTGTACACTTGTACTTTTCGATCTAAAATACATCGTATCCTAATATAACATTATTTTAGTTTAGTATATACTTACACAAGTTAATAGTTTTACTATAAAAAAACAAGAAACATTCAATTTTATCCCGCG
This sequence comes from Merzomyia westermanni, assembly GCA_949987695.1. Taxonomy (NCBI): domain Eukaryota; kingdom Metazoa; phylum Arthropoda; class Insecta; order Diptera; family Tephritidae; genus Merzomyia; species Merzomyia westermanni. The sequence goes on along the minus strand of OX465289.1, from coordinate 32,324,430 downwards.
GTGCTTTCAGTTTAGCTGGTGAAAAAATTCCTTAAAAATGACAGCGAAATCTCCCTTTTCCTCAAATTCGTAATAGCTAATTTTCTCCCTTAACTGGTGTTCGCTTTTTCGAACATTATTCAGAATAAGAAGAAAGGGAAGAGTGAAAAAATTTCCAAGGACTTTTTATTGAGAATACGAGGAATGGGAGAGGGGAGAAAATCCGTGCGGAATTTTCATTTAGAATTGGGCTGATAATGATTAAAATTGAACTCAGTCTTTTATAATTTCTAAGAAACAGCGAAGCGTGGCCGGGTTTTTTAGACTTTTATATAAAAGTGGGTGTGATCTTTAAACTATTTTGTTAATTTTTCTTCGAAACATTGCTTGTGTTATACTGATTGATATTTGTAAAATTTTCTTATTCAAAAGTGGGCTTTTCCGCATCCATTGTTAAATTATGAATTATCACCAAAATAATCGATACACTAAACGTGGAAAAGTGGGCGTGGCTTTCGTACGATTTGAGAAATCGATTTGACAAATTTGCATACCAAATATCAATAAGATATCTCACATTTTTTCAAGTTGTCGTGGTAATAGCTGGACGGACATGGCTTCATACATTTCTTTTTCCTCCTGATCACATTGACATATGTACATAAGTTTATATCTAACTAGTTTAGTTTATGCCGTTACGACCTATCTGTGAGCTTTGAATTTCGTGCATTTTGTCTTTTGATTATTTGTCACAAAAAATAAATGCAAGAATACGAAATAAAAACAAATATTTGACAATCAGTGTTTCATCTTTAATACCTTTTTATATCCGTCAGCTTATTAAGAGCTTTTGTTGGATTTTGCAGTTTAGTATTAACTAAAATTTCAAAGGTAAACAATTGCTTTTGTACTACTTTAGAATATAACAGCAGAAACAACAACCACAACAATAGCAGCAAGTAAACAATCTACAACTTTCTTCAAGCAAGCACTCAGCTGTCTGGTGAAACTCCTTTCGTCTCTCTTTGCATGCCTGTGTATGTGTGAATGTGTACCTGTATATGTTTCTACTATAGTATCCTGAACTATTACGACGTTTGCCTTTTGTTCCTTAACGAAATTCGATAAATAACAAAAGGAAGTGAATGGGTAGAATGAAAACAAAAAAGTTTGCAACTTTTACTTTAGTTACTTTCGCTGTTTCCTTCCCACAGATTCGTGTACAATCAGTTGCAGGTAAACACCTTTTTGCATATATTTTTTCTGTGTTTTTTGTTGTTCTTTTTTTTTTTTTGTTTAAATAAAACTTTTAAGGTTGTTCCGCATTAAGCAGCTGCTCTTTATTGGCGACTTCCTGTTTAAATTATTACTGCGGGCGGTGTTTGCTTTCTTGCTTTCCTTCTTTTGTAGTTTTGTCTTACTACATATTTTTGTTAATTCTATGAGCGCCTCCTTCTTCCTCTTAGGCTACGTTTTTAATAGGTGCATATACGTCGGTTTTGGTTTGCAAATAAGTTTGCATTAATGTATATTAGCATTTACATAATGAGCAATGTTTCATTAGTGTGGGCACTCAGCGCCATATCAAATGTTAGAAATACGCTATTCTCTATAGTTTTTTACTTTTTTTTCTATATTTATTTCTATACATGTATACCCAGCTGCGGAAGCTAAAACTAATGTTGTCGTTGTGGTTTTTCTTGAAATACGATGTAGGAAACCACAAAAAAAAAAAAAAATTAAAAGAATTAGGTGGCAACCCTAGGTTTCTGCTTGGTTGTATTTTTGTTGAAATATATGGTAAAATATATTTCGCTCGATACCCTTACTGGCATTTTCAGTGCATTTATAAAAAATGCAGTTAGCTAGCTGACAACTCCTCAATAACATTCTAAGTGGCAACACTTAAATTTGACTTGAAATGTTGCATGATACCGATATTTAAAAATTCATTCAAAATAGTCTGCAAAGAAATAAATATTTTCATATCTCACTTAATTAAAAAAAATTAAAGTGCGTCCAGTGGTAGAACCTAAATAGTCTCAGCTATCAGCACCAAATTTCATTGCAATCGGTAGAGTAATTTCTGCACATTCGCATAATAAGTTTTAAGCTGAAAGTAGTGCACTACTTGCACTTCTTAAGAATAGTAGCACAACAAGACCTCTCTAACTAATAGCTGTCACCGTTTTTTGAATTATTTTTTTTTGAGTATAGAGTGCTTCTATCTGCCAGACAGTAGTTGTGAATCCGTCTCTTTGGACGAAATCCTTAGTAAACTTCTTTCTTCTTAGTAGTGTCCTTGAGGTCCATAATATACTAAACAGGTCACCGTGTTTTGAAGTCGGAATACCTTTGCATTCTTCCAATTTATTGCAATATACCAGTACAGGGAGTACAAGCAATTGCTGAACTAGCCCGAAATGGACAATGTTTTTATTATATCTCATAGATGGATTACTTGCGAAACTATTTCACGCTAATTTCAGGACAAGTTGTTTATTAGGTTGGGACAATTTCCACATTATTGCCTTTGGGATAGCTTCTAGAACTTGCCTTTTCAAGATTAGTAGATAATAATTTTTGAATAATTTTTAGACCTCCTTATGTTTAATGCAATCTCATAATAATCTGAAACCCCTTTTAAGAATATACAATAATAGTTCCTGATCTCTTTCAGGCTGTATAAGAATTTTTTCATTTCATGAATATATTGGCACTGTTTATGGACCAATTTTCGAATTAGTCAGAAAATAACACACCAAACATTTCTGGAAAAATCTATTTTTTTTTTAAATTATAGTTGTGCCAAGTTTTTTATAACATTGTTTGCTGGGTTGGAGCTTTTTCGGCCGATAAGGTTGAAAGAAAACAAAAGTTTTTACTTTGCATTCCTATGCATTTCAACGCTTTCGCGTCATCCTCAGGGAAGTCTACATATAAACAATGATATATTATATATAAATTGAAATGAATTGTTGAACATTAAAATTAAACTTTTAAACTAAAACTCACATGAATATAGGTAATTAATTAACAATCACATCACAAGTTACATTAAACGGCAACACAACATATTTTACATATGCCTTCATTTTTAATTAACGTATAATAGCGAAATTCATAAAACCGAACAATTTATTATTTAAACAGAGTTGTTTCTGAGCTTGTAGTCGTCTTGGTATAAATTCAGTCTGTTCTTTCCATGGTATCGAGTTAGCTATTTGGGTTTTCTAGAAATTTGTTTGTTATCTTCTAGCGATTCGTTCGAGACCATTTCAGTTATACTTTCGAATTATTTTGGAAAATTTCTAAGGTAGTGTTATCATTACTTTGATATACATCTGTGAGTGTATCTTATAAGGGATGGCAATAATGAAAGCAATCTTCTTTTAAGAATAACGTCAAATTTTATGAATGAACTAATGTGGTATATACATACTATTTCCTGGCCTTTTTTGCCATCTGTTGTAATTTAAATTAACTATCGCGGTAAACGTGTTTTAAATTTCTTTAACCACAGTACTCATGATTTCCCCACCTCAAAATATTTTTGAAGACCGCCCTATCTCAGCATTTGCTTTAAAAACACAATATCTCAGCTGTATATTTATTGAATTTACGTTGAGTTATTGCGTTTTTGAAACTCATTTTAAGATATAGCGTACTTCAACCAAATTCAGAAATATTTTAAGGCAGAATCACCCATTCACTAGTCGAAATATTGAAGTTATTGCCCAGCTCTGCCAAACCATACTATTAAAATGAATGATCGCTATTTCGCGTAATAATTTTCTTTAACCGAATCTTTTTGTTATACTTCCCAGTGGGTTATAAAATTTTGCAAACTTTTAAGTTTCTACTCTTTATTATTAGCGAAAGACCTCTCACTTTATGCTTATCATCCTTGTATGGATCACAAAATATACTCATGGCTTGTGGATGCTGCTGGCGTTATTGTTGCGCATGCTTCACTCGTACTTCCTGTCATGCTAACAATGCGCATTAGCTGACAACTTCCGCCTTTTTTCGTACAATGTGACACCCCTTTCCGTTATGCGTTGCCATTCGGCGTCTACATTCATTCTATTTTCGCATCCTTTCCTCCACCTACGTTCCACTTACTAGTTGCTATTCATTCATTTGGTATTACCTTTACTTTTGCTTGTTTGCTATTTATACTTGTTTCTGATTTGGTTTTATTTTTTTTTGTTTGTTGAAAGAAAACAAACAGTGCTGAAAACGCATTTTCCAAACACTTAGAAATTCTACTTTACTTTCTGTTTCTGCTGCTGCTGTTGCAGCGCTACATAGCGCCCACCCTCATCTCTAGCTCGCCACTTTAGTGTGCTAAATCTTCGAATTAAATCTGTGTGACGTTCAACACGAAAACTGCAAGCCAGATTGCCAATTCATTATAATGTTGTTTATCTTGTACCCATTCGTGTACGAGTACTTGCAGTTCAGTTTATGCTTGCTTTCTTACTCATCCACCCTCGACTCTCTTATTTGTTTTCGTCTTCCTCAACTTGTTCATGATACAATTTTCTTATCGGTTTTATTGTTGCTGTTGGCGCGTTGTTAAGCAATGCATCCAATTTATTATCGCGTAACTTTAGTTGGATGAAAAGTTTTGTTGTGAATGGCTTTTCATTCCACATTTTTTCTTCTTTGGTTAGTGTAAATTTTTATTTCCTTTTTTCCTTCTTTTTTCTCTGTGTGTGTTCATTTCATTTGCTCGCTTTCATTTCACTTCACTTAACTTAACTTCATTCCATTCAGTTCATTTTATTTATTTCATTTATATTTATTTCCCTTGGTTCATTTCACATAAGTTATTCAAAGTTGTTTTGTAAATACTTATATAATTTTCTTTTAATGTTCCGAATTAAAGTTGAGCTGTAGTTGAGCTTACGTTTAAAAGTTGCAATCAGTGTGATTTCTGACTTTTACTTTGAGTAATGCTTTTTGAAACGGTGGCACTCTGTATAGGTCAGTGTGGGAATACAAAAATTATATCATTGGAGAAATCTTCAAGGCTACATACCCGATCTCAGAATTGTTTCACTATATATATGGTTGTTGTAACAGTAGCTCACGCTGATTTGACGAAACGTCCCTTCATGAACGCTTATTATAATATTATTCACAGCCCTTCGTGGGGTAGAACCCTAATGATTCTGTTGTGCAGCTGTTTGTGGAAGAGGCTGTTCACGAATTCAGATTTTTTTTCTATTAAGATGGTTTTTAAATCTTATGAAGAGAAAGAAGTCAAATAACTACTATTTTCCAGATAGACCATGTAAAGAGCTAGAATTTCAAGGTAAGCAAATGGTTCGTAAATGAGCCTACAAAGACCTCAAAAGTGAAAATATTCGTCCAGAATTTTGTGAATAACAATTTTATTTATTTTATTATTTATTTATTTATAAAATAAAATAAAATAATATAAAATAAAATAAAATAAAACAAAATAAAATAAAACAAAATAATATAAAATACAATCAAATAAAATGAAATAGAATAAAATCAAATAAAATAAAATAAACTAAAATAAAATAAAATAAAACAAAATAAAATAAAATAACGAAGAATAAAATAAAATAGTTTTAAATAAAATAAAATAAAATAGAATAAAATTGAATTAAATCAAATAAAATAAAATAAGATAGAATGAAATAAAATAAAATTGAATTAAGTTAAATAAAGAAAAAATATAAAATAAAATAAAAGAAACAAATTGTAACTGGAAAGAAATACAATGGAAAGGTACAGCAAATAAATAAAATAAAATAAAATAAAATAAAATATAATAAAATAAAATAAAATGAAATAAATTAAGATAAAATGAATTACAATAAAATAAAATAAAATACAAAGGTTTCTTTGTTCTGTCGATATATTTCGATTACCGTCGGTAATCGTCTTCAGGACAATTTATTTGCACGTTCGCACTGTTTAACGTGGAGTGTTCTACTGAACACGAAATATATCGACAAAACAAAGAAAAAATAAAAATCGACCTCGAGCCAGCTAAATTCGTAAGTTGAAAAGAATTCCGACCTTTTCTTTACAACATTTTTAAAATAAAATAAAATAAAATAAAATAAAATAAAATGAAATGAAATGAAATAAAATAAAATGAAATAAAATAAAATGAAATAAAATAAAATAAAATAAAATAAAATAAAATAAAATGAAATAAAATAAAATGAAATAAAATAAAATAAAATAAAATAAAATACAATAAAATAAAATTTAAAAAAAATAAAATAAAGTAAAATAAAATAAAATAAAATAAAATAATAATTTTTCACTTTTTGAATTTTTATGAAAATTATTATTGTTTTTACTTATTAATAATCATTTTTAATTAATTATTAAAAGTTGTTTGATTGAATAGAGTAGGAAAAATGTTTAGAGACAACTGCCATAGCTTTTCTTATAGATCCATTTCGGAAGCTGCTAGACTTCACTCATCAGAGAAATTTTGGCACGCATTGCTAACCATTAAGCTAACAATACGCTGGTTTTGATGTCATCTAATGAATACTTGAAAATGTACAGGCCGTAAATCAACAAAATTGTTGGTATAAAAAATCAATAACAAAACCGAGAGCACACGGTAAGGCAGTTCTGATGATAAAACAGATCTGTCAAAAATCCATCATGATCACACTACTAACTGTCAAATGGCGGAAGTGGTTCATGCATATGGTAAAAAAGAAGAATAGAAGTAGGACTTTAGATGACATCAAAACCAGCGTATTGTTAGCTTAATGGTTAGCAATGCGTGCCAAAATTTCTCTGATGAGTGAAGTCTAGCAGCTTCCGAAATGGATCTATAAGAAAAGCTATGGCAGTTGTCTCTAAACATTTTTCCTACTCTATTCAATCAAACAACTTTTAATAATTAATTAAAAATGATTATTAATAAGTAAAAACAATAATAATTTTCATAAAAATTCAAAAAGTGAAAAATTATTATTCTTGGCCTTGAGCTCGTTTCATGAATACTTGAAAATGTACAGGCCGTAAATCAACAAAATTGTTGGTATAAAAAATCAATAAAATAAAATAAATAAAATAAAATAAAATAACGAAGAATAAAATAAAATAAAATAAAACAAAATAAGATAAAATAAAATAAAATAGAATAAAATTTAATTAAATTAAATAAAGTAAAATAAAATAAAATAGAATAAAATAAAATAAAATTGAATTAAATAAAATAAAGTAAAATAAAATAAGGTAAAATAAAATAAAAGAAACAAAACAAAATTGTAACTGGAAAGATGGAAAGGTATAGCAAAGAAACTCTGTAAATAGCCGAAACAAAGTGAAAACTGGAAAGAAGACGAAAGAAAAAGCTACAGCAAATAAATAAAGAAAAATTAAATAAAGTGGATTTTCCACCTTTGGGAAAACTCTAGTTCAATTATTCTTCCGAATTCGAAACCGGTTTTGCTATTAATGTAAAATTTTGATTTTTACAATTTTATTTTAAGATTTAAGTATGACTAGAAAATTTAAAAAAAAACTAGAAGCGAACACAAAGGTATACGGATAGTTCTACCAAACTTCTCTAATTAAATGACTTATGGCGCTGCTTGCTTTTAATTTGGCTGAATATTACTCCTTTTCTATTTGTTTCTGTTTGTTTTATTTTACCTATGCATAAGTGCTGGCGCTTATCTGGGTTCATTCATCAGCTTCACTTTTTGCTGAAATTCGTAAATGCTTTTTTCTTGCACTCTGGGCTTTGAAACAGCTTTTATTAAAGTGTATTGGTCTGCAAATTTGAAATTCTGCTATTCATTTTTATAAATATTTTACAAAATACCAACCCCGGTTAACAAGAAAAATTAACTGAAAACTTTTGGTATATTTTATTTTGTATTTGAACATATATGCTTTTTCATTTCCATGAGGTCATCAGTACACGTGTAATATGCTTCTAAGGATAGAAAATTATTTGGCTTATGACGAATAATGAATCAGTGCTACTTGTTTATCTACTCAGTCCTTATCATCGTTCGTATTGAACCAGTGAACGCTTGCTGTGAAAATTTTTCATTTTGTTCAGTCAAAAATTCTGTGTGTTGTAGAGTACCACAAGTAGCTCCACGATCTAGTCCAGGGCCATGGTTGAAGTTCGCTAACTAACTGCGTACTTATGTACGCACATCTTGATTCATAACGTAATAGTGCAATTTCTATGAAAAAAAATTATGTTTTTGCAATAAAAAAATTTATTATGTAAATTTTCTCTAGTTGTTGTTACCAACCAACGAAAGCGTTGCTAACTAACTATACCGCCATTATTTATTTTTGTACTATAACTTTAACGTTTTCATATCTTTATTATTAAGGAAATGAGACATAAATTTCTTGATGGCACATACTCGTACTGCTTACATATCTACGTAAGTGTGTATTCAATGCTCGCGTATCAAAATGTGCTTCTACTTTTTTTAATGAAAAATTATCATTTGCATGCTAACAAATATTACAACTACTGCTAATATGTATATACATATATACACTTGTATAAACCGTGAAGGGAAAATCTCTAGTTCTGAACTGTATATTAGGAACCAGTTGTTCACAATAAATATCTTTTATATACATTGCTCCAGAGAAATATAGTGTCAGTTATCCTCTTCTTGTCTTCGAATTTTAAAATTAGTTTAATCGGTATCGGTATTATCAAAATATCTCGTACACATACAGAGGGCTTTTTTTCTTTGTAAAATGTTATTTCTTTGTCAATTTGTTATATGATTGTCATTATGAAGATATAGTGTTGAAAAAATCAGAAACAAACAACACAGCTATTCGTACAAATATATTCCAGAATTGCTAAATTTAACTTACGAACTTTTGGTCACGCTCTCTGTCACTAGGCCATCCGAACGTTTTTATTCAATCTGCTTTATTTACTGTTGTTTTCAGTTTTACCTAACTAACAAACCTGTCTTGGACTCGAATCTATGTCAATTAATTAATTTCCGATTCATAGACCAATAAGTTCTTATGCAATCTTCAGCTCATCGAATCAAATCATGCAACTTACCTACAGACTCGTAAATACCTTCTCACAGAATTCGGGGGGAAGAAAATCTCTTAAAATCATAAAAGCAGTTTAAAAGCTCCTTGTTTTGCTTATAATCTATTGCATTTATGTAGAAATATAAAATTTTGGAATACATTCTGAGATAGACCGGTTTCAACCAACTGATATAACAAGTTTCTAGAACGACAAAAAAAGTTGAGATAGCGCGTGGTTTCAACATAATCTATAATATAAATACGCAAGTGGAGGGAAATTGTCCCACTTTATGGTCAAACTATACATTTAAGGTATTAACAATTGTCTATTTATGGATAGGTATTGCCAAACTGCAGTGCCGTCAATCAAAAAAAATTTAAACAAAATTAGTTATAAAATTGAAAAATTTGTTTAAAAATACACCAACACAAATGCCAAACATGTATTCACACTTTAGAGCCGTAGTTGTGTGAGTAGACATGTCATGCATACTATTTTATTACTCGTGTGATCGGCTCTCACTCTGAGTGCGAAGAGTTGGTAGTGGACCGATGAAAATCAAGTAAGGAAGTCTAAGTTCGGGTGGAACCGAACATTATATACCTAGTAGTGATCTATTATGTCATCCCAATTTACGCAGGTCTATTTTAATACTTTCAGTGCGTATTTGCATTCAAATAGACAGACGGACAGACAGATAGACGTATCAAGAGACGGACATGGCTCCATCGACTCAGCTCATCCTCCTGATCATTTCAGTATACGTACAAACATTTCATGTTCCTGAAAGGTATGAATATCAAAAGAGATATACAGGTTCAGGAGTTCGCTGGGCACGACACAGTCTGTATAAAGCTTTTGGAAAAGCCCCCAGGTTATACAAGGTGGCGCAAAAGTAAGCTTCCGATGTTCAGCATATCGGTTGTGGCACGTGCAGTGTGTGCTGTTGCACCGTCTTGTTGGAACCACATGTTTTCCAATCCCAATTCATCAAGTTGCGGCAAAAAGAACTCGTTGATCATTGCTCTGTAGCGCTCACCATTCACAGTAACCGTTTGGCCCCGACCGATTATTGGTCAAATAAATAGTCAGCAATATTCCGCGTTCTGGAGCAGTGTAGCGTAACATTGTTTATTAACGTGTATTTCGCATGTGTTTACTACACAAATGTCAAAACAGAACTGACTTCAGGGGCCAATCGCAAAATTTATAGCATTTTCTGATAGGAGGATTACTTTTGCGCCACCTTGTATAAAGCTGCAGTTCGGTATAGTTAGGAGTTGATTTGATTCAAGTTAATGACATTTTATATATAGATGTGTTGATGTATCAAAACGCCAAAACAACGTCTACCGGGTTTGCTAGTAGATTATAAAATAGGGAAAGCAAACAACGAATTTCAGCATTCTTTTGTAAAACTGAGAGACTAGTTTGCGTTCAAATAGACAGACGGACAGACAGACAGATGGACGGAGAGGCGGGCATGGCTAAATCGTCTCCGCTCATCGTGCTGATCATTTTAGTGAACTTTTCCCTTCTTCTTCTCATACTTACATACATTAATGTCAAAAAAGATATATAACTTCGCTTTTGCATTCGGCAATTACCTACGTGCCCGAATATTTTGCTTGTGTGTTTTCAAATTTGGCTAATTTTTAGCAGGAGTATAATATATACTACTGGGAAGCAGCTGACCAATTTTCATTAAAATATCAAGATTGAATTATAAGCGATTGCCTTTGAAAATAGCGAACTTAGACTTCTTATTTGTTTTTTTTATAACTGACCATACCGACTTAAAGGCCAAAGTGAAATTTTGATATTGTTGGGGATAGAAATGTGAACTCTCAACTGAACATCACTTTTGGTCATTCAAAACTTTCAGTTATTAATGACTCTCAAGCAGAGGTACAAAGGTAATATTTCCATGTTTTACAAGTAAAGCTCCAGTTAAAACTTTGAAGTTAATTAGTCAATTCCGGTAGAAACTCAAGCTACGCCAAGATCAGCTTAGCGGTAATGGAGACAAGGTGCAAGAATGACTCCCTCAAAAACTGATGCCGAGTGGCTCTGTAGGACTAACTTAAATTGTTATAGTACCTTCTTGAGCCTTTTCTCATTAATTATCGTAGTTGCCATGAAAAGGTATATTAATCAACATTTTAGTATTTGATTTAACAAATCAAATCAGTCATGATTTCCTAATCGCAGCGAGGTATCTCAAGCCCTACGTTTAACACCAAGAAGTTTAACCAAAAGAACGAGCACTCACGGTATCTCAACCTAACCTAACTTTTGTTTGTTTTTTTTTTTTCTTTTTTTTTTTTAAATAACAAATTTTGATTTTCCCCTCTTTTGCATATGAAGAATTAAACATGGCTAAATCATTTTCTGCTCTCCTACATTCATAGCTTTGCTTAATGTGTTAATTACTTTATGTTAAACAATACATTCACGATAATGAATCAGTCAAAAAAAATTTAATTCATCATTCTTAAGTTCATTATTACTATTTGCGTGAAAAAGGCACAATAGAAAGCAAAAGTAACAAAAACAACAAAAGGTTATATAACAAAAGAACTGAATGAAAATGCCTGGAAAAAAATTCAAGAACGAATTTGAGAGGAGGGGCTCGCCGCACCTTTTCCAACAATTTAAGCGGGATGTTGTTAGTTAGAAGGAAGCGTTTGTAAAAGAGTTATTTTTTAAGTACTTCTCTAAACAATTTACACTGCACAAAACAGCAACAAATTAAAGGAAATTTTTCGAGGTTTACATATAGGTTTTAGGCCATATTATTCCCTCAAAATAAAAAGTCAGGGCCCTGTTGTGAGTAAATTATCGATTTTTACTTCAATCGATTATTTTTTTAACTTTCAATTATTTTAACCAATTATATTGGTACACATCGATTCTTAATAAATCGTGCCATCTGTGCCACATATGACAGAATGGGTAAAACTATGTACACACTACAGCTGAAAACACATAGTTTTGCATAAATCACTTATAGTCAGCATTGATGCTAGTCAAATGTTAAGTAGCACAGAACTTTTGTGGCACGTATTTATCTAAGATTTATTATCTCAACTGAAAACTTAAGGAAAACTTATTGTATATTATTGTTAAGACAAAAATATGGCTGTTTTATTTAATTCAATGTTCAGCAATTAATTGAATTTTTAAGTAAGATCAAGCAATATATTGATTTTTTGTCATAATGATAATTTATATATATTGAAGGGAGTAATATATATATATTTTAGTTTTGAGATCAATAAGTTTTTATATTTTGTACTCAAATTTTTTTGTATTACTTTTACTGTAAGAAAATATTTGAGAGTATTGAAAATCTGTATGTGAATAACTCGAATCAGAAAATCGTACATTTGAATAATTTTTTTACCTATAATCTTCAATGATTTCAACTTGATTGAATTATTCGTATAATATTTTTTAATATTCGAATGGGCATTTTCCTTAAAAAAAAACGGGTGTTTTCCATAAAAATTTATTTTTAACAGATCGATTTATCTCTAAACCAAAAAAAATTTAATATTGAGATAAAAATAAAAATTCCAAAATTTCGAGGCTTTTATTTTGTTTGTGGTATCAACCATAAAAAGCCGCATAAACCATTTTTTTATAGACTAACTTTTGTGCACTCTGCCCGATTTTCAAAGGGCTTTTTAGTACCTAACAACAGATTTTGAGGAAACTCTGATCACGCCCTTTTTCATGCTTGATACGACCTGCAACATAGGCATAAGCCTCGATAAAATTTTTTTTCTACTTTGAATTTTTGGAAAACGTTGAGTTTTGTGTCCCCTAGGTGATTTTTAGCAAACCTATTAAAAATGGGGTTTTGGCCCCTAACTCCAGATTTTGAACTGACATTCGGAATTGTGAGTCCGCGCAGGTATGGCTCTCCACTTTTTTAATTTCATAAACAGTGTAATATGTTAATAAATAATTAAAAAATACTCTTCGCTTTGACCTTGCCTTTACTTTCTAAGAAAATCCCTCTCAAACTTTTTGAAAAGTGTTTGTTTCATGGCCCAGTGTGCGCTGGTTGTATTGTGCAAAGCGGACAACCTTCTGACAAATCGACGTATGACGAGTGTAAATTAGAGTGAAGTTATGACTAGCACAGAGCAGGGTGAGCACCAAAAGGGTTTGAGTTCGTCTGGCACACGAGCACGTTGCCTGCGTACGTGTCTTGAAGTTTTTATTGCCTCGCTCAGGCGACATAGTTGCGTGTAATTTGGCTTTGCCGAAAAAATAAAACAACTTTAACAAGCTCAAAAATATTGTTACACTACACAATTGCCATTTCTTTTTACTTCTTCCTGAGAGTTAGTATCTTACCTACATAGTTTCACTTGTTTTACATTTCCTGTGTGCATTGCGTTCGTATAAATCATGTGCCATGCTTTATGCTCTCCCTCCGTATTTTTTATGTTATTGCTTACAGAATATTTATTGTGAAAGGGAACTATTTATCCCTCCATTTTAAGTATTCTCTGGTAGTTTATACCTCATAAAATTATGTGCAAATGGTAGTAACTGTACATAATAAACGTAATGTAAAAGTTATAGTGATAGAGTAGTTGTTGTTGCTGCTGGTGTAAAGCAAATGCTTCTTACGGACTATTCTTGAGCTCTAGCATTGATACTAATCCCCAAAGAAGTGGGGATATACTAACGTAAGTGTTAAGTGCAAAAAAGATTTTTTACCTTTCATCTCTTTACACGTACTAGACGTAATTTTACGAGGTCACGTACGTTCCCTTACCGATTGTATGATATTTTGAATAAGCAGCTTTCGCGGTGATTGTGCGCATTATTGTAAGCCCGAGAGGTGTGAATAAATTTTTGCAGAATCTCGTTCCTAGTTAAAACTTGTATGCATGAAAAATTGTAAAATATTTTAAAAATGTGGAACAATACCTGAAGAGGGATAAAAAATATGAACGGAGCATGCACGTGAGCGCATGAGCATATAGTATCTACAAGAGTGTATTGGGTGAATAAACTATTATGGCTAAGAACTTTTCAGTTTAAACTCTGGAGAAGTATTTCGTGCTTTTATTAATGGAATCCAAAAGGGACAATTTTGTTCCCACCACAGGGCGTTATGCGTTTTTGACGTTATCTGTCCCGTCACTTGAACCTCCGACCTTCGATATTGTGGCGATTATTCTCAAGCATGTACCATCCCTAACTCAATAACACTCCCACCACTAATTAAACACAACAGAGATACCGATGGCTACGCTTATGCATACAAGCGTGTACCAAGGAAGAGGAAGAGAGATGGCGCGAGTGTTTGCGAATTCAAGGCAAAGAGGAGATGTCAAAAACCAAGAAAGTTCTGGGTGCGTAGGATAGCACCCTTTCGGACTATATAAGGCAGTGACCAAGCAAGGCGGGCTGCGTGATTAAATCAATAGAAAGTTAGCTCTCTAGAGACATATTTTGACACTTGCAGCCATCCTGCTGCCTGAAAAATGTTCATTTACATTCTGAGTTGGCTTTTATCGAAATTATATAAAAATAGTAGTTCTTTCATGTTGCCGGATCTAATCGTGGACGTTTAAAACTCGAGACATTCCGGTACTTAGCAACGGCTATCTTAAACTTTGGCCCTACATACTTTCATTCTTACTAAGATCAATCGTGACTTCGAAGCTGTTCCTTATGTGATTCGAAGTCTGTTATTTTTTACAAAACTTATTTCTGGGTTTGATAATCAGTTCTGGCTCAACTTATGTATAAAGTAACAGTTTTAAGTCAACTTCTATTCTAAGTGTGCATGAATAAATAAGAGCCAATCTTATCTCATTGGAATTTATCACTTTACAATTCCCTTGGTAGACTATGTCCGTTTGTATTTATGCGCTGAAAAGCTTCCAACAAATACGCATATTGTCAATTTGTCATTATTATTAAAAAATGTCACCACACGAATGTGCAATTATTCCCAGTTTGAGTTGATAGTTTACTGTATTAACCATTCAAGGCTCTAAGATTGGTGAAAATTCCTTGTCTCATCGAAACTACAATATTTTTCAGTCCATGTCACTTTTAATCTTATTTTACCAGCATTTTCATTTTAGCACATTCATGCTTCTGGCAAGAGGGTGAAGATACGTACTTATACTCGTATTAGAGAAAATTTACAACGATTTACACAGTGATGGTATGGGATGACAAGTTTTGATGTTGTATTTAGTTGACATTGCAAAATGTGTTACTACAAATTTCCTACTTTTTTGATTTTTCTACTACCATTTCCTCGATAAATGAAAAAAATACTCCTACTTTTTTTTCGTTCTCAAAAGAACCCTGGAAATGGAAGTGCCAAAAGTCAGCTAGAGAGCTAACCTTCTAGTGATTGAATCATGGGCGGGTTGATCACTTTATTTTCAAGTGTCGTTCAGTGAACTACTGTAAAGTTACCAAACTCTCAAATTTGTATTGCGTTTTTTTACTAGTAAATAAATCTAGGCATTTGTTATAGTGCTTGTGTGTGTGTTTATTTGACTTTATAGTGATCGAACTCAGGATTAATAATCAAGGAATCATCGAATTCGTCACAATATGATAGCCAAGCACACTACATCCATACCACGGCATCCGCTGATGTATAGTGAATGCATAAATAGGCAGACAAGCGATCAGTTCGATCTTTGGTAATCGAATTTCAATCAGAGTATAGTAATTAGTTTAAGGAAAAAGCTGGTGTTCCAAAATCAACGTTCAATTTTCATATATAACAATATAAAACGAGGTTCCATTATGCAGGTTAGGCTTACAAGGTCCAACAACTTTAAAAATAGTTTAAATACTAAGGGCCTGAATATGTAAGTCACCGTGACACTTTGCGTTGCAGTCACTATCAGCTTCACCTGTGCGTAATACCAAACACATTCTCATAGTAACTCCCATTTACTGACAGTCATTGAAAAAAAATTTCTTTTAGCGAGAAGAAGTGACTCATTACGTCGATTTGCGTTTAACATCATAAGCTCGTTAGCCTGCTTTGTCAGTTTTTGGTGTCCTAACATTCTTTTTTTGTTGCTATTGCATAAAAGCATAATTTTACCCGATTTGGAAAAATCGATCACACAATAAACAATTTTTTTTGGTTAGAATATGAAATAGGTTATATATATGAAAAATCGATACTCAAGGAAAATAATCGATTGTTTTCCTCAATTGATTTTTATACAAAAATGTACATTCGATGTGTAACTAGAAATATATTATGAATAATTGATGTATATTATAATATATAGGTGACGGGTCATAATGTCAATGGAAATAATGTCAATAAAATTAATTTGCTTTTGCAAAGAGAATTAATGTCAAATTTTATCAAATGAATTTTGATAATTTTCAGTGCCGCAGTCGAACAAAATCGCGCGATTTTTTATTCCAAATTTTCATTTTAAACTTTATATATGTATGTAAATTCATTAAATAATTTTTTTTTTAATTTCATATAAATATGAGGTATAAAATGAAAATGGGGAATAAAAAATCGCGCCATATCTGAAAATTATCAAAATTCATTCCATAAAATTTTTTTTATTTCATAAAATTTATATATAAGGTATTTGTTTTTCCAAATTTTAGCCTGCGGGCTGTCATGTTTATGTCACTGTCATTAATTCCATTGACATTATGTAACGTCACCGGAAAATCAACAAAGCAGAATAAATACTATGAATAATTAATTCCACACTTAAAACTATTTAACAAAACAAATATACGATTTTCAGATTTTATTAGTTTAGATCCCAATTACTCAGATACAAGTTTTCAATAGTCTTGAATATTTTATTACAAAAAAAAAGGTAAGATTAGAAAATGTAAAAGTTTGTTGGTCTCGAAACTAACATAAAAATATATCACTCGCTACAGTTTAGGTTTGGAAATTTAAAAAATCTAATATGAATTGGCGTTATCACCATTGATCAAACTTTGGTTAACCTTTGACTAAATTAAAAATAAAATTAACTGATGAATATTAAAATAAATAAAGTGGAAATCGTTTGGTCCTAAAGTTAAAACAAGAACCATAAGTTTTTCCTAAAACTTCAAGTTTAAATAAAAACCTGAAATAAAAAATTTTAAAAATGTGCAGTGCTACCTAACATTCGATTATAATCAAGATTGACTGGAGTGATTTATGCGATACTATGCGTCTTCAGCTGTAGTTTTGCATACGTCACACCGATGGCACTATTTACAAAAATCTATTTAAAATGTGTGTGTAAATGCTTATAATCGATGTATTAAAGATCGAAGTTAAGCATTAAAAAATCCATCCAAGAAATCGATAATTATAAAAAATAATCGATTAAGGTAAACATCTATTTACAACACTAACGCTAACCGCTGCCGAAAACCTCGTCAATTTCATATCCATTATATCTCGACTCCTCACAAATATGCCAGCACACGTGGGTATAAAATTTTTATAGCAACTCATTTGCGCTAAAAAAATAAAATATGTACCTACTTACAACAAAGGAAGCAGTAGGAAATTAATAAATAATGCCACATCATTATAGTTAACAGTTTAATGGGGTTTGTACTAAATACGCCGAGTCATTGACATTCTTCATTGGTGCTATGCTGCGGCGCATCTTTTGTATGCTGCTTTCTGCTCACTCTCACCTTACGGTCGAATATTTTTCTACGGTTTGCTATCTTTGCCTCCTTCCTACCCGCTGAATTATGTTTATAAATCGGCGGTCTTTATTTATGAACTCATTTTGTATCAATAAAAGGTTGACTTGTGCGCTGTAACCGCCAGAAATTTGTGAGCATCATAAATAATGAAAACCAATTTAATGAAATTGTTGTAGTTAATCTTCAAAAATAGGAAATAAATAAAATGGCTAAGTTCGTTTGGGATGCTATCGACTAGCGCAGCAAATTGCTAAAGGATATTGATTTGTAAACATATGTTTATATAACGGAAAGTGGGCTAGGAGGAGGATACAAATTTGAGAAGATGGGTTGGAAAATATCGTTATTAATGTGGTTAAATAGGAAGGATAGAAATATCTACAGACAAAGCATTTTTGTGGATGATTGTTCGCAAGGAAAATTACTTTTAGTTCAATCATTTTCTTTATTACTAGTAAATTGTTGTTGTTGTAACCGCAAAAATACTTCGACCCTTCTAAGTGAAGTGATAAGGATATAGACAGTCTTTTGTACAAATGAATACGCTACGCTCGGGTCTACCACTTTCTGGTCTTAGGGTTACGGATGTACCATCTATCCATAGCCTTTATAGCTTATTCTCTTGGCATAATTCATTATCGATCTTTGTATCTTTTTCTTTCTCGCTTTTAAACTGTCGAATTTTTTCTGTCCCTTACCAAGAAAAATCAGTGAAAATGTATTTCAAATATTAACGAAGTCGGACTGTGATCGATCACAGCGTCTTTCATAAAAAACATACTTCTATTTCAAGACTCCGGCCAAAGAATACATCGGTTTAAAGTAGTTAAATTTCTTGCAGTGATGCGCGTACAAACACACAAATTCTAAAAACTGTTGTTTGTAACTCTTATATAAATTTTTCTTTGATGTCTATGATGTACGGACTTCGGCCTATATGTACCTATCATTTATTTTCCAATGTACGCACAAGACTGGACAATGTAAGGCGCTGTTCCCGAACTTAAGACTTTTTCTCTTATTATATTATTTATGTGGCAGAGTTATTCTATATATTTTGTTTGACTTTCCACTTCCTTTGAAAGAAACAATCTTGCTTAATTTTCCTCCTATACTAATTTCATTCTTAACTATTTCTCTTTGCAGGGGTCAACATGGGCTACATTGAGAATAATTACTCGAATTCTAACAATGGCGGCAGCGTCAATTCACAAGACTCATTATGGCAAGTGAAAATGCCTGCTGCCAGTGGCGCACAACAAAGTATGGTCGTACCATCAACACACAATAATTACGTTGAACATCAGCCCACCTATGGTTATGATCCTTTGACGCATGGCGGCTATGGTGCTGTTGATGACTATGCACCCTATCCACATTTAACGGCGACGCCAAGTCAACATGGCGATGAATATCATAATTTACGCAATAGTCAAAATCCATCCAGACAGGATTACTGTAGTGATCCCTATGCTTCGGTACAGAAGCCAAAGAAACGTGTCGATCAACATTTAGGTAAGTTGAATTGGGTAGGTAGTTAAGTGAAATAATAGCGTATATATGTATGTTTAAGAGAAATTTGGGGTAATACATTTTTATAGAAAATTGCTAAGCTTAGTTTTATATTGATATCCTGCACGCATAGGAATATGTATGTACGTATATAGTAGCTTATTAAAGCTTTATGACAAACATAAGTTAACTAAGTTATAAAATGTATACAGTACCTTATATGCGTTTGTGTTTCTGTGAGTGTGTGTGTGAAATTATATTTGTATCACCTTGATATGTTAAGAGCAAAACCATTCAATATCCAGATGAGCCAGGCATGACTAACAACTCTTGGATTTGGTTGCCTTAACAGTTTATTTATAGTAATTGGCAAAGACACTGTAATAACCTGTTCGTTCGACCGTTGCACTGATAAGAAACATAAGCTGCTGATTGGTGTGTTAGTGGTGCTTATTAGCGCATTTATTAGCTATTATTAGAAGAATTACGTGCAGTATGTAGTTAAGGCTACTCTGTTGCTTAACCCAAAATAGACAAGGAACATATGAAATTGTCTGAAGGGTTCAAATTTCGTTGGAAAATACTTATTAATAACAACCAACTAACGTTGGACCAAAATTCACTGAGTTGACAGCACAATCGGATTTACGATATTCTTCTTCGTCTTTATCAAGAACTTCTGCACCATATGACTGTTATTGCATTAGTATTCGAACTGTCAAATGACACTGAAGATGGCACAACACCTAAACCGCAAACAAGTTTGACAGGGGTGGCGCAAATGACATTGTGTAGCTCTTATCCAAAGAGGTGTACTGCAAATTGCCGGAATGGTAGACAAGCGTTAGTGAAAGTCATAAAGGAAAAATCTAGCTTTCCCAAACAGGTTTCTAATTCCATAAGAATTTAATTTATTTGTATTGAAACTCTCTTTCCCACTAGAAGGAGGTACCGTGCTTGGGGTGTGTATAAAAAAAAACTTTGCTGGAAACAAACAAGGCAATCGCTGGATGAACTTGCGAGTTTGTTCTGTTTATTTCTGCCAACTATCATTTACATCTCTCTATCTCTATCTCTATGGCGCGATATACAACAGGTATATCATCATAAACCTCCTAAGAGATTTTTGCGCCAAGCTTCTCTTCCAATTTGTGGTGTGCCGATTTGAATTTTCCCTACAAATTGGTGGGACCTACAGTTTTTGCCGACTCCGAACGGCAACTACAAAGGAGACGAATTTTTGCTGAGAAGCCTGTCATGGCAGAAATACACTCGGAGAGTTTGCCAAACCACTGCCGAGGGGCGAGCCCGTTTTTGAAAAACTTTTTTCAAATCACTTTTAATGTTACCTGTACCAGGGCTCGAACCATGGACCTTCGGTGTGGTAGGCCGGCAACACTACCTTCACACCACGGCGGCCGCATCTATATCATTTACATAGTTATTGCAAAATCAAAGAGCACAATTAGATAACAAAACGGAAGTTCCTGTTGAATTTTCACAGTCCATAAATCCGTTTCCTAGGCACACGGAAAGCATTACTTATTTGCAAGTTTTTCTGAAACATAAGATACTATAAGCTTTTACGTCATACAGAAGCAGATCGATGACATCGAGAATAAAATAGTTTACAAAATTGAAATTGAATTGTCCACCTACTTTAAGGTGAGTTTTATTAAAATAATTGTACGTGAACAGTCAATTAGCTGTCTTATTTCATACAAAATTTTCTATATCGAAAAAACGGGCGTGGTTATAGTCCAATTTTGGACATTTCCAGAATTTTCCGAAAATATTTAATATAATTATCCAAGTCAATTAATATACAAAAATTATTTTGTACTGGTTAATAAATTATCTCATTTTATACCTTTTTCGATATTTTCGATCTCGAAAAAGGGGATTGGTAATAGTTCGATTTCGTCCGTTTTTAAATATGGCAAGAACTTTAATAAAATTATCTAAGTCCATGTAGATACTAAAGTGCTATTGTATTTGTCAATGAATTATCTTATTTAATACATTTTTAGAACTTTAGATATCGAAAACGGAAGCGTTATAGTCCGGTTTCATCCATTTACAAAATGTTTCAAAAATCTTTATTTAAATTATCAAAGTCAATACAGATACTCGAATACTATTGTATCTATCAATAATTTATCTAAATTTTTACGGTTTTCAAAATGTTCGATATCGAAAAAGGGGGTGTGGTTATAGTATTTCCAAAATTTTGCGAAAATCTTTAAAAAATTACCAAATTGAATATAGATACTAAAAAAAATGTATATCTTTCAATAAAGTATTTCAATTTATAGGTTTCTCGGAATTTCCGATTTCGAAAAAAGGAAGGTAGTTTTAGTTCTCATGCTGAGAGTTTTGGCACAAGAAACTATGTATCTACAGCGACTCCTTATCCCTTTATCGGGACAAAATTCCAGTTTTCAAAATTTCATAAAATTATTGTTTAGTAAACATATATTACAAAATCATTTATGTATATGAATCAAACACTTTGGAGATTATGACGTTATGAAACCTTACATTGCTTTGTGCTTGGTATTTGCCATATTCTTGCAACAGCACAAGCAATTTCATTGAAAAAAAACTTAATAAGTTACTACCAGGAATTCCCGCACTACAAATATATTACGGTTGCAACCTACTTGAATTGCTGTGCTGGCAAAATAATTACAAAGGTACTTAAAATTAATTGACAAAACATAAAAAACCAATTATAAATGTTATCATTTTAAAGTTAAATTAAAAACAACTTTTCTCTGTGCTTAATTTTTTGTGATCACAGTGACCTGTAATCCCCAATTGTACCAAATGCATTTCCCATGTTAAATGTCAATTTATGAATAAAATTAAATTTAATAAAAAAATTAACTTCTCTAGATCCATATATGCATATACTTACGTCCATACCCTTGTTGTAAATAACAAGGCAATAAGTCAGCTTATGTAATTAACATTTCTTCGTAATAAACTCACAATCCTTCATATGAACAATTGATTGCATGCTTAGGTGATAAAAGGGTTTCAAATATGTAAATGAAAACAATTTCACAGAAAACAAGTGCCAATAGCAACGCAAAAAATATTTATCTTTTTTCTCCTGTTTAATATGTCGCATCACTTCAAAATCCTCGTTTAACATTCCCGCACTTTTTTCTATACTCATTAAATACAATTTGAACATAATAAATTTTTAAATGATTTTTAAAATCGCACATTTCAAAATGTACCACATATGTGCAAACAAATTAAAAAAGAAAAAATGGCAACAAGAAAGTTAAAAAAAATATTTTTTTTTTCGAAATACTACTTTATTTTATATGCACATGTTAGGTGCATATACACTTGATTTATTTGATTTAATATTCCTCTTATTTTCCTGTACAGATTTATGTGCATTATAGCTGATTAAATGTACATGAATGAGCTTTATATGTTCGGGATATCAGTGCATAAGTACATGTGTACCCATGACCAGTGCTGGGCGCTTTTAAAACCATACAAATTTATTCTTTCGCATATGAGCGGTGTAAGTCCTATCAATTGATTGTCAGAAGTTTTCGTAGCTTCAAAAGTGGGCGTGGCTCTTGTACGACATTAAAAAATAAAAAAAGTCCTTGTAGAAAAAAACATTAATTGCTAAATGTCAGAGATCTAGAATCTCAGCCAAGTCTAAAATTTATGCTGCTTGACCAAGGTGGCATATATCTTCTTTATTCCCTTCCCACCCCTTTCAATTGCTACGCCTCTGCTTATAGTTATACTATGTTCGTAGCTATATTTGCATATAATTACTCGATTTAATAAAACAATTGCATACCAATTATACACAATCTGTAGCTCTCATTTTGTCATGTCAATTGTGAGTCAAGCAAACAAAACAAAAAAATGTATTTTAATATATAATTTTAACATAAATTTTCGCTTGACAAATTCCGACATAGTGACATTTAATGAAACAAATAGTGGTCATTAAAAATGTTCTGAAAAATATTTTTTATCTTGCTCATTAGGGACTTGAAATTCTTCGTACTCTAATTTACTGATGGTCTAACGTATACTCGTATACCTAAATTATTTTCATTTATTGTTCGAAAGAATTATTTATGTATAGATAGGTCTTGAGCTTGGAAAATGCGTTAGGTTGAAAATCAAAGCATTGAATATAGTGAGGGGAAATCATGTTAAAAGTGCCACCACTAAAAATGTAAAAACAAGCTCCTGTGTGACTAGACATGCTTACTCGAGCTGATGTTATTATATAAATCGGTGACGTAAATCGTGAGAGAACACAAAGAGTTGCTTGTTGAGAGTATTAAGTCAGCATTAAAAGGAGTACTTAATTTTGGTTCTATACAATTTGTGGTTAGATTTCTTTGAATAAGAATAAAAAACAAATTAAAAAAATTCTAATAAAATAATAAAAAATTTAATTAAAAAGGTAAAATAAAATAACGAAAAATAAAATAAAATAAGTACCATGACTATAAACAAGCTCAAGGCCAAGAATAATAATTTTTCCTTTTATTTATGAATATTATTATTGTTTTTATTTTTTTAATAACTATTTTTTATTAATTATTAAAAGTTTTTATTAGAATAGAATAGGAAAATTTTATTTGATCATTCTGTTTTAATAAAAAGAATAGAATAGGAAAATTTTATTTAATCATTCCATTTTAATAAAAACGTATTCTATTCTAATAAAAACTTTTAATAATTAATTAAAAATAATTATTATAAAAATAAGAACCGTTATAATTTTCATAAATAAAAAGTTTATGGTCATGGTACTTTACAAATGTGCAGGCCGTAAAAACAACAAATCAATTGAGTTGTTGGTATACAAAATGAATAAAATAAAAATTAAATAAAATAAAATTAAAAAAATCAAAATTTAAATATAATAAAATAAAAACATAGTAAAATATCAAAAAATAAAAACTATTTAACGTTTAATTAGTATTTAAAAAAAAGCCAACATTTAAAAAGAAAATGCCAAAACGAATATTTTATTTATTCATTACAGAATTATACTTCTAAAAAATCTATAAAGTGATTGTGATCCAAGAAATGATGCCTCATGTTCAATAGAACGCTTGTCATTATGTATCATGAAATGATTTCATGTGAAGATTGTTGTACTTTCAGATTTAAAGAAATCAGCTAAGTAATCAGTTAGTTTTCATAAGTCTACAAGTCTCAAAGGATTTACCTGCGGAAACCTTTTTTTGCGGCTTGCGAGGATGTGTCATAAACTTAAATACGCTTAAAAGCACCCTACATCTAGATCTTTACTTGATGCATGGCACATGAAGCACAATTTAGTGCTTTTGGCTTCACTTTTCTGTGAACTTAAGTTTACCGTTATTGCCACTTGGAACAAAAATCAGCTTGATAAATTTATTTTTAATTTTTCTGTATTTCGACTTGGGCTAACTTGACAAAGGCCTACAGCGTGTTTGAACAGCCGACTTTTTGCTATAGAAATTTCACACACCGGTTAGTTTTAAAATAACGTACTTTACTTTAATAAACATTAAATTTTAAAACATTTAAATTTTGACTTCGTTTCTTACATATGTAGGTTTATCATCATCCTGGCTTATAATAGGTTGGCTACCTTCTTGTAAAGCAAAATAAATGAAAAAACACAAACCCTGACACCGAAACATGTTAGATAAGAATGAAATATTGAAAAGAGAAGACAGTGGAAAAAATTTGCAATTGAGAAACATTTGACATAGCAGCTTTTAGTCATTTCAAGGCGTAGGAAAACAATAGCTCGATTACACCAATGTATAACGACGATGTAGCTGTGCTTTCCAGCCTGAAAATACATAATCAATGGCTACTTTTTGTTGCTCCAAGACTAATGTTTTGTAATTTTGTAATTTTGTAATTTTTTTTTTTTTTTTTTTTTTTTTTTTTTTTGCTTTACGTTTTACGCATTGAAAGTAGTGAGTTATCTAGTACGGCAGTATAGCTCTACGCTTCTAATGAAGATGTATCTATGGTTGAACTAAAATGCAAACAACGACCAAAACACAGCGTGTAGATACTTTTGTGAGCGTGCGAGTGTGCTTCCATTACATTTTTTATGCCATTAAAGGACATATCGCGCATATTAACATACATCCGTTTCCGAAGCTGTTTTGGCTTTGTGCGAATTTCATGTTAGTTTTACTGACTCTGCTCCTATGATGTGCAATTTTTTTATGTTGTTGCATTCTCAAGCAACGAAGAAGATAACGTAGCTGCCCTGCAGTAAAATTGCGTACCAGTCAGACAGACACTCTTGAGCTACACGCTTTATGCATCGTCCAGTGCCGGTTACAAAAGTGATAGTTTAAAGACAGTTTGAAATATCGGATATCGATAATCACACATCCACAATCAAAACTACCCCCAAACTTTCCAAAATGGCACAGGTTGAGAACTAGCCAAAGTCAAACAATCTTAGAACTATCAAAATAGAAACCGGTTAAGGACGAGTTGCAAATTAATGCACTGGTGACAATTGCCACCGCCAATGACATCGCCATGAAAAAGTGGGCAGTTGAAAGCATTGCTGGGTATTGAGCTAGAACTGGTGGTGTCCTCAAACGGCTTAGCTCAGGGATAGTTCTGAGCTAGTCAAATTTCCTGCAGGGTGACTACTAAAAAGAGACCCGAAAAAAATTAAACCGATAGTGAAGATGTAAAAGACACAATCCAGTCACAACGTTAGAACATAGAATTGTATATTTGCATTTGTGTATGTGTGAGTTAATCCACAAAATCACAGGCTTTGAAAAACACGCAAACAAACACATAAAGTTATATTTTATATTTGCTACCTTTGCTTGAATGCATCGTATCTACTGCTAAAAAGCACAATCTAACCAAGCGTAAGCTTTCATACATGCATCGCATGCGTATTTTTACTTGCTGCATATACCGATACATATACGTACATACAAATAAGCCTGCCTATATGCATAACAAAGTGGAATATCCGTGTCTGCTGATCCATCTTGACTGACTCATGCGTATAGCAATGTTTGTCAAATTTTTTTCAACCCATAAAAAAGTGTAAAATTGTTATACTCAGTAGTACAAAAACGTGGAATTTTATAGTTGTCTTTTTATAAGTAGTAAAAGCGAAAGTCGATAAAGATAAAAATTGAGCATCATATTCACAGTGCTTTGATATATTATCACACAAATTGTCATGGATTTTGTTCAAAGAGGAAGATCTTAGGAGCCAAAAATCAAGCAGCCAATGCCTATTTATAACCTTCCTCTATATTGTCTGAGAAAAATTGCTTACGCTGAACAAAAAAAAGTCAGTTTATTAATAACAACCAAAATAAACTTGAGCAGAAAATATCTAATTCCAAAACAAAAACAGCCAAAAATAAATTTTCGGATAATCGATTTATTGAAAATTAATGAGGACTACTAATAAAATCGATAATTAAAAATAATGGATTAAAATACAAATCGATTATCTATTCATAAAGCAACGCGTAAAAAGGTTTTGAAACCTAAAATAGTCAATTGAAATCATGGACTTGAGATCACCTTTACTGGATTTGAGATTTCTCTACTCGTCGACCTAACTATGTGACCGAGCAGTGGGAGCATATTTCTCACTGACCGCGTACCACCGCTAAGGTAAATATAGGTTTTCAGCGAGAGCGAGAAAGCAGTTGGTGCCATGCGAGAACAATCCCCGAAAACTCTACCAGAAGTTCAGGTAAATTACGGTAGTTTCCAAGACATGCGGGAATAGCTGCAGAGACAAGGGCGATTGAAAAACGAAATAGGACTAGCTCTCTTAGAATGAGAGAAAATGTTTGCTAGATATGCATTCAAATTAACTACTGGGTATATCTGCTAAGGTCTAACCAAATCCCATTTTTTAACTTTCTGTTTTATTTTTAATTTTTCTTCACTTTTTTGTCACCATCCAGCAGAAACAGATACAAAAACTTAAAAAAAAACTCTGACTGCAGCATTAAGATGCAAAATAAAGCTTGAAAAGAAACTACTACTGCCCAACAAGAAAAAAAAAACATTTGAAAAGGAAATAAATGTATCGCATGTAGCTCGAAACAGCAGAGAAATCATGAAAACAAGCAATTTTTACAAGTGAACAACTTTGAGTTTAACTTTTTTCGCCGCTTTGGGTGTGTGTGGTTGCAATGTTGATAAGGCACAAAGACGCACGCTGAGATACGGCATAGCAAAAGTAGCGCATTGAAGACAAAATGCACAGCAGTCAAAGACATATTCACACTTACTCAAACCTAAAAAATATTATGGTTCCCAACGAGCAAAGTAAAATTGAAGCCGAAACGGTTGCGTTATCGAAATAAAGGATATCTTAAATTTAAAGTTAGACCTCAAGTAGTGCAACGGTGGAAATAACATTCAATTCTATTCAGCAGTTTTTGAGTGATACGCCCGCAAATATACAGACAGACAGACAAATTTTC
The DNA here is from genome assembly GCA_949987695.1 of Merzomyia westermanni. Classification (NCBI taxonomy): domain Eukaryota; kingdom Metazoa; phylum Arthropoda; class Insecta; order Diptera; family Tephritidae; genus Merzomyia; species Merzomyia westermanni. The sequence continues at coordinate 32,296,683 of OX465289.1, read as the reverse complement.
TAAACTCTGTTAAATAAATTACTATCTTGAATCATACATTGAATATTTTAATTTTACCTAAGTGTTAGCAAATTGTGGAAGCAGTAAATTTGCTTTTTCGTCGCTATTCTCATCACAATCTTTAAGTTAAACAAAAAAATATTTTAAATCGATTTTTTCTCAATTTTGTGTTAATATTTATATTTTATTTCCAGAGCTAAATGATCTATAAAAGTTTGTTCTTAAAGTTCATAAAAATTTTACTTTCAATCTTTAAATAAATTAGTACTGAAAACGCTTACATAACGATTATTAAAGTAAGTGTATTTTAAGTTATTTTGACAAACATGTAAGGAAAAGCTTGCTGGGTTGTAATTGTATGTATGCATTTGTGTTATTATTTGTATGTGTCTTTGCGGTCTCTAAAGCCAAACAAAAATTGCCGCTCATAAAGCATGTGTGGCAAGATAACCGCAGACAAGCAATGTGAAAATAAAGCACAGCAACAGACGTCGAAGCTTTAGCAACGAAAGAAAATAGCAAAGTTAGTCATACACATTCACAACTTTATATTCTCTTTTGCAAACACACAATTTTTTATTTTTTATTCACTCTTTTGTATACTTACTTAGTCTATTATAACTGTTTCATTCTCGGAGTGTTGTACCAAAAAAAGCGCAAGCAAAGATTCCCTACACCACTGTCATGCCTATGGTGCGTTTCATAAGTGTAGCACACTTAGAATTAATCGTTCGGACAAAACATATTGGACTGTAAACAGCCTCAGATACTATTACTTCTACTCTTATATATATCATTTTAAATAAAAACAAATTACATAGAAATCAAGAGTGCTATTTATTTCATGAATGCACCAACAAAATTAGAATTTACTTGACTCAATGAGATTTTAGGCTTCTCCAAAACATATTGTAATAATTATTTTATGTGAGCCCCATTGTTTTTAATGACGTCACTGCATCTCTTCGGCATTGAAGCAACAAGCTTGTTAATAAATTCCTGTGAACTACTTAACCAGGCCTGTTTCGTAGCTATAAATCATTTATTCTTGCCTCGGTTAACTCCTTTACTGTCTATCCTTCTCTTGAGAATCTCCCATAGGTTCTCAATGTGATTGAGCTGACTATTTCATAACATTAATTTTTTCACATACGATTCAATTTAATACTAGTTTCGAGGAGTCCTTTAGATCGTTAGGCATCGCGCCTTCAAGGATGTTCTTGTATATGAACCGAACCATAATGTCATTTATTTAATGCAGTGGTCCAACAAAAAACACAGTAAAAAATCCCCATACCATTGTGCTATAACCGCCATCCTTAGCCTTGCCTCGGCTGTATCGAGGGTCAAGGGATTATTTCTCATTCCATCTGTATATTTGCAGTTGAATTTCGGTTCATCTGATAAAAATATAGTTTTTCATCATTTTACCGACCAGTTGATATGCACTCAAGCAAATCGCAATTATTTTACATGATTTCTTTTTGAAATAAATGGCCTTTTGGTTACCCTCTAACTTTGTAACCCACCTGCACATGCTCTTATTTGTACAGTTCAGCTTAATTTAAGGGTTTTAAAAAGGTGTTCACCTCATTTTTCTGGATATTTTTTTTTGGCTCCTTGAGTCTTCTTTCTTCGGTGTACCTTTCGGTCGCCGTCCCTTTAAATAATTTATTGTTTTAGTAGTAAGGATTCCTCCCTGATAATACTTTCAGTTGCTTTAAATTTTTTGATGATGAAACTACCTTTTGATTGGCTAACACCGAAGAATTAAGGTACGTAATAAGTATCCCGACTTGCTGAAGCTTAATAGTTGTTTAATTTATTAACCCCGGAACTAGTATGTTAAACATGCACGTGACCAGCAAGCATCAAAAAATTCATGGATTTTGCTTCGCATAGTGTGAATAAGAAATTTGTAGAACTTTGAAAAAATTTGCTTAGATAATGTAAAACAGAATACAGAATATAAAAAGCTGTGGTTTTTATCTCATCTAGTTCTAGTAAAACAACAAAGTACAAATTTTAAGTGTTTTTAAAAACGCTTTCAATTTTTAAAAGGTTTTTCACCGTTTTTACTTCATATAACATATAAACGACATCTACTACAGGAAAAAAAAATTTACCTTATAATATTAGAATTTAAATACTAACAAAATTTTACTGATATTTTGTCTTAAAATATATAAAAATTTTGCAATGGTTTCGAAATATTTTCAACCTGTTAAAACAAAGTCTAGCGTACAGTTTTAGGCCACTCTTAAATAAGATGGTCTTGAGAAAAATATTTAAAAAATGTAGTAAATAAAGCTCGAATTTAAATGCAAATTCGTGCGCCTAACAATATGTTATTTTTGTAAGGTTTTTCAGCGTTATTTTTTAAATTTTACAAAACTCACTCTCATGGAAAGTGGTTGCTCTATTTGACTACCACTATTGTAACATCAGACAAACAACTCAAATATCATTTATTATTATCAGTTTCGGTATTAAGCTTCATATTTTGGTGTTGTTTGAGTTTAATTTATGTTAAACCTTCATTGAAATAAATCCGAAAATTCAAAACAGGAGGCGGCGGCTAAGGCCCCGATAGATTCTACTCGTAAACTTGTCACTGTTTTTACATATAAATATTACAGTGCATAAGTTTAGGGTTTTTGCATAAAATTTGGTCTCTATAATATATAATTGACAAAAAACATGTAAATTCTGAATGTGCCATATTTATGAGACATACTGTATTTGTGTATGCTCATCTGTTTGTAGAAATATTGTCTACTTCTAGGCGCTTTGTCGGTACTTTTCTCTGCTCAATTAGCATTTATACCATGATTTTACTGCCATCAAGTCAATGTAAATATTTGAAGTATTTTGTTTTTCTTGTGTATGTGAGCTGCTTAAATGGAATACTGGCAGTATTTTCATAAAGAAATTTTGTAGATTTTGTAGACTGCCTAGTGACGTTTTTAGCCACTTGCAAAGTTTTGCTTATGGTCACACTTATAAAAACTAGAATCATGTAAACTCAATTTAAATACCCGAAATGTATGTTTTGTTTGTTTGTTTTGTAACAACAAAAATACTCCCCGAAGGTTTCGAGGAGTGTTGTCGAAAGTAACAGTCCTTTGCAGGATATAAACCCGGTACTCTCCGGTATTCCCTTGCACTACTGCCCGATTGTCGTGGTAGCAATTTGGTATGACCGGTGGAACCTTCTAGGTCATGTCGCCCCTTCTTCCGTAAGGAATTAGACGATGTGTAGTGAAAGGTGAGAGGCATCATATCCGTAGATCAACCATCGAGTTGCACGTCATACGACCTGTATGCCTACCTTGGGCATATTCTAAACCCCTAACCCCTACTTAAATGAACGTGAATATTGATGGTGGTAAGTGTCAAAAGAAATTCGATCGCAAATATTTCAAAGTTCATGTCATAAAGCCTTTAACAATTCTAACAAAACTTTTGAGTGTCTACAGTGCATTACATTAAAAGCCCAAAGTTGTATGCCAACCTCAACCATTTTAATCGAGCTTTTACTAGCGCTTTTTAAAATTTACATATCGCCTCACTATTAGCATATACATAAGCTCACTCTCTCTCTCTATGGCGCGATATACAACAGGTATGTCATTATAAACCTCCTAAGAGATTTTTGCGCCAAGCTTCTCTTCCAATTTGTGGTGTGCCGATTTGAATTTTCCCTACATTACATAAGCTCACTCCACTACATATTTAGCTAATATGTTTGCAAAAATTGGACACTTGTAAATTCTCATATTCTCAATTGCAAATTTCATTTAAATGTTGCTTCTTACACAAATTAAGATGTAGTGATAATTCATTTTTGCAAACGTTTTTATTTTTGCTTTTTATTTAAATTTTAAACACAAACTGCACATGAAAAGGACTTGCATAGAAAGTACGACAACAAAATCAAACACATGCTCCCATAACTATTTTACAGCAACACAGCCTTATAACATAAGCCCCTAGAACTGCAGAATTACTCATACAAACATTCCACTAGATTCACATCAGAGGTCTATGTTAAGCCTTTGAACTGAGTGGCTGAACGGAATTACTACATGCAAATAAATAGGAGACGACATAAGTTATTCAAGTGCTTTACTTCAGTGAAATGCGGGTTAGCTGCAAAGAAGCTGAAAAAGAAAGAGCGAAAAGGCTGGAAAAAGTATAAACAAAAGTGAAGGCATTCAAAAATGAACAACACAGATAGAGCTGTGAAATAACAGAGATCGCTTGGAAACGAGAGAGAGAGGGAGACTAAGAGCTGGTAGGCGTGATTGCGGTAGCAGTGATAAAAAGAGTAGTCTCGTTGCAGAAGGAAAGTCGGAAAAAAGCTGCAAATATAGAGGAAAACGTAAAATACTAAACTAAAAGCATATAAGTCACGGTTATAAATATGTACACAGTTAAAAATACAAACAAACATGCATTTAAAGCTGCCAAAAGCACCCTGTAGGAAAACATCTTAATACGAACTCGAAATCTTTACAGATTAATTCTGATGAGAGTGAAAACGATACTGAAATTCATCCTGAATCCATTAGATCTCGAAAACAAAGCACACTGATACCTTATTGCAAACAAAGTCAAGGAAAATATCTCCAATATTATTTTTAATTAACCTCCTAACTCTCCCGAAACAGTACTTTAAATTATACCGAAATCATGTACAATGTTTTGTGAAATAAAATCCGCAATTTTTTCAAAATTGTTCTACTAACTTATGCGTCAAATATTCTGAACTAAGAACTTAGTGGTAAACAAGTTGGTGCCAAGTGCTCCTGAAATTACCTCCAACAGGCGCCCTAGTTATCTGGTAGTTTTCTCCCAAAATTATATCGAAATGAAATCGCTGTCTTTAATAGAACTCAGAATTCACGTAAAATCATTTAATTAACTAATGCAATGACTTGCAGAATAGAAATCAGGGTGATACCAAAAACATTTCAAAATATTTTTTAAATAATCTGAAACTAGTTCAATAATAATTTTTTGAATATCTGAAAGTTAACCCTAATACCACCAATAATATCAGCCTATAAATGCAATGAAGTATTACTCTTGCAACCAATGCTACTTCGGACTGAGTAGGCAATTGAAAAGTAAAGTCCTCTTTCGACGAACGTAAATAACACTCTATAAGTTAATCATCGGACCCGTCTTGCTATATGGTACAGAAGCGTTGACGCTAAAAACTTCTGATGAGGCTTCTCTGGGGGTATTGGAGAAAAAGGCTCTTCGAAAGCTTTGTGGACCTCTACGCGTTAGCGACGGCGATTACCGAAAAAGATTTAATGATGAGGTGTATGAACTTTACGCCGACGCCGACAAAGTTCAACGAATTAAAACACAGCGGCTTCGCTGGATAGGCCACCTTGTGCGAATGAACTAAGATGCTCCGGCCCAGAAGGTATTCTTATCGGCACCTGCCGGTGAAAGCAGAGGAAGAGGGAGACCACCACTCGGATAGATGCACCAAGTTTAGACCGATTTGCGCTCCCGCGGTGTCTCCAATCGGCGCCAATTGGCACAACGAAGAAACGACTGGCGAGCTATGTTGGACGGTCAAAATCACCCAGGCGGTGCACGCACTTAGTCCTTCGAAAATATCCGCGAAATAAATTTAAACTTTCTCTCTAATCTAACTTATGGATATACAGTACCCTAAACTAACTTCAAACCCATCCATGTCACATCATCGTTGATTAATTCCTTACTTCAGAACTTGGTAGACACCCTATCGCAGAATTTAGTTACCAATCAAACTAGAAAAGAACGAGAGACATTTTAAAACAAGCTATTGCTTCAGGGCATTTTTAAAAATTAAAATAAAACAAGTAAGGAAAGGGCTGTCTTCGACTTTGCCGAAAACTTTATACCTTTCATGAATACGCATAATGGTTTTAAGTGTCCGATCCTTACTCACAATTAGTAAAAACTCTGTAAAACTGATCATTTAAAGATATATAGCCCAAACCCCATTTATCGGAACAAACGATTGTATGGGAACTATGTATTGTATTGGTCCGATCATGCAGGTTCCGACAAATGATTAATGCTTTACAAAATGGCTACCTCTTACCAAATTTCATCGAGATTTCCTAAAACTGAGGGACTAGTTTGCGTTCAAACAGACAGACGGACGGACAGACGGACATGGCTAAATCAACTCAGCTCATCACCCTGATCATTTCGGGATACTTATTGGTGCGTCTATCTCTTGTTGTTGTTGTTGTTGTAACGACAAAAACACTCCCCGAAGGTTTTGGGGAGTGCTGTCGAACTCCCTTGCGGTACTGCCCGACTGTCGTGGTAGCGATTTATGACCAGTGGAACCTTCTAGGTCATGTCACCCCTCCTTCCGTAAGGAAAGAGAGATGGGTAATGAGAGGTGAGAGGCATCATATCCGTAGATCAACCATGGAGTTGCACGTCATTACCTTTGTGCATATTAGTCGCCTCTTACGACCGGTATGCCTACCTCGGGCATATTCTAAGCCCCTAACCCGCAGGGGTAGCGTCTATCTCTTCTCCTTTCATACTTACAAACATCGAACCAAAGTTATAACACCATTTCATGTTCATAAAAGGTATAATAACTATCGTGATAACGTCTTTGGCAATGTCGGACGCCAAACGAATTCACATATGAAACACAATTTAAAATAAATCCTTCTATTACTATTGCAGATGTAAAAAATAAAAAAAATAAAAAGTTCCACAAAAAATCGGCAAATAAAAAAGCAATCAGTACAAATCTACTTTCACACCACAAAAAGGATGACAAACTCCACGCCATTTCACAAAGCAGTACAAACGTACAAAAGTAAGAGCCTGTGAGATGTTCACTCACTGCTAAGATGCCTGTTCCCCACATCAGACGCAATGGAATCCTTTTATGTTGTGTGCCAAAAGCCACCTAAATTATGCGAAACTGCGAGCAGCTACTACTAGTAACTGAATGAAAGAGGCGCGTTTGCAATGCGTACAGGGTCTAAGGTCATGCGAGTGGTATGCTTCGGTAGTTAGCCGAGAACTAAGAGCATGCAGTGTTCTTATGACTGTGTCTCAGCTTCAAATTTCCTCAAGCTGTAGGGTATATTTTCTGAAAACTTCTCAAACACGTTCTATATCAGTCTTGAATTGGAATTCTGATTTTCGATATTTGAAGCTCAAGCTTGTGCTTTGAACTGTGTACAAGTTCCAAGGTCACATAAGCAATAGCTTAAAAAGTCCACCACAAACTGTAGGCATAGAAAAATCTTCAGAATGCGTTCTACCTTCGGATTACATCGCTACATCAATGTTTATTTAGAATTCTAAATTGTGAACTTCGTAGTTCATCGATCTTTTTTTGGAGTTGTGAATTTTAATGGCGGTCGCCGTGGTGTGAAGGTAGTGTTGCCGGCCTACCACACCGAGCCCTGGTTCGAGCCCTGGTACAGGTAACATCAAAAATGATTTGAAAAAAGTTTTTCAAAACGGGGTCGCCCCTCGGCAGTGGTTTGGCAAACTCTCCGAGTGTATTTCTGCCATGACAGGCTTCTCAGCAAAAATTCGTCTCCTTTGTAGATGCCGTTCGGAGTCGGCAAAAAACTGTAGGTCCCACTAATTTGTAGGGAAAAATTCAAATCGGCACACCACAAATTGGAAGGGAAGCTTGGCGCAAAAATCTCTTAGGAGGTTTATGATGATATACCTGTTGTATATCGCGCCATAGAGAGAGAGAATTTTAATTTTTGAGGCTCAAGTTTTGTGTTCAAATTTTCAGTTTTGAATTAGAGTTTTGAATTCCAAATTTTCTTTGTATGATTTTCTAAGTTCGCATTTTAAACTTTTATGTTGAGTTACATATTTCCTTTCCATATATTAACTTCGACTTGAAACTTTTATTTTTCAATCCTAAATTTTTGGTTTTGTAGCTTGTGGTAAAATGGAAATTTTATTTTGGGTCGTGAATTTTGCATGTGACTTTTTAATTCTGAATTTCGTTCATTTGGCTTTTAACTGCGAATTTTAAATATTTAATTCCATTTTGAACCATAACTTTTTAAGGTTATAGTTTTGAACTTTGTGTTTTGATTTTCGAATATTTGGTTAAGTTAAATTTTGGTTTGAGATTCAAACTTAGCAGTTAAATTTTGAATTTTGAATTTGCAATTTAATTAATTTAGAGTCGTGTATATATATGAGTTTGAATTTTTAGTTTCGAGTTTGAATTTAAGTTTTGGATCTTGAATATTGAGCCTAAAATTTGAAGTTTGTATGTTGAAGTTTTTGATTTAAAATTTTTAATTTTGATTTTACATTTTAATTTTTTAACTTTGCTTTAAATTTTAAAGTTAGAATTTTAATTTTTAAGTTTGTGTTTAAAATTTAAATGTCCAATCCTGTGGTGGAATTCACTAACTTATAATGATGCGATTTTTCGAAATTTTAATTAACGATTTTGTATCCTGCATTAACGACTGTGCTATTCACTAACTTAGCCATATCGATTCGCGGTTGAGATTTCTCATCCCGCGATAAAACGTACGCTCAGTACTCAAATGCATTTTTTTTGAAAATAATATTGATATAATAGTTATATTATTTAAATTTTCGCTAAAAACTTGAAATTATGTGTTGTTTCTTCAACGACACATACAACAACCCCAAATTGTGCGTTGTTTACTTAACAAAACAGCTGATCGCGAATAAACGAATATCGATAAAAAATAGTTAGTGGATACCTGTATCGTTATAAATATCGTTACGACCAAATGTCGATTGCGAATGTCGTTATAGAAGTGAATTCTGATTAGTTTGAAATTTTGGATTTCCTTCGTTTGAATTTGTAACTTCGCATCTCAATTTTCGATCTTTAATTTTTAATTTGGAAGTTTAGGTTTTGAATTACTAAATTTTGATTTTGTTACGTTTAAGTTCAAATTTCTGCACTTTAAGCGATTTTGAGATTTGAATTTGTAATTTTGAGTTTCCAATTTTAGTTTTCGAATTCAGTACAGACCAAGCTTTGACCTTTGCATGAAGAGGTCCTGTCGAGTTTGAGTTGTTTTGCTCCAGGAGTACTCCTTTAGGCTCAGCGCACACACATCGCGGCCGTTGTGAGGTCCCTCAATTCTATCCTTTCACCAATTGAGAAATATTTATGACAACAAAATATTTAGTCATCCTTTTAGTTCAGACAAACGTTTTCAAATTCTCACACTTATTTATTTGTGATATATATATTTGTTTTTATTTTCTCTGCATGCATAAATTTATTCCAAATCTGTTTATTTACATTTCGACATTTTCAAAAATTTCCTAAAATGGTTTACATCCAGCTTAGCATAATAATAACGAAACAATTTGCATAGGATACCCCACGCTTTTTCGTCGGCTGACTGCCACTATTTTCCTGTTGTTCTCCTTCATACTAAACTACCATTCTCAGTTTGCTGAATTGGCTTGACTTGTTTTAGTTCCACTAGAAGCATTTACAAAAACAAGTCAACACAAAGCAACGCATACATATACAGCTTTCACAAGCACTCATGCAAACAGTACCCTGCAATTAATGCGAATAGTCTTGTATGAATCCGGCTGAGCTGCAAAGGCGCATACGTCTAATGCCAGTTTTAAGGCTTTTATGGATTGTACTGGTCCTAGGAAGAGACAATGTGCAGAATTTTATACCTAAACGGGTACTGTCGGACAGTATGCTACACAAACTAACATTTAACTATCCTAACTACACCAATAAGAGACTGGTTGGGATAGGGTTTAATAGCTAGCCACTTTCTTTAGAGATTAGTCACACGATTTTTGCAGGGTACACAAATGCTGCGACAGATAAGCTGCAGCGGAGAAAGAACCTCGGCTAAAAATACGAGTACCCACTTGTGTAAACTGTATAGTACTTACAACTATATAAAGCTTTTTTGTATTATTTTCTTTTCGATTCCTTTTTTTTACTACATGTAGTTATTTATATACATATATAATTTTCCCTTCTTTTGTTGTTTTGTATCATGTTTGCCATATTTGCTGACTCAATTTTTATCCTTTTTTGTAAAGGACTTAGTGTTACAGCTATCTCATCAATGATGAAGGCATTTTTCGCAAATGTAAATACTTTGCCCTTAAGCACGCACTGATAAGTGTTTTTGGTAAATTGAAAACTAAAAGGTTTACAAGCATAAGAACTATCGGAGAACGGATTAGAAATCTAAGATTGTTATTGGCATTGGTAATTGTATTAGGTACACCCAAAAAAATTACATAAACTTTTAAATATTTGTTTACTCTTTGGTCTATTGAGTCAATGAAAACTTTACTTGATATAGAGATATTATTTAACCGAGAACATTTTCCTAATTTAAAATCGCCTTTTATTTTTCTGAGTGTACATGAGAATTAAACACGTTTGCGTGCTTATTTGAATAACAATCTTATTACTGCTTGTTATATGAGCAAAAAAAAGAAGCTTGAGGAAGCACATTTAATACCAACATAAGCGAAGCCAGAGGATATGTGAAGAATTTAAATATTCATTGCTGCTTAAGTTTTGCGGAAGTTGAAGGAACTGGGAGTAAAATGTCAAGTCTTTTGAAGAAGTAATATTGTTCATAGAATTTTAAAACTTGATTAGCTGTTACCTCTCGATACTCAAAAACAATCCTTACCGAAGGAGGAATGATATGACCTAAAAAGTCACACTGGTAATACCAAATCGTTCCCGCGACTGTTGAGTGAGCAAAGGGTCAAAGAACAGTCACTTCGGAAACACTCTGCAGGAGTTGCGGGGAGTATGATTGTCGATAATCAAGCAAACAAACAGACAAAGCTCATAAGTGATATTTATTAGCACGGAGAAATCTTGTTTATTATTTTCTATTGATTATAATTGAATGGCTAAGTAACAGCAGATTTTCACGGCTCCGAATAATCTTCCTATCATGGATTTTGACTAGGTAAAAGTACCATATTCCGTGGTAGCACGTTATTCCGTAGCATTTAGATTTTTTCGACCAAATACCAGCTGATGGCCTCGAGCTAGTGCTGTAATTTTGTATTTTTTGTATATTTATAACTATACCTAAAAATAAACAAACATTTTCGACCAAATAAAGAATTGGAAGAAATTTTTCTCAAATTGAAAATACTATTATAAAGATTGATCTTTAAAAAAAAAAAAGAATAATAATTGATAAATATAAATAATCTCTTGCGGAGATTAAGGCCGAGCTTCTCTACCGATTTGTGGTGTGCTGCTTTTAATTTTTCCTACAAATTGGCGGGACCTACAGTTTTTTGCCGATTCCGAGCGACATCTGCAAAGCAGAGGAATTTTTGTTGAGAAGCCTTCCTCGGCAGAAATAAACTCGGAGAGTTTTCCAAACCAGGGCTCGAACCTTGGACCTTCGCAACACTACGGCCACACCACGACGGCCGCAAAGATTGATCTGATTTATAGGAAGGAAAGCTTTCCATTCTTATTTTATTTCTAGGCTATATTTATTTAAGATCAGGGGGTATACGGATGATCGTTTGGAGAATGAGCGGTAAAGGCATATCTTAAGTAAAGTGTTAAGGACTCTAATGAAATTTATTAAGCTTCTAAAATTTTAATCATTAAATTGTATTTCATAATGATTAAATATTTGTATTCAATGAAAATGTATTAATTTCTTTCATAACCGCCAAATGCATTAAAATCAGTTTTTTTTTTTATTTGATATTTCTGATCGTTTCCAATTTACGTTATTCCGTGGAATTGCCTGTGGCGCACAATTTTTTAACGAAATATTGACATTATTGAGTTTGTTGACATATTTATTTTCCACTGAAAATTAAAAAAATTATCAGCCTTCGGCTTTTTTATATTTATTTTGCATGCATAATTACAATAAAATACAGAAACAACAATTGAATTTTTAAATTACCGTTTTAATTTTACGATTTAAATTTTTAATTTGTTATTGAGTTTTTGATAGCCTTATCTATTCTTTTTTTTATTTTAATATTTTTTTCTGGCTCGAGGTCTGTGTACCATACTCCACGTCACACAGAGCAGACGTGCTAAGAAAACTCTGTAACCTATGAAGACGATTGCCGTAGAGCAATCGAAATATATTGGTTGGAAGGAAAAAAAAAAAAAAAAAAATCTCAACAGTGTTTTAATTTTTTAATAAATAAACACAGACCTCGAGCCAGCAAAATAAATAGGTATGTGAAGAAGAAGGTCGCTAAAAAGTATAATTTAATATTTTGTTTTAACTAGTTATTTTTTCAAGGTTCTTAAGAACTATTTGGAATGGGAAACTATTGAGTTAAATTTTTTAATTCATTTTAAAACTGCATATGAAAAAAAGCTAAAGGAAAAAGTAAACTTCAAAAAAACCGAAAATATCACAAATTTTTAATAAAAGAATATAAAAACAAAAAACCTCTTTTTGCGATTTGATAAATATTAATATTTAAATATAATAATAAAACGGGTTTTCTATTTTTAGCAATTTAATATGTGTTTTACTACATACCAAGGAATTAGGGATATTTTTCGACGGCATTACGTACATCACACAATTTTTTTAGTTTGGGAGTTAGGGAGATTTGAAGCAGACACTACTTTTAATTATTATACCTTTCATGAACATGAAATGGTATTATAACTTTGGTCCGATGTTTGTAAGTATGAGAAGAAGAAGAGATAGTCCCACCAATAAGTATACCGACATCATCAGTTCGATGAGCTGAGTCGATTTAGCCATGTCCGTCTGTACGCAAACTAGTCCCTCAGTTTTTAAGACATCTTGATGAAATTTGGTAGCGAACCGCCTTTTGGCATGAGATTAATCATTTCTCGGAATCAGCAAGATCGGAGCAATACAACGCATAGCTCCCATACAATCGATTGTTCCGATAAATGGGGTTTGGTCTATGTATCTTTAAATGATCAGTTTTGCAGAGTTTTTACTAATGGTGAGTAAGCATCGGATACTTAAAACCGTAATGCGTATTCATGAAAGGTATAAAGTCTTCGGCACATCCGAAGACAGCCCTTTCCTTGCTTGTTATAAATAATAATATTAGTTATTACGGTATATCGATAATTGAAAGTAAAAGAAGATTGATCAATTAAATAAAACGAGCTCGTTTTTTTTTTGGTTTCACTTGGTCTTGATTCAACTAAGGAGGATTACAAAGTCAAAGAAATGCTTAATATCACGGAATATGGGACGTTTACCTTGTTATACAAACAACGCTTAGAAAGCAGATGCAACAAAAATCGGATTCAAAACACATGTATCACACATTTACTTGGGTGTTATAGAGATTTGCTTCCCTTTTGGTATCGGTAAATCTTCCCGTCACTTGAACGATTTAAAAGCAAATCATAAAAATGTTTTAGTCACTAATTGAAGCTCTTTCATGATTTTGAACAGTCAATGTACTTTTGAAATATCACCAAGGAATAACTTTTCCGTGTTGCAAATTTCCATGTACTCTACCCCAAGACTAAATTCTTAGATCGATTATAAAATTTAAATAATATTGTCGATACCAAAAACTGAATTGAATTGTTGCATTTACTGTAACTTTTTTTAAATTATTCATGACTACTTACATATGTAAATGAGCTCAAGATATAAGATTTGTTAGTTAGTGAACTGGTTTCCCAGTTTGAGTGTTATGCGATTCTTATGGACAATTTGACATTCACTGGCGAACAGCTGATTCTGTGTAAGGAAGATACAAAGCAAAAAGAACAGTATTAATCACGGTAGGATGTATACATATTAGTTACATCAAAAAAACTTTTCAGTATTTTGTTGCGATAAACCTCCTAGGAGATTAACGCTGAGCTTATCTTCTAATTCTGCAGTGTGCTGCTCTAATTTTTCAAACGTTTTCGAAAAACATTTTTTAAAGGGCACTTGAGCCTTTGACCTTCGGTGTGGCACCCAACCAACAATATTTAATATTTTTCATACGAATTGCATTTGTTTTAAAGTACTTAATTGAAGTCCTGTATAGAAGCGTGCCTGGAAAGATTTTTTGCCTGAGATTTGTTTACTTGCAAGACAAAAATTTACGAGTCATTTATGAATTTTAATTAAAATTAAAAAATATATCAGATAAAGCTGGAATGCCATAGAAAGAATATGCAGGAGTGTGTTTTGGTGTATTAATAATATTATCTAAAACTATGAAATGGACAAAGCAATAGCAATAACTGCAACTGTCATACAAAGCAAAATAATTCAAATGCCACATTTAATAGCAATTTGTGTGTGTCTAAGTATTTAGATGCAGGTATATATTTTTTTAAAGTTGCTAGACCTTCAAGCAGTATAGCCTTATAAAAATTTTTCCATTTGATATAATTGTCAAACCCACATTTGCTCAGCGTTTTTCTTTTGCTTGAACTTTTGTATTAATATTTATTTTAAACTCAATTGTAAGAACTAGCGTGTGCGAGAATTTAAAATCAATGCAAAAAAATTCTTAATATTTCGCTAAAATTCAGAGATATTTAATACATGGAAAGTAAAGTGATAAAATTGTGGAACACAGTACATGGGCGAAGAAGATTTACTCATCATTTTTTGAGGGTGCGGTATAATTTACTGAATTTTAGATACTTGTCAGTAAATAACAGAATAAGTGGCAATACTTGAGTAGAAGAGCTTGAAATTTAGCAGTCGGCTTTGAGGTAAAAGCGAATATGCAAAAAAAAAATATTCGCACTGGGTGGAAAATTATCTTTTGTCTTTACAAAATTTAATCGAAATATGCAGTTGTTTACGAGATAATTGTTATAAAGAAGAATAAATATAATGTGATTACTTAGTAAACCTCGTGAAGCACATTACGAAAATTCGAAAGTTCATGCAAATGGTCGAAAAAAAAATTATAATAGAATTAGGTGGCAACCCCGGGTGTTGACCCTACTTAGAAGCACTGTGACCAAGTTGACCTTTTCGAGGCTAGATTTTGCCTTTTTTGTCCTAAAGCCTCATAATTTTGGTTTTAGCTTCGTGCCTTTTTTTAGCCTTTTTTTATTACTCCAAACCTTTTCTGGTCCCAACACCACATTTTGTATATAAAATTAAAGTTAAAAGAAGGTAA
Source organism: Merzomyia westermanni (assembly GCA_949987695.1). Lineage (NCBI taxonomy): Eukaryota > Metazoa > Arthropoda > Insecta > Diptera > Tephritidae > Merzomyia > Merzomyia westermanni. Next base: position 32,281,533 of record OX465289.1, on the reverse strand, counting down.
TATTGATAACGAAATACAGAAAATTATTCGTAAAAATTTTCAACTATTTTAAATGGAGTTGATAACCCAACTGCGACATCGCTTGATTTCTGATAATATGAACTCTTTACAAAAGATAAGTTTTATTCCAGTTGATAATTCTTTAAATGTTACAAAGCCGGATGTATTTTTTCACTTTCAAGAAGTCAAGTCTAGGTATTCTCCAAGTTAAGTAGCATTGATTGAGCTGCAGTGGCGAAATCTTATAACCGTACTGTGGACAAGTGTGAACTCTACTACAGAATTTTAGGCGGAAGTCCGAGAACATAAAAATTCATTAAACGAACCCCCTTTTTTTAGAACTGGTCAGTGATGGGGACGTTGAAAGAATTGTTAGTGCCATGAACTTCTTAAAAACTAAGTTAAGGAACGGATTAAAAATTAAAATGGTTAACTCGCTGCTTAATATTAGATGTTCGTTAAAGCGCATATCCAAATATTGCACTAATTTTGAAATCACGAGGTCTCATCTCTATGATAAATACCCAAACTTTGTACGCAGACTCAAGCTCTTCTGATTGTATTGATATGTATTGATACAAGAATAGTTCCTTCAAATTATGCCTACAGCTTTATATAGCGGCCGCCGTGGTGTGAAGGTAGTGTTTCCGGCCTACCACACCGAAGGTCCATGGTTCGAGCCCTGGTACAGGTAACATCAAAAGTGATTTGAAAAAAGTTTTTCAAAACGGGGTCGCCCCTCGGCAGTGGTTTGGCAAACTCTCCGAGTGTATTTCTGCCATGACAGGCTTCTCAGCAAAAATTCGTCTCCTTTGTAGATGCCGTTCGGAGTCGGCAAAAAACTGTAGGTCCCACCAATTTGTAGGGAAAATTCAAATCGGCACACCACAAATTGGAAGAGAAGCTTGGCGCAAAAATCTCTTAGGAGGTTTATGATGATATACCTGTTGTATATCGCGCCATAGAGATAGAGATTTATATAGAAATATTTTAAACTAAAATAAAAAATTTTAAATGGATTTAGTAAAAATATTTCTGACTTTTTTTTAGCTTCCTTTTTTCTTAATTTCAGCCTATTCTAACCTTTTATATCCTCTTTTTTTTCTATCACCTGGTCACACTGCTTAGAAGTATGTTTCTTTAACTTCGACGTAAAATATCTTTCGTTTGATAGCCATACTGACATATCTCACTCAATAATTTAAACTGGTGGCCCTTTAAAATGTTAGACTGCGCTAAAAAACACAGCTTCTGAAAGGAAATATACATTTTGAGCTTTTAGTTGGGAATGATGCACCTATAAATTTTACGGTCTGTAACTTTTATATTATTCCCTTATTTAAAAATAGTGTACCTTGCATTCGCCTTATCCCAATAGCTTAAGTACAGAGGTGAGCCTAATAATCGAAGGAAGCGCTGTTGACTTTTGAGGAGGACACACTGTATGAGTCATCCCAATCAGCGCTTCAACGAGAATTTGGTTGCGCAAGTTGAAAAAGTTTGTCCCGCTTTACGGCCAAACTTTACATCTAAGGTATAAATAATTGCATATGTATTGAGAATTATTTTCAAGCGGCAGTGCCGTCAATAAAAAAAAAATTTTTTTTGTAAATTATAATATCGAAAAATCAATTTGAAAATGACACCACAAACGTTTATTCACACTATAGAGCCGTTGTTGTGTGAGTAGACACGGCATGAGTTGCTGTTATTAGGCCCGATCACATTCAAGACGGCGACTGCAAAGCGCCATCTGTCATATTATTTGTACACACGTTCTTATGTAAAGCATTATTTTAAGCGCGTCATAGCTACATGGCTACAAACCACGAATGCCGCTGTCGCCAGATTAAATCTATTTCTATTTTTACAAGCGACAGATCGTGGCGTTGTTTTCTTTTGGTCAATAAAAACGAAAGTAAGAGTGAATAACTTGTAATATAAGTTTCATTTGTTGCGGTATATGTATCTTTCACACAATTTGTACTTTTTCTATAATTCTTTGCTACTTTTTAAGATAATTCACACCTGTCGCTGCTGCTTTCATTGTAATCAAGTAGCCAATGCTTGACTACAGTTGTCGCATAAATTTGTTTTATTGTAGCTGTGGTTCGTAGCCACCGTATTCAATGTGTTCAGCCCTATTGCATTCATCGCTGGAATGTGTTGTGTGTGAACGGCTCCCATTAGAGCAAGGAGAGTTGCTTTGAAGCGAGCTAGCAATAGAAAATATGAGCAAATATGTAAACATTATTGATCATAAAGGGCTTACAAAAACAAAATAAGAGATTATTGTAGTTGATATCCTGTTCCAGCTGAGAGTATTCAACAAGGAGTTAATTTAACACAGCAAACAAGAGAAAGTAAAGAAAATAATAAAACTTTGTGTTTAGAATTCAACCACTTGCCGATATCTAGCAAATAAAAATTTGACAGAAATTGAGCGGTTCTATTTGGGTATGGCGCGCAGCTAGACGTTGGCTTAAACATTGCTACGTTGAGGCGCTCTTACTTAGGGACGGTAGTTACACACAAAACATCTTGGAAGCCTGCTATTTCAATTTGCTTTGCATTTATCGAAGCTACAATTGACATACTCAATACCTGCAGTAAATCAAATCTACGTATGTTTTGAGTGTAGAACTGCTCGTATGTTTGGATGAATGTATGTGTCCCTGCGTCCACTTTAGTGTTCGTAGCTGAGCACAAAGGAAATTAGAGCGCCGTATGTGGTTTCTTGATACCAAGGCGAATTCATATACCTGGTGATGGCATAAAAACAGCTGATTGCTTGTTCTTACTTCACATTTGTACCGCAGAATGTCAGTAAAAGAAAATGGGAAATGATTTGTTAACATTCACCAAGGTTGTTCCTTTATCTTCTCTTTTACTTTGACATTTTGAGTTACAAACATCTGAGTCGAATCAGGGCGAATATGGTTGAATTCGCTTTGCTATCACCATCTATTAATTCGCCTTGGTTGATACTCTCTAAACGCGAAAGCTTTGAATTTAATGCTTGAATTAAAAACATTTTTGATTAAATTTTTAATTAGAAAATAGTCCTATTGTGACAGGAGTATGATATTTAAAAAACTGTGGTTTGTTTTTGTATATAAAGTATAAAGTACAGATATAGGAAAAAATAGCTCTTTTCAATTTGTAAGCCAAATTGGTAGTGTTTCCTTAGAAATGATATTAGAAAATATATTCTTTGTGTAGTAGAAGACAAAACAAACTCCGTAAATGATGTTGACATACCAACACTAAAACGTACAAATTACCCTCGTAACTAGATTAGGAGCTCAAATACCACCCCGGGCAAAATTACTTAAGTACATGTAGTACATGTCTTAATAACATCTATAGCTTCCCGCTGTGAGTGGTTCTTGTATTTTTTCTCCACATTTTATCCAATCAAAATTATTGATTTTGAATACAGCTACAACGAAATTAGTTTAATTTGTATCAAATAGTCTAAAAATTTGGAATGATTCCATGAACTGCTCTCACAAAGTTGTAGTTTCACCTGAAACTCCCTTTCCTTTATATAACCAAAGTGCGAATGTGAATGTATATATCATGTTATTAGAATTATATGAACTTAAATTAAATTTCATGCTAATTTAAATAATTTTAGTCATAATCAAATTAAGTAACGCGTATAAATTTACCAATTAACGTATTTATGTAGCTAGGAAATATAATACTTTAATACCGTAGTAATGTGCCAGACTTAATTTCAAAGCTTAAAATCCAGGAAGCTTTATTATATATTACTATTATTACATTTACATCACTACCTTATGTATATACATATACTTTGCCACGAAATGCGAATATGGTGCGTAAATATACCAGTATACAAGTAGAATTTGATGGCTTGTATAAAACTAGTCGGAGGAAGAACAAATTCATAGATTTGGAGAAAAATGTCGTGCTTGAGGGGGAAAAATAATCTTGTTGAGACTCCAAGGTGAAGACTGAAACTTCCTTCTGTGCTGTAAACGTCATTCAAGCTGTATTTCAATAGTAGTATAAGTTCATATCCATAACATTACACTACGACGAATCTCTCTTTGGACAAACAATTCTTCATCAGAATCCCTAAGAGGTATGAGTAAAAGAATGTATATTCTTTGGACTCAAGTAACATACCTAAGAACTGTGCTACGAACTAGCGCTGGAGGCCACTGAACAGATTGAAACTCGAAATATTATAATTTGTTTTGTCTAATTCCATCGAGAAAGATAATACCAGATGTATATATAAACTCACATGTCAGGCTTCCACGCCCACCTGGCCACAAACCTTTCCCTATATCCACTGACTAGGATACGAACAGGGCACTGTCTAATGGGGATCAATTTTGAGCTCGTAGTCCTGTTTCAAATACTAGGTGGGGGAGAATACAGGAAGTATTAACCACTCTTCCTCCAAAGTTTCACTGCGTTGGCTGAGTTTTGTATAAAATATCTGTACACCTCGTACTTCATGACAAGTTTAGCGGATATAGGCTCTGCTGACATGGTCGATGTACTACGATACACTAAACGAACGAAATAGCGAACTTTTTAACACATATAAAGGACGAAGCACTCTAGCTCACATCAATTACTCAGTATAAGAATTGACTAGCCGGCATAAGAGACGGCCACCATAATACATATTCTAATCTAACGTTTATAACTCAAGGCTAGAGCCAGAGGCGCCCTATATTTGTTCCCAATACTTCCTGAATATTTCAGGGCACATTTTTAATACTGAAAAAATTTAATTTTTGCCCGTCTTGAACTTGTATGTGATGGGTATTTACTTGATTCAAAGCGTATATACCTATCTCGTTAACAGTTGATTTATCTTCATACCAATTGTGCGATATTTTTCAACAAGTTCCTTTGTCTGTCGGGTATATACATTTGCAAACCTATAAAATGTATATCTCCATTCATATCATACTCCACTTTATTAAATTCGTATAATTTATACTATCTTTCACAAACATACAGTGGTTCACTGTGCAAATGATCAATTAGGTTTTTTTACTGTATTACGATAACTTATTCAGCTAAAATTACATTGTTAATTTTATAAAAAGTAAATCTGTCATAGAAACTTTTTTTAATCAATGTTTCCAAACTTATGAAAAAATTCAAAAAATATCTGGAAACTTTAAATAATCTGTTGAAAGTTTTAAAATTTCAGACAATTTCAAAATGATTTCTGAGTACCCAGTATTGTAGTTCATTAAATTCTAGTCTCACAAAGGGCAAGGCTTAAGACTTAAAAATATTGTTAATTTTTAGCAATTTCTTTTCTACATGGTGTTTGCTATTTTCTTCCACACAAATTGAATAACTATGGCAAGCTCATATGGAAGAAAATACCAAACATCACGATAAAAAAATACCAAAAATCAATAAAACTTGTAAGAACCTTGAAACCTGCACGTTGTCAGCCTAGAATTTATTATTCTGTAAAACTTCGTACTCAAAAATCATTTCGAAATTCCCGCTCAAAATTTGAATGGTCTCACTACATTTTTTGAATATTCCACAAATTTGTTGAATTTTTGCATAAGCTTGCAAATATTGACTCAAAATATTTCATTGAAACAATTATTTTTATTTTTACATGCAATTAACAAACAAATTTTAGCTGAATAAGTTTTCGCCATATATTAGAAAAACCAACTGTATAATTTTCCCTGTGAGCCATTGTATTTGAGCACCATAGCATTAGTGATTATGTGATATCTCAATACATATATAAAATTACTAGTGCATAAGTGCAAAATATTAATTAATGCTTTATATTCTATGCATTAAATAAGTAAATACAAAACTATCACTTATCTTTATCTATTAATGCTTGCAAAACGTAAAGCGGATATAATACAGGATGTTACGCTCTAACGGAGAGCACCAGAAGTAAGTTTGTATTGGTAGTTAGATAACTCAATGATAAACATACAATAAATACATACAAGTTAGTAAAAAGCTTAACTAACAGATAAAAACATTTAAATCCTTATTCACATTAAACACACACACACATATATTCACATGTATACAAAAACATTGTATATTACATACATTTATATATAAATAGCCTTTACCCGCGGCCCTGTCCGCACCTATAAAGTGAAACATCACATTATACATAAATTAAAGGTCTAATTTTTGCTGGAAAGTTTATCGTTAATTATTTTCGATAAGGTAAATAAAACCGCTATTCCTAGTACGCAGAGTGGGATACACCGCACTGACCAACTTTCCAAAATTGCTCGGACGTCGATCTATGGGACCCATACATTAAATCTTATTGATCTATACCAAATGGGCTCAGACTAAAACATAGTGTTCCCAGAGATAACATCTAAAGTTCCAATTTTGACATTTATATATTATTATAGATTATAGAAGCTTAATCAACGGCCCCCTATAAGGTATTTTTTAAAATTCTAATCAACGGGTAAAGGTAGAGGGACGAAATAAAAAACTCTTGAAAGATCGATTATTTTTCAATTTAACAAAATGCGAATATTGCTAAAAGTTCCAAAGCAAAGTATTGAAAAACGGTCTTCAAAAATATCATTTTGGGTTTCGTAACATAATGAGGTGTTTTAAGAATTTATCGTCAGCGGTATAAGTTGGAACGAAAAAATAAAAAGCCTTTCCTTTGAATTATTAAGCTATATAACAGTGTTCTTATATTGGTAAGCTTTCTAAACAAATTTTTCAAACACGTGTTCGAAAAATATTCTGCTGCGTCTTTCTTCTGGTTGCTTTAAAGATTAAACGGTTTGTTTAATTATCTGATTTTGCTGACGTTTTATATAGTAAAAATCTATTGAAAATGAGATTTTTGGGTTTAAATATTGCTTTCTTTTTAAGTATTGAAAAATTTATTTTGTTACCCAATAATAATGGCAGTTTCGTTTTTTAGAAAAATAAGCATTTAGCTTTTTCTTAACTAAAAAACAACAAAAAAAGGAATATGAAGTTTTTCAAGTATTTAGGGGAACAACATTTTATGGCAACCATATTTTGAGCAATAACGTATTTATCGATAAATATATCGAAACATGGCTAGGTCCAAATGAAACCAGTGGCCTTCCCCTTTCGTTTGATACCGATATTGAATCAATTTTCAAGGTTTCAGGGAAACCACATTTTGACCGATAACTCATTTCTCGATAAATATATCGAAATAGCCCGTAGCCCAGAACTGCGATTATTTTTATTGTTTGTTGACTGCGATACCTCTCCAACGAGAGTGGACCGTGAATTAACTCTCTATTCCGCTATAACTGTTACCAAATAGTCTCTAATGGGTTTTGGTATAATACGTATTTTTGGTTTGTGTAGCTACTTATGAAATATGATTTGTCCCACAGTACCCGTAAGGTAACAAAGTAGACCTGTCCAATAATACACCTGCAGGCATAACATGAAAGTTAAATATATTAAAGCATGCTCATTTGACACTCATCCCGGATTTATGCTAGATAAATCGCAATTTTGCAGACTATACTTTGTTTAATGAGCCAGTTGCACCTTCAACCATATTTCAAGTTATCGGCTTAAACCACTGCTTTTGCCAACTACGTATTCTGCTTTTAGTTTTTAAAAATGTACTCTCTAATACTATTTTGACATTAAGTTATACATTTTTTATTTTACTCGAAAAATAAGAAATGTCGAAACTGTTACCTCCGGAAAGAAAAAATTTAAGGCTTGTAAAGATTTGGAAAGTTGGAAATTTTTACTCCCCCTGTAACAGAAGGATTTGGTGGCCATTTTCTAACATCTCTATTTAAATTAAATTTTGTGTATCGAATTTTCTGACTGACATATTTTTGTAAAGGGAAAGACTAAATTTACATTTCGTTCTTTAATGCTTTTGTTGGAAATCAAGTATATAGCTTTTCAACGAACGCATTGTTTATATTAATACAGGGTGTTGTTTTGAGAAAACAAACCGCTATAAAGGCTCGTTAATTAATCAGAGGCTAAACATTTTTTTATACGAAGTGCATTTTGTTACTTCGTTTAAAAAAATATATCGCTCATGCACATCAACTCTCAAATAGACAGGTTTGCTGCGAAAATTTCACATTTTTTAAATAGATTCTTCGAACAAGGCACACTTTTTACTTACTCACTTTATGTTTATTATTTTACAATTAAGTACACTTAATATATATTTTACTTTTAATCAAATTACCTTTTTTATCATTTTGTTATTCTCTTCAAAGATTCACCATATCACGACGTAAGCGGCCTACCCAACCCCTATAATATGGATCATATGGAACAAGATGATGTGTTACCACCACAACAGCATATGTCACTCAATTATGATGACAGTTTCGAGGGTGAATATTCATCAACGCCCAATTCGCGAAATCGCCGTGTCATACGCGAAATTATCGTTTAAGAAAAATAACACACACACAGAGTAAAATGTGAAAAGTAATTAAAAAACGAAGAAAATGTAAGAAGTGCGATGTGTTGAAAATACAAAAAAAAAAAAAACAAATGTAGTTAGAATGAAGCCAACAAACGAAAAATAATAACAAAAAACTACGAAACACATTCAAACAAGCAACATAAACAGCCAGAAATGTAAAAAAAAAAATATTTTTCAAAACACATTTTATGTTATTTTTACGAAAATATATACGTATACATATGTATAAGCATATTTGATAAGTGAAGAAGAGGAGAAAAATAGCAAAAAAAAAAATTAGAGAGAGTTAAATCAAAAATTGTGAGCGCCGTATTGAAAAAAAAAAAAAAAAACTAACTACAAATGCACACTATTTACAAACACATGCATACCCATGAAAATCATTTACCAATACACACATATGAAAATTTGCACACACACACACTTAAGTATGTAATCTTACTCATGCAAAGTACGCTGCGAGCAAGATTGTCATATCTCCGTAGCCAATTGGAGCAGGCCAACCCTTCAAAAAACTGTTAAACAAGGCTTTTCAAAACTCAATTGAAAATGCTCGTCTCAAAATTCGATTGAAAAACAAACTTACTCAGATGTATCAAAAACGCGTCATCTTAATATGAGTTCAGTTTGTTTTTTTAATGCGTTTGAAAGAAATTCTGTCTGTGGGTGGGAGTTTTTAAACATATTTGAAGAAATAGCGTTTTCCGGTCACGCAAGCGGCTACATTTCAACTTCGAATTTTTGTAAAAATACTCCTATCTAAGAATTCAATTGATAAGTTGTCTATCTCAGAATTTATTTCAAAAACACTCCAATGCAACCTTAGTTCAATATTTTTCAACACTTTTATTAGAAATTCTTAAATAGGAAATTCTTGAGCCAAATTTTGAGAGTGGTAGTTTATGAATTTGAATATAAATAGTTTTTTCAATTAACAATTTCGGATATTGCACATTCTTCAACCAAATTCGGAAATTGCGCGTTTTTGAAAAAATTTCTGAGAAATCACGTTCTACAAACAAAATCTTTTATAGCATGTTTTCGAACCAGCACTGAATGATGACAATCTTCCACACAGTTGACGTTACAAAAGAGCTGAAGGTTGTTATATGTTTTAGTAATAATTTTAACAAAAAAAAAAATTATAAAAGCTTCTAACTTTCCTCAATTTGTTGTTGCAACATATTGTTGCACAAACTACAGTTGCACGCAATATGCAAAATTCACTAAGATGTTTATTTACATTTATATGTATTGTAAGAGTACATATATAGTACATCTTTCATATGCCTTTCACTGCTCGAAAAATTCCCACTACCGCCATTCATATGCCATATCTTGCGCTCAATAAATATGAATGTGTTTATATGTGGCATGCAACTTGTAATATTGTGTTCCGTCTACTGCTCACACCTTTAAGTATTTTGCACGCACACAATGCACACCATCATTCAATCACTTAATCATATTAGTCATTTGGTTTGCCTTTTTTACTCATCCCTCAGCGCTCATATGACACAACCAATACCCAACGAAAAATCAACGAAATGCGAAAAATATTACAAAATTCAACGTATTGAAAAGTTGCCATTTTTATAATTCTTAGTTTATAAATTAATAATTTTATTTTATAAATAAGTGTATGGTTATTTTTTTTTTTATGAAACGAAAAAATAGTACTAAAATCTACTACTATGTCAAGAAAATAGTAGCGCAATTTTTTGAAAAAAAAATTACTTTAGTTTGGCAAAACTCAACTTATGTATATGTGTGCGTGCGTTATGTGGCAATACAAATAAATACGTAAATATAGCAACAGTACCAACATCCCTGATTTCGAATACAGAGAATTACAAAAAACCAAATTAAATGTTATTTAAATGTTCTATCGCTGTAATTTAACAGCGGCCTTTTTTATTCTTTGTATCAGTACAGTGAATTTTGAAAAACCTCGGGTCTTCGCCGGTAGTATATTAGTAAATTTCAAAACAATCAGCGATGACAATGATTTTATGGTGTTTGCCAGGGTTTAGACCGGTTAACAAATTCGAGTAAGTTTTCTGTCATAATAATGCTTTCATGTATCTTTGGAACAGTCTTGAATGAGAAACGCAAATTCCTCAGTTCTCAACAAAAGGTGAATTCGGATGAAAATGTCACAACAGTAAAGCTGGTATGTAGTCCAAGCAAAATTTCGTTGGAAGCCAAATAAAAGAATCATTCCGCTGAGAGCCTTTAAACATCCGTAGAACATTTCTTTAGACTACTTCAAGACAAAATTCAGCCACACCATATACAAGGCCAAGTGTGCTTAATGGAATTAAGAGCGCAGTGTGCAGATTGACCAGCATCCTATTGCTCGGGAGATTATTTATGCTGATCTGTGTCAGGTTGAAGAAAGTGAGATATGGGAAGTCGGCTTTGTCGAAATTTTAAACTACTAAGTTTGGAGACCTTTTAAGTACACTGAAATAAATCCTTTCACTAAGCGAGTTGGCTATTGAATTCGTTCAAGCGAATTAAACTCCTCTGTACTACTGTAAGGGGATCAGTTCTATAGCCTATTTGATGGATGGAATGAGATAGAAGTGAACTAAGCCTATCAATGAACCGAAACTCAATTCTAGTGTGTGCCACAATTAACTTCTTATTTTCGCGAAGAATGCCTGTTGCTCTCAAGGTGCTTCAACATATTGGCTGTCGTGAGCATTATATGAACGCCTTTAACATTACTGTTTTAAAAGCCCGCCAAACTGATCGATCTTTGACTACCCAATTTTTTTTTTGTAATCAAAATAAATATTGAATTATTTAAAATTATATGTGCATTTGTTAAATACAGCACAAGTTTTTTAGGTTTGAAAAAAGCGAAAATTTTTTATCAACGAAAGTTTGTTGAAATTCGCAGCGCCTAAAAGAAGGCAATAGAAATGTGGGCTTCGATTTTGCTTTAACTGAAGTGAACCAATTTATTGAATCCAAAGCCTTTAAAGAAAGATTCGGGTCGTTTATACTTTTTTTCTGAGTTGCAATTAAAGGGAAGAGAATGGAGCTGCGTTTTCAAGTGTAAGCTTTGAAGTTGTATGTTACCATGGGTGCATCTAGTGGAATATTTAGTTAGGGAGCTTTTTTTAGACCAAGACACATTTTATGGCAAGATATTAGTATAAACTCTTTTGAATCGGTAAGATGAGCTAAATCTTAATTTGGTTCAGCTTTGTTTAGCTAGTTTTAGTTCGCCAAATATTCAAGGAATGAAAACCTATTCTTCTGCTACAGTCACTATAAATATATTTCAAAAAAAAAAAACCCTACCTTCTGTTCCAACCGCAAAAATAAACTTGAAAAAATTGGAGTGGGAGTGGGTAATTTCGTTCGAAGGGACTGGCGTTTTAACTTCTCCGTGTGTTTGTGAGGCCTGACAGCCTGCCTAATTTTAGGCATACCAGAAATTAATCAAGTTTGAAGTTTACTTTGAGGCATTTCACATCTGCCGACAAAATATGCCGCCTTTGCAACCCCTACACAAGGGGAAACTATTTCACTATGGTGAAAAAGTGAACCTCTCCTCCACTGTTTACGCAGATGTTTATCCATTGGCGCCAAGCAGAACATGTAGGTGGCCATATTGAATCATACAAATTTTATAAAAACTTGCATTAAGTTAATAACACAAACCGATATTTAATTACTTATACAACATCATAATTGCAGTCAGTCATATACCTGACAATCACGGCTATCAAAATCTGTGTAGGTGAAAACTCAGATTCCAAAACAATCAGCCATACCACCCATCAGTAGGTAAAAACTCGGATAAAAAATGGGTCGCGCCACTTAATAAGTCAGATAAAGAATTGGTTAACTTTGTTTGAAGAGCTTGACTTTTAAACAGTGTTGAAATTGCTTCTCCGTGTAGGCGTGAGGTTTCACAGGTAGCATACTTTTAGGCACTTGTTTGTTTAAGAAACACGTCTGCTTGTTTAAGCTAAAATATGCTTTACAATGTTAACTGGGTATATCGATAAAATATGTGTCCATTTTTTCTAATTTGCTCTCAATTATTATTATTTTTTGTTCAATTTTGTCCACTCCACTGGCACGTTATGGGCTTTGTGAAAATTGTGTGGTCAATACTTTATTTGAATGCTTTAAAATGATTATTAAAAATAATTGAAAAATTATTTATTATTATTTGAATACTGAAATGGTTTTTCTATACAACAAATACAATATACTTGTAAAAACAACCAAACTATGTTTATTATTTCTTTAAACAAACCAACAAATGTGCCCATGTTATTATTGAGGATAAACAAAAAATTTACGTAGTTTTATTATGTATTTTTTTTTGTTTAGTTTGATAACTAGTTTTAAATCCAAATAAATAATTAAGTTTTTAATACATGAAAATTTGATAAAAGTGCAAATTTTGTATGGTTTAAGTTTCTGAGCTTTTAAGTTTGCCGGCTAAAAATGTTGTGTTTAATGTAATTACAAAATTTTTTTTATTTAGTTAAATTTGGTTTTAACCAAAAATTTAGTTGATTAAATGTTAAAAGAAGAAGAAGAATTTAACGCAAACTACTTTTGGCCATTTTTATTTATTTTTTTTTTTTTGGTTATACAAGCAGAGCTACAACTGAAGTTACAAAGTAAAGCTAAATATAAAGTTTTGTAAAGCTATATCACTGGTTATACATCTTGGCATCTATGATCGCAGGTGACACTGGCGGCCAACGTGTTAAAAGTGAAAAATAAAAATTATAAAAAATGCACTTGGTAGTGCAGTTATGTGTTAGCAACAACTTAAGTACTTCGTAACTTTCATGCATAACGAAAAATAAAGTTTATTATGAAAATGAAGTAAAAACGAAACATCCAAGAGTGAAAAGTGCAAAGTTTAAAATGCCCTGTGGAAAGTGTGGAACGTAAATTGGGGCCAACACAACACTACAAACTAAATATAATGCATTCACTAAGTGTAAGTTTTTTTTTTGTTTTTCTTTTCGCTTAAATAAATTAAGTGAGCAAATATTAATAAATTATATAACCACTTACATTAAGATAGCTTTAAGACATTTGAGAGAGACCGACAAACATAAGTTGAAGAAATTAAAAAGATGTAAAATTTTTAATACTAAAAATTAAAACAAACGATTTTTTAAAATTGCCATATGTTTTTAAATTGTTGAAGTAATCAAATTTTTCAAAAACTTTACTTTTTTTAAATTAAGTCTTGCACATAAAATTCTTTAAAGTTTTAAATATTAAAATGTTGAAGCTTTCAACATTCAGTTTGATTTTTGTATTTTCAAAGGTGTTTGAATTTTTAGATGTTTAAATGTTTAAGCATAAAAATTGCCGACAAAAGGCACTGAGTTAAATGTAAAATTCAAGCGCAATTTGCTTTTTCAGAATCTTTTGTGAAATTGACATTTAAATAAAAAAAATTTCAGAATTTGGAAGTAAAATGTAAAAATTTAATAAACTTTAAGTTGACACTTGTGCTTTCTCGTGTTTGGGAAGAAACCATAAAATTCCTAAAATTTCACTGTAATTGTTGTTTTCATAACTAATTAATAATATTATATGAAAACACGAATATTAGAAATTTTCAGAACTTAAAACACTCTCAAATTCATGAAGAAAAAGTGTTGAAATTCGAAAATTTTCAAGTTCTTGATTTAAAACTCAAAAATCAAAAAATTATTACACATAAATAACTTATCTCGTTCAATATTGCAAAAGTAATAAATTTAAACTTTGTTTTTAATTTTCATAAGTATTAATTTCGGAGTGTTCATAATCCCTAACTATCAAAGTTTTAAGGTTCGGCGAGGGGTTTGAATTTGTTGAACTAGGAATAACGTATTTTTTAATTCATTAAATTTTGGTAAAGTTTTAAAATTTCAAAAGTTAATAATTTCAAAAATTAAAACATTTTTTAAAAAGTAATAAAAACTAATTAAAATCCTAAAAAGGCAAGTAAAAACTTAAAATATTGAATACTTAAAAAATATTTAAACTAATTTGAAAAGATTTTTTGAAATTTGCAATATTTGATTTTTTAAATACTTGAGGATCACAAGTTGTAACTATAGCATAACACGCATGTCTTTTAAATATTTAGTTTTGCAAAACTTGAGATTTTTCGTTTTTTCAAATGCATACCTTAAAATTTGGGGGGTTTTGATTTTTTTAATTGTTAGAACTTGAAATTTTTAAAACTTGAATTATTTAAATAGTTAAACCTCTAAGTCGTAAATAATTAAATTTGGAAACCAAATACTTCAATTTTTAAGTTTGGAAGAAAGAATATTTCAAATTTTGGAAAACAAAATAGAAAGTTAAACTTTTGGAAAAGGTGAATTATTTTGAACAACACCCTATTTAAAAATATTTATGGAAACCGGCTATTTCGATTATTTTTTTTTATTTTTTCAAATACGTCTTATCTAAAAATTATTTTCAAAAACGCACTATCCCAGATACCTTACAAGCTAATAGGTAAATTAAAAAGTTTTTAGTTAAAGTTAAGATATTATGTTTTTGAAAAGATACCTTAGAAGCTAATAGCTAAATTAAAAACTTTTTTGTTAAAGTTAAGATATGGTGTTTTTGAAAAGAAAAAATTGGGAAAAAATAAATTTAAAAAAACTGAGGTAGGTGAATTTTGAAAAAAATTATTTAGTTCTTAAATTCGTACTATTATATATTCGTTTAATTAAAAATTCAAAAACTCAGTTTATAATGTGTTTTTGAAAAAACTTTTGCAATAGGGTAATTTTTAAAAAAATATGACTTTTTTAAATAAAATTCTGAGATGATACGTTTTCACGCAATAAGTGTAGTCTGCCATACAGAAATCGACTCACTTCTTAAAATTCTTGAACAATTGGTATTCAAATGTTTAAATTTAAATAACAATTTACATATGAATATTATTGTTTTTTGTAATAACTGTTTTTTAATCAATTATTAAAAGTTTTTTTAGAATAGAGAAGGAAAATTTTACAAAACTTTTCTACTCTCATAAAAACAATTAATGATTAATGTAAACAATTATATATATATAACATAACACTATTTCATATAAAAAAATATTATTCTTGGCGATTCAATCAAACTGTTGTTATACAAAATTAACTTAAAAATTATCATATTTTTGCTTGATAGTTTGCAAGCTTCACGAGTTCAATACCAGCTGATAATAGTTATGATTCAATTATTAAATACTATTTCAAAAAAAGTCAAGATTTCTTGTCAGACTAATTCGTATATCTTTGTTATTTCATTTTATATTAAAAAAATAATTCCTCGCCCTGAACTGAAATGATATTGCTGGTTAAAAAAATTATCTACTTGACAAAAACAACAACTACAGTGGTTTTAAATAGGAAGCTGAAAGATTCAAAAAACTTGAAAAATTCTAAAATGTTCAAATTAGCAAACTTTAAAATTCAAAAATTTCAATAGTTCCAAAGTTAAGAAACAAAAAAAATTTTTAAGCAGAATTCATAAATTTTAATATATAAAATTTCTTGAAATAAAAGAAAAATTTAGATGCAAAAATTATGTAAATCAAAAATTGTGTATGTATGTATTTAGTAAATGAATAAGTGAAAATTAAAAGAAATAATAAGCTATTTATGTGTCACACAAACACACATACATACAAATTGCAAGCGGTTAGGTAATGTAAATACATAATTACTAATAATTCATACATACATGCGCATTATAAATAATGTAAATGTCTGAAGTTACTTTATACATACAACAAAAACAAAACTAAAAGTAAAAAACAAAAGTTGAAGCTTAAAATCAAATTGAAAAATGTAAAAAAAAAAAATTTTTTAAGAAATTATAAACTCTGAATAGTCTTTAAAATACAGCGAACGGAATGCTACTTACATACATAAGTACACTTAAATATACTTACGTACATATATACAAATATGTAGCTAATTTAAGAGTACATATTATGCAAAAATTAAAAGAAAATGATAATATTTAATTGAAAAATATTTTAAATAATTATCAACTTAATTAAATGTAGTTAAATGATGAAATAAAAAAGAAAACAAGAAATATACGAAAAATGTATGAACTCTTCAGCCAAACATCCAGCGGCAACGCTTACAAAAGGCGAATGCTCTCCAGGCGCATTGCATTCAAGCTCTTCAAAATCTCATTACAAACTGAAATGAGCATCTCAAAAAATGTTTTTTTATTATTATTATTATTAATTTCTTTTTTATTACCATTCATTTAGTGTAATTTTTGTTTTATTTTGTAAATAGTTATAGTGTCATTTTAGTTATATACTTAGTATAAACATGTAAGTACATAATTAAGTATATATATATATGTGTGTATGTGTTATTGTGCTTAAGTTGTTATGTAAAAGAAAACGATATACATATATATACATAAAAACACTACTAACGTATATTCAAAGGATGATTTGATTAAGCAAATTTGGCTTTTACATCATGAATACATACGGACATCATTGTGACCCATACAAACACACACACCCATATTGTGAATTGTAAGAATCTCTTAAAATTTAAATAAATATTTTTTTTAGATATAAAAACTTTTATTGGTATTCTATTAACATTCGATTGAAAAAGTGTAAGTATCAACACCGTCATTTAGGAAGCGGAGTTAAAAACGCGCCCACTGCCAATCACGCCAAGTTCAAAGCAACTGTACGAGTATAGTCACTAAAGCTATAACAAAACTGAACGACTGCATGCATAACACAAGCCATATGGATATGCGTATTCTTTGAGGTCTTAAAATCGGCTAGAACAAGGAAAGGTGCTGCCAAAGCAAGTATTTACTCCCCTGCAAAAAACGGAAATACTCCGTTTCATACTCCAAAGAATACTCCTAAAGGAGTATCAGAGTATTCCAACACATATCCTCATTCATATTAAAAAGGTGGTCCAATTTACATGGCAATGTCCGGTGATTGGATCACCTAATCCATCTCGGAGTACTCCGTTTCTTTGCTTTTGAATACTCTATAGACCACCTACGTGAGAGTACTCTCAAAATGCTGCCATGGGACTACTCTATGGAGTATTCAACAGCAAAGCGAGAGTGGGAGTAGGTGGTCCTCAAAAGAACACATACTCCCTTCTCCCTTTTGTCTAGAATACTCTATAGAGTAATCTTTTGGCAGCATTTTCAAAGTACTCCAACGTAGGTGCTCTATAGACTATTCGGAAGCAAAGTAAATGGTACTCCGAGTAGGATTAGGTGATCGAATCACCCGACATCGCTATGTAAATTATGCTTAAAGTTTCCGCTGTCACCTTATCACTCTAGGAGTATTTTACACGTATCAAAGCATGCCTGTCAACCGTTTTTGACGATAGCTACCACCTGTTTTTTTTTTTTTTTCAAATCAGTCGAGGCCTCCCACTTCTTTCGACTTCGAAAGGCATCTGCAAATGCATATAAATTTTTCCTTAAAAGCATTTTAATGGCAGAAGTACACTCCGAAAGTTGCCGGCTACTACCGAGGGTCGACCGCTTTTTACAAGAAAAGGCAAGCCTTTCATACCCCAAAAAATCTTAGGGGTGACGTCTGGAAACGATCCCATCCGTAGGGGAACAAAGGGAATCTTCCCGAAACTACCCTTTTAAGCATCAAAGTGACCAATTCGTCTTTTCATACGACATGCTCAAACAAAAGTAATCACTTCAACCTATACAAAGAGATCAAAACTGTCATTGGTCGCATGCTCCTTTGAGGCTCATCCCAGATTCATCCTAGACTAATCGCTTTTTTTACAAGGATCTTATAAATAAAAATGAATGTGTGTCTGTGTGTCATTTATAGGCGTCCAAAGTACTCAACCGATTCTTATGATATTTTCAGAGTACATTCTTGGGTTCACTGATTACAGCATAGGCTACATATAGTTTTGGAAAAGTGGCGGTGCCACGACCACAAGGCTGTATAAAATTTCAATTGGTGATAACTATGAACTTATTTGGTCTAAATTAATGAAATTTGGATACATGAGTCCTTTAGTCAAGATTCACATAATTTTTGGAAAATTGTGTGGTGCCACGCCCACATATTTTTGTGTTTTTTTTTTGTGCTTCGTTAGTGTCAAAAATTTATTGTCGATCTCTGTGAAACGACGCAGTGGGTTCAGGAGTTCGCTGGGGACGACACAGGCCACATATACACAGGAAACATCTAAAAACGATTTTAAAGGACACTCTGAAACTAGGGCACGAATACACAATAAGCAATACGATAGAACTACTACAAAGACTTGAGACCGTTAAACTCACAAGGAGCAGTAAACTCGTATCCTTTGACATAAAGGACTTATACCCGTCAATACCACTAACAGATACAATGGATATAGTCAACAAAACACTACTGGACAAAACTGAAGATAAGGTAAAAACTGCGCAAATTACCCACGCGCTAAGAACAACGCTGCGGCAAAACTATTTCCGGTTCAACAACAAAATATATAGACAGACAAACGGACTAGGAATGGGTAACCCAACATCGGCCATTCTCATGGAAACATTCATGCAAAACTTGGAAGGAAAATATATACAGGAGTTAAAAACCAAGTTAGGCGTGGCATTCTACGCTAGATACGTGGATGACATCATCTGCATACTAAATGACGATAACGAAGAGCAAATACTAGAGTTCCTCAACAGGCAACATAGCAACATAGAGTTCACAATGGAAGTAGAAAAAGATGGAATAATGAACTACCTGGACCTAACTATAGGGATTGACAAAATAACAAATAGGTTCAACTACGGCATTTATAGAAAACCGACTGCCACGGACACCATTATACACTCTACATCAAACCATCCCCAACAGCACAAAAATGCAGCATTGAGGCACTTAGTGGATAGGCTTCAGAGAACGCCGCTCACACAGGAAGCATACTGGAGAGAGCTTAAAACAATATATAACATAGCGGCAAATAATGGATACAAGAAAGCACTTGTGGATAAACTCAGAAGTAGCCATGGAACACAAAAAAGAGTAAACGTAGAGGAAAATCCAATGGTTTGGACGGCAATGACATACACTGGAAAAGCGACGTACAAATTAGCAAAGTTCTTTAAAAGATATAACGTCAACACAGCATTCAGAACATCTAACAACGTCGGACAAAAACTAAGAACCGACACTAATTCTGATGACCCATTCAACAGACACGGAGTGTATAGGCTTACTTGTGAGTGTCAATACAGCTACATAGGACAAACAGGAAGAAAAATAAGCACAAGATTCCGAGAGCATATCAGGGACTACAACAAAAAAACACGAAAACCCACCATAATACCAGAATCTAATTTCGCGAACCACATGTTTGAGAACAACTGCACCCCAGCTAACATAAAAACAACGGCTCGAATACTTCACGTACAAGGAAAAGGCCGGCGGCTTAATGTACTTGAGAACATGGAGATATACAAGTTAAAAACATTTGACGGCAGGATCATAAACGAACAAACCAACACTATCTCTGACGAAATATTTGAACCCTTAAAACTAGTTTACAAAAAACAGCACAAGCCAGCAGGTACAGCAACCAAACACGTAACAATGAACAAGCAAAAACGAAATATGAACCAAACTGCAAAAATCACCGATTTCTACCTACATCAACCCACCGCTTAGCTAACAAGCGGTATGTCTACATACCTACAAAAACAACCCTTGGGACAGATAACAATTCGGACGTATCAATACCGCGCACACACACACGCATATTAACGTTACCTACCACGAACACATAGATTGACATTACCTGCCACAGCACCCACGGACTATAAAAACAACGCAGCAGATAGACACAGACCAGAACGAAACTAGGCATTGAAAATGGCAGAACGCCGAAACCGGTTTGTCACAAAACCAAACTTGACAAGGGATGACGGAAAATCGTTCCAACAAAAATCAACTTACTACCCTGTCGGAAGATCAACACAACAAAATAAGCCACATATATAGTTTTCGGAAAAGTCCCAGGCTATTCAAAGAAGCAATTCGTCATAACTAGAAATTTAGTTGGTTCAAGTTAATGATATTTTATGTATAGATATGTGTTCTATATATCAAAAAAACCTTGGAAACAGAAAGCTGTGCCAAGAGCAAATAAAAATTAATTCGATATATCTTCGAAACTATGGACATATCAGTACTCGCGGAGGAAATTGCAGACGTCTGCCGGGTCTGTTAATTATAACTTAACAGTTCCGGTTGAACAAATGGTGCTACGGGAGGTCTTTAAGAACATTCGCACAGAGTCATACGAGTACATGCAAAAACACCATATATTGCTCTAGAGTAACGTGAACTCCTAAGCAAGAGCCAAGTCACTCTGGTTCATTTTAGGTAAGAGGACTGTACTAAGTTAAATTCTTACCTATTCCGACTGAACTAGAGCATGCTTAATGTACTCCAGGCATGTGATGTATGTCCATATGATAACAACTACCATTTTATTTACTCCACGGAGCAGACTCTTTTAATATCAATTTCATTATGATGCAACCGTATTAAAACTGCTAGCTTCCTAGGACTTCCGTTAAAAGATATTGATGGCATTATTCGATTATAAAGATAACAACAGATTCATTGATCAAGAATTATTACCATTGTAACAAGTGGCTTAATATGTATTGTGTATCGTTAAGATTCTAAGAGAGCCTTCGGGAATATCGTGAATATGTGTTTGGGAAACGGCCTTTAATTTCATGGAGAAGTAAAAATTAAAAATACCTTACAAAGTGTTTAAAATTCATAGAACTTCAATACAATGAAATAAGCTTTAAAAAGAGTGAAACAAGTTTGATTCAAACTTAGTTTAAAATTTCTTGAAAACTGCACAATTGTTCAAAGGATGTACAGGGTGGCTGATGAATTTTGCTACATTAAGAAACTCAAATAATTTTTTTTTCAGTGTATGGAATTCATTTTTCTTTTATTCATGTTAAAGCTCATTAAATTTTATTAAATATAGCTTAATTAGTTTTAAAAATAATTGAATTTAAATGCCCCCCCTGCTCGTCGATGCATGTGCGGCATATTACCAAAAAGTTGTTCATTACTGCTTGGAGAGTTGAGACAGGAATAGCCGCAATTGTTTCTCGAATGGATTGCCTTAGTTCATTCAAATTTGTTGGTTTTGCTTTGAAGACTTCCTGTTTGCAATAACCCCACAAGAAAAAGTCAGGTGCAGTAAGGTCAGGCGACCTGGGTGGCCAACGGAATGTGGAGTTTCTGGATATCAGCTTATTGGGAAATTTTCGTCGCAATTCTGTCATAACAGGTTGGGCTATATGAGGAGCTGCACCATCTTGCTGAAACCACACAGAGTTGAAATAAATTCTCATTCGGCGTAATTCTGGATAGAAAAACTCTCTCAACATGCTCAATTAACGGTCTCCAGTAACCGTAACGGTGTGACCGTTTTCTTCGAAGAAGTAGGGCCCGACAATGCAGCGTGATGAAACTGCACACCTCACTGTGACACGAAGTGGATGCAATTCCGTCTCATGGAGTATCTGTGGGTTGGAAGCACTCCATATTCGACAATTTTGTTTGTTTATGTTGCCGTTTAAATCGAAATGGGCCTCGTCAGACATGAAAAGACAGTTCAACATGTTTCCATCCTCTTCCACCATTTGAAGCATCTTCTGGCAAAATTCCAAGCGAATCGGCAAGTCTGCAGCGTTCAGTTTGTTGGCCATTTGAATTTTATATGGGAATAAGTCCAAATCTTTGTGCATAATTGACTGTAATGACTGTCTGCTTACACCCATTTGAGCAGATAAGCTTCTTGTCGAAACACTTGGATTGTTTTGTATGGCAGCAGCTACAGCAGCGATTGTTTCCTCTGTTCGAACTGAAGGGTTTCGATGGTAAGGTCTTCTGTTGACTGTCCCATGCTCGGCACAATTGTTTACAAGTCTTATTATGGTCCATCTGCTCGGAGGATTGCCGCCAAACGTGCGCCTATACTCTCTTTGAACCGAAACTACGGACTCCAGTGCGTGATAGCGGCGGACAATCCAAATTCTTGTTTCAGTGTCCCAGTTATCCATTTTTGTTAAATGTAAAAGTCAATCTGCAAAATAAAAAAAAAATTTACCAGATTCATTAAATAGAAAAAAAGTTATTTAATTTTTTTTTGGTAGCGGTTTCATCAGCCACCCTGTATAAATGCGCAAGTGGAGGGAAATTGTCCCACTTTATGGTCAAACTATACATTTAAGGTATTAACAATTGTCTATTTATGGATAGGTACTCAGCAACTTTTCCGTTTTCAACAGCGCGAAAAGGATGTGACTGTGTTTGACTTCCCTGCAAAGCGTCTATAGATATTGTAGGGAGTAGGTTGTATGCCTTTGGAGTACTTGAGAAAAGTTCTCCGGAATATCTGTGACCTTTCCCTCGATGCTAACGTGCAGCGGATTAAGGCCAAAAATCTTCGCTTGCTGGATGATGTTATAATAATGGGAAAACAAGCTCCTAAGGAGACCTGAAAATTGCAGCAGAAAAAATGTCAGACTTCGATTGAGATATCAAAAATAGATGACCTCGGTTGTTGTTGATATACTCGTAGTAACAGCAGAAGACTGGGTATCATGACGTATATGGACAGTCCTTTAACGGAATTAATCTGATACGGCAAAACATAAAAGTTGGAAGATAAACAAAAAAACACTCAAAATCAAAGGTTTGATGGAAATTGTTTCTGGCCCAACAATATTTCGATATTTGTTGATGGGACAGTAAGAGCTACTACAACTAGCACGTCGCTACAACTAACGAAAGCCAAGAATTATGCCCCTGTCAATTCAATAAAAAACATACGAAAAAAAGAACGTTGATAATTTTTCCTACCTTCAAACGAATGAACAGTATATAAAGCCGATGTCGGTCAGCAAGTAAGTATGTTTGTATAGGTTTGTAAGTACATGTAACTGACATAAAACTGTTTTAATAGAATGACAGTCAAACAGCTTAAAAAAATTAATAAATAAATCAATCAGGTGTCAGTTGTATAAACATTGTTAAAAAATTACTAATATTTTCAAAGAGCTTGCGGACACGCGAGCTACTCAAATATACAGGACTGATAAATATATGTTGTCACGTGGTAGCAATTGCAATAACTAAAATACCCAACAAAGAATATTGATAGCGTTAACAACAAATAATGCATTCACTGTTGACCGATAAAGTTTAAAATAAGGTAGTTATATACCATTTCGATTGGTGGGCGGGAGATCAGCCTGTTTCAAAATATTTTTCAAAAATATAATCATTTTCAGAAAAAATTTGAAATACATAGTTCTTTGACGAAATTCTAAAATAAACCATTTTTGAAAAAAAAGATCTGAGCTAGGGTGTCTTACAAAAATATTTTAAAATATGTATAGCTTCCACTAAGTGTCGATATAGTGTCTCATACTATCTTTTTGCACAGATCCAGGAGCCTTACTCGAAATTGGTAGCCTAAGAGATTATGTTCACCTTTTGTTCAATGCAGTGGTCGGTTAAACAGAGGCCTCAATTTAAGCTCAAAGCAATAATAACGAATTCTATATATACGAGTACTCTGTATACATATTACATTCACCAATTCAAATGTGCTACGTTTAATGTTTACTTAAAACTTAATAAATGTGAAGCTCTTCCGATCTTTGTGTTAAGGATAGGGTTGTATCGATTGTGTATGTGTAAAGGCCGATCATAGATTGTTTCACAGAAAAGTAAATGCCGAACCTTGGTGGTCCAATGGCATAACCACAGCTAGATAACAGCAGTGTCCGGTGACAAAGCTTGCAAAGAAATGTCAGTAAAGTGAAAATGTCTTAAGTCTCTCTTGAAACGCCAAAAGTGAAAAGAACCGGCCTCAAATTTTTAACAGTTTGTTGTTGCTTCCTATGTCACGCTCAGTTGTTTTTCGCTTGCAAGTTTTACTGAGTGAAATTCCCCCAGCAGAGATTTTCAACTCTCTCTCCCACTGAAATGTCAAAATGCGCTCTCATCCTGCAAATATTTTATGTCACCGAACAGTTTTCAGCAAAAATTTTATCTTCACCGAACAGAGCTATGATCTGCTTACGGGCCTTGTGGGATAGAGCAGTAACTTCCTAAAAATGTATGTGAAAATAATAAAAATTATATGGACCTATAGTTATTTTGTTTTGGGTACTTACGTTGCGAATGCACATGAACATTGTTACAATAGCACAATAAATACAATAAATCCAGGAAATTTTTATGTATACGGAAAGCAAAACAGTCATATTCGATATACCCACTTGAGAGTATAGCACATTCACATAAGATATGTTATTGATTGCTTTACTTAGTATTACCTTGAATATAAAAATATTCGTGTTATTTTCCTGAAAGCAGATCGGTTCATTAAAAATTAATTTTAGTATTAAACAGAAATGTTTTGGACTATTTTCCACGTGAAATCGGATAAAATCGTAGTAGGTTTTGCTTTCGAAGTCTGGTGATGATGGCTTACAATCATCATTGCTGGTAGCTCTTCATCGCCCCACACTGTGCACAGTCACGGACCGAAATCACTTCGACTCACAAAGATTTTCTAGCAGAAAGGGCTCCATTACAGTATCAAAACGAAAAAATTACATCGAGATTGATTTTATTATAAGGCAAAGTGAATTTCATAAGACACCAACGCTGCTCACCCATCTCAATAAAGACATCTAATTTCATCGCTGCCAAAGGCGACTATCATGATCAGTGCTGCGCAATCCACATACACTAGTAGCACTTTTGGTTTTGTTTTGCCCTGAAGCATAGGCAAATATAAAAATCTACAACTCAACTACAAAAAAAATTTGGTAGCACTCCCATATGTTGGGACAATTCATATGAAAGTGCCTGAGCTCCATATTAATGTGCAAAACATATAGGCCTACGGTATGAAGCTCAGGCAGCTTAGTATGATCTAGAAATTTACACTAACAAAAACTGCAATAAATTTAATATTTTGTCAATTTTAAAACAATCGGAAAAATTCATTTTCAGAATTGACTAATCAATACAAGTGTGCTCTGGCTTAATTCAGCGAAAAGTGGAAACCATCCCCTGTGGGGAATTCTGTGGCCGACTACTATACTAGCTAATTTTTAGTCGTCGTATTGTGTCTAACTATTAGTTGGTTTAAAAGTCATTCAGTATTCAATCGAAACATTGTATCTAAATTTTTTTTTAAACACTTGAATATCAGATAGAAATATTTGTTAACAAAAAAACACAATTTAATTTCATTATGTGTCACTTTTTTTATTAGAATCAATAAATTTTCATTTCATATTTCGATTTCATTGAAAATTTGCATGCCCAACAGTGGTTTCTGACCATGTTTCGAGAGCAGGACATCCACATATTTATGCGTGATACATATGAACACACATTAACCATAATTAAATTAAATATCTTATAACTTTAAACAAGTTATTCTTGTATATTTGTATATTTGTAGAGTTGTATATTTGTATATCCACTACTATCTCAGGAAAGATTTAACCGATTTGGATGAAATTTGGTACATGGGTAGTATCCTTTGTTTTAAAATTTTCTACTTTAGTGTTGCCACTTGGAGTGGTTCACAGGGTTGCCACCTATATACATTTTTTTTAAATATTAAGCAATATATGGCAATATGGGTATCAAACGGAAGGTATTTGAGGCTGTATACCAACCAGAATATTTTTAAGTAGGATTGCCATCCAAGGTTGCCACCGTGCAAGACTCGGTAACCCAGGTACTTATATATAAATTAACTATTAAGTATTGGAATCAAAAGTACCAAAATTGCCTGTTGTTGAGTTGGCTACAAGTCAACATAAAAGTAGTCAACTTGTAGTCAGCTGAAAAACCCCTCACTTTTTCGGCGCCATTGACATGTAAAAATAGTCAGCTAAAAGCAATGTAAAGTAGTTGAGGGAAAGACAAAGCTAGCTGAAAAATATTGAACTAATAGTCGACTTATAGTTAACTGATTTCCCTACAGGGCCCCACAACCATTTCTGTACATATTTTGAAAAATAATTGAAAGTAAACTTGTTACAAGAAGCTATTTGTAAGCTTTTTCAGTTTCAATTTATTTCAAGGTTTAAAGTAAACTTTGTATAAACTTCCAGAACGAACTCTTTTAATCATTTTACTTTAAAAGTTAAACACAAAAGCCTACAAAAAATCCAGAGAAAACTAGCTCAGTAGAACCAGGGATAATCGTTTTATTAAACCCGGATTACTCCATAGCGAGTATGGAATTACTCCCTATTACTCCCTATACGTCTTTGTATTACCATATAGTTTTGTATACTCCCTTTTAACATTGCATGTCCGAGTAATAGAATAGAAAAACAATAATGGAGTTTTTGTTATTACTTTTTTATGAATCGCAATCGAGTAATGGGGTAGTTTTGGAGAATTTTAGAAAACCGCCCAGAAGAGTAATAAGAGAGATATTTTACGTTCCTCCTAGAAGGCGAATGAAAGATCTTTGGAGAATCATGCCTCAAGCCTTCTACGGAAGCAAATGAAAAAATGGAAGTAATGGTATAAAACTGATACATAAATACCTCATACATAAATACCTCTCATATCAGCAAACAAGGGAATAATAATGGAAAACCATAATTATTATAATTTAACCTCCATATTCATAAAAATTACCACTTCTGCAATCTGCTAAAAATTAGTTTAATTTTCAGCATCCAATGTATAATTTCAACTTATTTATTTATTTTATTGCAATAGTTAAATAATACAAAAAATATGGTTTGAATAAAGTTTTAGAAAAACACGTTTATAAAAGGCTTTCTTTAAAATTTTTTTATAGGCTTACATTTACAAGCTTTTTATCAACCTTATAGTAAAAGCACGGGCAGAGCAATCGAAAGGCAATGCCAAGGAACTTAAGAGCGAGAATGAAAATGAAATATGAAAATTTATAAAAAAAAAAAAAAATATCTGCTAATTCATAATTCAGTATCTTAATTTAAATTTTCGGATTCCAATGGTAAATAGGAATGTTTAAATATATTTCAAACTGCTTCAGTTACAAAGCTTAACTTAGCAGGTAAAATCCTCACTATTAGAAAAAGTAAATTAATTCATCTTTCTTAGTTTGTGCCATCACCCTTATAAATGTACTGTTAGCTATGCACGCCTGAACCCATCCCGCTTGGAACCGACTTTTTCAGCCCAGTTTCTTAAAAAATCTGCATAAAAAGTCATTTTTAAATATAACTATATTTTAGTGAACACAATTTTTGTATATATATTGTTATTTTCCTGCAATATAAAAAATTTTGAGGGCCACTGATCATAATCTAGTTTTTCAAAATAACTCAGAAAGTTAAAAAATTGAAAAATACATAAACAAAACCAAATATCACAGTCGGACTGCAAAAAACGGTCACATAGAAACGAGGAACCCATCATGAGCAATGCTAAATGCCGGCATATGACTGGTGTGGCGCAATGTTTTATAGTAAAATGAATAGAGATAGGAGTTTTGCTGACAGAAAACCAGCATTCTGATAGCCTAATTGTCGGAAAAAGCTATCAAAATTTCTCTGATAAAGAAGTTAAGCAGCTTACGAAATGGATCTATAAGAAAAGCTATGATGGTTGTCTCCAAAATTTCCTTCTCTCTTCTAATGAAAACAATTCATAAATTTACATATAAAAAAAAATATTATTCATGGCCTTGAGCTTATCGTCATGAATACTTTAAAAATGTATAGGCCGTAAAACCCAAGTGACCACAGAATTTATCATATCAAGGGACATAGCTCAATCGATATGCTTTCTGAGGCTGATGATGTTAACATCTGCACCAAGTACAATTACAGACAAAAATTATGCAAACAAAATGCGAATACCTTGTGTGGTAAGCACAACTGGCTATAAAAGAAAATCTTGAGGAACAGCGAACACCCAAAGTGTATGAAAAAAGCAAAGAATTGTGGGAAACACACGTCCAAACGTCCGCTTGAAATGTGGTGACATTAGTGTATACACAACGAGCTTATTATTGTATGTATGTTAGCATATAGTCCGAGCACAATAAATAATAAAAAAGTAAAATCTGCACAAATAACTTGGCCCTGCTCCAAAGCAAATATGTCGTGCATACAAATGCATTCAAAGGCCATGTTAATACATATGAAGAAAATAACAGTATATGTATGTACAAGGTGGCGCAAAAGTAATCCTCCTATCAGAAAATGCTATAAATTTTGCGATTGGCCCCTAAAGTCAGCTCTGTTTTGACATTTGTGTAGTAAACACATGCGAAATACACGTTAATAAACAATGTTACGCTACACTGCTCCAGAACGCGGAATATTGCTGACTATTTATTTGACCAATAATCGGTCGGGGCCAAACGGTTACTGTGAATGGTGAGCGCTACAGAGCAATGATCAACGAGTTCTTTTTGCCGCAACTTGATGAATTGGGATTGGAAAACATGTGGTTCCAACAAGACGGTGCAACAGCACACACTGCACGTGCTACAACCGATATGCTGAACATCGGAAGCTTACTTTTGCGCCACCTTGTATATAAAATGTTTTTATTTGTAGCGATTTCAAGTAGAAACCCCCTCCATACGTAAGCGCTTCCAACTAGGGATGCCAACCCGCGGTTTCGCAATCCCCTAATTTTTAACTCAATCCCTTTTAGACGCTGTGTACACATATTTAGCGCTTGATTTTATTGAAATTTTGAACTAGTAGTGGCATCTTGTGTAAATTATAGCACTACAAATACTTTATAAACATAGATAACTAAGCTTAGTACATATCACATGGTGAAAAAATCTGTTTTTTTTTTAATTTATGTAAATTTTTTTGTTTGTAAATATGTGTTTTTATGCTTCTTCAAGCGCAGAAAACCATAAAAAAGTTTGAAATCGCATTCCATTCTTGCTCAGATCTTAAGAGGCTAGAGATTGCTTTAACCAAGGTATGTGACCGATTGAAATAACGTTACGGTTCCAGTTTCGGTAGCGCCTTAGTTCTTTAACAGATTTGTACAAAAAAAATGTATTAAGTTCATTACTGAGTCACAAAATTCAAGTGGTTTAAAGTAGGTCTGAGTTTTTAGAATTTCCTTTCTGCAGACATCATATACTTTTTTCAATATAATAATAAATATTGTTCATGCCATGTATGGTAAAATTTAGCCAAAAGAAATTCTAAAAATTAACAAATTTTCTTTTGTCAGTAAAGTATTCGATTTTATCAATACTTGTATTCAGTCGATTCTATAGATATGTTCTGTTATGAAAACTTTGTCGAATTTGATCTTAGGCTTTTTGAGAAATCGACATTTGAAAGAGGTGTTTTCATTAAATTCAGTAGCTTAAAGGTTACTAAAAAATTAACAAGTGAAAAAATAATACAGAAAAAAAATCAGAGAGTTTAAATTACTAATTTGACCTTATCTATTCTGGTCAAAATAGTTTGTCCGAAAATCGGCTTCAGTTGGCAATATATAACCAAACATTCTCATGACACTTTCATAAATTATTTGAATACTAGCTGACCCGCCGAACTTTGTTCCGCCTTAAAAGCAATAAATGAGCAGATTTTGGATTTCATTTTTATTAGAATGATAAATGTAAATAAAAAATCAATTTTTTTAACGATTCTTTATTGGTCATGTATTTTGGTGATCGGGTTGCACTCTTCAATTAGGCACCTTGTGATAGACATAATTTTTCATTTTATTATCAGGCGCAAGAACAAATAACGCAAATGGTCTTCCGATCCGTGCTCTTGTAATTGAGAAGCACGAAGACGAGCCATACTTCCGCGGCGCTCTTCACGTGCAATTTCTTGCTCTTCTTCAGTCCTTTTATTCGCAACGTTTCGAATCCCATCGTCCTTGTCGCGGCACGATATTGTTAATGATGATACCGTTACAACACACTAACAGAAATTCGAAACACACACATCAACTTCAAAATATTAAATTTTTAAAACTTTCAAAGAAGTGTCACTAAAATGAGAATGAGGAAAAACTCTTTCGAAATGCAAAAAGTAAAAAGTTTCCGCTTAACAGGAATCAGTAAATACTTGCGATCAAAACTGCTTTTGGATTTTTCCTTGGTTAATAGCTTACGTTTTTAAGATTTTGTTGTTGCTTTCTTATGTCACGACCATTTCTTTTTGACTTGCAAGTTTTACTGAGTGAATTTCCCCCAGCAATTCTCGCTCCCAATGAAATGTCAAAATGCGCTCTCTCTCTGCAAATCTTTTTTCTCGCACCATAAATAAAAGAGAATTAGAATAGGTCGGTCCCTAGTCCACTTCCCGGAAAAAACCAATCGTAAATTTTAATAAAAGTGAAAGGCTAGCAACGTACAAAATTTCAAGCAAATCGCAAAATAAATAAAAAACGCTGGAATAGGTCGGTCCCAGGTTGACTTCCCGGAAAAAGAGTATCCTATGTCCTTTTCCTGGTTCCAAGCTATCTCTCCGCCAAATCGATCCAGCCGTTCTTGAGACATAAAAAGTGCAACTAACACAACTTTCTTTTATTTATATAGATAGTAAACCCCGATCGCTTCGCTGTGTCTCAAAACTAATAATAAGCTCAGTCCCAATTTCATCATTATATCGCATACCAGATAAGATATCGAACTTAATTACATCGCTTATTGCAGCACTCATTGTCACCTTTCGTTTGATACCCATATTGTACTTACGAATTTTGGGTCACCTTGGTCCACAAATCGGTCTATATCGCCGAATCTGGTCAAGCTATCGGAACAAGTGATACTTAAATTTTAAGTTAAACGTCTAGCAATACAACGGTAGAAATTCCACTCAATTCAAACATACAGACAGACAGACAAAAATTCTAAAAACACTTGATTGGGCTTCTATCGGCCTAATAATGATCTCTGCTATCGATATTTCTCAAATATCTGCAATGTATAGACATCAACCTTTTAGAATTTTACTATACAAGGTGGCGCAAAAGTAAGCTTCCGATGTTCAGCATATCGGTTGTGGCACGGGCAGTGTGTGCTGTTGCACCGTCTTGTTGGAACCACATGTTTTCCAATCCCAATTCATCAAGTTGCGGCAAAAAGAACTCGTTGATCATTGCTCTGTAGCGCTCACCATTCACAGTAACCGTTTGGCCCCGACCGATTATTGGTCAAATAAATAGTCAGCAATATTCCGCGTTCTGGAGCAGTGTAGTGTAACATTGTTTATTAACGTGTATTTCGCATGTGTTTACTACACAAATGTCAAAACAGAACTGACTTTAGGGGCCAATCGCAAAATTTATAGCATTTTCTGATAGGAGGATTACTTTTGTGCCACCTTGTATGTAGAGATAAGTAGTCCATACAATTAGTTTGTTCTTCTTAACGGGATCGAATCCACTACAGAGGCATAATAAACCTTAGCCCAGAAAATAAATTTTGTACACTAACGTGAGTTGTAGGAACCGCTGAAACTTCTTTAGCAAGCTCAGCAAATGCGGTTTTAGCATGGACTCTTTCTTCCAATATTGCAAAACATCAGTGCTTCACTCTTGCCGCTTCTGATTCGAAAACGCTTCTAAAAGAGGGCGAATGCCGTCAGAACTTTTGGCTTCATTAGCACTGTCATAGTTACAACTTTGCCGATAAAATAATATTGCACCGTGTCCATAAAAATATCCTTTGAAGTCGCGTAATTTTTAAATAAAATAGTTTCTCTCTTTTGCATGTCCGCCCACAAAGCGGCAGATACTATAGAGCTTTATTTCTTTGTTTTAAGTGACGATTCATTGCATAATACACCCACAATGAACAGATTTGGAGTACTTATTGAGTCCGTTTGAAAAATTATAATCACAAATAAGAACCCGTTTAAGATGCTATATGAAAATTCCGTACACAGATTACTCTTTACCCTGATCCAGGGTCCAATCCCGGTATCAGATCCCGAGATTTGCAAAATAAAAAATAAAAAAAAATGTATTGCTACTTTCACACAACAAACAAGAACGTAGACTAAAACAATTTACACAACACATCAGCACAACAACAACGAAAATAGCAAGAGTGCATTGCAGCCATTCAACGCGCAGCCAAATAAATGCAATCAACAATAATGACCAAGTTGCAAAAAAAATTGTACAACAAATCCAAATATAGATAAACTTGGCTAACCACACGTACATACATTGTTGTGTTTCACAGGAGAAGGTGAACGTTAAGCCTTCTAACCCTTGTCCGTCAGCAAAATATAAACGCAATAACAAATAATAATGATTAAATATCGACAACTGGCAATTGGTGTCACTGTGTTTATAGCAGCCAAGTGCAGCGCGCCTTTGGCGTATGCAATGAATTTTATATGGGTATTGCTTGTTTGACACAAAGAAAATACAAATTGTATGTGCGTTAAATTCTGTGGCAATAAGCGACAAGAGCCAAACTCAAGATTGGTCGAAAATGAGATAGTACAAACATTGTGTTCGCCGTGCTAGGATGTACAATCACACAAATTTTCACGGCTTTTGATCAAAAATTGTGGATTTTATGAACTAAAACTCATATCGCAATTGTATATATTTACACTACAATTTAAACTTTTAACGCGCTCTATTAAAAAATTCAAAAAAATTACTTTGGTTCTTAGTAAATAACTTGGAAAAAATACAATCAGTCCCGACAAGTTGATCAATGTATGGGCTGAGCCGCTCACATTTGTTTGAGCATATCATATGGAGTAACAATTGTACACATTTATACTCGAACGGGTACAATAGAACTAATCCTCTTTCTACCCTAACGGATACGGTCCCTGCAGTCAACTGCCAAACTGGTTAGTAAATATTCTAGTTCATTAACTAGAATTCCGTGGGCTTATTCATACCAGTCTGAGCGACTGCAACATTTCATAAGTAGCAACAACCCTCAAGAACTGTCGATAGTTACATACATACACGAACGAGGAAGATTAGAATTGAGTATTCGGACAGAAATCGTTCAGATAACATCGCCGTTCTGCATTTTAATTTTCGGTTTAACTGATATTCTTACTTTTCAGATATTAATTTATTTAAATTAAATATAAAACCTTCTTGTAAATAATAGTTTTGATAGTGATATGATAATACTTTTGAGAGTTCCGTGTTGAAATAGTACAAGGTGGCGCAAAAGTAATCCTCCTATCAGAAAATGCTATACATTTTGCGATTGGCCCCTAAAGTCAGTTCTGTTTTGACATTTGTGTAGTAAACACATGCGAAATACACGTTAATAAACAATGTTACGCTACACTGCTCCAGAACGCGGAATATTGCTGACTATTTATTTGACCAATAATCGGTCGGTGAAAAACGGTTACTGCGCAAAAGTAATCCTCCTATCAGAAAATGCTATAAATTTTGCGATTGGCCCCTAAAGTCAGTTGTGTTTTGACATTTGTGTAGTAAACACATGCGAAATACACGTTAATAAACAATGTTACGCTACACTGCTCCAGAACGCGGAATATTGCTGACTATTTATTTGACCAATAATCGGTCGGGGCCAAACGGTTACTGTGAATGGTGAGCGCTACAGAGCAATGATCAACGAGTTCTTTTTGCCGCAACTTGATGAATTGGGATTGGAAAACATGTGGTTCCAACAAGACGGTGCAACAGCACACACTGCCCGTGCCACAACCGATATGCTGAACATCGGAAGCTTACTTTTGCGCCACCTTGTACATTTGGGTTGCAGATCATGTACGTACGTGCATGTCAACAAAATCACCCCTATATATTTCGATGTCGCTACTGCAATAGGGAGAGAGCAGCGAAGCAACAACGAGTAATCAGTACTCAAATGAAACCAAGAAGAAAAGTGGAAACAAAACGATCATTTGTCAAAGCAATTGAGTAAGCAAATAACATTTATTTTGGAATAATCAAAGTAAACTTTTTTAAAGTAAAAGTTTTCAACAAATGCGTAAAGGAAATATTAAATTGTTGTTACTTTCAGGGTTGCCTTATTGTGATTGTGAAATGCAGCTTTCATTAATAAAATAACAGTGAATCTCCGACGGAATTGTTTAGAAGCTGCGACAACGAGGCAGCAGGGAAACTTGCTAACAAGCTGGCTAAAATATCACTTTTAAAAAAATGTAGTTGCTAAGAACTTGCTTATTAAGTACTAGAGTATGCGAGTTATCTGCATGGTTATTGGCAAAGAACTCCGAAACTTATAATTTTTACCATAAAAAGCTGATGTTTCCTTTGAAAGATATTTGTAGAAATATGGATTAGATTCTAACTGAGATTAATATATAAATTTTTAAATTTTCCAAAATTGCGACCATATTTTTAAAGATATTTGTTCAAATTGTTCAATGTTGAGAAGTAATATTAGTTTTGATATATATTTTGTATCTGATGCCTGAATTTTCAATAAAGTGGTTTGTAGTGTAATTTTGCAATTTTCTTGTATTTTTCAAACCAAAAATAAATAACCTACTATGAAGTGATACAGTAACTGGTTTGATACTGATGCATAGGCTGACTGGTATGACGGCTGGTATGATACTGGTGTATGTTCTGACTAGTATGTCAGCTGGTATAGTGCTGATGCAGAAGCGGGCAATTGCCATCTCGTAGGACATCGCCGTGGTAAAAACACCAGTTGCTGATATGGAAAAATTACAGAACTTCAACTAATTGAACTGGTTTGGCAAACTAGTATTTGACTAGTATAAAACTAGTAGAATTAACTGCAGGGGTCCTACATGTCTTTTAACTCATATGAGTATGGTACGCAAATTAAGTACGGAGCCCTGGGGGTATGCTACTTAAATTAATATTGACTTATATTGAATTATAGCCCATTGGAGACTAGTCGCAATATTTTTTGCAGTCAACCAAGGTAGTTGTAAACTTAATTATTACTAAGTAGTGACCAGATTAGACATTTTGAGTATACATTTGGTACTAATTGTAGTTCGACATGTTTTTAAATGCTACTTTCGTGTTTAAATCATATATCAATGTGGAAGACCTCATTGTAAAGGGCTCGCTTAAGATCTTGGGATTCATCAGATGAAGAATATATGTTTCGAGAAAACCTATCCTAAAAATTGGCAACGATTAGAGCTACTAAACGTCAATAAAATGGTCTTTATTAATTTATCCTTAACCTGTGAGGATTGGAAACACCATGGGCGCCCGAGACATTCTCCACTTGTTTATAAAGCATTTTTTTACGCTTTTCTGGAAAGGAACCTCCACCCAGCAGATAAGTAACTTGGTTAGCATTACGCTAAGAGCTATGAAATTTGCTGATAATTTTTTCCTCGAACACTTCAAGGTCAATTCCTTGATTTTGTATATGATTCATTATTGTTAGCCATACATCAGGAGAGGTATGTTAGGAGAATAATAAAACGTTTATCCTGTTGTGGTTCGTTCTTGCCTATCCTTAGGAGTTGCTGGTATAGCGCATCCCAAACACATTGCAGCTATTTCTAGTTCATGCATAGCATAGCCACTCCTCTTTGTGCTGTATTTCGAAATCAACAGCGAGATAGTAGGTGTCAATTTCCTCTATAAGGGTCTGCTGCAAGACTTGTGATATCTTAAAGATCTCATCCATAGTGCAGTTTCCGTATCAGTTGGAAGACGCTGTGATCCAATCTTTCGCACAATATGCAGTATTTATGCAATCGGGTTTTTCATCGTTCAAAATTTAGCACGTTTCTTTCATAGCTTAAGCATAATTTGTACATCGGTTGCCGGCACGGTTTTATTGTCCTTGCAGGATTTCGGTTCGGCATTGAAAGCGTTTGTCATCCGCCTGGTTTTGTAGCAAACTTTTGAGCATTTCATGTTCATGTTTTACTGAGAAAATCTATATTTGTTACTAGTTTTTGCTAGTTGATTATTTTCGAACTATTTCTCTCACTGTAGAGTGTTTTTTTGCTAACGCGGTCACATTATAAAGGCTACCATTAAATATATAAGACTACAAAGACAAGAACTTTTCCTTTAACAAGCAATGTTTATAAACGTGTATAAATAGACATTTCCCTTAGTGTCACTTAAAAATTTAAATTGATTTTAGATGGACTCCTTGAAGGGAAATGTTTAATGTATGTATAGGTAATTGAAACACAAAGTTCAACGAACGCCTCATTTAGCCACGTCAAGGATTTTATATTTATTTCGGTGTGTAGAGCTAGTGATGATTTTGCCGCTCACTGATACTAGCAAGAACCGATTTTATAGAAAACTAAAAGCTAGCAGTCCAGCAAAATATCTAAAGAGATGGTCGATATAAAGGTTGTCTACGGCTAACGACTTTTAAGCGAATACGAAAAACTTACCAACTACACATTGTGAATGATCTTAACCGGGAGATTGAATCGGAGTTGCGAGCTATGCTGAGCTAGGCGACCTCTACAATTATCTTACCTCTTATGGAGTATGCATGGGAAGTAACTTACAGTATCGGGTGTCGTATGGCGTGAGCCCTCTTTTGTATAGCATTTTTACTATTGACGTTAACTGCCGGAAATCGAACTTGGAAACTATAGTATGGAAGTCGAGTACACTACTCCGAATAAAATACTTGGATTTGTCATATAAATATTCTCTTTTTTTAATTTATCGTAAGGGACATTATTTATTTATTTATTTATTTATTTAATTATAAGTCTTTGGAATACAATCCTTACAGACTATGTACTTAACTAACTTATAGATTACATACTAATTTTGTGCATAAATCAAACCACTTATAAGGCAGAGTTAAGCATCGAGAAAAAAGTATTACTTGGCAACGAAAAATCCAAATTGATAGCATCACTAAGTGAATTAAACTCTCGTAAAGTACGATTTACAGGAGCATTACAAGCATATTGCGTTTTCGTATTAACCCCATAGAACGGATACACAATACGAAGATGCCGTTGAGGAACGTTAAACCGAATCCTTTCTAATAAGTATGGACAGTCAATTAGGCCCTTGATAATTTTGAAGGTAAAGGACAAAGAGAGTATAGATCTTCGACTCTCCAAGGATTTGAGACTTATCAGCATAAGACGAGCAGAATAAGATGGTATGGGCTCCACAAAATTTAACGTCCAAAGAGCATACTTAAGAAAGCGTTTTTGTATTTTCTCCAGTCTATTTATAGCTGTCATAGTACTAGGTCGCCAAATAAAGACAGCATATTCTAAGTGAGACCTGACAAAAGAAGTATAGAGAACTTTAAAAGTGTATGGGTCACAAAATTTTGCGGTATTGCGCCTAACAAAACCCAGCATTGAGAACGATTTAGAGGTTACGTGGCCAATATGACTATTGAAAGAAAACTTGCTATCAAATATAACCCCAAGGTCCTTAATCTCACTAAGACATTGAAGTTCACAATTTGATATACTATATTTTGAGCGAAGAATATTAGATGACTTAGAATAGGTAACGTGAAAGCATTTAGATGCATTTAAGGACAGATGAGACTTATGACACCACAGATGTAACTTGGAAATGTCATCTTGTAATTTCATTGCATCACCAGGCGTCTTAATAATTGAGAATGATTTTAGGTCATCAGCGTACAGGAGACATTTAGCAAATGTAAAGCAATTACTAATATCATTAATAAAAATATTAAATAATAATGGGCCTAGTATACTCCCTTGTGGTACCCCTGAAGAGGCAATAAAGGGAATAGAGGATACCCCATCCCCTGTGACGACACTCCGCCTGCTGGATAAATATGAACTTAACCATAACAGAAAGGAAGAATGGAAACCAAGGCATCCCAGTTTATAAATTAAGACTCTATGAGAGACCCTATCAAAGGCTTTTGAAAAATCAGTATAGATACAATCTACCTGCGAGCCAGCCGAAAAGGACTCAATGCAATACTCACTGAAAACAGCAAGGTTAGAAATCGTCGACCTCTCCGCAACGAAACCATGCTGATAAGGAGAGATAAGGGACTTAACCGCAAAGATCAACTTAGCATTGACTGCATGTTCAAAAATTTTGGAGACGGTGGTCAGTTTGGAAATGGGCCTGTAGTTACGCACATTATTTTTGTTGCCACTTTTGAAGATAGGCGTAATAGACGTAACCTTCCAATCGTCTATAAAGAACCCAGACGAGAGTGATTTGTTGAAAATAAGTTGAAGAGGAAAAACCAGGGCCGGACAATTTTTCAATAAGATGGGAGAAAATCCGTCTAAATCTGTTTGCGAAGAGGATTTAAGATTGTTAATAGCTCTACTAATATCCTCAGTAGAAAGATGTAGAGCTCCGAAATTTAAGGCAGAGTTCAGACTATTCGATAAATCAAGCGGTTGACTACTATCGTCCACAGAAAAATTTGATTTAAAAAAATCAGCAAATAAGTTAGCTGCCTCATTCGGAGTTTTCGCCGAGTTATTATCAAGGAAAACTCCGGTAGGCACACTGGCGGAACACTTTTTGTCCTTAAGATATTTCCAAAAAGTTTTTGGATTCGATTTAATGTTACCCTCTATTTTGCGCATATACTCGGAATAAAGAGATTTATTCAAAATACTAAAATCCTTTAAGTATAGCTTATATTTACTGAAGAAGAAGTTATTCTTACTCTTACGAAATTTTTTTAAGAATTTATTTTTAAGATTCTTGAGTTTACTTAATTCTTTAGTGTACCAAGGTGATTTATAGGGTCTTTTTACCCGCAGGGGGATCCCACTAAGTAGCTCCTCTCAATTTATTTCAAGTAATATATTATTAAGACTTACAAAGTCATACGAAGAATAATTAAAAATTGGTCTACTCACAGTAGTAACCGGAGGAAAATGATAAAAGCTAAACTCGACAACAAGTGGTAGATGGTGTCTGTCCTTAGGAGTAACTGGATTCAGGCACTCACTAACTTCACAACAAAAATTGTCGCTTATAAATATAAGATCCAGTAGCCTATTTAGAGAATTAAAATAATTGTTAATTTGAATTAAGTTAAGACTAAGTGCATTGTCGATGAAATACAATTCATGACTTGAGTTGACATTATTTGGCGTGAGTCCGAGATTATTAGAAATGCTGGTTGACCAATTAATATTAGAGAGATTAAAGTCGCCAAGCACGCAGAGGTGATGCTCCTTAACGTTGTTTAAGACTAGTGAAGCCATGTTATCTGCGTGGGCCTTGTATAATTCGAAAGAGCTGCCCGGGGGCACGTACGACGCAAGAAGATACAACGAGTCTTGCGGTGTGGAACCGTTAACACAAACACAAAGCTGATCCAGTAAAGAGTCACCATTCGAAAGTGGTACCAAAGACGCTTGCAGTTGACGCTTAATGGCAATAAGAACACCACCTCCTCGAAGGCAGCCAGTTTTTTCAGCATCACGATCTTTGCGAAATACATTGAACAAATTTGAGTTGAAGAATTCACCATCAAAAAAATTCTTATTCAACCATGTTTCGACGCAAACAAAGATACTCATAAAAAATTGAGAGCGAAATTATAGTAAGGGACAAATTTGTGATTGTTTCGCAAATGCCTAAGTTTTTCAGGATAATAAAGGAATGTAGTATAATAATTAACTATATAACCGCGTGCTAAATTTTATTTCAATAAATCAACAAAAAGTAATAAAAAAACAAACAAAAAATTCCCTTCTGTAAAATTTGCTTTTTGTCACTTACGATAATTTCGAGCAAAGCGATCTATTCAGGAAAAAAATGATAAATATTTAAAGTGATTTCTAAAACTTGAAATCTATACTTCTTTCTACTAGCATTAGGTGTTTTTTTTTTTAACTTTTCTAATGTGCGCAAAACTTTTAAAATAAAGATTTATATGACTATTAAACTAGAAACCTGTGAAAAAAATATTGCAACTCAAATGATAGTATATAAATAACAAACAAGTAAGGAAGTCTAAGTTTGGGCGGAACCGAACATTATATACCTAGTAGTCATCTATTAGTGCATACCAACTTATGCAGGTCAATTTTAATACTTTTCAGTTCGTATTATAAAGCCAGCTGATTGTTTTCAATAAAAACCCTTCTGTTATGAGTTTTGAGTGGTAAATTAATTTTAAAACTAGGTATAAAAATACTTCTGTATAGCGCGATATACAACAGGTATATCATCATAAACCTCCTAAGGGATTTTTGCGCCGAGCTTCCCAATTTGTGGTTGAATTTTTTCCTACAAATTGGCGGGACCTACAGAGCTTCCCAATTTGTGGTTGAATTTTTTCCTACAAATTGGCGGGACCTACAGATTTTTGCCGATTTGGAACGGCACCTACAAAGAAGATGCATTTTTGCCTGAGAGGCCTTCCATGGCAGAAATACACTCTGAGAGTTTGTCAAACCACTGGCGAGGGGCGACCCGGTTTTGAAAAACTTTTTCAAGCCACTTTTGATGTTACCTGTCCCAGGACTCAAACCTCGGACCTTCGGTGTGGTAGGCCGGGAACACTACTGCCACACCACCAAGGCGGCCGCCATTAATTTATTTGTATATGAATAGCTTCCCTCCCAGCAACTGCTAACCACATTTTTTCAAAATACCAATACACGCACATTTTATGTTTGAAAAATTTGCGTTCAAATAGACAGATGAACGGAGAGACGGACATTGCTAAAGCGACTCAGCTCATCTCCAAAACCCAGCCTACTTCTCCAAAATCCACAACATGTATTTGCGGTCGAGTTTTGCTTAAAAAGCTTATTATGTGTGCAAATTCTTATTTTGACATTTTGGAAGTGAAATATAAATAATATAAAGGTTTTGTACGCAAAGTTATTGCCTATTAAATATATCTATGATCCCTTTTCAAAATCTTTCATATAAAAGTTGTCGTGGTTCTTAACCGAGTTCGCCCATTTTTTTGCGGAACATACATGTTAATATAAATATGGGTGCTAAATTTTGTTTTGATACCTTGAACGGTTTTGATTTATGATTAATATTATTTCGAAATTTGACTTAAAGAAAAGTGGGCGATGTCACGCCCATTTTTAATAAATTTCTTCAAAAATGTATTTTCTGCCTTAAAGTTAATGTGCACACCAAAGTTTATCCCTATAGGTGCATTATGTACTAAATAATCACTTTTTTGTATTTTCGAAAATATTCTATATATAAAAAGTGGGCGTGGCTATCATCCGATTTAGCCTATTTTAAATAGCGCTCGGAGATGAGTGCCAAGGAACCTGCGTACGAAAATTTCATTAAGATATTTCAAAATTTGCTCAAGTTATCGTGTTAACAGACAGACGGACGGGCATGGCTTAATCTTTCTCTTTTCCTCCTCAACATTTGGATATACATAAGTCAATATCTATCTCGATCCGTTTATGCCGTTACATACCACCGTTAGGCTACTAAAGTTAATATACCTTGTGTGCGTAGCACTACTAGGTATATAGAAAAATGCAAATTCCGAAAGTGCTATAGTTATGTGAAGCACTATAGTTGTACGAATAAAAATTAAACAGGCCATGCTGTGCTAATGAATGAAGA
This sequence comes from Merzomyia westermanni, assembly GCA_949987695.1. Taxonomy (NCBI): domain Eukaryota; kingdom Metazoa; phylum Arthropoda; class Insecta; order Diptera; family Tephritidae; genus Merzomyia; species Merzomyia westermanni. The sequence goes on along the minus strand of OX465289.1, from coordinate 32,239,459 downwards.
TAATTCAGCGCAGCAGATATTCTCATCGTAGGTGTTCAAAATAGAATTTAATAACAAAAAATAAATTCACACAACATCCATTATACAAATACTAGAACGAGTTTTAAATGTTTATCTCACAGCATACAAGTTCAATTTTTATTCAAAAATGTATGCTTTTGACAATCAAAATACTCGTTTATTAAATATTTTGGCAAAAATTTGGAGCATGATAAAATCAGTAACATGCATACCTAAGCTTTTGCCAATCTATATTCAATATTTTCTATTGTCAGACGTGGCGTGTGTCTATGTTGATATTCATTTATTCATATGTACGTTTGTGTTTGCCACAAAAATTTTGCAATTATGCTGATGTTGCATGCAACATATACTTTACTTCAACATTCATTAGTGTCGAAAAGCGAAAATATGACAAGTCAACAGCGCTATGAAACTCAAACAAACCAACAAATAAACAACCAACAGACAATCAGCAAACCAATGAACCCGCAAAACCCCACCAGCAAACGAAGGCGGTCGAAGCCAGCAACCAGACAATCTCACATATGAATATATGAAAAATACCAAAACAAATAAACAATCCATTGAAAGGACGCTTTATAAGTTAAGCTTTGGTGCAGTTGTGGATGCCTGCTGCAGAAAGGTTGATATCGAACGATTGCTTCATTAAATATACTCCAACGCAAGGATAAGAGCAGTGGTACGGAAAAAATTAAAGCAAAAATCGGGCATCAAGAATTCGCATTGTTGTGAATTGATTAAATAAATACAAATATGATATGACGGAGTATGTAAGTACGTGGTACGATCAGAAACTACAGGGGCAGTGATGTATATGATATATGCTTCTCACCATTAAACCGCTACTTTCATTCACGACGATCCGAAGCTTAGGCATGCTCAAATGAATCGTTCCCACGACAGTCGGATTCAATATCTTGCAAAGGACTGTCAATATTCTTCACAATACCATCCATGACATGTTGTATGTACAACAACAACATCAGTACTGAAGAAATTGAAGGCTCTTAAGCGTAACAAACATATGTTCCCATCTCACATATTAATGCTGTCAGCTGAGCAACAATGAAAGTATCTTTTACCATTTTTCATCATTTCTTCTTAACAATAACTGACTTGTAACTCATTCTTACACAAATCCTAATCTCTGTATTGCCACTAGCTCGAAGGCGGCAGGAATCTTAGATTACCAGAAAAGCGTTGCAACTTAAAGTTGGATGTCGCCGCTATTAAGGACGCAGTTTATGGCATGCTATCCAGCTCTGGGCTGTAAGGTAGTTTAACAATTATTCGGAGCTCAACCAGCGTGTCGCTGGAAGCTTTTAGCGACTGTCGGAAATCGAACACAGTTGGATGTAAATACCTTGTGATCAACATTATCTGACTGCCAGGGTATAAAGACAAAGCTGGTAGGTGCCGAACGGATCTATTTTGGTTCGAGCAGGTATACATCGGGTCAACTAATTATGCGCTGGACTGAGAATACCCATTACCAGGTGTCAAGATGTGATTGTTGTTGTGTTCGTGAAAAACCCAGTACTAAAACCCTTTGATACAAAGCTGACTGGCGCTTGAACTATTTATTTTACCCTTGGTACATTCTGTGCTCGCGAACCCACTGTGGTCGGGTGTCGATATCCTTCTAGTCAGCTTTCGACCAGCGATCCGCGTAACTCCTTAGGCTCACAGAGGACTTTATGTCCATAGTGATTTTAAAGTAGACAGGTCACGAGATGCAGTTCATGAGCTGCGGCTGAATATTTCATAAGACCGCAACTGAGTTAGTTATACAGGGTATGATGGTGTGGGGTTATCAAGTCTCTTCATGATCAGCTAACCAGCGTTTGCAAGCGATGGCTTCCAAAAGAGCCAACCTACTTCGTTATATTTTCTAGCCACACCTCGTACTGTCTACAGGTACAAATATAATAAATTCATATCCTCCCACACAATCGCAAATAAACATTAATACGGTGAAGTGTAAATATTATGTAAAAGATTCGTATCCATCCTTCTTTTCGAATAAATGTACTGCACTTCCAGCATCGTCATATCTACCAGATACAATAAATGAATTCGACAGCTGCGGTTTCTTTGCAGGTGTGGAGTCCTTAGCCATTCATTATTAGCATTTTACCTGTTTATTCGTTTGAAGGTAGGAAAAATTATCATCGTTCTTTTTTTCGTATGTTTTTTATTGAATTGACAGGGACATAATTCTTGCGTTTCGTTAGTTGTAGCGACGTGCTAGTTGTATTAGCTCTTACTGTCCCATCAACAAATACCGAAATATTCTTGGGCCAGACACAATTTCCATCAAACCTTTTTTAAAGTAGTTATGGTATTAGTTATTTAATTACTAATTAGATCCAGTCACATCGCTACATTAGCGTGTCCGTTAATTTTGAGTGTTTTTTTGTTTATCTTCCAACTTTTATGTTTTGCCGTATCAGATTAATTCCGCTCATATACGTCGTGCTACCCAGTCTTCGACTGTTACTACATCAACAACAACCAAGGTCATCTATTTTTGCTATCTCAATCGAAGTCTGAAATTTTTTCTGCTGCCATTTTCAGGTCTCGTTAGGACAGCCTTCTTGGTAGGAGCTTGTTTTCTCATTATTCTAACATCATCCAGCCAGCGAAGATTTTTGGCCTTAATCCGCTGCACGTTGGCATCGAGGGAAAGGTCACAGATATTCCGGAGAACTTTTCTCAAGTACTCCAAACGCATACAATCTACTCCCTACAATATTTATAGACGCTTTGCAGGGAAGTCAAATTTAGAGATACAAGCACATCCTTTTCGCGCTGTTGAAAACGGAAAAGTTGCTGATACCAAAATTCTATATGCTACGTCAACTTGTCTAACAATTTTTACTTAGGTTATCTAATCTTTTTTAAGATTCCAATGGCGCAGCTCTATTTATTTTAGAGATATCGCTTCTGCAAAATCACGGAGGAAACTCTTGACACTATAGCAAGTCGTTGGCCTGGTTGTGAACAGATTTAGTTTTCTTTACCATAGATCTCAGCTTAGTCAGCTAAAAATTCAGTTTAAAAGTGACATTAATCTTATATCACGAAGCAGGATCAAATATGTATACTGAGCTTATTTTTTTGAATACCAGATCACATATTAAAATAAAAACAAATGTTCGACCTCAAAATGCAAGGCACTCCCATGGTCCAGTGATGGTGAGTGCGACACCAAAAGATCCCAATTGAAAGTAATATAAACTTAAATAAAATAAACGAAAATAGAACAAAACTAAAACTAAACAAAACTAAATTCAATTAAATTAAATTAAATTAAACTAAATCAAATTAAATTAAATTAAATTCAACTCAATGCAATTCAATTTAATTTAATTAAATTCAATTAAATTAAATTAAATTCAATTAACTTAAATTAAATTAAATTAAACAAAATCAAATAAAATAAAATAAAATCAAATAAAATAAAATAAAATACAATAGAATAGAATAGAATAGAATAGAATAGAATAAAACAAAATAAAATAAAATAAAATAAAATAAAAAAAAATAAAATAAAAAAAATAAAATAAAATAAAATAAAATAAACTAAAATACAACAAATTAAAATAAAATAAAATAGAAGAAAATAAAATAAAATTAAATAAACTACAAAAAAAAATGTAACTAAATGAAATTAAATTAAATTGAATTAAATAATTAAATAAAATAAAACAAAACAAATAAAAATAAAATAAAATAAAATAAAATAAAATAAAATAAGATAAAATAACATAAAATAAAATAAAATTAAATAAATAAAAATAAAATAAATAAAATAAAATAAAATAAAATAAAATAAAATAAAAAATTTTAAATAGAACAAAATTAAATTAAAAAAAAAAATGTAACAAAGTAAACTAAATAAAAGTTTTAAAAAATTTACAAAAAAATGAATTAATTAAACTAGAATAAAACAAAATGGAAAAAGAAAGTATAGGAATGAAACGACCGCAAAGAAATAAAAAGACATTTTGGGGTTGAGTTTCAACCACAGGACAAACTTTAGTTATTTTGAAGTCCCATTCTCGCCTTACCCTTCAATCTATGATGTTTCTTAGACAAAGTTTAAAGTTCGAATAGGCAACTACGACAGTTCGATTGTTACCTAAATTGCTTAGCTGCGTTTCAAAACTTCCTTCAATATTTTAATAGTTGAAAGCCAGTGGTGAATAGTCAAAGTCTCAAAATAATTGTCGAGTTGGCGAAAATTGCTGTTCCGTGAATTTTGATTGCAAATCGATTGAAATACATAGATTCGTCCATACCTTATTTGGTTGCAACGCATCAGCAAAACTTAAAACTCAACTGAACGAACACGTAAACAAATTTACTCCGACATTGGTTATATTTGAATATCTTACAAGCATTTAAATGTCCAACAAAAAATGGTGTTAGCGGTTGTAAGCAATAAGTGGTACATAATAAATCAGACCAGCGTCTACTTCGGCAGGTGAATTATTACTGAAGTTTTCTTTCTGTACATCCTTTAACAGTTCTGCATTATTATTGCTTTATCCGAATTATTGTAAGCTACATCACAGTATTCCCATAATCTAGCATCTCTAGCTTCTGGCATTGACTACTCGTGCCTTGACTCATTCATTATCAAGGAGCCAAATACTTTCTGCTTTCTCGGTTAATAACTTTCCTTAGTACACTGCTAATTGCTAGCAAAGATAAGGTGGGATTTTTTAAACGATTTTTTAGGAGCATCACATACGACATAGTTATTTTGTGTCCTTGTTTACCCCAAACTCTACACAAACTTGCTAACTGAATTCCAAAATTTTTGGTGGGTTTATGTGCTCCATTGAAATATCACACACAGAAATAACTCCCACGGGCTTTATTTCTCAAAAAAAGGAAATAGCGCTTGTTTTTAAGGCCTTTTAATTTTGGTTGAAGGTCTGTTAGCATGTATCTTGAATAGAATCTTTATAAAAAGAGCAGAAAGCGGAACTTTGGAGATTTTAAATTACAAATGTTCAATTTATGTTAAGACACATATTTAATCTCGGGATGTGCTATTAACCGATTAAGCAAAATTTTAACCTGATAGGTTTTCTTTTTTGCTCAAGAAATCTGTTGATTAATTATAATTATACGGAGTAATTATTATTTAATGTTTAATATTCTTCACTTCTTTAAGTAATATTCTTAGAAACTAAATTTATAGATATAAAAGAAACAGGCTTTTCTAAACTGAAAAAACTAGAGATTTGCAAAGTGGTTGAAATTCAACCTCAAAACTTTATTTTATTTAAATATTTTTAGCTTCCTTTATTCATAATTTATTTTGCTTATCTTTCGTGGGGGCTTCCTTCTTTTTTTCCTTTCCTTTTATTTCCTTACCGTACCCGTTATTTTATTTAATTTTATTTTGTTTTATTTTATTTTATTTTATTTTATTTTATTTTATTTTACATATTTTTGTAAGTATAACGAGCTTAAGACCAGTTGATAATAATTCTTAGTTAATTATTATTATTTTTGATTAGAGGAAAAATCAAAAATCAAAAATAATAATAATTAACTAAGAATTATTATCAACTGGTCTTGAGCTCGTTATACTTACAAAAATATGTAAAATGAACAGACCATAAAACCAACAACAAAATTATTTTATTTTATTATGTTTTAATTTATTTTATCTTATTTTATTTGATTTTATTTTGTTTTGTTTTATTTGACTTTATTTTATTTTAATTTATTTTCTTTTATTTTATTTAATGTCTTTTATTTTATTTTATTTTGTTTTATTTTATTTTATTTTATTTTATTTTGTTTTATTTTACTTTATTTTATTTTATTTTATTTTATTTTATTTTATTTTATTTTATTTTATTTTATTTTATTTTATTTTATTTTATTTTATTTTATTTTATTTTGTTTTATTTTTTTTTTTTTTTATTTTATTTGATTTTATTTTATTTTGTTTTATTTTATTTTATTTGATATTATTTTGTTTTATTTTATTTTATTTTATTTTATTTTATTTTAATTTATTTCATTTTATTTTATTTTAGTTTATTTTATTTTATTTTATTTTAATATATTTTATTTTATTTTATTTCATTTTATTTTATTTTGTTTTATTTTGTTTTGTTTTATTTCATTTTAGTTTATTTTGTTTTATTTTATTTTATTTTAATTTGTTTTATTTTATTCTGTTTTATTTTATTTGATTTTATTTTATTTTATTTTATTTTGTTTTATTTTATTTTATTTTATTTTATATTATTTTGTTTTATTTTATTTTATTTTATTTCATTTTATTTTATTTTAATTTAGTTTATTTTATTTCATTTTATTTTAATATATTTTGTTTTATTTTATTTTATTTTGTGTTACTTCACACAAACTTAGCCGTACAAAATACAAAACCAAAACTATCTCCCGTGTTAAGTATTATCAGTAAAATAAATTCAGCATAAATAATCAATTTGCATATTTATTCAAGTTCTATATTGCCGGCTCTAGCGGTCTTTTCTCAAAAGGGTGATAATAAAATTTATTTATTTTTCCATATCATAGTTAATTTTGTGACACATTTATAATCGTCTATACATTAGATATATTGTTTGGCCGTAAAAGGGCCGAAACTTTTTCAACATGCGCATTCATAGATTTGAAGATTGGTAAATTTTTTAAACGCGATAGCGTATAAGAATGAAAAATATCTGATTAATCAAGTTGAGATTAGTACATTTTTTTATAATTGAATTAATTTGCAATAAAATTATCAAAATGTGATTAGTAAATGAATTATAAATTTTTAATAAACAATGATGATTATTCCTGATTAAAACACTCATAATTAAAATTTAAGAGATAAGCATTGATAATTTACTAATATTTATTGCTAATTGTAATATTTTGGTATAGCTATTTTGTTCTGTAATGTAATATCTTTCCGTCATTGTAGTACTATAAAAGTTGAAAAATCTTAATATACTAATACTTTGTTCAATAGATCTAAATCTAATACTTAATCTAATCATGTTCTTTTTATTGGCATTATCGATTAATCAATTAACATCAAACCCATATTTTAATCCTACTTATTTATAAATAAGAACAAAAAATAAACAATTTTTATAAATTATAAATTCATAACGCAGTAATATGTGTTTTCAAAGAAACTATGAATTGTTTTTATTTCCGTTCGTCAACTTTAAAGCCAACAAGAGGTTTAGAATGCATTTCTAAATATAAACTAATGACTCTCAAGAGCTGTATCGAATAACGTGGGTGTTATTTCCGTGGATTTTATTACACTGCACCGGTTCATGCTTGTATGAACATATTAATGCACCTCCATCAGGTATGATTGCCAAACGGATTTACTTGCCGATTGGCATGTGGTAGCAAAAGCCATAAACTTCAAAGCAAACTCATGCGATTTCTTTATATAATGTGTTTGTATTGACGAGTGTATTTTGTATGTATGTGTGTGTGTGTTCCATACTGCTCCGGCTATTAGCAAAATGGCGCTGAGTATACACACTCTTGCACCCAAATATTTTCCGCTGCACACAGTCTTGATATGCCAATATTAGTGTGCCAACCACTCGACTTATCGTGCGGAATTTCGCAGTCAACAGCCAACACGTTTGCCAAGTTTGATTACCAAATTCGGTAGCAACTATCAATATACTGGAGATAAGCGATAATTTAGTTAAACTGACGCACTACACTTACACCACTGATACCCAAGCCATATTGCAGTTGTGTTTTGCCAATATGGTTTTGGTAGAAGTGTGTATTTGGGCGCACCCTGGAATGATAGCAAGCAGTATGTGTTTCATAACTGTATTTTGAAGAGGTAGAAGGCATTGACTGCGGGGTGCGATCATCAAACCTATATTTGTTTCAATAACTGTAAAGGTAGTGTTATCTCTTCGAGACTGCCTTACCTACCTTAATTGCCTTCTAACAAAAAAAGCAACAATAACGTCTTCGTTCTGCTAAAGTTCCCCAACTCAAATCGTTTGTAATCTGCACTTTCTTTGCAGGAGTTTCCATTGTTCCAGTATTCTAACGGGATAGATAGAGAACTGGCAGTTTCAGCAGGCTAAAAGAGTTTTTAATGGTTTGAATGGCCTACATGTCTAGGTTGCCAGTTGAAGAACAGGTAATGTTTGCTTAGATTTGACGCTTCCAAACCCGCAAATGAGACATCTCGGGCATTAAGATCATTAGCAGAGGTTCCAAAGAAACCTGAGTATAAAGAAGAACCGACTATAGACCGATTTCAGCATTCCACTGGCCTAACTACAGGTTGCCAAGTCGGCAAAATGGTACGGGCCCGGCAATAATGAGCTATTAAAAAGGTGAGAGCAATGACACTTTCTTGCCAATGAAGAAGTTAGAAAACTACAATTTTATTATTATGTTGGGTTTCCATTTCAGATTTTAAAGCACTTCAAAGTAGGACCGTGTATTGCTGTGAAATGTTCTAAAAACCAAGTAAACGGGAAAACTCTGACGTTGTTACAATGTAGGTGAAAGTTTGAGAATCAGTGTTTCCAGCAAGCGGTACTTTGGGCTGAATAGTCAACTGAAAAGTACAGTCATCTCCATATGATTAACAATTACGCTTTAAAAGTGGCTCATTATAACTGGGCAATATACAATAAAAATGAGAGGGTCCTTGGGGTATTCGAGCAGCAAAACAAATGTAGGGCAGGTAAGTTTTTGCTGAGAAACTTTCCATGGCGGAGTGACCACCTTAAAACTTTTTCAAACCCCTTTTGATTTTAACTGTCCCGGGACTCCAACCTTGGACCTTCAATGTGGTAGGCCAGCAACACTACCGCCACATCCCGGCGTCCGCAAAGTTGTCTGAAAAAGTTATAGTCCATCCCATGATGTCAACGGGAAGTATCGAAAGGAATTTAGCTACATAGAGCCCAAAGTCCCAGCTGGCTGAGACATGTTATGCGAATGAACAAAAAAGCACCGGCTCAGAAGGCTTCCTCATCTTCAACCGAATTCGATAGCAGGGAGATAGGGAGGGCTCGACTGAAATCTTGATCTTTTTAACCCACCGTTCAACTGAGTTTTAGCATGGTGAGTCCATGGTTGGATGATTTGATAAAACGAACTGTAAAAAGCGCTTCTCCATATAACATCACACATAAGAACTTTGTTACCTCAAAATCCCTTATACGATCGCATGCTGGCAATGAAGCCAACGAAATCACCGAATATTTTACTGCATTCAAAATAAAGCCCAGAATATACACAAAAAGTGCACGCGATGTCTTTTACCAAGCAATTCGATAGAGTAACAAAACCATCTCACATTTTTAGTGGCCACCACGGTTTGGTTGTCTGCTTACTTCTTCTCGCTTTCCATTTTTTTATAACCCATCTATGCCCGCTCGCCTGCCTCTGTCTGCCACCAGTTAGGATTTAAGTATCATCACATTCCACCAATAAAGCGCTGAGCCAGCTCACTCCCAGTTATTTCACTATTTGCAAAACTTTAATGCCATTCCGCGCATACCTCGTTGAAATTATTGGCTTTAAAGTGGCAACACTGATTTACTCATTCACATGTCAAGTTGTGACAGCTGTTACTCTCCTACGAGTACTCGGTTGACTGGCTGAGTGACTACATATAACCCCCACTGTAGACATATTCTGAAACACTTCCTGTTTGATATTGCTTACCTTCAATGTATTTCAAAATATTCGAACACAGAACGGTTCAAGTTGTGCAACCGTTGCAATTTCATTGCATTACTTCCGCGCGACGGTGAAGAGGTATGATGAACTGAACCGCGTACATGCAGGTATTTACATGCAACAACACATCTAATGCTTTCTCCATTAAATGAACACTTCCTTTTCATATGCATTTTCACATAAATTTGTATGATGCGGACAGTAGCGTAGGCAGTTTGCCGCCAAAGCGGGGTCAATACTTATCTAAACGCATATATATTTATTATGCCAAAGACTCGCATCACCAACCTAGGAAACTGCACGCCCATGTTATCGTTTTAATTTTGTTGATGTTGTTGCTATTGAGCTCTCAAAAAATTCACTGAAGGGACACCTTCTGGAATAAGCTCGACTGATTTCTTTGACCTCTTGAAACTTCGGGTCGTGTATTTTATTGGCCTCTTTAAATAGGAATCCTTTACCGAGGCCATAACTAAACGCCAACCGGCTGGTTGACTGCAATGGCTACTAAAGCAGTTTAGCTGCCGTTGGGCTTACAGCGGAAGAGAGACTGGTTTTAGATACGAAAGAAATATGGATTTTGGATGTAGCAGACATCGCTCAGATATAATTCATCATACAAACAAGGCTTTTATGCCTTGCCCTTTTAAAATCAGCTCGCTGAGCATGAAGTGGCTTGATGATTCCACTTCGTTATGCTCCATATAACCAGCACAGCTCGGGTTGTCGAAAATAGTCAACGGCACCGAATGCACTTCAATCGGGTGTAAGTGAACTCTAGTAGTGCCGCTGATCGCTTGCTGTGGACAAATGGCTAAAATCACCTTAAGGCCTGACAAGAAGGGTACTGGCTTACCCCGTGCAAAACGTCTCATAGCTTACAGATAAGGTTCTTTCAAACAACTGATCAGCTGGTTTATACATATATTTACAGTACCTAAAACCGTGACAATTCACAGGTAATCAGTATCCCAAGAGATAATAGGACTCACAGCATTTTCTCCTTAGAACAAAAGTATTTTGAAGAGATAACACTCCAAGACTAGTGGAGTCCTGGTTTTATTATGACACTATTAAGAGAGAATCTTTCTGATCCTATAGAAACATTGGTTTAATGAATGAGGTGGTATGACCCCTTTTTTAATCCTCCTTCATCTCCTCTACGCTCATGCTTGTTACGTGTATGTACGAGTGCTGCAGTGCTTAGGTGGCACTTGTGCGGTTGACTGCTCAGCCGCGTAAAAGTAATTGAGCTCTATAATTGCTAAAAACAGCTCGCTCACACGGCAGGTAGCTAATAAACTTAGAGTTTGACTTGGAAATTATGTTGTCGAATGTTGAAAGTTCTTTTGAAAGTGATATGTTAGTTTTTGAACTTTTATACGTTTGTAAAGTGCAAACCATTGTGAAGTGTTTGGTTTTGTTGACTGTGAGGATGGAGTTTTATACCTTAGATATGTCGAATTTTTAGTACGATCTCAGTTTCATGGAATCTTTCATTATTGTAGGGTAGGGCTTCCGAACTTTTTCCAGTAGGTTGACTTGAAGAGTTTAACCCAGCCGCATTATCTCAACGGTCACTTAGGTAAACGTGCTATGGCAGCTCATAAGGTTGTTTGAATCAAATGTTCTATAAGGTTACCGATAACGCACCAAACCTTTTGAAAATCTTTTATTCCAATACAAATTACTATTCTCTCTCTTTTTAAGTACGGTTGTCAGCTAGGGTTACCACCTCATTCAAACAATTTTTTTTTTTACATAACCGTTTTGTTCTCAAGAAACAATTTCACCAATTTGGATGAACTTGGAATGAAGACAAATAATATGCTACATGTACATTACATTCACTAATAAGCTCTAGATCGAACTAAATTATATAGCAACCTCTTAAAAAGCAGAGCAAAGCACGGTCGCCTAAGTAATAGTTAGATGTTTTCCAAGATTCTAGCAAGTATCGGAGCAACTACATATATGGGGAAAACTACGATAATCTGTACGGATGCTAGTTCGAGTCGGAAAAACGGTTATTTAATAATCGATTTTTTTTGTTTAGAGATGCATCGATTTGTGGAAAATCGGTTTTTAATAAAATCGATTTTTATATGAATCGATGTATGTATTAGTAAAAATATAGAAGAAGATGTTCCACCCGGAAGGTATTCTTCTCGGAACCCACCTACGCAAGCAGATGAAGAGGGAGGCCCCCACTCCATTCGAAAGACCACGTGGAGAACAATCTGCCATCCCGTGGCGTTTCTAGTTGGCGTCAACTGGCAAAGGAGAGTCAGGTGGCGCGCTTTGTTATTAAGGGTTGTTGACCTAAATATGTATGCATGTATATTGTGAATTACTAATTCAACTAGAAATGCATATTCAAATTAATCGTGTTCAAATTTTCAATACTCTTAAATTTTTAATAACAGTAAAAATAACTCTATGACCAATAAAATGCATAAGGCGGAAATGGGTTGGTCTTAAAATTGAAGAATACAATCAATTTGTTCACATATTATATGAAACGGATAAAAAACTTACATTGAAAATTTATTTAGAATGGGGCTGAATAAGTTTTTTCTTAAACTTTGAGCTTCAATAATAAACCTAAAATAAATAACTGCTTGTTGCTTCGCTGCTATGCCAATGTTGCAAAAAAATAAGGGTGACTTTGCTGACATGCACGTACGTATATGATCTGCAACCCAAATGTACTATTTGAATCACGAAATTATCAAGTTAATTATGATTTCACTATAAAAACTATTGAGAGGATTCTTCTCAAGCATGTACCATCCCTAACTCAATAGCACTCCCACCACTAGTTAAACGCAACAGAGATAACATTGGGTACGCTTATGCATGCAAGCGTGTACCAAGGAAGAGGAAGAGAGATGGCGCGAGTGTTCACAAATACAAGGCAAAGAGGAGATGTCAATAAATAACACCGACCCTTCGAGAACACGAAGAGCAAATAACCAAGAAACTTCTAGGTGCGTGGGGTAGCACCCTGTCGGACTATATAAGGCAGTGACCAAGCAAGACAGGTTGATCGGTTTATTTTCAAGTGTTGTTCAGTGAACTACTGCGAAGTTACCAAACTCTGGAATTTGTATTGCGTTTATTACTAATAAATGAAACTAGCTATGTATTAGTTACAATATCTGTGCGTGTGTTTATTTGACTTTATAGTGATCGAACCCAGGATTGATAACCAAGCAATCATCGAATTTGTCACAATACGATGCTTTAGCAGGAATATTGAGGAATCTATTACCTATTGTAGGAAACGTCACTTTAACAAGTGATATATTTGGCGGATTCACAAATGCGAAGCTTCAGTTGGGTGTATACATATCAGACGTTGGGTGTATATCACCTGGATGATAGGTACACTTCCGAATATATATCAACAGTACTTATAAAAATTTGCAATTAATGGGTGTTCACAACTGATTAAGTTACCGCAGTAGTAACAGAAAACGCAGCCAATATGGTAAGAGCTATAGAACTCGCAATTGGGAAAAAGAACCACATACCATGCTTCGCGCATACCTTAAATTTAGTAGCACAAAAGGTTCTCAATTTGCCAGAGTTGCAAGTATTGCTAACAAAAATAAAAAATATTGTTAGTTTCTTTAAACAAAGCTGCGTGGCAAGTGACGAGCTACGGGAATCAGCAAAAGCTAAAACAAAACTTATTCAGGATGTGGTAACTCGCTGGAACAGTACCTATTATAAGATCCAAAGATCCAAAGATCCGTTGATACATCGCAAAACATCGATGTGAGTTAACGAGGCATTGCTTCGAAAAAAAAATTGTCAAATTCAGTTTTATATAAAATCAAAAAAATATTTATTGGGTTGTATTGACTGCGAACCCTGAACTTAACATCGAGCAAAGACACTTACAATAAAAAGGTGCTTGAAAATAGGCTTTTTTTGAAATTTAGCTCCTAAGCACTTGCTTAGTATGTACTCGTATTATTCTATAACCGAGTTATCTGCATAGTTATTTCACCATATAAAGCTAAATTTTCCTCGAATTTTCTTAATTTTATATGATAATATTACTATAAGTATGGATTATATTCTATATTTCTTTGAATTAAAAAATTTTCCAAAATATGTTTCAAAAAAATTTAAAGCTTTATACCTGAGCCTTAAATTTTCTTGAAGCATATTTTGGAAAACTTTTAAATTCAAAGAAATATAGAATGTAATCCATACTTATATGAAGTCAATGGTAAAACTCATTAAAAAATGGACTATCATCAAAAACAAAGGTAAAACTATTTTGAATAGCGAATATATTTTGTATGAAAATTTGTTTCAGTTGTTTAATATAGTAAGGTAATTAGGCAATTCACAAAGTCTTATATTCGTCATATCGAGCCCTGTGTGCAAAAAAGACGTAAGAACCAACAAGAAAATTTTACAGGAGAAGGTTTTTTTTAAAATAATTTGGCATTTAGTTTATGTATTGTCATGAAATGAGGTACTTAGCCTTTCTTTAGGCCAACCTATATAATGCAATCAATTTTAATTTAATATACGTAATATAAGAATAATTTTTGGCGCATACGTTCTTTTTGCCCTTACCATATCAGTCTACTTTTTGATAATTTGGCCGTACGTCAAAAATTTTCTTTATCAAAAAGTTGGTTTTCTGCACTTTTCTTTCGTTATTTCAAATTATTTGTCCTCACATACTCGTATGTAAAAAGCAGGCAGTACCCCCTGCCTGAAGAGCTATTTAAGCACGGCGACGAGAAGCTGATAAAACGCATGCATTAGCTTCTATACAGAATATGGTAGGATGAATGCATGGTGCTAAGTGCTCTTGCCTGTTGCCTGTTGCCTGTTGCCTAGTGCTGAAAGCTGGACGCTGACAACATCTGTTGATAGGGTACTGGGAGTATTGTAGAGAAATGTGCTTTGAAAGATTTATTGACCTCTACCAGTTGACGACGTCCAAAAACTTTTAATGATGAGCGGTATGCAAACAGAATTAAAACACTGTGGCTTCGTTGGCTAGGCGATGAATGAAGATGTTCCGGCCCTGAATTTATGCTTATCGGCAACCGGCTGTGGAATATGAGGGAGACCACCACTCCGAAGAAAGCACCAAGTGGAGACCTATTTACGATCCCGTGGTACTTCCAATTGGCGCCAGTTTACAAATCGAAGAAATTACTGAAAAGATATATTGGACGGCTAAACCCTTTTAAACAGTTACTCTCCATTCAAGTTAGTAAGTAAGTAAATCCCGTTTTATGTGTTTTTCAAAATGTCCGATATCAGTTCACAAACATTATTATGTATATATATTAAAGGGAGAATATTTATTACTCGACTTTTTGAGTTTTTGTGCAGATATGCAGTGTGGTATAGGAAATATAATGTAACGTATTTATATTATGTTGTTATGACACGAATTTCACAAATCAATGTATTTCTTTCTTATTTAAAAAATATCAATTTGGAAAAAGTATAACAACAGAATAAAATTGGGAGAATGGGTCTGATGAGAAGTTGGTGACCATGAAACATACAATCGCTGTGAAAATCGTTGTAAGTTTTCTCTAATATAACAAATAAAAATTAAAAACGATCACTGCTCCAACAACATTTGCATTTATCTTTCTCTTTTCAGTTAACGTTTTTGTAAAATTAGCGTGGTCGAAATACGATTTAGTTAATTTTCAGTGGGTATACTCTCCGTAACAATGATATGTTTAGTACCAAGTTTCATCATTCAATTGATTGTGAAGCTATTATTTCTTCATTAATATGTGGGCCGTGTCACTCCCATTTTCCAAAATTTTGCAGAAAGCAATAATAGGACGAAAAGGTCAATGTAGCTCCCCAATTTTAGCATTCTATCTGAATAAGTCAATGAGATATAGCATGCTCTCTATTTCCTACCGAATTTTCAGAAAACTTTTATGTTTCCGTGATCGAAAAGCTACTGAACTTATTTTCAGTGGATGTACTTTCCCAAGCAATCATTATTCTAGCGTAAATGGGCTTAAAGTTATTAACACTCGAAATTTGAAAATATCTTTATTAATATACGCACACCCACTTTCCAAAATTTAAAAAAAAAAAGTGCTTAATAGAATGATAAAGTCAGTATATATACCAAATCTTGGCATTTTAACTGCTTTTGTCAACGGAATATAATTTTATCATGAATTTGAAAAGGAAAAAAAGATGTAACAGCCACTTTGCGCTCACTAAAAATGTGAATAAAAAAACACATGTACTTACGCCTAAATTGCTTTTGCTCTAACTTCATAACGATGCTTTTCACTGCTACGAAACTTTGGGAGGTTATGTGTGTAATAGTAAGTACTCGATATGTGCTATGATTTCAAAACGATCATATTTTCTTTGTTTTGTTTCTTATATAAAATTTGAATAGCACAAGACAACTGAGCAGCTTATGTATATCAAGTGTGCTATTTTACTTTTCAAAGTTTATTAGAAATTTTCTATCAACAAGTGACAAGTTTTCATATAAATTCAATTTTATGTATATGAATTCGACATACAATAACTACTTCCAAATGGTACTTACTGTATGGTATGATATAAATGTATACAATGACTAGTATGTCAACTGGTAATTGTTATTGCAGCGACTGACTAGCGAACAATTGCATTCTCGTAGGACAATGCCCTGTGAAAAAGTTGCTAATATGAAAAAAATTACAGAACCCAAACTAGTTGGGCCGTTTGTCAAACTAGTATATAACTAGTAGATTTTCCTGAAGGGTAGTTTTACTCATTTTTTCATAAGTCGTTCAGACGGCTCTGTTTACAAAAATCAACTAAAAATGTCTAATTCATAAAATAGATTTATTAAAAATAGATGTTTATCATTAAACTAGATGTTTATCATTAATAGAATCGGACCAAGACAAGCGATAATTTGAAAAAAATAATCGATTAAAGTAAAAATCGAGTATATATGGACAACTAAAGGGCTGTCCCCCGATCGAAAAACACGCAACCAGATCGCTTCCAGCGTTTTACATGTTCGCACAACACGAGGACCTAACATCGACTCTGATCACTACCTAATAGCAGCCAAGATTCATACCCGCCTCTGTACTACAAAACAGGTGCAACAAAAAACGCAGGGAAAGCTGGACGTCAAAAAGCTGCAATCGCAACAGACCGCCAATTATTTCGCAGATTCGCCTCTCACACCTGCTCTCTGAGAGCACAATTCAACCTAGTGGAATGCATGAGCAGTGGGATCATATCTCAGGAGCACTCCGTACCGCAGCCGAAGAAGTAATTGAATTCCGACGAAGGCGAAGAAACAACCGGTATGATGATGAAGAGTGCCGCGCTGTAACGAAAGGAAAGGACGAAGCCTACAAGGCAACGCTGAGATCGAATGCAACGAGGAGTATGTGTGAACACTACCGCGAGTTAAAGAGGGAAGCGAGGCGGCATTTCCGGGCGAAAAAAAGAGAGGCAGAAAAGCGTGAAATAAAGGAGCTTGAGCCAACGGGAATAACGCCCGAAAATTATATCAAAAAATTCGGCGAATGACAGAAGGTTTTAAGCCCGGGGCAAACTCCTGTAAGAATAAGAACGGCGACCTGGGGGCCGATGTTCAGAGAGCGCTCAGAATATGGAGGGTTCACTTCTCTGCCCTTTTAAACGGAGAAACTGAGCAAGGAACCAGAGAAGATGCCGAACCCGAGCTCACAATCGAAGATGATGGAATTGTCGTTCCACAACCCGACTGTAATGAAGTGCGAATAGCAATATCACTATTGAAAAATAATAAAGCAGCTGGCGCTGATGGTTTGCCTGCTGAGCTATTCAAACACAGAGGCGAGGAGCTGATAAGGCGCATGAATCAGCTTCTATGCAGAATATGGTTGTATGAATGCATGCCTGAAGATTGGAATCTAAGTGTTCGCTGCCCAATCCACAAGAAGGGCGATCCTGCAAACTGCGCCAACTATCGCGGAATCAGCCTTTTGAATATCGCATATAAGGTCCTATCAAGCGTATTGTGCGAAAGACTGAAGCCTGATGTGAACAGACTGATTCGACCTTATCAGTGTGGCTTCAGACCTGGTAAATCTACCATCGACCAGATTTCTACTATACGCCAAATTTTGGAAAAAACCCGTGAAAAAAAAATCGACACGCATCATCTCTTTGTTGATTTTAAAGCCGCTTTCGATAGCAAAACTTATACGGCTATGCAAAATGACCTTGAGCAACACCGCTAGCTCGGTCAGAATTGGGAAGTAGCTCTCCGAGCCGTTCGAAGCTAAACGAGGTTTCGTACAGGGTGACCCCCTATAGTGCGATTTCTTTAATTTAATGCTGGAGAAAATAATACAAGCTGCAGAACTTAACCGAGCTGGATCAATATTTTATACAAGCGTGCAACTGTTGGCATATGCTGACGATATTGATATCATTGGCCTTAACAGCCGCGCCGTAACTTCTGTTTACTCCAAATTAGAAAAAGAAGCGGAGAAAATGGGATTGGTGGTGAACGAGGGCAAAACGAAATACCCTCTGTCATCATGCAAAGAGTCAGCGCATATGCGCCTGGGCAACCACGTCACTGTTGGCAGCAATAATTTCGAAATAGTAAAGGACTTCGTTTACCTGGGAGCCAGCATTAACACCAACAATAATGTTAGCCTAGAAATCCGACGAAGAATTACTCTTGCAAACAAATGCTATTTCGGACTGAGTAGGCAATTCGACGAACGAAAACAACACTCTATAAGTCACTCATCGCACCCGTCTTGCTATATGGTGCAGAAGCGTGGACACTAACAACATCTGATGAGGCGGCTCTGAGAGTATTCGAGAGAAAGGTTCTTCGAAAGATTTGTGGACCTCTACGCGTTGGCGAGTACCGAAGAAGATTTAGTGATGAGCTGTATGAACTTTACGCAGACGCCGACATAGTTCAGCGAATTAAAACACAGCGGCTTCGTTGGCTAGGCCACGTAGGGCGAATGAGCGAAGATGCTCCAGCCCAGAATGTATTCTTATCGTCACCCGCCGGTGGAAGCAGAGGAAGAGGGAGACCACCACTCCGATGGAAGGACCAAGTGAAGACCGATTTGGCGCCAGTTGGCGCAACGAAGAAACGACTGGCGAGCTATGTTGGACGGTCAAAATCGCCCAGGCGGTTAGGTGACCATTTAAAGAAAGAAGATATATGGACAACCGAAATACGCTGTGTACTAACACAGCTGGGTATAACAACTCTTGTCATTGAAGGAGCCTAGAAAGACAATTTTGCTATTGAAAATTCAGAAAGTTTTTAATATATTTAATTAAAGCCTTGAAATGTTTGAAATATTTGTAATTAAAAGCAACAGTCATCCCCAAATCAATGTCGTCAAGACTGTTGCAAATGCTTTTATTTTGTCGGCTTTTAATTTAAAATATTTCAGTACCCGAACCAAAATCCCCCCAAAAAAAAGAAGAAAACAGAAGCGCAACTTAAAATTGAGATTCTGTATGAAATTTTTATGGCACAAACAAGTAGTCCTTTCAATACTTAATACGCCCTCTCACCCCACACGTTCCGCTTTCGATATTTAAATTTGTATAAGAACTTGCTTACGAACACCGTTAAAGGGATGTTTTTTAATTAAAATTTTATTTCTAGTGAAATGGCGCATGAGATGGATCGATGGGTTGAGAGTTTCTGGTTGAAGAGCCCTAAAGACAAAGTAAATAATTTTTTTTTTTGTTATTTACACTTACCGTTATTAACAATGAAAAAGTGGAAAATGGCAAAAAAAAAAAAGAAACCAAGAGAGTAGCGCGAAACAACAAACAAAGAGCAAACCTGCAGACGGATGTCAAACAGACACACCGCATACAGACAAACGGTATAGTTAGGTGGTTGTTGGATAAAAACAAAAGGGGTTTGTTGCCCAGAAAAGGCAGTTCAGCACATCCACTCAGCGACATATTGCGACACACGTGCAGCTGTAAAGGCTGTTGGGTTATTTGGCAACATCAAAACAATGTTAATAACCGCAAGCAGAATCAATGTCACAAACGTCTGCAGAGAAAGTGATGAGCAGCGATGGGACAAACAAACCCGCCCACAAATGTGACAACAAGTAAACACAAATCGAATATGGGTGAGCATATTTAGCATTCGATTTCTCTCTATGCTACTACATTTGTAATATTTTAAATGTAGTGAAAATGCAAAACTTTGGCAAATGTTATGAGCTAAAGACACAATTTATAGCCATTTTGAGCTTTCTTGATTTAATTCTGTGATACGCACAGAACCCGCACGAAAGCACTTACTTTTGACGTTTACATCGTGGGTGCCAACATAGTGAACCTTTGAGCTGTCTAAGCAATTAGAGAATACGACAATTAGCAATTTGGACGATGATGAATTGTTATGTACCAGCTCGCAACATAGCGCTTTTGTCAACATACGCCTAATGAACTAAATTACACCATATTTAGTGGTCAACGAGAATGCATTATATGAAAATAAGAAGAGTAATTCTAAATAAGAACAGTTATTCGTTAATGGAAATAGTTACTTTTGAATTTAGAAGCTTTATTTAAGGACTACAAAACCCGCCCACGCTTTGCTGCGTTTCAGAAGCTATATTAGACTGAGCTCGATTTTATTCATTACTAACTGACCCGCCGAACTTTGTTCCGCCTTAAAAGCACAAATCATACAGTCACCCTGGGTCCACATTTAGGTCAATAAATTGGGAACTGGGAAAATATCGAGGTGAAAGATATCTTAAATTTTAGGAGAGACGTCTAGAAAATGATTATTGAAAGTTTCATTCATTTCTCTGCAGTCGCTTTTGTGTGACGCGGGCGTTATGGTAAAAAAACCACATTTTTGGTCACATTTTTCCCACATTTTGGTCAATAACTCGGGAACTGGATGAGATATCCAAATGAAAGTTGTCTTAAATTTTAAGTTAGACGTCAAGTGATAGAATGGTGAAAGTTTCATGCAATTCGATTCAGTAGGTTTTGCGTGATGCGCGCACAATCATACAGACGGACAGACAGACAGACAGATAAAAATTCTAAAAATTGTAGATTTGGGTTCCGCTGGTCCAATGTCGACCCCTCATATCAGTTTTTCTTGAATATTTTCAATGTACAGACATCGACCTGTTACAATTTTATCATATGTAAAGATATCTCCGAATTTAGTTGAGATATGGAACCTTATAACATCGCTTATTGCAGCACTCATTAGCAAATTTCGTTTGACACCCATAAGGTGCTAAAATATTTTAGGTCGCCCTGGTCCACATATTTGTCGATAACGCCGAAACTGGACTTTTTCTCGAAATAAAGGATATTTTAAGCGAAACGTCAAGTAATGCAGCGGTGAAAGTTTCATTAAATTCCATTTAGCCGTTTTTAAGTGATGAGCGCTCAAACATACAGACAGACAAATATTCTAAAAACCGTTGATTTGGATTCTGTTGCCTCAATAATGATCCTTCCTATCGATTTTTCCCAATGTACAGACATCCACTTGTTACAATTTTATAATATAACTAGCAGACCCGGCAAATTTTACTTGGTTACATTTAGCAAATTGTTCTCTCTACCTTTGGCACTTCTTAATTTTTCTTTCCACTTTTGCTTTTCCTCCAATCCCATATTACTTTTTCCAAGTTTTTTTTGATATATAGAATCCATATATCTTTATTAAATATCTTCAACTTAAAACAAATAAATTCCTAGCTATACCGAATTGCAGCTTTAGATAACCTGGGGACTTTTCTAAACTATATACAGCCTGTGTCTTGCTCAGCGAATTCCTGAGCCTATCGTGAAAGTTTCAGAGACATCGACAATAAAATGTGGATTTTAATGAAGCAAAAACAAAACACAAAATATGTGGACTGCCCAATTTTCAAAAATTATGTAAATCTTGACTAAGTGATACATCCAAATATCATTAATTTAGACCTAATACGCTCAGAGTTATGACGAATCGAAATTTTATATAGCCTGGGGGCGTGGCGCTGCCCACTTTTCTAAAACTATTTATAGCGTATGCTGTAACCATTGAACCCAAGAATATATTGTGAAAATTTCATAAAGTTCGGCTGAGTACTTTGGACGCCTATAAAGGACACACGGACACACATACCTACAGACACACAGACCCACGTTCATTTTTATATACAAGAAGTAGCGATAAGATTTGACAATTTAAAATTAGAATTCGTCAGATGAAAATGGGGTTGCGTCATTTGCAATTGATAATAGTAAATTTGTAATGCGAAAGTCAAAATTGAGAATGAGAAGACACTTGGAATTAGACAATCGGCAAATTGAAAAGAGAAAATGTGTTTTGAAAATGAGAAATTCATAATTTGAAAATGAAAATTAAATGAAAAACATATAATTTTCTCAATAATTTACGCTAACCGGCACTTTTTTAGACAGATAACCGAGGAACTGCTGTCGATTAAACTTCCTATTAGCCCGAAGCCACTTAATAGGTGATTTACTGATTTAATTAAAACCCCACCTTTTTGTAAGGACAACAAGTATGTTGTTAACTTTAAGCTTAGATATACCTACTATATCTTCTTAGTTCAGCGGCATATTTTGCTGAGAAATCCCAGTTGTTCATCGCGGCTACATAGACTGCATTACGGTTTTCCTTTAGATGATTCTGATATTGAGAGGCTGGCTGACCATTTTGCCATATACTTTCTCGATTATGTTTACTTTAACAAGACTAACAAGAATAACTACTTAGCTTTCACAGAAAGGTATTTAGCTAATCTAACTACCCCATCAAGCAAAGCCAGAAAGCGTAACATATATATTTCGTTTGCCATAGATCGCTTTACGCCTGACGGGGATAGGTACACTAGCATGATCCGAAACTGATTTCAATTATTGGCCTCAGTACAACTGGGTAATATCGGCGTTTGAAAAGATGCCAGAGCTTATTAAGTCGATGCTGCATACGCCGTCAGACCTAGTGAGGTTCCTATACGAGGAGTATATAGTCCAGTACTCTGATCATGTACCGATATTTGTTTGTAGTCGTGGCGGCCGCCGTGGTGTGAAGGTAGTGTTGCCGGCCTACCACACCGAAGGTCCATGGTTCGAGCCCTGGACAGGTAACATCAAAAGTGATTTGAAAAAAGTTTTTCAAAACGGGGTCGCCCCTCGGCAGTGGTTTGGCAAACTCTCCGAGTGTATTTCTGCCATGACAGGCTTCCCAGCAAAAATTCGTCTCCTTTGTAGATGCCGTTCGGAGTCGGCAAAAAACTGTAGGTCCCACCAATTTGTAGGGAAAATTCAAATCGGCACACCACAAATTGGAAGAGAAGCTTGGCGCAAAAATCTCTTAGGAGGTTTATGATGATATACCTGTTGTATATCGCGCCATAGAGAGAGAGAGAGTAAAAGTATCGGGTACGTAGGCTCAGTATCCAACTCACACGTAAGTTATCATTTCCTGCTTTTTTAGCTTTGTTAATTCCAGAAAAATTTTTGTAAGATTTGCCAAAATTCACCCATTTTACGTTTCCTTATAAAAATGTTAACTAAGAATAGCCCAATTTGTAAATCGTCGCCCGGATAAATAAATGTCGTATGTGAAAAAAAGGCCGGATTGAGTTAATACTGTAATTATAATAAACGAATATATTCTAAGATCTTTCGAATGGCGTCATCTGTTTTTTGATATCTCTTTTAGGTTCAGAGATATTTAGTAAAATGTTGTAGTATGTTCAAGGTGACAAGTAATTTCGTCGAATTTTGTCGCATGTGACAAACATTTTTCACATACGACAATTCTTCATATATATTCCGTGCTTTCAACACTCGGTAAAATATTGTATCAATCGCCAATTAGATCCAGATATATGAAAAACTTTTGCAGAATAGTGATAGCATTTTGTTTTATCGTAGCTCGGATAAATAAATGTCGTATGTGACAGCGACTTTAAGACGTATTCTATAAAATCGGAAAGTATGAATTTTAAAGGTATACAATTCTTCAAATGCAAATCCCTAATATATTCTGGAATTGATTTTAGAAAATGTCAATTGGATTTTGGAAAGCTTAAAGCAAATTCAAGTTACGCTTTCTACAATCTAACGTACGCTTTCTAAATCCCAACAGCAATTTTAGTGTAACCAACAAAAATACAATTTGACAGAAAAAGGTTTTATAATTTACAAATATGAAAAAATTGTAAGGCAAAATGTTACTTCCATCATAATTGCCTTTGCTTTTGTTTTTATTGGTACATATTAGAGTTGTAATAATTTTTGAGATGTTTTAAAATAAACAGAATTCTCGATATCTGTCAAAATACGGATTTTCAGAGTTTGGTTGGTTATGCCAAAACTGTGCTTAGGGCTCGTAATTTTACACTTTCTAAAGTGCGTAAATTGTATCTTAAAAGAGTCAATTGGGTTTTAGAAAGCATAAGTCGAATTTTTTTTTAAGTTTTCTAAAATCCTATTCATGGTTTCTAAAATTCAACTGGAAATTCTTAAATCTAATTGGCGCTTTCTAAAATTCAGTTGACCATTCTAAACTCCAATTTACGCTTTCTGAAATACAACTGGAAGTGGTGTAGATTTTTAAAACCCATATTAATATGGGATTTCCGCCTTTATCTTGTGCATGAAAATAGAACTTCATGAAAATAAAAAGAAAAACTTAATAAGTGCCAATTCATTCCTGGAAAACTAGGAAGATAACCCCTTTTATCACGCCTTACCTAAAATTTTAAGTACTTATATACCTAATCGCCTTGTGTATTATTAATTTAATTCTTTAATTTTGTTGAAAACTGAACTGTTAGAAACTAAATCGTTACATCTTCTTATTTATTTAATTTATCTGTTCAAGCTACATTTTAAGCTTGTTTATAAACATAATGTGCTTATGAATGAAAAGGGCTCATGTTTTTTTTATAACAAGTAAAAAACAATATTTGATTTATTTAAAAAAAATCTTTAATTTAGTTGAAATTGAGTGCACCGAGTACTGTCGTTCACACCCGTGATACGATTTTTCACCATATCGTTTATCTGCGCTCATGCACCGACGATAGAGAAGCACGACGTGGAAAAGGATGCATTCTACGAGCGCTGCCCCCGTCATGATATCAAAGTCGTGCTTGACGACTTTAACGCCAGGGTGGGTAAGGAGGGTGTATTTGGCCCCACTGTCGGGAAGTTCAGTCTCCACGATCAGACTTCGCCAAATGGAGTCAGGCTGATCGACTTCGCCGGTGCCCGAAACATGGTCATATCCAGCACTAGGTTTATGCACAAGAAGATCCATCAGGCTACATGGCTGTCCCCCGATCGAAAAACACGCAACCAGATCGACCACGTTGTGATAGACGGACGGCATGCTTCCAGCGTTTTAGATGTTCGCACAATACGAGGACCTAACATCGACTCTGATCACTACCTAGTAGCAGCCAAGATTCTTACCCGCCTCTGTACGACAAAACAGGTGCAACAAAAAACGCAGGGAAAGCTGGAAGTCGAAAAGCTGCAATCGCAACAGACCGCCAATTATTTCGCAGATCGCCTCTCACACCTGCTCTCCGAGAGCAAAATTTAACCTAGTGGAATGCATGAGCACTGGAAGTAATTGGATTCCGGCGAACGCGAAGAAACAACTGGTATGATGATGAAGAGTGCCGCGCTGCAACGAAAAGAAAGGACGAAGCCTACAAGGCAACGCTGAGGTCGAATGCAACGAGGAGTGTGTGTGAACACTACCGCGAGTTGCAGAGGGAAGCGAGGCGGCTTTTCCGGGCGAAAAAAAGAGAGGCAGAAAAGCGTGAAATAAAGGAGCTTGAGATGCTGGCTAACGGGAATAATGCCCGAAAATTCTATCAAAAAATTCGGCGAATGACAGAAGGTTTTAAACCCGGGGCAAACTCTTGTAAGAATGAGAACGGCGACCTGGTGGCCGATGTTCAGAGAGCAATAAGAATATGGAGGGATCACTTCTCTGCCCTTTTAAATGGAGAATCTGAGCAAGAAACCAGAGAAGATGCCGAACCCGAGCCAACAATCGAAGATAATGGAATTGACGTTCCGCAACCCGACTATAATGAGGTGCGAATAGCAATAGCCCGATTGAAAAACAATAAAGCAGATGACGCTGATGGTTTGCCTGCTGAGCTATTCAAACACGGAGGCGAGGAGCTGGTAAGGCGCACGCATCAGCTTCTGTGCAGAATTTGGTCGGATGAATGCATGCCTGAAGATTGGAATCTAAGTGTTCTCTGCCCAATCCACAAGAAGGGCGATCCTGCACACTGCGCCAACTATCGCGGAATCAGCCTTTTGAATATCGCATATAAGGTCCTATCAAGCGTATTGTGCGAAAGACTGAAGCCTGATGTGAACAGACTGATTGGACCTTATCAGTGTGGCTTCAGACCTGGTAAATCTACCATCGACCAGATTTTTACAATACGCCAAATCTTGGAAAAAACCCGTGAAAAAAAAATCGACACGCATCATCTCTTTGTTGATTTTAAAGCCGCTTTCGATAGCACGAAAAGGAGCTGCCTATATGCCGCTATGTCTGAATTTGGTGTCCCCGCAAAACTTATACGGCTATGCAAAATGAACTTGAGCTACACCGCCAGCTCGGTCAGAATTGGGAAGTACCTCTCCGAGCCGTTCGCAGCTAAACGAGGTTTCAGACAGGGTGACCCCCTATCGTGCGATTTCTTTAATTTAATGCTGGAGAAAATACTACAAGCTGCAGAACTTAACCGAGCTGGATCAATATTTTATAAAAGCGTGCAACTGTTGGCATATGCTGACGATATTGATATCATTGGCCTTAACAACCGCGCCGTAACTTCTGCTTACTCCAAATTAGAAAAAGAAGCGGAGAAAATATGAGTGGTGGTGAACGAGGGAAAAACGAAGTACCTTCTGTCATCATGCAAAGAGTCAGCGCATTCGCGCCTTGGCAACCAAGCCACTGTTGGCAGCAATAATTTCGAAATAGTAAAGGACTTCGTTTACCTGGGAACCAGCATTAACACCAACAATAATGTTAGCCTAGAAATCCGACGAAGAATTACTCTTGCAAACAACTGCTACTTCGGACGGAGTAGGCAATTGAAAAGTTAAGTCCTCTTTCGACGAACGAAAATAACACTGTACAAGTCACTCATCGCACCCGTCCTGCCATATGGTGCAGAAGCGTGGCCACTAACAACATCTGATGAGGCGGCTCTGGGAGTATTCAAGAGAAAGGTTCTTCGAAAGATTTGTGGACCTCTACGCGTTGGCGACGGCGAGTACCGAAGAAGATTTAATGATGAGCTGTATGAACTTTACGTAGACGCCGACATAGTTCAGCGAATTAAAACACAACGGCTTCGCTGGCTAGGCCACGTAGTGCGAATGAGCGAAGATGCTCCAGCCCAGAAGGTATTCTTATCGGCACCCGCCGGTGGAAGCAGAGGAAGAGGGAGACCACCACTCCGATGGAAGGACCAAGTGGAGACCGATTTGCGATCCCGCGGTGTTTCCAGTTGGCGCCAGGTGCAGCAACGAAGAAACGACTGGCGAGCTATGTTGGACGGTCAAAATCGCCCAGGCGATTAGATGACCATTTAAAAAAGAATAAAAAGAGTGCATATTTTGTGGTATGTTATACACATTCCTGCAAAACTGTTGCCAAATGTAACATACTACAAAATTTTACTAAAAAAAATCCTTTATAAAATAATAAGCAATAACCAACAAAAATAAAATAATCTAATCTGTTCGTGGACTAGTAAATTTAATGACGCGTTTTCGAGAAATTTAATTCCAAACTTCAAATCTGATTTCCCAAAAGTCCTCAAATGCAACATACGACATCAATTTATCCGGGCGACGAAATGCTCATGAATTTTAGGTTCAGCTTATAAAGTGGCTCAATTATCGCTTCTCGCCTTTTTTCTGCTTTGTTGATTCTAGTCAAATTTTTGTAATATTTGCCTGAATTAGCCATTTTGCGTCCCCATTATTGGCGGATGCTATTGAATATTTCGTTCCGCTCATAAAATTTTACCAAACAATATATATTTTTATTTCACCATTTCTCTGGTCTTATTTTCTAACCTCGTTTTATAGTGGTTTCTCTAGATATTTCTTTGATTCTTATTCTTACTTTTCGTCCTCTTCCGATTTCTATTTTTTCCTTCTTTTCACTTTCTTTTTAATAACAAAAGTTGTTGCCATCCCACTTATCTTAACCTTAATTAACCCTAATGAAAACTTTTGACAATTTACTCATTACCCCACTATCTAAGGGATTCTAATCAATTAAAGGCACCTGCCAGACACATCACATCTAATAACGTATCATACATATGTACATATGTATGAATGTGTGTATACATTCAAATCTCTAATAATGCTTTGTTCACCTAAGCCAACGACAAACTCCGAAGCCCAATTAATTAGCACCAGACAAAAGTGATGACTTAAGCAAACTGTTTTTGCTCGCTTTGCTTGGTGAAGTTGTAACTATTAACATATGGAAGTTATAAGGGTATAAAACCAAAATTCAAGTTCCTGGTAGCTGGTTAAGCTATTCAGCATAGTCATTGAATTCAAAAAGATTGCTTATATATTTAAGTTAGGGTACTCCTACTTTATTGTCGATTTAATCGTCCCAGTATCCCCTTTCTCTGTGGCGCGATATACAACAGGTATATCATCATAAACCTCCTAAGAGATTTTTGCGCCAAGCTTCTCTTCCAATTTGTGGTGTGCCGATTTGAATTTTCCCTACAAATTGGTGGGACCTACAGTTTTTTGCCGACTCCGAACGGCATCTACAAAGGAGACGAATTTTTTGCTGAGAAGCCTGTCATGGCAGAAATACACTCGGAGAGTTTGCCAAACCACTGCCGAGGGGCGACCCCGTTTTGAAAAACTTTTTTTCAAATCACTTTTGATGTTACCTGTACCAGGGCTCGAACCATGGACCTTCGGTGTGGTAGGCCGGCAACACTACCTTCACACCACGGCGTCCCAGTATCCACTCCTCAATAAAAGGTTGGCCAGTGTGCCGAGGTTGCTGGAAGTCTGAAAAGTTTCTGATCTCCATTCACTAGGTTATTTTTAAGGCGATTCTTTTGCATGCTTTGAAGTTGGAAAACATGGATAGTTTCATGTAAATAAACTTTAGATATCTACGACTGCCGATTTAAGTTAAATTAGAGCATTTGTCACCTTCTTTAACACCAGATTCCAGTAATAAAACATCGATAGAATTATCGATATATATCGATTGTAGGAGGCTACTGCTGTTATTGTAACCTCAAAGGCACAGCCCTAAGATAATATACAAGGTGGCGCAAAAGTAAGCTTCCGATGTTCAGCATATCGGTTGTGGCACGTGCAGTGTGTGCTGTTGCACCGTCTTGTTGGAACCACATGTTTTCCAATCCCAATTCATCAAGTTGCGGCAAAAAGAACTCGTTGATCATTGCTCTGTAGCGCTCACCATTCACAGTAACCGTTTGGCCCCGACCGATTATTGGTCAAATAAATTGTCAGCAATATTCCGCGTTCTGGAGCAGTGTAGCGTAACATTGTTTATTAACGTGTATTTCGCATGTGTTTACTACACAAATGTCAAAACAGAACTGACTTTAGGGGCCAATCGCAAAATTTATAGCATTTTCTGATAGGAGGATTACTTTTGTCCACCTTGTATTTTTTTCAAATCTTAGAACAGTATATTCTACGGCCCGCTTACCCGCTGGTGGTCACGCAGTTCACTATTTCCGAATTCTCCCGCTCAATTATCCTCCGTATAGGCACTGAACACCAGAGAAT
The DNA here is from genome assembly GCA_949987695.1 of Merzomyia westermanni. Taxonomy (NCBI): domain Eukaryota; kingdom Metazoa; phylum Arthropoda; class Insecta; order Diptera; family Tephritidae; genus Merzomyia; species Merzomyia westermanni. Next base: position 32,209,822 of record OX465289.1, on the reverse strand, counting down.
TCCGTTTTGATGTACAAGCGATTAACAAGTTCGGTTTGGGCTTTGGGGTCAGCAATATAACAATCGCAACAAAACTGGTAGCATCATCATCCCACGGATTGCATAGGGACCTTTTTTTAATATTTCCTTTCTCTACTTCCACGGCATGTTGAAGTAGAAGGACAAAGTGGAAAAGGAAGTCGTGCTTGGCAAATTCCATTATCTGGTCATATCCAGGAATATATCTCAAACAGTCCATCAAGCAAAATATTTGTCTCCTGATCGAAAAACACGCAAACACATGAACCATCTTGCAATAGAATGCTTTATACTTATAGTGCTTTAGACGTGCTCACGAGTTGACGGTCTTTCGACTTTGGGATCAGTTAACTTTTTTGTAGCATCCAGAGCTTGCAGCGTGAATTTAAATTCAAAGACCACTCTTTGAGGCAACAGCAGATCTTTGTAGCCGTTGAGCAATGCAAGGAAAGAAAGTACTTTGCCTAAAACCCCACTTTGAGACCGAGCACTCTGTAATATTCTCTAGGTGACTCCAAAACACATCAAAAAGAGTATGCGTACGCTATGTTGAGCTGAGAAGGGGAACCAGATGATTGTCGAACTTTAACAACTCTTCCTCTAAGAATTAAAATCGAAACCTGGTTACCGACTTTCCCAGAGTATTCAGATTTAAACAAAAAAGCGAGCAACTTCCCTGAAAAGGTGACGAACAACGACGTAGATCAATTGATTGCACCTTATCCGTGCGGCTGCAGTTTTACCAAATACGAAAACATTTGAAAAACCCATCAAAAGAGACTTGGTCCAAATCACCTCTTTACCGATTTTAGAGCCGCTTTCCAAAGCATACTAAAGGGCTGAATATATTCCGTTGTGCCAAATTATAGAATAGCTAATAAGAGCTATTCACCGAGCCGAGACAATTTCTTTAATTTTATTTTGTAGAAAATATTGCAAACTGCAGGGAAGCCCTGCAGGTAGCACACTTGTGGACCAGCCTTATGTATGTATATATGTATGTAATATGTAATGTATCTAAATATATTATAACAAAGTATATGCAAATATTATATAATCTTTAGTAGTAGCATCCCGCTGGACATCACGTTATGGCCAAGTCAATGCAACTCGCGTAATCGTGGCTAATAGCTAGTTGTGGGTCCATTGGCTATTTAATGGTTATCAGCTTATGACTGCTAGCATTGACAAGGGGACAATTCACTGCACAGGCCAATAGATAGTTCCAATGGGGGTGTATGGTAACACCAATGGCTGGTGTTTAATGTGCGGTAATGTAGGAAAATCGCTTAATTTGTTGGATTAACTAAATTTGCCATAATCATTTAGAAGTGCAATGTGTGCGGAAGTACACACACATACATATTCATGTGAACATGTCTCTAAACGCGCACTTACACTGTTACTCTTAACCCGGAAGTTCTTTAGTTTGAAGCTATGTGCTTCTAGTAAATTCGGAACCAACTAGTTTGTTATTCGTCTTCAATCTCCTTTACATATGCAATAAATTGTGAACTTGTGAAATATTCTCATATAAATAATCATTTACCATACTTAAGATTTAAGATACCCTTTATTTCGACAGATCGAAGAGTTTCAGAGTTATCGTCCAATATGTGGACCAGGGCGACCCAAAATATATTAGTAAAATATGAGTATCAAACGAAAGTTGAACTAGAAAGTGCTCAACTAGTTTCGGAGACATTAGCGCATAGTCATAGTCCAAGTTAAGTATGACTTATATTTAGATGAAGCTTTTATGACAGATAGCCCATATAAAATTGCATCAAATAGCTTCAACTAAATTTAAGTCATACTTAAATTTGACTATGACTACGCCCCATTATGTTTAGAATCGAGCCTACTTTATTTTAAGTTCTGAGATGCAGCGAAGTTTGGCCGAGTTTTCCAGTGTAAAATAAAAATAAAAAGAATAAATATTTTTCATTATACGAGAGATAAAAATAACTTTTTTTTCAACTAGCGTAAATTCAGGGGTCGAACTACTTCCGTGATCAAAAGCGAATTTTTGTATCACAATAGCTCTTAAATCGTAATTCGGAATGATGGCATGTGTGAGAAATTGACTGGAATTACAAGTCGCTTCAATAACTCATTATTACTCGCTTAAAAAGTTGGAAATTTTCAAAGTTATTGTGACTTAAAAAGCGGTAATGATCACGGAAAGTACCGTAATTCCGCCCTCGGAATTTTTATTGGTACAGTTCTGAACCAGATATTTTTCTGTGTAGTTATGAAGTTTCCTGCAGGGAAGCTACCTCTCATATTTATTTATTTATTTATTTATTTAAAGTCGACAATCAAAAACGGTCCACTAACAAATCATACAAAGTAATGCAACTTAGAAATAAGTATTAAATAAAATTAGCTACAAGGAAACATGAGTATCTAACATTTAACATTGAAAAAGAAAGTTTTAAAATATCAAGTAAGCCATGAAAGTATTGCGGTATGTAGGGCAGCAAAAGAAACATTCAATACTAATGCATTTATACAAGTCGTTGTAGCACGAGCACCAAATACTCAAAGGATCACTTTTGACACAATTTAGAGGACAAAGAGGCAATTGAAAAGGCACATAGTGTCTAGACGTCCTAACAGGAACAGAAAAGTTTAGACGGCTTAGAAGATTAGAAGAGTCAATCTCGCCAAGAATCAACTTGTGGGGGAACAAGTAATATTCTGTCATTTTCAAGGGTTGGCAAATCGATAAGCAGAAGTCTGTTTTTATAAGGTGGAAGATTAAGATTAGTGTTCCAATTAAGAGCGCGTAGAGCAAAACTTTAAAATTGTTTGTGCACTGACTCTATTATGTGACTGTTATATGTTAGACTCCAGACACAGGAACCAACGAGGTGAAAAGGACCTTGGTGAGATAAGGATCATTAAACTTTTTAGCCCAGCATTCAAGGAAACCGAGAGTACCCATTGCTTTATTTATAATGGAGGAAATATGAGAATTAAAGCTCAATTTCGAGTCAAACAAAACACCCAAGTCACAAACCGCGGTTATACGCTCTATATGAGTCCCATATAGTACGTAAGACTGCTAAAATGTTCACAGTTGGAAAAATCCCGGTAAAGCTCCTTATTTTAATTTTACTTTTTAACTCACTAGGAACCAGTGACCTCGCCGATATGAATCAAGTACTTTTACACTGACCCCTATGGTATTTAAATATTTTTCGCTTAACATGATTGAGCTAAACAATTTTGGTATATCTTGAGACAGTTCCAGACTGGTATATTTCTGTCCGAAATTTAACAAATTAACATCTCGTAAGACATAGCCATGACAAAAATACCAGCTGCTTGTATAGAAAAAAGACAGTTGGTTGACTACTTGGGCTTAGTGTGCAGTTGAAGTAGTTTGCAACTAGTTGGTTGCAACTCCAGGTTATTTATGCTTGTATGTATTTAACACAACTCACAAAGCTTGTCCATATAGACATAATGTAACAACGCCATCTTTAACTTGAAAAAGTAAGCTAAACATTAGATATCTAGTAGTGATCTATTATAGGATCACTGTATACGCAGGTCTATCTTAAAAAATGTTTAAGCTCCCATTATGTACCCAGCCTTATATTCTCAATAAAACACTTCTATTAGGTGTGTCCTGTGGCAAATTAAATTATTATTATAGAAAACTAGTTAAAATTTTTAAAAATTAATATTTTGCTGGTAATGTCTTATATTAATTAAAACTTTCTGTCCTAGCTCAGAACTACACAATTTCCTTCAAAAAAGCTGTTCTTTAAGAATTAGGGGAATAACGATACTTTGAAAGTAAAATGGAAAATTATTTTTCGATAGTTACAATCGTCTATGATCTTTTGAAAAATCTATATATAAGAGTGGGAGTAGTCTGCCATTTTCAAAAATTAATTTTACGATGGAACTCAATATACACCCCAAATTTGGTGATGTACTGATTAATCACTTTTTATGTATTTTGTAAAGTATTCAGTAGGTAAAAGTCGGTATGGCTAACATGCGAATTCGCCTATATTAAAATTTGGATGGGGCTTGAGTAAATTTCAATAATTTTCTCATAATTTGCCCAAGTTGTTGTGTTTACAGTCGGACCGGCATGGCTTCATCAATTTCCCTTATCCTCCTGAACACTTTGATTAGCATACATGAGCCTATATCTATTTAAGTGTACCTTTACATTCTACCCTTGAGCTAGTAAAATTAATACACCTCGTGTGTGTAGCTCTGCACATAATGAAAATACATGGGAAACTAAGACAGGACCTATAGCTGTGTTCAATATAATAGCACTAAAATGGATATCTGAAATAAGAAGCTTTGATCTTAATAATTTTCATTTAAAATATAGCAAATTCCTTAACAGAAATCACACAAAAAGAAATTATAAAGTTAACACAAAGTTCAGGAAATCTTCAAATTTTTTGGCAGAATTTGTAGAAAATCGGTTAAGGGCAGCAGCGTCTGATCACCAGGTGGTGCGGTTGCAAACGGGCGTCTGTCTTGGATCAAGCGGCTCGCTATACAAACGTGTAATAGAATTCAACCTCCCGTAAAACAGGTTGTGCGTTGGGTTTGGGACCCACCACATAAAACAACGCTCCAGTGAAATTCAACAACAAAGCCTCGGATATGAGAACCCCTTTTTTAGATGACAACACCCGCAAACGAAATAAGGATTATGAGATAAGGGCATGTACCTGGAATGTCCGGTCCCTTAATGGGGAAGGTGCCGCTGCCCGGCTGGTTGAGGTCCTGAGGAAAGCAAAAGCTGACATCACCACCATACAAGAGATGCGATGGACGGGGCGAGGAAACACAATCAAAACACCTTGCAACATCTACTGGAGTGGGCATGAAGACAAGCGCAGATTCGGCGTGCGATTTGTGGTGGGATAGAGACTCCGTCACCGAGTACTGTCGCTCGCACCCGTGAACGAGCGTCTCGCTGCAATCCACATATAAGTACGGTTTTTCACCATATCGTTTATCTACGCTCATGCACCGACGATAGAGAAGCACGACGTGGAAAAGGATGCATTCTACGAGCGCTGCCCCCGTCATGATATCAAAGTCGTGCTTGACGACTTTAACGCCAGGGTGGGTAAGGAGGGTGTATTTGGCCCCACTGTCGGGAAGTTCAGTCTCCACGATCAGACTTCGCCAAATGGAGTCAGGCTGATCGACTTCGCCGGTGCCCGAAACATGGTCATATCCAGCACTAGGTTTATGCACAAGAAGATCCATCAGGCTACATGGCTGTCCCCCGATCGAAAAACACGCAACCAGATCGACCACGTTGTGATAGACGGACGGCATGCTTCCAGCGTTTTAGATGTTTGCACAATACGAGGATCTAACATCGACTCTGATCACTACCTAGTAGCAGCCAAGATTCGTACCCGCCTCTGTACGACAAAACAGGTGCAACAAAAAACGCAGGGAAAGCTGGACGTCGAAAAGCTGCAATCGCAACAGACCGCCAATTATTTCGCAGATCGCCTCTCACACCTGCTCTCCGAGAGCACAATTCAACCTAGTGGAATGCATGAGCAGTGGGATCATATCTCAGGGGCACTCCGTACCGCAGCCGAAGAAGTAATTGGATTCCGGCGAACGCGAAGAAACAACTGGTATGATGATGAAGAGTGCCGCGCTGCAACGAAAAGAAAGGACGAAGCCTACAAGGTAACGCTGAGATCGAATGCAACGAGGAGTGTGTGTGAACACTACCGCGAGTTGAAGAGGGAAGCGAGGCGGCTTTTCCGGGCGAAAAAAAGAGAGGCAGAAAAGCGTGAAATAAAGGAGCTTGAGATGCTGGCCAACGGGCATAATGCCCGAAAATTCTATCAAAAAATTCGGCGAATGACAGAAGGTTTTAAACCCGGGGCAAACTCCTGTAAGAATGAGAACGGCGACCTGGTGGCCGATGTTCAGAGAGCACTAAGAATATGGAGGGATCACTTCTCTGCCCTTTTAAATGGAGAAACTGAGCAAGAAACCAGAGAAGATGCCGAACCCGAGCCCACAATCGAAGATGATCGAATTGACGTTCCACAACCCGACCTCAATGAGGTGCGAATAGGAATATCCCGATTGAAAAACAATAAAGCAGCTGGCGCTGATGGTTTGCCTGCTGAGCTATTCAAACACGGAGGCGAGGAGCTGGTAAGGCGCATGCATCAGCTTCTGTGCAGAACTTGGTCGGATGAATGCATGCCTGAAGATTGGAATCTAAGTGTTCTCTGCCCAATCCACAAGAAGGGCGATCCTGCAAACTGCGCCAACTATCGCGGAATCAGCCTTTTGAATATCGCATATAAGGTCCTATCAAGCGTATTGTGCGAAAGACTGAAGCCTGATGTGAAGAGACTGATTGGACCTTATCAGTGTGGCTTCAGACCTGGTAAATCTACCATCGACCAGATTTTTACAATAATCTTGGAAAAAACCCGTGGAAAAAAAATCGACACGCATCATCTCTTTGTTGATTTTAAAGCCGCTTTCGATAGCACGAAAAGGAGCTGCCTATATGCCGCTATGTCTGAATTTGGTTTCCCCGCAATACTTATACGGCTATGCAAAATGACCTTCAGCAACACCGCCAGCTCGGTCAGAATTGGGAAGTACCTCTCCGAGCCGTTCGAAACTAAACGAGGTTACAGACAGGGTGACCCCCTATCGTGCGATTTCTTTAATTTAATGCTAGAGAAAATACTAGAAGCTGCAGAACTTAACCGAGCTGGATCAATATTTTATAAAAGCGTGCAACTGTTGGCATATGCTGACGATATTGATATCATTGGCCTTAACAACCGCGCCGTAACTTCTGCTTACTCCAAATTAGAAAAAGAAGCGGAGAAAATATGATTGGTGGTGAACGAGGGCAAAACGAAGTACCTTCTGTCATCATGCAAAGAGTCAGCGCATTCGCGCCTTGGCAACCAAGCCACTGTTGGCATCAATAATTTCGAAATAGTAAAGGACTTCGTTTACCTGGGAACCAGCATTAACATCAACAATATAGTTAGCCTAGAAATCCGACGAAGAATTACTCTTGCAAACAACTGCTACTTCGGACGGAGTAGGCAATTGAAAAGTTAAGTCCTCTCTCGACGAACGAAAATAACACTCTACAAGTCACTCATCGCACCCGTCCTGCTATATGGTGCAGAAGCGTGGACACTAACAACATCTGATGAGGCGGCTCTGGGAGTATTCGAGAGAAAGGTTCTTCGAAAAATTTGTGGACCTCTACGCGTTGGCGACGGTGAGTACCGAAGAAGATTTAATGATGAGCTGTATGAACTTTACGCAGACGCCGACATAGTTCAGCGAATTAAAACACAGCGGCTTCGCTGGCTAGGCCACGTAGTGCTAATGAGCGAAGATGCTCCAGCCCAGAAGGTATTCTTATCGGCACCCGCCGGTGGAAGCAGAGGAAGAGGGAGACTACCACTCCGATGGAAGGACCAAGTGGAGACCGATTTGCGATCCCGCGGTGTTTCCAATTGGCGCCAGTTGGCGCAACGAAGAAACGACTGGCGAGCTATGTTGGACGGTCAAAATCGCCCAGGCGGTTAGCTGACCATTTAAAGAAGGAGAAGATTTGTAGAAAATTTTTGAGTACACAGTTTTGTAGACCAATCTATTTTATTATAACATTTTGCAAGTGAGAACTCACTCAATAATTTTCCTGAATTTTCAGAACTTTTTTTGTCAAGGGTGCTGAGTGGTTTCTTCCTTGCAACGCATGATGAAAAATTATTTTGTATGATAAAAAAACCTAACATCCTTGAGAAAAAAAATTCCCAAAATTCATGGAAGATTTTTCGGTGCTTCTTACTTGCATGTTATTATACTAAAATTGGGTGATCTATAATCCTGCTTACTGAAACATTTTTTAAAAACTCTGCCTAAAAATATTGACATTTTGTTATACATTTTTAAAAATTTAATTAACTTTCCTGAACTTTGTGTAAACTTCAAAATTTTCATACCTTTTCTTGAACATGAAATGGTATAATAACTTTGGTCTGATGTTTGTAAGTATGAGAAGAATAAGAGATATACCCACCAATAAGTATACCGAAATGATCAGGTCGATGAGCTGAGTCGATTAAGCCATGTCCGTCTGTATTTTTGTAGGCAAACTTGTCCCTCAGTTTTTGAAATATCTTGATGAAATTTGGTATGGAGCCGCCATTTTGCACGATATTAATCATTCGTCGGAATCAGCAAGATCGCAGCAATAAACGCATAGCTCCCATACAATCGATAGTTTCGATAAATGGGTTTTGGGCTATACATTTTGGAATTAAAAAGCTAGGAACGTAAAACTTTGCACGTTTGGTACTTCTTATATATGTAATGTGTGTAGTGAAAATCAGCCAGATCAGACCTACATAACATACTCGTATAGCTCCCATACAATCGAGTGTTCCGATAAATAGGGTTTGTGCTATGTATCTTTAAATTATCAGTTTTGCAGAGTTTTTACTAATTGTGAGTAAGGATGGGACACTTAAAACCGTGATGCGTATTCATGAAAGGTATAAAGTCTTCGGCACAGTCGAAGACAGCCCTTTTCTTATTTGTTTTTATGTGGTTTCTGTTACGGAATTAGTAATGCATGAAAATTATTAAAAACACAGCTTGTTTTTATTTCGTCTAACGATATCCAATTTAATATCACTACTATTATATTGAACACAACTGTATATGCCGAGTGGAGATGGGGTTAACTTTGAAGACAAAGACACCAAGAGAGTTAACGATGAAGAACTTGCTTTCAAACACTGAAGCGATCAAGTCAAAGCTTTTTCAGCTGAAGGATATTGGATATATGCCCGCTCGCACAAGTTTTTTAGAAATTTCTTAAATTCTATAAAATTTACTTTATTTTTCCTTTAGACTTTTGCATTAAGCTACTCAACCTTTCTGCATTGGTCGAGTCTACCAAACAAGTTTTGAAATGGAAGAGACTAATTTAGAGCTTTCAGTGAAGCTGTTGGGAAAAATGCGGCATTCACTTGCTGTATTATGCCTATATTACCTAGGTAATGTGATAAGTTACGTAAGTCCGAGCCCGAAGATTACTGACCCAGCGAATTTATAGAGGGAATCGGGACACTATTGTTACATTATAAATGGGCCAAATGGTAAGTCTTTGAATCAGCAACTTTCGCTTTTCATCTGCTTATCTTCTACGTATAATAAATGCTAAGGGGAGAGTGTGTTTGTATGTTTGTGGATATACCGATATGCTAATCAAATTTCCATATACAAAAAGAATTTGGAAACCCGTAATCATTAAATCACAACCGATAATCCTCTGCTAAACCAACCAGTCAATCGACCAACGCACCAAGAATAAAAAAAAAGGCTCAACTAGCAACGGGGGTTGCGCCGCAAGGCAGTTGACAACCACGATGATAGCTACCAACAAAATGTGACAGCTCTACGCAAAGGGATGCTTATCATACGTACTGTTACCCTGTGGGGAAGTCAGTAACCAATGATAACAAAATCTGGTTCAGAACTAGAGATTAAGTGGCTAATAAGAACTAGTGAGATAGTAACAAGATTTTCATTAGGTGGAACCCGGCAGTTGTGTAATCATTAAAATTTAATAAAATTTAAATTCGTATTTGGAAAAATGTTTTGTTCTTCTAACGTTCTTTAAAAAAACGTTAAAATTTCAAATCATAAATAAAAAAAAATTAAAAAATATCAGTTGGTAGGATTCGAACCGCCGCGTCCCGCATCAGTGTCGAGTGCTCTACCCACTCAGCTACGGCGCACCCATCAATAGTGTGAGAAAAGGTTACATATGTATATATTATGAGAGAATGGTTTAAAATGTAGTTTCAAATTATTAGCCGTGCATAAACTAATCGCAATGGTGTAGCGGTAGTGCTGCTGGTTTGTCACACCGAAGGTTCAAGGCTCGAGTCCCTGGGAAAGGTCACATCAAAAGTGGTTTGAAGAAGTTTTTCAAAACGGGAGTCGCAACCGTAGGCAGTCATTTGGCAAAAAGTCTCCGAGTGTAGTTCTACCATGGAAGGCGTCCAAATATTATTTTTTAATTCTAAACTAACTACATCCAAACTGCAGAATTTGGAAGTAGTTTAGAACTAGAGCAATATTAGCAATAAACGAACTACATCCCAACTGACGAATTTTTAACAAGTTCGGAACTGTCGAAAAAGTAATGCAGCGGGGGACAACTTCCACCGCCTAGGTCATCGCCATGTTAAATTCCCCCGTTGATTACATGTGAAAGAGATTGAAGGCGAACTACTTGTGGTTCGAAACGCACTAGATGGGCCCCAGTTCAGAACTAGAGATTTTCCCCACAGGGTAGGTAAAGGCTGTGTGTGTATGTGCTTGGAAGCATTTTTGCACGTGCAGTGCTCAACTCGACATTGCGGCCTGAAAAAAAAAACAGATCTACAAATGCCATGGGCGAACTTCTGGCCGGTTAGTCAACCACCAGTTTATGCTAAGAAGGCATGCATTGTTGCAGCAAACCCCTTTGGGGAGGATTAGAAACTGACACTTTATTTCTCATTTACCGCATCAATGGCATAATGATTCGATTATATACGCTTGGGTGTTTGGGTTTCTTGAGAGTTTCAAAAATAAGGGATTATTTCTTTATTCATTTGATATTTTTTGCAACATTTATCATCGGCCAAAATTTTGCGGCAATTGAGTGACCTAACGACAGACTCAAGGAAATGAAATAAAAATGTTAAAACATGCATGACAGATTTGATTATATTAGAGGACTAAATTGTACTTAAAGGAAGAATAGAGTGTGCTTGTAACTCTGGGTAAGCTATTGTATTTATTAGAACAAGTGATATTGAAGGTGAGGTGCTGCGGTAGCCAACTCAAGTGGAGGACTTTTTAATGTCAAAAATATAGAAAGCTTCAGTGCACTCACCTAATCACACTTATCTTAAGATCGTAATAATGTGCGATACCCAAACCGCATACACAAAAGCGACTACCAATGAACTACAGTGCTGCGAAAAACATTATCTTCTTCTTTTAGGCACTGAGGGTTAGGGGGTTAGAATAAGTTCGAGTTGGTACCCCACGCTTCGCTGCGTATCAGAACTTACAAATAGGCTTAGTTCTATTTCAATAATTTTGTCTCCGAAAGCAATTGATATTAGGAACTTAATCATATCTTAAAATCATTGCGCTTGACTACATACTGGTCGATAACTCCAAAACCGGACATGTTATCGAAGTAACAGATATCGATGTCTTAAATTTTAATTAACTAGTCTAGTAATGCAACTATGAAACTTCCATTTAATTCCATTTATCAGTTTTTAAGTGCTGCAGGTTCAAACATACAGACAGAAAGACAAAAAAAATTCTAAAACCTGTTGCTTTGGATTCTATTGGCTCAATAATGGTCCCTCCTATAAATTTTTCATGAATATCTGAAATGTACAGACAATGTTACAATTTTATTGAATGTAGAGATTTTTAAAAGTATTCGTGTGCAGAGAGCATTTGGGTAATGTAGTAGCTAACCCCAAAAAAGTTAGTAGTGCTCCATATCTGAACGTCTGTGATCAACGTCTACGTGTTTCATTGCTGTCTTCTTAGCAAACGACTTTTATGACGAACTGAGTTTTTTCCTTCCCATTCTCCTATTTAACCCTAATAAATCGATGGAATTTGTTCTGTAAACCTGGTTATGATGCTGCTCGAAAAGACTACGTGCCCAAATACTTTACTTCACTACCAATTTAATAAATGCTCCCTCGTTTAGGATCATTCACGCTACCATAGTCCTTCTAATCCCGACAGAGGTTTTCCTTCCCCATCTGACTCTATCTACTTCCACTTCTATCTTATTCCTATCTCAAAGTCAGCAGTCTAAAGCCACATTCTAGGCCCACCCCTGGTCCAAATTTTGCAGAATTTCTCAGAAAAGGTTTAGGATATCGAAATTTGAGAACCTTATAAGGGACGTGAACCTTTCAAAGAAAGCTTATCAACCAACTGTAGTGGCATCGCTTTACACCGGCCCTTTCGCTAATTGCCTCGTGCCACACACTTTCTCAATGCAAACCTTTCATAGGCCGTCGTCCGCAATAGAACCCGATAGCCTGTGACCTAGTTTATCCAAACCGGATGGGGAGCTTTCTACAGAATATTTCGTGTATGGAGAACTAATGGCTCGCTCTTAATCTGGTTCATCTAACACCACCATCTCTATGGTCTAACCCTACTAAAGCAATTCGCTTCCTTGGAATACCTTTATAGGCATCCGACAACGAGCAGGAACTGGTTGACAGCCTTAGGTGAATTTATATTAACCAGCAGCAACAGCTTCGCTCTCAATCGGGACTCGTCATTAAATTAATTTTCGAAAACGAGACATTTTTTTTATCAAATTACAAGTTTCCTTTATTGCCTGCTCTATACTAAAAACATTTATTTTTGAAAACCCATGGTATTGCTTTTGTAAAACATTTAAGTTCATCATTTAGCGATACCACATTTATAAAAGTGGTATATCATCGTTGTCGTTGTTATCAAATAACTCGTCTTCATCTGCCGATTTTCGTTTTTCCTGCTTTCCCCGCTTTAAACTGGGTAGTGTAAGTTTAAGACGATTCCCCCCAGTGCTCCCACTGGGTGCGCTGCAGCCATTTCGTGTTGGATCTTCCTGACTAAAGTTTGCTATTATAGAATTACTGTCTTCAGCGCCATCCCCATTTTGACCCTTTTTCAATATTTTCGTCGACCAAATTTGTTTCAATGCAGTTCTCTGCCGATAAACTGCTCCCACAATGATGATTGTAAGCAGCAGACCGAAAACACAGGCAAGAGCTAGCGATTCGCGTGGATTGCTTTCGGGTTTTGGCTGCCATTCCCATGTGCTTTTTGTGGCATTCTTTTGTGATTGATTTTCTGTGAAAATAGAATTTAAAAGTTATTAGGTTACTTTTATTTTATTTTATTTTCCTCTAATATCAATTAACAAACAAACATAAAAATTCGAGCATTGCTCTAACAACAATCACCATCATTATTTTATTTATTTTATTTTATTTTGTCTTATTTTATTTTATTTTATTTCATTTTATTTAATTTATTTTGTTGTATTTGTTTTTTTTTTATTTTATTTCATTTTATTTTAAATTATTTTATGTGTTTTATTTTATTTTGTTTTGTCTTATTTTATTTTATTTTATTTTATTTTATTTCATTTTATTTTATTTTATTTTATTTTATATTATTTCATTTTATTTTATTTTATTTTATTTCATTTTCTTCTATTTTATTTTATTTTACTTTATTTTATTTTATTTTAATTTATTTTATTTTATTTTATTTTATTTTATTATTTAATTCAATTTAATTTAATTTCATTGCGGGTGCATAACAAATAACACGGAAGTGTTGATATGCAAAAAAGCCCTTCTGTATCTTAAACTGTTCTATGAACGCGCCTAAAAATATTCCACTTTCCTTGAGTTGACTTATAAAATATATGTACCAAAGAATGTATAAAAGGAATAAGCAAATGGCACATTAGAGGAAAAATGCATCGCGACGCTACAGGGCATCATAGCTTAGTTGTTAGAGTACTATAACAGCGGCTTTGGTGCAGACACTTGGGTTCGTATCTCAGTGTCCGAGAAGGGGTCTGATGAGAAGCTGGGCACTTCGAAACATGTCATCCCATACCATCGCTGTGCATAACGTTGTAAATTTTCCTCTAATATCAATTAATAATTTCATTTAGTTTAATTTTTTTGTATTTTTTTTTTGTTTTTTATTTTATTTTATTTTATTTTATTTTGTTTTATTTAATTTAATGTAATTTAATTTTATTTTATTTTATTAAATTTTTTTTTTTTCTAAGTTAAAAATCTTCGCACACTTACTTGGTTTATGCGGCAACACCTCGGTTTCTGTTGAAGCGGCTTTACGTTCAATCGCTGACGCCGTGGTTCGATCAAACATTAGTTGAGTGTTGATTTTCAGTTTCGTTGGGGTCAAAGTTGTAGTTGAAGTAGTTGACCGTTTCGTGGTAGTTGTTGTTTTCATAGTTGTGGTGGCTTTTGAAGATTTTGTTGTTGGCAATGCACGTTTTGTAGTCGGGTTATATGTTGTTGTTGGTGTTATACGTCTTGTTGTGGTTGTAGTGGGCTTACGTGTTGTTGTAATTGTTGTTGTTGTCGTCCTTGTCGTCGCTGTCGTCGTTGACGTTACCGTTGTTGGTATGCGTGTACTCTGTGTGGTTGCTGCGGTAGATGTGCTAGGTGGAGCTGTGGGTTTAACGGTTCTTGTTGTTGTAATTGTTTTAGTTGTAGGTTTAAGCGTTGTTGTTGAATTTTGAGCGCTTCGTACCGAAGGTTGTCTTGTCGTAGTTATTGTTGTTGTATTCGGTAAAGTTGCTGTTGTAGCTGGTGTGTTTGTTGTGGATAACGCTTCATCGTTGGGAGAATCTGAAAGTAATTGATCACAATAAAGCTCTTTCCTAACTTGATGATGATCTATGAACTTACCGAGACAAACTTTGATATAATCTGGACAGCACTCATCCACTTCCATGCATTTCTCGTCGCAGCTGCATAGTTCCAGAAAAGTGTTATCAGACTGGCGCATAATGCCGGTGCTGGACTCTTTCATGCAGCGGTTCACACATGATCGAGTATCGTAGATGAGAAAATTCTCTATAGATGAAATTTAATGAGTAATTAGTGAGATGAGTTATTAATAACAGAGGGATGGATGAACAAACTAAAATTTGAGGATGGACGTTTTGACAGAAGAATAGATAAATGAGGCGTATGTTGCGACAATATGTAAAGAAGTCTGTTGCTATAATATTTGACCAGAGGACTCAAATCGGGCACACATCCTTGATGGGTGAGAATTTGTATTAAAATACACTCATGGAGTCTAGCAGGCGTATTCATATACGAGGTGTGTTAAAAAAATATCGCGAATTTTGTGTTTTTTCAAAAATTATTTATTTATTCATGAATATCTATTTTGTCCCCTTCAAAGTAATCCCCATGAGATATTATACACTTGTGCCAACGGTTTTTCCAATCTTCGAAGCACTTCAAAAAATCATTTTTTTGTATCTTGTTCAGCTCCTCCTTCGATGCCGTCTTTCTCTCGTCAAGAGAAGCGTAACGTCGTCCTTTCATGGGCCCCTTCAGTTTAGGGAACAAGAAAAAATCACAGGGGGCCAGATCTGGGGAATACGGTGGCTGCGGCATCATTAGTGTGTTGTTTTTGGCCAAAAAGTCGCATTTTTGTTCTTCCACAAATCCGGGCGTTTCTGGAGGATTGCTTCGCGCAAATTGCGCATAACTTGCAGGTAATATTCCTTATTGACCGTTCTTCCCTGTGGCAAGAACTCATGATGCACCACGCCCCTGCAATCGAAGAAAACTGTCAGCAAAACTTTCACATTCGACCGAACTTGGCGCGCTTTTTTCGGTCTTGGTTCGTGCGGCAGCTTCCATTGAGATGATTGAGCTTTGGTTTCCACGTCATAACCATAAACCCACGATTCGTCACCAGTTATGACCCTCTGGAGCAAATTTGGGTCGTCGCGGACAGAGTTTAACATCTCATTAGCAATGTTCATGCGATGCTGTTTTTGGTCACAATTGAGCAATTTTGGTATGAATTTCGCGTAAAAATCGAAGACGATCCAAAACACGTGCAAGCAAAGCAGCTGTCAACAATTAACTGCACATTCAAAATGGCCGAGCTTGTCGGCATAAGTGAGAAACATGAGTACCAACATAACGCCACAAAAAATTCGAAATTCGAATATACGTAACCAGCGAAAATTCAAAATTCGCGATACTTTTTGAACACACCTCGTACAGGGTGTTATTCAGATATTCCTGGTCGAACTTCCTAGTTTATCCATCCGTGCCTACTTAAATATGTCAAACAAAGATCACAAATGTCCATTGCTTTTCTTTAAAAACGCTAAACACACTTACAACTTCGTAAGGAAACAATTGATGTTTAGTTAGACAAACGAACCGATACGAAAATTATGAAGACTCACCTGCTGTTGTCGTGTCATACTCGGCTGAATCATCAGGCTCTTCGCTATGACCTTCTAAAAACTTACATTCTGTTCCGGTCAAAATCTTCACATCGTCGATGGCTATATCGCTCAAGTGGTTCTTGGCGCCATCTGCAACAAAAACGATTTGGAAGTCATCTTCCATTTCTTCGATGTTGAAATGCCCTTCGTTCCAAATGCTATTTTGATTGCCCGATTTGGTAAATTTTACAAAGCTAAGAGAGAAAAAAAACGAAGCCTTAAAAAACGCTGCATAACTAAATACGCAAAGCTCACCTTTCTCTCTTTTCGGTGACATCCGTTAGCATCTTCGATACCGGCTTAACATAAACATTCAAATTACCCACGCCAGCTCCATACATAAAATAGTAAAACTGAAAACAACATGCCGTCTTCAAGCTTATTTCGCGTTTATAAATGGGTGACGAGAGTGCGGTTGGTGTTGTTGTGAGTCCAAAGCTTTCCATTAACATATAGTGACCACCACTCTCCTTCATTGTAGTGTGATCATGACGAGGACCTGTACGGAATGAGGAGAGCAGATTCGCCGCCATAACGCGTCTCCATTTGAAACCTTCGGATACGTCCGCCACCCAACCACAGATGTCAGCAGTTTCGAAATCGCATTCATGACTCACTTTACCAGAATGTACTGTTAGAATAAATGGAAGGTAAGATAACAGGTGTTTGCGCGTGATATAAAAAAGTTGCAGCTAGAAAGTAGTATACTGCGTAGATGTATACCATCAAAAATAAAAATAAAAGCATTTCTCGACTACGGTAAATATAGAAGAGATGGCTTAGTAAACAGACCAAGCTGTTTAAGCGACATAAGCTGTAGTCATTTCTTTCGTTTATTTCATTTGGATTGCATGCAATTCGCAATCAGCTTATGAAATATTCCAAAGGTATAGTTTATGCTTTGCAATCCCAAATCGGGGTTTTTCACAACGATAATGAGGTAGCCAATCCCGCGCAATGCCTCAGAGCTAACAGTGCTCGCCCCCAATTAATACATACAAGGTGTAAAGGTGCCTCGCACTCCCCGTTCTATATAGAACAAATAATTATAATACAAACAAATAATATTAATCAAGGGTTGTCCCCTATGCAACCTGTGCTCCGCACACCCCGTTCTGCTCTCTGAACAAATAATAAAATAATATACAATAAATTAACTTAAAAAAAACTACTCGCCCTCCATAAAGCTTAGAAACAAGCAAATAAACTTCATAACATCGGGAAAATGGTCATGGTTCAACATTTTAAGAGAGGGTCAATCATTATTACTGGTAGAAGTAGCTCAAATATTCCTAAAGGTGTATCGGTATTCTAAGTTGAATACTAGCGGAGAAAATATTTTCGGTGCTGAAGATGCACCAACGCCTTTCTCCAGACACTGTTATAACCACGCACCAAATAGAAGAAACGCCTAAGAGCACTTTACCAATTCTACTACATAATTTTAGTTCGATATATAGTCCAAGTCTATCGGCTAGGACACATACTTTATGCTGCAGCAGCATCTTGGGAACAAATTTCTAAATATTGTAACGAAGTGCCACTGTTCACTCATATCATTCCATATTTCTCCTTTACGAAGTATCAAAGTCTCTCTCTCTCTCCTAGTTTATCCCGAAATTATCGCTTGCCAGCAATCAACAGAGCTTTTAAAGAACGCATCTCCCACCCCCGAAACGCAACACACACAGAAGCAAAAATTTTATTCATGTTTTTGACAGAGCGAATAAAATTATATTCCGGGAAGGGTAGACAGATTCCAGCAAATATTTTTCAACTCCCGTTCGTCGCACGCAGGATTATAGTCCACAACTTCGATCTGGACACTGTAACAGACTGAAATCTTACTCAATCAGATGCGATCATGACAGTGCTAAAGAATGTCCGATATGTGGAGCTGAAGATAGGTCTGTACAAGCTCACCTAAAGAGATTTATCTCAGTACATTCTCGCTTTGGTTCATCTCATTAAAATTTTATAGTTCCTGGGATAAGGTTTAGATGGGTTTGACGACAATTTATTAGGTGGCATGACGGCTCATTGACGTTATCACTTTTGGAGAAATTATTTACAATTTACAAAGTTGTCCTCCTGTGAGATTATCTAATCTATAGCAGCACTTGTTAAATGTAACAAACTTCAGGATCCGTGAAGTGGAACACCTGACCCACTTTGTCATGAGTTCATTTTACGGCTTGTTGGCTTGAGCGGTAGAGACATATAGAACCAGGTCATTTTAGTGTTCTAACTCACTTACTCATCTTTTTTACAAAAACTATAAATACTAGACAATGACGGAAAATTTTCCAATCCACCATGTCCGAACAACAAAACAAAATGATTAAAAAAAGTTGTCTATAGCACGATATCTACGTCCTCAAATGAAAACCACATGTCTGAAGTATCAGGTTCATGAGTTTCGAAGTCATTCTAATAATTAGTTGGAACGTAAGTAAGAAGGTTTCTTCCAAATTATTTTCGAGGTCGATGTTGCAATTTCAAAGCATCAATTCCAGGAGAGATCAGTTTAAATTAATAGTGGGACTATTTTCGACTCTCTCTCTCTATGGCGCGATATACAACAGGTATATCATCATAAACCTCCTAAGAGATTTTTGCGCCAAGCTTCTCTTCCAATTTGTGGTGTGCCGATTTGAATTTTCCCTACAAATTGGTGGGACCTACAGTTTTTTGCCGACTCCGAACGGCTCTACAAAGGACACGAATTTTTGCTGAGAAGCCTGTCATGGCAGAAATACACTCGGAGAGTTTGCCAAACCACTGCCGAGGGGCGACCCCGTTTTGAAAAACTTTTTCAAATCACTTTTGATGTTACCTGTACCAGGGCTCGAACCATGGACCTTCGGTGTGGTAGGCCGGCAACACTACCTTCACACCACGGCGGCCGCCGACTAATATTCGAATAAATACCAAAAATATTTTTTACTAAAATAAAAATATTCGTTTCAAAATATTCGAATAGTTGTATTGAAATTCGAGAGATTTCGGAAGCGAATAAAACTATAAATTATTCTAATAAATATTATTCGAATTTTTTATAGCCTTCGAATAAATGGATTTTTATTCGAATAGTCCCATGTCTACTTTAAATTCATTTTACCTCGACAACTACCCAATGAACGATCCCAATCCGTGCCATTACAATATGCATAACGATTACCAGCTAAATCATAGCCCTCTGAGCAATACATTCCAGTACGTAACGAAGTTATTGGTTGTATTCTGCCATGCTCAGGATTTACCGTTGGAAGAGTGCAGCCTGGTTCTGCAAAAAAAAAATCAGTAGGTTGCCACAAACAAAAGTCACTGTCTTAACTCACTTGCACACACCGGTCGATCGCCACTCCATTTACCGCGTATACACTGTGTACGCCTCTGACCGATTAACGTAAAGCCCATATTACAATTATGTTCTAGAACTAGATTGCGTCGTTTCGATACCGAGTAACCATTTTGTAGCGGTTCAGGATCATCACATTGTGTACGCGAACGAGATGAAGATCTGCCACTCACATAGTTCATATATTGGATTAGAAGTAAACAAAATAGGAAGAGCTGTTTGTAAGATGTATAGCTTTCGATGTGTGGAATTTGTGTCATTTTGCTAAAATCTTTCTCTGACCTTTTTGTAGTTTGTTTTTATGTATTTTTAATTCTTCCAGAAAATTACTAAATCTAAATTTAGTAGTTAACTTGCAGCATTCGCAACTGGTACTGATCGGCGGTCTTGTATGTGTAGTAAAACTGGCGGTAAGGCGGGATATTGATATAAGTACAAGACTTATATGTATTGTGCGTTAGGGTGGACCATATATTAGTAGTTCTTCAAAATTTGCTGATCGAATAAATAAACTTTTCAAGCAAACAAGGAGCCATAATCATGAGGAAACTATGACACTTGGCAACAAAGCAACAGTAAACAGGAAGATTATCTGACTGTGTAAAGAAGGACTATCAAAGAAACTCCCTAAGAGGCGCTCGCATCCACTATCAACTTTCGCAAGCTGAATTATAATATAGGCTCAATGACCGAGCATTGCAGATGAGGACTGTAAACTGGAAGGGCGCCTCGCGTCACTCTTACCAAACTTGCATGAGTGTAGCGAATCGTCCCCTCGGTTGCGCTGTGCAACAAACTCACCTAAGCCAAGAACTCCTCGGTTCTACCTTTTTCAAACAGCATTTTTTTACTATGGTTGACCTTTTCTATATTACCAACGGTTCCAAATGTATAATATGTCTT
Organism: Merzomyia westermanni; assembly: GCA_949987695.1. Taxonomy (NCBI): domain Eukaryota; kingdom Metazoa; phylum Arthropoda; class Insecta; order Diptera; family Tephritidae; genus Merzomyia; species Merzomyia westermanni. The sequence continues at coordinate 32,189,402 of OX465289.1, read as the reverse complement.
ATGGAACCATCTTTAGTCATCCCTTGCCTGTATTGGTTCGGATGAAAATTGTTTATCCATTGCGCTTACGTGAATGGAAAGAATCAAATTGAGAATATTAACAACACCCTAATGTACACAAATATGAACATACAAGTACATATACTTAAAGGCACAGCATACCAACACATTTGATTTTGCGCCTCGTTGTGCCATTCCAGTGATAAGCAATAAAACAATTGCTCAGAAGACTCAGATAAATGTTAAAATTTGAAATGCATTTATTTAAAGAAAAAATGTATGAAAATATCTGATAAATGAAAAAATCCCCTAAGTGCCGTTGCTTATTGTTCGCTTATATATACAAAAAAGTTATTTGACCACGCAGGGGCGCATACAGGTCTGTTGTTGAGGGGGAGGACGATCATGGCCGAAAGCTCAAAATCCAAATTGCCATGAAAGTCACTAATATAAATGAATGATTAATTTCAGAACACAATTTTGACATAATTACGAATAAACTTAACGAATTTATCTTTAAGCACTCAAATTAGCTCAACTAATTGAAAGGCTTCGAACAAAAAGCAATCAAGAAATGATTTTATACAGCTCAAAGGTAGAAACTAGTTGTTGTTGTTGTTGTTGTTGTTGTTGTTGTTGTTGTTGTTGTAACGACAAAAACACTCCCCGAAGGTTTTGGGGAGTGCTGTCGAGCTGACAGTCCTTGGCCGGATATGAATCCGGTACGCTCCGGTACTCCCTTGCGGTACTGCCCGACTGTCGTGGTAGAGATTTATGACCAGTGGAACCTTCTAGGTCATGTCACCCCTCCTTCCGTAAGGAAGCAGAGATGGGTAATGAGAGGTGAGAGGCATCATATCCGTAGGTCAACCATCGAGTTTCACGTCATTTGTGCATATTAGTCGCCTCTTACGACCGGTATGCCTACCTCGGGCATATTCTAAGCCCCTAACCCGCAGGGGTTGTAGAAACTAGTACTTTCTGATAAGCGCGTTTCACTTGTGTCTTTTAACTAAGTGGAGTTATCTTAAATCTATATTTATTGGAGCAATGAAAAAAAAGAAAAAAGAGATGAACAATAATGTTTATTAAAATTAAGTACATTGCAATCTATTCGTCGACAGATTAAATATGTAGTTTTGTTGCAAAGATGTGTGTGTAATATTGTGTATTTATTATGATATATATACTATACTTCCTTACTTTAAGAAAATATACTGATTATACATTTACAGTTTACGGTAGCCAAGAAGACAAAATAAGATGAGAAATATTTCCTTCGATCTCAATTTTATGGAAATCTAAAAAAAATGCATTTGAATTTCAGGCAAATTAAGCACGTACAATATTTCTTCAGGTCTGAGGGGGACAATCGCCCCCCATGCCCTCACCTGTATCTGCTACTGTGACCACACCAGTGGCGTATACAGGTCACTTGAAATACGGAGGCACCTTTCACTTCTCAATTTCAAGCTAATGCTTTTCCTTCAAGACGCTGTGAAATTCAAACTGCATTTTGTGGAGCAGATAAGCTTCTGAATTACCTTAGAAAGTTCGGTGTGCTAAAATTTAATCGCTCGCAGGATAGTTCGGATCGTAATAGAAAGTGCTTGTAATTAAAAGCGCCAGACTAAACTCTTAAAAAGTAGTAATGGCCCTTAATACCACAAAAGATTCAACAGTAGCTCTGCTTGAGCAGGAAGTTTCTATTATTCTCTATTATTCTCAAAGCTAATTATTCCTCCAGTCATACATTCACTTTTATGCAAGTTTCCAGTGCAGTGTTTCCGTTAAACTGACAAAAATATAAGCAAGCCAGAAAAATAAGTAGCTTTATTTGAGAAATTCACAGTAGTTGCGAGGTAATTTCTGCCACTAATGGTGATTTTAAAAGTATTTATATTTTAAGTAGCATTGTCGGTATTGAGAACGTTCTGTGACTAGTAAGCTAACCTTAAAGTTTTCAGAACTTGAAAGTGACAAATGACTATGTCGACGACTAACCAAGGTTACGTAAATGCAACTTTAAAGTTGTAGTTACTTTTAAGTAGCTGCAATATTTATCCTGACTTTTTTGGGGTCTTCATTGTCTTTTTAAAGTTATAGAATTTATAAGTGATATTCAATAGTGATGATAAGGTATCCGTTACCTGTAGTGCTAGACTTTATTATCAATGGATACTGCAAAATGCGAATGAGAGCACAAAGGATACGTGATGTCTTACTGCTCAGTCAACTCTCGAATTTCGCTCCCAGTAAGAAGAAATTTCACTAAAACCACTACAAATTTTTATTTCGAAATCATTGCAGATTATATATTTATTTATTATCCAACTCTATACACGTAACCTTCGTCGATTCGACGAATACGCTATTCAACATTTTCTGTCTCTTTTTAAGACTGCCTTTCTAAAAGACTTAAAAATATTAGATGTATATTGGAACGATTTTTCGTCATGCCTTGCCAATTTTGGTTTTGTAACAAACCGGTTTCGGCGATCCGCCATCTTCAGTGTATGTTTTCGTTTCGAACGAAACCGGTTTGTAACAAAACAAAAATTTACAAGGGATGAAGAAAAATCGTTTCAATATACATCTAATATTCACCCTGTCGGAAAAACAGAAAATCAACACACTTAAAAATATATATCGCATTGCATGCAATAAATGAAACCAAAAATCGACGAATGGTTAGGTTTTATAGGGAGTGAGCGAAGGTTAGCTTTCTAGGGTTAAACGAACCATTTTTGAAACAATTTTTTTGGATGTAGCTTAAGGTTGACAAAAAACCTTTATTTCAACCAGATCCTTTAACAATATTTGCACATAAGCATTCGATTAAGGATGTGTAAGTAAACAAATGGTATTCAAGCCAGTCAGCACGTCACATAATTTCCTTGATCAGCACCTTTAGTATCGAACTTATTGCTGACTCTGTCGCTAGAAATGTGTATACACTGATAACCAATCAATAAACTAATAAAAAAAAATTTTTTTCTACTGTTGTATAATAAAACCCGCTAAATTTAGTTGCAAAGCCACTGCAATACTGGAGCAAATATAAACATGTATCCTATAGGACCATGCGGTGGCATTGGAAATATGTAAGATAAAAGTTGTGGTATTCATAAGCTTGCCACGACCTTAAAGTGCCGCTATAGGGACAGTTAGCACTTTGTAGTATGTTGAATATCCTAGAGGAACGTCGCTAACCACACCGCTCTGCTGGCAAGAATAAGTTCAACAAAAATAAAGGGTGTTTTTTTTATGGGTATAGAACTTCGAATTGAAATAAAACACAAGAAAATCGTTTTAAGGTCCATCAATTTGGCTTTATTGGAAGGATAATTTTATGCCATTAATGTTTAAATATGATTTTGGGCATGTGGCCGCCGCGGCTGACTCGAATAAAGCCAATTCTACAGGTCCAATTTTCAGCCACTTTTTCGAGCATATGGGGCCGTATGTCGGCAATAACGCCACGAATGTTGGCTTCCAATTCCCCTAACGTTTCTGGTTTGTTGGTGTAGACGAGCGACTTCACATATCCCCAAAGAAAATAATCCAATGGTGTCAAATCACACGACCTTGGTGGCCAATTGACAGGTCCATTCCGCGAAATTATGCGCTCATCGAATGTTTCCTTCAATAAATCGATTGTGACGTGCGCTGTGTGGCATGTAGCGCCGTCTTGTTGGAACCACAACTCATCCACATTCATGCCATCCAATTCGGGAACAAAATAGTCGGTTATCATGGCTCTATACCGGTCTTCATTAACGGTAGCTGCCTCTCCAGCATTATTGCGGAAGAAGTATGGCCCAATGACTCCACCAGCCCATAGAGCACACCAAACAGTCAGTTTTTGTGGATGTAATGGCGTTTCAAGGGTCTCATGTGGATTCTCTTCACTCCAAATGCGGCAATTTTGCTTGTTGACGTAGCCATTCAACCAAAAATGAGCCTCATCACTGAACAAAATTTTGCGATGAAAATCAGCATCGAAATCAATCTCATTTTCGGCCCATACACCAAAATCACGACGCATTGCATGGTCTCGCGGCTTTAATTCTTGCACAAGCTGGATCTTGTAAGGTCGCAAGTCAAGATCTTTGCGCAAAATCTTCCATAAAGTTGATGGACAAAGCTCCAATTGCTGTGCACGGTGGCGAATCGATTCATTCGGGTCCTCTTCAACACTTTGCTCTACAGCGGCAATTGTTTCTTCGGTGCGCACTGTTCGACGTCTCTGCGGATGCGTATTATCACATAGAGTAAACGTGGTGCGAAAACGATCCATGGTTAACCGAATTAATTGCTCTGATGGACCATTATGTCGACCATAAAATGGACGGAGCTCACGGTAAACTTCGCGAACTGAACCATTATTTTCGAAATAAATTTACACGATTTGCAAGCGTTGTTCTTTTGTCAACCTGTTCATGATGAAATGGCAAACCAAACTGAACATAAATGACATTAGAGTTGCCAGATTTGACCACAAAATGCCAGTTTTATCTCTATTCGAAAAACAAACCTGTAAAAAAAACACCCTTTATAATAATGGGGTCTATCAGCTATTTCGATGGAACCGCCGGCCGGAAATAATTGTATTAGAGTTTTGTGATCTCTATCGACTTTATCAAAATTCACTTGCAAATTCCAATTAAATCGATTGGATTCTCTCATGATCTATTACATTTCACCCGTCGGCAGCTCCGTCGGAATAGCTGATAGACCCAATATAATATAATATTTTTAGTATGAGTAATTGATTTTGTATGGAATGCATGGACAAATTTTTAAATATTTTATTGAAGTGAGGTGGCAATAAATGAAGATATTATTTTTATGGTAGGTGGTAACAAATAGATTTAAAAACTAGGGACCATGCAATATTTTCTGATATGTAAAAAATTTGTGACACATCAGCGTAAATGTATATAATGAAAAAAAAACGAATTTTTCGATTTCCGCCAAATTTTTAAAAATTGTAAAAAATAATTGTGGCAAGAAATAATTTTTTCTTATATCAAGTAATGTTTTCTGAACCTTGCTCTACAAATAAGCTGATAATCAAATCATGGATGTGCACCAAGAGCACGGGGGTCTTGTTCAAATTATACCTATTGTGGGGTCCAAAAACATTTTTTCAGGAAGGCGACATGATAAGAAATTTTTGACCACGAATTCGTGCTCAGCATAAAAAGTCCTTAAGAAATAATTTTGATTCCTTTTTTTTTTCATTAAAAATACAGGGTCCTGTAACTAGTGCCCCGAATACGAATTATTAATTTTATTTAATAGTAGTTTTGCAGTATTTTTTAAAAAGTGTGACTTTTGTCAATTAATGTGAGTAATAGAAACTGTCTACACCACAAACATACAAAAGCTATTCTAGAAAAGAATTTTTGGCCAAATGAATTCTTTTGGAGCTCCAAAAGGGTTAATGTGAGATATTTCTCGAAAACGAGCGGCTGCGATTTTACTGAAAACTTAGTTCGATATTTGGGATGGTACCGGACAACACCTCATTCACACTTTTTGTACCCATTTTTGTTCAACTTATTCTTGCAAAGAAAAAATTACTGCAATTTTGTTACTAAAGCTCACATCTGAGTATAGCATATTCGATTAGACGCGAACTAAGGCTATCTTACTTGTTTATTTTTATTTATTTATCGATTATATGGAAGCTATATGTTATGTTCGTCCGATCTGGCTGATTTTCACTAGTCACATTGCGTATGTAATATGAACACACAAAACAAGAAAATAATTCAAACCTTGTCGCTGAAGCACGCAGCTCAGTATATAAAGTTTGGTTACAATTGTACTTAAAACTTCCTTTACTTTTTTTTTTATTGAACAAGTCCATTGTTCGACTTTTACTGTCAAGTTCTATAGCCTTTATATTTAAAAACTTTTTTTTTCAAACTTGACAAACATATTTGCGCTAGGTCCCTATGCGTACGACTTGCCTGGTGTTTAACACGCTCGCATTCCCAAGAATGCAATCACAATTTTCGGAACTTTATAAAAAACGCTTTAGTGGCATTTCAGAACTTTCACTAACCACACGCAAATATTTACACAGTAAGGCTTAGCGACAGAAAAAAATCGTATGGCCTAACGGAGAGGCATAGCGTCGTCCGAAGTTGGGAAAGAAATGGCGAGTTGGAACCGATGTTCGGTAAAGTAACTAATACGAGGGTTTACCGTTAAATAACAGCACTTGACAACTTAAAGAGGCTGGAAACATGTTATCATATGGCAATTAGCCATCTAGATGATTTTAGTCTTGTCCAACAAATCGCAGTGCTTATTAAGAAAAAATGGTCCACCGTAATGGTTTACTCTCCGTTTCCCTGCTGTCAGAAGGGCATTCCCGGACTGCCCTTGACGATATGCAGCTAGGCTGTTCGAGTAAATATTCAATTCTCTAACTAGAGTAGCACTGGATAGCATCCTATTTACTGCATCGTTGATTATGGAAAATATTACACTGACCTATACAAAAACTCCCCCTCCAGCATTAACTACCGGAAGCAAGTTCATCGGCTCACGTATCTACACCAAATGAGTAATTTGACTTATTACTTGCTAGAGGTACCTCCTGTGTTATTTAAAAGTAATTACTATGCATTAATACATTGAATTGATTCCAAAGACTATGGTAATTTGGTCTAAATTATTTCATTAATTCAATAGTGGCATAAGTTTTATCTGAAAAAAAATAGGGTATCTTAAAATAAATAACTTTCAAGTCGCTTTCACCAAAAGCACAACTACAAAGTAATTAATACTTGTTCCGGAAACTAAAAATATTTAACTTTATACAAAGAACAAAATGTCTCTATTGCACCACTTTAAAGTCTTGGCAAAGTAATAACTAAAACAAATTTCAAGTTTAGGTAGCTGCAACTTCAAAGTTACATACAAGTAACATGACTTAGTCGAAGCTATCGTCGTTTGTTACTTTCAAGTTTTGAAAACTTTATGGTCGGCTTACTAGTGACCACGACGTTCTCAATACTGGTAACTCAACTTAGTTTCAAGGTAACCTTTATTGATAGAAACTACCTGTTAAATAAAGTTACTTAGTCATCAAAGTAGCAGTGACGTAATCGTTGCACGCCAAAGGTCCCCGTCTCCATTATTATTGCTTTAGTGCTAGTTGGGATATGTTCACTACGTGCCCATGAGTGGTGACAAAGGACTTTCAAATCACAAAATTAGTCGAAACTGCTTTCCCTCTACCAAATGAGCTAGTTAGAACTCGAATTCATATTCGCATTTACCTCTGTTCCACCTATCCCCGTGTGAATATCGATTGCCGTATGTGTCATTGTGTTAAAAAATTTGTATTTTCTGCTGCAATCTAACTACGACATTTATTGGTCGCCCCTTGTTTGTATGAATGCATTTAAATTTTTATGTGCGAATAAATCTAAATACAAGTATTTAGAAAATCTACGCAATCACCCCCTCGAAAACCCACCGAATTGGTGAAGCACTGGCACATCGCTGAATTGAGCAAAGCAGCACCACGCTGTGTGCAGATATCCGGCTACGATAAGAAATTCCGAATAATATAAATATGACACATGTATTTGAAACAGTAGCGGTCTCAGATTTTCGGACAAAACGCAAAGCCCGCCCTAAACGACAATGGACTAACAAACAAATAAAAATCATAAGTTGAAATCAAACGAAAAATAGTGAAATACAAAAGGGGGAAATTATGTGTACGCTGAACTAATAAATTTTGCCTATGTGTGTGTAAGTTCGTGCAGCTGTAGGTAGGCACAAGTTCACGTGCGGTTGGCTTGCTCAATGTCAATTAAATTGCAAACAACAAATTACGAATTCGAAAATAGCTCAACCGTCATCGGATTCATTCAAAGTAGAACGCCTGAAACTTCCAAGAGGCTAGGCATGGAGTTCAGCCTTCAAAGCTAAAAAACGTTGAAAGTAATTGCCGTGCAGGCTTTCACTCTCACTGTCAACACTCATCGGCACACACACAGAGATGGTCGGCTGTGCATCCTTCATTCATTCATTGATGTATGGATGAGTGTTGCAGTGCGCTTTGTTACGGTCACGTGCTGCCATTAGCATCAACGGTGATGATGGAGAATTATACATGGCGCGTGGCAAGGCAACCGACAGTTAGTTACCACAGCAACCAGTCGATAGATCTCCCCAAGCTGCACCACTCGACTCGAAGTACAATATTGAACGATACCATTGTATCGACTTCGAAAATTTATGTGATACCCAGTAGTGCTAACACTAACTTTCACACTAGTTTCTCTCTATGGCGCGATATACAACAGGTATATCATCATAAACCTCCTAAGAGATTTTTGCGCCAAGCTTCTCTTCCAATTTGTGGTGTGCCGATTTTGAATTTTTCCCTACAAATTGGTGGGGCCTACAGTTTTTTGCCGACTCCGAACGGCATCTACAAAGGAGACGAATTTTTGCTGAGAAGCCTGTCATGGCAGAAATACACTCGGAGAGTTTGCCAAACCACTGCCGAGGGGCGATCCCGTTTTTGAAAAACTTTTTTCAAATCACTTTTGATGTTACCTGTACCAGGGCTCGAACCATGGACCTTCGGTGTGGTAGGCCGGCAACACTACCTTCACACCACGGCGGCCGCCACACACTAGTTCACACTAGTTTACTTTACATATTAAAAGGCATAAAAGTAATATGCTGTCCGAAAGGTTTAAGGTTTGAAAATTTTTCCAAAAACGGCATGGCCCCTCTGCTTGCATTTCTGCTATGAAGAAATTGCGTGAACCCTGCAACTCTGGTAAATTTCTTGTTGCAAGTTCGGTCCATAGCTACTAGAACTCGACCTATCCCTAACCAGTTTTGGTCCATCCTTGTACCACGGCTATTAAATAGGGTCAGTATATCGATTTCCCCTTTCCCTGAATTATGATGGTGACGGAGGTTTTTATTGCTGTTAGAGAACGATATTGATCACCGATGGATGAAGCTGAGGCACACGTTGGGCTCTAAATTAGCGAAGCTTACAATCCTAAATGTGTAGAGTTCTCGATTCAGCGATGTGCCTCTACCCGTCCTAGTACAACGTATACTTAAGTTGATAACCTGCTAGATGCGTAGGTTAACACACGTTGTAAATCATGTAGGATACCCAGACTACCTTTGCATTTAAGGTAAACCTTAATACTTCACAACAAAAAAATTTAAATATAACTCCGGTAGGTGGTAAGGTTATCCTTAGATACAGTATATCATACGTTGCTCTTCGAGGATGCTGAAGTTTAAAAACAGATTGTGAGCTATTTAAGTGGTCAAGAATTTTATGTGGCAATTCAATGGGGTTCTAAAGGATGAAGTGCTTTTCATCTATGTATCGAAGATCTCTCTACAACCAGAAGGAATTCGAGTGGTCCGATATTTTTTTCCCGCGTATTCTCGGGAGCCTTTTTGTCAACTCAGCATTGCTGGCATTCTCGCATTTTCACACTTGGATGGAGGTTTGTCTATGGTGTGAAGGTACACATCCTTATTGCCATCATTAAGAAGTTCAAGTTTTGCCTAAAGCGTTTGACTGCAACATTGTGACAAACGCTACGGTCCGGACATACTTGGAAGAAGAACTAGGGGGCCTTGGTGGTAATTTACAATGCGATCGGTTGGCCGCTCATTGTTCTCAAAATGTGTGGGCGTAAAGGATCATATTGAGCAAACAATGCCTGCTTTTCTCCTACTTTAGTGATCATGCCTGCCTACATAAGAACCGCAGGGTTGCTACACAAGCGTAAAATAAATAAAAGAAATACCCAACGCCACTAGTCATACAAAGGCCTTCAACAACTGCCATTGCAAGAGCCTTACCACATAACTGAACTCGATACCAGTAAATAATATACGACAAAACTATAACCTTGTGTGATGTGCAGCCATGAGTCGACGTAACGGCTTAGCAGAAGTTCTGCCGCTACGGCCACAAACGGTCATGGCAAAATCGAGTCAGCTCATCGCCCTGATAATTTCGGTATTCTTTTTAGTGGGTCTATCTCTTCTTCTTCTCATACTTACAAACATCGGACCAAAGTTATAATACCATTTCATGTGCATGGAAGCTATAACAACATAAAAGAGGTTATTGATAGTTCGGGTAGAATTTGTACTTGGCGAAAATGAAAAAAAATAAATAAATAAAAAATTCTTTGACATGTCAAGCTCTGAAGTGGGTTATATAAGCACAAAACTTGGTCTTCTAATAAACATATTTTAAAAAAAAAAAAATTTTAAAAAACGGTCCATTTATCTCTATCAAACTTTTGTTCACTGTATCTTGCTAATGGGTATATTATATTTTTCGATCTTCCCTGCTGAAGTTCGACTTTTATTCGCTTATAACTTACACTTGCCATCAACCATCTCCATCTGCATCAACATCAGTACAACCCTCGCTACTACCAACAAACCCGCCAACGTTTCACAAGGGAAGTGGCAATAAGAAGTTGTCAATATTGAGTGATTATCTCTGCGATTGCAAAAGTCGTCGTCGTTGTCGCAATGATTCACTATTAACCACTTCGGCTGAATGCACGTAGCTTAAGTTAGATGCCTGGACTGCTCTTGGTGGCTAGTTGGCTTGGCTGCCTTTCCTGTGTGCTTGCCATTTCATTAAAAATCAATGGGTAAACGCCAATCTACATCGACTCGATTCCTATTGGTGAAAAGTCGCAAACGTCTCTTTTCTATTGCACAGATTAAGTGTTGTTTTTGTATTTGGGAGGGTGTAGGAAATGTGGAAATCATTTAGTTATCATCATTCTATGTTAAGTGTCTTAGTATTAATATTGTTTTTGGTGTACTTCTACTTGTTTTCATAGATACCAACTTTTATAATTGATGGTATTTGTTATTTTTTTTTTTGTAGTTGTGCTTTGTAGTTGCACTCGATTGGGTTTCTAATGAAAAGCTCTTAAAGAGGAAGCTATTTCATATTGAAATGCTGTTGCGAAAGTATTTGAAAGCGCCGTAATTTTCTAAGTTATTGAGGTATTATTGCCAATTTGGGATTATTGTCCGCTGCGAACTAATTGGAAATCAAAGCTAAGATTGTAGTGAAAAATGTTGTTTAATTTCCTAGGTAATATTATTTTATTTTGTATTATTTTATTTTGTAGTAGGCATTTAAAAAAGTTTATTACAACATTAATGATAAGGATTTTTCGCAATAATAGGATTTTCCTATATGCGCTTGCGTAATGAGTCGTCGTTTCGTTTCGTCAACCTGCTGTATAAAATGGCGGTAAGAATAGTATTATTGCGTTTTATTGGAAGCGTTATCATTAGGTTGAGATCTGAACGAAATTCCGTGTTTTAGAAACTTCCAGTGTTCTGAGGTCCGGAATTAGGCGGAAGGCCTTGGAAAATTGTTAGGCAAAAAAGTATGGATTCTAAGAGATCGAGATGACGAATGGCTTCAGGGGACAGCCGAATTCTTGCAGGCGATTTATGGGGGAGGGATCAGTCTTTAAAATATCGCATATAAGGATATATCAAGCGTATTGTGCGAAATACTGAAGCCTACCGTGAATAGACTGATTGATAATAATGATAATAATGATAATAATGAGCTGTATGAGCTATATGCAGACACCGACATAATCCAACGAACTAAACCCAGGGGCTTCGTTGGTTAGGCCACGTAGTGAGAATGAGCGAAGATGCTCCAGCCCAGAAGGTATTCTTATCGGCAACCGCCAGTGGAAGCAGAGGAAGAGGGAGACCACCACTCCGATGGAAGGACCAAGTGGAGACCGATTTGCTTTGCCGTGGCGTTTTAAATTGGAGCCAGTTGGCAGAAAGGATAAACGACTGGCGAGCTATGTTGGACAGCTAAAATCGTTTAGACGGTTATGGGCCATTTAAAGAAAGAAAAAGAAACTTCATTATTTTCAAAGAAACCTTTTTTCCAAATTTACAGAATCACTTTATCGACTCTATTATCAGAGAGTGGAAGTGGTTATCAACCGATTTTGATAATTTTTACCAAAAATGCTTTTCGTTGTATGTGTAATATGTGCAAACCCCTTTTCAGGTTGTGGTTATCAAAACGTTAGAACAAACTTGCCATTTACTCTTACAACGGAGCTTTGAAAGAAACTTGGACTTACTAATGAACTATTTCTGGCAGAGATTGACATTGAAGAAAATATAAATAAGAGTTCATTATTGCCTAATAATATTTATAAGATTGACGTAATCCAAGTGGGCGGCGATTGCTCATATTCAAAAATTTTGCTAAGAAATTAATTGGATACCGCATTTTCAATCAACATAGCAAATTAAGTCATTATAGGATGTATTACACAGCGGCCACCGCATTGCATTTGCCTCGCATTTTAGCATTTAGCCTAAAATGCAAAATTTATTTTCGCATTTACCATACAAATTTTGTCACCTAAATGCTACTAAAAGCAAATTTATTTTTGCATTAGCATTATAAATGCTGAAATCGACCATGCACTCTTCGAAGAAAATCGCGAGTGGCAATATTGGCATTTTTTTCTTGGCATTCTCTCATTCTCTGTCATACGTAAACATTCAGCAAATTTATACTGATATTCAATTTGTAAGTTAGGTTGTGTGATATTGTTAAAATAAAACCACCTACAAGTTAATCTGATGTTTGCGAATGGAATCAATCGAAAGATTTTATAAAAATGTGCTTATTTTTGCACAAGTGCTGAAAATTTTCATATCCTGAAAAAATGTTTGTAAGCAAAAAAACATCGAACTTGCTAAAATTTGTACGCTTTTTCGAAACCAATGTCCGAAAATGCAAAATACTGCATTTTAAATTCAACATGAACAGCACATAATACTTATTGTCACAGGCTTTTGTAATAATATAATAAAGAATAATATAATAAAAGCTAAAATAGTTGCCGGCGAACAATCCGTCAAAGAAGTACATATACCGAAAATCGCACTTATCCAAGGGGCCGGTTCCATTTTCCCGGAGTGAAGCTAAATTCCTCAAAATCAGAGACGATCGGAACGTGGTATGGAATTAAGTGTTGGCTTAGGTTTCATATGTATTAAATATAAAAAGTTATGGATAGTGCTATCTTGAAAAATAAAGCAGAAATCAAAAAATGTGGGAAAAAAAATTAAATATATTTCTGTTATCACGTAAGCTCTGTTTGTAGGTCGTGTTCGATATGTTTTTAAAACCTCCCTGTAGGGAATTCTGTGGCCGACTACTATACTTTAAGTAGCCTTTTTGTGTATAACTATTTGTTGGTTTCAAAGTCATTCAGTGGTCAATCGAAAAATTGTATCTAAAATTTATTTAAACAGTTTTATATCAGATAAAAATACTTGCTAACTCAATTGTATTTCTTTATGTGTCACTTTTTTTTCATAAGATTAGGTTACAGTGGCTACTAGTGAACGGACTAGCACACATAGGCCCCGTAGGTCCCGTTCTGATACCACATGGATCTGACTGACCCCCTACTCAAACCATTTTGTGGATTTCGCGAAGCGCAGAATATCCTTTGGCTTAATTCTTCATAATTCGCCAAGATGATAAAAAATACCCGACCCCAGATATTTCAACCTAATGCCCCACAGCGCGGGACATTCACGTAGAAGATTCCTCACTGTTTCAGGCTCCTCCTCGTCTCTACAGCTTCTGCAGAAGTCATTATAGGGAATGCCCAACCTTTCCGCATGTCTGCCTAAGCCTATATGCCCTGTGAGAAGTCCCATAAGTAATAAGAGTTCCTCCCTTCTGAGTTTGAGTAAGTCTTCGGACCTACTCGCGATAATCTCTGGCCACACCAGTTTTGTATGATTGCAGGTACCTAGGTTATCCCATCCATCCCTTGCCTGTTTGAGGAATATATTCCTCGTTAAGAGCTTGCTGGCCGCGAGCGGCATGCCTTAACCCTTCCAGGACTGTGAAAGCGGAGCGGATGTTCCCCCTCTAGCCAGCTCGCCTGCCATCTCATTTCCTGGTATGCCACAGTGTCCAGGCACCCATACCAGGTGAATTGAGAGTTGCTTAGCCATCTCGTTGAGAGATCCGCGGCAGCTCTCCACAGCCCTGCAATTGCATGTGAAGGCCCCCAGCGCCATGAGGGCTGCTTGGCTGTCAGAGAAGATGTATACATCACCGCTATTGATGTTCACTGTCTTCAGTAATACTACAGCTGCCTGTATAGCGGCCCCTTCTGCCTGGAAAACACTACAATGATCAGGTAGTCGGAAGCCAAAGTTTAACCCCAGCTGAGCGGCGTAAACCCCACCGCTTACCTTGTCATCAAGTTTCGAACCATCTGTGTACAAATGGATTGACCCGTTGTCCTGAGGAGGACCTTTCTCCCAGAATTCCCTTTCAGTTATTCTGATATCAAATTTCTTCTCGAAACAGTACTTCGGTATACAATAGTCCGAAATATGCGCAGGGAGATTTTTAAGGATGGACGAGTGCCCTTCACCAAGGGCCCTCCATCCTGGTAAATTCCTAATTCGCAGTGCGAAGTACGCCGCATATAGTTTACCGCATATGTCAACCGGTAGAATGTTAAGGACTGCATTCAGTGCCTCTGCCGCTGTTGTGCGCAGCGCCCCACTAACACATATGAGCGCACTTCTCTGTATTTTTTGGATTACGATAATGTTGGAGCTCTTCCCCAGGCCCGTCCATCAGACCAGGACCCCACACAGAAGAATTGGTCTTACCACGGCAGTATAGAGCCAAAGTGTAACTTTGGGGGGCAACCCCCATCTTTGTCCTATGGCACCCCTACAAGAGTATAGGGTCACAAGAGCCTTTTTAGCGCGCTCCTGGATGTTCTCTTTCCATGAGAGCTTTTTCTCGATAATAACCCCCAGGTATTTTGCGGAATCACCCAATTTAAGGGTGGTATTGCCTAATGTCGGTAGCCGTAGCGACGGAATTTTGTATTTCCTAGTAAACAGTACCAGCTCTGTTTTGGCTGGGTTAACACCTAGACCTTTATTCCCAGTCCACTCTTCGACTAACCTTAGGTTTCTTTGCATGACATCACAAAGCGTTTGAGGATATTTACCACTCACAACCACCGCAAGGTCGTCTGCGTAAGCTATGACTTTAGACCCCCCCTCCACCGCCAAGGTTTCTAGCAATCCATTGACTGTAGCTACCCAAAGAAGAGGGGAGAGGATCCCACCTTGTGGCGTGCCTCTGTTGACGACTTTGTTCACCGACACCCCGGCTAGGTCAGCGTGCGCCCTCCTACTCGTCAGTTTTTGGTGCACGAAATACACAAGCCAAGGCTCGATACCCAAAGCCGTCAGGGCTGTCATGATCGCTTCCGGCGTGACGTTGTTAAAAGCCCCCTCAATATCCAGAAGGGCTATCAGTGTAAATTCCTTACTCGATAGGGATTTTTCTATATGCGTGACGATGTCATGTAACGCTGTGTGGATCTACCTTTCATGTATGCATGCTGCGATGGTACGACTTTGCTCTCTAGCTTATCTCTAACGTGAGGCTCAATTAACCTCTCCAGTACCTTAAGTTGAAAGGACGCCAGACTGATAGGTCTGAAGTCCTTTGGGCCAACATGAGATGTTCACCTGCCTTAGGTATAAAAATTACCCTGGAGTTTCTCCAACGGTTGGGGATATAATTGAAAGTAAGCACCCCCTTATAAATCGCTAGCAACCAAGGGATGCTCAGTTCTATTGATTGCTGAAGTTGTACGGGCGATATCCCATCTATACCCGGTGCTTTAAATGGCTTGAAAGACCCAATGGTCCATTCGATTCTTTTATGATTGAGGTACTTCCCTAGGTCATGCACACCATGACCCCTATAAGGTTGGTTCCTATGTATGGTCGCTTTCCGCTTCTGGAAAGTGGGTATTAAGGAGAAGTTGCAGAGTTTCCTCCTCCGTGTCTGTCCATGACCCATCTGGCCTTTTCAGATACCCCGGCGAGCTATGGGGTGATTTGGATAGAATCTTCCGTAGCCTCGAACCGTCAGAGACTGATTCCATGCTGCTGCAGAAATCTCTCCAGGAGGTTCTTTTTGATTTCCTGAGTTCCCTTTTGTACTCTCTAAGCTGTTCCTTGTACGCTTCCCATTTCACATCCTCCTTCGAGGCGTTTGCATTATTAAAAGCTTGTCTACCCAGCTTCCTGTATCTATCTAATTCGGGGTTCAACCAGGGTGGTTTTTGCTTACCCCTAGCCCTTTTAATAGGGCAGGCTTTATCTAAAGCTAATTGACAGGCGTTAGTGAACTTTACCACCAGTTCCTCAATTTCCTTAGTATCCTCCGGCGTTTCGGGGCTACAAGCTGAAAGGTACTTATCCAGTTCCTTATTATACAGTTGCCAGTCGGCATTCCTAAGGTTTCTATAGGGGGAGGAGATGGACGGTGCGCCTGCCAATTCAAAGCGGATGTAGCGGTGGTCGGAAAAGGAGTGCTCATCGTAAACCATCCAGTTTCTGACCATACCTTCCGCACTTCTTGAGCAGAGCGTAACGTCCAGCACCTTCCTTCTATTTTTCGTGACGAAAGTGGGCTCGCTGCCCCTATTACAAGATATTGTGAACTAGGATAAAATCAAATAGTGACTCACCTCTATCATTAGTATCGCTACTGCACCAAGCCGGGTGGTGTGCGTTAACATCGCCACCTACAAAAATGTGTCCTACTATTCTCTCGAAAGTACATCGTGCGCCATATACGTAGAGGCCAATGTACATACGGCTCCATTGACCTCTATTTGTATGGATGTAGTATCCTCATCACTAAATTGAGGGAGAAATAAAGTATGTACATTAGATTTAAGTAAAATGCAAGCTCTAGGTTTACCCCCTGGTGGCGCCACTTACCAGCGAATACCCTGCTACCTTCAGCCCGCATATTTTAAGCCCTACTATCCAGGGCTCCTGGATTAGGATGATATCTGCTGCTCCCTTTAATGCGAGGAGGAGCAGCAGCGCGGCCGACGCTGCTTTACTGTGATGGAGGTTTATCTGTAGAACCTGCATCAACACGGTTACTACGCTCCACCACAGTTATGTTGCCGCTGTCCTCATCGGACATTGGCTCATCCCTGTGTGCTCCTCACACCATCTCTTGAGGACAAGCGAAGAGGAGGAAGACCCCAATGAGGAGGTCGATGCAGATTCGTTTTTTTTTTGTCATTAGAATCAATAAATTTTCATTTCATATTTCGATTTCATTGAAAATTTGCATGCCTCAACATGGTTGTGGCTTAAGACATTGGTTTCTGACCAGGACATACACATGAACACACACTAACCATAATTAAATTAAATATTATATACAAATTAACTAATAAGTATAGGAATCAAAAGTACCAAAAATTGGCTTTTATTAAGCTGGCTACAAGTCAACATAGAAGTAGTCAGCTTTTAGTCAGCTGAAAAACCCCTCACTTTTTCGGTGCCATCGCCATGTAAAAGTAGTCAGCTAAAAGCAATGTAAAGTAGTTGAGGGGAAGGCAAAGCTAGCTGAAAAATAGTGAACTAATAGTCATCTTGTAGTTAACTGATTTCCCTACAGGGCTTGTTCTGAAAAGCTCCACTGCAGGCAGGTAAAGTAATACATGCAAACACCCAGAATAATTTTACTGATGAGTATCTAAAACAAACTAAATTGTATGGCAACCTAGGGAAAAGCCGAGTAAAGCTCGGTGGCCCAGGTATAGCTATGTTCAATATAATAGTAGTGAATTTAAAATGGGCATCGTTCGAAATGGAAGAAGCTGTAAGTTGAATAATTTTCATTTAAAATAGAGCGTATTCCATAACAAAAACCATATAAAAAGAAATTTCAAAGTTTACACAAAGTTCAGCAAAGTTAATTAAACTTTAAAAAATGGCCATCAAAATCTTAAATTTTTTTTTTGCAGAATTTTTAGAAAATTTTCGAATACGCAGTTTTATGGCGCATTAAATTTTAGCACAATAATGTCAACATCAAAATTTCCCCTGAATTTTAGAACTTTTTTTGTCAAGGATTTTGGGTATCGACCATCGTAATACTTCAGTTTTTAGGGTGGGTGGCAAAATTTTTATAGAGTTTATGTTTTATTAAAAATATAAAAAAGAAAAATTACGCTGTATTTTGAGGCAATTTTTAAATAAATAATTTATAAACGCAAACGTGAAAAAAAACTTCATACTATTTTTGTGATTTCCCTTTGTAATAGTGTCAAAGAGGACAACAGAACATTACATTTACAATTGTCGTAGCTCTTTAATGATTATGGATCTAACAGAAATTTTTCCGTTTCAACTATTATTTATTAAACAATAATAAATATTTTATTTTTTAATCAACTAAAAATGAAGTCCTATGCTAAACAAAAAAAAGTTTTCAACCGACCCTAATGTACATAGTTGATGCTCTCATTTCTTTCTTCGACCACACATTCTGGCACATTACGTTGTTTTGTCTATGCAACCGACACGTTATTCACTCGATTGTCTGTTTGTTCGCCAGCCGGCATGTCATGTTTTTGTCGCTATTATTTGTGCTTGCTGCCTTTGATTGATCGACACAACAAAGAAAACTCTGCAAAGGGTATGAAGTTGACACAAAACAAAAATAACAAAAAAAAAAAAAACAACGTCATCATTGCCGTTAGCAACATCAAGGACATCCAACTTGTATCAAATGACATTAGCTATTGCTTGCATTGGAAATGAGATTCCACCCAAACATTTGCGTCATCAAACAAACTTACAACCGAAGGTTGAAGATATGTTTGTAATTGTCGAAAGGATGCACCACAATTGTGCAACACTTTAGTAGCTATCGATAAAACCTAAAATTTTCTTTTAATTCATCGAATTCCATTCATTGCTGCTTTCTTTCTTTCCTCCTCTTCTCGTCTTCCTTTCTCCTCCTTGCATCTTCTGCATCTTTTGTTTTCTGTAACCATTGAACTTGTTACCGTGGTTGCTTAGTTGTCATCTTGTATGGATGTAGGAAACTATGATGAAATGACAGCCATTGTTTCATTGACATTGATTGACGCTTAAGGTAGAACTCCAGCCTTTCGAGCGTCTCAGACTTCACTTTGTTTTGTAGTTATATCACTTACACAGCTTAAAAACGAGGTGAAGTCTAGAAAGTATGAAATATCTGAAAAGCCCAGTCGTAGGTTAGTCGTATAGTTTAGGATTTGCAACCATTAAAACGTACATAAGCTATTAATTTTCTTAAGCACATGCTACTCTGAAAAGTTTTTTGCAGAGTTTTTTCTCGCATTTTTAGTATGATATCCAACATTTCCAACCGGTTGGAGTACCCTTTAGCTTTAAAGCGTAACTTAAGAGACAATTAGATCCTTTTCAGCAATAACTTCCACAAAGAGATTTCTAGGCAGCCTGCTAATGCATCCCAATGCTATCAGCCATTGTAGAGGGCAATTTCATTCTTGGTCGGAACATTAATATCAGTCTCATACTACTATTACATCTATGACGTTCTTGAAAAACACATGGTAACAACGGCACTAAAGGGTGGCAGAAAATATTTGGGCCTACAGTCGAAAATATCTAACAACGTCTTAATCCCCGTGGCGGCCGCTGTGGTGTGAAGGTAGTGTTGCCGGCCTACCACACCGAAGGTCCATGGTTCGAGCCCTGGTACAGGTAACATCAAAAGTGAATTGAAAAAAAGTTTTTCAAAACGGGGTCGCCCCTCGGCAGTGGTTTGGCAAACTCTCCGAGTGTATTTCTGCCATGACAGGCTTCTCAGCAAAAATTCGTCTCCTTTGTAGATGCCGTTCGGAGTCGGCAAAAAACTGTAGGTCCCACCAATTTGTAGGGAAAATTCAAATCGGCACACCACAAATTGGAAGAGAAGCTTGGCGCAAAAATCTCTTAGGAGGTTTATGATGATATACCTGTTGTATATCGCGCCATAGAGAGAGTCTTAATCCCCGGCAGATATAACTTGACAACCTTAGATATGCATACGATTGGGGATTCCAACATTGACTCGCCGTATCAATTTGCGTCACCTAGGAAATGCACAGCAGATACAGAAATCAAGATGTTTTGCGTTGAGTTGAATGAAGCATTTAAAATCCACAACCCGTAGTTTTTAGGGGTCAAAGAAATAGGTTCAGCGGAAGTCAGGCCAATACCAGAAGAGCACTGTACCAAAGGTAACAGATTAATTTCGCTAAAGAACTGTTCATATCTCTAACAATCTGCAAGCCTTCTGCGTTGAAGTGGCAACGCACTAATGTCGGGGTGATAGTCCCTCGGACAACAAGTAACGGGGGTGGCTTCACGCGATCCATAATACACTTCTTAGCGTTCGGCATTTTATACACATAACCTTTTTGTTGTTTGGATTAAATAAATTTATCAGCGAACTGGTTTTTCACACCCGCAATTGCAGCTGTTAAAATAGCACTAATTTCTTCAAATTTTTTTGGGGTGTTTTTTTTTTGGCTCCTAATTTTTTTGATAACTAATGTCATATTTTTCTTGACTATGCAGTGATGCCAAGTGGCAACACAGAATCAACCGCTTCTTAAGAGCAAAATAAGAGGGAGAAAGAGAATTTCGCATCAAGTCAAAAGAATAGAGAAATAAGGATGACAAAGAAAATTAATAATGACCACACCCTCTCCCCTATTAAGAGTGTTTTACCAACAGTTGAATTTTGAGAATGTGCCATACTCAAGTTACCAAATAAATTCATAGAGCTATGAGCATTCGTATGTAAGAAGTGGTATCCAGTGTGACCAAGTGATAGAAAAAAAGAGGCTAACTCAGCAAAAAAAAAAGGTTAAAAAAGGCTAAAATTAAGAAAAAAATAAGCTAAAAAGAAGTCAGACATTTTTTTACGAAATCCATTTCAAATTTTTTATTTTAGTTTAAACTATTTGTATATAAAGCTGTAGACATAACTTAAAGGAACTATTCCTGTTTCAATACATATCAGCTTGAGTCTGCGTACAAAGTTTGGCTATTTATCATAGAGATGAGACCTCGTGATTTCAAAATTAGTGCAACATTTGGATAAGCGTTTTAGCGAAAACCTAATATTAAGCAGCGAATTAAACATTTTAATTTTTAATCCCTTCCTTAACTTTGTTTTTAAAATGTTCATGGCACTAAAAATTCTTTCAACCTCCCCATTACTGAAAGGTAATACCAAAAAGCTAAATAGGGAAACATACCAAAAAGCTCAATACGAATTCGACCAGTTCTAAAAAAGGGGTTCGTTTAATGAATTTTTATGTTCTCGTACTTCCGCGAAAAATTCTATGGTAGAGGTCACACTTATCCACTGTACGGTTATTAACTTTCGCCATTGCAGCTCAATCAGTTCTACTTGACTTGGACAATACCTAGACTTTTCTTCTTAAAACTGAGAAAATGCAGCCGGCTTTGTAACTTTCAAAGAATTATCAACTAAAAAAAATGTATCTTTTGTAAAGAGTTCATATTATCAGGTAGGCGATGTCGCAATGGGTTACCAATCCATTAAAAATAGTTGAAAATTTTTTCTGTATTTCGTCATCAATACTACTTTCATTTAACTTTAATTTTAATTGAAGAATATGGTGTTGGAACCAGAAAAGGTTTGGAGTAAAAAAAGGCTAAAAAAAAGCCACGAAGCTAAAACCAAAATTATGAGGCTAAAGGACAAAAAAAGCTTAATCTAGCCTCGAAAAGTCTAACCTGGTCACACTGGTGGTATTCCCTTCTTAGCCCATTATCTTTATTAAGTTTTATTCATCTTTTCATTGAATGTCAGTGCAATCGGATACTTGAGTTGGTTAACCGCACCTGATCTAGGTAAAAGATGAAAGCGTTTAGTTATGCACTTGCTCTGACAAAGCCACATACATACATATATATATCTACCAGAAAATGCACTGAACTGAAATAAATTGTGGTTCAGTAGAGAGAATTAACCAGAAATAGGGAAACATGCAAAAACCCGAGATGTAACATTTATCAATCAACCAGAATCGCATAAATGGCTTAAGTGAATGAGCCAACCACCAAAACGAAAAAAAACAAGCAAGCAACAAAATGTAATATGAATAAATATCTCTCTGGATAGTGGATGGAATTTAAGAAGGAAAAGAATAACCACAACAACAATGCACACATTTGTAGCGTGAAATTCTAAAGATGAAACAAATTGAAATTATGTGAAAATGGGGTGGGATTTTATGATAAATGCTGCAACCCCCCAAAAACTCATGGTAGCGCGGGAAATTTTTCCTGTTTACGAAACAATCTCATTTACGAAATGCGCTGCAAAGCAATTGAACTGATTTCGTTTTGAGAATATTTCAATTTCTATATCCTTTAGAATTGTTTTTTTTTTTACTTTTCATAATTTATTGTATTTCGATATTAATAAGGAAGGTTGATGGTATTACAATCTGCAATCATTCAATTTCATTTTGTTTTTGTTTATTTTTTTTTTAAGATAAATCGACGTGGAATGTAGGAAGTAGAAGAAAGAGAATGGAAGAAAACATTATGAAAGGATTCACTAAGTAGGATATTATAGTGAGCAAAGTAAACTGTATAGTGTTAGGTGATTTACTGTTTTATAATATAAATTTATATTAGGGATGTTGCGAATATATCTAAGGCAAGCTTCTACGAATGCGGACTGAGAAGACTGATATTTGCAATTTTTTTCTATGGATTGCTGTCTTGGATATCAATAAAAAAATATGCATACTTTATTAATTGATTTTTGTAGAGCATTTTGTAAAGGTGTGAAAGCTTTTTTATTGAAAAGTATATATTTTTTTGCGGGTTTCGACAGAATGTCAGGTGCCTATGAAATGGTTTTTTCCAGCGATTTTTTTTTTGTTTGCACTGTGGGGTTAATCATCCGAAAATGGTTTAGGCTGTGAGTTAGCTCAAAATACGACATTCAAAGCATCTCTACTATTAACAGATATACAATACCAGTCATTTCAAAACGTTAAAATTCGTTTTTTATAAAAATTTTACTAAATATAAATCCAGTGTATCACTGAGGAGGTATGGTATCTTTGAAAGATCTTATGTGTTAGCTTAGTTGAAAGCCTATGTTCTCAGCTAGTTCACGCACTTGCATTCTTACAGGATAATTTTATGGATTTTGTCGACGGTATCTGCCTTGAATACTGCTGATGGGGCACTCGCTTAATTTTTTTTTTTGCAATTGCTTTTGTGCATTGTTACTTTGCTTTTAACTTTCAATACATCTGTTTGCGTTGTTTATTAAGTGTCAGAAAACAGTGACTCTCAAACTGCTCCCTCCTATCACTTGCTTTTCAAACTTTCAGAGTTGTTTCGTGCTTTTTATAATTTTTATTAGTTAAATAAAGATTTTCTTGTTAAATTCAATAAACTCTTTCCATTATGTTTTATATAAATAATATCTTAACTCAGATAAACCTAAAAGAAAACGAAAAAGTAAAACTAAATATTTTTACTGAATTTAGGCTTTTAATTGTAATTTAAACTCTTGTAAAAACATTTAATTAATAAACTTTGAGTTTTAGGCCGTACTATATTTAATACATTGGGCACATATGCGTTGCTAACGACCAATATTAATTTTTAGTATGAAAGGAAATAAGACACTTTACATGCACTTCAACGTCACATTTTGAGCATCTGGTCGTGGTCCTTTCATGCCAATATCCACACCGAGTTTGCTTATCCTGCTGAACAACGAAATGATTTAGGCCATCGTATCGTTAAACTGATCCTTCCGAGCTTCCGTGGGGTCCTCTTTGATAATTTTGCTTCTTCCGATTTTGCTGGGGTATTGTGGTTGCAATGACTCTCCTAAACTTGCGCATTTATTGCGCATAGTTGTTAGTTTCAGTCAGAATAAGATCTATCTCCTTAACATCAAAAAACTTAAAAAACAGATCTAGAGGATTTTGGGAGTCCTTTTGGGAAAAACTTTCTAATCCTCCTTTACGCAGTTGCATCTGTTTTGCTTTTTCAAATTACTTTTTAGCAGATTCTGATTCTGGCAAGTCGTCGTCGGAATCAGCTGATAAAGTATGCTCGGCGCTTCTTCCTTCCACAAACGACTTCTGCTGTGGCTCGCAATTGTGAAGAAGGTAGGTTATCTATCTGCAGATAATCTTCGTCCCCGGAGTCTTCATCAGTGGAAAAATACAAGTTTCATCAAATCTATTCCCATTAACATCGTCTTCCTCCAAAATGGCAAGTACTTCGTAAAGCGAAATACCTCTAAGAAATAATTGAAAAATACAACGCATCTAGTCCCAATGTACTAAATAAAGTACACCCTAGTTTGTTTAGCAGGCAAAGTTAAATAATTTCAAAACCAATTAAGTTTTTCATATTAAACTAAAAGGTTGGCTAAATTTTTTCAACTTACCGGTACAATTATTATTTTTTTTTAAGTATATTATTCTACATTGCCTTATCTTTCGAACCTTATGGTGAAATTCTGCATTTCACAATTTTGTCAAACTTCGAACCACAAGAACACAAAATTTTAACTCTATCAGCAATTTACGATTTATGCCAAACGACTGCTGCAAGCATAATGAACAGTTTCATGCATGTCGCGGTTATATGAAGTATGCGGGGTTGACAGGTAGAAGTTTGGTTACCATAAATGTCGGGAAAGAGATCTCCTCTCTGACGTAGAAATTCAAGCACTATGAAGACGTTCTCCAGACTTTCAAATGTTTGGATGATTCCTCCGCCTGCAAAGATAACCGCGCTATTACTGCAAGCAATCGTAGTGGTAATTCTCCCTGCCAAAAACAAACTTAAAGCGAAAATGTGTATAGTAGTTTTTGAAGAGATGGTAGCTGAGGTGGGTAGTTTCGAATTTAAAATTACTGGTCACCAAATTCCGAAAGGCGCGGACGTTACAAACATTTGTTATTTTAAGAAAAAATAGAGATAGTCTTCAAACTGTTTCTTTTTATTCTATTCTTATCCAGTCCATATAAAATAGCTTGGATAATCCTTCCCCCAAATTTGAGCATGTTACCTTCAATATATTTTAAGTTATGACTTGAAAAATGCCAAATATCATAATTAATATTTTTATACATGCAGTACCACGTCCACTTTTTCGTCCTATTCCTACACTTTTAATAAAGATATTTTTTAGTTAGAATAAAGCTATTTGTCAAACTGCCTTCAGCTATATGGATTTTGCGCAAGTTACCGCGTCAGATGACGGATAAACGTATGTGAATTAGAGTTGGGCAATTTCGTTCAATTCAAAGATCGAAAGACTAGTTCTTTTTTCAAAAGAGAATTCGGTCTTTCACTTCGTTCAGTCGTTCAGTCTTTCCGCCGTTCAATACTAAGTTTTCTTTCCAATCAGTTTGTATATCCATGGCACAGGAAACAAAAGAAAAAGCGTGGACACAAAACGATGGTTTGAAACTCGGGTTGGAGTTCACCGTTCGATAAGTAAAATTTATTGTGGTAATAAGAGCTAATGTCGGCTAACTTAAGCTGTTTTTCCAAACCAATATTGTGTTGGGTTGGCCTAGGAAATATAAGTTCGCCTTTGGTTATTATTGCGCGCTGTGACAGGAGCATTTGAATTATACTAGCTGGACCCGTGCGCGCCTTGCGCAAAAAAAAAACAAAAATGGTTTGAAACCTTTTATTAGTCCAAGTCCAGGATTTTTCAAACCTTTTTCTCAAATTATAAAAAAAGATTTCCGCTACACTTGTTGTGAGACCACAAAAAATTATACAAATATGCGCAAACAGCTATTTGAAATTCCACCACTTATATTACATTCACATTGAGCCATAAACATGAGTTGATTGACAACATCAATATGAATTTAGTCAAAAAATGTCCCTTTAACTCGAGTTTATGACCCAATGTGAACGCAGTCTTATTCACTTATTTTAGCAATTTTCAAGTGTAGATGGCGCGCTCGCAGTGGGTTGAGCGCTGTGATATTCGCAATGCCTTTAATTATTCTAGCACTGTTCAGTCTTAGTATTTAAATGTAGATGTCGCGAGGCATGTGAATGTCACATCCACAATAGCGTTGCAGTACAAATTGATTTTTTTGTGCATTTACAATCATTTATTTAAAAAAATTCATTTTTATAAAATACGCTCAAACAAAAGCACTCCGCTAATTAAAACATGGTTTTGCATGTAGAGCTAACCCCCACATTTAAAACGATACCTTATTTATTAATATTGGTTCCAAATGAGAGCAGAAAATTAGGAACTAACACAAAAATACCTTACAGAAATAATATATATGATGATACTTACACATGTTAGCGTCATACACAAAGTTGGCGCAACATTGCCAATCACTGAATGAGGTTGAAAACATTTGAACGATGTAGTTTGTTCATTCACTGAACTGAGTAGTTCAACTGAACTAGTGCGCTCGCGAACTACACAACTCTAATGTGAATGGGTTAAGCGATATCTTTTTAATTGCTGATAATTTTTATATATGGAAATCTTTATATCCCGCTACTGTTATAATACACCTTTATGAGCACAAAATTATATTTCTCTAAAGCACAGCTAGGTTGAGAGGGTATGTTTTTCCCAACTAACCATTATAGTTTTCTTCTTTGTACCTATTCAATTGACCGCCTGTGTCCACTAATCAGTTTTACAACAAACCAAAGTAGCGCAAAATAACAATAAACAAAAGCGTAGCAGTTGAAGAGTGTTACATCAATAGAAATCAGAGAAGTCATGTCAGTCAAATACAAGTACAATAGCAACAGCAGCTGTTCCAGCAGAGTTTGCGGCAACGAACAGCAATCCATTGCAATGACAGTTTAACAGTAGTGCAATTGTATAATATTTGCTTGGCCTTGCAAATCCAACACAAAAAACAAAAAAAAACCAACAATAAAAGTGAAATGTGGCAACAATTTACACCAGCAAATACGAGCATTGGATTATTTTCAGAGTTGCAAGGTGTTTCAAAAAGTATTGTGAAGAACAATGATAGTTAATTAAGTTTTATTTTCAATTTGAGAAATATTTAATAACTACGAAAACAAGTTTTTAAATTTAGATGTAGGATAATAAGTATTATCCAGCCCTTACAGCCATTTTGACGTAACCAACAAAAATAAAATTTTACAGGAGAGGGTTTTTTAGTTTACAAATATGAAAAATTTAAGACAAAATGTTACTTGCTTTATTTTTGTAATGCTACATATTACAGTTACGATATTTTGTTAGATGGTTTAAAATTAGCAGAACTATTGATATCTGTCAAAATATGGATTTTCAAAACTTTGTTGGTTACACAATGACGATTAGGGCGCGATATACTAGCTTCAAAGTAATATAATAGAACATTTTGTTGAAAATTTAGAAGTTCTAGGGCCTCTTTTTTTACACGCATATACATCTTACTATGCCATTAAAAGAACGGTCATCGGCAATTGGGTACAAACCATAAAACTACTTGCTGCAGTAGAGTTGTGTAGTTCGCAAACGTACTATTTCAATTGAACGCATCACTTCTCTAAACGAACGAGTGATTTCAACCGCGTTCAGTGAATGTAGAAACTCAAATGCTCTTGTGGCAAGAGTCAATAACAACCAAACTTAATATTGGGTTGGAAAAACAGCTTAAGTGATTCATGAAATTGACATTGGCTCTTTTGACCGCAAATGTATCCACGCTTTTTTTTTTTGTTTCCTAAGTTCCTTACCCGCATATTGATAGCATGCCATGTTTTGCGTTGTCATTCTCATTATTCGATGCTCGATGCATTCATTGCTCTTTGATTGAACGGTCTAACGACTAAACGTAGTAAGCGACCTAGTTCTCTTCTGAAAAAAAAACTAGTTCGTTCGACCATTCTATTGAACGTAGTCGCCCAACTCTAGCCAGCACTGCGCCTCTAATGTCAGACAAACAGATATTTGTTTACGAAGTAGAGAAATTAGCATACTTACATAAATTTTCTCTACTGACATTTCGTTTATTATTAAGGGATGATAAAACAGAATGATAACAGTCGGTAAAACAGTTTTCAAAATGTAGCGAAAACTACATTAATTAACTTGGAAGAAAATTGGTTCGCTTTCGAGTGATTAGTACTACCTATGTAAGAAATTTTCGAGTACAACACATACGTTGTTCGAGTTTCATTCTGTTCCCTTCGGCCTTTATCTATCACCCTTCTGATCGTTGAAAATTTGGTACTCCCTATTTCGAAAACATATGCCAAAATGGTCAAAAGGTAAAAAATTCTATTCGACAACAAGTTAGCTAACGAAAATCCGAAAAATTATATTTCTTATGATTATAGTAAAACAATAAGGTTTTTTTTATCAAAAAATCATTTTGTTGCAGAAAAAGCTTAGCAATCGCAGAAAATAATTGAAGAATGTTAGGTAAAAAACTAAATATTTAAAAATATTTAATTAAAAAAAATTATTTGTCCTATGACCTATGTTCTAACCTGGGATCGCATGCGTGATAGTCGAGATGCTAATGCCGTGAATATCCTACATAATGGGAAAGGTTGGAGATCCGAACTGGCTCTACTGTGGAAAAGAGGTGGAAAAGAGGTCATGTACGTCGCACCTTCTACGAATGCAAACAATTCGCACAACAAGTAATACGGCTTGAAGAGACAATAAGCGACCTATCGTCGATAAGTGTCATTCACAACATAATTTGCAGATGCGATATATGGGATATGGTCAGCAGATACGCTACGAATACACTCCTAGCGAAGTTGGTTGCCTAGCGCATTAGCATGAGAGTAGCCACAGATGTCACGTAGCCCGCTTCCTTACCTGGAGTAATGCTAAACGCCGACCCAGGTACGGGTGTACTAGCAGGCCATGGGAGATTAGGTTTTACTAGGTAATCCTTCAAGAGAAGAATAGAGTCCCACACTCAAAGAGCCTCGCTACTTTTTTGTAGCAGTACTTGCTCGGTTCATAAATTTTCACTTTGTGGGATCCTTTTTACTTTTTGCGCCACCTTGTCAAGCACTGAGCATGCAGTGAGCTCTGGTGAGCGATAAAACAAGTATTGGCAAATGATCAGAATGGATGCAGTATTAGCGCCAAAGTAAATACTTTTGTTGTTATTTTGATTGGCACAAATGCGCTCTTACTATAAAATATTTATAATAAATAGTTTTGTTTGCAGAGTTGTTGTGGGTCAATTGTTGTCCAAGAAAACAAATAGAAAACAATGGTTAGGAGCACCGATTAAGCGACGGATTTCAATAATACCATTGGTATATCGAGTTCGGAGCTATATTTTATAGCATTGTAACGTAGGGAAATGCCACATCACAATAATCTATCTACCTTACATAAATACATGTAAACTATCGGCTGAAAAAATTTCGAACCGAAAAAATATATTTTACTGGTCAATAGACTGTTATGATATCCATTGACTGAGTGTGATAAGTCACAGTCACGGACGACAGAGGAGCAGAGCTTGTGGCAATGTGCAATGATCACGGTGTGTGCACTGGCGGTTAGGCCCGGAGCTTCAGCTTCGTGGTATTCGTAAACGTGCTCATCGCACGGCACTACCCTCCTCAGTCAATGGTCACACACGATAAATTTATATTTTGCACACTGGAACTTCAGCAGAATAATAAAAAAATTAAACAAAAAGGACCATCGTAAACATCACCACACTTACTTGCCACACTTCACCACTATGATAATTTGCAACTTACCCTTCTGTATGCCTTGGCAGCTCATTTCATGAGGTTCGATGGCCGCCTCTATACCCGCCCTACCATTGGCCTTTTTGAAGTTGTCAAGGCCCCAAATATTTTACCACTAACTTCCCATGGTCAAACCAAACAAAAGAAAACTAATTAACCATGATATTAATTATTAGTCACAAAAGAAATTCAATCCATTACAAATATTTATTGTTTAGTTAGTCTATTTGACTTCTTAAGTATATAGAAAAAAATTACATTTACTTGAGCTTCAAATTAAAATTATCGAACAGTAATAATTCCTCCCTTAAATCTCTAACTTATCAGCTGATTGGTTTTAATAACCACAGCATTTAGTGCAAAACAAATATAAGCATGTACATATGTATGTAAATATGTACGCCCGCGGCTATATGCAAAAGGAGCAAATGCAAGAACAGAAAATTGTAAAAATAACCCAAAAATATATCCAAATTGGATATTAATGAGAACAGAAGTAGTGTAAGTTAGACTTACATACGTACATACATATGCTGCAAGATTTATAAATATATGCAAATAGGCATGTGGGTATAAATAAATAAAAAAATTAGGGAATCAAAAAAAATTAATAACCATTTTATTTATGGTAATATGCGTCGCGTAGAAGGCCTCCTAGCGTGTTGTTGGGTCATCAATGTACGATGGTGTTAAGATTCCCTAACTTCACTTTTATTTCATAGCCAACAAGCACTAATTAAAAATACATCAAATTTGGTTAATATCTTGAAATGACTTGCTAACGTAAATGATGGCAACCATATTTGGTTATATCAAAAGTAATATATGTATGTAGGTATGTAAATGCAAGGAGCGCGCAGCTACTAAAAAAAACAACACTAGCGCTCGCTGTTCGATGCAACCGATCTTTCAAACTCGTCCACTGCTTCTCCGCTAGGGAATATTTTATACTGGAGCGAGTTTGGGAGACCGATATTTAACAACAACAATATCAACGGCTGTTGAGGTAGGTTAGTTACGTTGTATAACTAACAGGATAAGTTGTAGAAAATAGTAAATTCTAATAAGAATATTTTGTAAATAGTATAGCTAAATACAGTGGGTACGGAAATAGAGGGTACCACTGTATTTACTTTAGTTAAAAATTATTCATTACAATTATGTATGTACTAACTTATTTGAAACTAAAAATTCATTTATTTACATTGTTTTCTTTTCCTTCCTTTTCTTTTTCTTTTGTTTTATCGAAAATTTTAACCTACTTCTTCTTCTTCAAGTTCGATTAGCAACTAGGTATATCAAAAAAAACTACTACATAACATGTGTATAAATATTTTTTTTAGGTTATGTATGAAAAAATGGAGTTTAAAATTTATAATTTTTGTAGAACTCGATGCGGGAAATCTTCAGGAAGCGTAGCTATCCGGATTGTTGGGTGATGAGGGAGTTTTCGGTTGCCTTATAGCGACCCATGAAGCATTGTGGAACGTTCTCACGTGTTTGTGTTAGACAGGGAAACGTAAGAAAGGGTTGCTTGTGGTATGCACAAACAACCCACATGCATCAGGTAATCACTATCTGTGATGGTAATTTGCAAAAATCTACGAAAAGAAAATAACAAAAACCACAGTCTTAGAAAGAGAATCTTAAATTCACTTAAAAAAAATTCACAGGGAGATCTATTATTCAATATTTAAGTGGATATCTGATCACTTACCATAAATTTTAATTTCAATAGCCGTGAAATGGATGCTTGTGGGCGCAGCATTAATTGCCGATGGACTTAAATGGCGTTTAATTACCGCGAACCGATTTTTATTTATATATATGTTTTTATATTTTTATATAAAAAAAGAACTTAGACGACAGCTATATAGGCGTATATAGCTTGGGGTTAAAATACCTTGGTTCAAATTAACCTCACACTATTAAAGGTGTTGACACTCCGAAACTCCACAGGAAAAGAAAGATAGATTGCCGAGGAAGTGGCATAATACCCTAGTGTCAGACTCATATGTCGATAATACAGTTCAAAATCACCTGCTTTTGACATAGCTTTGTTTAATGAGTAGTTGAGGTTTGTACAGTGATGGCCAAAAAAGATATCGAGCTCAGCAAAAAAAAAACGCCTGCAGCACCAGGAATAAACAAAAAAAACTTGCAGCTTTGTACGGCGGTACAAGACCTTTATTAATTAGCATTCAAATTACAACTCAACTTAATTTTACTTCGTTTCTCCTGAGTATAACCTTTTCTACCTGTGTCAGCAATATCGGTGATTGGTGTTGAATCGGTGCATGCCGGATTTTATTGTCAATGCAATTTGTTTTGCTGTTTCGACATCTGGGCCGGTGCAGTACCTGATCGGCGCGTGATGGATGTTGTGTTCCCGATATCAATAATTTTGTTGAGAGGGCGTCTGGGCCATTTCCCAATGCTTCGTAATTATTGGCTACCTTTCTGGTAGATTCTTTATTGCTGACTTAGCGCAATAGTATTGATGTCAGCTTTGGTTGTAGCTTAGCTGGTGGTATCTTGTAGACATATACGGCGATCGCCTCACACATCGAACAACCACACGCACATACCCAGCTAACGAAAAGTAGGAAATAAGACTCTATTCGGAGCCATAAAAGGCAAGTTTCTCGGAGCTTTACCCTCAATAATGAGCTCTTAGGAGCTCAAAAGGAGCGAAAATTCGTTGTTGTTGTTGTGGTAACGACAAAAACACTCCCCGAAGGTTTTGGGCAGTGTTGTCAAATTAACAGTCTTTGGCCGGATTTGAACCCGGTCCGCTCCGGTACTCCCTTGCGGTACTGCCCGACTGTCGTGGTAGCGATTTATGACCAATTAAACCTTCTAGGTTGTAATGCCGCTTTAAGTAGCATTACAATACTTCACACCTACACTCTACCTTACTACCACACACGCGCCCACTGCGAATGAAAAGGAAAGCAAAGTACAAAGCAAGTGAGCGCCTAACATGATTTCGTTCATGCGAATCAAATGCTTATGAGCACCTGTAATTCGCAATTAGTTCATCCCACCTTATGTATAAGAAGATTATTCGCGCTTCAGTAATTGTCGGCGGTGTGGTTTCGGTAAGTGAGACGGCAAGTACCACAACATATCGTGAGAAGCTTCCACCCTTACCCTGCCCAACCCTCCGCTATCGATTAAACATTTTGGTTGCGTCTACGGGACGTAGAGAAGCACCCTAACCATTGCACCTGCGCTCCCAAGACCAGTGGTGAGTCCTTCGGGACCACTAAATACATTTACCAGTGTGTACTCACGGGCCATCGCCTTACACCAACCGGTAACTCATCGGTAACCTGGCACCGATTCACCGGCATCCACCAACCCGGCGCTGGTGACTTGCAGCGTTCCACCGGTCATTGGTAACCTGGCACCGATCCACCGGCATTCACCAACCCGTCATCGGTGATTCATACCGATCCACCAACCCGCCATCCGTGATTAGCACCGACCCACCCTACCAGCCACGTTATACGTCGCTACTGACCCATCCTATTCATCGTACCCGCCTAGATACCCCTGTGTGTGTGTGTGCCCGACTGAAATAACACCATCAAATCACCGTGTTCTTATTAGTAAAGGAAGTGGGACCTCTACTCGACTCTGGATAGGCTGAGCATTACCCCAGCCTTCGATGAAACCCACCTCACAAGGTCATGTCACCCCTTCTTCCGTAAGGAAGGATAAGATGGGTAATAAGAGGTGAGAGGCATCATATCCGTAGATCAACCATCGAGTTACACGTCATTACCTTTGTGCATATTAGTCGCCTCTAAAGACCGGTATGCCTACCTCGGGCATATTCTAAACCCCTAACCCGCAGGGGCACGAAAATTCGTTCTACGCGGGCACCCTAATGGGAGTCATAAAAAATAATACAAAATGACTCCGAATCCGATGAATTTGGAGCGTTTTATGACTCCTTTTTAATGAACTTCGAAATCTTTTTTAACACTTTTTGGAGCCTTTAATTGTTGCTTTCTGAAGCTATTTTGGAGTCTTTTTTGACTCTTTTTAGGCACAGTTTTTCGCCCTTTTTGAAGGCTTTTACTGACTTTTTTTATTTAGATTCCTACAAGTTTTTTAGAATCCTATATGTGTCTTATTTATCAGAAGAAAGTACTCGTTTTAATGGTTTATATATAGTTTTATTTTTTATAATTCTGAAAATTAATGCTATTAATACTTTTCATAAAGCAAATTTTATATAAAAATATTTGTATAACTAAATATGTAGGTACAACCAAGCCTATACAGTTTTCATTTGGAACTTAGCAAAATAAAAAAAAACGTCAGAAAATCTTCAAAAACAAGTTGGTTTACTAAATAACACTCCAAAAAAGCTCAAATTACTGACTCCTTTT
The DNA here is from genome assembly GCA_949987695.1 of Merzomyia westermanni. NCBI lineage: Eukaryota > Metazoa > Arthropoda > Insecta > Diptera > Tephritidae > Merzomyia > Merzomyia westermanni. The sequence goes on along the minus strand of OX465289.1, from coordinate 32,155,251 downwards.
GGATCGTTATTTCGGAGCGCTCCGACTTTGGTTAGCTGGGTAGTATGCCACAGACGGACCATAAGTGTTATTGATGAAAATAATTCTCAACAACTTTATACGCGGCTAAGTACGAAGGACAAATTGTTCCCGCTTAAGGCATACTCCTCATAGATTAGCTGTTGGGATATAATGGTCAATGTAATATTTCTTCCTGCAACTGTATCATGTCTAGTGGCGACGAAGCTAGTTCTAGGTGCAGTTTTATGTTTGAACCTTTCACGGGCACTGAGCTCATTGCAATAATAAAAAGTCTAAGCAACTCTGGTTCTAGTGGATACGATGGTATCTCAAATAAACTCCTTAAAAACATAGCCCTTAATTTGCTGGACGTACTAAAGCATCTATTTAATACTAGTGTTTTTACAAGAATTTTCCCCGATGCTTTGAAGTGTGCAATTATTATACCCGTGTTTAAAAAGGGTAACAGGGAAGATAAAAATAACTATAGGCCTATTTCACTTCTATCCTCTATATCTAAGGTCTTTGAAAAAGCTCTTAAAAATCGAATTATGCAGTTTCTGGAGAGCAGAAGCTTTTTTAGTCCAAAACAGTTTGGTTTTAGAGCAAACCGCTCTACGGAAGATGCTCTCCTAGAATTCTGCTCTTTTATTTATCAAGAGTTGGACAATAAAAAAAATTGCGCTGGTCTTTTCGTAGACATAACCAAAGCTTTTGACACGGTAGATCATGCTATTTTACTAAACAAATTATATAATGCCGGTTTTCGAGGATTTATACATATGTGGTTTCAATCATACCTTTCTGGAAGGGTACAATGTGTCAGAGTTGGCGGAAAGCTGGGAAAAACTAATCCAATAACAATAGGGGTTCCGCAAGGCTCCGTGCTCGGTCCCATCTTATTTTTGATTTACGTCAATTCAATTTTTGATATGCCCTTCTTGGGCTATGGTTCTCCTAACACCCTTGATTTAATAAGTAGTATAAACCATGATATACATCTTCTGAGAACTTGGTTTGCAAAGCATAAGCTCGTTGCTAGCAATAAGACCAAACTCATGAGTTTTAGTCTAAATATAAAAAAACCACCAGATGTAAGTATTATTTTTCATTCTGCGATTTGCGAGCGATTTGCTTTACATGACAATATGTGCCAATATTTTCAATCCGGTTCCTTCGCCTCGCTTGTGGCCTGTAATAAGGACTGCTTCACGATAGACTATGTAGATGAATTTCGGTATCTGGGTGTAACGGTTGATACAAATATGAGCTGGGCTAACCATATATCCCGTCTAAAAAAATATCTTCAATCCTCTTTACGTTGTTTTTATCACCTAAGAACTTCCTGTTCCAACAATATTCTCAAAATAGTTTATTATGCGCTCTTTCACTCTAAATTACAATATGGAATCAGCTGTTGGGGTGGCGCCACCCTTAACAAAATCCAGCCCATACTAGTATTGCAAAAGTATGCTGTTCGAAAAATATCTAATGTTAATCGGCTGCATCCATCGAGAGAGCTTTTTAGAAGTCTAGAGATTCTTCCAGTCAAGGACCTGTATTATTTTAAAGTTTTAAAAATTTTTTTTATTAGATGTGGTTACCTGCAAAGTATGAGGTCGGAAACATATAACCTGAGGAAAACTCACAAACTAGAGTCGTTGTACCGTCGACCAGAACCACACATTCAAGCAAGTTTTTCACAATTGTTTCGCGAAAACTCTTTAATCTACTTCCTGCTGAAATACGTACTTTGCGAAATCTTCGGCAATTTACAGAAAGTGTTAAGTCCTTCCTCTTAGGCCTTGCACACAATGAAATCGAAGTTTTGCTTCGGCCAGCTACATAAACAATAACAAATGCTTCATAACTTTTCTGGTAATTGCTTTTCCTTTCATTTACCCATGGGTTTGTTGTAACTTTAGCTAAATATTTTTTATATATTATAATTAAATTAAACAACATTTTATATTTTAATCACTTTATTTAACAGTCCACCCCACTGTATTTTTTATATTTGCTAAAATGGACATTTGCCACTATGCTGAATTGGCATAAAAATGTCCTAACTTTTCCAATATCTACTGTACATAAATTCCATATACATAAGATTAAATTGTTTGATTTTTATACGATATTATTTTAAGATGTACATACATATGTAGATATAAGGAAAATGCCTAATAAATGAATGAATGAATAAACTCGCTAGTTGGCATCTCCCTCCCTTACAGAGGGTATGAAAGGACCAATTGCAAATGGGAAATCTTCCCAAGAGCACTTTAGGCTCATGGATCTCCCCCTTCCAACTATGGGCGACCTCACTTCTGGCAAACTACTCCGAAACCTCCTTGAGGGAAATGCTAGACCCGCTAAATAACAATAACCTCTCTCCCAAAATGTAAGGGGGACTTACGTATACCACTAAAAAATGCTAGGGCTCTAGCTCCAAGCTTTCGGAGCGGAATACAGAGCCCCCCAGCAGCCATTATTATACATATACCGTATACTAATGAGATGGTTCGCATAGGTAAACCGTCGTCCCATTTTCACCCACTACCGTCCATTGCATGCTGCAGGAACACCACCGCAATCCATCCCCATCTTTGGGTAAGATAGGATTACCAACGTAAATTGGAAACGTGAGCGTATGGCGTCAAGCCTGTACCGACATTCTGAGACACGCTTCCGCCGTTTCCTGAGCTATCGCAATGGATATCGCTCTCTCGCTCCCTGGGATCCAAGGCTATCGGTATTAAAAGCCAAAAGGCGGCATCGTGTGTGGGTGTGTATTCGAAATAAATAAAACAACTAAATTGTGTTATTATTTGGGAGGAGTTTGTGGGACCTCCCCTCATCCCTGGAGCCTCTGAGCTCACTTCAGCCTTTGACAATCCCACCTCACAGTATGACAGGCGGGCTCATCATGCTCTGAGCTTCTAATTACAGATTAGTAATAGCTGGTAAGCTTGATTTCGGTCTTTAGGAACTAGAAAGTTGAGTGAGCAAGACGATCACGGTCATTGCATGTAGAATTTCGCTCCACTAAACGAAGTTAAAACTGTTAGAAATTTACTACAAATTTTTTTACAAACATTCTTGTCAGCTGTCTTTTGAAATTATACAAAAATACCTAGAACACAACTGACCAAATAAATACGAGCTCGACCAAAACTAATTTTCCAACATACCTACATAAATAAACAGTGAAGTTCATTCCCGCTCGAACCTTACTTGTTTCACTTGAATTCATTTTGAATAACAACAACTACTTGAATTCGCTGCTTGAACGTTAAGCAAATAAATTACGCATAGCTCCACGTCACAATAACAATGAAGCCGACAGGCAGCTGACATAGACATACAATATCGTACCTGCAAAACACAAACTTTAGCCAATTCCCGTGGGGTGGCTGAGCTCTACCACAACTCGACACATTGGAATTCGTTTATCTTAGCAATAAATCGACTTAATTTATTGTTAACGACAAATTTTTGGCTTTGAAACTCAAGGTGTATTTTGTGTTGTGGGCGTAATGAAGTAAGATTTGAGCTTTGAACTCGTTAAACTTAGGTAGAAGTAAGATTTAATTTTGTTTGAAACTAGCAATGCTTTTGCATTGCCATGTTTTTGATTCCAATTTAAAAAAAAAAATCATTCCCTCGGAGGCAGAACCGAACACGCGCTTATCCATATCACAGTCGTCTTCTCTATCTATTGAGCTTTTCGTCAATAGAACAACAAAAGCTGGGCCATCCCAAGCTAGAAAAAACTAGGCAGGACTTTTACAGGTTTCACGGCATATTGGTCCCAAATTCAACAATCGTGGAAAAACTAGACAGGCCTTTTACAGAATATACGATAAATTACCCGTAAATTGGGAGACATAGGATGCCCATGGCAGAGCCCTGGCAGGCGGTAGGCAGAGTTGTCTATTGTAGAGAAAATCTAGCCAGGGCCCAGGTTACGTATACATTTCCCTAGATTATTTAATACCCGGGCTAGTACAGCGTTTCAGTCCACAAGGACCTATTTATATAATGCGGTTTAAGCACATAACCTGAACGAAGAGGATGCGTCTCCCCATACAAAAAGGTGACTCTATGTATCGGTGAAAGTAAACGTTACCTATAAAAAAAACAATATAATATCAAGCGGCTCTAGTAGTTCTTTTGTTGGGATAAAGACTAAATAGGTTGGGTAGATATCCGTTGGTCTGATCAATCAACCAGCTGATATGTGTAAATTAACAAGTTCTGCTGCATATAATCGGGTTATAAGTAAGCTCTGCCTTCACTGGCATGTGAATATGTCTTCTAGGCATTTAGAGCTTGGATAGAAAGCTACGAGTAAATCGGCTCTACATGATAGTGAAGGATTGAGTTTTTTGGGTATGGCTCGATCAAGGACAAACATTCTTTAAGTTTTCTCGTAGCTGCAAGAGAAAGTAAGATGAGGCTTTAACTGTCACAAATATATCCATTAGCCATAGTTTGGAGATAAAAGATATTGACAACTTGATTTCACCTCCAAAATAAAACTAGTTGCATACCGGGATATAGAAGGCGTGGCTGATTAATGCCGGATAACTCAGTTGACTCTGTAAAGATTCTGAATTTCGATTACCTGGACGTTTGAGCTTTGATCTAATTGCGAGCTGTCCTTATATTACCCCAAATAAGTTATCGAGAGCCGTTTGCAAAAGCTTTTATGATGGATAGAAACGGTTTTTGTAAACATCAAACTGACATTGCTGATGTGTATTGGATTTTAGGCTGTATAACTCCGCTGACAGTAAAGGATGGGGTAATACTTACACTTGTAAAATAGCAAAATCCTAATTATATATATGGTAAAGTATTAATGGCAAACGACCTTGGAAATTTTAGCATTGAAAGCAAGTTATAGCAGTCAATGCTTCAAAGGGGCGCAGTGGAACTCAAAATTGTTTTGGTCGAAAGTTTATTGGTTTTAAAATTATTAACACGCACAGGGATGTTTCTAGAAGCCATAAACGTCTTGTTGTAGACCAAAATTTTGAGAACGCAATATCTCGGAACTATCTTGGCATGAGTAGCAAGGCCGCCATAACTCAGCTAAGGGCCTCCTTCTACCAGATTCTAAGATAGGGAATTCTTCAAACAAGTTTTAAGCAATTTCGGGTTTCAATCATTTTCTGAGATAGCGTGTTCTGCCAGTCAGCTGTCGATATGGAATTTTTTTTTTAATTTGTATCCTGCAACAACAACAAGTCTGTGAATCACCAAAAATTTCTATGTATATTGGGGACGATTTTCCGTCATCCCTTGTCAAATGGTGTTTGTAACAAACCGGTTGCGGAGTTCCGCCATCCTCAGTGTAAAGTTTCGTAGAACGATTTTAGAACGAAAATAAACACTGAGGATGGCGGAGCGCCGTAACCGGTTTGCTATAAAACCAAAGATGACAAGGGATGAGGGAAAATCGTTCCAATATACATCAGCTTTCCACCCTGTGGGAAAATCAAAAATCTTTATATTTATTATCAGCTACGCATCTTGGTGATCAAATAAATTACTCTTCAACTTTCTCTGTTCGTATGATTCCTAAAAACCGAATATAGTTGGAATCAAAGGAAAGTACATAAGGAGTCAGAAAGGGGCAAATGGTGAAGCATTGAAAAATTCACATCATGCTTATATTCACAACCTGAAATATTATTAGCAAGTAAGAAATAAATATAATTTAAGTAAGTAGACATAAATACATACAATCTTTTATATAAATAAGTGGGCAAATGGTCGTTTAAATGCATATCTTCTAATTCTCATGTTACCTCGCTTGTTTGGGCTTATTTTAACTTTTACCTTGCTTATCTTACTTTTTACTCGCATTTATATCGCATACGCCAGTATGCAGTTGCCTATATGTCATCGTTTATTTTATACCCAGCTTTATATTCTAATACTTTGGTCATGTGCGAAATTGTTAAAGATTCTTATCTGCAGAAAGGCAGTAAATGTGAAATGTCCTTTGTTGGTTTTGTTGGTGCACAGTGGTTGAAACAGGGGAAAAATTCATCAAATCTGCGATTTAAAAATTTCAACTATTATCTTAAGAAAGGAAAATCTCGCTTACAACTGAACATAATTCATAGTTAACTTTTACATTATTCAACTGTTGAATTCAGTTCTGTGGGGGTCCCCTTTTGTGTTCACATGTGTAAATTTTTCTTGAAAGCAATTGTGAAACAAAAAACTGCATACAAGGCAGAGAGAACGCGATAGAGAGAAAAACTTGAAGCCACTTGACGGTACGCATACATGTGTACTCTCTTTTAAACCCTTTCGTGTATGTCGCAGCTGAAAAGAGTGCCTAAAAAATGAGCCATTATGGCAACTAAAAAGTTATTACTTACCTGGGCAACAAAGCTTTGCTTGGCATTGCTAGAGGTTGCCATAGAATTTAGTTTGTTGTGGATACTTATCAGTAAAGTCATTCTGGTCGTTTTTATACCCAGCGTGTACTAGTACAGAGGGTATTATAGTTTTGGTCATATAACGGTGGCTTGTAACGGTACCAAATAATGAAGATAAATATAGAGTTCCATATATCAAAGTTTTTAGAATGAACAGCGGAATCCATCAAGTCCGTCCGCCCGTCCGTGGACATGATAACTTGAGTAAAAATTGAGATATCTGAATGAAATTTGGCACACAGGTTACTTTCCGGCTAAGGTAGGTCGCTATTTAAAATGGGCGAAATCGAACCATAAACACGCCCTTTTTTTCGATATCGAAAATTACGAAAAACGTATAAAATCGGTTAATTCAATTAAAAAAGAAGCTACAATGACTACAATTTGCTAAATTTATTAACTTCATTGTCCCATTGACGATTTTATCAAAGTTTTGGAAAAGCGGTGTGACACCGCCCACATATGAGTGCAGAAATTTTCAAACTTTGCCTGTTAATAACTTCAGAACCGTTTACGCTAGTTAGTATAACGAAATTTCGTAGCAGGCATACTGTTTTTGTCATATATGCACTCATAGAAAATAAGTGAATCGCTTTTCGAGCGCGCCTACTTTTTCATAAAAGTTATATGGAAAGGAGGTAGCAATATTGAACTGCCCATATCTAATTAACTGATACAGGTATAACAATATAAATTGGCAATTACCTCAATTTTCTTATTCTTTATACGATTTTTGCAAAATTTTGGAAAGTGGGGTGTGGTACCGCCCACTTATAAGTCAAGCAAAATTCAAATTCGACTGTTAATAACTTCAGAACGGTGTAAGATAGAATTACGGAACTTGACACGAGGTATACTATAGACATGTAGAGTAGGTCCACAGAAAATAAGCAAAATTGGTGTACGACCACGCCCACTTTTGGAACAAAGTTTTCTAAAAGAGAGGTAGGAAACCGGAACACGCCATATCTCCTTGATTGATGCGTATAGAATGCTAGAATTTCGTAGTTACAATGATTTGATGATCTTATTAATGATTTTTTTTTTTTAGTTTTGGAAAATGGGAGTGGTAACGCCCACATATAAATGAACAATATAAATTTCAGCTATTAATAATTTCAGAACCGTGTTAAATAAAATTACGAAACATGATACGAGGTATACTATCAAAGTTTTTCAAAATTATATATAGCCTATGCTGTAACGTGTTAATCCAAGAATCTACTGTGAAAATTTGATAAACAGCGGTTGAGTACCTTGTACGCTATCCACACAGACACACATTCAATTGTAGTTATAAGATTGCCCACATGGTAGAAGAAAACGTTTAAAACCTCTATAGGTCATAACTCCACAACAACTTAGTAATTTACCACGACCACTTTTACACAGCTGGGTATTTAATGTGCGGTACCAACCGAACTTAGACTTCCTTAGTTTTTGTATATAGTTTTACTTACCAACCATGTGTATTAAGTACTTCATTCAATTATGTTTCAAGATAGCCGGGGATATCGAAAAAAATATATATGTACAATGTACAAGTATTTTGGTTCCTATTGTCACCGAACGGGTTTTAAAGGGTTGCAAGCTATTTTAAAATTTTAAAAGTTTAGGAGATTTGTCAATACAGGCTTTAAACGAAACGTACATTGTACACGAAGCTAGATGGAGTCCTAAAAATATTGTTGATGAAATAAGACGTATATGGCATATCTTGCATGGTTTTTTAGTTTCAAATAAAAGCTGTTAAAAGCTTCTAGTGAAAATGCTTAAGTAGGGGAGCATGGCCTTTTCTTTTTAAAAATACAAAAATTACAGCCATAGTAGTAGCCATCTCTACACGAAGCAAACATTTCTTTCGAGCCGCTTGCTCGTTAGTAGTTATTAAGGCAATTTTTTTTGTCGTTATGTACGCACAAGTGAACTTCTTACTTTTTAGAGATTATTTAAGAACCATTTTGGTATTGTTTTCGGCACTTTTAATACTGAACTGATGTCGAAAAGTCCCGAAATAATTCCAATTAATCACGAACCTATCACTACAATAATTTCAAATTAATCCAGAAAAAGACCAAAAAAAGGCAAAAACAGTTCCAAAATAATCTTTGTATCGGCGTCTAAGAAGTGAACTTCAAAAAAATTTACAATTAAGTGAGGCAGTTTCCAAATCTATTTTAAAGTAACCTCCTCGCGAGACATTTCTAAATATTTCTATCCATATCCATATCCAAAATTGCAAAATGTTTTCATTTTTTTACTCACTAATTGCATTGCCACTGTGTTCTGAACTTTGTCGCAAGCTTCACGTAACGAACTCTAACAGAACTTACATAAGAACCATCTCATGCGATTCCTTAGCTTTTCACTAAAATTCGCGGGAGATTTTTCTCGATAATCATATCAACATAATTTGGAGAATATAAGAAAAGTTGAAAGTTGGCTTTGCGCCGATTCAGTTTACAACAAAGAAAACTGAAGGAAAGCAAAATGATTAAGAAATGAAAAAAGTTATTCCCTATGTGAATTCTAGGTGTTCTTAGTGTGTCTATAGAACTTTTGTGATAAAATTTTTCAAACAGTTGTGCTTAGATAATCGAAATCAAAAGTTTTTTTTGATCAAAAGTGGAGACGAGCTAGACCATGGACGTGTAAATATATATCTTTCGCTCCTAATCATGTTATTTTAAAATACAATCAAATAAATAAAATACAAGTTTATGTATGTCTTCCAAAAGGCGTACATATTTTTACCCATAAATTGAACATTTTTAAATACCGTGCACCGTTGCCATAGCCAGCAGTGCTATTCTAGTCACACCTTGCTTGCTTTTTAATAATATCACAAGTATTGTTGGTGTTGTCCTTTCTTCGACCTAAGGTTTTGCATGGAATATTTATATCAGGACAATTGCAATTTATTATCCGGCAACCGTGAACATGCAGCAAAACACGTCTTTTTATGAATGTATTACATGTAGGCATGTGTGAATAATAACAACAACCGTTCGTGTGTCCATCCAAGCAATGGACGTCACCTTAGGCGATATTTTATGCGATGCGTTTTGCGTGCGGTGCACCCAGTCTAAGTATACATGCGTAAATACCTATGCACACTTTAAATAGCCGCCAGAAAGAGGCTCAAGGGGCAGACTAAACTCTTGAAAATTATATAAATTAATATACTTACAAATATAATTAAATATGTGCCCTGCAAAAAGCCATAATTGATCGCAACTAGTCCGTTACGAACTTAAATGTTGTAAGTAACGGGTGGCGCAAAAGTAATCCTCCTATCAGAAAATGCTATAAATTTTGCGATTGGCCCCTAAAGTCAGTTCTGTTTTGACATTTGTGTAGTAAACACATGCGAAATACACGTTAATAAACAATGTTACGCTACACTGCTCCAGAACGCGGAATATTGCTGACTATTTATTTGACCAATAATCGGTCGGGGCCAAATGGTTACTGTGAATGGTGAGCGCTACAGAGCAATGATCAACGAGTTCTTTTTGCCGCAACTTGATGAATTGGGATTGAAAAACATGTTGTTCCAACAAGATGGTGCAACAGCACACACTGCACGTGCCACAACCGATATGCTGAACATCGGAAGCTTACTTTTGCACCACCTTGTATATCAAAATTAATTTCTTTAGCATACTTTTAGGAGGAGAAGGTAAACTTGTAGGGGGACAAATGACAGTTCCCGTTCAAGCATAAGATAGTTTCTTGTTATGCCATGCTCAAATAAAAGAGATCAATTCAACCCTTACCTAGAGTAACCGAGAAGTAGATTCTAATTTGTAAATTATACTTATAGGAGCAGAAATAAACTTGTCCACAAGCACTTGTAGAGGAACAAATTTCAGACAGAAAAGTGTGCAATTAGTCTCTTAGAAAGACTTGGTTAAAAAAAATTCTCTATCTGGCTTCTGTAGCTCTAATAGTGGGAGTGGGAGAGGAATTATCCCCGAGCTAAAGTAGCGCTCTGCTCGCCACTTTGATGTACTTTCTCCTGGAACCATCCACTTATTAAGATGCTGCTTTTAGTTTTGTTGATTTATGCGTTTCTCTTAGTTACGTACAAACTATTCGGTTCTGTCTATGTAGTTGCTAATGTATTTCGCGGCGTCCTTAAGTTCTTTCCTTAAGTATTATGTAACCGCCCAGAGTTGGAAACCTTATGTGCACTAGAGCTCGACATTTTCATTGTTTTTTTGCATCTCTCCTCGTCGCATCTATTATTGATCGGGATGCCCATTCTTTCATCTTGTTGACCCAGAGGCTAGTGGCTCGTCAGCGTTGCTATAATTCTAAAGATTTCTTTTGTTGATCTGTTAAGCAGGTCTACTTTACTCTGCTTGTTGTAGCTGGGCGAAGTTAGTTTGGGGATGAAAGCGCCATAAATGCTGCTTGGTTGTCTGTGTAGATATATATGTTACGTCCTCGCACTGTGCCTTCCGTCAGGAAACCCCAGGCCTTCTTTATCCCCAGCACTTCCGCTTGGAAGATACTAACTGAATCTGGAAGACGAACTGAGGGCGACAAATTTAGTTGCTCTGAAAACACATCTATACAACCGACCTTGTACGCGCATAGGAGGGGAGCGTTCGAGATCAGCAACTTAACTGACCACTATTCCTTCGGTTATCGAGACACCTTGGTTTAGCGGTTGTGAGATTACTACAGACCGTTGTGTTTGTCTATCGCTGCCCCCGAATGAAGCAAATGACCGAGTTTCGTGTTAGTTATTCTTTCGTTGGAGAGATTCCACAGGTCCATGCTTAAGCTACTTCGCCATGGCAAGGTGACCAACATAGAAAAGGAGCCCAAATAGTGACCGCCTTATGCATTTTTATTATGTGCAGTCAAAAGCTTGTTTGTTTGTTTGCTTAGAATATTTAGGAAATTTGAAAAAAGATGACGGAAAATCGTTCCAATATACATCAGATTTCCATCCTCTCGGAAAATCTTTAATCTACGGTAAAATAAATTGCAAGTATTTCATACATCGGGTGTTGTGGGATGTGAGTACACACAAGAAGGCATACAAGCCAAATTCTTAAAAAATTTGTTTTTGCTTGTGTTAAACTAATCAAGATTTTTTAAGAAAAACAATAATCGGTTTTTACAATTTTAATATATGCAACGAAGAAAGCTCTCCCATTTCTAGTAAAAAGTATAATTTCTGTCAATTTCAATATAAACGTCAAATTTTATTTACAAATGGCAGGAAATTGAACCACATCAAAATCTACTTCTAAACGCTTGGAAGACATTTTATTAGGTTTATTTTGACTGAGAAAGAAAAAATTTATATTTTTTACACTCAGCAGTCAGAGAACCGAGTGATTTTTTGCTTTCCTTCAGCCTTTAGATATTTCTAACTCATTCTAACTCGTACGGGATCATAACTTTGGTCTATCAAAAGGGAGTGAGTCTATGCTAAAGATGAGAAACAAGCAAAATTATTTGGTTCACAACTAAACCGGGATCAAGCCAGCACAAGTCCTTGTTGTTGCACATATTAATTTATCATTTTTTTTATCTGTCACAGGTTGTACTCCGTGACTACATGAACCTGCTGTGCAAAAATTTCAAACACTTGAATTGTAGTTAAATATTCAAAATCAAATTTAGTAGATACAACTTTTATTTCGATACCTCTTTTCTTTGATGTAAACGACGAATACGAAATACAAATATAAATATGTTGCTGCTCTTACTATTCAAAGGTAAAGCTCGTTTTTGTAATCCAGCTGAAGTAAACAGTTCAAATAACAAGGGTAGGTCAAGCCCTCCCATCATCGGTCTTCCGGTCTCATAACTTAGCTTTCTATTATCACTTAGGTGTGTCGTGACCTTGCTAGTTGTGTTCGGGTGTTATCTTTAGTTGTAAACAAACTAATTGGAAATTACAAAGCAAGAAAATAACAAAAAAGGAAATAAAGTATTAGACTTGGATAACTGAGTTACTCAGTTCGGTTCCCAAAAGAAAAATCTGCACAGTGTACACTATAAATTTAATAAGAAATTCGGCCCTAACTTAGCCCTCAGGAATTGCGTTCAACAACCGATAGCGCTCGAAGAGTAGCTTTTTTAAAATTTGCTGGCATAACTGCTGTTCTTTTTTTCAAAGGTTTTAATTTGAAGTATTTCAAAAGAGATAGCATGAGTTTTATTGCAAAAAATATAAGGTTTGTTGTTATTGTCACAGTTTTTCCCTTGGTAAATTTTTAAAAATTATACAAGTTAGTGAAGTAATAGAGGCAAATAAAAGCAGAAGTTAAATTTACCTGTATTGACTTGAACAGCACTGTAGTTAGTGGTTATCAATGCCGTTGGGTTAGGTTATAACTGCAGCTATTTGATAAACTATACGTCTACTCATAGCAAAAGTGGGTTAGGGGCTTATAAACACGGTAAGATACGACAAAAAGTTTCGCAGTGTCAAACAATTCGTTCCCGTACCAGTTGGGCGTGTTTAAAATGTCTATAGCGGGCGACATCGAGGAGATCCCGGTATAAGTATATGCTTTAGAACATTCACTTTCCCATATAAAGTTCAGAAGAAGCGCAAGTCCTTTCCTTTACTTTCGACTGACCGTGAAGTCTGGGTCATTGTGTTAGCCAATGTGTGTATTTATAAATAAATTGTAGTCGATTTACTGTTTTATTTGATGTCTATGATAAGGATTTTTGTTAACCATGTCTAAACTCTGTTGTTGTTGTTGTTGTGGTAACGACAAAAACATTCCCCGAAGGTTTTGGGGAGTGGTGTCGAATTAACAGTCTTTGGCCGGATTTGAACCCGGTACGCTCCGGTACTCCTTTTCGGTACTGCCCGACTGTCGTGGTAGCGATTTATGACTAGTGAAACCTTCTAGGTCATGTCACCCGTCCTTCCGTTAGGAAGGGTAAAATGGGTAATGAGAGGTGAGAGGCATCACATCCGCAGATCAAACATCGAGTTGCACGTCATTACCATTGTGCATATTAGTCGCCTCTTACGACCGGTATGCCTACCTCGGGCATATTCTGAACCCCTAACCCGCAGGATTAGGTCATCTCATTTAACGCTAATGAAAGCGGGGATAATTTAATAGTGAATAAGTCAAATAGTCAATACGGTTTTACATGACAACTGCTTCCAACTTCCACGTTTTCAATAACACAACCACAGTCTTGGCAGCAAAATACGCTTAACCCACACTCATTATTATAAACGAATTCGCCACAACTGAGGCTGACACTCAGATTTGATTATCTTTGTATTTCGCGTCACAAGCCTTGAATCCCTACAGTAAATGCTGTCATGGGGTCACTTAGAATTGTTGAAATCGAGATGATGTAGATTTAAAAGCAGATTTTGTTTCCCACTGAGCAATGCCTATAGCTTGATCAATATTGGTAAGGCCTCCTCAAGCTGCTCACGACCAAATGAGAATTCAAATAAGACGAAGGGCTCTACTGATCCTTTTGAACAAGATGCTGACGACGATAGCTATACAGCTTCTTAACAATATATTACAGGATTTTTTTTTAATTTTTTTATTTTTATTTTTTTTTCTTGAAGAGGCGTGAAAAATGCCTGTCCGCCAGTGTTCGTGGTAAAATAAAGTACTTGCAGTTATCGAAAAATTCGCCAAAATGGTTGCGTCGTGACATGTCATTGCCCATATACGACTTGACATTAAATCTTTGATCTAAGCTTTGTGGTGGGTGTGTAGCTTGAGTGGGTGTGTAGGGTGAGTAGCTTATTTAAGTTAATTTTTGAATACTATTTTATTATTTGTTCAGAGAGTAGAACGTGTGGTACCTAGCACACTTTGCTTGGGGTAACCTGTTAGCAATATTAAATTATTATTATATATATATTTTTTTTAATTTAAATTATTTGTTTTTTTCGAGGGATGCTTGTCACCTGTTACACTTTGTTTGGGGTACTAGTACGTCCCTGGGAAAAATCTCAATTTGGTATTCCAAACATAAACTATGTCTTTAGAATATTTTATAAGCTGGTTGCGAATTACAACAGAATGCAATGCAAGTGAAATAAACGAAAGAAATTGTCACAGCTTACGTCGCTTAAGCAACCGTTAATAATGGTAATCTAAAAATCCGACAGAGAGGCACTGGACAATTACCCAAGTTTTATACCCAGCGTGTACTAGCACTAGGGAGGGTGGGGCCGTGTGCAGAAGTCCACGCAAGTGGGGAAAGTTTCTGATCGCCATTCACCTGGGAATGGCCAGAGCGATTCTTTTGCATGCGGTTCAAGCAGCTCACTACTTCCGGACACCCGTTTGGTGGTGAGCTAAACGTGAGAAAGCGACAACCTGGTAAGGCCACTCCGACATAATCGGTTTAAGGGCTTGCTGGGGGGTTCAAACAGCAGCGTCTGTCTTGGATCAAGCGGCTCGCTATACAAACGTGTAATAGAATTCAACCTCCCGTGAAACGGGTTGTGCGCTGGGTGTGGGACCCACCACATAAAACAACGTCCCAATGAAATTCAACAACAAAGCGTCGGATATGAGAACCTCTTTTTTAGATGACAACACCCGCAAACGAAATAAGGATTATGAGATAAAGGCATGTACCTGGAATGTCCGGTCCCTTAATGGGGAAGGTGCCGCTGCCCGGCTGGTTGAGGTCCTGAGGAAAGCAAAAGCTGACATCACCGCCATACAAGAGATGCGATGGACGGGGCGAGGAAAAAAAAAAACGGTCAAAATCGCCCAGGCGGTTAGATGACCATTTAAAGAAGAAGTACTAGCACACAAGGTATTAGGGTTTTTTCCAGATAACGGTGCTTTGTAACCATACTAAAGAATGGAGATAGATATAGAGTTCCATATATCAAAGTTCTTAGAATGAACAGAGGAATCAGTATATGAATGAATTGCTATTTAAAATATATTTCGAAAAACGTTTAAAATGAGATAATGCAATAATAAAAGCAACTGCAATAATGAAATTTGGCACATTTATTTAGTTATCGTCCTATTGACGATTTTACCCAACTTTTGGAAAAGGGGCGTGGCACCGCCCACATATGACTGAAACAATTTTTTTCACCTACTTCTTCATAAAATTTATCTGAAAAAGTGGTAGAAATACTGAACTGCCCATATCTCATTGATTGATACAGGTAGAATGATATAACTTGCAGTTACAACAATTTTCTTATTCTTTATACGATGTTTGCAAAAATTTTGGAAAGTGGGCGTGGCACCGCCCGAATTCGACTGTTAATAACTTCATTACCGTGTAAGATAGAATTACGAAACTTGATACGACGTTTACTATGAACATGCAGAGAACTCGCACTGAAAATAAGCAAAATCGGTGAACGATCACGCCCACTTTTCTAAAAGAGAGGTAGGAAACCGGAAAATGCCATATCTCCTTCACTGTTGCAGATAGAATGCTGGAATTGTTGATCTTATTAATAATTTTTTTTTTTTAATTTTGGTAAATGGGCGTGATATCACCCAAAGATGAATGAACATTTAGCACCACTAACTTTTTCGAAAGTTTTTTTTTTGATATATAGCCCACGTTTATATAAAATATCATTATTTGGAATCAAATAAATTCGCAGTTATGCTGAATTCCAACTTAATTCCAGGGAACCTGAGAATCTACTGTGAAAATTTAATAAAGATCGGTTGAGTACGGTGCTTTAGACGCCAGACACACAGACACACATTCATTTTTATTAATAAGATCCCTGCAAAAAATCGTGCGACTCATCTCTAAAGAGAGTGATCCGCGATCCATACCTTTCGTCTACATTGGGCTACAATTGATCCCGAGGTCGATTTAATTTCTGTAGCCTACTTTTAGGTGTTGAAAGTAAACTTGTCCGACCGTACCGGTAGGGATTCTGTCTGACACCATCTGTTTGGGCATTAAAGGGAACAATTAGTCTATTCATAGGACATGCTCAAACAAAAGGGATCCCTTCAACCGATGCAAAGATATCAAAACTGGCATTGGTCGCATGCTACTTTGCGACTCGTCCCGTATTCATCCTAGACTAATCGCTTTTTTGCAGGGATTGTCTACATGGTAGTACAAAAAGTTTAAAACCTCTATAGGCCATAACTCCAGAACAATTTAACAATTTACCACGACCACTTATACACAGCTGGGTATTTAATGTTCAATTCCGCCCGAACTTAGACTTCCTAATTTTTTTGATTGACTGCACTATTACTTGGATAGACCTATCGATAAATATATAATATTGTATACCTTAGATGTATAGTTTGGCCGTAAAGCGGGACAAACTTTCTCAACAGATTCCCCACTTATGTGATTGCCAACGTAGAAGCTGTCGAAGGCGAAAGCTCGATACTCGCTTAGCTTGATGGTCGCTTATCGTGTTACTAGGTTCACTTTGTGTTTTAAATTAATTGCCTAGTTCGTTGGGTTAGGTAGAGGAATTTCTATATAAACTACTCATCCACTTATTGCTTCTCAGTTCACAACTTTCTTTGAACGTTCGTTCGCGCAATTGCTTGCAAAAATTAAAAGAAAAAGTATTCCGGTGATAATGGCAGTCATTCAATATATTTGCATATTTTTGTGCTTTGCGGGTGCACTTTCTGATACTCTTACCGATTTGCTAGCTAGATCGAATGAAGGTGAGTTGCTTAGATCTTCGAACACGCAGTGAGTGGCAACCGACAAAGTTAATCGATTAGGAAGAGGATAAAAGTTATCGATTTGATTTCGCTTCAAATTTCAATATTAAAACGACAGCATGAGAGCTGCGAAATAATGTGTCCAGGAGGATCCTTTTATTTGAGATTTTTTTTTGCTGTTATTTTGACTAAGGTTTCCTATATATGTATATTCAATGAGAGTCTTATGCAGATGCCAAACACATCAAAATCTTTAAAGAGTCTATATTGACCATACAGTAGGTGAACAAAAAAGTGCGTAAAGACTATATACGAGTAGAAGCTTCAGAATACAAAAAAAAACGTAATTTTTTTTAAATATGAATCATCGATTTTTTTTGCACATCCACATCATCAAAAACTGGTAAGTACTTGTCGAGATTTTGCTCCTTTTCGCAGCTACTTCGAGATCTGAATAATGGGTATCTAAACCTAATACTAGGAAACTAGTTATGTTCAAATCTCATATCCACGTCGTAACTTTGTTCCACATGAGCTTCAATTAGGTTCATTTCAAACCAACGTATGCTCTCTTAGGAGGCAATAAGAAACTCAACTTACGTTAAGTTTGAAGATATACAATAATGACCCTTTAGTTGTCGAACCCATCATCAGTATAAACCCTAAAGTCAAACCAAATAAACAAGTATGAACACCGAGCCCAACTTTACAGCCGTACAGTATTTTTTCCATATGAGCAGATCTTATTTCTAACATAGCGACTCCCTACGAAGTGTCAATTATCCGATTTCGGACCCGAAATGCACCAGTCTCAAACTAGTCAAAAATAGAACAAAACAAATGATTGTTAAATGTTAGGGGCGGCTGATAAAAACTCGGCTCAGAAGGAATATCTCACAGGGTCGAGATCTGATGCAGGAATTATCAGGTTGCAAACATAAATTCTACTGGGAATTTTCTAATTCTGGACCCTACAGTATGAGTTAGAAAGTTTTGGTTGTGCACTGGTATTTTTTGACTAGTTTGGTGCTCCATTGCAGCGAAGACTAGAAATGGCAGAATAAGTTCTAAGTGAGCTCTTCACTAAAGTAATCGTGAGTTTATCCTAACACTAAAAACACCTTCTGAAAAGGCGGTTCAGCGATTACGAATGTATGTTTGTTATTTTTTATGCTGGGAATTTTTGTCTTTGGGGGTTGCATTTTGAGGATTTCGATTTTGTTAGAACGTTATGCAAATGGCCGTTAAGGCTCGATCATTGAAAGTAGTTTGACAGGTCTTTACAGGGTCAGCCCTTCGTTTGAAGGGAAGGCAAAGAAACCTACTAAGCACATCCTTCTGAAACATGTAGCTACTTGTACAGAGTGAGAAAGCCTTCAGGCAAACCTTCAGTAGAGCTTAAGCAGTTATACTTTTATTTTCGAACGACAATCGATTATTTCGCGAACGACAAGTTTATGCTCCCTGCATATTCCCTTTAAAACTTCTGTAGAAGCTCGAGAGACTAATAGAAGCCGGAAACAGTGAAGCATCATCTTTGTGAATGGCCTTGCACTGTGTGGTAAAAGTCTGACTATTACAATCTCTTTGGCGAATGATATAGGATAAAACCAAAGAGCATTTTACGCTTTTTTGAATCCACAAACCGGTTTGAGTAATCGGCCACTATACCACAACGGAACCTTTGGAGGGCTGGGGAAAATTAAAGGCACTGCAACCTAACCTATGCTCGCTACATTATCTTATACAAGGTGGCGCAAAAGTAAGCTTCCGATGTTCAGCATATCGGTTGTGGCACGTGCAGTGTGTGCTGTTGCACCGTCTTGTTGGAACCACATGTTTTGCAATCCCAATTCATCAAGTTGCGGCAAAAAGAACTCGTTGATCATTGCTCTGTAGCGCTCACCATTCACAGTAACCGTTTGGCCCCGACCGATTATTGGTCAAATAAATAGTCAGCAATATTCCGCTTTCTGGAGCAGTGTAGCGTAACATTGTTTATTAACGCTTATTTCGCATGTGTTTACTACACAAATGTCAAAACAGAACTGACTTTAGGGGCCAATCGCAAAATTTATAGCATTTTCTGATAAGAGGATTTCTTTTGCGCCACCCTGTACCTGTTCTTGTTGCTATTAGCAGTGCTTCGAACGGAATCCCGAGGAAACTAGCAGTTTTAACATTATATGACCAAAACGAAATTGGTGTTCGAAGAGTAGGTTTTATTAAACAGTTGAAGATATGTCTAGTGTCATGAGAGGGCACACCACATATATGACAATAATTTGGTCAGCTACTTTGGGTGGTCCAATGTTCTTAACGAGGTTCACAGGGCTGGGCCGCACAGAGGCATCTAATTATTCGGTGTGTAGGTCGTTCATAGCGTCCCTGTGATTCCGCAGGTCAAGCGGATCTCATTATAGTGTCCAATCAGTTGTCTGGTTTGATTTCAAACAAGTCAGCAGAACCTGCCTGCTTGGCATTTCCAATTGCTATTTAACATTGAGCAGTTTAGTTTCTTGCTTATGGTCAGACTTAGGCGCCATAAGAATATATCTCATGATGATTTTAATAACGGTTTGACAGACTTGTTACTTTCTCTAGATTGTTTTACTTAGATGCGACTATCTTATTGGTGCCGCCTAATCAATAACCGACCGGCAAATAGGCTTGTATGATGTTCGGGTTATCTCGAATCTTCTTTGCTGCCGACATACAAATCTTTTAGCCGGCCACTTATTGATTACGCGCCGCCCACCTGATAACGGTCCTACTGAGTGACTGGCAACACTTCCATTCAATGCGCTGTTTTGGTTAAGATATTAGCAGGTCTTATCTGGATAAACAACAGGAAATTTAAGTTTTCATATAAAAACTAACTAGAACTGTCACGCCTCGAAATAAATTTTCCATTTGCGATAAGAACTCGACACGACTTCACTTACCAATACACATTCCCACATTTGCAAAAATGGCTTATCAAGCAATAGGCTTTTTGTATTTTGAGATATATTTACTATACGAGTTTCTGATAAGTACATTCAAATCTTAATATACTTCCATTTAAAACCATGAATACTTTTCGCTTAATTAGTCTGGCAAAGCGCACCAGTCATCCCTTTCTAGCGATAATATATGTCAATTGGAAAGAAAAAAGTAGGAAAAGTCAGCCTTTACATAGATTTCCCAACACAATACTATTGTCTATCTTTGTTTTTAGGGTGGTTGGCGATGGAAATAATTTTAAGGCTGCCCCGTAGTTCTTCGCGAGAACCTTCCTTTAGTATAGTTTGTGGGCTATATCGTCTTCTTTCGTAAGTTTACATGATCCGAGAAATATATTAGCACAGCCATGATGAGTAACTTATAGAGCATGAAGTTTATTCGGCAAGGGAGAACTTTATTTCTTAGTTGCTTATTCTGTTCAGAGTAGCACTGATTGAAAATATAGGCTGAAATTATGTCCGGTGTTAACGTTGAGTCCGAAATAAACTGTACCTATCACAATTTCGAATGTTTACCTGTCAAAACACTGATTCGGCTACCAAGGAAAGCAAGTGCATGCTCCCGTCCTTATTCATCGTATAACCCATTTTTTTGGTTTTTTTTTTCATTTAACGGCGTTGGAACGTACGGTACATTGTTGATGGTTATTCATAATGTGTCCGTAAAAGCCGTTTATTTGTCTAATCGCTGGCGCAGAACACCCTTGTCCGCACTCGAGTCCTTCTGGCTCAACTATAGCTTAAGCATTGTAAATCATTAAACCCTTACTTACTTAGTTAAATTGCACTTAACAGTCTAAACAGTTTTTGTCGTCCAACACAGCTTGCCAGTCATTTCTCTCAACTGGCGCCAATTGGAAACAAAACGGTATCGTAAGTTAGTTTTCACTTGGTCCTTTCATCGGATGGGTGTTGTAACTCTTTTTCTGCTTCCACCGACGGATGCCGTTAAGAATACATTCAGTGTCGGAGCATCTTTATTCAACAACTCCGAACCAACGAAGCCGCTAAGGTATTATTAGTTGAACTAAGTCTAAATCTGCGATAAGCTCAAACAACTCTTAATTAAACCTTCTTTGCTACTTGGCGTCGTTAACAAAAATTTCCAAAAAATCTTTCTCTCGAATACTCTTCTTCCACCGGATGGTGGTCTTCGCAACTCGTTGTAGTCAGGTTGTCCCATATCAGTTCCATCATCTTCGATTATAGGGCCGGGCTCGCCATCTTCTCTGGGTTCTTGTGCAATTCCTCTGTTTAATAGCGCAGAGCAGAAATATACATCAGCATCTTGAACGGTGAGCGGCGCTCTTACACAAGAAGCATATAGAAGAGAGCTTGGAATAATATATAACATCGTTACAAACAACGGATATAAAAAAGCACTAGTAGATAAACTCAGGAGAGACCTTAGAGAACAAAAAAGAAACAATGGAGAAGAAAGTACACAAACCTGGACGACAATGACATATACTGGAAGGGCAACATATAAATTAGCAAATTTCCTTAGAAAATACAACATCAACACAGCGTTCAAAACATCGAACAATTTAGGACGGAAGGTAAGAACCAAAACTAACTCAGAAGATCCATTTAGCAGCCATGGTGTGTACAAGCTCACTTGTGAATGCCAGCACAGTTACATAGGACAAACCGGACGACAAGTAAGGACGAGGTTCAGAGAACACATTAGAGATTACAACAAAAAGATACGGAATCCAACAAAAACCGAAAAACTCATCGAGGATATGGAATGTCGTAGAATAAGAGTGAACCCCACGGATGAATACCAGAAAGAAATCAAAGTGGCTATAAAAACTGCAACAAATATAATAGATACAAACTCGGCATATACATTAGTCCAAATGAACCCGTCAACTCCACCACTGATTGCGCTACCAAAAATCCACAAGCCAGGCAATCCAATGAGACCAATCATATATTTTAAATCGGCACCATGCTATAAGCTATCTAAATATTTAAAAACAGTATTGAAGGACACACTGGAACTTAGCAACGAACACACTATAACTAATACATCTGAACTAATAAACAAACTTAGGACCGTTGAAGTGACAAAGGACAGCAAATTGGTATCTTTCGACATAAAAGATCTATACACATCAATACCACTAGCAGAGACATTGAACATAGTAAACTCTATATTAGTACTACGTAAAACAAAAGATAAAGTAAAAAGTACGCAAATCACGAACACGGTAAGAACCACACTACGTCAAACTATTTTCAATTCAACAATAAAATATACAGACAAACAAACGGACTTGCGATGGGAAACCCAACATCGGCTATTCTTATGGAAGCGTTTATGCAAAACCTGGAAAAAGAGTATATACAGGAATTAAATTCCAAATTAGGAGTGTTATTTTACGCAAGGTACGTGGATGATATCATATGCGTTTTAACTACCAACAACGAAGAGCAAGTACTGGAGTACCTCAACAAGCAGCACGGGAACATAAAATTCACAATGGAAACCGAAAAGGACGGAGGAATCAATTATCTGGACCTCACAATAAGTATTGATAAAGCTAGCAATAAATTCAACTACGACATATATAGGAAACCAACGGCCACCGACACAATAATACATAATACCTCGAACCACCCACAACAACATAAAAATGCAGCGCTAAGGCACTTAGTACAAAGATTGGAAAGAACGCCTCTTACACAAGAAGCATATAGAAGAGAGCTTGGAATAATACATAACATCGCTACAAACAACGGATATAAAAAAGCACTAGTAGATAAACTCAGGAGAGACCTTAGAGAACAAAAAAAAAACAATGGAGAAGAAAGTACACAAACCTGGACGACAATGACATATACTGGAAGGGCAACATATAAATTAGCAAATTTCCTTAGAAAATATTTACAACATCAACACAGCCTTCAAAACATCGAACAATTTAGGACGGAAGCTAAGAACCAAAACTAACTCAGAAGATCCGTTTAGCAGCCATGGTGTATACAAGCTCACTTGTGAATGCCAGCACAGTTACATAGGACAAACCGGACGACAAGTAAGAACGAGGTTCAGAGAACACATTAGAGATTACAACAAAAAGATACGGAATCCAACCATCATACCAGAGTCCAACTTTGCGAATCACATGGCGGAGAATAAATGCCCCCCCGGAAACATCAAAAAAAAACAGTCAAGGTCCTACATGTACAAGCAAAAGGCCGACGTCTGAACGTACTCGAAAACATGGAAATCTACAAACAAAAAACATTCGACGGTAGAATAATAAACGAACAGACAAACACTGTTTCCGACACAATATTCGAACCTTTAAAATTGGTTTACAAAAAACAAAGCACCCACTCAGGTATCACAAACACACACGCACCGACAAATAAGCACAAAACAGCAAAAGATCAAAAACAACAAACAAGCAAAAAAGGTCAAACAACAAAAATTACCAACTTTTACCTGCCTCAGTCAACCACACAAAAAACCGATCGATGCAAAACCGCCCCCGTTTCTGAATGTACACACACAACACATGCACACACGTACACAAACAGACACCCATGCTGACGTTACCTGCTACCTACTATAAATACAAGACAAACGACCACAACAGATCAGAACGAAAATCGACACTGATGATGGCACAACGCCGAAACCGGGTTGTCTCAAAACCAAATTTGACAAGGGATGACGAAAAATCGTTCCAATATACATCAATCATTCACCCTGTCGGAAAAGCAACAAAACAAAATAAACAAGTTTGAAGTTTTTGTTGCTGTTTTGCTTAATAACGATCGATCAGCCCTTTTCCCTTGAAAATCTTACTAGTGAAATTTCCCCAACAGAAACTTGCAGCTTCCTTTCCCTCTCAAAATGCGTTCTTTCCCTACAAGTTTTATGTGTCGCCGAACCCAATTCAGACAAATTTTTAAGCATCTTTAACAGAGCCATTACCTAATCAATATTTGCGCAGAAATGGGAGAACCACATTATATATATATATTTCTTAAGCTCGCATACGAAACGTATATGAAATAGTAACTGGAGCTTTGTGAACTTTTCGTTCAGTTGTTTTCAAAGGGTTAATGAAAACAAATTACTGACACATACGAATTATTTCACATACATGTTGTCAAATAAGCATGTTGTCAGCGGCTGGCTCACTGTTTCAAAAATTTATAAAACTATGTAACTATGTAATTATTTATCTTATATATTTTGTTATGGTAAATTTTTTGTAATTTTCTTGCGGTTTGTTTTGCAAAAAATTGGTTTTAAGAAAAGATTGCTTTAAAAACTTAACAAATTCAAGTCAAGGTAAGAAATTCAATTTTATAAAAAAAAAAAATTACTGTCCGGAACCTGGGCTCGAACCATGGAACGCACGCGTCTCACCCGAGACGCTTATACCTGCTTCAGAAAATATTTCCACAATTAGGAGTATACACACATATCCATATGGCTTTTGAAAATGAATGAAACGTTCATTTGGAAGTTCAACAAATTTCTCAATATTAGCGTGACGCCGGTTTCCATATTTGTGTTTTTTTTTTTTTTATATACAGGCAGTTTTCTCAATTTTTCCATCTGGCTTTTTGAAGTCAATTTAGGGGGAGAAAATTACAATGAACTGATGGTTGTCTGGCTTTTGCCATTAACCATAACTTAGACATATTTGAAACACATTTCAAGTTGATTTTTAAGGAAGGTTATCATCTTAGTCTAAATATGTAAGGGTTCGGGTTATACTCGTATGTCTGCCCTTTGACAAATTAAAATATTTGAAGAAGAAAATAGTTGATGTCTTCAGGAAAATTAACACGATTTCTTAACACTTCGTAAATATAAAATTTAAGGAGCTACAAACTGTGTTTTCGCCTTTTTGTATTTTGAATATAGGGTATATCAGCCATTCTGTCTCATCGGAAAACCCCGATAGAAATACTGAAAATTATCAAAATTCTCTACTGAGTTTCTCGTTCCGACGGAACTGGGTTGTGATATATAAAATTATTAAAATATTATTACATATGGGCTACATATATGTTAACCTTAAGTCAAACTATATAGAGAAAAAATTTAATTTCTTAAAAAGTTCATGAAGCTATGTAGGTATTTTTTTTTAAGTATTTTGTATTTTGTGGAAATATTTTCTGGCGTTTTGATTTTTTCACTCCAAGATAGAGGTCATACACAGAAAAATATTGGGTTAAAAATATAATAAATTAAAAAAAAAATCATAATAAGAAGTTTCCATATACATATTTAAAAACAAATTAAATTTAACAAAAAAAAAAAAAAGTTGTCCGGAACCTGGTCTTGAACCTCGAAATGTAAGCGTCGTAGACGAAACGCTTACCACCTGCGCTACTACTGTATGTACAACAACGCAGTTAGATACTGTAGTTGACTGCTCTGACTTTATGCAGAAAACTTAAATGAATTATTACAAATAAATGAAGCATTTTTTGTTAAACAATGCCTATGGACTGCTCCTGACCCATACGAAGATTTCAAAATACATTTTTATTGAAATTGTGCATGTTTAGATATAGATATACTCTGGCAATTGATTGTATGAAAAAAATGTTAGCCTATTAATATATAGATAACAATAATTTGACGCGACATACCTAAGAGGGTAAAAAGATTGAGCTGCTCTAAAAATGTGTGGTGTGCTGCTTCTTATTTTTTCTACAAATTGGCAGGATTTAAATTTGTATACCGACTCCGAAAAAGGATTTTTGCTAAGAAGCTTTTTTATGGCCACTGTCTAGGAGCGACCACGCTTCGAAAAAAAATGTTGTCCAAATCGAAAAAGATTGTTGTTTTGCCGCTGTTCGCAATCACAATTTACTACCTAATCTTGCCGCAAGGAAAAGCTTTTATCATACATCATTAAAATTTATTACAAACTTTTTTAATTTCAGAGTGCAAAAACGATACATCACCTTTTATAGAGATTGGAGAAAGTTATTATTTACTCAGTTTGGGACCGCAGGTAAATATCGATGTCACAATGCTTCGCTACAAATTTTACTTTAACTTATTTGACTCCTAACCTAGGGATTAGTCAGTTCGTTTATTAATTTAAGCTTAGCTGTCGTGTTTGGACTTAACGCTACTGGACTTGGAAAAGAAAGTGCATAAGTGGGGTGCAATAATTTGTGGATATGTCTAGTTAAGCAGTTAAATTTCGGTCCTTTTCTCTGTGCTCTGCTCAGATAAGTTTATAGGTTTTACTTCGAAATAATGTTGGTCAAGTTCGATAAGGTAACTTTTGAGGATACCTCCTTCTTTATGACCCAGAACCCACAGAGGGGATATTTCTGGACAGTCAGTTAACAATACAAAAGCTGCTCACATGTAGCTGAATATATCTGATGCCAATCGTTAAAGGGAAAACGCCTTAACAGTTGATTTCTACTTGGAAGAACAAATTTGAAATTGCTCTTTTAGTTTTCGAGGACATGAACCGATTTTGGTAAAAATGTTTCATGTTAGAAGTTGGTCGAGGATACTGCTATACCTAGGTTGAGTATCTATCAATCACCCAAAATCGAAGAGACTCATACTGGTTGATTATAATCAAACAAGTAAGTTAAATTAGATTTACAACCTCTCGGACAAACGCGTTGTTGTTGTTACCAAGAGTCCAATTTCGTATGAAACATAGATTTAACATCACAAAAAGCTAACCTCTCCTCGATGCACTCAACTTCTGTAGATTTCTTCGGAGGAAATTTTCCTTAGTGTGAGTGAAGTATTGACGCAAATTTCTTTTGGAACAAAAAATGTGACACTTCTTGGCCGGAAATCATTTGTAATCATCAAACGGTGTGCCTTATTGAGATCATCCCGACGAATTCGACTGATGGGGTCACTGTAGCTAATAGTATCTCCCCGCCAAAAGGTGTGGCCGCAATATTTGGTCTGTCTTCTAGGAAGTTTCTCTTTTTTCGAATGTATACACTCTTTTATATCTTTCCTCCCACTTTTAGTCAAATAAGGGCCTGTAAAATTTTAACCCGACATTGAGAAACCTATCCGTGACTGATGTGTTATTTTATATAAACTATTTGATTTCAGGTGAACTGGTTTACAGCCGCTCATATATGCCATAGTTACGACAGTGACTTAGTCACAATTGAAACAGACGCCGAAATGGATGCGATATCTGATTATTTAGTTCAGAATGGCCATGGGAAAAAACTATTTTGGACATGTGTCAACGATTTAGCGGAGGAGGGTAAATACATGGTGCTTAGCAATGGCAGTCCAATGAGCTTTTCAAGGTGGGATGCTTCTCAACCGGATGATGGAGCAATAAAAAAAAATGAGGATTGTATTCATATTGGGATGCAGAATCAAAAATTCAAAATGAATGATTATCCATGTACTGCTTTAAGTTATCCCTTATGTGAAATGAGGAAATTATCAAAATGTTGTAACCCAGTGTCGTCCTGTGCATTGAAAGCACTCATCGAAACATTTGATATGCAAAATGAAAGTATGTAATTCAATAAAAAGTAGCTATTATTTATACTCTAGTTCAAATAGGGGCTAATTATGTAAACCACCGCAACACTTTGCCTAGCGTTCACTCCAACTTATTGTCATTCACTGAAGTAGGTCATCTCTTATTTCAAAATAATTTTGTTTCAAATAAGAAAATGTAACTCAACACTCCCCATTGCGCATCTGAATTTGGTTTTTCTATATTTTGATTACAAGTTTCTATGGGGTCTATCACAATTCCGACAATACTGCCAACGAAAAGTAGTTGTAACAGAATTTTCTGATCACTATAGGGTTTATCGGAATTCACAGCCAAATTCCGATTAATTGATAGAGTTATCTTATGATCTATTACATTATACCCCGTCAGAACTGCTGATATTGAGACTTGCATAATGTGTGGTAAAATGAATAGAAATATAAATTTAGCTGACACAAAACCAGCGCTCTAATAGTTTAATGGTTAACAGAAAGTCCCAAAATTTTTCTCATAAAGAAATTTAGCAATTTCGAATGAAACTGCTGGATTTAGATGCCCAGTCTGAGAGCACGAACACTTGCTTTGTTGAAAACAATTAGCAAGAAATGTAAAACATGAGCAAAAACTTCAATGATGATACAATACAAAAACTTATCAATACAAATGAATTGATAATTCATATTGAATATATTGAAGCTCAGAGTATTTTACACAGGAGTTAGTTTTGATTTTGTACTTTTTTTGGTTAGGATTATGTAAATTAAACTAAAATAAAAAAATAAAATAAAACAAAATAAAATAAAATAACATAAAATAAAATAAAACAAAATAAAATGAAAGAAAGGTGAATAAAATCAGATAAAATCAAATAAAATAAAATAAAACAAAATAAAATAAAATAAAATAAAATAAAAGGAGGTAAAGTAGAATCAAATCAAATCAAATAAAAAAAATTAAGTTAAATAAAATAAAACTAAATTAAACTAAATTAAAATAAATTAAATTATATTAAATTAAATTAAAAATTACATTAAATTGAACTAAATTAAATCAAATAAAATAAAATAAAATAAAACAAGTAAGGCTTTATACCTTTCATGAATACGTGCAAACTTAAATACGCATTGTTTAAAGTTCTCTAAAACTTTGTCAGCAATACATTTGGAGAAATGGCCATAATCCTCTTATCTGAACGATAGGTTGTATGGGATATAAATATATATGTATAGTTACGATCTTGGTGATTTTTTTACCAAATCTTTTACCATCTATGAGCAAATATCTCACCAAGTTTCAAGTTTTAATATTTCAAAATGAGGGATAAATGGCCATAATCCTCTTATCCGAACGATCGGTTGTATGGGATATATACTTTATATAGCTCCGATCTTAGCGATTTTTTTTACCAAATTCTTTATTATCTGTAAGCAAATATCTCACCAAGTTTCAAGTTTTAATCTTTTAAAATGAGGGAGAAATGGCCATAATCCTCTTATCTGAACGATCGGTTGTATGGGATATATACTATATATAGCTCCGATCTTGCTGACTTTTTTACGAAATCTTTTGCTATCCATAAGAAAATATCTGACCAAGTTTCAAGTTTTAATCTTTAAAAATGATGGAGAAATGGTCATAATCCTCTTATCTGAACGATCGGTTGTATGGGATATATACTATATATAGATCCGATCTTGCTGACTTTCTTACGAAATCTTTTGCTATCCATAAGAAAATATCTGACCAAGTTTCAAGTTTTAATCTTTTAAAATGAGGGAGAAATGGCCATAATCCTCTTATCTGAACGATCGGTTGTATGGGATATATACTATATATAGCTCCGATCGTATCGATTTTTTTACCAAATTTTTTATTATCTGTAAGCAAATATCTCACCAAGTTTCAACTTTTAATCTTTAAAAATGAGGGATAAATGGTCATGATCCTCTTATTTGAACGATCGGTTGTATGGGAGATATGTGCTATAGCGACCCGATTATATCGGATCCGACAAATGTCTAATACAGGGTGGCGCAAAAGTAATTCCTATCAGAAAATGCTATAAATTTTGCGATTGGCCCCTAAAGTCAGTTCTGTTTCGACATTTGTGTAGTAAACACATGCGAAATACACGTTAATAAACAATGTTACGCTACACTGCTCCAGAACGCGGAATATTGCTGACTATTTATTTGACCAATAATCGGTCGGGGCGAAACGGTTACTGTGAATGGTGAGCGCTACAGAGCAATGATCAACGAGTTCTTTTTGCCGCAACTTGATGAATTGGGATTGGAAAACATGTGGTTCCAACAAGACGGTGCAACAGCACACACTGCACGTGCCACAACCGATATGCTGAACATCGGAAGCTTACTTTTGCGCCACCTTGTATAATACAAAAATACATCCGTGTGCCAAATTTCATCGAGATATCTCAAAAATTGAGGGACTAGTTTGCGTTCAAACAGACGGACTGACGGACAGACGGACATGGCTGTATCAACTCAGTTCATCGTCCTGATCAATTTCGTATACTTAATGGTGGGTCTATCTATCATATTGCTAAACGTTACAAACATCGGACCAAAGTAATTATACCATTTCATGTTTATGAAAGGTATAAAAATTGAGCTCGTTTCATGAATACTTGAAAATAAAATAAATTAGAAACAAAATGTGTTATTAAATGGTAAAGAAATTACAGAAACGGAAAGAAAAGGATGTTAAAATAAGAGAAAGAATAGCAGTGTAAGTTATTCGAAAGGAAAGGAAAGGAAATGGAAAGAAAGGAAGGGAAATAAAAGAAAAGTAGGGATATGGTAGTGAAAAAAAGAGCTGCTAGGAAACAATAGAAGGAAATTAAAGAGAAAAAAATAAAATAAAAATAATAAAATTAAATAAATGAAGAAAGGAAAACAAATAAAAGGGAGGTAACGGCAGGAAAGGATCAGCAAAAAGGGACAAAATAAAATAGAATTCAGTCAAATAAGTTATAAATTCACTGTGGAGGAAATATATGAAAAGGCAAATAAGTCAAAGGAAAGGAGCAGCATAGAAAGGAATGAAAAGAAGGCGAATGAAAGGGACAGCAAATATTTAAAACACAGTAAAGTTTTTTGTTTGAATTTCAACCACTACATAAAAGAATGTAACTATTTCTCTACAATTTTTATTAACTTTGCATTAGGTCTCTTTCGTGTTTGTGCAATATTTTACAACTCGTTGAGGAAAAAACCTAGCCAGGTGCAGTCCGTGCAGTTAAAATACTTTACGGGATTTGTCAATTACTTTCATTTGGGCTATAAGCAATACATTGCCTAGGTTTGAGTTTGATCTCGATATTAGGGAAACTGATGCATATATAATGGTATGATATTTGTAAATTCCAACTGCCAATTCTCCATTATGAATTCCAGAGCTGCCATTTGCGTAAAATTTATATAACTTATATAACCGATTTTAATAAAGCAATCAGAGAACCGGTAGAACTTAAGATCTGTAAAAAAAATAAATATATGAAAGTAAGCAATATCACATTATGAGAAAAGGGAAAGAGTCATCTACCAAAAGCTTTTAAAGGATTAACGGTCTGCGATAATGGAGGTGTCAATGGACACGGAGAACTTTTCCAAAACCATGTAAATACAATATTAGGCTTACATAGGCCTGGAATTTCCCACTGCATCATCTTTGATCATTCGTTCACAGTTCGCATCACGAGAAGGGCCATAACTCCTCCCGACAACTTTTCTCTCGAATACTCTAAAGGAATTTACTTTTCAAACCTAAAGTAGCATTTATAGGCAAGAGTGAGCCCCCTTGAAAGCCTTGACTGACATAATATTTGGTGTTAGCGCCATTGTTGTTGTTGTTGTGGTAACGACAAAAACACTCCCCGAAGGTTTTGTCGAGTGTTGTCGAATTAACAGTCCTTGGCCGGATTTGAACCCGGTACGCTTCGGTACTCCCTTGCGGTACTGCCCGACTGTCGTGGTAGCGATTTATGACCAGTGCAACCTTCTAGGTCATGTCACCCCTCCTTCCATAAGGAAGGATAGGATGGGTAATGAGAGGTGAGAGGCATCATATCCGTAGATCAACCATCGAGTTGCACGTCATTACCTTTGTGCATATTAGTCGCCTCTTACGACCGGTATGCCTACCTCGGACAAATTCTAAACCCCTAACCCGCAGGGGTGATGTTAGCGCCGTAGCTATCAACGGTGACGTAGCTACCATGGCGCAGGTTATTTGATGACAGCAAATATTTATTTGTCGAGGCCAGAAAAGGTACACTCCCTGAAAATCAGCATCCATTTTAATTTGTGGCTTAGTCGCATAGACAACAATTGGAAACACCTATGCAGACCGATTAAGCCACCAACCGCCTCTTTCCAATCTAGTGAAATCTTCTTTCTTTTTTTTCAGTGCTGTTGTGGTGCGAATACTTTCTGAGCTGATCGTTATTATACCTTGGCCTATACCGACGGTCCATTATTAGTAATACCGTAAACTTACCGAATTAAATACTGGCAATGATGGTGCAAAGAATGGCACTTTTATGACGAGAATTCGTTGAGAACGTACAAGAATCATAAGAACCATTTTTTGAACACGCCTATTATGAGTGTACCAATTGCTACAGTATACCGCAGTTGCAAGCTCGTCACTCTGCAGAGAAAAAAGCCATACGAGATAACATGCAGCCAATCAAATAATATCTCATTATACTTACGCCTCCGATAACCAAAGAGCCTCCCAAGCAATAGAGAAACAACTGAGTAACAACGGATATCGTGTGAACCACATACACGAAAATTCCGTAATCTGGGAACTACAATATAAGATGGTTAAATGGGATTAGGAAAAACCCTTATACAAGGTGGCGCAAAAGTAAGCTTCCGATGTTCAGCATATCGGTTGTGGCACGTGCAGTGTGTGCTGTTGCACCGTCTTGTTGGAACCACATGTTTTTCAATCCCAATTCATCAAGTTTCGGCAAAAAGAACTCGTTGATCATTGCTCTGTAGCGCTCACCATTCACAGTAACCGTTTGGCCCCGACCGATTATTGGTCAAATAAATAGTCAGCAATATTCCGCGTTCTGGAGCAGTGTAGCGTAACATTGTTTATTAACGTGTATTTCACATGTGCTTACTACACAAATGTCAAAACAGAACTGACTTTAGGGGCCAATCGCAAAATTTATAGCATTTTCTGATAGGAGGATTACTTTTGCGCAGTAACCGTTTTTCACCGACCGATTATTGGTCAAATAAATAGTCAGCAATGTTCCGCGTTCTGGAGCAGGGTAGCGTAACATTGTTTATTAACGTGTATTTCGCATGTGTTTACTACACAAATGTCAAAACAGAACTGACTTTAGGGGCCAATCGCAAAATTTATAGCATTTTCTGATAGGAGGATTACTTTTGCGCCACCTTGTAGTATGTGAAAATATGAATTAAAAGAAACCAGTTAAATGGTCGGAGGCTGTAGCTTCAGTTGTATTCTTTAACAACTATCATGAGTACTCAAACCAAAATCTTCCAACTTACCAGCATCATATCTATCACACAGGTGCCAATAATAAAGGTCGATGTAACGAAGTGCCCCAATATTATGCCTGACATAGCCCTTGAAAATGCTTTTACCAAAGCAACAATTTCGTTATGTCTCTCAATGATCTTGCTTAAGCTTATCTCGATCTCTAGCTCTGTAGATCGATTCAACTCGTCACGTTTCACTTCGCTTAGCAGAGTCGTTATATCCTTTTGAAGAGCTTTGAAGAGAGTTACAAAGTACATACAGAAACACATAAAAAGTCCGTCAACACCAGCGAAACCAGCAACCGTAATGTATCCATGCCAATGAGAAATAGTAAAGGCAAGCGGAAAGAGTGGCATCGTGAGTAGTGGGTTTGGAAAACTGTAGAAGAAAGATAGTACAATATAGAACACAAAGAAAAGAAAATAAAAGAAACGAAAAGAAAAGAAAAGACAAGAAAAGAAAAGAAAAGAAAAGAAAAGAAAGGAAAGGAAAAGAAAAGAAAAGGAAAGAAAAGAAAAGAAAAGAAAAGAAAGGAAAGGAAAAGAAAAGAAAAGAAAAGAAAAGAAAAGAAAAGAAAAGAAAAGAAAAGAAAAGAAAAGAAAAGAAAAGAAAAGAAAAGAAAAGCTAGGAAAAGAAAAGAATGAAATGAAAAGAAAATAAAAAGAAAAGAAAAGAAAATAAAAATTAAATTAAAAGAAAAAAAATGTATTATCAGATCATGGTTTCGGCAATATTTTGGGATGATTAAAGATTTATTTGGCTTTGTTTACAGGACTATTTGGGGAGCATTTTAGTATACATTTCAGGATAGTATAAATACTTTTTAGGAACAAACTCAGGACCAGAGAGCGACTGAAATGAAGGTGAAGAATGGAAACAGTAAGGAAAAAAACGATAAAATAAAACAAAAGAAATTTAAAAAAAAGAAAAGAAACGAAAAAAGAAGGATAGGAACGTTTAGTAAGAAAATGGTAAAGAAAACAACTTCGAAGGTAAAGATACAATAAATTTAAGAAAAAAAGGATAAGAAAGCAAAGGGAGGATGACGAAGACGAATGAAAGGAATAGAAATAAATAAAAATAAAGTTTTGTGTTTGAATTTCAACCACAGGCCCATCTCAAGTTTTATTATCAATTTGTAAAATGGCAAAAACCAGCAATCATAACAAAAATTATTTCAAATACCTTAATGGTCATCTCATCTGCTTTTAACAAAGCTAATATTTTCGAAAAATTTATCAGGAAGTTTAAGACGATGGTCTTATACAGCGTGATCATGTTCTTCCACAGCAAACTTCACTTCTTAAAGCAGTTTTCACTACAGTTGCCAAGTTGGCAGGATTATTTATTTTATGACGGCAAATATTTCGTCAGGCGGCCGCGGTGGTGTTGCTGGCCTACCATACCGACGGTTTGTGGTTCGAGTCCTTAGACAAGTAATACAACAATTTTTTCAAAACGGTCTCAGCCCTTTGGCAGTTGTTTGACCATGCCATAGAAGGCTTCTAAGCAACAATTAATCTGCTTTACAAATGACGTTCAGGGTCGGCAAAAACTGTAGCTACCGCCAATTTATAGAAAAAATCAAAAGAAGGACACCCAAAATTTTGAAAGAAGCTCGGCCTTAAACTCCTCGAAGGTATATCTCACCAAATATTTATTTATTTATATTAATATTCCGGCAACTCACCAATTACCGAAAAACGCACTCTTCTGTCTTTTTATCAAGGCCAAGATCTGCTGCTTGAATTATCTTCTTCAGCATAAGATTAAAGAAATCGCATATTTGAGCACTTACTTAATCAAGAAGTCTGCCATTAGGGACTGTTCGTTATTTTCAGTTTAGTTATTAACATTTTAGTTTCATCAAAGTACGGCCGTGAAAAGTCCGTTTTTTTGTTTGGCATTCATGTGACATATACCAAAAAAAAATTTTATTTTTAATTATTTTAAAATAGCTCAGCCCTAATTTAGAAATTAAGTTTCATGCCTTATTATATTTAGGTGGAAAGGCTGTAAGCCTTAAATATTTCTGTTCAGCCCTGATGAATTGCATTATTACACTTAGCTAAAATTTATTAAGCAAATTATTTCCAAGTAGCAACAGTATTTTTTTTTTTCAAATACATATTACAAACTCACCTCATTTTGAATGGCGTCTCATAGTGAACATCTTCAGCACGCAATTGGCTTGAATAAGAGTAGTTCACGACTGCTGCGCGTATGGTGTACGAAGTGGCAGTAGCGAACCCAAAGAATAAAGCCGCGAATGATATGCGTGTTGCAAAAGCAAAATATCTGCGCTTGTCCGACATCTTTTGAGAACTATTTTGCTCGGCTGTCAATACAGCAATATGTTTAATCAAGAGTTCAATAGGCGCACGATGCCACCAGACGAAACACAGTTTTATGCAAGTCATAATACTTGATGCTACCGGGCAAAGTGCATCTAAAGCCTGTACGATATCGATCGATAAGAAGTGTATGCCATAAGCCAGTTCAGCATATGAACCATAGGCAAGTAGGGCCAAATTGAAAAAACCCCAAGCATGTATTAGCATAGACTTTCCTGACTCTGGATAGAGACCAATCACGCGTAAGGCCGTTTTTGGTATTAAAAATAAATTCTTTTCCGTTGGATAAGTTTTTTTTAAGAATTCTAGAAACATTTTGCACAATTTCTTTACTAACACTGCATAGATTTAGAAGTGAGTGCAAGCTCTTATAAGCTGATTAGGCATTGTAAGAAGAAATGACTTAAGGCATAAAGTGTGATGTAGGAGGCGACAAAAATGTGGTTTAGTCATACTGGAAGTTATTAATATTGTTATTATAAATCGATTAGTGGTTGGGTGTGAACATTTTACAGTTAATTGTTACACTGAAAAAATTATATTCCGGGTTTCAGTTTAGATGTCACAATGCAATATGTCTCAGACTGCTCGTGTCTATTACATTTTACAATCTATCACGTCTTAAACTTCTTTTCAGTGTTGCTCAGACCTCTTAAATAATGATTACTAATCGCAATCATTGCCGGTTTGATTTATTATTTTCTTGAGAATCCGTTTAATAATTGATTACCATTACATTCAATTTTTAATGATTATTTTCCAATTAATTAAGTAAATAATAAAAAAAAATCATGATTTTTTACGATTTTTAAAAAAGAATTAAAAAATAACCAAGAATAATCAAAAAAGTGGTTTTGATTACTTTTGATAATTTTCGATTTTTTTAAATAATTTTTGATTTCTTTCTGTATAGTTGTAGAAGCATTTATGTGCTCATCAAAAAAACTGAAAAAAAATAAAAAACCAAAATAATCAAACAAAAATAATCAAAAATAATGAAAAGAGTTTTCTTGATTATTTTCGATTTCTTTAATAATTTTTGATTTTTTTTAAAATGTTTTTTTAATCGTAATGTTGTAGAAGCACATAAATATACACATTAACAATATTAAAAATATTAGAAATAGAAGCATTTGTGTGCACATAAAAAAAACTGAAAAAAATAAAAAGCCATAAGAATCAAAAGTAATCCAAAGAATTTTCTTGATCATTTTAAATTTTTTTTTGATTATTTTTGATTTTTTTTTAAATTTTTCTAATCTTTCTATCTAAAATTCAAAATAATCCAAAAAAATTATAAATAACTACAAATAATCAAAAGTAATCAAAACGACTTTTTTTTTGATTATGTTTGACTTTTTCTAATCTTAATCAATTAGTAATTGCTTTTTCTTGAAAAACGACCCAAATTATCATTACCAATTAAAAAGCCCCTTAGTTATTTGATTACTAATAACTTATCAAATTTAACAGGTCTGGTGTTGCTTATTTAAACGAATTTTCCTCTTCAACTTCTCTTTTTAATCTGATAATAAATAATTTGTTGCATTTATCAAAATAGTCAGATCAAAAGCGAGTCAGAACGATATGTGACGTGCTGGCTTTGCGATGTGCATTCTCACATCAAGTGCGCTGGGTTGACCGGTGGAATTGTGGACCTGGTACATGATGGCAAGCCCTACCGAATTTCAACCGAATTTCATCTTTTTAAAATCTACAGGCGTATCCCTAATGGGTTTTCCGAAATCGGCAAAGACCTGTCTTCACTCAATGAGAAATTTATTAAGTATGATACTGATTTTAAGACATTTAAGTGTTTGGGGATAATATTTCTCCAATCCCAAACGCAGACAGCCGTGAAAGCAA
The DNA here is from genome assembly GCA_949987695.1 of Merzomyia westermanni. NCBI lineage: Eukaryota > Metazoa > Arthropoda > Insecta > Diptera > Tephritidae > Merzomyia > Merzomyia westermanni. The sequence goes on along the minus strand of OX465289.1, from coordinate 32,117,858 downwards.
GCGTAAACGTATTGATAACTACTCGAGTGCTGTAATTTTTGACCAAATTCCGAATGTTCCTGCACCATTAACGATTGAACTAATTAATTTAGCAGCTTCCAATCCGACTCCCAAGGGAGCTTCCTCGAAGCCGGTTGCGAAAAAAAACATTAGCTCCCATCTCTTAGCTCGATGTCGAAGAAGCGATACCTATTTTCCCTGCTTTTGTTAAAGTTGATCTCGTTGCAAAAGCTTATCTCACCGCCCGTAACATTTTCACAAAGCCGGAAATAATGGAAAATAAATGTTTGAGAAAGGTGCATATCCTATCTGATAGTATCTTCGCAAAATTTTTTTTTTTCAGTGTATTATATGTATCTAAAAACTTAAAATTATCCATCCAAATTATTTAACAAACGCACTACAGTAATATTCTAATTTCCTACATGTGACAAATGTGGGCGTATAGCTTATACTTACGAAATAGCTAAGAGGAGTCAAAAGCTAACTGAAGCAAGGTAGGCGTTAAAGTGTTTTAAAATTATGTGCTTGAAGAGGGGAAGTATGCAATTATGAAATGGAGGTGCTGCCCTAATTGCCTTGAAGGCCGTTTTAAATCAACCAATTGTTTCTTATAATATCCTATTTGCAGTAACTGTCTTGTTGTTGTTGTTGTTTGTAAAGACAAAAACACCCCCCGAAGGTTTTGAGGAGTGCTGTCAGAAGTGACATTCCTTTGCTGTATATGAACCCGACTGTCGTGGTAGCGATTTGGTATGACCAGTGCGACCTTCTAGGTCATGCCACCTCTCCTTCCAAAAGAAATTACCATTGTGCATTAAAGTCACCTTTTACGACCGGTATGCCTACCTCGGGCATATTCTAAACCCCTAACCTGCAGGATCAGTAACTTTCTCTAAAGATTTAAATAGCCACCCTAGTAGCGATATTGTGAAGTACCGCAAGACGCAAGAGCTAATCTGTTGTGTTAGTACTCTACGAAAGCAATAAAGGAGTTGGAACACCGTCCTGAGGCATCCCGTGTTCAATCTTTCTTAAGTTTGTTTATTAGTTTTTAAATTAAAAAGTTAGTGAGCAATAATTAACGGTCAGGTATCTGCTCTCGATGCTAGTTAATTTCCTTCGAGGTTATGAAGAATGATGTCTTGCCTGACTGTGTCGAAAGCCTGAGCTGGTACATCGATGGTCTCAAATCTAGCATGTAATATGATGCCAGCACAATGACAATTGTCTTTGTTGCGATCAAACCAGTTTTCCAATTTATAGGGGTTGGTAGCCAGCACTACCACAACGAAGGCCTTAGGTTCGAGTGCTGGAACAAGTAACAGCGAAAAATGGTTTGAAAAAGTTTTTTCAAAACGGAGTCCTCCCATGGCAGTGGTTTGGCATACTCTTCAAATTATTCCTGCATGAAAGCCTTCTCAGCCTAAATCCATATAAGAGCATGTGGTGCGATGTACTGAAGCTCGAAATAAACCGATTGATTGGACCTTATTAATGCGACTTCAGACATAGTGGCAACCGTTGATGCCAAAAACACCAAGTGATTCCGTTGTCTGAGTTTGACGTGCGTAAATAATATTGTACTTGGCCCTGACGATTTAGTGGTCCTATTTCACCTAACCTAAAGGCGCTCCAACAAAATTACCTTCCTTGTATTTCAACACCCTCTTAGCGTTCCTAATTAACTCACAAAATTACCACTCAAAACCATTAATAAATGCAATTTAACGACGTTCAATTCACACCCGCCGACATGGCGAGGTCTTTGTGCCATACGACAATGTAACTAACACACACGCCTGCTCAGACATTTCGAAACAACACAAACAGTTCCATAGCATTACAATATCAAACTCATACCCTGGAGCTCCAGAGCAACAGTCAACCACTTGCTTTGAACTTCAAGTCCATTCACATTCCTCATCCTATTCATTATACCAACTCGCATCGCATAATATCGCGCAAGTCAAGCCAATGCAATTCAACTTTGGGTCAATTCAGGCTTGGTGTTACTCTTGTTATGTGTGTATGTGCGTGTGTATATATGCACGTTCAACACGTGCGTGCTTCCGTCCTTCCGCATTCTGGTTCCTGTCGTCCTTCCTTTCGACTTAAATGTGCATTATAACGGAGTATTGAATGTTGTATGACTGCTTTCGCTGGTCGTCTGTTGCATATCCGGTTCACGCACACTTGCAATATTTTGAAGCTACAGTCTACGGGTCGACTGTCGTTGGCTCAGTCATATTGTTTTCCATTTGTTAAGTGAACTTCCGTCCGTCAGATTGAGTGAAAATTTATATTCAATTTATTGCACAACATTAATTACATAATATATGTACTTGTTGGGGGAAAACGAGAGGAAGATTGAGTACTTGGTCGAAAAATATTGATATGTGAAGGTTTTACTTAAAAAACTTGTTGGTCGAATTTAATGTGTGTGAAGACCCTCAAGAGAATTCTTTCGACTTTGGTGTTTGCTTGAAGGCGCACTTCAACTGGATTTGCAACCTTGTGACGGCCACGTAGTTAGTAGAATATTCTCATGAGCTGGCGATTCTTTTGGGTCGACAAGTAGTCCAACTATGCGGTATTTTTGTTATTCCTTCACACATCGTTATTTTCAAGAAGATAAATATTCCCGTCGACTAAGTTTTGAGTGGATGCGTGGCAGTTGGAAAGAGATAATAAATTCGTTGTTGTTGTTGTGTGATACTTCCTACGCGCTGAAGCAGTCTTTTGTCGGGTGGAATCTGGCACATTCTGGGTACGATATCTTTGACCCCCGGGACCATCGGGTTGTTGTTTTGATTAGCCATTTTTAGCCTTCATGTCAACTCATGGATGCGGATTAAAAAGTGTCATAGTGAATTAACAGCCTTTGACCCGGGTAAGGCCCGAGTCATCCCGGTACGTATTCCTGCCTGTCGTGGAAATGTCGGGTTGGTTCGATTTGCTCATTTAATGGGAACTGAAACACGAGCTTGATAGTGAAAGGGGACAGATGTCTGTGAGGACCAAATAAATCCCCATTAATAACCAGATGAACATACAACAAGGCTCAACAACAAAACTAGCACCAACATGAACACAACGAGCGGTCGCACCATGTCACAGTAACACAGTAACCATGGCAACACAACCACCCGAGCCAGCAACATGTAACACCACAGCTATAAAAGCATCAACACAGCATCACAGGAGTCAGTCAGAACGGAGCTGTGGTCACGACCAGAGCGACTAGCGAGCGCATCTCGATCGTAGTTGGGTCTATCCAGTACAATCGAGATTCGCCCCGTAGGAGTGAGCCGTGGGATCGAAGGGGGTTGTAGTTGGGTCTATCCAGTACAACTACCACTAGAAACCTCGCGCACACCCGCCTCAGCAAAAGTCCCGCCACAGTAACGCGCAACCGCGAACAGGCGACGTCCGCTCGCCTACGCCGACGTAGACCGCGCGAGTGATACCCCGCGGAGTAGCAGCGCGAACGCACCACACGACCGAGCAGAGCGACGAAATACCGCACGACAGAGACACGTCAGCAGAGACCGCAGCAGAGCGGCAAAATACCGCACGGCAGAGACACGTCAGCAGAGACCGCAGCAGAGCGGCGACATACCGCGCGGCACAGATACGTCAGCAGAGACCGCAGCAGAGCGGCGAAATACCGCACGGCAGAGATACGTCAGCAGAGACCGCAGCAGAGCGGCGAAATACAACGCACCTAAGAGGGGCACCGACACCGGGCGTGGCAGAGCAACGCCGCTGCAACACACGACGCCGACGTCAGTACGCCAGCATAGTACGCGACAGCGACGCCAACGGAAGCACGGTAGAGTGCAACGCACCAGACCCTAACGGAATCCGTCTAACGGAACGCGGCTGGACCGTTAATCCAAGGCACCACAGCCGAGTGGCGACGAATGAAGTCAGAGGGAGTTGAGTTTTAGAATAAAATACGGATGAATTAATATTCTAGCATTAAGTAAGAATAAAGTAAAGTTTAATACAGCGAATCGATTTGCGCAGTGTCCCGAATTTACAAATTTATTGTAAGCGAACCCTGGACAAGGCGAGTATACCCGAGCAATTACCAAAGAAGCAACGGGGCAACAAGAAATCTTCGTTACAATTGGCGCCCGAGCAGGGACCCCGCAAATCGTTCAAACGTCAGAAGGAACATTCCTGACTACACACCGGAAATTACAAAATGGCCGACCAGATAGACACCACGTGGCTGGACAACGTTCCCAAGGAGCAGCTGGTACCCATCGCACGGGAATTGGGTATCGAGCGGACAGGCTCCGCCCGGGAAATCCGAAAACGGATATTAGCGTTGGCAGCGAAGGCGGCGACGGACACGGAAATACAGGCCAAATTTGCGTCATTGGAGGCCACCTACCAGGACGCTGCAACCTCCAGTGAGGACGAAAGCGAGACGGGCGAAACAGACCCTCCGGACACAGGCGTAAGTTTAAACAATGGACCACCTAAGCAGAACATACCGGCCTTCCCCCCTCGGGATACGCAACCCACACGACATAACCCCGCATCAGGAGTAGCATCAGCAGGCACCTGTGCGACACCACAGGTAACCCAGGCGCCAACCATTATATTCGCACCCATCATCGACCAAGTGCGGAAGTGGTCGGTAAAGTATGACGGGGGTAGAGACCCGTTAGCATTCATCGAACGACTGGAAGAGTTGTCGGAGGCATACACGCTAAACATGGATCTTCTCCCAAAAACCATGCCCGAGTTACTAGGAGGCACCGCTCTTCAATGGTATCGCAACAACAACGCACATTGGAGTAGTTGGGCGACATTCAGGCAGGATTTTCTACGTTTCTTCCTACCCGCTAGATACTTCGAACGCCTCGAGGATGACATACGGCAACGAAGGCAACACGCACGCGAGAAATACAAGGACTACGTGCTAGCGATCCAAAACTTGATGAGGCACGCCGGGTACAGCCACGAGCAACGTCTGGAAAGAATCTTCCGCAATAGCCACCCGGATTACCTACTGTACATCAAACGTAGGGATTTCAACAATCTCACCGAGCTCATCATTCTTGCCGAGGAATACGAGAGTATCCACGAGGGCTATCGACGACCACCAGACGGAAATCGCCGAGAAGTCGCGCGACACGTAGTAGGTGACAAAACTTTAATTTCACCACCACAATCTGCAACCCCGCCACGACCACCGAACAGACCGCACTACTCACCTCCAGAAAATCAGGGATTCGACCCCAACAATGTATGCAGGAGATGCGGTGAGCAAGGACACTACGCCAATAGTTGCCGAAAACCCCGGAAATTTTTTTCCTGGGAGTGCGGCCGCAGTGAGGTACGCACAATCGAATGGTGCCGTCAACGTCAGGGAAACGGCAGAGGGCTTCACGAAGGACAAGGCGCAGTGAGCCCAAGGAACCCAGCGCCGAATCAGCAGTAGCAATGTACCAAGAGCATGGCCGCCTTTACGCCGTAGCCAGGCTCGGCGCGGAATCAGCAGAGGCGGTCATCGATACAGGGGCATCGAGAAGTTTCGTTTCGAGTAGCCTAGCAAAACGTGTGGTGAACTCTGGGAGCGGAGAAATGGTGAGAGTGGCCATCAAAATAACGATGGCAAACGGGACTAGCACCACAATCTTCGACGCCATAAGGACTGAGGTACGCCTCGGAGACGCGTCACACCACACAGTTTTACACGTTATTCCTGGGGCAATCGACGACATCATACTGGGACTAGATACGCTAGGGAGCATGGGAGCCACGATATCCTGCGGAGGAGGACACCTCGCGCTCTCCAGGCCACTTACCCAACCTACATTGACACCAGGCGTACCGACACAGATAACAGAGGAGGCAACGCCGCCAGGGGAAGACAATAACGACATAGATGAGAGGATCAACAGAATCAACGGCGCCTCCAACCAGGACGAGGCAGAGGGCATACAAGATTTTCTCGCGAAAGAACTCCAAAAATTCGAGACTATGAACGGAGTAACGACAGTGGCGGAACACAAGATTATCCTCACCGACGACCGCACCATCAAGCAACGCTACTTCCCCCGAAATCCGGCCATGCAGAGCATCATCAACAAGGAAATTGACGAACTCCTCGACAAGGGATGCATCGAGCCATCCTCAAGCCCCCACAGCGCACCGATCGTGCTAGCCAAAAAGAAGAATTGTAAGTGGAGATTGTGCGTAGATTATCGGCAGCTCAACGCCCGATCAATACCCGACGCATACCCCCTGCCAAGAATACAACACATACTGGACAAGTTACGAAGTGCGAAATACATCAGCAGCCTGGACTTGAAGAACGGCTACTGGCAGGTACCATTGGAACCGCAGAGTCGTCCTTACACGGCCTTCACAGTACCCGGGTGCGGATTATTTCAGTGGCGTGTTATGCCTTTCGGTTTGCATTCCGCACCAGCAACATTCCAGAAATGGAACCACATGCCTTCGCGTATATCGACGACATAATTGTCATAGGCTCCACGTTGGAGCCACAACCTCAAAATCAACCCGGAGAAATGCGAATTCTTCAAGAAGGAACTTCGGTACCTAGGCCATGTGGTAAGCGATAAGGGAATCCACACGGACCCCGAGAAAGTTGCAGCTATTAAGGAGCTGAAACCACCAACCAACGTGAAGGAAGTTCGCCAGTGTCTGGGGATAGCATCGTGGTATCGCCGTTTCGTGCCTGACTTCACTACTATAAGCCAGCCGCTCACGGCCCTGCTGAAAAAGGGCAAGCACTGGAAGTGGGGAGCAGAGCAACAAGAAGCCTTCGATACCATCAAGCAGAAACTCACGGAAGCCCCTATACTCGCATGCCCGGACTTTACAAAGTTGTTCACCTTGCAGACGGACGCCAGCAATTTCGGTCTGGGAGCAGTACTGACACAGGAGCTGGAAGGTGGAGAGCGCGTTATCGCTTACGTCAGCCGAAAACTAAACAAGGCGGAGGCCAACTATTCGCCCACCGAAAAGGAGTGCCTTGCTATCGTGTGGGGAATACGGAAAATGAGGCCATACTTGGAAGGATACCGGTTCAAAGTTATAACGGACCATATGTCGCTGAAGTGGCTAAACTCGATAGAAAGCCCCTCAGGCCGCATAGCACGATGGGCATTGGAGCTGCAACAACACACATTCGACATCGAGTATAGAAAAGGTAAGCTCAACCTGGTAGCCGACGCACTATCTCGACAACCACTAGAGACCCTGCGACTAACGACGACGACAGAGACTCAATGCAAGTGGTGGCGCAAGCGGGTGGATGAAGTACGCACCAACCCGGAGAAGTACGCCGACTATGCAATACAAGAAGGGCAGATGTACCGCCATATTCCCTGCCGGTCACACGACGAAGAGGTGGTCCCGTGGAAGTTATGTGTACCCACACCGCTCAGACAGCTAGTCCTAAAGGAAAACCACGATATACCAAGCGCTGGACACATGGGCATCCGTCGTACAGTAGCACGAATCGCCAACCGGTATTATTGGCCCGGCATGTTCCGGGATATCAGCCGATATGTACGCCAATGCGAGTCTTGCCAGAAGTATAAGGAAGCACAACAAAAGCCAGCGGGAAAAATGCTCTCACAGGTAGCCCAGGAACCACTTGCCACGGTATGCGCCGATTTCATCGGACCTCTACCACGTTCAACTCACGGAAATACGACGCTATTGGTATTTTTCGACCGGTTTAGCAAATGGGTGGAATTGATCCCAATGAGGCGTGCTACAGCTGACGGGCTTCGCCGCGCATTCAGAGAACGCATCCTTGCAAGATTGGGTACTCCCAAGATACTGATATCGAACAACGGGGTCCAGTTCACTAGCACAATGTGGCAGCGCTACCTCAAGGAGATGGGGAAACGGCAACAATTCGCGGCACCGTACACCCCCCAAGAGAACCCCACAGAACGAGCAAACCGGACCGTCAAACGCATCGTGGCGCAACTCACCAGATCGCAGAACGACCTTCTCCCGGAAATCGAGCTTGCCGTAAACACCAGTGTCACCGCATCCACAGGGTACAGTCCTGCGTTCCTCGTACAAGGACGGGAACCGCGACTGCCAGGGGCACTGTTCGACGAGGTTAACATCGGAACCGGCACAGCTACCACCACGTCCGAGGAGAAACACAGCAGAATGCAGGAGGCCTTCAAAATCGTAAGGCAAAACATGGAACGAGCAGCGGTAGACCAAGCACGGCACTACAATTTACGGCGGAGAAAATGGACCCCCGTAATCGGCGAAGTAGTCCTCGTAAAGGAACACCACCTATCGAAGGCCGCAGAAAATTTCGCGGCAAAGTTGGCCCCCAAGTATGATGGGCCCTACCAGATCCTAGGGTATGTATCACCAGTGATACTCAAAGTACGGAAAACCGACGGCGGGAAGGCGAAAACCGTAAACATCTCGGAACTAAAAGCCTATCATGCGACAGAAACCGCCGCAAGCGATTAGAAACAAAAATATAATTGTAATTAAGACCAAGGGTGGGAGGACAGAGCGATGCTTAAACATTCAATCGCAAACCACCGAGGTGAAAACATCAAATAAATTTTGCTACGAATTTTTTTTTCTCCAAACAATCAAAATGGAAAATTACAACAACAAACTAGCCAAAAGCATCAAGCGCATGCGCCAGCGCTACGCGGAGGAGGAGGCGAAACGGCCAAGGGCAATGCTGCTAGAGACGGAGGATGGTCCGAGGACCACGCGTGACACCATACGCACAACCGCTCAGCGCGCAGTCGCTGAGTACGCCAACGCAACCAACCCCACGCGCGCAGCCGCTGGACACGACGACGCTGAACGCCGAAACCAACACTCAGCCCGTACAGGCACTGCCACAGCCAACCACAGAAGGTCACCAAAAGGTGATAATCGAGGCACAGGACGCGGAGGGGCCGATGCTGGACCAATTCCCGGATATAGCGGACAACGTGCGAAGCATATTCCGACGCATCGCCGAAGGCAAAGGAAGCTCCCGGGTTAAATTCCGCACACACCAGTACAAGGTGAGCATCGTAAAAGGCAGGGCCTGCATACAGCTACGCGACACCGAGGGCTGACTCTCCGAAGTGGGCGGGGAGTGTGAGGACCAAATAAATCCCCATTAATTTGGCCCACACAAAAACGACCCCACATAACCAGATGAACATACAACAAGGCTCAACAACAAACCTAGCACCAACATGAACACAACGAGCGGTCGCAACATGTCACAGCAACACAGTAACCATGGCAACACAACCACCCGAGCCAGCAACATGTAACACCACAGCTATAAAAGCATCAACACAGCATCACAGGAGTCAGTCAGCACGGAGCTGTGGTCACGACCAGAGCGACTAGCGAGCGCATCTCGATCGTAGTTGGGTCTATCCAGTACAATCGAGATTCGCCCCGTAGGAGTGAGCCGTGGGATCGAAGGGGGTTGTAGTTGGGTCTATCCAGTAAAACTACCACTAGAAACCTCGCGCACACCCGCCTCAGCAAAAGTCCCGCCACAGTAACGCGCAACCGCGAACAGGCGACGTCCGCTCGCCTACGCCGACGTAGACCGCGCCGCGAGAGTGATACCCTGCGGAGTAGCAGCGCGAACGCACCACACGACCGAGCAGAGCGACGAAATACCGCACGACAGAGACACGTCAGCAGAGACCGCAGCAGAGCGGCAAAATACCGCACGGCAGAGACACGTCAGCAGAGACCGCAGCAGAGCGGCGACATACCGCGCGGCACAGATACGTCAGCAGAGACCGCAGCAGAGCGGCGAAGTACAACGCACCTAAGAGGGGCACCGACACCGGGCGTGGCAGAGCAACGCCGCTGCAACACACGACGCCGACGTCAGTACGCCAGCATAGTACGCGACAGCGACGCCAACGGAAGCACGGTAGAGTGCAACGCACCAGACCCTAACGGAATCCGTCTAACGGAACGCGGCTGGACCGTTAAGCCACGCCACCACAGCCGAGTGGCGACGAATGAAGTCAGAGGGAGTTGAATTTTAGAATAAAATACGAATGAATTAATATTCTAACATTAAGTAAGAATAAAGTAAAGTTTAATACAGCGAAGCGATTTACGCAGTGTCCCGAATTTACAAATTTATTGTAAGCGAACCCTGGACAAGGCGAGTATACCCCAGCAATTACCAAAGAAGCAACGGGGCAACAAGAAAGCTTCGTTACATGTCATATCTATGCACGAGACACCTCGATTTGACTTGTTGAATGGGAATATGAAAGATTGGTAGCCCGATAATCTTGTTTTCAATGCTGTTCTGGTGCAAGACATTTTCATCTTATTTCGATAACTCACCGCACGGCATAAAGAAGAAGTACGCAGAAAGATCAACAAAGTTATGATACGCACGAAAAAGTGGCTTGACCTGCATGGCCTCCAACTGGCGGCAGAAAAAACTGAGCTGATACTCTTAACAAAAAAGTTCATACCGCTAGAGGTTGGCTTCGAAACACTCTCCGGAACTATAACATCGAAGAAAGTACTTAAGTATCTAGGCGTAAGACTAGATTCCTGGATAACATACTGGACACAAATTCAACATGCTACAGAGAAGGCAAGTAAGCAGGTATCGTTACTAAACAGGCTGATGGCAAGCATCGGAGGACCTCTAAAAACTAAAAGGAAACTACTGAGGGACATTACCCTGCCCACTCTACTATATGGCTCCGAGGTATGGGCAGAAACACTTAAAAACCGTATCAGGAAAAGCTGTTCAGGGAATAACTAGAGCGATCCTCATCGACCTATTGGCGCAGCAAAGAAGAAGACTATGTGAAGCGAAAAAGCATACGGATGAAGAGCTCATAAGAGACTGATCACTGACGTTAAGATATGGATCACTAGAAAAGTTGGCGAGGCTAACTATTACTTTATCCAAATGCTCTCTGGGCATGGGTACTTCAAAAAGAACTTATATAGAATGGGAAAAGTGGAAGATACGAAGTGCGTATATGGAGACGCAGACGAAAACGATGCTAAACACACATTCTTCAAATGCTCAAGATGTGGCGGGAAGCGGCAATCGCTCAAACTAAGTGTCGGCCAAGTTATTGGCGATAACGTCATAGAGAACATGTAGGGCAGCTCAGAAGTGTGGAAACAAATCAAGAACCTTATACAAACTACACTCAGAACAAAATAGCGGGACAATAGAAGGCTCATAGCGATGATAAATATGGAACGCCATCTTGAAGCAATACGAAAGCGGTTCCGTTGTTGTTGTTGTTGTTGTTGTAATGACAAAAACACTCCCCGAAGGCTTTGGGGGGTGCTGTCGAACTGACAGTCCTTGGCAGGATATGAGTCCGGTACGCTCCGGTACTCCCTTGCGGTACTGCCCGACTGTCGTGGTAGCGATTTGGTATGACCAGTGGAACCTTCTAGGTCATGTCACCCCTCCTTACGTAAGGAAGGAGAGATGGGTAATGAGAGGTGAGAGGCATCATATCCGTAGATCAACCATCGAGTTGCACGTCAAAACCTTTGTGCATATTAGTCGCCTCTTACGACCGGTATGCCTACCTCGGGCATATTCTAAACCCCTAACCCGCAGGTGTTCCGTGGTCGGTGGCGGTTCCAAAATTTGTTTGAAGCCGAGTGAGAGCAAATAAACACATCCATGACGGAAAATGCCTGTTTCCTTTTTTCTGCGCGGAAATGGCTCAAAACTTTTCTGCTTTCTAAGGTATGCGGAAGCTAGCAATATTCTAGTTCATTAACTGGGCTTATTCATATCAGTCTGGGCGACTGCATCGCTTCTGCATTCATAAGTACCAACTACCCTCCAAAGCTGTCGATAGATACATGCATACACGAGAGAAGAGGGAAACCATTTAGTATGCAGACAGTAATCATCCAGTTAACTATGCTATCCCTACGTTTTAATTTGCTGTTTAGCCAATATTCTAAGTTTTTAAAGATTAATTAAATTAAATTAAAGATAAAGCTTTCTTGTAAATAATAGTTTATATAGTGAAATCATAATCCATTTGATAACTTCGTGTTTCAAATAGTACATTTGTGTTGCAGATCGTTTGCGTACGTGCATGTTATTGCTTTGCGAGGTCGATACCAGTGTTGCCGTTTTGGTTATTTTTAACCAAAATTGGTAACTTTTTTCACTTTAAAACGTTTTTGGTAATTTGGTATTTTTTGTTTACCTGTTTGGTAACTTTTTCTTGAGACTAATAGAAAATATTACGTAAAACATACGGCAAATGCTGGAAGAATGGAAAATAGAATGCACAAAAAAGTGGAGAAGTTATGACAGGGAAGTTATCGGTTTTGCTTGAAAAATTTATAGTGGTTTAAGAAAACCTATAACTTGTGAAGTATATTTAGTTAAAGTGATTCAAAGAGGTTCTGTTGATTTTTCTTTTCACAATTCCATCTTATATGCAATATTTGTATATTATTTGATTTATGTATGTAATTTGAATTAAACCTGTATGTGGTCGTTTTTATGAAATGGTAGTTTTTTGGTAATAAATTTTTTAATTTTTGGCTACTAATTTTTTATTTCTGTGGCAACACTGGCCGCTACTGCAATAGCGGCCACGCAACAACTAGTAATCAGTGCTCAAACGAAACCACGAAGAAAAGTTAAATTCAAACGTTCAACCCGTATTTCGCCACTTCATTTGTCAAAGCAATCGTGTAAGTAAATAAAATTTATTTTTAGAATAATCAAAGAAAAAGGTTTCTATTTTTCATAAAAATTTTAAGATTTATACCTGTAAATCAATTATAAAACTCATTCAAAAATTGACTTCTATCAAAAAAAAATTAATTATTATTTTTAAGTTTTCCAAGCGTAAAATTGATTTGAATTGCGACCATATTTTTATAAAAATTTATTTCAGTTGTTTAATATAAATAGTAAATTACTGATGCATATATGAACCAGTATGCCAACTAGTATGAGCCTGATGAATATACGGACTAGTATGCCAAGAGGTATATAGTTGATGCAGAGGTCATGACAATTGGTTTGTAGGATACCGCCGTGTTAAAAATACCAGTCTTTAATATGGAAAAATTACAGAACCCGAACTGTTGAGCCGTTTGACAAACTAGTATTTGACTTGAGAGTAGACTTGACTGAAAGGCCGTTTCGGTTACATCATTTTATTATTAAAAAAGGTAGTTCGAAGACAATATATTATTTTCTTTTTTAAATCTCAATATTAGTAAATATGAGTGTATGAGTTTTTAAATCTGATTTAATCATTTGTGTCCTGAAATATGTTAGTGGCCAATTTGTGACCCTAGTGGAGGATGTGTAAGTTTTTTATAGTGGTACAGAAGGCTTAAATAAAAAAGTCATATTTAAAGTCCAAGTATTTCTTATAAGTTTTAAAATCGGATAGTTTCCCACACAACTTTCCCGTTTTTGAAACTAGCCTGTATTTGAATAACGGGATCTAAAATGCTGGGACTAATCACGGAACACGTTATTGTAAAATCAGAACTCAAAAATCTGGGGATCGTAAAAACCGAAAAAATGGAGTCCTTGGTAGGTACGAAGTGGTTATCGGTTAAAAAACGTTGAAGTATAATTTCGAAACCACGTTCATCATGGGACTAAATAGATTAGGATATTGTAGGAAAAATTGCTTTACGTCTATATCCTCCCAGCCTGCTACATTTGCGTTTAAATATTTGGAAGGTTTGCTTGGTGCAACAAAGTGCAGCTATTAGAAGCATACAAAATGATCTCAAATCAAAACTTCCTTCCTGGTATCACCACAAACCCACTAGATAAGTGAGTTCAATGGATTCCTAAGGACGCACAAGCTGCCCATCGCCACTGCTGAATTTTAAGTTAATTTAATTTTTCACTCAATTCATATCGATATATGTAAGTAATTATATTTATATAGTAAAGACATATAAAGTCAAAAAACTTGGTTACCTCTCAAACTTTTACAATGAAAAGTGATTGCACCGATTTCAAGGAAATCTCTTAAAAATCTTACAAACAATGTGAATCAATAATTTATTTCGGTAAGTGCAGTTATTGAGTGTGGATTCGATTTTCCACGAACCCGCAAGCCGCACACCGATAACAATGCATTCCCATTTGCAAGTGATATTCGGTTTAATGGATGGACATGAAAGTATCACAATCGAGCTGTAGGCTAGTATTTATCACATTGATCTGTGTAAATTTTTCATTAACTACTTTTGCGTTAACTGTGTCCATATATATTATGTAGGTCTGAGTTAATTAATGTTCATTTATTAGGATGACAATTTTCAATGAAATCAATTTTTATGGAAAGCTGAAGAAATATGATCCATGGGCATAAGGAAATGGTGCTAGAAACCAACCGGAGCTTGAATAAGGACACAGATGATGAATCAAATAGGTTTGTGCATAAATAATCGATTATGTTTTAGCAATTATCGACTTTTTGAATCGGTTTTAGCAATGGTAAACCTCTCTTTTTAATCAATTAATTATATGGATTACACATTTTAAAAAGATTTTTGTAAATGCTGACATCCGTGCTTTAAAATTTATCGTGCGTTTGAAATTAATCGATTTCCATTTTATATATATTAAGTTAAGTTTTAATTTATTCAAATGTTAAACCGTATATCTACTGATCATTTGTGATAATAACAATAAATATTCCATTGTTTTTCATTGTAAAAATCTAAAATTGAAGAAGTAATGTATTCGGATTTTATTTTTGAACCACAAAAGATATTAACTGTCAACAATGCGTATCTCAATTACTAAAATCTGAAAATCCTCCATTTGGTTATTTTTTATACTTTTGTCTTAAATGAGTTTCAATTGAATTACTTAGGCATAATATATTTTTTCAAATACATAAATCGAATATGCATTTTAAGTATTAGAAATCGATGAATATCTAAACAAAAAAATCGATTATTGAGCAATCGATTTTTCCGACTTCACGTCACATCCCAAGAATCAATTTTATTGCAATCCAGCCCCTTTAAAGTATAACAGACTCGTTCTGCTGTTTTATTCTATTCCGAGCTAGCGTGAAGGGATGGTAAATTTTACAGCTCTATAAGTTGGTTACCGTTGCACAGATCCTAATGAGTCGCATGCAGCATTAGAATTCAACCGTTTGCTTTTCCATTGTCCATTGTAGTGTCACCCTGCCTCGAATTCCTTCCCTTAAGAACTTTGTTGCGTGTGCTTTTATGTACACTTTTCCATATTTTCTGCTCTGAATACTATTATTTTTGCTCTTACGTTTTATCTTTACATTTTACCACTTTCTCTATTTTCACAGTTATGCTGAAATAATTTTAAATATTTGAGTTCTTATCTGTTATTATTCGAATAAAAATATTTTGTCAACATACGTACCATGTTAGGAATACCGCACCATGACATATCCCCGAAATTCATTTAATTCAAATAGTTCAATCAGTCCAGGCCTCACTTGTCTTAGGACTACCCTCAGATGATATTACTAAATGTGCTTGATTCAACTGTGTTAGCTCTTCAGCTACAACAACGTCGCAGGCCCGATAGACTTCTTGCCTTGATAATAGGATAACATTTATTTTTGGACAGTTGGACTTTTCATTCATGAACACATCAGGCAAAGAGCTGACACCACCTTCCCACATGGATGGTTAATCTATTCTAATTTAATAATTAAGGAATAAGCTCCGCCATGCACACCGACCTCACTTAGTGAATGGTGTATCCGTTTATCCAAAAGTACATTCGAATATATATTAAACGAAAGCTCTAAAGTGCCAACTGAGTGGTCTTCTTCACTTTGTACATATGTATACATTTAAATATGTATGTGAGATTTTCGGCTTATTTGTAAATTAATTAATTATTGTCTCTTTGGTCGGTTTCAATCAATTTTATTTCATATGTTCCAAAGCTTTATATTTACAGAATACTTGCTTCAATAGCTGAGAATATGTTTGCATGTATATATGGGGCCGTCGAGGAAGAGGGTAGGCCGGAAATTAAGATTTATAGGAAAAACATTACAGCTTTGAATGATTCAGTTAATTTCGCAATGCACTTCTTTCGTATTCGCTCAGCAACAAAACGCCCAGGATTTCTAGAACTCAATTCGGCTTCAGAAACTCGTAAAGATATAAACGAAATCCCAAAGTACATAACCTAGTTTGAGTGCATCTTCATGTATTCGATTTTGTCCAATATTTTCCACTCCATTAATGAAAAAAAAAGATTCTAGCCAGATACATATGTCACTATCAACAAGTAAGTAAAAAATCATGAGAACTTACTCCCCCTTTACAGTGCATCCGGCACCAACGGGACAGCATTTTAAGGGAAAGTTGAATGTTGAAATAACATCTTTCAGAAGAAGAACGGATTTACCCATAGTTGAGTACATCTTCGAATTGAAGGGTGAAGTGCAATACAGAGGGTTAATTCCTAGAAAAAAAATAAAGCCCGTTTTGAAAAAGAAAAAAAAGCCCATGGTTATTATTAATTTTTCATAAAGAAAATAAATCCGTGGGTGTTATTCGATTGAATCTACATTTATGTTGAATATAATAGTAGTGAAATTAAATGAGATATCGTTGGACGAAATACGAATAAGCTGTATTTTCAATAATTGTCATTTAAGATATAGCGAATTCTATAGCAGAAAACACATAAAAAGAAATTTCAAAGTTTACACAAAGCTCAGGAAAGTTAGGTCAACTTTTAAAAATTTACTTAAAAATTTCAATATTTCAGGTAAGAATTTTTAGAAAATTTTTGAGTACGTTGTTTTATAGCTCATTTCATTTTACATTTGCAAGTTGGAAGTACCTCAAAATTTTAAGTGAATTTTTAGATTTTTTTGTCAAGGATTTTGGGTATTTTTTTTGCATAAAAAATAAATTTTTTAATTTCAGAAAACGAAAAAAATTCTGAAAATTCCGGAAAATTTTCAAACGAGCAATGTTATACAAAAATTTACTGGTCTACAAAACTGTGTACACAAACTAGAAACTCTGACAAAAAATTTGAAGATTTTGATGGCCATTTTTTAAGGTTTAAAAAATTTTCCTGAACTTTGTGTAAACTTTGAAATTTATTTTTATGGGGTTTCTGTTATGGACTTCGCTATATTATAATTATAAAATTATTAAAATCACAGCTTCTTTTTATTGAACCGATATCCATATTAAATTCATCACTATTACATTGAACGCAGCTGTTTGTAAAATTTGAATAAAAGAAAACAAGTATGGAAAGGGCTGTTTTAAGTGTCCGATCCTTACTCACAATTAGTAAAAACTCTGCAAAGCTTATAATTTAAAGATACATAGCCCAAACCCCATTCATCGGAACAATCGATTGTATGGGAGCTATATGTTATGTAGTTCCGAACTGGCTGATTTTCACTAAACACATTACATATAGTATCAAACCTGTATGGGAGCTATGCGTTCTATTGCTCCGATCTTGCTGATTCCGACGAATGATTAATCTCATGCAAAATGGCGGCTCCGTACCAAATTTCATGAAAATATCTCAAAAACTAAGGGACTAGTTTGCGTTCAAACAGACAGACGAACATGGCTAAATCGACTCAGCTCATCGCCCAGACCATTTCGGTAGACTTATTGGTGGGTCTATCTCTTATTCTTCTCATACTTACAAACATCGGACCAAAGTTATAACACCATTTCATGTTCATGAAAGGTATAATTAGTGATTCTTATCCTGAAAATATTCACTGAAAAAAAACTTAATTAAGGGTTCACATATTTTAACCCCTGAGCCCATATTTCCTCTCGACGTCACTGTGTACATACCGTGCAAAAATTAAATTATATTAACAAAAATACCAACAGCAATAAGAGCTTCTATAGCTTCTTTATCGGGGAAATTCATATTAATTAAGCGATCAGTGACAGTATATACCTAGTTGGTTGAGTGTGAGTTTGGGTGTATGTGCTAGCAGCTGGATGTGCTGTGTGTTTGTATGCTCCTTGTACAGGTAGCGTTTGAGTAGTTATGTAGCATGTTGCCTTTGACCGCAAAAATAAGCGATAATCTGATTGAAAATAAAATCAGCGAAATCGTATTGTATGTAATGATGTACTTGCTCGTATTTCATTTTTCATTCATCAGTGGCTTTAACTATTGTGAATTACCAGCTCGCACATTTCAGCGTATACGAAAAATTCAAAAGTAGATCAATACGTTGGAGAGAGCAAGAGAGTTTGGGATTGAGTGGTTGACGACAAATAAATAATATTTGCAAAGCATTCAGTCTGCCTTTGGAACTCTACGCGTTGGCGACGGCGAGTACCGAAGAAGATTTAATGATGGGCTATATGAACTTTACGGAGACACTGACATAGTTCAGCGAATTAAAACACAGCGGCTTCTCTGTCTAGGCCACGTAGTGCGAATGAGCGAAGATGATTCAGCCCAGAGGGTATTCTTATCGGCACCTGCCGGTGGAAGCAGAGGAAAAGAGAGACCACCACTCCGATGGAAGGACCAAGTTGAGACCGATTTGCGATCCCGCGGTGTTTCCAATTGGCGCCAGCTGCCGCCACTAAGAAACGACTGGCGAACTATGTTGGACGGTCAAAATCGCCCATGCGGTTAGATGACCATTTAAAGAAAGAAGATTCAGTCTGCCTCTACTCAAGCCTATTTCTGTTGCTTTCAAAATGTGTAGTAGAACAAAGTCGATTGAAAAAAAATTACATTCGCATGTGCACATTTCAAATAGATTTTAAAAAATCCTACTATGCAGCTATTTAAACTCACAGGAAGTTAACTTCTTAAATTGAGAATGATTATGATTTCAATATAAAGTACATGCCAGTAATAAAAGAAGTGGCGGACAATAGTAAAGAATTATATTCTCTAATTCTTCAACGAAACTATGCACAGATACCATGTTAGACAAATTGGCACTTTGAAGTTAAGGTACCGGGTATCGTAATAGCTCATTCACACCGCTAAACTGTTCGAACTGAAACCAGTTGACAGGTAATACAATGGGCTACAATTGGTACCACCAATAACACCACCATACTCGTACACTTTCGCTGCGGTATAATGGTAAATGTGCTAGACTACAATACCGAAAATCCCTGGGTTAAGTAATGGAACAGATATGATCAAAAGTCGTTTTAAAACGTATTTTTTTCTAAACAAGGTGGCTACTTGGCAGTGGTCAATTTTATGAGTGCGTGGCAACCCTTAGTGGTAATCCGACCCACAAATATTTTTGTGGAAACTCGTCTCAAAACGCCTTTTGTGGTATACCCATATTGTCATATCATATTTCATTTAAAATAACAGATAGGTGGAAATCCTGCAATAAGAATTATGGGGAGCATCTTGAGTATTCAAGGCTCATACAAATGGGTCGTTTTTTAGATGTCAACGGATATGGAGATTTATAAAATTATGAATTAAAAAATTTTCTATACACTCACACTTTTCATCCCAATACCAAAACCAGACGATCTACTACAAGCAAACTGAAAAATTCACTCTTAAACTAAACTTAGAAATGTGTAGAGTTACCAGCTTTTCATTATTTTTGTGGAGTTCGCAGATTACCGTTTTAGTAAGTTTTACCGATTTAGAAAATAGAACATGAAATATTCGTTTAGGTCCAACTGCAGATATCCCTCAAATTTCCAACTTTATAAAAATTTTGTTTTGAGTGAAAGGTGGACTAAGCTAGTAACAGAAGTTATTTCGAGTCGGTAACTGCATTTTTTCTCAGATGAATTATAGAAAGACGTTTTCGCACAACAGAACTTAAAACAATTGTCAAAGTATACGTTTCCTAGTAGCGCAACTGTCAGCTTATCGGCAGAGAGTGTGTTGTATCAAACAATAAATTAAACGAATTTAAATGATGCAATATTGATTGTGCAATTCAATGTTTCCTCTGTCATACCAGTTGTAAGTGTTGTAATAGTCATAAACAGTTTAGTGTTAGAAAGTTACTATTGACATTCCCACAACAGCCGGTTTTATCGCACCGGAATGACCCGGGTTTTTTCACCCGGCCAAGTTCTGTTATATCAGTGTAACCCTGTCCAATCCGGGGGAGGGCGAAGCACTGTTAACAACAACAACAACAACAACAAAGTTACTATTGATAAACTACAAATATATGAAGTAGGATAGGTCGAAAAACAATTTTTTTTTTTGGAACGCTTAAGTAGTTTAAAAATTTGGAGTCCCTTCAAGTTATGCCGAAAAAAGTGAAAAAATATTTTTTTTTTTTTTAAAAAATATATAGGAAAATCTGGGAAAATCGATTCAAAGTCTTTCACACATGCGGGCAGACGGACACTACGACCTTTATACTTTACACATAAAAAAAAATTCTGACGTGTACATGGAAATCGCCGATACACGTGTATTTTTATTTTTTCTCCCCCTTTCCGAAAAAGTATATGATGAATTTTGTACGACATATTAACCCCAATTTCATCGAAAGCTGCCAACATGTTTGCAACAGATTCCCTGTAGTTGTCTTTGCGTTCTTTACCCAAAAGTCCTTTAATGGCTGCTTTCAATGCCTGCCATGCATTTAATTCTCGGGCTGTCAGAACTTGGTCAAAGTCTTGAAGACTCATTAGTTTCGGTATGTCGGGACCATTAACAACCCCTTCCTGAATTTTGGTGTTACTTAGTCTTGGGAAAATGTCTTTTAAGCGGTTGAATACTGCTGGTCTTTTTGCGATACATTTCAAACAAAATTTTTAGCAATGCCAAGTTTAGTGTGAAGCAACGGCAACAAAATTTTCATTTCAGGAACAAGATTTTCGTGTAGTTATGCTGTTTGTACTGGTTTTTTCCTCTAGTACCTTTTCGGTATCGTGAACCCCAATCGCACAAAAAACACGGATATTTTGGATATTTGCACTACAAAAATTTTATAAATCAATTGTTTTTTTAATTTTAATTGTTGCACAGGTCTCTAGCAATAATTTGGCTTTAACAGATTGAAAAAATATCAATTAGTCGATGAGTTATAGCCAAAAAACCATACAAACAATATGCTAAAAATCGGCATTTGACTGCAAAGTTCGAAGGTCGATTAAAAAAAATTCAAACTAACATAAACAAACGCCGCGATACGGGTCTTCTAATTTAGCCTCTATTTTCACCCCTCACTCTCAGAATCGACCTAACTTTTGCTAACCTGAATTTGTTCCACAGTGTTATTTAAGCATACCTCGTTAGATTTAGCAAAATTAGAAATAGGGAATTTTGGGTACAAACTAAGCATTATTTTTGGGGTAAAAAAGAAACTAGGAAAGGCTTGATAATTACTATGGGGACTATAGTCGATTAGTTTCAATGGTTAAGTAGATTAATGAGTTCCGCTGTGGTCGTACGAGCGCAAACACAATTCTGGTCTCCCAAAATAAGTAGTCACGCTAGATATTCATGATATAAACAATGGAATGATATCGCACATTCTGGGAAGGAAAGTGTGTGAAATTGCTGAGACTACAGACATCTCAAATGAGTGAAGAAGCCACATGAATCTACCACACCACACCAAAAAACGAAGGAATTATAAAGACAAATGGCTTCTCCTGGAGATACACGAGGTTTCGCTTGGATTTTCAAAGCTATAGAAACGATTACATGGTAAGAGTCAAATGATGAGTCCATCACTGAATCAAATCCCTATATGGAGGGCCTTTGAAAAGTCGTATTATTTAGAGGGAACACAAAAACTGCGAAAAGACGATTTAAAGACGAGTATGTTGGCAAGTAAAATGCTTTTTAGCCAAAAAAATAATTTTTATTCCAAAAGTCATCAATATTCAAAGGCCCCTCGCACTTTAATAATAATTCGGACTTTACTCTTCAGATTTTGCTCGTGGTTGCCATCAAAAAAAAAAAGTATTTTAAATATCTCCTAGCATTCGTGGCTCTTGTTTGTACAGCTGTCGTTATTATGTTTGACTGAGAAGAGTGCTTGTACTGCAAAACAGATTCATCAGCCCGTTAAACGTTCACATACATAAATACATACACTTTTATATATATAAATACGTATTTCCATTCCCAAGCACGTTTGTCAGTTGTACTTATTTATTGGACTTTATATTGTTTGTAATAACCATTGGCATAATTATGAATTTTCCCGCGAACACACTGCACATAACTGTAAATTTATCAACTCGAGGGCAGCACATGACCTTTTAGTTTTATAGACATCACCATGGGCTTATTAGGGGTTTTCAAGTGGGGCCAATGTCCCATATATAAAGCAATCACCCCTATTGTGAGTGTCGAACAAGAATAAATAATCGACCACTAAGCGATCAGCGATCATCGAGCATTTGCGAACCGATCGCTTAATGAGCGACTGTGAATACTTAATCGATCATCTTTCTACTCCCATTTTGCAGTCGCTGGCGTGGCTATGTGATTTGAAAAGTGCTAATAAAATGAATAAAAAGTTAATCATTGAAAAAAATTTTTACATATGTTAATAAAATGTATATTTTACTGCGAATCGACACTCGCAATAGGGGTGAATGTTTTCAAGTCGCAACCACAACGTAAACTTAACCCCGTGCTGCTTTTGAAGAGGTACTAGAAACCGTTCAAGTGCAAATCAGTCTTCTTATTATCTTAATTATTATTAAGTGGTATTAAGTTTGTCAAATTTAAAAAAATATGTAAAACCAATAACAAAAATAAGATTAAATTTTTTTTGGAAACCCAGTAAACAGCTACTATATAGTTTTGTTCAACACTTGGGCGGAGACGGGCTACGCCTCTGGGCAACAGCTATATATACTATATGTAGCTATGCTTTCCAAGTATCATGTTGAAAGCTGCAATATTTCCACAGTGACTTTCACATTTCACTTTCATTTCTCATGATTTCCAGTGATTGTTTCGAGGTGCCAATAACATCCTGAAAACATGCAGGCCTACAACGATATTCATCGACAAAATCACAGAGGACTGATAATCATGTTAATATTCATAATTAACTATATGACGACGGCAATAACAACAAATTATGGACAGCGACTACATTTGTCTGTCTTTTTTAAAAAACTTAGTTTGGGTTGTCTTTGTTTTTTCAATTATTCTTAAATGGGTATTAACTGCTACGTTGATAATGGGCACCCTTTAAATTAAGAATGCATATGAAATTTACAATATAGGTAAGTTCTGAAATAGTACAATTATTTTCAGGTATATTAATTTCAGTGTAGTTTCACTGACACGACAGTTAACCTTGTACTCCATTGTGTTAATACCTGGGTGTACTGCATTCTTAATTGGCAGCATTCCCCAAAACGGGGCTCTTCAATTTACTCCACTACTAAGATTTTTTGGGTATTCGGAAACAGGGAAACAAAATGAAAGTCTAGGAAAGGAAAAGTGAACGGGAAAATAAATAGAAACGAAAGGAAAAAGAGAGTAAAGAAATCCTTAAACGAGGAAGAAAAAGAAAGAATCAATGAAGAGAATCAAAATGAGAAACTTAAATGTGCCTTTTCATGTCAAAAAATCAAATAGTTGGAATCGACCTCTTCCGATTTGAATGAATTTCGGTGAAGAGTTTGCTTTTATCATAAAAAAAAAGTTATGCAAATTCAAAAATTCACTTTTTTCCTGCTTTGTGAAGTAAATTTTTTCAATATTTGGGAAACTACTGTACTTAGGAACAATTCTAGACAAAACGGGGATTTTGCCAAGAATACTTACTTTTACTCGACTTCATGTAGAGACCTTTCGGGCAGAAAATGTGATAAATTTTGCCTAGGGCCTGACTAGGCAAGGCAATGGTAAATAAAAAAAAAATTGCATTACTTCTGAGACAGCATCGAACCAGGGCACCTTCACACCACATCTATCCATTTTGCTATTATAATCATTGAAATCTTTTCGGCATTAAACAACTTGATTTAAATGCAGATGGATTTGATAATCGGGTATAAACTAGGCTGTACCTTTGTAGGTTTATGGTGTATTTCACGCGAATTGAACAATCGTGGGAAACTACAGAATATACGAACAGCCCGTCCTTGGCTGAACCCTGGCAGGCCCTAGGCGGAGTTCCCTGTAGGCAAAAGAACTGGCACGGGATATACTCGTATCACAAACCGGTCACAAATAAAAGATACCTGTCACAGTTCTGGTCCATTACTATGAAAACTATCTGCAACTTTAACATGGAGTTGTCAAAACTGTGATGGGTCAAAAGAACTGGTTCTTTGACGTGTTTTCTATGGTAGTCCTTTGACAGGACTGTTGTGGCAGATCTATGATGGTTCAAAAAATAATAATCCAGTTTCCGTTTTACAAATTCAAACATTTTAGCTTTGTTTAATTGCATTCATTCAAAGTAAATACAAGGTGGCGCAAAAGTAATCCTCCTATCAGAAAATGCTATAAATTTTGCGATTGGCCCCTAAAGTCAGTTCTGTTTTGACATTTGTGTAGTAAACACATGCGGAATACACCTTAATAAACAATGTTATGCTACACTGCTCCATAACGCGGAATATTGCTGACTATTTATTTGACCAATAATCGGTCGGGGCCAAACGGTTACTGTGAATGGTGAGCGCTACAGAGCAATGATCAACGAGTTCTTTTTGCCGCAACTTGATGAATTGGGATTGGAAAACATGTGGTTCCAACAAGACGGTGCAACAGCACACACTGCACGTGCCACAACCGATATGCTGAACATCGGAAGCTTACTTTTGCGCCACCTTGTATATGTATATATAGACATATATTTAGTATATGTAAATGTCTTTATTTTAAACCTTAATTTAACTGTTTGAGAACTGAACTTTGGTATTATAATATACAGGAATGGTCCCTTAAATTTGGTGCTTACTAAAAGGTCGTTCTTGAAGCGGGTCCGGTTTCACCCTTCTTTCTTCTTCTTTAAATGGTCATCTAACCGCCTGCGCGATTTTGACCGTCCAACATAGCTCGCCAGTCGTTTCTTCGTTGCGCCAACTGGCGCCAATTGGAAACACCGCGGGATCGCAAATCGGTATCCGCTTGGTCCTTACATCGGAGTGGTGGTCTCCCTCTTCCTCTGCTTCCACCGGCGTGTGCCGATAAGAATACCTTCTGGGCTGGAGCATCTTCGCTCATTTGCACTACGTGGCCTAGCCAGTGAAGCCGCTGTGTTTTAATTCGCTGAACTATGTCGGTGTCTGCGTAAAGTTCATACAGCTCATCATTAAATCTTCTTCGGTACTCGCCGTCGCCAACGCGTAGAGGTCCACAAATCTTTCGAAGAACCTTTCTCTCGAATACTCCCAGAGCCGCCTCATCAGATGTTGTTAGTGTCCACGCTTCTGCACCATATAACAGGACGGGTGCGATGAGTGACTTGTAGAGTGTTATTTTCGTTCGTCGAGAGAGGACTTTACTTTTCAATTGCCTACTCAGTCCGAAGTAGCATTTGTTTCGTCGGATTTCTAGGCTAACATTATTGTTGGTGTTAATGTTGGTTCCCAGGTAAACGAAGTCCTTTACTATTTCGAAATTATTGCTGCCAACAGTGGCTTGGTTGCCAAGGCGCGAATGCGCTGACTCTTTGCATGATGACAGAAGGTACTTCGTTTTGCCCTCGTTCACCACCAATCCCATTTTCTCCGCTTCTTTTTCTAATTTGGAGTAAGCAGAAGTTACGGCGCGGTTGTTAAGGCCAATGATATCAATATCGTCAGCATATGCCAACAGTTGCGTGCTTTTATAAAATATTGTTCCAGCGCGGTTAAGTTCTGCAGCTTGTATTATTTTCTCCAGCATTAAATTAAAGAAATCGCACGATAGGGGGTCACCCTAACTGAAACCTCGTTTACTTTCGAACGGCTTGGAGAGGTACTTTCCAATTCTGACCGAGCTGGCGGTGTTGCTCAAGGTCATTTTGCATAGCCGTATAAGTTTTGCGGGGAAACCAAATTCAGACATAGCGGCATATAGGCAGATCCTTTTCGTGCTATCGAAAGCGGCTTTAAAATCAACAAAGAGATGATGTGTGTCGATTCTTTTTTCACGGGTTTTTTTCCCCGTTTCACCCGTTAATCTGAGATTACGGGGCCAATTTCTACCATTTGCCTGAAGGTTTGTTTATTGTAGGGAAAATCTAGCCAGGGCCTAGGTTAAATTTAAATTGTCTTAGATTATTTTTTATCTGGGTTGTTTAAGACCTTTTTTTCCCTTTGGAACCTTCTCAGTATAACTACGGAGCATATCGAGGTAATATCGGAATGTTTCGAAGTGGTTTTCGGAACTGTTTTATGATTTCGCCCAACCCTGATGTTAGTATCCAGTTCCGTAAACGGGTTTGCAGTTATAAACAGTCCAATTTAGAAAAAAAATTTCTACCAAAAGTTTCTACCAATTATTTGGGTTCAAGTCAAAAGCGCATAGAAGTTTTACACTACAGATTTCTATATTGTTATACAGATCTTAATTCTTATGCTCAAAGAATGATTGTTTGTTTCTTCGAAAAAATGGGTAATATTGAAACTTTTGCATTGGATGATCGAAGGGCAGTTAATATTGTCTTCCTCATCGCCTGAAGAGGCCGTTGAATCATTTAAATTACTTGTTTTTGAGGTACTTCGTTCAGAGTAGCAAAATTGTTTTGAAGATTCGTGGCATTCTTTCCCCCGCTTTTGTAGGTTGCTCTCATCGGATGCAAAAGTGTACAGATCTTAAAGTAGAATAGTTTTAAAAGCAATAAAGCGATTCAAATAAGGTAATTTGTGTTCTGCTGTACCTTTTCCTTTAGCTTTTATAAATTTTTGCTGGAATCATGCTGAATATGTACATTTTTCATGTTACAGCTTGCATATAATTAGAATATTTTCGTGTTTCCATTTCGGAAAATTTCAAGCTCGGTGAATATACGAACCAAACTGACATCTACTGAGGGCAAAGCCAAAGCAACAAGAAAAATATGATGCGCCATGAAATATGATTAAGTTGGGGTGAGACGCTATGTATGCACTGCTTCTCTTGTTCTTTGTTATTTGTACTGTGATTCGTAGCATTCTTTCCTTCGCTTTTCCCTCGCGGCAAGTTTAACGCTTATGACATTGAACCCAATGACCGTGTGCTAGTTGTTAAGTTGTCACTACTACATAGACACAAATATACAATCCAATTGTTAAGAGCTCAGATTTAGAGTGTTATACGCCTAAAAACACACTACAAATTTTAGCGTAACCAATTCAGAAGGTTGGTGGACTGAGTTCAATGTTCTTAGGAAAGCCCATCACAAGCGTACATTTGTTGGCCTAGAATAATTAGATGCTAATAACATTACACACTTATGTCGTCACGGTAACGTGCTTGCAAATTATATTGCACAATATTTTGACAAAAAAAAATATGTTTTCCTCTGATACTTATTGAGTGGCATTCATGTAAAAGGTATTCTACTGTCTTTATCTTTTTCTTCAAGTTTGGTGCAATTATAGTGAGAAAAATTAAATTAAAGTAGAAAGAAATTTTTCCGTAAAAGATACGAGCGGTTGTAGCACTGTGGGTTGTCCACATTTCTAATCAGTACACCGTAGTAGTGGGTATCTGTCTAGATATGATATGATTTGTTAAAGAAAGCTAATAAAATAAAATAAAATAAAATAAAATAAAATTAAATAAAATAAAATAAAATAATTGCTTTTTTATACCCACAATTTTTGTTGATTTACGGCCTGTACATTTTCAAGTATTCATGAAACGAGCTCAAGGCCAAGAATAATAATTTTTCACTTTTTGAATTTTTATGAAAATTATTATCGTTTTTATTTATTAATAATCATTTTAATTAATTATTAAAAGTTTTTTTGATTGAATAGAGTAGGAAAAATGTTTAGAGACAACTGCCATAGCTTTTCTTATAGATCCATTTCGGAAGCTGCTAGACTTCACTCATCACGCTGGTTTCGATGTCATCTAAACTCCTAGTTCTATTCTTCTTTTTACCATATGCATGAACCACTTCGCCATTTGACAGTTAGTAGTGTGATCATGATGGATTTTTGACAGATCTGTTTTATCAAAAAACTAAACTAAAAAAAACTAAAAACTGAAATAAAATAAAATAAAATAAAATAAAATAGAACAAAATAAAATGAAATAAAATAAAACAAAATTAAACCTGGTTTTTGTTGTTGTTGTAGGGATAGTTAGCATGCCTAATTATCACCACCCTTACCTAACATTTTTATCGAGATCTTCTAACGGGAGTCCCAGAAACCTCGCTGCTTTAACAGGTTTGTTGCTGTTAGAAGAGTTAGGTTAGGTTAGGTTAGGTGGTAGCTGTCTCACTGGAGGGCAGCTCACTTGGACACTTACAAGGTCCGTTGTGATACCACAATTTTAAACGGTGACACTAACTTAAGATAGCTTAGCAAATCGCTGCGTAGCGACAATAAAACTCCGGATTTGGCACACATCGATTTTCGATACGTCTTCCGGAGACCTAAGAACATCCGAGCCGAGATACCTGCGCCTGGTCCTAGCAAACGCTGGACAACTGAGCATGAAATGATTTGATGATTCCACCTCGTCATCCTCCATGCAGCTCACGCAGCTCGGGTTATCAAGAATATTCAACCGCACCGCATGGACCCCCATCGGACAGTGCCCAGTCAACACCAAAATAAACATGGAAAGATGTAACTTGGAGAACCCTAGTACTCCCATTGAACGCCCGGAGTAAACCACCGGCCAGAAGGACTTCGACACCTGACATAAGGCGGTGTCAGCCCAGCGTTTGCTTAGCTGATCCGAAGCCCACCTTCCCAGAAGCAACCTACAGGTGGTAAGGGGAATACCCAGTGTTCTGGAGGCAGCCACATCTGCCTCACGAGTGCCCGCTCTGGCCAAAAGATCCGCATGGCGATTGCCGGGAATGTCACAGTGGCCTGGCACCCAGATAATTGTTATTTTAAAATAGTTGGATGCAACCGCAAGCGATTCCAGACAGTCGCTCACTGTCCTCGATTGAACGTTGCCTGCACTCAGCGCCCTAATTGCCGCTTGACTGTCAGAGTAGATGTTGAACTCCTTGACAGCGAATGCGCTGGACAGCATCCCATCCACCGCCTCCTTTATGGCGGTAACCTCCGCTTGGAAGACGCTACAATGATCAGGTAGCCTAAATTTCGTGCTAATCTCAAGTTCCTGACAGTAAACACCCCCCCCAACACATCCATCCAGCCTTGACCCGTCCGTAAACAGATTCGCCAGAGCCTCTCCCCAGATAGGTTCCCCGCCTGTCCACTCGTCCCTTGCGGGTATGTAAGTCGAAAAACCCTTTTGCCGGGGTAGAGGTCGGCGCACAGTAATCCGTTCTGTTAGGGATAAAGTCAAAGCCCGAAAGTATATTGGAATGGCCATACTGCACAAGCCTATATCCAGCGTCTCGGAGCCTAATTGCAGCCCGAGCTGCGCTTATTTTTCCTACAAGGTCAACTGGGTGCATATTGAGCATAACATTCAATGCCAGGGTAGGAGTGGTGCGCATGGCCCCACTGATCCCAACCATGGTCATTCGCTGCACCGTGACCATCATCTTCGTGGAGGATGCAGTGTCTAGTGCGCCCCACCAGACCAATACCCCATAAAATAGGATAGGTTTCACAACCATCTCGTACAACCAATAAACCACCCTTGGAGAGAGACCCCATCGTTTGCCAATGGCCCCTCTGCAACAATACAAGGCGACCGAAGCTTTTCTAGCCCTGTCCTCTACATTCAGCTTCCAAGACAGCTTCCTGTCCAGAATAACCCCTAGGTACTTGACCTTTTCAGAAAGCACCAGCGGTACGCCCCCAATAGAGGGTAGTACAAAACCATCAATCTTATACCTTCTCGTGAAGAGGACTAGTTCCGTTTTACTCGGGTTGACAGCCAGACCACAAGATTCGGACCACTCTGTCACAATACCCAGATATCCTTGCAGAACATCCCTTACGGTACTAAGAAACTTTCCCCTGACGAGGATTGCCAGGTCGTCCGCATAGGCTATCACTTGACAGCCCCTACGCTCGAGGTCCTGGAGTAAGCCGTTGACTACTATGACCCAGAGAAGCGGAGAAAGAACACCCCCTTGCAGCGTGCCCCTTCTCACTCCTCTCTGAGCCCCAGCACCCCCCACTCCGCCCTGACAATCCTGCCACAAAGTAATCTGTTGATAAATTCTATCAAACTTGGTTCAACTCCCAGACTCGCTAAGCCCCGTACAATGGCAGAAGGCAAAACATTATTGAACGCTCCTTCGATATCCAGAAAGGCCCCCAGCACGAACTCTTTGTGCTGGAAAGACCCCTCTATTAGTTTTACAACGGAATGAAGCGCCGTTTCAGTTGACCTGCCTTTGCAGTAGGCATGTTGCGATGCCGAAAAACTCTCCCTAGGGACTCTGCTGCGTATATGCAGGTCAATCAGGCGCTCCAGCGTTTTTAAAAGAAACGAGGAGAGACTGATTGGCCTGAAGTCCTTGGGAGATACATGAGAGCACCTCCCCGCCACATTAGTGGGCGATGGGGTATCGCGGTCCTGTGAAACCGGGACGTCAGGGAAGTGAGCGTCCATGAGAAGCTGGAGAGATTCCTCGCTGCTCACAGCCCAGCTACCATCCACATTCCTCAAGTAACCCAAGGGTGCAGGATTCCCGGAGAGCATCTTCCGGAATCTCGCAGACTCATTACATCCTTCCACGCTTTCGCAGAAAACCTTCCAGGAATCTCGTTTGGCTTTCCTGATCGCAGATTTATAAATACCCAACCCAACTTTGTAGAGCTCCCAGTCGGAAGGTAATTTACTCTTCCTGGCCCTGTTGAACAAGCGCCTACTAGAAGCCCTAAGGTCGTCTACTTTCTGACTCCACCAAGGTGGTTTACGCTTTCCACTTACGGTTTTCAGTGGGCATGCGATTTTATACGCTTTCTTACAAGCATTGGTAAATTTCTCCACCAGAGCATCAATAGCAGTCTCGGACAATTCCGAGCCTGATACGGGTGCTCCTGGGAGGAACTCATCCAGCTTGCTACAGTACCGGACCCAGTTAGTACGCCTAGGATTTCTAAACATGGTTTTGCTGGATCTAGATTTATCAAGAGAGAACTGAATATACCTATGATCAGAGAAGGATTGTTCCGGAAGAACACGCCAGTCGGATATAAGGGGAAACAGGTCTCCTGAAGCAAGAGTGAGGTCTAGGACCTCCTCCCTAACTGAGGTTACAAACGTGGGGTCATTACCCCTGTTGCAAATACATAGCCCTTCATTTAGAATAATAGCAAATAGTGACTCACCTCTTGCATTCGTATCCGAACTCCCCCATAGTGAATGATGCGACTTCGCATCCGTTCCGACAATAAGTCCTATGCCTCTTCGCTTTGCTTCAGCGGTAATCATGCATAGGATTTCAGGAGGCGGCCCACAAGTATCATCATGGGCCATGTATGCAGAGACCAGCCACGATCCTTTGTTACATTCCTCCAGACACACAGAAGAGTAGGCTCAGTTGAACAGACGAATAGATGGTTAGTATCATGGGGAAACACGCCGCATGCCGGGTAGACATTTGGCAAGTTTTGAGTGCGGTGTTTTGACAGGCCTGCAACTTCCTCTAGTATGTGTCTGCTAGCCCGGCGACCATATAGGCGTGCTTTCGTTGTGGCCGCCTAAGGTTGGCTTTACCGTAGGCGATTTTTCACTCGCTTCAATCAAAATTCATAAGCATTTTGTTTTTGCAAAATCCAATGCAATAATAAGGTTCATACGATCTGTCCTGAAAACTGTCCCGATGAAGCGACCGTGAAAATAGGCATCTAGGCATGACTCTCTTTAGAGACTAGTCACTTAGTTGTTTTCAGGGTTCATACATGTTTATGTATATATGTGTGTATGTAAGAATTTTTATTATGAATTGCTTAATATGTGGCTCGCAAAGAGATAGAAAACGTAAATATGCAATATTATTACGAAAGAAATATTGTTGGGAAAGCATTAACGAGTTTCTGGGCAAAAAAAAAACAGCAACGATGAATGTATAAAGTCGACATAGAAGCATTACGCTTCATACACCCACCTGCTGGATTTTTGCGGAAGAGATTTATTTTTTACTTACTTAAAAAAGATTTATATCTATTTTACTGAAATCCGATTTGGGCAACTTCTTGTAGGCAAGTTTTTGATGTCTAGACCAAAGGCATGGAAAAGTTGACTTCTAAAATTTCGGTTGAGTGGCATCCTATCACAGCAACGTTGGCCAAAGGATCCAGATTTAGTATATTTCAGATATGTCAGCTGTATTTAAAAATACCCAAACTTTTCCGAAAAACTCAATCGTATTTCAAAATAAAAACTGTGGAAAATTGAAAAAGGTGTTATTGGAAATATAAAAATATTTTAATTCAAATAAGCTTACAGTAAGTGATTCTGAATATTCCTTTTATTCCTCCTCTACGATTTCATATTACTCTCCTATTTGTTATTCCCAATCCTTTGCCATTTTCCGGCTTCATATCCTACTACTGTTTTTCACTGAAGCCTTTTCGATCCTGATCTTGGTACTTCGTATATAAAATCTCTATACTATTAGATAGCTGAAAAATATGGGTAAATAAAGCACACTTAAGTTTTCCTAGAATTAATCATCGCACCGCCTATTTCTGCAAAATCGTATATTATAAGATGGTTCCATTTATTGGTATAAAAGTAAAATAAGCTTATTTTGTTTTTTTTTTGCAGCTTTGTATAGAACATCCTGCAAATTTAATATTGTATAAAAATTTTACTTTCATTGCGTTTTCTGTTCCTGATGTTAGCCACATTTGCTGTTGCAGCCATTTACATTGCAGGTCACAAAACATAGCGGCTTTGCAAATTTATTGATACTTTAGCCAAGCTGTCTGCCTACACTTGAAAAGCTTGCATGTTCCTAGTATTACTTAATGTGCTACAAAAGAACCCATACTGTGGGTGTATTCAGCATATCTACCCAGCCGGGAAACTTTACATGGCTAAAAATTTGAGCCTAAATTTAAAACTTGTTTGGGCTACATATATGTCCCAACCAAATTTGGGTTATAATTTAAATTATGCCTGTTTTCAAGAAAATGAGCGTGAAGAAAAGAGTTTTGGTTTTAAACCAGAAATGTTTAACAATTAAAAAAAGATTAGAAAAAAAAACATTTATATCAGTTGGCAGGATTCGAACCGACATTCCCCGCATCAGTTTTCAGCATTTTTCAAAACTGGGTCGCCCCTCAGGGGTCGTTTGACAAACTCTCCGAGTGTATTTCTGCCATGGAAGGCTTCTCAGCAAAAATTCATCTGCTTGCAGACGCCGTCCGGAATCGGCAAAAAACTGTAGGTCCCGCCAACTTGTAGGAAAAATTAGAAGCAGCCTACCACAAATTGGTAAGGAAGCTCGGCTTCAATCTCCTCAGGAGGTATATATCGCGCCAATTATTATTATTTTTTTTTTTCTATTAATTACTTTTTTTAAGTGTGGCCTTCATCAAATATGACAAAAATCTAATGTACCTATTGCTTTCTTACTGGGTATGCTAGATATGTTGCATATGTATGGGTTACTTTGTTATTGTGGTAAAAATTTTGTTTGTAAATTCGATATATAATAGGTACCTTATGGTAGGTAGAAAACTCTGACGAGATAATTGTTGTATCGCTTAAAACAATACCTTCAAGGGAGCCAGCATTTCTATCATTTGGCGCCGACAAAATTACCCACATTTACTGAAATATTAACTTAACGATTCGATCACAGCCATACTTTTTTTGATATGGGCTGACTTCAGTCTGAATGAATCCAAAAGCTCCGGTTCTAATAGCATCTAGGTGACTTCCTAGTGAACGAATAGTTTGACCCTTCGATTTTGAAGGTAATAAGGTTTTAAATCTATAATTAAAAAAATTATATTTCTTTTGTTCCCGTCTAATGTAGGCCCTTGCTAAAAAAAATGGCAAGTCTGTCGCTGCGTGTTTTGTAAATTATACTTTATTGTACACTTATGTTTACATGTTAATAGTAAAATATCACAATGAACTTGTAAATGTTTAATTTTATTTATTTTAATGTCAAGCACTTTGTGGTTCCAAAAAGTGTGTAGATATGAACACAGCAAAGGATTTATATGTGTGGGCACTTGAGCTAAATAAGACACAACTGTGTCTGACGGATTAATGTTTATGAATATTATAAGATCATAATTGATTATTAATTTTGCAATACACAAATAGAGAAGTATCAACAATTGACCTAGAAATTTTTGAAGAATTCATGACTATAAATAAATTAAAAATTGTTTTTATTTTTACACGAAAAAAATTTCAGGACTTGGCTAAAATTAAAAAATTCATATTTAAAAAAAATCATCTTCAGGATATCTGTAGATATACTAGTGGTATAACACAGCAAGATTTTATTACGAAATTTAGTTTTTAAGATTTCGAAAAGTTAAAAATTTTCTAAAATTAGAGATCTAAAATTTTTTAATTTTTTTTACTTATTTTTCTCAACCCTCCGACTCTGTGTTCTTGACAAATTGTCAATCCTGATAAATAAAATATTTGTATCAAGTGTTTTGATTTCTGCGTCAAAAATAAAATTATTTCTCTTGTTTTTGATGTAAAATTCTAAAACAATTTTTTTCTTGATTATTTATCAGGATTGACAATTTGTCAAGAACACAGAATCGCGGAGTTAGTATCCCCATTAAATGTGCTAGTAAATTTTTCTATTTAACTACACTAGTTTCCGAAATATTAAAAAAATAATTTTACAAAACATGAAAAAAAGGAAAAAAAGTGAAATTTTTAATTTGCAAGTCAATAAAGGATTTACTATTTGCAAGTACAGTCTCGTTTTATCAGATAACTTCCAAATCTTACCTAATAATTATATTTGAGTAGTTAAAGAGTGCAGTGGAATAATTATAAGTAAAAATGCGTAAATTAGCCACCTAAAATTTTTTCGAAGGTCATGTATCAATTAAGTATATTCAATTTATATTACCAATACATGTACAATTTTGGTCGCATTTTGACCATTTATACACGATTGGAAAGCTAAAGCAATAACAAATAAATCACGAGGATCAAACAAACATACATACATATTTAAAAAAAATTTCTAAACTCGAATTTTTTTGTAAGTTATAGCTATAGACACACATTCGAAGCTCCGAAGTTTTTGTTTAATTTCTTGGGATTTTGGTCATTTTTGCAAGATAGTAACTGCATTTCTCATTGTGGCATATTTATGTTTTTGCAAAAATTATTCGTTGTTGGGATTTTTTGATCTTTCTAACGATCGATCGCTGTAAATGGCTGTCACCAGTCCAAGATGCCCTTACCATCTTGAATAACAGTAAATTCAATCGAAAACAAACGAATTCGAGTCCTCACTGTTCATTTGCTGCCATAAATAGAACGAACTGCATATTAGCCGCGGGTCAAACGCATAAATAACTTTTCATACCCAAGTACATAATTGTACTAACATAGATAGACACACATATTCGTATGCAATATTTATAGTCTCTCATTGAGATAATAGATTAGCAATAATATTAGCAGAACAAATTTTATTGATCATTTAAATTTTTTGATAAGCTGCAAGCTAAATACTTCATCACATACATACATACCTATATGGCTACAATGGTGATTATGGAGTTAATCTATATTTTTATACCTAGTAGTGCTACGCATAGAAGGCATATTAACTTCATGCGCGAAGCGGTAGTACGTAACGGCTTAAACGAATCAAAATAGATATTGACTTATACTATATATTAAAATATTCAGGAGGAAAAACGAAATTGATTAAGCCATGTCCGTCCGTCCGTCCGTCTGTTAACACGATAACTTGAGTAAATTTTAATGTATATCAATGGAATTTGGTACGCAGGTTCTTCGAACACTATTTACAACCGGGAAAATCGGATGATAGCCACGCCCACTTTTTATATATAGAATATTTTCGAAAATACAAAAAAAGTGATTATTTATTACAAAATACACTTATAAGGATAAAATTTGGTGTGTACATTAATGTTAAGGCAGAAAATAAAAGTTTCAAAAAATTTTTGAAAATGGGTGTGGCACTTCCCACTTTTGATTAAGGCAAATTTAGAAATAATATTAATCATAAATCAAAAACCGTTCAAGATATCGAAACACATATTTATATTAAAACTAGCGAAATCGGTTAGGGTCCACGCCCACTTTTATAAGAAATATTTTGAAAAGGATCATAGATATATTTAATAGGCAATAACTTTGCGTACAAAAGTTTTATATCATTTATATTTCACTTTCAAAGTATCCGTGAAAGAAAGTCGAAAAATATAAATTTTTAAAATGGGTGTGTCCCCGCCCCTTTTATAGTAGCTTGTTCCACAAAACCTTTTATGCCATAACGTCGGCAAAAATTGATTTATCAAAGTGATATTTGGCGAAAATGTTGTACATATAAAGATAAGATCGGTTAATGGCCACGCCAAGTTTCTTTTTACATAGTTCTGAAAAATTTGTTTGTAAAATTGGGACGCGAGATTTCTATAACCATGCAAGCTATATCATGCACACATAATAAGCTTTTTAAGCAAAACTCGACCGCAACAAAATTTTTTGGGGAAGTAGGCGTGGGGCCGTCCACTTTTCAGCAAAAAAATGCTGCTATTTTCAAAATCGATTGCTTGTAGTTTCAACCAGATATTGTAATCAAAATTGGTCAGCTGCTTCTCAATAGTATGTAGTATACTCCTGCCTATTAAGCAAATCGGATAACGCACAAGTAAAATATTCGGGTAGGTAGTAATAGCCCACTGCAATAGCGAAGTTATATATCCTAAAATGTGCATGTATTGACATTTTGAAAAAATTTAGTTAGTAGTTGCAAATAAATTATTTTACGCCTCAAAACTCATAACAGACGTGGTTTTCATTGAAATATAATACGAACTGAAAAGTATTAAAATAGACCTGCTGCTAAGTATAAAATACAAAGTACAAAAAAGAAAGTATAAAATTATAAGAAATAAAATAGCAACGTGAAGGGTTAGGATTTTAAACTATTGGGTATAGACCAGCCGAACGTACTAGTAACTAGAGTTATACAATTTTCCTAATATTATTAAATTATATACATATTATTTTAGAGGATGCCGAAAAAAAATACAGTAAAAGTTTCAGACCTTAAAATTAAGTTTTAGTGGGATATCATTGCTACTTCATATTTCTAAGAACTGATCTCATGTTTGTATTAAAACTGAGAAACCCTTGATTCAAAAAATTTGGCTGCATGATTTTTTGTAGGAAATTTTCATTTTCCACAAAAAAAACTCTGAAAAAATTTTTCTCAAGTGCGCCGTTTCAGAGTAATCAACTTTTAAATATTGCTATGGTTCTATTATTTCAAGTTTTCATTTTAGAAAATCCTCAAAAACTTAAAAATTAATGTAGAAAAAAGTAAACTCATATCTTTGATTGAATATCCTAAAATACAGGTGTAAAACATTTTTTTATAAAAATTATTTTTAAAAGTTTTTTATATTAAATTGAAAATGTTTAAATTTCTTTTTTTTTTGTCACTATAAATATTCATACACTTAATACAGAGCAAACTAAAAAAGTTTCGTTGGGTATTTAAGTCTACAATAAGAAAGAAGGCATTGAAAGCAACAACAACAAATCAAAGCAAGGCTTGTTGGCCGATGCTGTTTAAACCGATTGATCATCAACACAGGAGTGTGGGAGAAGTGAACTTTTTCGCATTTCCGAAGGTGAGTATCAAAACATTATTCAGACAATAGAAATAACAATAAACCCAGCGTATTACCCACCGTCCCGCCCAACCGACGCGAGGGACGCATCCACATTACGCGCGGATCAATAGAAAGATGTTCCACCTCAGCAGATTTAGTGTTTGCCT
This sequence comes from Merzomyia westermanni, assembly GCA_949987695.1. NCBI lineage: Eukaryota > Metazoa > Arthropoda > Insecta > Diptera > Tephritidae > Merzomyia > Merzomyia westermanni. The sequence continues at coordinate 32,079,825 of OX465289.1, read as the reverse complement.
CAGATGGGGGGAACCTGCTGTGTCAGGTGGATAAATGCTGGGGTTTTGCTTTTGAATGGCATCAGTTGTCAAGTTCTTAACAAGACAAGCTTTTCTGGAAAGTGCCGTGGGGTACACTGTTAAAAACTCATAGCTAGCTTTACTGAGCTCTAACAAACTTTATAGATTCCCATCTAATATAGGCTATTCAATTCATATTTTGCTGTCTTAGCTAAATTAGCAGTAGGTCGATGTAAAACTAAACGTTTTAGAGAAATTCTTCTTCTTCTTTAAATGGTCATCTAACCGCCTGGGCGATTTTGACCGTCCAACATAGCTTGCCAGTCGTTTCTTCGTTGCGCCAACTGGCGCCAATTGGAAACACCGCGGGATCGCAAATCGGTCTCCACTTGGTCCTTCCATCGGAGTGGTGGTCTCCCTCTTCCTCTGCTTCCACAGGCGGGTGCCGATAAGAATACCTTCTGGGCTGGAGCATCTTCGCTCATTCGCACTACGTGGCCTAGCCAGCGAAGCCGCTGTGTTTTAATTCGCTGAACTATGTCGGCGTCTGCGTAAAGTTCATACAGCTCGTCATTAAATCTTCTTCGGTACTCGCCGTCGCCAACGCGTAGAGGTCCACAAATCTTTCGAAGAACCTTTCTCTCGAATACTCCCAGAGCCGCCTCATCAGATGTTGTTAGTGTCCACGCTTCTGCACCATATAGCAGGACGGGTGCGATGAGTGACTTGTAGAGTGTTATTTTCGTTCGTCGAGAGAGGAATTTACTTTTCAATTGCCTACTCAGTCCGAAGTAGCATTTGTTTGCAAGAGTAATTCTTCGTCGGATTTCTAGGCTAACATTATTGTTGGTGTTAATGCTGGTTCCCAGGTAAACGAAGTCCTTTACTATTTCGAAATTATTGCTGCCAACAGTGGCTTGGTTGCCAAGGCGCGAGTGCGCTGACTCTTTGCATGATGACAGAAGGTACTTCGTTTTGCCCTCGTTCACCACCAATCCCATTTTCTCCGCTTCTTTTTCTAATTTGGAGTAAGCAGAAGTTACGGCGCGGTTGTTAAGGCCAATGATATCAATATCGTCAGCATATGCCAACAGTTGGACGCTTTTATAAAATATTGTTCCAGCGCGGTAGAGAAATTACAATTCAATAATTTCTTGCAAGGAAATAATTTTGAAAATGTGATTTTTCTGGAACCATTGACTTTTGGAAATCTCTGATTGGAAACTGGATACTTTTTATAAATAGGTTTCTTTTTAGTACCGGCTGTTTTGCTCTATGAAAGCAGTGAATATCGTTAGGTTGTGGCCAACTCTCTTAATTTGTTTCTTGATGCCCTGAATTGACAAGTTATTAAATAGTCTGTTAATAAAATAGCATTTTAGTCCTTTGGAAGAATTACATCATTTGAACTTTTTCGCTTGTATGCGAAAGGACCTTGCTGCGCCCCTGATTGCTACTATTTATGTTCATCGTAAATATTGAAAAGTTTATTTGCTCAGGAATAGCTGACCAAATAAATATTGACTTTCAGTGGCCGTTAAAATAATATCGCTATTATACTTTTGTTTATTTAGTCAACTTTCATAATCATAACCGCTTTTGTACTCACGTATGGATGTATGTTTGTGTGTTTATATGCAAGTCATCATAATTTTCAACTCCCACTATAACCCCTAATATTATTCTTTATAATGAAAAATCACAATCCATATGCATATGCAAACATTTGCAAACTTACGCAAATATGCTCACAGTAGGGATCATAATTTTTAAATTAGTAGGGACCTGAAAATATATAGCAAATAATGCGATTTTCAATAAATTTTTTTTAACAGGACGGTCAATTTTTTGTGATCAAAAGTTTGTATTTTAATGGGAGAATGTTTCGAACTGTAAGTGGGTTTTTTATCAACTTTTTTAAATGAATCATCTCGATAAACACATTTTGGTGAAAAAATGTGTGTTTAGGATAATTTTGTTAAGTTTAAAATTCGAGTTAATGCAGTATATTTCATGGAACTTGGTATGTTTAAATAAAATAAGTTACAAAGTCTAAGTTCGGTTGGAACCGAACATTATATACATACATATTAGTGATCTTTTATGGGATACTAATTTACGCAGGTCTATTTGAAATATTTTCAGTTCGTATTATAAAGCCAGCTGATTGTTTTCAATAAAAACGCTTAACATTTCATTCCCACAACAGCCGGTTCTATCATACCGCAATGACTCGGGTTTTTTTACCCGGCCAAGGGCTGTTATTTCAGTGTAACCCTGTCCAATCTGTCTCGTCCCACTCTTAAATTGTCATCCTCGGAGCAAACCCTGGCAGCTGGGTTGCTCCATTGTCTCTTGTTACGGGCTGGGGTCGAACCCAACCCTGGACCAAGAGATTGGATCTGCTAAACAAAAAAAAAATTTAAAATTTAATAAAAACACTTCTGTCAGGATAATGAGAAAATAAGTTTCAAGCATTTGATGGGGAGTTCTATGGTATGCTTTTCTAGAGACTTCCCCTTTTAGGTGCAGATATCATCCCTTTCGCTTCCATTTATGCCTATATGACCTATGACCAAGTATAGATGTACGTTCCCTCCTTGTAAATTTTTCTTACCGCCTGTTGCACTTCAAAACACTTTTAGTTGTTGTAATTCACCCCTTGTAGGATTTGTTTATCTTCGGATAAGCACAGTATAAAGCAGATTTGGAGCAATCGGTGTAAATGTGTGTGGTACCAACTCTTCACATCTATTCTAGCTTCAGCACCCATTTCGAAGTGCGGGCGGGACCATACAGTCTGTCGGCCTTATTTCTGATGGCGCTAGTACAGGCTACTCGTCCTGCCACGATGCATTGGGCCTATTTGCAGTTGTCAACGATATGCTTTTGCCCACTAAGTCTACGGGTGCGATGTACAGAATAGCATTTAATAATTCTGTCGGGGTGGCATTCAAGCCTCCCATTATACTAATTATTCATTATGTGCATACTCTCCCCAGTTTGTTAACAAAAGGTTTTTTTTTTTGGGTGGCTGTTAATCAAACGAGGATTCCATAATAACTATTGGCTCCACAATCGCGGTGAATACCAAGTTAGAAAGAGGGTGAGAAGACTGACGTGCACCCCATCATGACTTTGTAAACCCGCAAGGACCTCCTGAAGTTCACGGACCTTCAAATAGCTAATTGTTGGAAAAACTCTACCAATTATGACAAACGAAACATCAACTGCGTATACCGTAAGTTTCGCTGAACCCCCGAACGACCGATCGAAATTTTCATTTATGACCAGTGTCCAAATCAGTGAGGTGCCCATCCAGAGAGATGTGAACATGATTAACACGTATTTATTGTATTCAAAAACCTTCTTTATGTTTCAGAAATACTTTACAAAAATATAGTGTACACACAAATTTCATACAAATTTCGAGTGTCCGGAAACTAAAAACAAAGTGTCCGGAAACTAAATTTTACTGTCCGGAAACTAGAGCAAATCGAACTTTTTTGAGTTTTTAATTTAATATGTATTAACATTATATTTTTAAATTATACAGACGTCATATTATTGAGCAATATTTATGCTTTTATAAACAGTATATCTTTTCGCAGTAGCATTTATAGTGAGAAAATGAGTCGAAGTCTAAGTTGAGGGAAACGTTAAGTGTCCGGAAACTGGTGCGTTTACCCTTTATAACTTCCCTATTGCAGTGGGGTATTAACAACTTGCCCGGATATTTTACTTGTGTGTTATCCGATTTGCTTAACTTTTGGCAGGAGTATACTACACACTATTGCTTCTCACAGCTGACCAATTTTGATTCAAATATCTAGTTCCCCAAAATTCTCAAAATTTTTTTGCGGTTGAGTTTTGCTTAAAAATCTTATTACGTGAGCAAGATCTTTGATATAGCTTGCATAGTTTTATATTTTATAAACAAATTCTTCAGAGCTATGTAAAAAAACTGGGAGTGGCCGTATACCGATTTCGCCCATTTTTACAACAAACATTTACCTTTGTATTTTTGCAGGAGTTATGGCATAAAAAGTGTTGTGAGATAATCCACTATAAAAAGGGCGGGGCTACGCCCATTTTCAAAAATTTATATTTTTCGATGTTCTTCGTTCACGGACACTTTGAATGTGAAATATAAGTGATATACAGCTCTTGTACGCAAAGTTATATAAAAGTGGGTGTGGTTCTAAAACAATTTCGCCCATTTTTTTCCGGAATAATATAAATATGTTTGCTAAACTTTGTTTCGATTTCTTGAAAGGTGTTTGATTTATGATCAATACTAGGTGGGCCCGTGCGCGCCTTGCGCAAAAAAAAACACAAAAATGGTTTGAAACCTTTTATTAGTCCAGGTCCAGGATTTTTCAAACCTTTTTCTCAAGTTATAAAAAAAGATTTTCAGCTACACATGTTGTGAGACCACAAAAAATTATACAAATATGCGCAAACAGCTATTTGAAAATCCACCACTTATATTACATTCACATTGAGCCATAAACATGAGTAGATTGACAACATCAATATGAATTAAGTCAAAAAATGTCCCTTTAACTCGAGTTTATGACCCAATGTGAACGCAGTCTTATTCACTTATTTTAGCAATTTTCAAGTGTAGATGGCGCGCTCGCAGTGGGTTGAGCGCTGTGATATTCGCAATGCCTTTAATTATTCTAACACTGTTCAGTCTTAGTATTCAAATGTAGATGTCGCGAGGCATGTGAATGTCACAGTCACAATAGCGTTGCAATACAAATTGATTTTTTTCTGCATCCACAATCGTTTATTTTAAAGAATTTATTTTTATAAAATACGCTTAAACAAAAGCACTCCGCTAATTAAAACATGGTTTCGCATGTAGAGCTAACCCCCACCTTTAAAACGATACCTTATTTATTAATATTGGTTCCAAATGAGAACAGAAAATTAGGAACTAACACAAAAAGACCTTACAGAAATAATGTATATGATTATTTCTAAATTTGTCTAAATCAAAAGTGGGGGGTGCCACGCCTATTTTGAAAAATTTCTTGAAAAATTAATTTTCTGCCTCAACATTAATGTACACACCAAAATGTATCCTTATAAGTGTATTATGTACTGAATAATCACTTTTTTTGTATTTTTGAAAATAGCCTATATATAAAAAATAGGCGTGGCTATCATCCGATTTCGCCCATTTTAAATAGCGCTCGGAGATGAGTACCAAGGAACCTGAATACCAAATTTCACCGAACGAACATGGCTTCATCAATTTCTTTTTTCCTCCTGAACATTTTGATATATAGAAGTCAATATCTATCTCGATCCATTTATGCTGTTACGTACCACCGTAACGCGACTAAAGTAATATAACTTGTGGGCATAGCACGACTAGGTATAAAAAATCGAATATTGTATACATAAATGGAAAGATTTCGAAAGTGGGTGCTTTAGACCCACAGCTTTGGTTTGTGCTGAGAAAAGCTAATTTTACCTTAAGTAACCCAATCAACAAAAAAAAATTTAAATACTGAATAGTATTGGGCACCAAAAAAGTTAAGATAAATATCATTAATAATATTTAGTTTATACGATATTTTGGGCACCTAAAAAAGCGCGCCATCCCTAGATGTTATTGTATTAGCGATACGTGCCCTGCCTAGTCGTCATTTGCCTTACCTAACATTGTCATCAAGCTCTTCTAACGGAAGCCCCAGAAACCTCGTGACTTCAATAGCGTTGGGCCAAAGTGTAATTGGTGTTAGAAGAGTCGGCACAGTTAGAAGAGTTTGGCATATGCTTGCAATGAATCTTGATGCTGTAAATTTGTATTCCTTGTAAAAGGTTTCTGCTTTGCTTTCTAGTTGCTTGTGAACATCAAATATGGAAATTGCTTTAGACCAGACATTAGACACTCTAATGTACACACATAAATACGCATGCACGTACCTTATTTTAAGCCAGTTAGTAAATAGAAACGTGATTACTTAAAACAACATTGGTTCGGGTCGATTTTGCGAAAGTCAAAGAACAACAACAAATAAATAACCAAAACTGTGTGTAACCGAACGATATATACCCAATTGTAAGTTGTCGGTGAATCTCGCTTTGGTACACATACTAAAATTTTACAGGGTCTTCATTAACGTAATGGAAGCCAAAATAACATTTTTTTTAATTTTTGGTGTAAGTTTGTTGGCGCATCACTCTATAACTGCTGCTTAGGTTTGAGCGTTAGCTTCATCAATGTATTGCTTGATATCTAATATTTAATTAAGTACACATTTTAATGCAGGGAAATATCGTCTCGACTTCAAATTCGCTACAGCCCGACAAGATCGATGAACCAGATTAACATATCGGCGCTTCATCTGCTCTGGATATTTTAAAATAGTTCGAACAATCTATGCAGCTCAGGCATTAGCTCAGGGCCTTAAAAGCTGCTCGATTTCCGAAGTAAACATTGAACCCACTGTAAATAGCAATTGATTATGGTGACTTCCACTAGGAAGATACAGACAAGACAAAAAGTTCCTCTCCAACCTTTCCCTCTAATTTTGGACCTTACGTAGGCCAATTGATAGGTACATTGCTTTTTAGGACAGGCGGCCGCCGTGGTGTGAAGGTAGTGTTGCCGGCCTACCACACCGAAGGTCCATGGTTCGAGTCCTGGTACAGGTTACATCAAAAAGTGATTTGAAAAAAGTTTTTCAAAACGGGGTCGCCCCTCCGCAGTGGTTTGGCAAACTCTCCGAGTGTGTTTCTGCCATGACAGGCTTCTCAGCAAAAATTCGTCTCCTTTGTAGATGCCGTTCGGAGTCGGCAAAAAACTGTAGGTCCCACCAATTTGTAGGGAAAATTCAAATCGGCACACCACAAATTGGAAGAGAAGCTTGGCGTAAAAATCTCTTAGGAGGTTTATGATGATATACCTGTTGTATATCGCGCCATAAAGAGAGAGAGAACAAAATCAACGGAAGTAAGATCAATTGACATTGTTCCGCATACCAAGGAAAATTTATAAATACAGTCAGTGATGGTATTTGGTACACAAAGCCTATACCATGACGATTTTTATTCCAAATTTTCATTTTATTATATCATATAAATTTTTTTTAATTTAGAAAAGCATGCCATTGAATAGTTTAAAGCATTATCATATTATAAAATAAAAAATTTCCAAAAATTTCAATTCCAAATTTTCGGCTACACCGCTGTTTTAAGTAATTTCGAAATTCATAACAAGAATTATTTTAAAATCATACTACACAATGAGGAAATAAATGTTTAAGAGAGTAATAAAGTCAACGGATCTTATTTCCCTTTTGAAAAGCGAAATAATGTGTAATGATGCTTTTTCCCTTTGCGTTACGAAAAAAAGTCAATCGACCTTATTTTTGTTAATGTTTTTAGCTGTCACCATAGATTTGGTTTGTTGAAACCAACAAGGAGGACAGTCACTGGTCGCAAAAAAAGTACTGAAGCGCCAGTGTGTTGTTTCTTTATCGAAGCCTGATTAGCGGCTTTCTAAGACTACACCCGTCTGCTGGCTAGCATAGCAGTTTGCGTTACAGATACTAGCCTCTTAGCAGTGCACCTAGCGCTCTCAACCAGACATGGACTCCATAGAAGATTATAAAGTTGACCACCATTTAATAACAACAATGTACCACCCTTGGTAAATGGCCCAGCGTTTGCCGATGGCAAAAGACGTCTTTCAGTTATTTTTTTCAAAACTTTGAAACTTATTTTTAGAATGTGCTTACAACAGCTGGGTATAAAAATGTTCGCAGCAAAGCTGTGATTGAATTACAATTCATAATTAAATAAGTCATATTTACAAACACATTTTAATTAAAAAACATTTTTTTTATACTTTCAAATACAATTAAAGCAAACATGAAACTGGGTGGTGAGGGCAGAACGAGTAGGTTACAAATTTTGAGCCCATGCGACATATTCAAACAGAAGTTGCATTTATTATGTCGAGTGAAGCGAGTGATGCTGAAAGCCTTGAACAATTATTATTATCGTGACTCTGGTGGTGGTGGTGAGACGATACGTTGCTAAAGGCAGCCAATAATTTAATACCGCTGTGTGGGTTTGGTTCTGCGACAGCCTTAGGATTGGGAGTTTGTAGTTAGTTTTTGCTGTTGTTTCGATATTTCCAGCTTTGCTTTTGGATGATTTATGCGTAACACACCTCAAGCCTCTAATCAAACCAAAATTAAATGAATCAAAATGAAAGAGTAGTAGTGGTTGCGTTGTTATTTTTTTGTAGAGAACAATTTACTTCATTTTGTATTCAAAAAATCATTACATGGAAACAAATAATTTGTTGAATTTTAACTATGCCCAACAGTGGCGTCTCCAGGGGGTGGGCGGTTTGATTGGGGGTCTAGCCACCTCCCCCTTAGTCAATGAACTAAAATTTTTTTACTTTTGGGTTTGATTGGGGGGATAGCCACCTCCTCCTTAGTCAATGAACTACTATTTTTTTACTTTTGATTTAATAACAACATATTATTTTATGATTCTGATTTATAATTATAGGAAATTATCGGTTAGGAATATATGTGTTTGAATATTAAGCCTATATACATATACTAGCATTCTATGAAATTAACTAGGTTTTCAAGACGATAAAACCGGTTTCGAGGTATGCGTGCACATTGGCTTTGGTATTAATAAAATAACAGACCGAAATAATCCGGTAAATTTTCGTGGTCTGAAATAGATGAGCTAAAACTTTACTCCCTTATCTCTCACGTCTATAAAAGTTCGAGTTCAGACGGTCTGAAAATAGTAGAGTGGGCAGGGTCATTAATTTAACCAGGGCACACAGTTGCGTAAAAATAGATAGGGAAGAGATTTTTTTTTACGTTTTTTATAAAAGTAAAACCCATTATCTAATAAAAAACATGCAAAAACAAATTTCAAACTATGTACAAAACCTACTAAAATTAAACGAAGTTTCATAAAAATTCTACACTCTTTAATCCGAATTTTTATAAAAAAATGGGAATATGCAGTTTTATGACCCATTAAATTTTTGTATTTATAATAAATCGCCAGTGTGAAGTTGGCAAAAAATAGTGCCAATTATAGGCATTTATTGATACATTTATGGTGTCAGTTTTCTTATGCGAAAGGCCAAAATTTATAAAATTTCACGAATTTTTTTTTTACTTTGTATTATAAAATTCTTAAGCCAAGATTAAAAACTATTATTATAAAATAATAAACGCAGTCTATTGGTATTTTTGTTAACACAAAACTAAAAATCCGTTACTCAGAAACTGTGAATTGTGCCTTTGGGTAATATACTCTAAGAAATATTTATACTTAGCGGCGGAGTAACGACTTATTCGTTCCGAGGAACATTATTTTGAAAAATTGTCAAGAACTTGTGAAAAAATGCAAACAAATATAGTCAGAATCTGGAAGCATGTAATCTAGTTGTTAATCAAGATTTCTGTTTTCTATCAATTTATTGATCATAAAACAATGGAAATAGATAATCGATTCACTCAACATAGAACCATCTTCAGAGGTTTCGCTTCGATTTTTTCAACAAACCACAGTGAAGAAATATACAGGAATTTATTTAAGCTTGTTGAATTTTATAAACCAGTTGTTTAAAGCCAAAATATAAAGGCCGTAACCAATTTATGGAGAAGTTTCTTAAAGGGACATAATCCCATAACTTATAAAAATTTTTGCGCCTCTCCCCGTTTCCACTTCAACAGAAGAAAGCACATTTTCTGCCAACTGACGAGAATTAAAACCACCACAGAATCGGAAATCGGTTCCCACTTGGTCTTTCCATCAGAGTGTTGGCATCTCTCTTCCTCCGCTACCACCGGCGGGTGCCGATAAATACCTTCTGCGCCGGAGCATCTTCATTCATTCGCACAACATGGCCTAGCCAACAAAGCCGATGGTATTTAATTCATTGGAGTATGTCTGCATATAGCTCTTACAGCTCGCCATTAAATCTTCTTCGGTAGTAGCCGTCGCCAAGGCGTTAGATGTTGGCAGTGGTCAAGCTTCTGCACCATAAACCAGAATGGTACCAGTTATAGTGAGTTATAGAGCGTTATTTGCGTTCTTCAAGAGCATAATTTACTTCTCAATTGCCTACTTAGTCCGAAGTACCACTTGTTTGCAAGAGCGATTCTTCGTTCGATTTCTAGGCTGACATTATTGATGGTGGTTATGCTGGTTCCCAATTAAAAAACTCTAAAGAGGCTAAAAACTTATCTACGTAACTTTGACGGGCAGGTAATTAAAATATTGATATGTACATTATACTTTACAATTGTTGAACATCCAAACTTACTTATCCCTTCTCTTTATACAATTAAGGAGCGATTACGTGGTTTAACGATGTTGGCGGTACATAAAGATGTGCCCATTACAACAAAAGAAGTAATTGAAAAAATGTGTTAAGCAAAAAAGATTAAAAATCGCTTTATAAGTAATAATATTTTATTGACTTGTATAAAAATATATGTACGCGTGGATATAAAAACAAGTAGATATGTTAAATGTGTAAAAACTGAAGTATATAACAACGAAGAGATTATACTCAGTAAAGTTTCATAAGAAAACTGGATTACACACTAATTAAAAAAAAAAATAATGCAAGTTTATTTTTTAAATTTCAATAAATCATGAATAACACATGAAAGAAACGTGTAGACAAGAAATATATTTCGGTAAGAATATGTGAGCGAATGAGCACAGGTGTGTCTCAAATTTCAGGTATCGATTAAAATTTTTTATCTTCTGGTAAATAAAAATCAGCCAGATCTCACCAACGTAACATATACCTCCCATACAATCGATTGTTACGATAAATGGAGTTTGTGCTTTTAACTGATCTCTCTTCGTCTTCTCATACTTACAAACATCGTGAAAGGTAGAAAAAGAAAACCTAACAATACGTAACTAATATACTTAAATAGCTGCCCTAAAATACCTTTCCTTTGGTACCCATATAACCATATTTCACTTAATTTAAAAAAATTCAAATGGTTGGCGACGTTGTACGTTGAGCTCAGATAAAAGATTCCACGAAACTGATTGTTGATCACGCTCTATAGGGTACGCAGTACACTCCTATAATCAAACCAACTATATTATTTAGATATAAACAAATGGTATTTGTAACCTACATATACATACCTTGCAAGATGGCAGATTTCTCTCTGCTGCAGAATAGTTGTGTCTTTGGTCATTCGCATATAATGACTAAGAAAGCTAAGCCGGCTTCCAGCTTAGAAACCCTTATACGTAGTATTTCGTACACCCCGATTTCCTTAATCTAAAGCCAAACAATAAGTTCCTTCCTATAGTTATCCGTCGTCCCGAAGCGGCAGTACTCTCTCTCTCTATCTCTATGGCGCGATATACAACAGGTATATCATCATAAACCTCCTAAGAGATTTTTGCGCCAAGCTTCTCTTCCAATTTGTGGTGTGCCGATTTTGAATTTTCCCTACAAATTGGTGGGACCTACAGTTTTTTGCCGACTCCGAACGTCATCTACAAAGGAGACAAATTTTTGCTGAGAAGCCTGTCATGGCAGAAATACACTCGGAGAGTTTGCCAAACCACTGCCGAGGGGCGACCCCGTTTTGAAAAACTTTTTTCAAATCACTTTTGATGTTACCTGTACCAGGGCTCGAACCATGGACCTTCGGTGTGGTAGGCCGGCAACACTACCTTCACACCACGGCGGCCGCAGTACTCACAAACTCAAAAAAGAAGCTCGAACACTTCATAGAATCACAGATAAGGATAATATTATGTACATCTACGGATGCATTTTGAGCTCCTAAGTTACTCTATAGACTCTTCATAAACGTTATAAAGTGATGACCAAAAATTTAATACTCGAGCATTTTATCACACAGCCCAACATCAAACCGCTACCCAGCAACTGCCTAAAAGTATGCACCGTGGTAGTGATCGTTGTTGGGGTATATTTACACACAAATACATATGTACATATTCAAGTTTTTATATAGCACCCCTACAAATCAATGTCAGTTTTCATCTCTTTGTATGGGCTGAAGTGGTGCCTTTTGTTTGAGACTAATTGGTCCCTTTCATGCCCAAAAGGGTAGTGTCAACACCTAAAAGTAGGCAAGAGAAATTAAAATCGGTTTATCCCATCTACGAAAAGTATTGATCGCGGATCACTCTCCTTAGAGATCAGTCTTACGATTTTTTGCAGGGATGAGAACTTAGCAAAAGCTGTTTTAAATCAAGTCTTCATTTCCCTTAGATAAATAACTGCAATCGATGAGGATAGAGTGAAGACTAGCACAAATTACATAATGCATGCAGCTTAGCACGAGGGCTTGTGTGTAATATCGTGATATTAACTTTTAAAATCTATGCACTCAAAAGTTTAATATGGAAGGCTTCATCGAACAAGAAACATAAACCAAATCAAATGAATTTCCGACGCACGTGTTGAGAACAAATACAACAAAGACAGATGGACTTTATTATGAAGAATGCAAAAGGCAAAAATTTATTATTTATGCGCTTCAATGTGCAGTAATTAGAAACGGAAGCAACTTGCTCACAACCCACATATAGACATATTTGGATACATATTAGGTATGGCAATTTTTTCCATTTCTAAAATCCAGGATTTTCGGGATATGTTTTCACAATTCCGAAATCCCAGGATTGGGGTATTCGTTGTTTTTTTTAAATAATTGAAGCTTTAAAATTTTTTTAAAAGAAAACTATTTCATTACCCAAATAATTTTTTTTTTTGAATTATCATTAAGGGACTTTCATCCTGCTAAAGAAAATGGGTGAAAATGTTTCTATTTTACATATATAAGTCAGGTAAAATGCACTTTTTTTAAGTTTAAAAGCCGTATTAGCTAAGTTTTTGTAATAAATTTAAGAGTAAGGGGAGCGATGTCTTTATCTTTACCGGTTTATAACTTTTACGAAGACTAATCACGATTTCCACTTTCCGATAATATTCATAATAACTAAAAATTGTGCGGAATTTGACATTCTTAATTATTTAATTAAAAGTTATAAAGCCCAAACTCCGATTATAGGAAATTGAAATTGTTTTTTCTTGTAACTTAAGTAACACAATCAACAAAGAAAATTAAAATATTCAAAAAGTTGCTTGTCAACAAAAAGTTAGGTTAATTCTTATAAATAGATGACGCATATTTATTTTTTAGTTACATATTTCGAACAAGAAATGTCCCGGAAATGTAAGGAATAAACCTCGGAATTTCCCCAACTAAACAAGCATATGATCTCGGTATCAGCAGCGCTAATAGGTTTATAGACATACATAAGTACCCAGCAGAAAACGGTGTAAGTGATTATGAGCAGAGCTCGAAATTGTATGCAAGTGCATATTTTGGCTTGACATAGAGTCCCAAGTTTGCAACTGGTTATGTAAAGAAAGGACTTATTTTGTCGCTAGTATGTTTCACATATTTGCACATTTACATATATTTTTCTCATATTTTTGGCATATTTATTGAATATATTTTGCATACTTGCATAACTACAATCCTTCCACTCAGAACTACGTACTTTGGCCTTCGGCATTAGCTATTTTGTTAAAGAATCCCTTATTTTATGAGCTTAATGAAGTAGCAATGGTATAAAAAATTAAGTTAGGATTTCTTCGTGCTGATAGGAAACTGTAATTCAGAGATTGATTGAAAAATTGGCGGGGTTAAAGAAATAACCAATTATTATATTCACTACACATGTTGCTGTCCATTAAACACAAACATGAGGATGTATCGTGTCGAATTTGAGGCGGATTCACGAAAATAGGTTTTTTCGAATGTAACTTTTAGGACTCGTCTCGAGTTCGAGGCATGTTCGGGAAAGCAGGTTTTTTTCAAAAAAATTTTTCTGTCCCATATCTAACTCGAGCCAAGCTTGAGAAAATCATCTTTCGTGAACCAATTTTTTTCTAAATTGCCTAATTGACAAAAAACTAAAGCCTCGAACCGCCATTGATCCGAGAAAATTTTCGCTAATTGCTAGCGATAAAAGACTTGCCTAAGAATTCGGATGTGCCGTGACAATATTATCAGAATCCGTTGTGTTAATGGTAGAGTACCAAAACGATTAGTTGTTATTGCAAAATATCAAGAAAGTATTCATAGGAAAAGCGTAAACGACTGAAAACGAGTAGCCGCCAAACATCCCTATAGCGGTATCTCGGCACCACTTTGGATCTCCAAATCTGAGCTGGGTAGACCATCATTCTGCTACCATTCGTCCCCCTTACTTCAATGCAAACCTGTGTTTAGCCAATTGCATGAGTTCTACAAAAGGCAAAGTAGCATGCCTTGGTCAGAACGTGAAATGACCAAGTAATAGAACTTATACACATCCACATCATTGGCACTACTGTCCTACATGCAACACCTTCATACAAAACTCAACTGCAAATGTCACCAAAGCTCAAATCCGAAACACTACCTGTTTCTTCTTGGGGAATATATAAAGAAACAGGCATAGAAACGTACTAGGCAGTCTAACATTCAGTTACGAGTAATACGTCGGGAAAAAGTTGAGGGGCAGTCAAAAATCTGTCCCCGGAACTGTTATTGGATTCCACCCTATGCCGTCAATATCATTAATATTGGGAGCAAAGATAGATACTAGATATTGCTGGATACAGTTTGATTCGAAATGTCGGTGAGTTATTTTACTTAACCATGTCCAGTACTCGAACCACCCTGGATCAACTTCAAACTAGATACTGATTTACATACTCGCAGGACTGGTAAAGAAAATTGGTTTTCCAATAAGTATCATAATAAAAATAATCCCCAACGGATAACCCACCATCCCCCCAACCGACAGGAAGGGCGCATTCGCATAACGCGCGGTTTTTTTTTTTTCTTTCTGATTATGTAGGAAGCTGGCTATATATTTCTGCGCGAAAACACACATACATTTAAATTTTTTAAGATTGAGTGGCATATAGTTTAGAGCGCACCAAGCACCCAGTCTATCAAGATTTGATTGAAGTAAACCTCTATTTTCGCTCACCGAGTGAGACATGAAAATCTTAACGTCGTCAGCGTAAATCAAAATTTTTGAAAACTTGATAGCACTGGATATATCATTAACGAACAGCAAAAACAGAATCGGGCCGAGATGGCTACCTTGAGGAACTCCAATAGCGCATTCTTAAAAATTACTCTTTGTGTCCTGAAAAGAAGAAAGAAGATATCTAGCGGGTGAGACTGGATTGAAAGCCCAGTAGAACAAGTTTATGAACAAGTAACGAGTTGCAAACTTTGTCAAACGCTTTACTGAAATCTGTATATATAACATCTCTTGCATTTTTTCTCTAAACTCGTTTGAAAAATGGGTTGCGAATTCTAGTAGGTTCGTACTTGTGGATTTTCCTTTACAAAAGCCGTGCTGGCAATCTGTAATCAATGGGGATAAAGATGTTGTATGCTGATTTGTAACAATGGCTTCAAATAATTTGGGACTAGCGGAAAGCTTAGCGATGCCGCGGTAGTTATCTACAGATGACCTACTCCGACTCTTATAAAGTGGTATAAGGAAAGATTCTTCCCAATCAGTTGGGAAGACGCCGCTTTTTAAAGACAGATTAAACAGATCAGTTAGAGGCTGGTGAATGTAGTTAGCACAGTTTTTGAGAAAACATGCCGGGATCATATCAGGGCTACATTTAAATGATTCCTTTAGAATTTTCAGATAGGATAAAACATTTTCAGCAAAAATTTTTAGACTATAAATGATGTTGTTTGTATTTAACTGATATGGTTTAATCGAGGAAAGGAAGCAGTAGAATAATTAGATTTAAAAAGTTGGGCAAAGAAATTTGCAATATCTTGATTATCGCTGGATATACAGTTTTGGTATTTCATGGCAGAAGGAAAACCTCTTATATTACGTTTAAAGTTTACGAAACCATAAAATGGCTTTGGGTTACAGATAGGGTTCTTTTTAATTTTACAGATATAAGCTTTGTAACATTTTTTATTCACTTCAAAATATTTCTGTCTTAGGTTGGAGTACTTTAAGTAATCTTTGTTTAACCCGCATTTCTCGTATAGCTTGAATGAACGGTTCTTTTTATCTCTTAAAGCTCTCAGTTCTTTAGTAACCCATGCTTGCGCTGGTTCGTCAGAGAAAGATTTACATTTAGGTACATGCTTTTCGAAGAGCCTATAAATAGTATAATTAAAATGTGAAACGTTAAGCTCAATATCGCCATAATATTCAGGCCATGTTAATTTAGACAAATCTTTATTTAATTTCTTAAAGTTGGTTTTAGCAAAGTCAAAGTCAAAGAGACTACTAGAATCGCATGGTTTGGTATCACTGCCTTCTGCATTAGTTATGATTTCGTAAACGATCTCAAAAGAAGGATGTCATGGGCCCTTTAAAAAGAGTAATTGGCATTCTCGGTGGCCTTGATATTTTATCTTACGTTCGTAATTTTTGGATATTCTTTACATATTTTTAGCATATTGAAAAAACATAAAATTCTGAGCTCTGATTATGAGAAACAACGAAGGTTAGGTTTCTGTTGTAAACTTCACCACCCCTACAAAATGTTTCTGCGATTGTTTATAAACTTAATCCCCTAAGGAACATTTTTTTTGATTTGGCAGGAGGTACAGTGGCTCGGCTCATAGTTTTTTGTTTATTGCAAATAAAACTATTTGACATTTTAGGCCACATATGACAGAAGCCCTAAAATACATCGATAATTGGCCAGTAAGGAACACTACCGATTTGAAAAAAATTCTCGTTGTGACGACAAACTTCTTCTAGATTCGAACAAAGAGTACTTGGGTTTCATTGGGGAATGCATGGAAGTTGATAAATCTCCTAACAAACGATTTTTGTCAGCTACAAGAAACAACAAAAAATTAAAAACATTGGTATTACAACAAGATTGCCATTCTGGGTGTGATCTTCTCCGCTCATGGGTTTTGCAAGTATTTCATATTAGATCTATAAAAGATAGAAAAATGTTATATTATTTCTGCAGAAGTAAATAAAAATAGCGCAAAACAAAAAGTGCAAACAAAACCATAATTACTTCAAATCAAAAATATACCTAAAATAATTCAGAAATCATCATCCGATCGACCATATTAATTTTCCACATTATAATGGCATTTCACACATTAATCACCTTACCATTACCATAAGATAACCGTACCAATACCAAACCTTTCTACTGACTCTCGGTCTGGCAGCTTGTAAACTGTATCTGATTTCAAATTATGTTCTTATCAATTGATATCAAAATTAATAGTGGTTTGTTCGTCACGCTAAAACTTGTTGGAAAAAACACGAAAATATTAAAGAGGCGTGGCACTTCCCATAAAAACTTGATTTTACAGGCGAATTAAAACACAGCCGCTTCGCTGGCTAGGCCACGTAGTGCGAATGAGCGAAGATGGTCCAGCCCAGAAGGTATTCTTATCGGCACCCGCCGGTGGAAGCAGAGGAAGAGGGAGACCACCACTCCGATGAAAGGACCAATTGGCTCTCGGGTGGTTAGATGACCATTTAAAGAAAAGAAAAGAAGAAAATCTGGAAAAGAGGTCAAGATAGAGACCTGAAATTGGTTATGAGGATATACGATATCAATACCATACTCATCAGAAAACAAATGAAAGTTATGGAAAACGAGGCGTGACATCTCCCATTCAGACTAAATTTTTCATGAACTCAATAAAAAAATATATTTTGGGCAGATCAAATTGTGCTGGGTCAGCTGGTATAAAAAGATATATCTATATCGAAAGCTGATGAGGTCCACCTATCAATGAACTTGTGGTGCAACTGAGCAGCAGTATTTAATAATTTAAGATTTAATATAACTGTCAAAATTCCAGAATACAAACACGATTTTTCTATGAATTCTATAAAAATCGAAACTGAATAAAAAATGAACCTTTTGCTATATAAAATAAAAAAGATATATGGACAAATTAGTTTATTAACATGAGATCAATAAAGTTGGATAAAACTGAAAACTTGAAACGATTTGGTGTAATAAATCGGGGTTTAACTCAGTTAAGATACAGCCATTAAAACTTGGTGAACAAATTGGTAGTTAGCTTCGTGTACTAAAGTGTGGTCTATCAACCTTCTATAAGGACTGTCTACAGAAACAGATAGTGGCTTATAACGGTGCCTTTTATAAGTCTTATTTCACATAACTACATGCTTTATTAAAAAGTTGGTCTCCCAGGTAGCGAAAATAATTCTTATGTCTGAAAATATCAAAACAACAATACGTATATGGCACAATTTTCGTGTTGGGCTTATCGTCCATATAGACTGCGTTTTGGTTTGCTTGCCGACTGACAGTTAGTCGTTAAGACAGTTAGGCGGTTAAGTCAAATAGTGAAGAGGGTTGCTTGCACTGCACTTAGAAACAGTTGCAAATACGAACTTTGAACTAGACAAAGGTGGGCGGAGGGTTAATAACAAGTTTGCTACAGCTGATGCTGTTCCTTACATCAACCAATGCATTGGCGGCAATCGCAATCATGGGTACGTCGGCAGCACTCCTGGGCAATGGTAAGTGAATGGAATAATTTAAATAAACAATAAATGAGAATACTGATGAAAATGGAAGAACTGCAGCACATATATGTATTTAGAAATATACATTGGTGGATGGTTGGGTGAGAGACACACCGGCTGGTAGCTGGTCGATGAGGCAGATTAGTCTGCAAGGGGTGCATGTTGTTACTTTCGAAATTAATATATACTCGTATACATATGTATAAGTATATCTCTACCTATAATTTAATATAATTTTACAATTCATTGTAAGCACACTTACTTTCACACACACATACATACATACCTAATCAGGCGTGAGCGTATAGAAAGATAATTTGTGATTAAGAAAGTTTGTACATATATTTATCCTTCCTTGGCGACAGTGTATCGAGTCTTCACACGAATGTAAATTCACAAGAAGGATTTATGCCCATAAATTCTAAATCTCGCCATAAGGGGTTGCTGACAATTGAGGTGAGTACAAAAAACATAAAAGTGCATACAGTGCACACAAATGACTCCTAAGTGGTAACGTTTGAGGGAAGGAAAAATTGGAGGGCTGGGAATTGAAAATGCAGAATGATTAACATAAGTCGAGGTATAGTCAAGGATTTACGCATCAACTCGAAATTCGTTACAGATATTAATTACTAAGAGTAGCAAAGAGAAAAACGAATAATTTTCCTAGTCCGCGTTTTCGAGGTATCTTCTAATTTGTCCTTAGTCTTATTTATTTACATCTGAGAGGCCTTGCCTTTAGAAGTGCTAGGCTAGGCAGGAATGTTTGGCCTCTGTGGATGGAGTGTAATGTGAAATATTTTTTTCGCTGGGAAATTAATTCGAGTTGTACCACCGTGTTTAATTCTAACTCTCAAGGCCTCTTTTGTGCACTCCGGGTAACGTGGCCTATCGAGATATAAAATTCGTTACTTACGGTCGCCTCAGAAAGACAGGTCACCTTAGCGAGGTTAATCTGACACACTCGTTTTAAGGCTCACTGCGGTTTTGCAGGGTAAGTTTCAAAAACAAGTGCTCAGCAATCAGGCTTCTGTCATGGAGTGAGCGCCTAGACATATAGATGTGGTCACATCTTTCAGTTCACTACGGGTTGTGCATTAAACCTGGAACAAGACACTTTTAAATAACTAACAATGAAAAATGCAAAAAAAACTTTGGTTGACTGAAGTGACCGCTCCTTCTACAGTGGTCAAGCAAGGAAAAAGTACCATCGAAATTCGTGGTGGGAAAGAGGACTGCGTTTCGCCATATGCATGTAAGGATTATTTCTACCATAATCTGGAACAATAGTCCTACTGCTGCCACCAACATGAATCAAAATCCTGTGAACTTATTTAGTTTAACGGCAAAAACAATTATCGAGGGCCT
Organism: Merzomyia westermanni; assembly: GCA_949987695.1. NCBI lineage: Eukaryota > Metazoa > Arthropoda > Insecta > Diptera > Tephritidae > Merzomyia > Merzomyia westermanni. The sequence goes on along the minus strand of OX465289.1, from coordinate 32,059,848 downwards.
AGGGAGTGGTACCAGCATTCCTACCAGGGGTATGTTTCAACCCCTAATCTAAATTTTCTAATTTTGAAATTTTAAATCGTGCTCATCGACTTTAACGCCATACTATTTAATGAAGGAGCCTTTGGCCATTTAGTCTTAAAAAGCAGTCGGGGCTATGTAACATCTAATAACGAGACTATGTTTATAAATTTCACGGAGGACCGAAACACAGTCTTCCAGGTTTCGCCACACAAAAAATGCGTCAGCCAAATGGTGCCCTGATCGAAACAAGGGATTACGAATTGATTATGTCGAATAAGACCACCGTCTTGTGGCAACCAAGACACGCACGCTCGTCTATTCAGTCTGCTGGATGAGAGCAAGCTTCTATGCAACAAAAATCACAAGTGGGAGCATATTTCTCACTCCGTGCTTAACGCTGCTTATCTTAATATAGGACGGCATTGTAAACGGGCGCGAATCGCAGTGTACGCAATCATTTTTGTAAGGCGGAGATGAAAGAGAGATGGAAATCGCTCCAACTTCGCTATAGGTAAAGGTTCTTTATAGCTTGTTGTGCGAGAGACTGATTGGACCTTTTCAAAGCGGCTTCAACCACGTAACTGTTTATATTGACAAATTTGAAACTGTGGGGAACTTCGTGTATTTGGGAACCCTCTCTAAAAATGAAGATAATGTCAGCAGAGGTATTCAACGGAGAATCCCCATGCGCTGAATATGGTGCAAGGACAGAAGCCACAAGCTTTCAGAACTCAATTTTCAATATATAAAAATAAAACAACTATAAGTATGTATGCTATTTTGACAGCATATTAACTTTAATCGTAAGCTCACTGAGCCACATATCAAGAATTACACTGGTCTACAAATTCTAACCTTTTTTCTCCACCAGAGACGCGAATATGAAATTCGTATATAAAACTACCCCCTGATTCCGGAAATCAAGGTTAGTTTTGATTCTATGGTACCGTTTTTACCGTTATTTAAAAAAAAAAAAGATTTCTCCACTTAATCATGTACATCTCAAGAACAAATTAAGCAATTCAAATGCAAAACTTTTCACTAGGCCCTGTAGGTTCGAAGATAATGAACAATCAATGCGTATTCTTTACCTTTTTTTGCAAACATATAAAAAAAATTGTACTTTGCGAGGAAGGATATCGAAAACTTTTTATTTTTTTCCAGGTGTTTTTTTTTCTCTGTAAGCTCTGTTTTATTGCAAAAAAAAAAGCTATCATCCAATAAAATGGAGGGACCAATACAAAGGTTATGTGCATTCAAATAAATATAATCATATAATATTGAAGTACCCTACAAATATTATAGCATATGTACATATGAGACGATAACAATGTATGTAAGTTTTGTCTTAACGCTATGATCTTATTTTATACTTGAAAAAGTTAATTGTTTCGTTTTGACGCTTATTTATATTAGGATCGGTTTCTCTTATGAGAAACCAACAGTAGTCATCCATCATTACGACATCCCAGAATCTTTGTTACCGACTTTCAATTAACTTCATTTGCTGATAAGACCGTTCGCCATGCTCGTCACTGCCGGCACCAAGATTTCGCGGAAAAAAATTTAAATGGGAGTGCAGAAAATGAATTTTTAAAGACATATTTACTCCTGAAAAGAAAATAAATAAGTAAATTTGTGTGTAATTTTCTTAGACTAGATTCATCGTTCAGTTCCGAACAAATTTTTTGTTTACATTTTACTCGTTCTTTTTCCACTTCTCTGATACAGAATGAAAAGAGAACGAGCAAAATGTAAACAAAAAATTTGTTCGGAACTGAAGGATGAATTCAGTTTGAGGCCCGTTTTCTCATGTAAACTTCAAAATTTTTATCGGGCAGATAGGCTTTAAAGTTTACTTTAGAAAACGGCCTTAAATATGATTTTTTTTGGAACGATTTTCCGTCATCCCTTGTCAAGTTTGGTTTTGTGACAAACCGGTTTCGGCGTTCTGCCATTTTCAATGCCTAGTTTCGTTCTGGTCTGTGTCTATCCGCTGCGTTGTTTTTATAGTCCGTGGGTGCTGTGGCAGGTAATGTCAATCTATGTGTTCGTGGTAGGTAACGTTAATATGCGTGTGTGTGTGCGCGGTATTGATACGTCCGAATTGTTATCTGTCCCAAGGGTTGTTTTTGTAGGTATGTAGACATACCGCTTGTTAGCTAAGCGGTAGGTTGATGTAGGTAGAAATCGGTGATTTTTGCAGTTTGGTTCATATTTCGTTTTTGCTTGTTCATTGTTACGTGTTTGGTTGCTGTACCTGCTGGCTTGTGCTGTTTTTTGTAAACTAGTTTTAAGGGTTCAAATATTTCGTCAGAGATAGTGTTGGTTTGTTCGTTTATGATCCTGCCGTCAAATGTTTTTAACTTGTATATCTCCATGTTCTCAAGTACATTAAGCCGCCGGCCTTTTCCTTGTACGTGAAGTATTCGAGCCGTTGTTTTTATGTTAGCTGGGGTGCAGTTGTTCTCAAACATGTGGTTCGCGAAATTAGATTCTGGTATTATGGTGGGTTTTCGTGTTTTTTTGTTGTAGTCCCTGATATGCTCTCGGAATCTTGTGCTTATTTTTCTTCCTGTTTATCCTATGTAGCTGTATTGACATTCACAAGTAAGCCTATACACTCCGTGTCTGTTGAATGGGTCATCAGAATTAGTGTCGGTTCTTAGTTTTTGTCCGACGTTGTTAGATGTTCTGAATGCTGTGTTGACGTTATATCTTTTAAAGAACTTTGCTAATTTGTACGTCGCTTTTCCAGTGTATGTCATTGCCGTCCAAACCATTGGATTTTCCTCTACGTTTACTCTTTTTTGTGTTCCATGGCTACATCTGAGTTTATCCACAAGTGCTTTCTTGTATCCATTATTTGCCGCTATGTTATATATTGTATTAAGCTCTCTCCAGTATGCTTCCTGTGTGAGCGGCGTTCTCTAAAGCCTATCCACTAAGTGCCTCAATGCTGCATTTTTGTGCTGTTGGGGATGGTTTGATGTAGAGTGTATAATGGTGTCCGTGGCAGTCGGTTTTCTATAAATGCCGTAGTTGAACCTATTTGTTATTTTGTCAATCCCTATAGTTAGGTCCAGGTAGTTCATTATTCAATCTTTTTCTACTTCCATTGTGAACTCTATGTTGCTATGTTGCCTGTTGAGGAACTCTAGTATTTGCTCTTCGTTATCGTCATTTAGGATGCAGATGATGTCATCCACGTATCTAGCGTAGAATGCCACGCCTAACTTGGTTTTTAACTCCTGTATATATTTTCCTTCCAAGTTTTGCATGAATGTTTCCATGAGAATGGCCGATGTTGGGTTACCCATTCCTAGTCCGTTTGTCTGTCTATATATTTTGTTGTTGAACCGGAAATAGTTTTGCCGCAGCGTTGTTCTTAGCGCGTGGGTAATTTGCGCAGTTTTTACCTTATCTTCAGTTTTGTCCAGTAGTGTTTTGTTGACTATATCCATTGTATCTGTTAGTGGTATTGACGGGTATAAGTCCTTTATGTCAAAGGATACGAGTTTACTGCTCCTTGTGAGTTTAACGGTCTCAAGTCTTTGTAGTAGTTCTATTGTATTGCTTATTGTGTATTCGTGCCCTAGTTTCAGAGTGTCCTTTAAAATCGTTTTTAGATGTTTCGACAGTTTATAACCCGGCGCGGACTTAAAATTAATTATAGGTCTCATCGGCGTATCCTGCTTGTGGATTTTAGGTAACGCAATGAGTGGAGGAGCAGATGGATTCATTTGTGTTAGGGTATATGCCATTCTCTCGTCTATTATTTTGGTAGCATTTTTTATAACCTCTTTAACTTCGGTCTGGTATTTATCCGTGGGGTTATCCCTAATAATGCGGCATTTCATTTCCTCGATGAGCTTCTCTGTCTTTGCTATATATTCATCCTTACTGATTAGCACCGTTGTGTTTCCTTTGTCTGCCTTCGTTGTGACGATGTTGTTATTTTTTAGCTTTCGTTGTAGCCTTTTCAATATTTTCAGCTCCTTATTTCCTTTTTGTGCTTCCTGGGCTCTTACTTCCTTGCTTATGATTTCTCTGCACATGTGCCTTGCGTGCTGCTGTTCCTCATATCATCCACTATCGCTTGCTCAGTTCTTTTTGCTTCATTGCTATCCGCGATGTTGTGCTTCAGGCCCTTCCCTAGAAGTTGCGCTTCTTCGTTGCTAATGGCCACTGTTGTTAGGTTTACGAACCTTTTGTTAAATTCGTGTGTTTGTTGACTGTTACTGTGATCGCGTCGGCCCGTTAACTGGTCCAATTTTCGGTTCAGTTTTTCATATTTGCGTTGTAGTTCGCGTTTGATTCCCGTCTTTATGTGGTCGAAGCAGTCCATCAATGCAGTCGTGGGCAAGAGTCCGGACAATTGCAGATGTATCCTCAGTAGTTCGGTGTTTATCTTGTCTTTCTTAGCGTATAGGCTTTGTAATTCGAACTTTAAAAAGTCCTTTTCCGCCTTCCTGGTCGTTCTCCTACTTGCTTGGGTGTTGGTTTTTATAGACACTAATTCTGATGACCCATTCAACAGACACGGAGTGTATAGGCTTACTTGTGAATGTCAATACAGCTACATAGGACAAACAGGAAGAAAAATAAGCACAAGATTCCGAGAGCATATCAGGGACTACAACAAAAAAACACGAAAACCCACCATAATACCAGAATCTAATTTCGCGAACCACATGTTTGAGAACAACTGCACCCCAGCTAACATAAAAACAACGGCTCGAATACTTCACGTACAAGGAAAAGGCCGGCGGCTTAATGTACTTGAGAACATGGAGATATACAAGTTAAAAACATTTGACGGCAGGATCATAAACGAACAAACCAACACTATCTCTGACGAAATATTTGAACCCTTAAAACTAGTTTACAAAAAACAGCACAAGCCAGCAGGTACAGCAACCAAACACGTAACAATGAACAAGCAAAAACGAAATATGAACCAAACTGCAAAAATCACCGATTTCTACCTACATCAACCTACCGCTTAGCTTACAAGCGGTATGTCTACATACCTACAAAAACAACCCTTGGGACAGATAACAATTCGGACGTATCAATACCGCGCACACACACGCATATTAACGTTACCTACCACGAACACATAGATTGACATTACCTGCCACAGCACCCACGGACTATAAAAACAACGCAGCGGATAGACACAGACCAGAACGAAACTAGGCATTGAAAATGGCAGAACGCCGAAACCGGTTTGTCACAAAACCAAACTTGACAAGGGATGACGGAAAATCGTTCCAACAAAAATCAACTTACTACCCTGTCGGAAGATCAACACAACAAAATAAGGCCTTAAATATGTTTTTTAGTCACCCATTTTCGCATAGTTCTTGATTAAGTCGTTCACTATCATCTCGTAGTTAGGACTTTTACGTTTGCCTAAAAAATAAGCAACGACCTTTTCAAAAAAATCCCACGCTGCTGCCTGTACTGGTGGCAATAGTTCTTTGAATTGGTTATTGTTAGGCATCTTTCTTATTTGCGGCACAACAAAAATGCCTTCCTTTATCTTGGCTTCTGAAATATCTGATAGATGTAAATATAATAGATGTAAAAGAGGTAAAATATAGTTTGCTTTCTTTATAAGAGGAGAGTATTTTATGTTATCCACACCAACTTTAAATTCGATTCGGTCTGGCCAATCATTTATGATGTAGTGGTCTTGGCGAGCTCGGCTATCCCATTTGCAGAGAAAGCAATCGTATTTTGTGCACCCACTTTGTAGACCGCATAGCATTCTAAAGACTTTAAGATTAGCATATATTTTCCAATCATGCTCTTCATATTTGATAAGTGTAAGTAATTTTTGCATTATCTCGTAGGTTTCCTTCGTATTTACTGCATGCGCGATTGGGATAGACGGCTTTTGGTTGCCAATATGTAATAATACGGCCCTTAAACTTAGTTTATTACCGTCTTTGAACAATCGCCACTCTTTGGAATCATATGGTTCACCAAACTGTTTGAATAAGCCAGTAATATCTTTGCAGTAAGAAGCACTGTCCTCCTCCGTATAGAACTTGGAAAATGGTTCGTAATATGTTACCTTAACATCGGATGAAAGACATTTAAGTTGTTGCATACGAGAGGCGTGTAGCTCGGCCTTCACCTTGGACAATTCCAAATCTCTTATTTTCCGCGTGAAGTTCAGTATAACTTGATGCCGCGTAATCAGATGCTGCTGTTGACAATGAAACTGGACCCGGGCAATGTAGTTAGATGAGCAACTTCCGTTGAATTTGGTACCGGCAATGACGCTGTAGATATGCTGGCATGCGTTACTTTTCTTGACTTTCCAACCCCAAATAAATACTTCTGTAGTAAAAATATAGCAGTCCGTCGAATGGCAAGTTAGTTCCCTCCACTTTATTGGTGTACTAAATTTCATATGTTGCCTAAGTATGTAGATAGTTTCAGAAATTAGTCAGATATGCATTAAAAAGTAGCAAATTCCTAAATTTTACTACGCACCTTTTTGTTCCGGATTCCGAATGAATCAATTCGATTTGACATGTGGTGCACACAGTATTCGGTGTTTTTAGGCTGAATGCGAAAATACTTATAGTATGTAACCTTCAAAGGATTTGAAAACACACGTAACAATATATCGACCGCAGATGAAACAGAACATATCTGGATCATTTTTACACTCAAACTCTCGCGCCCCTTTATTCATATTATTTTTTAAGTAAATGACGGGTTATAAAATGCACTTATAGACTGAACAGTATCCGGTGAGCCTTGCAGATATTATGAAGGAACAATTCGCATTTACTCCTATTTATACTCAGATCAAGTAAAAATCGAAGCCTACCTAGACAAAAAGGTTACTTAGTTATACAAAGAAAACACTACCTGCTTTAAAAAATGTGCTCTTGCTTCAGATGTACCTGTGTTTGAAATTTTAAAGTTTACCTACTTGAGAAAACGGCATTAACAGTTTTTTGTACTAACTAATATATATATACTAATCCATATGCACGTGTAGGGTACTTCAGGATTATATGGCTATATTTATTTGAATGCTTTTGACTTTTGTATTAGTCAATCGATTTTATTGGATGAAAGCTTATTTTTTTTGCAATAAACCAGAGCTTGAAGAGAAAAAAAATTTTTGGAAAAAAATTAAAAGTTTTCGATATCCTTCCTCGCACAGTACACATTTTTTATATTGTTACAAAAAAAAGTTAAAAATCCGTATTGATTGTTTATTATCTTCGAACCTACAGAGCCTAGCGAAAAGTTTTGCATGCATTGTTTACAGCAAATTTTATTTGCTTTTAAAGTTTTCAAAGCGTTTTGGAATTGCTCAATTTGTTTTTGAGATATACATGATTAAGTGGCGCCATCTTTTTTTTTTTTTTAAATAACGCTAAATCGTAAATATCTCAAAAACGGTACCATAGAATCAAAAATAACCTCGATTTTCGGAATCAGGGATTGGTTTTACGTACGAATTTCATATCAGCGTCTGTGGTGGTTTTTGGCTGTAGACCAGTGTTAACATTCTTAGTTTAATATCTGTTTCATGGAGTTCTTTTCAACTAAACCGGTCTATGCCCTCATTGAATCCATACCGCCACCAAGTGGGTTTCAGCAATTCAACCGTCATTTTGTTTTCTTTAGGATAATTTTCATTTGTGTTTATTTGCAGTTAGAAACAAACTTTATGCCATTCGAGCCACATTCCCACCCGCAGTAAGTAGTGACTGGGCGCTTAGCGCTTTATGCGCTTTGCTTGACCCAACGACACGCAAGAGGATATCAACTAAATGCGGGCATACTTTGACAAAGTTGCAAGATGTTGTTAATGTAAAGTTCTGCATTTATATAACAATATACATATGAATAAGTTTGTATGTAATATCTAATATTATATGTGATAGTGTGTGTAGTATGCATGCTCATGTGATTTGCTATAATCTTTATTGCTCAGCTGTTTTTCCGCGAAATGCTTTGCAAAATGTCTCCGCTTCTTAGCGAATCTATTGAAATTGTAGTAAATTATGAGTGTACATAAGTATGCCAAACTGCGTGTGTGTAGTATGCACCCTGTAGAGAAAAGTTCTAATTATGAGCGTTTGCAAGCTACAAGCTATTTCTTCGAATCTTAATTGCTTAAGAAATACTGCAGAATTTAACATGGCGTTTTGATAGGAAATGTGTATACCCACCGCGCGATTTGACATCCATGAAAGAGTCAAAAAAAATTTATATATCCAAAAACATCTTGTTCCAAAAATGAGTAAAATAGGGCTGGTCCATCGCTAGAAAATTTGCAAAGGATAGGGAGCTTCGAAAATAGGTTTATAGCTATAACTTCGAAAATAACTCGAATTTCGAAAAACTGGCCCAAATTATTATTTTTTGTTATTGCGAACTATACAAACAAGTTTCAGAAACAAAGTCAAACTTCGAAAAAAGGGGGCCCACTTCACAGATTTTGACCCGTATGTCAAGGTTCTTAGAGTGAATAGCGAAATCGATTGAGCCTTGTACCTCCGTCCGTCGAACCGCGCTTCTACACGATAACTTGAGTAAAAATGCAGACATTTGAAAGAAATAATTAAATAATTAATCTCCAGCTAAACTAGTTTGATATTCAAAATGAGTGATATCGAACCATAAATATCGAAAATTTCGAAAAACGTTTAAAACAAGTTAATTCATTAATAAAGGCATTGCAATTTGGTATATTTATTCTCTTAATCACTTTATTAACAATTTTACAAAAATTTAGAAAAATAGGCGAGGCGTCACCAAAATATGAGTGAACAAGATTTCAAACTTCAGAACCGACAGCCAGTGAATTCAGGATTTTGTTCCGACTTTGTAATTTGGAGGTTAAAGCTAGTCCGAGTCAGTGAGAATCAGCATGGACGTACGTTAGGCTCAATGGCCTTTCTGATGCCCTTTTCAACCTATGTGGTGGTAAAGTCAATGACCTCATAGTTCCCAGCTTACCAAAAATAGGAAAAAAGACTCATTCCGAAGCCATAAAACGCACATTTCGCGGAGCGAAAAATCGCTCTACGCGGGCACCTTAAAAGGAGTCATAAAAAAGAGTCCAAAATGAGTCCGAATCCAATGAATGTGGAGCGTTTTATGACTTTGTTTAAATGAACTTCGAAGTCTTTTTGGACCCTTTTTAAGCCTTTTATTGATGCTTTCTGAAGCTTTTTTGGGGCCTTTTTTGAGCCTTTTTAGTCACATTTTTTCCTCCATTCTGACGGTTTTAGAGCCTTTTTTTACTCTTTGGTTAGATTCTTATAGGCTTTTAGGACTGATATCTGTATTTAACTAATCAAAAGAAAGTTAATGGTTTAAAGAGTTTTATTTATTCAATATTGAAAATATATGTAATTCTATTAGTTCTCTATTGAAAACAAGTATAACATAGGTACAACCAAGCGTATACATTTTTCATTTGGAGCTTATCACTTCATACAATCAAAAATTATATTCTTTTCATTAAAATGCTATATGGAATATACATTAGACCGGGTCGATTTATTAACCGATATCGCGTCATCGATTTTTCGATAGGTTTTGGGCTCAGGAAAAAAAGTTCCACTACGCATACCCAAAATTTTTTGACCAAAACACTCCCCAAGCCCAGAAAATATTTTTTTTTCAAAAAACTGTTATCGCCAACGTTTTTAGCGGACATTTTTGGGTCGGCCAGGGTATACATGAAAATTTTAAAATCAAATGAAAATTTTTTTAGTAGGTCATAAAAAAAACCTTAAAAATCAAAGTCGAAAATAGTCAAAAAAATTTAATTTCGCAGGCTCGAAAACTATTTTTTTGGGTATGTGTAGTGGAACTTTTTTTCCTGAGCCCAAAACCTATCGAAAAATCGATGGCGCGATATCGGTTAACTTTCGTGCATACAAATCGACCCACCCTAATATACATACAGTAGTGGCAGGAATAATGGAAACAAAATACCATCGCTGTGCATATCGTTGTAATTTTTCCTCTAATATCAATTAACAAAATTGTAAGTAGTTTTACTCGTAAAATATATTTACTTGTGTTTTTAATAATTTTCATTTAAAATAAAGCAAAATCTATATCAAAAAATCAAATATTAATTTCTTCTCCCAAGGCTCCGTGAATCTTCATAAAAAAATTGGGTTCTTTGATGTTGACTAAATAACACTCCAAAAAAGCTAAAATTACGGACTATTTTTGGATCATTATTTAGCAGCGCTCTGAGTTTGGTAAACTGGTTTGTTAATCAGTTTTTGCGCATGCCAAATGGTTTGGCGCTTGTCTCTGTCAACCGAAGGAAACAGTAGAAATCGTAGGGGTTTGTCGTGCTTTGAATCATAATCACATATCCTTGTACCAGTAATGATTGTTCCTTGTAATGGTAACTGAAATTTTGTGCAGTAGTAACAATTTGTATTCCAGAAAATATGTTCAGGATACAGTAACGACAGTTTTTTTTTTATGTAAATATGTATTCTTTATTTTCTTATGAACAATTTTTTCAAGTACTAAGTTCCTTGTAAAGGGTGTTAAAGTTTATTTAAATAGTAAGGAAAGTTTACTGTAATGGTAACAATTTTTGCTTCTAATGGTCAGGTTAGTTACTTTACTTGCGATAGCTCCTTTTAATATATCGAAATTTTTTCGTAATGTTAACAAATGTTTCTTATGTTAAATCTATTGTCTGCTCTTACTTGCTGATTATCTGGGCAATCTTCAGCTTATCTCTACCTTATGCTATCTTTTTTTTATGAATGAGTGTATTTGAACACTATTTACTTGTTTTTCCTGCAGGGTTTGTACGAGCATAGTATTAACGATGAGTAACCCAGCGAGCATTTCTAAGCATACACAAATCAAATATGTCTCGATAAAGAAACGTGTATGAAGCATTTTGTCAGAAATACAAAGCGACTACCGGTATCGCATGGAGAGCGATTATTAAATAGAAAGAGTTTCATCAGATCTTTCAAAGTATACGAAAATTCATTTGTTCTTGTTGTGGCGTTAAGGAAATCAGAAACGTTCAGCATTTTTTGAGCTGGCTGGGTAAAGCGTAAAGGCGCATCTTCACCGAATCGTATAATTATGAAACAAACAAATAAATAGGCAAACTTAAGTGTCCTTCAATTGCGAAATCTCTTTTGTCGCAGCATTGCATCTGCCTTCAGCTTTAGCTTTCAGTTCATCGCACAACATTGTAGTTAATAACTTTTCCGAGCATGAAAAGGCACTAATAGCTTAGTTTTAAATTGTATTTGTATAAGTTTTCTATGACACTTCATGTTGAATAAATATTTTCTTCAGTGATGTACTACCTTGGCAGAAGGTCCAAAGCTAGCGAAGACCCGAAATCTTTTAAGCGTGTTTTACACTTTTGCAGTTTAGAAACCTTACTCATTTTATATGAGTCTCTGAAGTATTTAAAATTATTATCGTTAAGATCCAGTTGGTTTATGGGCATCCATCCGATAGTTGCGAACCCTCTATATGCTCTGCAGTTAACAAATTATTTAGCTCGTTTGTTGCTAACATGCATTTCTATAAATCCAATCAATAGCTTCTAACAGTGGTGTTAATATTATAGGCCAAACTTTTCAAAAGTTAAGCTGGAGATTTTGCAAAAAAAAAAACTAAATTACTTAGCTTCATTTATAATAAAAGGTAAACGAAGGTGCTCGTAGTTCTGAATCAAAAATTGTTGTCACTACCCTGCAAAAAATCGCGCGAGTGATTCGTGATCAATACCTTTCATCTATACTGGACTTCAATTGATCCCAACTGTTCCATTATAGGCATTATTGGATGAAGTCGATTTTATTTCTATAGCCTACTTATAGATGTTAAAAGTAAACTTGTCCGACCGTTCTTGTAGGAGAAGAAAGGGGATCTGTTCGACTCTACCCTTTCAGACATAAAAGAGACCAGGCATAGAGTCTCTTCATAGGACATGCTCAAACAAAAGGGATCACTTCAACCCATACAAAGGATCTAAGCTGGTACATTATAGACTAATCGCATTTTTTGCAGTGCAGCTATAGATTATCGCGCTCCTAGGTGCACCACTGATTTACATTCTCTTGAATTTATCTATTGTACTTATTTTGAAATTTTGTTTGTCACTTTTAATCCACCGCGGCAGCTGCTTTATTGCAGTTTTGAAGTATCGCTAATGATTTGAGTAGAATTTTAGACAGTTTTTTTAACAAAATAACAAGCGGAAGCTCTTAATTAGTGCATTAGTGAAATATTTGAGAACTGGTTTGACATATTTTTGAATGCACTTACAGTTGGATAATGGTATTGCCCATTGTGATTATTATCATAACGTGCGAGTTAAAGTAGGTAGTAAAAATTTGAACTTATGAAATTGTTTTTTTTCTAGCAACGAACCTTTCAATGAGATAAAGGAAGCATAGAAACCAACACGAGTGTGACTTAAGACTAATTGGAGTTGGTTTCTGTCACGACTTATTGACTTAAGTCCATTTAAGTTGAAAGATTCTCAAGCTCTAAGCCGGAAAACTTGCCATACTCCTCATAGGGAGATTCTTGGGTATTATTCTAACTTATTTTCTGCCGAAAGGTTCGAAACCGGCTATGGTTGGCGGCGAAAAAGACTGCCGTGGCCCGATTACAGCGCACTTTCCCGCTTCAACAGCTCGTCGACTTTCTATGATTAACAAAACGGCTGTTGCTATAAGCAGTGATTTACTTATTCTATTGGTCACATTAGAATTTAATTATACCTAGTAGTGCTTCGCACACAAGGTATATTAACTTTAGTAGCATAACGGTGATATGTAAAGATATAAACGGACCGAGATAGATATTGACTTATACATATCAAAATGTTCAGGACGAAAAGAGAAATTGATTAAGCCATGTCCGTCCGTCCGTCTGTGAACACGATAACTTGAGTAAATTTTGAGATATCTTAATGAAATTTGGTATGCGGGTTCCTTGGCACTCATCTCCGACCGCTGGGCGAAATCGGATGATAGCCACGCCTACTTTTAATATATAAAATATTTAAGAAAATTAAAAAAAAGTGATAGTAAGGATACACTGTGGTGGTGGCATTAACTTTAAGGCAGAAAATAAGCTTTTCAAAATTAGAAATAATATAAATCATAAATCGAAAACCGTTCAAGATATCGAAACGAAATAAAGCACACATATTTATATTAATACAGAAAATTTTCCGGAAAAAAATGGGCGAAATCGATTAAGGTCCACGCTCACTTTTATACGGAAATAACTTTTCGTAAAAAAGCTTTATATTATTTCCATTTCACCTTCAAAGTGTCCGTGAACTAAGAATGTCAAAAAAGATAAGTTTTTAAAAAAGGACGTAGCCCCGCCCCTTTTATAGTGGATTATTTAACAAACCTTTTTATGCCATAACTCTGGAAAAATTTGATTTATCGATTGATTTGGCGAAAATGTTGTACATATAAAGATAAATGTTTGTTGTAAAAATGGGCGAAATCGGTCAACGGTCACGCCCAGTTTTTTAACATAGTTCTGAAAAATTTGTTTGTAAAATGCGAGTTTTCTTTAATCGTGCAAGCTATATCAATAAAACCTCGCACACATAATAAGCTTTATAAGCAAAGCTCAACCGCAAAAAAATTTTGTGGATTTTGGGGAAGTAGGCGTGGCGCCGCCCACTTTTCAGCATACAAATTCTGCTATTTTCAATGGCGATTGCTTGTAGTTCGAACTAGATATTTCAATTAAAATAGATCAGCTGCTTCTCAATAGTATGTAGTATACTTCTACCAAAAATTAAGCAAATCGGATAACACACAAGTAAAATATCCGGGCAAGTTGTTAATACCCCACTGCAATAGGAAGTTATATAAATAGTTTGATTATCATACCCTTAATGAACTTAAAATGTTTGTAAGTGTGAGAAGAAGAAGAGATGGGCCCATCAATTACTAAACTGTAATAATAAGGACGATGAGCTGAGTGGATTTAGCAATGTCCGTCTCTTCGTCCGTATGTTTGTCTGTCCGTCTGTCTATTTGAACGCAAATTTTTCAAACATAAAACGTGCATGTATTGGTATTTTGAAAAAATGTGGTTAGCAGTTGTTGGTAGGGAAGTTATTTATTTACAAATAAATTAATGGTGGCCGCCGTGGTGTGGCGGTAGTGTTGCCGGCCTACCACACCGAAGGTCCAAGGCTCGAGTCCTGGGACAGGTAGCATCAAAAGTGGTTTGAAAAATTTTTCAAAACGGGATCGGCAGTGGTTTGGCAAACTCTCCGAGTGTCTTTCTGCATTGGAAGGCTTCTCAGCAAAAATTCATCTCGTTTGTAGATGCTGTTCGAAGTCGGAAAATATCTGTAGGTCCCGCCAATTTGTAGGAAAAAATTCAAAACGGCACACCACAAATTGGAAGGGAAGCTCGGCACAAAAATCTCTTAGGAGGTTTATGATGATATATTTACCTTTTTATCTGACTTCAAGTAATTCGTCACAATTTTACGCAGTAAATAAACTGGAACAAATTGTCAAGAATATGTACAGAGTGCCGACGCACCAACTGTGTGCTGCTTTGTTCCCCGACTTCTGGATAACTCAGCAGTTTTCCTATGGCATTATCGACAATGTTAAGTATTCAGCACTGCCACACAAGCAATTCCGATCTTCTATTTCTCCCAGCCTTACCATTTCCTCCCTGATTTCTTGGCGAAAGACTCTTATGAGCTTTTCTTCCCTGTGCGTGTTTGCTTCCCAAAGCATTTCTTTTTGTAGCACTAATATGTTGATGGGCACTATTCTGGCCATCACCTGTAAAACGGAGGCTACTCTAAGAGCTGCTGTTCGCTATACAGAACTTATACGTTTACATAGCCAGAGTAAATGGGACGGCTGGGGGAAGGGTCTACTACTACCTGTATTGTATTCCACGCTGAGATTTCAACAATCATGGAAGCCGCGGTTTGCATAGGAAAAGGCACTATTGGCAAGGAAATCTTTATTTTTACCGCGAGCCAATCCGCCATTAAACCCTTGGTTCTCGTTTGTTAAATGCTGAATTAACACTAAAATGCCGCCGATCTCTCCAGGAGATGGCCATGCACACAGGGGCATTGAGGGAAACTGTAGGGCAGATAAGCTTGCTAGGCAGGGCACGACCAAGTACGTTATTCCTGATAAAGAGCGCTTAGATATACTTTTTGCCACGTGCAGGCTAATGTTAAATGAATACACCTACCAACAAGCCAACAAAAGACGGCACTATTCCCCAGGGTGCCGGATGTCCAAGCAAACCTGTCCAAAAAGAGATACAAAGAGATCTCGTCATATCTACACCCTTAAAAGGGCCGAAATATCTTAGTTGATAAGAGTACTAACTGGGCATTGCCTTATTGGAAGACACGCGGAGAGGCTAGGCGTGCCTTATCGTCGGTGCCGCAGGAGTTACAAAGATGACTAAGAGGAAGAAACTGTGGAGCAACTCATCTGCAACTGCCCACCGCTAAGCGGCGCAGATGGCGCTGTCTGGGAGCTCACTTTCTGGACAACCTCCGGCAAATTGCGGAGTATGACATTAAGGACGTGCTAGCCTTCATCAGGTCTTCAAAATGGTTCAAAGGGGAGGATTAACTGTGTATTTACGTGGTATCACAACGGGGCTTCTGTGTGCCCATGCTACAGCGACTTCAACCTAACCTAACCTAATATAAATCAGAAGTATCCTTTTGCTTTCTGTTGATCCTCCGATGTACTATCTGGCGCATTATTCACACGAACACAGTTCTGCAGATTATGCTAAGCCTTCTTCCGATAAATCTGGATGGTGTACTCTAGACATGTTGTAATGTAGGTAGAATAAATGCAGTCCTACCATGGAGCTTTACTGTGCCAACCATCTCAAAAGTTGCATAATTTTTTCAAGATCTTAATTATGACAAGTTTAGGATTTCCTATTTTGTATCCCTTAGTGCAGCTGCATGATTTACACTATAATATTCCTCGTTTCCCAACTAGGGTTCACAATTTGCCTTGGTATACTAAGGGTCTAAAGAGACTTAAAATTTTAAGAAATAAATATTTAAGCTTTCTAAACAATCGGGATGCCCTCAGATCAAGCAAGGGTACTTGAAGTATGTGAGAGAGTTTAATTGCCTAGATAAATTCTTGTATAATCGTTACATTCTTAATTTTGAAAATAATATTAAATCTAACCCTAAATTGTTTTGGAACTTTATTCATTCCAAGCAAACGACTTCATCTATTCCGTTATCTATGTCTTACAAAGGCAAGAATTCATCATCAACTAGTGAGTCTACTAACTTTTATGCAAAGTTTTTTAAAAGCAAATTTCGCCACTGATGACTCTGGGATCGAACTTGGAGATACGCTAAACAATATAACGTCTTGTTTTAGTTTGTCCACTTTAGTTCTTGATATTGACGAGATTGTCTTGGGTATACAGTCCATAAAAAATTCAAAGCAATGTGATTATCAACAATTTTTTTCTTTTTTCCTGAAACAATGTTTAATTTCCGTTGCAGAACCTTTTTTGCATATATTTAATTTATCATTAAAGTCAGGAATTTTTTTTATTGAATGGACAATAACTTTTATTCAAACTATTCATAAGTGTGGTAGCAAAATTGATGTTTCCAATTATCGTCCAATAACAAAATTTCCCGTTATTTCTAAACTTTTTGAGAAGAAAGTGGTTAAATGTTTTCATTGCCCATATCAGCATGGTTTTGTGCCAGGACGTTCCACTGTTTCCAATCTTGCAGTTTTCTCTAACTATTGCATTTCGGCTTTCACAGAGGGTTGTCAAGTCGACTGCGTCTATACTGTTGTAATTGATAATGAGAGATCATCCCCCTATGTGGCAATATCTGGGGTGCCACAGGGTAGTATCCTTGGCCCGCTTTACTTTATTCTTTTTATGAATGATGTAGGTGTTTGTTTTAAGCATTGTAGTTATCTTCTCTATGCTGATGACTTAAAAATCTTTTCTCGCTGTAAATTAATAAACCTGGATACGCTAGAGAATAGAAGGAGGAGAAGAAAACTACATATCCATATCCATTTCTATATCTATTACTACTTATAAAATAAAGTCGCTAAAAAGCTATGTACGGAATTGGCTTCACACAGAATGCTCCGATTTGAAAGCGGTTTTTTGTGTTTTAAAGTTTAGCTGTGTGAGATGGACTTTTTTATATAACGTGAAGGAATATATAAAGGGGGCGTGGCAATCGGACGAAATGTGGTAAAAAAACATAAATTTTTGGTTTACACAGCCATACATCATAACCTAATCAACCGATTAGAATGAATGTTACTTGAAGTTAAACTTTGAAGTATTTACTTTCGTTCTGCATCAAAAAAAAAGTTGATTTCTTTCTAATTTAACCAAAATTGTTTGAACAAAAGCAGCCCTTTTTCCAAAAAAATCTGTTTGTGTGTTTGTTAGCTGCCAACCGAATAAGTCAGCGTGCTTTAAGCGACAGCTGTGGTGGGCCATTCATTTGATGAATTCGTGAAAGAGCTCGGTAGCGTTACTTCACTTCGGACGTATGTATGTATGTAATGTTAATTATAAAGTTGTTTTGAACATTATCAACCTGTGTGAAACAAGGTGCGGGTTGCTAGTCTATACTAATTATATAAAATTGCTTATATGAAAATATTTGTAACGGCTTATCTCGAAAAGTAATGGCCCAATTTTTATGCAATTTTTTTAAGAACCAAGTTTTCCCAAAAATAAACCAGGTGGCGTTTTCATTTTTTCCATTTTCAAAACTTAAAGCCCCTTATTTCTAGGATGAAATTTATAAAAGCTTCAAACAATGCAGGCATAAGAATTTTCATAGGTCAAACTCAAGCTACAGCGGAACAAAAATGTATGTGCGGATGTGTATGAACTCAACGTAGAGAAAATGTATTTTGACTAAGAGATGAAATATAAAGAGCATTTTTGGTGATTCCCCAAATTATAATAACAAACACATATATGTATGAATTTTAAGAATGCAATGAGCGCGCTCTTTTCATTTTTTTGCTGCGCAATAACCTCACGTACAATAATGGTACATACATATGGAAGTACGGACGGCAAAATCAAAGTCTCTTTTACCTTATGCCTCTTAATTCCTATTAACTCGCATCCTTTATTGTTTTTGGCAAACAAAATTGCGTTTGGCTTTGATTTTTATGTTGACAAATACAAAAAATGAATGTGTAACTAATTTTTACACTCTACTCAAAGCTAAACATCGGTATATTTAATTTTTGCGGCGTAACGAAGTAAGCCGGGTACTTGCTAGTGTATGTATAAAACACTTTTGTTTAATCTACAAGGTGGCGCAAAAGTAAGCTTCCGATGTTGAGCATATCGGTTGTGGCACGTGCAGTGTGTGCTGTTGCACCGTCTTCTTGGAACCACATGTTTTCCAATCCCAATTCATCAAGTTGCGGCAAAAAGAACTCGTTGATTATTGGTCAAATAAATAGTCAGCAATATTCCGCGTTCTGGAGCAGTGTAGCGTAACATTGTTTATTAACTGACTTTAGGGGCCAATCGCAAAATTTATAGCATTTTCTGATAGGAGGATTACTTTTGCGCCACCTTGTAGTCTGTAAGATTCTTGTAAATCATAGAGTGTATAAAGAAATATCCATAATGTCCAAATTTTCTGTCTTGTCTAACTTCGATCACGAAAAAAAAAATTAAATAACACCCACCTTTCCTTTATCCCCGAACCCCGCCCTGATTCATCTCGCTGGAAATAATAAATATTGTTCTCCTTAATTGCTTAATGTTTTATCTACAAGAACAGTAGTAAACAAATGCCAAAGCAATTAACGCATACCTAAATATTTCACCAACAAATTTATAACAATGTAATTACGACTTATCCCGTCAAATTAATAACCGCAGGCTAGGCGCTTCAAACTTGGTCCCAACAAAATGGCTCATTAGCAAAGTAAAAAGGAAAAGTAAAGGAAATCTGATTTTAATCGGCAAAGTGGCATCTCGTTATCTATTTGTCTAACTGTATGAACATGTTTTTAAATATTAAGAATAATAGCTTTGGTCAATTTAACCCGCGATTAGATATGGGCACAAATATGTCGGATTGCAAGTGATTAAGTTACGCTAAAAAAAATCATAATTGGTAAAAGAAGTGGGATAAATGGTTGAGATGATAAATGGGGTACACATTACCGCTGACTTTTTTAGTGTAAAAAACAGGGAGCAGAGATGGGCGTGGTTAAGAGTGAATCCCTCAAAGGCAGAGCGACTGCTATTCACCAGCAGGAGGAAAATACTGGCCTGTTAACGGTAAAGAGCTGCAATTTTCTGATAGTGCGAAATACCAGCCATCCTTGTCACATATAACTTCAGCAAAGAGTCAAGCGGACATATGGACCCAATGACTCACAGCTTGCAGGTACGCAGCAGTTATTCGACTGATCCTAGCCTACAGGAAAATGTTGTTCTGGAAAGCAGTGTAGATGAACATGAACAAAATTCTAGTGAAAGTTTAGCTAACTGCCTGTTGTGCAATTATAGGGACGATTCATATCATGCCCTTCTGAGACTCTAATGAATGATGAAAGATGAATGTCTGTGTACTGAGATTTCATAACTCAAGCATTTCAAAAACACCCTTCGTCGTGTAAAATTTATTGTTTTTTCTGAGTTATCACCTTTTCTGTTCGTCTTTCTTCTTCTTCAGCTATCCCATCTCCCTTATCGTTGACCTCAATGCCTTCTTTAATACTTTGTTCAACTTCTTCTTCATTTATTGTTGTTTTTTTAGTGGCAAAAACACTCCACCAAGGTTTTATGGAAAGTTGTCGAAATGGTCAGTCCTTTGCCAGATAAGAACCCGGTGCGCTCAAGTACTTTCTTGCCCGACTGTCGCTGGAACGATTTGGAACGACCAGGGGAAAATTCTAAATCATCTTACTCCTCCTTCCGTGTGGAAAAATAACGTTGGTAATGAGAGGTTAGAGGCATCATATCCGTAGATCAACCACTTAATTCATATTTACGTTCAATTTACTCACAGTAGCCGGTAAGTCATTAATCAAGCCAACGATAATCCCATAATAAGTGGGCACCAATCGGCCGCATCTCCGGCTGTATAAAGAAAAAAGGTGCTAATGCCTACTAAGGGTGACGAGAGTTTGTTTAGTACTGCGCAAACCCATCCGACGTGTGAGAGTTCACTAGCAACCCCAAGCGCACCAGCTTAAGACCGATGTGACAACCATTTGCCGATACTAAGTAGTTGCGTGGTGTTGCGCGGCGAAGAAAAAGGTATATTTGCTGTATGAAAAAAAGTGAATTCTAAAGTTTTGTAACTAAAGTGATGGCAGGAAGACCGCGTTTTTTTGCTCTGCATTTAATATAAGATGAGATTCTCAGAGAGAGTTCAATTAGCAAGTCAGTTTGGTACTAAGAAGTCGAGATACCGAAGACATCATGCCCCAGCCTTGATAATGCATATATCCCCCGAACAGTACTCCGAATTGTATGGTATGGGTCCTATAATGATTTATGCCTGTAACTCACCAAAAACCATATTTCGTTACGGAAGAAGTGTAAGCCTCTATATAAAAATCTTCTGTACTAAATTTTTTCCTCCGAGCTAGTAATAAAACATGTCGGCACCAACATTTGTCTCCAGTAGGAGAGAATAATTGATTGATCTGAAAATAGCTAACAAGGTTTCCTCAGATGAAATTAAAGCATGAGATACTTTGTTTTAACTATTTCATTTTTGGGGACTTGAAAGAGTGTTAGAAGGTCGAAAACGGATACAGGCTATCTGGGAGAGGTTTGCATCGCTCCTTTAAACAAGAATGTCAAGCCTACATTACCTGAAAAGTTCTTACAACCATACTCAAGTTAGCGACTCTTCTATTTTAACAAACAGGGGGTGTTTTTGTCCTAGCTGATTCTTAGACATAAGCTAGGGATGGGTTGGCATACCTTTCAGGGGGATTTGCTCTAATATATTTTACTCGTGCACTTCATTTCCTCTGTCTGCATCAGGGATGCCAATTTTTTTGATTTTACCAAGCCCTGGATTTCCGAGATGTCATTTTACAAAACCCGGGATCCCTCAATTAGTCCCAGGATTTAGGTATTCGCTGTTGGGCAACATTTTCGGTGAAAAAAAGTGAAAAAACTGTTTGAGAAACTATCTGGCCTTAAAATTTATAACAGAACATTGTGTTGTAATGTATTTATTTTTTTTTTTGTTGTTTGTTTAATGATCTGTTCTTTTTTACATATTTTTGTAAGTTCTTAACGAGCTCAAGATTATTTTATAATAATTCTTAGTTAATTATTATTATTTTTGATTAGTAGTAAAATTGAAAGCAACAAACATCCACAGTCTATAGTTATAGTACTATTTCGAAAACAGCCACGATATCTCGCCAGACTAATTCGTATAGCTTTGCTATTTCAGAGGATCTTGTGGAGAATCGAACCCACTCACTCTGATTGCAAGCGCAGCTGCCTAACCCATAGGTCAAAATTAAAGAAGTGCAATAAAATGTTTTTTCAAAAGTTTTGAATTTTTGAAACAAATTTTTCGAAGTTTTAAGCAGTTTGTTAATGCAAATTTTCACTATAGAAGATGTTACATTTAAATAAAAACCATCAATATTGAATTTAATATATCAATTGAAATCTTTTTATAGAGACTGGGAAGAACCGTAGTTCGCAAGATAGTTATAATATTTACAAATATTTTTGAACACACTACCCCTACAAAATATTGTGGGATTGAGCCCTAAGGAGAGTTGTCAGCGATTGATAGCTTTTGTCCACAGTGGACTGCAATTCAAGATACATATATAAGTAATTTTTTCATATTTTTAGCATACTCATAGGCGTGAAAGTAAATTTTAGTTTTTGTAACATATTCATAGAAGTTAAAAGTACCCGTGGATAAGTCTTTTCGCACCCGTTCGGGTATAAATGGGCACAATTGGTCTCCCCATAGGACGTGCTCAAACAAATGTAAACAGTCCAGCCTATACAAAGTCATCGGAACTGGCCTTAGTCGAATACTCCTTGAAGACTCTCTGCATCGAGTTTACAAATACGTGGGAAATTAATTACTGGAAAAGAAGTAATAAAACTTCAGCAAAAAAAAATATGAAATTGTGCAAAAATGTGTGAGGATGGCTGTCTAGTACACTTTATAGTTAAAAGAGTACAAAATATTTTCTTCTGGTTGGTCTAATGTATATATAACGTCCATAGGCTATGTATGCAATGTAATGTAACTATCAATGAATTGAAAACAAATGTTTTACACATATACAATTTTAGCTATTTATTTCATTTAAGGCTGCAATCTTTCGTGAATATTTCCCTTTACAGAAATTCAGAGTACGCAAACGTGCCAAACAGAACCTTTGTACTCTTTCTTCATGTAATACATAAGTGAATATTGAAAACTTCATTAAAAACTCGAAAATTACTTAATAAGGAATACATATCTTCCTAAATTTTTAGTTTCAATAATGCAAAAATAGGTTTAGTAGTTGGAAACTATGTGTTTTTTTTTTTTTTTTTGAATTTGGCTATAAGTAATTTTAAATTTAAGAAGCTATATTACAAATGGAAAAATGTGAAAAAAGTAGAAACGGGCATTGCAACAACAACTTCTCTCATATCATATTTCAAATTATGCCAGGAAAAGTTTAATATTGCGAAAAAAAAAATTGAAAAATGTTTCCTTATTATTCTAAACCATTCCGAAACTGTACCAAAATTATTGTAAAGAAACAAGAAAATATTAGTTGAAAATGAAAAAGTTTCAAAAAGTATTGATTGACAAATAAATAGCCAGTTATCGAAAACCAAGAGAGCACCATATTTTTTATGCTATAACTGGCCAGACTTGGGAAGAAATTAATTTAAGGGAATATGATCCCGAATTGATTACAAATTTGTGCCAAGTTAGCTCGGACGTGGCGCAACACGAGGCTTTAATTGTACACTAAACACTTGGTACTACTGTTATCTCTCTGTTTTTCTACGCATCAAATATGGTGAACCTATTGTAGACTCAAAAATTAAGTTTGAGAATTCGCAATAAAGTGTGTTTGCATACTCTGCCTATAATACCATTAAATTTACTCAACTTAATATTCCGTCATCATGCTGCCAATTGAGTATCTGCGCCAACGACAATGCTGACAAATTTTATTCAATACTAATAAGCTTGGCGACGCAGTGCGGTGCAATGCGTCAACGGAAACGAAAGCTCGATTTTATGGAATTTTAAATGGTTGAATAGGTTTTTTAAAATACACAACCTCGCAAACATAAGCTCGCTGGAGTGAAAGAACAAACTTGAGAGGAAAAAAATACTAATTTATAACCAGAACTTTCTCACTAACATCAAACTAGTCCGAAAAATAGCAGGCTTGTACCAATACAAACCTGAAGCTTCTGAGAACTTTGTGAGTTGGTAAATTGTTAATTTAAATGTTGCTATTTCGAGCAACAAGACTTGAACCCATCATATTTCCCCAAAAAAAGAAACGAGTAATAAGCAGTCGTACCTAGAGGCAATTGAAGATTAATAATGCGAAAGGACGAGTGTGAGCTGGTATATTTCTGCCTGCAATCTCTCAATGAATGCCTCGTACAACATTCAGAAAGTTCAAAAACCCTCTTGAGCAACTAGCTGGCCTAGGACACATACTAGTTCTACTGTAGTTTGATACTAGTTTTATTAACTACATGCCACTTATTGAATGGTGGGTGCAAAGAGAAAACAGATGAAGCGAGGAAGCAGTCTGGGGATATGTGAATGTATGTGTACATGGTCTGCGTGAGGCGTCAACAAAATTTTGATCGTTTGATGACACAACTTACCCATTATTGTCTCTGCTCTGCATGCGTTGTGAGTTGAATTCTAATTTTTTTTGGTGGATTTTCCTTGTCAGCTCTTAGGCGCATATTTCTTCAGAGTTTAAACAATAATATGAGGGGTATAAGCACGCGCTCACGTAGGGTCACATTTATTTGCTCGTAATAAGTCGTTTTATAAATGTAAGCTAGGGTATTTGAGACTGTTTTTTTACCCGACTTGAATCTTTTTTGCCATCTTAATAACAATAATAATAATAATAGTTTCGCTGAGAAGCGTTTCATGAAATACACACGGATGGTGGGCGACTCCGCTATGAAAAAACCTTTTCCAAACATTTTGATGTTACTTGAACCAAGGACCTTGGGCCTCGACCTTCACCCTAACACATCGCCCGGCATATTAAGGACCCTTTAATACTTTATTTTCACATATTTAAGTATTTTTTTTCGTTGAAATTTTTCTTGTCAAATACACAACAGCTGATCGTCTGACAGTTTTACCAGAGGAAGTGAGCGAAATTTCTCATGACTTAAACTTGCAACTTCTGACTGAGAGAGAACCTTATCTACTATCTTTTTTGCGCTCTCAGAGAATCGAGTGGCTTGATTTCCTGTTGCCTCTGACTGAGCCTGACTACTTCTGACTCTTACGGGATCGCAGCCAATCATATCCAACTGTACACTAACGGCATTAATCGCGGATATTTCTCTTTAGAGAAAGTTAACACGATTTTTTTCAGAGTATTTTATATATTTTATGAATGAAAATAAATACATCTATGCACTATAGTTGTGCAATATTTCCAAATGATTCAAAAAATATTTCCAGACGATTACAAAAAAAAAGACGACATTGTTCTAGTCTGCATATCTTTCGGCAGTCCCAAGTGCCACTACTCCAGTTTTTTATACCTAGTAGTGCTACGCACACAAGGTACAGGGTGTTTTTTTACAGGTTTGTTTTTCGAATAGAGATAAAACTGGCATTTTGTGGTTAAATCTGGTAACTCTAATGTCATTTGTGTTCAGTTTAGTTTGCCATTTCATCATGAACAGGTTGACAAAAGAACAACGCTTGCAAATCGTGCAAATTTATTTCGAAAATAATGGTTCAGTTCGCGAAGTTTACCGTGAGCTCCGTCCATTTTATGGTCGACATAATCGTCCATCAGAGCAATTAATTCGGTTAACCATGGATCGTTTTCGCACTACGTTTACTCTATGTGATAATACGCATCCGCAGAGACGTCGAACAGTGCGCACCGAAGAAACAATTGCCGCTGTAGAGCAAAGTGTTGAAGAGGACCCGAATGAATCGATTCGCCACCGTGCACAGCAATTGGAGCTTTGTCCATCAACTTTATGGAAGATTTTGCGCAAAGATCTTGGCTTGCGACCTTACAAGATCCAGCTTGTGCAAGAATTAAAGCCGCGATACCATGCAATGCGTCGTGATTTTGGTGTATGGGCCGAAAACGAGATTGATTTCGATGCTGATTTTCATCGCAAAATTTTGTTCAGTGATGAGGCTCATTTTTGGTTGAATGGCTACGTCAACAAGCAAAATTGCCGCATTTGGTGTGAAGAGAATCCACATGAGACCCTTGAAACGCCATTACATCCACAAAAACTGACTGTTTGGTGTGCTCTATGGGCTGGTGGAGTCATTGGGCCATACTTCTTCCGCAATAATGCTGGAGAGGCAGCTACCGTTAATGGAGACCGGTATAGAGCCATGATAACCGACTATTTTGTTCCCGAATTGGATGGCATGAATGTGGATGAGTTGTGGTTCCAACAAGACGGCGCTACATGCCACACAGCGCACGTCACAATCGATTTATTGAAGGAAACATTCGATGAGCGCATAATTTCGCGGAATGGACCTGTCAATTGGCCACCAAGGTCGTGTGATTTGACACCATTGGATTATTTTCTTTGGGGATATGTGAAGTCGCTCGTCTACACCAACAAACCAGAAACGTTAGGGGAATTGGAAGCCAACATTCGTGGCGTTATTGCCGACATACGGCCCCATATGCTCGAAAAAGTGGTTGAAAATTGGACCTGTAGAATTGGCTTTATTCGAGCCAGCCGCGGCGGCCACATGCCCGAAATCATATTTAAACATTAATGGCATAAAATTATCCTTCCAATAAAGTCAAATTGATGGACCTTAAAACGATTTTCTTGTGTTTTATTTCAATTCAAAGTTCTATACCCCTAAAAAAAACACCCTTTATATTAATATATCAAAATGTTCAGGAAGAAAACTAAATTGATTAAGCGCTATTTAAAATGGGTTAGATCTGATGATAGCCGCGCCCACTTTTTATATACAGAATATTTTCGAAAACACAAAAAAGTGAGTACTCAGTACATAATACACCTATAAGGATAAAATTTGGTGAATACATTGAGATTGAGGCATAAAATAAATTTTTCAAAAAATTTTTGAAAATGGGTGTAGCACCGCCCATTTTTGATTAAGTCAAATTTAGAAATGTTATTAATCACAGGAATTGTTCGAGGAAAAAATGGGCGAAATCGGTTAAGCTCCACGCCCACTTTTATATGAAAGATTGTGATGAGGATCGTACATATATTAAATATGCAAAAACTTTGCTTTCACTTTTGAAGTTTCCGTTAACTAAGAAATCCAAAACATAAAAGTTTCGAAAATGGGTGTGCCCCGCCCCTTTTATAGTGGATTATAACACAAAACTTTTTATGCCATAACTCCGACAAAAATTTATTTGTCGAAACAAAATTTAGTGATAATGTTCAATATATAAAGATAACTGTTTGTTGTAAAAATGGGCGAAATCGGTTAATGTCCACGCCCAGTTTTTTATGAAAATTTTTTTTGTAAATTTTAAAAAGCGATATTTCTACAACCAAGCAAGTTATATCAATCAGATTTTGCACACGTAATAAGCTTTTCAAGAAACACTCGGCCGCAAAAAAATTTTGTCAATTTTGAAGAAGTAGGCGTGGCGCCGCCCCCTTTTCAATATAAAATTTCTGCTACTTTCAAAGGCAATTGCTTATAATTCAACCTTGACATTTCAATAAAAATTGGTCAGCTGCTTCTCAGTAGTATGTATTATACTCCTGCCAAAAATCGGGAAACACACAAGCAAAATATTCGGGCACGTAGTTAATAGCCCACTGCAATAGCGAAGTTATATATCTTTTTTGATTTTCATACCTTTTATAAACATTAAATGTATGTACGTATGAGAAGAAAAAGAGATAGTCCCATCAAAAAGTATACTGAAATGATAAGGAGGATGAGCTAAGTCGATGTAGCCATGTCCGTCTGTCTATTTGAACGCAAATAGGAACTGAAAGTATTAAAATAGACCGGCGTAAATTGGGATGTCATAATAGATCACTACTAGGTATATAATGTTCGGGTCCACCCGAATTTAGGCTTCCTTACTTGTTATAAATTAAGTTTTTCTTATTTTCATGGAACATTCGGTTAATCCAATTTTTTTGTTTTTTACTTAAAAACTACAAAGAAATGGTAAGTAAGTAGCTAAATCCGCGGTTTTTAAAAAAACTGAAAAAACTCTAATAATTGAACACCTTAATACACTAACACACATACACATAAGCATCTCCATATGCATTCGTAGAAATAAATATTAAAAGAATTTGCTAGCTGTTTTGTTGTTTTTAACAGGATTTCGTTCAATGTCTCCTTATAGAATTTTAATGATTTTATACGTATTTAAAATTTAACTTTTACTGATCCACACATTCAAAGAATAGATACAGAAAAATGTATGTATGTACACTACGGCATTCCTAAATCTACGCAATCGGCAACAGCTGCTTAAAATTTCCAACATGTGTGATTGAAGCTTAGAGAAACAATGACATTATATCCACATTGTCAAATGTATACTTATATGTATATATACCCTGCAGTGAAGCTCCAAACTAGTCAGGAACCATTCCAGTGAACAACTAGAATTTTCAGACTGCTACAGAACTAGTTCTAAAAGACCTTAACTTGCAGCAGTAAAAATTCAAAGTTGATCGACTGCTTAAATGTTCAGAGTTCGAAAAATCTCAGTTTTTAATTGTTAATTCCACTGTACCCGAATGATTTTAACTAATTTTTGCTTACCAAATATTTTGGTAGATTTTGTACTAGTTTGAGACGGGCCGGAATCTGACGAAAATCCTAGAACGTAAGAATTTCCAGTTGCTTAAATGGAAAAAAGCCTGTTGGCTGATTAGTTGGATTTGCTATACATACTAGTTTTGATATAGCTCGCAACTAGTTTGTTTGACTTCAGCATACACATATCTACCCTGCAAGAAATGGTGTGACTAATCTCTAAATTGATTGCACCATTATTGATAACTTTAGTCTACAGTTGGTTATAATTTAATATAAGTATATTAAAATTGGTGTGGCATACTTGTGGGAGTTAAAAAACATCTCTAAATGCACCCGTTTTGGCCTAGTCCTATCGTACTTATTCGAGTATAAGTGGGTACAATTGGTTTTTCCATGGGGCATGCTCAAACAAATGTTAAATTCATAAAAAGACAAGTAAGGAAAGGGCTGTCTTCGACTGTGCCGAAGATTTTATACCTTTCGTGAATACGCATCACGCTTTTAAGTGATCGATCCTTACTCACATTTAGTAAAAGCTCTGCAAAACTGATAATTTAAAGATACATAGCCCAAGCCCCATTTATTGAAACTATCGATTGTATGGGAGCTATGCGTTGTATTGCTCCGATCTTGCTGGTTCCGAGAAATGATTAATCTCATGCAAAATGGCGGCTCCGTTACAAATTTCATCAAGATATCTCAAAAACTGAGAAATTAGTTTGCGTACAAACAAACAGACGGACAGACGGACAGGCGGACATGGCTAAATCAACTCAGCTCATCGCCTTGATCATTTCGGTATACTCATTGGTGGGCCCATCTCTTCTTCTTCTTATACTTACAAACATCGGACCAAAGTTATAATACAATTTCATGTTCATGAATGTTATAATAACTGGCAATTGTCACTCATCCTATTTTTTGAAGGGTACCAACATTTTCGTCACCCACACGTACACCCATAATCACACTCTCGCTTTCAGCTAACAATCTTAGCTTACGATTGACGTCTTTCAACGCTTTATAAAATTCAATTTAATTAGTTTAGTGCGAGTACTTCGGTTGCGCATCAAAACACTATAAAGAATTAAATTATGTGAATTTCGTTGTTGTGAAATTTGTATTTGTAAAAGCTTCCTTCATTGTAGATGTGTGTGGCACGTACGTGATCCAGTAAGACAACTCATTACAGCTGGGGGCATTAAAACGTGCGTGTCATTTAGTCAAGCAAAATTGGGCATCAAATAATTTTAAGAAGAAATATGGCGGAGACGGTGTGTGGCATCTGAGAAAATGCTAGGAAATGGAAAGGCAAATTTCTTAACGATATAACATACCTTTCACTTGTCAAGTCAATCTTTAAACGTTGTAGTACTAGTCAAAAGAGGTTAAAAATGTCCATACACGAAAGCTTTTTACACTAAGAGGTTGGCTTGAAATTGGGGTATTTGTGAAATTCTGAGTGGTGGTCTGGCTGTCCTCTGCTTCAACTACTATGTGCCGATAAGAAGACTTTTTGGAAGCGAGCATCCTCTTCCTTTGGCCTTGCCAGCGAAACTACTGAACAATATTGTTCCCACAGTTTAGTTCTGCCATTCTAGTTTACTCCAGCATCAAATTAAAGCAAGAAAGGAGCTCACTCTGTCTGATGAAGCGGCATATAGGCAGTTCCTTTTGCTGCTATCAAAGGTGGCTGTATGATGTGTGTCAATTCTTTTCTCACGAGTTTTCCCCATGATTTGGCGTACAGCGAAAATCTGCTTAATGGTGCTTTTATCAGGTCTGAAACCAAATCAGTCGGTTCAGGACAGGCTTCAGTCTTTTGCACAATATGCTTGATATGACCTTGTGTGAGATATCCACAAAAAAGAGTCCGCAATAGTTAGCAACAGTTGGCGCAGTATTTGGTAGAAAACTGTTAGATTCAAATTATCAAGCACGCATTCATCCTATCTTATTCTGCATAGAAGCTAATGCATGTGCTTTAAAGCTGCCCTTGTTGTTGTTGTTGTTGTTAACAGTGCTTCGCCCTGCCCCAGATTGGACAGGGTTACACTGAAATAACAGCCCTTGGCCGGGTGAAAAAACCCGGGTCATTCCGGTGCGATAGAACCGGCTGTTGTGGGAATGTTAAAGCTGCCCTTCGTACTGCTTGATTAGCTCCAATCCACCCTGCTTGAATAGCTTCCTCGGCTGTTTTATTATTTTAAATCGGTATACTTCAATTCGCACCTCTTCATAGTTGGGCAGGTTCCATCATCTTCGATTCATCCATTCCATCACTTTCTACGTTCTCATTCTCCATTTAATAGGGCAAAAAGTGCTGCCTCCATAATATTAGTACTCTCAGAACATCTGTTACTAGGTTGTTCTTAACGAGCGAAAATATGGACATACAAATCTCCATCTGCAGCCACCAATATTGGCTTAGTCTGCATATTGAGCCCGGTCCCACACATTTCAGAATCTTTACTGATTTTGGCCTAGGATCTGTGCTTTGTTAATAACTTTAGAGTCTGTTTCAGCCTCATATGGACTATGTTGCGAAGACTAGGCGGGCCTAAAAACTTTCTGTTACCTTCTAACTACTTCAAAGCTATTAATGAAATTTCCATTTCAATTATGGCGATCTTATTGGCTTTGAACAGGCAGTCCGTACTTCAGCCATCTACACCACCATCAGAAGGGGTATCGAAGCCGAACTCAATACGACATACATTTTAGAATTTAGGTAAAGTCTAATTCAACAAACTAAACGATTTCCATAGGTCCTCTTAAGTTACAGAAAGGCTGAGTGACATCCCTTATACCTCAGGAAGCTTTATCCAAGAAAACTTGTTAAACAAGCTGTGAAATGGTTGCACCCGGAATGATTTGAAATGTTAACCTGTAGAAAAACTGGCAAGTTCTCGAGTGGTATGGTGGGATTCCTGTCCCACTATATCCCAACAGGTTAGATAAGGGGTTTCCTAGAAATTGGATTCTGCTTTACAGTAAGCTTGTCAATGGCACAGTAGGTGCTCCAACGTTTCTTCCGCAAACAGGAAGATTTGCACTAGCTACATGAGGCATTATTATCCTGACAAAACAACGCCGCAAGTGCATCAATAGTCCTGTGGCTGTCGAAACCTCAACTATCTATTCATCTTGAGTATACTTATAAATCGTGCTTCGTTGAAGGAGGTACTCAGGCTCTTAGTCAATCCGGTTCATGGTCCTCTATGGATAACGACATTGCCAGCACACTCACCTGGTATAGAGAACGATCCTTTTAAAAAATTGTATCCGCTTAATAATTAGACAAATCTAAACCCAACTTATGTCTCACAGTGTCAAGCCGTCAGCTTACCTGGAAAATGAATGAACAAATCCTGACACTTGCCATTAAAATCCTTTATCATTGTCATTTGCCTAGAAAAGCCAAATCAACCAACGTACCCACAGCTGATACCTACGAAGCATGTTGATGGTAATATCATTTGATAGGATGACACTTTGCACAATTTCCAATTGATTTTGTGAATTTTTGCAAAAGTGATTTTATTACGCGCTGCGCTACCTTTTTGCCACCGCTTTTATGGTCTTGTCAGCTCACTTGAAAACAGCGTTTTACTCTCATAGTTGCGAGTATATGGTGGAACTCTATTGGAATTGGTAACGGATGTTTCTCGTTTAAACTGGCTGGCGTTAACCATAAACAAAATTCCACCAACGCGCAATTGCCAAACCTTAGTATATCGATAGTTTATTGGGTTTTCGTTTGTGTTTTTGTTTTCTGTAAGTATACCCTTTATGAAATAAAAGCTTTATACATATATATATATATTCTTTGTGGACTGATCTTGATGAAATAGTTTGTTTGTATTTAAGTATGTTTGACCAAATAATAGACTCACCAGGGAGGGAGATAGGGAGATGGAGAGGGGGAGAGTGTGAAAAGAGGAATTCTGAAGTAAAGATTTCAAAAAGAGTAATATTAATGACATAATCCTGACTGCAGGGCGGGTGTCCTGTTCAACAGTAAAATTGTGCCATAATCCTAAGCCAAGAGGCGTATTTACCAGCCTTAGTAACGCAATCAATAAATCTGTTTGCGCGGCTTTCGGGCGTGCTTATAAAAAATAACCTTTAGGCAATCCAACACGGGTGGCGTGCTTCACAGCTTTTCTGCAGAGTTTGTACTTATTTTAGGTAAGGATCGAACACTTAAAACCGGGATGCGCATTCATCTTAGGTGTAAAGCCTTCGGCACAGCCGTATACAGCGCTCTCCTTACTTGTTTTAGCTTGCGTTGTACATTTTTTTGAAACGCTTTTCGCGCCAAGGAAGGAATGGCAGACTTGCCAACTACTGACCGGATGTTGGACTGATAATAACTCTTTTCTCTAATAGGAACACAAACTTGTTAGTTGTTCTTGCTACTAACGGCAATTCGAGTTGCCTCATGGTCACTATCATTATGAAAATCGTCATAAAATGCTTGCAACGTGAGACCATTAGAGCGATGCATTTTGAGAACAGGCCTTCGTCATAGCTCCGCAGAAGTCGCTTGGCTTTAACAGACGGAGTTTTCATTTTACACTCTCTCCAAAAGCTATGGAAAGCTTGTTGCTGTATTTGTTCGGATTTGATACAACTTTGACTAGTCTCTCTTGGTCTAGTTGCTGCTTCGGACGAAATTCGGGTATTCTTTCCGCAGCAATGAGACGACCAAAGGCCGAAACAGAAACCTCAGGGTACGTCGATCGAATTGGATAAGTCAACAAAGAAGCTCTCTGTAAATGCTGTAAAGCAAGTACGTTCATCTTAGCAGGCTTCACTAAAATGTGTGCCCGAACTAAACACTAGACTTTCTCTAACGCATTTGACCCCATCAGCCATATTTGCGCTACCTGCACAGCCATTAATAAACTATTAAAAATCGTTCAATTATAGCCAATTAGCAGCACACATCCGCCGCCATGACAAGGTACAACTGCACTTAGCGACATTAAATGTAATGCGTAATCCTTTTATCCCCCAAGTTGTCTTATAGAACCACATCAACCATACAACTAAACTCAGGTGCACCCACGCGTACTCAAACTTACATGATTTTTTATTACTGTGACATAACCATTGTTAACTTTTTGAACTGCGCATGACGTTGGCTATTAGCCAAAACATTGTATGCTTGTACGAGCAGTTATACGAGCATAAAAGCTCTGCTCACATTTGTGTCCCTGTGTTTGCGTGCATGTTTCGAAAGCCAAGACATGGTTGGGTTGTGTGCGACATACTTTTCTAGCATTTTTACTTTTTCTTGGTTTTTTTTCTGAATGCTTCTTCAATGCCGTTTCACAAAACTTTTAATGGTTCATAAAATATTGATAGTAATGCCAATACGACAATAACTTGAACATTGATAGGTCAAATGAACAGCTCAGTCGTAACTAAAATATTCTATAAACGTAAACTTATCGTTGGGCAAATCTAAGTAGTAAGTGTAGTACAAAAGAAAGACTGAAAAGCACAGTGAAATATAAAAATTAAAATAAGCTTTTTAACTTGAGCCATTAGTTTGCACTTTCGTGTAATTGAAACAAAACCAAAATTGTCAATTGCGTTAAGGGATTTGTTAAACTTCGTTCGCTGTAAAGATGTAAAATGAATTTTTGAAAAGCCAATTTAGGTTTTAAATATGTTTTATGAAAAGATTTCAAGTAAATGCCAGTCTTCATTTTATTGGCTACTAAATACTATAAGTGATTAAACTTTAAGTTAATAGAAAATTTTCTATTTGACTTTTGAAACAAGTTAATTTGTATTCGAGACAGCAGTTCAGTATCCTAACTAATATTAGAAATGCGAATGTCAGTTTATTCCTTTGTCTACATTACTTGTATGTCTAAGCCATCCAAACCAGAAGAGAGCGAGAAACAAGGAATAAGGGGACGGAGAGAGTGTGAACCAAACAAAGAGGGAGAAGGGCACAGAAAGCAAGAGAGACAAGTTCTGGTATAGAAAGGGGTAGAATGAGAGTTAAAGGTAGAGGGAAATGGAGGGAGATGGGTGAAGGTGAGGGAGATGGTGTGCAAAATAAGCGAGGGAGATTGAGAGACATAGAGAAGGAGATGGAGAGACATGGAGAAGTAGTGGGAGTGAGGAAGTGAGTAGCGGAGAGCGCAAGGGAGATGAAGTGAAAAAAGAAGCAGAAGATTAGAGCAAGAAAAAGAGGAAGTGGAAGAGCAAAAGGAATATGAAGGAGAAATAGGGAAAAGGAGGTGGAAGATAAAGACGAAGGGGAATAGTGAAAGGAAGAGGACGTCAAAATAGTAAGAGCAAAAGCAAAAACAGAAAAGGGAAAAGAAAGAGGAAGAAGAAGAGGAAAAATTAAGAGAAGCGGAAAAAAGGGAAAGGGAAATGTTAATTGGAAGAGGAAACGGAAACGGAAGAGCAGATGCAAAAGAGAAAGAAAGCGAAAGACCTAAGAGTAAGAGGTAGGGGCGAAGGAGGGATAAGCGAAGAGGTAAAAAAAGAGAAAGATTAGCAAGACGAGAAAGATTAAAGAAAAATGCAAGAGGAGAAGATGGAGTAAAAAGAGGAAGAGGAAAATAAATATGGTAAGCAATGAAATGTTGTAAGTTTATAAGGAACCGGAAGAGTAGAGGAAGGAGAAAAGGAAGCCGAAGGAGGAAGGAAAAACTTAGCGCAAGAGAAAGAGGAGAGGCATAAGAAGAAAAAGGGGGAAGAAGAGGAAGGAGGGAATGATTATTATAGGGAAGAGTAACAGGAGGACGTGAAAAAGAGGAACAGAAAAAAAGAAAGGAAAGTGCATGCGCAGCAGGAAGAGGAGAGGCATAGGAAGAAGAAACCTAAGGAAAGACTTAAAGTAAGAATAAGAGTTGAGCAAACGAAAAACGAAGAAGACAAATGAGATGAAAGGAGGAAGTAGAAGAGGAATGAGAAGGAAAAATGAAAAGTAAGAGGGAGTGAGAAGCGAAAGAGGTGCAGAAAGAGGAAGAAGAAGGACGAAGAGGAAAAAGCAGGGGAAGCAACTGAGTGCTCCTCAAAGGCGAATAAATTGCATTAAGCCTTTTTCGTCATGTCGATATTATAAATCATTTCACAAACAAGGTTAAACCTTAGAAATTTATTTTTGGCTTTCAGAAAAGTTATTATAACGGGGGTAGTTTTTATTTCAAATCGGCTGCCGTCTAGAGCGTTTACACTAACACCGAAAAGTCCCAAACCACTGCCCTGAGTACAATAACAGGTAACATCAATGATGGGCTGAAAAAGTTTTTTTTTTAATTGGAGTCGCACCTGGGCAGTGATCGACAACTCTACGAGGGTAAGCCTAAATAAAAACTTACTCAGCAAAAATTCATCTAGCACGACAGATACCATTGGTTCGTGAGAAAACAGAAGCAGCACCTCACAAACTGGTAGAGAAGCGTGAAGGCTGCGAAGCTATTTCCTTCGATACTTACCGTTTTCATTTCGTGATGGTCCTACATCTTCCGGAAATATTTTCAATTGAATTCTTCAAGTGCCAAATCAACTTTTTTTGACCATGATTCTGAGCCATACAGCAGAAGAAGTACGATGGGAGGCTTATTGAGTAAGATCTTTGTGCTTCAAGAATGTAGCACTAGCTGCAAAACGCCCTCAAAATTTCTAATTGGAACTGACGTGAGTGCTAAGGCGCAGATGCGCCGATTCTTTGTTAGATGACAGAAAATGGTTACTCCGTTTGGTCACGAAGATAGTATTGTCGCTATTACAAAGTGTTCAGGTGGAAAAGAGAAGTTGATTAAATCATCCCATTATTATATAACAAGTCAGTATGCCTTAAACTTTATTTCCGGTTATAAAATTCGGCTGTTACATCAGAAGCACGCATGACATCAATTGTTTAACCCACATCTAGTGCACTCATCTTTACTACACCCTGCAAACATCTGTGCCCAAACAGTTTTTATTTCTTCAGCCAAACGGATTCATAACATTTTTCAATGTTTGTGCGAGTCATTATCGCAATTGTATTAAAACCATCTGCGCCCAGCCGGATGCTCCCTGCTTCGGTGTCAACAATGGTGACCATTTTACGCACAAGCGGCAACCAGTAGCCGGCAAACGGAAGAGGAAGTGGAAGTGCACAATAAACAGAGGCAAATTATTACAGCCGTGAGTTTGCGTATATGGAGTAGCAACACACACACATAAATAGCTCGAAAAATCTCATAGACATATGCCTGAAACGATAACGAAATGGCTTGTGAAAGTATAGAAACTGAATGGGCGGATGTATGCCTGAATAAGTCTGGACGCATGAAGCAACCATTAACTGTTATCCATTTTTAATACTAACTATAAACTTATCCATAAGCATTTATAAACTTGAATTTCAATAAAGTTTGTCTTTCTGAATATTTAAACGATCACCAAAAGTTAGCCCACACAGATAGGCAATGGCCTCAGAGAAAGAAAGTTTGGTGTTTACTCCACTTTAAAACTTGTAGGCTAGCTTCTTCCCAAAAAATGGCGTGATACTTTTAATTTCTCCTACTAGCCGAAGGGATCATATAAAATTATTAAATGTCGAAACTAGCTTACAGTTATCTTGCAAATGTCTGCATAGCGGCAAACATGAATAGTAAAACCTGCAGAAATTGGACTAGCTCAGTCCTAGCTTAATACCGGAGCAATGCTTTCAACTGCCAAGTTTTACATGCCGATGTCATTGACGGTGGGAATTGTCGTCAGTGCATTACTTTCCAACTCGTTCCTGAACGGTTTCCATTCCGACACTTCTAAGATAGTTTGGCTTTGGTTAGTTCTGAACCTGTGCCATTTCGGATAGTTTGGTGGTAGTTTTGGTTGTGGATGAGTGATTATCGATATCCGATATTTCAAACTGTCTCTAAAATATCACTTTTGTAATCGGCCTAGAACAATTCACAAAGTGTGTAGCTCAAGACTTTCTCTTTTGGAGACTGGTTTGCTATTTTACTGCAGGGAATATAATCACCAGCGACTCAATAATATCCATACCGGGACATTTACGAGTTTTCCATTCCAGTGGTAGGCAGATTAATGGATGGCACTATAATTTTCCGCTCAACTCCGTGCTTATTATAGAAAATTAAAGGCTGACGGAATCCCTCATTCGTCTTGAAGGGAACTGGCTATATTTCACTTGTGTTGGCAAAAAGTCAGCAAAGATTATGAGGTCGTCAGAAAGGCTGATTGGTCATAACTCCTTGAAAGGTACCTGAGATTTTTTCCTACATTTGGAATAATGGTAATCTTTACAATACTAACTTAATAAAACAGCTTATTTTATTTTATTTTATTTTATTTTATTTCACCTTAATTTATTTTATTTTAATTATTTTATTTTTATTTTATTTTATTTTATTTTATTTTATTTCATTTTATTTTATTATATTTTATTCTATTTTTATTTTATTTTATTTTATTTTATTCTATTATGTTTTATTTTATTTTTATTTTATTTTATTTTATTTTATTTTATTTCATTTTATTTTATTATATTTTATTTTATTTTATTTTGTGCTGGTTTATTTTATGCAAAATTCCTTGGTTCAGCGACTGTTGACCGCATAGAATGAACGCTATTTCCAGCTACTCCTTGACATGAGTGTTATTGGAGATATGAAACGAGCTCACTGAGCACTATGCATCATCTGCTGACTTGATCCTTAAGCGTGGGTAGTTCATTGAGCGCTTAGTGTTGTTTCTATATGTCCAGTATTATATACGACCTTTTTGTATAGTTGCTTGCTAGAAGCCTTGAAAAAAGTTTTATTTTCAAGACACCCACTCCTTTTTTGAATGCAGAAAATCTCATTATAAGCGCATCAGTAGTTGTTGGAGACAATAAATTCATTGGGTAGACCGCGGTTACTTTAAAAGTCGGTCCAGTTATCGATTTTATTGAGGAACGCGTATAGCTTATTTGATATCGATTTCTCGATTCATATATGTCGTTACGATGTACAGCTAATCGAACAAAACTAAATAAACTTTGTGAACTATGCCAGCATAATAATACTTATAAAAAACTGTAAATGTTTTCAGCTCAAGCCACTTCACGCTATAAAAGTGAGAGCTTCCATAAAACAAAAAATTCCAGGAGAAAGTGAACGATAAAAACATCAAATACTTATGTAAGAACAGTATGTAATTCGTAAGTGCGCAGTACACTTACGAAGAAGCAGTGTTCCTTTACCTCCTACTGCAAACACCCATAAACCACTGACTAGTGACCGCAATCATTCTGTCATTATGTTTAATTACTCTCTTCCTGACTAATTCGTCATAGTCAACGAGTGGCATTTGGAGAGGTTTCTTTTTATATGACTTAAGTTTCTATTTTTGTTTTCTTATTTTATCATTTGGTGGGGTGTGAGTGTGGGTTTTCCCCAACAATCCACAAATGCAGGGGAACTCAAACGATTTGCGTGTTTAACTGCCAACAAAGTACTTACCGTACCAACTAAAGTTGTTGATAGTTTGTTGTGAGTGTATGGATGAATATGCGTGGTTGTTTGTGTATGTGTGGGTATACAATTGTGTGGCTATAACACAGAGAGACAAGCTTAAAATGAAATGTCAACGAAAAATTCATTACAGTGCAACGCCCCGGTGAGGGTAATGCAATAAATAAAATATCATTGCATAGATTTGTTTGGTGTTCGGTGATGGCGTGTTGGAGAGTTTAGTCAAATGGGGGTGTGGTTTGTTAAAAATGGACATTCGTGACATGAAAGAAATGTGAATACATACAAGTGTAAGCAAAAAATAAAAAAGGAATGCTTAGGTGAGGTAGTAATTGTTAGGTTTATGCCCGGAAGCGAGTTTAATTATCAGAAACTTTTTAGAAGTTCATAAAGTTTGGATATTTCTTATAAACAATCTTACGTAATTTTAAGCTATATTTTTTGTGTTATGTTTTGCTATGTTAAATATTTTTGTGTTATGCTTTCTTATACAAAGTAGTGTTGCATAATTTAAAAGTATATGTTGTGTTATGACATGTTATGTTGTTATGTCATACTATGTTATTTTAGATGGAATGTTAAATGTCATGCTAAGTACAAATGCATTGTATCATTGTATATGTGGGGTTAAGTCATGTTATGCAGTTATGCCATATTATGTTACTTTTGTTATACCAAATGTTATGTTAAGTTATGTACAGCTGTATTCAATATATTAGTAGTGAATTAAAATATAGCGAATTAAATAACAGAAACCACATGAAAAGATATTTCAAAGTTTACACAAAGTTCAGGTAAGTTAAATAAACTTTAAAAAATGGCAAAATTTCTATAAAATTTTTGAGTACGCAGTTTTGAAGAACAATCAATTCTAGTATAACATTGTGCAAGTTAAAACTCGCTCAAAAACTTCGTCAAGGGTGTTGAGTGATTTCTTCCATAAAAAGCAGGAAGAAAAATTAATATTGTATGCAACACAATACCCAACATCCTTGAAAAAAAAAAGATCTAAAGGTTCAGGGGAAATTTTGAAGTACTTCCAATTTGCACATTATTGTGCTAAAATCGAATGAGCTATAAAACTGCGTGCTCAAAAATTTTCTAAAAATATGAAAATTTTTATGTAAATTTTTAAAAGTTTAATTAATTTTGCTGAACTTTGTGTAAACATTGAACTTTCGTTTTATGTGGTTTCTGTTATGGAATTTGCTACATGTTAAGTAAAACCAAGTAAGGAAAGGGCTGTCTTCGACTGTGCCGAAGACTTTATATCTTTCATGAATGCGCACCACGGTTTTGTATTTCATCCTTACTCACAATTAGCACAAACTCTGCAAAACTGTTAATTAAAAATACATAGCCCAAACTCCATTTATCGGAAAAATCGATTGTATCTGATCTAGGGGATTTTAACTACACACATTACATATATAATATGTACCAAACCTGCAAAATTCTGTTTTCCTAGCTGTTTAATTGCAAAATTTATAGCCCAAAACTCATTTATCGAAACTATCGATTATATGGGAGCTATATGTTATGTTCGTCCGATCTGGGTGATTTTCACTACACACATTACATATATAACATGTACTAAATCTGCAAAATTTTACGCTACTAGCTGTTTAAGTTTAATAGTTATAGGCCAAAACCGTTTATCGGAACAATCGATTTTATGGGAGTTGTATGGGAGCTTGTATTGCTCCGATCTTGTTGATTCCGACAAATGATTAATCTTATGCAAAATGGCGGATCCCTACCAAATTTCATAAAGATATCTCAGAAACTGAGGGACTAGTTTGCGTACAAACAGACATTCGGGCAGACGGGCATGGCTAAATTGACTCAGCTCATCGCCCTGATCATTTCGGTATACTTATTGGCGGGTATATCTCTTCTCCTTCTCGTACTTACAAACATCGGTCCAAAGTTTTAATACCCTTTCATGTTCATGAAAGGTATCTATATATTAATAGGCTAACATTTTTTCCATACAATGAATTGCCAGAGTATATCTTACCTAAACATACATAATTGCTATTTAAATGTATTTTGATATTTTTATATGGATCAGGAGCAGTGCATAGGCATATTTTCTTTAACAAGTAGTGCTTCATTTATTTGTAATCATTCACTAAAGTTTTCTGCATAAAGCCATGGCGCTAAACTACAGAATCTGACTGCGTTGTTCTACATACCGAAGTAGCGCAGGTGGTAAGCGTCTCAGGTAGAATGCATGTGTTCCCAGGTTCGAGTACAGGTTCTCTGGATAACTTTGTTTTTGTTTTTTTTAATAAATTGGATTTGTTTTCCAATATATAAAAACTTCTTATCTTGATCTCTTTTTTAATTTATCAGATTTTCAACTTTCGGTTTAAGACCTCTATTTTGAAGTGAGAAAACGAAATTGTTTCAAAAAATAGCCAGAAGAAATCTACTTTTTCCTCAATAATTTTCGGCTTAAGATAAACTTATATGCAGCCCATATGACATAATATTAGAATATTCATATATATCACAACCCAGTTCCATCGGAACGAGAAGCTCGATAGAAATCTCGAAATTTATCAGAGAAATAAACATAGTTTGCAGCTTCTTCAATATTACATTTACGAAGTGGTTAGAAATCGTGTAAATTTTCCTGAAGACATCAACTATTTTCTTCTTCAAATATTTTAGTTTGTCAAAGAGCAGACATATAACCCGAACCCTTACTAAATTTGACCAGTTAAGATCAACAAGAAATGTGTTTTAAATATCTCTAAGTTGTGGTTGAGGAAAAAAGCCAGAAAACCATCATTGTAATTTTCTCCCCCTAAATGGCCTTCAAAAAAGCTAGATGTAAAGGAAAAATTGAGAAAACTGCCTGTATATAAAAAAAAAAAAAACAATATGGAAGCCGTCATGCTAATATTGAGAAATTTGGGGAACTTCCAAATGAACGTTTCATTCATTTTCAAACGCCATATGGATATGTATGTATGCTCCTAATGGTAGAAATATTTTCTGAAGCAGACATAAGCGTATCGGGTGAGACGCGTGCGTTCCATGGTTCGAGCCCAGGTTCCGGACAGTAATTGTTTTTTTTTATAACATTGAATTTCTTACCTTGACTTGAATTTGTTAAGTTTTTAAGGCAATATTTTATTAACACCACTTTTTTGCAAAACAACCACAAGAAAATGCCTAAAAATTTACCATAACAAGATATATAAGATAAATACTTACATAGTTTTTTGAATTTCTTTTAAAGAATTTACTTTTTTCTGATTGATATAGGACTTAAAGTAAACTTATATGCACAGCCATAAGAAATAATAAGTTCAAGTCATATACATATTTATCACAAAATATTATTGAAATGCTATAAAAGTCAATATGAAATGTCTTTATACATGTCTAAATTGTGGTTAAGGAAAAAACCAGAAAGCCATATACTGAAGTTGTAATTTTCCCCCCCCTAAATGGGTTTCAAAAAAGCCAGATCTTAAGTAAAATTGCTAAATTGAGAGCACTGTCTGTATATCCAAAACAAAAAAAACCAATATGGAAACCGGCATCATGGTCATATTGAGAAATTTAAGGAACTTCAATATAAACGCTACATTTATTTTCAATCAAAATATGTATATGTGGACACTCCTAACGGTGAAATATTTCCATTCTCTCACTCATTGAGCATATTGAGTTAAAGTAGTGGCGTCGGTGCGTCCAACTCATATTTCATTTGCTCTCCAAAAGGTAGAAATATTTTCATTCTCTTACTCATTAAGTTGAAGTATACACCGGCGTCGGCGCGTCTGTTCAATTTGGTTTTGAGCGAGAGTTGCCCTCCCCTATACTGAACTGTACCAAAATCTTAAAAAAAAATACCAATTTGTTTTCAACATATCTCGTACGTTTTATTGCAAGCAATAGTTCAAATTAAAATTTTTAGGGAAAACACAACAAAAGCTTAATTTTTTTAATAGGACTCTATTATAAAAATGAGATTAAAAAACATTCAAAGTCACTGCTGTTCACATAATTCAAAATTAAAATTTTTTTTTTAAAATGCAATCAAACTTCTATTTTTTGTAAAATTCTATAATGAAAATGAGATTCAAAGGCCTACGTGGCCACAATTTTCGGTCGTTTTATTGCAAACAATAGTTCAAAATTAAAATTTTTACTCCATTATAAAAATGAAGTTCAAAAACACCCATAGTCGCCCCTTGTTCATGTAATTCAAAAAAAAATTTTTTTATGCTCAATTAAACTTCTACTTTTTTTTTGTACTTCCATAAGTAAAATGAGATTCAAAGGTATTCATGGCCTCTATTTTCGGTCGGGTATTTAGATGCATCCTAAAATCCTGAAAAACCTAAGTGTTTATAATTAAATGAAAATGTTTACTGTTCATAAAACTCCAATACTAAAACGGGATTCCAAACCAGCCATGACCGCTTTATAATTCAAAATTTCAGATCAAAAAGAAAGCAGCGTTAAAACAGGAAGGTGCGTCGTTGGGTCGGAATTGCTAAATTGAATTTGTAGTTTTCCGCCGGTAAATGGATTACAAAAATCACTGCCTGTATACTAATAATCAAAAAATTACAATATGGCAACCTTGTCCAAACGGTAGACATATCTTAACCCACTGAGCATATTGAGTTCAAGTAACCATTATATGTATTATAAGCCTAACTACGTTGTTGGTATATGTCCATCAAATCTAAGTTTTTTTATTGAAATAAAAAGGAGTGGTGGCTCTGATGGTGGACTTTCAAACATTCCTAAGGACTGGTTTTGCCATCTCCTATTAATGATTACCGGTCTTTAATGGACTGATTTTTTTCAGTTAGTTGTCAAATTACCCGCCGTTTAGAGTGAACCGACTTTTAAGAAAGCGGCCCTAAATTACTCAACTATATATAATTAATTTCAGTAAAAAAAATTGCTCAAATAAATCGGCCTCTAAGCAGTGCTGGAACAAATATGAACAGAGGATTTATTAACTTAAACTAATTTAAGGTGATCGAATTTCGATCACGGGATATACTAGTAATTATTAAAACACACAGCTTCTTTTTATTTCGTCGAACGATATCCAAGTTAATTTCACTACGATTATATTGAACACAACTGTATATATTTAATGATGGAGTGTTTACAAAAAGAAAACAAGTGATTATTCAAGTTAAATATATTGAAGCTAAATTATTGT
Source organism: Merzomyia westermanni (assembly GCA_949987695.1). Classification (NCBI taxonomy): domain Eukaryota; kingdom Metazoa; phylum Arthropoda; class Insecta; order Diptera; family Tephritidae; genus Merzomyia; species Merzomyia westermanni. The sequence goes on along the minus strand of OX465289.1, from coordinate 32,016,038 downwards.
TGTCTTTGTACTTTTTAAGATAAGACTAGTGTGAAATGAAGTAAAATAAAATAAACTAATTATAATAATTGATAGTACTAAAAGTGTTTTAGGATTTTCGTATTCTGCACTGCAATATCGTTATCCTAACCAACTAGTACTACTGGGTACAAGACAAGAGTATGAAAAAATTTGAATATATGTATACTTGTGTATGTCCGAATTACTACCTGCATTCTTACATAAATTCAAATATGTAAATTAAATGTTATTCACATATCTGTGATTTACAATTGTTCAACTGTCGCACGATATTTTAATTAAATTTATATTTGTACACCTTTCGTGCACGTTTTTTTTATTTTTTTCTGATTTTTAGTTTTTTTTAGCTCCACTTTTTCACTCAAATCATAAATGGCACTTAGCGAAATGGATTACCTTTTATTGTGCTTTAAAGATACGCCGAACATGTGTAGTTACCTACCAACATAAATACGAAAATATATTCATAAATTACTGTTAAACTTTCATAGTTATTAAATATTTGTAACGTGGCTGCCATTTCTGTAATTACTTCAATGAGTTGATTGTTGCATGTCAGTCACTGTTTTTGAATGTCTGTATGTATGTTTCATAAGTAAGCATGAGCGTTGACATGGAAAACGTGCAACGGAAGCTCGTGCTAATTTATGAAATATTTAACATACAAAATATACGTTTTCGTACATCTCACCCATTTAGGCATTCGTTCATATTTCCATTGTTAATTATTATTTTTGAAGTTGTTGTGGCGCATTCTCAACTAGTTGGTATGGTAATTGCTACAAATTCACTAAAATAAATTGTTGTTGCATGCAAACACTTCTCCGTCTTCAAGTTTTGTGTTTAATTTCCATGCAAGTTGAGGTAGGAAAATTTGGCTAATTGGTTTCGTTGAAGTCAACATAAATACGTTTTATATAGAAAGCATCTTCGAATAGCAAACATTTTTGAGTTTAGTTCTTAGTACTCGTTGTTATTTGTAACGTCAAAGAAACTCACCGAGAGTATATAGTAGGATCGGGGGCCCGCCTACCGCGAGCACGATTTGCTTACCCAGCCGTACTTTCAGGTCTACCCTGCAAAAAATTGTCTGACTAATCTCTAAAAAGAGCCATCCGCGATTAACCCCTTTAGTCTGCAGTTGGCTATAATTCAATATACATAAATAATTTTTTTTTGTGTAGCATACTCATCGGGGTGTCAGTGGATTTTAATTTTTGTGGCATACTTGTAGGAGGTAAAAGTACCCGTTTGGGTTGAAAGGAGATTAGTCCTTTCGTATAGGTTCGGCTATAAATAAGCATAATTGGTCTCTGCATAGGACATGCTCAAACAAATGTGAACAGCTCAATCCATGCAAAGTGTTCAGAACTAGCATTAGTCGCACCTTCCTTAGCGATTCATTCCGGATGCATCCTAGACTAATAGCATTTTTTGCAGGGTATTTTCCAAGACAAGTTTTGGATTTAGCAATGCCACATATAAGTCATTAAGGCTTAACGCTAGAGGCTCTGTTCGCCAGGTCTCCAGATACAGCAACACCGATCGCAGATAAGATCGTCAGAAGACATTCCGAAATAGGATTAAAGAAATGCAACACGAAGATTATCTAAGGTCCTAGAGGGCATGCTTAGATCTGAGCTAATTTCTTTCTTAAATCAAACAAATTAGCGGTAACAGTACATTGTGCTATCGCAACGACGCTTCGAGCTTATGCCCAGCACTGCAGGGACGGTGACTCTGGCAGCGGTGAGGGAAGTGGATCTTTCGGGAAAGTAAATCGTTAAACAAAAACGGTAAGCAGTGCACAGGTTGGTGCTGCTGCACATGTTCATTCAGGGTACGGCCGAAAAAGGAGCGCCCAGACTAAGGAAATCTAATCCTTGCAAGACAACTAGACATGGAAAAGGGACAAAACGGTGTCAAAACCGAACCGAAACGGACTACATCACGTTAATTATTGACTTCGGTGTGTAGAACCCTCGAGGGAGGAAAGGGGGCCGTTAATTTACTGGTAGAGAGATTAGAATCTACACGGATAGCTCAAAAATGAAAAGTAGAACGGGGGCTGAGCTGTAATGTGATAACTTGCAAGCAAAGAAATTATATCGGCTTCCTGACTCGTTCAGTGCCTTCCAAGCAAAAATCTATGCCATATAAAAGCCAATGTGACGATTCTAGTTAACAGCGTACTTACAAGTGTCATTGCAGGACATTGTGCTATCGCACCAATGCTTTGACGATTGCTTATACCAAAAAGTTCCTTATATAGAAGCTGTCAAGGTGAGGAGGTAGAAGAGTATATTCATCACTTTCTCTGTCTGATAGAATACAGCCAAGGCGTCTCAAAGGTGAGGGAAGTGGATCTTTCTCTTCTTTTGAGGTTGATATGCGAGAGTGAATGATTCAAAAAGAATTAGTAACTGGTTGAACGCTTGTTTTCTCATCCAGCAAGGAATGAAAGCATTCACAATGGACGAAAGTTTATCCTACTGAGAGTGTGGGATATGTCTTAACATTACCTCATCGCAGTGCTAACTAATTTTTAGGCTTTGTGGCAAAAATGGAAGGAGATCTCATTTTAGAGAGCAGAAACGTAATGGAAAAACGTCCGAAAATTTGACCCGTTGCACAGTGCAAGCTCCGGGCTCCTTGAAATTTATTTGACATAAAAAATTGCAAAAGAGCCATGCAGTGATTGGTGGTCACTGCTTTTTACACGTAATAAAGATATAATAAAAAAAGTTTAGAGACTACCTCTATATTAAATTCGTCTGCAGCGGCAGCAAAGTCAATTTTCAAATCTCCTAAATTAATTACAAATGGATTATTAAAAATTTTAGATCAAAACTCGTCGTTAAAGGACAAATATTCTACGGCCTTTTGGGGAAAGGCTCTCTTAGATGTAGTCTACCAAAAGACCTTTTGGAGAAGTGGCTTCTAGGCTATGATGACATCTGAGAAGGCTTAAGAAATGCGCTCATCGAGGCCGCTGAAGGGTCATTGGATAGTTATCAAAGCTGAGGAATTGAAGGGGAACAGCCTTTATTTCCTTCTCCTCACTAATGAGGCCAGCATTGTGTATTTGTGTATTATATTTTAGCCTTAGGTTCCAGGCAACAACTGACAAAGGTTCGCTTGCGCGGTGAAAAATAAGCTGGACTAGCTTGACCAAGTAGTTTTAGCAAAAAGGAGCATCCTCCCTGGTGGAACTTAGAACTTTTCAGATTCAGGAAATATTTTTGCAAATTATTCTACCTGAACCGTTTCACTGGAAATTGGCAGTCATTCACAAATAGCCTCAGATGTTATAAAAAGCAATTCGAGTTTCGATTTTTTATCGACTATCAAATCAACAAAAGAATCTTCGAGAATTGAAAAAATTCTCCCAAAAGAAAAATCATAAGTCGATATCACTCTAATATAATTAATATACTCTGTATATCATCATTACCAAAAAAATAAGTTAAAATAGGCAAAGCAATTAAAATTAATTTAGCAAAACACTTTCTATTTTTAATTGCATTCTTACGTAAATGAAGCAAAACAGTTTGTGGATATATTTTATCATGGCCTACACTGCGTATGAGCAACATTTATTACGCTTCAGATTTCCGTTAAGCATATAACCAAACCTTAAGCTAATATGAAAAGACTGCGTAATTGAAAACTAAAATTTCTTAGAACTGCAATAATTATTCATATGCACGAGAGCATCCACAAAACTTGCTAACTACCTGAAATAAGAGATGGGATCCAAGAATTTAACGCAATCCTAACACATTGCCAACCCACCAAGTGTACTCCGGTTTGTGTTTGTATGTATAAACTTTTGAATAATTATATGAAATACTCATTTGTTATGCTAAAATTTTGCAAAAGCAATATGCATATACGTACGAACACGTATGTAGCTGTGTGTGTTAATACTCACGTACAACCTCACTCTCTAATCCTCTAATCGAAGTCGCTTATTCAGTTTTCATTTGCATTGCAAACTCTCTAAAAGATGTTGCTCTAGTTTTCACTCACTTGCGTGCATACATTTTTGTTTCAGTAATTTGTGCATAAGTATTTGTTAGTGCATAAACTACAATGGATGCATTCTTTTTGTGTAGTATTAAGATACTTACGCATGCAAATAAAATGAAAATTTTCCTCTTACCAAAATTGCCAATATAAAGTTTCTCTTCGTTTTAGAAAACTTTCAGGTACATATGTGTGTATATTAGATTGAGCCGATTTCTGCAAAATAAATCTGTTTTTCCTTGCTTTTTTTGAGAGATTTTTATACATAGAGACATAAGGTGAAACAAAAACAATGCACTTCGATATATTCGAGGCTTCAGACAATAAAAGTTATACAGGAAAAAAGTGTAAAACGGTAATCACGAATAATGTAGGGAAAATAATTGTGTACAATTAATAGAAATTGCCTTACTTTGCACCTTTATATTTCCAATCTCCTTAATTCAACAATGTTATGATTAAAATTTCCATATCAAATCTCAAAGACTCCATGTCTTTTTTAAGAACAAATTTGCTGCTTCTTTCAATTCATTCTTTTAATTAATATAAAGGTAATATTTAAAACTTTTTTATTATACTTTTATTTGCTATTGTTGCAGTACTGAAACTGCCTACAAAATGGCAATTGCCATTGTGATAATTAATTTGGCCACTTTGTTATTCCTAAGTGAAGTGGCTATATTTATTAATTCACCGCGAAGTTACTCAAAAATCGATCACAATATTCCCCCGGGTTTTCAGAGATTTTCAAGTATATAGAGCACCGCGGAACGTAGCGAAATTTTATTTTCTGAAAGTTGTTGCGTCAATCTTTCCTGAACTACGAGTATATACCCAGTTGCAAGTCAATATCGCACTGGGAAGTTAGTTAAAAACCAATAGCAAGATTTTTTCATATATTTTAATGTCACCGGGTATGTCAAGTGGCAAGTTTCTAGGTCCGGAAATCACTAAAAATTCAAATGCAATTTGCCCCCCGTTTTCAGAGACTTTGAAGTATATGAATCAGTGCTCCATCTAGTGGAGTTTTGCTTTCTACAAGTTGTATTGTCATCGAGTTTTTAACTTTATGTCAAGTTTAAAGTCAAGAGGTCGCGGTAAGTTAAAAAGTCGATAGCAAGATTCCTAATCTCAAAGGAATTTTCTAAATAGCTAGATCCGTGCGCCACCTAGGGGAATCTTTTCGATGAAGGTTTGCAATATCGCCGACATCTGAAATAAAAATAAAGTTTGAAGTCTTTAGCTTACCGGGAGTTACTCAAAAATCGTTTGCCAGATTCCACCCGTTTTTCAAGAATTTCCAGCTATTTCCATCAACGCGACACCTAGCAGTATCTTGTGCTCAACAAATTGTTTTGTCCCCGTATCCTGAACAATACACTAAGTTCAAATACCTCGGTCACTGGAAAGTTAGTTAAAATTCTATCGGCAGACTCCCAATCTCAAAGGAATCATCGATCATCCTTACATTGTCACCGGGTTCTGAAATTTGAACAGAGTTTGAGATTTCTACCTCACCGGGAAGTTACTCAAAAATCGATCGAAAGATTCCCACCATTTTTCAGAGACTTTCAAGTATATCAATCGTTGCAGAATTTTGTTTTCTAAAAATTGTATTTTCATCGTGCCCAGAAATTTTTTCCAAGTGCCAAGTCCCTAGGTTGCCGGGAAGTTAGTCAAAATTCGATCACAAACTTCCCAATTTCAAAGCAATTTTCTGAATTGCTCGATCCGTTCGCCACCGGATTTCCGGATTTTTTGTTTTCATTTGCATTGCATTTTTTTTAAAAATACTTTTGCAGGATTCGTATGGAAATGAGCGGAAAAACCATAAAGTGACTTAATATAATGGTGGCAAAAAAGTATTCGTATCTCGTAACCTGACCCATATCTTTTTATGTGTTAAGACCCGCTGAGCCCAAATCTGCCATTACCTCAAAAAACCAAAACAAATCCCTGGCTGTTTTTTTTTTTGGGTTGGGGTCGAAACTCGCCTTGGTATTAAATTCTAAAAGCAACCCCAGATTCGAGTTATGTCAGCGGGGTATTGAAGTTTCGAACAAATTCCTCTCTTAATTTACTTAGCTTTTACCCTTGATGGAAATCCACATACCTACAAATAATTCCAAAAATGTCGTATCTCATAATTCGGCTGAAGAAATGCTTATATGAGTATGAGTTTCAGAAATTCCCTATCTCAATGAGATAGAGCGTTCTTCACTTAAATTCTTTAATGGGGCATTCTTTGTCGAAGGTTCTGAACTAAGGCATTCTTGACCCAGTCTTCCACTCTACCATCAATTTGAAAAGGCATTGATTATTGTTTACCCTTATGGAAAGTAAATGGAACGAACGGCTAAACGACACTTAAACTCTCTGTCAAACTATAAAAAGAGATTAGCCTCTATGTAAATACTAAGTGACATGCATAAAACTACAAACTCACTTGACGCCTGCCGTATTGAACTGTACAATGTTCTGGATAAATTCGTTTCCAATCGATGGGAAAGCACGCAACTGCGATAAAAGAAAGTCCAAAGCTTTCGGGAAGTTTGGTCCTTCGAAACGTGGATTTTCGGACATTGTAAATGTTAACAGCCTTCAACTCACTCGATTGCAATATTCCTGCTTCATTGTAGTCGAACTTGGAAGTCGGTGCTGCTATTCAGAACTTAAATCCCTCACTACTTTTAGCATTCAAGATGCTACTTCCCCAATAGTCACAAACGCCCCTGCTAAAATGTGTAATTTTTGGTATTCACGCTTTATTCCTAAAACATTGAAGTGCGTCCTTATATGCTCTGGATTGTCGAGCTCCCTCCAGGTATAGTGCAGATACATGACAAAATAACACTCAGTGTTGATATGCAAAAAACCCTGATCTTAAAAAATTTTCTGTTGTTCTATGAACACGCCAAAAAATATTTCACTTTCCTTGAGTTCACATAGAAAATATACATATCAAAGAATTTAAAGGAATAATTTAAAAATGGCACATTAGAAGAAAATTGCATTGTGACTTTACAGGGCAACAAAGCTGAGTTGTTAGAGTATTATTTGTTTATTTAATTCGGTCTAAAAAGTACACGCTTTTTTACAGACTAATTAATTAAAAATAGAAAATAATTCAAGTTTAAATTTATATAAACTATTATGAAAATTAAGAACGCTACTATATCGATCTGCTAATTGTATTGATCTGGATACTGGTTCATTCATTGCATGATTGGTTCTATGAGTTGCCTAAATAAATAACCTATTATGGCGCAGATCACGTGGGGGGACATAGTAAATGAATAAATTAGACAGTGAGGAGAAATTTATATTACCACTAATTACGTTATATTCCAACATGAGATAGATACAGGATATTCTTTCACATAAAGCCTGAAGGCCTAGTAATTTTCGCCTGTTGTCGTCTGATGGACGGCCATCGGGCCAATGACGCAAGTGTAGAACGATCTTGCTGAATATTTTCTGAACTCTTCCAATTTTATATGAACTTCCTTTCGTAGAATGGATTTCATATTACCGAGAAATATTCAAGGCGACTTCTTACCAGGGAGGAAAAGAGGGCCTTCGGCGTCATTGGATCCTTAAAGTCTGTAGAAGTACGTCTTATAAAGCCAATCATACCAAAATACTTCGAAACTACAAAATCAATGTGACTAGAGAAAGAGAGTCTGGAGTCGAAAATTACACCCAGATCTTTAATCTCATACGAACAGCTTAAAGATTCTGCATTTAGATTGTAATTGAAAAGAATGGTGGCTGCCTTAGTTCTAACAGCACTTTCGGTGCAAGCACTTGGGTTTGCATGCCTGTGTCCGAGAAGAAATCTGTTGAAAACTTGATGACTTCGAAACATGTCGCTGATGATTACTTTTCTCTTCGGAAGGATTTTTTTTTTCAGAAAATTTCATGTAGAGCTCAAATCTAAACTTTGATTAAAAGTGGCTCACCCTAATGTGCATATATTAAAGAAGGTATATATACACATATTCATAATAAGTCTTCTTAAATTTTTTATGAATTTTCTTTTGTATTAAAGAGAATGGTAAAGAAACAAAAGATGATCAATCCGAATGATTGTCCATTTAATAGAGTTTTCTTACCAAAATAAAAGTGGAGTAATATAATTTCTAAAGTGGTTCTTGTTGCATGAATTAATTATGAATACAATAATTTTATGCATACATTTTTATGCTTTTATAGTATACACAGCACAGACTCCTGGGATTGATATGGCTGTTTGTATCTGCGTCTCTTCGACACTTAAAATTTCAAATACTCTTCTAAGTCCTTACAGACAAAATTTAAAATGACCTCGTCGATGATTGATTTGGTATTTCCATATTTACCCTGCGAAAAGTTTTGACGATTCCGAATTTTGAACACATTATTTTTTTTAACCAGCATATCACGGGCAGTTTGGGGGTTTTCTTCAACAAATTGCTTAGTTTTAAGGCGAATAGGGACTTTGTGGAAAAAGTTTCCATCAAGATCGATTATTTTAATTATTTTCCAAGCCAGCATGTAGTTTTCTTGAGAATAAATGAATATATCTTGACATCATGGTCCTATAAAAGTTTTTGACACAAATGTTTTGCAGTGACACCGACGATATTTAAAATCTCCCACCTTTCCAGCAGCATGAAAAAGTCGTCTGAAGTGAGAAGTAGTATTAGTAGCTATTACCGCCGAAGCGTAGAAATATTAAGTATTTTGTTGTAACAACCTAGTTTTTAACAATTTTTTATATGATGCTAAATAGCACATATATATATATGCAATTATAATTTATCTGAGCCAAATTAATTCTGATCTTTAACGAAATGAAACCTTATATTTTCTGCATTGTCGCATCGGGCACTATTCCAAAACTATACAAGTGATTACATGAAGCTTCCTTGTAAATTTCAAAAGCGATTGTTTAAGGCTCAATTTTGGTCTATTTTAAAGAAACGCACACACTATATTTTCCTCATGAGATACAAGAGACTGAAATACATTACGGAAGGAGGGGTGACATGACCTAGAAGGTTCCACTGGTCATAAATCGCTACCACGACAGTCGGACAGTACCGCAAGGGAGTACCGGAGCGTACCGGATTCATATCCGGCCAAGGACTGTCAGTTCGACAGCACTCCCCAAAACCTTCGGGGAGTGTTTTTGTCGTTACAACAACAACAACAACAACTAAGGTCCAATATAGGAAACGACAAGGGACATGACTTGATAGTTTTTGTTTTTATACCAACATCTAACTATCTCTAAACTTAATTCATAATCTAACATTAATGGGCATAACTCCGGCATGGACATAAGTTTGTTGCCCTTTGAGAGTTAATGCACAAATCATCTCATAACAAACCATTAGTTCATAAATATATATTAAACTTTGAAATGGATGCAAATGAAAGAAAATGCAGGAAAATTAAATTATGCTTAAACGAGATAGAAATGCAAGGTATTCACCAATGCAAACTGACTAACTCAGCTTGCCGCTCATTAACAGCAACCATTTACTCAATTCTTAGCGGTTCTGCCTTTCGCCTTTTATACGCTTTAAATTGTTGTTTTCTTGTCGTCTTACTGTGTACTATCCTTACACCACTGTTGGATGCCGGAATATGGTAAAGATAACTTTTATGAAACCCTAACACCTCGGTTGGCCAAGCGATAATTGCAGATAATTATATTTCTAACGCTATCGCATGATAGGTGGGCTACAGAGCGGAAGAGAGCATAAGTAGGAGGTGACAGCGAAACAGCACTTCCTAGACACCAAGCCACGGCAAGCATAAATACGGACACAAATCATGCCATGACGTACCGTTAACTATTTATGCTGCGTATTTATACCGTTACTCATTGTTATTTATTATACCTGGTAGTGGTACGCACACAAGGTATATTAACTTTAGTCGCGTAACGGTGGTATGTAACGGTGTAAACGCATCGAGATAGATGTTGACTTATATATATCAAAATGTTCAGGACGAAAAGATAAAATGGATTAAGCCATGTCCGTCCGTCAGTCCGTCCGTCCGTCTGTAAACACGATAGCTTGAGTAAATTTAGAGATATCTTAATGAAATTTGGTATGCAGGTTCCTTGGCACTCATCTCCGAGCGCTATTTGAATGGGCGAAATCGGATGATAGCCACGCCCACTTTTTTTTTTAATAGAATATTTTGGAAACTACAAAAAAAGTGATTATTCACTACATAATACACATATAAGGATAAAATATGATAACGTTAAGGTAGAAAATAAAATTTTCTAGAAATTTTTGAAAATGAGTGCGGCATCGCCCACCTTTGATTAAGTCAAATTTAGAAATATTATTAATCATAAATCAAAACCCGTTTAAGATATCGAAACGAAATTCAGCACACATATTTATATTAATACAAGGAATGTTCCGGAAAAAATGGGCGACATCGGTTCAGCTCCACGCTCACTTTTATACGAACGATTTTAGAAAGGATCATAGATATATTTAATAGGCAATAACTTTGCGTACAAAAGCTTTATATCATTTCTATTTCACTTTGAAAGTGCCCGCGAACTAAGAAAGTCGAAAAATATAAATTTTTGAAAATAGGCGTGGCCCCACGCCTTTTATAGTGGATTATTTAACAAAACTTTTTATGTCATAACTCCGGAAAAAATTAATTAATCGAAACAATATTTGTACATACAAAGGTAAATGTTTGTTGTAAAAATAGGCGAAATCGGTAAACGTCCACGCCCAGTTTTTGAACATAGTTCTGAAAAATTTGTTTGTAAAATGTAAAACGCGATATCTTTATAACCATTCAGGCTATATCAATAAGATCTTGCACACATAATAAGCTTTTCAAGCAAAAATTCAACCGCAAACAAAATTTTGTGGATTTTGGGGAAGTACGCGTGGCCCCGCAAACTTTTCAGCATACAAATTCTGCTAATTTCAAAGGCGATTGCTTTGAGTTGGAACTAGTAAATCGGATAACACACAAATAAAATATTCGGGTAAGTTGTTAAACCCCACTGCAATAGGGAAGTTTTATACCTTTTTTGATTTTCATGCCTTTAATGAACATGAAATGTTTGTCAGTATGAGGCCCATCAATAAGTAAACTGAAATATTAAGGACCATGAGCTGAGTCGGTTTAGCAATTCCCGTCTCTCCGCCCGTCGGTCTGTCTGTCCATCTGCTATTTGAACGCAAATTTTTTAAACATAAAATGTGCATATATTGGTATGTTGAAAAAATGTGGTTTTTATATACAAATAAATTAATGGCGGCAGCCGTGGTGTGGCGATAGTGTTGCCGGCCTACCACACCGAAGGTCCAAGGTTCGTGTCCCTGTACAGGTAACATCAAAAGTGGTTTGAAAACGTTTTTCAAAACGGGGTCGCCCCTCGGCAGTGGTTTGGCAAACTCTCCGAGTGTCTTCTCAGCCAAAATTCATCTCTTTTGTAGATGCCGCTCGAAGTCGGTAAAAATCTGTAGGTCCCGCCAATTTGTAGGAAAAATTCTATTTGGAAGGGAAGCTCGGCGCAAAAATCTCTCAGGAGGTTTTTGATGATATACATGTTTTATATCGCGCAGTACATTTGTATTTTTTTAAAATTAATTTACCCCTCAAAACTCTCGACAGTCGTGTTTTTATTGAAAACAATCAGCTGGCTATATAATACGAATGTAAAAATATTAAAACATAATAGATCACTACTAGGTATATAATGTTCGATTCCACCCAAACTAAGACTTAATTGTTTTAAATTTTTTTTTTCTTTGATATTCTTTTTTATGTTGTTTTGCTACTCTGCCAGTTACTGCTGCTGGTGTTAGTAGTAGCAACTGTCGCAGTACGAAAATTTAATGGAAATTGCACTGCCCTAACTACACCTCACGCGTGCCAAACGACCGTATTAAAGTGCGGTATATTACCCGGTAGCGGAACAAACCGCCGGATGTGGATGTCCGTTGTAAAATATTTAGTAAAAATTATGAAGTTTAAATGAACCGCAGTTGGTTTAAAATTTTTCTCACCCCTCCGCACTTAGCTCATAGCTGGTTAATTGTTTTGGTAACAGATTTTTGATGTGTAAAACCAAAAAGATTTAATGTTGACCACATAAATCTAGCTTTCAGTCCTTTGTTTTCCTTGCCTTCTCTTTTTGACGTTATTAATGATATTCAAACAATATTTGGGACATACATTTCGCCAACAATTTGTCAAATGCTCAATTAATGTCAACTTTATTAGCAAAAACCATGTGAGGTCTACACCCGATTATTTGGTACCACATATGAGCTATGCGTGTGCATGCAGTAAGTGCTAACGCCCCTTAAACTGCGTGGGTCAGTCATATTAGGACTGTAATTCATCGTGGCGTTGACCAACTTGACATATTCATTGCGACAACATCTATAGTTGTACCTACAAACATGTACGTGCATGAACATGAACATTATTGAGAAATGAGCTATGGACACGCATTGCAATTAGAAGAATCTGTATGTTTATAAGATTTCAATTCAATTCGTTTATTTATTTCATCCTAGTACTTAAAATCAATACAATAAGTAAAATAATATTTTTATATATAAAACTTAAATTAAAGGAAAAATTAAAACTTTGACATGACAACAGACCCAAATAAAATAAAAAGTAAAGAATAAAAGTATTAAAAGTATTAAAAGAAAAAGAGAATAAAATGTAAAATGTATAAAAATTAAACGAAATTAACATGACAAAAATAAAATTATATAATAAACGAAATAATATAAAAAATCAAACTAACTTTCATTATAACTATCATTTCTCGTTTAAAATGTCTTGCATTGCTAACTAATCCAAGTCTTGTTGGTAGAGAGTTCCACAGACGAATAGAGTATACAAAGAAGTGGTGTTCCGATATGAGAGATCTGTATCTAGTGTGAGATAGTAATGGTGAACGAGTGGATCTGAGAAAATGAAGTTTGGCATGGAGATAAACAGAGTGTTTTGTATAATATATAGCATTGTTAGAATTTAATTTTCAACATAGTATTATCAAGATATGCAGATTGGGACACAATTTTTTTTTTAATTCGTTGATAATATTTTTTAGAATGGCAAACAAAGTGCCCAAAAAAGCTCACACCCTAATATTATTAGAGATCTAACATCCCAGATATAAATTTTTAGGGACTGATTTCAATAAAACTCAAACATGCGTTTTATTTTTTTGATTTCGAAAAACTCAAAAATCCAATTTTCATGCCAACCTGTGTACATAAACATATGTTTGTGTTTATAAATATATTTCATTTATCGAGCACATATGTTGACGAGATTATACCAAACAATATTTATGATCAATTCTTGAATTATAAAATATCGCTCAAGGAATAAGTTTTATTTTCATAAAAAAAATAAAGCTATCAGAAAAATAAAGCTCAAAAAATAAAGATTATCCTTAATCAAAAAAAAAACTTGAAGATAAATATTATTTTTGATTTTTATTAAAAAGAATATGAAAATAATGATATATAAAAAAAATCATAACAGTTACGGTCCCTGAAATAAATATTCCCAAATAAAAAAGTTTAGTGGAATTTACTAGTCTTCTTATTGGGAGCGAAGTTATTGAGTTGGAAACACTGATTTCAAAGCCTTTTCCTTTCTCCGTTTTACAGCATTAAATAATCACTTAGCTTTCGTGCTTGAATTTGCATTTTGCAGTAGCCATTGACATTGACATGTAGCTCCGCAGGGAAAGCAGAGTTTATTATCCTATTAAATTATACTCGTACTTACAACTTTCACTTTAAATGCCAGGGAAACTATAACAGCTACTAAAAAGTATCTGCAACTTTAAAGTTGCATTTAAGTAACAAGAGTTAGTCGTCGCAATTATTTGTAGCTTTCAAGTTTTTAAAACGGGAAGGTTGTCTTACTATATAGTAGCCCCAACTTTCTCATTATCGGCAATGCTACTTACAATCTACATACTTAAAAGTAACTGCGTTGCAGATGCCGTTCGAGAGTGGACAAAAACTGTTACTATTACTTTGGTGTTTGTTGTGTGTTGAACATCACAAATGGCTATTGTGGAATCCCAGTTTACGCAGGGCTATCGCTTTACTTAAAGAAATAGCAGAGAAGACCACAACGAATAGGTTGTTTGCTTGTTATCCCATTTCGTTAATTTTTGGCACGACTATGATACATAACAATGAGCACCAGCTTTAAATTGTTATTGAAATATCTGTAGGTTGGCGGGCACATGCCTAATTCCACAAACCCCCCCAATTTTTTCCCGTTCGAGTTATACTGGAAGTTATTGACGTAAGTTGGATAGTTCCAGAAATAGCGCGTCTTAAATTTTTGAAAAATATTTGCTCAGAACTATTTAAAAAAAAGTGTCCGGGGCACTCTGCTGATTTTGAACACATTCACTGTGAACATCCATTGTAATAAAATCTACTTTTTCGCTAGGTTTCTTTAGAACAAATCAATTTCTGTTCGAGTTATGACATTACAGGGGCCACACGCCTTTTTGAAAATGTATATTTTTCGATTTTTTTTCATATGCGATTACGGTTTAAGTGAAATAGAATCGATAAAATCAGTTTTCGAAAAGATGTTGCTTATTATATACATCTATAATCCTTTTAAGCAAAAGTGGGCCACCCTCAGCCATTTTTTTTTTGTATAAATATTCGATACATAGAAACTAGGCGTGGCTATCATCCGATTTTTCCCATTTAAAATACCGATGGGAAGTGAGTGCCAAGAACCCAGCATACCGAATTGCAAAAACATAAAATTTTGCTCAAGTAAATCAACTTTGATGCACGATTCGTTTATTCCCCACTCTAGCTCTTATTGTTGCTTACATCTCAAGCTAAAAATTTGAACTTCTTTAATTGTCATTTCTGTAAACGCATGTAAACATCCTGAAGACATTTTAATTGCGCATCCAACTGTGCGTTGTTTAGTTGGTCGCTCGCCAATTTCGAACTGCTTTATTAAGGCCTGTGCCATACTGCGTGGCTGCGGCATCATTAGTGTGTTGTTTTTGGCCAAAAAGTCGCGCACAAGCAACGATGCGTGAGCAGGGGCGTTATCGTGGTGTAAAAACCAATTTTTGTTCTTCCACAAATCCGGGCGTTTCTGGCGGATTGCTTCGCGCAAATTGCGCATAACTTGCAGGTAATATTCCTTATTGACCGGTTTTCCCTGTGGCAAGAACTCATGATGCACCACGCCCCAGCAATCGAAGAAAACTGTCAGCAAAACTTTCACATTCGACCGAACCTGGCGCGCTTTTTTCGGTCTTGGTTCGTGCGGCAGCTTCCATTGAGATGATTGAGCTTTGGTTTCCACGTCATAACCATAAACCCACGATTCGTCACCAGTTATGACCCTCTGGAGCAAATTTGGGTCGTCGCGGACAGAGTTTAACATCTCATTAGCAATGTTCATGCGATGCTGTTTTTGGTCACAATTGAGCAATTTTGGTACGAATTTCGCGTAAAAATCGACGACGATCCAAAACACGTGCAAGCAAAGCAGCTGTCAACAATTAACTGAACATTCAAAATGGCCGAGCTTGTCGGCATAAGTGAGAGACATGAGTACCAACATAACGCCACAAAAAATTCGAAATTCGAATATACGTTACCAGCGAAAATTCAAAATTCGCGATACTTTTTGAACACACCTCGTATTTTAAGATCAGCATTGGCCAAGCTGTGAGTGTTTTCCGTATTCACGTGTGTTGCTGCTGGTCAATGGCATTGGAATGCTGCCATGCTGACAAACTCTCTGGTATCACAATGAACATGTTAATGATTCGAATATTCTATGTACGTACATGATAACTTAATGTAAATATGAATGAGTTTATTCACTTGTTGTGGCCCACACTGACAACGCAGGTAATTCTTGATTGTATAGAAAGCTATACAATTTCATAGAGCTGTTGGCTTCAGACCATCGGGCTTAGCAGACAGTTTCAGCTGTTTTATCAGTATACTCTGACCTATTTATACACTAATTCGTTAGATGTAAACAAATATATTTAGACAAAGACAGAAACAAATATTGAAAACCGCCACACACACAAAACGTGCAATTGATTGGATGGCATGATTGTTTAAGACAAAGGCTCATATCAAAACACTTACAAAAGCAAGTATAGGAAGCAGAAACCTTTCAAAGCATTCTGCATTGCCTTTGTAAATTCAAGACAGTGGTTTTTGTTTCGATTTCGGTATTGCGGACATGGTTAATCCAGGACACACAGCCTTACATTTTATTTTAATTAATTAATTTTAAATAAAAAATTGTAAGGGAGTTTAAATTCGGGTGAAACCGTACATTATATAGCTAGTAGTGATCTATTAGAAATTAATAAAGAATCAATAAAAATACTTCTGTTATGATCCTGCAGTCAACTGCCAAACTGGTTAGAAAACATTCTAGATAATTAACTAGAATTTCGTGGTCTTATTCAGTTTGGGCGACTGAAAGGTTTCCGCTATTGTAAGCAGCAAAAACCCTCTTAAATTGTCGATACCTGTATATGCGAGCAAAGTAGAAAACAAGTCAGTATTCGGGCAGCAATCGTTCCGTTAACAACGCCGTCCTATATTTTAATTTTCTCTTCAACTAATATATCGAGTATTTAGATATTCATTTATTAAATTAAATATAAAACTTTCTTGCAAATAATATTTCTTATAGTAAAATCATAAAATCATAATCCTTTTGAGAATTTCGTGCTTCAAATAGTGTAGCCGTACCTGCATGTCAACAAAATCACCCTTATTTTTTGAGACACTGCTACTTCATAACGGCGTACCAGCAACGCAAGAACGAGTAAGCAGTGCTTAAATGAAACCACGAAAAGAAGTGAAAACTAAACGATCACTTGTCAAGACAATTGAGTAAGTAAGTAACATTTCTTTTTGGAATAATCAAAGTAACCTTTTTCTGATGATAAAGTTTTGAACAAATTCATAAAAAAATATTGAATTGTTTTTATAGAGACACGTACAATAACAAGGTCGTTAAAATAAGCACTTTTAAAGAAATTTAATTATTAAGAGCTAGCGGATTATGATACATAGAAATCCATTAGATTCTATCTGAGATTAATGTTTAAATTTTCCATAAAATGTTTCAAGAAAATTTTAAGATTTCTGCCTGTGAAATTAATTATGAAATTCATTGAAAAGAGGAATATTTAAAAAAAAAAAATTACTTTTTATAAATGTTTTCCTAGGGTAAAATTGCTATGAATAGCGACTATTCTTTTATAGAAATTTGTTTCAATTGTTCAATATAGTGAAGTAATATTTATTTGGATAGACACATATTTTATAAATGATGACTGAATTTTCATTAAAGTGGTTTGTAATGTAATTTTGCAATTTTCGTGTGAACTATGCTCCTATGAAGTGGTACAGTAACTGGTATGATACTGATGCATAGGCTAACTGGTTTGATACCGGTGTATGTACTTACTAGTATGTAAACTTGTATGATCTTGATGTATATAATGACTAGTATGACAATTGGTATGATGTTGATGCAGAAGCGGACAATTGCCATCTCGTAGGGCATCGCCGTGTTAAAAATACCAGTTGCTAATTTGGAAAAATTACAGAACTAGAACTAGGTGAGCTGGTTTTGTATTTGACTAGTATAAAACTAGTAGAATTGACTGCAGGGGAGTTTTGAAGGAAAATTAATTTATTTGTAGCTATTTCCCTACCAATCAGCTACCACATTTTTTCAAAATACCAATACATACACATTTTACGTTTGAAAAATTTGCGTTAAAATAGACAGGCAGACGGACGGAGAGCAGGAGATGGCTAAATAGACTCAGCTCATCGTCCTTATTATCTCAGTTTACTTATTGATGGGCCCATCTATTTTTCTTCTCACACTTACAAACATTCCATGTTCATTAAAGGTATGCAAATCAAAAAGATATATAACTTCCCTGTTGTAGGGGGGTATAAACTACTTGCACGGATATTTTGCTTGTTCGTTGTCCAATTTCTTTCCCAGGAGTATACTACATGCCATGGAGAAGCAGCTGACGAATTTTGATTGAAACATCTAGTTAAAGTTACAAGCAATCGCCTTTGAAAATAGCAAAACTTTTATGCTGAAAAGTGGGCGGCGTCACGCCTACTTCCCCAAAATCCACAAAATGTTTTTGGGGTCTCAAGATCTTATCGGGTTTTAAATTTCATAATTTTTCAGGACTATGTTGAAAACCTGGGCGCCCATTTTTACAATAAACAGTTATATCTTTATATTTAACATATTTGCTTTATATTTAACATATTTTCTTTGCCGGAGTTATGGCACATAAAGTTTTATGGAATAATCCACTACAATCCACGTAAATATATATTTTTCGAATTTCTTCGTTCACTGCGAAAGTGAAATAAAAATGATCTTAAGCTATTCTAGACAAAGTTATTGCCTATCATATATATTATTTCTGTAAGGTCTTTTTTGTTATTTCCTAATTTTCTGCTCTCATTTGGAACCAATATTAATAAATAAGGTATCGTTTTAAAGGTGGGGTTAGCTCTACATGCGAAACCATGTTTTAACTAGCGGAGTGCTTTTGTTTAAGCGTATTTTATAAAAATGAATTCTTTAAAATAAACGATTGTGAATGCACAAAAAAATCAATTTGACATTCACATGCCTCGCGACATCTACATTTTAATGCTAAGACTGAACAGTGCGCCATCTACACTTGAACATTGCTAAAATAAGTGAATAAGACTGCGTTCACATTGGGTCATAAACTCGAGTTAAAGGGAAATTTTTTGAGTTAATTTATATTGCTGTTGTCAATCAACTCAAGTTTATGGCTCAATGTGAATGTAATATAAGTGGTGGAATTTCAAATAGCTGTTTGCGCATATTTGTATAATTTTTTAGGGTTTCACAACCAGTGTAACTGAAAATCTTTTTTTATAATTTGAGAAAAAGGTTTGGAAAATCCTGGACCTGGACTAATAAAAGGTTTCAAACCATTTTTGTTTTTTTTTTGCGCAAGGAGCGCACGGGTCCAGCTAGTTAAATATATATCTATGAACTATTAAAATTTTTCATATAAAAGTGAGCGTAGACCTTTACCGATTTCGCCCAGTTTTTCTAAGAATATTCCATGTATATATGAAAATCTGTCTGCTGAGTTTCGTTTCGATATCTTGAAAGGTTTTATAATTATAATATTTCTTCATTTGACTTAATCAAAAGAGGGCGGTACCACACCCAGTTTGAGAAATTTCTGCAAAAATTTTTCTTCTGCTCTACTGTTAATGTACACACCAAATTTTATCCCTACTCGTATATGTGTTCTGAACAATCACTTCTTTTGTATTTTCGAAAATATTCTATTCATAAAAAGTGGACAAGGCTATCATCCGATTTCGCCCATTTTAAATAGCGCTCGGGGATAAGTGCTAAGGAACCTGCATATCGAATTTCATTAAGATATCTCAAAATTTACTCAAGTTATCGTGCTAACAGACGGACGTACGGACGGACATGGCTTAATCAATTTCTTTTTTCTTCCTTAACATTTTGAAATATATAAGTCAATATCTATCTCGATCCGTTTATACCGTTACATACCACCGTTAGACGAATGAAAGCGTAGCTCTTCTGGGTATTAAAAGTAAGTTGGGCGCTGTTTTCAGATAAGAAGAAGGTTTTATACTTTACATGAATATGGATCCCGATTTTTCCTTGATGATACCTATTCTTCTTCGTCCTTACCCATTTGATTGATAGAGTCATATTCCAAAGCTCGTTTATAGGTACAATATGGGAGATATTTGACCTCTTAAGATCTGAACATAAACCAAATGCGGCTTAAATTTTTTTTTTCTACCACGACAAGCATAAAAAACACTTATTTACAAAAAAACTACCAACGTAATATTTCTCTTGGCGGCACCTAGTATTTAATATAGACTTAACCTAGTTAACTATAGAAAGTATTTGTAGTACCAGAAATTGCCACAAGATGCATTTTCAAACGAATACATCTGTTATGGACATAAACGATACCATATTCAAGGAGGTAGTTGAAGAAGTAGACGTGGTGCGCTCCAAACAGACTTAAACTTTTACCTGCCTTTATGTTGAAATATAACTAGCTCCCTAGTTGGTTGCGATAAAAAATTTGACCCGCGGGAAGGCATATTAACGAAGCTAAAAAACATTTTGATTATGGCAAGTATTTTGAAATATCCTTTTATTGGAAAGAACTCAGTACTTCCCAACTTTGAAAGAGTTTCCTTGAAACTACTTTTTACGAAATATTTTAGGAATCCTCTTTACATTGATTACAGAAAATTATATTACTAGAAGATTCGTTGATAGGAAAAGATTACTTTAAATGCTGCAATCATGTCAGTCAGATAGTTGAGAAGGAGAGTCGCCGGCCCTCGCTGGCTTAACCGCTAACTACCCTAATGGCCGGCAATCGTCGGTAGTATTTAATAACGCAAGGTATGAACGTACAAACCTAGAAGGTTCCAAAGGGTGGTGTGGTAACCTGCATCTTGTTTAATTTTTACATATCTATGCTTCCTATTATGGCCATGGGCCAAAGACCCCCCATCGAATCTTCAATATTCTTTACCGAGCGAATTTTGTCTTTATCTCCCACTCACTCTCGACGATGACGCTATTTACGACGTGGAACTCACAGATGTGTCAAGCATGAAATGTCGATGACGTTATACCAACAACTGTCAAACCCCTTAAATACTTGGCTATGATGTTTCACAACAGCCTTGCCTTCCCTAATCATGCCATCTCAATAGTTACAAACAACAACAAGATCCTTTAGTTAAACGCCGTCAGCACTTGAGCTAGAGACACGTAGAGATAGAGACTTTTGTTGGGCGCAGATCTACCATCCGAATACATAAAAAAAAAATGCTGTAAGCCCATGATAAGATTTGACTCCACATTACTTATCCGCTTGATCTTATGCCTTCAGGTCTCGGCTAGCCATCCCCACTATTAGTTAACCGCCTTCCCACAGAGACTGTATTTACTTTGACTCAACTTCGATCAAGCTATTGTAACAGATTAAACTCTTACTTATGCAGACTGGATGCCAAGAGGTTGATGCACTATTTAAAACGAAACTAAAAAATAACAGTTCATGAGATATTGGATGCCGATCCTTCCCTCGATTAGTTAAGGCTTCGAAGAAACAAGCAGGTAGTGTCCTAGACAGCTTTTAATATTTGCCTACAGGACTTAGGCATTTTGTAAAGTAGGTGTTTTGGAAAATAGTCAAATAAATTGCTGTTACCACTTTAGACATCTTCAGTCTATGGAAAGTCTGCACAAAACCGACAGCTCAGTCTGTCTTAACCTAATTTGTATTGTTGCTACACGGAGAATTATTGAATAATTACATGCCAATCTCGGCATTGGATGATGTGGCATCACAGCGGACCTTAAACTCATTCAAGTAAGTTGTTCGCCCCAGCGCGCATAGCTGCAACCCAAACTAACCTAAAAATTGCTACAATCCCAATTATCAGTTATCACTTTATAGAAAGTAACACATACAGAACATTTGGAGTAGCAGAGGAGATTTTTTGTACAAATTTTCTTATTGAGTTTCTATTGCATATGCCTTCCTTTTCTATATGTCCGTATTTATGTGTGCATATGTTAGATATGCCTTCATTACTTATCTCATCTCAGCAACGTTACTGTGAAGCTGTCATAAAATACACAATGGTGCTCATAAATTCGCTTATGATGTCAAGTTTGCACATTTTCAATCATCAGATCAAGAGCATAAGAGCTTTTTCTTACTACCATAAAAGTCAGCAACAAATCAAAATGAGATGAATTCCCTACATATGATTTGAGATTATGAAGATTATGACTCAGATGTCAAAAGCCAAATGATGATTCAGCAGCCTCCGGCAATTGTATATACCGATATATTACTAATACCGTTATAAGTACTGTGATGACAAGTAAGTGTCACTACATATGTTCTTCTATGTTCTGGTAACAACAAAAATAACATATTTATTAATTTACCAATTCTTTACATGCAAAAAGTTTAGATGCCTACGGCGCGTCGTTGCAATGTCCAGTTTATTTGTGATACGTGACTCATACGACATGGTGTCCCATTTAACAATGCAGAGGCAATATATAGATTAGGGTGGTGCATGAATGTAAAGGGCAAATGTTTATATCAAGCCTTAGAAGCTGCAAGCGCTACGTCGATGCTAATATAGCCTGCAAAATCACATATGCGTTTTGGTGGATGGACCCTTAGAAATGTCGTACAGGTTTCGATGTTCTTAAAGACTCAAAAAATATAAATTTTGTTTGCTATTGAAAACGGTTAAGGAGTGTCGAACAGGACTCAAAATTTATAGAATTATATTTTTAAGTTTTCATGAAGTATTTCGAATTTTTAGCTTAATTTAAACGCAACCTCTTTGAACTTAGTCCTACGAATTGAGCCTTCAAAGAATCGTTAATATGATTTTTAAGTAAGACCCTAATATAGCGGCTTACTTCCCAAACAAATAAAACTTCGCAATATTCACCATTTCTACAGCCGGGGAGTCCATAAATCTTTGGATAATTTGAACAGCTCGGTGGTTTCTTATTTGTGAGCTTTGATATTGCCTTTCTCACTTCATCAAAGCAGATTCGTGGTACGACTCATAATTTCTCTAGCAATTTAACAAAGGAGAAGCGATCGGAACACTAAAGTGTCCTTAGGAGCAGTTTACATAGGTCTATCGAAGATTGCTTCGTAGGTCAGTTCTGAAAATATAGCACTGCCGGGATGTGGCCGTAGGTTTGCTGGCCTACCACACCGTAGGTTCAAGGTTCTAGTAAAAAAAGAGTTAGCATCAAAAGTGGCTTGAAACATTTCCTCAAAACAGGGTCACCTCTCGACAGTAGTTTGTCAAACTCTCCGAGAGTATTACTGCCATGAAAAGCCTGTTAGAAAAAATCACTGTAGGTTGAAGATGTTTCATCATGGAGAGTGAATATGCCGACTGAAGAAAGAAATACTCCGCTGTTGAACACTTTGGGATCAAAGTCTTCAAATACGATTTTCAACGCACACTCCTGCCTCCGCTTTGCTGGTATGGGTCTTTTAATCAACCTCGTATTATTGCCTTATAATATCTTTGTTTAATTTTTGCTTTTCCGAATACTCTAGTAGACGTCGCACGGCTCTATTAGTTTCATGCCTTGCGCCGTTCAGCTTTTTCCTTATTAGTATATCAATGAACTGAAGCTTCCCTTAAACGGACACTCCTCGTTTATGACTTTGCTTAGTAACCAGGCCATGCCTTCATCAGAAAAAAATCTATTTTGGTTTCTTTATTCATTCATTGGAGTTTGTTTATACTCGGGTATTCACAAGTCCATCGCACATCTCGGCAAAGGCACTGAGAATCACGTTGTTGTTGTTGTTGTGGTAACGATAATCACGTACATTTGTATAGCTAGCCGCTTCAAGATAGACCCCGGCTTGCATCCTCACCTCCTAGCGAAAATACTTCGAGAATTTTAGTGAGTGCTTAAACCGAGCAAGCCACAACTTCCACCAAGGTTCCCTCACTTCTACCCTGACCTTAGGTATGATAGAGTTTGATTACTGCAATTTGTATCTTACCGCCGTTAGGTGCGGACCTGGTTCCTTTTCTCAGTGATTCACCGACATTAAAAAATTTGTATTGTTGGCAGTCTTGTTGAAATCAAATTTTGTTCCCAAAATCAGTTCCAATAGTGTTAAGGAGATCCTTTTTGACTTTGAATTATCCCTCCACGAATTGATCACTCTCACAATAACTCGGTCACGCACCTTAATGCGCATGATGTATGTTTAGTGTTAGACATTTTATGATACTCAATAAAACCAGCAATTTAGTTGTCGCTCAAGTGTCGCACTCAAGTGCATTCAAATCACACTTTACGGGTTTTGTTACAGAGTAATTTGCCTTTAAATATTTCTCCTTCAAAGACGTTCATAGTGGGCATGCCACTTTATGCTTTTGTTGTACCTAAACACTGCAGCAGCTAAGACAGTTGGTATGATGGCCATAGTCCAGCTAGTCGGTCATTAAAAGCTAGCACATGAGTCAGTAATACTCGTTTCAGCTTAGGCATAAAAGCAAACGGGGGTAACCAGAAGAAGGGCAAGCATCTGGGTGTTAGTGGCTTACTTTTTAACAGCTGCTTATTAGTCAACGAAGTCCTGTTCATACTTTTTGACGTAGAATGCGACACGTGAAAAACACTAAAACGCAGCTATGATCTCATATTTGCGAAGGTGAAAGATAATGCAAATCCATTTCCAGAAATCCTTTTGACGACCGTCTTCCGAATAGCCCCCTCAATATATCTTTTAACTGTCTCTACACTCTAGTATACGATACACCAGCAACTACAAACAAACTCGTATCCGGAATGCCACGATTTGAAAGAAGTGGTAGACAAGAAAGGAGTGTCTGACCCCGAAAGCCGCATATTCTGCCTCCACGATGTAACATCTCACAAAGAAAAAATGCTGGTTGACTTAACAACCTCCAGCATAAAGTATACACCCGGTTGCATCGCAAAAGGAAGTGACGAGCAACTCAATGGCTGATCTGCGGATATGCCGCCTTATACCTCTTACTATTAATCCCTTCTTTCCTTCAGCTTAGGTGTCACTGTTAACTCTAACCATTCATTTGGTTAGCAGATAAATAAGTTGAAAGCGTGTTGGTGCGACGTTGTCAAATAAATCGGCCTAGTAACAGAAGGTGTTGGAACGAATATGATAATGTAGAGAGCTTTACTCGTTGGTAACACTCCGGACCGTATTTTTAAAACAAAAAAACCAATCAAAATTATAGTTGATACGTTGCTTCCGCGTCCTGGATGTGTGAACTCTTCGAGGCACCAATACCAACTGGGAACTAGTGAAGGTTGTTGAACTCCTGGCTCACGCAACTTCTTCCTTATATTGATGAGTTATTCTCCAAAATCAAGTAATCTCCCGGTGTTAACCGGTCTTTGACTTCGTGGAAGGTGGCAGTGTCACCGGAAAAATCTTCGCCCAACCTACACATGAACACCGACCAAAAAAAACTTGGCTAAGGAGACTGATGGTAAATACAAAACCTGCAAAAGGCTGTTAGTATATTACAGGTAAACCTAGCAGAATCACTTTGCCTGCAGTTGCGAGCCTACCAGAAAAACTCACTTAGGATCTCTACTGGTGACGTCTGAAGACCACTTAATAATCGAAGCTAAAATGCTCGAAGTTCAAGAGAATAATGAAATGTTCAACACAATGTTTCTAGTAAATTAATGTGAAACCCAAAAGCCTTTCAACAATTGCTTGAAGCCGAGAAACCTAAATACCTAAAAGGCCAATAATGTAAACTGAAGAGTCGTGCATGAAGCTTGTTAGTTTCAAAGGCGCAATTTTAACTCCGAATACTAAAAGAATTTTGGTAGCATGCAAGTGTCAGCACACTTATTTCCTCGAAAAATATACCCAACTGTAACTCTGTAAATCAAATCCGGGTTAGTCAAATGTGTAGTCTAAAAAAGTTTAAATTTTAGGCTCAAAATTTTATCCGTTCAACAGGAATGGGTGTTTTGACTGAACTTGAGTGTCGACTGACTAAAAATTACAAATAAATTTTTATTCATTACTCCGAAGTTTCGAAATGATCCCAAAAACCAACCCCGAAACTATCCCGAAAAGGTCCCGGAGTAATCCCGAAATGGTCTTGAAGAAATCGCGAAATGACCGAAAAAAGATCCCTACCGAATATGCAATGACCCTATATCTAATGAGTGAAATCAACTAAGTGAATTTTAGTTTATCCCGACATAACACGCAGAGTCTTCAGAAATACACACTAAAGCTATACACACATATGGCTATAATTTTGGGGAATCCCGAAGTAATTATTTTTTTTTCAATAATATAACTAAACGAGGTTTCAATTTAATAAAAATAATAGAAGCCGCAGAGGAATCCATCTATTACAAGAGCATGCAACTGCTGGCGTTTGCCGATGATATTGAAATTATTGGCTCAAATAACAGCTCCGTAAGTTCTTCCTACCCCGAATTGGAGAAAGAAGTGAAAACAGTTGGTTTGGAGGTAAACGGGGGCAAAACGAAGTACGTGTTGTCGTCAAGGAAAGATTCAGGTCATTCGAGGATTGGTAACCACGCTAGTGTTAACAGCCATAATTTTGAAATAAAACTCCGTTTAACTGTGAATCAGCATTAACACCTACAATAATGTCAGCTTAGAAATTTAACTAAGGGTTACCCATGGGCTGAGTAAGCAATTAAGAAGTAAAACCTTGTTTCGACGAAAAGAAATGGCTCTCTACACCCCGCTCATAATACCTTTTCTACAATATGGAGCAGAATCATGAATGATGACAGCCGATGATGAGATGGAGAGCGATCTGCGATCTCATGATATTTCTAATTGGCGTCAGCTGGCAAAGAATAGAATCGTGTGATGTTGTAAAGTCAAAGTCGTTTCGACGGTTAAACAAACAGCCGGCATAAATATTTAAACATGATATGCATACGTATACGTACAGAAGCACCAATTCTGCGCTGATGAAACAGCATTGATTTTGCAGGTAAATGGATTATATTTGTGCCAACAATTAGTTATTGGCATTCATTAAAAAATATGGCATAAAACATGTCCAAAAAATAAACTCCATTATGGAAAATTTCCTTATTCATTTTATACATTTTATTTCTATTTCAAAAATTATATTAATGTTTTTCAAGAATACAAAGAAAAATCTAAGCTTAATCAACTATGTACGTGAGGTTCAACTCAGTAAGGTGTATAGTTTTCAAATAAAATAACTTTTCACTGATCCAGCATGCCCTTTTCATGCATACAAAGAACTCATTCAGCATGCATACTTTCTTTGTGAGTATACATGTTTTCAATTTAAAAGTTGCGCACTGTACATACATTTTCATTCATACAGCATGCAAGCTTCGAGCATGCGTGCAACTGATTTCAACTGGGAATTGTAATTTTATTCGTTTTGAAAATTTTTTAAGTCCAATTTCACTATTCGCTAAATTTGATGTTTTAAATTATTTTTTATTTAAAGAGGTTTAGTTACCAGTGTATAGTGTAAAGATCAAAATTGAGGTATGGATTAATTGTAATACTGAAGCCAAAACCTCTGTGACAACAAAAAATTAAAAAAAACCCTTGTTGCAGACCTTAACAAGCGTAAATAGACCGCATACTTAAAATCTTCAATACACCTACAAAATTTGGAGGAAGGGGCCAAGGACCCCTTTTTTATAGATAAAGCATATTTTGGCTGATAACTTTTTTGGCACTTTAGGCAGTATACTTATTGTAAAAATGCTTTGATAAGTGTCAGAGAATCTTTAAAAATAATAACTTGAAAAATGTTTTTTTTTTTGTGTTGTTGTTGTTGTTGTAGCGATAGTTAGCCTGCCTAATTATCACATCCCTTCCTAACATTGTCATGAGGCTCTTCGAACGGTGGTTCCAGAAACCTCGCGGCTTCAACAAGGTTGGACCATAGTGATATTGTTGTTTTTTTTCTCCTTTAGTATAGCTTTTCTGGTGCAACTGGTTAACAGTTTATATGTAAAATATTATCTAACTGATCTCCTCGTGATTCTGTTTTCAAAGACATATAACTTTTTTATATCCACGTAGGTGTTCTATAAGGTTAGGCCATATATGCCTCAACCTATGAAAAAGAGGTCTTTGGTCGTCTTTGTATGTCTGAAACCTGTGTGAACTTCGAAAAAAGTACTTTCGAAATTTTTTTGTGACGCAGTGTCAGCTGCAGAAAGTTATACGTATCGGTGTGACTCGATTTTTATTTGATCAAGGGCAAATATTTCAACTCCCGTTGGCAACTCAAAATGCCAATAGAAGTAATTGAGTTAAGTTATACCACACCAAAGCCTAAGTTAAAGTTTAGCGGCCACATTTCGTAGGCATACCGCAGCCCAAGCCAAAAGCGTTGAACGATAAATTTGTTGGACACAGCTAAATCTTCTTTAGTCACCGCTTATGCGTAGATAAATTTTATGGCTATGCTGATTATGTTGTGCTAAATCATAATGGAAATGTGCAAAATCCCCAAGGCTGGACAAACAATAAAGCAACTGCGTAAATAAAAAAAATGTTTTGAATATGCCCACGCAGCAATTGGAATTATTTAAAATGACCCATTAAAATTATGTAGATAATAAAAAGCTGTGGAAACGTAGAAATGACATAAATTGGTGTTGATCGGCTTTATAAGGCTTTTGCTGTAACTAAAATGTAATTAGAACTCGTCCAAATATTTTTTTAAATTTTATTGCGGGTTGTAAAGAGTTCGCCTCATTTTTATAGCTTTTTGACAAGAAAGTGTAATGGCGTTTGTTTTAAGTAGAATGTGGCATTCATCGGCTGAATGCCGACTGTGTACTCTGGACAGGGGGTGGAAACCATAATCTAAGCTGGGTTGGGACAGCTTTGATATTGTCAACGTATTTAGTCCAAAGCCATACATTGAAGTTTAAAGTCATAATCAAGTCCATTTAGCAAGCGCCGGCGCTCCTTGCGGCTTTTTAGTTTTCACTTGGAAAGTCTCAAGTTTTCATTTTCATTTCCCATTCCTTACCTTGCACTCCCTAAGTTACATAATAATAGTTATATTAATAAAAGGTGTCAAGTTAACTTATTCAACTCACTGCGCCCTCTCTTTTCCAGAGAGCTCCAGACGCTTGGTTTTAACGTGCTCTGTGCTATTAAGTTGACTTATGATCTCAGAGAGCAGGTGTGAGAGCTTCTATATGCCGCTATGTCTGAACTGAGATGTGCACAGTGCTCTGCATGATGTGAATCCGCTGCTCAGCGCTCCTTACCCCAAAGAAAGATACAAGTATTACCGTTCGCCCAGAATGGCTACGATACCTGTCAAAAGGAGATGTAAGTATAAAGCTTGATTCCGTGACGCGGAATAGGATTAGAAGTTGCAATCGGAATACATAAGTCCATAATCAACCACCGTCTCGTTTGTGAGTCCGAGAGAGTTGGAGAGTTGCGTGCAAGTATGTATGTCGCTATGTCCTCAGCCCGCAAATGATTTTAATTTTATATTAAGTCAGAAGTATACGCGAACGAGGTCAATCATTCCCAGACAACCCCCGATCTCGTAATGACTGAGGTTAGCTTATTTATTGCCGCTTGACTATCCATGTAGACAGCTGAAGCTCTGGTTAGCAACTCATCCACTATATGCTTAATAACAACGGCATCCGCTTGGCAGACTATTGAGTGATATTCGGCTAACTTCGAACTCTTAACAGCATACTACGTCCACAGCCCTTTCAGTGGAGGCCTGCACCACACTTCTCCCTATACACTCTATGAGTCATGACGGAAGCACACGAAGCAGAAATCGCCACTCAGTATATTATTTTAATATGGATAACGGCGAACTCGATTAGAATGACCAAATTGCTATTACGAGTATACATCGCACGTCGCGAAGCCTCATGAAGACCCCGCGCATATTGAGCCATCCGCTGAACGGTTTTTATCCTCGTCACAGTGTAAGTACTTCCTATTAAATAAATACCCCATAGAAGGTAAACATCCACCTGTAATGCAAAGCATATACTAGCCTTAGCGAGAGCCCTCAGGTAAACTCTTACCTATAAAGACTTAAACTCTTACCTATACAGACTTAAACTCTTACCTATCCAGACTTATCCCTGATATGCCTAATGTCTGCCCGGCATGGGGCGTATCTCCCCATGACACTCACCATTTATTTATCTTATCAACTGAGCAGACTCTTCTAACAACAATTTCACTCTGGTCCAATCACATCAAAGCCTCAAATTTCTGGGACTTCCGTTAGAAGAGCTTGATGATAATCGATACCTGGCAAGAGGAGAAGTCAGATTGAAGCTTGCTTAGGTGACTTGGGGCCCACCGGCTTAAAAGTAAATTACAAATAGCAACGTTTGATGGCATCCCGCTGGGTGTCTACAAACTTCCTCATGACAAGTATTACCAAATCGTTTACAGAGTTGACCACTTGACAGTCTGAGCAATACTTTAGCCTTGGATATATATAGGAATACATGGGGCACTGAAAAGGGTGCAGATTCGATTGTGTGAAAATCTCTTTATATCGCGTAACAGGCTTTTGTGGGTCTCACGTGCAACACATGCATATTTGGTTTTTTTCCCAACCGCCCCACCCCACTTTCGTCTCACTACACTTCGTTTTAATGCTTCCATTTCTTTTAGTTTTCGCAAAATTCATTTGTTGCGCTCTAAAAAATTCCCAACTTGACAGGTGATAATCTATGTATGTGTCGCCGTCACCGTTGTGGCTGCTTTGAATATATTAGAAAACCGATAAAATAAAATAAAAAAGGGAAACTTCCATAGAAAGTTCAAAAAGTTGCAAGTTGTAACGGCTTAAGTAAGGTATCAGCAGGTACGAGCATGTACGAGCATATCCTCCAAAGGACGCGAAGTATGCCAGTTGAGTGAAAACTAAGTGACAGGTAACGGTACGATGTGAAAACTTTTACCACTAAATGCTTTAAGCACGTTAAAGACCTTTACGGATTATCCCTCGTGTTAATACTTGAAGAACAGTTGTGGACAATCGAGGCTTAGCTCGGTGCTGGGGTGTGAGTGTGACTGCGCGCTTTTGTGAACGTACGATGTGGATGTGAAGCGTGTGGTGTATGCATCCTTTTACTTCTTTACTTGATGACTTACTTAGTTAAGTTGATACTTGGATGACTTGCATGAAATAAGTTGCTTAAGTTATTATGCAACTTGCATTTACCAAGGCGTAGGGATATTATAGATCATTTGCAGCTGGTTTGATTGAAAGTGTTGATATCATAATGCATAAATTATTAGTAATCAGCGTGGGTGGGAAAATTAATCAGATGACAAATGTTTGCATTTTGATTCTTTGAAGGCGGTGGAGTATTATCTTAGGATGATTTATTCGTTTCTTAACGGTACCATATTTTAATACTTGCCGACAGAGCTTTGCTCTGCATTGAGTGCTATTATTGTAGATAGCAGATAGCCTTTATACAAAATTTCATAGAAATGTGGCAAATCGTTTTGGAAGTAATTTAATACCTGCGTACTATTTATAAAATATCCCTGCAGTGAAATATCAAACTAGTCAGTAAACATACTAATATCCAACTATAATTTTCTGGTTGAAATCATACCAGTCAGTAAAAGTTCAATCCTTACTAGTATACGACTACGATTTTCATAGTATGTGTTTAAGCGACATAAGCAGTAATTATTTCTTTCGTTTATTTCATTTGCATTGCATACTATTGTAGTTCGCAACCAGCCTACGAAATATTCCAAAAATATAGTTTATGTTTTGCAATCCCAAATCGGGGTTTTGCACAGCGAAAATGATGAAAAGTAAAAATGATGTATTGATGAGTACATTTTCTTATTTTAATCCCTGCTAAAGGTTTTTGGTCCACATTTGGACTAGTATTCTTTTATCTTTTTCGAACTAGTATGACACTGGTATGATTAGACTGCAATTTTACTAGTACATTTCCTTCCATTTTGAACTACTATGAAACTGGTATTTTACGACCAGTATGAAACTAGTATATTTCCACTATATACAAACTTTTATTTCATGAGTATTAGATGACTGGTATGTTCTGGTCGAAATTTGACAATTGACGTTTCGTAGGCCATCGCCATGTTAAAAATACCAGTTGCTTATACGGAAATAGATCGTTTAATAACAGACTTTAGTGCATACAACAGTCTAATAATAACTCAATCCTAACTCAACTTTGGCTTATATTGCTTGTTGTCACAAATATGTATACATACCTATTTTCCGTCGGGGTGTCACCATATCAACTGTGTAAATATTGACGTGCGATGCCCATTGAAATCGCAAACAATTTAATAAAGAACAAAAGCAAAAGCATATTTATACATGCACCTCATAAAAGTATGGTATAAATAATTGTTTACTTAAATGTGTGTACATTATGCCAGCAAATAAAAACGATCAATTAAACTTCATATATTGATGATTGTTAATTGGAAAGTGCATTGAATGCACCCACACTCACACCTATATACTCGTACGTTTATAAATACATACATTCCCTGCAGGGAAGTGCGTAAGTAGTAAGACACTGGATGTAAAGTGCCAACCAGGAACTAGATCGATACACTAGTTTAAAACCGGCAGTTCAGTAACCATCACAAGGTATTCAGAACCCGTACCACTATTTTCGGATTAAATAGTTTAACTTCGGAATATGTAAAATGTATTTCAGGATTTTCCAATGTACTTCAGAACACGTAAAATAAGTTTCGGAATATGTAAGCCGTATTTCAACATAATAATAACACTTCAGAAACTGAATGATCAAACTGTATTTGATTATTCTGAAGCACAATTGATTGAGTATTCTGAAATACATTTCATATGATCTGAAGTACTATTTATGGTTTCTTGAGTAAAATTGACTATTCTGAAATACATTTCACGATTTTTTAAATGTGATTGTACATTCTTAAAGTTGTTTCACGATTACTAACATGCAATTGATTCATCTGAAATACATTTGACGCTTTCTGAAAAACATTTTACGTACATTAAAAATGTGTAGATCCCAGAAACCGCAACATGTATTTATGTTTCACAACTCTATCATTTATACACGAAACTGAACCCCCGTAATGTGGGGAAGTCATAACTATACGAACTACAATTGATTCATTCTGGAGTATATTTTTCAGTTTCAGAAGTAAAACATTTTTTTTTTTTTCAAAATAGTTTAAGAGTTTCTGCAGCGCAATTATTTCGAAATACATTTGAAGTTTTCTGAATTTTAAATATTTATTCAATTAAGTTTACGGTCTCTGTCCTGCAGTCAATTCTACTAGTTCTATACTAGTCAAATACTAGTTTGCCAAACCGGCTCAACTAGTTGGAGTTCTGTAATTTTTTCATATTAGCAACTGGTATTTTTAACATGGCGATGTCCTACGAGATGGCAATTGTCCGCTTCTGCATCAGCACCATACCAGTTGACATACGAGTCAGCCTATGCATCAGTATCAAACCAGTTACTGTACCACTTCATAGAATATTTAATGAATTCTGTAGTACACTTTAGTTCGGAATATATGTAGGGTAAAGCCGCAATGCAGTAGAAGTCAAACATTTCAGAACGAGAGATTTTTCCTGCAGGGTACCTATATGTAACTGTTTGAGTGCCACGGCTTTGATTTCTCTCAACTTGAAACTTTTTATTAAACTTTAAAATGTTATAGTTTTTCTGACCATTATACAACCTATTAAGCTTTAACTGCATAGTAATTAATTGAATGTTAAGTTTTTTGGCTCCACTGAATTTTAACTTAAAAAGTTTTAAGTGGCTTTAATTTTTTGTTGGTTAATTTCTTTTACTTTCTTTGCTCAGCAATTTTTCTTTTAATACAAATTAATAATTGCATACGCATTTATGTGGGATGCCACTTCTATCTTTGGAAACCCGGGAATTTATTTATCAGATATACGATCCCGGTATTCCGAGATTTAGATTTTCATTACTCTTCAAGAGTTTAGCTTAAGAAAAGTGAAAAAATTGTATGATACTTCAAAATATTTAATACAAAAATATCTTTCAACAATATCCACCAACCAACGAAATAAAAAAAATTTAACGCTTCAACCAAAAAATGCAGAAAAATAAAGTAAGGATTTTCTGGACCTGAACAGGAGGGGATCCCGTAATCCCTATTATATACAAAATCTCCTGGAGTACCGATGAGCCTTCTAGAATATTTTAACAATTAAACCAAATCAATAATTTGGCCCAGAACTGCCACCTCACTTTGACAACGTAAACAGTACACAGACCTTAGTGACTTGGAACCTATGGTCTTCCGCTGGCACCCTGAAGTCTTCTCTTGAACCGATGAACCACGAGTCAACTGCGCAAAACCCTGGACTGATATTAGCGCTTGCACCTTAACGAGATATTTCTGGTCTCTTCCGAACTGAGGGCAATCTAAATAACTCACTAGAGTTATCCCAGCTAATTGACTTTCTGGCGGGGAACTTCCCAATTGGAGTACTGCGCTTCAACAAATCTGAAGATCCCTCCTTCTGCAATTTTATGGGTGATGACGAGGTCAAATAACAGCGTAATTTGGGCTTGCTTTGTTTTTCGGGAAAGTGAGCCTTTGTGAAAGTTGAGGCGGAGTGTGGCTGTTCTTAGGTCCAAATCTATGTCGTAAATAAGGTGAGCATTGACAAAGTGAATAACACATTGAGAGAGGCGTTGATCTTACAGCAGAGATAATCATTGGAAGAATTTTGATTTGTTGCCGTTATCATGCAGTCGTCTGCTTAGGAAACGACCGAAACTCTTTCTGTGGGAAAGGCATTTCGGAGTTGTGAAAATTAAACACAAACGAGGATACCACACAGCCCTGTAGATAAACTCGTTTTTGGCTGGTCTGTCCTGAGCTTAGCCGGCGCCTGACGACCACTCAGACAATTAGCGGTACTATTTGCACCAATAGCTTCTTAAGTGTCGTGTGGTTGAGTGTATCAAAAGCCTTTAACTTGTCTAATTTCACAAAAGCAGCCTTGTGGTATAGGCTTCCCTGCTTTACTGTTGATTTCGCGCAACCATACTGATGGGTGTCTAGTCGGAGGTTAGTGACGCAATCAGTAGAACGGTCTCTTATTCTTCTTCTTTAAATGGCGCTTCACTATCTACACGATTTTGGCTGTCGAACATAGCTCGCCAGTCGTCATCTAATGTCATGAAAAATTAAGGTTTTATCTCAGACAGTGGAGAATTCATCAGATCTCGGTTTCCAGGAAGATGAAGCTACCTACCGCCTGCCGTCCATTATACACAAAACTGATTTTTCATTTTTTATTGCTATTTCTTATTTGCTGTTGCTATTATTCAATACTTCCCGCGCGTTGTCATAACATTTTTAATTGCGTTGTAATGATTTTGTTAAAGTGTTATGATCAAAGTGGTGGATAACGCAAAAACTCCCTGGGGTCATGTCATAATATGTCACTTTAATAACAGCAACAACAACAATAAAAAAGTGTCGCACAGTTTTACAGATAATTTATTGTCAGCAATCGATAAGTACTGAGTAGCCATTTTTGCAATTTGCCATTTTGCAATTTGTCATTTTGCTTCCACACACATATTTGCCAAACACATACATACATATATACATGCACACAAACATACACACTTATACGTTGATGTTTATTTAGCATTCAATTTTGAATTACGAATTTCCTGCTCTTATTTCACCTCTAGAGGTCCTTTTCAAGTGTTAAGTGGCGCACGAAAAAGTACTGCCACCGCGTCTCGGCTGTAAACTTTGCATTTAAATTTTTTGCGACTTAAAATAATTTTTCAATTATAATTAATTTTTGCATGAAAAAGATTGAATAAATAAATTTGAATAAAATTTGCTTTTTTCTTATGCATTTAATGTGTCATAAAATATATTTTTTAAACACTTTCGCACCTTCGGAAGCAATAAAAATTATTTTGAGCTTTTTCAGCCATTGAACTTTTCATTTGCCCTTTGTACTGGTGGCTCAACATTCTTAACGCTTTTTGTGCCGCTTGGTGTATTTAATTAAACTTTTTTTCGTGATGCCTACCAACATGTGTGCAGCAATGTGCTTCAGTGGAAAATTCAACTAGGAAAAAAATTAACAGTCAGCAACTAGGATTGTCTGACTGTGTTCACAGTAGTCACAAAGTGACCAAACTTAAAATAATAAAAATGTAAACCTTTGGAGAAAACTCTTGCATTCAACTATTTTTGAACTAAGATATTTTGGTATATTTTGAAGTACTTTGAGCTCCGAATATTTACATGTTGCATCTGAAAATTGCTATCTCGTAGGATATTTCTATGTTAAAAATACCAGTTGCGTATACGGAAAAAAAGAGAGTTCAGAAACTAGTTAAATTGTGATTTATTCCAGTTGCGTGGTTGTTTACAAAAGTTTGTTTGACTACGAATGTTTTGTACATTGGTGTAGGATCACCATTCCGCCAAAGTTGTACTTCGTTCACCCAGATGTCACGGCAAGCGTCGTGCAAAAATGAGCAGTATGATTAGAATAGTTGAGCGCAGGACTCTTCTTCGAACATTTTCATTTAGTTGGGGAAAAGGCAAGCAAAATTTGATAAAATATTGCGGTGATTTAAGAATCGATCTTGCAGTTGTGTCAGAAACGAATCAATGTACGGTATGTAGCTTGTTATACGGAAATAACCTTCAACTGAATCAGTTTGTACGGTGAAACGTTGGGTCTGCTTCGACGCAATCCTTGGCTTTCGCTATTCAACTTCGTATTGTTCTCTAATTTCGCTCACGGTTTTGAAAATTTGTCTAAACTTCCCCTTAGCGTTTTCTCTTCTTTCCATCAATTTGATAGCCTCTCCCAGATTTTGATTTTCGCCTTGAAGTACGTGACTCAGAGAAAATGGGAGAGAATGCACCGAGCTCAAAATATGTATGGATATCTGGAAATTTGCAGTTTTTATAGCTGAATGCAGTTGGAAAGCTCCAGACGAAGTCGTTGGGTCTTTCCAGTCTTTCCAGTCCTTTCCAGTGAAATCGGTGATAGGAATAAAACACAAAAAATCTTCCTGAATGATGAATTTTTCGTCTTCAGAAATTCTTCCCGTATCATTGGAAGCTCCGAGAGCAAATCCTTGTCGGCCACACAGGATAACTGTTTCAATAATTGGAATCATGCGTAGTTTGCTTTCATTCAGAAAGTCTAATTTTTGTTTCTACAGTTGCAAATGAATGGGTAAAGCATTTTCTTCTTCGATTCCCATTCTCAATGCCGCATTACGGCTTAGTTATAAGTAATAAGGCAAATTCAAACCGCTTTACACATACAAGTGAATTCACGGACGTGAATGACAATTTGAATACATATGCCCACCAAAAAATTTTAAACCTTATCTTAAGTTGTAAGGAGTATCATTTGGAATGGAATTTGGCCATTTGAAATATAAATGTATGCTGAAATATTCCCAATAGGGGGGGGTTTGAACCCCAAACCCACCCCTGCGCACGGGCCTGTGTAGGATATACATACCCCGCAGTCAAACCATTTAGTTGTAAATTGTCCTGTAGTGCTGATGTATCTTTTTATCTGCTCCGATTTGTCGTATATTTAACTAAGCTCTGTGATCTGCAACATTCAATGACAGCTGGAAGAAATCAGTCATCACTCTGGTTAACAAATCCGGGAACAAAAATCAAAAAACTTTACCAAATTGGCCAATTTCTCTGAATTCTGCATCTCTGGTATAAAGTACGACTCTGGGGTTGAAACCGTATACACTGACTTCTCGAAAGCTTCCAATAAAGTCTCTCGCAAAAACTCTCATAAACTCGAGCACCTTGGCATCCACTCAGTAATTTTAATCTAACTGAAATCTTACTTGCCAAATAAAACCTTGTATGTGGAAATAGTAGGCTGTCTGTTCCACACGTTTATAACAACGTCGGGAGTGCCTCATCGTGGAATTCTTGGTCCACTTTTGTTTGTTGTATTCATTAATGATGTTGGATCCTGTTTTAAATTTTCTAATTTTCTTCTCCACGCTAACGATCTTAAAATTAAACGTAGAATAAATGGTCCGTCAGATACTGCTTCAACATGACTTGAAAAAAAAGTGTCCCACTCTCTCATCATCTTATGCTATTTCGGGTGATCAGCTAGCCTCAGTCAAGAAATTTGTTGATTTAGGAGTTGTTTGCGACACAAACTTTTCCTTTATGAACCATATTTGTTATGTGCTTCTTAAAGCTTACTCTAATATTGGTTTCCTTCGTAGATATGCTACAGACTTCAACGACTGCTATACAAAGAATGCGCTGTAAACTTCCTTTGTTCGCTCGACTCTAGAATATAACTCCATCATTCTGGTAGAATTGAAAGAATCCGAATAAAATTTATCCGGTTTGGTCCCTGTATTTTGGAAATCCTATCCCACCTTACCACTTACGCTGTAATCTTGTTAATCTGCAATCCCTTGATACTAAATGAACTCTACATTTACTCATTTCTGTCTACGACAGTAAAGTTAGCACTTTAGACTGTTCAGATGTACTTGAAAAGATTTCTTTTAATGTGCCTATCAGGTGCCTGCGGACGTTCTTCCATGTTTACTTGACTGCTGCCTTTTAATTTGACTGCTCCCAGAACGAACTATTACTACTTCAATCCAATTTTTCTTGCCTTTATTGAATTTAATAAGCTCTCAAAAAATCTATATATTGACTTTCGTCTTTCGAAAGTCTTTCATTAAACTCAGCTCTTTTTGAATATAACACTTAAATATTTATTTTTAAATTTCTATGTAAGCAACTAGTATTTTCTGCATGGAAATGACGTAAGCGATTGTTCGACTTCGTAAAGAAATATGGCATTCTCAAACTAGTTCTAAATAAACCAAAAAAATATATATTTTAATTTTAGTGGTAAATGCTAAGAGAGAATAATTTAAATACCAACAAGCATGATGCATAAGTACTTGACTCACATATTAGTAGTGATAGGTTCGAGCTCTGGTGATGGAAAAATCAAATATCAGAAATAAGTTCTACTAGCATTTTACCATCTCTAAACACTCACCTATACTCCAAAAATTTCTGTTTTTGTTGATATAGAGTTGGTCTTTTTCGGACTAGTTTGACACGAGTTGAAAGACTCTAATTGTAAACTAGTATGTTTTCTGCTCCTTATGTACTCTTTTTTTCCATACATATGCATATATTTATAGATACTAAAGCCCGTTTATTTGCTTGAATATGTGTGAGTGTCTCCACGTGGTTTTCTATTAAACATTACGTTTATTCGGCATAAAAACCAGCAGTTGCATAAATTTATGATAGTGAAGCACCAGACCAGCAGCAGATATTGCAATTTCAAGTTTGCATACATGATGTCATGTATATGTATATGTATGTATATATGTGGCACACTATGGGGTAAATTGAAAAAAATTCCCTCAAAATAAAAACTTTCTTTGATATTCGGAGCTAGATTATAGCGGAATCACAAGGTGTCGTAAGCCGTCAGTTGTTTTGCTCTAATTTCTTTTTGCTCTGTCATTCGGCTATCCCATAGAAAAACAAATGGTTTAATCTAACGGGGCCCAAACAGTGCATTAATTCGGATTCATATCAGTTAATCAATGGTCACTTTTATAAATATAAACTAATTATTTTAAATAAATACTTTATGAAATATGCTAAAAAATACTTAAATGATTATTAGAACAACCAAAGACAACATTTCTTAAAAAATTGTAATCAAAAAAATGTATAAAAAGATATCTGAGTTTTTAACATTTCAGTTTTCAGTCTTCAGGTTTCATTGTGTAGTTAAACGTTAAGAAATAAAAAATTTTAAAATAGAAAAATTTTAATATTTTTCATTTATACAATCAGTAGCCCGATTCTGTAACTTTTAACCACGCGCCGAGCGTTAAGCTTATCGCCAAATTTTGGCGTTTGTTCTTAACGAAAATGCGATTCTGTAACTCTCCTTTGACGCCGCTAAACACCTGACTCTTGATGGTGATAAAATATGGCAATACTTCTTTTTTCGCAGTATTTTGCACTAAATTACATGCAAAAAAGTCAAAACTATTTTTTTTACTTTTTCCAAACGCTAAAACACTTGCAAATATATTAACGCTATTGTTAACACCTCGAAAATAATTCGCGACAGCTAACCACACAAAAAGTGTTAGCTAACACTTTTCGTGTGGGTAAAAGTTAGTGAATAGGGACAAGCGTTAAAAATGGTGTTAAGCGAAGTTAACGCTAACACTTGGCGTTAAAATAGTTACAGAATCGACCTACAGGGATCATAAAGACAAAATGTTTAAAAGACGCCATCTATATGTATGAAACTGTTGAAGTAAAAGAATTTCAAATTCACTAAAAGCTGCTATTCCGATTAGAAAATTATTCACTGACAGAAATATCTTCTCTCACTCGTACTTTTATATTATACATTTATTCTTGTTTCCAAATTCAATGTGTGCGAGTCTCAAAATACCTCTCTATTAAAGTTTAAGATTTTCTAGATACAAAAACATAACTCAAGAGATTTGGATGTATTTGAATATAGGGCTTGTGGTTAAGGTTAGCCACTACTTCTTAATATACGTAAAGCAGTAATAGTCATATAATTCAAGTTTGACGACTTTTAGGAGGAGCTTTTTCTCCAATTTGTGGCTTGGATCTTTAATTTTTCTAATAGATTGTAGTTAAGTACAGTTTAAATCTACTCAGAACAAGAGCTACCAAGCTTCTGTACAGCTACATACTTAAATTTAGAAGTTTTCGATAGCAGAGTAAAAGACTGGAATCCATTTAATAGTCGTATGAGGTAGCAAAGTGCCAGTCAAAGGCTGCTCCATACAATTGCTGCTATTGTTCACATTAGAAAGTAACTTCACTTTTAATTTTTTTTTTTTTACGAAAATTGGTAAAAATTCTTTGAGGTTTTAGCCCTTAGCGTCACTTGAAAATACACCCATACAATTTCTGATAGCGTATGACCTGTGTCTGTTTTTTTTCTTGAATTCATATTGGGACTGCACTATGGCATTACAGCAAGTTTTCAAAAACGGGTTTAGGCTAAACTAAATGTCAATGTAAAAGAAATCAAATATCAGAAAATAGAAATTGATTTTGAAAAATGTTTTCATTTTCCATTTTTTCGGGATATTTTTGATTCCTAAAAGGTAAATGGCTGTTTATAAATTTGTGACATATGAACAATTTAAATATTCAAGAAGTCTAAGTTCGGGTGGAACCGAACATTATATACCTAGTAGTGATCCATTATGGCATACCAAGGTATATTTTAATACTTTTCAGTTCGTATTATAAAGCCAGCTGATTGTTTTCAATAAAAGTACTCCTGCCATTAGTTTTGACGGGTAAATTAATTTAAAAAAAATATAAATGTATGGCGCGATATACAACAGGAATATTATCATAAACCTCCTGAGAGATTTTTGAGCCGAGCTTCCCTTCCAATTTGAATTTTTTCCTACAAATTGGCAGGACCTACAGATTTTTGCCGACTTCGAGCGGCACTAACAAACGAGATGAATTTTTGCTGAGAAGGCTTCCATGGCAGAAAGACACTCGGAGAGTTTGCCAAACCACCACCGAGGGGCGACGCCCTTTTGGAAAACTTTTTCAAACCACTTTTGATGTTACCTGTCCAGGACTCGAACCTTGGACCTTCGGACACCACGGGGGCCGCCATTCATTTATTTGTATATAAATAGCTTAACTACAACATCTGCTAACCACATTTTTTCAAAATACCAATACATGCACATTCTATGTATGAAAAATTTGCGTTCAAATAGACAGACGGACAGACAGACGGACGGAGAGAAGGACATTGCTAAATCGACTCAGCTCATCGTCCTTATTATTTCAGTTTACTTACACCGCGTTACACACATTCTGTCCTATGAACCAAATATACTTTTTCGGAAAGGGGAGAAAAAATAAAAATACACGTGTATCGGCGATTCCGATACATCAATTTTTGCCGGAGCTATGGCATGAAAAGTTTTATGGAACAATCCACTATAAAAGGGGTAGGGCCACGCTAATTTTCAAAAATTTATAGTTTTCGACTTTCTTCGTTCACGGACACTTTGAAAGTGAAATATAAATTATATAAAGCTTTTGTACGCAAAGTTATTGCCTATTAAATATATCTATGATTTTTTCTAAAATCTTTCGTATAAAAGTGGGCGTGGTTCTTAACTGATGTCGCCCATTTTTTCCGGAACATGCCTTGTATTAATATAAATGTGTGTGCTGAATTTTATTCGACATCTTGAACGATTTTGGATTTATGATTAATATTATTTCTATTTTTGACTTAATGAAAAGTGAGTGGTGCCACTCCCATTTTCAAAAATTTCTTGAAAAATTTTATTTCCTGCCTTAACATTAATGTACACATTAAGTTTAATCAATATAAGTGTATTATGTACTGAATTATCACTTTTTTTGTATTTTTGAAAATATTCCATATATAAAAAGTTTCCGTGGCTATCATCCGATTTCGCCCATTTTCAATAGCGCTCGGAGATGAGTGCCAAGGAACCTGTGTACCAAATTTCATTAAGATATCTCAATATTTACTCAAGTTATCGTGCTAACAGACGGACATGGCTTAATCAATTTTTTTTCCCCCTGAACATTTTGATATGCATAAGTCAATATCTATCTCGATCCGTTTATGCCGTTACATACCACCGTTACGCAACTAAAGTTAATATACCTTGTGTACATAGCTCTACTAGGTATAAAAAATAGGAAAAAAAACAGTTGAAAAATGTTTTCAAACAGACATACATATATGCAATTTTTCAAGTACCCACTGCTGAGATGATGGTCCGTCATTCGAACGTAAACTGGCTCTGAAGGTAACACAACGCTGAACCGTGTTTTTCTCGAAAATAAATTTGGAAAGATCTGGATGAAAATCATTAAAATATGCATCAATTTTAGCAAAAGGGTTTCTTGATATGTAAATAATTTTTAGCGATATACAAAAGTACTGTACTTCTAGCAAAATATTACGAAGTTTCAATATGACCATGTCCGTAAAATACATACATGCTTACTGGCATCTCTTAGGTATAAAGACTTGTATTCAGGGACTTGTTTCGTTATTGTTCCACGGATAAGTAACGAAACAAAACTGTATTGTTACATGCTATACCGAAACGTGTAACAAAACTAGTAAAAATTTCCTTGAAACGGTTCCAACAGAAAGAAAACCTGTACTAAAACTGTCTGCAGATTTGATCACAATAACAGAACTGTAACAGAAACGGTAATATAGTCACAAATCTA
Source organism: Merzomyia westermanni (assembly GCA_949987695.1). NCBI lineage: Eukaryota > Metazoa > Arthropoda > Insecta > Diptera > Tephritidae > Merzomyia > Merzomyia westermanni. The sequence continues at coordinate 31,972,879 of OX465289.1, read as the reverse complement.
TTAATGCTACCTCAGGGACCAAACTCTAACGAAAAGTTTAGGTAGAGAAACAAAACTTTTAACGAAACCTCAGAACGTGATCAAAATACTATATTATATTAAGCACATTTTATGTATTTCATGGGAGTACGGAGGGGAGAATAAAAAGTACATAGTTTGATTCGTATAAAGAAACAGCCATTGTGGATAGGAAATAAAAAATTTTATTATATACATAGCGCTCCGGTTTGTGACACACTTAAGCCGTAATTTCATGGAAAGCGGTGCCGCTATAAAGCGGCCGTCACATTGCGGTGGAGAAAATTGTCAAAACATTGCAATTCGTTCGGCAACATTTTTTTCCACCGTCATATTCAAAACGGTGAGAATTCAATCAAATATTTTAAATATTTTTACACAAAACAACAGTTCTGACATTTCTGTTGTTTTGAAAAAAAAAAAATTAGAAACGAAAAACAGGCAGCAAATAATTTCAAATAAAATCGGTCAAATTGACCGCAACGCTCATCGAAGTTTACAGGAGAGCGGTGCCGCTAATGACGGTAAGCAAAACAGCCGCTATATAGCGAGCGTTACATTGCGGCACCGCTTTTCGAGGAAACCAAAGCTTTACACTAAAATCACTATCAATAAATACATACATATTTGAGCGGAGAAACAATTGAGTTTTTGCAAAAATATTTGAATCATTTTTTGTTTCAAACTATATCACAAAACTTTTTGGGATTAAAAAGTTTAATCTACTTGTTGTTCAAAATGAGTAGAATTTGTGGTTAAATAAAAATTGCATATGTATACATAATTATAAACAGGTATGCTACAATTTCGGTTCGCAAGAAACGCTACTAGTATTGTTTCTATACCTGAATTTTCTATATAGTTGCGATCACGAGAGACATTTCTAGTTTTGTTTCTACGCAGAAATATTTTGTTACAGTTTTCTTACAGATGTAGTATTTCGGGATTACGTTCCTGTGCACAATGTTTCGTGCCAGCTTAAGGTTCCGACAGTTTTGTTACGTAGAGTTTCGTTACACTTCTTTTACTCATTGGGAATGGTCCCAGTTACTCGGTTGTTAATTATTTTTCCATATTTATGTGTTTCTGCGAACAATAACAGCAGATACGTAGTTTTGTTACAAGTCTCTGCATATAATCCCAACAAGCAAAGTAAGCTTAAAATCTTTTCTGAAAAGAATTGGAAATATTTTAGGTTGAAAAGAAAAAAACTGACAAATAGATTTTTCTGAATTTTTTTAAACATTTTCATTTCACTTTTAAAGTGAAATGATTTCTAACAGTTTTTTTTTTTGAAGTTTATAAAAAGTTCACTTTTAACTTTCAAATAAATTAAAACTGAAAAGTCTTACATTTCGCTCACTGTAGCAAGTTTACTTTAAATTACTTTTAAAAACATTTAGAGAAATGCTTGTTGGGATAGAGTTAATCCGTTTACGAGGCTGTAGTGAATATAAAAATATATACAAGAATAGCTCATTAAAATTATGAGATGTTGCTTCAACTATAAAAATCGATAAACGTATTTAAATGATCAGCAGTGTAGATATCTGCATACAACCACTCCAACTTTTCTGGTACAAAAACAATATAAACTAAATAAGTGAAGGCAACATGACAACATTGTTTTTCAATTACGACTTCCACCTGTTCATTGCTGAATAGGCTCAGAGTAGGCATCCAGGAGGACAATGGGCAAAGATTGAATTAGAATCACTTGAAAAAATTTCAATAAAGCGCTCATTCTGGAGATTTTCCTGCCTTAGCTGCAGGTGCCAAATATGTGTGTACTGAGAAAATACAAATACATATACTCGTATTTAGTTATCTATAGGAATAGCAATACATGTCTCAATTTAAAAATTTTCAAGATAGTTTGTATTTTTTAATTTGATTGGGACTAACTGTTTGTTTCCTAAAAAACCCTTATTGCGAATTTTTGGTCAATTTATAAAAAAGCAGTTCCATATTTTTTTAACATGATTATTGGCTTCTGAACCATGTTCCGAGTATCATAAATCTAGTTTACCAGTAAAATACTTTTAAATCTATTTAACGGATATTCCTTCCATTCGTAGATCAGTGAAGTTAGCGTACATGGAAAGCAGCAATTAAAATTAGAGCTGATTCTTTCCTAGGCCACGGGCGTGAAGTTTTCAAGCTGAGTTGATGTTTGTACTTTTCGTCATAATCAAACGAACTAATTTAATTTCACTTTATCAGGTCTATGATTATATAAGTCTCACAAGCTTGAAATACAAATCGAAATCTTAAGTCTAGCCAAATTCCAAGTATATACATTTAAACATAATACGAAGAAAGTTTAGAAACAAAACATTATCTCGGGAATGCGAAGTCCAGATCTATACTAAAAAAAATGGTATTAAATACTGAGAGGTCCCAAGAGATACAGTCATAATTATGGTTATACACACGCTGATTTTTGTTGGAACGAATTTCCGTCATCCCTTATCAAGTTTGGTTTTGTGACAAACCGGTTTCGGCGTTCTGCCATTCTCAATGCCTAGTTACGTTCTGGTCTGTGTCTATCCGTTGTGTTGTTTTTTATAGTCCATGGGTGCTGTGGCAGGTAATGTCAATCTATGTGTCCTTGGTAGGTAACGCGCGGTATTGATACGTCCGAATTGTCACTTGTCCCAAGGGTTGTTTTTGTAGGTATGTAGACATACCGCTTGTCAGTTAAGCGAGAGGTAGAAATCGGTGATTTTTGAAATTTGGTTCATTTTTCGTTTTTGATTGTTCATTGTTACGTGTTTGGTTGTGCTGTACCTGCTGGCTTGTGCTGTTTTTTGTAAACTAGTTTTAAGGGTTCAAATATTTCGTCAGAGATAGTGTTGGTTTGTTCGTTTATGATCCTGCCGTCAAATGTTTTTAACTTGTATATCTCCATGTTCTCAAGTACACTGAGCCGCCGACATTTTCTTTGTACGTGAAATATTCGAGCCGTTGTTTTGATGTTAGCTGGCGTACAGTTGTTCTCGAACATGTGGTTCGTGAAGTTAGATTCTGGTATTATGGTGGGTTTTCGTGACTTTTTGTTGTAGCCCCTGATATGCTCTCGGAATCTTGTGCTTATTTTTCTTTCCGTTTGTCCTATGTAGCTGTATTGACATTCACAAGTAAGCCTATACACTCCGTGTCTGTTGAATGGGTAATCAGAATTAGTGCCGGTTCTTAGTTTTTGTCCTACGTTGTTAGATGTTCTGAATGCTGTGTTAAAGTTATATCTTTTAAAGAAGTTTTGTCATTGCCGTCCAAACCTTTGGATTTTCCTCTACGCTAACTTTTTTTTGTGTTCCATGGCTACTTCTGAGTTTATCCACAAGTGCTTTCTTGTATTCATTATTTGTCGCTAGTTATATATTGTATTAAGCTCTCTCCTGTATGCTTCCTGTGTGAGCGGCGTTCTCTGAAGCCTATCCACTAAGTGCCTCAATGCTGCATTTTTGTGCTGTTGCGGATGGTTTGATGTAGAGTGTATTGGGGTGTCCGTGGCAGTCGGTTTTCTATAAATGCCGTAGTTGAACCTATTTGTTATTTTGTCAATCCCTATAGTTAGGTCCAGGTAGTTCATTATTCAATCTTTTTCTACTTCCATTGTGAACTCTATGTTGCCTGTTGAGGAACTCTAGTATTTGCTCTTCGTTATCGTCATTTAGGATACAGATGATGTCATCCACGTATCTAGCGTAGAATGGCACGCCTAACTTGGTTTTTAACTCCTGTATATACTTTCCTTCCAAGTTTTGCATGAATGCTTCCATGAGAATGGCCGATGTTGGGTTACCCATTCCTAGTCCGTTTGTCTGTCTATAAATTTTGTTGTTGAACCGAAAATATTTTTGCCGCAGCGTTGTTCTTAGCGCGTTGGTAATTTGCGCAGTTTTTACCTTATCTTCAGTTTCGTCCAGTAGTGTTTTGTTGACTATATCCATTGTCTCTGTTAGTGGTATTGACGGGTATAAGTCCTTTATGTCAAAGGATACGAGTTTACTGCTCTTTGTGAGTTTAACGGTCTCAAGTCTTTGGAGTAGTTCTATCGTATTGCTTATTGTGTACTCGTGCCCTAGTTTCAGAGTGTCCTTTAAAATCGTTTATAGATGTTTCGACAGTCTATAACCTGGCGGGGACTTAAAATTAATTATGGGTCTCATCGGCGTATCCTGCTTGTGGATTTTAAGCAATAAGTGGAGGAGCAGATGGATTCATTTGTGTTAGGGTATATGCCATCCTCGTCTATTATATTATACTCTATAACTTCGGTCTGGTATTTATCCGTGGGGTTATCCCTAATAATGCGACATTTCATTTCCTCGATGAGCTTCTCTGTCTTTGCTATATATTCATCTTTACTGATTAGCACTGTTGTGTTTCCTTTGTCTGCCTTCGTTGTGACGATGTTGTTATCTTTTAGATTTCGGTGTAGCCATTTCAATATTTTCAGCTCTTTATTTTTTTTTTGTGTTTACTGGGCTCTTACTTCCTTGCTTATGATTTCTCTGCACATGTGCCTTGCATGCTCCTGTTCCTCATATGGAAACACGAATTATTTTGACATGGAACGGAAACTGCGCACGGGACATTGAAGCTTATTTCTGCTAAAAATTCTGGACAGTATACCAAACCACCAACGTTATTCCAGGATCAACGCACTCAATAATAGGAGAAAGGTTGTCATCAAAAAGTTTGTATGTGGACATATGCATATAAAGGTTTTTTGAAACCTTCATATGAAAGCATTCTTAAATATTAAGGTGAAAATTATTCATAACGCTCCAATTAGTTAAATTATTAAGATCATCATGCAACCGGGCTACAACTGGCATGCTCGCGATTGTTTTGAAAACTTTCAAGTTATCTGCATAGAGCAGATACTTCGATTTGTTAAAACAATATCCTATGTAGTTGATAAAGAGAAATAATAGAATAGGTCCAAGAATGCTGCTCTGAGGCACTCCAGATATAATTTCGAATGTATATGACTTCGTATTCTCAATTTCCAATTTCCACAAAGAAGATTCTGTTGGTGAGATAACATCTAATCCAACATTACAAAAAATTCAACAAAAAGCGATTTTTTAAACTTGTGCAATAATATACTGTGGGTAACAGCATCAAAAGCCTTTGCAAAGTCCGTATAGACAACGGCTAAAAGAAGAAGTGCAGAATTATGAAAAAGAAGCAAGGATCGACTGCTACGAAAGCAGCCATGTTGGCACTCACCTATGGAACCCTTTGTTGCAAACAACACCTTTTCTTTAACCACTTTCTCGAAAAGTTTTGAGCAGTTAGAGAGTATCGAGATTAGTCTATAGTTACCTATATTATTTTTCATGCCTGATTTAAAGATTGGAGTGAGATAAGTAGATAAGAAAACATCATCAGATGAAATTGTGCTCAAAGTTGTAGAATGATCAAATCGATAAAAATTGTGACCATGGATGCCTTTGAATTTCATTCTTCTCAAAAGAAAAACTATGATTGCGTTTTACAATTTTTTACTAGATCTGTTTACAATAAAACGTGCGATATATTGACATTGCCCGCAGGTTCATTGTTATAGTTATTGTTATATAAATTTTTGTGGGCGTGAGAGCTATATTAGTCCTTTTTTATACCCGTTAAATGTGCGTATATATGTAGTTTAGGGTGGCACTTAAATGTGGGGAGACAATATTAACACGAGGTTTCCCAAGCCTCCACATACACGTCGATACCAATACCCTATAACAAAGCTATTATTTTTGATCTAATACTCTGAACTTCGACTCCTGTGTGACACCCCTTAACCATCTGTAATCAAATGAAAACTCGAATGTGATCTCTTTGACTTCTTAACCGTGGTATTACCAATTGTAAGAGTGAGACTGAGAAAAAAATGTTAACTGGATTTTTAAGTGCCACCCTAATGCAATTGGATGAGGGTAAATTCACATGAGAGTGCATGCAACGTAGGTAACGCATTTCAATTTTCACTACATTCGCCCCGAGGCTTTGTCACGTCTTTTTATATTTCTCGCAGTAATGGTGCTGTGCGTGAGTGGTGAATGGGTGTTTGATGCGACATGAATTTCACGCAGCCGGTGGTTTCACAATTCATATAAATTGTTTGTGCCATTGAATGTTTAAAAAAAATATTATTTTTTTTTGTTGTAACTCGGTCCAATAATAATAATAATAATTTTGCAATGATGCGAACAGAAAGGGCCATATGGTAGACACGCGTTACAGAGCTTTTTTCCAATGCTCATTTTTATGTGCGAAGAATATTTGGCATCCGAAAATGAAGAAAATATTTTGCGTTAAAAAAAATTTAAATTAAACTTTCACAGGGTGGAAAAATAGGAGTATATGCTTATGGCAACATCAATTATTTACTTCACTTCAGTCATGTGGTTTTCAAAATTTTTTCACAGGCATTGGCACTTAATCATCTATGCCCTAGGCGATTGTGTCCGCTGCTGAACAAATCACACTACTCAACTCCTTTTAAAAATAACTGACGATTAGTGGAAGCTCTAAGGGTTGATAAGACATCTTCCATCTATTTTTTTGCTCGTTCTTCCTCTGCTAATGAATTTGGGGGTTTGATAGGAAATACTTCTCGGCCGTCGCTTCTTCATTTATTCCCATAATAGGAGAGTCAGCAAAGCAGTTGGGCTTTTGTTCGCCGCAATTTGTTTATATTTGTGTAAAGCTTATACAGTTCGTAGTAAAATTTTCTTCTATACTCAGCGTTGCCTGACGGCAGTACCATACATTTTCCGCAGAATATTTCCCTCTTATACTACAAGTGTCTTAACATCTTCTTTTGACAATGTCTATGATCCCACGTCTATATCAGGGAACGACAAACTTACTCCCCGAAGGTTTTGGGGAGTGTTGCCGAAAGTAATAGTCCGTTCCGGGATATAAATCCTGTACGCTTCGGCACTTCTTTGCGGTACAGTGCAACCTTCTATGCCATGCTACCCCTCCGTTAAGAAGGAAAAGATGGGAAATGAGAGGTAAGAGGCATCGTATCCGTAGATCAACCATAGAGTTGCAAGACATTACCTTTGTGTATTTTAGTCGCCTCTTACGACAGGTATGCCTACCTCGGGCATATTCCATACGCCTAACCCGCAGGGGTTAAATAAATAAAAATACCGTTCTTTATGAAATTTTCACAGTATATTCTTGGGTTCACTGATTACAGCAAAGGCTGTATATAATTTTATAAAAGTGGGCGGTGCCACGCTCCCACCCTATATAAAATTTCAATTCGTCTTGACTCTCAACATATTTGTTCTAAATTTATTATATTTGAATACCTGTGTCCTTAAGTCAAGATTTACATAATTTTTGAAAAGTGAGTGGTGCCACGCCCACATATTTTTGTGTCTTGTTTGTGCTTGATTCATGTCCAAAATTTATTGTCGATCTCTGTGAATACATAGTTTTTGGAAAAGCCCCCACGTTATATAAAGTTTCAATTCGCAAGAGCTAGGAATTTGTTTGGTTCAAGTTAATGGTATTTTATAATAGATATGTGTTCTGCATATCAAGAAAACCATGGAAAAAGTAACCGGTGCCAAGGTCAAATAAAAGTTAAATAGCAATATCTTCGAAATAATGTAAATATCAGTACCCGTTGAGGAAATGGAAGAAGAAGATTAGTAAGAATATAAATTTGGGATGTAGAAGAGGTGTTAAGGTCTAAAGAAGGGTAACGGTATTTGCGGGTAGGGGAAAGCAAAGTAGAAATAGTAATTTGTTAAATGTAGGCAAGTGAAATTTTAGGCCGGACAATATCTGCCTAGTCAGCTAGTATCACATAAAGTAATCTCTCAGCAATCCTACAATTATCTACAGTCCCGTCTGCTCGCATTGAGCCCAGCAACTCCTTCGGAGATTGATGGCATCACGAGTTTTACCCACCTACAGCTGGTTCCTCTCAATCAATACTAAACGAGAAATTTATTGATTGTTTAACCGTGGCATCGTGGAGGAAGGATGGAGTGCCAGAACTGATTGCGATACCAGAAATGCCTGTTCAGAGCGCACACTGGACAAACGGTGTGCCGTGTGCTGAACCAAAAACTTTCCTGCATTGCCAAAATGCAGTTGAGGCTTTAAAAAAATCTAGTATTGATCCAAAGTATTTCTCTTTGGAAGACAAATTTCTGACCCCCAGTTAAGTGAAAATTACATAAGTCCCTCCAACCTTCTATTTCTAGTAAAGAGGATACAACTAGTCTTATCGTAGTTCGCGGGTGCCTATATTAACAACAAGTGTCAGCCATATTCAAAGTAGTTTGAGCTTTCCTACAAACTACTAAAAAGGTAGCGCTTCTTATACATCTGTATAGACATGAAGAGCATTGTTGGACCCTAGAAGTGAGCCAATCTCCAAACGAGAAAGCACGCCAGCCTGGGTATATTCTAAGCCCCTAACCCGCTGGGGGCAATAAGTTCAGAAAAACGATGCAACATCAATTGCCCTACAACAAACGGTGCAGATACCGATACTGGGATGTCTCCATTGAGACATGGTTGGTATACAGCGTCCTCAGAATTTTTTTCGATTCCCTTCAACTGATGCGCAAACAGTTTCTATATCCCTGTACACTTTGACTTCAACTCTTCGGACACACTATAATAGGAGTTCCTGTTCATTTTCTCAACTGTTAGCAGTTTGGCAGATTATCTAACCATATCTTCATCTACGAGATTGAAAATGGAATCTAATTAAAATAGCTTTAAACTTTAATCCGCACCAAATTAGCCAATCAAAGGTCGCCGACCAGGATAAAAACCCAAATTTGAGATGTGCAAAAGGCTACAACTCTACTCAATCCACCATAATCGCCTTTAAGCGAAACGAGTAAGCCAGGCCTAGCGATGCTTGATAAAAACTCAATTTAAATGCCACGATAAACAGGTAAACCTAAAAAAGCTAAAAAAGCTAAATTCATAAAAAAATTTCAACGATGGGAAAAAGTGCGAAGAGTGCAAATGAAAAATGCGAATGAAATCTGACATTGTCCCTTGAGTTTTACATCCTCACCCACGCAGACGTACAGACGTATCGCACTAGAGCTCCACGAAAGCGTTCGATAAAAAATGGTGTAGGTCATGCCAACAGCAGCAAGTCATTCTGGTTACTGCTTAGTAAGTAAGTATTGCAGTTACAGAAGTGTTACCAGTTAAAGGGTATCTATTGAGCGCAAGAGCAAAGCAATGAGAAAAAAATGTGTGAAAATTAAATTTATTGAATGAGTCCTACTTTAGCTCCAACTAGTTTTATTACATCATACCACATATTCTGGGATCTACAATAACAGCAATGGCAGTTAAAAGTATTATCAATGTGCTTTGGCCCTGCACAGTAACTTCACAGCATCCGTTTGTCAATGGCAAACGGAAATGTGGTGATACGCTGACACAGAGAGTGAGAGGAAAAGAGAACTTAGTTTGAATGTGTTAATGGCTTTAATGTATAAGGTTACAGAAACGAAAAAAATCATGATGCACATATGTGTGTTTATGTGTATTTTTGGGAGATAGTTATGCCTGTCAAGTGGAGAATGCTCTGTAGGAAAATGAATTCGCTAGCTCAGTTTCAGATTTTTATATTAGAAATCGATAAGTGTTAGCAGTTTTCGAGCCTAGGGAACGTTTGATGAACATGAAATTGTATAACTTCTTTGGTCCGATGTTTGTAAATATGAGAAGAAGAAGAGATGCCCCACCAAATAGATTTTGCTATGTTCCTCATTTTTGGAGTTATCTGGCTGAAATATGGTATGTTATATACAAACCATTTGTCGGAACAAACAAGATCAGACCAATGGAACATTTTAACCCTCTACCGACCTCTAGAATTCACTTGAGTTTACTTTTTACAACAGTCATGTCATTTAAAAAAGCTTCAAAACCACATAAACCTACATTTAAAAAAATGTTAACGAATAGGCCATATCGCATACCGTCAATTTGTTACCCTTACAAATAATTATCTTAACAATGACAAAACTTTTTATTTTCCTACAGGGAATTAATGTGTGTCGATTAAGAATTGCGTAAACTTACTAGGACAAAAAGTCAAACCTCCATTCCGAACCATTAAAGGCCATAAATCGAAAAAAGATTTAAATTGAAAAAATGCAAAACTTTGCAAACGGAAAAGAGCAATAAATTTGGGAGTTTTCAATCGAAGTGCAAATATTGAAAGAATGCCACAAGTGACCGAAAAATATGACACCCAAGTCATTTAGGAAATAAATAAGGAGACATGTTGGGAAAATAGGCCACAGTTGGTTAAGAGATATAAACAAAATGCTTGAAATGAATATAGTGTAAAATTATGCAGGTCATTTTCAAGAATAAGAATAGCTAAATGATAAAGCTGACGTGATATTTTAGAGATGAATAATGAAAGTATAAGCCCTAAAGAATATAAGTTCATGAAGTACAGTGAGAGATAAATATAATAAAATAGATCCCCTCATTTGAAATTATGAAGAACAGTCGATCTACTGGGCCAACAAAGTCAATTGACTCTAATTTTTATCGCAAGTGGTTATTTTAGATTTTAGAATTCTAAATTTAATTACTGTCTCATTAAATTAAATTTTTATATTATTTATATTTTGTTAAATTTTATTATTTATTAGTTTATGTTATTATGTTTAAAATTTTAATTTTAATTAAGAAATAAATTATTTAAATGGTAAATGATAAGTATCAAATATATTAACTATTTTTCATTAATTTTTTAATTTGAATACTAATCTATTATTTTAGTTTCAATTAATTATTTCTAATCAATATATAGTTTATAAAATTTATATACTTTACTGAATAATTTAAAACGTTATTAAAGTTCTAAACTATTAATAATTTATTAAATTTTATTATACTGATAAAATAAATTGTAATTTTAAAATAATTTATATAAATAAACAATAACTAATTTCGTAACTATATATATTTCCAAGCTAAATAGGTTTCAGTTTTTAATTTAGTTAGGGGTTGTTCTGTTATTTAAAATATAGTTTATGAAATTTTTAAATAAGAAAAGGTACTTTCAGTTGAGTTAAAAAATTGTATTTAATAAAAATTTTATTTTAAGTTTTTTAAACTACATTTTTGTGCTATTACCGTAGAAGTGTTTCTTACAATTTATTATGGATATTATCCATGACTATAAATGAGCTCAATGCCAAGAATGACAATTTTTATAAAAATTATTATTGTTTTTTATTTTTTTAATAACTTAATTATTTATTTCAAGTTTTTAATTGAATAGAAAAGGAAAATTTTAGAGACAACCGCCATAACTTTTCTTATAGATCCATTTCGGTGTTCGATAAAACAGATCCATAAACATAAAATCCATCATGATAAATCTGAATACCAGATGGCTGCGGTTGCTCATAGATATGGTAAATTGAATAGATATAGGAGTTTAGCGGACAGAACACCAGCGTTCTGTTAGCTCAGTGGTTAGCAGAGCGTTCCAAAATTTCTGTGATAAAGGAGTTTAGCTGCTTCCGAAATCCTTTTGTGGTTTTATTACAATACCGAAAAATTAATGAAAGAAAAAGGTTTAAATATTAACAAAAACCGAAGCTAAGAGACATTGCAAACCCGGTCTAATGCTTTAAAATTACAAAGACATTCTATATGTTTTTGCAAACTAATTTGCATAGTAAAATTTATATGAATTGAATTTCAAATTTGTGAATTTAATTTTCAAACGTATCTTCATATGAAACGTCGTACAAAATATTTACCTTACGCCTCGACACTTTCAAAGTTGTAATGATATTTACAAACAAAGGTGTTTCAGCGGATATTTATGTTTACTTGTGAATTTGCATATTCCTAATTAATATTCCTGCAAAAGAACTTGGTTAATTTAAATTAACGAACTTTGAAATTGCTCTCAGACTTAGACAGACTGCAGTAAGTGTTGTGTAAATATTTACATGTTCCATTGTATATACTCCCTGCCAACAATAAAAAGAACAACAAACACCTGCTATTGACAGACTAAGGGCCTTTTAGTCAATGTCTGATTAATTGCTTAATCAAGACTTTAAGAGGTTGGCCCAGAAACCAATTGCTTAATGTTTGATTATCGACGATGCGCTGATTATCTTCTGATAAAAGTGATCAAAGGATGGACCTCTGATTATTTGCTAAGCAAAACAAAAAGTGACAACTGAAAGTAAAATTCTGATTTTGTAATCAATTTTTTGTTAACAAACTCTGATAGTAATAGAATTCAAAAATATAATAATATCCATATAAAGAAATATCACAATCGAAATTTGAACGCCAAAATGGTTCGTTTAAAATTGCAAAAACAGCAGCTGTCCCTTTTTATTCCTTCACAATGCAAGTTTTGTGAATTTTTTCCCAAAAGCGTTCACAATGACCAATTTTATCATGATACCTTAATCAGACTTTTGTGTCAACGAAAATATCATTCTGAGGCAAGCCATGATTGGGTTATCATGTGATAAAGTTTATCATAACCAGACATTGCGTAAACGGGCCTAAGTGTGGTCATAAATGATATCTATCGGCTATCGAAAACTGAGTGGCATTTTGTATAAAGTTCTGATGCTTATTATACCAGCAGTGCTACGAACACAAGGTATCATGCACCTATCAAAGTGATTAGGAAGAAACTAGAAGTTGATTAAGCCATGTCCGTCCGTCAGTCCGTCTTTCTGTGAAGACGCTAGCTGCAAATTTTGAGATATCATATTTATATTTGTTATGAAGGTTTCTCTGAACGCATTGCTATTTTGGACCCAATTTGATGAGTACATTCAAATTCAGTGAAAAGGAGAGAGACAGAAAATGCAAATTCTTTGGTGATATCAGTTTTATTTATTTTTTGGTATATTAGTTACAAAGTGACCCTGTTAAAATAAGCAAGAAAATATATTGATTTGTGAACTTGCGCATTGCCAGACGAATTTGTGTATCATTAAATCCTCTTAGATGTCGGTCCATAAAACGTTCGAAGAACCTTTCTTTCGAATACTTTTCGTCATCCCTTGTCAATTTTGGTTTTGTAACAAACCGGTTTCGGCGAATCGCCATCTTCAGTGCTTGATTTCGTTCTGATCTGTTTCTATCCGTTGTCATGTATTTATAGTCTGGATGCTGTATCAGGTAGTGTTAGTATTCGTGTATATGAGTCGTGTCTTACGAACGTATCCGAACGGGTACCTGCAATGAAGGTTGTTTTTAACGCTCGTTTATTAGTTGTGGTGTTATATCGGATAATTAGTTTTAGGATGTTAGGTCAGGTAATATTAAGTGTATACTAAGGGGGGGTTTTGACGCTCGTTAGTCATGTAGAAGTCAATAGTTCTGGTTTTAGATCAGGTAATTAGTTTGAGGATGTTAGGTCAGGTAATGTTAAGTGTACGTATACTTAAGGGTGGGTTTTGACGCTCGTTAGTCATGTAGAAGTCAGTGATTTTTGTTCTCTGATTTGTTTTGTGTGTGTGCTCGTTTATTGCTACTCGTTTTGTTATTGTACCTGCGGTGTTGTTTGGTCCTCTGTAAATTAGTTTTAGCGGTTCAAATATTGCGTCAGAAATGGTGTTTGTTTGTTCGTCAATTACTCTCCCGGAATCGTGTACTTATTTTTCGTCCTGTTTGCTCAATGCAGCTGTGCTGGCATTCGCAGGTAAGCTTGTATAATCCTTGTTTCCTGAATGGTTCTTCCGAGTTAGTGTTGGTTCTTAGTTTTTGTTGTTCGATGTTCTGAACGCTGTGTTGATATCGTGTTTCTTGAAGAAGTTTGCCAATTTGTGTGTCGTTTTTCCAGTGTATGTCATTGTAGTCCAGATCTTGAATTTTTCTTCTGCGTTGTGTCTTTTTTGTGATCCATGGTTCCTTCGGAGTTTGTCTATTAGGCATTTTTTGTATCCGTTGCTCGTGGCTATGTTGTATATGGTGGTTAGTTCTTTCTTGTATGATTCCTGAGTGAGGGGTGTTCTTTGAAGTCTGTCCACTAGGTGCCTTAATGCCGCATTTTTGTGCTGTCGAGGATGGTTTGACGTAGGATGAATTATGGTGTCTGTAGTTGTTGGTTTCCTGTAGATGTCGTATTTAAACTTGTTTCTAATTCTGTCAATTCTTATTGTTAGGCCCAGGTAGTTCAGTTCTCCTTCTTTCTCGGTCTCCATAGTAAATTTTATGTTTTCATGTTGTCTGTTTAGGAATTCTAGTATTCGTTCTTCATTGTTATTGTTCAGTAAGCATATGATGTCGTCGACGTACCTTGCGTAAAATGTCAATCCTAATTCGTTTTTTAGTTCTTGCATATATTTTGCTTCCAAGTTCTGTATGAATGCCTCCATGAGAATTGATGACGTTGGGTTTCCCATTCCTAGTCCGTTTGTTTGCCTATATATTTTATTGTTGAACTTGAAGTAGTTTTGCTGTAAAGTTGTTCTTAGTGTGTTTGTGATTTGTGCTGTTCTGATCATATCTTTGGTTTTGTCTCGTAGTGTTTTGTTTACTATGTCTAATGTCTCTGGAAGCGGTATGGAGGGATATAAGTCTTTTATGTCAAATGAGACGATTGTGCTGTTCTCTGTGAGTTTGACGGTTTCAAGTCTTTCTATTAGTTCGTTTGTATTCTTTATTGTATGTTCATGGTCGAGTTCAAGCGTGTCATTCAGTATCGTCTTTATATCTTTTGAAAGTTTATAACCCGGCGTTGATTTGAAATTTATTGATGGTCGCATTGGCTTGTCCTGCTTATGAATTTTTGGTAGCGCTATTAGTGGGGGAGCTGATGGGTTCATTTGTGTCAGAGTATGTCCCGTCCTATCGTCTATTATTTTTGTGACATTCTTAATGGCCCTTTTGGTCTACATCTGGTATTTATCGGTGGGATCCTCGCTGATTATGCGGCATTTCATTTCTTTAATTAAGTTTTCGGTTTTCGTTATGTATTCGTCCTTGTCCACGAGTACTGTTGTGTTTCCTTTGTCGGCCTTTGTTGTCACCACGTTGTTCCTTTTTAGTTTTTGTTGAAGCCCCTTCATTACTAGTTTTATGTCCTTATTGATGATCTCCCTACACATGTGTCTTGCGTGTTCTTGTTCTTCGTAGTGGAGGAGCAATATTGCAACCTCTGCATCCACCATCGCTTGCTCCGTTTTTCTAGCCTTGTTGTTGCCTACTACGTTGTGTTTTAATCCCTTCTCCAGAAGTTTCGTTTCTTCGCTGTTGATGTCCACTGTGGTCAGGTTCACGAACCTATCGTGAAATGTATGTGTTTGTTGGCCGTTATGCTCGTGTCTTCCTGATAGTTTGTCTAATTTCTTGTTCAATGTCCTATATTTTTGTTGGTGTTCGTTCTTTACTTCAGCTTCTATCCGGTCCAAGCAGTCCATCAATATTGTTGAGTTAGTAAGCCAAGGAATTTTCAATTTTTAATAGAACTCGTTGTTCGTAACTTTATTTCGATATATGTTTACGAGAAATTCATGAGAACTTTAAAAAAGAATTGTATATTGCTATAGGCTTACAAGACACTGATTACAATTCAGTATTACTCCTCTTATTTATAGAGTAATGTATATGTTTGTATGTTTATGGCTCCAATATCACACCATATATGCACCGCTATTCTTTTGTGCGAGCTAAATGGCAAAGACAATATAATGCATTAAATAGCAACTAAAGAAATATTATTGTAGACAACTAATTTAGTTAGTGAGTAACGATATACCCCGTAGGAACACGTGAGGTATATGTCCCTGTTGGAATGACGGCAACATCCCCCCCCTCGTAAGCAATATCGATTGGCTTACTCCGGTTGGGTGCCTACGTCCAGGATGGCAAGTGTGGTAGCAGGCCTCTCCATTATGCCGAACTGTGTTTTCACTGTAGCCCGACGAACCTGGCCGTCTTGTGCTCTAACGACATCCAGCACCACTCCTTTGGGCCAACGGTTTTTCGGTAGAGTCTCATCAACGATTATTACCAGATCTCCTACTTTAAGCGGTGGCTGCTTCGTAAACCACTTTGTGCGTCTCGTTAACATCGGTTTGTATTCTTTTACCCATCTTTGCCAAAACCTGTCTGCGAACATTTGTGATTGTCGGTAGCGACAATGCGTGTTTCCACTACTTCCGATGGGTTTGTAGCCGCTTGCTGATCCCAAAAGCAGATGATTGGGTGTGATTGCTTCGTCGTCGGCAGCATCCGTAGAAACAAATGTGAGCGGTCTTGAGTTAATTATAAACTCAACTTCTAGTAGTGCGCTCCGAAGAGTTTCATCGTTAAAGCTGTGCTGTGGACTCATAGCATATAGAACAGTTTTTATGGATCTGATAAAACGCTCCCACGCGCCTCCCATGTGTGGCGCCGCTGGTGGATTGAATTTCCAGTGAATGGTATCGAACTTCGCTTCGATTGCTGTGTAATCAATATTTTTTGCTTCGTTTCGTAGGATTTTTTCAACCGCTTTGAAGTTAGTACCATTGTCGGTATATATTTCCCTGGGTACACCGCGACGAGATATAAAGTTGGTGATGCACATAATACATGAGCTGGTGTCAAGGCTGTGAGCCACCTCTATGTGCACTGCGCGCATGGTCAGGCATGTAAATATAACTCCCCAACGTTTTTCGCGCCTGCGACCTACGACTATTTGTATAGGGCCGAAGTAATCGATGCCAGTATAGCTAAATGCTCTCTCGAAGCATGCGAGCCTTGCCCTTGGTAGAGGTGCCATCTGCGGATACAGCACAGTAGCGGATCTGTTTTTGCACACTTGGCAAGTACTACGTACGGTTCGGTACAGCACCCGCAACCGTGGGATGTAAAAGTTTCCTTTGATATCGTTTATGACAGCTTCGTGGGACAAGTGGTGATACCTCTCGTGAGAACTCTTCACGATCAGATAAGTTATGTAGTTTTTACACGGTAGTATGATAACATCCTGAGCGCATATAAATTCGGCCCGACTTCTTACCCGCAAAATCTCTTGGTCGTCTATGAACAGATTTAGTGATATTAGCGGACTTGTTTTTTCGATGGCCTTACCGGCTTTCAAGCGGCAAAACTCTGTCGAGAATTCGCTGAGCTGTGCTTGTTTCATCAGGAACACCTTTGCCATGTCTATTATTTCAGTGCTAATTTTGCTAGGCAGAGTTAGTGAGTGAGTTTTTGCTTTTAACCTCCTGATGTATAAAATAAACGTGGCTACTGCGCGGTACAATCGCTTCCAGCTGGAAAAACTATTAGTATTCATAGTAATTAAAGGTTGTTTATCCGAGTGCATATGCAGAACATTGTTTTTTATTTCGTTGTTATCAAAAGGCCCAAAATCGCTGCGCTGAGGCCAGTCATGCTCGTCAGCTAGCAAAAACGTCGGGCCACCAATCCATGCTTCTTTGCTAACTTTAGATTCACTTTTAGTAGCTAGATCTGCGGGGTTTAGCTTCGACGGAACCCACCGCCATTGTCGCGGGTTAGTAGCCTCTAATATCTCGGCTACCCGATACATTACAAATTGTCGGAATTGCTTAGGATCCATGCTGAGCCACTTTAACACCGTAGATGAGTCTGTCCAAAAAACGCTTTGTCCAATAGGTAGTCGATGAACGCCGTGTATTTTTGATACCAGTCGAACACCTGTTATCGCGGCCTGAAGCTCCAGCCGCGGTATTGATACTGGACTCAGGGGTGCCACTTTCGACTTAGCCGCTACAAATGATAGGTTGACATCACTAGAAAGCTGCACACGCAAATAACACACCGCTGCATAGCCATATTCTCCAGCGTCCACAAATGTGTGCAACTGGACGTCGGTTGTAACATTCAAATGACGTGAATAACAACGGGGTATTTCAAGACAGAGCATCTGTGGTACGGTTGTTTTCCATGTTTGCCACTTTGAGTTTAAATCGTCGGGCAGCTCCTCGTCCCATTCGATCCGTGTGCGCCAGATATCTTGTAATAAAATTTTTAGTGCAATTGTAAAATTTGATAAAAACCCCAAAGGGTCAAATATAGACATTAATACTTGCAGGACCTCACGTTTCGTTGGTATTAAGCTGCTGGATATTACGTCTCGTTTCAGTCTGGCGAACCTAAATGCGAACTTGAAGACATCTTTGTTCGGATCCCAGTAAACGCCCAGAACTTTTTCGCTCGTACCTAAATTGACTGGTGATTGTTTTACTTTTATACGGCCTTCCAGACGTTCAATTAATAGGGCTGAGTTGGATGCCCAATTACGTATATGAAAACCGCCCGATGCATGTATTGCCCTGACCGACTCTGCTAGTTCTAGCGCAGCTTGTTCATTATCCTCACTGTCAATGAAGTCGTCAACGTAATGATGGCTCTTGATGGCTTTGACGGCTCTGGGGTGTTGAAGAACGAACTGGTCGGCGTTTTTGTTGCGAACGTAGTGCGCTATGCATGGCGCGCAATTAATTCCGAATGTTAACGCCCGCATGACGTAGACGCTGGGTTTGTCAACTGGGTCGCCTTGGTTCCACCACAGAAAACGTTGCGCATGCATATCTCTCTCCAGCACATTTATTTGGTGGAACATCTCGGCTATGTCCCCGCAGATTGCCACGCGACCAACACGGAATCCGAGTAGCATTTCCACCAAGGGATTTAGTAAGTCAGGCCCGCTTAATATTGTGTCGTTCAATGATGTGCCTTTGCTTTTTGCTGCCGCGTCCCACACCAGGCGCAGTTTATCCGGTTTGTTTGGGTTTCGAGTGACAAATATTGGCAAATACCAAACGCGATCCATATCAGTTTGTAGCTGCGTAGAGCTTAGTTTAATGGCATATCCCTTGGTCAGTAGATTATCGACTTGTTCCTGTATTAGCGCTCTTAGATCTGGCTCTTTCAGGAATCGTTTGTGAAGACACATAAGCCGCTTGTGAGCCATATCATAGCTATCCGGTAGGTTTACTACGTCGTTGCGCCATAATAGTCCCACTTCGTACTTATTGCCACCTTCTGACATGTGGCGTCTAGTATAGCCATCGCCCTCGAGTCTTGGGATGACAACAACTGCGATGGTGTTGAGTTGTCCAACTGGAAGCCTTCTTTCACTAGATCATGTAACGCCTCGTAGTCTTGCCTGCAGGCAAATGTATGAATATTTAGCTGTGTATTCTGGGGTGAATAAGATCCACAACCCTGAATCGTCCAACCCAGTCTAGTTTTGGTGGCTATTGGCTGGTTCCAGTTACCCTCACGAATTTTCATCGGGACAGCGAGGTGCCAGTTGTTGGAACCAATAAGAATGGTTGGTCTAGCACTCGCGTATGATTGGATCGGCAACCCATTAAGATGTGGGTACTCCGCTGCAATTTTGCACATATCTAGTGTTTGTGTTGGAAGTCCCAGGTTGTTAACCGTATGCACGTCGTTAAGAGTGAATATTTTTCTGTCATGAACATCGCTGATGCGGAGTGTAGTTTTCTTTGAAAATTCTTCATACCGAGTGTTTTCGCCTGTCCATCGCAGGCACAGTGGATCAGAAACGCTCTTCAAATTGAGTTGGTTAAAGATGTCTTCCTCCATCAACGTTACGGATGACCCTTCGTCTAGAAATGCAAAGGTATCTACATAATTGTTAGTGTCGTGTATACGAACTGGCATGATCCTAAAGTAAGGTGAACCATTTTGCGGAACGCTGTGAGAATTTAGTGAACCCTTTACTACGTGCTGGGTATTCTGCGCATCATTTTTATTTAGGTTTCGGTGCAATAGCTGGTGGTGCTTGGCGTTGCAGCCATCAATGCCGCAGACTTTATTTATGAGACAACGCCTTCGGTGAGAATTTAAGCACTGCCGACACAACTTCAATGATCGCACTACTTCCCACTTTTGGTCGAGCAACAGCCTTTTGAACTTTTCGCATTGGGAAACTCTGTGCCCGTCCGCGTTACAGTGGCCACATTCACTTTTCCTTTGGGGTCTCTCTGCTTGTGTATGCGTATTTAATACGCCACCCCTTTTGCACGTCACAGGCGTTACTACCTTGCTCGCCGCTTCTGCTAATGAGTAAAGCCAATCGCTGAAACATTTGACTGCAGGAATCTGCTCATCTTTCGGATGCATAGCCCACGACAGCTTATAAGTATTTGGCAATTTCTCCACTAGTTCCTTGACTATCATGGGGCTACTCATGTATGCGTACAAGTGGCATGCTTCCATGGTAGAGCATATGTTACGAACGCACAGTGCAAAATCAATTATTGCTTCCAGTTTGTCTTTTAACGGCTGTACCTTTCTCGCCTTCTCTATTAGATTTTCGATTATAAATTCTGGCCTTCCGAAGCACATTCGCAAAGTTTCTATTATTTCGGGAACCATCGTTGGGAGTAGTAATTTGCTCCGCACCATTTCCCGTGCCTTGCCCTTTAAGCTTGCTTGTAGGCGCATCAAATTCTCTGCATTGGAGTAGCCTGCAACTTGAGTACTGGTCTCAAAGCTACTAATAAAAATTGGCCACTCATCAGGGTCGCCGTGAAAATGAGGTAGATCCTTAGGGATCGCTTGCCTTGCAGCTATTTGAGCGGCGGTAGGATTAGAATAAATGCTTCTATGGTTAAGGCTCTGTATAGACACACCTTGCGACTGCGACAATATTTCATATTTCTTCTCCAGGTAAGATTGTTGGAGCTGTTTTTCTTCTTCCAGCATCGCAAGGCGAAGCTCACATTTTCGTGTTGCACTTTCGTTGGTTGTGGACCGTTGGATTATATGATTTACTGCTTCCGGGTAACCCGCGTAGGTTTTGGCAGGAAATGTTGTGACTTGTGATGTCGCGGCTGGCAAATTTATTGGAAGTGATGTTGGTTGCACCGTTTCAGCCGTCATGATGTTGCTGATCGTGGTTGGCGGAACGACCTCGTTCGTAACTCTTTCCGATCCTTGTGCATTGGCATCTGCAGTGCTCCACATCGCAGATCTTGTGGATGGCCCCACGTTTGGTCCTACCGAAGTAGGTGTTAATGCTCGCTGTTCGTTCGATGGTGAAGATGATGCCTGAGGATGATCTACGTGCCTTTCACGTGGTGTATCATATTGTGCATTTGACGAGGGAGCTGCAGCACTCGTTGTGGCTTTTGACGTTAGTGGGTTGCAGTTAGCGCAACTCCAGCTTATTTCAGAAATGCCACTGTTAACCCCTACGCAATCAAAGTGATACCACTTATCGCAATGGTCGCACTGCACCATTCGCTCATCATCTTTGTTTTCACACAGGACGCAGCTATGCTGATCATTGGACCGACGTTGGGGCATATCAGCTTATTTAATCGAACGTATTACTTTTTTATATTACGTATTTAAATTTCGCGCTACGCGGCAAGCTAGTTTAAATTCTTTTTTAAAGATTTGTTGAGTTAGTAAGCCAAGGAATTTTCAATTTTTAATAGAACTCGTTGTTCGTAACTTTATTTCGATATATGTTTACGAGAAATTCATGAGAACTTTAAAAAAGAATTGTATATTGCTATAGGCTTACAAGACACTGATTACAATTCAGTATTACTCCTCTTATTTATAGAGTAATGTATATGTTTGTATGTTTATGGCTCCAATATCACACCATATATGCACCGCTATTCTTTTGTGCGAGCTAAATGGCAAAGACAATATAATGCATTAAATAGCAACTAAAGAAATATTATTGTAGACAACTAATTTAGTTAGTGAGTAACGATATACCCCGTAGGAACACGTGAGGTATATGTCCCTGTTGGAATGACCGCAACAAATATAGTTGTTGGTATTAATTCAGCTAGTTGTAAGTGGATTACCAATATTTCCGCTGTTGTCTTGTCCTTTTTAGCATATAGGTTACGTATTTCATTCCGTAGAAAGTCCTTTTCCGCTCTCTTACCCGTTCTCCTGCTCGCTGGTGTG
This sequence comes from Merzomyia westermanni, assembly GCA_949987695.1. Classification (NCBI taxonomy): domain Eukaryota; kingdom Metazoa; phylum Arthropoda; class Insecta; order Diptera; family Tephritidae; genus Merzomyia; species Merzomyia westermanni. Next base: position 31,950,901 of record OX465289.1, on the reverse strand, counting down.
TTTAATTTTATCTGGATCCGGGCGTATTTGGGTGTGACGTTCAAGGACAGACATTGTCTGTTGAACCAGATGTTTGCTTTTGTCGTATGTATTTTGGATAGACGTCGTTTGTACCTTATTAATATTATGTTTGGGTTCATGTTGAAAGCCTGACAGGCGCTAATTGAGTTGATTTGGTTTTGTGTTTTTCCGACACGGTGGATATATATTGGAACGAATTTTCGTCATCCCTTGTCAATTTTGGTTTTGTAACAAACCGGTTTCGGCGAACCGCCATCTTCAGTGCTTGATTTCGTTCTGATCTGTTTCTATCCGTTGTCATGTATTTATAGTCTGGATGCTGTATCAGGTAGTGTTAGTATTCGTGAATATGAGTCGTGTCTTACGAACGTATCCGAACGGGTACCTGCAATGACGGTTGTTTTTAACGCTCGTTTATTAGTTGTGGTGTTACATCGGATAATTAGTTTGAGGATGTTAGGTCAGGTAATGTTAAGTGTATACTTAAGGGTGGGTTTTGACGCTCGTTAGTCATGTAGAAGTTATTAGTTCTGGTTTTAGATCATATAATTAGTTTGAGGATGTTAGGTTAGGTAATGTTAAGTGTATATTTAAGGGTGGGTTTTGACGCTCGTTAGTCATGTAGAAGTCAGTGATTTTTGTTTTCTGATTTGTTTTGTGTGTGTGCTCGTTTATTGTTACTCGTTTTGTTATTGTACCTGCGGTGTTGTTGAACTGATTGATTTATTTAAAGTAAGATATATCGTATTGGGGGTGGAAAGATATCGACGATACTATCGATGTTTTATTACTATTTATTTTATTTCTTAATTTTTAAGGTTCCAGCTAAGTTAGGATCCTGAGACTTCGTGGTCTGGCAAGGAATTTAATAAGGTAAATCTTAAGTAAACATCGCTTTTTAATTTCAAACTTGTTCATACATGTCTACATGAATAATCATTTCCACCCCTTTGTTTGTGGCATTAGTCACCCGCGTGACCAATATTATTTTCATTTATTGTAATTTGAAAGTACTATATTATAACCATATAATTAAAAATATTTGTGAATCTGTGTGTCTTTCATAGGCGTCCAAATTACTCAACCGATTTTTATGAAATTTTCACAGTATGTTCTTGGGATCACTGGTTAAAGCATATGCTATATATTGTTTTGGAAAAGTGGGTGTGCCTGGCCTCCAGGCTATATAAAATATTAGTTTGTCATAACTCTAAATATATTTGGTGTAAACTAATTATAATTGAATGTACAGTTGTGTTCACTATAATAGTTGTGAAATTTAATTGGATGTCGTTCGACGAAATAAGAAGAAACTGTCTTTTTAAAATTTTTCACTTAAGATATAGAAAATTGTATAACAGAAACCATGTAAAAAGAAATTTCAAAGTTCACGCAAAGTTCAGAAAAATTAATTCAACTTTAAAAAATTTACATCAGAATTTCAATATTTTCGAGCAGACTTTTTAGAAAACTTTTGAGTACGCAGTTCTACAACTTTAAAGTTCCTCAAAACTTCCCATGAATTTTTAAAACTCCAAATTTTCTAAAAATTCTGTCCGAAAATATTGAAATTTTGTTGTCAATTTTTCATACTTTGTTTAACTTTCCTGAACTTTGTGTAAAGTTTGAAATTTCGTTTTATGTGGTTTCTGTTATAGAATTCGCTATTTAAAAAAAACACAGCTTCTTATTTCCTCTAACGATATCCAATTCAATTTCACTACTATTATTGTGAACACAGCTGTATGTGTACTTTAATCAATATTTAAACAATTTTAAAAAAATTGGTGGTGCCTCTTCTTTCTTTAAATGGTCATCTAACCGCCTGGGCGATTTTGACCGTCCAACATAGCTCGCCAGTCGTTTCTTCGTTGCGCCAACTGGCGCCAATTGGAAACACCGCGGGATCGCAAATCGGTCTCCACTTGGTCCTTCCATCGGAGTGGTGGTCTCCCTCTTCCTCTGCTTCCACCGGCGGGTGCCGATAAGAATACCTTCTGGGCTGGAGCATCTTCGCTCATTAGCACTACGTGGCCTAGCCAGCGAAGCCGCTGTGTTTTAATTCGCTGAACTATGTCGGCGTCTGCGTAAATTTCATACAGCTCATCATTAAATCTTCTTCGGTACTCGCCGTCGCCAACGCGTAGAGGTCCACAAATCTTTCGAAGAACCTTTCTCTCGAATACTCTCAGAGCCGCCTCATCAGATGTTGTTAGTGTACAAGCTTCTGCACCATATAGCAGGACGGGTGCGATGAGTGACTTGTAGAGTGTTATTTTCGTTCGTCGAGAGAGGACTTTACTTTTCAATTGCCTACTCAGTCCGAAGTAGCATTTGTTTGCAAGAGTAATTCTTCGTCGGATTTCTAGGCTAACATTATTGTTGGTGTTCTATGCTGGTTCCCAGGTAAACGAAGTCCTTTACTATTTCGAAATTATTGCTGCCAACAGTGGCTTGGTTGCCAAGGCGCGAATGCGCTGACTCTTTGCATGATGACAGAAGGTACTTCGTTTTGCCCTCGTTCACCACCAATCCCATTTTCTCCGCTTCTTTTCTAATTTGGAGTAAGCAGAAGTTAGGGCGCGGTTGTTAAGGCCAATGATATCAATATCGTCAGCATATGCCAACAGTTGGACGCTTTTATAAAATATTGTTCCACCGCGGTTAAGTTCTGCAGCTTGTATTATTTTCTCCAGCATTAAATTAAAGAAATCGCACGATAGGGGGTCACCCTGTCTGAAACCTCGTTTAGTTTCGAACGGCTCGGAGAGGTACTTCCCAATTCTGACCGAGCTGGCGGTGTTGCTCAAGGTCATTTTGTATAGCCGTATAAGTTTTGCGGGGAAACCAAAATCAGACATAGCGGCATATAGGCAGCTCCTTTTCGTGCTATCGAAAGCGGCTTTAAAATCAACAAAGAGATGATGTGTGTCGATTCTCTTTTCACGGGTTTTTTCCAAGATTTGGCGTATTGTAAAAATTTGGTCGATGGTAGATTTACCAGGTCTGAAGCCACACTGATAAGGTCTAATCAGTGTGTTCACATCAGGCTTCAGTCTTTCGCACAATACGCTTGATAGGACCTTATATGCGATATTCAAAAGGCTGATTCCGCGATAGTTGGCGCAGTTTGCAGGATCGCCCTTCTTGTGGATTGGGCAGAGAACACTTAGACTCCAATCTTCAGGCATGCATTCATCCGACCACATTCTGCATAGAAGCTGATGCATGCGCCTTACCAGCTCCTCGCCTCCGTGTTTGAATAGCTCAGCAGGCAAACCATCAGCGCCAGCTGCTTTATTGTTTTTCAATCGGGAAATTGCTATTCGCACCTCATTATAGTCGGGTTGTGGAACGTCAATTCCATCATATTCGATTGTGGGCTCGGGTTCGGCATCTTCCCTGGTTTCTTGCTCAGTTTCTCCATTTAAAAGGGCAGAGAAGTGATCCCTCCATATTCTTCGTGCTCTCTGAACATCGGCCACCAGGTCGCCGTTCTCATTCTTACAGGTGGTGGTGCCCCGCCCACATATTTTCGCGTGTTGTTGGTCTGTCACACATGTCCAAGGTTTATTGTCCATCTCTGTGAAACTTCCCCATGGGCTTCAGGAGTCCGCTACGTGCTACACAGGCCATACTTATATAGCTTTTAGAAAAGTCCGCAGTCTATATAAAGTTGCAATTTGATAAAGCTAGTAATTAATTTAGTTAAGGTTAATGATATTTTATATATAGATATGTGTTCCATGTATCAAAATAAGCCTTGAAAAAAGTAAGCGGTACCAAGACCAAAAATATGTTAATTCGCTTTATCTTCGGAGCTATGAACATATCAATCCCACCACAGGAAAAAGGAAGAGTAAATTTGAGATGTAAAGAATGGGTTACATGAAAATTAAGAGGGTAAAGAAGAGGGGCGGGATATGGGGGTGGGGCGAAATGTAAAAGGAGAAAGAAAAGGGAAGATCTAAGGTTAATGAAGAGAAGTCGTCGATTGGGAAGGGAAGAGAGGCAAGTCAAATTTTAGGCAGGGCAACATCTGCCAGGTCTGCTAGTTTTGAATAAAAAAAGTCGAATTTAGGGCAAAATTTTTGAATGTCTTTATTTCAAGAGGCTTAATAGGGATAGAAAATGTAGAGAAACTTAGAAAGAAAAGCCACAGCTATTCACATGGATCCATACCTGAAGCTGGTAAACTTCACTTACACTGCGTTAAAAAAACGTGCTTTAGTTTTGTCCTATGAACCAAATATAGTTTTTCGGAAAGAAGAGAAAAAAAAAAAATACACGTGTATCGGCGCTTTTCATGTTCACGTCAGAATTTTATTTTTTTTTATGTATAAAGTATAAACCCTTTTTACATTATCCAATCCAGCTGAATTTTTGCAGGCAGACTCGTGGAAATGTCTGTATCACGTAAAATTTTTAAAAAAATTGATTTTTATCAATTCTCAGATTTTCCTGAATTTTTTTTTTTTATTTTTTTATTTTTTGTTTCACTTTTTTCGGCATAACTTGAAGGGACTCCAAATGTTTAAACTACTAAAGCGTTGCGAAAAAAAAATTGTTTTTCGATCCATCCTACTCCATATATTTGTAGTTTATCAATAGTAACTTTCTAACACTAAACTGTTTATGACTTTTACAACACTTACAACTGGTATGACAGATGAAACATTGAATTGCACAATTGAATTGCAAAAGGGTTAAAAATCGATCCAAAGTCTTTCACACAGGCGGACAGACGGACACTACGAGCTTTATACTTTATACATAAAACAAAAATGCTGACGTGTACATGAAAAACGCCGATACACGTGATTTTTATTTTTGCTCCCCTTTTCGAAAAAGTATATTTGGTTCATAGGACAGAATGTGTGTAAAAGTTTTGGTGGGGCATTACAATCAATATCTAAGGATTTTCCTTCTTTGAATGTTCTATGTTTTTTTGCTGCTGAAATTCGTAGAAGCAATTCTCCTGTACCGTGACGCTGTACTGCCCCATCAGTGCGCTCAAACGAGCTAATACTGAGAAAAGCAGATTCATAGTATAAGCTCTTTGACACAAATTGCTTAGAAGATATTGCTAAGTACTTTTCCTTTAAGCGGATAAATGTCGATACTGGGAAAGAACGCATGTATATCAGTATGAAACCAAATAATATACTATAATGTGATTGTCTCAATTATATATTCATATATATGTTTGTATGTATTTATGTTGTTGCTAAGCAAGTTCATGTTTCATTATTCATAAACGTTTTATTCTTATTGTTTTCACACAATTCTTCTCCCCATTATGTAATGTTTTTCGTATGAATATTGTAGCAAATTGCAATAAATGTCAACAAATATTAGACACACATCTATTTTGTATGAGGACACATACACATGTGCACACACCCCCACACATTAAATTGTTAGGATGCATTCTCCTATGGTGTGCATCATGTGGCACTTATATGCCACTGCATGTTGCGTTAGTAGAAGTTAGCAGCTAACATTAACATGACTCCCAAAAAAAAAAAAAGTTGGTAAAACAAAACAAAAGTATCAAAATGTATAGTGCGCGATATCTGCCGTTACCACGATTCCGCGAATTTCTTGTTCCTCAGTGACCTCATTGTAAAGCGCGCGTTTCACTGCGTTACCGGGTCGAGGCGCACAGGTCAGGCGTGCACACCCCAACAACTAGGGATGGTAATTTATTTGGATTTTTAAATATCGGAATTTTTCGTAACTTATTTGTAGCGCAGTGAAACCGGTATTAAGGAACGAAAAAAGTGAAGGAGGTAAACTATCTCATCTTAAATTATTTAATAATTAAAGTTATTTCGTTAATAACAAAGTAAAATCAAATAGCATCTAAATTTGGTAAGTATGCCTGTCGTAAGAGGCGGCAGAAATTCACAAAGGATAATGAAGCGCAACGTGCTGGTTGCCAACCTTCTTCTTACTTGCGTAAGAAGGGAGTAAGATGACCTACAAGATTTCACTGGTTATCCCAAATCGCTCTAGACACAGTCGGCCATGTACCACAAGGAAGTACCGGAGCGTACCGGGTTCATATTCGGCAGAGGACAGTCACTTTCAACAGCACTCTCCAGAACCTTCGGTGAGTGGGTTTGTCGCTAAAAACAACAACAACAGTAACTAAATTTTTTGGAGTCTTTTTTTAATGTTTCCGAATTAATCAGGCATTTTTTATAAAACTTTGATAAAAATTAAATTTTTTTTGCGTATTGAGGATGGGTGAAAGGAACTTTTCTTAAGTTTAAAATCAATGTTAATTCAGTTTTTTTCCTACATAGAGATGCTACACTTAAATAAAGAAATAGAAAATTGCATAAATAAATGGGAAAATTTAAATTTTTATTGAGGGCGCGTGTAGACACTTCTTCTCAGTTGATTAAATGGCTTTAAACTGTTACTTTAAGTTAAAGTTGTGACCTTGAATAGGAAACCGATTATTCAATGATCGTTTTTTAGAGATGAGTCGCTTTTCTAAAAATCGAATTTAGTTGAAAAATCGATTTTTTATACGAAAAATATCAATATATTGAATATGACTGAATAGCTAGTTCAAGTTAAATGTATTCAAGTTAATAAAAAAATATAAAAAAATGAGGAGAGTATGGGCCAGTATTTGGCTCCCAAATCACTTCCAGAGCCAGGAGTGCTGGGTGAGAGGTTTGTATATTTAGTGATGTCAGAGGAGTAAAAAATACACATAAAACATAGTACGCTTCGTCTCAAATGATATTCATCGCAACAAATCTTTGTGAAGTGAAATACACTCGATTTAGCTAAAATAAAATAAAACAAAACTAAATGGAAATGGAAATGGCAAAAAAAGAAAAGCAACAAATGAAGAGAAAAATATTGCACAAATTATTCAAAGGTAGAAAATAGTCAAACACAAGTAAAGAGAGCGCTGTTTTCGAATGTGCCGAAGTCCTTATAAATCCTATGAAAACGCATCATGGTTTTTAGTTTCCGATCCTTATTTATAATAAGTATAAACTGTTCAAAAATTTTACGGTCTTACCCTGTTAATTGAAAGATATATAGCCCAAGCCAATTGGCCAAATTGGGCCAATCTTTATGATTTTTACTACAAATATTACATTTCGGCGGCTGAGTGGAAGATCACCCTATTTGAAAATATTTTTAAAAAACGCACTATCTCAGAATTTCTTTGAAGAACGCCGCAGCTCAAAATTTTTTCTTAATAACGATTATTTCAAAATTCACTTTAAGAACGGCCCATTTAAAGTTGAGTTTCAAAAACGCCCTATCTGAAGGAAAATTCAATACATTTTTATCTGAGATAGCGCTTTTTTGAATCAAATTCTGAAATAGAGTGTTATTTAAACAAATTTTGATATAGGGCATTTTTGAAAAATATTTTGAAGTAGAGTGATCTTCCACTCAGCCGGGGATATATAATAAGTAGAGTCGCTGGATATTTTATCTTCCAAGCTTCTGAATTGCAAGAGTTATAGCCCAAAACGCGTTTTCGGAAAAATGTATTATAAGGGGCTGTATGTTGTATGTGTCCTATCTTTTTGGTTCCGACAAATGATTAATATATTACAAAATGGCGACCTTGCGAGATAGCTGCAAAACTGAGGCGCCAGTTTGCGTTCAAACATACAGACAGGCATGGTTAAATCAACTCAGCTCATCGTCCTGATCGTTTTCGCATACTTATTGGGTCGATTGCCTTTGAAAATAGCAGAAATTGTATGCTGAAAAGTGGGCGGCGCCACGCCTACTTCTTCAAAATTGACAAAATTTTTTTGCGGCCGAGTTTTTCTTAAAAAGCTTATTATGTGTGCAAAATCTGATTGATATAACTTGCTTAGTTGTAGAAATATCGCTTTTTAAATTTTACAAAAAAATTTTACTTTGTTAAAAAACTGGAAGTGGACATTAACCGATTTCGCCCATTTTTACAGCAAACAGTTACTTTTATATGTAGAATATTATCACCAAATTTCGTTTCGACAAATCAATTTTGCGCACAGTTATAGCCTGTTTAATATATCTACGATCCTCTTCAAAATCTTTCATATAAAAGTGAGCGTAGACCTTTAACGATTTCGCCCAGTTTTTCCTGGAACATTCATGGCATACCTGGAAACCTGCTTGCTGAATTTCGTTTCGATATCTTGAACGGTTTTTGATTTATAATTAATATTATTTCTTATGACTTAATCAAAAGTGGGCGGTGCCACAACCATTTTCCAAAATGTCTTGAAAACTTTATTTTCTGCCTTATCGTTAATGTACATACCATATTTTATCCTTATAAGTGTATTATGTACTGAATAATCACTTTTTTTGTAGTTTCGAAAATATTCTATTAAACAAAAAGTGGGCGTGGCTATCATCCGATTTGGCGCTCGAAGATGAGTGCCAAGGAACCCGCATACCAAATTTCATTAAGATACCTTAAAATTTACTCAAGCTATCGTGTTCACAGATGGACGGACGGACATGGCTTAATCAATTTCTCTTTTCGTCCTGAACATTTTGATATATATAAGTCAATATCTATCTCGATCCGTTTATGCCGTTACGTACTGCCGTAGCACTGCTAGGTATAAAAATAATATAGTAGAAAAATAATCGATTAAAGCAAAAATCAATTACTTATTCGCAACTTTGGAAACACTTTCATAAATAAATAGCAAATATTTAGTTTTAAGTAATCTATTTCAAAGAAAGAAATCGGAAGATTCTCAACACTTAACAAAGCACGACACATCGGGATTGGCATCCCTACAACAAACTAAAACCCAACTCATCCATGCTGTGGCATTGCATCCTTGATGAGTCCTTTTAACGTGACAAATTTAAGCGAAATTGTTGCAAGGACAATGGTAACGTATACAAACATAAATACAAATAAACTGTGTGGATGGACACAGGCTCACGCATACGTGAATATGTTTGGATTGCCAAAGTGCATTCGGTTAAGTGTGTCAACGCTGCGGTGATCGGCGGTTGGAAGCAACAGTCAGTGTGTAAAAGCTGTGTTTTTTACCTCATAAAAGCATGTTTGTACATGCAGCGTTGGGTGGCAGAAACCATTAATAATAAATATGGTGTGATGTTAAGTAGGAGTAAATTGTTGATGGCCACGTCTCACGGAATGCATGTGGGGCAAATGGTTGCCTATTAAAAAATGTTTTGTGGTCAAGCTGCATCACAGCTACAAACACACACAGCGCATGTCAACAACAATGCAAGGAATAAATAACAACAAAAACAAAAAAATTAAAAAATTTGTTTACTTAACAACTGTAAAACAATTTAAAAATCGAGTGAATGTGTGCTGACGTCAACAGTAATAATAACAACAATTAAAAGCAAGTGTTGACATGCTGTGCTCTTTTGTCCGCCCACCTGCTTGACAGAGCGCTACTTGAAAGCATCAGGGAGCGAAGTTAATAATATTTATTTTCGGTATTCCTAGTGAAAAGGCTGACGGCAGAAGTCGGCAAACCTCTTATTTGCTAGCAGATCGTGTAAGTGCACGAAGAGTTGCATTGGCGGGCATATTAACACAACAAAACGCTTGTTTCCAAAAATAAAATGTAACGTATTGAATTTATAGATTAGATGTGAGTAAAATAAAATGTAACGTATTGAATTTATAGATTAGATGTGAGTAAAATACAATACAAACAAAAAAGTAAATACAATAATAGATGGGGGCGATCGCCTTGCTTCAGACCTGAAGAAATATTGGACGTGCTTAATTTGCCCGAAATTCAAATGCATTTTTTTAGATTTCCGTAAAATTGAAATCGAATGAACGGGGTTAAGCTCAGTCCATCCGGGGTTCCTGTGTGATAGAGAACAAATCCCTAACGTCTCCTTTTAAAAAGAAAAACACCTGTTTAATAAATTTTATACAGATATATGTTTTATTAGGTAAATCAATGCTACTTTATTCAAAACTACTTCTGATACGGCGAGGGTAGGAAGACCCACCGCGTATGCCTTAATAATACCCTGCTCTACTAAAGGTCGCGGAGGTAGCAAACCACCACTAAACTTCCCGGCAGCGGAGGTAGAAAAACTCCCACTGTGTATAAATCTTCTTAAGGTTGCGGAGGTAGGAAACCACCACTAGCTTTCCAAACAGTAGAGTTAGAAAAACCCCCTGTATATAAAATGTAAAGTTCGTGAGTTAGGAAACCCCAGGAACTTCTTTCACTGCTGAGCAATGCGTCAGTAGGCTACTATGCCTATCTAGCTTCTCCCCGACTTAGGGAAATTGTTGCCCTTTTATACTTGTCCGCGCGCAGGCGGACAGTTATTTTACAATTAAAAATCCTAATCCTAGGTTATTACGTTATTTACCGTATCTCGATATATATATACAATATTAATAGTTCCATAACTTTTTATGTGTGCGCCCTTTCCACCTGAATCCCCCCTTTTGCCGTTCTCATACGAGTATGTTCGCGCATATTGGCTCTAGCGCTGCTTAGATCAGCTGGCCATATATTCCTCACTATGTGTGATGCTGCTAAATTTGCTGTGTTCCCATCGTGTGCTAACAATGTTTTTTCCCGTCTCTTCTTTATGCTATGTCCGCTTGCATTGGGTTTCCCAAATAAGTAGGCGTGCGCGTGAATGTAAAGAAAGCACCGCTGCTTGAGTTGACTGACCCTTTTGCTTTCTGGAATGCCGGTTACTTTGTTTGTGCAATATTTGTTTATTGCAAACTAGAATTGTCGCTTGGTTAGCGGCTCATGTTTTGCCTAATTATTAAAATGTGTATTAGGGGGTTCCAAAAATTTAGAATTTCATAATTTCAAAGTACTAGAGTTCGCCCAGTGGTTGAAATTCAACCAATAAACTTTATTTTATTTTATTTTATTTTTTTGCTGTAGGTATGTTTTATCCGCCTTTTTTCTTATTTTCTATGTCGTTCCTTTCCTCTAACATATTTTTATTTTCCTTGGTTTCTTTTTTTACTCTCTTATTTTATTTTTTACTTTCCTCAAACTTCTTTTCCTTTCCCTTCCCTTCCTTTTATTTTCTTTCTTTCCCCTTCGTTTCCTTACCATTCCTTTCTTTCCTTTAATTTTCCTTCCTTTCCTATCCTTTCCATTCCCTTCCTTTTCCTTTCCTTTTCCTTTTCTTTCCTTCCTTTCCTTTAATTTTCCTTCCTTTCAATTCTTTTCCTTTAATTTTCTTCGGTGTTTAATACTCTTTATGAGTAATCATTTATTTTATATTTGTAAACCCTGTTTGTAGGTATCAGCGATGAATTTTACATATTTGCTTGTTTAATGTATCCCACAAAGCAACTTTTCGTGCTCTCAGAAGAGCAGCTGACACTGGGCATCGTAGCCAGTAATCAATACAATAACAACAACTAAAGCAAAAATGCATGACACAACAGAGTGTCTATAGTGCGAATACTTATTTTTCATTGGTCCACTACCAACTCTTCGCACTCACAGTGAGAGCCGACCACACGAATAACACAAAAACATGCATGGCAAGTCTACTCACACTACTACGGCTCTTAATTTTTTCCTACAAAGCAACTCCTCGGCCATGCTCACGATTCAGCATAGTACACAAAAAGCAAGTACACACACACAGCGTGTCTATAGTGTGAATAAGTAAATGTGTAGTGGTGTGACTTTTATGTTAAATTTTTTATATTAAAATGATTTTTAAAATTTTTTTTATTTACGGATAAAAGTACACCTCAAAATTTCTTATCTATACATATATAATTTGTATACCTTAGAATTATAGTTTAGCAGAAAACGGTTCTACATTGCATTCATCTTGTCTATTTATATATAAGATATATTTTTAAAAAAAATACATATCGTGAGAATAACAAATACATAATTCAGTTATGCTGTGTTATGTGTAATGTGTGGGTCCCAAAACCGGTGGTTTTGGGTCCTCACAGTATAATAAGTATATTCTCTTATACTAAGGAAGTTTAGTATATATTTACACAATATTTAAGTGTACGAGGTGTGTTCAAAAAGTATCGCGAATTTTGAATTTTCGCTGGTTGCGTATATTCGAATTGCGAATTTTTTGTGGCGTTATGTTGGTACTCATGTCTCTCACTTATGTCGACAAGCTCGGCCATTTTGAATGTTCAGTTAATTGTTGACAGCTGCTTTGCTTGCACGTGTTTTGGATCGTCTTCGATTTTTACGCGAAATTCGTACCAAAATTGCTCAATTGTGACCAAAAACAGCATCGCATGAACATTGCTAATGAGATGTTAAACTCTGTCCGCGACGACCCAAATTTGCTCCAGAGGGTCATAACTGGTGACGAATCGTGGGTTTATGGTTTTGACGTGGAAACCAAAGCTCAATCATCTCAATGGAAGCTGCCATATGAACCAAGACCGAAAAAAGCGCGCCAAGGTAGGTCGAATGTGAAAGTTTTGCTGACAGTTTTCTTCGATTTCAGGGGCGTGGTGCATCATGAGTTCTTGCCACAGGGAAGAACGGTCAATAAGGAATATTACCTGCAAGTTATGCGCAATTTGCGCGAAGCAATCCGCCAGAAACGCCCGGATTTGTGGAAGAACAAAAATTGGCTTTTGCACCACGATAACGCCCTTGCTCACGCATCGTTGCTTGTGCGCGACTTTTTGGCCAAAAACAACACACTAATGATGCCGCAGCCACCGTATTCCCCAGATCTGGCCCCCTGTGACTTTTTCTTGTTCCCTAAACTGAAGAGGCCCATGAAAGGACGACGTTACGCTTCTCTTGACGAGATAAAAACGGCATCGAAGGAGGAGCTGAACAAGATAAAAAAAAGTGATTTTTTGAAGTGCTTCGAAGATTGGAAAAACCGTTGGCACAAGTGTATAATATCTCATGGGGATTACTTTGAAGGGGACAAAGTAGAGATTCATGAAAAAATAAATAATTTTTGAAAAAACACAAAATTCGCGATACTTTTTGAACACACCTCGTATTTATTATATTTTCAAAACATTTAAATCTCAATTCAAGTGTACTTCGAGCAATGTATATGATTTTTACCCGCGTGTTGATTTTTATGATTCATATTTTTAGTCAAAAAATTGTATTTGAACTAGGTATAAGAAGCATGTGGAGCTCTTTACCACCCCCTTGTAAAAGAAACACTATAGACCACTATAGTAACCTATAGTGATTTCGCGCAAACCACTATAGAATTCTGTAGTAATCTATGTGGTTGGCGCGAAATCCCTATAGGTTACTATAGTGGTCTATAGGGGTTTTTTACAAGGGGGTGCGCGAAATCACTATAGATTACTATAGTGGTCTATAGTGTTTTTTTACAATGACCCATCCATCAGGGATATTTGGCAAATAGTAAGAAAAGAGAAAGAAAAAAGCGTAAACTTCTAAACTCCGTCGAAAATCTAGAATTTACCAAAATAAGACTTAGAAAAAGTGGGTTCAGAGACCTATTTTTGATTCTGTCAGTGTTTATGTTTAGCAAATAATAAAGTAATTTATCCCAACATTGTAGAAGTGGAAAATACATTGGCTCAAAATTTTTCAAATTAGACGTAATGTGCTGTGTGCATTCTTTGCATCAGTAATGTTGACTCTACTTCCAAATAGCATATGGTCATCGTTAAAGTACAATTCGAAGAAAATTCAGCCAAGTTTCTGATTCCGCGATTTGCACTCTTTTTACTTGTTTGTTTCTGTGAAATGCAGAAGAGTTTTGAAAATTCTGAAGTTAACTGCACGTCATATCTGACTAAATTTCCCGATGAATAATGTTTTTGCAGTGTGGAAATCATTTCTTGATTGCTTTTTGTTCAAATGCTTTCAATTAGTTGAGCTGCTTAAAGACTGCTTAAAGATAAATTCGTTACGTTTATTCGTAATTATGTCAAAATGGTGTTCTGAAATTAATCATTCATTTATATTACTGACTTTCATGGCAATTTGGATTTTGAGCTTTCGGCCAAGATCACCCCCCCCCCCCCCCCCCGCTTTGGCCAATAGAGTACAAATTAACAGTTTTTAGTATTTTTGTCTGCCTGTCTGTCCATCTGTCTGTATGTGTGGTCGCTCATCACTCAAAAACGGCTGAATGGAATTGAATGCAAATTTCGGCACTGTATTACTAGACGTCTAACTGGAAATTTAAGAAATTCGATATCGATTATCGACCAATATATGAATCAAGGTGGCTCAAAATGTGTTGGAGCAATATGGGTATCAAACGAAAGGATAAAAAAGAGTGCTGCAATAAGCGACGTGATTAAGTTTCAAAGATACAGGGTGGCTAATGAATTTTGCTACATTAAGAAACTCAAATAATTTTTTTTTCAGTGTATGGAATTCATTTTTCTTTTATTCATGTTAAAGCTCATTAAATTTTATTAAATATAGCTTAATTAGTTTTAAAAATAATGGAATTTATATGCCCCTCCTGCTCGTCGATGCATGTGCGGCATCTTACCAAAAAGTTGTTCATTACTGCTTGGAGAGTTGAGACAGGAATAGCCGCAATTGTTTCTCGAATGGATTGCCTTAGTTCATTCAAATTTGTTGGTTTTGCTTTGAAGACTTCCTGTTTGCAATAACCCCACAAGAAAAAGTCAGGTGCAGTAAGGTCAGGCGACCTGGGTGGCCAACGGAATGTGGAGTTTCTGGATATCAGCTTATTGGGAAATTTTCGTCGCAATTCTGTCATAACAGGTTGGGCTATATGAGGAGCTGCACCATCTTGCTGAAACCACACAGAGTTGAAAGAAATTCTCATTCGGCGTAATTCTGGATAGAAAAACTCTCTTAACATGCTCAAGTAACGGTCTCCAGTAACCGTAGAAGAAGTAGGGCCCGACAATGCAGCGTGATGAAACTGCACACCACACTGTGACACGAAGTGGATGCAATTCCGTCTCATGGAGTATCTGTGGGTTGGAAGCACTCCATATTCGACAATTTTGTTTGTTTATGTTGCCGTTTAAATCGAAATGGGCCTCGTCAGACATGAAAAGACAGTTCAACATGTTTCCATCCTCTTCCACCATTTGAAGCATCTTCTGGCAAAATTCCAAGCGAATCGGCAAGTCTGCAGCGTTCAGTTTGTTGGCCATTTGAATTTTATATGGGAATAAGTCCAAATCTTTGTGCATAATTGACTGTAATGACTGTCTGCTTACACCCATTTGAGCAGATAAGCTTCTTGTCGAAACACGTGGATTGTTTTGTATGGCAGCAGCTACAGCAGCGATTGTTTCCTCCGTTCGAACTGAAGGGTTTCGATGGTAAGGTCTTCTGTTGACTGTCCCATGCTCGGCAAAATTGTTTACAAGTCTTATTATGGTCCATCTGCTCGGAGGATTGCTGCAAACGTGCGCCTATACTCTCTTTGAACCGAAACTACTGACTCCAGTGCGTGATAGCGGCGGACAATCCAAATTCTTGTTTCAGTGTCCCAGTTATCCATTTTTGTTAAATGTAAAAGTCAATCTGCAAAATAAAAAAAAAATTAACCAGATTCATTAAATAGGAAAAAAGTTATTTAATTTTTTTTTGGTAGCGGCTTTCATTAGCCACCCTGTATAATGACTAAAATCGGACTCAGCATATTTTAAGTTATGAGACGCCGAAAAGTGGTGATGGTGAACTAAAAAAAAAATGTGATTTAAAAAAAATTGTGGTTGAATTTCAAAAACTGTGCGAACTCTAAGTATCAAACCTGCGTGTTAGCACTAACACCCTGGTCTAAGCCAGGCGCTTGATCATTGTGCATGGAAGAAAACTTGAAAAGCTTGTCGACAAAAGTAAAACTCGATTTTTTTTTTTTGTTAAAAGCCAGACGCTTAAGGTCCCTGATTAGAACTAATGAGCATAAAATATTTGTCATTGTGCTCTTAAGTATAATTATGAATTTGGGTTAACTCAATACTCCTACTTTATAATCGCTATGGCGCTTATGGGGTTGCCCAACGCCATTCTACACAGCCGCATGGGTTTTGTGAGGAGCTATAGAAGGTTGTTATCGGAAAAAGTATAATAAATATCTGATAAAATTTTGGAACAAACAGGTTTGGCAGAGTAGCTCTAATTATTGTATTATCATAAAATTTAGAAAGTGCTCTATGTTAGTTTCTGTGTCGTTAGAACCTTGTCTATAGTAAACTTCTCAGACTTGATGTTACACTGAGTGCTACAGTTATTAAATCGGACGAAGTACCGCTGCTAGAACAACAACAACCAGTTTGTTCAAGTCCTTATAGGAAATATGAAGAAGGCTGGTTCCCATCATCAGACATGCATCGTCCTTTCATATTCTGTCTGCAAGCTGATGAATGCGCTTTAGCAATTACTCACCAGGGTATTTACGAGTTAATGACGATACTTCTTAAATCAACTGGATTTCACAACGGGCGAAAAATGGTGTAAACGAGACATTAAAATTATAGTGCAATAGTTATTTATCCCAGTATGTATGCAAATAATTGGCATCATTTCTCAAAATTGTATATTTGCATATGAATATTTGCGAAAATAGTAATATTTCGTTTTATTTATTTTAAGAACATTATCAATAAATTTAGATATGACAAATGAGAACAGCGCAGCTTGTTTACATATCCATCCAATGTCAATTAAAACTGGCTATTTTGTTGCATAAATAATCAACAAAAAAAATAATTCAGTGACATTTGAAATTTGGAAAACTATATTTTTATGTGGATACTCTACACTGGGCCAAAAAAAAAGTTATTTACTATTGAAGCTCTGAAAAAACATATTTGTTTACTGTATTAAAATAACATAGCATCAAAAAAATTGGTGGCTCTGGTAACTCGATGAATGTATTTTGACACACTGAATTTGTCAAACGAGTAGTGGCTCGGCAAAGTGCAAAGCACTTGTTGAAATCAAAAAAGTTTATTTCATTTAAAATATTACTGCAAGACTTATTAGATTTTTGTTTCATTGGGGTGAATTCAAAGCATTCTCTTATCGATATAAAACTTTTAGCCAGCCTAATACATAATAAAACACTGGTCTGTTTCCAATATATGTAAGTTTAAAGCATTTATTTATTTAATTTACGGAGCTATATACTTAACAGTCCTGGTGTAATCGATAGTTTTCCCATCAAGTTCTATTCCCAAGAAGTTGACATAAAAAATCTAAATGCTTCGGACAATAAATCGAAGAATGGAAGCTTTAATATGTTTTCGGTAAAAGTGTAATATTCGAATATAACCCTGCAACTCAGGAAGCCAGGATGGATGTATCGCAAATTTAATTAAGGATTTTTCTGATATGAGCCTTGTACAAGGATAATCGAAAAAGCACCTGGAAATATCAAATTAGACAATTAAATGGAAACACAAACTAAATTTGAAATCCGTCGTTATTACTTATGAGACAGTTTGTCCGAAGTGCTTTCCCTTTTAAATGTAAATAAAAGTGTAGGCTTTTATTTAACGTTGGTCTAAGGAATTCGATAACACTTATACTACCAAAACGCTTATACGTAGTTGGTAAGTCCGCTTCTAAAATAAACTTCATTACTGTGAAACCATCGTTTCCAGATTCATTCTGCCTAAATGGAATCTTCGCAAGAACTATTTTTTCGCGTTGACAGACTTGCGGAATTTGCTCCCTATTGTAACAGTCTGAAAATCTCCACGAAATGCTTGATGTTTTGTTCTAGGTGAAACTTTTGGAAGGCATGCTGAGTAGTCCAGTCTGGCCTGTTGTGATTATATCTGCTATCAGATACATCCGACTCGTTTTTCGTAGCTAACAGATTTCAACACCATCTTTAAATTAATCGGTTGGTATATTGGTAGGTTGGCTTGAAACCTGTCCTTTTAACCGATATAGTCATAGTTACCATTCGAAACTCTTAATCTACAAATAATAGTCATAGTTCTCGCAAGCTGCCCGCCCCTCTCAGTGACCCTACACTCTGTTGCTAGGAATAGCATATATTTGGATATGAAAAATATATTAAATACGTTAAATTGCGCTTAAGCTCATGGTAAATTGTTATATACCTAGTCTGTAATATTTGTTGAATCTGTAGACTTAATAAATATAGAAATGAATAGCAATTAGCTAGAAATCAGTGGAAGTTTCCACTTGTTTTCTTTGTGTTACGAATCGTCGAGACCAACTCCAAACGTCATTAGCTGGAATAACGCCCGAGGACCTGTAAAATAGTGGCGAAGAGCAAATCTATATTGAAAAATTTTTCAAAAGAACTCTGATTTTAGCTACCCTGGGCCCTTGGTAAGGAAGACCACTATTTCACACGGGCCGCCTGACTGCAATTTAACTCATTTCTTTTTATAATGCAACATTGAAAAAAACCTTATGTTTGCAAAACCGCGGATGTATACACATTGTAGAGAATGAGCCAAAAAAAAATTTGCAAAACCGCATATGGTGCAATGAATCGGAATATAACCATGATTATGCTTTTCTCACCAAATGTTATAGTTGAATTGAAAATATGTTTTAAAAATCTAGCTTTGTTGGAATTTATCCCATAAGATACCTGTTCGTCCTAACCAGTTTTTTGCTTCTCCTGTAAAATTTGAGTGACAACACTTACGCGGTTTTGCATTTGTAAGTTACGCGGTTTTGCAGTGTCACCGACGATGTAATTAAATTGTAAAAGGTCGATGTCTGTGCATTGCAGATATTTAAGAAAAATCGATAGGAGGGATCATTATTGAGCCAAAAGAAGCAAAATCAACCATTTTAAGAATTTTTGTCTGTCTGTCTGTACGTTTGGCCACGCATCACTCAAAACCTTAGTAATGGAATTGAATGTATCTTCTGCCGTTATATTACTAAACGTTTAACTTAAAATTTAATGTATCCAGTTTTCCGATATCTCTACCGGTTTTGGGAGATATCGACCGATATGTAGACCAAGGTGACCCAAATGTGCTAGTACAATATGGGTATCAAGCGAAAGGTGGCAATGAGTGCTGTAATAAACTATATAATTAAGTTCCTTATCTTATCGGGTATCGGATATAATGATGAAAATCGGACTTAGCGAAGCGGACATTATAAACATTGATATCACAAATTCATACTAATGTGTAAATCTTGATTACTCCGAATTGGCCTAGCTGACCAAAACTTTTATTCAGAACTTGTTGGTGGGGAATTTAACTTTTTATCAATCCATATTCAACTACCACTGAGGTTATTCAGTGTGAAACAAGGAAATCAGTCAGTCCTAAAAAATTCAAGTTATCAATGATATTACTAAAACAATTAATTCTTCGAAATTTGTTTCGCTATTCTAACAATCAGTATCAAAATTATTAAAAAATACAAGTAAAAATTTGTCCAAGTCAACAACCAACAAGCATTTTTGTAAATGATTTAAAAATAATTAAAAGTTTGCTCTAATAAATAATATATAAGTTTTTTTAGTACCAAAGTGAAGGTTTAAATTAAATTTTTTATGAACGCCGAGAATGAATTTTTCAATGGTCCATAAAAAATATAGAAAAAATTATTATAAATTTTTTTTATTCAAAAATTTCTAAACCTCTTTTCGTAAAGTTTTCACATAAGAATGCCGACGAGAAAGAAGAAGCCAAACCTGCATCATAACCGCTTCTCTATTTGCTAACAACCGATAAAAGTGCGAAGTTATATATATGAAAATAACATTTTTTTCTGATGAATTGACCAAGCTCAATAAAACAAGGAAGGAAAGTGCTGTCTTCGACTGTGCCGAAGACTTTATACCTTTCATGAATACACATCACGGTTTTAAGTATCCGATGGGTTTTTTTTTTTTATATATAAGTTCAATCTTATAGATTTTCACTAACCCCATTAGATGTCTAATAAGTAGAAAAGCTGCAAAGTTTAACGTGCCTAGCTATTTTATTGCAAGAGTTATAGCCCAACCCCCTATTATCGGAACAATCGATTGTATGGGAGCTATATGTTATGTAGGTCCAATCTGGATGATTTTCACTACACACATTACATATATAAGTACCTGGGTGACCGAGCCTTGCTGGGTATTTTTCGAATTTGTCGCATAATCAAGTACCTCGAGATGCCACGACATTATGTCCACATGCGCACTCCAAATTTCATCCAAATCGGTTAAACCGTTCTCGATATAGTGGTCGATATAAGAAGGAACAAATAAAATGCTGTCAGGTGGCAACCCTAGGTGGCAACCCTACTCGAAAATACTTTGGTTGGTATACGGCCTAAAATACCTTTCATTTGATACACATATTCTCATATATTGCTTAATATTTAAAAAAAATCGATATAGGTGGCAACCCTGTGAACCACCCCAAGTGACGACACCAAAGTAGAAAATCTTAAAACAAAGGATACTACCCATATACCAAATTTCATCCAAATCGGTTAAGTCGTTCCTGAGATAGTAGTGGATATACAAATATACAACTATACAAATATATGTACAAGAATAACTCGTTTAAAATTAAAAGAATATGTACCAAATCTGAAAAATGTTAAGTTCCCAACTTTTTAATTGCAACATTTATAGGTCAAAACACGTTTATTGAATCAATCGATTGTTTGAGAACTATGTGTTGTATTGGTCCGATCTTGTGGTTCCGACAAATGATTAATATATTACAAAATGGCGGCTCCATACAAAATTTCATCAAGATGTCTCTAAAACTGAGGGACTAGTTTGCGTTCAAATAGACAGACGGGCAGACTGACATGGCTAAATCGACTCTGCTGATCGCCCTGATCATTTCGGTATACTTATTCTAGGGTCTAGCTCTTCTTCTTCTCATACTTACAAACATTGGACCAAAGTCACAATACCATTTATGTTCATAAAAGGTATAAAAATGGTTTAATCAAAGGCTTAGAAAAACACTTATAAAAGGCTTTATTTGAAAAATTTGAACAGGTTAAAATTCATATCTTTATAACTAAAGTGTCGCTAGGATTTATGTAACGCTTATTTTCAGACGCTTTGTAAACGCAAAATAGGACTCTCATTAGCTTACTCCCATATTCATAACAAATAAAATAAATTTACGACCCACACACATTCTTGGTGAAGGAATCTTTTATGATTCCAATGTGTTGAAAATTAAAAGCCCTATGCCGACAGTTCTCATTTAACAGAGTAACTTTTTTTCGTAAAAAATGTTTTGCTGTTCCTGACATATATTTTCAAGACACATCGGAAACATCAAAGACAAGATTTTCAAGAATTTTCTGCCAAATGTCTCTTAACCAAATAAACATAGCCTCAGACATTATTTGCCAATATGCCTCAATTCCAGTTCCAAAAACGATATTTTAAGAGCCCAAAAGGAGCAGAGTATTAGGGGACATAATCACTCCATATAGCCTGGTATAAGAGTATTTTTGGAGTCAAATAAGTGCAGATTATGTTGAAAAAAAAAGGCGTGAGTACCAAGTACTCGTGGCGTTTGATGTGTAAACACGTGTATCCTGCATGTTAATTTAATTAAATTAGACCTTGCCCAGTGGTTGATTTTCAACTACAAAACTTTTTTTGTTTATTTTAGTTATTAGCTACTCCTTTCTTGGCCTTCTTTCCTTCTCTTATATGCTGTTCCTTTACTTTAGTATATCTTTGCTTTACTTACTTTCCTCTTCTTTCGAAAGTCAATTTTTTTAACTCATTTCAATGTATTATATTTCATTGTTTCTTGCTTTGCTTCCTTTCCTTTCCTTTCCTTTCATTTCCTATCCTTTCCTTTCCTTTCCTTTCCTTTCCTTTCCTTTCCTTTCCTTTTCTTTTCTTTCCCTTCCTTTCCTTTCATTTCCTTTCCTTTCCTTTTATTTCCTTTCCTTTCCTTTCCTTTCCTTTCCTTTCCTTTCCTTTCCTTTCCTTTCCTTTCCTTTCCTTTCATTTCCTTCCCTTTCCTTCCTTTCCTTTCCTTTCCTTTTATTTCCTTTCCTTTCCTTTCCTTTCTTTTCCTTTCCTTTCCTTTTCTTGTCTTTCCTTTTATTTTCTTTCCCTTCCTTTCCTTCCATTTCATTTCCTTTCCTTTTATTTCCTTCCCTTTCCTTTTATTTCCTTCCCTTTTCTTCCCTTTCCTTTTCTTTTCTTTCCCTTCCTTTCCTTTCATTTCATTTCCTTTCCTTTCCTTTTATTTCCTTTCGTTTCCTTTCCTTTCCTTTCCTTTCATTTCCTTCCCTTTCCTTCCTTTCCTTTCCTTTCCTTTTATTTCCTTTCCTTTCCTTTCTTTTCCTTTCCTTTCCTTTTCTTGCCTTTCCTTTTATTTTCTTTCCCTACCTTTCCTTTCATTTCATTTCCTTTCCTTTCCTTTTATTTCCTTTCCTTTCCTTTCATTTCCTTTCCTTTCCTTTTCTTTCCTTTCCTTTCCTTTCATTTCCTTCCCTTTCCTTCCTTTCCTTTCCTTTCCTTTTATTTCCTTTCCTTTCCTTTCTTTTCCTTTCCTTTCCTTTTCTTGCTCTTCCTTTTATTTTCTTTCCCTTCCTTTCCTTCCATTTCATTTCCTTTCCTTTCATTTCCTTTCCTTTCTTTTCCTTTCCTTTCCTTTCTTTTCCTTTCCTTTCCTTTCCTTTACTTTTCTTTTCTTTCCTTTCCTTTCATTTCATTTCCTTTCCCCTCCCTTCCTTTCCTTTCCCTTCCTTTCCCTTCATTTCATTTCCTTTCCTTTCCTATGCTTTTCTTCCCGCCATAATAGTTCCTTTCACTTAATTGAATTTTATTTGGTTCTATTTTATTTTATTATATGTTATATTATTTTATTTTATTTTATTTTATTTTTTTATTTTGTTTGCATTGAACTGTTTTGCAAAGTAACATGACTATAAGCGAGCTCAAGGACAATACTAATAATTTTTCTTCCTTATTTATGAAAACTATTGTTTGTTTTTTTTTTTAATAATTATTTTTAATCAATTATTAAAAAAATGTAGTAGAATAGAATTGGGAAAAATTTTAATGAATAGAACTAGGATTTAAGCTGACACAAAACCAGCGCTCTCTTAGCTTAATGACTAGCATAGCGTGCCAAAATTTCTCTGATGAAGAAGTCTAGCAGCTTCCGAAATGAATCCATAAGAAAAGCTATGGCGGTTGTCTCTACAAATATTTCCTATTCTATTCTAATAAAAACTTTTAATAATTAATTAACTTATATCCATGCAGTTGCTAACATATATATCGTATATTTCTAATTCTGCAGTTGATTTTTCACTTGTGATTATTACTAAATTTATCGCCGTCATTATTGCTTTAACGAAGAAAGAATGGAGAACGAAAGCGGCGACGAGGTCGCATTCAGAAAAAGCAGTAAACTGCTAAGATCGCCGGTTCTAAAAACGCCGGCTAGAGTGGCCACTCCAGTTATGCCTTCGCGAGGCTCTGGACCGGCACGAAACACACCAGTGGGATTCGGCACCAAAACGCCCGGCCAGTCAACACCCACTGCTACCGGCGGGAAGCTAGATCCCACCCACAAGAAGGCAACCCCCTTAAAAAGCGCAATGACACTTTTTAGCCTTAAGGGGAAAACCCAAGGCCAGTGCTTGGACCATGCGCTAACGGTGCTGCGTACAATGCAAACAGCCGCACAGAGACAGAAGACCGTGTCCATGGACATAAAGAACGGAATGGCTCTCCTCGAAGAGGTGTTGAGCTATATGAGCTCATTGAGCCCAAATAAAGAAGAGGGTGACGAACCGGGCCCATCAAATAAGAGGGCTCGGACTAACTCCGACCCTCAGCTCATAGACTCGGAAGCCAAGAAGAAAAGGGACGAGGAATCGGAGAATACCCATTCCGAAGAGGCTTGGTCCAAAGTAGTAGGTCGGAGACGGCAAGAGCGTCCTAAAGCAAAAAAGAAGCCGCCTGCTCAAGCCCCGAAGGCAGTCAAGAAGAACAAGAGGAACAGCAGAGCCGTAACGTTTCTGGTGAAACCGGCCGAAGGCAAAACCTACGCCGAAGTTCTAGGGGCAATCCGAGGTCAGCTCCGGCCTGCCGAAACCGGAACGGTGATACGGTCAGTGCGCAAGACCAAGGCTGGTAGCGTACTAATAGAAACGGCGCAGTGCAACGACCAACCGGCCTTTAGAGAAGCCATTGGTAGCGCGGTAGGAGAAGTTGGCGATGCACAACAAATCTCTAAGCGTATAAAGCTAGAGGTATTGGGCATGGACTGTCTCACAACGGCTGAGGAAATAGAAGAGGCCGTTCGAAGAGAGATCGAAGAAAGCTCAGGCCAAATCCGTATCTCTCTTTTCGCCGTAAATCAGAGAGAGCAAAAGAAGGCTGTTGTCGAAGTGGACGAAGGTCCCGGAAGCCAACTGCTCAAAAAAGGAAAAATTCCCATCGGCTGGATCCAATGTAGGATCAGACAGCGTGCGGAAGTGCAACGCTGCTTCAGGTGTCTCGGTTACGGACACCGACAGGCTAGCTGCAATGGGCCCGACAGGAGGGACGCGTGCTGGAAGTGTGGGAACTCTGGCCACAAATCCTCATCCTGCACTGAAAAGGCAAAATGCTACCTTTGCACCACGGGAAACCTCGATCATCTTCCCGGGTCTGGAGCATGTAGCACGTTTAGAGAAGCACTTGCTTCGGCGAAAGCCAAACTGTCGCCCCAATGACCAGCGTGATTCAAGGAAATCTGAATCGATGCAGGTTAGCTGATGAACTGCTAGACCAACTGGTGCTTGATCACCAAATAAACTATGCAATCATCAGCGAACCCTACAAGGCCAGAGACAGCTGGTACATTGACGAATCTGGCGCTGCTGCTATCTGGATAGTGGACGCCAATACCAATGTTACTAATCGTGCTGCCGGGCATGGCTACGTCCGTGTAACTGTAGCGCGAACAACTCTTGTTAGCTGCTACCTGTCACCAAATGACCCCATTCAGAGGTTCAAAGAAAAGCTGGAGCTATTAGAAGACGACCTACGGGACCAAACGGGCAACCTGGTCATCGCTGGAGACTTCAACGCTAGAGCAATAGAATGGGGCATGCCTCAAACTAATACCAGGGGAAAACTAATTCTGGAAATGGCAGCCCGACTCGGTGTGGTAGTACTGAATACGGGCACGACCCCAACATACAGGCGCCCGGGCTTTGGGTACTCGATCCCCGACATAACGCTCGTCTCGGAGAGACTCTTTCCAAACGCGGTTGGGTGGAGAGTGATGGAGGACCTTACTGGCAGCGACCACAACTACATCACCTTCCAACTCGACCATCCTGGTCAAAGACCGGCAGCGAACGCATCATACAAAAGCCGTAGATGGGATGCAGCTAAAGTTGACGCCACCAGGTTCACCGGAACAGTGCTGGCGAAAGCCAGACGGATAACTGACGGCACCAATACGCCACATGCGGCGGTTGAAGAAACCATGCAATGCATGCGCCATGCTTGCAACGTCTCTATGCCACGAATAGGAACGTGGCGAGGCAAGAAGCAGGTATATTGGTGGAATAGCGAAATCGCGGAACTCCGGAAAACATGTCACAGAATGCGAAGACTGGCGACGCGCTCACGTGGCAGATCCGAGGCTCTTGAAAGGGCGGAGGCGTACAAGGGGGCGAAAAAGGCTCTCGGCGCCGCCATAAAAGCAAGCAAACTAAGATGCTGGAAAGAGCTCTGTAAGGAAGTGGATCAAGACCCCTGGGGACAAGGGTACAAAATAGTTATGAAGAAACTTCGACCACCAAATCAGACGATGGACGAAGATGACATGAAGAACATCGTGGAAGCGCTATTCCTCACGCAACTTACTAGAGAAGAGGAACATGCAGCACGAGATGACCGCAACGTGGTACCTTTCAATGAAGAAGAGCTAGAAATAGCCCTGCGTAGCATGAGGGCTGGTAAAGCCCCAGGACCCGATGGAATACCTGCGGAGGCAATCAGATTAACTGCTAATAGTTGTCCAGAGCTCTTGTTAGACATGTATAACAAATGTCTAGAAGCAGGTGTCTTCCCCGCCAGATGGAAGACAGCACGGCTCGTCCTCATACCGAAAGGCAAAGGGGACCCAAGCTCTCCATCATCCTTTCGCCCACTATGTATGCTCGACACAGCGGGAAAAATGATGGAGAGCCTTATAAAGCAACGTCTAACAGCAGCCATAGAAGACGAGGGTGGACTCTCCCACCGGCAACATGGCTTTCGGAGAGGCCACTCCACAATAGACGCCATAGCAGAAGTCGTAGAGGCAGTCCGGAAGGCCGAGACGACAAGCCATCAAGCAAGGCCGGTGGTACTATTGGTGACGTTAGATGTTAAAAACGCGTTTAACTCTGCCAGGTGGGAAGACATGCTTGATGCATTAGAACGCTCCTTTAAGGTCCCGATATACTTGTTAGATATATTGAGGGACTACTTAAGAGACCGTTGGCTAATCTATGAAACGACGCAAGGCCAAAGAAAGGTGAAGCTAACAGGCGGGGCAGCACAAGGGTCGGTGCTCGGCCCTGATCTTTGGAATGCTACCTATGACAGTCTCCTTCGAATGCAGATGCCAGAAAGCACTTTTCTAGTTGCTTTTGCAGACGACGTGGCTGCGGTGATAACAGCACGAAACTGCGACCTGGCACAGCTTAAACTGAACCAAGTGATGCGCAGTGTAGACGAGTGGATGAATAATCACGGCCTCCAACTGGCTACAGCCAAGACAGAGATCGTGATACTAACGAAAAGAAGGATTCCCACAATCACCAACATGAATGTTGGGGATCAACAGATAGAGACGCGCCGCTCTACGAAATATCTAGGGGTGAAATTGGACAACAAGCTGACCTTCTCGGAGCATCTAAGAAGCTCCTGCGAGAAGGCTGTGAAGACCATCGCAAGTCTGAGTCGGCTAATGGCAAATACAGGTGGACCAAAGCCATGCATAAGAAAGCTGCTGGCGTCCGCCTCAGATTCTATACTGTTGTACGGTGCAGAAGTCTGGGCGGACGCAATGAAATTTGGGAAGTATCGGGCCGCTATTACCGCAGTCCAACGTAGAGGGGCCCTGAGAATCGCCTCAGCATACCGCACGGTCTCCGCAGATGCTGTTCTGGTCATCGCGGGGACTATACCGATATATCTCCTCGCTGAGGAAAGAAAAATTACTTACGACACTCGTGCAGAGGTACGTAGAGACGTTGCTGCAACGCAGGCGCGTGGTGATTCGATCCGGCGGTGGCAACTACAATGGAGCAGCAGTGCTGCTGGAAGGTGGACCAGGGTATTAATCCCCGAACTAGAACCATGGCTGAACCGACCTCATGGAGAAGTCGACTTCTACCTGACCCAGTTCTTAACCGGACACGGTTATTTCCGTGAATATCTCCATAGAATGGGCAAAGTTCAAACCCCGAACTGCACCTACTGCGGAGCCATAGACGACGTACACCACACCTTCTTCGAATGCGAGCAATTTGCAGAAGAAAGAAGGCGGGTGGAAGAGACAATTGGCGAACTTTCCCCGGGCAGTGTCATTCGCAAGATGACCTGCGAAAACGTTAGATGGGACATAGTCAGACGATACGCGAGGAATGTCCTCCTTGCGAAACGGGAAGACGGTTGTCTAGCCAGTTAGCGTGAGAGTAGCCATAGAGCTCACGTAACGCGCTTCCTTACCTGAAGTAATGCTAAGCGCGGTCCCAGGTAAGGAAGAATGCGCGGGCCGTGGGAGGTTAGGTTTTAGTGCGGTATACTTCAAGATAAGAAGGAGTCCCACACTCGGAGAGTTCCGCTGCTAGAGAATCTAGTAACGAGGGCTCAAACCCGGTTAGTGCATAAAGCATTTCCTCCTCCCACGAACACAAAAAAAAAAAAAAAAAAAAAAAAAAAAAAAAAAAAATTATTGCTTTAATTAATTACCTACTTAAACAAACATTTTTCACACACACACACACACACACACTTACAGCCGTAATAATAAATATGTATGCTAACTATGAATTTATGTTTTAATTAATTGTATCAATTGCGAATATTGCTGTTTTAGTCGAAATGTTGTTTGTATGGCATTTAGCTTAGCAAAGTTTATATCCCCAAAATTGCAGTTAAATATTCCTGTATATTTGGCTGTATGTGTAAACATCTGTATATTCCCTGCAAAAAATCGTACGAGTAATCTCTAACGAGAGTGGCCCCAGATTAATTAATTAATACTACAGGAGGACATTATTGCTCCAAACTAGTTTCTTTTGAGCATAGTTGCGATAAGTCAAAATTAACTTGTGTAGCATACTTATAGGTGTAGAATGCCAAGTCTTACCGTACTCGTAGAGGTAGAAAGAGGATGCGTCGTATCGTATCCGTTAGCATGCGACTCTTTCCGGATTAATTGTAGACTAATCGCAATTTTTTTGCAGGTTTTGTTCGAATGTGTGAATACTTTTACGAAATAATTTATTGCTTCCAACGTAGCTTGTATTCAATTCGCTCTGTTGGTGCAAACACCTGTTGTTGAACGCCAATCAGCCTCACGATTGCTGCAATTTTCTTAATTAATTGGAATATTATAATTGATATAATGACTTTGAATTGTTGAATTTCATGCAAACGATTTGTTTTCTACTATTAAAATATTATCAGTTGAATCAATACCATTGTGTGTATGCTTCGAAATTGTATTATTTTATGTTAATTTGACGTGATTATGTTTGAATGGGGAAAAAAATTATCACTAATTAACTAAGAGGAAACATTTAAATTTTGCAAGCGGAAATTTTTTAAAGCAATTAAACTTCTATAAACAACCTTTTAGTAATACAAATGTTTATACATACAGCTGTGTTCAATATAATTGTAGTGAAATTGAGATGAATATCGTTCGATGAAATAAGAAAAAGCTGTGATTTTTATAATTCAAAAGCTTTTTTGTACCAACCATTTTTGTTGATTTTACGGTCTGTACATTGTCTCTAAAATTTTTCCTACTCTAGTCAATTAAACAACTTTTAATAACTAATAAAAAAAAATTTTAAAGTTTAAACAAAGTTCAGGAAAGTTAATTAAACTTTAAAAATCCTCAAAAGCCATCAAAATCTTCACATTTATTTTCGGAATTTCTAGAAAATTTTTGAGATCGCAATTTTGTAAACCAATCAGTTTTAGTATAACATTGTGAAAGTTGAAGCTCGCTCAAAAATTTTCCTAATTTTTTTCATCAGGCGTGTTGAGTGATTTCTTCCATACAACGCATAAGGAAAAATTAATTTTGTATAGAAAAAAATACCCAACATCCTTAACAAAAAAATTCTAAAAATTCAATGAAATTTTGGTGTACTTTTTACTTGGATGTTTCGCTATGTTTTAATTAAAAAGACAGCTTTTTTTATTTCTTCCAACGATATCCAATTTAATTTCACTACTATTACATTGAACACAGCTCTATGTAGCTAGCTAGTATGGGGTGGAAAACTGTCGAGAGTATTTCCTATCGATAAACCAATAACGATAGTGGACAAAATCGACATATCAAGACTATTGAGATTTGCAGAGAAAAATTCTTGGAATTGATACTGAACTGAAAGTGCTGTGGTTATTTCCCGACTCTGGAACATATTTGCGAAACATCTGTAATGGGTCCATAAGGGTAAAAAAATTCTTGTAGATTTATCATTAATCATATAACCAATACTATTGATAGCAGTAAAAACCCCCTTCAGGTTAGGGGGTAGGAATATGCCCGAGGTAGGCATACCGGATTAAAACCATAAGCCATCGATATATCGACAATTTCGTCTATGGCTTCCCCCCCTCTAGTAACTCGATCGGTGACCGAATTCACTCATTGAATTTTGACTGTGCATCGAACTATTTTCCACTGATGTACAAGGTGGCGCAAAAGTAAGCTTCCGATGTTCAGCATATCGGTTGTGGCACGTGCAGTGTGTGCTGTTGCACCGTCTTGTTGGAACCACATGTTTTCCAATCCCAATTCATCAAGTTGCGGCAAAAAGAACTCGTTGATCATTGCTCTGTAGCGCTCACCATTCACAGTAACCGTTTGGCCCCGACCGATTATTGGTCAAATAAATAGTCACCAATATTCCGCGTTCTGGAGCAGTGTAGCGTAACATTGTTTATTAACGTGTATTTCGCATGTGTTTACTACACAAATGTCAAAACAGAATCGACTTTAGGGGCCAATCGCAAAATTTATAGCATTTTCTGATAGGAGGATTACTTTTGCGCCACCCTGTAGGTGGTCAGATTACAAAAAATTTAGAGTACAAACAAATATTTGAATGGAGTAACAGAAAGAAGAAAGGGCAGATAAAATTAGAATGGAAACAATGAGGCCAAGTCATCATCGTTTTTGTTAGAGCAAGAATCTTGCGAAGAGCTTTCATCTCAAATACTTCAGGGAAACTCGCATCTTCTTTCGATACCAGCATTTATACCGAATGACCTGCAACTCTATGACCGAAATATGGCTGTGATGAATTTCTCTCCACTGCGAATATAATGCTTTTCTTTGTGCTAGGTAGAACTATAAACTCTAAGCATTGCATAAGGAACAGATAAGTTAAGAAATCGTTCACACGGGCTTCCGGGCTCTTACCAGCAGGTCCTCGTCCTTAGAGTAGGGGTTTCGCATTTAAAACAATACTACAGATAGGAGAAGAATCTTAGAAAACACGTTGTTTGTCTGTCGATAGAGAACATCACTTAACTCAGTCCAAGTTCTAAAGCAAGAGTGGTTGTATCTTGGTTATTTAGGCTGATATTAGTGTCATTGTCAGCTTTGGTTCACAATTGGACTAGGTCATTCAGTTTTTTGTTTTTTTTCTCCCGACTGACAGTCAGAACTTAGCGCTATTGATCTCGATTAGACATATTTTAAAATAAGAATCGTCAACTGCGTGGAAGATCCCATCATACCGGCAAGGTATGCACGTCGTAAGAGATGATTAAAATGTTTAACTTAAGGTTTGGCGGATGGAATTATAAGGTGCTACTGTTGTTGCGTATTTATCACCATTAATTTATTAAAACAGAACATTGGACAATTTTTCAATGCAATAAAAGAAGTAAGTCAGCCAATTATTCTCACGATAGTACAACCTACTTAGCGGAACGACCAAGTGCCGCTATTTCACCACCACCCCTGTATCATACGTGTATATGAAATCAAGTGTCGATCAAACTGTGCGAAATAGTTACAACAACAAGCAGAAGACCTGAAAGTTGATCGCTATGTGAAATAGAATACAAAACTTAATGAATACCATTTTGCTGGTAAAATTTAGAGGGATAATAAGCAAAAATATTTCCGTAGCAGGTATCCAAACTAATCGGTACCAAGCATATGCGGTAGACTCTGAAAATAGTCATGACGTTGCATTTCGTCTTTCAAAATATATATTCCTTTCTCCACCAGAATTTGAGTATCTCATTGACTACCTGCAGTTACCTTTCACAGCACAACAAATCGTTTCGGAAAACGGCAGCATTACTCAACTACCACATTTTCGTTTTATCTCATACTTCGCTTTTGCTCTTTACCTCAATTTTCACGGAATGTTTATGTGCCGACGAAAAATATTACCAACTGCACTCCATCTACTTCACACACAAATGAAAAGATGACTTTTTGGTTGTGCTCAACATCAATGCTTCTTCGCTTCACTTTACAAATATTGCCTATGCCAATGTGCTTCCAATGTGCTTCCGTAGAACGTTCGGGAGGGGTGTTGGGATGCTCTTCACTTTCCGCCTTCTTTATGCTTGCCTTTACATTTACCCACCCACTCACATACCAACTAAACTGAACGCAATTCAAGTGCAAGTGCAAATGCAGCACATTCTATCGAAACTACTTCGCGCTCATAGGAAGCATGATAAGAGCTAAAAAGAAATGTATGAGAATACATGAGGAACGAGGAGCGCTGCTGAATGAGCGGACGGAGCGAGTATATGTGTCTGTATCTGTATGTGTGACAGAGTAAGCTTTTTAGGGTGCTAACCTATGATAAATATGTATGCACTCAGGTGTTATAAATGATGGCATCCATCCATCTATGCGTTTTCACGAAAAGGCGGAAATCTGGATTTGCATTGGGGCGTAAAGCTAAGCACGTAAATAGATAGGTAAGTATATCAGAATGCAAGTACTTTTGCTATAGAAATGGCAAATGATACAAATGAATACATGTTTGGAAGATGGCTAGAGGGAGAGGGAGAGGGAGAGAAAGAGGGAGAGGGAGAGGGAGAGGGAGAGGGAGAGGGAGAGGGAGAGGGAGAGGGAGAGGGAGAGGGAGAGGGAGAGGGAGAGGGAGAGGGAGAGGGAGAGGGAGAGGGAGAGGGAGAGGGAGAGGGAGAGGGAGAGGGAGAGGGAGAGGGAGAGGGAGAGGGAGAGGGAGAGGAAGAGAGAGAGGGAGAAGGAGAGGGGGAGGAGGCTATAAGCCATAGTTTATTGATCAACTAAGATTTCTTGGAACGACTTTGAAAACAAGAACTTCACTGTCCCTTAATGGGAAATATACCTTTGCTAAGTTGATGGGTGTACTGATAACATCCAGAAAGAAGTGCAAACATAAAAGGCTCTATCAAGGTACATGGTTATCCGCCGATCGAATAGCACGCAAAACAATTCTTATCACTTTCTTGTTGCGTGCAAGGAAATCTGGACTTCTTTGCCTTATGAGTTTATCCAATGGAATATTGGATCAGGATAAGCGTATCGTAGGTGAGAGAAGTGAGATATCTGTTCCGCGGAAAGCTGTATGCTTCGAAAATTCCAATAACATATCTGCGAATGACGGAAGGTTACGAGCCCAAAGCGAAGCTTTGTAAGAACGAAAACGGCAACCCTCTAGCCGAGTTTGCTTATGAGATTTTGGAGGGTGCATTTCTTTGTTTAAGATAAAACGAAAACTAAGCCGCAATCGAAGACGATGGACTGGCGGTCCCATTCGTTTAACCGGTTGAGCGCCAAAAAAGTAAGTAAGTAGGTATATGACTGGATTTTTCGATAGAGCCCCTAGGTATAAAGTTGTAAAATATCAGTCCTTTGCAATTTCGAAAGTCTTCATCGATTTTGTGAATTTCATTAAAGGCGTTTTACACGATATGGTTTTTCCAAATGGCCTGCCACTTTTTCTACACTAATGTAGTGTCGTTTGACTTTCAACACTTCCAACAATTAAATTTATCTGATTCTTTTTACACAATAAATAAATAAATTCAAAAAAATGGAAATCAACAAATCAAAGAACATCTGATTCTAACTGTGTGTAAGACAAAAATAGAAACGTTTCTGTTTCGTATGTGCGTTTTTCTGAATTGTACAAAAGGAAAATTTAATTTCCGTTTACACGGTTTTTCGTTTTCAAACGTAAAATGTGACATATACAGATGACAAAAACATATCGTATAAAAGGCACTTTACCAATCTGCTTCTGATAATAGTTCTTCTCACAGGGAATGGTTTTTGAGAAATATAAATTTATTAACTTTCCCAATTTGTCATACATACATATATACTCGTATACACATATGCGCCTGTGTTTAACATTTCGAAATTAAGACGCTCGCGTACGTCGAACGTGCGCAAATATTCCAGGAAGCATACTTTGCCATAAGAGGCTTATACAAATTCCATTAAAGTCATTCAGGAAGACGAAATATTTTTGCCATTTCTAAGCATTTTTTCTTTCAATAAGATAAACCGTTTGGAGAAGGAAAACAATCGATGCTGTTGCATTTTCAATACCATTCTCTGAAGTTTGTCAAAATTTGTGAGAATAGAGCAGAGCAATAAGTATTTTCAACTGAAGAGCTTTTATTTACGCAAGCTTCTATTGGAAACACTTTCATCGTACCTGCTGAAGTATCAAACGTAGTGCGTAGTGTGGTTAAGTCTTTTACTAACTAAGTTTCTTTAGCTAGAGTGCCAATCGTTAAGGTTGAATTAGTCTGCCAATAAAGAGAGCCAATTCAAACAGAAAAAAAACAGGCACAGCGATAGATTGGCCAAATATTAATCTTCAATAAAAGGTAACTGTGCGTTCGACATTTGGCGAGCTATGAAATAAATCTTCATACTTTTATCAATGGTGATCACATCTCTTTTACACAAACTGACCAAATGATTTATGAAGTTTAATGGCCTAGTTATACTTGCATAGCGTGCATTGCATAGCAGTGTATTGCATGTGATACGAGCAACTGATTACACTTCACATAGCGTATGTATTTTCTTGCATAAGCAAACAAAATAGTTTCTATCTAAAATACACACAAACAAGCAATTAGTGTTACTCTGAGAAAGTCGCTACTTTTCCTATTCCCTGCACTAACAATGTGAACATAACAAAGAAAAGTATAACTGAACCATAACTCCTTAGGCGGCGATACTATATTACTAGTGGCAGTGAAATTTAAAGCAAGGATCTCCAAAAATGTTAGTGAGGCTGTATTAGTGAGAGCTTAGTGATAGCACCAATGAAATGATGTTCAGGCGCTCATTAGCAAGCAACGACTCAACAACAATTTTACTGTTGGCGGAGAAAAGCAAAACGTGCAACTGTTCGCATATGCTGACGATATTGATATCATTGGCCTTAACAACCGCGCCGTAACTTCTGCTTACTCCAAATTAGAAAAAGAAGCGGAGAAAATGGGATTGGTGGTGAACGAGGGCAAAACGAAGTACCTTCTGTCATCATGCAAAGAGTCAGCGCACTCGCGCCTTGGCAACCAAGCCACTGTTGGCAGCAATAATTTCGAAATAGTAAAGGACTTCGTTTACCTGGGAACCAGCATTAACACCAACAATAATGTTAGCCTAGAAATCCGACGAAGAATTACTCTTGCAAACAAATGCTACTTCGGACTGAGTAGGCAATTGAAAAGTAAAGTCCTCTCTCGACGAACGAAAATAACACTCTACAAGTCACTCATCGCACCCGTCCTGCTATATGGTGCAGAAGCGTGGACACTAACAACATCTGATGAGGCGGCTCTGGGAGTATTCGAGAGAAAGGTTCTTCGAACGATTTGTGGACCTCTACGCGTTGGCGACGGCGAGTACCGAAGAAGATTTAATGATGAGCTGTATGAAATTTACGCAGACGCCGCCATAGTTCAGCGAATTAAAACACAGCGGCTTCGCTGGCTAGGCCACGTAGTGCTAATGAGCGAAGATGCTCCAGCCCAGAAGGTATTCTTATCGGCACCCGCCGGTGGAAGCAGAGGAAGAGGGAGACCACCACTCCGATGGAAGGACCATGTGGAGACCGATTTGCGATCCCGCGGTGTTTCCAATTGGCGCCAGTTGGCGCAACGAAGAAACGACTGGCGAGCTATGTTGGACGGTCAAAATCGCCCAAGCGGTTAGATGACCATTTAAAGAAGGAGAAAAGCAAAGAACGTTATAATCTGTGAGAATTCGGCGCTCCAAATTTGTAACAAGTGGGGAATTTGGGCATAGAGCGTGACAGCAAATTGTAGCAGCGGAGGTCCAACTTTTGATTGTCCGACATCCATAGTCCTGGGTTCTTCTGTCACAAACCGCACTAACCCCGGCCTGGTGCCACAAGGCGTTAGTACCGGATTTATAGGCGGCAAATGACTTATAACATCAGTATAATCATGTTAGGCGCTTCATTTCTCATTGCTTGCATGGATACACCGACTCAACAAAGCGAAGTACTGCTACTACAACAAGAAAAACAACAAAATTATGAAAAATTCTACAAATGGCACTACGGTCTTTGGGGCAATGGTCAATGGCAGTGGGGTTCGGAAATATCAATTTAAATGTCAACTATTTCATGTGCCTTAGTGTATTACAGACGACTATTTACGATCACCGCATATCTTTTAATAATATTCTAAATCTTTCCTAAACCACGTCCATTCTCCACTTCTTACAGAGTCTCTGTTATCGTAAAGGCAAATGCTGACAGCACCAGCATTCAAGAAATACCATTACAGCTTACAACATCTACTGTAGCAGTTATGTACATAAGCGTAGATTCTTCGCCGATGGACTAGAAATGATCATATACCAGGATCATACATAAAATGATCGTTTTAGACATGGTCAATTCACACACGTAACCGTATCGACTATATTGCGATAGACGAACGGCATAGTTTTACCCTTTCAGAAGTGCCTAAGATTCCAGTGCATAGAACCGGTTCATACAACTATCTAAAGGTCTGTCTAAAACACACAACGAAAGTTGAACGCTAAACGCTGGTATTGCAACAGAGTGATTTCGTTAGCTGAATACCACACCTGTCTTCTCAGAGCACAAGCCAAAGAATGTTCAAGGCAAGAAATACTGGGAGAATCTTTGCATATAATTAAATTGTATAATGCTGAAATCTGAACCTTACAGATATTAAAGTCAGAAAAGGCAAGAGTTTTTGTATGTCTCTCAAAAACTGCCGCTTGGAGTTGAATGCAATTTGCACCGCTGTATTTCTAAGTGTCTAACATATGGTCAAATACCCGTTTTACTGCAGGCAAATACTTTTTTCTCGCCATATACAGTAGCCGTCTTCCCGTCGTCAGGGTTCTGAGACAGATAAAAAATGTTACATGTAAATGTAATTTATTAGTTTCTTATCTTTAGTATGGATATCCTACCTTTTGATAAACCAAAATTTTCAATTACATACATATGTATACCGCTCGTACGCTATGGTTAATATGCTAGTGCGCGGAGTGTTCAGATTGGGGTATTTTTTTTAGATTTCATGCTAAAAGCCTTAAAATTTACTGAAGTTGTGTTGGGCCTATTAACATAGACGTGTTATTTATTGATTTCTTCAATTTACGTATTATTACTTTGTATATATATATATTATTGAAATTGTAATTTTATCAGCGCATCTGTGAAATGAATTTCTTGAATTTAAGTACTAAACAAAAATGCTTGGGGATTTGAAAAAAATTTTTTTTAATAATATGGATATTCGGATCTGCATTAAATGAGAATCAAATGCACTGACATCTGCTTCTGAAGTCTACTAATGATCTGAAGTACTCCCGTGAGAACACTGTATGTAGGCTAGTGGTGACAAGCGAAGTTGGTTCAAATATTTATTTATTTATTTCTTATAGCTTATAGTAAGCCTAGCTTATACTTATTTACAGATCGTAATATATAATATAAACTACACTTAAAATCAAC
This sequence comes from Merzomyia westermanni, assembly GCA_949987695.1. NCBI lineage: Eukaryota > Metazoa > Arthropoda > Insecta > Diptera > Tephritidae > Merzomyia > Merzomyia westermanni. The sequence goes on along the minus strand of OX465289.1, from coordinate 31,913,714 downwards.
TTACATCTAATAACTGCCAAAACGTAGTTCTAGCGTTAGGCTGTCCTTCAATTTATAGCAATGCAGGAATGGTACCAGCTTTATCTGAGAAAGAGGCCGTTAACGTTTGTTAGTGCGAAGACAACATCTGAACGGCGATGCACTGATTTGATCGAGTGATGCGTTGCAGTATGATACTGTATGCATATTTCTTACATATTTTATATTGCTTTTTAAATAATCCGGTAAGCTGCCCTCAATAATATTTTTTATAAATTTCATCGTGTAATAAAACAGTTGCTGTTTAATGCTTAACCAATTGAGATCAGCACGCATATCTCTGATAGCTGTGTCATAGCGTCATAGCGAATGAATCTGTGGCGTAACACATGCCTCAGTGAACACCCCATACAGCGCAAGGAGAATACGACACTGTATTTATTCCAGTTCGGAATGACACAAAAACCCTGCTCACTAACTTGCAGCTATAACACATACATATCTGTGGACATATGACAAAACAACTTCTATCGACATAAGACAATTTCCCAAGATTTCTACCTTATATATGATTTTTCAATGCGCATATTTCTGTCTTATCAGCGTTTTCGTACGACCGTTATTTCAAAAGTTCGTGTAGTTCAAAAACAACTTAAATCTTAATTTTTCAAAAATGCCTTTGACAAAAGATCTTCTTTCTAATAAGCTGGAATTTTAAAAAAATTCAAACGGAAAAAGCGCAACGTACATTTGGCAAAAAAGCTTATCTTTATTTTTCGTCTGAGTAATTTCTACAAGTTGCATTTGACAAATCAACTTCTTTAAATTGAAGCTCTTTTGTCAAATGCATTTTTCAAAAAAGTGCTTTATTATTTTGAAGAAGCTATTTTGTCTCTCATTCAGTCGCGAAGTGTCGTTGTGACAAAACGTCTTCTATCGAAAGAAGCTATTTGATGTAAAAATAAAGTGAAAAAAGTGAAATCATATTTTAAGAGAAGTGGTTTTGTCAAACAATTTAAAGTGAATTGAACAAATTTAAGCTAATCTCCTGATTAAAATTTAATAAAACAAACAAAATGGATAGAGGAAAAAAACTAGTAGCTTTAGCAAAAAATTTAAAAACAGCAGAGCGCGATAGTGAACAAAGTAAAATAAGAAAAAATAAAAGTGTTCGTCCATTTTTCTTTGAGGATGGTGAAGTTTTAAGGGAATTCCCCAATGAAACTGCTTCGTGTTATAATGGGAGTTTTGACCCTGAAAAAATTTGTGAACTGCGACAACATGCCAGTGGCCAATTGAACAACATTGATAGTGACCAGTCCGAAGAAGATGTTTTCCACGAAACGGACTACAACGATTCCGATTATGTTCCGTCGAACAATTCCGGTTTTAATTCTACGTCGGAAAGTATACGAATGATGGCAGATGTAATCGATTCTAACCTTAGCGACACAGTGTCGCCAAAATTTAGGGAAGATATCCTTCTGGCAAACCCAAAGCCAACAAGTATAAAAAAAACAAATAAAATGAACAAAAGTTTGGGTAAAGAGTATACAACGTGGAAAAATAAAATTGTCCCTGCTAAAAAAACTGAGAAGCTGGTGGATTGTTACAAGAAGTGTAATACCAAAATCTCTTTGGAGCAGCAGAAAAAAATATTCGTATCGTACTGGAAGATGGGCAATTATAACAGCCGACGTCAGTATTTGGCTGGTATGATACATGTTGAGCGCAAGAAGAGCGCAACGCTCAGAAAAGCTCCAAAGCCAAGAAATAGAGAATTTGTTTATTTTTATCACTTTGAAATCAACGGGCATAAAACTAGTGTGTGTAAAAAGTGCTTTTTAAAAATATTTGGTGAAACGGATCAAAGTATATAGACTATATGTCGCATGAAAGTCCAAGGGAAATTTAATGGAAGTCTCGAAAATGATCGACGCGGCAAGCATCCTCCCCATCATAAGTTATCAACCGAAAAATTCAACGAAGTGCTTGAACATATTAACAGTATACCGAAGTATCAAAGCCATTACAGTCGCCGTCATACAAGCCAACTATATTTTCAACGTGGACTTAACCTTGCACTTTTATATATATTGTATAAGGAGAAATACACTGAACCAGTATCCGAATCAAAATATCAGGAAATATTTCACCAACTAAATATAAAATTTAAGAAGCCTCAAACTGATCTTTGCAATACGTGCGAAATTTTTAAGTCCCATTAATTTGTATTAAAATTTTTAATTGGATTAAAATTTGTTTTTTTTTTTCATTGCAAGGCTACTTTATCTATAAAAACTGCCTCTTTTGGATAACTTTTGAAATAAACATTTGATAAATAAACTTGTTTCAACGCAAGATAAAAATTCTATACGTTATTTTATTTAATTTAAGTTTTACAAAACAGCTTGTATGACATAGGTTGATTTTCTGTTAAAAAAGACATTTGACAAAACATCTTCTATATTTTATTTGCATTTATTTTAAAAAGTATAATGTTTAATGTAACGCAATTTATTTACAAATCTTCGTTTAATGGCAAGTAACCAGTACAAAGAAATTTAATTCCTAAATTACAAACGGTTTTTGCTGTGGACACTGTTAAACACGTTTTTTCGCTCTCCTGAAAAATTGCCATTTTTGAAAGAAGTTGTTTTGTCAAATGTCCACAGATATGTTTTTGCTGTAGTGATTATTCTTTTTTCGTGCACGTCGACGAAGTCGCTCGACAATTTTGAATACCTTTAAAATAAAATGTAATCATTAGTATAAACCTTAAAAAGGTTGTTTCATTTGGAATAGTATCCACAAATCTCATAGGTCGATTTTGTTGTTTTTGTACTTTGTAAATTTGATTATCTCTCATAATAAAAAAAAAATTGTTGGAAAGTATATAAAGTAAGGTTCGATTTTCGATATATAAACCATTGTATTCTATCTTCTACTTAAAAACTTGAAGGTTATTTGCGTAAAGTAGAACTTTTTGGCTATTTTTCAAACATTGTATTCAATGTGCTCATTAAAGTTAAGTTTATCATCGATTTTGATACCTAATTACTTGAAACTGTGAACTTTATCAATTTTTTTATTGTTAATACTACAACTCGTTGCTCTGAAACTTCCGTCTTGATATCACCATAAGTTTTGTTTTGGTGATATTTGGTTTTAGTCTATTCAAACATAGCCAATCATGGATTTGATTAAGATCCTCTTGTAACTTGATATATATTTAAGTGATATGTTCCCCACTCAGCATCAGCAAAGTATCGTCCGCAAAGAGTTTAATATGACAATACTTAAGTGACTCAATAATATCGTTGATATAAAAATTAAACAATATAAGTGCCAGTACAGAACCTTGCGGAAGTCCAACAGGTACCTCTCTTTTTTCTGAAAGAGATGATCCCATTACAGTTCTTTGATTGCTATTTGTAATAGAGTCTTGGAATCATTTTAGTTCTGTACCAGGAACCCCTACATTATACAGTTTTTTTAGCAACAACTTTTGATCTATCGTCTCAAAGGCTCGTTTTAAGTCTAAGAAAACGGCTATTACATGTTTGTCCTCCTCAAGACTTTTTTCCGGTGGGCTATAACTAGATTCAGAGCACTTTCACAAGAATGTTTTTTCCGGAAACTAGACTGTTTCGCAATAAAGATTTTCTATTTGTATACATAGATTAGTGAAACCCTTCAATATAATACAATTTTTCTTCAACTCAAGGTGTTATTGAATATGATACTCACACTCATAAAAATACACACTCAATTGGAAATACCAATAATTTTCAAGACGGCTTTGAGCTCAGGAAACATTGTTATTCCGAAATAAACTTGACGTTTTTTATTACATGTGCTGTTTTATGCAATTAATAATGTTAGAAATTGAGAAAGAAAACTGTAAAGCGTATAGAGGGAGTTCTTATTACACTTTAGATATTTATAAATATCTTAAAGCAACATACGAAATCATCGCAATTTCGTTGAGAGTTCTAAGAACCAATCAACTGCAATAAAAGTAACACAATTAAGCCAATCAAACTGAAGAGCTTTCAATGTGTAAGTATAACAAAAGTTGTACTCAGCACTTGAATCACTCATAAATGTAATTGCAATATAAGTCCTTTCACTTCCAATTCATTGCAAGACATTTTACTTAAAATTTAATTAATTTATTTTTATAGAGTACTACGGCCCCTTTGGACTTTATAAATAAATAAGGCGTTTACATGGCTTTTATTTTATTTTCTTATGCGAGACGTACACATTTTGTATGGTTTTTTCTTCTCTTTGCTGCTCTTACTTTTTTTTTCGTCGACTTGTTAATCGCACTCTTATTCTAAATTGACCTCGTAAAAGTACTTAAAAAGTTCTTTGTTTGAGAAAGCGCCTTAAAAACTAATTCAAAGCTTATTCATTCGAGCGCACAGGCCACACACACACACACATGCACAAAAACAACAGTAGTAAATAAAACCTTTTACACTCGAGTCACGCTGTAAGAGGATGTCAAGAACTCTTGAACGCTCAACGGTTGAAGTCATGTGTCACACATGTGGCAAATGTATTAAGCACACGCACATACACATACTTACACATGCATACAAACACAAAGCGGCATACTCTTTATACAATTCTGGATAAAAGTGCACGTGCTAAGCATATGCCTTGCAGGAAATGTGGCTAACTTCGGAATTCATTTCCAAATTTGATGGAAATCAACACTAAAAGTCACTTCAAAGAAGAATGAACTTAAGAAAAATTCGGATTGGATACGTGTCAGCTTCTTAGGTTTTCAGTTATGCTTTTTATTCAATTTTCTAAGAGCTTGCCTGCTCTTCCTTCGGTATGGCGAATGATGCTTTGCGTTTCGGTGCTACTCTTTTCGAATTCTACAGACCACTTTCTGATACTTAAAGTGCCAAAGAAGATGATTCATGTTTCAATACTGAGTACATCCTTTTCCTTGGGAAAAGGTAATTGTTAGAACCCTTACTCGAACAATAAAATGCCCAATTTCAATCGTACTATCCAACTTGCTCATACCACAGAGCACGCTCGATTTTTTCGGAACTAACCGAGAGCCGAAGGAGTTGCGTAGTTGTCAGAGAAGATTTCGTACCTATTGTCGGCCATATCTCCTACTAGTTTTCTTCCAGATCTAGATTGAAATACGCTCTCCGAATCCAGAAAGAGTTTTAAAGCATCATTGCTCTCCCACCAATAAGAAAGTAGTTCCACAGTCGAAACCAGAGATAAGTGGAAAGTTCGTATGCCGTCCAAGCTAAACGATTATTATGCGTAGCATGTCAGGGGAGCTCCAAGTCAAAAGCCAACTACTACTACCTATAAGGATCAATAGCCTCGACTCACATTCTTGCCACTTTCTTCGTAGTGCGAAACCTGTCACTGTAACCGGCTAAGACCTCGGCAACCGTATTGAAGACTTGCACAGCTGGAGTGAACATGGAATTAGACGTCTGCGTTCATGCATTAATCTTCCGACTGTCCCTGACCCTAAAACCGCTGTCAGAATAGCGCACTCAGAATCACCACGAGATGTCTGCATATGATCGGAATATCACTCACACAGCGTGGCAAAACTTATCGGTGTTAAAGAGCATAATGAAATGCTGAGTTGAATTGTTGCAAACCATTTTAACAAGCACCAGCTTGAAGAAGACCCGCCGTAAGCACACGATGAAATTCGGCATCACTTTATATCACCGTTTGATCAGAAGGTGCACCGGCAAGGCTTCATTCGCACAGTGTCGGCAAACTCCATCTTCAGTTCCCGCCCACCATTTTCCGTTATTCAGGCACAAGCACCACCGGTTTCCCAAGAGGAAAGCGAACTTCCGAGGGAAACAAGAGGCAGAGAGAGAGTAACATATTAAACTCTTATCTCTCTGTCGTAACGAATATTTTTCCGATATGTGGTGTGTCCCCTCATGACACCAATCTGCTAGACGGAGCAGACTCTTCTAACACCAACTTTACTCTGGTCCAAATCTATTCAAGACCGACTAAGCAGGGCGAGGCAGTCACTACGTTAGCGAAGCGAAACGCTTTTTCAACTTTGCTGGTCGGCAGAACTATAAACCAAAAGGCAACTACTGCTGCTGACTCAACTAAAAAAGGTTATTTAAAGTTACAAAAAGCGAGCATTGAGGTATATTAAGTAACAAAGCAGTTGAGAATTTGTATACCTGCTTTAGTGCCCTATTTGAATATAATGAAATGATATTGGTGTTAAAAAAAAGTAATACATATGGGCTATATTATCGCAACGCTACTTTACAGAGGGAAGACATACATATTGTTGTTGGCATATGAACCGAACGCTGTCTAGGAGCATGGCATGACGTAACGTTACGTAGATGGTTTTGAAGCGATTATCCAGGCAATGGTAACTGTAACTCGCAAAGATGAGTTTTCAAGTTGTAACTTTGCCAAAAAGAATCTATTTCGCTTCATCAGGCTTTCCAGTTGGTTCAATGAGATGGTTAAACCGTTTTATGGTACAATAAGGGACCTCTTATACCTATCAACATAGACGTTGATTAAAATCGGTTATTTGAAACAAAAGACAATGGGCCAACTGAAAGGTCGTGTCATTAGACCTTGACATTAAACTTATGAATTATAAAAACAAAATAAATGAAATGTATGTTTGTCGAGATGCTACGACCTGGGTTTGGACCATCCAAAGGACTTAGTGTTATAGATATATCGATGTATATCGCTCATTCCTAGTTTATGGTCTATTTCCATTTTTCTGGCTTTACACGAACAATTCGAGACATATGCAGTTCTGTCCATATTTTGCCGAACTTTACATTATTCATTACCTTTATGCTGTATCCTTGAATAATCCTATAAATATTAAATGAGAACAATAAATCATTTACGGGCCAAATTTTTTTTAATCAACACATCATAGTAGAATAAATTGTTATCGCAATAAAATTTATTATTCACTCTCACAACTTTATAAGAAAGTTCTGTAAAAGAAAACTTCACGTTGCGTAATCGTAATTAAAGTCAAGAAAAAGTTTGTACTACTTATATGCACATACATACAAATACTTATAAGCAAGTACATATGCGATTAAGGAAAAAATTTACTGTTAACAGCTTAGTGCGTCAAAACTAATTTCACTTGCTATGTTGTTTGTCATATTTATGACTAAAGAAAATAAATATTTATTAGGGTGGTATAAATCATGTGAAAAAGTGTAGTTTTTAGTAGAATATGTGCACTGCTAAGGACTATCTAATTAGTTTGCCAAACGCCCACCACTGCACTACAGCTGGCAGTTGTGCAAAAAGTTACTCATACGCCGTGTAGAATGTTGAAGCAGCATGAAATTACTTGGAATGTAAAGAGCATTTTTATGAATATTTAATTTTTCTGTAATGAATGTTTAAATGTTTTTTAATAGCTTTTTATAACCAAAAATGTGAAGTTCGTTTTGATTTAACATTTGAAACCGGTTCTAGCAATCGTTCTTACCAAACTGGAATAATTACGCAATATCTTTTACCCACATTATTTCTTATAATGTCTGAAAGATGAAAGGGTCCCGAAACAAGGTAAAAGTGAAAAGGAAAGGAAAATATAATGAAATGAAAAATGGAAAAGGGAAATGGAAAGCCGTAAGAGTTAAAAGAAAAAGGGAACAGCAAACAGGACAATCAAAAAAAAAACAAGACAGGGTGGATTAAAAGTAAAGGATGAGTAAGAGCGAAAAAGAATCAAGTATGCATAACGCAATACACACAATCAGTTCTTGAGCGCCCGAGCTTTGTTCGTCGTTTTTGGAAGCTGTCGCTTTATTAAGTAGGTTTTAAAACTCATAAGTGATTGTCTTTCTACATAGCTGTACAGCAGCCCACGAAACGGAAGCTTGTAAAGGCATTAAGGAATTGATATAGATATCTGTGGCGATAAGGGAAAACTACCAAAGTAATTATTCAGTACAGCACTTTGAAAGTTGAAATTGTTGTTTTCAACCAAACTTGAGTTTGGCTTTTTCCGCTTATCACCACAGATATAGACATCCAAGTATCAAAGTTCTTTGAATGAATAATGAATAGATTGAGCCATGTCCGTCCGTAAGTGGACACGTTAACTTGAGTGAAAATTTAGATATTGGAATTAAATTTGATAGGTTACTTACGAAATGAGCGAATCGGATGATAACCACGCACCATGGTCGATATCGAAAATTTGGAAAAATATAATAAATGAATAATAAATGACTGGAGTAGCTAAAATGATTTTTTCAGAAATTTAGTAAAAGGGGAGAGGGAGGCACCGCCCACACATGAATGAACAAATTTATACAAAATGCATACATATATACATACATACATATCTGGTCAACAGCCCTTGAAAGCTATTTGGCACTGGTGTGGCACCGCCCACACATGAATGAACAAATTTATACAAAATGCATACATATATACATACATACATATCTGGTCAACAGCCCTTAAAAGCTATTTGCTTTTAACCGTCTAAAAGATTTTGGCCTTCCAACAAAGCGCGCCAACTAACTCTATCCTTTGCCAGTTGACGCCAATTAGAAATGCGAAGGGATCGCAGTTTGTTATCCACTTGGTATTTCCAATGGATTGGGGGCCTCCCTCTTCCTCTGCTTGCATAGATGGGTTCCGACAAGAATAGCTTCCTGGACGGAGCATCTTTTTCCATTCGCATTACATTGCCAAGCCAATGGAGCCGCTGGGTTTTGGAGCTTATACAACTCATCAGTAAATTTTCTTCGGTAAACACCGTCGTCATCACCCATAAATACTTCGAAGAACCTTTCTCTCAAATAAAGAATAGATAAAATAGATCAGTCAAATCCGACTTTTAAATACTTCAGAAACGTTTATAATATAGCCTTATAATAAGATCTTCAGAACCATAAAAAGGTTTTACCCCCTACCATATAGGCATATCTCACTAAATTTTAACAAATCTAAAAAATATGGTAACCTTGTTAAACAAAATTTCAGTGACAACACTTTTAAGATATATTGGTGGATATACAATAAAAATATAAATAATAGGTGAGTGTGATGGTAGCTTAGCGTAAATATATTTTTGTTGAAATACGACGAAAAAAATTCTCGTTTCATAAATTTCAAATATATCAGTCAGATATTGAGGTCCATCTTTTTAAGAAAACTAACTCTAAGTCCGCCTAACACAGTTTCTTAGTTTCAAATACATCTTTTCAGCTATTATTATCTCAAAATAGCCATTCCGAAGCTCAGCAGTATCGTACGGATAAACAAAAATTGTTCATATTTAGGGGAACATAGCACATTTCATAGAACAAAAATTGCCTCGAAAATTAGTTGTTTTTGTTAGCGTGCCGCCGCTATACAAAATTTTGAACAATATTCCACCCTAATAGAACATGAAAGTATTTACTATAAATTTACGAGTTTAGCTATATGTACGAGTATATGGAATATTTTCCACAAATTCAGCAACAGAAAAACTTTTTAATTGAGTTGAACATAAAAACACATTCGAAACTCCTACATACATACATTAGCACTAGGAATACCAACTTTTCGATTTGTATAAGCCTGCGATTTTTGGCATCTGATAGTACGATTGAGGAATCCCGTGATGAGTGCCAGGATTCGGAATTTCGGAATTTTTTAATTTTTTAGATTGCAGGAAGTAAGATATTGTTTGAGTAACTGTCTGATCTTAAAATATATAACAACTGATTTGACTTTTCAAATGTTTCTGTTTTATATAAAGCGAAAGCAAATTTAATTTCAAAAATTTACTCACATTTTTTTTAATCTTTGAATTACCTTTTCCGAATAGTTAAAGAATGTTTTCTATATCAGTTTATGTGTTCAAAACTTTTGTTTATGTTTTTATATAAAGGATTTGTGTTTATTGAGCCGATTAATCTAAATTTGGCATGAAAATCAGCACTTTCGTTAAATTCAAATCAGTGGTAACTTAGATTAAGTGAAACCCAGTAAGGAAGTCTAAGTAAGGGTGGAACTGAACATTATATACCTATCAGTGATCTATTATTGCATACCAAATTACGGAAGTCTATTTTAATACTTTTCAGTTCGTATTATAAAGCCAGCTGATTGTTTTCAATAAAAACACTTCTGATATGAGTTTCGAGTGGTAAATTAATTTATTTGTGTATAAATAGATTCCCTACCAGCCACTGCTAGTCCCATTTTTTCAAAATACTAATACATGCACATTTTATGTTTGTAAAATTTGCGTTCAAATAGGCAGATGGAGAGACGGACATTGCTAAATCGACACAGCTCATCGTCCTTATTATTTCAGTTTACTTATTGATGGGATCATCTCTTCATCTTCTCACACTTACAAAAATTTCATGTTCATTAAAGGTATGGAAATCAAAAAAGGTATATAACTTCCCTATTGCAGTGGGGTATTAACTACTTTCCCGGATATTTTGCTTGCGTATTATCCGATTTGGCTAATATTGCAGGATTACACTACATGTTATATACAAATATATATTTTTCTAATTTTTCTTTCACGGGCACTTTGAAAGTGAAATAAAAATGATATTAAGCTATGTTAGGCAAAGTTATTGCCTATTAAATAAATATCTATCTTTTCAAAATCTTTCATATAAATGTGGGCGTAGACCTTAACCGATTTCACCCATATTTTCCCCGAGTATTTCATATATTCATGAAAATCTGTCTGCTGAGTTTCGTTTCGATATCTTGAACAGGTTTTGACTTATGATTAATACTATTTCTAAATTTGACTTAATCTAAAGTGGGCGGTGCTTCATGTAATGTCTGCCTTAATATTAATTGTACACAGCAAATTTTATCCTTATAGAGGAGTATTATGTACTGAATAATCACTTTTTTTGTATTTTCGAAAATCTTCTATTTGTAAAAAGTGGGCGTGGCTATCATCCGATTTTTCCATTTTAAATAGTGCTCTGAGATGACTTCCAAGGAACCTACATACCAAATTTCATTAAGATATCTCTAAATTTACTCAAGTTATCGTGTTCACAGGTAGACGAACAGATGGACAGACATGGCTCAATTAATTTCTCTTTTCGTCCTGAACATTTTGATATATATAAGTCAATATCTATCTCAATTCGTTTATGCCTTTACACACTACTGTAAGGCGAATGAATTTAATATACCTTGTGCGTAGCACTACTTGGCATTACAAGTAACGAGAGTGCGGTTTTTAGTGCCCGCTCCTTATTTACAATAACTACAAACTGTGTAAAATTTGACGGTCTTACCCCTTTAATTTAAAGATACATAGCCCAAACCCTGTTTATCAGAAAATAGGTTGTATGGGGCTATACGATACATTGATCCAATCTTACTGATTTTGGCTAACCCCACGATATATCTAATATGTACAATTTCACTCTCCTAGCTATTAAATTGCAACAGTTCTAGCACAAGCCCCATTTATCGGAACAATCGATTGTAGGGGGGCTATGCGCTGTGGGTCCGATATCCAAATGATTGACATATATTACAAAAATTTCACCCAGATATTTCTAAAACTGAGGGACTAGTTTGCGTTCAAATATACAGGCGGGCATTCCTAAATTTACTCAGCTCGTCGCCCTCATGATTTCGGTATACTTATTGATGGGCCTATTCCTTCCTTTTCTCATACTTGCAAACAGCGGACTAAAGTTATAATACCAATTGAAATTCATAAAAGGCATACAAATCGAATAAAGAAATGGACAACCCTGAAGAGTGGTTGCGGTAGACCCACAGTTTCTTGTTTGTTGCTAGAAACGTGTCTGAAACTTGGGGGGGGGGGGTAGGGTGGGGCTAGTTGAGCAATTTTTCACTTGAGCGGATATAGCTCCTCAATGATAAGTCTCAATGAGTTGTTATGCGGCTTGATGGATTAGTAATTTATCCCTTAGCAAAATTTTTTTGTAACAAGTCGAATTTAAGAGCTACAGCTGTTTAAATGCAGAAAGTCAAGTACGCTCAATGTACCCCATAGCTGAGGTAAGTTGAGTAAGGGTTTGGCGCAAGTTGAGCAATAAAAATGCCTAACCAAACCATGGGTTCAATGTTCACTAGAGGTGAAGTAAAATATGTGTTTGACAATTAGGTCGTTTGTTATAGTCTTTTAGTGACAGAACAACATAACTTAAAGTAATTGTCTTCGGATAATCAACAGACGTCAACGTATCTTAAGACAACTTCAGGATTAAATTCAGTCTTTCTGTTTAAAGTCAGACTCAAATATCTTAAAAAAATATATTAATAAGATCTTAGCAACTTAATCGTCGTTGCAATTGACACAAACGAAAATAAGACCAATACCCCTGCGGGTTAGGGGTTTAGAATATGCCCGAGGTAGGCATACCGGTCGTAAGACGCGACTAATATGCACAAAGGTAATGACGTCGATGGTTGGTCTACGGATATGATGCCTCTCACGTCTCATTACCCATCTTATCCTTCTTTACGGAAGGAGGGGTGACATGACCTAGAAGGTTTCACTGGTCATAAATCGCTACCACGACAGTCGGGCAATACCGCAAGGGAGTACTGGAGCGTACCGGGTTCAAATCCCGCCAAGGACTGTTAATTCGACAACACTCCCAAAACCTTCGGGGAGTGTTTTTGTCGTTACCACAACAACAACAACAACATAGTAAGACTAACACCTGAAACACATTTTGTATGTGCCCATTCCCTGCAAGCTACTATAGCTCAACTAACCCCAACCCGGGATTTTAAAACAAAAGCGAGGTTATAAAAAAATCATTAGAATTATACCCAGAACTTCTCTTCATATCATAAGTACAATAATTCTCTGGAAGATTAACACTTACCTGATTGAAAACAGACAACAATTGACTAATACAGACGAAAACTTGCGATAAACGACGTTTTTACTTTTTGGTCACAAATTAAACAAAACGCAGAGGCACTTCACTCGCTCGTCCAGCTGCCACTAGCGATCGCATGGTGACTATCCCTCCCGCGACTCCTTCTTTCCGCCATATGAAGCCTATGCGTACGATGAATAGTTTGCGAGATATTTCGATTGCCCAACTTGCCCTTACCCTAACACAATCAACAAGCAAATTCAAATAATGGACATAAATAACTCACACATATTAAGTTTTTAGTAACATATTTCCAATCACCGGGATTGCAAGAGAGGTATTACGGTATTTGCAATAAATTTAAAAACACGAGATTGGCGTACCTGAATCATACATACATACATTTAAACATATAAATTCATCCTGATGATTGGGCTATTTGGCAAGGCAATCCTCAATAGCACTACATGTGATGGGGATAAAGAAGGTGAAATCATCGCGTTATTTCTTATAAGCTGAAGAGATTTCGCAAAGAAAATATTTGAAGACGGATTAAGCTGTTAGGTGGCAAAACTAGAAATTCGAGAAAAATTTAGTTTTGAGTTTTAAATACTCGTATTAGTATAAGCCCAATTCAAGAAGGGACTAAAATTTTTATAGCAGCGGGCGGCAGCGGGCTGCAGCGGGTTGTCGATGATTCTGCTTCATATCAGGGAGACTATGATACGAGAGTTTTAGAGCATGATTTTTGTTGATTTGCTCTGCTACTGAAATGGTATATGTTGACAAAAGTTATTCCAGGTTGAATTTCTGCGTTGACAGAATAGACGGTTTTAACATTGCTTCCCAAACTTAGAAAGTACGTTGAAATATAAAGCTCTCAGCAAGTATTTAATAATGTCCTCGTTTAGTGCTAGACTCTTTGTATTGTATCTTTATGCAGTCCAAAGAAGGAAGGACGTACGGATTGACTGGTTAAGTTAGTAATATCAACTACATCAGCTGTAATCAGATGGAGCCTAATTTGCTAAGCTCCAGCATAAGTTGGATAGATCACACAATAGTTGGCTTGACTGAACCCGTGTTTGGTCTTGAAACCCTCATAGATTTCCTTAGAAATATTTATATTCAAATATAACGGTATATCGAAATCGATAGAGAACTCATTGCTTGTCAATTAACCCATTTTCGGGTTTTCTCCGTCAGTTATCGCATGCTGCAAAACTCCAAAGTAATCAGTTTGGGAATAAGGTTAATGTTTTTGTTGTTGTTGTTGTTGTTTGAATTGTCCAATTGGCACGTCCATTATGAGGAGCTGTATTTCATCTCTTATAACAGAAGTCTTAGGACACTACTAGTTGGACCAAAATAAATTTGCTGATAGCAAGAGTCATCCAATGTCGTGCAAACATTCGGCGCGGCGGAGTTTAATGTGGGTAGGCAGGACTTTTTACCATTGCGATATCGAGAGTTTCGAAGTTGAGCCAAAAGACTCGCGCTTCATGCGGAAGTTCGTGTGTCTCCGAAGCAGGTCGTGCTTGTCCTGTACGACGGCTTTCATCGGTTTGTTTGGGTATTATACTTGTCAGCCAGAGTTTTAAGGTACTCACAGTCGGGTCTTTCTAACAAGCTGTCTCTTTTCTCTCATACGTGATGACCTTCCGAGCTCACTGAACCACTATGGTGGTCCCCGGTACGAGCGAGTGCCCTTAAAGCTTCCATTAATTTCTAAATGGTTCTTACGTGGTAGGTGCAGGATTTTTAAAGCGATATCATCACATCCTTACAAGTTTCTAAATGTCAGTACACAGGTTTCCCATTCTTGCAACATTTGAAGAAATAAATATTCAGAAAAAACAAGGAAAAGACATTATTTTCGGATTCATTCAATAACTTTTTTGAAGCACATACTCAGATCCTTGGAATAATTCATGTTTTGACTTAAATTTTTATTGTTTTTCTGAACCATTAAAATAGCACTCTTAGACGCTTAAGCCGAATTACACAGCTGTCTGATAGAGAAAATGGCACACACACTTTCACATAGAAGTTTTTCTAGAGCATACAAAATCTTAAAAGGGTATTCCATTTTTCGGTCTATTTTACAGGAAAGCTACAAAAGAATGAAAGAATTTAAAGAGTAGTGTGTATTTGCAGACCCGGTGAAAGAACCTGATAATTAGGCAAATAATAGATCAGCATAAGCTCACCAAATGTGAAGAGCACATCAACTTTTGAAACTTTCTGGTCAACCTTGATGTGCGATCTACTTTTGCCGATAATTAAAAGGCTGTATCAGTTTGATATTTATACCGCCGAAATGCATTTAACTGCATCTATGAAAATTGTGATTTTCTACGAGGTGAAAATAGTCGCCTTCTGCATTACTTTAGATAGCCTTCTAACCTGTCTCTGTCATAGCCGGTTCGAAGATGCTCACAGTTTTTGATTTAAGTGACGCCCAACTATGTTTACCTTGGACCCATCTAACTTAACTTTTGGGTGTTGGAATAAGTATGGTTGCCAGGTGTCTCACTGTGTGTCTGAGTATTTCGGCGATAGTCCTGAATGCTGTAATGCGAAACCTTCATTTTGCGTGACTGTTTCAAATTTTTACCACGTGGTATCAGAGAGGTTAAAGGAATTCCTATGCCGATTCTTCCCATTTTTATTTAATTCTACGTATCGTAATTCCCTTCTCACCAGAAACAGCTACTAAAGTTTCTTACAGAAATAAAAATAAAGTACAATAAAGGCAACTTGTCTCTTCTGAACCGCTTCGGTTTCTTCATATAGAGTTATTTGGAAAAAGCTTAAAAAAGGACGTCGATAGTAGCACTCTAAGTCATCTTCAAATTTTGCATGAGACGTATAATGTTAGCCGCATTTCTGCTTGAGAGACATCCGTTTCCAATGCATATAATGCGACATCTCCGAAACCAACACGACGAATTACGGCATAAAATACAACAGCCGTTTGATTTAGAACTGTTGGATAACATTCATTGTGCAGTCGAGTTCTTTTGTCATTTTCCGACCATCATAGGTTAAACTCCTATGCCACGCATATGGCTCACTGTAAAAAGTAGTCGTAAGAGCAACTTTGTTGCGTCGCGATAGCGAGTTCTTTATTATTTTGGCTAGAAATACTGTGACTAAAATAAAAATAGCAACAACCAAGTTTTATAAGCCTCAAGTAGCTAGAACATTCCTTTGTAAATATGGCTAAAAGTGGAAAGGAATGTTGTAGAGTTCATCTGAACTACTTTTAGAATTTTTGTCTATTCGAACGCAAAGGTCTCGGGAACTAGGAAATGAATTTGTATGAAACTTTCTCTGCTGGACAGCCTGTAACCTAGGATATTTCCAAAACTTTGCTTTATTAAAATGGAATGATAAACAAAAAAAATATATACTTATTTAAAATGAGGTACCTATATAAAAGTTTTCGTTGAAATAGATTTATATCAAAAATTTTTTTTTATTTTTTTTTTCAATTTCAGCTAGATTAAAAATGAATTTTGAGCATGGATACAGTGGCGTACAAAAAAATTTAGGAATTTAATTTTTTGAAATTATGTATCCATCCACATATCATTAATAAAACTTTAGAAAAGTTGTGACTGCACATAATTTCTTTGAAAAATCATCAAGGGTATCTAGGGAATGTTATAGAGTTAATCTGAACTACTTTTAGATTTTTTGGGTATCGATGCGGAGATGGGGATCGATTTGTAGATTTAGAGGCAGATGAGAAATTTAAGAGAAAAAAGTATTTCAAAAAAACTGTGCTGGAAATACCGATAGAGATGGAGACTTAAACTAAACTAATGTCACAGAAAGGAAGAGGGCATAAAAATGAAAGCGTTTGAAGAAATCGATTGAACTTTTGCGATAATTTACTTATCTGCCTGATTTTATTGCATGACTTGCAGTAAGTTAAGACAAGAGAACTGAAGAACATAAATGCTAATAGAAGGATAAGAAAAGATATAAGATAACAAGGAAAACCGGTGGAGCACTGGTAACAACAATATATGATCTATTCATAACCCGAGCGACGCCGGGTACTCTGCTAATCTTTAGATATTATAAAATTGTAACAGGCCGATGTTTGTACAATATAGATGAAGATGAAGAAAACTGCCATTTGGTCATAAGAGAACGGTATGTGGGTTTCATTTTTGTATTTCCAAATAACCAACTTAGCTAACAACTAGAGTTAGGTACAAATTTTACAGTGGTGGCAATGAAATTGGGCTCAAAATAATTGTGGGACCGTAGCCAATATATATGTGTTTTTTGGATGGTATTATTAAAATTTTATTTTTTATTTTTTTTAAATTGTTTCGCTGCAGAAAATTGAGCTAGCTTAAAACTATCCCTGAACTAAACCGTTTGACGACACCACCAGTTCTAGCTCAATACTCAAGCAATGCTTACAACTGTCCACTTTTACATGGCGCCAGTGCATTACTTTGCAACTCGTTCTTAACCGGTTTCCATTTCGAAAGTTCTAAGATAGTTTGGCTTTGGTTAATTCTTAACCTGTGCCATTTCGGAAAGTTTTGGGTTCAGTTTTGGTTGTGTATGAGTGATTATCGATATCCGATACTTTAAACTATTACTTTTGTAACCGGCACAGTACGATTCACAAAGGGTGTAACCCAACACTCTCTCTTTTGAAGACTGGTTCGCAATTTTATTGCAGGGTTTAATCAAAAAATTTTGCCTTAAACGAAGTACAGGGTGGCTGATGAATTTTGCTACATTAAGAAACTCAAATAATTTTTTTTTCAGTGTATGGAATTCATTTTTCTTTTATTCATGTTAAATTTAATTAAATTAAATTTTATTAAATATAGCTTAATTAGTTTTAAAAATAATGGAATTTAAATGCCCCCCCTGCTCGTCGATGCATGTGCGGCATCTTACCAAAAAGTTGTTCATTACTGCTTGGAGAGTTGAGACAGGAATAGCCGCAATTGTTTCTCGAATGGATTGCCTTAGTTCATTCAAATTTGTTGGTTTTGCTTTGAAGACTTCCTGTTTGCAATAACCCCACAAGAAAAAGTCAGGTGCAGTAAGGTCAGGCGACCTGGGTGGCCAACGGAATGTGGAGTTTCTGGATATCAGCTAATTGGGAAATGTTCGTCGCAATTCTATCATAACAGGTTGGGCTATATGAGGAGCTGCACCATCTTGCTGAAACCACACAGAGTTGAAAGAAATTCTCATTCGGCGTAATTCTGGATAGAAAAACTCTCTCAACATGCTCAAGTAACGGTCTCCAGTAACCGTAACGGTGTGACCGTTTTCTTCGAAGAAGTAGGGCCCGACAATGCAGCGTGATGAAACTGCACACCACACTGTGACACGAAGTGGATGCAATTCCGTCTCATGGAGTATCTGTGGGTTGGAAGCACTCCATATTCGACAATTTTGTTTGTTTATGTTGCCGTTTAAATCGAAATGGGCCTCGTCAGACATGAAAAGACAGTTCAACATGTTTCCATCCTCTTCCACCATTTGAAGCATCTTCTGGCAAAATTCCAAGCGAATCGGCAAGTCTGCAGCGTTCAGTTTGTTGGCCATTTCAATTCTATATGGGAATAAGTCCAAATCTTTGTGCATAATTGACTGTAATGACTGTCTGCTTACACCCATTTGAGCAGATAAGCTTCTTGTCGAAACACGTGGATTGTTTTGTATGGCAGCAGCTACAGCAGCGATTGTTTCCTCCGTTCGAACTGAAGGGTTTCGATGGTAAGGTCTTCTGTTGACTGTCCCATGCTCGGCAAAATTGTTTACAAGTCTTATTATGGTCCATCTGCTCGGAGGATTGCTGCAAACGTGCGCCTATACTCTCTTTGAACCGAAACTACTGACTCCAGTGCGTGATAGCGGCGGACAATCCAAATTCTTGTTTCAGTGTCCCAGTTATCCATTTTTGTTAAATGTAAAAGTCAATCTGCAAAATAAAAAAAAAATTAACCAGATTCATTAAGTAGAAAAAAAGTTATTTAATTTTTTTTTGGTAGCGGCTTTCATTAGCCACCCTGTATTTAACAAAAACAACAAAAAACAAAAATAATCGTAAGGCTGTAATTAAAATAATAATATAAAATATGAAAAATTATTCTAAAATAAATCAAGCCGTCTAGATTTTTGCATGAAAATCATTTAATCCTTCAGTCTTTCTTCGTTGGCCGAGTCCAGAATAGTGCTATGCAGTCCATATAACGACAGCATCGTCTGTTGCATAAATTTTTAGTAAATGGAAAATTTTTGGTAAGAGTTTGCTTTGACACAAATTTTGAACTTATTGATACTTGGCTTCATAACCTTTTCCATAAAGTAAATTCTGAAGCCTGAATATTTGTATACCTACGTATAGTGAAATCGGAAGCTCCCGATATTTCGTAAAAATACATACACATAGATAATACTAATAAGAGCAACAGAATAAACAATTCATTGCATTTCTACATTTCTGTATGTGCTATGTTTGTTCGCGCATCAATAAAAAACTGCTTCCTAAAATTTAATAATTCCTGCATTGGTATATTTCTCAAAATTCACCATAAAATATAGGATACATTTTTAAAACTGCTGTATATACCATTTTGTACATTATCCAGGTTGCGTGTTAAAGCCGCACCGCGTCGGGTTCTAGTAAATGAGAAAAAAAAAAAATTATTAAAAAATATAACCGGGTTTTGAGCTCATAAAATATTACAGAATTTATATTTTAATTTATTACTTTTTAATTTAGTTCACAAAAAAACAAAAATTTTTAAACTACTTATTAATCATTTTTCACAATTAAAAAAAACGAACCCAATGACCCACCTTTTAGTTTCTATTTGCACAACATTTCACGCACCATCTGCTGGCTACTTCCATTTCAGTTATCACTAAGCTGTGTCAACACATTTTACCGTAATCTATCATACTCTTTATTCTTGAACACTTTTGTCGAAATTGTTTATGCTGCTAAGAGTTTACGTTATGCTCAACGCACTCCTTTTATTTACCCACACGTTTCATTTCCCTTCTCCACCTATTCTTTGCACCCAACGATGTGAGTATTATTTTAGGTGATGTTGTCTAAAAAACGTTTAAAAAAGAGAAGAAACGTGTATGGATGTACGTAAGATAAATAAAACTTTTTGTTGGACAACCATAAAATAGTACTGCCTCCCATTGAGAAGAATTTTCCTTCTAAATGTTTAGAAATTAATCTTCAAGAGGATTTCGAAAGGGTCAAAAGGACAAAGTGATTTTTACACACATCTCTTGAGAGACAACAGTGCATCACAGAGGACCTCGCTTGCTGTGAAAGCAATTTAGTGTCTATTAACTCTTTATCGGTTACTTAGCAATATTTATTTCTTTTGAATATTGGTGTCATGGCATAAAATATGAGATCAAATTGGAGAGAAGGCAATGACACCTTTGCGGCGTCATGTGGAAAACAGCTTAAAGCAATAACTTCGACGCGCCACAACGTACGGGTCATCGTAGTGAGTGGGGAACGCCGAGCAGTGGAAGGGCATCGAAAACGGCACCCAAGATTTGCGCATCAGCAGGACTGAGAGCACAGACAAGCCGAAATGGCCACCTCCAATCCATGTGTCAATATCAACCGCGCTAGTTGAATCCTTTTACAAGGAAGAATGTATATGTAGAGATATGAAGGGCGACTTACCAATCGATGAATGCAAATGAACAAATAAAGATGATTCGTTGGTATAATATTTCTTTTAGTATAAAAATCACAGCTAAATTTATGCCAATATAAAAATACTGATTTTACCAAATTAGTTGGGGAGTTTGTAGCTGCCAATTAAAACGTGTCCGTCGCTGATGAATCTTCGCCAAGAAGAGAGCGAGAGACAGAAAGTTAGAAACCGAATAGAGACTTTGATGTTCAATGTCAAGTGCACGGCGAATTCACTCAGCTGATTTGCATTGCAATTTACATATTAAGCTGACCTCACATACAGAATTGTAGAGGCGTACGTCGCTACATATACCTACACATATTTAGCAATGACTCTCTGGGGACCTCAACTTAACAGAATGAAGGGATATGGATATGACCACGAGGTTTGGCGTCTCGTGCATATCACGCTCGGAGTGGTACTTAGATGTTCTAGTATTGGAGCTTACTGGATTGATATCATGCTATAGACTATCATTTCTACAAACATCTTCAACAGCTGTTCAACAAAACCGAGAGGCTAAAAAGAGGAGAGTATTTGTGTTGGATGCTTGGCTACTAAGATCCTGGAGCGCTGTGGCGGTCAGGATACTACCCAGAGCCCTGTCAATCTAGGACCTTTAACTTATAAGCGGTCGGTGGCCTGGCAGTCCTTGTAAAGGGCAGTTTCTGTGTACCCTTTGGGAAGTTTTAAAGGGATAACTTGGTATTATAATTAGGTGGTACTAATCCTGCTTACTAATTCTCAAGCCAAGTAAAACGAAACTTGTTCTCTTTCATAAGGGTAAAATATCCCATAATTTAGATTACCTTCAATTGGATGCGTGCCGTTTTTGTTGTTGTTTTTAGCGACGAAAACACTCCCCGAAGTTTTGGGGGGATGGAGTGCACTACACACTGCTTCCACTGTCGAAAACGGACTGCGAATTGGATGAGATGTCATCCACTTATGTGACTATTGCGCTATATTAATTTATGGTAACCGTAAGACCTCGTATAAATTTATAATTGCCGCCTTGTACATGGCTTTTAAACAGTGCCAAGCCCGACTTCTATCAGTCTAGAAACCGTTTCATCCGGAAAGGTTTTCATGGCACGCAAACGATTTCCAAATCAATGCGTAATCGAAGAAGCTAAACAATTCAAGGTAAAGGAAAGTTCCGGGGAGCAGCGAGCAGTCTCCACAAAAGGCTTAGCTAGTCTAGGCAAACGAGTTTGTCACTGCGAGACAGGAGCTCAAACAAAGGCAACTCTGTAGCCAAGCCAAAGGCACTTGCATCTAAGAAACAATGCTCTTAGGAAAGCGCCACTAGTTAATTCAACCATTTCAATCTTGTTTCGCTAAAAAGGATGCGCTCAGATGACGTGACCACTCCAGTTAGCTGAGAGGACTGTGTTTGGTGTAGGACGAAATACTGGTGCAATATCTCAGTCCGTCACAAACGCTACATGACCCTGGTTATTATGATGACCTGCTCCCGGGCTTTGAGGTAGGTGGTGGAGTCATCTGCTACTGCTTTTACTCTATCAACTTGCGAATGAACTCGTTACGGACGAACTTTAGAAGTCTCAGTAGCAAAAAGTATGCCCAATAAAAATAGTGGAACTGATATACTCAAAAATAATATTTTGAAGAATGAAAAACAAACTTTTTTTCACTCAATTCTAGTGTTTTCGTTTATAACCTACCTTGGAATTATATAAATGGTTCATAAGGTAGAGATTCAAACGATTATATGTACTCTGAGGCCTTTGCCTGAATATTTGATTTTGGATCCATATCCCCCAAACCCAGTTGGATATGCTTGCGGGTATCCCTAACTTCTATAGTATCTACTTTCAAGGTGAATAATGACTCTTTCTATGTCTAAAACTCTTTACGACACTCAAAAATGTGGACGTTCTTTGTGTAATCCAAATGACACATTGCTTGAACTCAACTCAAATATTGAAATCAAATTCCACATTAGCCATAGCAACTCAATTTCACGCCATAAGGTTGATAAAGCGGGAGGAGCCACACGCTCTGGCATATCATGTGCATCCCCACCTCTTCATCGTCTGCATGCAACGTCATTATTTCAAATTTCTGCAACGGACGTGAGAATGTTAGCAGTTGTGATATGTGATAACAACAGCAACAACAACACAAATACAACAATGACACTAATAAACATGATAGACACAACAAGAGCCACTTTGGCAATACAATCCTCCAGGGAGATCAGTAACTAGTGAGACAAGTTTCTGGTTCAGAACTAGATCTAAAGTGTCAGAAATAAACTTTTTCGATGCTAATTAGATTTTGATATATAATATGGGTACGCCTCAATTAGCAGGATTACAATTCGATAAAGTTATATGTTTGAACCAGACTGAGTAGTGATTACAAATGGTGATAACTACTGATTTTATTGTTTATTTCCTTGAGAAGCTATTTCATGATTTATTACTATTGTCTGCTTTTTCAAGTTATTATTTTCCAATTGGTTAGGTTATTAAAAAAAACATTAAAACTAGATAATTAATTTCTTTTTTCATTACTAAAAGTTTCTCATAATTTTGATTTTTTATAATAGCAGCTTCCGAAATGGATCTATAAGAAAAGCTATGGCGGTTGTCTCTAAACATTTTTACTCTATTCAATTAAAAACTTTTAATAATTAATTAAAAATTGTTATTAAAAAAATAAAAAACAATAATAATTTTCATAAATTCAAAAAGTGAAAAATTATTATTCTTGGCCTTGAGCTCGTTTCATGAATACTTGAAAATGTACGGGCCGTAAATCAACAAAAATTGTTAGTATAAAAAAGCGGTAAAAAAACTATAATTAATTATTGTTATGTAATATAATCTGTTCATTAAACTTTAAAAAAAAATTCGTTATAATTTTGTTTAATAGAAACGGACCTGTTAAATAATGATGAGACCTGTTAATATTCGTAATGATTACCGGTTTGATTAATTATTTTCTTGAATCCATTTAATACTTGATTACTTTTACTCTCAATTTCAAATGATTATTTTCCAATTAATTAAAAAAATAATCAGAATATTTATAGTGTTTTTTTACTATTATTAACCATTGATATTTTTTTTTGGTTTTTTTTAATTATTTTTGATAATTTTTGATTTTTTCAGCATTGCTGTAGAAGCACATAGATATACACATAGACAATGCTGAAACAAAAAAAAAAAGTTATCAAAAATAATCAAAAACAAGTACGGACGGCGCTGTCTTCGGCTGTGCCGAAGGCTTTATACCTTTCATGAATACGTGAAAACTTAAATACGCATTGTTTAAAGTTCTCTAAAACTTTGTCAGCAATACATTTAATTTTCTTTTACCATCTATAAGCAAATATCTCACCAAGTTTCAAGTTTTAATCTTTTAAAATGAGGGAGAAATGGCCATAATCCCCTTATCTGAACGATCGGTTGTATGGGATTATACTATATATAGCTCCGATCTTAGCGATTTTTTTACCAACATTTTTATTATCTGTAAGCAAATATCTCACCAAGTTTCAAGTTTTAATCTTCCAAAATGAGGGATAAACGGCCATAATCCTCTTATCTGAACGATCGGTTGTATGGGATATATAGCTCCGATCTTAGCGATTTTTTACCAAATTTTTTATTATCTGTAAGCAAATATCTCACCAAGTTTCAAGTTTTAATCTTCCAAAATGAGGGATAAATGGCCATAATCCTCTTATCTGAACGATCGGTTGTATGGGATATATACGGACATGGCTGTATCAACTCAGTTCATCGTCCTGATCAATTTGGCATACTTAATGGTGGGTCTATCTCTTATAATTCTAAACGTTACAAACATCGGACCAAAGTTAATATACCATATCATGTTCATGAAAGGTATAAAAATCCAAACAAAAAATCAATAGTAATCAAACTAAATTTTTGTTCATTACTTTTCATTTTCTAAGATTTTTTTTAATAATTGCAAAAAATCATGATTATTGTTTGATTTTTTCTAATCGTAATTAATTAATAATTGCCTGTTCTTGAAAAACAACTAAAATAATTATTACGAATTAAAAAGCCGTCTAACTAATTGATAACTAATTACTAATCAAATGTAACAGGTCTAAATGGAAATGAATCAAATAAAAGAAGCGTGTCAACTATCGATTAATCATCATCATCATGTATTGTGGATTAACCGCCTAGGAGGTTTTGGCCATTTTTAAAGGACAACTGACGCCAATTGGAAATACCAAGAGATGTTAAATCAACCTCAACATACTGTTTTTTTCAATCCCAGTCGAGGTCTCCCCCTTCCTTTGCTTTTGAATTCTGTTGTCGATAGGAAAACCTTCTGTGCCGAATCTTCTTTATCCCTACCGGCCAGCTGTCTTTGAGCTTTAATTCGCTTTCAATACTCGCCGTTGGCATCACGGGAAGGGCCATATATCTTCGGGAGAACTTTTCTCTCGAATACTCGCGAGGCGGTTTGATCTTCTTTCGACAAGTATGATGAGAAACTCATAGAGCGTGATCTTTGTTCGTAGAGAGGACCTACCTTCTCAGTTGCATAATCTGTCCAAAGTAACTCTTGCCTTGCAGTTGACTACCTTCGGTGTTAACGGTTATTCCCAAACAGGCGAAGTCCCTCACAGTTTCAAATTTGTAACTATCAACTTACAGTGCGGTTCTTGTGACCAATGATATCAATAACATCGTGTAATATATTGCACCAGTCATCAAGTTGAAAAAATCGCACGAAAGTAGTCGCCCTGTTTGAAGAATCGTTCGGTTTTAAAGGGCCTGAAGAGGTGCTTCCCAAATCTGACGGATCTGTTGGTACTTCTCAACATTATTTCGCATAGTCAAATAAGCTTTGCGGGGAAATCAATTTCAGACACCGCAGCATAGAAGCAACCAGTGGCTTTGATTGACAAAGATTTGGTGGATATCGATTCTCTTATCGGGTCTTCTGGAAAATTTGGCTTAATGTGAATATGTGCTCGATGGTATACTTACCTGGTCTAAAGCCACACTGATAAGGTCTAATAAGTATTGCTACCATAGGCTTCTTTCACGTAATGCGCTAAAAAGTAGAGTAATGGTATATTGGGATGGGGGAAGAGCAAAAGTTGAAAGAAAAAGGTGGAGATAAGGATAAATGTAGAAGAAGCGAAAAGTGGGGAAGTAAAAGAGTACAATTTGTTAAATATAGGCGATCCAAATTTTGGGCAGGACAACATCTGCCGGGTCCGCTAGTATGCTATATTAAAAAGATTAATTCCGCGGTAGACAATTGGGAATTGCGTCCTCTCTCGAAAAACGGAAATAACACCCTATAAGTCACTTATCGCATCCGTCCCAGTTTATGCTGTAGAAGCTTGGACACTGGCAACATCTGATGAGGCGGCTATGGGAGTATTCGAGAGAAAGGTTTTTCGAAAGATTTACGGACCCTTACGCGTTGGCGACAGGGAGTACCGAAGAAAAGGTTTTCTTATCGGCACCCGCCGGTTGTAGCAGATTAAGAGGAAGACCATCACTGCGATGGAGGGACCAAGTGAAACCCGATTTGCGATCTCAAGGCGAAATATATTGGGCGGCCAAAATCGTTTATTCGGTTAAGCGCTATTTAAGGAAGAATTCCGCGGTAGTGGGTGCGTTTAGCGGGGTCGCATTTCTTGTGGATTGGGCAAAGTAAACTTAAGTTCGAATCTGGAGGCATGCACTAATCCGATTATATTCTGTATAAGCGGTGGTGCATGCTTTTCAAAGGCGCTGCGGCTCCATGTTCAAGCAGCTCGTCTGGTAGTCTTCCTTTTTAGTCGCTTTATTATTTTTGAGCCAAGAGATATCCATCCTCAATTCATAATAGTCGGGTGGTGGGATATCTAATTATAATATTAAAAAAGAAGTTCCGGTTTGAACAAATTTAATGAAAAGATTAAGTTAAATGTTATGTTCTTCATAAAGGCAATAGCTTCTCATCAAATAAATTAGTCTTGAAATGCGGTCTGATTCGGAAATAGAGAAAGAAGAAAGAAGATGATCTAGAAAGAAATAAAAGAGGATGATCTAGACTGTAGAAATTTAAACCAATTTGAAATTTTAAAAGAGGCGGCAGTTTCCACCGCCTAGAAAATTCGGTAAATTCGCCCTTTGATTGCATATTAATGGGATTAAGCACTAACTAGTAGTTGTTCCGAATGTACTAGAAGCACACTAGTACCAAAAGTACCGACTCTCCTTACAGGCATTCACACTGACATTGGCACTCAAATATTGACAAACAGCCAATGGCATTCACATTCACGTCTCCGTACACAGCGCACATCACAGAGCACACACACTGCATCAATGAATGCACCAAAAGGAATTTATCGCTTAAACGAAAGAATGAAATACGAAAATAGTGGAACTAGCGAAAATTACTGGAGGCCCAGCAGTCGGCTACAAAGGTTGTGACAGCGGTGGGAGGAACAGACAAACGCACCCAGCAGCATTTTGGTCTACTGATAAGGCGACACGCAAACATACAAAGGAAGCCTGAAAAATAACTGTAGAACCAAAGCTTTGTTGTCGCAACGGAATGTGAAAAATGCAACAATGGCAATAAAGAATAGGACAATGAATATTTGATTCTCAAGCAAACACACAAACAAACAAACACCTGCGTCAAAGGCGGCAAAAGATGACCAAATAGACGCGCACAAACGCTGCTTGACAAAGCTGTGGGGCGAGCGGTTGCAATAACAAATGACATCAGCAAATCGTATAAAGTCATCAACAAACAAATGTTGGGAGGAGCGAAAGTTAGGACGAAAGCTTGTTTGTAGCTATGCAGTATAGGACTAATGATGAAAGTGAAAAGGAAATGGCCTGACTGAGTAAGATTGGAGATCACAAGAGTATAACTTGTTCAATGCCATAGCAGACATTGGAGGCGTTAGGCAAACATTACCCGCAAGCTACAACCAACGCAAAGTAGAAGCAATCAAGTTGAAGAATGAGCTGAGAATATAGCTGCAGTGCGCTTTATGTAGGTAGCTAAGATAGGGAAAGGGAAGGTCACACAAAATTTGGCAGAGCTAGTGCAGTAAGCCGAGAAGCGACAAAGTCAAGTAATGATGCCAGATGATACAAATAATGTTCACAACTGATAAAAGAGCACTCAATCTAAGACGGATATTTAGGTGATGTTGAGCAGGCGCTAATAAGATCTCTTGTAATTTACGACAAAAGGTCTTGCACGAGAGTGAAATATCTAATTCCTTTATTCTCAGTCAGCCTTTTCAGAAAATATTTTGACAGAGATCTTAATGGCTTTTCTGGAGGCCAGTCAACGCGAAAGGAAGTGTTGAGCCAATTCCTCTCTCTGAATGCTTCTGCTGAAGAAGCTTTGCGGTATATCTAAGACAGCAACTAATCAATTCTGCAACTTTAAATTTCTCTTTCCCTCAAAGGGGTATTCATTGGCTACCCAGAAGACACTTAGATGCTTTAAAATGTGGTAATTAGTCACTCTAGGCATTCCCAAATGTGTTGCATCAGCAACTTTTCCCTCTTACGTGGACTTTTCCGTACGGCCTCAACTTTACCACAGTGCTGAGAGCTTGATTTAAGAATCATTACTGTATACCTTAAACTTTTCTCTTTTAGCGTTAGTTATTGAGACCTTGAAACTTTATAAGTTTAGTCTCACTGTAGAAAAGATCTTTTTCATAGTAGCGCAGCCTTCAACATTTCAAAAGTGAACTGTTCTTATCAATACCGTGGGTAGCGGTGAAGTAGACATATTAGGCCATGCAATTTGACGACCTTTTAAAAGCATAAAATATCGCTCGGTAACACAGGGTAAAATAAAGGTTCAAGGCCTAAGATGTTGGTAGACTAGCAGTCTACCGTACTAAGAGAGTGCGACGGCGAGAGGAAAACTATTCTCCTTAAAATTTACCTAAATTTTTTCTTGGACGGCAGCAGATATCCAAACCAAATATTAAATTGAGGGTGCTGATATAAACACAGTGGATTAAATTTGTTTTCGGCTTGGTACCCCCCACTTTTTCAATTTTTATATACATATTGATATAAAGAAAACATGAATTCAAATATCATTAATCTGAATTAAATAAATTATGAGTTATGACAGCTTTTTGTTGCCTGGTCACGCCTTATTTTCAATAAATCAAATTGAAAACTATCCTATCTCTCAAGACGAGCCAAACTGCATGCCGACTTTCATCAAAATCGATTGAGTTGTTGCAGAGTTCACTGGAATATATTTAAAAAAACAAAAAAGCCTTGACCGCACACCCCTTCACTTTTCCGATTTCTGAGTCATTCGTTGTCGTTTAGACAAAGACTTTTCAATTTTGCAGCTGCCCTCGACTGCTACTGCCACACAAACAATGTATTATGGCCGAAAATTTTTGCTGATGCCAATGCAACTTTGACAGCTTTTTTTGTCTGCCCACAACCTCGTACCCCATGCTACGCTTGATGAGTCAAAATCATTTCTTCATTCGTGAATGGCTCGACTACAACTGAACGTGTTTGCTGCTATTCTTGTATTGTAATGAAATCCCAAACTAGTAAGATTTAGTCCTAGTTAAGAATTAGATATTCTGGGTGCAGTTGAACTAGTCCGAAAAGGAGCAAAACTTGTGGCAATAAATATCAAAATTTCAGCCCTGCTGAACACAAGAGTTCTGCCATCTTTAGGAATGCCATGCCTTGTTTTGTTGTAACTGGTATCAGCTGGAAGAGAAGTTTGGAGGTAGAGCTTGTCTGAACTTGATGTAATAACTTGATAAAATCTTCCCTTGAACAAACTCGCCACGAATCAACATAAAATGCGCTAGGTTGACGTTACATCTTGCCCATGATGGATAGCAGTCGATTTTCAAAGTCTTCACTAAAACTCATTTATTCCTAATCAAGCACTATGCTTCTCTTACTGAGATACTGCGCTTCTCTTACTGACGGATTCAGGATCGAAGTAACATTGCCAATAACTCCTAAGTGCTACTTCTGGGTATGGTTGTATGTACGAGGTGTGTTCAAAACGTATCGCGAATTTTGAATTTTCGCTGGTTACGTATATTCGAATTTCGAATTTTTTGTGGCGTTATGTTGGTACTCATGTCTCTCACTTATGCCGACAAGCTCGGCCATTTTGAATGTTCAGTTAATTGTTGACAGCTGCTTTGCTTGCACGTGTTTTGGATCGTCTTCGATTTTTACCTATTCAAAAAAATGGATCAAAGAACCTGTATCAAATTTTGTGTGAAAAACGAAATTAAGTGCGCGGATGCATTCCGAATGTTGACTGTGGCATACGGAGAAGCTACCTTGGACCGAAGCAACGTTTATCGGTGGTACAAAATGTTCTCAGAAGGCCGAGAAGATGTGCAAAGAAGAACAAAAATTGGCTTTTGCACCACGATAACGCCCCTGCTCACGCATCGTTGCTTGTGCGCGACTTTTTGGCCAAAAACAACACACTAATGATGCCGCATCCACCGTATTCCCCAGATCTGGGCCCTGTGACTTTTTCTTGTTCCCTAAACTGAAGAGGCCCGTGAAAGGACGACGGTACGCTGCTCTTGACGAGATAAAGACGGCATCGAAGGAGGAGCTGAACAAGATACAAAAAAATGATTTTTTGAAGTGCTTCGAAGATTGGAAAAACCGTTGGCGCAAGTGTATAATATCTCATGGGGATTACTTTGAAGGGGACAAAATAGATATTCATGAATAAATAAATAATTTTTGAAAAAACACAAAATTCGCGATACTTTTTGAACACACCCCGTATGTCTATCTCTGGTAAAGCTATCACGAATTCGACACGGTGCTGATGCTGATTGCTGTTTTGCTTTCCCATTCCTTTTATATTCGAGAATTTTTCTTCGAAAATTTTTGTTCGATTTTTCTAGTTTTTGCTTTTATTCAAACGTTTTATTATTTGCTTTGCAATTCGGCAAAATGATTTGTGTTGTTTGGATTGGAATTTGCGCATTTTCACTTCAACGCACAAAATTAACTTCAGTCTGTAGCACCATTGTCCAAACAAGAAAGAATACGCTGGGTGTTCCATTGTACTCAGTAAAAGACTTTTTAACTAGGGGCAACATTTGGTACAAACATAAAGTTTTATTGTACCGGTTTGTAGGTAAAATGAGCTTCTGTCTGGACTGTGGAAATTAAAAGATGCTCTGAAATACATATTTTGTTTTTCTTCTGGAAAGCCACAGACTTGACACATATTGGTATAAGTCGTATGTCTCAATGACCGCATAAAAAATAATCTAGAAAAATCTATACTAAACCTAGACCCTGCCTAGATTTTCCCTACAATAGACACCTCTGCCAAGGGCTCTGACATGAAAAACGTATGTTTCCCAATTAACGGGCAATGTATCCTATATTTTTCAAGGGGCTCGCTTCGTTTCGAGGGCTGTAAGGCGCCTGCCTAGTTTTCCACGATTTTTCAATTTGCAGTCAATATGTCATAAAACCTGTAGTGGTCCTGCCCACTTTCTCCTCGATCACTTCAATCAATTCAAGTTTGCCGAAAAGATTTCATTGATTGTAAAAGCTCAATGGATACAGAAGACGACTGTGATGTGGTGATGTCCGGGCTCGATGTCATGAACATGAAATAGTATTATAACTTTGGTCCGATGTTTGTAAGTATGAGAAGAAGAAGAGATAGACCCACAAATAAGTACACCGAAATGATAAGGGCGATGAGCTGAGTTGATTTAGCCATGTCCGTCTGTCCGTCCGTCCGTCTGTCTGTTTGAACGCAAACTAGTCCCCCATTTTCGGAGACATTTCGATGAACTTTGGTAAGAAGCAGCCATTTTGTAAAGCACTAAGCATTTGTCGGAACCAGAGAGATCGGACCAATACAACGCATAGCTCCCATACAATAAAAAGATAGGATCGTAAAATTTTGTAGGTTTGGTACTTAGATATGTAATGTGTGTAGTGAAAACTCGCATAATATATAGCTCCCATACAATCGATTTTTCCGATAAATGGGGTTTGGGCTATGTATCTTTAAATTAACAGTTTTTCAGAGTTTGTACTAATTGTGAGTAAGGATCGGACACTTAAAACCGTGATGCGTATTCATGAAAGGTATAAAGTCTTCGGCACAGTCGAAGACAACCCTTTCCTTACTTGTTTAAATTGGTGTTGCCTTGGAAAACTACCCAGGCCCTGTCTTAAAAATCTTTAACAAACTGGCTGTTACCTGCGTATGCTTTTCTTGATATTACAAGGGAAAATCAGCCAGCTCATTTGCAAAAATTATCGCATTTTCGACCCGGGGCTACATTGATAATCGATTGTTTAACAAAAGAAGAAAGCTCTCTATATTAGAACAACTCTCTTGGTGGCAACCGACTACGAAGCAAAATACTGATTGAAAAGGAGCTCTACTCAAACCTTTTTAGAGGTATATCGCGCCGTTAAACATAAGTTTTGTGGTGAGCGAAAGTGGATAGGTGACCACCTGGTAAAGCCACTTAGACGCAATCGGCTTAATGGCGGCTGAAAAGGCACATCTCTCTTAGATCAAGCGGCTCGCTATATAAAGGTGTAATTTAATTTCCCCCTTCACAAAACTAGTCGAGTGTTGGCTTGGGGACCGACCAAATAAAAGAACTCACCAATATGAGAAACCGTCTTTTAGATATCGGCACCGGTACAAGTCTAGAGGGGTATGAATAAATGGCAAGCACTTAAAATGTCCGGGGAATATAAGGGGTTGGTGCGTCTGCCGGGGCTGGTGTCCTCGTTAAGGCTGACATCACTGTCATACTCGGATTTGTGAAGTCTTTCGGCGGCAAGTAATGTGTTTTCACCTGTGAATGATTATCGCACCGTGATGAAGAAAACTTCTTCAGCATCTCGTTATCAAAGTCATGATGAAACTTCGAGAATCGATGGCGAAGCTTGCAGAGACTAAAATCCCTTAACATTATCCGACAGTTTATTGTACGTTAGGCATGTATTCCATTATTGTGATTTGCTCGAAGGTTTTTAGCACGTTGAGCAAATGTCTTTGAGCAATATCAATAGCTCCACAAGGATTTGAAAGGAAAAACCCGAGTCATACGAAGCCGACATATCTGCCAACTTCCAGGTTTATCTGCCATTTTTGTTCTCTAAATTTTGCCTTCGTTAGTGTACGAAAACGCACCAACATGAAAACTTGTAACAATTGTTATTTGGTCTTGCTGGTAAGTGGGTAGGCAAACACAACTATCTTCTATAATCTGCAAAGACGATTCTAAGAAACAAGCTTCCACGTAACAATGCTACGGGTATCAATAGAAAAAAGAACCTTAATTAACTTTTGATACGTATTTGTAAGTGTAATTTGCACTTTGACCTCGTTAAATACTTAGGTCAACGAGTGAAGTGAATTGATGACTTTCGATGAACGGCTTATATACTTAATAGCTAACTGTTTGACAACGGTGTAAATGTCAAAAAGAAATAATGAGTTAACAAGAGTGATTACAACAACTACAAATAAGCACAATAAAAGAAATTACTTATAAGTATGCGTTTAAAGGAAAAACGAAAAATTACTTCGTGATCAATTAAGAGTGTTCGATTCAATTAAATTGTCATTGTAACCCGTTTTAACGTAAATTTAACAGGTGATAAGCGACAACAACAAAGTCGGAATTTCAGTGAAGGTAGAAAGTAGCTACGAAAGTGCCATCCTTGATATTTGTATATGCACATTAGACCCTATAAAAAAGATATTTTTGTAAAGCTAATTAGAACAAATAGGTCGGCGGATCAAGGAAGGTTTCAATATTGCGGAGCTGTTGGCGCAAGGCCTTGGTGAACCGAACAACTTAAACCTACATATATATAACATACATACATACATAAAAGGCCAAGTTAGCCGCTTTGTGCAAAAGTAGATTAAAAGCAGCTGATATGTTCGGACGAATACACGCCTTCGGTTCGGGTAGAAATTCAATTATCTTTGACCAATTCATCGGAAACCTCAAAAATAACTTCGGTGTCAGTCTATAAGCTGATTTTATTTATTTTTTGTTTTAACTAAAGGTACAATTTGTAACAGAAGTTCGGTCTTAATCTAATAAACCAATTAATGGTCTAGGAATCTGCTTTTTTTCACTATAGCATTAATAGTTTCTGCGCTTTGATGTTGGTCAAAAAAGGGACACGTAATATTTTCTTCTTTTCAATAAATCATTATATTGGAAGAAAATATTTTTCATATTAATTGGTGTATAGTCAACCTGGTACAGTCTCATGCACTTACATATGTTGACACACATACAGTGGTGAATGTAAAAATAGCACCAAAATTCAAATCGCATTGTTCCAAGTTAGTCTTATTTATTAGGATTTAATAATCGTTAAAAATATTGTTAAAGGAGAAACGATCATAGATGCTCAACCGCCTAGGCGATTCCGGCCGTCGTTACGAAAACTGACGCCATTGGAAACAGGAAGGTAATCGACTGGTTATCCCCAGTTGAAACAGGCAGGAGTAAGAATCACTTACGGAAGCCATTCTCTGGAGTCTAGAGGGTTTTGCCATCTGGATGAATTCGTTAATTATTCGTTATACGAAATGGGTCGAATTGCAAAGAATTGCCTTTTTGCTTCCGAAGGAATGGATTATAGAATCACTTGACAACCTTTCTACAGGGTCACTGCACTATACTCGTAGCTGATTAAAGCTCTTTGATGGCATCGGGAGAGCTTTTGTCTTGGGTACTCCTAGGAACATCTTATCCTCATTCGATACTCTACATGACTCCAAAACGTCCATCATTGTGGATGAGAAACTAGTAGAGATAGAACTTAACTTTTAACTTGCCTACTCAAACTATTTGCTAGCTTGAAATTAGTTTTAATTATTCATGCTACTTTTTCAGCCGTCACTGCATGCAGGCTGCAGTAGGAAGCATCCATGGAAAAATATTCCATTGAGGGAGAAAAACGGCAGCTATGGAAATAAGAATATTTAACCATGAAAATGAGGGAACATTTATTACGCTATGACCAACAAAAAATTGCATGAGGGATCATAAGATATAAGGAACAAAGAGCATAGAGTAACAACAGACGCCTACTCACAACGTCGAATGCCATCAATTCGCGATTATTGAATTCACAAACACATACCTTCCACCCTCGGTAAAGCACTAAAGTTCACGATGGCTATATCTGAGACACAATTTTTCCCATTTCAACCGTTACTGCTCAGCCTTTGGGATATTCAGACTTAAGGTACAGTATAGATGGAAAAGCTTTTGGTGGAGGCCTATTAAATTATTTGCCTTTTCTGGAGAGAATTCCCTTAATGCAGGTCCCAAATAGAATATAAGTGGATCAAATACCATGGCAGATATAAAAATACAAATGGTCTACGAGTATAAGCCTTATGTGTAGTTATAGCAGCAGACTCGACGGAAGTTGCCTTTCGCAAAAAAATTGTATTCCTCGTCCCACCTGATACTTCCTCTGAACCTATTTTCATCCTCTTCCTCTACCTCTATTTATTTTGGTTGGCTTACCTCCTCCTCTTCCGATTGATATTGCTCTTCCCCTTTCCCTTACCCTATCTGAGCACAAAATAAAGAGGAGATTAGATAGCAATATGTGTTTTATTGCTGCCATCTGAGTACCAATGCTAAACACAAATTTATTTAGTGACTAAATACTTCAATTAAGCACACTATTTATAAATATTTTAACTACGAGTATGTATATTTAAAATTTTAATTAGAGAAATCTTCCCTGTATACTAGCTGTGTTGGTCACACAAAACTTTGGGCTTCAATTTTAATTTAGTTGGAGAGAAGTATAGATATAGAAAACTCATAGATACCCCTGCCAGCCAAAAAAGTTCTTTAATTAGGCAGGTAGGAGTGGCTGGAGATAAGCGGCGAACTTAGGCCAAGCTAGAAGGTCGCTTGGGGTACCACAGCAATGAGTATAATGAAGCTCTTTAGGTCCGTGACGTCAATGTTTGTCAGCTGTCTAAGGGCATCTTAGAATGGTGGATTAAAGCACCTAAATCTGATTCTGCTAAGGGCTAAGCAACCACAGAGAAAGTGTTCTACCGATTCGTTCATTTCATCGCCCCTACAGCGCCTCCAGCATCTCCGGAACAGAACACCCAGCCTCTTTGCGTGCAACCAATATTTATGTTAGCCTCGTTCTCCGATAATCTGTTGTTAGTCACCATCTTTCAAATGCTTTGTCATACAAATGGTCTCCTATTAGAAATTTTGCAATTTTCATAAGTCATACCAATACGTTCTTTATCCGCAAGAATGACCTTGGAAGTACCCTACCTCGCAAATTCATCTGGCATGCAGTTTCGCTCTATGTCCCTGTGGTCTGGGGCCACGACCAAGTATACTCTGTTCTGCTGGGTCATCTTCTGCAGAGATCGCTGTGAGCCCAATGCCATTTTCGAATTAAACGAGTACGCGCCTAGCGATCTTATTGCGGTTTGCCTATCAGTAAAGATAAAAGTGTGTATTCCTACATTTTCGCCCATATATGTTATATCGCTTCCATGCTAGCTTAGGCGAAACCATAAATCTAGTTATAAGTCCTTGGAAAACACCACACCCTCCGTTCTTTCATCTAACTAGAAACCATCAGTGTAGATATTTATGCTCCCCAGGGAGAGTTTTCCTCTATCCTACAGGTCCACTGTTCCCTACTGTAAACCAATATGCTGTATTTCTTTTCGGCAAGACTGGCTGGAGCACACCTATGCAAAGCGCCGGACAGGAAGTAACGTTTTTTCAATATGCCAGAGTCACCCACTAACATGACCCCCGTAACCCAAGGTCTAGTAGCCAACCAAATCCAAAGGCAGTAAATTCAAACTGACATTCAATGTTTCACTAGGGATAGTTCTGAGGGCTCCACTGATGCTTATTATGCCGGATCTCTGCACCTTAGCCAAGATGTTGAGGCTTGGCACTTTTTTTAAATCACAAGAAACCTTACAGAAGTGTGTTTCTTACTTTCATAATTTTGTTTGGAGAGCTT
Organism: Merzomyia westermanni; assembly: GCA_949987695.1. NCBI lineage: Eukaryota > Metazoa > Arthropoda > Insecta > Diptera > Tephritidae > Merzomyia > Merzomyia westermanni. Next base: position 31,877,051 of record OX465289.1, on the reverse strand, counting down.
TACTTTTCATCCACGGTGAAACTGCTTCTCCGTTCAGATGTGAGGTTTGAAAGGCTGCATACTTTTAGGCACTCGCTACCCATTGTTGGTAGGGACAGTACCACCTAATTCTTATCGAATCGGTAAGGCTTAATGCCTGTTCTGGCAACCAATTTCAAGTATCATTTTTGAAACCGTTTCATGGAACGAAATCAGCCTTTTGTAAAATGCCGCTTTTTTCTCGGAGTTGTGTGTATGCCTATGTGCTCGTAACTTTAATATACATGCTTAATGTTAAAATAAATGCAATTAATTATACTTACTCCCAATAAAGCGCATATGTGTATGCTGTAAATAACGGAAACTATATCAGAGAGTAAAATCATAAAAAAGTAAGGAAATGAGAAAATTACCAATCAACAAACGCTGTGTTGTTGAAAGGGCTGGATATCTTTGAGCAGGCAACGCATTACTATGGTAGGTCAGTATTCACTACTCTTTGACTTGAAATAAGAAAATATACTAAAACATTGTACTAATTTTTTGTTTAAAAATAATTGTTGAATTGGTTATCATTCCCCTTAATCGGCCAAAAGTTTAATAATTTTGTAAACGATCGTATTTATTGTCGCCTCTGACTGATACCATAGCCCATTAATTTACCATCAAAATATAATGCAAGATAACTGACAAAGGCTCAAATGTCTTAATTAGGAGCCCGTTCCTCTATCGCTTTAAATATTTGAGAAGCTAATATCTTCGAGTTTCGAAAGGCTTTTCATCTCCCCCGAATATTGTCTTTCAGTCACATTCATGCCGTGTGAGAACCAATTAATCTGAATATGTTCTCTTTAGTAATCTCAAGAAAGGCATGTAGAACGCACTGCATTGTATGAAAACCACATATTCCAAGAATATATACCAGCTTGGACTAGCCTGCGTTGAGGTGTAAGGCGCCTGATCAGCCACAGAGATGAAATAACCTCCTTTCCTTCACATCGACCGATATGGTATGTTAAGAAGCACCGGAATGCCACACCTTCGGTGACACTGCAAAACCGCGAAAAGCAGCACAAATACAAAACGGCATAAGCTATATTTGCGAAAACTTTCAGAGGTACCTCCCATTCAGATCTTTTAATTTATTTTCAAAAAAAACTACATGTTTACTTGGAAAATAATTAAAGGAATCGATCTTTATGAAACATTTTTCCACTTTCTTATTTCTAATTCTTTAAATTAAGTAATTTGTAAGGGACAAACCCGGAGATATCACTTATGCGGTTTTTCTTTTGTGCGTTACGCGGTTTTGCACTGTCAACTTTGCACCCCGACTGAGCAGACGCGATGTTATCCTTGCTGAACCGAGAGTCCGAAGTAGAATCACAAAAAGCCCCTCCTCTGTGAAGCACTAAAGCTCACTATGAGCAAACTCGGTAGCATATCTCAAAAACACTCTCCGATTTCGGGCATGTTTTCCTACCTATTCGATTAGCTTGTCGATAAACATATATGGAAAATCTTCTATCTAGCTGGAAGTCTACGAGTATCAAATTGTTTGCCTTTTTCAGAGAGACACTAACAGACCCGATAGGCGTCACGTTGCCCAAATAAAATTTTACGCCTCTTCCCACCTCTTACTTCCAATGGCTCATTGTTCATAATTTTGGCCACATTGTCCAAATATTGCTCAGGCTTTACGAGAAGGTATTCCGTGCCAGTTCTGATTGCGGTTTTCTGGCAGCTCTGCCCCCTTCCTCCAATTTATATTGTTAAACTTGCCGACTACTGTGAGAACTTCTTCGAAAAAAACACTTTGGATGTTTTCCTGAATTCGGGAAATACCTGTTAGCTATCTCCATATGTGGACGGTACTTGGCGGGTGTGGTTCGTCTAAGAACTCAATTTTTCAGAGTGTTCAAGAGTTTTAAGGAAGTACCGGTGTCAAGTGTGTTTGCTGATGACGATAGGAAATCGGAAGTAATATGACTAGCTTTGCTTAGCTGCTTTAAGAGGTTTCAAAAGTGCTTCCACTCTTCTCAATTTACATATCTAAAGAGTAACAAAGGTGGACATAGCCAGGTTGATGGTGTATTTTAGAAAAAAAAACTCCCACACTGTCGGGTAAATGGCTTTGAAAGCCGGAATGAATTCCGTATGCTCCAGTATTTGCACCTTCTGGTTCTGGCCGGACTTCCAAGGTAACGAACTTTCAGGGCGTATATTTTAGTCCACTTTACGACATGCATCCTTTAGAGCGTTTATATTTGTAGTTCTAAGCTGCTAGGACCTCAGCCAAATCCATGATTTTGATAAACTCTCGCTGTGGCAACTAAGAATCGCTCTACAATTTTCAAAAGCCCTTCCAGTCAGCTACTCCATCACAGTTTAGCAGATTTAAGATTGAATTCAATACCAGCAAGGTCGTCCGCTAACACGCCACAAATTGAAGTGGGAGATCGGCTGTGTAATTTTCGCACCAAAAAAAATTACGAGATTAGCAGTAGAAACTACAAGGTGGCGCAAAAGTAAGCTTCCGATGTTCAGCATATCGGTTGTGGCACGTGCAGTGTGTGCTGTTGCACCGTCTTGTTGGAACCACATGTTTTCCAATCCCAATTCATCAAGTTGCGGCAAAAAGAACTCGTTAATCATTGCTCTGTAGCGCTCACCATTCACAGTAACCGTTTGGCCCCGACCGATTATTGGTCAAATAAATAGTCAGCAATATTCCGCGTTCTGGAGCAGTGTAGCGTAACATTGTTTATTAACGTGTATTTCGCATGTGTTTACTACACAAATGTCCAAACAGAACTGACTTTAGGGGCCAATCGCAAAATTTATAGCATTTTCTGATAGGAGGATTACTTTTGCGCCACCCTGTACATTTCGTAGTTTGGCAAATTAAGCTCTTCACCTTCGTGAGCTGTCTGATGTTATAGAAGGGAATAAAGAAGCTCACAGGGGGAAATTGTTTATACAAGGTAGAGCTGGTTGGTCTGGTTTAGAATCACGTCTACCAGGCCTATCCATTTCTCACAAGCTTCCATTTGATGTGCTTTTTAACTTGTTCCTAATCAAAACCAAAAATTAAAGAGTAATCATTTAAAACTCAAATTCTTTTCCTTTTACTGAAATGGCGCAGAGAAATGCATTTCCTCTTTCCCACCATTCATCCAAGCAGACGTAGAAACTAACCTCAAAAAGGTGCTGAAACATGCGTTTGTAGCACTTTCCATGGACGTGATGCCTGTAAGCAATTTTCTTTTAGCAAACCATCAAGATAAACGCAAAGTTCAATATTTGCTTACAATAAATTACAAATGCAGACGCACACACAACAACACAATCAAATTTTGAGATAAAACACAAATTTATGTTACACTGGCGGTGAATTTGAGTACTATTTTTGTTCATTTCTATCTGTCTAAGCAGGCCCCCAGCAGTCAACTTGCATATTTCCATAAATACAGATTAGGACTTTTAGTCCCGAGGTCTCCAATCCCGAAATAACGATACAACTGAACGGTATGTTAACATGACCAGCACTATTTTAAGTGATATTTGAGCTGTTTGGTGTCGCTTATGGGAGTATCTTCTCTAGTACCAACCCTGCAAAAAATGCCATAAGTCTTGGATGCATCTGGGATGAGACGCAAAGGAGGATACGACTAATGCCAATTCTGATCACTTTGTATGAGTTGAACTGTTCACATTTGTTTTAGCATGTCCAATTGTACCCATTTATACCCGAACGGGTGCGAAAGGAATAATCCACTTTCTACCCAAACGGCTACTGTTAACTCCTATAAGCATGCTAAATTTACTTATGTGTATAGCAACTGTAGGCTAAAGGGATTATTCGCGGATCGCTTTCTTTAAAGATTAGTCACACGATTTTAAGCTGTAGCTTGATATATGCACGACTGTATGGTCAGAGTTTTCGTTGTTTGGGTAGTATTACGGATATTTTTAGTGCTTTACCGTAATAAATCTGGTTCACTCCGGTACTAGCATCTTCTAGTTCTAGCCCGACCGCGATACTAAGCTCGCTTATTTCATGGAAGCACAGTTGCATTCCAATTGGGAGCATACACTCACCCAATCCATACCCTGCCAACCAGCAGCGAATAAAAATCTGGATAAACAGCGAGTCGCTCGTACCAAAAAAGTGGATAAGAAAGTGGGCAATTTTGTTTGGAGAGGTGCACTTTTTAACCATACTTTTAGTCACTCGGTGTTTTCTATACAAATTCGAAAAATATGCGTTGGTGTTAGTAAAACTTTGTGAATTTGTGGAATCAGAGTTTTACCACGGTTGGTAGGGTATACCTTTAGAGTTTATAAATGTTTATTCCCAACTTCTCACCTTCACGCTTCACAGGGTATTTTGTGTTTTTAAAATGGGATATTGCCAATTTCACTTCATCTAAGTGGACTGGGGGAATGTAGGGTCTGCATTTCTTAGGAGCTTTAATTTTTTAGCAACTAGGAAATGTGTTACCTCCATTACTTTGGTACAGTCTGAACGTTGCTTACTTTCTCATCGTACTTTCCTTGAGACAGCGTCCTTTTTTTCAGCCATATGCTGTCTTCATGCCTTTTACGATCCATATCATATCTTGTACTGCTGTCATGTTAGCCTTCGGTTTACTAATACCAAGATATTTGGGACATGAAAAAGATTGCAGAGCACATCTCCAATCCATACAAATATATGTAACTGGAAACAAACCCAGCTGCATCACATTTGTATGACAACTTTACAATTGCTTGCTGTCGAATCCCGTCTAATGTCAAATTGGCTTAACGTATTCTTTATTTTATGGCTTGTGGGTTTCTAAGCTCGTGAAACAGTGATGCATAGTAGCTAACTGACATAAATGTTTAAGTAAAAATATTTTTTGAGAATATTTTCTATCCAATGTTAGGATTTTTTGGTACAGCCGGACAACCCAGAGTCTATATGGTTTAGACTGTTTAGTCAATTTAGTCTTATATAGTAAATAGTATGTCTCAGCGAGCATTTTTCAAAGTACAGAAACACGTTAGAAGAGGCTACTCAGGTTTTTTTTGTAAACTCTATAAGGAAACAGCGCTTTCTCACAGGTAGCTTCTAGCTTAATGAGCTTGACTAGCCATCTTTTCTTGCTCAATTCAACCTATCCTCAGAATTTCGGTAATGATGCCCTTTATGAGGGAATCAAGCTACGACATAATCAGCTAATTCGTTGAGAGGCATAGATAGGTATCTTAAACTTATTTTAGGGTCATCAGGCGCTATTGACTTCAATGCATTGAATCTAGTGAATGAACCGAAACAAAATTTGTTTTATCAACAATCCTTTTTTTGCGGATAATCAGGTAATCGACTTACAGAGCATACTTAAGTTATGGAGGGATCACTCTCAATGCTAAATATCGAGTGATATAATGTACTCACTATACCAATCCCTTCCACCAATGGACTGTGGGACACAAACTTTAAACGGCTATGCCAAATGAAGTCGAGCAACACCAACTCTCTCGGGATTCGGAAGTATCTAACTGAGCAACTGACTGTTAGGCAAAATGGATTTCTGGTTAAAATATCTTTTTATTCTAATCCACAGCAGAGTGTAACCGTAGGGTCAATTTACCTCATCAAAGTCGCCTTAAGTTCTGCCTTTTCTTGGTTGGGTTAAACAGGATATACTTGCTGTATTGACAGATGGAATCGGTATTATTAGTCCTTGCCAGCCAAGTCACTGTTATTCGATACAACACTAAAGGCCGTTTTCTCAATGTCCGTTTTAAGATAACCGGCACTTTTTTTGACAGATAACCGACGAATATCTGCCAATTAAACTGCCGGTTAGCGTTAACCGAATTTTGAGAAAACTGCCCTCAAACTGTTAAGGACTTCATCTATTTAGAAAACAGTGTTAGTAGCAAAAAAAAAAAATTGTGGACCAGACATCCAAAGAAAAGTAGGATAGTAGGTAGTCGAGAAGTAAAGTCCTCTTTCTACGAACAAAAAAGAAACTCAGGTACATTGGAGAAGGAAGAAATTTGAATCATAAGCTGAACGAGCTTGACGCTGATAGGAACACGGTGTAGGGAATGTCTCGCTTGATAGGTTATACATATAACAAGCTAAGGGCTGCCCTGAGCCCGATAGAAAAGGTTGAAGCTGATGTGGCCTTATTCGGTGTTTCCAGGTTGTTAAAATTGTTAATGACGCTACTAAATTTTCTCATACAAGTGGTTACACATTGAAATGAACTCATAGGTCACCACTTAAGATTTAAGATTTAGTTTTTTAATCCTGATCGAAAATCACTGTGCTTTCTATTCTGCTGACTAAGCACATTTGCATTTGCAATTTTCCAAAAGAGAGAAAAACATGCAAGACGCACCGCACTTCTGCAATTTGCCATATTCGCTCCAAGCATTTTGATTCCTTCAACAATTTTATCGTTTATGCATAAACCAGCGAATTTCATGGTGTAATGCACAATTTTCGCGTTCACCAATATTTTGAAAAAGTTGAATTAGACAGCAGCCGATGTAAAGAAAACCAGAGAATGAACAAAAAAAATTTAAGAAAAACCTCTTTCAAAAACCATCATAACCGAGAGAAAAGTTAGCAACAAAAACAGTAAAAAAAGCTTCAAAATAAGGAATCTAAAGTAAAAGTGAATTCGTTTTGGTTGTATTCCGTGATGTCTTACAACTTGGTTTTTTTGCCAAATTCCTGTTGTAACTGTTGTTTTTTGTCGCCGACAGTCATTTTTTTCAACAACTCGCATAACTTTACTGCCAGATGTTGTCATTTTTTACCAATTCGTTTTTGCCACTGTCGTGGACTTGACTTTATTGTAAATTTTATAGAGTCTAAAGCGCGAAAAAGCGTTGTTTATTGCTCTCAGTGCTCGTGCAATCCTGTCGTTTCTATGCGTTCATGTGTGCGTAGGCGCCGCCTTCGGTGCACTTTCTAAATCCTTGGCTCTGTGACTCCATTTGCGTATTTATTGTTTGCAATTTTATGAGAACAAAACTATTCATACATATTCCATGCCAAAGCATTCACCCAGTTAACCAAAAGTAGGAAAAATCCTCCTTTCGGAGCCATAAAACGCACATTTCTCGGAGCTTTATCCTCCGAAATGAGCTCTTTTCGGAGCCCAAATGGAGCGAAAAATCATTCTACGCGGGCACCCCAAAGGAGTCATAAACAAGAGTCCAAAATGAGTCCCAATCCGATTAATTTGGAGCGTTTTATGAATCTTTTTAAATAAACTTCGGAGTCTTTTTTAACCCTTTTCGGAGCCTTTTATTGAGGCTTTCCTGAAGCTTTTTCGGAGCCTTTTTATGCACTTTTTTTTTTCTTTTTTTACTCTTTTGTTAAGACTCTTATAGGTTTTTAAGACTCATATCTAACTAATCAGAAGAAAGCTCACTTTTTAATGGTTTATACAGTATTATTTGTTTAATATTGAACAGAAAGGTAATTCTATTAGTTCTTTATTGAAAATAAGTTTTATGTAAAAATATTGGTATAACTAAATACAACTAAGCGCATACATTTTTCATTTAGAACTTATCACTTCATACAATCAAAAATTATATTTTCTTTTTATTAAAATGTTATATTAAATATACATACAGTGGTGGCAGGAAAAATAGAAACAAAATTGTAGTTTTACTCGTAAAATATATTTATTTGTGTTTTTAATAATTTTCATTTAAAATAAAGCAAAATCTTTTACAAAAACCACATAAATAAAATTTTCAAAGTTTACAAAGAGTTCATGAAAGTTTATCAAAGTTTTAAAAATTGCCATCAAAACTTTATGTTTACTTTGAAAGTTTTACATTGTGGTTTCTGTAATAGACTTGGTTTTATTTTAAATGCACTTCTGGCTTCCAACTTTCGACTATTGATAAATATTCAGAAAAAAAAACACTATTTACGTTCCGTTGGGTAAAATAAAAAAACCACAGAAAATGCTCTAAAATATTCTCTTCACGCGTACAACAAAAAGGATCAGAAAACGCTCAAAGTCGTTCATTAACTGAGCCTTGCCGTTTATCCTCTCTACAATGTTTATTTCTTCTCCTAAGGCTCCGTGAATCTAAAGTGGGTTTTTTGATGTTTACTAAATAGCACTCCCAAAAAGCTCAAATTACGGACTCTTTTTGGATCATTATTTTGGAGCACGCCGACTTTGGTAAGCTGGGCATATTTGCTTGCATGGGTGTGTGTGTGACTACGATTTGGGTTCATTGGAGTGTGTTGGAGATTGTCATATTTGTTCGTTTCTATTTTATGAGAATTTTTATTGATAACTTACTTTCAGTTTTTATCTTGACTGCATGTATACGGTGGCACACATCTACTCACGTACATACATAAATACATATGAATATGAAACTGCATGCAATAATATTTTACAAATACACTAATGATATGCATTCAAGCCAAGCTTTTGAGTTTGCGAAAAGAAAGTGAAATGCAGCAACTTCTTAAATCAAAAATGTATGACACACTTGAGGGGCCGGCAGACTTTGTCCTGCCCAGATATTTACCTGAATGGATCTAGAAATATTGGCTTTTCCTATCCCTCTCATTATCCCTATCACTATCCCTATCGCCATTCCTATCCCTATCCCTATCCCTAGAGATGTAACTATTTTACACACACACAATTCCACTTCACTATCGATCGATCCATTATTGAGCTTTTCTAACAAACAAAAAAATTATAAAAATTCTCACCATACAAAATGTATGGGAAAATAAAATTTTTTTTAGGAAGTTTTCGGAGATTTTATTGGGTATTCTCATATTCTGGTCAGAGAACAATCTAAATTAGTGTCAATCATCCAAATCGGTGCATGCGTTCTTTTATATACATATATAAGATATAGGTTTGCATTTTCAATAAATGTGTGCCTACATATATCTTAAAACTTCAAAGAGTAATTCTGATATATTTATATACATTTTTGTATATCCACTACTCTCTCGAAAGCAATACGATTTGGATGAAGTTTTGAACATAGATACATAATGCACTTTAAACCTTTTGGTGTAGGCCGAGAATTTACTTGCAGACGTTTGAAAAGTTTTACACTGTCTTCTCATCCCTCCATCTCCCAATCTCTCATCTTTTTCCTCTCCTCTTATTCTACCTATTAGTTTATTTGTAATTTTAAAATAAAATAAATTCAAATAAAATAAAATAAAAAAATTTATTAAAAACAAAGAGAAAGAAGGCCGTTGTTCACTGTCTCAGCACATGTTCTTTCGGATTATCAAAACTTCATGACGAGCGACCTTCAGGTTTGGGTTATCAATTCTACTTTACAAGCATCCAAACATTATTTATCCCTCTCAGACTGTCTGCACAATTTCTCTCTTTAAGCGAATCTTTACTAAGGTTAGCTTACTTATGCTTATCAGCAGACGACAATATGCCTGTAAGTTCGAAACGCGTATCGCAATTTTGTAGTAACATGCCATTACCTTTTAAGGGAAAGGTCGCAATGGAGCATGGGACCAATGCTAGTTTTTATCTCTTTGTATGGGTTGAAGTGATCTCTTTTGCTTGAGCATGTCCTGTGAAGAGACTAATTGGTCCCTTTCATGCCCAAAAGGGTAGTGTCGGACAGATTCCCTTTGCTCCCCTTCGTGTACGGTCGGACAAATTTACTTTTAACACCTAAAAGACTACTACAGAAATTAAAATCGAGTTATCCCAATTATTCCGTTATAGGCATAGTTGGGAACAATTTTAGTCCACTGTAGACGAAAGGCGTGGATCCCGGATCACTCTCTTTAGAGATCAGTCCCACTATTTTTTTCAGGGACATGCTCAAACAAAAGGGATCACATCAACCCATACAAAGCGATCAAAACTGGCATTGAATTCTGCTTGCGTCTCATTCCGGACTTATGCTGGACTAAACGCATTTTTTGCAGGGAGTTTATGTGATTCATAAAATTAATTCTTATGACCATAATAACTTCAGCTCACCGAGCTGCGAAATCCCTCCTCAGTTGCACACCATCATTTGTGTCCACGCTAAGTTTCTTCAAAAGAAAAATTAGTATGGAACGAAGTGAGTTCGTTCGATCATTCAATTGAACGAAAACGCCAACATAGAAGTATAATGTGCCGGAACCCGACCTAATCACATACTTTAGGCGCGGATTTACAGTCAAAGTTGTTTGTGTATAGAGTAAATATTTATTGAAGAAATAAGTAATCGGCGATTCCCCGCCGATAATGTGTTTCTAATAGTTCAAAAGTAAGTAGTCTGATGAGGAAAGTAAAATAAGCGGGCTTTCGCTTTCATTCAATTTAATAACCTCAAGCCCGTCAAAACATTGAAATTAAACAATTAAATCATTCGTTTTGATAATAAAGAGGAAAGAATAATTTATGAAGACAATCAACTCAATGAATTCTTGATAAGAGCTTATGCCTTATTGAGTGTGTGGGAATGAAAAAAAAAATATTAAAATCATTCGTTTGGCTCCAAAGTTCATTCTTAGAAACCAACGAGTAGTACTTTTCAATCAAGAATTGTATAGAGCAGCCTGCCATGGAATTCGTATTCAGTTTTTGGCCACCACGTTCGTTTTGGCCTTAGCATTGAACAATTTGTGGGACTGACGTCCCACTATATCCGTGCTGTTGAGTTCAAAAATTTCATAAGCTCCCCGGGCTTACTATCACTTAGCTCGGAGAGGCTCCACAAGAGGGGTTTCCCTTGAAATTTTATTCTGCTCCGCCAGTGCGCTTGACAATAGCACAGCAGGTGCTCCACCGTCTATTCCGCCCCCGGAAGGTTGCAACTGCTGCACGTGGTATTGCTTCCACCTATCTTTAGCCTCGCTAAGCCAGTGCTGAGAGATGCTATAAGTTCTAGGGAAGCAAAGACCTCTTTTGGCTCTGAGACATCGAGCCGGTTTACCACGTGCGAGCTAATCGGCCATCGGCTGTTCCCCTTAGAGGTGCTAGGGGCCTCTTCCAGAGACCCTTTTTATTTTACGAGCGGAAGTTCTCTCCATTGGATTCAGTACAGTCGAGTTTGCCCTGTTCCGTTCTATTCTATCCAGCATATAAAGAGCAAGCTGGTACCTTCGTCTCCTTAGAATGTGTTGGACCTCGCATTCTTATTATAAGACCGCTTCCTAGCTGTCCTCGCAAATTTTTGTTTTCTTCGTGGAGTACTGTTGCATACATTACCTGCTTCGCCACTTACACCTACAGTTTCCTGGCTGGAAGAAAGGAAATCCTCATCCGAGGAATTTTCCATATTCCTCATCCGATGTGCGCCTGTCTCTTTGCTATGCGTCCCTTGTTCTTTTGTCCCTGTTTCTATCCATGCTGTTTTCAATGTCGACCTCTCTACGCCCTCTACAGTGCGGTTTTTGAGACCTCCTCACTTTTTTGTAATTGTGTGTTTTCTTGATCTTCATTATTTTTATTATTTGTATTCACGTTTTGGTCCCACGAGTTGGTCACTCGTATGCAGAACCGGCATGCTTAGAGTAGGCAATATACTGTAGTGGCCGTTCACGGTCAGCTATTCTATAACCACCCACTGAACATTCAGCCATCGGCACGAGTACCTTAACCCCTTGGCTTAGGGTAGTATTGGTGCGGCAATCTTCATATTTCCTGCAGCTGAAAGTGGCTTGTACCCAATGTTCCTACCTTTACCGAGACTATAGCAAACATTGGACCTCAGTTATAATACCACTTCATGTTCATGAAAGATATATATATGAGTGAGTACCAAGTACTGGTGAAGTTTGATGTATAAACATTTGTAAGAAACTGTGTACAAATCAATAACCGCATCATATTATACATTTCATTAGAACAACTGATTCTTAAACGCAGTTTAGGGTTTTGCTCGGTTGTGTGCCTATTGAGAGCATTCATCGTGTTTACGGACGATTACCGAATAATAAAATGCAAACAACAGCAAGCCAGACAATGTCAGGGCAATCAGTGCTAGCAAAACACTTATATAAACACACACATAAGCAGAGCGTCACATACCCTGTGGAGAAAATCTCTAGTTCTGAACTGGTGCGCATCTAGTACCTTTCGAACCACAACTAGTTCGTCTTCAATCTCTTTCACATGTAATTAACATGGCGATGTTCTAGACGGTGGAAATTGTCCATTACCTTTTCGGCAGTGTCGAACTAGGCAAAAATTCGACAGTTGGGATGGAGTTCGTTTATTGCTCTAGTTTTGAACTATTTCCAAATTCTACAGTTTGGATGTAATTAGTTTAGAATTAAAAAAAAAATATTTTGAGAAGCCTTCCATGGTAGAACTACACTAGGAGACTTTTTGCGAAATGACTGCCTACGGTCGCGACCCCGTTTTGAAAAACTTGTTCAAACCACTTTTGATGTTACCTTTCCCAGGACTCGAACCTTGGACCTTAGATGTGATAGTCCAGCAACACCGTAGCTGACCGTAGCTGAGTGGGTAGAACACTCGATAAATTTTTTTTTTTTTTTTTTTTATGATTTAAAATTTTAACCTTTCTTTAAAGAACGTCACAAGAACAAACCATTTTTCCAAATACGAATCTAAATTTTATTAAATTTTAATGATTACACAAATGCCGGTTTCGAACTAGTGAAAATCTAGTTACTATCTCACTAGTTCTTATTAGCCACTTTATATCTAGTTCTGAACCAGAAATTATTCTCACTAGTTACTGACTTCCAAGCAGTCCAGTAAGAATTTCTGTGCACGCATACTAAACCAATTCTCACTTGTAACTTAGCAATGCATAGAACCAACATCAACAGCAACATGTAACTTTTTGTTACTCGTAAGTTTGCTGGACTGCCCTATAGCGGTACTGTTCATACCAACCCTATAGATGTTTACTTATCAGTTATGCACATATGTATAACCCGTGCACAAAAATGCTGTTGACCGCTTTCAGTAACACAACAACAGCCGGGTATAAAATGTTCTATTTTACCTAAATTTTGACTAAATTATTTGTTTTGCTTAATTATGTTTACATTTGATCTGTTTAGAAAACTCGAACCTCCTCCCCTAGTATGACTATTAACGAGCTGGTGATAATAAGTATATACAAACATAAGTACACATGTATCTACGTTACTTATCAGCATATCACTATCTATTGTAGTGATCTTACATTTTCCGTAAATGCTTACTAAATGCCCGCCCGTCCAACTGCGAACGCAAACTACTAAGTCCAGTTTTATTGTCTGAATTTGATAAATAAATAAAATACAATTTACACTTCCAAACGACAAATACAATAGATAAAAGTTTGGTTTCCAATTCATAGAGCGGAGAAGGCAGTCGAGGGTGCCTGTAGATCAGTCACAGGTTATGCATGCAGTTTTAAGATCCCTGTTTAACGAACATTACATTTAGAGCAAATACAAGGAGACAATGCAAAAGCTGCGAATGAAGAAGCAACAACAATGCTATAAAAAAAACGCGACAAATTCATAAGTGATTAAACGTATAAGAGCAATTGCTTTAGCTGCAGATATGTATGTTTATTTTCAAACGACGAACGACAGTCGCAAAACCGAGATCAAAACAATTTCGAGCGCGGAACAGGTCAGACGAAAAGACCTAATGAAACGCGCTCAACGACTAAAGAGTTCAAAAGTATAACGGTGCGCGATCAGAAAGGTTCTACAAAGCGGACTAAGTACCGTGTAAGACGGGATACATGCTAAGATAATTATTTAAAAGAAGGCAGTCTATTTATAGCAAAAAGAATGTGTGCTTAATTCGTGTAAGAAAAAAGTACCAAACGTGAAGTGCTTAAAAGAACCCATAATACAAGAAGTGACTAATACGACAAGTACAAAGCCAAAAAATAAAAAACAAATTCAGTCCTTAAGCTCAGTTCAAGAACTCAAACTCAAATCAAAATATGCCATCCTCCGCAGATAACGACGCGTGTGCTGCCGCCAAATCCCACATGTTACCACAAAATGAAACAAAAGTTATTATCGATACCGCGAAGTCTTTTACAACCGCAGCTTTACGTCGCAGCTCCACATCTTTCACCACAGTTGGGAAAGTGAAAAAATTGCTACGTAATCGCTTAGAAATACTCAATTGGATCGGTGACTATAACACCGAATGGGCTATGAGTGACTTTATTGCGGGTATAACCCTCGGTCTCACCATTATACCTGAGAGCATTGCGTGTGCCCTACTTGCTGGACTTCCTGCTCGTTATGGACTTTGTTCGGCTTTTCTGGGTTGTTTTGTTTATTTGATATTCGGTTCGATACCAAAAGTGATTGTTGGTCCCACCAGTTTGGTGGCTCTGGTCAGTTTACAATTTACTGTGGGTAAACCAATTGAATTTGCTATACTACTCACCTTTCTTACTGGCGTAGTGGAATTAATAATGGGTGTATTGCGTGTGGGTAAGTTGATTCGAATGCTTGTGGACTATATATGTAGAAGTTGTATGCGGTTTGAAATTTTGTGTGTAATTTCGAGACGCTTGTATAATTGATTTCGTCGAAGGATCAAGCGAACAACCTAGCTCACTTCAAAAACGCCGTAGCCCAGTATTTGTTTCAAAAATGTTTCGAATTTGTTCTGAGACACCGCATTTTTGAAAAAATTTAGGATGAGCCAATCTTAAAGCAAATTATAAGATAGGACGTTTCCAATCAGAAAAATCACGTGGCAGTGCGTATTTGCAAAAAGAAATCTTATATTCGTGATTGTTTAAACAAATTCGGAAATAAAGTGTTCCACAAATAATTTTTCGGTCAGCAGAATAACGTAATCTTCCACTCAGGCTATAATATAAAAGAGTGTGTTATCACACAGAAGCTACCAAGTTCAACCGAAAATTCTTCTGAAAAAGTTTTTCAGAAAACGGGTTCGCCACTTCGAGAACATTCGAGGGTATTTCGTATGAAAAGCTTCCGATTATTGCTTTCCAACATTATTAATATTACAATTATTAACGCTGCAGGCTCTTAAACTAATTTCGCTATGAATATGTTGACAAGCTACTTAAACACTTAAAATTGAATTGAAGAAATATTAATTGCAATATCTTTGAGATTTTCGCCGCAACTTTTTTTATTTTTTTTTCTTCTTCTCGACCGTTGCTTTCTACGAAACAATAAGCATAATTTTTTTTTAACTGATCATCTATAGGAAGATCTGAAGGCTGATGTTTCGGCCATTATGCAGAGTACAAAGTACCTTGGAGGTGATTTCGTCGTTTTATCGCCTAGTTCACAAAACTGACAGATTTGTTAATATAGCATTGACTTGGACGTATCGTAACCACGAGAGTATGTAGGTACTCTCTGCCTAGATGAACGTGTTTCGCTGATACTCTTTTTGATGAAAATGTAAGCAGTTGGGTCAATATTTGTCCTAGCTCATCAATCCAGTGTCCTAAACTGTTTAGTTTTCCACCCAGCTAAGTTCGCCCTTCACTCTACTTTGGCTAGCCGTAGAAAAGATCTGGAATAAAAACACTTATACAGCAATCTTGTTTTCGACTTCCAGGTCATTATAGACTATATACTATATACTGCAAGATTTGTAAAGCTGTCTGATTGTTGGACTTTGTGTATCACAAGCTCGTATTGCTTCATTCCTGAAAATTCCGTGAGACCCTAAAAGTAGGCGTTTTGCTTCACGTAATTGAAATATAGAAGTTTCTATATTTATCTCGTATTTTCTCACTTTGTTTATATGTCCTGTCATACTTCCGATCCTATGATCACATATATTTTAAAGTTTCTTTCTCAGTATATAGGCAGAGCACATTATCATTGTACCCGTTTATTATTACCGCGAATATTTTGTATCCACACAATCTATCCTGGTATTATTATTGGCTCCATCTTCTATGGTACCCGACTTTATTACGTCAAACAATTGTAACTTTTATTGGAAGTTGAAACAACCTATTCCACAGCTGGGTATAACTCCGTGTAATCAAAGTAATAGCACCGTTAAAATATGGGAAAACACTTGATGTAGTGTTTTTGTTTTTGCTATTCTTGTAACGAATTTAATACTATATACGAAATTAAGAAATTAAGCTTGCTTTTTTCACTATCGACCTAATAGTTGAAAAGATACCTAGCATAATGGAGTCCTTTTCTCAGTTTATCTTTATTTGCTTTTTCTAAAACTTTTTTGATTTCACATCAAGCTCTAATAAGTTGAGTTTACTTGATAAGTAACAAGAAGATGCATGATTTCATGTGTCCTGTCTTCTGTTCGATACGAGATAATGCTATCGGAGGTAAACGAGTTCGCTGACATTTCGCTTCAGGCGTTCGCCTAATTGAGTTTGATATGCATATCACGTTAATTAGATTATAATGGAGTCTGGGCTACAACACCGCCCGTTTGTATACGCGCTAGCTTCCAACTGCTATGCAAATACGTCATGATATCTGTGTTTACTTTTCTTCGAAAACCTGTTAAACTAACAGCATAAAAGAATTGTTGCTAAAGAATATAGTAGAGCAACAAATTGGCTTAGAATTTCTAAGTTATAAATAAAGTGAATCATGAAAAGAATTTTCAAATCAGCTGTTTCAATAGTAAGCTTATTATTATTTGTCTCAGCCGTCATTAGTTCCCAGTCTCGGTTGTTGTTGTTCTTGTGGTAACGAGAAAAACACTCCGCGAAGGTTTTGACAGACTGATTGAAAGTTTAAGCCGGTACCTGAAATCAGGAATTGGAAATGAACTTGAAATTTTTATACTTATTATTAGTACTCGTAATTTTGTTAAGTTTTAGTATGTTTTTTTATAGTATCTCATGTTATACAGTTGTGTTCAATATAATAGGAGTGAAATTAGCAGAAGGTATTCTTATCGGCACCTGCCGGTGGAAGCAGAGAAGGAGGGAGACCACCACTCTGATGGAAGGACCAAGTGGAGACCGATTTGCGATCCCGCGGTGTTTCCAATTGGCGCCAGTTGGCGCAACGAAGAAACGACTGGCGAGCTATGTTGGACGGTCAAAATCGCGCAGGCGGTTAGATGACCATTTAAAGAAAGAAAGAAAGAAATTAAAATTTATATCGTTCGACGAAATAAGAAGAAGCTGTGTTTCTAATAATTTTCATATAAAAAAATAGCGAATCACATTACAGAAACCACATAAAAAGAAATTTCAAAGTTTACACAAAGTTCAAGAAAGTTAATTAAACTTTTAAAAATTTACATCAAAATTTCAATATTTTCTGGAAGAGTTTTCAGAAAATTGTTGAGTACCTACGCAGTTTTATTGCCCATAAGTAAGAACTTGCTCAAAAATTATCCTGAATTTTTAAAATTTTTTTAGTCAAGGGTGTTAAGTAATTTCTTTCATACAACGCATTAAGAAAAATTAATTTTGTATAGAAAAAAATACCCAACATCCTTAGCAAAAAAAAAAATCCAAAAAATTCAGTGAAATTTTGGGGTACTTCTAAATTGCACGCTTCGCTATATTTTAAATGAAAGTTATTAAAAACACAGCTTTTTCTACTTCGTCGAACGATATCCAATTTAATTTCACTTCTATTATATTGAACACAACTGTAGATCTTTCTTCCACTTGAATTACAAAAGTTTTTAATTGGAGACATCCCTAATGAACGTAACTTAAGAAAAATAAGGACAAGAATAAAGTCATTTAATATATTTGACATGAAAGTGTTAACTTTCCCCCTAATATTATAATGATGAAAAAATACCTACCTAAAGATACCTCGAAGGTTGTAATGGGTTAAGAATTAGTTGCTTTATACAAGCTTTAATTGTGCACATCTTCTGAAAACTTTTGTTCCAAATAATACCTAGGCGGAAGTCTTCAAATGCAATAAAACTTACGCTTCCGCTGGATATACGGAGAGTGAGGCAATTCTATATTTATTTTATCCAGCTTATACCGGTTTTTTTTTTTGTTTACACACAAAAGATGCATTTTTAAATAATCATATTATTATTAAATCGCTTGATGGAGGAACAAAATTGTTGCATAAATCTTCAAAACCGGCTATGTGACAAGCGCACTTACCCTCGCTTAAACGATGGGCGGCATTCAAACAAAAAACACGCAGTGGGCGCAATTGAAGGTATGTGAGAAGCGAGTCGCATTATTCTCAGAAGTGCAGCGCTGCTGGCAAATGTAGAGCTTTGTCGGGAAATTTGTGTTTTTTTTTTGTTTGTACAGTATTTCTTGATTTTGATTTGATGTATTTTGCGGATTAGATTTAAGTAACTTAAGTGCTTAGCGCTTGGACTTTAGCTAACAATATGATTATAAAAGTATATTTCAAATCTGAATATAGATGTAGGTAGAGGTATGTGTATGAACATCGTGTTTTTGATTTATCGTAAATATGAATACAACCGCATGTCCCGCTGTCTGTTTGAACACAAACTAGTCCCTCAGTTTTAGAGATATCTCGATGAAATTAGTAGTATATTAGTCATTTGTCAGAACCAGCAAGATCGGACCTACATATCATAAAGCTCCCACACAATCGATTGTCTCGATAAATGGGGTTTGGGCTATGTATCTTTAAATTAACAGTTTTGCAGTTTGTACTAATTATAAGTAAGGATCGCACACTTAGAACTGTTATGCGTATTCATGAAAGGCATAAAGCGATTTCCTTACTTGTTACTTAAAAAATTTATGTACAGACATCAACTTAGAGCCAACTTTTATTGCCGCCACTGTGTTAAGCGGATATAAAATATTTTCGTGCTATAAAATGGATCCTAAACATTACGTTGAACAACTAGCAAAACACCGGTGGAAATTACATTGAATTCTATGCAGCAAGTTTTGAGCGAAGGGCGCGCAAACACATAGACAAATGGACAAAAATATTCAAACTGTTATTTTTGGCTCCTGTTACAAGTTGTCAAGATAAAGATTTTTCGTTACGTATCTCAGTGGGTAGAACCGCTACAGAAAATTCAACTAGCTCAGAACTAACCGAGATCTTAACCATTTGATGGGTCACTAGTTCTAGCACAGTACAGTTGAGCTGCCCACTTTTACATCTCGATATTATTTCCGTTTCGATTTTTAATAGTTTAATGGTATTTCTGGTTTTGGTTGAGTGATTATCTATATCCGATGTTGTTGTGTTAATTGTGCCTAGTCGGCGCAACTGCCTCCCTCAAATCTACTAGTTGTTTACTAGTCTAATACTAGTTTAAAAAAAAGGTTCAACTATGTATTTCGAGTTCTGTAATTTTTTTCATATTATCAAGTAGTATTTTTAATACGGCGATGTCCTACGATATGGTAACTGTCCGCTTCTTCATCAGCACCTTATCAATTAGCATACTAGTCAGCCTCTGCATCAGCAATATCCTAGTTGACTTACTGGTGATTATATACATCAATATCATACCTTGAAGTGGTTGATAATGGTTTTAAGAAGTGTTTCTTAGTGCCCCAAAATATGGAGAGGAAGAAAAAGAGGAAGATGGATTGAGAACAGTCTTAAGACTGAGAGGGTGAGGGAGGTGAAAGAGGAAGTGAGGGGACAACTTAGTAAAAGTAGGAGTGGGAGTGAGAGAGAGGGCTAGAAGAAGAGAGAGAAAAAAAGACGTTGGGGGAGTGAGAGGAAGAGTAGAAAGAAGAGGGAAAATGAAAGGGTTGTGCGCTGAGAGAGAGTGGGAGAGGGGAGGGTTACTAACCTTTTTTACAGAGGTCATATTGTTGCCAGTTTTTCAGTTTCTTGGGAAAGTTGATTAATAAATGAAAAATATTATCGGGCAGGGGTTACTCTGTATGTATGTAATTTGACAGCTCTCGAATAGCATTTGCTTTCGCATCGCGATAAAGAATAACCGTCCTAGCCTGACAGTAGATTATAAAAGAATGCCAAGAGTGGAAAACTTGACGCATCCTTGGCAGCTATCAATCAGTCGAGAGAACTAACCAACGGCTAGCTTTCAAGTGTTACGTAGGAATTGCTGATAGACCCCGATCTCTGAACTCAATGACTAAAATAATTGGGATTGGATGAAATCTAAAAGTAAGCTAAGAGTAAGAGCTGCTTTAAGTTGTTGAGATTAAGAGATTCAACGTACCGCGAGGAAGTTTGCTCTCGACTATATATGGTATGTACGAATTTCCGATATTCTACCAAGTGATCTTATGCGGATCGAAGCTTCCGACATGGTGTGGAAGGCATAAGAGGCGTTTTAGTGAAAGACATTTAATTTTTTAGTGTGTTTTTTTCAGCGTTTACAAGTGCTTAGATGTTAGTGTTTAACATCTGATTTTCCTGCGAAGGGCCACATTTGGGGTTTTCCTGGGTTGAAGTATCACACATTATCACGTTCGCTTCTAGTTTAACCTTCTGCACTATCCCTATCTAAATTTTGCAAGCGTTTTTCGAAGCTGGAACCGCCCCGCTTCCCTAAAAGTGGCAGATCAATCAAATACAAATTTTTTCACTTGGGGAAATCGAGGGAAGTATATAAATGTACATAAATTTCATTGCAAATATAAGCTATTATTATTTGAAAGAAACATTTTTGTTTCCACTGGTCTTTTTACAACTGGTTTAAAATTAGTCAGCAATGAGCTTGTATGAATACGCCCACAAAATGTATAGTCAATGAACTAGAATGTTTGCAGTTTGGCTTTTGACTGCAGGGTCGTATTGTCAATAATTTTTCTAACAGGAGTCCTACCTCGTTTTCTTAATCTGCACTTAGCAAAATTTTTCTTCTCTCTTTCTCTAACATTTTGTTTATTTGATTTTTTTTTTTACATAAGAAAGAAGAAGAAAGGAAAAGTTAATAGGTTTTATTAATCCGATTCAACTTTTCTGCACTCATTATCAACTAAATTAAACCCTAAACCTTTTTCAGGTGTTTTATTCGAATTTTTATCAGTTCCTGTGATTAAAGCATTCTCATCTGCCACAGCCATTCTCGTCATAGAGTCACAAATTAAGGTTATGTTGGGTGTGAAGTATCTCGTATCAGGCTTTATTGGTTCTGTTGCCACACTCATACCAAGACTACATGAAGCAAATACAGCCGATCTTATTATGGGTACGAGCGCTATTATATTCCTGCTCGCTTTTGAGGTAAGTTGAACTTTGAAGATCTGGGATAAAAATAACAAAAAAAGTCTAATTAAATTTTCATGTTCTATAGAAAACGGAAAAACTCGGTACTAGTCTGAAAATAAACCCAGCATTGGGTAGTACGTTGAAATATCTATCATTCTCGCGCAATGCCCTCATTGTTATACTCACTGGCTTTATCTCATATATGTGGATTGAAAAAAAACAAACCGTACCATATGAATTAAGTGCGAAGACACAAGCTGGACTACCCAATTTTACGTTACCAGAATTTTCAGCAGTTGATGCCGAAAGAAGCTATACATTCATCGATATTCTAAGTGAATTAAATGTTGCGATCTTTGTGATACCCATCATCGGTATACTTACTAACATCTCAATTGGTAAACTAAGTAAGTAACGGGGAAAAAATATGAGGGGGGAAATTAGAAAGGTAAAGCAAGTAGTGATAGATTTAGAATTTGGTCAGTTCTTCAATCATTGGCCGTATTCTTTCTCTTCTTTACTTCCAGCTCCCAAAGCATTGGTTGATTCCAATAAGGAATTGGTCACAGTTGGCCTATGTAATATCGTCAGTTCTTGCGTACAGTCGATGCCTGTATCGGGCGCCTTCTCACGTTTCGCCATCAGTTCTGGTTGTGGTCTCAGAACACCAATGGCTAACTTATACTCAGGTAAATTGCTTCAAGAAGAAGACCCAAGTATAAAATTCTAACTTTGATTCTTCAACCAGCCATCATTGTGCTACTGGCGTTAAGCTTTTTGAGTCCCTATTTCAACTATATACCTGAAGCAACACTCGCCGCTATTTTGATGTGTTCCATTGTCACACTTTTGGATTTCCAGTTACCACTACGGTTGTGGCGTGATGCTAAGCGAGACTTTTGCATTTGGGTACTATGTTTTACGGTGTGTATACTTTGTGGTGTTGAAGTTGGATTGGTGGTCAGTATTATAGTCACGCTACTGCATCTACTATTAATGTGGGCGCATCCGGATATTTCTGTGTGCGTGGAAGAGGTAAAGAGTTAATATAGATTTGTATATTATATTTTCACTACTTAAGAGTAGAAGAACTTCTCGAGTTTCAGAAGCAGGCTGCAACGAGAAATCTATTAAAGTCCTTAAATTCCACCTTTTTCTCACACTTACAGGCCAATGAATTGCAATACATTCGTATCACACCCACTGGTGTCATCTACTTCCCCGCCATCAACCATTTACGTTCCAAAGTGCTGAAGGCTTGTGAACGAGTTAATTTCAGTTTGCCCGTAGTTTTGGACTGTCACAAGATTACCGGCATCGATTTTACAGCCGCGCAAGGCATCACAAAATTACCCGACGATCTAAGTCAATCGGAAGCGCCTGATGATGGTCCATTATTGGTTATACATCGACTCGACAAGGACAAACAAAAACTAATTGAAAGCACGGATCGATTAATATTTTGTGATGATCTAATGAAAGTCGAGGAATGCATTTTGCAAGAATCGTTTAGGAATGGAAATGTAGTGCTGAAGTCGACAAATGGAGTATTTGTCGAAACGCAAGTAGTTTTGTGATGCTATTTAATGGTTGTATATCTAAGGCACTTGTATATACATTAGGGTGTCTCACTTTTGGGCGATATTTTATTTATACCTTACTTGAGCATGAAATCTTATTATAACTTTGGTCCGAGTTTTGTAAGTATGACAAGAAGAAGAGATAGACCCACCAATAAGTACAATGAGCTGAGTCGTTAAGCCCGTTTGTCTGTCTGTTTGAACGCAAAACTAGTCCCTCAGTTTTAGAGATAATAATATATTAATGATTTGTCGGAGCCAATCGTATCCCTAACTTACCGTAACCTTAACAATAGCTGTTAACATTGCCTTCACCATAACCGTAACCGTAACCATAAGTGTAACATAAAGGAAATACGTAACCCCAGCAAAAATTAAGAAGTGCATTGTTAAGTGTCTGTTTAGAGAAAGTTACAAGTTCGTTTTCAGAACAGTTACGGCTGAGTTGCTACATATTTCTTAATACCGATAGCAAAGATCTTTTGGGAACATTTTCGATCTACTTTGTTATGAGCCAAGCCTTTTTAATTATAACCGAAACGAAAGTTCGCGTTAAACTGGTATGGTTAACTGGTTTGTGTACACAATTTTTGCTATTTTCTGTACACAAAAATATTTACAAACCTTTTGCAAACTTTTACGATTGCGTGACGTTGCCACCTATTTTCGTGCTTACGAAATTAAACAGTAACTTAAGTAGGCAGATTACCAAAATGGTGTAAAAGACGATAAATTATTTATTTGCTGGTAAAAAGAATATTGTTACCACACTTGAAACGGGGGGTAAATGTCATAACTGTTTGTTTCTGATTTAGAATTCGAAAAAAGTTAAACACCTTAATGCACATAAAAATGTATTTAAGTATGTGTAAGTAATAAGATCCAAATTAAGTCAATATAGATAAACTAGTCGATAAATAGTCTTGTAACCAAAGAGTATTAAAATATGTGCACGTCAGTGTATAGTTATATGTATATTGGAGTGTTTTATTTCGGGAGATTTTATGGTTCTTTGTGCTAATTAAAAACAATCAGCCACTGAGGATATGAAAAATAATTATAAAATGGACATAATAATACATATTTGAAGCGTTACATGGGAAGTCCCATGATTAACATTTTACTTCCAGCTCTTAAACTCAAACCCCTTATAGGACAGCATTCGCTCAGACAAACTTTTTGTAGTAAATTTCCTATTGATATATATATTAAGCGCTCTTTTTATTATACCCAGCGTGTACTTGTACGCAATGTATTATAGTTTTAGTCATATAACGGTGGTTTCTAACGGTACAAAATAATGGAGATAGATATAGAGTTCCACATATCAAAATTCTTAGAATGAACAGAGGAATTAATTAAGACATGTCCGTCCGCCTGTA
This sequence comes from Merzomyia westermanni, assembly GCA_949987695.1. Classification (NCBI taxonomy): domain Eukaryota; kingdom Metazoa; phylum Arthropoda; class Insecta; order Diptera; family Tephritidae; genus Merzomyia; species Merzomyia westermanni. The sequence goes on along the minus strand of OX465289.1, from coordinate 31,852,989 downwards.
CGTGGGCGCGATAAATTTAGTAAAAATTTAGATATTTGAATGATATTTGGCGCACAGGTTGCTTTCTGGCCAAACTAGATTGCTATTTAAAAGGGGCAAAATGGAACCATAACCAAGCCCTTTTTTTCGATATCGAAAATTTCGAAAAACGTTTAAAATGAGATAATTCAAAAGCAAAAGCAGCTACAACAATGAAACTTGGTAGATTTATTAAGTTGGTCGTCCTATTGACAATTTTACCTAATTTTTAGAAAAGGGGGGTGGCACCGTCCACATATGCGTGAACAAATTTTCAAACTTCGACTCTTAATAACTACAGAACCGTTTAAGCTAGAATAACGAAATTTGGTAGGATGTATACTATGATTGTGGTACATACATCCGTAGAAAATGAGCGAAATCGCTTTTCGACCACGCCTAATTTTTCATAAAAGTTATCTGGAAAATAGGTAGAATTACGGAACTGCCCATATCTCATTGACTGATACAGGTAGCATGATATAATTTGACAGTTACCTCAATTTTCTTATTCTTTATACGATTTTTGGAAAGTGGGCGTGGCATCACCCACTTATAAGTCAAGCAAATTTCAAATTGACTGTTAAGAACATCAGAACAGTTTAAGATAGAATTACGAAACTTGATACAAGGTATACTATAGACATGTAGAGTGCGCCCACTAAAAATGAGCAAAATCGGTGGACGACCACGCTCACTTTTGGACCAAAGTTTAAAAAAAAAGGTAGGAACCGGAACATGCCATATCTCCTTCACTGATGCAGATAGAATGCTAGAACTTCGTAGTTACAATAACCTGATGATGATATTAATAAATTTTTTTTTTAATTATGGAAAATAGGCGTCGCACCGGCCACTTTTTTTAAGTTGTGTAAATATTGATTAATGAGCACATATATCCAAATATCATTAATTAGACCAAATACGTTTGGAGTTATGACGAATAGTAATTTTATACAGCATAAGGCGTGGGACCGCCCACTTTTCCAAATTGTTCCTATTCTGTAACCAGTGAACCGGAGAATCTACTGTGAGAATTGGTGGTGGGGACGCCAGACACACATTCATTTTTATTTATAACTAGCTTATACCCGTCGGTTTCACCCCACATTTCTATAAAAAAAATGTCAGCTGTTTGGGAGGTGGCACACCCCCGTTTTTGTTATACCCAGTTTTTTTGGAGGTGGTAGGGATTAACCTATGGGATACAGACTATGAAAAAATGTCAGCTGTATGGGGGATGCCACGCCCCCTATTTCGTTTTTCCCAGTTTTCTTGGAGGTGTTAGGGATTAACCTCATGTAACCCCTTCCCAAATTTCATTGGTCTAGCCTAAATACTTCCAGAAATATGGACTATAAAAAATTCTAGTTGTATGGGAGGTGCCACGCCCCCTTTTTCGTTTTTCCCAGTTTTCTTGGAGGTGGTAGGGATTAATGTCGTATAACCCCTTACCAAATTTCAGTAGTCTAACGTAAATAATTCCAGAAATACGGGCTGTTAAAAATTCCATTTGTATGGGAGGTGCCACGCCCCCTATATATATCAAAATATTTATTAGCTCATGACTATCCCGGTAAGGTATCCAGTTCGTGTTTCAAATTTGGTTACGATCGGTTTATACGTTTAGGACGCAAGTCGATCTATAGATACATACATAATTTGAATTTTATATACGAGTATATGGATATTTCCCACATGGTAGTAGAAAAAGTTTAAAACCTCTATAGGTCATAACTCCACAACAATTTACCACGACCACTTTTACACAGTTGGGTATTTAATGTTCGGTTCCACCCGAACTTAGACTTCCTTACTTGTGTTAAATATGGTACTGATAACAAAAAAGAAAATTAAAGCAAATATTATATTTTGCTCAATCGATTTGTAGTATATAAAATCGAAATTTATTCTATCTAAGTCTGTAAAGCATTTAGAACTTTTTTAATTTCATATTTCGTTATTAGCATACAAAGAATTGACCAGAAAATGGAACACCCTAGCACATATTATTATTTTGAATTATGTAGTTTTAACCCAACTTCAACTACTAGTCTTAGTTTACACGTTCAATGTAGCTGGATTATACTAAAATCGACTTTAATTAATTTGGGACTGATGTGGTTTTCATGCGTTCACAAACCACAGCGCACACGAACTAATGGACACTCTAATGTATATATAGAATTTATTATGCGTAGAATATGAACTAGTAAAGAATCATAAGTTTAAGTATACTCGTATACATACATACATATGGAAATGTATAAAAAAATTCTATACCCAGGTGAAGTATACCAAGTTGTGTTAATTGCGTATTGTTTAATTATTCCATTAACAGTATGGAAGTTAAGTAATTACATTAATTGATATGTAATAATTTCAGCATACTAATGATCAATGGAAAAATAAATGGGTTATACTCCACTAACAGAACATGTGGAGTTCTTTTCCGTACATTTGGCCTGAACTGAACTTTAATAAGAGTTTGAGAGGGGTAAGCTAGGTAATCACAAAAAGGCTAAATTAAATTGTGCGTTTTGGAATACCAATTTGGTTATTCACAATGACAATTAATTAATCAAAGTGTGATTAAACGTCAAATTAATCGTTTTTATAATTTCATAATGATTACTATAATCAAGTCTGTGGGAATTGATATGTTCGATTTATTCATTATTCTAGCCTTTACAGAGCTCTAATCTGTATTACTCATGTGTACCTTATTCTAAAGCAAATTTAAAAAAAAAAAATATTCCCGATAGCTTTTTGAAAAGAAGTACTAAGTTTGCATAAAACTCGTTATTTACTCACCTTTCCTAATGACAATTACTTTTGCGGTGACAACAATGTAACCGATTGCTTAATGTCAAACTATTTTAAATTACTTATGCTGTAATCATTAATGTATGTACATTAGAACGTATCACCAAAAAAAAGTCGGCCGTACCTCCCCTCATATGAAGTGTTCTTGAAGAACATTTAAAAAAAAAAAATTTTTTTTTTCTGGCAACCCTAGATGTCACCCAATTACATTTTACTTCATATCTTTGGCATTTGTTGTCGGATTTTAAAGTGTGACACATCAATTTTTTTGTCTCAAAGAGGAGGTTTTTCTCAAAAAAGTTCAATGAGCTCATGCGTTTCGTTGTGGTACTTACCCACCTAATGTAACAACCTAATGTCAGTTAATTGAAGACCGTAAAAAATCATAAATCTTTTGCGAAGAAAGTATTTCGATTCAATCAGTAGAACCAGAAATATAACACAATTTATTTTTAGTCTAAAGCCATACAAGAAAAAGTAAATTTTATTTATTTTCCTCGCTTGTGAAACAGTTAGTGAATTGTTTGTTTTGTGACGGAAATTTTAGTCTATAAAATTTTGTCGGGATTGCTGTATTTCTGCCGGCTCTCGAGCTTAGATAAAATGTGGCTCATGCGTTGTTCATCGGTGACCGCCATTGCAGATTCATGAACTGTATAAACAAATCGCTCGGTATTTTGGGAATGACAAGGATATGCTGTGAAAAAGATCAGTGAAAATGTCGATAAAAGAGAAGCAAAGAAAAATTAATGGTTTCCGTTGTGCATACCTGGTAATTCAATTATTTCATTGGAATATTGTAATGCTTCGAGGTGATCTTTCGCTAAGAACTGCAAGCATGGTGGTTCAGCCGGCTTGAATCTATCCCAATCTATTACATTAAAATATTTGTCACTCTCGAAATTTATAAAATTATCCTCTTTTGGACCAAACATTTGACGAACATATCAATTAGCTTCTCTGCGGGCTGCTAAGATCCTCGTGTATCCATCTGAACGTACGAATGGATCTGTATCGGTTATCATCGATATCAAAATATTTTCTGGGTGCAGAAAGTACGAGTTATTTTTTATGACCGGACGGACAATATTTTGAATATCTTATGGCAATTGGCGAATCCATGTGATGTATTTGAAAACGTGACGACATCCGTGAATTGCAAGAAAATAAGGCATCTAATGTATGGCTTTCAACTAAAAAAAAAATTTGTTTTATTTCGAGTACTACTGAATTAATTGAAAAACTTTCTTCGCAAAATATTTACGATTTCTTACGGTCTTTAATTTGCTGTTATTAGATCGGTACATTAGGGTGGTAGCAACTGAGATATGGTGGGTTGGTACCATAACGGAGCGCCTGAGATCAATGGGCTTTTTTTAGGGAAACCCCACTCCTTGAGACAAAAAAATTGGTGTATCACACTTTAAAATCCGACAATAAATGCCGAAGATATGAAGAAAAATGCAATTGGGCGACATCTTTTTTAAAAGTTTTTCAAAAACACTTCATATGAGGGGAGGTACGGCCAACTTTTTTTTTTTTGCCTGTAAGGCGAGACGCTCTAATGTACATCATACTATCATAGTAATCTTAATTTTCAACTTTTTAAAATTACAACTACTGATAGTTTTTGAATTAAAAAATTAAATATTTTAACTGAACTAGTTTGTTAGTTCATTCAGTAAATTGAGCTAAACTTTTTGTGGCCGACTTTGAATCAAATGGCAACTCATCGAAACAGCTGATCAAATATTGTTGTAATTTTGCGAAACTGTATAGTTTATCATGTTTCTCCAGATTAGTAATATACATGCAATAGTAAGGGGTTAAATTAGGTTTCTTTTCTGCTTTTGTTAACAAAGGCTACCGTACGTACTCACACATAGATACATACCATATGATGTTTAAGCCAAGAATTAATTGATGGCAGTTTTAAATTGAACTAGTTCAATAAGTATTCATGAAACGAGCTCAAGGCCAAGAATAATAATTTTTCACTTTTGGAATTTTGAAAATTATTATTGTTTTTATTTATTAATAACACTGGTTTACAGCCAAAATGCACCAGAGACGCCATAGTGAATTCCTATGTAAAATCACCTCCTAATTCCGAAAATCAAGGTTATTTTTACTTGAATGGTACCGTTTTTGAGATATTTACGATTTACCGTTATTTCAAAAAACAAAAAAGATGGCTCCACTTAATCGTGTATATCTCAAGAACAAACTGAGCTCTTCCAAGACGGTTTGAAAAATTTAAAAGCTTATAAAATTTACTATAATCAGTACATACAACACTTTTTGCTAGGTCCTGCAGATTCAAACATATTGAACAATCATTACGGATTTTTAAAATTTTTTTTGTAAAAATATAAAAAAATTTGTACTTTGCGAGGAAGCATCTCGAAAACTTTTTGTTTTTTTGCAGATATTTTTTCCCCCCTCTAAGCTCTGTTTTATTACAAAAAAAATAAGCTATCAGTGAACAAAATCGATGAACTAATACAAAAGTTATAAGCATTCAAGTAAATATATCCATTTAATGCTTAAGTACCCTACAAATAATAGCATATGTACATATGGTTCTGTCTTAACTCTATGATCTTATTTTATAATTGAAAAAGTTATGTGTCTTGTTTTGACGCTTATTTAGATTAGGATCGGTTTCTCTTATGAGAAACCAACAGTAGTCGCCCATCATAGCGACATCCCAGAATCCTTGATACCGACTTTCAATCACTTTCATTTGCTGGTGAAACCTTTCGCCATGCTCGTCACTTTCGTCGCCAAGATTTTGCGGGAAAAAATTTAAGTGGGAGTGTAAGAAATGAATTTTTAAAGACATATTTACTCCTGAAAGAAAATAAAAAAGTAAATTAGATAAATACATAAGTGACACATTAGTATATAATTTTCTTAGGCTGGATTTATCTTTCAATTCAGAACAAATTTTTTGTTTATATTTTTCCCGTTCTTGTTTGTTCGGAACTGGACGATGAATTCAGATTTATGGCTATATATTCTCATGTAAATTTATGTAATATATAATTTATTATAATATGTTTTTTTTATTTACCCATTTCCGCATAGTTTTTGATTAAGTCGTTCAATATCATCTCGTAGTTAGGACTTTTGTGTTTGCCTAAAAAAGAAGTAACGACCTTTTCAAAAGAATCCCACGCTGCTGCCTCCACTGGCGACAATAGTTCTTTGAAATGGTTATTGGTCATCATTTTCCTTATTTGCGGTCCCACAAAAATCCCTTCCTTTATTTTTGCTTCTGAAATCTCTGGGAAGATTGTCTTCAAATGATGAAAAGCTTCGCCTTCTTTGTCCAAAGCCTTCACAAAGTTTTTGATAAGGCCGAGCTTGATGTGGAGCGGAGGTAGAATTATTTTTTCCTTCTTTATAAGTGGAGAGTATTTTATGTTATCTACCCCAACTTGAAACTCGATTCGTTCTGGCCAATCCTTTATGATGTAGTGGTCTTGACGAGCTCGGCTATCCCATTTGCATAGAAAGCAACAGTATTTTGTGTATCCACTTTGTAGACCACATAGCATTCCAACGACTTTAAGATCGGCACATATTTTCCAATCATGTTCTTCGTATTTGATTAACTTGAGCAATTTTTGCATTATCTCATATGTTTCCTTCGTATTTACTGCATGCGCGATCGGGATAGATGGCTTTTGGTTGCCAATATGCAATAATACGGCCTTTAAACTTAATTTATTGCCGTCTATGAACAATCGCCACTCTTTTGAATCATATGGTTCACCAAATTGTTTGAATAGACCAGCAATGTCTTTGCAGTAACAAACACTGTCCTCCTTCGTATAGTACTTGGAAAATTCTTCGTGACGAGTTCTATAATATGTTACCTTAACATCGGATGAAACAAATTTAAATTGTTGCATTCGAGAGGCGTGTAGTTCGGCCTTTTCCTTTGACAATTCCAAATCCCTTATCCAATCATTGAGTTGTGCTTGTGCCAAAGAATTTCTTTCGTTTTCCGTTTGAAATTCAGTACAACATGATGCCGCGTAATCAGATACTACTGTTGACAATGAAACTGGAGCCGGAACTAAAGTTAAATTTGATTCTGGCAATGTCGCTTCTGTTGAAATTAGTTCTGGTAATGACACTGTAAATACGCTCGCATAGGTTACTTTTCTGGACTTTCCAACCCCAAGTACTTTTGTAGTACAAATATAGCAGTCCGTTGAATGGCAAGTTGGTTCCCTCCACTTCATTGGTGTAATAAATTTCACACGTCGCCTAAATAGATAGTTTCAGGAATTAGTCAGCTATGCATTAAAAGGGAACAAATTCCTAATCTTTACAACGTACCTTTTTGTTCCGGTTTCCGAAGAAATCAATTCGACTCGGCATGTGGTGCACACAGTGTTCGGTGTCCATGGTTTTTAGGCTCAATTCCAAAACACTTATAGTATGTAACTTTCAAAGGATTTGAAAACACACGTCTCATACTTTTAACAATAAATTGACCGCAGATGAAACAGAACATATCTGGATTTTTTATTTTAAGTAAATGACGGGTTATAAACTGCAATTATAAACTGAACAGTATCCGGCGAGCCTTGCAGATATTATGAAGGAACAAGGCGCATGTACTCTTATTTATACTTAGACCCAGTAAAAATTCAAGCCTACCTAAACAAAAAGGTTCCCTAGTTCTACAAAGAAAACACTACCTGCCTCAAAAATATGCTCTTGTTTAAAATGTACCTAGGTTTGAGAAAACGACACTAACAGCTTTTTGTATCTAATAACTTTTCGAAAATCTACCTGCTAACTAACTGATATACGAATACTAACACATATGTACCAGTAGGGTACTTAAGCATTAAATGGATATATTTACTTGAATGCTTATAACTTTTGTATTAGTTCATCGATTTAGTTCACTGATAGCTTATTTTTTTTGTAATAAAACAGAGCTTAGAGGGGGGAAAAAATATCTGCAAAAAAACAAAAAGTTTTCGAGATGCTTCCTCGCAAAGTACAAATTTTTTTATATTTTTACAAAAAAAATTTAAAAAATCCGTAATGATTGTTCAATATGTTTGAATCTGCAGGACCTAGCAAAAAGTGTTGTATGTACTGATTATAGTAAATTTTATAAGCTTTTAAATTTTTCAAACCGTCTTGGAAGAGCTCAGTTTGTTCTTGAGATATACACGATTAAGTGGAGCCATCTTTTTTGTTTTTTGAAATAACGGTAAATCGTAAACATCTCAAAAACGGTACCATTCAAGTAAAAATAACCTTGATTTTCGGAATTAGGAGGTGATTTTACATAGGAATTTCACTATGGCGTCTCTGGTGCAGAAAAAAAGTTGGAATTTGTGATCCAGTGTAATCATTTTAATTAATTATTAAAAGTTTTTTGGATTGAATAGAGTAGGAAAAATGTTTAGAGACAACTGCCATAGCTTTTCTTATAGATCCATTTCGGAAGCTGCTAGACTTCACTCATCAGAGAAATTTTGGCACGCATTGCTAACCATTAAGCTAACAATACGCTGGTTTTGATGTCATCTAAACTCCTAGTTCTATTCTTATTTTTACCATATGCATGAACCACTTCCGCCATTTGACAGTTAGTAGTGTGATAATGATGGATTTTTGACAGATCTGTTTTATCATCAGAACTGCCTTTCCGTGTGCTCTCGGTTTTTGTTATTGCTTTTTTATACCAACAATTTTTGTTGATTTACGGCCTGTACATTTTCAAGTATTCATGAAACGAGTAAAAGCGGAGCCTCTTAAGGTCAAGATGCTTATTATCTCTGCAAAAGGAGCTTGTTGTTGTTGTTGTTAACAGTGCTTCGCCCTGCCCCAGATTGGACAGGGTTACACTGAAATAACAGCCCTTGGCCGGGTGAAAAAACCCGGGTCATTCCGGTGCGATAGAACCGGCTGTTGTGGGAATGCAAAAGGAGCTTATTAGCGTACACTTACTACAATGACCGGACGGGAGTTAGAAAAATGTTTGCCGCAGTCTCCGTACACTACAGCATGAAAAAATTAGTTTATGAATTGCTGGATCTCACGGGTCACATAGTATTTCCTCCTTTGAAGACGATTTTCTTAAATACAGGCTTCATAGAGAAATAAATTCGTATGGAACTATCCTGTAGGTCGATTCTGTAACTATTTTAACGCCAGGTGTTAGCGTTAACTTCGCTTAACACCATTTTTAACGCTTTGTCCTATTCACTAACATTTAGCTGTCGCGATTATTATTTTCGAGGTGTTAACAATCGCGTTAATATATTTACAAGTGTTTTAGCGTTTGGAAAAAGTAAAAAAATTATCTTTTCGCCGTATTTTGCACTAAATTACATGCAAAAAACTCAAAACTAATTTTTTTACTTTTTCCAAACGCTAAAACACTTGTAAATATATTAACGCGATTGTTAAAAAAAAAGTATTTCTGCTTAAATTATTAAGGAATAACCAAAAAATAGCGAAAAATGTGAGTAGCGTGTGTTTGTATGTATTTACGTGTGTTGGGCAATAATAATGATTTTTAATAATTGGAAACACTTCAGACGAAGATAATTATTAAACTAAAAATATCTCCAGTCAATAACTGACTATACGCAACGGACGGTGAGACTATTGCGCAAATTACTTTCCGACAAAATACTTAATAAAGTACCAGGAGGTTCGTGTTATTAATCCCACACTGCTGCCCTCATAAAAAATATATATAATAATACTAAAAGCTTTTAGACATTGTTCTGCCCAAAAATATACCCTTTATTTTATTCCTGTCCCTAACCCTATCTCTGCAACCTTGCAAAAAACCATGGAGTATCAAAGAAATCACCTTTCATATAAAAACGGGGTTCAATTTACATCGGCAATGTCCGGAAGTGGATCATCTCATCCTTCTCGGAGTACTCCCTTACTTTGCTTCTGAATACTCTTTGGAGCACCTACGTGAGAGTACTTTTCAAATGCTCCCAAAAGATTAAAAATACTATTGTGTGGGAGCTGGCACGCCGACTTTTTCCTTCCACCTTGTTTTTCCTGAGGGGTTTTAGGACAATTTCGGTTAACTGTTACGATAAATACAACCAGAGTTATGCAGTACGAAAAATCTTATTAATATGGGAGGTGACCTGTCACATCATCCAGTGGTCCGGATGGTGAATCGATCCCACTTGAGTGCACACAAAAAATGTCATCAATATCGGTCAAGGCGGTTAGAAGCACCCTGCAGTAATATTGCGAACCAGTCTTTGAAAGTGACAGTCTGAGCGACACGCTTTGCGAATCGTCTTGTGCCGGTTACAAAATTGATAGTTTAAAGACAGTTTGAAATATCGGATATCGATAATCACTCATCCACAACCAAAACTGCACAGGTTAAAAACTAGCCAAAGCCAAACTATTTTAGAACTGTAGGAATGGAAATCGGTTCAGAACGAGTGGCAAAGTAATGCACTAGCGACATTTGCCACCTCGAATGACATCGTCATGTAAAAGCGGACAGTTGAAAGCATTGTTTTGACATTGAGCTAGTGGTGTCGTCAAACGGTTTGGCTCAGGAATAGTTCTGAGCTAGTCCAATTTTCTGCAGGGTAGTTTAGAAGATTTTTACGTATGTATAAAGATTTTGTTTCAAGAATTGCATAACAAAATCAAAATTTAGTTTGCTTACATCAATTCGTTATCTGTCATCTGTTAGAATTTACGCAAATGTTTTGACAGCTATGCTAATAAGTTGGCAGTTATGTATTAATAGCGATAGTGCTAAATATTGTTGATGCGATAGGAAATGTTTGTATGGAAAAATGGAACACTTTATTTGTTTTAGATATCAAAAGTGACAATTTCATTTGCACCTCGTACCTACACAAAAATGCTAATAGCCAATAATTAGATACAACGTGGAGTACTTCTTCAACTGTGAATAAATAAAAAATGTACAGTAATCCAAAATTCTTTTACACAGAAAATTTATCCCCGAAGGTTTCATCCAATTAGGTTGCGGACACTTTTCTGTTGCATGAGCTAGTTTAAATGCACGAGCAAAGCATAAGCAAGTAATACTGCATTGTTCCTCAGGTGAAGCAGGGTACATTTCTATAAGCAGAACTAAAATATCCGAAACCACATTTAGCAGCCTTTTGTGTTGTCAGTATGCCTAAGGGATGTCTGCATGCCACTTATATAAATCTGAAACTTATAAATCTAACGTATATCCCGCATGTGAAGAGTTGGATTTGCAAAAACACCCGTTAAAGAAATTGTTAAACATGTATCATATTGTTTACTGCCTACGGTGTCACCTAGAGGGCAATAGCGACGACAAAATATTCTGTTGAACTCAAAGTACTGCATGTGGATGGTATAATTCGAGGGCTCGCATACTTGGCTCCAGCTATGTCAAAATCAGGATAATTTTTCGAAACAAAAGTTGGTGTTGGGATGCATAGTTTTGTACAGCTCAAGCTGTTCAGTAGGTCGATTCTGTAACTATTTTAACGCCAGTTGTGAGCGTTAAATTCGCTTACCACCACTTTTCGTGTGGTTAGCTGTCGCGAATTATATTCGAGGTGTTAACAATCGCGTTAATATATTTACAAGTGGTTTGACTTTTGGAGAAAGTGAAAAAATGAGTTCTTAGATGTTTGCATGTAATTTAGTGCTAAATACGTCTGAACAACAGTATTGCCATATTTTATCACTATCAAGAGTCAGCTGTTTAGGTAGAGCCTGTTATAGCTTAGACACATGCAGAAAGAAGTACATATTAAGAAGAGGTAATAGTGCTAGATGGTTCTACAGATCAAATATGATCGATTGCACATCCAGATTTGTATGTCCCAGCTAAATTCTTTACAATATGGTAAACCATTTTTGACATACTTCTTATAGTTTTGTAGTTTCATATCTTTTTTCAAGTTTTGCATTTGAAGCATTGCTATTTAAACAATATCCATTTTTGTAGTAAATATTCATTAATGGCTCACTTAAAAAATTTTCAAATTCACGGTTCGAGTAATTTTCAGATAACTTATATTTAGAATTGAGATCGTAAAATGTGTGGGAACTAGAACGGCTTTTCAAATGGAGTTCAAAAATTATGCCAAAAACCATGTTTATGTATGGACATGATGACTGAGCAGAGTTAAATACTGTTACATTAACACGATAAAAGGCCAAAACTCATTTGGAAACATAAAGCTTGCAAGTCTTTTCTACTCTTGCCAGCAAGTTATTGCAACTAAAAATTCTTGCGGCACAATTTTAACAAAAACTCCAATCTCTCCAAGATGCTCTACAACTTTGCAAATGTTTTCGTTACCGAATGAGACCATATCATCAATTGTTACAATTATTACTGAAAGGTTTTTGATCTTAATAAAAATTTAATATGCGAACATTTATAAATTAATGGAAGGTTATTTTCGGGCACAAATTTGCAGTAGAATCTCGTAAGGTACAGTAAAAATTATCAGAAATATTTTTTCTTTGCAACCCCTGACGAAAAAAAATTCAAAGTTTTGGATTTTCCTGGCTTGCTTATATAAATCTTCAACCTCAGACTAGAGTTGTGTAGTTCTCGAACGAACTAGCTCAATTGAACGACTCAGTTCACTGAACGAACGAACTACATCGTTCAAAGTTTTCAACCTCGTTCAGTGATTGGCAATGTTGCGCCATCTTTGTGTATGACACCAAGGTAAGTAGTGATGTGGCAGCGAGCAATAAGAGCCGAACTAAAATTTGCTTTGTCAACCCAACTCAATATTGGTTTGGAAAAACAGCTTAAGTTAGTCGACATTTGCTCTTTTTACCTCAATAAGTTTTACTCACCGAATGCTTAACTCCTACCCGAGTTCCAAGCCATCGTTTTTTGTCCACACTTTTTCTTTTTTTCCTGTGCTCATGGATATACATACAAACTGATTGAAAAGAAAAATTGGTATTGAACGACTGAACGAAATGATCGACCTAGTTCACTTTTGAAAAAAGGACTAGTTCGTTCGATTTTCAAATTGAACTAAATCGCCCAACTATACCTCAGACCTTAACTTCGACAGATAGGTTTATTATATACTCTAACTAAAGTCTGTAGGTATCAAGGAAATTACACCCACATATATAAGTTATTTCTAGAATCGTAGTAATTAAATTTTTATTAATTAAATTCAAGCGAAACTGGCATCTGTCAGTAAAAACTACAAAATTTTCACATGGTTTTGTTTACAAGATGATAGAGAGTTGCTGGAAACTATCACGCTGAAATACACGTAACCAAATCTTTTGAAAGACTACAAAAAATAATAATTTGTTACATAATACAAATAATCCATTCAGATATAAAAATTTCATATTAACTTATACCCGAAATTTCTTACTAACTATCACCCTACAAAAACACTGACAGTAATTTGTCACAACATCTGATAATGAGAGCTGTCAGTGATTTGCATCATATTCCTAATGTGCTGTTTATGCTGAGCCTGCATTTCGTATTTACTTCGCATATTAGCATTTAGCCCAAAATGCAGCATTTATTTTCGCATTTACCATACAAGTTTTGACACCCAAATGCAACTTTATTTTTTCATTAGCAATACATGCGATTCGAATTGAAACGAGTGTCAATATTGGCCTTTTTTCTTAATATTCTCTCATTATCTGTCATACGTAAACGTTCAGCAAATTTATACTGATTTTCAATTTGTAATTTAGCGGGGGTGTTGTGTGATATTGTTAAAATAAAAATATTTACAAGTTGAAAATGTTCGTATGTATGTACAGCGTACATTGTACACTGTTTTTGACATATGCGCAGCATTGTAACGGAATCCACTAACGAAATAAAATCCACAATCTATTTCCCATATGGCAACTACAGAAACGAATCTACACATATCAGCTGGTCCAGTGATAAGAAATTTTGGTAAACAATTGAAAATTAAAATAGAAAATTCGAACATAAGCTATGATGAGCGGCACAATTCATGGATTAAGTTGGTTTCCGGAATTTCCGGATAAGTTTGTTACTTGGGGACAAGAAATAAAATTGTATGAGCGTACACGACACGGTGATAGCCGGCGAAGTAAGTATCAACACGACAGAAAAGTGACGGATATTGCGGATTGTTGCGCCCAAACTCTTCACTTATCACTTTAAGTTAGAAGTTAAATAATTTATTTTATTAATATCCTAGGTGTACTACCAAATATATCCGCCAACTTTTTGGCCACGGAAACGCGTTATCAATATGCACGCTGCGTGCAACCGTCATATCACAAGACCCGGCCGATTATCGCTGTCGGCTTGGGTGATGGAAAAGTTGGCATATGTGATTTTAATGAAACAGTTGATAATAGCTGGGAATTTAGTGAGCATTTGATTTAAGCATTTTTAATAATTTATTAATAGGTTTTGATACTCTACGCAGCTCCACGCCAACAACGCATGTGCCTTTGTCTAGCTTGGAATGAATTGGATCACAATGTATTGGCTATTGGTCATGACCGCCATCGCTCAGATTCATGTATTGCTATATGGGATATTGAACGTGGTGTACCAAAAGACGCAGGTGAGCTTTGAGTTATGTCCGACCTTCGCGGAGTGTTTCGCCCCTGCTCAAACCAACAAACAGAACATTCTTCACCTGATAAAGATCCTCTATGGCCCGCTGCTTTTATCTTCTTGTACTAGTCATACTGTCATCGAATCTTTGGGTCGTCTCATCTTGTTACGATGTTGTCATAAAAAAGAAAAAAGGCGTGATCGACCATCAATTTGCCCATCACTATCTTTTGAGGTTACTTCACATTCCCTTTGTTGTTGTTTATAATAAGAAGTGTTTGTTGAAATGGAAGCTAATTCTGTACCCCCCCTATCCATAAAAAAAAATCCGGAAATGATAGCTGCTTGTAATCTAATCTTATTCTAATTTTTCATCTTCTACAGTAAGTTTCTTTGGACATTCGGAATCGGCTCACTCTTTGTGCTGGGACAGAAATCATCGCGTGTTGATTGCCGGCGTTAGTCAAAAGCAAATAAAGCTTTTCGATTTGAAACGTAAGTTCAGTGAATGAAATGTGTGACAATTCAAAGTAAAAATTATAAATTCTCTCTTGCGTAGAGGGCAACACGACCTGCCAATCTATACAAACGAAAATGGTTCACGGTCTTGCTGTGGCGCCAAATGGCAACTATCTTTGCTCATATTTAGATTCTGTTATTATGCTATGGGACTTACGTCTGCTCGATCACCCGCTAAAAACTATACAATCTGGGAAAAATCATTTACAGCTCAGTTGGTGTCCAACGCGGTAAGGCGCCCTTAGAACAGTCTTAGGTAGATTAAAATGACAACTGTATAATATTTACTTATAGCTCCAGCCTACTAACCTCACTACAGCGTGAATCACCTTTCATTACACTTTATGATGTACGTAGCGTAGATGCTGAAAGTAGCCGTGAAATTTATTATGTAAAGCGACAATTGCAACCATTCCAATCTAAATTGTATGCTGCCAATAAGTCACCTACACTCACCTCATTAGCGTGGCATAATACGGATTATGAACGCGCATTGCTGCTATCTGAGCAAGGTAGTAAACTTTTTAAGTCAACACTTCTATGCAAGCTTTTGCTGTACTAACTTCTTTTTTTTTAACCAGGCAACATTTTGGAAATACGCTTACCACTTTCTTTACTCACAACCTATAGCAATCACAAAAAATTACCACTTCTACCACAACGCACAATGGCAATGGCAAACACACCTACGCGCCAAAATAACACTCAAAGCACTTCGTCTATTAGCACTTCGAGCGCTTTGAATTCAGCGTTAAATTTTGAAATACTCGATCAAAGTTTAATCAACGACGAATTAGTCGAAGATACCTATGAGCGTGCGCTGAGTGATTATGGTTTAAAAACTGATCAGCATATCGATGATTTACCTTTGACACCATATTTGAAAAGCGTTTGGTTGACATTGAGTAATTTATATAGAGATGAACGTTTGAATGGTCTGAAAACTGTACTAGGTATTGGCATGGGTCACACATCTGAGGCATTGATGGCCACATCTCGTATTGAATCACATGTGCTGCAGTGGCCAGAATTTATTAATTCAAATAATTTAGTTTGCTATAGGTAATGTGTACTATAGTTTCTGTTTTTAGAATTTTTCTTTGGTCTACCTAAATCTATTTCCATTCACAGAAGCGAACAACGTGATATGGCTTTAAAACTTTGCGGTTGGATGTTTGAGCAAGATTTGGAGCGATTTGTAAATGGCTTGTGCGAAAACAAGGTATGTATATATAGTAGTTACCGCCATAGTTCAATGTGCTCTTATCAAATCGTTTACACCACAGCCGGGATAGTTACGGATTGATATCCGGCTAATGACTGTCATTTTGGTAATACTGCCCACAACCTTCGTCAAGTGCTGTTGCCACTACTCAGATAGACAAGCAGGAACTCTGACTTTTAGAATCTTTTCAAGACAAAAACACACTCTGTAGGCTTGTCAAAGCCTACAAAAACCCTTTTTTCTACAGAAGTGTAATCTGTGCAAACTAAACTTAATAACACTGGATCACAAATTCCAACTTTTTTTCTGCACCAGAGACGCCATAGTGAAATTCCTATGTAAAATCACCTCCTAATTCCGAAAATCAAGGTTATTTTTACTTGAATGGTACCGTTTTTGAGATATTTACGATTTACCGTTATTTCAAAAAACAAAAAAGATGGCTCCACTTAATCGTGTATATCTCAAGAACAAACTGAGCTCTTCCAAGACGGTTTGAAAAATTTGAAAGCTTATAAAATTTACTATAATCAGTACATACAACACTTTTTGCTAGGTCCTGCAGATTCAAACATATTGAACAATCATTACGGATTTTTTAAATTTTTTTTGTAAAAATATAAAAAAATTTGTACTTTGCGAGGAAGCATCTCGAAAACTTTTTGTTTTTTTGCAGATATTTTTCCCCCCCTCTAAGCTCTGTTTTATTACAAAAAAAATAAGCTATCAGTGAACAAAATCGATGAACTAATACAAAAGTTATAAGCATTCAAGTAAATATATCCATTTAATACTTAAGTACCCTACAAATAATAGCATATGTACATATGGTTCTGTCTTAACTCTATGATCTTATTTTATAATTGAAAAAGTTATGTGTCTTGTTTTGACGCTTATTTAGATTAGGATCGGTTTCTCTTATGAGAAACCAACAGTAGTCGCCCATCATAGCGACATCCCAGAATCCTTGATACCGACTTTCAATCACTTTCATTTGCTGGTGAAACCTTTCGCCATGCTCGTCACTTTCGTCGCCAAGATTTTGCGGGAAAAAATTTAAGTGGGAGTGTAAGAAATGAATTTTTAAAGACATATTTACTCCTGAAAGAAAATAAAAAAGTAAACTAGATAAATACATAAGTGACACATTAGTATATAATTTTCTTAGGCTGGATTTATCTTTCAATTCAGAACAAATTTTTTGTTTATATTTTTCCCGTTCTTGTTTGTTCGGAACTGGACGATGAATTCAGATTTATGGCTATATATTCTCATGTAAATTTATGTAATATATAATTTATTATAATATGTTTTTTTATTTACCCATTTCCGCATAGTTTTTGATTAAGTCGTTCACTATCATTCCGTAGTTAGAACTTTTGTGTTTGCCTAAAAAAGAAGTAACGACCTTTTCAAAAGAATCCCACGCTGCTGCCTCCACTGGTGACAATAGTTCTTTGAAATGGTTATTGGTCATCATTTTCCTTATTTGCGGTCCCACAAAAATCCCTTCCTTTATTTTTGCTTCTGAAATCTCTGGGAAGATTGTCTTCAAATGATGAAAAGCTTCGCCTTCTTTGTCCAAAGCCTTCACAAAGTTTTTGATAAGGCCGAGCTTGATGTGGAGCGGAGGTAGAATTATTTTTTCCTTCTTTATAAGTGGAAAGTATTTTATGTTATCTACCCCAACTTGAAACTCGATTCGTTCTGGCCAATCCTTTATGATGTAGTGGTCTTGACGAGCTCGGCTATCCCATTTGCATAGAAAGCAACAGTATTTTGTGTATCCACTTTGTAGACCACATAGCATTCCAACGACTTTAAGATCGGCACATATTTTCCAATCATGTTCTTCGTATTTGATTAACTTGAGCAATTTTTGCATTATCTCATATGTTTCCTTCGTATTTACTGCATGCGCGATCGGGATAGATGGCTTTTGGTTGCCAATATGCAATAATACGGCCTTTAAACTTAATTTATTGCCGTCTATGAACAATCGCCACTCTTTTGAATCATATGGTTCACCAAATTGTTTGAATAGACCAGCAATGTCTTTGCAGTAACAAACACTGTCCTCCTTCGTATAGTACTTGGAAAATTCTTCGTGACGAGTTCTATAATATGTTACCTTAACATCGGATGAAACAAATTTAAATTGTTGCATTCGAGAGGCGTGTAGTTCGGCCTTTTCCTTTGACAATTCCAAATCCCTTATCCAATCATTGAGTTGTGCTTGTGACAAAGAATTTCTTTCGTTTTCCGTTTGAAATTCAGTACAACATGATGCCGCGTAATCAGATACTACTGTTGACAATGAAACTGGAGCCGGAACTAAAGTTAAATTTGATTCTGGCAATGTCGCTTCTGCTGAAATTAGTTCTGGTAATGACACTGTAGATACGCTCGCATAGGTTACTTTTCTGGACTTTCCAACCCCAAGTACTTTTGTAGTACAAATATAGCAGTCCGTTGAATGGCAAGTTGGTTCCCTCCACTTCATTGGTGTAATAAATTTCACACGTCGCCTAAATAGATAGTTTCAGGAATTAGTCAGCTATGCATTAAAAGGGAACAAATTCCTAATTTTTACAACGTACCTTTTTGTTCCGGTTTCCGAAGAAATCAATTCGACTCGGCATGTGGTGCACACAGTGTTCGGTGTCCATGGTTTTTAGGCTCAATTCCAAAACACTTATAGTATGTAACTTTCAAAGGATTTGAAAACACACGTCTCATACTTTTAACAATAAATTGACCGCAGATGAAACAGAACATATCTGGATCATTTGTACACTGAAACTCTCGCGCCCTTTTATTCATTTTTTATTTTAAGTAAATGACGGGTTATAAACTGCAATTATAAACTGAACAGTATCCGGCGAGCCTTGCAGATATTATGAAGGAACAAGGCGCATGTACTCTTATTTATACTTAGATCCAGTAAAAATTCAAGCCTACCTAAACAAAAAGGTTCCCTAGTTCTACAAAGAAAACACTACCTGCCTCAAAAATATGCTCTTGTTTAAAATGTACCTAGGTTTGAGAAAACGACACTAACAGCTTTTTGTATCTAATAACTTTTCGAAAATCTACCTGCTAACTAACTGATATACGAATACTAACACATATGTACCAGTAGGGTACTTAAGCATTAAATGGATATATTTACTTGAATGCTTATAACTTTTGTATTAGTTCATCGATTTTGTTCACTGATAGCTTATTTTTTTTGTAATAAAACAGAGCTTAGAGGGGGGAAAAAATATCTGCAAAAAAACAAAAAGTTTTCGAGATGCTTCCTCGCAAAGTACAAATTTTTTTATATTTTTACAAAAAAAATTTAAAAAATCCGTAATGATTGTTCAATATGTTTGAATCTGCAGGACCTAGCAAAAAGTGTTGTATGTACTGATTATAGTAAATTTTATAAGCTTTCAAATTTTTCAAACCGTTTTGGAAGAGCTCAGTTTGTTCTTGAGATATACACGATTAAGTGGAGCCATCTTTTTTGTTTTTTGAAATAACGGTAAATCGTAAATATCTCAAAAACGGTACCATTCAAGTAAAAATAACCTTGGTTTTCGGAATTAGGAGGTGATTTTACATAGGAATTTCACTATGGCGTCTCTGGTGCATTTTGGCTGTAAACCAGTGTAATTAACCACTTTAATTTCTCCAGACTCCTGACTTGGTAGTCAATGGAAGGGCAAGTCTAAAGGAGTGGACATTTGCTGAAGGTAACATTAGTCCTATCATTTAAACTGCGGAGACGCCATCGGTCATATGAATAAGTCAGTTTATGTTGTTGTAGCAACAGTACTTACCCATGATTAGCCTGTATGTTCACTCATGGTTGCGGATAAAACAGGTTTATACTGAATTACCAGCCCTTGGGCGGGTTAAGTTAGTTACGTACGTAGACCCAGCTGTCGGAGAAATGTTTTTTCATCCAATCGATAGTTTCTCCGCGCAACCATTCCTAAGCCCATCCGCTTGCATGTTCTTTAAATCGTATCCACTTCGGTATCATGTGCACATTTAAACCACAAATTCTAACTCTCAGATTTCATTACAGGAGTTCAGTCGCGCTGCTATGATATCCGTGTTTCATCTGAAAGTCGTGTCTGCTTGCGATATTCTCTCAAAGGCTGCTGATCTCTCGCGCAACTCCAAAGATCCACATGATGCAAGTGTATTTCGTATTGCCGCTATTGCTCTATCCAGCTTCAATGCAGATCGTGGCAATACGACTTGGCGTAATCAACGTTCAAATGCTAACAAACAAATACAGGATGCACATTTACGTGCGATTTTCTCATTTCTAACCACAGAGAATGAGGATTTCGATGCAGTTTTGGTGAGTTGAATTTATATTTTAAATTTAATTTGTGGTTTACGAATATTGTCCCTTTTCTCCCAGACCGAGGATGGCATATCACTAGCCGATCGGGTCGCCTTCGCATGCAAATACTTATCTGAGAGTAAACTCTCCGATTATGTTAAAGAGTTGATACAGAAATCCATTGAAAATGGCGACTTGAACGGATTACTGCTCACAGGCGAATCCATTGATGGCATTAATATTTTGCAAGCATATTTAGATTTAACTTCTGATGTACAAACTGTAGCGCTTATAGCCATAAACTATTTTCATCGTGAACACTTCAGCGATAATCGAATGCAATATTGGATAAGCAGGTTGGCTAAACTAGTTGCTAATTAAACTCACTTTCTCTAACTGTAACCGCTTACTTGATCTCTTGACAGTTACTTGGATGATCTGAATTCTTGGGGTCTTTGGGAGAAACGCGCTGAATTGGATATAAAAATTGAAAATTTACGCACTGGCACACGTGCGACACGCAGCGTTTTTCTCTCATGCAATTTTTGTGGCAAATCGGTGTCGAATGCATTGCAGGAGGATGCGCGCATGCGTAGTGCTTCATCAAATGTGAACAAAGTAAGGGGAGATTATTCTGAAAAAAATGTTTTCTTCTAAATTCTTTGTTTCTTATTTTCTCTTGTAGCTTTCCTCTTGTCCCAGCTGCCGTAAACCCTTGCCGCGATGTTCTCTCTGCTTACTACACATGGGCACTACGCTCAATATTTCTCTGCCCAGCGATGGTACGCATGAAAGTCTTGGTTGGCAATCTAAGCCATTTTCGAAGTGGTTTTCTTGGTGTCAGACTTGCCGTCATGGTGGTCATACCGAGCACATGATGCAGTGGTTTAAGTGAGTTCAGCTTTAACATACCTTTAAAGATATTTTAAAATAGTTTTCGTAAATTTTTCCTTTTTTGTTTTCAGACAAAATGCAGAGTGTCCTGTGAGTTCCTGCTCTTGTCGTTGCTTTGATATGGATGGCACTATACCAAATGATATCCCCGACTATTCATAGTTTAATAATAAATTTAAAAACATACGCTAAGTTAGCGGTTATATGTGCTATACGAACTTTATTTAGTTCTAAGTTTATACATGCAAATAAAAATAAATAATTGTAAATGTTAATGGTATCTTATCGCACGAATTGTATGAAACCGGTCATCTAGCTGGGGTTTTCAGCTCTTCAGAAGAAAAAAGAAGGGGTGACATGATCTAGAAGGTTGCACTGGTCATACCACATCGCTACCACGACAGTCGGGTAGTACCGCAAGGGAGTACCGGAGCGGGCTGTCAATTCGGGAGTATTTTTGTCGTTACAAACAACAACGATCACACTGAATTCACACGGACTTTCCCGATTGCGATACTACCGCTGGTTTTGTCTTATAAGGTAAATGTCCAGATGATACTTGAGTGACAGCTATGATGGAAGCTTACGAGGCGACTAAAATAAACATCGGCCCCGGGGTCAACTAAATCGTTCCCACGGGAGTCGAGCTAGTACCTCAAGGTTCACCAGAGCGTATCGGGATTCATATCCGGCAAAGGACTGTCAACATCAGTATAACACTGTTTGGTCTATTAACTCACTAATGCCAATCTACTAAGAACGGTACAACGGGATTTTTGGGGATTCAAACACAGTCCATTAGAGATAGCCAACTCACACAATTAACAACACATTCAGGACTAGGTGAGTCAGTAATACACTACACTCCAGTCTTGACACGAAGGAGCTTAGATGTTCTGTTTATGCAGTTTGGTGGCAATTACTTTTGACAGAAATATCAACTGTCTGCAACTACTCGCAGCGGAAGGAAATGAACGACTCTAATAAGAGTTCCTAACAGAAACAGACATATGATCCCTGCCCCTAACAAGATATCAAAACTGTGCTTGGCGATTTTTCTCGGAAAATGTCGCCCGCCTGTAGGCAGCACAGGGTAATTTTGCGAAGAAGGTAGTGAGACCACTTTTAAGAAAATAAAACGTGACTCGACCCCCCAGCCCTTGACGTTGGAAAAAACGTATGTGAAAACTTGCTAAAGAGCTTGCTTAAACTCATATCCGAAATAATTTCGGATGGAAGCTAGCCTCCAGATTGGAACTTAAGTGTGTTCTGTCCAGGCCATGATTGATTGATTAAGAGGTGAAAAAGTAGGTATTATGATGAACGAGATTAGGATAAAAGAATTGCTGGCAGACACGTGACTTTTGATGGATGCAAATTTAAGAGGCTCATAACATCCACGACGTGAAGGTTTAAGGGGTGAAACAAATCGCTCCCACGGCAGTCTAGCTGGTACCAGAAAGTGCTAGTACCGGAACATACGAGATTCATTCACGGAGAGGACTGCTCATATCTGTACCACCACCAAATCCTTCGAGGTTAGGGGTTTAGAATATGCCCGAGGTAGGCATACCGCTCGTAAGAGGCGACTAATATGCACCAAGGTAATGACGTGCAACTCGGTGGTTGATCTAAGGATATAATGCCTCTCACCTCTCATTACCCATCTATGCTTCTTACGGAGGGAGAGGTGACATGACCTGGAAGGTTCCACTGGTCATACCAAATCGCTACCACGACAGTCGGGCAGTATCGCAAGGGAGTACCGGAGCGTACCGGATCGGGCCAAGGACTGTCAGTTCGACAGCACTCCCCAAAACCTTCGGGAAGTGTTTTTGTTGTTACAACAACAACAACAGGAGTGTTTAGCATTTCCAAAAACGTTTGGGACATAAGCTGGGAAAAAATGGTCAGCCCAGAAATTCAACGGAGCGTCAATACCTAAAGAAGATGAAATGTCTTTTAAAGTTTTCGAGAGAAAATTTTTCCGGGAGATTCTGGGTAAAAGCGTTTATTGAAGGGAACTTAACGATAAGCTGTACGAGCTTTACGTAGTTATCTCCACAACCTTTTCAGTTTCTTCACCGAGTGAACTCTGGCACTATCACAAGCGACACTATTTAAGTCGTGTAATGCGCAGTTGATATAAGAATTAAACATTCACGTCGTTTGCTTTGTGCTATCGACTGGAGGAAGTTACAAGTTAGCGAATACACCGCAATTCAGAACCACTACGGGATGTCTTCTTATGCGGATGAGTCTCACCTTGACCAAGAGGCTAAAATGCATGCTTGAACACAAGTAAATGTGAAGCAGACAGTTTCTATTGAACTTTCTTAAACCTAAGCATCCAGACGCAGAGCTGCCATCTAAAGGTATAAGGAAACATCTCGGTAGGCACTGGGATGACAGTCGGCACCTCATTACTGAGCCGAGCATCCGGGGTGTTAGATGCCTCTGTTAGGTCTCGGCCAGTGCACGCCGTTAATAATATCCAACCAACTGTAATAGCTGAAGAAGACAGCGTCCTTCCCAGGGAGTAACGCTGGCTCAACTAGGATCTATATAGTATGACTCTTACCAAACCAGATTCAATCCTGCACTTGGTAAATCCCCTCATAACACCAAATACTCTTCAAACACCAATTTCGCTTTGGTACAACCTTGTTGAAGCTACCAATTTAGACTTAGACCTTAGACTTTTGCTGGAAGAATTTGATGACGATTTTCAAAATTATCCTTGCTAAGCTCCAGAGTCGCCGACATATAATGCGGTATGGCGAAGGACCGTTAGTGTTGCCAAATGTGCTACCCCTAAACTGTTCATGTCACAGAGGATGGCGAGGTAGGAAAAGTAAATTTGATTCTGGTTTGGTTATTTTGGTTAATTAACAACTTTCTTGTTCGTGTTATTGCGTTGTGGGTGTTCCTATTCAGCCAATCCAAACATGATTTGCGCATTTTCATTTACAAATTAATTAAATCATTGAAGAAAAAAAAAAAGAGCTACAACAATAAATTGCCTCCTAACGAAGTTTGAGTGCGCCTGCGCAGAAGCGCATTTCAGAACGACCAACACTTAGACTGCACAGACACGCTCTGTGCATATGAAATATGGGTGATATGCTATGTGCCAGGTTAGATCGACGTGTTTGTATGCAAGTTCGGCTCTGACTTTAGGTTGCTTTCAATTTAAACGTCATGTGATGAGGCAATTTTTCAACGCCACTAAATGAGTGCAACATCTCCACAGCAGATATGAGGCATGCAACATACAACAATACACAAACATACAGTTGTGTTCAATATAATAGTAGTGAAATTAAATTGAATATCGTTCGACGAAAAAAGAAGAAGATAAGATTTTAATAATTATCATTTAAAATATAGCGAATTCCATAACAGAAACCACATAAAAAGAAATTTCAAAGTTTACACAAAGTTCAGGAAAGTTAATTAAATTTTCCAAAATTTACATAAAAATTTTAATATTTTTGGAAAGAATTTTTAGAAAAATTTTGAGTAAGCAGTTTTTTAGCTAATTCAATTTTAGCACAATAATGTGCAAGTTAGAAGTATATCTAAAAATCTAAATTTTTAGAATTACTTTTTTTGTCAAGGATGTTGGATACTTTTTTCCATACAAAATTAATTATCTTCATGCGTTGTATAGAAAAATCACTCAACATCCTTGACGAAAAAAAAAAGTTCTAAAAATTCAGGGAAAATTTTGAGCGAGTTCTAACTTGCACAAATTTGAAGATTTGGATGGCCACTTCTTAAAGTTTAATTAAATTTCCTGACTTTGTGTAAAGTTTGAAATTTATCTTTATGTGATTTCTGTTATGGAATTCGCTATGTTTTAAATAAAAACTAGAGATCGTTTAGTGGTTGAAATTCAACCAGAAAACTTTATTTTATTTTAATTATTTGCTATTCTTTCATTCGCCTTTTTTCCTTTCTTTTCTCTGCCGTTCCTGTCCTGTCTAAAATATTTTCGTTTTCTTTGACTTCTTCTCTCTACATTCTTAATTTTTAATTTATATTATTTTTTCCTTTCCTTTCCTGTCCTTTAGGTTCCTTTACTTTACTTTACCTTACTTTAGTTTGCTTTATTTTCCTTTCCTTTCCTTTCCTTTCCTTTCCTTTCCTTTCCTTTACTCTTCTTCCCTTTCCTTTCCTTTACTTTCCTTTCCTCCCCCTTCCTTTCCACTTCCTTTCTCTTCTTTTCTTTCCTTTCCTTTCCTCTCAGTACCTTTCCGGTCCTTCCCTTCACTTTCTTTTAATAAGAAATTTTTTTACGAAATCCATTTCAAATTTTTTATTTTAGTCTAAACTGTTTGTATATAAAGCTTTAGCCATTACTTGAAGGAGCTATTCTTGTTTCAACACATATCAGGCACATTTTCCTTGACTAGGTATTTTTTTTTTAAGAAATACATAAAGGGTGTTTTTTTTAGGGGTATAGAACTTCGAATTGAAATAAAACACAAGAAAATCGTTTTAAGGTCCATCAATTTGGCTTTATTGGAAGGATAATTTTATGCCATTAATGTTTAAATATGATTTCGGGCATGTGGCCGCCGCGGCTGGCCCGAATAAAGCCAATTCTACAGGTCCAATTTTCAACCACTTTTTCGAGCATATGGCAATAACGCCACGAATGTTGGCTTCCAATTCCCCTAACGTTTCTGGTTTGTTGGTGTAGACGAGCGACTTCACATATCCCCAAAGAAAATAATCCAATGGTGTCAAATCACACGACCTTGGTGGCCAATTGACAGGTCCATTCCGCGAAATTATGCGCTCATCGAATGTTTCCTTCAATAAATCGATTGTGACGTGCGCTGTGTGGCATGTAGCGCCGTCTTGTTGGAACCACAACTCATCCACATTCATGCCATCCAATTCGGGAACAAAATAGTCGGTTATCATGGCTCTATACCGGTCTCCATTAACGGTAGCTGCCTCTCCAGCATTATTGCGGAAGAAGTATGGCCCAATGACTCCACCAGCCCATAGCCCATAGAGCACACCAAACAGTCAGTTTTTGTGGATGTAATGGCGTTTCAAGGGTCTCATGTGGATTCTCTTCACTCCAAATGCGGCAATTTTGCTTGTTGACGTAGCCATTCAACCAAAAATGAGCCTCATCACTGAACAAAATTTTGCGATGAAAATCAGCATCGAAATCAATCTCATTTTCGGCCCATACACCAAAATCACGACGCATTGCATGGTCTCGCGGCTTTAATTCTTGCACAAGCTGGATCTTGTAAGGTCGCAAGCCAAGATCTTTGCGCAAAATCTTCCATAAAGTTGATGGACAAAGCTCCAATTGCTGTGCACGGTGGCGAATCGATTCATTCGGGTCCTCTTCAACACTTTGCTCTACAGCGGCAATTGTTTCTTCGGTGCGCACTGTTCGACGTCTCTGCGGATGCGTATTATCACATAGAGTAAACGTAGTGCGAAAACGATCCATGGTTAACCGAATTAATTGCTCTGATGGACGATTATGTCGACCATAAAATGGACGGAGCTCACGGTAAACTTCGCAAACTGAACCATTATTTTCGAAATAAATTTGCACGATTTGCAAGCGTTGTTCTTTTGTCAACCTGTTCATGATGAAATGGCAAACCAAACTGAACATAAATGACATTAGAGTTGCCAGATTTGACCACAAAATGCCAGTTTTATCTCTATTCAAAAAACAAACCTGTAAAAAAAACACCCTGTATATACAAATTAATTAATTATATAATATTTTCTTCGTCTGATGAATCAGAAGAGCTCGAAAATTCCAATTTTAAGCAAGATATGACATTATTTGCAAACACATTACGCTGAAACCATCGGATGAACTAAAAAATAACGCTTTTAATATTCCTTCATTAAAAAATTTCTGCAGCAATATAATGCTTTAAGAAATCTTTCCGGTATGTAAAAGAAACAAGTTTAGGTGGTGAAGATAAGCCTCTTTATCGTACTGTTTTATAATCCATCACGCCAGCACAGTTTATATCGAGGTATTTTTGTCCTGTCTGTACTTACTTGAAGTTATGCATTAGGGCCCAAGTAAGAAAATGAATTGAAACGAAAACGCCCTAAACCAAGAACCCGAATGAAAAACGATCCATATCAGAATTGGTTTGAAGATTGATTTTCAAAAAACCCACTATTTAGAATTCGGATTTTGTCTCGTAAACTCCCTTTCTCAACGTCAATCCAACATATTCTCCGTTAAGATAGGGGTTTTTGAAACAAATTCTACATTGAAGCGGTCTTCAACCGTGTTCTAAGAAATTAAATTTCAAAACGAGTTCTGAGGTTGGGTTTTTTATTAAAAAAAAGTCTGTTTTAAGATCGATGCTACATGACTTGGAGAATACCTCGAATTTTCTTCTTGAAAGTGAGAAAATACATCCGGCTTTGTAACTTTCAAAGAATTATCAACTGAAAAGATGTATCTTTTGTAAAGAGTTCATATTATCAGGTAGGCGATGTCGCAGTTGGCTTATCAACTCCATTCAAAATTTTCTGTATTTCGTCATTAATACCACCTTCATTTAACTTTAATTTTATATGAAAAATATGGTGTTGGGACCAGAAAAGGTTTGGAGTAAAAAAAGGCTAAAAAAAAGCCACGAAGCTAAAACCAAAATTATGAGGCTAAAGGACAAAAAAAGGCTAAATCTAGCCTCGAAAAGGCTGACCTGGCCACACTGTGCATGACACGTTTACTCACACAACAGCGGCTCTACAGTGCGAATACTTGTTTTTCATTGGTCCACTATCAACTCTTCGCACTCAGAGTGAGAGCCGATCACAAGAGTAATACAATAGCATCCATAACATGTCTACAAGTAGGGCTCTATAGTGTGAATACATGTTTGGCATTTGTGTTGGTGTAATTTTTAAAGAAACTTTTCTATATTAAATAATTTTTGTTTTTAAGATATTTTGATTGGCGGTACTGCAGTTTGGCCATACCTATCCATACATATATAATTGTTAATACCTTAAATGTATAGTTTAGCCATAAAGTGGGACAATTCCCCTTAACTTGCGCATTTATATTATACTCGTAGATAGATGATTAAAATCCCAGCTTCTTCTTTTTTCATCGAAGGATATCCATTTTAATTTCACTACTATTATATTGAACACAGCTGTATATAGTACATGCAGGGTATGCTTGTTGTTAGAGGTGTACACTATGCCGTCTGTCCATTTATGAATTTTTGATAAACCTGTTCACAAATTAAATTTAGCTTCCAATGGTTAAAAAGTGCAAAGTAGTTTCGGTGTGATGGAGAGCTGGCAGTCACTAACTTAGTGGTCGTTTGGACAAATTTATATTAACTCTTGCTACATATCTACATAACACTTAAGCGAATGAGCTTTGTATCCACACCTCTATGTACGTGTACACCTGCCAATGTCCATCACAGAGTTCATCAGCAGCGCGTTTTTAGTTTAGGGGTTCGTTCATCATTTAGTCGCTTGTTGTTTCAGCATTTCAAACAAATTACTCAGTTTATTAAATTCATCGTTGTAATTCATCTTTGCTCATCAAGTTGATTTGTTGATCGCTACGATGAGATCACGATGTTTGCTACACTTGTATGTGCGCACAAGTTTGATCTTAGCTACGGCCATGCTGATCATATCTACTGAGGTGAAAGCGTACAACTCACTGGGCTTTAGAATGATGTTGCTGATTATGGCTGAATGTAGGTAGTCCTGCTGTGGCTGTCACCATTGGTCCGAGGGACCGCCAAAGACGTTCCGCAGGCGCACTTACCCACCTAGCAAAAATTCAGTAAGCATACTTGGCTCATATTGGAATATCCAAGTAAAGAAGTCTTAAATAAATGAGCAGCGTAGTTTTGTAAGTGAAAGGTCAATATTTTATGTTGTCATTCATTCGATAACTGATTTACGAATATACTGTCTTTACCCTGTCCTGTTTCACTTTACGTTAGGTGCAAATAGAGGCTCCAAACATCTCTTAATTCGAAATTTCCCTACCTCATTAGTTGGGCTAGTACTACAAGGTTCAGGTATGGAGCTTACGGGATTTATATAAGGCATATTAACAAGTTCGCAAAACTAAGTCTTTCCTTGACAGCGGTAAGCGAGAGGCTAGTAGCTCTTGTAGGCCTGGTTTTGACGGAAATTACGTTCTTGGTAAAGCCAAGTGATGCCAAGACATTACCGAAGTAGTCTAATCTCATATAAAAAGTGTTGGATCTACTCAGGCTTGTTTTTTATGAGCTCGGGTAAAGACCGTCTACTCTAAACGGGGCTCTGCTCAAAAACATTATGGCTCGCAAAGCTGATGTTGGATCGGATTATTAAAGGAGATAATTGTGTTTCTTGGCTAGGGATTATGTCTTTTTTACTTTAGATTAAACCATGCCACCAATCGCCAATCTAACTCCATGATTCAAAAACTCTTGTTCATTTACCCTAACTATGGTCTAAGGCAGACCTGATAAATTTGATTAGTAATTAATATATACCTCCTGCGCAGATTAAGGCCGAGCTTCTCTACCAATTTATGGTGTGCTGCTTGTAATTGTTCCTACAAATTGGAGGGACCTACAGTTTAATGCCGATTCTGAACGGCATCTGCAAAGGAGATGCATTTTTGCTGAGAAGCCTTCCATAGCAGAAATACTCTTGGAGAGTTTGCCAAACCAATGCCAAGGGGCGACCCCGTTTTGAAAAAAATTTTTCAAACCACTTTTGATGTTACCTGGATCTTTGGTGTGGTGGGCTAGCAACTCTACCGCCCCACCACGGCGGCCGCTGTGTAATTAGTAATCAATTAATTAGACAGCTGTTTTAATTGGTAGTGATTATTTTAATTGTTTTTCAAGAAAAGGCAATTATTAATTGATTACGATTAGAAAAAATGAAAAATAATCAAAAAAAAGTTGTTTTGATTACTTAGATTTTTTTTTATTTTAATTTGACTTTTTTTTTTTTTAATTATTTTTGATTTTTTTCAATATTTTTGATGTGCTTTTAAACCTATACTGAAAAAAATCTAAAATAATCAAAAAAAAAAACCAAAATAACCAAAAGTAACAAAAACAACTTTTTTTTATTATTTTTGATTTTATTTAATAATCATAAAAAGTCATAACTTTTTGAATTAAGTGAAAAAAATTATTATTATGCATGAGCAGTGGGATCATATCTCAGGAGCACTCCGTACCGCAGCCGAAGAAGTAATTGGATTCCGGCGAACGCGAAGAAACAACTGGTATGATGATGAAGAGTGCCGCGGTGCAACGAAAAGAAAGGACGAAGCCTACAAGGCAGCGCTGAGATCGAATGTAACGAGGAGTGTGTGTGAACACTACCGCGAGTTGAAGAGGGAAGCGAGGCGGCTTTTCCGGGCGAAAAAAAGAGAGGCAGAAAAGCGTGAAATAAAGGAGCTTGAGATTCTGGCCAACGGGAATAATGCCCGAAAATTCTATCAAAAAATTCGGCGAATGACAGAAGGTTTCAAACCCGGGGCAAACTCCTGTAAGAATGAGAACGGCGACCTGGTGACCGATATTCAGAGAACACTCAGAATATGGAGGGGTCACTTCTCTGCCCTTTTAAATGGAGAAACTGAGCAAGAAACCAGAGAAGATGCCGAACCCGAGCCCACAATCGAAGATGAGGGAATTGACGTTCCACAGCCCGACTATAATGAGGTGCGAATAGCAATATCCCGATTGAAAAACAATAAAGCTGCTGGCGCTGATGGTTTGCCTGCTGAGCTATTCAAACACGGAGGCGAGGAGCTGGTAAGGCGCATGCATCAGCTTCTATGCAGAATTTGGTCGGATGAATGCATGCCTGAAGATTGGAATCTAAGTGTTCTCTGCCCAATCCACAAGAAGGGCGATCCTGCAAACTGCGCCAACTATCGCGGAATCAGCCTTCTGAATATCGCATATAAGGTCCTATCAAGCGTATTGTGCGAAAGACTGAAGCCTGATGTGAACAGACTGATTGGACCTTATCAGTGTGGCTTCAGACCTGGTAAATCTACCATCGACCAGATTTTTACAATACGCCAAATCTTGGAAAAACCCCGTGAAAAAAGAATCGACACGCATCATCTCTTTGTTGATTTTAAAGCCGCTTTCGATAGCACGAAAAGGAGCTGCCTATATGCCGCTATGTCTGAATTTGGGCTTCCCGCAAAACTTATACGGCTATGCAAAATGACCTTGAGCAACACCGCTAGCTCGGTCAGAATTGGGAAGTACCTCTCCGAGCCGTTCGAAACTAAAAGAGGTTTCAGACAGGGTGACCTCCTATCGTGCGATTTCTTTAATTTAATGCTGGAGAAAATAATACAAGCTGCAGAACTTAACCGCGCTGGAACAATATTTTATAAAAGCGTGCAACTGTTGGCATATGCTGACGATATTGATATCATTGGCCTTAACAACCGCGCCGTAACTTCTGCTTACTCCAAATTAGAAAAAGAAGCGGAGAAAATGAGATTGGTGGTGAACGAGGGCAAAACGAAGTACCTTCTGTCATCATGCAAAGAGTCAGCGCATTCGCGCCTTGGCAACCAAGCCACTGTTGGCAGCAATAATATCGAAATAGTAAAGGACTTCGTTTACCTGGGAACCAGCATTAATACCAACAATAATGTTAGCCTAGAAATCCGACGAAGAATCACTCTTGCAAACAAATGCTACTTCGGACTGAGTAGGCAATTGAAAAGTAAAGTCCTCTCTCGACGAACGAAAATAACACTCTACAAGTCACTCATCGCACCCGTCCTGCTATATGGTGCAGAAGCGTGGACACTAACAACATCTGATGAGGCGGCTTTGGGAGTATTCGAGAGAAAGGTTCTTCGAAAGATTTGTGGACCTCTACGCGTTGGCGACGGCGAGTACCGAAGAAGATTTAATGATGAGCTGTATGAACTTTACGCAGACGCCGACATAGTTCAGCGAATTAAAACACAGCGGCTTCGCTGGCTAGGCCACGTAGTGCGAATGAGCGAAGATGCTCCAGCCCAGAAGGTATTCTTATCGGCACCCGCCGGTGGAAGCAGAGGAAGAGGAAGACCACCACTCCGATGGAAGGACCAATTGGAGACCGATTTGCGATCCCGCGGTGTTTCCAATTGGCGCTAGTTGGCGCAACGAAGAAACGACTGGCGAGCTATGTTGGACGGTAAAAATCGCCCAGGCGGTTAGATGACCATTTAAAGAAGAAGAAAAAAGTTATTAAAAATGTAAAGTACTGGTAATCCATCATTAAATGGATTCTCAATAAAATAATTAATTATACCGGTATGCATTACAATTAGTAATCATTATTTAACAGGTCTGTTCTAAGGAAATATTTCTCTCCAATATTGCTGGATTAATGCCACGTTGGTGTCATATTAGTTTGTATCCTGGTCTTGTGTGGGGTCTTTTGATGTAAGGGATATATATTGGGTATTTCCAGGGGTAGGTAAGATTTTACTATATTAGAGTGCCCAGATCGAAGTTGTGGTGCAGTTACGGTATTTACCGGACAGGAGTTTGATGCTCCTCAGATGACTTATCAGTATACTGTCGGATCAACACTTTTCTGGAGAGCTGGTCATTTGCAATTCATCACCACTCGTGGAAGACAGGGTGTGAGATTAGACAATGGCAGCCTTGGATTGCGCGGTGGAGTGCTGAGGGGATAAATCGACAGCACTCACCCCTGAATCAGACGGATTCAATGAAGTCTTAACACAAGAGCCGTAAATGATAAACAGCAACAGAGAAATAAAAAAGATCCCAAGTGCTTATAGGAAAACAAAACTGTAATCCTTTATATGCCATGACGATATAAGCAACCTGTCAGAATTACTTACAAAAGTAAGTGAAATTCTACAACGCCTGGAATTCCTTATATACTAGTCATTGAGTTCTACCTTTAGAACAAGAGATAGAGATAAGGCAAAGCTGCCTAGAAGTCACAAAAAGAAGGTCCAGGGGGTCAAAAAAAATCCCTTCCTACCCAGTCGGCGTAGTACCAGAAGGTGCTAGTACCGGAGCATTCCGGATTTATATGCGGCAAAGGATATTCCAAACCGATAGCAACCCATATGGTGACTTTTTCCTGCAGATAACATTCACATGAAACCCTGCGAGCCCTTGTGAGATTTTAAAGTTTTAAGATTACCCAATCATTGTGGTCATAATTATTTATCCATCCTAAAACAACGACAAAAACTAAGCCCTAACTGTTTACTGGTCTTACACATACCGTGCCTTACACTAGTGTATATGTATGTAAGCACGCACCAATCCATTTATGTAAATATTTTACGACTTTGCGTTATGCAGAAGCCAGTTTTTAGCCAGTTAATGAAATTTATTACCCTCACTGCGTGGAGGATACGCATAGAATGAACAAAAGCCCACAATCGAGTATTTGGAACGAGGGAATTTCGAGGTCCATCAATGTTGCATGTCACGCATATCACACTGTTGCTGTTCATCTTCTTTTGCTTTATGGTCCCTACTTGCACGCCCATTTTTCGTCTGTAGATTCACACGGCATACAAGCATGGTGGACGACTAAGTAAGTGTGGACATACTTAGTTTTAAGAATATGTATACCGCCAATGAAACCCTTGCTTGTGTTGCTAGCACTCATTCTATCTTACTCTTTCATGCCGCTTTGTCTTCAAGCAGCTTTTCTGTGCGCATATTAAATTTACATTCATTATGTTGTAATTAATCTCTTCGCATACTTTTCTATGTATGAACGATGTCGGCTTCAACTTAATGCATTGGCTCCGTCCAAGAAGCAGAAATGTTGTGTTGGTATAAATATTTCTCGGTTCGTTTGCTTCCCTGCAGGGAACTGAGTAAGTTATGAGACAAATGTCTAATTCAGAACTAGATCTAAAGTGGCAAATAACAACTAGTTCGATAGCAACTAGTTTAAACTCGGAAGTTGAGTGCTCCATCACAAGGTAGTTGGATTGTATTTGATAAAAAAAAATTCTTCTTACAATGTCCTTTAAACACACGTAAACATACATTCGTTTTTGAAGATGAACAACAAGAAGAATGCTCCTACTTTGATTCGAGAATGCATTCGCGAACGTGAAGGATGTCGATTTTTTTATGACTTCCTATTCGCGAATGACACTGCAAAATTTTTTTTTATAATGTTCCCAAGGCGAATTCATATACAGGTGATATCATAAGAACATATGAGCAGCGGCGTCTAGTGTCAAAATAAAAAATTTCTATGCAACTTGACCGGAGAAGCCGCGAAAGCGAAAACAAAACACATTTAGCAATTAATTCGCCGCGATACCACCTGGTATAAATTCGCCTTGAATGTTCCCGTTCGCGTGTAAACTCGTGAAATAATATAAATAAAGTGGCAAACACTTATCACCGCTCTCTAGCTTGGAGCATATAACTTAAATACCAAATTTCATGGAAACATGTTAGGTGGCAACGATAGATGGTAACCGTACTTGGAAATATTATTGTTGAAATGACATGTAAAATAACTATCGGTTTATACTCATATTTGCAATACCTAAAATTTTTGTCAATTAATTCAATTAGGTGGGAACCCTGTAAAACCTTCTGGCAACGCTTACGTAGAGTAAACATTAAATTGGTTATGTGGTTTGAGTTTTGTAGATTTTTTTTGATAATTTTATATTTTTTTTCATTATTTTTTAAAATAATAATTAAAACCAGAAATCAATTATTAGTAGGCTTTTCCAAAAAATAATCGTTCAAACCCGTAATCATTACGATTAGTAATCATTACTTAACAGGTATATTTCTAAACCCAGTTGCGGAATCTAAAACTAAATCCTAAATCTTTAGAAAAACAAGTACTAGGTTAAATGCTTAAAATATGGAGCTGGTTCGAAGCTGTGGTTATAGTGCCGAACAAACGGAATGGTACCAACGCAAGAGAATCAGATGTAAGCTGTGGTTAGAACAGCAACAACAAAAACATAAACTGTAGAAGGTTTAGCTAGCTTGGAACTATAGAAATCTTGATGCAGCGGAGACGATTTGCACGACCTAGAAATTCGCCAATTGATTGCAAATAAAAGAAATTTAAGACAAAGTAGTTATGGTACCGAATGCACTAGAAGCATATCAGTTCAGAACTAGAGATTTTACCAGCAGGGTTCTTCCGTTTGATGCCAACATTCACTGGCCCTACCACCTTTATGACTCTAAATGTTAATAAAAATCAAAAAAAAAAAATCTCTTATTATTTAACTAATTACAAAGCGTAATTAATTTTCAGCAAAAGTAGTCATAACTCCTCCCTGCTTAACGCAAAATGTAATCCAACTACTCCTCACTCTCATAGGAGCGGGTTTTGTGCCTGCGCCAATGTTAACTACTTTAACTATTATTTATGATCGAAAACGGGAAAAGAACGGCGGTGTGTATGATACTCATATAACAACAACACAAGTACTAACTATTTATGAGACAGCCACAAATTGAGGCCATATTTGTTAATAACATAAGTACACGGGAAAAAACGATAGGTGGGAGTTACCCCAACAAGTGATCTATATTCATCCATCTATCCGACCTTTACTACACTTCTGCGGTCGCATTTTTATATTCGACGGCGCGTTCCACATACGTCATTTGATCCGCTGGGGCTATTTAGACCGTTGAGCAAGCAAGTAAAACGCCAGTCTTCCCTTCTTAGCAATAACTGAGGCTGATTAGAAACACAAATGGAAGCCAACTTATTGGTGGCCTATCCATATATCTACTGCCGATTTCAGGTGTCGACAGAAAAATCTTAAGGGTGGAGCCTCATTGTTCATTCGCATAACATAATCCAGCCAGCGGTGCCTCTGGACTTTAATTCGCTGTAAAGATCGTACAGCTCATCGACATATCTGGAGGACTAGAGATCTTCCTGGGAACTTTTATCTCGACTTTTTTAAAGGTCATGTCATTATCATTCGACACTCTCTTGATGCCATGTCATATATCGGGACGGGAAAAATCAGACCCTACAAAGAGGAATCTTTTTACGTCGAGAGAGGACTTGACTTTGTCTCCAAAGTCGGCATTATTGCCCTTGTTGGAATTCGCCCTGAAACTTTTTAGTTGTTTTCGGACGTTATTCTTTTCGGTAAAGTTCGAAAAGCAATATCTCTGTAACTAAATGAGCTATAAGTGTGAACATTTTTCTCTGTAAACCTACCTTTTTTTTAGTGTATAAATGCAGCACCAATAGATTGAAATTTATTATAATTGGCAAAGTGATATTGTATAAATGGTTTTAAACTCTACATCCACATGTAAGAGCCAGCGCAACCTGCCAACTGTCAGTTTAAATTACGTTACATACTTCTGCTTTTTATATGAAGTTTGTTGTTGCTGCGCTGATGAATCATAAATGTTTACTAATAAGCCACTAATGGAGTTGGAAAATATGCTTTGGCAACAATATAAGACAAATTAAGCTTAGCTTCACGGAACTTAATTATTTTTCTGATTATTAAATATGTAGGAGTCTTTCGGTATCAACCTAAACAAAGCCTCTCGTAATTGCATAGATTCATTAAAGAAAGGCCAGTCGTTAAAAGTATAGGCAAAGCATAAAATCAGAAATATTACAACTAATTAAAAGGGATTTTCTTTTTCTTTTTTCAATTCTTTTTCTTCTTGATGGGGTGATCATTTAGTGGACTTGTTTATGGTTCTTATTTTGATTTAGCTGGATGCAATAAGGGACTCTAAATGTGGGCGCCACTCCCAACTACGTTCATGACGAGATTTTCACAGGTGATTAGATACTTACCGTGTATCTAAGCTTTATAGAGGGCGAGTATTTTTTTATACCTAGTAGTGCTACGCACACAAGGTATATTAACTTCATTCGCCTAGCGGTAGTATGTAACGGCATAAACTGATCGAGATATATATTGACTTATACATATAAAAATGTCCGATAACTTGAGTAAATTTTGAGATATCTTAATGAAATTTGATAAGCAAGTTCCTCGGCACTCATCTCCGAGCGCTATTTAAAATGGTCGAAATCGGATGATAGTCACGCCCACTTTTTATATATAGAAT
The DNA here is from genome assembly GCA_949987695.1 of Merzomyia westermanni. Taxonomy (NCBI): domain Eukaryota; kingdom Metazoa; phylum Arthropoda; class Insecta; order Diptera; family Tephritidae; genus Merzomyia; species Merzomyia westermanni. Next base: position 31,815,445 of record OX465289.1, on the reverse strand, counting down.
ACTTTCGAAAATACAAAAAGTTATTATTCAGTAGATAATGCACTTATATAAAATTTAGGGTGTACATTAACGTTAAGGCATAAAATAAATTTTTCAAGAAATTTTTAAAAATGGGAGTGGCACCGCCAACTTTTGATTTAGTCAAATTTAGAAATACTATCAATCATAAATCAAAAACCGTTCAAGATATCGATACGAAATTCGGCACAAATCACTTTTATTAATATAATACACTGGCGAACCCGACAGACGTTGTTCTGCCTAAAATTTGACTTGCCTATATTTATTAAATTGTACTCTTTTCCCTTGCCACTTGTCTCTTCTTCTACATTTATCCGAGTATCTTCCTTTTTCTTTCTGCTTTTGTTTTTCCGCCAACTTCATTTGCTCCTGGTACCGCTTTCTCTTGCCAGAGTTTTTTTGATGTATAGAACAGATATCTATATAAAAAATATCATTAACTTAAACCAAATAATTTCCTAGCTATGCCGAATCGCTACCTAAAATACCCTGGGGGCTTTTCTGAACCTATTGTGAAAGTTCCATAGAGATAGACTATAAACTTTGGACATTAATGAAGCACAAACAAAACACAAAAAATGTGAGCTTGGCACCGCCCACTTTTCCAAAATTAAGTATGTAAATCTTAACTGAAGTACACATATATCCAAATATCATTGATTTAGACGAAATAAGTTCAGAGTTATGACGAATTGAAATTATATATAGCCGAAGGCGTGGCAAAACTATATAAGGTCCACGCCCACTTTTATACGAAAGATTTTGAAGAGGATAATAAATATATTTAATAGGCAATAACTTTGCGTACAATAGCTTTACATCATTTCTATTTCACTTCCAGAGTGTCCGTGAACGAAGAAAGTCGAAAAATATAAATTTTCGAAAATGGGTATGGCTCCGCCACTTTTATAAGGGATTATTCCACAAAACTTTTTATGCCATAACTCCGGAAAGAATTGATTTGTCCAAACGAAATTTGAAGAAAATGTTGAATATATAAAGGTAACTCTCTCTCTCTATGGCGCGATATACAACAGGTATATCATCATAAACCTCCTAAGAGATTTTTGCGCCAAGCTTCTCTTCCAATTTGTGGTGTGCCGATTTGAATTTTCCCTACAAATTGGTGGGACCTACAGTTTTTTGCCGACTCCGAACGGCATCTACAAAGGAGACGAAATTTTGCTGAGAAGCCTGTCATGGCAGAAATACACTCGGAGAGTTTGCCAAACCACTGCCGAGGGGCGACCCCGTTTTGAAAAAGTTTTTTCAAATCACTTTTGATGTTACCTGTACCAGGGCTCGAACCATGGACCTTCGGTGTGGTAGGCCGGCAACACTACCTTCACACCACGGCGGCCGCCATATAAAGGTAACTGTTTGTTGTTAAAATGGGCGAAATCGGTCAACAGCGACGCCCGGTTTTTTAAAATAGTTCTGAAAAATTTCTTTGTAAAATGTAAAACGCGATATTTCTATAACTGTGAAAGCTATATTAATAGGATCTTGCACACACAATATGCTTTTTAAGCAAAACTCCACCGCAAAAAAATTTTGTGGATTTTAGATAAGTAGGCGTGGCGCCGCCTACTTTTCAGCATAAAAATTCTACTATTTTTAAAGGCTATTGCTTGCAATTTCAACCAGTTATTTCAATGAATATATTCAAATAAATGGTCAGCTGCTTCTCAATAGTATGTAGTATACTGCTGCCAAAAATTAGGTAAATCGGGAAGTTATATATCTTTTTCAATTTTTATACCTTTCATGAACATGCAATATTTGTAAGTATGAGAAGAAGAAGAGATGGGTCATCAATAAGTTTGCTGAAATGATTAGGACGACGAGCTGAGTCGATTAAGCAATGTCCGTCTCTCCGTCCGTCTGTCTGTCTATTTGAACATATGAATGGATTGGAATTTTGAAAAAATGTGGTAAGCAGCGATTGGTAGGGAACCTATTTACGTGCAAACAAAGTAATTTCCCACTCAAAACTCATAACAAAAGTGTTTTCATTGAAAACAATCAGCTGGCTTTATAATACGAACTAAAAAGTATTAAAATAGACCTGCATAAATTGGGATGTCATAATAGATCACTAGAAGGTATTTAATGTTCGGTTCCACCCGAACTTAGACTGCCTTACTTGTTTAAGTTAATGTTTGTATATTATTTTATTATTTGTTCAGTGAGTAGAACGTAGGGTGCGGTTGCATACGGGCAACCTTTGGTAATTTTAACTTATTAGTTTTTATTTCAATTATTTGTTCTATTTAGAAGTGGGGGAGGGGGTGCGCTGCACCTTTACACCTTGTATGCATTAATTGGGGGCGAGCACTTGTGGCTCCGAGGTATAAGCGCGGGATTGGCCTCCTCATTTTCGCTAAGAAAAACCCCCGCTTTGGGATTGCAAAACACAAACTATACCTTTGGAATATTTCATAAGCTGGTTGCGAACTACAATAGTATGCAATGCAAATGAAATAAACGAAAGAAATAATTACTGCTTATGTCGCAGACGGGAACTACAAAGTCGTTACTCTGATGAGGTATTATCAAACTCCAAATTGATTTTATACGAGCGACAAATTCATTTATTTGAATCCTTTTTTTTTGACTAATTTTATTTTTTATCTCTTTTTTACAGACTACGGTTAAATGCAGGCTTCATCACCTTCAACAACTTGTGGAATACATGCTTTGATAGCAAAGAAATTGTTAACATATTTGTTGCATTAAATCGTGCTTATGACCGAGAAATTATTTCATAGCGCTTTTTAGAAAAAGTTGAAAGCTTTTTTTATGTCAGAAATACTCGTATACTCTACAGGCGTTGAACGGTTGCTGCTGGCTAGCATGCGTGATCCTAGGTACCACATAGTACGACAAACGTAAAGCAGCCAATACCGCATCTGCCCTGTGCGCGAATGATAAAAGAAGGCATGAATTGAACTTTCGGCTATAGAACTCTAACAAGGCCCTTGAGAGAAAAAAATTTGGACTAGGGAGAAGTGTAATGAAGAATAGACGGGAGTACAGATTAATGAGCTAGACATGGATTTCTAAACACGTGATGAAGCTATTTCGAGTCATCTTCAGCTCACATATTTTACATTTAACTTCTTTGCATTCTCGGAAGTAGAGGAGAAAGGGCACAGACAGCTACGCTTTCGGAGACTCTTTTCTTTCCTGCATATATGGCTTTGAGAAATAACGTTGAGCAACAACAAAATACCTCTTCGAGCCATTCGATACAAAGCAAGGTTTGAGACAGTTAACTCCATAACGTTAAGATGGATAAGAATATATGAGCCACCAAAATAAACCGAATAGGTGCAATCTTGTATATGACGATGACTTTCATATATTTAAAAATCGACGTAAGTTGTGACTTCTCTCTGGAAATGGTTGGGAAAAGTACTTTGGCCAGCCCAGAAGATTTGCTAATCGACACCCAATTTTAAAAGGAGAGGAAAGGGAGACACTTACTGGGTGCAATAGCAATAGGTGGAGGATGATTTCAACTATCTTGTGGTTTCCAATTGGCATTCGTTATTGCTAAAAAGGGACGGGTTATTTCAAAGAGAATGCATACTTATGCTGATTATCTAATTATTTCATGTATTCCTTGAATTTTTGATTAAAAGCTTAGCTGATGATCACTGAAATAGTTTCCAACGTGGGGTGTCATAGCCTTATTGCAAAGCTTGCGACCAAGATACACAAGAACCTCTTTAATTAGTCAAATCTGTCAAATTTCAACATTATACTCCAGTAAACTTATTGGTTTGCGAAACCCCTTTTAGGCCCAAAAAAGTACTCAAATTTGTCAAAGAACACTGTTCAATCCTAACAAAAGAATCGAATTTGCTCACATTGTAGCAGTATTTCACCCTGATTAGTCGGCGCATCCGCTCATGAAATAGGACGTGATGAACCACAGAGAATTATGCTGATATTGACAGTCCTTTGCCAGATATGAAATCGGTATGCTCCGGTACAAGCACCATGTGAAAACAGACTGACTGCCGTAGTAGCGAATTCGTAGACGGCGGGAAAGCGGTCCATGTGGATTTTAGTCGCCTTTTACGATAGGTGTACCTACTTCGTGCATTTTCTAATCCCCTAAACCGAAGAACTATTCAAACTGCTTGCCCACTCTAGTTTGCATATTAAACCAGGCTATACTGAGTTAACCCGTGTTATTCCGGCTGTCATGGAATTTATCAAAACCTTCACGCTCTGAACTGAGTCGTAACTGTCACTGTCTTTAAAGAAAACTTAATTAAAGTATCTTCCCGGTACTTAACTGAGTTGGATGTTTGAAGAAGAGTACCTCAATTTATAGTTTTCTCTTTGAAATCATTTCTTATACAAATTTAGGGAGAACTCTGAGTGACTCCCTCCACTCAATTTTTCTTGTATACATGCAATGCTACTTTTTTATTATATGTAGATATCGTTCTAGGTCTAATACCCAGATTTGGAGTTACTCCACCCCCACCGAATGACCCCTCAAACTACTTTGTAATTGGTGCAAATTATGGCAAAGAAGAAATGACTCAGCCTCAATCATCTACAAAGCTTACTTAAGCTTCACATGGAAATAAGAAGGGATGTGATTATTTCCTTAAAATACAACCAAAATTCAGACTCCTCAAAATTAATGGATTTAATCTTATTACCCTATGCCAGCGCTGAAACCTAACACGTACAAATACCACAAACTTGAAAGAAAATTGAGTTTATTAATATTTGACTCAGAACGATTTGCAAAATGCCTAAACATCGTATATTCACACTTACGATTGTTCGATATCAAACAGCCCAAGGAAGTCGCGTAGTCGTACCCATTTAACAATTGCAACAATAATCATTGGCATACAAATGCGAGCACTAGATATGGTACTTAAGCTTTAATCCCATACTCAACCATACCGAAAAGCAACGCTCAAGCCCCGAGCATGGCTTCGATAGTGTGAATAGTGTACTATATTGTAAGAATGTCTACCTAGGTGATGCAGCTTAGGATGCTTTTATTGGGTTGCCACATATTTGACTTTTTTTAATGAAATGTGATGTGCCAATATGGTTATCAAACGAAAGGTATTTTATGTATATCAACAAAAAAGGTAGGGTTACCACGTGGAGTTAATCCCATTATATTTTTTTAGGATTATCCGCTTTATCTCGAAAATGACTTGACCCATTTCGATGAGCTTTTGAACATAACATTTCAAGCTCTCATATTTAAGTGTTGCCACTAGGAAGTTTTTACAGGTTTTCTCCCATTGTTGGCACCTCATTCCACTATATTTTTTTTTATATTCGATATTGTTCCGAAAACGTCTTCAGACATTTTTATGAAATTTTGTATATCCTTCAATCTAAGTTCAAGTGTTACCACTTAGGAGTTTTTTTTTTTCAGAATTGCCACCTAGCACAAATGCTAATGGGTACCAAGCGAATGGTGAACAAAGCTCGGTCGCGACGGTACTTTCTTCAAATACCAACATACTGCTGGAGATAGACCAAGAAAGGAAATAGTAATAGAAACAATTGAGAGAAACCCCAATGGGACAGGGGCGCCGTTTATTAGCTCCCTGGTGCGATTGTTAGTCGATGTAGTTCCCTGTTAAAAGATTTCATACTTCCTTTAGGCAGACCAAGGAATTTTCATAGAAACTGTTCATCACTGCCTCAAAACTAATTTGTTAAGATATGCATACGTTTTTCATGTGTTTCGTTAACTTAGACCTAGGAATACATGAATAGGCAACATGGATATTCTCCCATTCATACAGGACCAAATATGCCCAGAAGAAGATCTAAGCTAGTGCTCGCACGTAGCAACAGTATTAGCTGGGCTTGATGTGGCAATTTTTGAATAAGGGCCCATCAAACTGTTGCACCATTTAGGTCTTTCGTTTCTGAACACCACAGGCTCAGTGGACCAGTCAAGTAAATAGCGATACACATCTTTAAACTCGAGGGAACTGATGTTACTTACAGAGAAGAGTTCCTTGATAATGGACTATGTTCACAGTGGGTAAGGGGGCAGCACAATTTCGAATGCCCTCGGTACTAACGAGCGGTTTGCTGGTTTTCGAGACTTCCATATTTCAGGAATGACAAATTTCGACACAGATATGGCGTTAGTTACTTAACTCCCTTAAAACCAAGGAATTTTATAATCAGCTGGGAAGTTTCGTGAGGTCCCTTAGCTGCCGGTATCCCTTCCAGCAAGCATTTTCCTTAATGGCTTTAAAAAGTAAACTTGCTATAATAAGGCTTAAAGTGTACGTTTTATACACTTTACAAGCCATGATGAATGGCGAAACTTTAACCGCTTCCCCAATTTGTTAATAACTGGTGTAAATGGCAACTTTTTTATTATTTAAAATATGAATTTATTGGAGTGACCAAAATAATAAAATTAACTATTGAATAAAAGTTTAGAAAAGCATTTATAAAAAGCTTAATATGAAAATGTTTTATAGGGTGCGATATCAAACGTTTACTTTCAAGTGTTTTTGTAAACGAAAAATCAGCGTTTTGTAAGCTAGCCCCCTACTCATAAAAATAAAAAAAATAAAAATTTCAGAAACTCCCTGTAAAATTAATATTTACTTTAATTTTTGGGTTCTGCCATCTCTAACAATAACTACAAAACATATAAAGATTTATTTATACACGCGTATAGTTTATAATTGAAAAATGATTTCAATTCTCGGTTTTATTATCGAATAACAACAACAACCCCACCACTAAAACAAACTCGTAAGCAGTGTATGAACGCCATTTGACCAACCGCCCGCCATTGCGGATGCGCCAGAACATTCGTGCCGGGCCATACCAACATTGGGAAAACTGAGTGCGAGGGGTGAGCGAAAGAGGTTGAGCAGTTGGTTAAGGAAAAAGCCACAACGAATTATGATTACCAGAATATTGCTTCGATTGGCTTGTTGGTTAACCAGAGTTTTGCTTGTCGTTTGTCTGTAGCCTGCTGCCAGCCACGGTCTCTACACCACCACCACCAATAATATCCACTTATCTGCTGCCACACATTATCCGACCATAAACTGCCAATAATTCGATTTACACAAGTTTCGCTGCTGATACTAGTTAATGGCACAAATCACTTGCTACAATTGTTAGCGTTGTTGTTGTTACTGCTGATCAGACAGAAATTGTCGAAAAACAAACAAAACTAAATCACTTTTGCTTAAATTATTAGTAGTTTGAATGAGCTTATACATGAATGAATCAATGGATGAGTGTGTGTACGACGATCCAGTGATTCCGTATTAACAAACGAGTACATACGAACGAGTGCATGATCCGAAAGATCGAGAGCAGCAAGTAAATGAGTAATCGTTGAGGGATCGGTTCGGTATGAGGAATATCAATTGTTTCGGTTATTCGACTATGCTTTCTCCATTGCTGGACGTCACCTTATTATTATCATCATTATTATTGTTTATTATTGTTATTATTATAGCAAGTTGCTGCTGTTATTGTTGTTATTTTATTGCAGTTGCTATCATGCACATGGTGTGATATTGACAACGCTGGTGTTACCAGCCACTCCTTGTTTAGCAGCAATAGTTGCATTAGTGTTTAACTTCTTTGGTTTGCCTTGCGTTTTGCTACCTCCACCATATTGAGGCAGAGGAGGTTGTCTATTCAAAAAAAAAAAAATTTTGGAGCTTGTCGCACTACCATGTTCTGCCGGCTAAGTGGAAGACACCCCTATCTCAGTATAAGATAAATGTCTTATCTTAACTTAAGTTCAATATATTTTCAGATGAGATACCTCGTTTTTGAATCAGATGCTGATATAGGGTGATCTTCCAATCAGATGTCGATATATCCTGTGCAGCGTCACAGTACCCACTAAGGGCCTCACCCTACTTAATCTACTTAAGGCGAGCCCAATAAGTACCCAAACAAATCTTTATCCCCAGGAACTGAGCAGTTTTAATATTACCCTTCCAAGCAGCATTGATTGGAAGAGGGACACGGTGTATAAAACTTCACTAACGGCTTCAGATGGATTCAGAGGCGGGAGGCCGGTCTTATTGCATTGTATTTCAAGCACAGATCGTGGCGAATGGACAGGCATGCAAATTATTGGAGAGCAGGAACATCACTGATAAAAGCGATTTGGTAATAAAGTTACTTTGATATGGGTTAATCAATGGGTTACAAATATACATTACATGTGGTCGGTCTAATAATAACCGGCACAAGATCGTCTGAAAGTCCTTTTTGGAAAACCTAGGAAGAAAAGAAGGAATTTTTTACGATATAGAGGGTCGTAAAGGCTCTAGTTACAAGAAGGGAAATCTCGGGCAATTTGAAATTAACCTTACGTAGAGTTACCAAGCTTATTCTTGCATCTTTAAGGTTTTTAGCTATAAAGCGCCAAAATATCATGTAATTCCATCGATCAGAGTTAAATTCAGTTACTTACAGCTCAAAGAGTTCGGTCTAAAACGGGCTTTACGTTGTAACCCAGCAAACTATAAGATCTCGAAATGACTGACTTAAGGCTTCTTAAATCAGTACATGGAAGAGTTGTTTTTGAATGATATTTTGAGCTCATTAAGAGCTCTTAAACCAGTACATAAAAGAGTACTTTTTGAATAATATATTGAGCTCATTAAGAGCTCATAATCAGTACATAAAAGAGTATTTTTGGATGATATTTTGAGCTAATTAAGAGCTCCTAAATCAGTACATAAAAGAGTATTTTTTTAATAATATTTTGAGCTCATTAAGGCTTCTTAACTCAGTACATGGAAGAGTTGTTTTTGAATGATATTTTGAGCATAAAAGAGCATTTTTTGAGTGGTATTCTGAGCTCATTTAAAGCTCTGAAATCAGTACATAAAAGAGTATTTTTTGAATAATATTTTGAGCTCGTTAAGAGCTCTTAAACCAGTACATAAAAGAGTATTTCTTAAGTGATATTCTGAGCTCATTAAAAGCTCTTAAACCAGTGCATTAAATAAACTGGTTTTCTGGGTAATTCAATGGGTTATATTAACCCAACAAAAAGGGCTTTATCCTTTTATGATATTTCTTTATTTATCTTATAAATTTTCAAAAACTCTGGTAAATCAATTGCTGCTGTTGTTATCTTATTCGTACTTAACTTTGTTAGCTTTGTTTGTGCTTTTGCAAGCTGCGTCCATTAAGAGGCGCCACGTTGCTTCGTTAAGCAGAGCTGCCATGGCTGATCAGGGCTAACCAAATGCAGTGCACCAACGCCATAAGACTCAAACAAAGTAACAACAACAACAATAATATGAATACAAAGCGTGTCAACTTGTTGCTTGATTTGAAACACCTTAATGATTATCACGATTTAAATTTTCATGTAATTGGAATTTATTGATTGCACACAAATAGCGTAGATATTGATTTGCTGTATGCACGTGTGTACGTGTGTGTGTGTGTGTGTGTGTGAGTGTGTACGTGGGGGTGTATTTATACAGATACTATAATTGGAATATTAAGGATTATTTGCGCTTAAAACGATTGGAGGGAGTGCTTACACGCACGGCTCAGAAATGAAAAAGTGAGGACCAGCGGGTATTCTGTTGAGGAAAGACTTTTAGGGCCATGCCCTGTGCCGTAGGTATAGAATGAGATTCTCTCTCAAACTTAAAAAAAATCCCGTAAGAGTACTGTGCAATTTTGTCGACAATGTCTCTATCATGCAAAAAGCGTTTTCTACAGAAGCTAGCAGGACTGAAAAAAACAGGGACTGTCAATGGGAGCGTGCAAAATCTAATGGTTGCCTTCATAACGTAACCAAATCTCCCTGAACATGGATAGCTTTATTGCAGATTATTGTTGAGTATATCTGGTATGGTGGTTAACAAACTTCTCTTTTTACCGGCACTGTGCTTTACGATTTGTTTGCGACTAGAGTACTGGTTTGCTTACGATGGAACAGTCGAAACTAAGTACCAGAAAAACTCGCATGCGTATATCGCTAAGGACGCAAAACGGAAATGCTTTGCTTTTAAACTTAAAAACGATATTGTACGCCTTCGCGTGTGACCGATGGAGAAATAAAGTATTAATGTCACAGACTTACACTAGTCCCAAAATACCTTTCGTCCAAGCAAATCTGAAGTGCTATTTTTTCTTCTATCTAGTAGACTAAAAGTTACTTGAAAGTAATCCAAAGGAAAGTAGCAGCAGTAGTTAGACGCTCGTAACGAGGGGTACTTTTATCAAGCTTTTTTTTTTTGAAATTTGTGTGGCTCCAACAAAACACCGCGGCGTGATAACTGACCAGAATTAGAGACAACAAGTGAAACCAGGTGGTTCTAATTTTCAATGTAGTGAAAGCCTCTTCAGCGGCCGCCGTGGTGTGGAGGTAGTGTTGCCGGCCTACCACACCGAAGGTCCATGGTTCGAGCCCTGGTACAGGTAACATCAAAAGTGATTTGAAAAAACTTTTTCAAAACGGGGTCGCCCCTCGGCAGTGGTTTGGCAAACTCTCCGAGTGTATTTCTGCCATGACAGGCTTCTCAGCAAAATTTCGTCTCCTTTGTAGATGCCGTTCGGAGTCGGCAAAAAACTGTAGGTCCCACCAATTTGTAGGGAAAATTCAAATCGGCACACCACAAATTGGAAGAGAAGCTTGGCGCAAAAATCTCTTAGGAGGTTTATGATGATATACCTGTTGTATATCGCGCCATAGAGAGAGAGAGAAAGCCTCTTCATTTCATTTGCTGAACTAAGCCGATATCTACCCACGAAGCTGGTCTTTAATATTTTCCGAGACGCACCTTCGTCTAAGCGTAAATGATTTTTCCGAAAACGTTTCCCACGAATACTCAAAGAGTCATTCTATTTGTTGGCATGGTCCAGCATTTTTTAAGTTTTGAAATCTCCTCGAGCTTGATAACATTTAATTCCGAGATTCCCCGTCAGAAGAAGTTTCTCAAAAATTTCATTCTGCTATGGCAGTACCCTAAAAAACATCACAGCAGGTGATCCACCGTTTCTCCCAACGGCGGAAGATTTTAGCAGCGGCAAGGTATTATGTTTCCGGCCGCCCCAATAGTCCAATGTAAGCATGGCAACTAATCTAAATAAATCCCTTTATTCATCTTGCGAATGTTTTAAGATCGTGCTTTGTTGAAGGAGGGCCCCAGACCCATAGACGAACTATATGACTGCACACACTTCCAACTATTATTAGCTTCGCTAAGCCAGTGCTTAGAGGTACAGTCTCTGATAAGTTGGAGGTGTGCAAGAACCAGTTCATCTGCCGTCACCTTTCGTCAGGTCTTCACGATATGCTGATATCTCTCTGTCTATTTCCATGCATTCAACACGAAGCTCTCGAAAGCAAATGAGTCTTCAGACAAGGCGACTCCTTCACGTGAGATTTCGTTAACTTAATTCCATGCAGAACCAAACCTCTCAGCTACTATCTATTACCTTATCCTTAGCAGTCACCGCACTGTTTTCAGAAAAAGCCGTAAAGGACTTTGGCTGATTGGAACCATGCAAACACCTACATCGAAAATAATGTCAGTCGAGGAATTCAGCTGAGAGTCACTCTTGCCAACAAGTGCTTCTTTAGACTGAGTTAAATCTCAAAGGCTCTGCTGTCTGGTCATGTTTTGTGAATGAACTACTACTTTAGTTATTAATTTAGACCCAGATTGAACTCTGATGAATACTCAAATATTTGATATTTCTATGCTGTTAGCCACTATTTCATACCTGAGCTCTTGAGGACCCTACCAAAATAACTGTAGCGAAGGAGCACATTTTTTTGTAGATTTAGTGTGCTGTTCATTCATATCCATTCATATTTGTACAAGAATAACTTTGCGTGTGACTGATGCTACTAAAATTCATTAGAGGTTACTTAGGCGGCTTCGTACTTAATTTATCTCCTACCACATACTCATATATAACAGCCATGTAACAAGTGTATTTCATGTTTTTGTTTACTCAAAGGGCCAAATGATGACAGCTCAAACTACTTGACCATGCAACAGACCGACGGCTGTACGCCATCCCTATACCAATGCGATGGACCTCACACAGCTGACATTAAAACTGACCGTCGAAAATTTAGACTTTATAATTTGTATGGCAACAGCAATAACAATTACAACAATAAAATTAAGGTTGAACATTAGCAACGGTGGCTGCCACACAATGCACACAGTCCGACAATAACACCGATAGTAAAAATAATTTCAAGAACGCCGCCACCGCTTGAGCAAATAGGAAGAGTAGGATGTAGCGTAAGAAGCGGGGTAGGAAGAATTTTTTTTTTAATTTAAGTGACGCTTCCTCTTTTGCCCTTTTGCAATTTTTGCCATTGGCTTTGACATGACATTTGGCAATGTAGGCTTTGACTGCTGGGCTTGTGGATTTGAGTTTGCGTTGATGATCCAATTTGTAGTTCAGCATTTGATTATCCTCGGACAGAAGTAAAAGCAAGGCGCATGTGTACAGTATAAATACACACTTAACCGTCTTAGATCAGCCGTCGTCGCACGCGAGTTTTATATTAAATTACAAAACTTGTTGAGGATTACTCACATACGGATATGCATATGTAGGGAGCTATGTTCGAACACATTTCGGTGTTGGTAGTGCGGTAATTACGCGCTCCATCAAAAAAAGACAAAACACCGCAGCTTCGAATGAATTGTACCGGCATCACCTTACCGGCCCTTCTTTCTCTTTTAAACGCTTTGTTTCACAGTCATTTCATTCATTCGATTCAACGATTTTGCTTCCTTAATCTCTTTTCCCCGTGTGCCTATTACGTTTTACGCTCCTTCCTTAGAGTTTTGTATATCCTGTGTGGCGCTAGTTTGTTTTTAATTTATTAATTTGAGGTCGGCATATTGTTTGTTGTTGTTAATTGCTTTTCGACATGCGTTATCCTTATCTTGTTCTTTTTGTGTGTATAGGTCGGAACGATTTCGTTAGGAGAATGCAGGTATACACATATTTTTATATTAGGGTGTATCTTATTGGTCCATGTGAGCCGAAACGACATTGCTCACAATAGCAGGTATACCTTCTGGTACTTGCCCGAGTAGCGCGTTGTAATTTGTTTGACACCATGGAACCTTCGAGTAAGATCTTATTCCCACTGCCCACTTTAATCGTTGGATGAGAGACTGCTCTCAGTACGCAGATGCTCTTAACCTTAAGTTGACTCACTGTACAAATTTTTAGGTGTAGTCTTGTTTTCAGGCTCAAAAACAAAATTTCCCCATATAAGTAAGACTCACCTTAATGTAGATGATAATTAAAATTTACAGGGTGCTGATTGTGTCATTTTTAAATAAAGATTAACATAGAAACCTCTGTTTAAAGTATTGAAGAACTGAAGACAATAGAAAGAACTCCAAATAAGATTCATAACAGAAATTAAAATGTTTGCCAATTTATTTAGGTAGGTAAAAAAAAGAAAAAAATCTTATAAAGTTAACAAGAAATTAGAAAAAATTGCCCGAGGTAAGCATACCTGTCCTCCTGTTGTAAGAGGTTACTGACATGCACAAAGGTAATAAAGTGCAACTCGATGGTTGATCTACGGATATGTTGCCTGGTTATATCCAATCGCTCCCGCTACAATCGGGCATGTATCCAATAAATTCGACAACACCCCCCAAAATTTTTGGGGAGTATTTTTGTTGTTAAAAACAAAAACAACAAACCCTAGAAGGTTTCCAAAACATTACTCCTAGAAAGTTTTTAAACTCTCCATCAGCAAGAAAATATTGAAATATTCAGTAGGTCCACCGGATTAAGGATTTATGTGGGAACTACTTTCGAATGCAACGAGAAGAGTGCGTTAACGCAGTAATTTCGCAGAACAAGTACTCTCACCCTGTTTAACAAATAAAGCACATGCTCTTCCGTATTACTACCTTTCCCTTCTATCCTTTCATAATAAGTAAATTAAATGTTTCGTTTGTTGATTACCTACAACAAATTAGAATAAAAATTTATTACGCTATCAACTAATAGAAATTTCACTGTCCACTTGTACGGTGGAGTTTTTTTTTCTTTTCAAGTGATTATTTTATATTTATGGCTTAATTGTTACGCAACACAAAAGTAATAAAAATTGGGAATGAAGATGTTAGGGATATGGTGTTAATAAGGAATTATGACAGGGAAGTTAGAAAATGAAGCAGGTGATGTTGCGTTTATTGATGTGCTAATGCTTGCATATGCTATATTATAAAGGAACTTAGACGATGCAGACAAGCACTAATTCTATGATTAACAAGAGACATACGATCTCTTACTCCACTCTCACATCAAAATCGTGTCTGTGGGCTTTAAAGTTAGGGTGGGCACGAAAGTAGTAGTTTGCCCTATAACCGAAATATTTAGCTTTCATAATGGCAAATCTTCCCAACTCATGACCAAAGCAGCCAGTGATACAGCGTCCTGGCTGTCTGTGCTCTTCTAATATCGACTTGCATAGTTATCTTCTTGCAACCAAGATAAGTATACGCCACTTCATAGAAAAGAAATCGCTTCTAGTATCGCAAGCAAAGTTTGTCACTGTACTGGACGATGCAACATAGAAATCGGTGCAATACGGTTACAGCGAACGACTACTCACGACTTCTAGAAAAAATGTATCATTACATGCACAACCGCCATTACATGCACAGAGCCAAATAGTAAACGGAATCGGTGCAGTGCAATAACATCCACGGAAACAACGCACACAGGTCCAAAGTAGGTTTTACAACTTAATCAAAACTTAACTCTTTGTTGGCTGACGGTACTCTCCAGTACCGCTTTGAGTTAGGCTTTTTTTAACATAATTGGTGAGCTTCTTGCAGCATAGAGACTAACGTTTCTTCAAAGAACATATATAACGGGACTTTTTGTAACATACGATAAATTTTTGCGTTTTATGTTCACCTCAAGTTAATGTTTTCCATGTTGTGCGGTGTTTTACAAAGAGTGGTGTGTTATTTTATTAATATCTATTTAAATTCTTGAAATTTCTCTGCAAAATCAAGAAAAAACATAAGTTTGGTTCATTTGCTATCTATTACTAAATATACAACTAATAATTTTTTTTTGGTTTAACAGTGGTATTTAATTTTATAAAGGAGACTTGTAAGTACCGTCGGGCTCTGTTGGCCTTTTTATTTTTACACACAGTAGTGATTTCCTTATACCTAGGTTTGGTGACAATGGCTGAAGTTCACGGGAAATTTCTGACAGAAAATTAAATTTCGTCAATTTTGGAAGAAATAACAATCGATAACGAGCAAGATACGGATATTGAGAGTGAGGATGAATATAAAGAGGTGATGACTTCGCCGAACGATGAAGATCACTTTTTGATTGAAGACCTAAATAATATTCGGGAAGAAGAAAATGGAGAGGAAAATTTTCGAGGTTTTGAAGAACCATTGCGAAAATGGAAAAAAAATTTAAAAAACAATTTGACAAGCCGGAGGGAATAGTTACGGGCTTTTTTGACAATATGGATACGCCAACAAAAACTTTCTTATCTTAAGGCCGGTATGCAGATCACACGAAATTGCGTGAAAAATAGTAGTATGGAAGTAATAAAAATCCATGGTAAATAGTGAAGCAGCAAGAAGAAGAGTACATAGCAAATAAGCGAATCAAACGTTTTTTGCCAATAACTTTTCACTGAAACTAAATTTTTCTTTTCCGCTTTGGGATTATTGATACCGAGGTCAAAACGCGTCTTTTGATACCTCTCCCGACATTTTTGGACGTGTTTTACCAGTTGGCGTATTACCAAATTACTGTTTTCTTCAAGAAATAAATGCCGCTTGATATATTTCTTGCGGAAACCTGTGTTGCCGAACTCAAATTTCACGATAAAATAGTAGTAAAATTACGTTGAGAGCTGCACACTACCTCAAGAAAAGGTAATCCAAGAAATTTTCTTAAGAATTTCTTAAGCGTTTTTTTATATGGAGTTTTTGCTTTTCTTGTGATCTGCATATCGGCCTTGATATAGAAACTATTGTGGAAGGAATAATATTTCATTCAAATTTATATGCGGTGCAAAAAGATAAAAGTTTGAATCTAGAAAAAAGTGAACTTTTTTATGGGCTACCACCGGCTTTCAAGTTATCGTCATTATTGGAGTACCAGTGAAGATTTGAATATACCCATAGTATCAAAAACCATATACAGAAATCGATTTGATTCAATATTACGTTTTCTACATGTAAACGATAACTCCAAAATACCAGAAAACAATAAAGACCGACTATTCCAAATTCGCCCTATGATTGACGCTCTGAATCAACATTTCCAGGAGGTATACTATGGGACAAAGGAGCTATCAGTTGACGAATCAATGATTATTTTCAAAAGCAGAAGTGCCATTAAGCAATATTGTCCTATGAAACCAATAAAACGTGGTTATAAATTATGGTGCTTGGCTGATCAACGTGGATATATCAAAAAGTTCTCCATATACCAAGGAAAGGATGAAGCTGTTGAAAAAAGATACCAAGGATATGGTCTCGGGGAGAGAATAGTTTTGTCTCTTACGGAAGAGGAGTGGGCCCAGAACCAATAAGTGTACTTTGATAATTATTTTACATCTATTAGGCTACTAGAATTTCTCCAAGCGAAAAAGGCGAATTTGATTCACGAACAACTATGAACGGCGTAACCTTTTTTAAATGGCTCGATAACAAACCGGTACTACTCGCTTCTAATTTTCATGGCACTAAGAAAACTTCTGTTCAAAGAAGAGATGGTAAAGGCCAAGCCATACAAGTCCAATGTACAACTGCGATTATAGATTATTATGAGTGGTGTGGACCATGCAGATCAGCTTCGTACGGTATAGGCAGGCGATCTAAAAAATTGTGGCACATATTGTTTTGGGGGCTACTGGAGACAACTTTCGTTAATTCCTACATTACATATTGTCAAAGCCACGATAAAATGACCCTCCTAGATTATAGACGGTCCATTGAAAAAGGCTTAATGACACAAAAGGATGTTCTTGCCAACAAGCGCAAATTAAGTCTTACACCAACATCGTCAAACAAAAAAACGTCGTGGTAAAACTGAATCAGTACCGCAAGATGTCGGATTAGGTAATTTGGGAGTACATTGGCCAACATTTGGTAAAAGTCAAGGAAAGTGTGAAATGTGCAGCCTAAAAAAAATGTCAACACTGCGGAATATTTTTGTGCTGCAATGAAAAAAAAAACTGTTTTTCCGAATATCATGGCATTAGTGGATGAACGATATGAGTTCTTGAAGCCCGACGGTACTCCTGAGTACCATATCCTTTTCTCATACTTAGATGTCCTTGAATTTTTTTTGTTTGTTTTTATATAATAATAATATGTGACTATAAATACAAATATCCGAAAAAAAGTAATATAAATGTCTTTTTACTTGGTTTGGTCAACAAGGGGTTAAAAAATCGTCCGAATTTTACTTCCAACTTTGCAATTTACTCTATAATTTAATATAGGAATGTGCGGTTAAACGATTAAACAAATGTTGAATTAAAGTTTTAATAACACAGGTCAACAAAAAAAAATTTTTTTTTCTGTACATGGGTTTTGCCCTATGTATTCGGATTCTATGTATGTTCAATTCTATAAAAAAAATGCAATTACAAATCAAAAATATTTAGTTTTGTAGAAGTTATAGCGATTTGAAAATTTTGCATTTTTGCACCAGGCTAATGTAGGTCCTTTCGCGCTATTTCGGTCGATAGAGGGCGGCGGGTAACTACCTGATGCAGCGATGCATCGAAAAAAGATCTACTTAAAGCACAACATACGAGGTGTGTTCAAAAAGTATCGCGAATTTTGAATTTTCGCTGGTTACGTATATTCGAATTTCGAATTTTTTGTGGCGTTATGTTGTTACTCATGTCTCTCACTTATGCCGACAAGCTCGGCCATTTTGTATGTTCAGTTAATTGTTGACAGCTGCTTTGCTTGCACGTGTTTTGGATCGTCTTCGATTTTTACGCGAAATTCGGACCAAAATTGCTCAATTGTGACCAAAAACAGCATCGCATGAACATTGCTAATGAGATGTTAAACTCTGTCCGCGACGACCCAAATTTGCTCCAGAGGGTCATAACTGGTGACGAATCGTGGGTTTATGGTTATGACGTGGAAACCAAAGCTCAATCATCTCAATGGAAGCTGCCGCACGAACCAAGACCGAAAAAAGCGCGCCAAGTTCGGTCGAATGTGAAAGTTTTGCTGACAGTTTTCTTCGATTGCAGGGGCGTGGTGCATCATGAGTTCTTGCCACAGGGAAGAACGGTCAATAAGGAATATTACCTGCAAGTTATGCGCAATTTGCGCGAAGCAATCCGCCAGAAACGCCCGGATTTGTGGAAGAACAAAAATTGGCTTTTGCACCACGATAACGCCCCTGCTCACGCATCGTTGCTTGTGCGCGACTTTTTGGCCAAAAACAACACACTAATGATGCCGCAGCCACCGTATTCCCCAGATCTGGCCCCTGTGACTTTTTCTTGTTCCCTAAACTGAAGAGGCCCATGAAAGGACGACGTTACCCTTCTCTTCGAGAGAAAGACGGCATCGAAGGAGGAGCTGAACAAGATACAAAAAATTGATTTTTTGAAGTGCTTCGAAGATTGGAAAAACCGTTGGCACAAGTGTATAATATCTCATGGGGATTACTTTGATGGGGACAAAATAGATATTCATGAATAAATACATAATTTTTGAAAAAACACAAAATTCGCGATACTTTTTGAACACATCTCGTACTTATCTTAAAAAAAAAAAAAATTTGGCTGAGAAGGTCCCAGATACACATGATTTTAGGTAGATTTGGCAATTCGTTAAGTACATATTAAGAAACTCATCGAAACTTTTACTGACTGATTAGCAGGCCTAGCAATAGAGCATGCCAGCTACCTGATAGCGTTTTTGTAAGTAACATTTTTTTTAAGAAGCTGTAGTTTCTTGGGTCACTCGCTGAGGGCGACACTATGTTTTTGCATATCACAGAGAAATGATGTCTTCGAGAAGTTGTAAAGCGGCTAATTCGTTTTGCTATATATATGGGGAATGTATTAAAAGAAGACAAAAAAAGTTTGATTTAACTAAAACACAAGGATTAGCAAGACCTACCTAGCCTACTTCGGTCTACCTGTTAAATTGGGCCTTATTAAACAATTTGTCAAGGCTCTTAATATTGAGTCTAAAGCTTTAAAATATTTGCAGACTTTTTTTCCAAAGTCTTTGTTGGCCCTCAAATAAAAAAAATTATGCACTGCGATATTTTCCCGGACCTACTTAGCGGCCGCCGTGGTGTGAAGGTAGTGTTGCCGGCCTACCACACCGAAGGTCCATGGTTCGAGCCCTGGTACAGGTAACATCAAAAGTGATTTGAAAAAAGTTTTTCAAAACGGGGTCGCCCCTCGGCAGTGGTTTGGCAAACTCTCCGAGTGTATTTCTGCCATGACAGGCTTCTCAGCAAAAATTCGTCTCCTTTGTAGATGCCGTTCGGAGTCGGCAAAAAACTGTAGGTCCCACCAATTTGTAGGGAAAATTCAAATAGGCACACCACAAATTGGAAGAGAAGCTTGGCGCAAAAATCTCTTAGGAGGTTTATGATGATATACCTGTTGTATATCGCGCCATAGAGAGAGACTTAGCAATGAGGAGAAACTAGCTTGGAACAGTATTAAGGCAGTAGTTCATGGCTTTCTTAGAAATCATGGGGATGAAAATTATGAAGAGCTGATAACTGGCATGATAACGAATTTTTCCGCCATCGGATGTAGAATGTCGCTAAAGATGCACATGTTACATTCACATCTGGATAAATTCAAAGATAATATGGGAGCTTATTCAGAAGAACACGGGGAGCGATTCCATTAAGATATAATGGAGTTTGAGGAACGCTACCAAGGCCAGTATACGGAAAGCATGATGGGGGACTATATTTGGACGTTTATAAGAGAAAATGTTACCGAATTTGGCAGGAAAAACAGGAAAAAGCATTTTTAAACATTTAAACTGTATTCTAAAACTAAATTTATAAGAATAAATCTTAAATTGATTTTTACTATACTAGAATAAATCAAATCTATGTCAAATTTTGATGAATTTTCATGTTGTTGGTTTTTCTCATTTCTTTCGAACAAAACCAAATCAAAAACTTTTTTATGTTCATATTCTTATTTCTGGGTGCAAAAGCAATAAAAAAATATACGCACGACCCATGTAAAAAAATGTTGTTGACCAGTGTAATCAATGCTATTGATTGAGCTGACTGCGATTAACCAGATCCCGAGCGAACACTGTTTACGCAAAAAAATTTATCAAATCTGAGTAACTTTGTTTGTTTCCTTCGAGTACATTGCCTAACAAATATATCAATGAATTACAAAGAGCAGGTGTTTGCTAAAATCAAAGTTTCTTCGAATCAAAAATTATTAAACAATTTAATTTTCTGATTAATTATAGTTAGTTTATATTTCTAGTTAATTGAGATAATTTTTATTTATCGCAAATGATTGTTATCTGATTAATAAATTAATCGTTATGTTGTTCGATTAATTGATTAATGGAAAATCCCTGATTTTATAATACAATTGTCTTATTTCTTTATTAAGGCGCACAATCCGAAAATTAAAAATAAAGTATAACGTTTTTATTTTAATTTGATAAATAATTCATATCGTTCGATCTTTAACTAAAAGTTTTCGCACGCGGTGTTGCTTAAAATAAATTATCAACTACTTCAATTTTCGAAGTTGACGTTATTTCCGGCGGGTCTTGTCAATGTTGAAGATAACAAGGGATTTTGGATGCATTTTAAAAGCGAAACTAATGACTTTGTTTTATTTAATTTCCTTGTATCTTCTTTAAAGTGTGAAGGATTTCGTTTTCATACTTGGAATTCGACATGCCAGCGAGTATGCTTTGGGCCAAGTAGACAACGGAGAAGTTAAGCTGACGAGCAGAAGTAATGTGCTATAGGTAATTAGCATCTTGATTTACGACGATCATTCCATGGCCACATTTGACGAGTTGAGTATGTAAGGTTGCGAGAGAATGGTTCTGGAAGATTTATGAGTAACCGGAAACAAAGTTGAGACAGCAAATGTAATAATGAGCTGGACGAGCTTTACGTAGACGCAGCCTTTGTGTGATGTATGAAAATGCAGCTGCAGTGGGCAGGGGTCGCTTTGTCTTGGTGTTTTGAACTCAGGAAAAATCGTATAGGCCGCCAATTAAAGAGAGCAACAGTTCGTAGCTTCAGTCTTTTGTTTATTAAGATTTACGCTATATTGAGAAAAATGTACATATTTGATTATTAAATTACCTTAGATCTCTCGCTGTTTTTTGTCCAAGTTGGCAGCTAAATATAAGGCGATAAAAGTCTTCAGTTTTGTAAATTAGAAAACTCTTTACAGATATTTGCTTTGGATAACTGCACACTTTTCTTATAATTTGGTTTAATTTGCGTACCAACAATTCAATTGAATTGTTGTTTTTTACGGCCTGAACATTTTTTGTGAAGTTACGTGACTATAAATGAGCTCAAGGCCACGAGTAATACTTTTTTTATGACAATTGTTAATTTTCATTTTTTTAATAATTAATTATTAAAAGTTTTTATTAGAATATAATAGATTTTCTTTGCTATTCTATTCTGATAAAAATTTGTAGTAATTAATTTAAAAATAATTATTAAAAAAATAAAAACAATAATAACTCTCATAAAAAAGAAAAATTATTATTATTGGCCTTGAGCTCATTTATAGTTAATTATTTGGTTTATTGAACTGTGTGAACTGATTGAATTTCATTTCCTACACTTGCATTAAATTTAATGGTAACAAATCAGATTTAATGTAGTGAAACTAACTCACCGATAACATTGTCAAAGTCATTAATTGGCGAATAGAGCAGGACACCCGCTGGGGGTTTCGGGGTTATGAAAAAGTTTAACCATTTCTATTTTTATGTGAACCTACATCGCTTTTTACTTATATTTATATACCTAGTAATGGATGTACATATATATTTGTGGAAGTTTGCATGCGTACTAATTACATTACAGTAACAATTACTGCTGCTTAAGTCTTTGACTAATTACCATCGTTCCTAATTCTCTCTCAGTCTATTGCTGATCCCACGGAAAACTAAATGAGTCTACTTACTAACTCTTAATGTCTAACGGAGAACTCGTGTTTTATTTTATTTTTTTTTTCATCTAACTTCCTTTTGTTTGTAAGCAAACTTACTTTGATACTACACATAGGTATATCTAGGCAGCGACAAAGGTCAGGGGCGGAGTAAAAGGTGTCGTGATTGATAATTGATTCCTTGATGTTGGCGCCTCAAGAAATTGCTGGATGGCTTTCTGTCCAATGCTGTAACTCTGATTGAGTCCAAGATTTACTCGGAAAGTCATGTGGAAATTAAAGCTCTCAGCACAACCAATGTGTATTAGAAGAATATTAGGGGCTATCTGCCATGAGTCGCATCGAACTTGTTCGCTATCAAAATTAATTGGGTGCCATGGTATTAGGATATCAATGGAAAGTGTTAAGTCTGATAACTAGGCCGCATAATGATTACAACCTCTAGTGCAAGTATTTGTTGAGTTATGGGAGGGTCAGCGGCCCTTCTTTCCTATCTTCCGGTGTCTATGCTCATACTATATATACATACTCATGTAAAAGTATCAAATATTTCAATGCTTACGTTTTGTTAATGTTTATTAAACAATCAAGCAATTACTGTATGATGCCAACAACAAATTTCTACATAATTATTTGATTAATGTGATTGCATTAATGTTTCGCTTTTCATTTTAATTGCCCAAAATTTTTCAGTTAACTTTCGCCATCCCTTTTTTACGCACGCATTATACTTGTTTTTGTTGCTTTTCATAATTTACTTTTGTTATTTTTATACCTAGTAGTGCTACGCACACAAGGTATGTTAACTTCAGTCGCGTAACGGTGGTATGTAACAGGGGTCCAAAATGGCTAAAAATCCCGAACGTCTTTTATGGAAGCCCCCTTTGCAATTGTTGTAGGGAAGCTATTTATATACAAATGTGGTGTGTGGTGGTAGTTTTTCCGGCCTACCACACCGAAGGTCCAAGTTTCGAGTCTGGGAGTGGTTTGAAAAAGTTTTCCAAAACAGGGTCGCCCCTCGGCATTGGTTTGACAAACTTTCCGAGTGTCGTTCTGCCATGGAAGGCTTCTCAGCAAAAATTCCTCTCCTTTGTAGATGCCGTTTGAAGTCCGCAAAACCCTGTAGGTCTCGCAAATTTGTAGGAACAAATTCAAATAGGAAGGGCAGCTCGGCGCAAAAATCTCTCAGGAGGTTTATGATGATATACATGTTTTATATCGCACCATACATTTATATTTTTTTAAAATTAATTTAATCGTCAAAACTCATGACAGAAGTGAAAACAATCAGGTAGCTTTATAATACGAGCTGAAATGTATTAAAATAGACCTGCGTAAATTGGTATGCCATAATAGATTACTACTAGGTATATATTGTTCAGTTCCACCCGAATTTATACTTCCTTACTTATTTTGTTTTGTTTTGAGCACGGCTTATCGTTGCCGCCATCTCGATTTGTTGCATAAACCAGTTAATAACATTCTTCCGTATACAAAGAACAATTGGGAAGTTGTGCACCCACGCACTCACTGCACACACACAAATGTACGCACTCAAACAGACCGCAATATCAGAAATCGTTGGCAATCGTTATTAGATGTAAATCGTATCACATTACCAATTAGTTTGGTAGTACAAATGAAATACCCTAGTAGCGATGTCGAGATAAGCGACAGCCTTAGGCTGTTCACCTACAGACCACACTTAAAAAATTATGTTAAAATACCTGATAGAGGCGGGCAGCATTAACATTTTAATGCAGCAAAAAATTCCTTAGCCACTCAAGGTTGACTGATAGTGAATTTCCATTTTCATTAAAGCTCACATTTGAGTTTTGAGTGAAACTTCTTTTTATTATCATTAAACGTTAATTTATTTTCAGTCACATTGATTTTGAATGGAGTTTCACTTCCATTGAAACGTGTTTGAATGCAAATGTATGTCAGTGTCCATTAATGCTAAAGTAGTGGTAAAATAAAAGTCAATTGTATTGCTTTTGAAATGAAACTCCACTCAAAATAAGCTTTGAATGCTAATGAAGTGCTAGTTTTACTCAAATAAAAGTTTAAGTGATAATAAAAGAAGGCAGAAAGATAATCTTCAATGTTTATCTTGAGTAATGTTTCATTTTCATTAAAACAGAATTGAATGGAAATGTGTGTGAGTGCCCATTAATTCTAGTAAGATAATTTATAAACTAGAATAAGCAAATAATGTAACAGAAAGGTAGCAGTCATCATGGCATGTAATTTACTTAAGTATTTACCTACAGAAAAGCGATGAAGCTTAAAATATAATAAAGTCTGTAAAATTAACTTAATCAATGATAATAATAATAATAATAATAATTCGAAAGATTTACAACATATGTATATACTTTTTTTTTAATTGACAATGAACAAAGAAATATAATATTTCAAATATTATAATAATATTGATAATGAGGAAACATAATAGCTCTGCATACAACCCCTGCCCGTTATGCCCGTTAGGAAGCTTAGGTATGCCTGTCGTAAAAGCCGACTAAACTCCACATCAGGCTCTATTCTGGCCGTCGGGCTAGTACCACAAAGTCGTAGTATAAAAGCACACCCGTTGCATTACCGGAAAGGGACTACCAGTGTAACCCTGCTTGGCCCATCACGTCACATTCTATGAATGGATACGGCTCTAAGCAGGGTGAAGTACTTTACAACAATAATAAAAACAACAACGGCATTAATTTTTTAATGGAACTTTATCCAAGCACTACATTTTTTTTAAATCGAAAGTATAGGCCAAGTCATCTCATCGAAACTTAGGTAATATTTCGTTGGAGCACCGATATTTGCTTCTTGTTGTTGTAGTAACAGCACTTCGCCCTGTGAGTGACAGTTCACCACCACTGCCAGTTTGGAAACGGACAATCCATGTTTGAAAAAAACCCCATCTAAGATTTATTATTTCAAAAGAGTTCCTTCACAGTATTGAACTAGTGCTGAGATGGGTTCTTCAAAAAATTGGCAAACAAATTATGTGATGGGACGATAGCTTAGATAGATTGATCACCCACTCAGTTGGCTATATGGAAGTGAATAATACAAAAGGTACTTCCTTGCTCCCTAGACACCAGAAGGGCAGGCACTGCATTCACTTACACTGGCACGATTCAACTCTATGTAGTAGTTATTAAGTCATTCGCGTTCAAACATACAATACAGATAGACAGACAAATTTTTCTGGCTATATGTATGTTTGTTCACGCATCACACAAAAGGCACTGCATCAAATTGAAAGCAGATTTCACCAATGTATTTCCAAATGTCCAACTTTAAGTTTAGAATGCATTTACAGCAAGAAAACATTTTATTATCGTTATATACAGTGGTGGCAACATAAGTTGACTTCAAATATGTTTATATATAAAATGTAATAAGAACAGTCCGATTTCTTTACAGAACTGATTTTATTATTTTATTATATATAAAGACATGGTACCTCATATCGTCGCCTATAAGTATCCAATGTGCAGTGTGTGAGCAGCCTTAGTCAGCCAAATTAGACTATTGCGTTATCGACATTCTTGCTGATACTTGTTCTCTGAACTACCGCCATTTAATATGTAGTTTTGTTTTGTTATCATTTCAAATTATGCGTTGCTTTTGTAAGTAATTATGCGTGCCGTTTGGGTACATTAACTGCCCAACTTCGCTCACCTTGTTTTGCCCATCAAAACAGTGCGAATGCGTGTGACATCAGTGACACCTTGCAGCACCCTCCCAGAAAATGTCAGCCACACAGGTATTTTTCTATTTTTGTTAAACAAAATATTTCTGTATGTACAAATGTAGTTTCTCATTTGTTTCTCGTGCGCACGCACATAATAGAAATTTGCTCTAATCTCATTCATTTCATCGCACATTTGCAGTAACCTTAACTAATTGCAGGTAATTTAGAAGTCAGATATACAGATATCAGTGTCAACTAAGCAGGAGCTCAATGTACGACTTGAACTATTCATATTCCGACTATGTACATATGTGCAATGTATAATGCTACAAATTTAATTTGTTCACTTTTATTGGTGATTGTTTTTGGCTTTGTCGTATACTTTGTTAGTACGTTTGATATAATCGACATCCCTCTGGTTGGGTCAAAAGGTTATGAAAAAGGCGATTAAAACTGTCAGTTGCCATTTGTATTATGTAGTAATTGGTCAAATTTAGCTTTGAATTATTTATGTGTGAATCTACTGGGAAAGTAAATACGTAAATGAATATCAATTAGTACCAGCTATAGTCAGGCTTTCGTGTATCCCAATATGAGTTTTTGCTTGGAATATGCTACTTCAAATTAATTACTATCCGGACATCATCCGTCAACAAACAATTTCTGGGTGATATAAGGGGCTTAAACTTACACGTTTTTATCCAATTTTTGTTTAGAAAACTTTTGTTTACAGCTCTGCAAAGCGTTCTTAAAATCGTTGATTGAAATTACTCAGGATTAGCCTATAAGGGATTATGAACCGATTTATGAGTACCTTTGAGTCGCAGTCGTAAGTTTCGACCGGTTTCGGAGTTATGGATCAATATGTAAATCAGGAGTGACCGCGGAACTCAGTATATGATAAGTTCTGAGACGCAGCGAACCGCGTTTTCTACTTCCAAAATAAAATTAAGTCGTTCAGATTTTTGCATCAAAATCATTTATAACTTTTTCGGTGTTAAGCTCAAACCTTAGCTGAAGCTCAGACTTTATTCATCGGTCAAATCCAGCACAATATTATTAGACACATAACGACAGCAGTAGCGTATACAGGGGGGGAAGATCGCCACCATCAAACCTGAAGAAATATTGGACGTGCTTAATTTTCCCCAAATACAAATGCATTTTTTTAGATTTCCGTAAAATTGAGATCGAATTAAATCTTTCTTATCTTCTTTTGTCTGCTTGTCTAGCGTTAAATGTAAATGTATTCTCTCAAAAAAGCCCGACAAAAAATCAATACCAAAATCTGCTGTTTTAGATCACTTCGACGAAATTGCTTTTCCACTGATAAGGATGCTATTGCACATTCTGGCTACACTGCCAGTCATTAATTCTTCTCCAGAAGGAGTTTTTCTACCCCTCGGAGATTAAACACATGGTTACGAACAACTATGACTGAAGAGAGGCTCATTGGTTTAGCACTTTTACACGTATATTATGACATTATAGAAAGATTCGAAAAAAAAGGGAAGCGAAAGATTGATTTTATAATATAGAATTGTACTCGTATCATAACAGCTTGACGCTAATTTATGAAAAATAATAATGTATACTGTTTCAAAAACATCTTTGTAACAAAGCTACATATTTAATCAGTCGACGAATTGATTGAAAGGTACTTAATTTCACTAAACATTATTGTTCATCTCTTTTTGTTTTTTCATTGCTCCAATAAATATAGATTCAAGATAACTCCACTTAGTTAAAAGACACAAGTGAAACTCGCTTTTCAGAAAGAACTAGTTTCTACCTTTGACCTGTATAAAATCACTTCCTGATTGATTTTTGTACGAAAGCTAATTTGAGTGCTTAAAGATAAATTCGTTACGTTTATTCGTAATTATGTCAAAATGGTGTTCTAAAATTAATCATTCATTTATATTACTGACTTTCATGGCAATTTGGATTTTGAGCTTTCGGCAATGATCTCCCCCTCTCAACTAGAGACCTGTATCCGCGCCTGAACGGCAGGCAATGTTGCATAAATTTTTAGTAGAGCTATAGATACCCGGGTATCGAGCAACTGCCCTGGAAATTGTTTAGCAGAAGAATGTAATTTGCATTAACCATATTCTAAAATACAATAATTAAGGAATGGTTAGGTAAAGTAAACTTGGCCGCAATCAGGACTCATGTCCTCTTCGATCAAAGCTACTTAATGCTTTTAGATCCGATAAATGTACGATTCCCAAGAGCTGGTCCTTTAATCTGCAGAGCACAGGACACTAGCGCTATGTATGTTCCACCGATTCTTCCAACAGCCCGCATTTCCTACATCTTCTGTCACTGACGAGACATAATTTATATCCATCTGATGTTAAATGGTAATGCTTCTTTGATCTAAAACTAACTTCTAGTTGTGGTACTGTGCTAGTTTTTTTCCTTAAATACCAGGCTGTAAATTAAAAAGTTTAAAAAGCTGCAGTTAATGGATGAAGTGTTCAACCAGAATGCTACCACTCGCAATTTGTAAGATAGCTTATTTCAGGATCAGCTATACTATGCTCAAATCCTTCCCCTTCCATTAGTTTAGAACACGTGAATAGTAACATCAGCCATTTTCACATCCTTTCGGAAACCTACCACGTCTATTAAGGTTCTCATATTTTTTTTCGAAAACTGTGAAGCCTGAAGACAAAGCGCCGACAAACGAATCAAAATAATAAAACGTTTCTCAAAATACGCGAAACAGCTCGATATGATCGCGTTCAAGCTCGAAAATTTTCGAATGTTTGGAGTGCTTCAAAAAGTGTCGATCTTGTCCAATAAACGAACCATATAACTACATACATAGTATGATTCCACCTTGCTACCACACACGTCCAGATGCAGTCAACACCGGTAGGTGGGAAAGCATTGGCCACACCTGTATACTAACTACCGTTGATATAAGGAAACCCGAGGTTTAAAATCCGATTTAAAACTTTCTCATTTCCAACTTGCGCTCTTTCGCGCTGACTGGGCGGTTGCAAAACTCAAGTTTTCAATCCGAACCTTTCCGCATCAAGTATTCGACCTAACTTGCTCATCATCTACATCATCATCTTGATGAGGACTAGTTTCAGAATTGGCGCTGTGGGTGCAGTTTAATCTAATGCCACTGCTCTTGCTCAAATTGTGGTGTAGATGTATCCTTCACTAACTGAGTAGCGATAATGCTGGGATCATTATATTTCTACGCCGTGAGAACAACTTCTTTAGTAAACAAGTGAGAAAAGCGTTGTCTTCGGCTGTGTCGAAGACTTTTTACATTTCATGGATACACATAACGGTTTTAAGAGTTCGATTTTTGTTTGTTTGTTTTGTAACGACAAAAATAGGTTTTGGGGAGTGTTGTCGAAAGTGACAGTCCTTTGTTGGATATGAACTCGGTACTCCCTTGCGGTACATGCCCGACTGTCGTGGTAGCGATTTGGTATGACCAGTGCAACCTTCTAGGTCAGGTCACCCCTTACAGAAGGAGAAAATAGCTAATGAGAGGTGGGAGGCATCATATCCGCACGTCATTACCTAGCCCGCAGGGTTGTTAAGAGTTCGATCCTTACTTACAGTAATTTAAAGATACATAGCCCAAGCCCTGCTACTAGAAAATAAAGCGGATGTCGGTAGGTTTAAGGACTGGGTCGAACTTCTGCAGTCATAGCACCGCTCATGTCTGTAGCACTTTGTAAGCTTTCAGGGAGTATTCCTAAACATAGAGAGAGCCTTAGATAATGTATGAATAGAAAATCTCAAGCTGTAACTGAACTTCTAATAACGGTCAATAATTACGTCTATCTGATGCGAAGTATCTGTGAGTCCTATTGACACTTATGTTGAACTACAGAGTATACACAGAGTCATATTAGCCTATGAAACCCAGTTGAGGGGCTGAGGATATAACTCATGGCATGGATGTACACTAAAGCTACTGATGGTAGTCAGTCGTGGTGGGCTGCATGAGTAAAAAACAAATTAATGTGCTTGTTCTATGCTCACAGGAGCTATTAGATCATGCCATACAGAGGTTCAGAGATTCGATAATATCATTTTTAAGTCTATAATTATATTCGAATTGCTTTGTTGATTTTCCGTCATAGTGGAAAGTTTATGTATTTTGTAACGATTTTCCGTCATCCTTTTTCAAATTTGGTTGTGTGATAAACCAGTTTCGGCGCTCCGACAGCCTTATAGTTTTATTTCGAGAACGAAACCGGTTTGTCACAAAACCAAATTTTACAAGGGATGACGGAAAATCGTTCCAAAATACATCAGCTCTAATTATGCATGTATGTATAGTTGGGAATCATGGAGCGTGCTCAAAGAATATGGCATGACCTAGAAGAGCAAAGCTTTCCTTAAGTTTTATTTCGAGAAAAAGCCAGATTCGGCACGAAATGGTGAAGGATTTCTGGCCCGAGATGCATCTTAAAACGACAGTAATCCCGTTAAGACTAAACTATAAAAATGTCCGCCTTTGAAAATAATGAAAGTGAATTTTAGCTAAAAAGTTTACAGATCGGTAATAAAATTTTTTATTATACATATTTTTACAAATTTTGCTTACCTATTGATACTTAATTGTGCAATTAAATGTCTACACTTTGTAACGATTTCCGCGACATCTGTCCATTTCCGCACCGGAAATTCAATTGTGAAACGATAATATAAGTAATTATTACAAAAGGACGTGTGCGCGCGCATGCGCATGTGCCGCATAGATAGTAAACGTGCACACAAACCAACATATGTAATGGAGGTTGTTGCTCTTCGCGTAAGGTGCCCTGAAATTATATTGCTTGTGCGCATATGCAGTGGGCGACTTTGCTAACGTTGTCGACGTATGACTTCATTTTCCAAAGCTGTCCGTCACTCAGTCACTCAGTTGAAGAAAGATAAAGCAAATGTGTTCCTCACCTTGCTCGCACAATGAACGATTGACTGACAGGACTGTGGGTACATATGGACAACTCAGCTGTTTAGTTTAGTTAAAGGTTATTGGTATATTTGAAGTTCATTGATACATCTATACGGTTCATATGCCTCCATTGCAAGTAAGCTTAGAACTTTTCCCATAAACTTTGGGAAGATATTTTTAAGAAATGTTTAACTTCGTTTTACAAGATATTTTTTAAAGCATAATAAGTTTTATAAAAAACATTCAGCGCTAAGATGCTGGAATAGTAGTAGCCCGGAGCCATTGGTATAAGATACAGCGCAACTTCTTTGTGAGAGTGAAGAAGTAGTTTTTGCAACAAATATGTGACTCAAGTTCACGGTCTAGTCATGCCTACTGTCTACTCACAATTTCCAATACACCCTCAAATCTGGATTTAGTAAAACACTTATTAGTTCTTTTTCTTATTGATTTGAGACCACCTTCGTAAATGAAAACAATTTTAACCACGCTTTTCATGTGCTGGGTATAAAAATTATATTTACATTCAAAATCGATAGTTTTATTTGTTTGAACTTGTTTTTCCCAATATTCAGTCGTTTCTGGAACCTTGATGAAGCGTGAAATTGGCTCACTTTATCGAATACTCACACAACAAGAGGTTAACGTTAGCAATTTTCCATGTTTATGTGCATGTACGTTGGCATTTTCGAGTACATTTGTTTATTTAAAATTGCACATTAACACCCCATTTATTAGGGCAGACAAAACAGACAACAGACGGTCATGCACTTGTTGTTTGTTTGTTCTTGTTGTTATGTAGTACCCTGCTGAGGTCAAACTTCCGGCATAATGCGTTTTATTACTCTACTCTTATTAGTTATTACTCATTTTGTTCGTGATGTGCGTGAGTGTGTTTTTGGCGCGTATGCCCAGGGATTTTCAGATATCGAATGTCCCTTTGACGGCCAAACTATAAATCTAGCGTAAAACAATTATACCTGTATCGATATGTCTGGTGAAGCGGCAATATTATTCGAAAAAAAAAATATTTGAAAAATTAACTACAGTACGCAGAAATCAAGTTGAAATCGACGTCACTACTTACATATTGCCAAGCACGCAGGCCCCCCTCCCCCGAAATGTCCAAATTAGTGACATGTTTTTATATGTCTACATAATAAAAGTTAAAATAAAGGAATTTCAGGTCATGAAATTATATGGATTTTGCGTCAGGGATGGATAAGGGAGGGTCCAAACTTTCTGGACTGTTAGAGTAAAAAAATCAACATAATAAAATTTAAAAAAAAGAAATAAGTGGTCAAATCAGACTAAAGTGGCAACCGTGGTTACGTGATGCAGCGGCAATGCTTGTAATTGACACAGTACATTTGTTTGTTGTTTGTTGGAAAAGCCTCTTATGTATATAATATTAAACTGTAACTTTGTCATTTCCATTTTATGCTTGCTATTGTGGTTTTCAGGTGAAAATGTCTCAAGTCGCCTAGAAACTATTTCAGACGACACTTTAACCCTCTTATAAATCAAAAATAAAATAGGTTTATTAAGCTCTTATAATTGAAAATTTGTATGGAAATCTCATTTAAAAAAGCTTTATAAACCTTTAATACTTTTTATGAATAACGGGGTAAATGTTTTGAACATAGAATATCTTCCTGGCATCGTTTCCCATTAGATTCAGATCTTTTCATGCCTTGAACATGTTTTTAAACGTCGATTTTCACTGCAAAATGTTGCCAGCGTCCATGACTGAATCTAATGGGAAACGATGCCAGGCACACTTCAAAACATTTAAATTTTCAAGTGAACAGCACAATACCTAGCTTTACTCTCAAAATCGTTTTTATGACCAAAAAAAAAGTTGGACCCCCCCGAAATTATTTTCTGGATCCGCGCCTGCAAACACGTATTAATATTATAAATACTCTATGTGTGTGCAGACATGCTTCTAAGTTTTCGCATAATCTTCAATCTATCTATAATATAAATGCGCAATAATATGGCTAAACTATACATTTAAGGTATTAACAATTACATATGTATGGATAGATATGGCCAAACCGCAGTACCGTCAATCAAAACAAGTAAGGAAGTCTAAGTTCGGATGGAACCGAACATTATATACCTAGTAGTGATCTATTATGGCATCCCAATTTACGCAGGTCTAGTTTAATACTTTCAGTTCGTATTTGCCTTCACATAGGCAGACGGACAGACAGATAGACGTATCGAGAGACGGACATGGCTACATCGACTCAGCTCATCCTTCTGATCATTTCAGTATACGTACAAAAGTTTCATGTTCATGAAAGGTATGAACATCAAAAAAGATATACAACTTCGCTTTTGTAGTGGGGTATTAATTACTTGCCCTTGAATGTTATCCGATTTGCCTAATTTTTGGCAGCAGTATACTACATACTATTGAGAGGCAGCTGACTATTCATTTGAATATATTCATTGAAATATCTGGTTGAAATTGCAAGCAATCGCCTTTGAAAATAGCAGAAATTTTATGCTGAAAAGTGGGCGTCGCCACGCTTATTTCTTCAAAATTGAGTAACTTTTTTTGGGCTCGAGTTTTTCTTACAAAGCTTATTATGTGTGCAAAATCTGATTAATATAACTTGCTTAGTTGTAGAAATATCGCTTTTTAAATTTTCCAAAAAAAATTTTCAGAACTATGTTCAAAAACTGGGTGTGGACATTAACCGATTTCGCCCATTTTTGCAACAAACAGTTATCTTTATATATTGAACATTATCACAAAATTTCGTTTCGACAAATAAATTTTTGGCGGAGTTATGGCATAAAAAGTTTTGTGTTATAATCCACTATAAAATGGGCGGGTCCACGCCCATTTTCGAACATTTTAAGTTTTTGGATTACTTAGTTTACGGAAACTTTAAAAGTGAAATATAAATGATGTAAAGTTATTTTACGCAAAGTTATTGCCTATTTAATATACATACGGTCCTCTTCAAAATCTTTCATATAGCCTATTCGCCCATTTTTCCCTGAATATTACTTGTATTTATGGAAGTCCGTGTGCTGAATTTCGTTTCGATATCTTGAACGGTGTTTGATTTATGATTAATAACATTTCTAAATTTGACTTAATCAAAAGTGGGTGGTGCCACGCCCATTTTAAAAATTTCCTGAAAATATTATTTTACACCTCAGTCTTAATTTATACACCAAATTTTATCCTTATAGGTGTATTATGTACTGAGTAATCACTTTTTTTGTGTTTTCGAAAATATTCTATATATAAAAAGTGGGCGTGGCTATCATTCGATTTAGCCCATTTTAAAAAGCGCTCGGAGATGAGTGCCAAGGAACCTGCATGCCAAATTTCATTAAGATATCTCAAAATTTACTCAAGTTATTGTGTTCACAGACGGACGGACGAACATGACTTAATCCATTTTCTCTTTTCGTCCTGAACATTTTGATATACATACAGGGTGGCTGATGAATTTTGCTACATTAAGAAACTCAAATAATTTTTTTTTCAGTGTATGGAATTAATTTTTATTTTATTCATGTTAAAGCTCATTAAATTTTATTAAATATAGCTTAATTAGTTTTAAAAATAATGGAATTTAAATGCCCCCCCTGCTCGTCGATGCATGTGCGGCATCTTACCAAAAAGTTGTTCATTACTGCTTGGAGAGTTGAGACAGGAATAGCCGCAATTGTTTCTCGAATGGATTGCCTTAGTTCATTCAAATTTGTTGGTTTTGCTTTGAAGACTTCCTGTTTGCAATAACCCTACAAGAAAAAGTCAGGTGCAGTAAGGTCAAGCGACCTGGGTGTGCCAACGGAATGTGGAGTTTCTGGACATCAGCTTATTGGGGAATTTTCGTCGCAATTCTGTCATAACAGGTTGGGCTATATGAGGAGCTGCACCATCTTGCTGAAACCACACAGAGTTGAAAGAAATTCTCATTCGGCGTAATTCTGGATAGAAAAACTCTCTCAACATGCTCAAGTAACGGTCTCCAGTAACCGTAACGGTGTGACCGTTTTCTTCGAAGAAGTAGGGTCCGACAATGCAGCGTGATGAAACTGCACACCACACTGTGACACGAAGTGGATGCAATTCCGTCTCATGGAGTATCCGTGGGTTGGAAGCACTCCATATTCGACAATTTTGTTTGTTTATGTTGCCGTTTAAATCGAAATGGGCCTCGTCAGACATGAAAAGACAGTTCAACATGTTTCCATCCTCTTCCACCATTTAAAGCATCTTCTGGCAAAATTCCAAGCGAATCGGCAAGTCTGCAGCGTTCAGTTTGTTGGCCATTTGAATTTTATATGGGAATAAGTCCAAACCTTTGTGCATAATTGACTGTAATGACTGTCTGCTTACACCCATTTGAGCAGATAAGCTTCTTGTCGAAACACGTGGATTGTTTTGTATGGCAGCAGCTACAGCAGCGATTGTTTCCTCCGTTCTAACTGAAGCGTTTCGATGGTAAGGTCTTCTGTTGACTGTCCCATGCTCGGCAAAATTGTTTACAAGTCTTATTATAGTCCATCTGCTCGGAGGATTGCCGCCAAACGTGCGCCTATACTCTCTTTGAACCGAAACTACGGACTCCAGTGCGTGATAGCGGCGGACAATCCAAATTCTTGTTTCAGTGTCCCAGTTATCCATTTTTGTTAAACGTAAAAGTCAATCTGCAAAATAAAAATAAAATTAACCAGATTCATTAAATAGAAAAAAAGTTATTTAATTTTTTTTTGGTAGCGGCTTTCATCAGCCACCCTGTAAGTCAATATCAATCTCGATCCGTAAATGCCGTTACGTACTGCCGTTAGGCGACTAAAGTTAATATACCTTGTGTGCGTGTATAAAAACTTAAAACAAAAAATGATACCAACACAAATGCCAAACATCCTTTGAAATGGCAAAACTATAAGAATTAGTCTGACGAGAAATCGTGGCTGTTTTCGAAATAGTACTATAAATATAGCCTGTATATGTTTGTTGCTTTCATCTTTTCCTCTAACCAAAAATAATAATAATTAACTAAGAATTATTATCAACTGGTCTTGAGCTCGTTAAACTTAAAAAATATGTAAAAATGAACAGATCATAAAACCAGCAACACAAATAAAAATAAAATAAAATTTAAAAAAATAAAAAAAGTAAGAAAAGGGCTGTCTTCGACTGTGCCGAAGACTTTATACCTTTCATTAATATGCATAACGGTTTTAAGTGTCCGATCCTTACTTACAATTAGTACAAACTCTGGAAACCATTAATTTAAAGATATATAGGCCAAAACCCGTTTATCGGAACAATCGATTGTACGGGAGCTATGCGTTGTATCATTCCGATCTTGCTGGTCCCGACAAATTATGAATGTTTTACAAAACGGCGGCCCCTTAACCAATTTAAGCGAGATATCTCAAAAACTGAGGGACTAGTTGGCGTGTAGACAGACAGACAGACAGACAGACAGACAGACAGACGGACAGACGAACATGGCTAAATCGACTCAGCTCATCGCTCGGATCATTTCGGTGTACTTATTGGTGGATCTATCTCTTCTTCTTTTCATACTTACAAACACCGGACCAAGGTTATAATACCACTTCATTCTCTTGATAATTTCATTCCTCTTCCGTTTTTGGAGGTTTAAATAAATATGTGGACCAAGGTGACCCTAAATGTGATAGTGCAATATGGGTATCAAATGAGTGGTGTTAAAATGGTGCCTTAATAAGCGATGTGATAAATTTCCATATCTCAATACTTTATTCGGAAGAATAGAGC
Organism: Merzomyia westermanni; assembly: GCA_949987695.1. Classification (NCBI taxonomy): domain Eukaryota; kingdom Metazoa; phylum Arthropoda; class Insecta; order Diptera; family Tephritidae; genus Merzomyia; species Merzomyia westermanni. The sequence goes on along the minus strand of OX465289.1, from coordinate 31,778,787 downwards.
ATCAATTTAGAATTAATATTATTACTAATATTATTATTCCTTTAAATTTTTCTTGTGATTCCCGTCTTCTTCCAAGAAAAAAGTGATATTGGAGTTTTCCATGCTTTAGGAATTATGGAAATATTTTTTTTTTAAGAATCGAAAGATCTTCAATAACTCGAACCCCGATTTTTCAAACACATTCAAATTACTGGACTCAATCACAACCTTTATTTCCCACAATGTGTGCATGCCAGCTGCTTTAATCCTTTTGAATTTCTCTGTTTCTTAACTCCTTCAACAATTCAATTTTTCTAAATTGAATATTTTTTTGGTCATTCCAATTATTTTTACTCAAATACTGTCATTCGATAAATTGAGATTTAATTGAAATAAAGCACAAATGAAACGCCGGCTTTATGTTCAAAGCTGGAGCGCTTGGCGTTCGTGTGCTCCAACGCTATGCATCCTTTTCGAGCTGAGCTTTGATAAATTACAAAAATTTTTCATTTAATCAGAGAACGCACGGAGGGGCACCAATGGCATACCGGCTCATACGGAATATTTACGCTCTCTGAAAATTAAATCCATTCACATACGAATATTTCTCCTCCTCCACATGCTGTCGCTTAACCACTCTGCCCAATTTCTTTTCGGTTATTAAATTGGATTTGTATCTTTGCGCTACATTCGAAGCTGCTTTTCATCTGCTCCAAGCTCCAAATTCAATAGCAGTGTTGTTGTACTGCCAATCTGCATCTCTGTGCCATGGCGTTGATTATCAAATTGTTTGAGGCGCCAGATTTAAATTTATTGTATTTATTTATTGGCGTTTTATTTGCTCACGCCGATCACTGCAAAATTTATGATTCGAAAATTCCCGCAGGTTGTTGGTTTATAAAATTAGGATTATCGGCTTTAAATGGAATAAGAAAACGGCAATTTCAAATATGTGTAGAGCATCTTCAATGAAGGTATACGATTTGTGTACGCTTCCGCGTAAAAATCGAAATGGGGCAACGCTTCGCCTCAGAAATGGTGTCATCTTTGAAGGAAATTTGAGGTATGCTAGCCTTAATTGGGACCCACGCTAAACTGCCTCGGGCTCAATCTGTAGTAATTGATACCGTTCAAATCTAAATTAAACCTCTGCATTTTAGTCTATTATTAACAGTTAATAGCAATAAATAATTGCAATTATTAGGTTATGGAACCGAAAATTCCTCCTTTATCTCAAAATCTCAAAATTTAAGTTTAATTTTGTTAATGTCGACCAGACTCTTTAAAGTAGTCCATTGACCTTATTTACCTATTTATACGGTCAATGAAGAAAGCAATTAGTCAACATCGTGATGGTGTTGGTTTAAACTTTTTCGCGCACGTGCAGAATTTGGTTTTATTTATTGAAGCACTGCACAGGTCAATGTCACACCCGCCCTTGGGTTAAAGCATATCTTGCGTACTTGTAAAAGTATTTTTTTTTTAAATAACGCAAGCTTAATAGTACAGGGTGTTTTTTTTACAGGTTTGTTTTTCGAATAGAGATAAAACTGGCATTTTGTGGTCAAATCTGGCAACTCTAATGTCATTTATGTTCAGTTTGGTTTGCCATTTCATCATGAACAGGTTGACAAAAGAACAACCCTTGCAAATCGTGCAAATTTATTTCGAAAATAATGGTTCAGTTCGCGAAGTTTACCGTGAGCTCCGTCCATTTTATGGTCGACATAATCGTCCATCAGAGCAATTAATTCGGTTAACCATGGATCGTTTTCGCACTACGTTTACTCTATGTGATAATACGCATCCGCAGAGACGTCGAACAGTGCGCACCGAAGAAACAATTGCCGCTGTAGAGCAAAGTGTTGAAGAGGACCCGAATGAATCGATTCGCCACCGTGCACAGCAATTGGAGCTTTGTCCATCAACTTTATGGAAGATTTTGCGCAAAGATCTTGGCTTGCGACCTTACAAGATCCAGCTTGTGCAAGAATTAAAGCCGCGAGACCATGCAATGCGTCGTGATTTTGGTGTATGGGCCGAAAATGAGATTGATTTCGATGCTGATTTTCATCGCAAAATTTTGTTCAGTGATGAGGCTCATTTTTGGTTGAATGGCTACGTCAACAAGCAAAATTGCCGCATTTGGAGTGAAGAGAATCCACATGAGACCCTTGAAACGCCATTACATCCACAAAAACTGACTGTTTGGTGTGCTCTATGGGCTGGTGGAGTCATTGGGCCATACTTCTTCCGCAATAATGCTGGAGAGGCAGCTACCGTTAATGGAGACCGGTATAGAGCCATGATAACCGACTATTTTGTTCCCGAATTGGATGGCATGAATGTGGATGAGTTGTGGTTCCAACAAGACGGCGCTACATGCCACACAGCGCACGTCACAATCGATTTATTGAAGGAAACATTCGATGAGCGCATAATTTCGCGGAATGGACCTGTCAATTGGCCACCAAGGTCGTGTGATTTGACACCATTGGATTATTTTCTTTGGGGATATGTGAAGTCGCTCGTCTACACCAACAAACCAGAAACGTTAGGGGAATTGGAAGCCAACATTCGTGGCGTTATTGCCGACATACGGCCCCATATGCTCGAAAAAGTGGTTGAAAATTGGACCTGTAGAATTGGCTTTATGCGAGCCAGCCGCGGCGGCCACATGCCCGAAATCATATTTAAACATTAATGGCATAAAATTATCCTTCCAATAAAGCCAAATTGATGGACCTTAAAACGATTTTCTTGTGTTTTATTTCAATTCGAAGTTCTATACCCCTAAAAAAAACACCCTTTATAATAATGTGTTTTTCTTTATGTAAACTCAACTTGTTGATATATCTGTGGCAATAAGCGGAAAAAGCCAAACGCAAGTTTGGTCGAAAACGAGATAGAAGCACCATTGTGCGCTAGGATCTATAATCACAAAAAATCTCACGGCTTTTGACCAAAAACCTATATCTCAACTCTATACATTTACACTAAAATTTTAACATTCAAAGCGCTTTACTGAAAAATTCAAAAAAAGTATTTGGTAGTTTTCCCTTACTGCCACAGATATAAGAAATCTTAAACAAATAACATACTTATCAGAAAAAGTTGCAGAAAACTTGATAATAACAAATTTTTGTTTCGTACTCGTCACACTCATCCCAGAGAAATCAATTCTGGGTATTGAATGTATAGAATAATTTTCTGAGCCCGAGCATCTTCGTTTTCCGCTGAACTTAAGTGTCGAACTGAAAGCTTTCTCCTATTGTTCGGCAAATGTTATTCAAGTGTACATATTTTGGCGTATTCCTTGTACAGTTCATCATTTAGACTGATTCGATACTTGCCGTCGGTAGTCAATTAAAACTTAAAGAGCCTTTTCCAAATATACCAAAGGCCATCCTAAGATTTTGGGGAGTTTGACAGCCCATTTCAAGTTTTAGGTAATAGGCCGATTCTCGTGTAAACGACTTTATACGACAATCAAATCTGCAGGTGATCCAATCTCCCAGTAACGAATTTGGATCACGGATGATGTTGCCATCATGCTTCTGTGACATATTTTAAACCTAGTATGGTAAGCCATACATGTCTGTGAATTGCTCAACTCTCTTGAACGGTTTAGCTCCGTTGCCTGTTTGGTCTTGAGCTGTTCTCCGCTGATTTTCTAGGTACCGAAGGCTTATGTGAAATACGAGTTAATGCATGCTTTTTACCAACTTTCCAAGTCCGTGCCCGTGGGCTAATATGTCATTTGCAGGTCCTTTATATACATATTTCGAGCTGGAATATTACCATTCTCAGTTAAACATAGTCTTGTCTTGGGTCGTATTGTCCATCGTCAGAGATTGTGACATCACTTTCATACTTCTCCTCGTGAATAGAATTGTTCGCTCCACAACTTAAATATGGTCTGTACTTCGTTTTCCATGATGCTACTATTGTCCCTGCAGGAATTCGCCCGTGTCTTCATACCGTCAGTTATCTGCCTGATTTGATGGAATTTTCTGGTATTTTTCCTTTCAGTCGGCTCAACAAACTGCTGCTTCTGGTTTATCCATCACGCTCATTTTCTCTAAAATTTAAATTCATTGTAAACCAAATTCGGTTTGGACCTACATATGTAGCCCAAAGACCTTTAAAATTTTGGCTGTTACATCGTTAATCCAAAGAGATATCAGATAGTCGGATTACTGAAGTCGATACTGGCAACACCACGTGATCGAATTGATTTCTCGTTTTTTGAAGCTAAGTTAAACAACCTTTCCTTTGGCAGATGTTATATCACAAATACTAAGTTATACGACTATATGACCAAAGACTCACCTTGCGCACAGTGGCTTTAAATTCGAAAATCACAGCTTCGATACCATGACAGGGGCATCGATCGAAAATAAACCGTCGGCAACGCGTTAAAATTGCTAACTGCCTTCAGACAACTGCGAACTGCCAAGGAAGACAAGAGTCGTGCTGGCCCAACTTCGTTCTGGGCACTGTAATAAATTAAATTCTTACTTGTCTGGAATGATCCCTGACATGCCAAATATTTGTCCGGCATGTTCATCTGCCCAACAAAGCAGACTCTTCAAACAACAATCTCCCTCTGGTCCAACTCTATTGAACGCCGCGAAGTTCCTGGTACTTACTGTAAAAGATTACTGTCATCAAGGTAGGTAAGGAAAGTGACGAAGCAGGGCGAAGCATTGTTACAATAACAACAACAACAGTAGAACAAAGAAACCAAATTAAGTGAAATCGTCACTCACTTTTCAACATTTTATTTTGAATTGAAATGTTTGGAGCTAGCAGCTTTTAATATTTTTCTTGCGATTCTGAACATTGAACACAACATTTTATTTCACACCAGGTGCAAAAATTTCCCACCTTTCTAGCAGTATGAAAAGATAATTTTGAGTGGAAAGTGGACTTAGCAGCTTTTACCGCTTTCGCGACAAAACGTTACCGTCAAGCGAAAGTATATAACAAAATGATAAACACCGGTTTTGAAATCCCTAATGTTGTGGAAATAAATAGAATTAAACAGACATAAATCAAATAGCCAATATTGAGATACAAGCTATTAACTTCATTGCGTGTTCGACTCAGACAAGCTTGCTTAACGAGCTCGCAATTGCGGATATCAAATAGGATTAGTATGAACATAGTCAGAGGTGGAATTTTAAGTAACTAAAAGCCAAAGTCAGCTCGGAAAAGTTCTAATTTAATGCATAGCACTTACATACACACTTTTTATCATATAAAAAAAATATTTTTGCATGTTTTCGCTTATCGCCATTGAAACTTTTTCCTCCGCCTTTAAACCATTAGAAGTTTGTCTTTTCCAATTTCGTGTGCTCACAGTGGTGCATTAATTTATGTTGGTACATACGTGTGAACTTCCACTTGGGCACTAATCAAATTTATTGTTTCGCCCTCTATGTGTTTGCAAAACTTTATTCAATTATCCAGTTTAACTGTTTGCAACACGACTGTGAATGTTGGAGCAATGCGACAATAGAGCACGCGATGCATGTAAACATACCTACATACACACATGTACATAGCAAAAATAAAACAACTACCATTTTTTGTATTACACACAACCGAAACGATAGGCGTTCATATGTTGTTGTTGTTAGTTTTCTTGGCGTGCAAAATAATTTAAAACAATCAAAAGTTAACGCCAACACAACCTCGTCTGCCCTGCTGCACTCAGCAATTTAATACATTTAGCTTGGCTAAACGCCATTTTTTTTTGCGCTCTAATAAAAACCGAATGAAAAACTTGACACTCACTCATTCACGCACTCTACCGGCGACAAGTTCTCAAAGCATTCATGGAAAGAGCACGAATATATAAAAATCTGCAATGCCAACAATAACAATTCTAAACGGTTTATTTTCAATTTTTCTCAAAACAAATGATTAGTGTCGTTAAAAAGCGTGGCGGTTAAAGTAAGAAGAACAAGTCCCCCACATACTAATTGTGTATAGCAACAACGACGCACTGTGTCGCGTTCCCATATAATGTGAGGACAGAAATAGTTAGCATTTTTCAATATCATATATTTCTATGTAGACAAAACCAATTTGAAATTCGATCGATCACACTCGGACAACAGTGGGCGGGTAGACTAAATATGATCCGAATTTATCCATACTTGGTACATAGCTTTATATTGCGTTAATAAGTTAAAAAAAAAATTGTTAGCGTTAGAGTATGCCCTCTGATAAATACGTACATTCATAATTTTCACTGTCAGAAAAGCGATATGCGACTTAATTTCAGCAAAATTTGCGACTGTAGCAATGCTAAAAGTTTTTGAACCACACTGTAGTTGGCTTTTCTGAAGAAGAATTTTAAGTTTGTGCCCGTCCTCTTCAAATCACGCCAAATCTTTCGGCATGCAGTGAAAAGTTAGAACTCCATGTCTAGCCTCTTGGCCGTTTCTCAGACTTTCTAGACTTCAACAAAAAATTTTTTAGGAACACCCAGGCGGCTAGTAATGGAGCTTAAACGAACTGATTTTATTACCACGTCAGCTGGGACTGAGCACCGAACATCTTAACGAATTCTCAATAGAATAGAAATAATCTTATACATGTATATTTATATAGATGTATTTTTGCGTTTAAAATACCTTTTGAAATGCATACTTAACTTATTAAATTGCTATTTACCCTTTCAAATCCATCATCATCACTTATTGGCGCTTAACAGCCGAGGCTATTTTGGCCGTTGCGTATCAAAGTAAGACAGCCATCCATTTATCGATAACTGACGCAATTTGGAAACACCAAGGGAGTTCACCACCTATTTTTTCCAAAACAATCGAGGCCGCCCCCCTCCCACTGCAAATAAGCTATATAGCGAAAGAAGAAAGCTTAAGAAAAAGAATTCAATCACTTGATGACTCTGGGCAAGAACTCTGTGCCACAGTGTGTCCAATGGTTCCATGAGCAAATCAGAAAATGCCATTAGAGCTTTACGCCGGACGATAAAGAAACTTTTGCATAGGAATTCGGTGATGATAAGTAATGAAAATATTGTAATATAGAATCCAAAGCTATGTTAAGCCGTTTATATGTTTTTTCATTCAGTAACTCAATAAAGTATTTTATTTTCTAACTAAAAAAATAAATCATTCTGCTCTTCCCTCTTAAAAAATCCAATTACTTTGCAGTAACCGGAGTCGCATACTTTTACAAATAAAAGGATAAGCTTTGACTAAAAATTAAATTAAGTTGGAATTAAATAGAAATAAAATGTAAATCAAACTTTATAACCAAAAGTGAGTGATTTTTTTCAAAAGGGAAATTTCCATTATTGGACCGAAAGTAAGATCCATAAGTGGATATTTAAGGTGGACTGGTTAAAGGCAAGTGCAAGGGACCCCTGATGCCTTAAAATTGAAACACCTGACAAGATCTGTAATTCAGCAAGTTTCTATTAAAACGTTCAATAGTTTATTCAAAAAGGGTATTTTTACTAAAGAGTTTTCAGAATCTAAATGAAATATCTTGCCTGCACCTCTGTAAATTGTGTGTATTATATTTTTTGAGTAGAAGATATGTTTCGATTATTTTCAAACCCGTAATGTGAATTATGTTTCAAATCAGACGTGTTAGGTATGGCGTCTGTCCAAAAACTTCTAGCTATTTAGTTTTAGTGTTTCACGAATTCTAACGCCCATATTTATAAAAAAAAGAAATATGGTCTATAAAGCTTTTTAAAATACAAATTTTTTATGATAAGAGCCTTCATAAACCTTTTTTATTTATTATGAATGTGGGGGTAAGAATACTGTTTATTGATTAACATATCTATGAATGTGAACTTCTTTTCATTACTTTTGGCCACACTTGTGACACAGTGCCAAGCATCGGCGCTCTCGCACTCACATGCACCAACAACACGATTGTACAGAACTCTTCGCTATGTTAAGTGTAGCTTACGGTGTAGCTGACGCTATCGGCCGCCATTTCTGTTATTGCATGAGACACTCGACTGTAACTGTGAGCCAATTGGTGGTGGCTGCCATATTGGATGCTCACCGCATATTACAGCTAGAGCGCGTGTGTTGAGTTGATAAAAGGCGGAGTTATAAATTTCCAGTGACAAAATAGGAAGGAGAAAATAGCAAAGAGCAACAACACTGCTAGTGAACTGCTAAGAGTATAAGGCACACAGTAGAACAATAAGACAAACAGCCAATAGCAGCGAACACGCACACATTCAAAGAATTAAATTTATTATTTGTGCTCTGAGCGGTGGTGTTGATTTTGCTCCACCACGATCGAATTGATCGATTGCTGAATCGATTGCCGATACGTGAGAGAGCACGTTAATTGAAAAACTAAATAAACAAAAAATATTCACATCAAGTCAATTCAATAGCAATTGGTGTGAATGGGTAAGTAGCTAAGCGTGTATTTTTTGGCGCAACCCACATGGCATTTTGAAGTAAGAGCAACAGAAGCAAAACAACTATGAAACCGGTTTATTTTGTTGTTTATTATTGTACAGCATTTTTTCCACATACCAAATCACCTGAAATGCAAACACCACTAACCAGCCAGTACGTAGACCAACCGGCTCACACGGGCACACATGCATGCCTGACTCACCTGACTGGCGTTTGACTTATTGTACCTTTGTGAGAGCACACATTTGTTTAGACGCTTCGTCAAGTACAATAGTTTGCTTGCGACATTGACGCGGTACGGTAGTGTGTAAGAGAAATTGTTTTTATGGTCGACCGCGAGTTTTATTCAACACGACATTTTGTTTTAATTCGCTGCATTTAATATTGCGAAATGAATTTTTGTGACATTTAAGACATTACGTTAAAGTGTTTACACAGTTTTTCCATAAAATTTATTAGTGAATGGATTGTGTGGCAAGTTGTCAATTTTATATAAATGAAAATGCGAGCCAAGTGATTTAGAGTGAGTTAATTCTTAAATTGTTCCAGAGAATCAAAGAGATTGTGTGTGTATTTGTGCTGAATCTTATTGCTCACTATGATACATCTTTGTTGAAATGAAAATTAAGGAAACCTTTGGGAAATTTTAAAGAAATGTAATAAAAGATAAACAGTGCTTCCAGTGTAAATGACCTTGTGCATAGGTCACAATTGTAACTAACTCAAACCTGCTGACATGCATAAATATTGGCTTGACTGTTGCCGTCGGCGTTTTTTAAGTACCTAAAAATCAGCTTTTCGACCATATTTAAATGGTTTGCTCTATAAATCAATGAGTTCTGCTGTATAACAAGGTACGTTTATTTTATATTAATTCAGACTTATAGTCATGAGTGTTTATAGAGCGATTAAATGTGGTCGATTGCATTGCATTTTACTTCTCATGCACCCATTGCACCAAAATACGAGATGAACTCTCTTTTCTCTACTACCACTATCGGTGTTGTTGTTGTTTTACATAGTGCTACGCCCTATCTAATGGACACTATTATTCCTTCTAAGAGAAGGCCAAGAAAACTGCCGGTTTCACCAGGAGTCCAAGTTAAATTAAAAATGTTGTGCTCAATTTTTAAGTACTTTAAAACCTCAAAATAGGTAGGCCCAACTGGACGCCGAGCTATATAATATTATCCACAACACACCGCATCGTCTTATGGATGTAGATATCGACTTAGGAACGGCACACCGCACTTACTTGGACACACAAGTCTGTTGGACAAAGAGTGACACAATAATCTACTCAACAACCAATTCATGCTTGGATGATACTACAGCACTACAGCTGCTGGATGTAACACCGCTCCCCAATAATATCGAATGACAACTTTATCATCAAATAAATGAGCTGAGAGCTTGGATAAAACAAAAGCGGTTCTGCTACATACCACTACAGTATGGACTCCGTCGACCCTGAGGAATTTTTGAACTGTGGAAAACCTACTTAATCAGATGACAGGTCAACTAGTATAAATACACCAAAGGATCAGCAACTTTTCAAGGATGAGGCGCGGATACAGGTCTCTGGTTGAGGGGGGGGGCGATCATGGCCGAAAGCTCAAAATCCAAATTGCCATGAAAGTCAGTAATATAAATGAATGATTAATTTCATAACACCATTTTGACATAATTATGAATAAACGTTACGAATTTATCTTTAAGCACTCAAATTAGCTTTCGAACAAAAAGCAATCAGGAAATGATTTTATACAGGTCAAAGGTAGAAACTAGTTCTTTCTGATAAGCGAGTTTCACTTGTGTCTTTTAACTATTTAACTTTCAACTTTTAATTTGAACCTATATCTATTAGAGCAATGAAAAAAAAAACAAAAAGAAATGAACAATGATGTTCAGTGAAATTGATTACATTTCGACAGTTTTGTTACAAAGATGTTTTTGAAACAGCACACAATATTATATTTCATAAACTAGCATCAAGCTGTTATGATACAATTCTATATTATAAAATCAATGTTTCGCTTCCCTTTTTTTCGAATCTTTCTATAATGTCATAATATACGTGTAAAAGTGCTAAACCAATGAGCCTCTCTTCAGTCATAGTTGTTCGTAACCATGTGTTTAATCGCCGAGGGGTAGAAAAACTTCAAAGCATTACTGACTGGCAGTGTAGCCAGAACGTGCAATAGCATCCTTATCAGTGGAAAAGCATTTCCGTCGCAGTGATCTAAAACTTCTACAGCCGATTTTGGTATTGATTTCTTGTCGGGCTTTTTTGAGAGAATATACTTATAATAAATTTACATTTAACGCTAGACAAGCAGACAAAAAAAAAAGAAAGATTTCATTAGATCTCAATTTTACGGAAATCTAAAAAAAATGCATTTGAATTTCGGGCAAATTAAGCAAGTCCAATATTTCTTCACGTCTGAGGGGGAGGCGATCGCCCCCATCTTCCCCCTCCTGTATCCGCTACTGTCAAGGATGTATTCAGTTTGTGTTTATATACGTTTTACATTCCTTAAATATAACAATACTCTACCCGCCTCGCTACAAGCGATAAATACTTTGATCAAAAGAACTCTGCATTGTTATGGATTCCGAAAAGTGCTAAACACTACCTCCAAGGGCCGTTTTTACAATCTCCCATTTTTTGGAATCAAAAATTTCGAAAAACGTATTATTAAATGCAGCTATTCAAGTATTATTAAAATCGTCGTTATATTAATGATTTTACCAAATTTTTGAAAAATAGGCGTGGCACCGCCCACATATGACTTAACAAATTATCAAACTTCGTCTGTTAATAACTTCAGATTCGTATAAGATAGAGTGACCAAACTTGGTACTAGGTATAACATGGACTAGGAGAGTACGTTCACTGAAAAAAAGCTAAATCGGTTGACGACCACGCCCACTTTTGTGCTAAAGTTCTTTACAAGATAGGTAGAAAGACAGAACATGGCATATCTCCTTCACTGATGCCGAAAGAATGCTACAACTTAGTAATTACCATGACCTGATGATCTTTGTAATGATTTCTTTTAAATATTGAAAAATGGGCATGGCACCTCACACGTATCAAATTAACTCTTAATAATTTCATAACCGTTTGTGTTAGAATAACGAAATAAGGTAGGAGGTATACAATTATTATGGCAAACACACTATCTGAAAATAAGTCAAATTACTTCTCGACTGTGCTGACTTTTTCATAAAAGCTTTCTAAAAATGAGGTAGAAAGACTGAACATGCCATACCTGAATGACTGATGCAGATAGAATGCTAGAATTATTAGTTCCATTTATTCATCCCCAAATTTTAGTCCAGTAGAAATAAGCAAAATTTTCAGCCAACCAAGCCCACTTTTTTTACTAAAATTGAGAGGCAGAATAAGCAAAATGTTGCCAATTTTAATCTGTTAGTATAGTTATATTATAAATACAGGGAGGAAAATATATTAAACTAGCAGACCCAGTTGACGTTACCTTTTTACTTTCAGCAATTTTACTATCTAATTTACTAATCTTCCATCTCTCTTCATATTTTTCAACCCCTCCCTCTTCTTCACTCAAATCCATTTCTTTTACTCTTTCTCTTCTTCTTCCTCCGTCTCTTCCCTTTCCCTCCTCTTTCTTTTTCTTTTCCCTTCCAATTCCCATTGACTATTATTTGCTCCTCTTCTCTCCCAAAATATTTCCTTTTTATCTTATTCTTCTTATCCTTCTTTCTATTCCTTTTCTTTCCCTTCCTCCTCTAAGCCCTTCCCTAACCAAACATTTTATTTGCTACGGATATAGAGCGAATTCGGTTCTTTCCTTGTAGTGGCGAGAAATTAATTCTTTAAATTGCAATGGAGCGTGGCACCGTTCACTTTGTAAAAACTACAAATAGGCTGTGCTGTGCCCAAAGACCACTAGGTCCTCTGTAACTTTCAGCAAGATCGGTGATGAACTTTGGACGTCTATAAAGGACTAATATACAAAACACATTAGGGAGTGGCACAGCCCACTTTTCTAAGCTTGCATACAACTTGTTAAAATGTCACATATAACCAAATATCTGTAATCTGAACCATGATATAGGCTGGGGTGGCACGCCCAATTTTCATAAACTATGTATACCCTGTGTGATACCCTGTGTGATACCCAGCAAACCCCTGAAGCCACTGTGAAAGTTTTAAAGAGATCGTTGATGAACTTTTGACTTCAATAAAGTACAAACAACACATAAAAATATGTGGGCGTGGTACAGCCCATTTTTTTAAATTTGTATACCTTGATTAAGTGACATAAACATGCACCCAAATGTGATTAGTTGTAACCAAATACATGCAGAGTTATGAGAAATTTAAATTTTATATAGGCTGGAGGCGTGGTACCACCCACTTTTTCAAACGAGCACCCCAGAACCTACTGTGGAAATTTAGTAAAGATCGCTTAATTACTTTGGACGACCATGAAAGACACACTTTCATTTTTATACCCAGATGTACAATTTATTTCTAAGATCGTGAAATTAAGTGTTGCCATTATATAATACTGTAAATTATACTTCCTGTACGACACTGCATATCAATTTATTTGAAAATTATATTGATGTTATTTCTCAGAACGGTGAAAAAAATCAGACTTTTATACTAATTTTTAGAGGTATAAGATCGATAGTTGAGAGTTTTTCGGACTGATATGTTTGCTGATTTCACGGTTTAATTTTGGAAATTTCTCAGAAACGCAAACAAACTTTTAAAGGAAATTGTTTGGTCAAAAAACTTGGTGTTAAAACAGTTTTTATAATGTTGCTTTCTAAGAGTGCTAATGAAGTTAAAAAAAAATTAGTGTTGGGCAGTACTCAAGATAGAAATAAACGTCTTTCTTTTTCGAGATCATTTCAGGAATATTTCGATATTGTTTTTGTGATCATTTTGGGACATTTTAAGAATCATTTCGGGATATTTTCTTAACATAGTTTCGAAACTTTTTCAAAATATTCCTAAAGTTTCAGAGAAGGTGCCTTATGAGAAAATGCTGACTTTAAAACATGTCATCCCATATCATCGCTGTGCAAATCGTTGTAATTTTTCTCTATATGTTTTCACCCTACGTGGTGAAGTCTATGTCAGAGTGAAAAGGGGCACTCCTGCATCAAAAATCACCTGCGATAGTGACCTGGATTACTATAGGTCATAGCTTACTTTTTTCGTACTATTTATTTTATGAACATGTATTTATTGTCTTTAACTTTCTTTTCAGGATGGTCGGTCTGAGCGGTTTTTTCTTTTATTTTATACAAGGTGGCGCAAAAGTAAGCTTCCGATGTTCAGCATATCGGTTGTGGCACGTGCAGTGTGTGCTTTTGCACCGTCTTGTTGGAACCACATGTTTTCCAATCCCAATTCATCGAGTTGCGGCAAAAAGAACTCGTTGATCATTGCTCTGTAGCGCTCACCATTCACAGTAACCGTTTGGCCCCGACCGATTATTGGTCAAATAAATAGTCAGCAATATTCCGCGTTCTGGAGCAGTGTAGCGTAACGTTGTTTATTAACGTGTATTTCGCATGTGTTTACTACACAAATGTCAAAACAGAACTGACTTTAGGGGCCAATCGCAAAATTTATAGCATTTTCTGATAGGAGGATTACTTTTGCGCCACCCTGTACTTGTTATAAAATACTTAATTTTTGTTGCGTGTTTAGTTTTTTTTTTATGTCCATTAACAATGGCGCTTTAAGTGTTGGCCATAACAGTCTAGCATTGCTGAATGTCTTATGTAAACGTCAAAAAGGATTTAATGTAGTGCATTTCAATGCGCGTAATGTTTCAAAAGTAGACGATGTCTGTTACACTTTTGAGTCCTCGCTGGTTGATATAATTTGTGTGTCCGAGACATGGTTTCTAAATGACTTAAATGACTTTCACTACAACATCCCTAATTATAACCTCATTCGTAATGATAGGCTGGGTAGAAAAGGAGGTGGGGTGGCCATCTATTATAAAAGCAGTCTTAATGCTAAGATAATTTGCAAATCAGATGGCCAAGTAAGGGAGTACATAATGGTTGAACTGCGTAGTGGTTCCACCAAGACCCTTGTTTCTTGGGTGTACAACCCTCATAAGTACGTATGTCTGAAGTCCTTCTTTGATGTTCTGTCTTTGTATGTTGTGGAGTATACATATGTTATAGTTTGTGGGGATTTCAATGTGAATCTGCTTACTCCTGAATCGATAAACTTCTTGGATTATGTTGCTAGTGTTGATCTTCATGTTGTAAACACGTCTGTACCAACTAGGTATGAGAAAAACTCTGTCCCTAGCTTACTTGACTATTTTGTAGTATCTGATTTGTCTCTAGTTTTAAAGTTTGACCAGTTTTCTTTTACTTCTAACCATGATTTAATTTTTTGCGCTCTTGATTCTACCCGCTTGGGTCCAAGTTCGTTTGGGGATTATGGAGCACTTAATATTGACTCACTATTTTTACAACTTTCTTGTATTAACAGGTCCGATTGTTGGTGTTTCCCGTCCGTTGATGACAAGCTGAACTTCCTTAGCAGCAATTTAGTACATGTTTTTGATTCACATGTTCCTATTCGCTTATGCAAACCTAAGTATTATTTATGTCCGTGGTTCAATAAGAAAGTTCTTATGGCCCTCAAAATAAGAAACAAATTTCGCTCCCAATGGAAAAGGAATACAAGTCCTCGAAACTGGGAGCTTTTTCGAAGCTCCCGAAATAATGCCGTATCGGTCATCAAAAGCGCGAAACGCTCATTCTACGCAGCTAAACTGGATTCTTCTCTCACTACAAATATTCTCTAGAAAAACCTGAAGAACTTACGTGTTTATTCCCGTGAAGACTCTGGCTGTAAGCTTAGTGCTGATCTGTTAAATGATGCTTTCCTGAAAGGCTTCCCCTCTGTTGCTAATCCAGCAAGCCAATCTTGTTCCCGTTAACTCCACTGGTAATGTGAACTCCCTGTTCGAATTTGTATCTGTGACTGAGAGTGATGTGATTAGATCTGTTTTCAATAATAAATCTAATGCTATTGCTGAGGAGGGTTTACCAATTAAGTTTATCAAGATAGTGCTTCCATATGTTGTTGGAACCTTAACCCATATTATTAATCACGCCATCACTACCTCATGTTTTCCCAGCCTGTGGAAGATCGCATCTGTACGTCCTGTGGCTAAAACTAAATCTGCATGTACCCCCGGTGATTTTCGTCCAATAAGTGTTTTGTCTGCCTTGTCAAAAGTTTTGAGTATATTCTGTCTAGCCAAATTAACTTCTCTATCTCTATGGCGCGATATACAACAGGTATATCATCATAAACCTCCTAAGAGATTTTTGCGCCAAGCTTCTCTTCCAATTTGTGGTGTGCCGATTTGAATTTTCCCTACAAATTGGTGGGACCTACAGTTTTTTGCCGACTCCGAACGGCATCTACAAAGGAGACGAATTTTTGCTGAGAAGCCTGTCATGGCAGAAATACACTCGGAGAGTTTGCCAAACCACTGCCGAGGGGCGACCCCGTTTTGAAAAACTTTTTTTCAAATCACTTTTGATGTTACCTGTACCAGGGCTCGAACCATGGACCTTCGGTGTGGTAGGCCGGCAACACTACCTTCACACCACGGCGGCCGCCAGCCAAATTAACTTGCACGTCGATATTTATAGTCTTATCTCTCCATATCAGTCAGGCCTTAGGGCTGGGCACAGTTGCTCTACTGCCAAGCTAAAAATCATTGAAATGTAATGAAATAACAATTACCAAATAAACACTTAATAAAATCACTAAATAAAATTCGAGCACTGCTCCAACAACAGTTGCCCTCATTATATATTTAATTCTTTGTACTTGCATTCCCGCTGCCTCAAAAATATGCGTAATCTGCCACTAAACATCAATAAAGTCCAACCCAGTTATAACGACCAATTTGTTGTAATTTTGGTTAGAAAACCTAAGGCAATGGAAAAGTATGATCTTTTGCCTGAGTCTAAATCAGATCTGTTAAATTTGATTAGTAATTGGTAATCAATTAATTAGACGGCTTTTTTAATTGGTAGTGATTATTTTAATTGTTTTTCAAGAACAGGTAATTATTAATTGATTACGATTAGAAAAAATCTAAAAAGAATCAAAAACAATCATGAAAAGTTGTTTAGATTACTTTTTATTATTTCTAATTATTTTTTGATTCTTCTTGATTTTTTTCCGTATTGTTGTAGAAGCACATAAATGTACACATCAAAAAACAAAAAAAAAAGTATTAAAAAGTAATCAAAACAACTTTTTTAAATTATTTTTGATGTTTTAATAATCGTAAAAATCACTATTTTTTTGAATATTTTTTTAATTAATTGGAAAATAATTATTAAAAATTGAAAGTGCAATCAATTATTAAATTGGTGCTCAAGAAAATTTTTAATCAAACCGGTAATCATTACGATTAGTAATCATCATTTAACAGGTTTGGTCTAAATTATTTTTAAATTATTTCACATTATTATATAAATAGATGATGTTTAAGTTCTATCTACTATCATTAATATTTTGCTGAAAAAAATTCTTATGGACGCATAGTATTTCCTGTTTTTTACTTTTTTTTTCACTAAATTTCACATTTACTGCGTTTCTTAATAGCTCACGTTGAAATTAAACAAAAGAGGCTTGCTTAAATTTATTAGTATTTCATGTTAATTCTCACTGATCGCTTTTAATTTAAAATACATTAAAACGAGTTCTCAATTGTCTCAAACAACTCAGAGCACACACCAACAAATTGTTGAAGGAATTTGTAAATATGGAAAATAATTGAATTTATTGCTTTAAGTAGGTAGCTGTCAAGGGGCAAATGGTTTATGATTATTAAATAAAAGCGTAATTAATTGATTTTTATGCGATCAATGGCAATTAAGGTTATTGTCATAAATAATGCGAATTATGAAAGCAAGGAATGATCGATTATTTTTAAATCGATTATTAAAAAAAGTTTTGGTTGGCTATTTCTGTTTCAAAATTTTGCATTGACTCAATTAATAATGGAAGACTTAGTTTTTCTGATGAGCCTTCTCTGTGGATAAGGTAGATCACTCCTAAGTTTCAATAAGGAGGCAAACGCTCTTCCGATCGTATATTGCAAAAGAGTTAGCGCATCCTTTTTACCAACTTCACCTTCGTGGTTTTGTACTCGGAAGGTTTTGAAACCTGCCGTCTTGAATCAATTTTCTCTCACAAACTTTTTAGTGGCAGAAAAACCACCGGAGTCTTGCCGAGCACTATCGTTTTTATATTACCTGTCCAGGAACTTGAAACTGTTAACTTCGGTATGGTCGATTAGATTACAAGGAACTTAGATAAAAAATTAACAAGGTATATAGGGTTCAGTGGAATTACTTAGGATACTACTAGTGTGAAGGAAAATCATCATCATCATCCCTTTTAATGTATAACTGATGGCAATTGGAGACACCAAGGGAGTTCAAGTCTGACCCAGCCAGCGCAGCCTTTGTGCTTTTATCCGTGCACTGTGGTTAGATCTGAGTAAGGCTCATCGTTAAATATAATCCGATAGTCGCCGTTGGCATCACGGGAAGGACCATACATTTTCCTAAGAACTTTTTTCTCGAATACTCCAAGGGCCATCTCATCTTCTTTCTACACTGTCCATGATACCGAGCCGTACGTGTTCTTTGTTCGTCGATAGAGATCTTGGTCCGTCAAGAGAGGACTTTACTTCTTAGGTTTATACTCAGTCCAAAGTAACACTTGTTGGCAAGAGTGATTCTCCGTTGAACTTCTCGACTGACATTATTTTCGGTGTTAAGGCTAGTTGCCAAATGGACGAAGTCCCCCAAAGTTTCAAATTTGATGTGGCTGCCAAGGCGCAGGTGCGTCGAGTTTGTCTTTGAAGACAGCAAATACTTCGTCTTGTCCTCTTTCACCGCAAGACCCCTTTCTTCGCTTCTTTATCCAGCCCATAGAAATCAGAACTTACTTCTCGGTTGCAGCTCTGCTGCTCGAATCATCTTCTCAAGCATCAAAATGAAAAAATCGCGCGAGAGGGAGTCGCCTTGTCTGAAGCCTCGTTTGCTTTCGAAAGGCTGGAAGAGGGCCTTCCCAAATTCGACGGAACTGTTGGTAATGCTTAACGTCTTTTGGCAAAGTCGTATAAGCTTTGCATGGAATCAAATTCAGGCATGTCAACATATAGGCAACGCCTTTTCGCACTGTCAAAAGCAGCTTTGAAATCGACAAAAGAGAATGTGCGGGTCGATCCTCTTATCATGGGTATTCTCCAGGATTTGGCGTATCGCGAAGATTTGGTCGATGGTAGACTTAAGAGGTCTGAAACCACACTGATAACGTCCCATCAGCTTGTCTACGATGGGCTTCAGTTTTTCGCACAGTACCTGGATAGTTCCTTATATGCGATATTAAGGAGACTGATTCCGCCGTAGTTGGTGCGGTTAAAGGGATCGCCTTTCTTGTGTATTGGGTGAAACACACGTAAGTTCCAATCTTCTCCATGTGTGAACAGCTCGGATTCGTCGTCTTCCTCGCAATGCGGAGAAGTGTTCCCCCCATAACTTAAGTACCCTAGGTACGTCGGGTACCAGCTCGCCATTAATGTCCCTGCCGGAATTTTCAGGAGGGCTATCCCCCAGATCTTTTGATTGCATTTTCGGGCATTATTCCTGTCAGCCCGCATCTCAAGCCCTCACACTCACACCTTCCGGCATCACGTTTATTTTTCCTAAAAAGGCGTCTCTCCCTTTTTCGCCTCACGATAGCGCTCCCATACACTGCCGTTTGGGCCGGTTGGCTACGTGTCGCTGTAGGCAGCATCCTTCTTGTGCGAAGCGGAGCGAAATTCCGCATCGTGCCAATGTACCAATTGTTCTTTCTATGGTGTCCTCAGCGGCAGCACGTAATGAGTGAGAGATATGCTCCCATTTCTCGGTATGGCAATGATTTCGCTCCGAGAGCAGGTGTGAGAGTCGTGTGGAGAAATTATCCACAGTCTGTGCGGTACGCAGCTTCTCGACGTCAAACTTTCCTTCCATTATTGTACGCACTTTCTTTGCTGCACAGAGGCGTGTGCATGTCTTGGCTGCCACAAGAAGATGGTCTGAGTCAATATTGGGACTAAGCAGGGTGCGTACGTCTAGAATGGTGGAGCTATGTCTGCCGTCGATCATGATATGATCAATTTGATTTCTTGTCCTTTGATCAAGAGACAGACAAGTGGTCTGGTGTATTTGTTTTTGCTGGAACCTGGTACTATTGATGGCCATATTGAGAGCACGGAGACTAAACTGTAGGATAAAACAATCCTCCCTTACCCACCCTGGCATTAAAGTCGCCAACCAGGATTTTGATATCATGCTGAGGCAGCGATCATATACAGGGTGGCTAATGAAAGCCGCTACCAAAAAAAAATTTTATAATTTTTTTTCTATTTAATGAATCTGGTTAATTTTTTTTTTATTTTGCAGATTGACTTTTACGTTTAACAAAAATATATAACTGGGACACTGAAACAAGAATTTGGATTGTCCGCCGCTATCGCACGTATAGGCGCACGTTTGGCGGCAATCCTCCGAGCAGATGGACCATAATAAGACTTGTAAACAATTTTGCCGAGCATGGGACAGTCAATAGAAGACCTTACCATCGAAACCCTTCAGTTCGCACGGAGGAAACAATCGCTGCTGTAGCTGCTGCCATACAAAACAATCCACGTGTTTCGACAAGAAGCTTATCTGCTCAAATGGGTGTAAGCAGACAGTCATTACAGTCAATTATGCACAAAGATTTGGACTTATTCCCATATAAAATTCAAATGGCCAACAAACTGAACGCTGCAGACTTGCCGATTCGCTTGGAATTTTGCCAGAAGATGCTTCAAATGGTGGAAGAGGATGGAAACATGTTGAACTGTCTTTTCATGTCTGACGAGGCCCATTTCGATTTAAACGGCAACATAAACAAACAAAATTGTCGAATATGGAGTGCTTCCAACCCACAGATACTCCATGAGACGGAATTGCATCCACTTCGTGTCACAGTGTGGTGTGCAGTTTCATCACGCTGCATTGTCGGGCCCTACTTCTTCGAAGAAAACGGTCACACCGTTACGGCAACTGGATACCGTTACTTGAGCATGTTGAGAGAGTTTTTCTATCCAGAATTACGCCGAATGAGAATTTCTTTCAACTCTGTGTGGTTTCAGCAAGATGGTGCAGCTCCTCACATAGCCCAACCTGTTATGACAGAATTGCGACGAAAATTTCCCAATAAGCTGATATCCAGAAACTCCACATTCCGTTGGCCACCCAGGTCGCTTGACCTTACTGCACCTGACTTTTTCTTGTGGGGTTATTGCAAACAGGAAGTCTTCAAAGCAAAACCAACAAATTTGAATGAACTAAGGCAATTCATTCGAGAAACAATTGCGGCTATTCCTGTCTCAACTCTCCAAGCAGTAATGAACAACTTTTTGGTAAGATGCCGCACATGCATCGACGAGCAGGGGGGGCATTTACATTCCATTATTTTTAAAACTAATTAAGCTATATTTAATAAAATTTAATGAGCTTTAACATGAATAAAAGAAAAATGAATTCCATACACTGAAAAAAAAAATTATTTGAGTTTCTTAACGTAGCAAAATTCATCAGCCACCCTGTACTTATCAATGAAGAGAGCAAGGCTTACGTAGGACAGAATGTAGAGTATTACCGTTTTACAAAAGTGTATCAAAATGAGTCAGTGTAGTAACTTTAGAGATAATAAAATGCAAGAAATTAGAAAATAAATAAATAACCTCATTTTACTTTTTACCAATTTGCATTACTCTACCATGAATACTTCCACATCCGCAACATCCAGTGTTCCGAATTATAGTATTGTGCCGATACCGCCCTGTTCGAGAGAAAGCATCGATTCCAAAAAAGTATAGAGGAAAAGTAGTCAATAAATACTACTAAACATTTAAAAACTTAAAACTATGTTAAGCGCACTTACTTTTGGTTGAAACGAAATCCCCATAACACGATGATCGAAAATACGCGTAGAGAAATCGTGAATTAAAATTGGATGCAAGTTCGATACTGAGCTCACGTACTCGGGCAGAGGGGCAGCGATACCCTCGCTTAAAATGGTCCGGACATTCCAGGTACGTGCCCTTATATAATTGTCCCTTAATCGTTTTGCAGGGCCTTCAACAGTAAAGAGAGTTCTTATCCGAGGCTTTGTTACCTTCTTTTTCATTGGAATTTGCTTTTACTCGGCGGGTTTCAAGTCCAGCGCACAACCCGTCTACAGGGTTTTGGAATAATATTCACACATTTATATAGCGAGCCGCTTGATCCAATAAAGACGCCCTCTTGGAGCCTCACCTCGTGGTGAACAGACGCTGCGAAAAAAACCCAAAGATCCCTCAAAGCGATTATGTCAGAGTGGCCCAACCGGGGCTCTTTCTCTTTCTGCCGCAAACCTAGATAGCTTACGTTGCTTGAGCGAGGCTGCCCAGCTGCACAACCACAAGAATCAGAAAAAAATGGGGTCTGAAACCCGAATTCGTATTATGGCGATATGTAGTAGCCAGTGTTGGGATTAGTAACTTAGGACCTTCGCATAGGTGAAACTGCAACCTATTCCGCAATGAGTTTCATAAATTCTAGTGTCAAGGGAGCATAACTGCAGTGATATTTTCAGCAGCCTTCCCAGTGTGGTTTCAGCATAAAATTTCCACACCCTGGAATGTGAAGCAAAATTTAAGGTGATATGCAACCAGAGAAGGGACTGGGGCAGAGACAGAGTGTTAAGGAGAGTATTATAGAGGGTACCTGGGTGCAGGGTGTCATGAAAACTGTTGAACTTACAAAGGCGAGATCATCTTGGAACACTACTAAGGCGATCGCGATATTTCATCCACACTAGTAAAACAATCACCAACCTCACCAGTGCTTGCAAATGACACCCGTCGCTCTGCCTCGGCTTGGGTTTTTATTTAATCACAAGGGCAGCATAGTCATCAACCAATTAACTACTTTGTTGCCTAGGTAATGTTTTACGAATGGGCAAAGGTGCTCAGAAGTTGTTCCTATATCCAGTAGATTTTCTGACAGGTGGAGGATTACCTAGACTCCATTGGTGTTTCCCTGTAGCGCCAGCTATCTCTAAGAACGTGTAACTGACGAGTTTTATCATTTGAAATTTCCTTTTATATCGCTCGTTTTGTTTTACACTGTTTTACACCAATTGTCTACTTTAAAGGTCTAGGATTTACCGATTTAAGAAAATAGCTGGGTATACTTTACAACTTTAATTCAATTAGTTTTACACAAAAATTTACTTGGCTACATGTAAAAAATATGACACTGTATCCTCAGTTATTTTCTCTTCTTTCATATCTTTCTTTTTCTATTCCTATGTCTGTTACTATGCCTATTTATCACTTTCAATGTAACCCTCAACCCTCATTCCACTTTAAATCTTCATCGGAAGCATATTGGTATTACGCGTGGCACCGCGAATTTTGATTTGCGTACTTCTAATCCTATTATATTTAAGTTGGGACCTGCGCAAATCTTTGGTATAAATGAATATATATATGAGTTTAGCTGATAAACAAACTATCGTTCTGATAGTCTAATGCTCAGCAGAACATTACAACATTTCTCTAATGTAGAAGTTAAGCAGCCGCAGAAAAAGATCTATAAGATTAGCTATGTTGTTTGTCCCTTACTTTACAAATAAAAAATTTTAGTAATTAATAATAAATAAGAAATTATTAAAAATAAAATATTATAGAATTGAATACTTTAAAAATGTTTTCTTAATTTTAAATCAAACGACAGGGCTGGACCTTCCACCTAATTCTATTATTAATATAAAAACGACCAAAATGTCTTCTATGATAAGAATCTATCGCAAGTTAAGATTATACGATAACCCCGAAAAATGCCGAGAAAATCTAGTTCGCTCAGGTATTATAAGCTAAATTAAATTTGAACTAATGGCCGAATTAGCCTAGACTTAGTTTACGAAAGAGCTGAGAGTCAATTATTCAACGTGTCATATTTTTGAAATTTTTTTTATTTCTAATTGCCATATGAATTACACTCATCCAAAAATTTAGTATGGTATGCAACATATGACGGAATTCTATTAAAAATATTGGAAAAAGGTTATAAGGTAGCACAGCACTTTTCTCTTTGTACTCAGAAACTTAACATGGAAATCAAAAATCTGTAGTTTTCCAAGTTTCTAAGTTAAGTTATTTTCCGGGTAACTACGCACACGTGCTGCTCATTTATTAGATGTAGGGTTTTCAAGTCAAGTTAGATCTAAGTCTAGGCTAATTCGGCCATAAGCCAAGTTGAAAAAACAATAATACTTCAAATAGAACACTAAAGTTTATTGGCAATAAATTAAACAAATACAGAAAGCGGACGGATTGTTTTACTAACAACTTTGGTGTCGTCGTTTTTTATTCATTTATGGTTTATTATTACTGCTTTCATATTATGACGGTCTCCCTTTTGTGCTTCCTCAACATTCTCTAGCCGTTTGATGCTCATTTAATTTACTGCATTGAATTCTTGCCTCATTTGCACCTTTCTGGTCGCCACTAAATTTGGATTTTAACAAAATCACATAAAAGATTCCATTTAATTATGTCGTATCCAACTAATTTATGTTCGCATGCATAATTAATGTTGTCGACAAATGAAAGCGACAGAGTAAGCAGCTTCACGGGCAAGTCAACTTGCTTACCTTCCTACATATGCTACTACCAACTAGAGATGCCTTTATGGGTTTTGTGATAAAGGTCTGTTAAAGAAAAAAAAACATTGCCAAACATTTTTATTATCACCTTCTGTAAAAGATCTTATCGCAAATGACTTGTTCAATTGCCAAAATATGCTGTGTTTACTATTCATCAGCGATTGAGCTGGCACGAGAAGCCGCTGAGTATGCGCAACGCAACTTTAATTAATTGTGAACTTCATTATCTTTAACAGCAGCAGGACTGATATCTGTCTTGCTAAATGTCGCAGCAACAACAACTTTGGAAAATTCCCCAAACATGTGTCAGAATCTTCAAAAGGTAGCGAAAACATGAAAAAATTAATTAAGAAATGTCAAACATATCATAAATATGTATGTAAATATGTACTCTAATTTGATATTTGCGGCATTGTCATCTCTAATTGTTAGCACGTAATCACAGTTACTCACTTATCTGCAAATACTTACATAAACAAATGTCTTTGATTTCCGGCCTGTGCTGCGCTTTCTTGTTCTTCTCGTTTATTTATCACTGCTCTGTTTACTTTTTTGTTGCTTCTATTATGTTAGCCCAAATTTTTACCGCATGCTCGACAATTCATAATTGAATGTTTTGGTAATTGAATTTCAGATCTTGTAAACTCTATTTGTCTACGTTGAGACTAGAGTTGGAAGAACCTGCGTATTTTATAACACAGCGCGACTTTTGTCTGCGATTTAATAGTCGCAGCGATTTTTACATCCATGGAATTCAATCAGAGACGACCTTACCTGACTTAAACTTGACATTGTTGAGTTTATTTATATCATTTTATGTTATATCAAGTTATTTGTTGCCATTTATTTTATGCCATTTTATGTGATGTTATGTTAAGATATTTTATGTTTATTTTATCCAATTTTGTGCTTGTTATGCTATGTATGTCACGTAATTTTTGTTCTTGTTCAGACATGTATTTTCAGTGTATGTTATGTTATCATGTTATACTATCCTTTTGTATTATCCTCAAAGAATGTTACATTATATTGTGTTATGACATTTTGCTTTTATTATTACATGTTATGTTAACTTATTTTGTGTCAGTATGATACTTTATGTTATATTAAGTTGTGTTATGTTAAGCCGTGCTAGATAATGCATTATGCTGTAGTAAGCGAAAATAATATCTCGTAGCAAAAGATATTCTGACATAACTTCACATAACATACCTTAAATTGAAATAAAGTGACGTAACATGGCGCATCTTAGCTTAACTTTACTTACATTTTCTTTGCATTGTGCTTTTTTATGCCTATGTTTATTCATCTCATGTGAGGTTGTTTTTATTCTTATGTTATTTCTTTTTTTTTATCCTCTTTTTGTTAGTTAAAATTAAGTTATGTTATAAAATGTTATGGAACGTGATGTATTATACAGTGATACATATGTTATGCACTGATAAAAAAAACAACAACAACATATTATGTTATGCTATTTTATGTCATGTCACCTGTAATATCCGTATTATTATAAATCATGTTTCATCTTTTTGCTGCCTTATTTAAAGTTTATTATATTATTATTTATTATGTACCTTTAATCAGTATTATGTTAACCCTTGTCTAACTATATATGTCAATCGTGACATAAGGTGACATAACATAACATACCCTAAATCAAGTTACATAGCCTGGCTTATCCTAGCTTAAATTAAATTTCCATTACCTCAGTCACCAACAAACTTTCCCAAATTAGTTCAATGAATATTAGCAATTCATTCCTCATGTATTCACAATAAACTTTTGGCAAACTATTCAAAATGAAAGCAATCAACTAACTAACTCAGATGGTCGGACCTCCATTTTTTTTTTTTTTAAATAATATAAATCATTATATCACACTCAAATTCTTTCAGTTTTTCTATATGTGTTTTCATTTGGACTAAATTTTTTAAGGACTGATTATGAAAGTCACTGTGACACTTTGCGTCGCAGTCACTCATATTCGCATAGCAACTCCCATTTACTGGCAGTCACTGAAGGGACTGGACGCCTTTATATAATAACAATTTTACTTCTAGAAGAATTTACTTGTTGCGTGGCGTTGCATTTTACATAATGAGCCCGTTATTGTCCCAGTAGATTCGAGGAAAAGTTGCATTTGGTTGAAGATTTTTCAGTAAATTCGACAAAAAGAAAAAACAAACAGAAACACTTAAAAGGAAAATTGGGGCCGCGGAGTGGGGGCAATTGCCCTGGGGCCCGGAAGGTTTTTGGGGGCCGGCAAGGCAAAGCAGTATTGACAGTACTCTAACCAGGATTTCAAAGATACATACATATATATTTTGTTGCTACAAAAGAATATGTTGCACACTTCCAGTCAGTGTGGCTGGAGGGGAGCGTTATTTCAGTCTATTGTCTCGCGTGAAAAATTTTTTACGTTCTACTATGAGCCAAAATCGCTTAACAAGCCTTGAAACATTGGCGCCGGAGTCTAGTAGTTTCCATATTCGCAGACCAAAAAGCACGGAAGGTTTTCCATGGCTCATTCAACCTCTTAAAATGTATTTAGAAAAAGTTAATATAAGCAAATCAAACAATGAAATCTAACATTTCATTTAAGTGCACCAGTAAATCTTATTTTATATGAAATAAAACTGACAATTTGAATTGAAAAATATATGTTATGTTAATTTTTTTACTAGATTGAGTTTATTTTTTAGGGGGGCCCATAAACCCGAACTGTCCCAGGGGCTCGGCTCGGCTCTCTGCGGTCCTGGGGCAATAATTGTGACTGTGCCATCTATTGCAACTATGTTTTATATAACAGTTTCTGTATTGCGATTAGTTTTTGCATTTTGAATGAAACTAAGATGTTTTAGCAGTCAATCACAGTGACTTTACGAAAGCTATCACTGTGACTCACAGTGATCTTCGACTGGTACGAGAATACACATTTGCCAACTCTAGTATGTTTCGACCGATTGCATGATTGGTTTGCGCTTCTATTTATCATACAACATCATGTTTCCAAAGATCTGATAAAAATTCGAAAACATTTTCTAATTTTCAGCTAAATTCTTTTCATTTTAAAATTCATATCAATGATATATATACGGTCTGATGAGCAAGAAGTTAAAAATGCCAAACAGTTAAGATCTGTTATATAGACCAAGATACAACTGATTAATTCGCCGAATGTGAAAAGATCTAATTAGTCGCTATTATCATTCAACTACGATAAACAGGACTGCCAAAAAACATACTTTCCGCAAAGAAGACTGGTAAAATAATCACTATTAATTGTAATGATTACTTGTTCGATAGATTATTTTCCTTCCCATTCTAAATATATTTTAATTATTACTTACCAATAAAGTAAACAATTTCAAAAACTCACAGTTGTTTACGATTATTACAAAAATCAGAAATAATAATCAAAAATAATCATTAATATAATACCATTTTTCTTGTAACTTTTAATGATAATTAATTGTTAATTGCTTTTTTCTGAAAGAAATTTAAATAAAAATTGTCAATTAAAAGAAGCTCCTACTCAGGAAATTACTAATCCTAGCTCTAAGTGAATACACTTACACTTACAATGCTCTTAGGATCAAAGCCCAGACTAATATCTTTTAACCGTAAAATTCCCTCTTAATAAATACTTTAGCACTAAGATTCAGTCGTACTTAACTTAAGACCACAACTGAGCATACTACCTTGTTGTTGTTTTCATTAAGAGTTTAACCTGTTACAATATCCAGAGAAGAGTTAAGGCAGGGCGAATCGGGTCTCCCTGAGAAGGACGCTCTCTCATTCGGCTATTTCAAGTGGTTGGGTTTACAGGAATATACGCTTCCGGTCCTGAGGATCCAGACTTGTGCTATTTTAACGAAAGTATCTTTACTTCTTAGAGTTATCACTAATCTTTATATATAAAAATCTTTCTTGGATATTCAAGTAAGCTCGAGCATGGTTTCAATTCATAATATAATTCGGTACTGATGTTCCGATACGAGTAACTACGAGTATATTGTTGAGTACTCTGTTCAAGTACCCAGCTCTTTTTGTAGTCGATTACCTCATACTAGTACAATTACGGGTATCGAGTACGTGAGCTCAGTATCGAACTTGCATCCAATTTTAATTCACGATTTCTCTACGCGTATTTTCGATCATCGTCTTATGGGATTTCATTTCAACCAAAAGTAAGTGCGCTTAACATAGTTTTAAGTTTTTAAATGTTTAGTAGTATTTATTGACTACTTTCCCTCTATACTTTTTTTGGAATCGATTCTTTCTCTCGAACAGGGCGGTATCGGAACAATACTATAATTCGGAACACTGGATGTTGCGGATGTGGAAGTATTCATGGTAAGGTAATGAAAATTGGTAAAAAGTAAAATGAGGTTATTTATTTATTTTCTAATTTCTTGCATTTTATTATCTCTAAAGTTACTACACTGACTCATTTTGATACACTTTTGTAAAAAGGTAATACTCTACATTCTGTCCTACATAAGCCTTGCTCTCTTCATTGATAAGTATATAGAACAAGCTACATTATATATTATTGAGCACACCTTGGTCTTCCAGGTACTTGTATAAATTCTATATTTTGTTTAGAATGGATTTTGCTAAAATTTAAAATTAAAACTCATTAAAAATATGTCATTACTTATGACCAACTTTCTGAAGATTAAGTCCATTCTATACAGGTAGTCCTTAAAATTTTTTGGATCTTCTTATATCTTAATTAAAAATGTCTTACCAACCCTTAATGAGGAGTAAAAAGCGGTGACGTGTTATAATGTCAATGGAATTAATGTCAGTGACGCTTCGCTTTTGCAAAGAGAATTAATGTCAATGATGTTAATTCTCATAAGAATTTCACATTAATTCGCTTTCACAAAGAGAATTAATGTCAGAAACACTAAATATCATAAAAGCTTTACTAATTTCTATCCAGAACGCGGAATATTGCTGACTATTTATTTCGGTCGGTGAAAAACGGTTACTGCGCAAAAGTAATCCTCCCATCAGAAAATGCTATAAATTTTGCGATTGGCCCCTAAAGTCAGTTCTGTTTTGACATTTGTGTAGTAAACACATGCGAAATACACGTTAATAAACAATGTTACGCTACACTGCTCCAGAACGCGGAATATTGCTGACTATTTATTTGACCAATAATCGGTCGGGGCCAAACGGTTACTGTGAATGTTGAGCGCTACAGAGCAATGATCAACGAGTTCTTTTTGCCGCAACTTGATGAATTGGGATTGGAAAACATGTGGTTCCAACAAGACGGTGCAACAGCACACACTGCACGTGCCACAACCCATATGCTGAACATCGGAAGCTTACTTTTGCGCCACCTTGTATAATAACAACGCAACTGCTATTTCAGGTGCATGGACTAAGCAGGTTTCACTCCAAATTTTCATTTTATACCTACGTATGTATGTATATGAAATAAAAAAAATTGTATATGAAGAATTTTGATAATTTTCAGAAAAGCACCGCACTCTAAAATTTTGATAATTTTTTAAGTTCCAAATTTTCATTTAACATTTTAAAATCGTGCAATTTTTTATACCTAGTAGTGCTACGCACACAAGGTATATTAACTTTAGTCGCCTAGCGGCAGTACGTAACGGTATAAACGGATCGAGATAGATATTGACTTACCTATATCAAAGTGTTCAGGACGAAAAGAGAAATTGATTAAAAATTAAATTGCTTTATAAAGCTTTTTAATTATAATTTTGAATTATAAGAGATTTATAAACCTTTTTTATTTTTTATGAATATGGGGGTAAAAGTACAATTTCGACAAAATAAACTAATATTATTAAGCATTGAAATAGCAGCCATAACCACTTGCTCTTAGCAAAAATAGAAATTCACCTATAAACTAGCCAATTGAATTAATTTCGATTGTTTAAGTGTCTACTAACAAATGTCAGTGAGATAATAAAAGCAATAATATAATTTGATATCATTTATGAATAATCAAATACCCATATTATATGGCTTTGTGTTTATCAAGAAAATTGTTTTAATTAAATGTTTGAGTACCACGACTAGCCGAAGATATCTTAAAATTAACAATTCAGCTGTCAATCAGAATCAAAAATTAAAAAAAAAAAATTTTATACTTATAAATAGGAAACTGAAATCAAACGTGTGTCACCTCTGCTATGGTGCTATTGCCGTAAATGCGTAGCTTTTCACGTGTTCAGAAAAAAAATTTTACCAGAGCTGCACAGCAATAAAAAATCGAATTACTTTTAGTTATCGGTATAAAGTTTAAAAAAAAAAAAGTTTTGCTTCTGTGATTACACTGTACAGCAGAAATTGTTCAACAGGGATATTTCTTATTCGTACCAATGCTTCGACACTGATGTTAAGAAGTTCATTCCAATTTACATTGTATTCTGCTAACTTAAATTTCAATCCTTAGTAGTAATTAACAGTCTTCAGATTTGCTATACCTCCATTATGTTATTGAAGTATGAAATGTGAAATTGTGAAGACCAACTACTTTTCGTTTTAGGCAAACTTTAGTTATGGTAAGCATGTGGCAGTTAGAAGCAAGCAAGGCTTCTTAAGAAATCATCCATCGAGCGGCCTTTACACCATCGCAATTTATTACGAACTACCTTTTACGAGCGGCTCCGCTCGCATGAAGGAAATAAGCAAAATAACAAAAGTTGTTCTGAAGATACTTTTATTTATCGGCGAGATAAATATTAAGGGTTACATGTGAAAACCACTCTTAACATGAAACTTAAGTTTAATTTTTTTTTTTAAATATTTAGTTTAAGAGTTCATATGAAAAACTGGCTTATGTATTTATAATGTTAGTATATATTGTTTCAACTTTCACTACTCAATGGCTAAACCTCACTGTTTTTCAAAGAATTTAGTTGATCATCTATAATTTCACCATCATCGTCGTCTAGATCTGATCAGATGAAGCTTCATCCTCTCAATTGATTACGGATTTCATTATTGGTACATCAACTGCCTTATCTTCTTCATCAGCTAGACTTCGACGCACTGAAATCTTGGGCCATATGCTCACTTATCTAAAACATATTCCGCAATTTTGTTCTCCTCGAATTTGTTTCGTTTCCATAAAGCACGCTATCCAAGATTGCTCTATAGTGAAACAATTACCTCAATTTTAATAAAATATGTATTGATACAACTTTGAGTTAAAAATTAATTTGTATATCAATATTGCCAATTTTTAATCAAGGTTCGTAGTTAAAACAACTTTGTTTTACTTTAAGTTGAAGTTTAAGTCATTTTAAATAATTTAACTTTACTTTATGATGCGTTTTGTCTCTGAGTGTACCTATCAGTGAAGGCCTAAGGCCAAATATATCTCCCACTGAAGGTTCTATAAAGCATTAAGTGTACCCTGAACGAATATAATGTGCGCGATCATTTTTCTAAACTCGAGAAAATATAGACCCTTTTTTATATCTTAGGAACTTTTTCACAGTAAATTTAGGTGACTTATAAAAATGTGATATGGCAACCGTGCCCATTGTACTTAATTCAACATTGTTTAACTGATGTTTTCAAGTGTTGATTATTAAATTTAAGACTTCCAAATTAAATATTTTTTATCACATTAGATAATCACTTAAAGAGTCATTTATTTCTATTTGTTTTATTTATTTCAATTGGATCTTTCCTTTAATAAAGTTTGAAGTGGTTTGATTTCTTGGCAAATTATATTTAATATATAAAGGCATAGTATAAATATAGTTCAACTCACAAAGATAATCATTAGAAAAAATTAGTATAAAATATAGAATATAAAAGGCTTTAGTTTGAGCATTTTACAGTGACTTGTTGTTACTGTTTTCATTTTGAAGTACTGATAAACTGGTGCTCATACGCATCGTGAGTAATTTTTTGGAATTTCATAAAAACACGATCACATGTGGGCTAGGCGATAATGATCTTCGGATATTGATTGCTTATTTATTTAATTAATTTTCTTTTCATTAGAACAAATACTTAACGAAGTTTTCAGTTATTATGTGTGACCTTTCATTGACATCTTCTATGATAATTTTTAACTTGTCACTTGTCGTTAGCTATAATAACTTTATGATTAAATACAATTAATGACACTCGAGATTTGTTTAGTGAAAATAGTTGTGGTTTTTGAAATTAATCAATGCACACAATTTTAAAGCAAAATTTTGATAATGTCAATTAAATTTATCAGTGATATCATACGCAAGCAAATATCAATAGTATAGGCAATACTTTGAAATGTCCCAACCACATGGGCACAAGGTGTATGATTTTGAAGAGCCTACAAAGATTATTGCTTAGGAAGAATAAACAAATTTATGAAAATGCTGGATTTGATTGCTAATAAAAATCATAAATCGACGGCTGAGTGTTCCATAACAATATTTCAAAATATTTTTCAAATATCCTCATCTCAGAACAGTTTTGCAACACCGCATTAACTCAGCTTTTGATTCTAAATCAAGGAAAGTCTGAGGCAAGTGGTTTTTGAAAAATATTTTTTAACATACAGGGTGGCTGATGAATTTTGCTACATTAAGAAACTCAAATAATTTTTTTTTCAGTGTATGGAATTCATTTTTCTTTTATTCATGTTAAAGCTCATTAAATTTTATTAAATATAGCTTAATTAGTTTTAAAAATAATGGAATTTAAATGCCCCCCCTGCTCGTCGATGCATGTGCGGCATCTTACCAAAAAGTTGTTCATTACTGCTTGGAGAGTTGAGACAGGAATAGCCGCAATTGTTTCTCGAATGGATTGCCTTAGTTCATTCAAATTTGTTGGTTTTGCTTTGAAGACTTCCTGTTTGCAATAACCCCACAAGAAAAAGTCAGGTGCAGTAAGGTCAGGCGACCTGGGTGGCCAACGGAAAGTGGAGTTTCTGGATATCAGCTTATTGGGAAATTTTCGTCGCAATTCTGTCATAACAGGTTGGGCTATATGAGGAGCTGCACCATCTTGCCGAAACCACACAGAGTTGAAAGAAATTCTCATTCGGCGTAATTCTGGATAGAAAAACTCTCTCAACATGCTCAAGTAACGGTCTCCAGTAACCGTAACGGTGTGACCGTTTTCTTCGAAGAAGTAGGGCCCGACAATGCAGCGTGATGAAACTGTACACCACACTGTGACACGAAGTGGATGCAATTCCGTCTCATGGAGTATCTGTGGGTTGGAAGCACTCCATATTCGACAATTTTGTTTGTTTATGTTGCCGTTTAAATCGAAATGGGCCTCGTCAGACATGAAAAGACAGTTCAAAATGTTTCCATCCTCTTCCACCATTTGAAGCATCTTCTGGCAAAATTCCAAGCGAATCGGCAAGTCTGCAGCGTTCAGTTTGTTGGCCATTTGAATTTTATATGGGAATAAGTCCAAATCTTTGTGCATAATTGACTGTAATGACTGTCTGCTTACACCCATTTGAGCAGATAAGCTTCTTGTCGAAACACGTGGATTGTTTTGTATGGCAGCAGCTACAGCAGCGATTGTTTCCTCCGTTCGAACTGAAGGGTTTCGTGCGCCTATACTCTCTTTGAACCGAAACTACGGACTCCAGTGCGTGATAGCGGCGGACAATCCAAATTCTTATTTGAGTGTCCCAGTTATCCATTTTTGTTAAATGTAAAAGTCAATCTGCAAAATAAAAAAAAAATTAACCAGATTCATTAAATAGAAAAAAAGTTATTTAATTTTTTTTTGGTAGCGCCTTTCATTAGCCACCCTGTATTTTGTAAGCAATTATTATATCACAAAATATTTCTAGGTAGTAGTAGACCCTGCAGACGTTGTATTGCCAGAACATTAGATTAATCAAATTTTTAAAAGCTTCCGTCCTCATTGTCAGTCTTTCCTTTCATTTCCATCTTCATCTTCACCTTTATCTTTATTTTCATTTACATCTTCGTCTCCATCTCAATCTGCATCTCCATCTCCATCACCATTTCCATCTCCATATCCATCTCCGTCTCCATCTCCACCTCCATCTGCATCTGCATACTTATTCTCATCTCTATCTCTATCTTCAACCCCACCTCAACCTCCACTTTCAGCTCCAGCTCCATATCCCCCTTCATCTTCGTCTCCATCCTTATCCCCCTATTTATTTCCTGCCATATCTGCATACTCATACACATAACCATTTCCATTCCCCCTGTAGATACAAACCCATCTTTTTTGAATGCAGCATTTGCTATGTCTAGCCATACACCGCACATACCAGTCTCAATTTAAACTCCACTTCATACCTTTAGCGAGATCCACACCCAGTTGTCAAAGTCGTCAACGCTTTCTTTATTTCATTCTCTGAACTAAGTTCCGCGGACAACTTTCTGATTTCAAGGGCAACTTCCATTTGCATTTCAATTCATTCACAATGAGCTACATTCTTCAAATTTCATCTATGATATCGTAAAACCGAAATCGAAACCGCAACGATACAGAAACTGAACCAAAACGCTTTGTGTAATCGAAACCTAAATTAAATATGAGGGTTTCAACGCCCATTAGTAATGGTCCCAATCTTATGAACAGGGCGATTGATTGACCGCGACCAAATACAGGATAGCTGCACCAAAATATATCAGACACCTCTATTAGAATATAGTGAAAACCCCTCACATTCGCTACAAAACTTTTGTATGGATGCTTTCAACTTGCTTCCATGCATTAGTCATTGTGGGCGTAGGTGAAATTATGAATTCCTTTCAAGCAACCATTGATGTGTTCTGCATACCTGTTGCGAATAGTGGAAAGACTTTTGTGACAACACATCCAGTGACCTTACAGCAACACACATCATTAAAACATTTACAATTCAGTGATAAGCATTGGCGCCAGAATATCCATAAAGAAGCAAAATTCTACCAGAATAATTACAAGAATTCGAAGAATAAAAGCAAAGCAAAAACGAATACCAAAAAAAGTGAAGTAACAAATCATAAAATAAATTCAAAACAGCAACAAAGACCAACAAAGAATATTATTTCATTAATTTTGCTCAGAGCTGCTAGAAGCAGCGGAATAATCAGTAGTCAGAAGTTGGCAAAAATGGATTTGGAAATTGAAACAGTTGGCCAGTTGCTAACTAAATATTGTGCCTGGGTTAAACACAAGACAAGAGCGACGACTGTCTTATCAAAGGCACAAAAAATATAAATGACCAACACGATGACAAAGGGCAAGCAACGATTTTTCAACGCATAGCAATAAAACAAAGAGCAAACGCAAGAACAGCAAAGGGCCAGATACAACATCAAATGTAAAGCAATCAGACAAAATTAAATTAAAGCAGGTTCTCCAAAACAACTATAGAGTAACGGCTGGATTGCTAAACAAAGATCGGGTAATCCAAGATCGCACGCTTTTCTTACATAAACACATACCGGGGCCGATTCAATTTTGTGACAACCTATTACCGATATTTGTGGGCGCGCCAAATATTTTGAAGTGTCCAAATTTTAAGAGAACAATTCCGTTAATATATTATTTCTTCTTCGGCATAACTGACTCCATTTGAAAACGCCAGGGAAACGCAACTGCTACCACCTGTGGGTTTCGATATAAACACCTTTTGGGCGAAGCATCTGTATTATTTCTTATAATAGAACATGCAGCGTAGTAGCTAAATTTTTATTCGCTGAATTTGTTCAGACAATACCTACCTTCGCTATTTTCACATAAAAAGAAGTCACACTCGTTGCATTACCAATTTAAAACATGGAGTCTAGATACTAACTGCTCTGTTTCATGGATGAATCGAAATTGGATGTTGTAAAAACAGTATTTTTGGGTCGAAGTTGAGGAAATGGGTACCTATTGGTAGCTAGCCTATAAATCTGGGCTAAACATGCCCAAAATCACAACCGACAGGTTCGCAATAGCATGCACAAAGAGTAGGTAAGTTCTTTTATCAAAGTCCTGTGACTCCAGAATAAAGTGAAGTTACCAGCTAGACGCAAGTTACTCTAACTCATAAATCAACATATGGATTTTATAATCAACTAAACTAATTCTTGCCCAGAAAGCGGTGTGTTTCCCGTTCTATCTGTAGAGATGCTACATCCTCACCATATTACCACTGCTGCTTTTCGCTACAAAAATATCACATAGGATGAAACGCACGCAGCAGAAGTTTGCGGTAGAGAATGTCTTCGAAAAGGAAATACTTTAAAGTACTAAAAGTACCTGGAAGCCAAAAACAAGGGTTTTTGTGCCAGAAGCGCATGAAGGTAATGGTCCACAGCAACACCGGGTATTCACTCGGTAAAGGCAAACCGAACTATTTATATTTAAAAAAAAGTATTTAATGAAACCGGAGGGGACGAACTGTCACTGGATGCTGTTCTCAACATTGTTGTCTACGTTATCATATAAGCAAAATAAATCAGATAAAAAATATGTCGGTTTTGGGAATTAGACAATAAAAAAGGTTTATATTATTATTATTATTATTATTATTATTATTATTATTATTATTATTAAGCAATACATTACCACAATAAGAAAATTAATTCTTTTTTAGTACAACAATATTGAGTTAAGTATAGGTACAAATATCAAAAATATCAAAATAAGTGATTACACAAAAGCTTAAACTCAATGAATAATCAAAAAAGTAATAAAGAAAGTTACAAATAAACAATACATAAATAATTGAGTAGAGATAAAAATTTGAAACATACAATATATTAGAGAGCACATCTCAGGGTCAAAATCAAAGTATATTAAACAAAGTAGAAGGGAACTTGACAGTTCTCTCTTTTCTGTAGGAATTCTAGCGTCAGGTAAAAAAAATTTTTTTCGCATTTATCAAGAGTGAGAAGAAATAACAAATCGTATTGCTATACAATTGTTCCGAGACTCTTTATTTTATGTTAGCAAGAAATGTCGAGAAATGGAAAAAGAAATTTTGAAACGGTTGTAACATGTTCCCTTTGCCAGTACTGGAATATGTTCAGAAAGTTAAGGTAAGGTATTCCCTCGTCGATATTTACAGAAATGCAATAAGACCGATTCGTTATCGATAAAACCATTGAATAAGAGGACATGTGTGAATATGGCCTTGACAACATTGCTGGATATATAATCCGAAAACTGGATCTTACCCACTATAAGAAAGAAAATTCAACTTTTTACGGTTGGATAAACAAGAGAGAATATGTAAGCCTTGGTAAGCCTCAGCATGCATTTCTATAGAAATGGTATTCACCAAATACAAAGGCCAAGAAATTTCCCACCATAAAAGTTTAGTGCCCAAACCGTTAGAGCTTTTTAAAGCCACATGTATATATTTGAAATCGTTGTTAAGAGGCGAGATGTTTCTTAGAATGAAGCATTTTAAAAATTTAGTAAGAGAAAATATAAAAAAATTGCATATAAAACCAAAAAATTTACAAAGGCCATTATATAAATACAGTTTTTTCAATCAGTGATGCCCATAAATAAACTCTATGAGAAACCAATTCCTTATCCACCAGTTTTATTAACACAGTGGGGGGTGCTGCAGTGCCACCGGCGCACAGTGGTCGCAAAAGGGCATATTTGGTTCAAAACCACCTAGAGGCCACAAAACTTAACCGCTTTTTAAAATTTAAACGGGGTATTGTTCAGGAGCTAAAAAGCAAGAGATAATTCCAGATTTTTGGGGGTAGTGGAAATTTTGAGTATGCAGTTATTGTATGCTTGATATTGTCTAGAATCTGTATAACAGTCGAAAAAATTTTTTAAAAATTTTGTCATTTTGTTGCACAGTGTAATTTTTTTAGACAAAACATTTAAAAAAAACACGTCGAAAATCTCTTGCTTTTAGCTGCTGAACAATACCCCGTTTAAATTTTAAAAATCGGTTAAGTTTTGTGCCCTCTAGGAGTTTTGAACCTCACGAGACCACTGTGCGGCGGGAGTCGACAAATATTCTATACTCGCCATTTTCATAATACAATGGTCCTTAAAGACGCAAATGCCAAAGTAGCATTAGGTGGCAAAAGTAAGTCCATCTCATTTCTAGATGGGCGTTTTTTTGTTGGTAATGCTGGTTCCCAAATATGATCTTTCCCAATATTAATCATATTGCAGCTTCAGCAAATCCGATCTAATTTTTAATAAATAAAATTGTATGGGACCCAAATATTTTGCTAGAGCCACAAAGTGTTAATACGCTTGTTTATATTTTTTTTAAGGTAAGAATTCCTACAAAAACTTGTTTAATTTGCCTTGGTCAAAATTATAGTTATTAAGTTACAAGATTACGGAAATATGATTTTAGGGTAGTTTTAGTGTTGCTTTCGTTTAGAGTACTTGTATTGTAGAAGGAATCGAGTTCCATAAACGTATAGCGTTGATAAAAAATAGTCTAGCAGAGGAGAGGTAGTTACGAGTATATTGCGAAAGTATCAGGTCATTTAAACGAACTGACCTTGTACATGCTAGCTTTTCTAGCTTTAAGATACTCCGAAAGTTCTCAGCCCAATATACTAGTCCTCCAGGCAGAGATATGCTCAAATCTCGTTAGCCCGAACATATATCGCGTTACGTGGTTGAACGCTTAGTCTAATTTATGTGCAGATTGAGAATCTAGCTTGCTATA
The DNA here is from genome assembly GCA_949987695.1 of Merzomyia westermanni. Lineage (NCBI taxonomy): Eukaryota > Metazoa > Arthropoda > Insecta > Diptera > Tephritidae > Merzomyia > Merzomyia westermanni. The sequence continues at coordinate 31,739,921 of OX465289.1, read as the reverse complement.
CACCAGCTCTGAGTAGCAAATTATTAGCATGATAAGCTGAATCTCAAGTTTCCGCCTTATTCCAACTGGCGTAAGTGAGGCAGACATTCGAAGACTCCTTAAGGTATAGTGTATCTTGGCAGCAGTGTTATTTATATGTATTAATGATATAGTATTAATGATATACCCTAAGTTAGTTACTTTCGGGACAGATTTGATAACCCTTTCCCCCATGTACGAGTATAAAGTAGGAATAGATCCGAGGTTGACAGTTTTCTTACCAATAGGTAACACATAACACTTATCAACATTGGGACTTAGGCCATTTTGTGACGCCCAGGGCTCGATAGTAGACAAATCTTCGTTAAAGTTGACACCGAGAGTAGTTGTCTGATCGAGAGGACTGGACATATATAATTGGATATTATCCGCAGATGCATGAATACTTGCACGCCGGCATTTAGGGAACACATCATTCACTAAAAGAATAAACAGTAGTGGTCCCAGTATAGAACCCTGGGAAACACGTGACGACAGTGGGCGCAATGTAGACAGTTTCAGATCAACCTGCACCCGTTGGGACCTACCAGTCAGATAGCTGCTCATCAGTTGTACTGCAGATGGGCTAAATCCGAAGTATTTTTGCAGTTTAAGACAAAGAAGGAATCCAGCAAACAGAGCAACGTTAGGTACTTTTTGTCAAAAGCAATATTTGGATCTAATCCCAGACTGAAACCGCGATAAGAGATTAAATTCGTTTACATGGCGGTAAATTTGTTCGGACATTATAGACTTAGCTACTGCGAATGCAGAGCTCTAGCAAAATACCCACTCTCCTACCTAATTTTTTAACCTCGTAGTCCGATTATAATATTGAGTAAAAACCTGAGAAGGTACTAAAATATATATATATATAAGAAGTGTCCACTTGGAGTCATAAGGTCAAGCTTATTTTTTAATGAAAAAATACTAATCAGATCATCGAAATTCATATCGCGAAGCATATCACATCTTAAAGAAATAAAACCACTAACTCAGGGCTATGCTGGTTTTAAAATAGGATTTTGTGTTTGGATGTTTACTGCTCTGTGACTTGAACTAGATACCTCGTTATAATAATCAAGCACACAATCTACTATACCATATCAACCGTTATTTTACTTTTATTTTGGCATATGATGTGTCTGGTGGAGCCCCTGGATCAATTCGGGCCTTATGTTTAATACAGCGTTGCTCACGTACATGTAGATATTCTCACCATGTTAACATAACTTTTATGAATAATTTGTTTTGTGTTTTGAATGTGAATACATAAGTTTTGCTGCAAAGTTGAGTGGTAACCACATAACTGCTCAAGCCACCGATGGAGAATATAAAAAGAAACAAAAAATGTTACACATGGTGTGACATAAATAATTATTGGGGATATACCTTCATGATCTTGGTGCTGGATGTAGTGTGTGTGTGTGTGTGGAACGTCGTTTCGAAGGCGACACAGTGTAGTCTGCTACTGATTACAAATGACGCGACAGTGTGGAAGTGGCCGAATTGTATCAGAAATGAATCCATTAGGGTGGCATGTCCATAACAAAAGATGCATAAGCACACGAACAAGGTGGTGAAACAAATATCCATATTTCAAACATACATACATACAAACATTTAAACAAATGTCTACAATGAACAGAAAATTGTTTTACAAAAAGGTTGTACGATTGTGGCCAAATTGAATTAAGATTGTGGCAAATGAGAAGAAATCAACTGGAACAGAAAAAAAAAATTTTAAAAAAACAAGTAAGGACGGCGCTGTCTTCGGCTGTGCCTAAGGCTTTATACCTTTCATGAATACGTGCAAACTTAAATACGCATTGTTTAAAGTTCTCTAAAACTTTGTCAGCAATACATTTAATTTTCTTTAATCTTCCAAAATGAAGGATAAATGGCCATAATCCTCTTATCTGAACGATCGGTTGTATGGGATATATACTATATATAGCTCCGATCTTGGTGATTTTTTACCAAATCTTTTACCATCTATAAGCAAGTATCTCAATAAATTTCAAGTTTTAATCTTTTAAAATGAGGGCGAAATGGCCATAATCCTCTTATCTGAACGATCGGTTGTATGGGATATATACTATATATAGCTCCGATCTTGGTGATTTTTTTACCAAATCTTTTGCCATCTATAAGCAAATATCTCACCAAATTTCAAGTTTTAATATTTCAAACTGAGGGAGAAATGGCCATAATCCTCTTATCTGAACGATCGGTTGTATGGGATATATACTATATATAGCTCCGCTCTTGCTGACTATTTTACGAAATCTTTTACTATCCATAAGAAAATATCTCACCAAGTTTCAAGTTTTAATCTTTTAAAATAAGGGGGAAAAGGTCATAATCCTCTTATTTGAACGATCGGTTGTATGGGAGATACATATATGCTATAGTGACCCGATTATACCGGATCCGACAAATGTCTAATATAATACAAAAATACATCCGTGTGCCAAATTTCATTGAGATATCTCAAAAATTGAGGGACTAGTTTGCGTTCAAACAGACGGACGGAGGGACAGACGGACAGACGGACATGGCTTAATGGTGGGTCTATCTCTTATATTTCTAAACGTTACAAACATCGGACCAAAGTTAATATACCATTTCATGTTCATGAAAGGTATAAAAAACCAAAAACAAACAGAGTAGAAGGGCCTTAGTAAATCCACAAACTAAAGAAGTAGTTAGACCGTATTAGGCGTGCAAAGGATATCTAAATGTAAATTCATAAATGATTTACGACTTGTTACTTGAGAGGAAGGGAATGTTTTACAGAATACACAGTGAAAAATTTATCGAAGCAAACTATCGAATACTACTTTAAATGATAGGCGATTATCGAATACTTGGCGTCAAAAATGCTTAAGGGACGAAGTGTGGAACTTTCTGTTATCGAAAATAATCCATTCAAGCAAATAGAGCGACAAGGGCCTACAAAAAAAGAGCGTTCCCAAAAAAAGAGCGAAAATCAAATCGTAAATACTAGAACAACACAAATATTTTATAAAAAAAATAAATAGATCCCAAAAATTAAAGATTTCGGCTGGATTCGAATGAATTTAAAAGTAATAAAAAAAATAATGTAGGGAATAGCGGAGTCCTTCCGGAATATCTGAAACGCACTTTTACTAAAATTTTTGTTTACAAAATTACTAATAAATTCATACGAAAGAGTCCTAAAGGAGCATAATATTCACTTTTCTCCGTAGGATACGCTCCGTCGGGAGCCTTTTAATAGCCTCTCTACGAGAGTAAATGCAATGCGCAGGTAGTTCTAAAGGAGCACCTTCTGGACCCCTCTGTTTCGATGGGATATAGCTTTAAAATCTGATTTCAGAAGAACACGTTAATGAAGCTTTATGTATAATATAAATTTTCTTCGGTTTTCTTTATAGAGCTTTGATAATTCCCAACCTACAAACTGAAATATTATTTTATTTTTATTTTCAGGCATTCCTAAAATCGTGTATTTTTAAACTAAATTATTTAGTACAAATTTGAGGTAAGTTTGAAGTCCGGGTGATAAAATTGTCAATTCCAAATTATTATTCTCAAGTGCGAAAGAAATTTCATTCGCATCGCAATACAGAGTAGCCCACAGGGACCAAAAATAATGATTATTTTTGTTTTTTTTATTAATTCTTAGTATTATTTTTTTATTTTTCCTAATAACACGCAAAGCATCATATATCCTGAACTGTGCGGAATTTCGGCTTAAAAATTTTAACTAACAAAGTTCTTGATCCTAAAGATAAATTATTGAGAATTCTACTTTAAATGATAGACAGGGGTATTTATGAGATGAAAATGAAGGCAGGCATATATTCATACCCATTATTCACCATTTATAGTAGAATTGTCGATAAATTATCTTTGGGATCAACCACTTCAGAGCAAGACCAGTGTTCGTTTAAATTTTTAAGATGGAATTCCCCATAGTTTAGGATATATGACACTTTTAGTTTTATTATAAAAAATATAATACTACTCAAGAATGAGTAAAAAATAAAAACAATCATTATTTGCGACCTCTGTAAAATTCTAGTATCACATTGTACAAATTTGATGAATCGTGTTGAACTAAAATTTTTTTTTTTTTTCAAAGTCATCTCAGAACGAAAATCGGCTAAGGGCCATGCCCACTTGTAACCCAAAAATTTTAAAAAATCATAGCCAACGTTCCGAGAAAAATTTTGCAAATTGTCAAAGATAAAAGACTGGCCTGAGAATTCAGATTCGCTGATCTAACGTAACAAAGTATCGGAGGGATAATAATATCAGAATCCATTATGTTTATGAGGTGGGTACCAAAATCGAGTATTTTTTATGGTAAAAGATCAAGAAAGTATCCACATTCGAATGGGTAAGCGTAAACGACTGAAGGCGAGTAGCCGCCAAACATCCATGTATCGAAAACTCAGCTCCAGTTTAGAGATAGACAAACGAGTAGTGAAGTCGGTTTCATATTTAGTATCCATCAGTCTGAGAACATTCTACCTCTTATCGGCAGGAGTTCTCTTCTTTCTTTAATTGGTCATCTAACCGCCTGGGCGATTTTGACCGTCCAACATAGCTCGCCAGTCATTTCTTTGTTGAGTCATCACGCCAAATGGCCAGGTAATAGAACTTGTACACATCCACGTCGTTAACACTACTGTCCTACATCCCAAAATAGAGGGTGTGACGGTTGAAGATACTCTCATCTTCATGCAACACGCAACCATGACTGTCCCCAAGGCGCAAAAGCCATAACAAAATCATCAAGTCACTAGCTGCCTCTTCTAGGGGAAGATACAAAGAAACAGGAATAGCAACGTACAAGGTAGTCGGTCAGTCAGTCACGAGTAAAGTGTCTGGAGAAAACTGTTTGTTTGTTAAAATACTCTCCCAGGTACTGCTGTACGATGTTACCTTATGACTCCTCAATATTATTTATATTGCGAGAAAAAACTTTTCCATGCTACAGACCTTTTGATCCGAAACTTCTGGACAGGAACTGAACAAAATCCACAAAAAAGCAATAAATTCTTTGATTAAATCATGCCTAAGTGAGTCACGGTTTAACCTTTATCTGATATAGGCGGTGCATCAGATGAAGAACACAAACTGACAAGAGATACTCGAATAACCCTGGACCCACTACGATTTGGATAACGAATAAAGTTAAACTCTTAGGACAATGTAAATTACACAAAGCCATTGGCTTCCCAGTAAGTAGAATAATATCATGGGCCTGGTAACACTTTTTTGGCTGAAAAAAATTGAAAGAGTAAGCTGCTACAAAAACAAAAGCAAGAAATCATACGTTCATAAATCTTGGATATTTTTAAATTTTTTTTAGCATATTAAAAACATAAAATTTCGAGCTCTAATTCTAAACTTTTGCTTCACCAAACAAAAAATGTTAGCCTTAGACACACTGTACGCCAATCAACCTTTATAACTCTAAACATGAGTCACCTTTCTCTCGATTGGTTGTATCTCTCACCAAGAATACGAAAAATAAAATATGCAGTCTAAAACCACTTTAATCACTACACAAAATATGTATGTATATAACATCAGAAACAACAAGTATAAATGCGCTAACTAATAAATTATTAATGGAAAAGCTTATCACCAGCCTTAACTGTCGTACAACGATTAAACGTTGTGTCAAGTGAGTTAATAAACAATTAGCGGTGCATGAGGCGGGTGTAATGGCAAGTACTGTTATTGTTATTTCACAAAATAAAGAAGGCAATTGGTGGATATGATAAATATGGTAGACGCTGTCACGGTACGAATTGGAGATGCAAATTACACCTATAACAGTAAATGCGTTGAACAAAGGCAGAATTATTACGTACATAAGGAGTGCGTTTGAAAAAATTGTCATTTACGGACTATGACAAATATCGTAAACTAGTAGTCCGATTTTGAAAATAAAACTAGTTTTATTATATATCAAAAACTTTGTCACTACTATTGTTGGAAAAATCGTTTTAACTTTTCCGGCACCCCTTCCATTAATAATTTTATAGTAGTATTTGACACTTTTGAGCTGCTGAACTCCACTTTTCCCGAAAGCCTTTGGTACTCCTTGCTATTTTTTTGTTGCTTTGATTTGTTTTTTGACCAATGCCCAGTATCTTTCAATTGGCCTGAGTTCGGGGCAGTTGGGCAGATTTGCTTCTCGAGGCACCAAAAGCACATTATTTTTTGAATACCATTCCAAAGCCAATTTGCTAAAATGACAAGAAGCTAGGTCTGGCAAAAAAAAAGTGGAAACCTTATGTCGTCTTAGAAAAGGCTTTAATCTTTTTTCTAAGCATTCTTTAATGTATAGGGTGTTTTTTTAGGGGTATAGAACTTCGAATTGAAATAGAACACAAGAAAATCGTTTTAAGGTCCATCAATTTGGCTTTATTGGAAGGATAATTTTATGCCATTAATGTTTAAATATGATTTCGGGCATGTGGCCGCCGCGGCTGGCTCGAATAAAGCCAATTCTACAGGTCCAATTTTCAACCACTTTTTCGAGCATATGGGGCCGTATGTCGGCAATAACGCCACGAATGTTGGCTTCCAATTCCCCTAACGTTTCTGGTTTGTTGGTGTAGACGAGCAACTTCACATATCCCCAAAGAAAATAATCCAATGGTGTCAAATCACACGACCTTGGTGGCCAATTGACAGGTCCATTCCGCGAAATTATGCGCTCATCGAATGTTTCCTTCAATAAATTGATTGTGACGTGCGCTGTGTGGCATGTAGCGCCGTCTTGTTGGAACCACAACTCATCCACATTCATGCCATCCAATTCGGGAACAAAATAGTCGGTTATCATGGCTCTATACCGGTCTCCATTAACGGTAGCTGCCTCTCCATCATTATTGCGGAAGAAGTATGGCCCAATGACTCCACCAGCCCATAGAGCACACCAAACAGTCAGTTTTTGTGGATGTAATGGCGTTTCAAGGGTCTCATGTGGATTCTCTTCACTCCAAATGCGGCAATTTTGCTTGTTGACGTAGCCATTCAACCAAAAATGAGCCTCATCACTGAACAAAATTTTGCGATGAAAATCAGCATCGAAATCAATCTCATTTTCGGCCCATACACCAAAATCACGACGCATTGCATGGTCTCGCGGCTTTAATTCTTGCACAAGCTGGATCTTGTAAGGTCGCAAGCCAAGATCTTTGCGCAAAATCTTCCATAAAGTTGATGGACAAAGCTCCAATTGCTGTGCACGGTGGCGAATCGATTCATTCGGGTCCTCTTCAACACTTTGCTCTACAGCGGCAATTGTTTCTTCGGTGCGTACTGTTCGACGTCTCTGCGGATGCGTATTATCACATAGAGTGAACGTAGTGCGAAAACGATCCATGGTTAACCGAATTAATTGCTCTGATGGACGATTGTGTCGACCATAAAATGGACGGAGCTCACGGTAAACTTCGCGAACTGAACCATTATTTTCGAAATAAATTTGCACGATTTGCAAGCGTTGTTCTTTTGTCAACCTGTTCATGATGAAATGGCAAACCAAACTGAACACAAATGACATTAGAGTTGCCAGATTTGACCACAAACTGCCAGTTTTATCTCTATTCAAAAAACAAACCTGTAAAAAAGACACCCTGTATATTTGGGAGTTTATTGTTCCCGTAGTTACAAAAGCACTGCTTCTTTCTCCACAACTGCAGATTGCTTGCCAAACCAGGAATTTACGAAGAAATTTTTACTGCCTTTTTGACTTAAACTTTTCGTCCACATTCCTGCACGAGTCTACTGTGTAAAAGTCCTGGCCTGGAAGCTGCGAAAAGTCGACTAAAACATACGTCTCGTCGTCCATGATGCTTTACGGACAAAAAACTCGGAACTTCCCACCGTCTGCGCTAGTTTTCTGTCTGAAACATTGGGGTTCTTCTGAAAAACGGTGATGATTTTCTTTTTCACTGATGCCCCTTTTTCTACCCGAACCTGGCTTACGGGTAACAGCCAATTTGTCCCTAAAGTTTTTTAATACCCTCGAAACAGTTTTCGGGCTTACTTTAAGTTCTCGAGCATTTTTTTTTGAAAGTCCCCCTGAGGGTCGTCTTGAAAACTTTTAACAATAGTTTTTCGTACTTCTAATTCGCTTGCCATTTTTATATGAACTACAGCATTTAGCGAAAATATTTTCAAACAGTATTTTTTTGAAATTTATTTGTAATCATACTAGGAAAAAAATATTCAAATCAAATAATTAAGAAAAAACTTGTTGTATAAATAAAGGTGAAATTTTTTTCAAACGCACTCCTTATATGCGCCGGCCGCCACCGACGTTCAAGTCATAAAACTGATAAAAATGTCTCAATGGCGGGTGTTTGTATGGTTTTTTTTTCTCTTGCTTCATCATTTACTATTTTCAGCGGAATCCCACTTATAGCGCGATATGTTTATGATGGAATGCCATCGAATTTTCTTTATCCCTGCTGCGTCTGCTGCTGTAAATTTGAACCACGAAGTAATCAATAATTTTTATTGGTCGCATGGCGTTCTCTTTATTGCCGTTACACTATTGTGATTTATGGCATGTTATTGACCTGCTGTCTATTTAACTTGTTACCTTTGTGCATGGTGTGGATTTACTTAAAACTTTCAAGCAATGGCACGCTTCTTAGGTGGTCAGTTACAACCAATATGTTGACGCTTTAATGATGCACGCAGAGCGGAATTTAACATTCCAATTTTTTTTAACCAGCATATTCAACTATATTTCATATAGTAACAAAAAATTTTATATAAAGACATTTAACATTTTTATTTTATTTTATTTCAAGCAGTTGTATTAAAGTTTATTAGTCTGAAAATGTTAAATTATTAAAATAATTTTTCGAGTTCCACAAATGTTTTGTTATTTTTGTAAAATTATTATTAATACAGTTTTATTTTACTGTTAGATTAGCCGATTTTTTTCGAAAACTAAATTAACAAAATGTGACACTTTGAAAATAAATAATGAACTTTTCGCTTGCAAGTGGCAATCAAAATTGTGTGCGCTTATAATTGTTTCTCTTTTATTGCTTTGAATTCACAAATTTTTTTGCCGAGTGGGAAAAATTGTATCCTGCATCGAAATGACGACTAAAAACGGCGATCATATATATTTTTCGACGAAACTTTGAAAATACTTAAATTACACATATTCTTTGTTTTTTCTTTCAAAGACGCCGTTTCCGGGAGTGGGTAAATGGAGATTTCTAATATTCTCACTAACAACTTTTACGCCAATGCTCACAACTTCCTTAAAAATGTATGGGTGTTTTTTTCTTAAATTTGTCGCTAATAGATTAGTCTATCGAAACCAAATACATGTTATCTGGATCAATCCATTGACTAAACAAAGTTTTTATAATTTCTATAGGGTTTACAGTTTTCAATAATATAAGATAATGAAAAACAGAGTATTCCGGAAAAAAAATGCAAAAGATCATATCTTGAGAAAAATTAATTTTAGCATATTTACATAAAAATATATTGTTTTTCATACATCGCACATCAAATAAAAAAAATCACCAAACAAAAATTTTGCAATATATCAAAAAATAGTATTGAAAAAAAAAATTATTTTTACTTAATCAACAATTTTTAAAACACTATATGCGAAATGTTTGTTTTCTGTGATGGGTTCGATAGGCTGGTCGATTACCTACAAATCAAAAAAACCAAATCCATGCATTTTCAGGGAAGTTGTGAGCATTGGCGTGAAAGTTGTTCATGAGAATTCTCTTTTGCTTTCCCGGAAACGGCATCTTTAAAGGAAAAAATCAAAATAAAATTTCGACATAAATTGCCTGGGTAATTTGATATGGATTCACTCATAATTATCCTAATAGATGTATTTCGGAAGCTTCACTTATCAACGAACTGTTGGTTCCGAATGTCAATCACTCGACCATCCGGTGGCTTTTTATTGAAATGACAATGAATGGAATTATTTTATTGTATTTTTCTTGTTTTCGAATTTTTCATTTTTCCGTGCTGTTCCGTTTTTGAAGTTAACTTTCTTTATTCTCTTTTGTTTTTTTTAGCTTCCTCTTCTTTATTTTCTTTTTGCATTTCATAATACATACATATTTTTTTATTTTATTTCATTTTAGTTTATTTAATTTAATTTTGTTTTATTTTATTTTATGTTATTTTATTTTATTTTATTTTATTTTATTTTATTTTATTTTATTTTATTTTATATTCTTTTATTTTGTTTTATTTTGTTTTATTTTATTTTATTTCATGTTATTTTATTTGATTTTATGTAAGTTTAACGAGCTCAAGACCAGTTGATAATAATTCTTAGTTAATTATTATTATTTTTGATTAGAGGAAAAATTAAAAGCAACAAACATATACAGGCTATAGTTAGACGAGAAATCGTGGCTGTTTTCGAAATAGTACTATAACTATAGCCCGTATATGTTTGTTGCTCTAAATTTTTCCTCTAATCAAAAATAATAATAATTAACTAAGAATTATTATCAACTTTTATTGAGCTCGTTAAACTTACAAAAATATGTAAAAATGAACAAACCATAAAACCAACAACAAGATTATTTTATTTTATTTTGTTTTATTTTATTTTAATTTATTTTATTTTATTTTATTTTATTTAATTTAATTTTGTTTTATTTTAATTTATTTCATTTTATTTTGTTTTGCTTAATTTAATTTTATTTTATTTTCTTTCTTTTATTTTATTTTATTTTATTTTATTTTATTTTATTTTATTTTATTTTATTTTATTTTATTTTATTTTATTTTATTCTATTTTATTTTATTTTATTTTAGTTTATTTTATTTCATTTTATTTTATTTTATTTTATTTTATTTTATTTTGCTTTATGTTATTTTATTTGTTAAAATTTTATTTTATTTGTTAAAATTTTATTTTATGTTTTTTTATTTTATTTTGTTTGTACCGGGGCGTCCCGGATTGATACATGGAAAGAACTGTTAGTATCAGTATAACCCTTTTCGATCCGTCACGTCCAATTCCATGAATGGATGCTCAGACTAACAGTTCAAAGTACTATTAAAATAAAAGCAATAAAAGGGCACGACGAGGGTAGCAATTTTTTATAAAGATCAAATAGAGTTTTTCCTCAATAAATATTTTATTTTGATTTATTTTGTTTTGTTTTATTTTATTTTATTTTATTGTTGGTTTTACGGTCTGTTCATTTTACATATTTTTGTAAGTATAACGAGCTCAAGACCAGTTGATAATAATTCTTAGTTAGTTATTATTGTTTTTGATTAGAGGAAAAATTTAAAGCAACAACCATATACAGGCTATAGTTACAGTACTATTTCGAAAACAGCCACGATTTCTCGTCAGACTAATTCGTATAGTTTTGCTATTTCAGAGGATCTTGTGGAGAATCGAACCCACTCACTCTGATTGCCAGCGCAGCTGCCTAACCCATAGGCTATGCTGCGTGTAGTTTTGAAACCTGCTTAAGTCAAGTTTTCCTGGTCTTGAGCTCGTTATACTTACAAAAATTATTTTATTTTATTTTATTTACTTTTATTTTATTTTATTTCATTTTATTTTATTTTATTTTATTTTATTTTATTTTATTTTATTTAATTTTATTTTATTTTATGTTATTTAATTTTATTATATTTTCTTTTATTTTATTTTATTTTATTTTATTTTATTTTATTTTATTTTATTTTATTTTATTTTATTATTCACATAGCTCAGGGATTTTTAGAGAACTTTCTCACATTTTTATCAAACGCTTTTCTTATTTCAAAACTCATAGTTCAAAAATCGACCCCTGGGTTGGTCCCCACACAAACAAAAAGTTACAAAAGTCCACCACTAAATTTTAAGTTTATGTTAAGAGGGTTTCGGATTTTTTTTTTTTTGTCTGTACAAAGCAGCAAAAGGGGTTTTTATTGTAACTTTGTTATTTGACATTCATTTTTTGTCTCGGTAATCTCTATTATTCCTTTTAATGCCCTTTTGAGCTCTAAACTCGTTAAAGGGCCAAAAGGATATTTTAAGGACGTACAACTCGATTTGCAGACGGAACTAGGTAAATATGACTTCCGAGCTCAAGAGGACGAAGAAGGAAATATAGAACTTCTCAAGACTAACAATTCGATACATGCATTTTATAAATGGGATGCCAAATTTTTGTAATTATAAAAAAAAATTCCCGAAAGCCGCTTCAAATTTCGACCCAGAGTAATATACTGCTATTAATAATCTAGCCAGTTAAAAATAGGTGATGCGAATTATTTCTTAGAATGTATTTCTCGCCATATCCTAGCATTTTGTCTTTCAATTTTATATGAATAGTTCCAGCTCCAATTCGTAGGAAAGAAATGTTTTAATTTCAAAAATCACTGTTCAAGAATCTTACCCCTATATTTTTTATTTCAAATATGTTCCAATACAGTTACACTAAGATATTATCTCTTCTGGTTTTCGAAACACTAGATTTTGCTACTAGCAAATCATTTGTGACCGGAGTCTTCTCGCCTCCTCCCAGTACCCTTCAATATATGCAAATAGATAGATATACCAATTGCTAGGGCGTCGAATCGTCGGCGCACGAATCAATTCACAGAGCTATTAACACATTGTTAGAAAATAGAAAATTGCTTAATCGCAATGAGCGACTTTTCGAGCCGTCAAAACAAAAATATGTATTTATTTATTTGTTTTGTTTTAGCGCTAGCTTATTAGCATTAAATGGCAGTAAAATTAGCGTTAGTCGATGAATGAAAACAATAGCAGACAGAAAACTTTCAGTTGAAACAAAACACAAATTTTTAACATAATAAAGAGAAATTTCGAATAAACCGGTGAATGTAACTTCCCTGAAGGAAATCGCCATCACGCCAGCAAATTGCGGAGTAATTCTTCGTTGAAATTTGTTTTAATCAGCGCATGAGTGAATATATTATAGTAGCATCGAAAGATTAAAACCATCGATATAACGTATATAGATATTAGGGTGGATTGTTTTCTACTTCTATTGTGCATCAAATCAAATGCTTCCTGCTATAGACATTAAAAAAGTGTTCAGTTGTGAATGAAAATGCATCATTATTCAAGGTCTATGTGACAGGTAGACTTAATAATAGTTCTTTACTATTGTATATGTCGCCCATATCTTAGTGTTGACGTTTCGTTTTCTACAGGGTTATGCATACACTTTTTGAATTAATGTTAATCAGTTGTAAGCCAAACCAAATATGTTGGTAATGTGGTAAATGATAATATCGTAAACAATAGCAAAATGCTCGTAGTAGACGCCCACTACAATAGCGACCAACTGCGAAGTCACATTGACAAAAGCAACGCACAGTGGGATATTATAATTATAACTAGAAGAAATAAAAAAAAAAAAATGATAACAAATAAACCTCTTAAACTTCTATGCAACTTTTTACCGAAAGTCTCAGTTCAGTTATAAGTGTATTAAGTAACAGGTAAACAACAATTAGAAGAAATAAATAAGTCTCCAATTTAGTAAAATATTTTGACAAATAAACTTAATGTTATATTTTTCGGCTTCGTATTTATAGGAACCGTCTTATTTTATTTTCTTTTCTTTTATTTTATTTAAAGTGTATACCAGCAATTCAATTGAATGGTTGTTTTTACGGCCTATTCATTTGCAAAGTAACATGATTATAAACGAGCTCAGGGCCAATAATAAAAACTATTATTGTTTTTTTTTTAATAACTATTTTTATTTAGTTATTAGAAGGTTTTGTTAGAATAGAATAGGAAAACTTTAGAGACAACCGCCATAGCTTTTCTTATAGATCCATTTCTGAAACTGCTAGAAATTTTGGCACGCTATGCTAATCATTAAGCTAACAGGGCGCTGGTTTTTGTGTCAGTTGAAATCCTAGTTCTATTCACATTTACCTTAACATTGAGCACGCACCGCCATCTGTCGGCATGATTAGTACTCATGATGGATTTTTTGTTCGTATTGTACACTTTTTTTTTTTGGTACACAGTCCGATATTCGTGCTCATCGGTTTTGTTTATTTTGTATACCAATAATTCATTTTATTTCATTTCATTTCATTTTATTCTATTTTATTTTATTTTATTTGATTTTGTTTTATTTTATTTTATTTTATTTTGCTTTACGTTATTTTATTTTTTAAAATTTTATTTTATTTTATTTTATATTATTCTGTCTTATTTTATTTTATTTTATTTCATTTCATTTTATTCTAGTATATTTTATTTTATTTTACTTTATTTTAGTTTATTTTATTTTATTTTATTTTATTTTATTTCATTTTATTTTATTTTATTTTATTTTATTTTACTTTATTTTATTTTATTTTATTTTAGTTTATTTTATTTTATTTTAGTTTATTTTATTTTATTTTATTTTATTTTATTTTATTTTATTTTATTTTGTTTTATTTTATTTTATTTTATTTTATTTTATTTTATTTTATTTTATTTTATTTTATTTTATTTTATTTTATTTTATGTTATTTTATTTTATTTTGTTTTATTTAATTTAATTTAATTTAATTTAATTTAATTTAATTTAATTTAATTTAATTTAATTTAATTTAATTTAGTTTAATTTAATTTAATTTAATTTGATTTAATTTAATTTAATTTAATTTAATTTAATTTAATTTAATTTAATTTAATTTAATTTAATTTAATTTATTTTAATTTAATTTAATTTAATTTAATTTTATTTTATTTAATTTAATTTTATTTTATTTCATTTTATTTTATTTTATTTTATTTTGCTTTATGTTATTTTATTTGTTAAAATTTTATTTTATTTGTTAAAATTTTATTTTATGTTTTTTTATTTTATTTTGTTTGTACCGGGGCGTCCCGGATAGATACATGGAAAGAACTGTTAGTATCAGTATAACCCTTTTCGATCCGTCACGTCCAATTCCATGAATGGATGCTCAGAGTAACAGTTCAAAGTACTATTAGAATAAAAGCAATAAAAGAGCACGACGAGGGTAGCAATTTTTTATAAAGATCAAATAGAGTTTTTCCTCAATAAATAGTAAACCCTCGTGCTTGAAAACTCGATTTGGACATTTATCATTTGTGATTAATATTTTTATGAAACAATCCCACTATGCGCTGTCAATCAATGCTCAGAACCAAGAATGCAATAATACTCGAATGAAGGGTCAGCTACGATTTTAACAACAGTCTAAGTGGTGACTGGAAACAATTTGTAGCATTTCAATGTACGGTCTAGCCGGCTTCTCTCCCCCCAATCTTATTTTTCCGTTTTACTACCACCACTACTATTTACTAAACTTTACTTAGCGCCTTCGTATTTGTGAGGAAATTGCACATTGCTTACTCACATCTTAAATGCTGCATCTTCTACTGTCTGCTCAAACCTATGTCCATCCATCCACTTATCCATACGTTTATCCATCGTTTGCGTACGTTTCCATCCGTTCTTTCAACCGCTCTCCGCGCACGCTTCCATACGTTCATACATCCAACCGGCTGTCTCATTGACATACTCTCATGTTGTTGGACATGTCTCCGTGGTGTCCGGTTGCTTGTTTCATTTTGCGATAAGCTCCATTAGTGACTGAGTTAATGGGCTTTAGATAAGTTCATATTAAATAGTCACAGCGTATGTATTGCTGAGGATCATACGCTAAAAAGTGACAACACTTTATGTACGCTGGTAATCCGGTTAAGAATGAGCCTTTTTCGTGGCAAGCTACGGCGACGAAATTCCTTCTTTATGGCAGCCAATGACGCCAGCTCCATAAAATGCTTGTCGGCACCGCAACAAAATAAAACTTGATTTAAATACTTAGAACGGGTGTAGAGCATATGTATTTCCCTACCTTCTTATATGAGCTATGATACCTACAAGCAAGTAGACATATTTGTATTTGCTGTGTTGCTCAAAGAACGTTTAAGACGTTTTCTGAAAGAAAGTTGTGCTCGGAAGTCTAACTAAATACATTATGCAGCTTACAACCAATACCCACCACCTCAAACAAATTAAGTGCTATTATCGCTTTCCAGCCTACAAAATCCTGCACTTATTAACCTTGCTTATCTAAACATCTCACATTAATTCATCGCCGACTTCAACGCCTGCCAACCATTGAGCCACTCATCTTTACTCATCATCTTAGCTTTGCACGGCTCGCGTTTTTTGTTGTTAGTTGAACTATGCTGAGTTGTTTGTTCATTGATGAGTACTGATGAGGTAGTATTTGTGCGCTTTCGACGATGAAAGATGGAGCTTGGATGAAGCTGTGATTTGCGCCGGTGTAATTGAGATGATGTTGCAGCGCCACCGTAAAGCAGTGAGCACCGAAAGTACTCATACTGTGTTTTCTCTTGCAAGCTAACATTCAGATGTATGCATACAAATATACGAGGTGTGACGACTTCTATTTAGAAACTGGCGTTAAAAGTTTTAGAAAATTAATTCACCAACCAAGGTTTAAGGCAAGGCTCTTGTTGCTCTTGTGAGGTAATTCAGAACTTAAATATAGGCAGAATGAATTAGGATTCAGAACTTAAATATAGGCAGAATGAATTAGGGATCTCTTATTGGACAAGCACTAAATTTGGTGTAAATTCCAGGAGAGTCTGTAAAGTTTTCTAAGATACGATACGAACGTGAGTTGATCCAAGTCCTCATCTTATAGGCAGACACCATGAAGGACAAGTCCTGAAAATTCATTGTGCCCGACGGTATTGTAATAAAGAACTTAGCTTTTTAGCGGCTCTTTTCAAGCTACCGCTGACCACTTTTATCATTTCATAGATATGGAAAGAAGCGAGAGTACCTTTGGAAGCCGGACAGTATGGGAGAATTATATCGCCGATATCGCTCTTATTGTCGGTTTTGAAGAAATCAGAGACTGTTCTTTTTTCTCACTGCACTGCGAACTTTCACTAGGCCACGGTGTTGTTGACTTATTCAAATCTTTTGATACAATGGTCCTGGCTTAAAAAGGTGGCCCTGTGACTATCTAAATGACCGGTATGCTTACGTGGTATTGAATAATTGAAGATCTAAAGATAATTTTTACATATTGAGGTGGAAAGCCGCCATACGAGTGAGTTTTCTACGTCAACGACTGCACTATTCTGGCTACGGTTAGATGCCTCTCAACCGATGTACTCTGTTTATATCTCCGACGGCAACTCTTTATTAACGACGTGATATGCGCAGATGAGACAACAACTAAACTCAACCAACTGTCAACCACCCTGCAATCTTGTTTATGGCATTTGAAAACGTTAATCACGCAACCGCAATAGCCATAAAGGTACAGTGCAGCAAGAAGATCCTCAAGTCACTCAGCGGCAGCACTTTTGTTCGGCTGGGCTTCGATACGAAAGCTTAACTGCGCGCACTAGAGGAAGTTGCAACCCAGTTGAAACGACTAGTGAAGTTAGACCAACTAGAGGAGGTTGTAACCCAGTTCAAACGACTACTAACTTTAGGCTTCCAATGAGCAGGGCGAAACATTGTTAATAACAACAACAACGAGGTACAATTTTCAGTATTCAAATTTCTATCCTCGAATGTCCACGGTAACTTTAAAATCATTTTACTCCTACTATTAATATAGTAATAGTTTGGCGGGATATACCTTCGAAGAGATTAAGGCCGAGCTTCTCTACCAATTTTTGTATACCTGTTTCTAATTTTCATTAAAATTAGCGGGACCTATATGTTTTATGCCAACTCTAACCGGCATCTGCAAAAGGCAGATGATTTTTTTAAGAAGCTTTTTCAATGCAGACTCTTATAGTTTCCGACCAGTGCCGAGGGGCCACCCCGTCTGCAAAAACCTTTTTCCAAACATTTTTATGTTACTTGTCCCGTCCCGGCCAGCTTCGCTGCCTCTCGGAACTTTTATTAAACTGAGACCGATATTAATCATCGTATTTTTGAAAACCGTTAAGACATGGAATTTGTTCACTTCGTTTTTTGCATCACTCATTTGCGCCTTTCGTCTGATATCTATATTGTAATAACACATTTCGGGTCACCTTGGTCTACATATTCGTTCATATCTCCGAAACTGATCAGGTTAGCGAAATAGGGTATATCTTAAATTTTTAGTTATACGTCTGGAATTCAATGGTGAAAGTTCTATTTAACTCGATTTCGCAATTTTTGAGTGATGTGCGGCCAAACATACTGACAGACAAACAAAAATTCTAAAAACTATTGATTTGGATTTTATTGGCTTAGTAATGATCCCTCTTCTTAATTTTTCTTAAATATCTGCAAAGTACAGACATCGAGCTGCTAATATTTTATTATATGTAGAGATTACCTCAAAGATCGTCATTATCGTCAAGTTCTAATTACTTTAAACTAGTTATAACTTTGAAGTTATTTGTTAGACCAAAAAGTTCATGTCATTAAATTGTATCTATTAAGCGAATTGTGTGCATCATACTTAATACGAATTCTCTCGTTCACGACTGATAACATTCTAGAATATAGAAACTTCCTTGCTGCACCTTGTATTTTGTAACTTTAATTTCTCGCGGTTTGCGCCTTCAAAGACAGTCGCTACTTGTGCACAACAGCGCTACTGCAATTTTAGCCTTTTGCTCCTCGCAGGTATCCATAACACCATTTGGTTGTCGTTCAGCACTTTGCAGCATCATTTCTGACAAGCCGATAAGGATCAATGTTTAATTTGCAAAGTTTTAATATCATGTGGGGAGCTGTGGCCATCGCAAAATCTGTACACTCTCGGCTGTGTGTTGACTATTCATCATCAGCGCGTCGATTAACTTATGTTTGTAAACTTTGGTGCTGCCGAAATAGCTTTGGCTTTTCTGGATTGTTTGTGTGCTGCGCATCAAATGAGTTTTGGTTATTGTCTCTTGTCTTTTCCTGACTCCAAGAAGTGTAGGGTTCTACTAAGTGTTGTTGTGGTTTTTATGATCGCTTACACATTTCATCATTTCCTCAGGTATGTCTTGTTTCTTCTTTTGTTTATTGGTGTTGATGGACGCTTGTATGGCTTGCAGCTCGAGCGACATTAAAACGTGTAAACTTGTAAACATTCAAGGGTGCAGTTAGCGCTATGAGCAAACTTTGCAGCGAATGCAGCTTCCAGCAGGCCATTCCATAAAAGCTTTTTAGTGATCAACTCAAGGTGGTGGGCTAAACCATATGCCCCGTCGCTGAGGTCACTTGCTACCATTTTGGATGTGCGTCTGTGTCACAGTTAAAATACGGTTCGTCTGGCTGAATGTGTGCGTGCTTCTCACATTCCTGCCAAAACAGAAGCACTTTGTATGCATTTCGTTAATGCTCGCTGGAGGCAAAAGAGTATATGCATGCGCCTCTGTGATCGCTTCAAAATGCAGTGTCAAGTCGCATGCGCAGCAAGTATTTATGGGTTTACATTAGGCTAAACCTCTTTAGCCACACTTTACTCACGGTTATGTCCAATGTGTTGTAATTTCTGATAGTTTATTTAAATTAGTCTTTGTTCACTTTTAGTTGCTGTTTTTGTTATTTTCTGGCATTCTTTTGCTTACTCACAAAGCTCTGCTTAATCGTTGTTCTTATATTTCGTTTCGATTTCTTTGTTGCGCGGAATTAAGCACTCAATCAGAGACGTTGATTTTTTTTCAATTTCGTTCGCCTTTGATTTATTGTTGTTGGATGTGTTGTTATTATTTGTTAATTTGTCATTTGTTGGTGGTGGCGGCATTTATCAGCACATCGACGCACCAACGCACACATCCACACACGCATGCGCAAACACATTCCTCGAATGCTCTCACAAAATGCGCGTTGATCAATGTGACAGTTGAGTGTTGTTGTTGTTGTGATAGCTTTCTTGATCGGCTGTGAATGTTGGCGACATTTAAAAACGTTTGAGCGATTTCTCATTTGAGGAAATATTTTTATTGATTGCCCAGCAATTAGGTGAATGCTTTTAATGAATGGTAATATCTCTATAACTGCAGATATGTATATCCGAGCTCCTATTTGTGCTTAAAGGTTTTCTGTTTGTTGGAAAATTAAAT
Organism: Merzomyia westermanni; assembly: GCA_949987695.1. Taxonomy (NCBI): domain Eukaryota; kingdom Metazoa; phylum Arthropoda; class Insecta; order Diptera; family Tephritidae; genus Merzomyia; species Merzomyia westermanni. The sequence goes on along the minus strand of OX465289.1, from coordinate 31,719,823 downwards.
TTTTTGTAAGTAACATTTTGACAGCGGTAAAATAGTTTTTGTACCAATCACTTTTTCCAGTAAAATTTCTTATGAACGGTCTTCGTGGGGCGAAATTTTAAATTAAGATACTAGAGTTAGCCCAGTGGCCGGAATAATTTCGCCTAGTCCGTTTTATATCTAGTAGTGCTAAGCACACAAGGTATATTAACTTCAACGGTAGTATGTTACTGCATAAACGAATGGAGATAGACATTGACTATATATAAATGTTCAGGAGGAAAAGAGAAATTGATTAAGCCATGTCCGTCCGTCCGTCAGTCCGCCTGTTAACACGATAACTTAAGTAAATTTTGAGATATCTTAATGAAAGTTGGTATGCAGGTTCCTTGGAACTCATCTCCGAGCGCTGAGAAAATCGGATGATAGCCACGCCCACTTTTAATAGATAAAATATTTTCGAAAATACAAAAAAAGTGATTATTCAGTACACAATACACCTATAAGGCTACAATTTGGTGTGTACATTAACATTAAGGCAGAAAATAAAGTTTTGAAAAATGTTTGAAAATGGGAGTGGCACCGCCCACTTTTGATGAAGTCAAATTCAGAAATATTATTAATCATAAATCCAAAACCGTTCAAGATATCGAAACGAAATTCAGCCCAAACATTTACATTAATAGAAGGAATGTTTCGGAAAAAATGAGCGACATTCGTAAAGGTCCACGCCCACTTTTGCACGAAAGATTTTGAAAAGGATCATAGATATATTTAATAGGCAATAACTTTGCGTAAAATAGCTTTACATCATTTCTATTTCAATTTCAAAGTGTCCGTGAACGAAGAAAGTCGAGAAATAAAAATTTTTCAAAATAGGTGTGGCCCCGCCCTTTTTAAAGTGGATTATTCCACAAAACTTTTTATGCCATAAATCCAGTAGAAATTAATTTATCGAAACAATTTTTGGTGAAAACGTTGGATATAGAAAGGTAACTGTTTTTTGCAAAAATGGGTGAAATCGGTCAACGGCCACGCCCAGTTTTTTAACATTGTTCTGAAAAATTTATTTGTAATATGTAAAACGCTATATTTCTATAACTATGCTAGCAGAACTTGCACACATAATATGCTTTTTAAGCAAAATTCGACAGCAAAAAAATTTTGTGGATTTTGGGGAAGTAGGCGTGGCGCCACCCACTTTTAAGCATAAAAATTCTGCTATTCTCAAAGGCGATTCTTTGCAGTTTCAACTAGATATTGCAATGCCAATTTGTCAGCTGCTTCTCAATAGTATGTAAAGGGTGTTTTTTAGGGGTATAGAACTTCGAATTGAAATAAAACACAAGAAAATCGCTTTAAGGTCCATCAATTTGGCTTTATTGGAAGGATAATTTTATGCCATTAATGTTTAAATATGATTTCGGGCATGTGGCCGCCGCGGCTGGCTCGAATAAAGCCAATTCTACAGGTCCAATTTTCAACCACTTTTTCGAGCATATGGGGCCGTATGTCGGCAATAACGCCACGAATGTTGGCTTCCAATTCCCCTAACGTTTCTGGTTTGTTGGTGTAGACGAGCGACTTCACATATCCCCAAAGAAAATAATCCAATGGTGTCAAATCACACGACCTTGGTGGCCAATTGACAGGTCCATTCCGCGAAATTATGCGCTCATCGAATGTTTCCTTCAATAAATCGATTGTGACGTGCGCTGTGTGGCATGTAGCGCCGTCTTGTTGGAACCACAACTCATCCACATTCATGCCATCCAATTCGGGAACAAAATAGTCGGTTATCATGGCTCTATACCGGTCTCCATTAACGGTAGCTGCCTCTCCAGCATTATTGCGGAAGAAGTATGGCCCAATGACTCCACCAGCCCATAGAGCACACCAAACAGTCAGTTTTTGTGGATGTAATGGCGTTTCAAGGGTCTCATGTGGATTCTCTTCACTCCAAATGCGGCAATTTTGCTTGTTGACGTAGCCATTCAACCAAAAATGAGCCTCATCACTGAACAAAATTTTGCGATGAAAATCAGCATCGAAATCAATCTCATTTTCGGCCCATACACCAAAATCACGACGCATTGCATGGTCTCGCGGCTTTAATTCTTGCACAAGCTGGATCTTGTAAGGTCGCAAGCCAAGATCTTTGCGCAAAATCTTCCATAAAGTTGATGGACAAAGCTCCAATTGCTGTGCACGGTGGCGAATCGATTCATTCGGGTCCTCTTCAACACTTTGCTCTACAGCGGCAATTGTTTCTTCGGTGCGCACTGTTCGACGTCTCTGCGGATGCGTATTATCACATAGAGTAAACGTAGTGCGAAAACGATCCATGGTTAACCGAATTAATTGCTCTGATGGACGATTATGTCGACCATAAAATGGACGGAGCTCACGGTAAACTTCGCGAACTGAACCATTATTTTCGAAATAAATTTGCACGATTTGCAAGCGTTGTTCTTTTGTCAACCTGTTCATGATGAAATGGCAAACCAAACTGAACATAAATGACATTAGAGTTGCCAGATTTGACCACAAAATGCCAGTTTTATCTCTATTCGAAAAACAAACCTGTAAAAAAAACACCCTGTAGTATACTGCTGCCAAAAATTAGGAAAATCGGATAACATACAAGTAAAATATCCGGGCAAGTTGTTAATACCCCACTGCAATAGATAAGTTATATATCGTTTTGGATTTTCATACCTTCCATGAACATGAAATGTTTGTAAGTATGAGAAGAAGAAGAGATTATTGGAACAGATGCATGATAAGAGAAACGACACACTCTTTGTCGGTTTCAATATATCTTTTGACAGCTTCAAAACAAGAAGCTACTATAATCCACAAAACGCTCTCGTGCTCATGGGGGGATTTCGTGCCAATACACCTCATAAGCACAGAACATACTCGGCTATCAGCATCTGCCCTTTCACTTCGCCCCGTATATAACATAAGTGCCCAGGAATACTTAAAAGAAGTCAGCTGTGCATGTATTGAGGCATCTTTTGAGACCATTCCTATTTAATCAAATCTTGACCCATACTTCATATTCTGCTTTGGATTAATTTCACTTCCGCCGGCGTCACCTATTAATTAGCACAATTATAACCAATTTGTAAGAAGCTTCTGAAAAGCGGCGCGTATGTCTTTTATACTTCGCCTTTGGCTAATCGCGCACGCATTTCTTCTCTTTTGAACTTCCGCGAAACTCGGTCAGTAACTAATTGTTAAATAACTGCTAAGTCGTTGTGGTTTTTCTTTTGTTTTTGTTATTGTTAGTAAATTTTGTGTAGCGAAACGACAGAATGGCGTCAGTGATGTTCATAAACTGGCACACGCTAAATAGCCAAAAGATCACAAACAACTGGATTAAGGTGAGTCAATTTGGGTTTGACAAAATACAGTTTTCAAATACAACGGACGAAGTTTAAGCTTTATTAGAGCATCGCTTGTAGATCTACCATATACTGTACCCTTGCGACGGTAGAAAAGCGAGTCGAAAAAGGACACACTCCATGATGATGGCAAACATCCGTGTCATCCACAAAGAGTGGGTTACTCTCTTTTGTGAAAATGCTTCTCAATCACCATCAACTATCACCCTACCTACTATGCCAGAACTTCTTCTTCTTATTTAGATTGAACATTTACATCCCATCTCGCATTCTAAAGTCTTACACATACCCTAATTCTAACTCATCTTATACCACTCTCACAAATGAGAACAATCCCCTCTAACTTAATACCAGAAAAGGCTACCAACAAATTGGGTTCAGGTTACCGCTCCTATGCAGTCTAGCACTTACCCGACTTTTAACACTCCTGCCAGCCAACGGAATATAAGATTAACTAAAGAGTAGTGCACCGAGGTCTACACATCAATTCATTTTAGACGTCCATCATTCTTTTGTCAGGAAGACAAAAATCATGGGCAAACCATCGTGGAGTGTTATCTAGGCATTTGGGAAATATTTGCATTACACGAGCCATGCGCAAACGACCACAGCCGAGCTTACTTCAGTCTACATCGCCTCGAAGACAACAGAAGACACACTGGGACAATTTCCGAATATATTATTTGATGACAGGTAACAAGGTCAACAGAAACTAAGTCAATTTACTTTATTTCCCATCGCAAATTGACGTTATTTCTTTTTTAAAAGAGAAATAAAGTCAAAAAAAATTTGGAAATGTAGTGAAATATGATATTAATAAAAAATATTATTATTATTAAGGCATGATTTTTATTTAAAAAAGCGGCGCAGGTGAATATTTGGAATAGAAGGAAAGTGAACTAAAGTCAAACCATATTATTTGTCTTCTAGTTTTACCTCCAGACAGAGGTCTTAACGCAATGAGGAGATAAAAAAGAAATTCGAACCAGTTCCACCTCTCTGGTCCCCATGTTATGGCCCCAATTGGATTGTGAGAAATGCAGCCCCGGCGTAATGCTTTGCGCATTCAGTACTGTCGAGTATTAGCATGCATGATAGTTCGACTGTCATGCGAACGACTTTATTTGACCAACTTGGAAGCCTTATATCACATCAGCTTGATTATCTGTGCCAACTAAAGTAAGGGAAAAGCAAGCGGTTTGGTCATCCTAAGAACAAAAACTTTTTTATTTGTTATAGAAGCAGTTCTTATCCTTGTGTTTATTCTCTCCATCGGCAAAGGCCGCAGATAAACCTAACACGGAGGAGCCTACCAGAAAACCACCACCGCAGCTACTTTTTTCGATCTCTATTGAATCGCTTTTGTAATAGACGTGGGCATGACTTCATAATGCTCATGCCTCCTCCAACCAGGAGCGTAGCCAGAGTTTTATTTCGGAGGGAGTTTAAATTTTTTTTGCTAGATGTGTTTTTATCAGAATGATACATAAATTTGTTTTTGAAAGGTTTTCTAAAATAAATTTGAATCAACCCCACAATTATTATTACAGTTCAACTTAACAGCTAAACTTCACTTATGAAAAAACTGTATCCATTTTTGCGCCACTTCCTATTACTAGGCCAACTTCTTTCTCTTCTTTAAATAGCGCTTAACCGTCTAGACGTAATTCTAACGTAGCTCGTCCTTTCTCCTTTCTGCCAACGAGGGATCGTAAGTCGGTATCCACTTAGTCCTTCCATCGGAGTGGTGGTCGCCATCTTCCTCTGCTACCACCGGCTGGTGCCGATACGAACACATCCTGATTGTCAACTCGTTGAACTATGTCAGTGTCTGCATAAAGCTCGTTATTAAATGTTCTTCGGTACTCGCCGTCCCCAACGCGTAAGGAACCGTAAATATTTCTCCCGAATACTTCCACGGCCGCCTCGTCAGATATTGCCAGTGTCCCAGCTTCTGCGCCAAAAAGCAGGACGGATACGATAAGTGACTTTTAGAGTGCTATTTCGTTTTTCCGACGACATCATGTACTTCGTTTTGCCCTCGTTCATCACCAAACAAAAAACTTTTTTTTTTTTTCTAGTTTGGAGTTCGCAGAAATTACAGCGCGGTTGTTAAGGCCAACGATATCAATGTCGCCGGCATACGTCAACGGTTACACGCTCTTAAAAATTATTTATCCCGCACGGTTAAATACTGCAGCTTGAATTATTTTCTGACCAGGTTTACCAGGTCTGAAGCCATTCTGATAAGGCCCAATCAGTATGTTCACGGCAGGCACCAGGATTTATTAAACCCGGTATTTGAAAGGCTGATTCCGCGATAGCTGGCGCAGTTTGCAGGATCTCCCTTCTTACGCATTAGGGAAATAACACCTAGATTATAATCTTCAGGCAAGCACTCATTCATATTCTGCATAAAAGCTGATGCATACACTTTAGAAGCTTCTAGCAGCCATGCTTCATAAGCTCAGCAGGCAATCCATCTTCGCCTGCTGCTTTATTTTTTTTCCAATCGGGCTGCTCGGATTGGAGAACACGAATTTCATCAACATTGATTGGGCGATCGGGTTCGGCATCTTCTCTTAATGGGGCGGATAAGTGCTCCCTCCGTACTTTTAGTCTTTTTTCCACATTTTCCATTTCAAAACTTGTAAAAATTCCCTTTTTACAAAAATAACAAAACCGGTTTTGGGCTTGAATATGATAAGTGCATAATTTAGTATAAAAAAGTTTGTTATGAATTAGAATCTATCAATGTAGTTTTCCTTAAAACATTGGCAGAGGCATGGGCACTATCGGATTTGTAACGTTAGAGACATTTAACAAATCCACTAGCGAATTCTCTATTGTGCTACAGTCAGGTCCTCTCCATTAGGCACAAATATGGTAAATGCCGTGACGTCGATACATCACCGTACTTCATTAGGACGCACCAACTTTAGATGTTGAGACCAATTGTGGCAAAGTAACAAACCAAATATATAAATAAAATACAACAACAAAACAGAAGAAGCTACTCAAATGTATACAAGTTTTGCCAGCAACAATTTAATATTTTCCAAATTGAAATTGTCACTTGGTCATTCGAAGAATTTGTTAACATAATAAATCTGACATAAAACATCATAATAAAAATATTAACGATGAGTTATTAACTGTTGTCATTTCGTACCAACAAACATAGCAAAGCAATTGCGATTTGTGAATATAACATGGCACAGGTGTAGTCCGTAGACAGTCGATCAGTATCCAAGCAAACTCTGGGGCGCTATGAAACCAACGTGCGTGGCAGCTGCGACTGCGCGCAAAGCATCAAAGGCTGAGCATTGACTGCATACTCAGGACGTCGAGTGCACATTTCTCGTTTCAAACCGACATTTTTGAGTTGAAACATTGCCTGATACTTGAAGAACGCTGCAACTGAGGTTTTGTGGTAGTTCAAGTGTTTGCACAAGCAGCTTAATTGAGCAACAATCACAGAGCAGTCCCATCAAGTCAGGACTTTGACAGTCGGTCTGTCAGTCAGTTAGTTTGCCAAGGAGTCAGAAGACTTAAAGAGATACGCAAACCAGCCCAGCCAAAGTGTGCAATAAAATAGTAAGATAGTTTTGCTGGAGCGGGTTTGCGGGGCATCAATCATCAACACTAATTTGCCATTTAAACATGGTATTTGGACAATTCTGGCATATTCGGCGAGCCAACGGAATGTCAACGCGAGAACACGTGTGCGCCCATAAAACGAAGCTGCAATGCAATTGTCCATTTGTTGATTGTTGACTTGATAAGCTTTCGCCTATGCATTGTCTTTTCTTTTTGGTCATTTTTCTTATTGTTGTTGTAATGCTGCCTCACTCATCGTCAACGCTAATGGACATGAGGGCCAACAACATTAATCAGTGGTAATGAAATTGTCGTTGAAAGTGCGTGTTGATGGACACAAAATAAAAACAACAAGCGTTGGTCAAAAACAAAAATGGAAGGAAATGAAAATAACATAAAAAACAAAACAAAAAATATTAAACTTGTCATAATTGAAGGAAATATGTTACACCATAGTCAAAATAAAAAAATTCTTTTTAAAGATAGACTTTCGAAGCAGATTCGCTGTCACTTCTACATACGAAACCCTTCATTAGAATCCATGAGAAGATAAAGTTAGCTCTGAATAGCTAAAAAATTCCAGTGGAGGTAGAGTAATTTATCAATTACCCATACGTAAGGACCTCCTAATGAGTCAAGAAATGCAAAAGCTTGGAGTATTCATCCCTTCATATTATATAACCAGGTCCGTCTACGGGTTTCACCCCACGTCTCTATATAAATATGTAAAATAAATAAAAACAAGGAAGGAAAGGGCTGTTTTCGACTGTGCCGGTTTTAAGTGTCCGATCCTTACTCACAATTAGTACAAACTCTGCAAAACTGATAATTTAAAGATATATAGCCCAAACCCTATTTATCGGAACAATCGATTGTATGGGAGCCATATGTTATGTAGTTCCGATCTGGCTGATTTTCACTACACACATTATATATATAATATGCAAAATTCTACGTTCCTAGCTTTTTAATTGCAAGAGTTATAGGCCAAAACCCATTTATCGAAACTATCGATTATATGGGAGCTATATGTTATGTTGGTCCGATCTGGGTGATTTTAACTTCACACATTACATATATAATATCGATTGCTGAGTGGAAGATCACCCTATTTCAAAATATTTTCCAAAAACGCCCCATATCAGAATTTGTTTGAAAAACACTCTATTTCAGAATTTGATTCAAAAACGACCTATCTCAGAATTTTTTTCCACAACGCCCTATCTGAGAATTGGATTCAAAAACGCCCTATCTCAGCTAAAAATGTATTGAATTTTCTTTCAGGTAGGGCGTTTTTGAAACTCATTCTGAGATAGGGCTTTCTTGAAAAAAATTTTGGGCGTCCTTCAAAACTTGAAAACGACTGAACCAAATTGAATACTGCATTATGGGGTTTGTTTGTAATACGCGCAAGTTTAGGATAAGAAAGAGTAAAATATTAAGGGGCGTGGAACCCCATATACAAAACATGATTTTACAGGCTTAATATCTCCAAAAGGGTTCATGGTAGGGATTTCAAAAATGGTATGGAGATATCATACCATACTCATGGGAATTATGGAAAAAGGGGCGTGGCACATCCCATACATACTCCATTTTTTAGGCTGAATATCTCTAAAAGGGTTCATTGTAGGGCTCTGAAAATTGGTATGGAGATAAACGATATCAATAGCTTACTCACGAGAAAACAAATGGGAATTATGGGAAAAGGGGGCGTGGAACATCCCATACAAACTTAATTTTTGAGGCGGAATTTCTCTAAAAGGGTTCATGGTAGAAACCTGGAAATCCGATATCAATACCATTCTCACGGAAAACGAATTGGAGTTATCGGAAAAGGGCGTGGCATTCCCTGTTGGTGGAGGATATGCGAAATCAAAGCAAAAATTACTAAGGAAATTTGGAGTTATTGGAAGTGTGGTCGTGGCACCTTCCATACAAACTGAATTTTTTGTACTAAGACCCCTAGAAGATTTTTGGTAGAATAACAAAACATGATGGGATAAAATTATGACGAAGATGGAAGTTATTTAATTTTAATATTTCATGTTGTATGGCAACGGTGCAGACTAAATTTTTTATTACAACTTTTTGATGTTAATATTTTTTCTTGACTATTTATTAGTATTGACAATATATCAAGATCACAAAATCGGGGGTTTAATCTATACACAATCTATGAACAATCGCAAATTTTCGATTAAAAAAAATACGTGTGAGTTGAGAGTTTTTGAAATAAACTAAAAAAAATCTTTTTTGTCGAGGCAACTAGCGACCTACATATATATATTAATTGCAGTTGTACAGCATGTATTCGCTCAGAGATTTGTAGAATGAAAAATCCCATACGCATGTAGTACTGTTGCACTACCTTGTTCCCCGGGTTCGTTAAAAACTACTCTCGAGAGGCGGTCCATTTGCTGCACTTGTGTAAGCAACCTCACAACTTCTTACTAACCTTTCTATCCTGGGCTCATACTTTTTACTGCGTGTATTGGCTGTAAGATAATGGTCCGGATCAGTGAGGTAGATTGCCGGATTTATTACTGTGGAACGTGGCACTGTTTTAGGTCACAGCGTATGCAATCGGATTCCATTACATATAACAGGGTGGGTTGAAAAAAACAAATTTTATTTTAGATTTTGCAATACATTTCAACCTTATCCGGAGATCATCTTATATTTTCGCTTAGCATGTGGGTAGAATTTATACTTTATAAGAAAAGAAAATTAAAAAAAAAATTAGACTGCCTACATCAGTGGACATTCCTGCTAAACAGGGTGAAGTTCTGTTACCATAATAAAAATAAAGAAACTAATTTTTGCACTCAAGTGTTACAGCACATTACTAAAAGTTTTCGAATTTGGTTTTCCAATCCCCTTTCGTTTTTATACACAAAAAATTGCATTTGATTTTTCGATTTTTTTATAAATTACAAAAATTATATAAAATTTTCTTTTGACATTTTCGTGTGTTTTCTAGATTCTGCTGGGCAACATAGTTTCATCAGTCATTCTCTTAAAAATTGCGACAAAAGACTCAAACTGTTTAGTGTACACAAATTTTCCCATCCAGTTACTTTTTTTTTTTTGCAAATCGTTGGTTAAGTGCACCTTTTTGAGTGCAACGGTTTGGAAAGTCCTTATTATAGAATATTTTTAAAGAACGCTCAATCTCAACTTTTCTTCGAAAACGCCCTAGCTGAAAAGTTGATTCCACATCTCAGCAAAAAAACATTAAACTTACTTGGAGCTACAGGGTGTTCTAAAGCCACTTGTCGGAAATATCATTTTCAATATTTAGTGGGAGTAGATATCGGGTTATCTGCCACTCAGCCACCTAAGTGTGAATGCGGACCGGGTAAGTGATATCTCAGTTTGGCTGTTTTTCCACTACAAATTGCTTCATTTGAAGACGAATAATGACTTTATGAAAAAATTTCCCTACAAGATCGTTTCCTTTGATTATTTTCCAAATCAGCATGAAATTTTCTTGAGAATAAATGAACAGATATTAATGACAGGGGCCTACGAACGATTTTGACACAAATGCCACTTACGCGGTTTTGCATATATGCGTTACGCGGTTTTTCAGTGTCACCGACGAATATATTCTCGTATGAGAATACGAATACTAACACTGTGGTACAAAAACGAACTTTTTTTCTGTCCTATGAACCAAATAGACTTTTTCGGAAAGGGGACAAAAAATAAAAATACACGTGTATCGGCAATTTTCATGTACACGCCAGAATTTTTTTTTTTTTAGGTATAAAGTATAAAATTCGTAGTGTCCATTTGCCGCCTGTGTGAAAGACTTTAGATCGATTTTTACCCCTTCTTCCGTGATCCAATCGAGCTGAATTTCGTCACGTCAAATTAAAAAAATTCTCAAATTTTCCTGAATTAAAAAAAAAAAAAATCCCATCTTTCAGCGAGACAGAGAGTTTAAATTGTCGAACAGTGTTTTAAACAGCTGTTATCTTTCACTTTCACTACACTTCAATTTCAGTAGAAGAGACCGTTCCATTAAACCTGTTTTTAAATCATTTAGTTGTCGGTTAGTTTTAAACGCGTTAAATGTGCTAAGTCCAGCTATTACAAGTTCTGTGGTTCGAAAACTGCAGTGCCCGACTCGAAATAATTTTTGTTACGTTTGTGGCTTATTCGCACCAAGTAAAAATCTTAAAAATATCACGAAAACAGTGGTTAATTCGTTTCAGAAAACATTCAAGACTGCTTATGTTCCTTACTTGTGGTATACTCCGGAAGTTGTGTGCGACTATTGCTATAGAAATTTATGCAAGTTTACTGATGGAAGGTCGACAATAAAGTACGCTGTACTAACAATTTGGCTACCACGTACAGAGCACTGCAAAGAATTGTGCTACTTTTGCCAAAGTTTTACTAAAACTAAAGGGTGTCAATACTCTCGCCGCAACAAAATTTGCTACGCTAATGTGGAATCGGTTATTCCAGCGGTTCTGTACTCACCAGAAGAACGTATAGCGGCTTCAATGGAGATTTTTGATGATGTTCCCGAATTAAGCTATGGAGAATCAACAGAAGTACCAACAGTGCTATCAACATTTCTTGCATCGACGCCGATATGCGAGAATTCAGTAGTATCGGAATTTGTACCAACACCCAGTGAGCTTGGGATTGCAGTGCCGCATTTAGTAACGCAATCCGACTTCAATGACCTTGTACGAGACGGAAATTTATCGAAGAAAACAGCGGAACTCTTTGCATCAAGATTTAAGCAGTGGAATATAGTGGCGGCTGATTTCAAAATAACAGCCGCGCGTGATCGACCTAGCACTATTCCATATGACGAATTTTTTAAATTGCACGAAGATCGGGATAAAACCTGGCTTATTGTTATGATATTGATTCGATGTTTGCAAAAATGGGTTACTCTCATATTTCAGAGGAGTGGCGACTTTTCATCGATGCATCGGTCAACAGCCTTAAAGTCGTGCTGCTTCATATCGGTAACAAACAACCAGCTGTCCCGATCGCATATGCCACAAACCTCAAAGAAACATACGAAGGCATGGAATTAATATTACAGCTGATAAAGTATCAAAAGCATAATTGGAAAATATGCTGCGATCTGAAAGTGGTGGGATTACTCATGGGTGTTAAGCGTGGATTTCCAACCCACCAGTGCTTTTTGTGTACATGGGAAGGTCGCAAAAGAGATCAGCATTATACTGAATTTAAGTGGAAGCCGCGAACATGCTACAAAGTAGGCGTAGAAAGCATTGAAAATGTACCATTGGTGCAGGCATCTCAAATTATTTTGCCCCCACTACACATTAAGCTCGGTCTCGTATCAAATTTTGTTAAAAAACTGGATCGTGAGGGCGAGGCGATTGCAAGTTTGCGCAAAATTTTTCCGAAATTGAGCGACGCAAAGATTCATGCAGGTATTTTTTTAAGAAAGCATTCTGTAAGTTTATTTTTTTTAACAACGTGTATGATTTAAGGTGTTTTCAATGGTCCACAGATAAAACAAATAGTTGCAAGTAATGAATTTTCATCAAAATTGAGTCCTATCGAACAACGTGCATGGAAAGGCACAGTTGCCGTTATTGAGCAGTTTCTTGGCAACAAACGAGCTGCCAATTATAAAGATATTGTTGCAGAAATGATTTCGGCATATGGCGAAATGGGCATATTAATGTCGCTAAAGATCCATTTCCTTCACAACCATTTAGATTTTTTCCCTGATGATCTAGAAGCTTGTAGCGATGAGCATGGCGAAAGGTTCCATCAGGACATTGCGGCTATTGAAAAGCGCTTTAAAGGAAGAGACATTACGCATATGCTTGGCGAATACTGTTGGTCTATTTGTCGCGATACTGACACAAATGCTTACAAACGCAAAAATTAAAGGCCTAAGTTTCTTTAAAAGCATTGGAATTTTTAATGTAACAATTTTTGATAATAATATAATATATAACAGCTGTTTAAAACACTGTTCGACAATTTGAACTCTCTGTCTCGCCGAAAAATGGAATTTTCAGGAAAATTTGAGAATTTTTTTAATTTGACGTGATACAGACATTTTCATGAGTCTGCCTGCAAAAATTCAGCTCGATTGGATCACGGAAGAAGGGGTAAAAATCGATCCAAAGTCTTTCACACAGGCGGCAAATGGACACTACGAATTTTATACTTTATACCTAAAAAAAAAAATTCTGACGTGTACATGAAAATCGCCGATACACGTGTATTTTTATTTTTTGTCCCCTTTCCGAAAAAGTCCATTTTGTTCATAGGACAGAATGTGTGTAGAGCAGTGTAATATTCGCAACATCCTTAGTGCACAACAAAACATGTTTCAAAAAACTAAAAGTAGAAAAGAAATTAAAAAGCGAGAAAATAATAAAATTTAATAAAAACGAAATATTTCAAATTCGCGTTTGACCAAAACAAATTACCTCGATGTTCAAAATTGCTGACTCCAAAATGTGACTGCGCCGAAAATTGCGAACAAAATCAAATAAAGAATTCGGGAATAAAAATTAACACACATCCCTCATCATCTCATATACTACAAACGTACATACAATACATCTCTTTCTATGTACAATAGTATGTATTTGATGATTATTAAACAAAATTATAACTAATGACGCAAATCATCAAAAGCAAAAACAAAAAATTAAATTAAAAAAACTCAATGCAATGCAATAAATTGAAAATTGCTAACCATTCGACTACGCTGATTCTGCGCTGAAAATGTTGGTTCGTTTTTACGCCGGTAATCACATAATTACTGTGCCACCGCATTAAAGACGGTACTGCTTAAGTGATGACGACTGCTAAACATTAAATGCTTTGGAATGATTTCAAATTGGCATGGAATGATATAAAATGAGTGAATATTGGTCGAATTAATGAATGAATGGAATGAATATTGCTTTGCGCTGTGATGCTTTGGAATGGCAACGCGACGATGAGTGAAATGGTGATTAAGAGAGAGAATGTACCAGAAACAGCGGATATGGACAATAGACTGGGTCGATTTATTAACCGATATCGCGCCATCGATTTTTCGATAGCTTTTGGGCTCAGGAAAAAAAAGTTCCACTACGCATACCCAAAAAAAAATTTTCGAGCCTGCGACCCAAAAATGTCCGCTTAAAACGTTGGCGATAACAGTTTTTTGAAAAAAAATTTTTTTTTGGGTTTTGGGGAGTGTTTTGGTCGAAAAATCGACTTTTCAAAAACCCGAAAATACAATTGTTTTTTCAAAAAACTGTTATCGCCAAAGGTTTTAGCGCATAATTTTAAGTGGTACAGGAAATATGAGACATTTTCGTTTTCATCGAAAACATTTTTTTTGCATGTATGCTGAAAAACCCCTTAAAGCAAAAATGGCGAAACGGGAAATTTTTGACGAAAACACTCCCCAAAACCCAAAAAATATTTTTTTTTTTTCAAAAACCGTATCTCTAACGTTTTTACCGAACATTTTTTGGTCGGACGGGTATACATGAAAATTTTTTTAGTAGGTCATCAAAAAAAACCTTAAAAATCAAAGTCGAAAAAAGTCAAAAAAATGAAATTTCGCAGGCTCGACAATTATATTTTTGGGTATACGTAGGTGGAACTTTTTTTTCCTGAGCCCAAAACCTATCGAAAAGTCGATGGCGCGATATCGGTTAACTTTCATCCATACAAATCGACCCACCCTAATGGGCAAGCAATGTGAGATTTGGAGTTTTTAAGGAAATCTTTTTTATTATTGATCGGAGTTTAGATTATTGTCTTGCAATCGGTTTAGGTATATTAATACTCCCATGGGATTACTCTATAGAGTATTCAACAGCAAAGCGAGAGCGGGAGTAGGTGGTCCTCAAAAGAACCAGAATACTCTATAGAGTAATCTTTTGGCAGCATTTTCAAAGTACTCCAACGTAGGTGCTCTATAGACTATTCAGAAGCAAAGTAAATGGTACTCCGAATAGGATTAAGTGATCCAATCACCGGACATCGCTATGTAAATTGGACCACCTTTTTTATATGAATGAGGATAAGTCTTGGAGTACTCTGATGCTCCAACGTTTTTTACAGGGTGTCATTCACATTAATTACCAGCGAATATTATTAAGAACTGGGCATTGAGAAATTCGGATGGCGCAGATCTCTAAATAAGATTTTTTAGTATTTCAATAAATAGTATACTTATACATAGGTACCTGTACACCGAGATGTCTATAGCAACTTCCGGTAGGTAAACCTATGGCCTCCTTTAAACTTCTTGCTAGCAGGAACACCATAAATAGGGCGAACGTGCAGGTATTGTTAATTGCTAGACGTCCAGTCTAGGCTTTCTTCTTACACTCAAAAGCTATGATCCCTCAGGTGGAAGCGGCATAAACTTGTAGCACCTGAAGCTATATTGAAGATTAGGAAAGTATTCGGCATTTTATACATATGTCAATATCCGCTAATTCTGAGTGGAATATGGTTGGTTTTTCTCTATCAATCGTTTCTCACTGATCTTACGGAGGTATACAAATTCGAAACAAAGCCGATAGCTTAATATACACCCTATACACCTATATACCCTATATACCTATATATATATTATACCCTATATACCTATACTGACTTCACAAAGTGGCTCGTTTCACGTTATCTGACATAGAAAGGGCCAACACAATGAACCCATATGAGGCTCGGGTATCGTGCGCATAAATTTTCTTAAATTTCAGTCCAGGCCTTTAAATTTATCTTAATTGGCGCCAATTGGAAATACAAAAGGATCTCAAACCCTTCTTCAATTAGTATTTCCGACGGGGTGGGGGTCTGCCGGTGTGGACAGTCGTTTATCGGATATGGGTCCGATACGCTACAGTAATAGCAGTTTCTGCTAGTAGCCCGACTGCACTAGAGTGATTGGTTTTACCCCGTCGAACTTCGGGTAGAGGCATATTTACCACAGGTATGTTTTAAGCATCAAACCCGCGGGATTTTTCTCTGCTTGATTACTAAACAGGTCCTTCACCGTACACATTTTTATGAATGCCCAATAGTCGCTTTCCCGTTGGCCTCAAATAAAAACACTAAGTGATCGCAAATGGGTATCCGCTAAGTCTTTGCAATACATCATTAGACTTCTCTATTATGAGAGTAGCTCTTTTTAATAACCAAGTCTAGAAGATATAAGGACTATGTTACTAAAACATTGTGTAAAAGTGGTCTGTGGTGGACTGATTGCTGTCTTAGTGAAACGCCCATCTTTAAGGAAACGCGATAGACCGGACATTGAGATATGATATAAGATCATAAAGACTGGAGTAGTTGTGCAACAAGAGCTGAGCCGGTGTCGAGTGCTGTGTAGGTGAGAGGTTTATTGTTACCGTCAAAGGACTTTGCCCAGCCAAATCTACAAGTCCATTCAATAGTACGCTTTAAATAGGCTTAACACAAGACATATTTGGTAAAAATTCCATTGCATACGGCTGCAAGAGTTTACTTTGCGGTATGGCTTCTAAGTACATTTTTTTTTTTTTTTGAGAAAACGTGATATTGAAAAGGAAGGATGACGACACGCTTTCCTCGTCCATCTCGATCCATAATGGAGTAACTTCTTTCTATAGACAGCGGCATGTAAACTCTCTCATATTTCGCTTCGCGTGGAAACGAACTTCAGATTAAGAGCTCATTAAGAGTAGCCGAGCTCGAGCGACACTTCTCCTAAAGCCTTTATATGCAGCTTTCATTACTTCAAGTTTCCAAATTTCTCAACAGAAGTTGCCTTACGTAAATACGGTGTAGGAAATTAATTTTTAATTTAGCATTACAAAAAAAAAGTATTCATCCGCCAAAAAAATTTTGCAAACCTCAAAAAATAAGACATTATTATAGACTGTCGTCAGGTAAATTTAAAAAAGTATTCATTATTATGTGCTGTGCAGTTTTAATTTTTAATTTTTTAATTACAATCAAATAAAATACGTAGTAATTAAATCATTAATGCATTAAAGCGCGCCATTTTAGTACATTTTTAGGGAAGAATCTTTTTATCTGCGCCGATTGTATTGCCGCCTCATCTCCCCTTTACTTCGTAGACAGACACGTAAAGCTGTGCTCCGACCGCAGTTTAATTGACGACATTCTCTCATGTGGCGTTGATTAAATTGCATGCAACATGAGCAAAAGCGCAGAACCGACAGCAAATGACAGTAAATACGATCAGCAGAGAAGCGCCAACAAACAATATAAACATTACAAAAATCGCAACTATGAGGTAAACAATGAGGTAGGAATGTGGCAAACGTGCTGTATATAAATACGTACACTGGTGGCCAAAAATAAGTAACCAACTGAACTGTGGTAGCGATAGAGAGGGCAATGGACCTGTTCCTCAACAGAAAACCCCCATGAGTTCTTGAGGTCGAACTACATTTTGTACAAAGAACACTAAGACGACCGCTTCATCCTTATCATTACACAGTTGCTTAACAGCTAATGAGCATCACATCTCTAATACTATTCGAATAAAAGTATAAATTATTCGAATAAATATTATTCCTATTTTTTATAGCCTTCGAATAAATGGATTTTTTTATTCGAATAGTCCCATGCCTAATATCAGCTAAGCATCCTATACCCCTGTCAAGAAACAGGTCACTATTAATTGGGAGTGAATTGGAATCTGCGGGTGCAGGAGAATTACAAGCAAAACATTAACCTACTTACTTTGTGTGTGCCCGGTTCTAGTGAATATCAGACTCATAACTGTGGACAATCTTGTGCTAACTTACCTCAAGGCGGTTTTTAAGTTCTTCATAAAGTCTCAAAATATAATAGGACCAGCAGCTTGTTTAAGTTAATTTGTATCTATTATTTTATTTATATGTTCATAGACGAGAAGCGGGTAGCCGAGCACATGTCGCACGGAGTACTCTATGGAATTGCAAACATGAACTTTTTTCGGAATATTTCATAAGCCGATTGCGAATTACAATGCAAATGAAATAAATGATAGAGAAATTATAAAATAAAGGATTTTTCAATACGTTCTAAGTTCAGTATGTTTGCCACCACTGTACATAGGTACATATTATGTACATTAAGCGAATAGCAAAAGGAGACGCTTAAAAAAGGAAGGAGACATCACTGTTGCACAATTTGACAGTCGCAAATAAAGCAGAGTTGCAATTGGTAACGCGCAAACGTAATCACACAAATCGTTTTGACATTTGAGTGCTTCACTTCAAAACGCAAGCCGCCGCCATATTATTTTATGTAATTATTATTGTCAACGGTGTTTGTGTATGTAGTTAGTGTAGTACAGTGCAACAAAAACGAGACGGCAGCAGGCGGCAAATTAACACGACATTAGCAAGCAAACACCAGAATTCAACACAGCGGGAACTCGTAGCGCATTGAAGGCTAGTGGAATACTTAATAAAGAAATGAAACGCAATAAAAAAAAGCTACAATATTTTTTCGAATTAAAGCTCCATAAAACGGTTAATGACAGTAGCTATATAGTTATAACTCCAATACTTTTACAAAAAAAAAAAAAAAAACAACAAGAAAGCAAAAACGCTTAAGAAACGAGTAATTAAAAGATACTTGCAATAATTGGCGCCAAAATGCGAAATCAAGTTGTTTTTATTGGCAATCACAGAAATTGACAACTGTCAATAGACAATTGACTGGTAGCCTCGACATGTGCAAACAATTTTAGCAGCTAACAACTGCAGCTCCTCAGGCACGTCCAATTCCATTTGATATTTTGCAAACACAGTAATTTGCAGTTGTATTCTTTGTTGTAAGGGATGCGATATGGCAAGATAATTATCGTTTTCTTACTCGTTTCAAATAGAGCTCACAATATATATTGTACCTATTGAGATCGATCAGAACAGCTCGGTGAATGATGGATCCACAAACGTTTTTCCTGGTTTTTCGAATCGGAATTCTCTCCCTCAAAAATACTGCAAATGGCAAATACCGCATATAAAATATTCTGAAAGCTACTTTATATAACCAATTATAATAAAGATGGGCAAAATCGAAATTTTACTACACTGCACTAGTGATTAGATAAGGATACGATATTCAAAAAGAAAGGGCCAGGATAAGTCGTAATGGCTACGACCTGTATCCACCCACTAGCGCTAACACAATTCTGGCCTCCTTCGATAAAGCGTACCAGTCCCTTTTTTATCCTGACCTCATTCACCGGCAGACCCACTGTTTTTTACTCTCTTTGCAGTGAGAAGGTAGAACTTACGGTAGGACTGTTGAGAGCGATAGTATCAATCTCATTAGCAGCCGTCAGGCGCTTGAGTGCTTTTGCTTCGCTACTCGAACAATCATCCTGAGTTGTTCAAACCTGCGTTTGTTCTCGAGGTGATAAAAAAATATCTTTTCCAATCTTGGCTGTTCTGTAAATATTGTTAAGCGGTATTAAGGGTAGCCACCTGAGAATTTTAAGGAAACATAGATACAAAGACATCGGTATCTAAGCAGTTCTTTTTCGTACTTTCGAAAGCTGATTTGAAGTCGCTAACAATTTGGTGCATGTCAATTCCCTTTTCAGGGATATTTTGTATTTTCTTCAGGGATTTGCTTGAAGGTCTCAGCATTTTCCTCGCATTTACGCTCAGAATCTCGATTTGCAAGTCTGTATTACTGTTCCTTCAATAATTTCGCCAGTTTTAAAAATTCCAAAATCTGCTGGAGTTATTAGTAAAATTTATGGAATTTTTCCTTCCTGCGCACTTTTTTCGAGTCACAATAACGCTCATTAAAATCTCGCTTCAATTTCAATCAAAATTTGGCTCTGTGGGCAGCCGCCAAGTTGGCGAGGCATTCCTCATCATAACAGTTTATTCTTCCAAGCTCGTTGGGCCTCTTTGGTGTCCACGGTACTGATATACTGATATAGAGTGATTGATAAATATTCTTTCATTGCAGCTGTGATAGTTAAGGCAGTAGCGTATCTTGGCTGGTGCACAATGACGGTCCAGGTCGATTTTTGGGCATCCTTGGGTTGTGCATAAACAGGGCTCTAGTGCTACAGCTGTAGTAGATGTAGACGTGAAAGAAGAGATGAGGTAGTTGTCACAAGTGGAACAAACGTAGCAAGGCGCACTTCCCACTTGCCCCCAAGTAATAGCCAATTAAACCTTTCCCATGGTCGTAATCAAAATGAGGCTTTGGTTTGATTTTCATAGGTACTGTCCAGCTCACAAGCTGAACTGCGGTTCCTTCTTATTTCTAAATCCTTCATCGAAAATAGAAACATATACATATTTATATACACTTTCATAAATATACAATCAACTGGTAATTGGCAAAAAGTTGAGAGAAATATATATAAGCAGTATATACAAACCATTCCAGTTAATTTTCCATTAAATCACTTGGCATTTATAGCCATAATCAATATATCCAGTTTTAAGTTTCTACCCGCACTTATGAGTTGCAGCGCTGATTTCCCAATGCACAGAAATCCTCAATTAAGTAAAAACGGGTCAAGAAATCTAAGTTCGGGTGAAACGTGACAAAATATACTCAGCTGTGCCTTTCAGCAAGAAAAGGAGTATATATTTGGCAATTTTCATTATCTTGGGAATTTGTTGATTTTACTAGATACAATTATAAAAGTTATGCTGTCACATCCTAAAATCTTGATGGGCTAGCTATTGGAAGCGGGCAAGACAATAGTGTAGTTTGGAAGGGGGATATTAAAAATGTATATATTTTTCAATTATTGAAGAAAAGTTCCCAAGCAAGGGGCCAGGCAATCCTCTAGCTGATTTACATACACAGTGGAAGACTTCTTCTTTAGCTGGTGTTGCCGCAATACATTCAGACAGATATCTCCAAAAGCTAGTTGTACTTTCTTGTATTCTGTGTACTTTTCAGGCCATGGCTATTTCCTGCAAAACCGAGGAAAAGGCGAAATGGCTGACCGATATTCCACAACAAAGAACCAACCCACTAGAAAATTATAGAAAATATTTGTCGTAAGAGGAAAGTGAAAGCCTACGTCCATAGCTTCGACGGAGTGGTGCTAGTGTAGGACCTTGGCGAACTCATATCTAGCAAAGGACAGTGCACATGGGACTATACCCTGAAACAAACCGACACCAAACCTGCAAGGGGATAAGACCCAACCCTCATGATAAAAAACTTGTATGTCGTAGCACCGAAGCATACCGTATCGATGTGTCTCGCGCATAGCAAAACCAGTTGTTTGGCTTAAAGATGCCGAAGTCACAGAACAGCAAATTAAGGGCATAATGGGAGAGAGCACTTCATTCAAACACCGTAATAGACGAGGAAATCTTGAACTACCAGTTCAACTTCCTTCCGGTCAAACTCTGGTGGTAGAGAGCTACATGCATCGAGGAGGCCGGCCCACACACAAGGCAGGTAGGGGCTACTGTGTAATCAACCCCACAACAAGCAATACATGCACCCAGCAGCCATACATATTACATTCGGGCAAGTCACCGGTTGTGACAGTGCATTAGTTCCCAAACACCCGGAGCTACTTGAAGGGCTTCACTTGTGGAGTGGAAGAAAACGGAAGATCTGGGGATGGACGACGAGAATGAGCGGATGAGGCAGCTACGATGATCGGTTTTAACGTAAAAGTTTCGCCCATAACGTGTCAATACTCTAATAATAGCTCGATGGTAGGCTAACCAGGTCTAAAGCATTACTACTACGCAAGATAAAGACGTTCCAATTTACCGCCAGGCACTGCCTGCTTTGCACAGCTGAGTATAATAAAAATGTACCAATCAACATTTAGCAAACGCTTAAATAAGCAATTTCAAATTTAATGGCCAATTTTTATGGTTTCATTGGGGAAACTTGTATTTGTCGCGGCTCCTTTTCGGTTCGAGTGTTTAAAACGATGCGTTAATTAGATATGCGGGTTCACGTACACACATGCGTATATTTCTTTATACATAAAGTTTTAAACTAGTCGAAATTCGAACAATAAACCCAAATAGTCCGCCAACTGTTTTTCTTCCATAAGTATTTTGAACATGGTGATCTCCTACGATATGTCAATAAAAAATTTCGAACAGAAGCCCTTATATATAGTTCAAAATAAATGACAATTTTATTGTTAGTTGCCAGGTAAAAATAATTTAAATACCTTTGGGCATGTTGAATAAGTACTCGGCCCATATTGAAGAGGTGAGAAGGCCGAGCTTTGGTGCGAATATCAGAAAACAAGATCTACTGGCTCTTTTTTCAATTCTCGGCCCCTACTCATTCTAAAAAAGTTTAATTTTGGTTGATAAAGCTTTGGTCTTTTTCGTACCAGTTCGAATTAAGTCAGAAAATTACAGTTGTAAACAAGTATTTTTGTGACAAGTTTCGCGTTTAACTATCGGGTAAATAGTGTTTATAGAGTGTTGAGAAATGAATGAATGCTTAAAAATGCAATTGGGTGGAACCATTTAATACTTATTGAGTTAGATGAAAGGGAGTTGTTAGGTGGGAACTCGGACGTTAATAAATTAATATCTAACATGGATTTATGAAGTATTAAAGTACTACATAAAAGGCATTGCAATAAGTTTTTCTTTTCGGCTCCAGCCTATTTTACAGTGGAGCAAGAAAAGAGGGGCACATGCTATAGAAAAAACGATTTTCAAAATAATTATAAAACTAATTATATGCGAGTAAACCTCTTTCAGGAGCCCCACACCACCTTGGTTTTATTAAATTTCAGTCAAAATTATAAATTTTATACGGCTAATGAATTACCACATGCGATTAAATATAATTAAATGATTGGCGTATTTGCATCCGTAAGTAAATTCTAATTAATATTAATAAGATTTTAAATGGCAAACAGAAAAGCGCCAACAGCATTAAATTAAATAACAAAAACAACGAAAAATAGAATGTTTAAACAAACACGCAAAGTAATTTATAAAATTCTTTGTATTGCAGAAGTTTAGAAGACCGTTACACATAGAAACAAAATATGTATAAAGGGCCGGATCGAGCAAATCAACCTATGAAGTTCAGAGCTTATTGAGGCCTTTTTTTTCAAAAATAAAAGATATGAATATCTGCTTCAAAGTTGCTCTGTTAAATGAACACTCTCCGTATAAGGCTCCTAATTTTCATTACATCAGAGTCATAAAAGATATATGATCGTATTTCTGAGGTTCCTATTTTTCACATATTTAGGACTAACATCGGACACCTAAATTGTGAGCACTCCAAAAATGTTTGTGATGAACATACCTTTGTTTAGGGCAAATTTGCTGCTGCTTTTTGAAGATATTTATTTTAATTTTCTATTTTTTATGGCACCGGGAAGTTAGTTAAAATTCAATAGTAAGATTTCCACAATCAGAAATTTATTTTATTTTTTTTTTCAAATATTGCTTTGTCAATGTCTTCAGTTTGAATTGTCTAGCTCACAGGAAAGTTCCTCGAAATGGTCGGTAGGTACTCCCCATTTTTCAGGGATTTTCAGTTTTCTCGATCTGCGCGACACCTAGGGGAATGTTTTTAAAAAAATTACTTTTCAGTAATTTTAAATTAACCCGATCGGTGCACAATTTATCGGAATTTGTTTACAGTGTAATGGATCGTCTTTAATTGTTCTTCTATGTACGAAATCGAAATGCTCTAGCTTACAGGAAAGTTACTTAAAATTGAATCGCAATATTCTATATTTTAAGTGATCACTCCCTATATCTCTATAAAAAGCCAGCTACCAGATTTTTTTTCAGGTGCATGGCACCGTCACGGGGCTCTGAACAATGTTCCGAATTTCAAGCATCTAGCTCAACGTATTGAAATGAACGGAGAAACACCAAAGGTACCTTATATAATGGTAGTAAGCAATAGTAATAATTTTCAAAAGAGAAAATTTTCTTTTTTGCGCTTTTTTAGTGTATCTTGCGATTATAAATATCCTTTGCCTAGGAGTATATGTATCTAAACTTGCGGCACACCCCTCGTATTTCATCGTCTGTCACATTCTTAAATTAGCAAGCGGTAATTTCTGAAATAATTCATTTTTAATTATACTGCAATTAGAATAATAAAAAATCAATTAAAGTGCAAGGAAAAGAATTTATGCACTCTTATTTGAATTTATTTAATAATGCAACAACACCTGCAGCAATAGATTCACCTCTAACATACACATGTGATGCTCTCACCTGTTGGTAGTCGTGGATGATGCGATGGCTGCTAAAATGATGTCTGTGGAAAATAGTGTGGCTTCACTTGCTCGGGTGGCTTTGTAACCGACTTAAAGCTAACATATTTGTCATTAAATGCAGCACTTGTTTGCGATTCTTCTTTGCACGCAATTATTTTACACTTTATTAACACAATTTCTAAGGCGCAACTCACCACTTGCCATTCATAAAAGCTCGCGCGCTTTTTAGCGCTGATGCACTACCTGATTGGTTTCAAGTAAAAGTTGTAGTCTAGTGACTAGCACGCTATAGGCTGCTTCTAATACTCAACCTCATATAAAGACCTTGTGAGCTTGGGTGTTTGGTGGAGGTTAGACGCGTCTATGATTTGATTTGTATTTGTATTTATGCACGTCTTACCATCTCATCATGCGTGTTCAAAAGCTATGCTTTTGGATTGAAAATAGCCAGAGTTCAATAAAATAGAAGCAAAACTTTTGTAACTACATTTGAAAGTGTATAATGGAAGGTGGTTACTCAAATCGATCTTCTTATAGCTATTTTACTACAAGGTGGCGCAAAAGTAAGCTTCCGATGTTCAGCATATCGGTTGTGGCACGTGCAGTGTGTGCTGTTGCACCGTCTTGTTGGAACCACATGTTTTCCAATCCCAATTCATCAAGTTGCAGCAAAAAGAACTCGTTGATCATTGCTCTGTAGCGCTCACCATTCACAGTAACCGTTTGGCCCCGACCGATTATTGGTCAAATAAATAGTCAGCAATATTCCGCGTTCTGGAGCAGTGTAGCGTAAAATTGTTTATTAACGTGTATTTCGCATGTGTTTACTACACAAATGTCAAAACAGAACTGACTTTAGGGGCCAATCGCAAAATTTATAGCATTTTCTGATAGGAGGACTACTTTTGCGCAGTAACCGTTTTTCACCGACCGAAATAAATAGTCAGCAATATTCCGCGTTCTGGAGCAGTGTAGCGTAGCATTGTTTATTAACGTGTATTTCGCATGTGTTTACTACACAAATGTCAAAACAGAACTGACTTTAGGGGCCAATCGCAAAATTTATAGCATTTTCTGATAGGAGGATTACTTTTGCGCCACCGTGTATTATCTAGTTAGGATAGATCATTTGAATATAATCATATAAGATGTTATGTTTAAAAGATTTCTTCTTAGGGGGAGAAACCTTGCAGTTAAAAGCCAAACTACTCAAGCATTCTAGTAAATTGACTATAGATTTTGTTGGCTTATTAAACTACTTCATTGCTGAATAAAACAGTTGTAAAAAGACCAGTGTAAGCAACACTTTTTATTTCAAATAATATATGGCTTAAATTTGCAATGAAAGTTATGTATATACACTTCTCATGGTTTCCCCCTTGAAGAAAGTCGTATAGGATTCATCCACCACTTTTAGGTGAGCGTAGTGGTTCGATTCAAAAAGTACTTGAAAAACTAAGATCAGGATAGTGCAACAGTATAACACTTTAGTGTCCTCACTGGACCCGGAAATATTATATCAATGGTCTAAGAGTGGAGAATGACACTATGCCACAAATCATTTGATTCCACTATCTACATGATACAAAATTGTGGCAACACTGTTCTTACTTGGCCTGCTTTGGAATAAGCACGAGAACAAGTATAACAATTTTTAGACGTTTTGTGGTCAGTGTCGCAGGTACACCGGCTGGTGATATACCGAAAATTGGTTCCAATTTCCCAGCCGAGACAGCAGCTTAGAAAGAAAACGTGATAAAGTGGCCCTTTACATGAAAATCAGACATTTGTAAAACCCCGAAAATGGCCCTTTCCATGCAAATCAGACGTTTGATCGACTACCACAAACTGAACAAATGGGAAGAGTACCTAAGCGGATGTAAACCCTGAGAAAACACAACAGAAAATCAATTTTCTTTCACTATAACGCGTTTGATGCCCTCCACACTTTGTCCGATTGGCTACAAGTGGAGCGAGAATTCCATAAGACTATCTATTCAGCCTCGACCCGCATTATTTTTTAGCCTAGTACAAAATCGGAAATTCGTACGTCCACGTAGTTTTACATTGTACTCAAACCCAAGTAGTTTACTAATTCAGTTCAGAGATCGGGCTATATCAGGAATTCCTACGGAAGAGTTGGCAGCTACCCGTTGGTAATATGCTATCACCAATTCCGTCAGGAGAACGTAGTTCTACCACCAAGTCTTACATTCTCGATGTACTTTCATAAACTACAGGCAGACCCGGCAACTTCACAATTTTCGCGTACTTTTTCAATCTGAATTCGAGGAGCGTGCATTAACTGTTATATTGCTGATCCACAGGCGGACTAGTATATCGATTGGTATGGTGCTGATGGCAAGGCTGACAATTGCCATCTCATTGCAATAGGACATCGCCGTGTTAAAAATACAAGCTTGCTAATATGAAAAAACTGCAGCACTTGGACTAGTTGAGCCGCTTTCAAAGTAGTATTTGACTAGTATACAACTAGTAGAATTGACTGAAGGGAAGTGACATTGAGAGCACACGAGCATGGTCTCAGCAACTTTCCATATAGACGTAAAGGAAACCTTATACGAAATCCATAGTTGTGTACTATGCTGACTGTGCACACATACATAGGCTTGGACTTGCTTTTCTGGAATGCCAACATTCCAAATGGACTTGTCGCAAAAATGACCCATGCAATGCTAAAAATAAACCGTTTTATTCCTCCTCTTCTGTCTCCTCCTTTTATATACCGCTGACTCTTTCTATTCCTCTTCATATTACGCTCACTAAGATCCCAATTCCTATTTCGATTCCTAGTCCTATCATGTTCTTATTTCCTTTCCATGTTCCCAATTCTATCACAACTACTATTTCTATCAATATTCCAATTCCTATTTCCAACACTTCACTATCGTTATCACTATAACCATCAATGTCACCACCACTATCAGTATCATAATCCTCTGTAACTACAGGGTGTTTTTTTTACAGGTTTGTTTTTCGAATAGAGATAAAACTGGCATTTTGTGGTCAAATCTGGCAACTCTAATGTCATTTATGTTCAGTTTGGTTTGCCATTTCATCATGAACAGGTTGACAAAAGAACAACGCTTGCAAATCGTGCAAATTTATTTCGAAAATAATGGTTCAGTTCGCGAAGTTTACCGTGAGCTCCGTCCATTTTATGGTCGACATAATCGTCCATCAGAGCAATTAATTCGGTTAACCATGGATCGTTTTCGCACTACGTTTACTCTATATGATAATACGCGTCCGCAGAGACGTCGAACAGTGCGCACCGAAGAAACAATTGCCGCTGTAGAGCAAAGTGTTGAAGAGGACCCGAATGAATCGATTCGCCACCGTGCACAGCAATTGGAGCTTTGTCCATCAACTTTATGGAAGATTTTGCGCAAAGATCTTGGCTTGCGACCTTACAAGATCCAGCTTGTGCAAGAATTAAAGCCGCGAGACCATGCAATGCGTCGTGATTTTGGTGTATGGGCCGAAAATGAGATTGATTTCGATGCTGATTTTCATCGCAAAATTTTGTTCAGTGATGAGGCTCATTTTTGGTTGAATGGCTACGTCAACAAGCAAAATTGCCGCATTTGGAGTGAAGAGAATCCACATGAGACCCTTGAAACGCCATTACATCCACAAAAACTGACTGTTTGGTGTGCTCTATGGGCTGGTGGAGTCATTGGGCCATACTTCTTCCGCAATAATGCTGGAGAGGCAGCTACCGTTAATGGAGACCGGTATAGAGCCATGATAACCGACTATTTTGTTCCCGAATTGGATGGCATGAATGTGGATGAGTTGTGGTTCCAACAAGACGGCGCTACATGCCACACAGCGCACGTCACAATCGATTTATTGAAGGAAACATTCGATGAGCGCATAATTTCGCGGAATGGACCTGTCAATTGGCCACCAAGGTCGTGTGATTTGACACCATTGGATTATTTTCTTTGGGGATATGTGAAGTCGCTCGTCTACACCAACAAACCAGAAACGTTAGGGGAATTGGAAGCCAACATTCGTGGCGTTATTGCCGACATACGGCCCCATATGCTCGAAAAAGTGGTTGAAAATTGGACCTGTAGAATTGGCTTTATTCGAGCCAGCCGCGGCGGCCACATGCCCGAATGGCATAAAATTATCCTTCCAATAAAGCCAAATTGATGGACCTTAAAACGATTTTCTTGTGTTTTATTTCAATTCGAAGTTCTATACCCCTAAAAAAAACACCCTTTATTACTATCACTATGGTTACCACTTTCACTTTTTGTATCATTATCATTACCACTACCACTATCAATATCACTATTACTAATGGCATTATAATCGCTACTGCCATTATTATTTCTATTCCCATTATTACTATCACTGACACTATCGCTATCACGATCACTATTGATATTCCTTTTCCTATTCTTTTTCCACTGTCTAAACATATTTACATACATATGTACCCTACAGAAAATTGCACTAGCTCAGAACTATCCCTGAGCTAAACCGTTTGACGACACCACAAGTTCTAGCTCAATACCCAAGCAATGCTGACAACTGTCCACTTTTACATGGAGATGTCATTGGCGGTGGCATTACTTTGCAACTCGTTCTTAACCGGTTCCCATTTCGGCAGTTCTAAGATAGCTTGGCTTTGGCTAGTTCTCAATCTGTGCCATTTCGTAAAGTTTGGGGGTAGTTTTGGTTGTGAATTAGTGATTATCGATATCCCATATTTCAAACTGTTCACAGTTTTACTGCAGGGTATATACTTCTTTCACTACCTTATCTTGTCCCCATCCGCTCCCTTTTCCTTACCTTGTTTTCTTAGACACTACTCATGCTCCAGGTCACCAATTAATAAATCTCATCTCCCGGCCAGAGGCATTCATATTTTGACGTTTATATCTTCCTTAGACAGCATATAACAAACCATGAACCAAAATTTGTGCAAGTCAACATAAGCTGTTATTGTATATGACAACAGATTTATGAATGATTTTCACATGACCAACAATCGGCCACCTAACCCTAGAACTGAGGATGCTCCGTAATAAACCTTTTGCGCTGATTTTGTGGATTACATTTACATTAAGATTACAAGAAGAGAATGAAAATAAACAAGAACAAAGCAGTCACGTATGTATGTGAATACGTATGTACAACCAAAAATGAATAAGCGTCCAAATCGAGCATTAAATGTTTCCGACCTACTTCTGCAGTCGCGCAACTTTACGAGATGAGCTGCTTGTTAAAAAGTGGGGAAATGAATTTTGCCAACTGTGTGTCACAACAACAACAATAACCATTAGACTGGGTCGATTTATTAACCGATATCGCGCCATCGATTTTTCGATAGGTTTTGGGCTCAGGAAAAAAAGTTCCACTACGCATACCCAAAAAAATAATTTTCGAGCCTGCGAAATTTCATTTTTTTTGGACTTTTTTCGACTTTTATTTTTAAGGTTTTTTTCATGACCTACTAAAAAAACTTTCATTTGATTTTAAAATTTTCATGTATACCCTGTCCGACCCAGAAATGTCCGCTAAAAACGTTGGCGATAACAGTTTTTTGAAAAAAAAAATATTTTTTGGATTTTGGAGTGTTTTAGTTAAAAAATTATACATAATACAAATCGACCCACCCTAATAACCATACATTATATCTACTTAAATTCGCATAGCATTTTCGCACAGTAGCTGTAACATGGAGCTCGTACAAGCGAAAAACATAAACATAACAACATCCTGTAGAGTTGGACGGTCAACAACAACAGCAACAATATACAAAAAAACACAACATACAAGGGGCAAGTAACCAACGGTAGCTAGCGCCAGCAAAATTGAGGTAAACTACATTGCTGATGAAATTAACAGGAAACTACTAATAAGTTCAGGAACTTTAAGAAATTTAATTTCTAAAATTGAAAATGAGTTTATTTTCTTAATTGCAACATGTAAGCAGTACGCAAAGTGTTTTGGAGGCTTAAGAAGCAAGATATACGTGCAATAAGTGGAAATTTTGCGATTTTTGCGATACCGGGATATTCGAGATCTCAGACTTGGTAAGTTTTATATGTACCAAAACTTCACGAAACGACTAACTATGGAGCAGACGCATGATAAGGGAATCTAAACAGCTAATGCCCCTTCATCGAATTGAAAGTAGATTTTGCATACGCCGAAGGAGCTGCCGATATGCTGCTATGACTTTGAGCAATATCTACCACTTGATCATGACTGGGAAGTAGCTCACCCAACAATGAGCAACCAAACAATTTTTCAGACATGGTGACGCCCTAATACTTCGTAGGCGTGGGTAGGCCTAGCTCAAACTCACCCCAGATTACGCAATAGGTTAATCTAATAACCGGGTAGAAAAAAATTTACAAAAAATTAACCCAGGCACTGGCTAGATTTTCCCTACAATAGATAACTGCCCAGGGCTCTGGCATAGGCCTGCCTAGTTTTTACACGTTTTTCCAATTTTCGGGCAATGTGCCGTAAAACCTGTAAACGTCCTGCCCAGTTTTTTCCAGCTTTTACCTTTTTAGTTTTTCCTTCGTTACACAATCTCAGTCCAACTTAACTCTAACAGAAATTTCTTATGAATTTGAAAAAATTGTATGTAATTTGACAGCTTTTAGCTCCGTTTTTTTTACCATACAATTTCTTTAAGGAAAGAAAGATATCATATTTATCAATTTTCTACATTGATTTTCGCGTGTTTGACAAATTTCCAAATTACAAACGTGAAATCAAAAGAAACCTCAATTTTTAAAACTTGATTACTCGAGAACGGTCCACCTAAAGGTATTGATAATGGTTTTAAGGAGTCCCATTCCCCGTTTCCGGAATATGCATCAAAATGTAGAGAGGAAAAGGAAAACGTTGAGAAAGATAGATTGAGAACGAGCTTGAGAGTGAGAGGGTAAGGGAGGTGAAAGAGAAAGTGAGAGTGCGGGCGAGTGGGCGGGAGATGGATTGGGAGTGAGAGGAAAGGCTAGAAAAAGAGGAAAAGGTGCGGAGCGGGTGAGTGGGAGAGTTGTAAGAAGAGGGGAAATGAAAGGGTAGAGGGCTGTCAAGGTGTGAGAGATGGAGATAGATACTAACTTTTTTTACGGAAGTTACAAATTGACCAGTTTTTCAGTTTCTTGGGAAGGTTGATAAATTGCAGGAGTGGAAAATTTCAGGCATACTTGTCGGCCAGCAGTCGGCGAAATGATAAAAGTCGATAGAACTAAGTTCTCCCGACGGACTTTTTGATAGCATTCTACCAACGGCTAGGTGTCAACTGTTGCTAAAAGACCCCAAAGTCTGAACTCAATGAGTAAAATACTTGAGTTTGAGTACAATCTAAGACTACGCTCTTCACCGAGCGAAATCTGAGCCTATCTCCGACTAAATCGACGGCGATCCTGTTCACGACATGGAATGCGCAGACGGGGAAAGAGTTAAATGTCCACGCAGATGGAGTACCTCTACCTACTGTCAACCACCCTAAAATCTTGGGTGTGACGTTTGACACCGGCCTCACCTTCGCTGGTCATGCCACTGTAAACTGGGGTTTGAACTTTTGGATGCTCAGATGGGGTTTGAACTTTTGGATGCTCAGAGAATATTATGATCTGAGTCCGCGAAAATTGCACTTATCGCACTTATGAAAAACTGAAAGAAAATTTACCTAATTTACACGATTCTGCGGGGTTCGAGAGGAAAATGACTATATGTCGCCTGTAGCAGAATCTTGCCACGCAGGTACACGTGCAGTCTTAAGTTCTGTCAAGGAGAGAATAGTATAAGTCGCAGCCTGTAGCTGCCTGCTTATGCCGGAGTGGAAGTCTAACTGCTTTATTCCACTTTAGGCCCCTTCCACAATTAGGAAATTTCACGCACGCGCTCTTTAAGACGATTATACACAATATTAAAACCCGAAAACCAGTTTTCATCAAAAATTCAGGGAGTCAAAACCCGTGCGCACTGGCCTGAAGCAAACAGAATATTCAATTAACAATGATTTAACTTAAATGACGTAAAATTTAAGATTTTTTGTAGTAGTAAATAATTGCAGTTACACCCGGAATAATGCCCTGATACACACACATTCAACACTGATCAATCAATTTGACATTTTGACAGCTTTCATTAGCGCTGCATTAGATCAGAATCAGAATTCCTGGAGTTTTTTGCTTTTTTTACAAAAATTTTAATTTATTTGGAAGCGCGACTTAAAACCTTAAAGCCAGAAATAAAAAGAAAAAATGTATCAAAAAAAAAATCGGAACAAAAAACAACATTTTAATTAATTTCATTGCATTTCATTGTGCATCAGCCTACCGCGCCGTGCCAAAAAGTATCTACCAACAACAATAACCAACAACAAAAGATGCATATCGAGAATTTTAAATTATGCATTTTAACCATTTTGGGTAGTTTTTACTGAAACCAAAAATGGGTTGAAATATGCAACCACCCTCTGCATTTGGCCATAAAATTATCGAAGCAACATAATTTAAGAAGTCAAATGCCACAACAACACAACCTGCACCAGTGTAGACTAGTGTATGTGCACACGGGCACGAGTAAGGACACGAGCAAGTGGTATGCATTAATGCAGCTGCAGCAAGTGATCAAATTTATAAAAGTAATAAGAAATATTAAGAGCTCGAATAGAGTTGAAGTTTATATAACCAGTAGGGGTAGCGCTTTAGTGAGTGCGTTTTCAATGAGTTGGCGCCCTAAAAATTCTGAAACTAAAGAATGCATGTTGTTGTAGTAACAGCACTCTGATCCTCCCAATGGTGTGTCCATATTATTTGATGATTAGTAATAATAGAAGTAGGACAGCAGTGAGTTTGCTCTTAAGAGGGTCTGCTCGGTTGAACAGTTGAAAGGTTGATTTGTGAGAAGTCAAGAAACATGCCGAACATTTATTGGGTATGGTTGTCTTTAGTCTGGATAGATTAGAGTTTAACATATTATATTTTAGAGCTATACTGTTTAACAGTTATTGATTTGAATTCTTGGGTCTTACTCTCACCTGCAGTGTGCTTTTACTATATAAAGCAACATGTTCCTTTATCAACTAGAAATCACCCACGCTAGCCCAAACATTGCCTTTTCGTTCTTTTACACACAGAAAATTCAATGTTGGATTACTGTCAGAGATATCGGGTAGTCAAAAGGACAGTCCTAATATCTTATGAAAATAGAGTAATAAATAATAAATGCATTTTCAACATTCACTGAGCAACCCAACCATTCTATCCTATTTTAAACCCGCTGCCAAGTCATCAGCTGCCAGCGAGAAATTTACTCTAATTAGTCTGCCAAGCCTTCTTGATATGCTATGTTTGCCGACGGTCTAACGAAATGAATGTCCTTATTTGTATTCAATTCAATTTTGCAAAATACACTATAGGCCAGTCTGGAGTAAGTCCGGCAAAAATAGAACTTGTCTTATTTATCAGGCTGCCAGGCCGATATGAGTAATGTGTCAGCTCAAAATTATTAGATGATATGATAACGTATGTTAGGGGGTTAGAGTATACCCGACGTAGTTATGCCTGTATTAAGAGCTAGTCGGGCTAGTAACACAAATTGTTAGTACCAGTAAAGGACTGCCAATATCCGTATAGATCTGATTTGTCTGTAAAAACAACAAGCCCTATACCCAGCAGATCAAAACACAGAGCTGCTTTAACGATGAGCACAATTCACAGCATTTTGACATTTCATTGAATGAGAGAGTTGCAAGTTTCTGCTGGGGGAATTTTACTCAGTAAAACTTGTAAGTGAAAAACAGCTGATAGTGACACACGAAAGCAACAACAAAAACTTAAAAAGCAACAATTAACAAATTTAAAATTTTAAATTAACCAATCAAAAAAGCAACAGCTGTTTAGTTTGCAAGTTTTTCCTGACTCCTGTTAGGCGAAAACTTTTTACTTTTGGTGTTTCGATAGAGTTTTACGTCATTCTCACTTTTCTCAGAGCTCTTTGCAAATGTTTGCAAGTTTTGTCACCGAACACAGCTTTTGTAAACTCAACCATATTTTCGTAGCTCAAGGAAATTTTTTAAAATGGCTGATACGCCCAATACTTTAAGTAAATTATTAAATATATATATTTTTTGGAATTTCTTTTAAAATTTTCATTTGCTCTTATTTGTAGAGTTTATTTCCCGCAAGTTTAAATCCGAAGATTCAATATCCGTTTGGTTGCATTTTCTTGTCGGCCAGGATAAGAGTGAAACAACAACAAAAAGCTTGCATATGCATTTAAAAATTCACAACATGAATCTTTCTGAAAAGCGTAAGAAACCCGTAATGAATTGCCAAGTGTTTCTCGGCAGGCAAAGTCAGCAAAGATGACAACATTTTGTGAATGCAGTGAGGATAAGAGTATTCCGGTAGTCTTGTCGTCTTTTTAAACTGGATTTGCGATCCATTTCGACCAGGAGAAACCATAAGAAACTTAGTGCTAAAGTACTATCACAAAGTCAATGCTTTTACCAAGAATCAAAACTAAAGCAGGCTAAATTTCGGGTTGAACTTTCATATCCCGAAAATCCCAAGAGGCAAAAATCCCGAAAATCGACATCCCTAGTTCTAATACTTTAAAACGATAATAGCTGTCGGCAAAAATCAATATGCTCGTTCCCGTAAGTTCTCTGCTTGTAGCAGCCTCTTTCTGTAGTTACTTGAATAGTCTAGATCTTTTACCTTTTTCATTTCTGAGCCATCGGCGAGAGTTTTAAGCCTTATGTTATTACATGAGCTCTCTTCGCATACCTCCCTCTATACTCTTGTAACCGAAATTCTAGAACTGAGAATAAGCATTCAACACAAGTCAGTTACAATAAGGCTTTCTCATGCTCCTGGCAATTCGCCAAATGTCTTACGTCCCCATGGTTGACTAAATTTCACATGTTAGGGTATTCATTTTGAATATAAGACGGGGAAACGACTGCATGCTCTGACCTTTAAGCGGTTTCTAAGGAAGTTATAAAATGGAATATAGAGAAATTAATGAACAATCTATGAACTTAGTGAAATGCTATGCAAATTTTTTGGATCTATCCTTGGATATCCGCTACTGTTCCGAAAACGGCTCAACGGATTTAGATTAAATGTGGTACGTGGATAGATTACTAGCTTATAAGACTTTCTACTAAGGTGTAACCATTGGGTTATTTTTGCAACGTACCGCCTAGTAGCATTTTTCTAAATTAAATAATGAAGAAAAAAAAATGGTTTATGTTTTTACAAAGAATATATATTTTTTGGTATATCCGCTATTATCTCAAAAACACTTAAAATTTTATACGTAAGTTGTATACGAGTACATCAATCTAAGTGTTTATGGGGTTGTCACCTATTCCAAAAAAACCAGCTTCATTTAATAATATTTCAACAACAAAAATGTATTAAGTGTTACCACGTAGGGTTGCCAACTAATCATGTTGTTTATATTTTTCCATATTTGCTATTATATTGAAAACATTTTACATAATTCTATAAAATTTCATATGTTGGTTATCTGCCGCAATCGTATCTCTCCCATTTATGTAATGCCACTTAAGGTGTTTTTAAAGGGTTGCCAACATTATGAAATTTAAAAAACTTATTGAGATATTGAAAAATAGTATTTCAACAAAAAATTTCTCGGTAGTGTTGCCACCTAAACCTGTTATACATCCACATTTTTTCTCACATCGGCAAACTCCAGGGTGAGACTCACCACATATTCTGTCGAAATGTAAAAATAAATGTAAACGTTTTCAGCTCTAGCTTTATTGAGCAGGATTGGGTTACTTTAAATAAAAAATTATTCAAATAATAAATAACAAGTAAGGAAGTCTAATTTCGGGTGGAAACGAATTTTAAATACCCAGCTTTGTAAAAGTGGTCGTGGTAAACTGGTAAATTGTTGTGGAGTTATGACCTACCTGGCTACGCCCCTATGTTATATACAGTTTTAATCTTGTGTAGGCGTCCAAGGTACTCAACCAATCTTTACAAAATTTTCACAGTAGATTCTTGGATTCACTGGTTCCAGCAAATGCTATATATCATTTTGAAAAGCGTAGATAGTATACCTCGTACCATGTTCCGTAATTTTATTGAACACGGTTCTGAAATTAATAATAGCTGAAATTTGATATTTTGTTCATTTATATGTGGGCGGTACCACGCCCATTTTCCAAAATTAAAAAAAAAATGATTAATAAGATAATTATGTAATTGTAACTACGAAATTCTAGCATTTTATCCGCTTCAGTGAAGAGATATGGCATGTTCCGGTTTCCTACCTCTCTTTTAGAAAACTTTGGTACAAAAGTGGGCGTGGTTGTCTACCGATTTTGCTTAGTCTTAATGTCTATAGTATACCTCGTATCAAGTTTCGTAAATCTATCTTACACCGTTCTTAAGTTATTAAGAGTCGACTTTGAAATTTGCTTGACTAATAAGTGGACGGTGCTACGCCCACTTTCCAAAATTTTGCAAAAATCGTATAAAGAATAAGAAAATTGAGGTAACTGAAAAATTATATTATTATACCTGTATCAGTTAATTAGATATGGGCAGCTCAATATTTCTACCTCATTTCCATATAACTTTTATGAAAAAGTAGGCGTGGTCGAAAAGCTATGTGTGCATTCATCGCAACAATAGTATGCCTCCTACCAAATTTCGTTATACTAGTGTAAACGCTTCTGAAGTTATTAACAGTCAAAGTTTGAAAATTTCTTCACTCATATGTGGGCGGTGCCACACCGCTTTTCCAAAAATGTTATCAAATCATCAATGGGGCAATGAAGTTAATAAATCCAGCAAATTTCATCATTGTAGCTGCTTCTATTATTGAATTAACCCATTTTAAATGTTTTTCGAAATTTTCGATATCGAAAAAAGGGGCGTGGTTTCCTTAGCCGGATTTCCTTAGCCGGAATGTGCCAAATTTCATTCAAATATCTCAATTTTTACTCAGGTTATCGTGTTCACGGTCGGACGGAATGAATGGATTCCTCTGTTCATTCTGAGAACTTTGATATATGGAAATCTATATCTATCTCTATTACTTTTGTACCGTTACAAACCACCGTTATATGAAATTATACCCTCATGTGCATGTAGACAAAAACTGTATGTATGAAGGTTTTTATGTTTATCTCTGTATAAACTAAGATTTACTGAGTTGATTTGATTCAAGTTCGGGGTCATTGCTTGACAAAATAGGTTTTTCTTCCTTTCGGAGAAATTTCGGGATATTTTTGAGATCTTTTCAAGACCATTTCGGAATTGCTTTATGGATTATCTTGGGACCATTTTGCAAGTGTTTCAGGGAAATTACCCCGAAAAAGGCCCGAAATTATTCCAAAATAGTCCCGAAAGCAATACAGAAATACCCCGGAAAAAGCCAAAAAAACAATCCTGACAATGTTCCGAAATGACCCTTAAAAAGTCCCAAAATTATTCGTTAAACTATCTGAAAAACATCCGAGGAATCCCGCCAAAAGCCTCATTTTGTCCAACAATGGTCCCGAACTTGAATCAAATCGAATGAGTGAATCTCAATTTATATAGAAATAACACCAAAAACCTTCATAAATACATATTGTATGCATATGCGCATAAGGGTATAATTTTGATGTATTTCGATGTGCTTATTTTTTATTTTCAAAAGCTTGAATAAAAGTTGAAATTTTATTCTTTATTCAAAATTTTTTGAATAACCAATAAAATTTCACTCATCACTCAAACTTTTTTGTACAGTAAATTTAATTTTTTTCGTGACTCGTCTGCTACTGGGTGTTATAATGTAAGTAAAAATATCCATCTTCAATATCAACAATAAGAACGAGAACTTTTTGCGTTAACTATCAACAGCAGCAGCAGCAGCACTAATATGAGTTTGGGTTGTGGTCTGTGGCATGGACAGAAGCCATCAACACGATTGCATATCGCGGCAATCAGCGTGTAATTCATTAAATCAGAACACGTTAAGGCTAGTACGCCTGTCAATAAGAACAGCGAGTGTATCAGCAACATATAACAACAAAGCAACATGGTAAAAAACAAAAACAACAATAACATACAGAAGTGTTAGCAGTAAAAGTAATGCCTAAAATGAAGACGACGGAAGCTGTAGTGCTTCACAAATAATATTAACAACAACAACAACGAAAATACCAAATGTCTATAGTAAGCTGCCAACTGTCAAGGTAGCGAAAGAGGCAATATATCTTGTTCAGCGGAATATTTTTGTATGAAAACTTAGCAAGGCAGCGAGTGCAGTTTATGTTGATCTCGAACTGATCGAAATAATCGGTGTGGTTGTAATGGTCCTTTACTGGTTCTGCTGATTTGGTAGTGGTATAGTGGCCGTTAGCTATTTGTGGATGGTGGCGATGGTGGCGCTGGTAAGGACAGGTGAAACGAGATCGCATGGATAGTGAGGAGATTTGTGTTTACAAAGTAAAGTAAGAATTTGGTCAAAGCTCAAACGTAAATGAAATTTTAAGATTGTTGGTTATTTCAAAATATTATAAACAATATTGGTTCTTCAAACGTTAAAGCTAGCAGACTTCGTGCAAAGAAATTTGACTCACAGCGCAGTTTTAGTGTGAGCTTCCATGTAGCCTTGGAAAAATTAGAAACCTGAAGACTACAAGTAATAACCCGGAACTGCAAATACCTGATAATTTGAATTTCAGTTCCAGGCTGACGAAGTATTTG
Source organism: Merzomyia westermanni (assembly GCA_949987695.1). Classification (NCBI taxonomy): domain Eukaryota; kingdom Metazoa; phylum Arthropoda; class Insecta; order Diptera; family Tephritidae; genus Merzomyia; species Merzomyia westermanni. The sequence goes on along the minus strand of OX465289.1, from coordinate 31,680,887 downwards.
GACTAGTCCCCGTTCTTCGTAATTGCTCTTGTGTAGACTCTTTTAACAACTAGCTTACTGTGGTCCAATCCTATTGAAACTTCCAGTTTCCTAGTAATTTGGGGTGTGCCGATTAGGATTGTGAAGAACTGTTAAAAGAAAAACAAAAGTTTGTGTGTGTAGAAAAAATAATAATATTTACCTCATGTCCAAATTGTTGCTGTGCTGCTACGAATAGCTCGTAAACTCACTTTCATAAATTTGTATAGTTTGGATGTGCAGGGTATCCTTTAGTCTGACTTAATGATCTTTCTTGGAAAACCCATATAAGGGATCAAAATTATGGAAGGAAAAATTTAAATACCGGAATTGGATATAGAACTGGAGCAAACATTGAGATAACTAAATGGTTTCGAATCTAGGAATATGGTCATTATACCCCAATAATGATATAAAAATGTACGTTTTTAAAAATTACGGTATTTTTCCTTGGCTCTAGGCGAAATTGCTTAAACACAAGAAAAACGAAAATCAAAAAAAAAATTATTAAATAATTTTTTTAAATATAGATATCATTTCGAGTTTTTTTTTTGTTGTTAAAATGTTTTAGTTTCTTAAAAGGAAAGTCATTCAAACTTGAAACTCTATAAAAGTTAACAGAATTACTAAATTTTTTTCTAATATTAGTATTTTTTCCTGATATTTTAGCGCCTCAAAATCTGATAAAATACGATATTTTGTATTCCGATTCGAGTTCAAAATCTATAACGGGTTTTATTTTTAAGAAAAATAACTATTTAGTATTTTTTGATATTCAAAAATCGGAAAAAAACGCAGTGGCTATTACATTTGCTGAGAAATTAGATTTTAAGACAACTTTAACCTAAACTGAATTGTTGTGCGCCGGCAGATTTTGCGTCTAGTTTTCATCGGTATCCCTCACTGAGCTACTAGTTAAACCCTGCAAAAATGTTTTGTAAACTCTTACATTAATAGTTGTGTAATTTTACGCCATCCGTACATAATTTCCTTAAGCGAGAAACAACACTTTTAGAAAAATTTTTCTAAGTGTATGGAGGCATACATTAGACTAGGCTATATATTTTTTTAAAATTATTTTGATATTTTTCAGAATGGTGAAAAAAAATATTGTAAAACTTTTAGACCTAAATATTAACTGTTAGCGGTCTATCGTTTTGGTCTTCGTATTGTTGTTTGTTGAAAGTTTTTCAGTATTCTACTGAGTACTCTTTTGCAACTCGTTTACAAAAGATCGTAGCTACTGTAGTTTTTTTATTTTATAATTTTGCATGCTTCAACTGTCTGCCAATGTCTGCTAGCATGCGGGTAATGTTGCAGCTGTAATGGTAATTAACTTGTTGCGATAATTGCTCACCATTTGCACTTTTGTCACAACAACAATAACTGCAACAAGCTACTGCTGTCACACATGGTCTCAGCAGTACTACTGCAGATGATGTTGTACCAAAATGCTCATGCATAATTGTAAAGAGTACATTTGCTCATTGGGTGAACAATAAATTACAAAATGTGCTTGCTCACGTACAAAACAAAAAGTTAAAAAGTGCGACGAATAATCGAATTTTTTGTCTCTTTTCGGTACTGTGTTGCAGAGAATGCACTTTGCTCAAATAGTATTTTCGTAGGTCCAAATAGGTATTTCCATGTTAAATCGTCAGATAGAGGGAATCGACCCCTTTGAATAAAATTTGTTGGGAAGTTTATTTTTTATTTATCCAACAAAAATGTAATAAAAAAATTGCAAAATTGTTTCTGTGTACTTTCCCCTAGCACGCAAAAAGTTACTTAGTTGTCAAAACTGAGTAATTGGTGTTTAACTACCACCGACTAAAAAGTAAAAATAAATTGAAAAAAATGTTCTTGGCCAGAAATTCAAAAATTCATATATTTCAAAAAACACTTGTGAAATTTTTAAGGTATCTTTAGCTATATCAGAGGTATAAAACAAAAAAATTTGTGACAATTTAGATTTTTTCGTTTTTGAAACATTGAAAATTTAAAAAAATTTGAAATAAAAATTTTTTTTTTCAAAATATTTTTTGGTATACCTCTAAGGGGGTGTGAAAGTTTTCATTTTTTTTATATACAACATTTTCCGAAATATTTGAAAAATAAGCTTTTCAAAACAGGAGCAAAAAAATTTTGAATTTGAATAACTTTTGAAAAAAAAGAAATTTTTATTTAAAATGTTTAATTATTTTCTCAGTCAAAGTTCGTTCTATTGCAAAAGGAAACTCCACACCAAATTTCATTCAAATCAGAAGTGGTCGATTCCAACTATCTGAATATTTGACATGGAAAGACCCAAATGAGTTTTGTAAGAGTAAAGGAACCCAGTCCCTGATATCCGGGCACGGTCAGAGCTTTCAGATTTTTGCTATTTGTGCAAGACTATTGACAAAATTTCAGGCTTTAGGTTCCGGTCAAACAATTTCAAGTCCAATCGAGCTCGTATAGAACCATACTCTTTTAGCTGATGAAATCTATGAAGCAAAACACAATATCTTAAATTTAAAGTCACTATTGTTTTCGGTTAGTACTTGATGATAATGAATTCCAAGAGATCTAAGATCCCTTCCCTAAGAGTAAAAACTACTAAAATTGTTTCTGCATAAAATCAACAAATTTATAAAATACCAACCCACACTAAGTGCCGCCAAGCTGGTACCCTTCAACCAACTCTACACACCGCATGTTAAGCTCTCATTTTTTGGTGGCTGCCTGCCGCCAAAGTGTAACTCCGTGTATCATCTTGTAAGTAACACAATAAGTTTGCTCTTAATTACCACCTGAATGTGCCACTGTTATTCAGCGCCGATGTCTTGTTGGTTTTTCTTGGATGCCAAACTATTTTATACCCGGTTGTCTTTGCAAAATCAAAGCAAGCGTGAACAAAGCTTTATAAATTACTAGCTTATACCCGTGGGTTCCACCCCACATTTCTATCTATATGTGCAAAATTCAAATTATGTATGTATGTATGTATCTATAGACCGACTTGAAAACTTCCAGTTGTATGGGAGGTGTCACGCCCTCTTTTTAGCTATCACCAGTTTTCAGGCAGGCGTTGGGGATAAACCTCATATAACCCTTATCAAATTTCAGTTGTCTAGCCCAAATACTTCCAGAGATATGGACTATCAAAAATGCCAGTTGTATGGGAGGTGCTACGCCCCCTTTTCGTTATTCCCAGTCTTTTGGAGGTGGTAGGGATTAATCGTATATAACCCCTTACCAAATTTCAGTGGTCTAACGTAAATACTTCCAGAGACACGGACTATGAACAATTCCATTTGTATGTTAGGTGCCACCCCCTCTATATGTATCAAATTATTATGACCATCCCTGGAAGATATCCAGTGTGTGTTTCAAATTTGGTTACGATCAGTTTATACGTTTAGGACACAACTCGGTTTATAGATACATACATAATTTGAATTTTATATACATATATAGACTAGACGGCCGCGGTATGCGAGGTTTACAAGCTTACCAAAATAAATCTAACATACATATATTTACAGCAGCCAAGGAAAAATGTGTTTTCCCGATTTCAAGAAAGCGGTCTAGAAACCATTCAACTAGATGTAGTAGTTACATAACATATCGTCGGTGACACTGTAAAACCGCATAGCTAACAAATGCAAAACAGCGTAAGTGATATCTTAGTTAGGCTATTTTTCAGATACAAATTGCTTAATTTAAAGACGATGAATGCCTCTATGGAAAGAATTTCCATCAAGATCGACTCTTTAAATTATTTTCGAACCCAACATGTACTTTTCTGTGGAATAAATGAAGAGTTCTTAATGGCAGGGGCTATGAAAGTGTTTGACACAAATATAGCTTACGCGGTTTTGCAGAGTCACCGACGACATATAAATATAAACAGAAACACACAGAGTAGTAGCTTTAGTTTCTGTAGCTCTAATTAAAACTACCCAAAATCATTTCTACGTAATATATATTACGTCTTTTACAATTTCGCTACATATGCATACAAATATTTGAGTCACCTCTTCTTGCCACCACTGTATACTGCTAGAATAAAATATGTCTGTGTTTTAAAATGGCTACTAAGCTCAAAGTTGAACATCTATTACTACGTCGGTGAAGAATACATCGGGTTTTAAGTGATGCGCGAACACACATATATGTATGCAGACTAGAGTTGTGTAGTTCGCGAACGAACTAGTTCAATTGAACGACTTAATTCATTGAACGAACGAACTACATTGTTCAAATGTTTTCAACCTCGTTCAGTGATTGGCAATGTTACACTATCTTTGTGTATGACGCTAACATTAGTAGTTCAAATGCTTCTGAAGCAGCGAGCAATAACAACCAAAGACGAACTAAAACTTGCTATGTCAACCCAACTCAATATTGGTTTGGAAAAACAGCGTAAGTTAGTCGACATAGGCTTTAATAATATTGATACAATAAACTTACCTAACGGGTAACCGCTTATTGCCACAGACATATGGCCTTTTCTATCAATTTATCTGTTCACTCGATATGAGCTGCGATAATTTTTCATCCTAATTTGGGGATTTTTCACAGCCAAATGTGGTGGGCAATTCCGCAGCTAATTCCTCAGAGTTATAGCGCTTGCTGCAATCGGGTATATACTATTCGATTTCAATGCTTGAACCTGTACTTTTTCTTACAAATTTTTAATTGCCTTTTGAATTGAAATTATTCCGAGTGTTGGCTTATAATTTGCATATTTCGGTATTGAGCTTCCTTCAACGCGTTTTTTGTGTTTTTGCTTTTGGAATTTTAATATTTTTTTTTTATTGTTGGCACATAACAACTCAATCATCGCAGGTGGGGTTAAATTTAAAGTTCACGGTATGTTTTGTATTTAATTATTTTAATGAAAACAACGAGGAACTTGCTGGTTATGGACTTTTTTTTAGAAAGGCTCAAAAGAGAAATGCAAATTAATATTGTTGGTGGTAAAGCAAAATGTTCTATGTCAATTTTTAATGTTTGGGTGGAAAGAATTTTTCTGGTGGACATATGGTGCAAAAAACTCTCGGTGAACCCTTACAACCAAGATGTCATTCGGGTTGGCTGCCGCACCTTGCACTTAGAAAGCTTACGTTGCCCAGAGTGTACGTACGAGGACTTAAGAGTCGATGTTTGCTCAGCGAGACTATCACATTCCATTACATTCCTTTGTCTACCCTTATTTTTTTCGGTTACGCCAAAAATCCTCGTCCCATTCTTCATTTCATGTGCTTTATCAGACAACATGAGAGGACAGTTTGGCAACAGCAGTTTCTTTGTTAATAAAATAGCTACAATAGGGAATGCTTCCGGTTCGAAGGGAATAGTATCTTGCACTGACCAATCTTCAGGTAAATCCATTCCATTTTTCCGTCAGTTTTGGGACCCCAATTGAGTTAAAAAAACGAATAAAGTTTTATTTGGCCATCCAACAATTTGGAGCTTATGCTTGGCTTAGTGACACACAAGAAGCTAAAAGTTGCACTGCTCTTGGATTGGAGTAGACGCTGCTGAGTGCAGTGACCTTTTCAATGGAATAAACTCTAACGAGCTCTTTACAACTGAAAGTCCCCACACGCGCCATAACATGCCCCAGTGCATAGATTAGTCTACCATTGACCGCGGAGAATTTTTTCAAAGACTGCTTCAAGTGAACATGTCTCGGGTCCCCAGCGGCAACAGCAATTGCGTTAATTTGATATGTAAGTATGCTATGGTTATGGGCAGTATTTAGTTAATGATTTTTCAGCCTCCAGGACCCATTGCTGTTGCGTCGCTGAATACCACCTTCGCATGTGCAAAAAATGTCGTGTCCTTTTTTACCTTGCGGTCGCCGTTTTAGCTTGAATTTTACTTGGTATTTTCCGCACGCAACTTTAATTTTCCCTTTAAATAGCAAATGGGTGAAATATCCTTATTTGGCATACCGGACCGACCACTTACCAACTACGAGTATTTGCTAAGGTACTCGTACACACGATGACGATTAAATATATGCGCTCAGCAATGTAGCGTATAAAAGAAATAGTTTTTGTGGCGGGCAGCTGCGCATGCGCAAACCCAGCTTCACTTTCAATTGCGCGCACTTCTATGTAGTATGCAGCAGGGTCTAAGTAATTTATTTTAATTTTTTCTCTTTCTTTTATTTATTGCATTTATTTGTATCTTGATGTACGAGTATGCCATACATTTGACCAACGCGTGATCATTGCTGTGAATTTGCTTGTAAAAATTAAATGCGTCGGCCGAAGTGCCTCGCTTACAAATTAGTTGATGCCTCTTCACTTGTCATGAATTAGTCAACTAATTGAGTTGTTCGCCAAATGCCTGGAAAAAGCATACAATGCTCAAACATAGGATAGGCATACCTCGGCATATGTCTAATTATGCATGAATAAGGTAAATGGATTTTCAATTAAGTTGTAGCTATGTAATGTCCACGCTTTTCCGCGGAAAACCAATTTATTTTATTGTGGTGATGGGTTCCATTGCATTTCCTCGTAAGCAAATAGCGCGTAAGATATCAAAGATTATAGAACGCGCAGAAGAATGTTTAGACACAAAATTGTTTCCATCTAAATATTTACTAGTTGTCCCTAGGTTGCACGAGGCTTCGTCACGCTAAATCGTCAACTATATATGTTTATAAAAATTAATCACGCGAAAACTTGAAAACGAAATTTAATACTTCCTTTTTGGGATTTGTTTGTAATTCATACGCGCAAGTTTAGGAAGAAAGAGACGAAATTATTAGAGGGAGTGGCACCTCCCATACAAACCTGACTTTACAGGCGTAACATCTCCAAAAGGGCTGGTAGAGATCCGAAAACTACTATGCAGATAAACGATATCAATACCATACTCACAGAAAAAAAGTTATCGAAAAAGTGGGCGTGGCACGAAATCAATGAAAAAATTGTGGCAGAAGTTTGGAGTTATTGGAAAAGGGAGAGTGGTACCTTCCATACAATGAATTTTTGGTATTACAACTAAAGATTTTTGGAAGAATAACAAAACATGACGTTATGATACTAAAATTTTTTTTATTATATATTATTATTGACAATTTATCAAAGACACAGATTCGGGGATTTATTGTATATACAATTGAAATTACGAACAATCGCTTATTTTCAATTAAAAAAAATTTCGAATTTTTGAAATGACCTCAATGAAAAATCTATTTCGGGCAGAAAGCAAATAATACAAACTTATAGGGCAACAAATTCTATTGCAATCAGACCTGTTAAATAATGATTACTTATCGTAATGATTGCCGGTTTAATTAATTATTTTTTTAAGATTTTGTTTTGATTACTTTTGATAATTTTTAATTTTTTATTTTTTTTTTGATTATTTTTAATAATGGTAAAAATTCATGATAATTTTCTAAATTTTTCTAAACGTATTTAATTAATAATGGCCTTTTCTGGAAAAACAATTAAAATAATCATTACCAAAGGCGTCTTATTATTTGATTACTAATTACTAATCAAATTTGACAGGTCTGAGTACAATAAACCATATATTGGGTTTTCGAAAAAAATTTAAATGATTTGGATGCAAACTTACTAGCTTTTAAGTTTACAATTCAATCGCAAACTAAATGGCACAGCAAAGGTTAACTTAACGAGTATTCTTGTAGCCGAGAAGAGCAACGTTGATTTAAAATTTCTGGAAGTCATCGAGTTTTCAGTACTCCATCTGTGAAGGACGCATTTAATTCGATGTGTTAGGTGTTCACTAATGTAAGTACAAACATAATACAGACAAAAAAAATATTTTTTGCCTATTAGTCTGCTCTTCCGCACAATAATTTCCTGCTACAAAAAGTTCCTAAACTTGAAGTAAAATATCTGAAAGTATACCGGTCAAAATATCTTCAAATTCCATGCACAAATTTTTGAGTGATGCACGAACAAACATACAGAGGACAGCCAAAAATTTAAAAACTCTGGTTGTGGCTGCTAATATTATAATAGGAACCCCGGGTATTCATGAAAATCTATAATGTACCGAAAACCGCCTAATACAATTTTATTACATGTATGACCTTTTTTTCTATTTCCTTGCAGATTTGCAATAAAAATTGTTCGGGAACACGAAAAAGCAAGAAAGTGTGCAGAAAAGTGCAAGTGAACGGACTTGCGCATGAACAAGCACACCTGAAGTTGTTACTAAAACATAACTCAGCAAACAAAAGCAAAAAAAAAGCTTCAACTCCTTTTTCCCACCAACGGCACACCCATTGAAACTATCATCATTGCGCCCATTTGGATTATGGGCATATCCGAGGAAGTCAAACTGGACGACCTACCACAAGAAGCAAAACTAGTAGCCCACCAGGATGCCATGCCTGATCGTTCGGCATCATGTATTGTGACCACAGCCGGTGCGAGTGGTGGCACTAATAGTCCCATTTCGGATACAAACAGCGATGGTGATTTAGACGATTATGCACCGAAGCGTAAACAGCGTCGTTATCGCACCACATTTACCAGCTTTCAGTTGGAGGAACTAGAGAAGGCCTTTTCGAGAACCCACTATCCGGATGTGTTTACGAGGTGAGTTAGGGGGTTATTTATTTTTAAATCGTTTTAAATAATATGTTTTGGGAAATTGCAGACAAGTTAGTAAGTAAGACAGGGTTCCAGTTAGAGAGATAGACCTTTATATTAATTGAATGCAGCCCAATCAAAGCTTGGTCATCGATTATGTCAGTACCACATACACAGATAGGATATCTCTTACTTCCACCACTATACTGTAGCAAATTGATATGTTCTAATAATTATGATAAGGGCTTACATCGGAGCAATAAAAAGCCCTTACTCAAGTATTCTTACTGTCAGTCGAGCTTCTATTATAGATTTTGTTCTTACTTACTATTTCCATAAATTGTTTTGAACAGTGTTTTGAATACACGTTCTTTTCATAATGTACTTGTTTAAAGTGCCCCAAATAATATCCTGGAAAGTTCATTGAACTGCTCAAGTTCCTACGGGATGTTTAAGCTTGCTGCTTGAGATCAAATTTGAATGGGACAAGCAGGGAGTCGGGTTTCTTAATCTTGTATTACGTTTTATTAAGGACCTAATTATGTAAAATGCAACGGCATTTTTCGTTGTAGTCACTCAGTTTCATTAAGTCATAGTTGAAGGGTTACACTGCTTTAAAAATCCATAGCTAAGTTCATATCTGAAGCATTAGACCACCAGAGCAAGACTCAGTGTGTGCATCCAAAGCAAATCAGAGTACCTTAAAGAGTTAATCAGATGAGTAGCGAAAGGGAAATGGGAACGAAATGGTAATGGGGAAGGCACAGGAAGATTAATTTGAATAAGAATTGGAAACAGAGCAGGGAAGAGAATCAGAAAACAAAAATCAAATAAAAAAGAGCTGAAAAAAGAAAGGAAGAGGGAAATTGGAAAGGAACGAATAGAATAGGAACCGAAATGAGGATTAAAAATTTAGGGGGATGGGAAATGTTAACGGGAAAGAAAAAATTATGGGAAAGACGGGGAAAGAGAAATTAAAAAGAAAAGGGAAGGTACAAGTAAAAGGAAAGGGAAAGCGTAATTTAAAAAAAAATAAATGGAAGAGAAGAAAAGTAATAAGAACAAAAATTATGATGGCGATAAGGACGAAATGACGGTAGTTGGTTCAAGTTAATATTCATTGTTTAACCATATTGAAGTTGAGGTTATGGTTATGGGTATCATTACCGTTATCACTATGAGTACGGCTATTGCTACGCTGCTAGTTAAGGTGTGTGTATGTTTGTGATTACTGTGGTTACAGTCAAAATTAAAGTAACAGCTACTGTTATGACTACGTTTAACGTTACTATTCCTGTTAATATTAGGTTTACAGTTACTGTTATGGCTATGGTTAAGGTTACTGTATGCTCATGATTATTGTTGTGCTTACGATAATTATACGTTTAAGGTTAAGCTACGAGTACGAGTATGACCACGTGTAAAGTTACTACTGGGGTAAAGGTTAAAGTAAAAGCTACCGTTAGCACTACGAATGAGGTATTACTTTTCGGGTCGCTTATCATATTTTGGCTTAACCAAGTCTTACGAAATTTGGTTGTCATATCTTCTTCTTTATTTCATTTTGCAGTTTGTCCTGGGTTTCTGAGCTGGGTACCAATTTAAATGCTATATGTCACAGGGAAGTTACCTCATACTCGATAACAAAATTGTCTAAAAGAATAGTAACGTTACATATTGGAAACTAACTAAACTTTAGAAATTAGAAGCAGAAGTTCTTAAATTTTTAACCACCATGCATATTTCGGTTAGGCATGATAACCGAACTTTTAAAAACTCAAAGACTTCATATAAACAGGGAAGATGTGTCGGATGATTTAAAAATATTTTAGTTCTAGAAATATCCGCACTCAAGCCTGAAAAATCAAAAGTTTAATAGAGTAGATAGGTTCTCAAATCTAAGATAGAAAGAATTTCCTATATTAGATGGGGCAAGTTTTAGATTTTATCATAAGTTCTCTTAAATCGTACTTCAACCATCATAACTTGGATTATACAGATTGGTCGGAGTTAAAAGAATCGGCTTGCTTAACTCCAAAATCTTAAATGTAAAATAAGTAAGTTAAAGAAATCAAATGGAATTTGAAAACCAAAAATAAAAAGGTAAAGAAGCCAATAATAGCTTAATTATCGAAATCATAAGATGTTCATAGATTTTCCCTCCTCGCCCGCTTGTTAATTGTTGATAATCCTGCAAGTCATGTTAACACTTTTTATGACCAAAACGGTTTGATACAAAAGTAAAAAAAAAAATACAAAACAAACAAAAACAAAACACTACCTTTAAAAGGAATAAGCAACAAACATTAACAGATGCAATAAGCAATAAAATCTCACCACTAATCAGATAATCTCTTTGCGATAAACCGATGCGATGATGTTGAAACTAACAGTGGACTCTACCCACACACACATAACGTCAGGTACCTGCAATCAAAACATTTAATTAAAGCAGATTTTAAATACTTTAATTTCATGCCTTGCATATTTCATTAGGAAATCGAGTAAATGATTATCTGAAAACGTGATAAATACCAAATATATTTAGCCCACGCCTTTAAAGAAAGGGAGCCAAACACAAAATGTAAATATATGACAATGTTCTTTTAATTAATAAAATCGGGTACAATATTCCAACAAGTGAACTAGAAATACAGGGTGTTTTTTTTACAGGTTTGTTTTTCGAATAGAGATAAAACTGGCATTTTGTGGTCAAATCTGGCAACTCTAATGTCATTTATGTTCAGTTTGGTTTGCCATTTCATCATGAACAGGTTGACAAAAGAACAACGCTTGCAAATCGTGCAAATTTATTTCGAAAATAATGGTTCAGTTCGCGAAGTTTACCGTGAGCTCCGTCCATTTTATGGTCGACATAATCGTCCATCAGAGCAATTAATTCGGTTAACCATGGATCGTTTTCGCACTACGTTTACTCTATGTGATAATACGCATCCGCAGAGACGTCGAACAGTGCGCACCGAAGAAACAATTGCCGCTGTAGAGGAAAGTGTTGAAGAGGACCCGAATGAATCGATTCGCCACCGTGCACAGCAATTGGAGCTTTGTCCATCAACTTTATGGAAGATTTTGCGCAAAGATCTTGGCTTGCGACCTTACAAGATCCAGCTTGTGCAAGAATTAAAGCCGCGAGACCATGCAATGCGTCGTGATTTTGGTGTATGGGCCGAAAATGAGATTGATTTCGATGCTGATTTTCATCGCAAAATTTTGTTCAGTGATGAGGCTCATTTTTGGTTGAATGGCTACGTCAACAAGCAAAATTGCCGCATTTGGAGTGAAGAGAATCCACATGAGACCCTTGAAACGCCATTACATCCACAAAAACTGACTGTTTGGTGTGCTCTATGGGCTGGTGGAGTCATTGGGCCATACTTCTTCCGCAATAATGCTGGAGAGGCAGCTACCGTTAATGGAGACCGGTATAGAGCCATGATAACCGACTATTTTGTTCCCGAATTGGATGGCATGAATGTGGATGAGTTGTGGTTCCAACAAGACGGCGCTACATGCCACACAGCGCACGTCACAATCGATTTATTGAAGGAAACATTCGATGAGCGCATAATTTCGCGGAATGGACCTGTCAATTGGCCCCCAAGGTCGTGTGATTTGACACCATCGGATTATTTTCTTTGGGGATATGTGAAGTCGCTCGTCTACACCAACAAACCAGAAACGTTAGGGGAATTGGAAGCCAACATTCGTGGCGTTATTGCCGACATACGGCCCCATATGCTCGAAAAATTGGTTGAAAATTGGACCTGTAGAATTGGCTTTATTCGAGCCAGCCGCGGCGGCCACATGCCCGAAATCATATTTAAACATTAATGGCATAAAATTATCCTTCCAATAAAGCCAAATTGATGGACCTTAAAACGATTTTCTTGTGTTTTATTTCAATTCGAAGTTCTATAACCCTAAAAAAACACCCTTTACTTATATATACAGGGTGGCGCAAAAGTAATCCTCCTATCAGAAAGTGCTATAAATTTTGCGATTGGCCCCTAAAGTCAGTTCTGTTTTGACATTTGTGTAGTAAACACATGCGAAATACACGTTAATAAACAATGTTACGCTACACTGCTCCAGAACGCGGAATATTGCTGACTATTTAATTGACCAATAATCGGTCGGGGCCAAACGGTTACTGTGAATGGTGAGCGCTACAGAGCAATGATCAACGAGTTCTTTTTGCCGCAACTTGATGAATTGGGATTGGAAAACATGTGGTTCCATCAAGACGGTGCAACAACACACACTGCACGTGCCACAACCGATATGCTGAACATCGGAAGCTTACTTTTGCGCCACCTTGTATAACTTGTTCCTGATGGGTCAAATGTTCGACTGAAAATAAAATATACGAATATAAGAATTATCATAATCAATAAGGTTTAGGATGACATAACAAGAAAGAAGAACAAGATCTTGCTATAAAAAAGGTGCCCGAATCAAAAAACAATTTAGATGAAAATTATTCTTACAAACAAAAAGTTCATAAGTCAGCAAAGTTACGCAGATGGTGGCAAGTGTGTGGGTGGATCTCGAGAAGGGATCTCAAATATGGTAAGTAAGTTTATAAATGGAATAATAACCATACAATTTAGATAGTGTTCATACAAAAAGAGGAATATAGAAAGATAAAAGGAGAAGCACAAAACATATGTTAGATAAGAGTTGAGGTAGGAAATTATTATGATTTCTGTAAAAGTGGGACTGTCAAGACAGTCAAGAAACTTGCAGATTATACATAGAAATATCTGTTTGGAACAGTTTGCCGTTGTGAATGGATGAATCGATAACGACGTCCTGATAAATATGAATTGACCGTTGACATTGTGGAAATCTCATCCGTAAAAATATATTCAATCTCAAATTTACAAGGTTTTTCAACAGTTTACCAAGTAGTTTCGGTTCTTCAAACAGTCAGTTTTATTTCTAATGTGTTCCGTACTTCAAAAGTTTTGATTTGGTTCCGATTTTGGAGTTGTCTCCTTTTGATTCACAAAGTGTTTCGGTTCCATTTTCCATATTGTTTTGGTCTCGGTTTCAATCCGCAAAAGGTAATTCGGATTCATTCCATTCCTGTTTCGGGTATCCAAAGTGTTTCCGTTCCGGTTTCTTTCGTCAAAACGGATTTCGTGATCGAATCGATCGTTTCGAAAATCGTTCCACCAGAAATCATCAATTACTACATTCATCCTGTTTGTCCAATCCCCGGCTCCACCAATATCGAAAACATCGAACAGAGATACTATTTCACCGATCTATATTTCACACAAATGCACCTATTTAAAAAATTAATCTAAGCCGCATACAGATATATACGTAGTTCGTCCGAGCAATACCGAACAGCGGGTAGCTAAATCTGAATAAATAAACTGAAGCATTTTCGCTTAGGAATTACTAAGTACTAATCACAATTGCAATTGCCTGTTTGTAGGTAATACTAAAAACTATTAAATAAAAAGATAATAAACAAATTTTAAAAACTACGTTTATATTTGTGTCGCCAAAGATTGGCAGCAAATTTGTCTTTCTATCTATCTATGGCGCGATATACAACAGGTATATCATCATAAACCTCCTAAGAGATTTTTGCGCCAAGCTTCTCTTCCAATTTGTGGTGTGCCGATTTGAATTTTTCCCTACAAATTGGTGGGACCTACAGTTTTTTGCCGACTCCGAACGGCATCTACAAAGGAGACGAATTTTTTGCTGAGAAGCCTGTCATGGCAGAAATACACTCGGAGAGTTTGCCAAACCACTGCCGAGGGGCGACCCCGTTTTGAAAAACTTTTTTCAAATCACTTGTGATGTTACCTGTACCAGGGCTCGAACCATGGACCTTCGGTGTGGTAGGCCGGCAACACTACCTTCACACCACGGCGGCCGCCAACAAACAAGTTTAATATGCTGCTTAGTTTCGATATGGTGCTACTTTTTGGCAACACAAATATAAAGGTACTTAGTCTTTAAAACTTTTTTATCATCTTTTTATTTTTAATACAACTCTTTTGAACACTACATAGAGTTGTATGTCGTATTCATATACATACATCATGTTGAATTTATATAAAACCTTGTCACTTGTTGATAGAAAATTTCAAATAAACTTTGAAAAGTAAAATGGCAAACTTGAGATACATAGGATTCTCAATGGTATTGCGCTATTCAAATTATATATGAGAAACAAAACAAACAAAAAATTACAGTTGTAAAAACATAGCACATACGACGAATATGAGACCTTGTGAATTGCCAAAATGTTTACAATTCATTAATAAATGTAGGCAAAAAAATTTATATTCTAAGAAATAAAAAATATTTTAGGTTTTTAATTTGTTATAAAAGATGGCACAGTAGTTAATACAAATTATTATACAAATTAAATTACATAACCATATTGTCAGAAGAATCTTTTTTTTTTTTTTCAAATACATTTTAAACTGTCTTTTAATGGTTACTTAACTGAAGGATTTTAACTAGTGCACATTTAATTACTATGTAACTAGTTCTTATTCTGCACTATAGCATTAGTTATGAGCCAAAAATGGTGTGCTATTAGTTACTAAATTCCCTGCAGGGAACCTGCTCACCTTAAAACAAGAAAAAATTGAATGTTCCAACGCTAAAAATATTATGTAGTATGTTAAAAATCAATTCAATTTAATTTGTTATATAAACACCACACATTTGACGAAAACAATTTACAACGGCGCAAAATTATGTTGCCATCAAAAGTTGTGGGCAGCGCGAAATTACGAAGGCACTGAGTGTAAGAGTGTAAGTACACAATAAACGGTGATATTAAAAGGTGATTTCATAGCAGAAGCCAGTTATTCCAAGCGAGAGCAAAACATGATAATAACAACAACAACAACAACAACCAACAAAGTCGGTAATGACGATAATTTGCTTAATGGATTTTCATGTTTTCTGTAATTGAATTTATTTTAATTAAATTTTTAAATTACGTTGACCGTAGCTATGTGGTGATGGCAATGACGTCGCACGACCAGTCATGGCTATATCGACAAGACCGCTATGTAAACTTTGTTGTATTAAATGTGAGCGCAACTACATCAACAAATTGACGCATTAACTGTTGTTTCAGCGCTTTAAAACGCTTCAGTCAGTATCGCGTAACCAAAGGATAATGAATGCTTTCGCAGCCTTACTTTGGTCGCTGGCTTGTTTTGGCGCACTGTGCGTTTGTGTGTGTTTCCTGTTGTTTTGCCGACGGCTGCTTGTGCTTCAGAGTGGCATGAAGTGTGTAATTTTATGCGCTCGCGCGAACATTAATTGATTATAATTTCGTCAGATCCGGTTGTACGGCAACAAAAATGTAATTCAGTGGGCGCTGATGCCAAGTTGTGTGCCAAACTTGATGTAGTTTGATGGATGCAAAAGTTTCGGCTGCATTGAAAGAGGTGCAAAAAACACGCTCATTCGCAAATGATAGAAATATATCTACATACTCGAAGATTTTACATTTATTTTAATGCAGGATGCGTATACACATATGAGTACATACTCTTTTTATATACCCCGTTGTTCCGACAAATCATCATCATTTATTATTTATTATGTTATGGCTGTTAAGTGCTGTTAAGTATCAAAGCATACAAGTTATTACGGTTTAGCCGTAACCGGCGACAATAAGAAACACCAAGGGGGGACAAGACATTCTTCATCTGCGCTTTAACCTCAGTCCGAACCTCCCCCTTCCGCTGTTGGCGATAGGAAAACTCCTTGACCGGAACTTCTTTGCTCATTCGCATAGCATGATTTACACTGCGTAGAGTTTGGACTCTTTGGCTTACATACACATAAGTTTCATGAAGCACATCGTACAATTTATTTCTATACACACCTTTGACACGGAGGGTAGGACCACAAATCTTCCGAAGAACTCTGCTCTCCAATAATACAAGATTCATTCCAATGTCAATGATTCCGAGTCATATTGGTTCGTCGAAAGAATTCTTTACTTTGCTACGTACCCAGTCCAAAGCAGTACTTGTTGGCAAGATTAATTATTCGCTGAACTTCTTTATGATATTTTTTTCGATATAAACTTTGTCAAGAAGTCGGTTTTCAGCCAACTTCTGCCAATTAAAAAAACTAAGAGATCTCAAATCGGTCTCCACTGGATCCTTTCGTAAGCACGTTCACGAATGGATGGACAGAAAGAAACTTACTTACGAAAAATGTGTAGCGATTTAGCTCCGATAGTATAGTTGTTTTTGTAACAATACTAAGCCCTGCCTAGTCTTCACTTTTCTTACCTACCATTGTCATCAAAATCTTCTAACGGGAATCCCAGCAACTTCGCGTCTTCAATAGGGTTAGATTAGAGTAATACCGGTGGTAGAAGAGTCCGCTCACACCTTATGTCGGACAAACATTCGGCGGGCTAAGGTTCAGTCTGTATTTAGTCTGTTACAGTATTCAGATCGAAGTTAGCCAGTGTGAGTCTTGTTTCCCTCGGAAATTCGCCTTACTCTTCAGCAACGAATGCAGCTTACGCGTGAAGGTCGGCATTCAACTGGCAGGAGCTGAAAAAAGAATTTACTGCCTCTGTGCAGGTTATTGACGACGATTCACCTTTGGATCAAGCGGCGTTATCATTTCTTCCCCTCTAGTTCGTGATTTGCTACCTTCAATGTTTTAGTCAAGTTGATAGTCTTCATATTCGCATCCATAACCTTAACAATAAGTGTGACGACATCAGTAACCGTAATCAATTGCAGTAACCGTAACCGGCTTTATATCCCTAACTGTAAACTCAACATATTTATAAGAGTAACAGTAACTAGTAAGCGTAAGAGAAAATATTTTCAAACCAACGCCGTTAGCAAAATATTAACCAATACTGAATAGTAACTGAAACCATAGCCCAAGGTGATACAAAAACAAAACCATAATCACACTGTTCCCAGAGAAGAATAGAGGTAGTCGTAGCCGTAGTAACTGCAGCCGGAACCCTAACAATATGCCATCACTACGCACTCACTTTCCACGCTCTATTCCTCCCACCTTTTCCCGTTTTCATTAAAAATGTTTGGTAAGAAATTTAGAAACTGGGTGTATAATATTTAATTCCAGCCACACTTAGAGTTTTTAAATTGTTAGTTGTTAGCTTGCTTAAACAATATTTTCATTGCTTTGAGTATTTTTATACTCATCGCGATCATTAGCAGGTGTTTGCCAGTATTGTTAATAAATAAATATTTTGACCAACACTGGCGGCGGCCACATTTGCCACCTCACAAATTGCCACAAAACAATTGATCATTTACTACATATATGTATATGAAGGTATGTTTGTGCAAAATTTGTATGACTATGCTGCAGCCCCAGCAGGCTGCCACACTGCGGACATCTACTTTTTGCTTTATTGACGCTTTCGGCAAAATTCGCATTTCCACTGCTTAGTCACCTTACTTAACTTTTTTTTTTTTGGAATTGTGCACTTTTTCTTTACTCAAACTTTTACTCTTTATTTTTCTGTTTCTTTTTCGTTAGGTGCTCTGAATGATTTTCTGAAGTGTTTTCCGTGCCGCTAATCAATTTCAGATTGATTGCATGCAATTTGTCACTGGGTCAGCAAATTAATCACGTCAACTGTTACTGCCACTGTTGTAGACGGGAATTCGATTTTATTGTTGTTGTTAATTACGCAAATTTGCATTGCAATTATGCGTTTCTGGGTGGTTCAGAAAATTGTTGTAATTATTTGTGATAATGGTTATTTAAAATGTGATTATTTTTTGAATAATTTCTTGGTGTAAAACTCAACTGTGAAAAGTTTTTGGGCTGGACTTTTACTACAAATTGTAGTGTAGTTGCTTTTAAAGTTATGTACCCGAAGCAGTCAATCAACTTAAGGGTGTATGTAAGTTTTTATCTAACGTATCAGAGCCTATCATAGAAAGGCTGATTGTGCTTTGTAAATGTGGCTCGAGACCTCGTAATTATACTAACGGCCATCCAGATATATATTGGAGAACCCCAATCTTAAAAGAATCCACATACACCAACTTTTCCTCGATTTATGATGGAAAGAGAGCTGCCTGTATAATTATATATCTGAATTTGGCTTCACAGGAAAGTTCATACGGCTTTGTCAAAGGAAATACGAATACGACAGGGTAGTTAAAACCGCTGCGAGCCGTTCGCAAGCAACGAAACCGCAATGGTACAATCCTAAAAATTGGCGAAAGAAATTCGGTCTTGTGGATAATGAGATCAACGTCATCAGAAAAAAAAATAGGAAAGCCACTTAAAAATTGTAAACATGGGAATCCAGAATTTGGATAAGTTAAGCTAATTTGAGAGATGGTCACCACTTGCAGAAGAGGCTTACTTGGACAATATAAAGGTCTATTGTAATACCACTGTCCCGCTCTGCAAAGCTCAAATTCAGAATAAGACGAACCTCCACCTTGCATAAGTCCGACGGAGAATTCATAAGCCATGACGGAAGTACCTCCACCTAACAACATTCATCTGGACAGCTTAATATGATCACTAGATGATTTCGACTAGACATGGTACATGCGACTGCAACAACAAGGGTATTTCAAGACAGAACGCCGATCATCACTCATAAGTTACCCTTTGTGAACCCAATGAGCTCCTCAGGTTACTTGCAATCAACCTTGATCAGCTGACTAGTGACCCATGTATTCCAGAGCAGACTACCAATGACCGTCAGAACCCTGAATTCCTCACCACCCGACTATGCCACAGGACTCAGGTGATGCTTGTTCTGAAATAAGTGGAAGTAATCAAGAAATAAGTCAGCCATTTCCAAACCACTCCCGAAGCCACCACTGTTGAGATCAGACACTGAAAGCACCCCTGCTGTCCAAGTGGTTAAGAAGAATACCGAAGGTGCCCTGGACAGCATTCCCCTTGGAAGAAGCTACTTAGAACTGTTTTCTGCGCATCCGGCATAATGAGAAACTTCACTTCACTCAAGAGTTCCTGTATTCCTAGAGAGGATTTCCTAAAACCGCATGGATCCATTGAATATTTCCACGTTTTCACCGAGGATTTTCTACTAATCCTGTACAGTTTTCTAATTTCTCACTTATAGATGGGCAATCCTACTTTGTAGAGCTCTAAGTCTAAATTGCAAGCTCGAGTGAATTTTTTTAGCAGATTTAACTTAGATTTGTGCAGGTTCGAACTCATATTAAGAACCGCTGCACATTGTTCCCTCAACTTTCTGCAGTACAAGTCCTAATTTTATTGTTCAGAAAGAGATTTCGACAAGGCGAAATTCTTCAATGGAGAACCATTCAACCAGACATCCGATTTACCAGTTTTCTTTTTATAGGGGTCAGGGGTAAAAAGCGTGCGCTTGTAAAAGTAACAAGCACTTATCTCCAACAAAATCAAAAAGTGGATTACCTATTCCATTGATGTTCAAGTTTACTCAGAAGTTAATATGATGGTTAGCGTCAGCTCGACCATTTGCGCCGATTGATCTCCGTTTGGCATGCCCAAACCAACTATACAGGGTGGCTAATGAAAGCCGCTACCAAAAAAAAATTAAATAACTTTTTTTCTATTAAATGAATCTGGTTAATTTTTTTTTATTTTGCAGATTGACTTTTACCTTTAACAAAAATGGATAACTGGGACACTGAAACAAGAATTTGGATTGTCCGCCGCTATCACGCACTGGAGCCCGTAGTTTCGGTTCAAAGAGAGTATAGGCGCACCTTTGGCGGCAATTCTCCGAGCAGATGGACCATAATAAGACTTGTAAACAATTTTGCCGAGCATGGGACAGTCAACAGAAGACCTTACCATCGAAACCCTTCAGTTCGAACGGAGGAAACAATCACTGCTGTAGCTGCTGCCATACAAAACAATCCACGTGTTTCGACAAGAAGCTTATCTGCTCAAATGGGTGTAAGCAGACAGTCATTACAGTCAATTATGCACAAAGATTTGGACTTATTCCCATATAATATTCAAATGGCCAACAAACTGAACGCTGCAGACTTGCCGATTCGTCTGGAATTTTGCCAGAAGATGCTTCAAATGGTGGAAGAAGATGAAAACATGTTGAACTGTCTTTTCATGTCTGACGAGGCCCATTTCGATTTAAACGGCAACATAAACAAACAAAATTGTCGAATATGGAGTGCTTCCAACCCACAGATACTCCATGAGACGGAATTGCATCCACTTCGTGTCACAGTGTGGTGTGCAGTTTCATCACGCTGCATTGTCGGGCCCTACTTCTTCGAAGAAAACGGTCACACCGTTACGGTTACTGGAGACCGTTACTTGAGCATGTTGAGAGAGTTTTTCTATCCAGAATTACGCCGAATGAGAATTTCTTTCAACTCTGTGTGGTTTCAGCAAGATGGTGCAGCTCCTCATATAGCCCAACCTGTTATGACAGAATTGCGACGAAAATTTCCCAATAAGCTGATATCCAGAAACTCCACATTCCGTTGGCCACCCAGGTCGCCTGACCTTACTGCACCTGACTTTTTCTTGTGGGGTTATTGCAAACAGGAAGTCTTCAAAGCAAAACCAACAAATTTGAATGAACTAAGGCAATCCATTCGAGAAACAATTGCGGCTATTCCTGTCTCAACTCTCCAAGCAGTAATGAACAACTTTTTGGTAAGATGCCGCACATGCATCGACGAGCAGGGGGGGCATTTAAATTCCATTATTTTTAAAACTAACTAAGCTATATTTAATAAAATTTAATGAGCTTTAACATGAATAAAAGCAAAATGAATTCCATACACTGAAAAAAAAATTATTTGAGTTTCTTAATGTAGCAAAATTCATCAGCCACCCTGTAGATTGCAGGCGATGGCTGTCTTTATATCACATATATGAGGAAGTATGAGTGAAGATGAGTGGTGAAGTGAGAGGTAGACGTTAGTATAATGTGACGTTAGTATAAGGTTAAGGCAAAGGAAATGTGGAAGGAAGTTAAGAAATAAGTCGGAAGAAAATTAAAAACAACATAGCCGACATCAAAAGGGTAGAGGGTAAAGTAAGAGGCAGAGGAAAGGAGACTAATAAGAGAGAAGGAAAGAAGAATTTTAGAAGGATTAAAAGGGCTAATGATAAGTAAACGGGATGCAGATGGAATGTTTTAACAAAACTAAGAAACATTGTTTAACTTTGGATTTTGCATTTTCTGTTAATTAATCCAGTTTTTACAAGTCATTTTTCCCCCCTTCCCGAATCTTTCGCATACACAATCGATTTCTTCGCCGACTTTGATGTTTTGTCACGCTGTTGCGGTGCACTTACGGCTTGCTATAATCATTTTCAATTCATTTTCAATTGCAACTTGCTAATTCCATATTATCATTTTCCACTAAACTTGTACCCACTTATTTAGTTAGTGTTATGGCCGTCAATTAAAAGCTCGTTTTTTAAGTGTTTTTCTTGATTTTATTTCTTTGTGTTTTTGCATTCAGGTTTTAATTAGAATTTCTATTGTTTAATTGGTCTCAACAGTCGATTATTCAATTAACCATATAAATTGTATGATAACCGTTAATTAAATGATTATTGCCTTGTACTTTTTATGATACTTTTTTCATAATAACAAAATTCAAATTCAGCAAATCACTTTTATAAATTACTGAATGACAATTTTTAATTTAAATTTTTTTTCTTATATATTTTCAGAGAGGAATTAGCTATGAAAATTGGTCTAACTGAGGCGAGAATACAGGTGAGTGCTGAACTGAGACATAACTTTACTTATATTAAATGTGATGATCAATGAATATGCCCGCAATATGGCTGTCAATAGAGGTGCCGACAATCCTGGGATTTCTTTCTTACAATCATGAAATTTTTGGGAATGGAAATATAATACACAGGAAGTTGTATTAATTCTTTATTAATGTAACAAATATTTTCAAATTTTAGTTTTCGTGATTTTTGATTAATTGATTGATTTTTCTACTAATGGTAACATGGGCCTTTCTAGAAAATAACAAGAAACTGTAGATCTATCAAAACAAATATTGAAATTTCCCCACATATTTATTAAAATCAGTTGTGCTCATTTGGAAGGGTAAATAACAATACATGTACAAAATTATGTGAATACTGAGATTTTCTTTTTGAAATTGAGTAAACACAAAAATAAATTTCGAAAATGTTTTGGAGATATCACAAAAAAAAATAACGAGTCCGTTCCAAGCAGGATCAGTTCAGGCTGTGATAGGTTACATAAAGTTAATGGACTCCACTTATTAAGAATTTACTTGGTTTAACTCAAGCAGCACAATTTCGACAATTATAACAAAAGTGGGCTTGCCAGGAGTTTCCTGAAGATAGTATCGGTAACAAACTAAACTTCAAGCAAATTTATACCGCTAAAGGTTTTAGTTAAAGCTGTTAAAAGGACCATTTGCAAGTTAAATTCAGAACTATGAGAGATTTCGATAAAATATTTCATACACATATAAAAGTTAGGCGTGGTTACTTCTCTATTCGTACTCTGTAAGAAATTATCGAGTAGATCGCATTCGTTGTTCGAGTTCCATTCTGTTCCCTTAGGATTTCATCTATCCCCCTTTCGATTGTAGCAAATTTGGTACTCACTATTTCGAAAGCGTATGCCAATGTCGAAAGTTAGAAAATCCTTTTCGACAATAATTTAGTAAACGGAAATTCACAAAAATGTATATTCTTATGGTTATAATAAAACAATTAGTATTTTTTTTCATCAGGAAATCATTTTTATCACAGAAAGAGTTAAGCAATCGGTGCTGACATAAAATAATTGAAGAACTCTAGGTAAAAAATTGGAAAAATTCACGAAAACAAAAATTTTATGGATTACAAGTATTTATAAATTTAAAAAAAATTTTATTTTATTTAATAAAAATAAAATAAATAAATTTAAATTACTTATGCAAGCACTTACGTTCGAACCTGCGACCACACG
Organism: Merzomyia westermanni; assembly: GCA_949987695.1. Taxonomy (NCBI): domain Eukaryota; kingdom Metazoa; phylum Arthropoda; class Insecta; order Diptera; family Tephritidae; genus Merzomyia; species Merzomyia westermanni. Next base: position 31,657,307 of record OX465289.1, on the reverse strand, counting down.
CGTGGTTGTCGAGATTGTTGCCACCTGCGCCATTGCCACATGTAAAGCTGCGCTGCCTAATACTGCACTTGAGATTTACGCAGTGTTTTCGTATTTTGCTTTACGCTTGAAATTTGTGAAACAGTTATGCCTACTATTATGGAATATTTTCTAAAGTAAATTCTAACGAACTACAGCCTATGTGTATTAGAATCGCTTTTTGCTTTCGAGTAGAACAGCCTTTCGAATAGAACTACAGAGTAAATGCCCAGAAGTCTATTTTTATACCCAGCTGCACTAGTTAATTTAAAATGCTTTTTGAACCAATTTATGTTCATTTAGACCTTTTTGTATTTCTTACAAGTCTTGAAAAATGGTTTTATGCATCAAAATTCTTCAAAATTCCGCTCCCATATGTTTTTTTTTTTTCAATTAAATTCGAGTACATTAAATTCTGAACATAAATTTTTCTCAGGGCCTCAATATTTGAAAAAAATTTGAATTTTCAATTTTTTAGTGTAAATTTCTATTTCATATGGCGGCCGCCGTGGTGTGGAGGTAGTGTTGCGGGCCTACCACACCGAAGGTCCATGGTTCGAGCCCTGGTACAGGTAACATCAAAAGTGATTTGAAAAAAAAAAAAAAGTTTTTCAAAACGGGGTCGCCCCTCGGCAGTGGTTTGGCAAACTCTCCGAGTGTATTTCTGCCATGACAGGCTTCTCAGCAAAAATTCGTCTCCTTTGTAGATGCCGTTCGGAGTAGGCAAAAAACTGTAGGTCCCACCAATTTGTAGGGAAAATTCAAATCGGCACACCACAAATTGGAAGAGAAGCTTGGCGCAAAAATCTCTTAGGAGGTTTATGATGATATACCTGTTGTATATCGCGCCATAGAGAGAGATGGAAGATGGAAGTGCCTGAGCTTCATGCCAAATTGTTTTTGTTTTGCACTTTCATAAGAAGCTCAGCCACTTTCATATGAATTGTATTTATATGTGAGGGCATATGGGAGTGCTTTGAAAATTTTTTTTGTATTCAAAGTGTAAATTTGTACCTGTGCCTATATTTAAAAGCAAAACAAAAATAAAAGTGCTTCAAGTGTATAGGGATTGTGAAGCCTTGAATAAAATAACTAAATGGATTTATTAAATTAGTGTTAGTGTTCCCCCACCCGCCTATAACGAGATACGAGTAGCAATATCGCCATTAAAAAAACAACAAAGCCACGGGCGCTGACTGATTGCCGGCTGAGCTATTCAAGTACGGCGGCGAGACACTGGTGAAGAGCATGCACCAACTGCTATGCACAATATGGTCGGAAGAATGCATGCTTGGCGATTGGAACCTAAATGTGCTCTGCCCAATCCACAAGAAAAGAGATCCTACAATCTGCGCCAATTATCGCGGGATCAGCCTGCTCAATATCGTATTCTTGTCGGAACCCACCTATTTAAGCAGATGAAGAGGAAGGCCCCCACTCCGTTCGAAATACCAAGTGGAGAGCTATCTGCGATCACCTGGCATTTTTAATTAGCGTCGACTGGTTAAGGATAGAGTCAGGTAGAGCGCTTTGTTGGAAGGTCAAAATCGTTTTGACGGTTAAACAAACAGCTATGAAAAGGTGTTGACCTATATTTGTATGTATCTACTAAATATTAGATTGTTTTATTTGAACGTAACAACTTCTACGATAAACTTAATTAATAAACCTTACAAAAGTTGCATTTTTAATGATAATTTAAAATTTATCGGGCAGATAAACCCAATTTTTTTCTTTCACAAAAATTGTGCTTACCAAGATGACCCATTTTAAAAGTTGGTCTTTTGAAAACTTTCAAAAAATTTTGCTACAAAACGGTAAAAATAAAAAAATATTAATAAAATAATTTGTATTAATAATTTGTTATTAATAAAATAACTTTCGTTTCAAATTACAAAAAAAAAAATTTATTATTTAGACTAATCAATTCATCGAGTTATTCGAACATGACAGTAGCCATTCCGGTGCAATATTCGATTAGCTTAAAGACGTCGAAGATCCAGTAAGGCCCAGCTTCTTAAGATAGGACCCTAGGTATTGAATTGTAACAATATTTAAAATATAATCTCGAATACAGCTAAACCTTTTTATGCATGAGGTTTTCGCAGAAATAGCAATGAATAATAATAATAATTTAGCGCTGCGTAACTCCGAGGAAATTAAAGCCGAACTACTCCCACTATGTTTGGTATTCTGCATCTTGTCATTTTTACCTAAAAATTTTCGGAACTTATAACGGCATCTACCAAGGCAGATACATTTTTGCTGAGAAGTTTTTTCAATTTAGAACTACACTCGGAGGGCTGACTACCACTGCCTAAGGGTCCAGGATTTATTATGAATAATTTAGTGTATTTATGTATACAACATTAGTATTTTAGCAAGATATCTAATATCACCATCACCAGTTGCAAGACATCTAAAGATCTTAGAATTACACAGGGTCCTAAGACATAGTGGTTTTAATCCTTGTGAGCTTTTTTAAGTGCTACGCTGTCTTTTTATCGATGTCTGTCCGATTGAGCCTATGAAGGAGACATGTGTTGGCGTTAAAGGCAGCTATTATTCGGTTATTATTTTACTAGTAAAACATTACTTTAGGGAGTTTGGCGCATCGGAATGGGGTAGCCAAACTAGAAAATTTTCAGACTCTTAAAATTTTTCTAAAAGCGACTGCCATATTATTTGAGACGTATTCTGACTGCAAGTGGGTGTTAACACATACAATTCTTAATCGCCTCTCTAAAGTTATTTTCTTTCTAGCTTCGCTACCAGTTTATAGGTAGCAGATCTGATCCAGTTTATGGGTATCAGATCTAGATCTACCCGAATAGCTATTTGTTCTCTTTTCACTATAGCGAGTTCTGAAAGTATTTCCTAGGAAACAAAAGGTTTGTTCTCTCCTTGACTTTTTTGTGGCATTATCGATAGAAATTAAGACTTTGCTGCCCTTTTCCAGAAACTAAAAATCAACGTTCCAAGGAGAAAACTTCGAACAGAATGTCTAGGGGAAAAGGTGACAGGTTAGACAGGGTAGTGTCGAAATAAAGGCCCTTGGTCGGATGTAAAAATCCGAGTCATTCCGGTACCGAGAACCGGCTGTTGTGGGAATGGCTCAACTTCGTTCTGGATACTGTAACAGACTAAACTCTTACCTATCCAGACTGAACCCTGACATGCCAAATGTCTGCCCGGCATGTGGCGTGTCTCCCCACGATACTAACCATCTGTTCATCTGCTCAACTGAGCCCACTCTTCTAACACCAATTACACTCTGGTCCACTCCTGTTGAAGCCGCGAGGTTTCTTGGACTTCCGTTAAAAGAGCCTGATGACAGTGTTGGATGAAGGGTGACATCCTAGGCTGGTTAAGTAGTCGCTACAACACCAACAACAGAGTGTCCTTTTTATACCTTTCGTGAACATGAAATGGTATAATTAATACCTTTCGTCCGATGTTTGTAACGTAAACTAGTCCCTAGAGATATCTGGCAAAAATTTGATATTAGGCCATTTCTCGGAAGCTACAAGATCGGATTAATAAAGGTATAGCTACCATATATCTGATTTTTATCACTAAATAAATAAATAAAAATTTCGATTACTAAATTTGGCTACTGCTAAGTGAAGGCCTACTTCGAAGTGGTTTATTCCACGGAAAATTGCAAATGCATTGCAGTGTTCCGTACTTATAACCACTCCATTTTCAATTTATATGCGAAAGGTAAATGGTAGTTGTTTGAAACATTGTTATAGGCAAATGTGAAAATCATTACTTTTATCACACTTTGAGTCATGCACGCCATCATCGAGTATGTATTTATGTAAATTTTTATTAACAAAATGTGACTTAAATGCTACAAACAAGAACAGCAAGTGCACTTAAAACAATCAAAGTACAAACCCAACCAAAGAAAAAGAAAAAATTTGCAACAACAGCAGCAACAACAATTTAAATGTAAAAAATGCAAATTAAAATGTTCATCTGGTTTCAATTACAGTAATTGACTTTGTTGATAATTTTGATATGTGTGTGTGATGCTGGCAGTGACGAGGGCAGGGCAGCAGTCAACTTGTTGATAGTTTCATTTCAATGCAAATTGTAAATTGCAAATTGCTAAATAATAGAGCATGTCAAATTCAATTAAATGCGGTGTGTTGTTGTTTTTTGTTTTGATTAGTGTTTTATTCTGCATGCCCACCTCACGATTATAATTAATATATTTTACTGCTTACCTTACTTACTTTGTAGTGGCATTAGATTTGAATCCAGGGCAAGTGGGGTCTGCTTTTTTCACATATAGAAATTTGCTAGTAAATCCGCTGATTAAAAAATCTAATTAATTTTGTTAAATTAAGTTGTGGCTTGCGTCTATAGCAGCCATTAAGATTTCTAAGCTAAGTAAATGATTAGTTTTTCTGATATACTTTAGTTATTTGTTACAATACTTAATCCATGTTTTTGATTAGCTAAACCCTCTAAAATACAAAAGACTTAAGAAACAAACCTGCTATTAAACATTTTTTTTACAATTTCATTTACTCACCACGCCATACAAATTCAATTTCGCTCATAATTACCACTATTAGTGGCAACTCAATCAATCTGTACATGCAATGTTTACAACAATAAAAAAATTATAATTGCAAATTCTGTTTTGATAAAAACAAAGTTGTTGTATGGCCAACCCACCTTCAACTTGATATTCGCATATTCGTGCCGGAACGCAATTCACTGTGGTAATAAAATTACTGCCGCAGTAATAACAGCTGCAATAATAAAAGCAACAAAGAAGTGTAAATAAGCATATAAAGAAGACAGCTAATATTAGCAATTAGAAAAATATTTGATTTAATGCGTTAAGATGGAAAAAATAGGAAGGTGGGCAATAACCTGATGCTTCCCGGGTAAAAAATGTAATAAATTTTGTCTTGTACCTGGCTAGATTTTCCCTTTTAAAATCATGGGCCTGTCAAAGAAAGCGTACGCATGCCCTAGCCAGTTTGATAATGCTTTTTAAAACAGGGTTTAGGTACTAATGTCTACACATTGCTTTTGAGACAGCATCGAACCCGGCCACCTCCATATCACAGCCATCTTCCCAACCCATTGAACTATTACATCCACTGAAATGTTTTCGGCAATTGAACAACTTGAATCAAATGCATATAAATTAAACAATCGAAATAGCTACGACTTGTGCTAGCGAACTCTGTGCAGCTGAGCATGAAGTGCCTTGATAATTCCACCTCATCATCCTCCATGCAACTCACACGGCTAGGGTTATCCAAAACATCAGGCAATACTCTATTAATGCTCCAATCTTTAATACCTCGAAACCTGTTCATTTGTTGTAAGGCAGAAATCACTCAACACCTTCGACGGAAAAAATTCCGCAAACTCTATGAAATTTGTAAGCAACGTGCACAGTATTATACTAAAATTGATTGGTCTACAAAACTGCGTACTCAAAAACTTTCCAGAAACTCTGTCAAAAAAGTTCCAGATTTTGATACCAATTTTTTTTTTTAAGTTCAATTAGCTTTCCTGAACTTTATGTAAAGTTCGAAATTTTTTTTTATGTTTTTTCTGTTTAAAATTCGCTATATTTTATATGAAATATATTCGTCTTCATTTTATTTCACTACTATTATTGTAAACAGCTGTATAACTATCATTTCTTTAGTGAACTACAAACTGCATCTATGAAAATTTTTTATTTTTTCTAAGTTTCTTTACACTTTTCTGATGTACGTATAAGTATTTCCTTAATGTTACTGGATCGATCCTGTTCACATTTTAACATCGTTGCAATTTACTCTTTCCTTTATTAAATGCAGAGAAGTAAATAAAATTAATCGAAAATAATTAAAATTGGTCAAAAATAATAATTTAATTACATTAATCGCATAATTTAAAATCATCAAAACTAATCGACTTTAATCAAATACTAAGATTAAAAATGTAATTAAAAGACGTTTAAAAAAATCAAAATTTTTCAAAAATGTTTATATTAATCATGCAATTACAAATTTTTTCTTTAACTAATTAAATATTATCCATTCTAAGGACGACTCAGTATAGTTAGTAATCATTTAAATTTTGAATCCTTATTTAACAGTTTGGGTTTCAATTACGGCAAAACGATTTTGATAAAAATATTTTAGAAACATTAAAAAAAAACTACCAATTAATCAAGTTAAATTGAATAAAATCAAAAAAAGTTATTTGTTGAAATAAATAGTAAAATTAAAAACTAAATATTAAAAAGGTATTATAAAAAATACCTGATATACTTTTTTGCAGTTAGCAATATAATTTAAAAAAAAATGTTCTTTTGAATAAATTTGAAGAAGGAAGAAATTATTATTTAGAAAAATAATGACCTCAAGTGCATATAACGAGTCTGTTTCTGTAATATTTTATAGTGAAGCTTTTTGGATATTTCGTATACATTTAATGCTAATATATCTTACGATAGCATTTAAGAAGCGTGTTTGCTTATTGCTTATAAATTGCAACTAATCGTAAATTAGCGCTAATTAGTTAAGCCGTTGGATAATTACTAATTAACTGCATACAGATAATATAAAATGGCATGTTCAATATACGTGCATATGGATGCTAGCCGACGCATGTATATTTCACTTTGCAATTATCCCAGCACTCAACAGTGCTTGCACAATACAGTTTCGTACGAAGAATACTTGAAGGAACTGTGTTGAGTTTTAAAACTTTTGCATCAGAAAAATATATGCATAGGTTTCATCTCAAAATAGCTGAAATCTTCGATAACTTTATATTTCAGCCCACCTACTGGGTGGGTAATTTTCAACCTTTTCAAAAATATTTAACTAGAACTGTAAGCACAATCGACGTCTGAAACTTCATCAGTTCATGGGTATTAGTTATTGAATTGTGAAGCTCTTTTCATCTTCATAGTTTTTAAATGCAGAAAAGATAGACATGCTTTTCATCCGTTCATTGGTTTTATGGTCTGTTCATTTTTACATATTTCTGTAAGTTTAACGAGCTCTAGACCAGCTGATAATACTCCTTAGCTAATTATTATTATTTTTGATTGGAGGAAAAATTGAAAGCAACAAACATATACAGGCTATAGTTATAGTACTATTTCGAAAACAGCCACGATTTCTCGTCAGACTAATTCATATAGGTGTGCTACTCACTATAGCCTGTATATGTTTGTTGCTTTCAATGTTTCCTCCAATCAAAAATAATAATAATTAGCTAAGATTTATTATCAACTGGTATTGAGCTCGTTTAACTTACAAAAATATTTAAAAATGTACAGACCATAAAACCAACAACAAAATAAAATAAAATAAAATAAAATAGAATAAAAAAAATAAAATAAATAAAATTAAAAAAAAATAAAATTAAATAAAATAAAGTAAAATAAATCAAAATAAATAAAAATAAAGTAAAATAAAACAAAATTAAATAGAATAAAATAAAATAAAACAAGTAAGGAAGTATAAGTTTGGGTGGAACCGAACATTATATACCTAGTAGTGATCTATTATGTCATCCCAATTTACGCAGGTCTATTTTAATACTTTCAGTTCGTATTTGCGTTCAAATAGACAGACGGACAAACAGAAAGACGTTTCGAGAGACGGACATGGCTACATCGACTCAGCTCATCCTCCTGATCATTTCAGTATACTTTTTGATGGGACTATCTCTTTTTCTTCTCATACGTACAAACATTTCATGTTCATGAAAGGTATGAAAATCAAAAAAGATATACAACTTCACTTTTGCAGCGGGGTATTAACTACTTGCCCGGATATTTTACTTCTCATCCTGAACGTTTTGATATACTCGTACATTAAGAAATATATATCTCGATTCGTTTATGCCGAATGAAGTAATTTACCTTGTGTGCGTAACAAAAATAGATATAAACAAGTAAGGACGGCGCTGTCTTCGGCTGTGCCGAAGGCCTTATACCTTTCATGAATACGTGCAAACTTAAATACGCATTGTTTAAAGTTCTCTAAAACTTTGTCAGCAATACATTTAATTTTCTTTTATTTTTTAATATCCATAAGAAAATATCTCACCAAGTTTCAAGTTTTAATCTTCCAAAATGAGGGATAAATGGCCATAATCCTCTTATCTGAACAATCGGTTGTATGGGATATATACTATATATAGCTCCGATCTTGGTGATTTTTTTACGAAATCTTTTGCCATCCATAAGAAAATATCTCACCAAGCTTCAAGCTTTAATCTTTGAAAATGAGGGAGAAATGGTCATGATCCTCTTATTTGAACGATCGGTTGTATGGGAGATATGTGCTATAGTGACCCGATTATACCGGATCCGACAAATGTCTAATATAATACAAAAATACATCCGTGTGCCAAATTTCATCGAGATATCTCAAAAATTGAGGGACTAGTTTGCGTTCAAACAGACGGACGGACGGACGGGCAGACGGACAGACGGACATGGCTGTATCAACTCAGTTCATCGTCCTGATCAATTTGGTATACTTAATGGTGGGTCTATCTCTTATATTTCTAAACGGTACAAACATCGGACCAAAGTTAATATACCATTTCATGTTCATGGAAGGTATGAAAAGGGTGTTTTTCATAGGCGCCAAAGAACTCAACCGATCTTTATGAAATTTTCACACTATATACTTGGGTTCACTGGGTACAGCATAGATAATATATAAAGTTGCAATTCGTCATAACTCCGGACTTTTTTGGTCTAAATTAATGAAATCTGGATATATGTGTCACTTAGTCAATATCTACATAATTTTTTAAAAGTTGGTACCGCCCACATATTTTGTGTTTTGTTTTGCTCTTGAACTTTCACGATAGGTTCAGTAGTTCGCTGGGCACGACACAGTCTGTATATAGCTTTTGGAAAAGTTATATAAAGCTGCAGTTCGGTATAGTTAGGAGCATTCTGTTGAAAAACTGAGATACTAGTCTGCGTTCAAAGAGACAGACGGACAGACAAACAGACGGGCATGGCTAAATCGACTCCGCTCATCGTGCTGTTCATTTTAGTGAACTTTTCTCTTCTTCTTCTCATACTTACATACATTTAATGTTTATGAAACGTATGAAAATCAAAAAAGATATATAACTTCGCTATTGCAGTGGGCTATTAACTACGTCCCAGAATATTTTGCTTGTATGTTTTCCGATTTCGATAATTTTTGGCATAATTTTCATTGAAATATCAATATAGAATTATAAGTGATTGCCTTTGAAAATAGCAGAAGTTTTATGCTGACAAGTGGGCGTCGTCACGCCTACTTCTTCAAAATTGGAAAAAAACATTTGCGGCCTATTTTTTGTTAAAAATCTTTAAATTTGTGCACAATCTGATTGATATAACTTGCTTAGTTGTAGAAATATCGCTTTTTAAATTTTACAAAAAAATTTTCAGAACTATGTTAAAAAACTGGGCGTGGACATTAACCGATTTCGCCCAATTTTACAGCAAACAGTTACCTTTATATATAAAACATTATCATCAAACTTCGTTTCGACAAATCAATTTTTGGCGGAGTTATGGCATAAAAAGTTTTGTGGAAAAGTCCACTATAAGAGGGGCGGGGCCACGCCCATTTTCGAAAATTTTAAGTTTCTGTATTTCTTTGTTTACGGAAACTTTAAAAGTGAAATATAAATGATGTAAAGCTCTTTTACCCAAAGTTATTGCTTATATATCTACGATCCTCTTCAAAATCTTTCATATAAAAGTGGGCGTATACCTTAACCGATCCCGCCCATTTTTGTCTGGAACATTCCTTGCATACCTGGAAACCTGCGTGCTGAATTTCGTTTCGATATCTCGAACGGTTTTTGATTTATGATTAATATTATTACTAAATTTGACCTAATCAAAAGTGGGCGGTGCCACTCCCATTTTCAAAAATTTCTTAAGAAATTTATTTTATGCCTCAATCTCAATGTAGCCACCAAATTGTATTCTTATAGGTGCATTAGGCACTGAGTAATCACTTATTTGTGTTTTCGAAAATATTCTATATATAAAAAGTGGGCGAGCTATCATCCGATTTCGCCCATTTTGAATAGCGCTCGGAGATGAGTGCCAAGGAACCCGCATACCATATTTCATTAAGATATCTCAAAATTTACTCAAGTTATCGTGTTCACAGACGGACGGACGGACGGACGGACGGACGGACGGACGGACGGACGGACATGGCTTAATCAATTTCTCTTTTCGTGCTGAACATTTTGATATACATAAGTCAATATCTATCTCGATCCGTTACGCAAAATATGCAAAACACCAACTCCTTAACTTTCTAATACAAATACAACATGTAAATACTTATAATTCTAAAAATAAAAACTGTGTTAATATTTAATTAAAATTTTATTTAACTTTTTTAACATCTGCTTTCAATAGGAACCAAATTCAAATTTTAACTTTTATTTCTGACTTAAAAAATAAAAGTCAAATTGTAGCTTTCATTTTTGACTTAAAAAATAAAAGTCAGATTTTAACTTTTATTTTTGACCGAAAGAATAAAAGTCAAAACATAACTATTATATGTTGACTTTTTTGAAAAAAGTCATAACTGTTACGGACCCTGTTTTCCATAATACATCTGCTGAATGCTTCCTCATTTGACTTAACCATTTCGCTTTGTTAATTCAATCTCCTTTGCGCGCAACTGATTAATTTTCGTTGTAATTACGCGCCGCCAATAGCCGACGGCGACAACTGCCAATTGCAAGTCACCGTAAACCTGCTCGCCAACACATGCATACAACACAACAACAAGAACTTTACACAAACAAACAAAGAGGGTGGTGACGGGCAAACAAAGAACAACAATGCCTAATGGCGATTGTCTGCGACAATGTAATGGATGCGTGAGTGCTTCATTGCCACTGTTTGTATGTGTGTGGTTTGTGCGCTAGGCTGCTTCGTGTTATTGCGTGCGCGTGCGCATGCGCATGACGGACAACCTCTTTACACACATCCATTTAACTGCTGCGTACTGGCGTGTATGTAAATTTGCGCTGATTAAGCGACAAATGCCGTAGGCAAAAAGTAAATACATGTGCACAAAAGCTTATGTATTGGCTAATAAGGGTGTGTGCATACATCTAAAGAGTATGTGTTTGCGTGCTTGGTAAATGGCTGCATTATTAACGTTTTAAGTGGCTTTAAAAAGATGAGCTTGTTGGTCAATTAAATATAAAAAGCTCAGTGGAGTTCAGCGAGAAGCAACACATTTGACACCTTGAAACGGCTGAATGAAAAAAGTGAAGTAAGGGGAAATAAATTATTGCGAACCGTTAATCCAATGTGTATAGCAGCGCTGAGTGCTCAAATGATGAGTGTGAGATGGGTTTGTAGAGCAAACAAATTAAAATTTTAAGCTGGATTATTAGCTGATTTATGGTGGTAAAATTTTATTTGCATTTCTCGGAATATCTCTGTAGCCTTTGTGGATCGAATATTTTATTTTATGTTTTTTGGGATACAATTAGGTGAGCGCAATTTTTACAGGTTTCATAATGAATGACAGAGCGATGTATTTTGCTGCTTATCTAACGACCGTTAATAATGACAGTAATAAATGTCTGGCATCTCGAATAAATATATGTGTACTAAATGCATTCGCATTCGGGTTCGTATTTTCTTTATATTCTTCTTTCCTAGCCACAACGGTACCTGAGCCCTCCATGTTTTTCTTTTTGTGCAAAACAAAAAAAAATATTTTTGGTGATAGTGGGCGACTTCAGGTTGCCAACGGAAGCCACTTGGCGGTTGATATTCATATTTCGAAGACTATCCGTGATGTTGCTAAAAATTGGGAGGTTTCAGGGTGGCCTCTCTTTGAAACATAAACAAGAAAAATTAAATATTAAATCTATAGTGGAAGCAGAAATGCTACACACCGCGTAGATTGTGTATGTATGCATGCGGTTGCTTTATTGTCAAGAGTTAGAAGTAGGTTTAGCGAGGCTACATAGGGTTTCTTTAGTGTGGATGCCGTTCTTGCCTTACACGCAGGGGAAACAAGGTGGTTGGTCAGATATATCGGTGGACGGGGATTCTTTAGCTCCTGGGCGGGACCATCACTATCTTAATTGGGCTAAGAAAAGCAGGAAACGATGACAGTCCTGCAGAGTATGTGGAAATCTGTTGCTTTGGCACAACTAATTACGATCTGCATCCATTTTTAAAACGAATACTAAGGATGTATACAGCTAATATACGGTATTCATTGCTGTTGGTATCTATGCGGAAGGGGCCAAAATGTTGCTGCTTTCGTTAAAGAATTTTATGGTCAAAACCCACTAACTTATTAATTAGACGTTTAAATTGTGTAGTTAAAAGTGTTCTGAAAAGAATTTATTTAAGAAACAACCACCTTTTAACGATTTAATTTATTTCGTTATTGAAAAATTGGTTTAAGTTCCACAAATGTAGGGAATAAGAAAAAATGGCGAACAGTGCTACCACTGCATTAACATTTTGTAATAACAGTTTTCATTATAAATATTCTGAATTGACTTCATAGGGCACTTTAAAAAAAAATAATCCTTAGCCGGTTCATCAACGGCTTCGCAATCCACAGTATTTCTGCACATAGCACCTTTATAACTTCAAAACTTACTCACTTATCCCCCTACGGATTATTATTCCTGGGCCATCAACCCACCGGACCCATCTCTGTCTTCTCTCACTATCTTACCACTCCTATCTATTTTTAAATTTCTCCTTATCTGTCATCACCTTTCATTTCGCTTGACTATACAACAACGCAAATCTGCCTGCGGCGGAACAACATAGTTTACAGATAGTTTGTGGGTAAAATACGACTGGGGACAAACTAATACTAACATAATCTAGACTAATTAGCTTATGGGTAATTTTTCCTAAAAATTTGGATTTAGACCAAAACTATCAATTATTCGAAAATAGTCTAAGTAATTTTATGAGTAATTTATAGAAGAGTTAACGCGGCACAACTTTTTATTTTACAGGAAATTTTTAAGTAAGTAACGAGTTTGTCTAAAATTAAGTAAGTCTGAACATAGTCTGAGTAGTTTTGTTGTAATTTTTTTAACAGAATTTACAAAGCGAAACTACGATGATTAGAGATAGTTTGAACTGAAATTACGATCGCTGCCGAAATTACTTAACCACAAACTTAGCTTTCTTAACGGTGTCTGCATTTTACATTCTTAATTGCTGAATTTCTTGGGCTATATACAGCTGTCTCCATTATAATAGTATTGAAATTAAAATGGATATCGTTCGACGAAATAAGATGAAGCTCTGATTTTATTAACTATCATTTAAAATATATTGAATCCCATAACAGAAACCAAATAAAAAGAAATTTCAAAGTTAACACAAAGTTCAGGAAAGTTAATTAAACTTTGAAAAATGGTCATCAAAATCTTCAAATTTTTTTGCAAAATTTCTAGAAAAGTTTTGAGTGCGCAGTTTGGTAGACCAAGCAATTTTACATTGTGCAAGTTAGAACTCGCTCCATAATTTCTTTGAATTTTCAGAATTTTTTTCGTCAAGGGTGTTGAGTGATTTTTTCCATACAACGCATAAAAAAAATGTATTTTGTATGGAAAAAGAAATACCCAATATCCTTGATTTCTAAAAATTCCGCACATTATTATGCTAAAATGGAATTTACTATAAAACAGCGTGCTCAAAATTTTTTAAAAAGTCTGCCCAAAAATATTGAAATTTCGATGTACATTTTTAAAAGTTTAATTAACTTTCCTGAACTTGGTGTAAACTTTGAAATTTCTTTTTATTTGGTTTATGTTATGGAATTCGATAGTTCTTAAATAAAAATTATTAAAAACACAGCTTCTTTTTATTTCGTCAATATACAGTTTAATTTCACTACTGTTATATCGAACACAACTGTATATAAAGCAGTGATGTAACGAATGCCACTTTTCGAATATTCGCGAATGCGAATGTGAACTCGAGTATCCACTAATGATATTCGCGAATGTGAATGCTAATATTCAGTTGTTGTTCAAATTGCCAATTGTGTATGGCAGTTTCGTTCGATCGAAGTGCGTTTCGTTTGTATTTTGTTCGCGAATCGACATGTTGCCAAGATTCCTGGGTACCCGTCTCGACGTTTTTCATAGCGCCGTAGCAGTTGTAGGTCGAAGTATTAAGTGTTGCCAATTTTTATTTTGTCTACGATGAGTTTGTAACAATCTAGTGTTTCTGGCGCTCCTGGCCAGGGTATATGTCTACAAGTAGCGCAACTTACTCCGAAGCCCCACACACACACAAACCAACACACGGTGGTTTGGTAGAGTTAGATGATCCCGCGATTTCTGAAGAACAGTGTTGCTTGTGACTATGATTTCTCAGTCGCAGCGATTTGTATCCGTGACTGTGACTGCACAGTGATAGACATAGAACAAGAGATACCACCAGTGACTATTGTTTTCGTTGTTTTGGTTATGCAACTTCATTTGCAGTCTTCGTATATTGCCCCCAAATGCTTGCAAAATGTAATACATTTTCTATCAAATTAAAACAATAGCAACAGCAAAATAATGGCACACCTTTCAAAAAACTACCAAAAACAACTATAAGTTTTGGTTTTTAAACGACATTTCCAAAGTAATTTTTACACACCAAAAGATAATATTCACATTTATTCAAATTGAGCATTCGAAACTTAAAGCAAAATAAACAGCCCATGATAATTCATGTTGCAATAAACATTAAAAAACAGCAGAATAAAAAAATCATGGCAAATACTAAAACTCGAAGTTTATATTTTTAAAGTTTAATTTTCCTCTATTGAATATTACTAATTAGTAACTGGAAAAATATGTTAAAAAAATTATTTTTTGTTATTTTCTGAAAGAGAAGTATTTTTTTTGAGCGTCTACAATTTTTTGTTTGTTTGTTTAGATTACCTATATTTATAGTTTATCGTTGAATAATATATTTTTAGTTTGATCATATATTATTAGTTGAGTTACTTGTTCATGCATTAAGAAACATGACAAATAAATGGATTTAAGTCTTATTAACCTGGTATTATCTTCAAATTACTTTTTTCTGATATTCATATTCGCAAATGTGACATCACTGATATAAAGTAAAGCTTTCTCATAAAAACAAATATATAGAGTAAGTTAGGGTATTGTGATATAGGCATGCTCATATTGGGATATCAGCTGCTACCCAACATTTTATAAAGTAGACAGTTGGAAAATCATAAAGTTCGATAGATTCCAGTACTGTGAAGCACATTCCAAGACGAAATCGAACTATCTTAAGTATTCCGGAAGATATTTATTCAAACTTGTAATACGGTAATTTGCCTTCATTCAGTTATGTTACAAGCTGGTTCGGAACCAAGAAGAACATGTTCCATCAAAAGTAGAGAAGTTTTTCTTTTTTCTGCGAATCTTATCCACCCACTTTGCTTTTATGTTGTAGCTACCATTTTCGGATGCTTACTTGGCGTGATAAACAATCCTGTGTCATTAACGTTCCAAATCCTTGTTGGAGGAAATTTATACTTTTCATACTCCGGTTCCACATTGAACTACTTTCACCATATCACATTACCCAAACTAGAGTTTTTAAGGAACGAACAATTTTTTCACCAAAATTTATTTGAAAATACTGAGTACTTACCTCAAATATTGGTGCCTATATTTACCAAAAACGAAAAAACAAATATAAGAAAATGACAATCTAAAAACATTTCGGAATTATCCTTGTTTAAATAGTGCTCGAAATTATTGACGACCGCACGATGGAAACTGTTTTTTCACACTGATAGCAACCTAGTTGACTAATGTCGACTTTGCTTTGCATTAGCGGTTTTTGGCAATTACCATTTTAGTAAAGAAGATATTCTTTCTCATAAAAGTATATCACTTTACCAACTCATATCACAATACCCTAACTTACTCTATAGGTAGATCCTGCCTCTCATGCTATCAAATGCGTAAGCCTTGAAAACCAATCCTCTTACACATAAAATGTTATAAAAACATCCAAGGCAGTTCGATATTTGAATTGTTTCGTTCCAAACTAATTAATTGGGCGTGCATCGATAGGTGAAACCACGCCCACATGTTTGTTTAACTTAGCTACTGCCTACTGAACGATATCAGCTTTAATGCCACTGTGCGCATGCGGCACAACCAACAAATGAGCTCACTCACAACACAGGAGCGCTCCAATAATAAATGTTGGCAAAGATGTTGAATTAATTAAAATGATTACGAACAAATTGCAAATGCAAACCCCTCTCACCTCCCAATCTACGCTCCGCCAGTTTAATTGATATCTCGTTACAAAATGCTTGTACAGTCATACCTCAATGCCGCTAGCACAACGCCCACTCTCTTCTTACTTAGTTTCTCTTGCAGTTCGTAGTTTAGTTGCAGGAAGTGGGCGTGTCGCTTCCCTATTGCGCTTTAATTTTTTAAATCAACTTTGGATTTCATTAATTAAAAATTGTATATTTTTCATTATTAAATTGGTTTTGTTTTTTTTTTTTGCCATTTTAGGTTTGGTTCCAGAATAGACGCGCCAAGTGGCGCAAACAAGAAAAGGTGGGTCCGCAATCACATCCTTACAATCCGTATTTACCTAGTGGCCCAGGCGCCATGCAAGCTGTCGTCGGACCAACATTGCCGCCGAATCCATTTACACACTTGGGTTTCAATTTGCGCAAACCATTTGATTCGCCTGCTAATTTGGCTGCATTTCGTTATCCGCACTTGTCGGCGGCACCAATGTTGCCATCTGGATTTTACAATCAATTTCAAAGGTAAATAAAGTATAAGTTTTTTACGTAAGTTTTATTGTTTATTAGAGTATTAGATAAGAAATCAGGACATGTTTCGATTCATAGGAAAGTAGAACACATACATTTTGTTGTTGGTGTAAGAGGATGACGACAAATAGTTTGTGTTCGTCGTCTAACCAAGAAACCGCATTTTTTCAGGCTGAGACTATAGCGGAACTTAAGGATATGATGTGCGTCTTAAGTTTGTTAAGGGAGCTCAAGTTTGTCTTAGTTAATATGTTGGATTGCTTACTTTTTACCTGGTTCATTTAGCTCTAGTACAACTAACGCTCCATGCTTGAAAAAGTGTTTGTAGTTAGTAGGACCTCAAGTTGCTCTATTTGTGCCTCCACTTCTGCTTAGTTAGATAGTGAAAGTTCATTTAAATATAACCAGGATTAAAAGCATACCATAAATTGAATACAGAGCAAGATGGTGTTTTATTTTGAAAGGTGTTATTTCAATATTTTTTTAATTTTATTTATAAGTGCGTTCATCAAAAAAATCTGACTTAAAGGAAATATTTCATATAAACAAGAAAAAATCAATCTTCAAACTGTTACTCAAATTTCATTATACGTTGAGCAATCGAAAGCAAATTTATAAATCATAATAACTTCAAAATCGTAATTCAGAATAATGACATTCGTGAGCATTGGGCTGCAAGTATATGTCGGTGCAATTATGCATTATTGCTCTTTAAAAAAGTTGTACAGTTTCAAAGTTATTGTGACTTAAAAACAGTTCTTAAATGTGATATGGTTCGAAGCTAAAAGTTAAAAGCTCTGGCTCATCTCAACATTTATCTCTGCTGCGTCCCCGGACACAGCGGTGTCGATGGAAACCAAAAAGCTAATGAGATAGCCAGGAAGGGCTTCGAAATAAACATACACGAGGCAGACAACTTCGTGCAACCGCCATTAGGAAATCCGCTAAGAAAAATCGATGAGCATACTTTTAATACAACAAATTTACTATGGACCAACATGGGATGACTGCGAAGTCTCAAGGTCCAAATGGCTATTTTTAGACAGAAAAAGAACTAGCTTCCTTCTCAACTGAACAAACCTGCTGTAAGGATATTTACAGGTGTCATCACAGGACATTGTTTCTACGATGGCTTATGAAGCCGACCTCCCTATTATGAAGCTGTCAGGATGAGAGGAAAGAGGAGTCGATCCATTACTTTCTTTGTAGATGCCCAGTACTACAGTCAAGGCGTCTCAGATTTCTCGAAGCACGATTTTTCGACAATCTGGCAGATGTGAGAGGAGTATATCCTTAGCTCCTTCCCAAGTTCATATGGGAGAGTAAATGGTTTAAAAAGGATTAAGTGAGTAGTACCTGTTTGGACGGAGGTGCCCCCAGCCAGCATGCAATGAGAGCATTGACAATGTACATAAGTGTCTCCGAGTGGAAGTTTGGGATATCCCATGCGCGATCTCTTAACGTAACATAACCTAAAACAGTGTTTACGATCACGGAACGTATGGAGGCGTTCCATGGCTGGAAGAACTTTTGAATCTCAGATATTGTTCATACTTGGTCAATTTGTTGTGCTTAGGATGCTTTTGAAGTACATCCAAAAGTTTTGTAAAATTTCAATTATTTTGCAAGATATTGCAAATTTAATTTTTAAGCAACTTTTTTTTCAAAAATTTCTATCTTGTTATCTATTAATCGTAGAAAAAAAAGTTGTATGCAAAAATTGTAGAGAAAATACTGAAGTTTACTTGGAAAATTTTTAAAATAAAAAAACAAAATTTTTTTGACTAATTTGTTAAAAAAATATTTTTTGTTGTGGTTTTTTTAATAGAAAGCGAGCACCGATTTTTAACAAAAAATATATATTTTATAGCTTATACTATCCTCTAACGATTTTGAAAAAATTGGGAAGGTGTTTTTTGATTTTCTCGAGAAATAAATTTTGTAGTTTTGGGTTGTAGGATACGGGCAACGCAATTTTCGTCGCAGCGTTACACAGCCCTCCATAATCGACCTTAAAAGTATTTTTAATGCTTCGCCAGCATTAAGAATACTTTTTGTAATTGTTTTCTATTTGAAAACATTTTAAAAATGTATTAACACTTTTATTTTATACCCATTTCCTCACCCCCCAAGCAATTTATGAACTTTGTTAATTTCTCCTTTACATTTATGTATAAATATTACAGCAGCAAGCTTTTGTTTGTATCAGAAATTCTATGATTTGCAGTGAACCTAGTATAAACTGTTATTTCAAGGAATGTAACATCTGTCCTGGTTTTAGCGAAATTGCTACCGAAATAAAAGAAGCTCTCAACAAGAAGAATATCATCAATATTAATTATTAACAATGGACCAATACCGATCGTACTACCATAGAATCAGTGACTAAAGAAACGGAAACCTTTGTCCAGGAGATGAGTAAAGAAGCATACGTTCTCCTAGTCCACAATTTCATTGCTAAAGAACAGAGTCAATTTTTAAAAAACCTTAAAGCAAATTTAAAAGAAGGATAATTAATTGTAGTTGGAGATTTTTCTGAAAATGTTTAATTTATAATTCAAAGTGCCATACAAAGTCATCATTGGAATAATAGTCAAACTACAATTCACCCTTTTGTAATTTATCAATCCGACCCAGATGATAATAACAATTTAAAATTTGAAAGTTTTGTTTTAATCTCGGAAGAAACTGAACATAATACAGAAGCGGTTTATCTTTTTCAAAAAAAAATTAATTACCTGGTTAAAAGCAAAGTATAACTCTCACAAAATCAATAAAATTTTTTATTTTTCGGATGTAGCAGCATCTCGGTACAAGAATAAAAAATATTTTATAAATTTGGTTTATCATTATGAAGATTTTGGAATAAAAGCCGAGTGGTATTTTTTTGCAACCTCTCATGGAAAAAATGCTTGCGACGCAATTGGTGGCACAATAAAGAGGTATGTTAGACGTGAAAGTTTACGAAGACCTGATTCAGTGCCCTCAAGCATTTTTTGAACTAGTGAAGAACAAATTTGACACGATTACTTTTGACCTTTGTACCAAAGATGAGCATAAAGAAGTAAAACTGTTCTTATCGAAACGATTCGCAAAATCCAAAACGGTTTCGGGTACACGAAGTTTTCATTCCATTATTCCAATTGAAAATAACAAAATTCAATGTAAGAAAGTTGCTACTCTTGACGAAAGTTCTTCCTTTTAGTTTAAAATGTTTTAATTTAATATTAAAATAAAATATATTTTTTTTTGTAACTTTATTTTTCCTTTTTTTTTGAGCAAAATCAACTTGTGAGCTTGTGGATTAGGCCTACTGGGGATACCACATAAAACTAAACGCGCCAAATGCACTCTACCCCTTGGGTGGTGAGGAAATGGGTATAAAATAAAAGTGTTAGTACATTTTTAAAATGTTTTCAAATAGAAAACAATTACAGAAATTATTCTTAATGCTGGCGAAGCATTAAAAATACTTTTAAGGTCGATTATGGAGGGCTGTGTAACGCTGCGACGAAAATTGCGTTGCCCGTATCCTACAACCCAAAACTAAAAAATTAATTTCTCTAGAAAATCAAAAAACACCTTCCCAATTTTTTCAAAATCTTTAGAGGATAGTATAAGCTATAAAATATATATTTTTTTTTAAAAATCGGTGCTCGCTTTCTATTAAAAAAACAACAATAAAAAATATTTTTTTTAACAAATTAGTCAAAAAAATGTTTCTTTTTATTTTAAAAATTTTTAAAGTAAACTTCAATATTTTCTCTACAGTTTTGGATACAACTTTTTTTTCTACGATTAATAGATAACGAGATAAAAATTTTTGAAAAAAAAGTTGCTAAAAAATTAAATTTGCAATATCTTGCAAAATAATTGAAATTTTGCAAAACTTTTGGGTGTATTTCAAAAGCATCCTAACCACAACAAATTGACCAAGTATGAACAAAATCAGAGATTCAAAAGTTCTTCCAGCCATGGAACGGCTCATGCCGTACTCTGTAAGAATTTCGAAAAACTTATTCTAAAATAAACTCAAGTCATCTAGTTTTCTTTTACCATCAAAATCATACATTGCTCTTTCTTGCAATAGATAATGTAGCAATAATTCCTTTAAATACAGCCCTGGTGCGATATCTCACTATGGTACTTTTATATTATGTAAAGTTTAAGCCACTGTTGTCGCTTTAAAAACAAGCCGCTTCCCGAAGTTTTCAGGAACTTTGCTGGTCAGGCTACTAGCTCGACTACCTGTCTAATGAGTG
Organism: Merzomyia westermanni; assembly: GCA_949987695.1. NCBI lineage: Eukaryota > Metazoa > Arthropoda > Insecta > Diptera > Tephritidae > Merzomyia > Merzomyia westermanni. The sequence goes on along the minus strand of OX465289.1, from coordinate 31,636,180 downwards.
CGCTCCCAATGTGGTTCATCGACGTATACGACAACTTTAACCCTTTTCAATCTTCTGCTTACCCTTCACCTGAGGTGGAACCATGACTATTACGCTGCCTGCATTCCGCTTCGTCAACAATAGCAGTACTTAGGAAAGTTGTGAGCGATTTAGAAACTTGCCACATTTAAGCTTAGGAGCTCTCCATATTGCACTCAACCTGGTACTGAAAGAGTTGTTGACTGATTTAATCACAGCAGACATTCTACGAACTTATATGGAGACATTGATTATAGATTCTTTGAAAAGGTTGCCAGCTTCAGAAAAATCGGCAACTCGAAAAGCAAATTGATCGAGATAAAAGGAATTTTTTTGTCAGTCTTAGTAAGTAGCTCTTACTGATGTAGATAAGCAACTAAAGACTTAAAGTCAGCAGGTGGTGTTTGCTTTCTTCTGGTAAAAGGGGGTAAAACAGCAAAAGCTACGCTTGATTATTAAATTTTGTTTACAATTTGCGGTCTTATGGACTCCGAACGCCAAGTTAAAATGGAAATTATCTGATGAATGAGGGGTCTGAGTAGCATAATGGCTGAGGTTTGACTCGAACACGGTATGTTATTCAACTGTCAGCGTAAATTGGCAGCGTGACTGCTGCTTACTAACATACTTCAGGTACCTCTGCACCCAAATCCTGCACGAAGAATATCTCTTTAAAACACACACACTTTCAGCGACTCCAAAAACTTCCAGGGCTCCTGCAAATAGCTACTACATTGCAAGTACAGCCATAATAGCCACAAGCATATCAGCTTATCTCAGCATCAACACTCCCTTCTTTTCCAGGACAAACACAAGTGCGAGGCAATGCTATTAGCTCCGGGTCCGTCTCAATACATGAACTGTGTACCTTGAAGTATTCTACTTTTAAGTACTTTCTGGCCTCTCCATCTAAAAGCTAACATTTTCGAGCTTTTTCCAGATGTGATGGTGACACCAAGGGCCCTGAGAAAAGAATTGAAGTTGGCCTGATATTCACGGAAGCCTTTGACATCTGTAAAATTCTCTTAATCAAGAAACATGATGTAGGCACCGTTATCCTTTTTAGGCTTTTAACATTTTCTTGTTTATGAGGTCTTCCAATTGATTCAGAGACCAGGAAGTTTCTTGTCTTCGTACCCTTTTGGTAAGCATGCAGTCTACCCAGTAGCGAAAGCGAAATCTACAAGTTTTGTGATGGGTGCTTTCTCCAATCTTCTAGTGTGAGCTGCTGAATAACGAAACTTCCAACAAGACAAAAAATCTGCAGAAGCGCGTAGTCCGAGCTCCACCGTTGAAGCGTAAACTTAGTTTGTGTTGTTCTGAAGGTACTTTTTCATGAATAGTCTACAGTAATATTAAGATTAAACATGATTTTACTGATAAGAAGGGGGGTTTAACCGGTAGTTAGAATTAGATGCACACTAGGATGATATATGACAGAATAATTTTCTTTAGCGATCCATCTTGTCGTTATTACTCAAGTTTAGCATTTTTCAATTTCCTTTTTGGTGTTTTCATTACTCTTGTATCCGACAAAAATTAACTCTTCCTACTCTTTTTTCTTCCACTTTCAGAGCTCCGCCACATTTGCTACACAGTATGGCCGGCATGTACTCACCAGCCAATTCATTTCAAACACTTTTAGCCAATATGACTGCTATGCCACGACCACCACCAGCACCAGCACAACTAAGCATCGCCACAACCAAACCGCCAATGCTCATTTCATCCCCCGAGCTACGTTCACCCAATCATCTCATAGGTTCACCACCAATATCACCAACGGCCATGACAATGCAATCGATGGCATCACAACCAGCAGTGGCACATTCGCATGCACAACAACAGCAACAAACACAAACGGCACCTGCGGTTAGTGTGTCAATGATGCATCAAACGGTGTCGCAACCAACCATGCAATCCGCACCCTCAAATCATTCACAATTGGCACACTCACCACAACATCAAGGTCAAGCAACGACAGCCTCGTCATCGGCTGCATCTATGGTATCCGTACCACGTACCAATACGCCACCTGAAGATCGACGCACTTCATCGATTGCTGCCTTGCGGTTGAAGGCACGTGAACATGAGTTGAAGTTGGAAATGTTGCGTCAAAATGGTCATGGCGATGTGTTGAGTTAGTTAATTGGGGAAATATTTATTGTAATATGCAAAAGAGCTTCCCTAGAGCTTGGTTGTAAAAATTAGGCAAGTAACAGATGAAGTCAGCGGGAATTCGTAGAAAGAGCGAAAAGTGTTACTAAAACCAGTTGAACTTCGAAGTAATCATTCTAGCCAAAATCTTGCAGATGAGTTGAAAAAAATTCTTGAGATGGTATTATCTTTTATTTTAAATTAACTACAAAAGCTCCGAAATCAGTGATCTATTTAAAAATAACTTAGGAATAAAAACTAAGGTAGCTTTCGCATAAGACCGAAAATGTATATACACAGCTGCGGGTTTTCTTTGAACTAATCTACGCAAGTCATTATCCAGCTATTGGTAGGAAGATCTTCTGTGTCGGTTTGTCTTTTTTTCGCAGCACAATAACCAATGCCTTGCTTCGTCTTCATTGACTCGTTTAATTAGACCTAACCTGCAAATAAGACCAAGTGAGATGTTAGGTTTTCCCGAGAAGAAAAATTTGTTTGCAAAATAAACGCAGTCCTTATTTTCCCCGGTCTTAAAAAATGTTCATCATCCAGTACAGTTTTCGGTTATCCAAGCACTTACATCACCAGTTCCATCTATAATACGGGGCCGGTAGTGTATTTCAGGCCTGTGCGAACACAGTGTGTAAATTAGGTAAATTTTCTTTCAGTTTTTCATAAGTGCGATACAATTTTCGTAGACTCAGATCATAATATTCTCTGAGTATCCAAAAGCTCAAAACCCCCCCACGAAGACAGTCTTCTGCGCACGGCCCTTGTGTATTTCTATTTTAATCAAAGGTCAGGAACGCTATTGACGAGCCTGGTTTATCAGTGGAGCGAGTGGACTATGAAGCTGCTTAATGTACATATCGTTTTCTTAAAATATGAGAGATAACCGATGAGTTTGCTCTGCGAAGAAACCTTGGAGCACGGTATGAAAAACTAAATTCGATAAACTGGTCTATTGTGAATGTGTCGTATGGCTACGGTGAGCAGATATATGAACCTTTATGCACTTCAACTATACGTTTAACAACAAAAATAGGCGAGTGCTCTCTGTTGGCGAATAGCAGCGCTTCTATTCTGTTGGTAGATAGTAGAGATGTTAATTAAATTTGAAAAGTTGCGGGTTTTTTACAACTCGGTTACAAAAGATTGCTGATAACATATTGTTTTAGCTTTGCTTAAATTTAGAGCAAAAAAAAAATTAGGGTCTATCAATTCAAATTTCAGTTCTACCTTTAATATATATTTTTAGTGTATAAGTTTGTAAGTTAGATATAAGTCTAGCTTCGGCTTAAATTATTTAAATTATTTTCTTTGTTAATTTCAATAGATTTTAGTACATTAAAAACCAATACCAGTGCGCTCAATGAACTGTCGTGACTTAGTCGCTCATGGTTAAAGTATTTTTTTTTTTAAATTCCACTAGGATTTTAACAAATTTGTTGCGTAGTATAGAATTAAAAGAATCATATGTAATAATAAATTTTAGCATAATAAAATGTTTGTGATATTCACAAAGTAGAAATATTTACATATTTGAATTCAAATTTTGAGAAATTGTATAATTATTTTGTATTGCTTCAGCTCCCCTTCAATAAAGTGTGGATGTTTTGCAAAACAAATAAAGGTTAAATACCCCACTGTGATTGGGTTTGGCTAAGTACTCGATAACTATTAAAAGACCTGCAGAGGTGTTATGACAGGTCCCCATTGTACCCCTTAAAATAGGCTACACAAATTAATATCGACTTATCAAAACATTGGCCGCCTCTGTGGTACAATCTCACCAGCATACAAACTCTGTTTTAGATCTCATTTAAAACCTGCTTCCAAACGGCCTGCGAACACCTTGTACATCACCACAAACAGCACTGAAACTCGGGGAGTCTGGATGGTGAAGGTATATTCATAAATTGATGGTAGTTTGGCCAACCAACTTACGGTGGACAGAATTTGTACCGAAAAATAATTTGATCTCCACAAACTGAAGGTTGAGACTAATAACAATGGATCACATTTGACAAGGTCAAACAAGGTGTAAAATAAATGTAACAACACTTGCGCAATACAAAGTGACACTTGTCCAGAAACTAAAACAGGACAGGGAACCTTCTGAGTAGTTCCAGAGCGGACACCTTTTGGCGAAGATATGTGTGCTTGTCATTAGGCTGTAGGCACCCATGAGTTCAAGATGGGCATTCCGCATAATGCCCACTGCAAAAGCTGTGACATAGCAGGTAGAGAGAGGATAGAGCACTTTCTATGTAAATGACTGGCTCTAGCTAGAGCGCTGCTAAAATCCTGTGAAATTATATTTTCAGAAATTCTGAGGGGGGTATCTGAGGTAATAATTAAAATATAGTCTGGATTTCGCTAACAATTCTGGGTGATTTTAATGAGCAGTAGCCATTCTACCTACCTGGCTACCATCCAGGAGATAAATTACGTTCAGGTCAGCAGGCTGTCCACGGGTTAAAAAACGCGTAACCAATTTAACATACCGTAATCGACAGCAATCAAAGCTCCAACATTCTGGCTGTGCGCAATCAACAAGTTTCAAACTTCGACGCGCACCATTAACTAGTATTAACCAAGATACGCACTTGCCTCTGTGATCCTCACGATAATGAGCCCAAATTCTAAAGATGACGTTTGATACAAGAACTAACAAATATCGTCCTGATTTCAAAGCAGCTTTTGAATGGGTTAAATAACACATCTGTCAGATTTGAAAAGGACTTAGAAGCCATTCGAAATCAAACTAACCTTCAGATATGACGACCCTATCAGGCGCCATTGGCCTTAATGAACGCGCCGTAAGTTCTGCTTTCTCTCCGATAAATAAAGAAGCAAGCATAGATTTGCAGTGAACGAAGTATAGATGAAGTATTTGCTGTCATCATTCAAATTCGAAACCGTAAAGGAGCGTTAACTGCAAAAATATTGTGAGCACAGAAAATCACCGAAAAACCAAGCTTGACGAAAGGTGCTAACTTCAACTGACTAGCCAATTGAATAAAGAAGTAATCTGAGTATTCGACGGACAGAGATCAAGCTCCGTAAGTCTCGTATCAAGCCGCTTCTTGTTGTTATTGTTGTTTTTAGCCACAAAAACACTCCACGAAAGTTTTGGGGAGTGTTGTCGAAAGTGGCAGTCCTTTTGAAGGATGTGAACCCTATACGCGTATTTGTTGCGGTAAATGCCCGTCTACCGCGGAAGAAGTTTGATAATGATAGGAGTTGGGCATCACATCCGTAGATAATCAATCCGTTGCATGTCGTTACCCTTTGTGGATTTTAGTCGGTGGAAGCAGTAAGAGAAGACGATCGCCATTACGAAGGCATCTTTCACCATTCATCTTCTGTCTTTCTTCACATTTAAAGGCGTTTGACTTCAAACATTTTTTGAGCGCAGTTTCGTAGGTAAGATGACAGATGAGGCGATATCAAAGGTATAGCTCCAGCGCAGTCGGGCTACTAAAAGAAGGCGTCTTGTCCCGTAGCTCACCGGTTCTATATATGGCTAAAGTTTATTCACATCGGTTACAACCGCCCAAACCTTTCCTTTTATGTTTTTTAATCAAACAATTTCCAGAAAAATGCTAAAGAGCTGAGAATTTTTTCTCATTTACGAGCGATGGGCGGACTTGTAATTAATACACACTCAAGTCACATTTTAATTAACTGAACGCAATCAATCTCTTGTGGATAAACGATTGTAACGATGAATACTCCCCAATATGCGGTCATTCACGTCAGCAGAGACACAAATGATTTGCGCATATCACTGACACGGTAAAAAGTTATGTGCCCGTGATTTCACATGTGTACCTTTCAAAAAATGCGATCAGTCTAGGATGAATTTTGGATGAGTCGCAAATGAGTGATTTCTTTATATGGGTTGAAGTGATCTTTTTTGTTGTAGCATGTGCTATGAAGAGAGTAATTCTACCCTTTTGTGTTTCAGCGAGTAGTGTCGGACAGATACCCTTCGTTTCCTTGCGGGTACGGTCGAACAAGGCTACACAAATTAGAATCGACTTATGCCAGCTATGCCTATAACGAAATAGTGGGGATCAATAGCCAACTGTATACGACAGGTATTGGTTGTGGATCACTCTCTTTAGAGATTGTATGAAGTTTATGAATGCATAAAGTATCTTGGTTACTTTGTTGTTGAAGCGTTCATTGCCAACAAATTTTATGTTTAGTTGCTAATTAGTCAGCAAATAAAAATGAAACGAAAACAATGAATGCAACAACAAATGAATAAATGAAAGAAAAATTGAAAAAACCTGGTTAACAATATTTAATACCAAAATACCATTGAGTAACCAATTTAGCTACTCATTTGTGGTGTGTAAGCGTTGGTCATCTAACCTTAGCCAAAACTTGACTCATTCATCAAAAAAATACAGGCGGATGAATGATAGCCAGTAGTACATACGTACGTTGTTGGTGCACTTGATGGACTCTAGAGCTGAGCTGGTGGTCAATGCGCCAACGTGAACAACGTCAACAACAAATGAAAAGTCACGGAAGTTATTCGATCAGTCAGTCACTCAGTTAGTCAGTCGGTTAGTACTCAAATATCATTCCACATCGAGGTGGTGAGGGCGTAACCGCACAGATTTCTTCCTCAATAGCGTTGAATGTTGTTGAATGTTGTTGTTGTTGTTTTTGGTTGTTTCAGCTTTTAGTGAAATCTTTTCATTTAACTCGCTAAAAAACGTAGTGGCGGGGCTAAGAACTCATAAAAGCAATTAATAAAAATGTAAATTCAATTAAATTTATAAGACAGCTAGCTGTCAAGAGGCTTCAAATTAAAATTTACTTACCTATAAACGTGCATAAGTGCAGAATATAATCATATACATGCACCTATGGATACGAACAATCACTCGTAGCAAAATGGAACACTACATTTTAAAATTAAAAAAAAATGGTAAGTTTATTTTCACTGTCATACTATGAAGAATTGCAAAATAAGGTTCAGAAAAAGAGCTAAACAAAACCTTAAGTAAAAAGTTTTCTAAAAAAAATTTTAGATTTAGAAAAAAAAATTATTTGGTTTGAATCCTTTTTAAGAGTATTGACTTTGAAGGAACTAAGTTTTTTGAAATGGTTAAACTTTTTGGGAAATTTATATACAAGAATACTTTACACACTATTAACTTAAGTTTTCTAATCTAAATTTAAATTTACCGTTTATACCACTACTTCCCGGTTAGCTCATTTGAAACTATAAATTATTTAAAGAGCAAAAAACAAATTTTTAAACTAAAGTCTACTTTTGTGGTTTAAAAAAAAAAATATTTTTTAACAACGTATGGTGGGTTTTCAAACAATTTCGAGTAAGGCTTTTATGAATACATGTTTCGCAAATTATGCCTTTATATTGGAAAAATGTCTTGACATAATCTAAAAAGGCATAATTTCCATTTTTCGGTCTTATTTTGCTTTTTCATCTAAAAAAAAGCTTTATCAAGATTTATAATACCACCTGGTGACATTTCATATGTTCAGGTTATATATATGTTATCTTCCAAGTTTCAAATGTAAAGCTTTGTTTCGTTGAGCTATTGCACAGATAATTGATGTCATTTGGCCACACATCTCTTGCAGGACATGCAATATCAGGACTAAGTATGTATAAGAAAGAGCTTACGTCACTCAAGCGACTATTTTATGGGATATCTAATCTCATCGATACTCTTCCAGAGATGTAAACTTATGTCGTAAAATTTTGGCCCACTTTTTTCCACGCTTCGAGTTAGACTTAAATTGAGGTTTCAACTTTATCAGAAAAAAAATTAAAATGATTCGCAAGTCACTTTTGCATGACCTAAAGAACATTTCTAAAGGGCCCGGTTCGCTCTTTTCAGCTCAACTGCGACTGCAGGCACAGCAACAAGCTTCAGTTTTATTAAAAAGAGGAATTTCAACTGAATATTAGTAACAGCTCTGTCATATTTATAGCAGTTAGGGTCTTAGAATATGCCCGAGGTAGGCATACCGGTCATAAGAGGCGACTAAAATGCACAAAGGTAGTGACGTGCAACTGAATGGTTGATCTACTAATATGGTGCCTCTCACCTTTTATAACCCATCTTCTCCTTCCTTAAGGCAGGAGGGGTGACAAGACCTCGAAGGTTGCACTGGTCATACCAAATCGCTCGCACGACAGTCGCGCAGAACCGCAAAGCGGTACCGGCACGTACCGGGCTCATATCCAACCATGGGGAGTGTTTCTGTAGTTACAAACAACAACAACAGGGCTTTTATTTATTATTTTAAAAGAAGCATTTTCGGTCATAAAGAATTAAGAATAGACTGCATTTACCCAACAGAGTTAACACCGAAAATATGAGCCGAGAAATTCAATGGATCCTTCTTGCCGGTCATACCTTCAAATGTGTATCAGTGATTTTACTGCCATGGTGCAAATATATCCCTTCCTTTTTTGACAACAGCAAACGTTCGTTCTAAGAAGAGTTTCATTGAACCGTTCCGTCATTCTTCCATCCATTGCATTTTCCGCAGTTAAGTATAGAATGTCTGCTTTTTTTGTGAAAGTGACTGTATATAATGCATAATTATATTGAACCCCGAATTAAGAATAAAACGAAGCACAGCGTTGCAGCGATCATGCAACGAATGAGACAGCGATGACGGCAACTTGTTGGAGCTCGCACTGAAAAATTTTGTTTCTGTTTGAAAAAGCTCTTTGTGCTCCAAATTCATTCTTTACTTTAAGTAATTTTGATAGCCAGATTTTATTAAATATGCCAACAAGTGATTGTACCTTCAATGCAGCAACTCAACGACGGCGAACCTTTCGCAAATAATAACAAATATCCCATTTATCAACACGAAGCTAACGTCACTAGTTGGTGCCTTGAATAATTTTCAATCATATTGAAAATCGTCTACAGCTAAGCGACCACATGGGCATGCAAATTTGGAAGCGCACATTGGGTGGATCATGCTATGTGTATGAAAAATAAAATTAAAATAAAATACAATAAACTAAATTAAATTAAATAAAATAAATAAAATAATACACAAAAAAAATTGTCATTTTTAATTAATTATTAAAAGTTTTTTAATTGAATAGAGTAGGAAAAATGTTTAGAGACAACCGCCATAGCTTTTCTTATAGATCCATTTGGAAGGAGAAGCTGCTAGGCTTCTTCATCAGAGAAATTTTGGCACGCATTGCTAACCATTAAGCTAACAATACGCTGGTTTTGATGTCATCTGAACTTCCAGTTCTATTCTTCTTAACCATATGCATGAACCACTTCCGTAATTTGACAGTTAGTAGTGTGATCATGATGGATTTTTTAACAGATCTGTTTTATCATCATCAGCAGAACTGCCTTACCGCGTGCTTTTTTTATTATATTATTTTGTCTCTAAAAATTTTTCCTACTCTATTTAATTAAAAGACTGTAAATAATTAATAAAAAAATGATTATTAAAAAAATAAAAAACAAAATAATAATTTTCATAACAATTCAAAAAGTGGAAAATTATTAATCTTGGCCTTGAGCTCGTTTCATGAATACTTGAAAATGTACAGGCCGTAAATCAACAAAAATTGTTGCTAAAAAAAAAAGGAATAAAAAAAAATAAATAAAAAAAATAAATACTTATTCATAAAATAAAATAAAATAAAATAAAATAAAATACAATAAAATAAAATAAAATAAAATAAAATAAAATAAAATAAGATAAAATAAAATGAAATGAAATAAAATAAAATAAAATAAAAAATAAAACAAAATAAAATAAAATAAAGTAAAATAAAATAAAATAAAATAAAATAAAATAAAATAAAATAAAATAAAATAGAATAAAATAAAATAAAATAAAATAAATAAAATAAAATAAAATAAAATAAAATAAAATAAAATAAAATAAAATAAAATAAAATAAAATAAAATAAAATAAAATAAAATAAAATAAAATAAAATAAAATAAAATAAAATAAAATAAAATAAAATAAAATAAAATAAAATAAAATAAATAAAATAAAATAAAATAAAAAAATAAAAAAAAAAAAATAAAATAAATAAAAAAAATAAAAAATAAAATAAAATAGAATAAAATAAAATAAAATAAAATAAAATAAAATAAAATAAAATAAAATAAAATAAAATAAAATAAAATAATATAAAATAAAATAAAATAAATAAAATAAAATTAAATCAAATAAAATAAAAGAAAAACAAGATTAAATAAAATAAGATAACATGAAATAAAATAAAATTAAATTAAATAAAATAAAATAAAATAAAATAAAATAAAATAAAATAAAATTAAATAAAATAAAATAAAATAAAATAAAATAAAATAAAATAAATAAAATAAAATAAAATATAAAAAACTAAATTAAATAAATATTTGTTTTTTGCGACCTTTTTATTTCCTAAATAAGTTTAGAAGCTGGCTGGAGGTCCAATAATTGTAACTAAAACGCAAGTTTTTTTTTTTAAATCAATATATTTCGATTACACACGGTATCGTCATCAGGATTTTTTCCAACTGTAACAAAATATAAACACAAAATATAAATATAATAACAATTTACATACAATTTTTAAAATAAAATAAAATGAAATGAAATGAAATAAAATAAAATAATATAAAATGAAATGAAATAAAATAAAACAAAATATATGTAAAATAATGTTGAATGCCTAGAAGTATTTGTTTTTTTTTTTTAGTTTAAGAAAACTAAAACTTACACTTTTGTGCTTGAATCGTCTAACCAATTTTGGCCGGGTTTATCAAAGCTGCGCAATTGTATACATTTTGAGATCACTGACTCTAGTCAGCAACACCTACGTCTTCCTCTGCTCCCTCTAAGTCAGAGCATCTTCATTAATTTACCTAACAAAGCCGAGCCATATCAGCCGCTGAGTTAAGTCTATGTCTGTATAAAGCTCTAACAGTGCATCAATCTTATTATTTTGATCTTATAAAATTCAGCTACTTGCAGCATGTCCGCCATGCTAAACAAGTCGAGCACTACATAGTTTCTTAATTTCATATATTTACTTTCGATGGCAAGTTTAGAGTGAATATTTGTTCTTGTATTTATATTGTTGCAAAGAACAACAAATTTTAACGACTGACTACTGCTAACTGCTTACTTTAATTTCGGGACCGCAAACTGTGAAATTTAATGCGCTAAACCGCATCCGCCAGCTTAAATATGACCTCATATAAGTGCATTATGCAGATATGTCGTGGCGCGTTTGTACGAATGAGCATGTTTTTGCGGCTAAAAGGTGGATAGTGGTTCTTGGTTTTTGCAAATTTTTCCATCCATTCCAAGATTTATGATCAGTGCATATTAAGTAAAGAAGATCGTTTGCGTACAGCGGTTTTTTGGTAGATCTAGATAAAAAAGATCTGATAAGTCATCCAGGGAATAATCTTGCATAGAAATGCCACTTGGGACTAAATGGTAATTAAGAATGATCACGATCTTTAAATCCATTATCATAGCTGTCCTGAGGTATGGCTCGGAATCATGGACAGTTTCGAAAGGAAATATGATGTCTTTTGACACTCGACTCTGGCAAAAGAGGAAGAAGAGACACCTACTGAATTTTTAATTCTTCTCTTAATGACAGTAAATACTTAGAGTTGCCCTAGCTCCATAATTATTTTAGACAAATTTAATAACTGAGTTAAAATTACAAATACCTCTGCATCTTGCGAATATATCGTTAATTTTCAAAGTAATTTGACATTAATTTTCTTTGCAAAAGCGAATTAAAGTCAGTGACATTAATTGCATTTACATTATGACCCATGCATAACACATATTCATTCATTTGCAGCACTATACACAAATGTAAATACGAAAGACTTAATACACAAACTTCACTGTTTATAAAGTGATTTGATTGCGTGTGGCGCAGAATACTATTGATCCATCGCTACTGGCGCCAAATATACAAACATATGTACATACATAAATGCATTCAACCCACGGACAATGTTGTTGAAATTTAAATTTCTCTTCCCAAATAGTAATTTCTTCGATTTTCCCAATGCCGACAAAGTAAACTAACCGAACACCACATGAGTTGGCAGAGCAAATGATTGAAGAAGCCAATAACCAACTAACTGACATTGTAGCAGACTAATCAAATAAGAAGTTTAAACATGCAACGAGCTGAAGGGAGTACAAACGTTTGGCCTATTAAAAATACAAATTAAAAACAATTCAAAAATGATGGCACAAGTTGATGTGTTGCTGCAATTAAAACGCTGTTGATGTGGGTTTTGTTTTTGTTTTTGTCATGTGTATTTACATACATTAGGCGAACGAGTATACAATTTTTAATATAATTGTGAAAGCAATAAATTTGAGTTGAATGAGAGTTGGAATGTTCATCACATACTTGACACAGGGTGGCACTGTGTAACATAAAGTAAACAGCATAATTGTTACAACAAACATGCTGTCAGCAAAAAATGAGAACAGTATATGTATGAATGCTTACAGGGTGTTACGTTTTAAAATATATATTGAAAACTTTTTTAAAGTAAAAATAATTTTAAAATGCAAACTCAAAAGTGGTACTGTTAGAGGATGTCGGATTTCATGGCAAAAAGTAAAATGGAAAGTAAATTGACATAGGTGCGCGGTAATCGTCGATATGTCGACTTAAAAGAGAATGGCGGATATACAAATATAAACTGGTAACAACACCTAGAAATATTTTTGTAAAATCCCTTTCCTTTGATATCTTTACTGACTGATCTCATTTCATTTTTAAAACAGAAATACCCCAAAAATTCAAATAGATCGCAACCCTGCAAAACATCCTGAAAGGTAACACTAAAGCAGGATATTGGGTGTAGGTCGAAGCATATTGCCTAGATCCAAACCCTCAACAATTTGGTGAAGTTGTTTTGGATAAGGTACCGAATATTCAAAAGAATAAATTTAATGGGCTTATGTGGCAACCCAAGGTTATAACCATACTTAGAAATATTTTTGTTGGCAACATCTTTCATGTGACACCCATATTGCCATATATCGTTTCATTCTAAAAAAAATCAGATAGATGACAACCATATATAAATACACCCTAAATGTAAAACCTGTAAATACATCCTAAGTAGCAACAATTTGATAGGGGAGTTCTAAATTTGGGCTATTACTTGTTATTTCCAAATGGGTCAAGTAGTTTTCGAGATAACAGAAGATACTCAAACAAATAAATGTGAAAGCAAATTGTGGCAACCCTACTTACAAATATTTTTGTTGAAATGCCATATTTTAAAAAGTCAAATAAGTGGCAACTCTGTAAATACATTCTAAGGAAAAGCTCTTGAGCAGGGGATTTTTAAAAAAATAGCGGATATGCAAATAAAAAAAAATAAATAAAATGACTAAGTGGTAACCCTGGGAGGTAATCTTTTCTAGAATCATTTTTTTTTTTAACTGCCACTTAAAATACCTTTCTTTGATTTCCATATTAGCATATATTACTGCATTTAAAACAAAAAAGTCAAATAGGTGGCACTGTTCCCAGATAGTAGTGGTTATACACAAACACAGGAATATCTTTCGACAGGTCCACTGCTACTTGAGCAGTCCTGTTGTGATCGTTACTTTAGTTAAGTCCACAATCGGTATCTATTCATTGGGCAGACCTTGGTTATCAGTCGATATAACGCTTCTTGATTATCTGGTTTAGCTGGCTCTGACATTCCCAAATGTTGGGAATGAGAGAGCTGGATAGAGAAAGGTTGAAGACCTTTCTTAGGCACATCCGTTCAGCAGTAGAGAGCAGGTGAACAAAACCACGAATTCAATTCCACTCGCCACGTTCTTTCAAGTACACAATCGGGCTAAGAGATGTCAGATTGAAACTTGCAAGAGGAGTAAACACCAGCACACATCAATCTCTACGACCAAGGATAAAATCAAAGCCGGCAAGAACACTGACAATAACGCCTCATATTACTAATGTCAATTAGCGCCCTGACCGCGGAAGCCTGTAAACTATTCCCAACAGAGGTATATTTAGCAAAAGATTCATGGACGAGATGGATATAGTCTTAAGAATAGCCTTTTAGTGGTGCTTTCCACCAAACACGCATTCCCTAGAAAAATATCGGCCTAACCAATGTATTTTAAATCCAGTGTAGGAGACTTGGCGGAAGGGCATAGCTCTTGCCCACTGCAGCAGTACATTAGTTTCCCAGACAGTATAATTCTGAAATATCTTACTATATCAGCCAGTACTAGCAGTACTCCAACAAACTAGTTAGTCTGAAGAAATCTGGATTAAATAAACATGACTTACTGTATTCCAGCCTACGTCAGAAGTACATAGATTTAAATAAAAAGTGCTATAAAGCTTATATCTCTAAAACCAAAAGAGACATTATTCTCAATCCAAAGTCATTTTATGGTTTCGTAAATTCTAAACGTTAAGTATCAGGGTTTCCCTCAGCCATGAAATATCAAGACATTATATCTAGCGATAATCAATATATCGCAAATTTTTTTGCTCAATTTTTCACTTCTAACTATTCTGCTGTCGCTAATTCAAACTTTCAAAACTATCCTTATAAGCTACACGGGACAAATTCAATTAATTCACCAATTATATGCGCCAAAGATGTTCTAATTTACCTTAAAACCTTAAAAGCATCTGTTAAATACGGTCCTGACAGGATTCCTACATGTTTCTTGAAAAAGTGTGCGAACCATATTTACCAACCCCTTACCAATTTGTTCAATCTATCACTAAAGTGTGGTGTTTTTCCAACTGCGTGGAAAGAATCGTTTCTTCTACCGCTGCATAAAAGCGGGAGTAGGTCTTCTATAGAGAACTATCGTGGCATCGCAAAGCTTTCTGCCATCCCAAAATTGTTTGAAGCTATTGTTACAAATCAACTTACGGGCGCGATCTCTACTTTGATAGCTGACTGCCAACACGGGTTCAGTAAGGGAAAGTCCACAGTTACGAATTTACTTGAGTTTACCAGTCATGTCTCAAATGCCTTTAGAAAAAAACTGCACACCGACGTTATTTATACGGATTTCAGCAAAGCTTTTGACAAAGTATGTCACTCATTACTTATTCATAAACTCGATCAGTTGGGCTTCCAGCCGGGTCTCAATCGCTGGATCTCTTCTTACCTTAGTGACAGGACACAAAGAGTAATGTTTAAAAATTTAGTATCCGATGCCATTTATGTCTCTTCGGGGGTTCCTCAAGGAAGCCATCTTGGCCCGATTCTGTTCTTGTTGTTTATAAATGATATCTCTACAATAATAAAATTTTAAAAAATGTTAATGTATGCCGACAACGTAAAGCTTTTCATGTCATTCGCGTCATTTGAAGATAGAAATAAGCTACAATCAGATCTAGATGCACTAGTTACTTGGTGCGATTTAAATTATATGCTACTTAACCTTAAAAAATGTAAACACATGGGTTTTTCGCGTGGAATTTCTTAGCCGGCTTCCTATACAATTAAAAATTATAGTCTTGAGCAAGTGTATGATTTTGTTGACCTGGGGGTTACTATGGACTATAAACTCAGTTTCAACCGCCATATTAACACAACAGTCAATAAGGCTAGAGGTGTCCTAGCATTCGTTAAACGATGGTCTAAAGAATTTAGCGACCCTTATGTAACTAAAGCCCTCTTCACTACATTAGTCAGACCGATACTTGAATATGGTTCTATAATTTGGAACCCGTGTTACCAGGTTCATGTAGATCGCCTTGAATCAGTTCAAAAACAATTTTTACTATTTGCCTTAAGAGATTTTCATTGGGATCCCTCGTACAATCTGCCACCCTATACGAATCGTTTAAAACTCATTAATCTACACACACTTTCTAGTCGGAGGGAAATGCTTGGAATTATTTTTATGATTAAATTGCTAAATGGTTCACTATCCAGCCCATTTCTTCTAAGTGAAGTGAACTTCAATGTACCGTCTCGTCCTTCAAGGCATTTTAAACCTCTAGTCTTAAAACAGTGCCGAACCAATTTTCAGTTAAATGAGCCTTTTCGCTGTTTGTGTCAAGATTATAACTCTCTTTCTGGTAGATTTGATATTTCAGACTCGCTTTTCAGCTTAAAAAATCAATTCTTTCTATTCTAAATTCATAGCTACTAATTGTTTTTTATTCTTTGACTTCTATTTTAACTTTTAACAATAATTTTATTCTGTTAACTAGTTATTTCTCAATGTATAATCTATCCTATATCTACTTTACTTAGATGATGAGGTTTTCTCTGTAGCTGAGCAGTTTTAGATCTCGACGATTAACAAACCAAAGCCTTTCAACGACTCGGCACGAACGAATAATCCGCGCGTTATGCGGATGCGCCCCTCGCGCCAGTCGGGCGGGATATGGTGGGTAATCCGTTGGGAATTATTATTATTATTATTAAGTTATAACTCTCCTTTTAATTGGAGTATTTGTGGGACGCTGTGAAGACGTCTTAAAGGAATAGTTTCGAGAGAAGCATTTTGTTAGATCTGCAATACAGGTGGCACTAGTGACAGAATAGCAGCACGGCCATATCCGTTTGCGATTATCGTATTACCTTCAAAACTTATAACTTTTCAAATGCATCCATGATGCACCCTGTGAAAATTGGTTTTTTTCGGTTGTTGTTGTGTACACCCCATTAAATGATCTTAAATTGTATTTTATTATTATGTGATTTGTTTGTTGCACGCGTGCGTGTAACCACCTACAACCCCCCTGTGGCCAGCTGCTTGCCCTACAAATGCTACCTGCGTAGCGCCAGGCTTTATATGTTTGCCTGTATGTAGAATGAATGCATGAAAATGCCAGCGGCGTACAAATCCAATTTAAATTTTTGTTTGCACTGCCCAGCGCCAACCTGATGACTTCCTACACATACCAACCACATATGCAATCATATATACATACACACATATAGCAGCCTCCTTTAGCATTGGCGCTGCATATACGGCTTGGCCGCAGACACCCCATGATGGGTCATTGTCGTAAATCACACATTTGAATATTTATGCATTCTTACTTGTTCAAAAAATTAGTTACGATCATTTAAGAAGCTTGTTACTGTAAGAGTAAGTATGTGCCATAAAGTTAAAAAAAATATATATATGTATTCAGAAAAAATACTAGTCCGATAGAGACTAGTATTCTAGTTTTAACATTTTTTTCTTTTTTTTGAGCAAAATTATGAGAAAACTTATTTAAATTTGGTATGCAGATCCTTTCGAATATTTTCGGAAACACAAAATAACGGATTTTCAGTTCCAGTAATTCTTTTGTAAATCATTTAAAATGGGCGTACCACGTCCCACCTTGGAATAAACTAATTTGACAAATATTAAAAATTACAAATCAAAAGCTATTTCAATATCAAAACGGAATTCGGCACACAATTATGCCTACTACAAGGAATGAGACGAAGTCAAATGAACGAAATCGGTTAATGGACCACGCCCACCATTATAAAAGAGATTTTCAAAGAGGTCATTGACGTAAATAATTGGCAATATTTCCATGGAAACGCATTTTATATCTATTCTATTTCACTTCCAAAGTATCGTTATAAGAAAAATTCGAAAGAACATTCGAGCTTAGTCGCCTCTTATCACACATATATTTAGACCTCTAACACGGTAGAGGTGATCGGTTTTTGGTTCAGATTTGATAATTGCCTTCTTGTACGGTAAGCTCATTATAAAACTGTCTGCAGTTCTCTTTTGAAGAGTTAAAAGTTCGTGTACTACTTCCTACTACTGTTTGAAGGCAGGGTAATACCAGTACAATAACCAATACTAAACATCAGCACACAGCATGGTTCACAGTGTGGCACGCAGGAGTAAGTCTACCCTGTGGGGAAGTCAGCAACTAGTGAGAATAATTTCTAATTCAAAACTGGAGATAAAGTGGCTTAAAAGAACTAGTGAGATAGTAACTAGATTTTCACTAGTTCGAAACCGGCAGTTGTGTAATCATTGAAATTTAATAAAATTTAGATTCGTATTTGTTTTGTTCTTATAACATTCTTTAAAGAAAGGTTAAAATTTTAAATCATAAATAAAAAAAATTAAAAATGTGTCAGTTGGTAGGATTCGAACTGACGCATCCCGCATCAGAGTCGAGTGCTGTACCCACTCAGCTACGACGCACGCATCAATAAATTGAGAAAAGGTTACATATGTATACATTATGAAGGAATGGTTTAAAATTTTGGCTCAAATTATTAGCCGTGCATAAACTAACCGCAATGGTGTGGCGGTAGTGCTGCTGGACTACCACACTGAAGGTCCAAGGTTCGAGTCCTGGGAAAGGTAACATCAAAAGTGGTTTGAAAAAGTCGCCGAGTGTAGTTCTACCATTGGGAATGCTTCTCAAAAATTTTTTTTTTATTCTAAACTAACTACAGCCAAACTGCAGAATTTGGAAATGGTTCAGAACAAGGGCAATAGTAGCAATAAACGAGCTACATCCCAACTGTCGAATTTTTAACTAGTTCGGAGCTGTGGAAAAGGTAATGCAGCGAGGGGACAATCTCGACCGCCTAGAACATCGCTATGTTAAATTCGTCAGTTGAAAAGAGATTGAAGGCAATCTATTAGAGGTTCGGAAAGCACTAGAAGCGCACCAGTTCGGAACTAGAGATTTTCCCCACAGGGTAAGTGCGTGTGTTTTGTGTGTGCTGCTCGTACGTTCGTATATTTATGAGAAGTCAATATTTGTCCATGTGGAGAAGGTGGAGAAAATCAAAAGAATTTAATTTCCTTTTTATGATATTTTAATTTATTTGTGCGTAAATCATCGTTAAATGAGGGCAAATTGCTTAAGTTGTTCGAGCACTTGCGAACGCTGTGAAACAGAGAAGGAATACGGATTGAACTTAGTTAGTCAACTTGTTGGAACGAGTCAGCGGTTAGAGGCGCTTCCGTGACTTGTTGTACAAGGTTGCATTCTCGCCTCTTTCCATACCTATCGCCTGTTGTGAAGACTTTATAGATCGTTCTGTTTCTCTACTTTGCTGCAAATTTGCAACCATCCGTAGCTGTCGCAAACTACATACCACCACCACCGCTTTAAACATCGGTAACTTACAGATAAAAAGTGGTCTGCAAGACGGTCCTTGTGGCACTGCACTTATCAAAAGCTTTTGACACAGTCAATCACATCAAGATAACTATCTTAAGTATCGGCTATCGTCGCTAGCATATAGGAATGTAACATCTAAACCTAGAAGACTTAAACACTAATGAGCTTTGCGCAGAGATCAACAGTTGTCTGCCCAAACTTTCCAGTTTCTTCACCGATCGAAACCTGAAACTGTCACCGACCAAATCGACGGCTACCCTTTTCACGTCGTGGAATACTCATGTGAGACACAGTTAGACATCCACGTCGATGTAGTTAGGCTACCGAATAGCTATCGCTCTAAAATTTTGGGTGTGAAATTTAATGAGAGTTTCACCTTCCCAGATAAATATATGCAAAAAGATTATCCAGCCACGTGTCATGTTATTATTTAGGTGGCAATATGGTGACCGAATCTAAGTGACACCAGCTGGAGGAAGTCACAAATGTGCCGAAACTTCACAATAAGAACAACCATGGGATATCTTCTATGGCGCCTGCATCTCAATTAATAGCAGGAGGCTCCTGTTCAACTGTCATAAAACAAGACACCCCAACAAACAACAGCTTGACACCGATGCGCCATCCAGGCACAGAACCCGTGGGACATCTCCGTAAGCACTATAATGAAAGCCTGCCCGATCTTACTTAGGCCTTTGAACAGCAGAGTCATAGGCAGGCTCTCAACAACATTCAGACGGATTCGGTAGATGCCCCCATCCTTCCCAGGCAGACTTGAGTTACTCTGGCTCAACTTCGGTCTGGATATAGGAACAGATTAAACTCTTATCTATTCAGACTAAGCCCAACCATAGGAAATGCATGCCCTGCCCTTGGTGTGTTCACTCATGAGACCAAACATATCGTCAACTGTTCTATACAACCTACTCTTCTAACAATAAATCACAGCAAAAATTTAGTTTGAGTACCAACCGTTTTTACTGTAACTTTGGGATAAAACCTAAAATCTTTGAAAATATCTTACCTACCCCTGCTTAAGGTCACTTTTGAATAAGTTTATACACTTTGACACGTGGGCCGCATATATAACTTAACACCATTAATGTTATAACTGCATCAGCAAACCAAGTGGTAAATTGGGCTACAACATTCGCCATGCGCCGACTAGATGCAACGCAAGTCAACAAAAATTAATAAGCACAAAGCATCCGGCACAAGTAAAGTGGTAAAACAGAATAATGTTAGCATAGGTAATTTTAGATTATAAATAAGTCAAATGTAATAATGTAAAGCTAGTTTATTTAAGTATTTTTGACAATAAAGGTCGATTGACCATCAAAAAAATTTTTTTCGGCTTTTTAACTATAAATCCGCTAGCTTACATATAACATACACTGTTAAATAAAAATATATTTCAAGTGGTTTTACATCAGCAAGTATTGTGGATTCGTTAAAGCTACGCAAATTATATAACGTCAATCTTTAAACCCTAGCAATTGATTAAAACACCAGCAAAGTAACACTTTTTCGGACTCGCCTGGGCCTCCCCACCCAATAAACCAAGCAAAAGTAATGCGACTGCAGCAATTGGAACAAGCTTCATTTTTCTGATTGTGAGACTTCAACTTAATGTATAAGTAATAGATTTGCTGTATTTATAGCTAAGTTATATATTAAGAGCTTCATTAAGTTTGTTTACACAATTTAATTTTCTTATGAAAAGTAAACTCTGAATTGAATAAACTAATAAGCAGGGTTCGAAATAAAAATAAACAAAATTGAAGTATTGTTTTTCACCATTATCATAAAACTAAAAAGTACCGAATAATTTTGGCGCGATTAAAAGTTAACCGTTCTCAGTTTTGATTTGGAGACAAAGTATAAAATTGACAATTATTACAAAATTGATAAAAGTTAGAGTTGACAAGTTACAGAGAAGAACAGTTTGAGAGACACCTAGGAAGGAAAATAATCAAACTTTACACACTAGAACATGAAAACAAATCAAGATATCATAATCTAACTTTCATATTCCAATATTCGAAAATAATTGTTTTCTATCTAATAGCAAAAAACCTCTCACTAATTACTGAAAACATGGAGATAAGAACAAATAACAACCAACCACGTACGCAAAACCAAAAGTCGACTCACTTCTATCTACTTCCAAAAATCAAGCCACACAGCGATAAAACCAACTAACCCTTATTACATTTTTTCTAAACTTTAAATAAGTTCACGAATACACACATCCACCAGTACTAACATTACCTGACTCAAACTATAAATACAGGGCAGATCAGAACGATAAATAACACTCAAGAAGGCAAAAAGCCAAAACTGGGTCGTTCCAGCCCAAACTTGACCGGGGATGACAGAAAAGCAGAGAAAGTATTGGAATACAAATAAAAAAATTATAAAGATCAATTCAGATTAGTATTCGTTAGCTAACAAGGATCATTTCACTGTTTTCAAGTATGAAATAAAATAGCTACTTCTACTTTTCAATTGAAATTTCGAAATTAAATTTTAAATTCGGGCCCTGCTCATCTGTCAAATTACTGAAACTTTAAACTCTGAGTTTAAATAAATATCGCAATTGTAGTGACATCGGTATTATTTATCACTTCTATATTTGTACCTAATTTTTCAATTGTTTCAGTTTTGGACATATTTTCTACGCAAACAATTTATTGTTAATTTATGTCTATATTTAGTAAGCAGACACTGTTTTTTGTTTACTCAGTCGGTTAGCCAATTGTCTAGGCATAATACACAAATCCATTGTTATACATTGATCACGCCAGTGAAAGTCCCGTAATCCAAACTGGAATCAATCCCATAATGTAAACAACTGACTGTCGAAGTATAACTTCAAGTCAACTAATACCCATGATACACATATGGTAAAGATATAACAGTATCGATACTGTAGTTTAGAGTAAACTGCTTTCATAACCTTATATTGAGGAAAATACAGAAATCCCCAAGCAAATATTTCTCTAGAGTTTTTAACCTGGGAACCATCATTACACCAACAATAATGTCAGCCTATAAATTCAACGAAGAATCACTCACGCCAGCAAGTGCTACTTCTGACTGAGCTGGCACTTGAGAAGTAAAGTCCTCTCTCGAACAACGAGAATAAATAAGGCACTTATCGTATTCGTCCTGGGTTATGGGTTATGGTGCAGAATTTTTTATAAAAATGCGGATTAAAAAGTTTGGAATTTTGATGAAACTTGGTTGAATTTTCCTAGATTTTGAAAAGAGTTTGACATTTGTTCTTGAATATTTTTTATTAGATAATGGGCTAAACTTTTATAAAAAACGTGTAAAAAATGCTCTCCGCTAGCTATTTTTAAGCCGTTGTGTGCTCTGATTAAATTAATGACCCGCCTACTCTAGTAATTTCAGACCGCCAGAATTCTGATTTTTATAGAAGTAAAAGATAAGGGAGTAGAGTTTTAGTTCAGCAATTTAAGACCGCGAAAATTACAGTATTATTTCGATCTCTTATTTTATCACACCGGTTTTATCGTCTTGAAAACCTAGTGAATTTTGTAGAAGGTCTGAAAAGACTAGTATATGTATTCCATTTATTCCGCTTCGTCTCTCCATCGCGTATTCTATTTATAAAACTTTGGATTTTCACCCTCTCAGTGTACTCCACAGGTGCGTCCACATTTGCTAGATGGGCCAACCTCTCGATGTCCGATGCAAATTCCTGCAAAGTCTCATTCGGTTTCTGGGATTGATTCTGTAGTTCTATTTGGTATATCTTCTTTCGATGTTCGCTACCATAATAACCCATTGACCGATAATTTCATATATTTATAAAAATGCACTTTGTGATTAGTCTAAAATAAGAAAATTATAAATCGGAAGCATAATATGGGATTGTGTAATTCAATCGAATATAAAAAATAGTAGTTCATTGACGAAGAGGGGAGGCGATATATCCCCTCCCCAATCCACCCTCTGGCTACGCCACTTATATGTGGTATAGATCGTGGTATTGATACTATACTACAATGTGACAATATGTGTCCCTGCTATAAGCAATCCATCCGCGATCATACAGATTTTTGATCCACTAAATTATCCAAATCCGATTATTTGCTTTGTATAAGTATCTAATCTGTATCACTCGGACCCTATTTTCGTGAAAACTATCACTCTTTCCTACATTTTCTTAAAAAGACTATTATTAAACCAGACCAGATTAATTTCACTTTTAAAATTCATATTTAACTATATTTGCTATAGTAGCAAGAACTGTTATTCCTAGACATTTAAAATTCGAATTTTTGCATTACTATCTAGACGTCTTAATTTAAAATATCTCTTATTTCGATTCTCTGTCGTTTTTTGGTACAACGGGCCAGGGGTGTGTGTTAGTTAAATATCGGCATAAAGGTGGTAATGAGTGCCGAAATAACCGATGTGATTGTTTTCAATACTGACACTTATGTTTAATTTTGCGTTACCTTTGCTGTTAGTTTTTTTCACCTTTCTTTTAAGTTCCTGTTAAAGAGCATCGATGATCTTTGTTTCCGTCCTACAATTTCCGTTGCTTTACTTTCCCCCTCTCTCTCCTCTTTCCTTTTCTTTCTTTACTATTTATTAATACATCTAATATTGTTATTTTATTTAACTTTCCTTTTTTTCTCGCTTTTCATTTCCTTCACTTTCCTTTCCATTCCTTTCCTACAATTTATATTTCTTTACTTTCCTCGAAGTTCGTTGGTAACTGAAGATTAGCATTTCCTGAAATAGATCTATCCGAATAGCAATAGTGTCTATTCCACTTTTTCTATTATTAACATAGCATTAAAGTGAAACTGAACTAAAAACTATTTTTACAAAAATTCAAATTGAAATCGAAAAAGAAATTGAATAAAACTTTACATTTATTTTATTTTCTCTTTTTATATTATTTTAACTAAGTTATTATTATTTTTCCTCAAATATCAATTAACAAACTAAGTTATTTTATTTAATTCCATTTTATTTTATTTTATTTCATTTTATTTTATTTTATTTTATTCTATTCTATTTTCTTTTATTTTATTTTTATTTTATTTTATTTTACATTATTTTATTTCATTTTTTCATTTTATATAACTTTTGTTTCCCTTTCACGGTTTGAAAGACGATGCTATTAGATATCTTATCCAGACCAGCCATCTTACAACAACAGTGTAAGTCCACAATGTAATTTTAGGATACTGTCGCCAACTTTGTTCCATTGCAACGGTGTAAAAGTCTAGGGCTCCCAATGCACAGTGGACATCGCCATACACAAAGGTCAATAATTTTTATGTTTCAAAAAGAAATTTCTGTCGTGCGTTTCCGTAGCAAATTTTTGGTTAGTTTTGAAATTCTATAAAAAGCCCTTCTCAAGTATTCATTATTTCCCAATGTCCTGCAAGCTTTCATTTAATGTAATCGTTATAACAAAACCAAATCATTTACTTTTCTTATCTCTTAAAAATGTTTATAAGAAAAAAACATTGTTGAATTGCATTCATTATATTTATTGATATCAACCTTATGTAATACACTTGGATGAAAATATAAAAAGTAAAATTTTCAGAAATATATATCTAATCAAGTTTTTAATTCAAATGCTGCAAAGTACAATAAAAAATATTCATCGATTTATTTTTATATTCTGGGGAAACACATCATTTCCAAATACTCACAATTTTCCCATTCTTTGATTAAGTCGATCGTCAGTTAAAATATAATAGAAATATTTTCCCCTTTTAATTTTCGTACTTCTAAATATTAATATTTTCGAAAAATGGGTGACATGGCTTGAAGTGCATTACATTCTAAATTCAATCATATCAAGCTTATACAGTTCACAAAACTGAAATTATTACAATACGCCAAATCTTGGAAAAACCCCCTGAGAAAAGAATTGACACACTTCTGATTTTAAAGCCGCCTTCGACAGCGTGAAAAGTAGCTAGCTAAGTGCCGCTATGTCTGAATTTGGTTTCCCAGCAAAATCTACACAGCTGTGCAAAATCATGTTGAATCGGGAAGGACCTCTCCGAGCCGTTCGAAACGCTTTAATACCGCCTTCAGGTTATACTCGTCAATACGTTTTTTGTTTGATACTTTAAAGAGTTTTCCGCTTCTAGAAAGTGTGTGTCAAGGAGGTTGGAGTAACTACCACTTTCAGTTTAGCCTTTGATTAAAAGCCTAAAAAACGTTGAAAATATCTTACCTTCATCTGTAAAGACACTTACAAATAAGTTCAAATACTAAAGTTCCTGATCCTTTCTTTTCAGCTAAAGAAAAAATTCACCGAGCAAGTAATGCACATATACATACATAAACTATTAAAATAAAATATATTTCAAGTGTTTTCGTTTTTATTGTGGAATAATTTTATCTTTACAAGTTATTGCATTATTATCCAAAAAGATTGCAACTGACTCTAATACCAGCAATGTAACACTTTTTGTCAGCCGCCTGGGCCCCGCCCAACAGACCAAGCAAAAGTAATGCGACTGCAGCAACTGGAACAAGCTTCATTTTTCTGATGGCGAGATTTGAATTAAAAATATTAGTGACATATCAGCTGTATATATAGGTAAGTTAAGTACTAAGAACTCAGTTAAGCTTATTTACACAATTTAATTTACTTAAGAAAAGTTAGCTCTAAGTCGGATAAACTAGTAAGCAGGGACAGAAATTAAAATCAACACAATACTTTTTTACCTGCTTAACAATGAATGCATAAACTATATTGACCGTACATATATAAAATTACAACCACTGATAAAATAATACCTAATACGTCCAACCATCAGCTATCAGACTTGAACGAAACCTCTAACACAATGTAATTGAAAACTAGGGAATATACAAACTAAAATCATACCACGGTAGAAGAGTACATGAACAAACACGTATCAATAAACGAACAGAAGCAACAAAGGCAAACCCAAGGGCGGAGATTGCTCATTTCTACAACAGCTAATACAAGTATTCTCAACATTAAAGACAATGAAGATGGCACAACGCCGAAAACGGGTAGCTCCAAACCAACTTGACAGGGGATGACGGAAAATCGTTTCAATATACATACATCAATTCAGTGCTTGGGTTAAAATTAAAAGTAAAATTATAAATGATACATTTCCCTTAGAAAAGACAAACCGCTTGCTGTTTCCTCATGTGACTTTTGATATGAAATTTTAAAAATAGTTTTAATTTCGGTCCCTGTTATAAGTCAAGTTACGCTTTAATAATCACTTAAGAAATGTTTTTATTTGTTACCTATATGTGTAGATAATTTTTTAATTGTTTCAGTTTTGATAGTCCTTTTTGTGTAAACAATTTATTGTTGATCAACTTTTAGTGAACAATAACTGATTTTTGTTTCGCAGTCGTTTAGCTTTTTATTTAAGCAGAATACACAAGTCTATTGTTATTTTATGATAACATTGATGGCGTAAACGCTGAAACCACCCTCAATCCCAACAAAAAATAAAAATTTGGAATAAAATGGATATGAACCCAGCACGGTCCGGTACTATCACCTTGCGGTACTAGCCCGACTGTAGTGGGTCATGTCACCTCCTCATAGTCACCCCGGATATATTCTAACCCTCTAGATTGTTTGTTGTTAGGGTTTGATTGTTAAAATTTTTTATTTTTACGATAAAGGTAAACAAATAATAGTTAACTAATTTTATTTCTGTCCCTGCTTGTTAGTTTATACAATTCAGAGTTCACTTTTCATAAGAAAATTAGATTGTGTAAATATACTTAACTGAGCTCTTTACTCTTTACTATAAATACAGCTGATCTGTGACTAATTGTTTCAGTTGAAATCTCACTATCAGAAAAATAAAGCTTGTTCCAGTTGCTGCAGTCGCACTACTTTTGCTTGGTTTATTGGGCGCGGCCCAGGCGAATCCGAAAAAGTGTTACTTTGCTGGCGTTTTAATCGATTGCTAGATTTTTAATATTTGCATTGAATAATTTGTAAGGATTGAATGAATCCACAATAAATACGGATGCTAAAGTACTTGAAATATGTTTTTGCTTGATAGTTTATGTAATTTTTTCTTGAGGTAAAAAGAAAGGATTGGTCCCCTTAGAAACGCTCGTAAGGTTATTAAAACGTGGTCCCTGAAGCATTTTCAAACTCGGACAACGGGATGACGTGCCACAAAAAACGAGGCAGTTCTGCATTTAAAATTATTTAAAAGTTATCTGAAGCTCAAAATAGTAAGATATTTTTGTGGACTCTACTTTAAACTTTGAAACTCTGGAGAGTGTTGCCTATGTTGACAGTGCTTTGCTGGATATGAAC
Organism: Merzomyia westermanni; assembly: GCA_949987695.1. Lineage (NCBI taxonomy): Eukaryota > Metazoa > Arthropoda > Insecta > Diptera > Tephritidae > Merzomyia > Merzomyia westermanni. The sequence goes on along the minus strand of OX465289.1, from coordinate 31,608,526 downwards.
TCGGAACGCTCCGGTACTGGCACCTTGCGGTACTAGCCCGACTGTAGTGGGTCATGTCACCCACTCATAGTCACTTTGGATATATTCTAACCCCCTTTCCAGCAGGTAAAAGTACTAGGGCATAGTAACATACAGGCAAACAAGACAGCCGATGAGCTGACTTGGTGGGGATCGGCTCGTAATCTTCAGAAGCTAGTGAGGTCGTTTACCTGGTACTTAGTAAAAGCCGTATCGCTCAGCACTGGCTTAGCAAATGTAGTAAAAGTCGGAAGCGATTGCAGTTTTGTATAGTTTAAGGCCACCGGGGGAGGTTCCGTCTGCGTATGCTAATATTCGCGATGTGAAAAAATTGGTCCAAAGTGGTATAAATGTTGCAGAAATGTCAACGCCTAGAAAAAGCTTTTCTTATGATATCTTGAAAGTCTTAACCGGTCAAGATTTGTCTGAGTTATTGACGTTTTCCACAAAGATACACCTCGAAATGTAGTAAAAATCAGCATCATATATCTCATTATTTGGATTGCGTTGATAAAATCCTAAAACATTTTTATGCTTACTTTTTATATTCTAACTATTTTATTATCTGATGTGGTTTTTTATTTTTCTTTTCCAACTCCTCTTGTATTTTGGAGGTACTTCTAACTTGGCCCAGCTCACATAAATCTTTATATTTTTTCGAAATATTCTGGTTGAGGTCTTAAAAAAGAGTGAATTTAGAAATTCCGGTGTAAAAAAGTCGACGAATACTTCTTAATAGGGACAAATTCCAGTTTCGATTGAGGGGGTTTCAACATTTACGTAATCAGTGTCTTATAAAATATCAATAGGCTTGTGTATTCTGTTCAAATAAAACGCTAAACGACTGCGAAACAAAAATCAGTTATTGTTCACTAAAAGTTGATCAACAATAAATTGTTTACACAAAAAGGACTATCAAAACTGAAACATTTCAAAAATTATCTACACATATAGGTAACAAATAAAAATATTTCTTAAGTGATTATTAAAGCGTAACTTGACTTATAACAGGGACCGAAATTAAAGCTATTTTTAAAATTTCATATCAAAAGTCACATGAGAAAACAGCAAGCGGTCTGTCTTTTCTAAGGAAAATGTATCTTTTATAATTTTACTTTTAATTTTAACCCAAGCACTGAATTGATGTATGTATATTGAAACGACTTTCCGTCATCCCTTGTCAAGTTGGTTTGGAATTACCCGTTTTCGGCGTTGTGCCATCTTCATTGTCTTTAATGTTGAGAATACTTGTATTAGGTGTTGTAGAAATGAGCAATCTCCGCCCTTGGGTTTGCCTTTGTTACTTCTGTTCGTTTATTGATACGTGTTTGTTCATGTACTCTTCTACCGTCCTATGATTTTAGTTTGTATATTACCTAGTTTTCAATTACATTGTGTTAGAGGTTTCGTTCAAGTCTGATAGCTGATGGTTCGGCGTATTAGGTATTGTTTTGTCAGTGTTTATTTTAATTTCTGTCCCTGCTTATTAGTTTATCCGACTTAGAGCTAACTTTTCTTAAGTAAATTAAATTGTGTAAATAAGCTTAACTGAGTTCTTAGTACTTAACTTACCTATATATACAGCTGATATGTCACTAATATTTTTAATTCAAATCTCGCCATCAGAAAAATGAAGCTTGTTCCAGTTGCTGCAGTCGCATTACTTTTGCTTGGTCTGTTGGGCGGGGCCCAGGCGGCTGACAAAAAGTGTTACATTGCTGGTATTAGAGTCAGTTGCAAGCTTTTTGGATAATAATGCAATAACTTGTAAAGATAAAATTATTCCACAATAAAAACGAAAACACTTGAAATATATTTTATTTTAATAGTTTATGTATGTATATGTGCATTACTTGTTCGGTAAATTTTTTAGCTGAAAAGAAAGGATTAGGAATTTTAATTTATTTTTAAGTGTCTTTACAGATATTTTTAACATTTTTTAGGCTTTTAATCAAAGGCTAAACTGAAAGTGGTAGGTACTCCAACCTCCTTGACACACACTTTCTAGAAGCGGAAAGCTCTTTGAAGTATCAAACAAAAAACGTATTGACGAGCATAACCTGAAAGCGGTATGTTGGTGCGAAAAGAATCAAATGCGCTATCAGGTAATTTAAGCCTTTTAAAGCACTGCTTATACTCGTTATATCCACTGTTGCCATCAAAGATCCACATGTCAATTAAAGTGGCACAAAGGTTTGTGGCGTTTGAGAATTTTTCCATGATATTGTTTGAGTCCAAAGTTCTACAAGTTGTATGATCTAAACTACCATGAAGTTCCACTTCAGCTGAGATATAAAAACTTTTGGGATAGCGTTACTTTTTTGCTATGATAATTTCTGAATAAATCGGTAAATTCGAACTAGAAATATTGAGAAATTGCTTTGCTTTAATTCCTTTTATATATGTGAAAATCTGAAGAAATAACACGATTACATGCATATGAGACCACTCATGGACCAACGATAGCTTGAGGATAAACAAGTAAGGAAGTCTAAGTTGGGGTGGAACCGAACATTATATACCTAGTAGTGATCTATTATGGCATCCCAATTTACGCAGGTCTATTTTAATACTTTCAGTTCGTATTTGCGTTCAAATAGACAGACGGACAAACAGAAAGACGTATCGAGAGACGGACATGGCTACATCGGCTCAGCTCATCCTCCTGATCATTTCAGTATACGTACAAACATTTCATGTTCATGAAAGGTATGACAATCAAAAAAGATATACAACTTCGCTTTTGCAGTGGGGTATTAGATAATTGCCCGGATATTTTGCTTGTGTGTTTCCCGATTTGGCTAATTTTTGGCAACATATTTACTACTGAGAAACAGCTGACCAATTTTCATTGAAATATCCATAGCAGACATTTTATGCTGAAAAGTTGGCGGCGCCACGCCTACTTCTTCAAAATTGACAAAAATTTGTTTGCCGCCGAGTTTTTCTTAAAAAGCTTATTATGTGTGCACAATCTGATTGATACAACTTGCTTAGTTGTAAAAATATCGATTTTTAAATTTTACAAAAAAAATATTCAGAACTATGTTATAAAACTGGGCGTGGGCATTAACCGATTTCGCCCAATTTTCCAGCAAATAGTTACCTTTATATATAGACCATTTCGTTTCGACAAATCAATATTTGGTGGAGGTATGGCATAAAAAGTTTTGTGGAATAGTCCACTATAAAAGGGGCGGCACCACCCCCATTTTCGAAAATTTTTAGTTTTTGGATTTCTTTGTTTACGGAAACTTTAAAAGTGAACTATAAATGACGTGAAGCTATTTTACGCAAAGTTATTGCCCGTTATATATATCTAGGATCCTCTTCAAAATCTTTCACGTAAAAGTGGGCGTAGACCGTAACCGATCCCGCCCATTTTTTCCCGGAATATTCCTTGCATACCTGGAAACCTGCGTGCTGAATTTAGTTTCGATACCTTGAACGGTTTTTGATTTATGATTACTATTATTTTTAAATTTGACTTAATCAAAAGTGGGCGGTGCCACTCCCATTTTCAAAAATTTCTTGAAAACTTTATTTTATGCCTAAATCTCAATGTATTTACCATATGTTATCCTTATAGGTGTATTATGCACTGAGTAATCACTTTTTTTGTGTTTTCGAAAATATTCTATGTATAAAAAAAAATGGGATTGGTGGTGAACGAGGGCAAAACGAAGTACCTTCTGTCATCATGCAAAGAGTCAGCGCATTCGCGCCTTGGCAACCAAGCCACTGTTGGCAGCAATAATTTCGAAATAGTAAAGGACTTCGTTTACCTGGGAACCAGCATTAATACCAACAATAATGTTAGCCTAGAAATCCGACGAAGAATTACTCTTGCAAACAAATGCTACTTCGGACTGAGTAGGCAATTGAAAAGTAAAGTCCTCTCTCGACGAACGAAAATAACACTCTACAAGTCACTCATCGCACCCGTCCTGCTATATGGTGCAGAAGCGTGGACACTAACAACATCTGATGATGCGGCTCTGGGAGTATTCGAGAGAAAGGTTCTTCGAAACATTTGTGGACCTCTACGCGTTGGCGACGGCGAGTACCGAAGAAGATTTAATGATGAGCTGTATGAACTTTACGCAGACGCCGACATAGTTCAGCGAATTAAAGCGCAGCGGCTTCGCTGGCTAGGCCACGTAGTGCGAATGAGCGAAGATGCTAAAGCCCAGAAGGTATTCTTATCGGCACCCGCCGGTGGAAGCAGAGGAAGAGGGATACCACCACTCCGATGGAAGGGCCAAGTGGAGACCGATTTGCGATCCCGCGGTGTTTCCAATTGGCGCCAGTTGGCGCAACGAAGAAACGACTGGCGAGCTATGTTGGACGGTCAAAATCGCCCAGGCGGTTAGATGACCATTTAAAGAAGAAAAAAGATAAAAAGTGGGCGTGTCTATCATCCGATTTCGCCCATTTTAAATAGCGCTCGAAGATGAGTGCCAAGGAACCCGCATACCAAATTTCATTAAGATATCTCATAATTTACTCAAGTTATCGTGCTAACAGATGGACGGACGGACGGACATGGCTAAATCAATTTATTTTTTCCTACTGAACATTTGGATATACAAAAGTCCATATCTATCTCGATCCGTTTATGACGTTACATACCACTGTTACGTGACTAAAGTTAATATACCTTGTGTGCGTAGCACTACTAGGTATACAAATGAAGCTTGTTCCAGTTGTTGCAGACGCATTACTTTTGCTTGGTTTATTGGGCGGGGCCTAGGCGAGTCCGAAAAAATGTTAGTTTGCTGGTGTTTTAATCGATTGCTAAGTTTTAAGATTGACGATCAATACGTTGTAAAGAATAAATAAAGCCGCATTAAATACGGATGCTAAAGTACTTCTCATATGTTTTAGTTTGATAGTTAATGTATGTATGTGGGAATTAATCCCGACAGGGTGGCAGCTCCACGGCAAAGCGAACTGCTTAGGAGCAATGAGTAAAGAAGGAAAAGGAAGAGCCAGTCTTCAATCTCTCGTCGGCCGTAAAACTCGAAAGCATTAAATCGCTAAAAGTATTGGCTACCATTTCAATAATTTAATAATTACCAAACCCTTTTGTAAAACCCAAATTTAAATGTACTTATATTGAATATTAATAAATAAATGAATGTACAAATTTTAAACCGAGTGTTGGATAAATGGAAATAGTGCTTGGACTAGGAATGGTCCTACATGTATATAAGCCATACTTGTATGATGCATTTTTCTTGAGGTAAGAAGAAAGGATAGGTCCCCTTAGAAACGCTAGTTAGGTTATTAAAACGTGGCCTCAGAAGCATTTCCAATCTCGGACAATGGGAAGACGTGTCAGAAAAAACGTGGAAGGCAGTTCTGCACTTAAAATTATTTATAAGTTATCTTAAGCTCAAGATAGTAAGATATTTTTGTGGATTCTAGCTTAAACTTTAAAGCTTAGTCTAAGCCTTAGTCGAACGTTGAGCTAAGAGCAGTTCTGGGGAGTTTTACTGATGTTCACAGTCCTTTGCGGATATGGACCCTGTACTAGCCCCTTGCGGTACTAGCCCAACTGTCGCTCGCCGTGTCAACCACTACTTCCGTAAGGTATTGGAAGATCTTTAATGAGAGGTAAGAGGCATCATATTCTTAGATCAACCATCAAGTTGCTTTCATTGGTTAATTGACTAGCTGTAGTATTGAAATGACTCGTTAGCGCTAGTTGGAGTATTATGGGTGTCGCCACACCAACGAACCAACCAACCAATCATTGGTTTCCCTGCCGGGATTGTACTGCGATGATTTCAGAAGGAAAATATTTTATAAGCCAAATTGGTAAATGAACCGAATGACATAAATGCCTTTAACAATATTTAAGTTCATTTAATATTTAAATACTTAAATGCTGTGTAAAGATGACAACAAGCCGTTACATAAACACTGAAATTACGGCTACAAGCTATAAACTAACAAAAGTGCCAGGTTTCGTGGAGACACAAACAGGCTGTCGGTGGATCTTTCATGTCCGAACGAAACATATCATCTGAATATGTAAAATATTGTATGTAAGAACGCTTAAGGGCCCGCTTTGTTGCTTTAATTATTAAAACGACACAGTTGCATAAGGTCGCGATCCTGCACAGCGGCGTGCGTTGTTGTTGGTTGTCGTGATATGAGTACAAGTGCCACTTGCCGCCGCATGGTGTCTTTGTTAATTTAATACACAGCGGGGTGTCTCAGTCTTTCGTATTCGTGGGAGAATGCATTCCGGTCAACACCAAATACATACAGATATGCTTCCACTCATAGTAGAAGCAGAAGCCAAGTATTCTTCACAAAATCCTAGCACTTATTTCTCAGGTGACCGAAACCCCTTCTTCCCTGAAGATTGGGTGAAGTTTTAGAATAAATATAAGCACTCCATTAGGACAACTATACGAGGCATACTCCTCTCCAAAATTTATAGTAGTATTTAACCAGAGCTTTCAGTTTCTAACTTTAAAATCTTATCAGTTCTGAGTGGATCTAACACGAACTTTTAGCTAGTGTTAAGGATATGGGCAATCTTTTGACGTTATGAAATCGGTACTAGCCCGACTGTAGTGATAACAGTTTTCGGGTCGTGGATTTGTAGAGCCTCTAACAACAAGCATATAAAGGTAAAGTACATCGGCGCTTACGAAAAAGAGATCTGAGAAATTATTTATTCTTAACATGGGAAAGGCGAGCAGCTTTGAAGTATTTCAAGACGTGAGAGAGTCCTACAGCATCAATAATGTCAACCTGTCAATCGACGGACAGCGAGTACTTAACTATAGAGGGAACACTTCACCTCATTGCTAAATTGCTAGGGAGATAATAAAGCGGTTTGCCGAATTCCTAGAAGTGGAACTTATTTTCCTCTTAATGACTATGATGAAGTGATATTCATAATATCCGACTCAAAGTACTAACTTAAAGACCTTCCACCGAGCTCTTCAATACGCTCTGGAAAAGTTCGTAAAAAGCATCCATCAACTCTTGCAAAATATGTCGAATCCATGAGAACTCATAATAATAGAATAGACACTGACCATTTTACCATACTACTATTTTTAACGGCAACCAAGCTCTCATCTAATTGTTAAAAAGGCCCAAACCGTTACAGACTCTTGGCCAAAAATAGGACTTAAAATATATCCCTCTAAGGCCCGGTTTTTCAGTACAAGTTTAACTCAATTTGTCAGTTAAACTAAGCTTAAACTTGTTGCGCAGTTTTTCAGTCAACTTTAAACGAAGTTTAAACGTAGTTTAAGCGGTCAATTCGGCAGGGTTAAACTCTAGTTAACCTGTCAGCTGTTTTGCATATTTGATGGTTTTGGTTGTGAAACAATAAGCTGAACGCAATCAAGAAAGGACGATATTTTTATATTTAATTAAATACTGGATATATCATCTGACGAAAGTGATTATAGTGATGCAGAAATTGGCGAAATGCTAACTATTACAATACTGAGGAGAAGCAATGGCGTTGAATATGTATACAAATATTATCTGTTGCCGTATCTATGTAGATAAAGAAAAAACCAATGTTGCCGTATAAAAAGCAAATATTAAAAGCGGCCTTAAACTCACACTGAAAAACCGCTCTGCAGTTTAACTGGAGTTTAAATTTATGCCGAGTTTAGCAAACTTAGTTTAAACTGAGCTTAACCATGGACTGAAAAACCGGGCCTAAGACAGATATAAGATGGGGGGAAATAATCCTGTACTATGACGGCTCACTTTTGTGGACACCTCCAGAAAAGAGTTCAATCTCAAAGTAGAAGCTTTCCTAACCACTGCTACAGAAGCTTTTGAAGTCAACCTTAAACCTTCCACCAATCGACATGTTCGGTAAGCTCTAAGCCAGCTGTTACGCCGCCAGGCGGAACGTAATTTTATGTTGGATCAGTCGGACATTCAGTAAACTGGGAAGCTGTATTCTTCGTTTTCAAAATGGAAGCACTCAAGTATCAACCCCGTTCGAAAGTTCTCCCAAAGGGGTCAAGACTTAATAAGTTAATAAAATAGGATTAAGTGACAACCTTAAGTGATAACGCTACCTATAAATAGTTTTGTAGAAATTCAACGCAAAATGGTGTCAGCTTTGTGAATATATCCTCAGTGACAACACCTAAGTAGGAAGTCGAAAAAAGCAGTGCGCTATATACATTTAAGCCAAATTTCATCCTATTTTCCTACAGGGCAGTTAAAGAACTTCGCTTTGTTGCACGTAATTAAAGGCAAGCGCTACTATTTAATATAAAAAAATACAAAAATTATTAGCCAAATTACATTTAAATTCCAATAGCCTTTTATAAATAAATAATTAACTTAACTTAATAATTATCCATTAAATGGTAAGAGAAAAAAAAATCAAAAAAGAAATCAACTAAATTGGCTATGAAGTGATTTTAATGTTTGTTCATAAATACTCGCTGAGCTGGCATATGCAAGACCCATCTATAAATTCACCAGCACTGAGCTTGGTAGCCACAGCAGCAGTAACTTCCAATTAATCAATGAAATTGGAATAAATCATAAAAAACTAAAAGTTACTTAGCATAGCAAATTCTCTTGGGTTCATGCAGCAGCAGATGTTGGCCATTCCGGTAAGCTGCTGAGACGAGTGTATTAGGGGTGTTCTTATTACCACTCGGCTATGTTGAAGGGAGAATGGTAATGTTCCGACTTAAAAAGCAAGTTCAAAAATGTTATTCCGGATCTTGTTAGATCAAATATCAAAAATTTCGTCATTAAAGATTATGAGGTAAACAAAGAAGTACCGGAAGGTTTTCATACAGAACATTGGAAAAATCGCACGTGAAAATGGAATGCCGTAATGTACCTAAGTACATACAGACACATTTGCTAGTAAGCATATCACAGCAGTTGGTTTATTACCGAAAAATTTATGGGATAAAAAGGGGAAAAATTAAATTAAGAACAACAAATTAAATATGCAAATGAAGCGGTGGTGCTCTTGTATCTGAAGGTGTCGGTTTTGTATGTACATATGTGTTTATAAATATGTTTAAATGTATTTTGTATAATTAAATGTTATCTATCATAATTTGCTATTGAAATGTGAGAAGACCTTAACGTTTCTGACTTAGTGAGATAATTTTACGAATACGAAAACAGGAGGCGTATTTAAACATTTATTAATAAAGCCTGCATTAGCTCATTAGGTAAATACCTTCAAAGAAATGAAATCTGTAGAGTGAAAGGAACCCACCTTGGAAAGTGTCTCTGAATGCTTAGCTTGTGGTGTTGTAGTAGCAAGCAAAATAAATGGTCCTATTTCCTAGTGAACTACCCTTCCATCTTTTAAAATTTCTTGAATATAAGCCTTAGTGATAACAGAGAGGAAGTTTCAATAGAAATACAACTTAATTTCTACTGAAAGCGAAACACCACTCAGAATCAACTTTGACTGACAATGGTAGTGTAGTTTTTCTAAAAAAAAAAATTTATGTAAAAAGAAAGAAAATATCACATCTATTTTTAGTGGAATTTCATTTCATTCAAATTTTATTTTATATACATATATTTACAGATCAATCTCCACTAAATACAAATCTGAGTGGTAAAAGAGAGAATGTTTCAGTAAAAATACAGTTAAGTTTCGTGGAAAGTCAAACTCCAATCAATATCAATTTGAAATGATAATGGAAAAGTGGTTTAACTGGAATAAAGTTTTAGCCAATAATTAAAGAAAATCTCCACTCAAAATTTAAATGTGAGTGATAATATAAATGTAATATCATTACCACTAAAACTGAGTGTTAATTGCCCATGTCTGAGTTGAAATTATTTCTTATGGTCACCACCTGACGATAATATCAAATCCTACACTGTTCAGAAAATATTATTTGGAAATTTATGCAAACAACACTTCGCCCAGTGGTTGAACTTCAACAACAACTTTTACTTTTAGAATTTTTATTTATTTTATTTTATTTTATATTACTTTATTTTATTTTATATTATTTTATTCTATGTTATTATAATTTTTTTATTTTGTTTTATTTTATTTTATTTTATTTTATTTATTTTATTTTATTTTATTTTATTTTATTTTATTTCATTTTTGTTGTTGGTGTTATGGTCTGTTCATTTTTGCATATTTTTGTAAGTTTAACGAGCTCAAGACCAGTTGATAATAATTCTTAGTTAATTATAATTTTTTTTGATTAGAGGAAAAATTTAAAGCAACAAACATATACAGGCTATAGTTATAGTACTATTTCGAAAACAGCCACGATTTCTCGTCAGACTAATTCGTATAGTTTTGCTATTTTTCTCCACAAGATCCTCTGAAATAGCAAAAACTAAACGAATTAGTCTGACGAGAAATCGTGGCTGTTTTCGAAATAGTACTATAGTCTGGTCTTGAACTCGTTAAACTTAAAAAAATATGTAAAAATGAACAGCCCATAAAACTAACAACAAAAATTATTTTATTTTATTTTATTTGATTTTATTTCATTTTATTTTATTTTACTTTACTTTATTTTATTTTATTGTATTTTATTTTATTTTATTTTATTTTATATTATTTTATACTATATTATTTTATTTTATTTATTTTATTTTATTTTATTTTATTTTATTTTATTTTATTTTATTTTATTTTATTTTATTTTATTTTATTTTATTTCATACATTTTTTTTATTTTACTGTATTATATTTAATTTAATTTAATTTTATTTTATTTTATCTTGTTTCTTTTTTATTTTATTTTATTTTTTGTTTCCCTTTTTTTATTTTATTTTATTTGATATGATAATTTTTTTTTTTTTGCGGATTCAAACGTAGTATCTTGAAATCGATACACGGGTAATTTTTATACTTTGTAGGCTTGTGTATTTATATATAATAAATGTACCAATTTCTCTGTATGTGTGTTGAAATGGGAACATATACATACATGAGTTGTCTACCTATAAGCTGAAACCTATAATGAGTTGTTAGCTATGTACTAATTCATAAAATAAGCACCTTCACCATCTCGGCAGGGTATTGACTTGCCACAATAGCATTGGTTTACATATTCCACTCTGTTAGTGTAATGTGCGTAACGCTATTTAACAAAAGGGACTCAAATATATTTAATTACAGTTGATTAGCACAAATGGGATTTCCTAACATCTGTCTTCCCTACAAGTGGTAAGACTGATTCACAAAATAAATCTGGCAGGCGTTACAAATACATACACCTACGTAATCGTTCATACACACACACTACTGCATATAAATTAAATTTTTCTATTTTTTCAGAAAAAACCTTGAAGTTGTTGCTATTCCCATATTTTTGGTTTTTTAACTTTTACGCATTTCTTTTTTCTTAGGCTCGCCGTCTACCTATATTAATATGCGTGAGCTAGTAAGCTTTGGGTGAAATTTAAAATTATGATTTGTGTGTGCGAAACTAATTGTAAATTATGAATGGAAATTTCTTTAAGATTTTTCAAGTTAAAACGAACACAACTATTTGTAAAAAATAGTTTGCATACATTTATATCATTCGAGAGCAAAGGCAATACAACCGGCAACAAAAGACTTAGGCAACGAACTTTTGAGTCATATTAAAATAGAGAATTTCACAAACAATAATAGTTTATTATTCCGGTAGTGTTGCTGGCCTACCACACCGACGGTCCAAAGTTCGAGTCTTAGTAAAAGTAACATGAAAACGTGGTTTGAAAGATTTCTTTCAAAACGAGGTCGCCCCTCGGCAGTGGTTTGGTAAACTCTCCGAGTGTATTTTTGCCATGGAAAGCTTCTCAGTAAAAATTCAACTGCATTTGCAGATGCCGTTCGGAATCGGCAAAAAGCTGTAGGTCCAGCCAATTTGTAGGCAAAATAATACATAAATGATGACGTAACTTAGGACCATAAAGCGAAGGAATACTTTAAAGATAATTTCATCTTCTTCTTATACTCTCCATGATTCCTTGTGGGTTCGGAGGCTTAGTATATACCAGACGAGACCAGGGAGACGACTAAAATTAACATCTATCAAGGTTCCGTGTACAAGGAAATCAATCCCATAGCAGTAGGTTCAGTGTTTAAAGGTACTAGTACCAAATTCATATCTGCCAAAGAGCTAGTAATATTAGTAAGACTCTCTAGGGTCCGTCAGGTTTTATTTCATGAATGGCTGCACCAATTTGGTAGAGTGAAGTACTACTACTACAACGACTTATAGAGCATTATTTTTGTTCATACAGAGAAGATTTTACTTCTCAGTTGCTTACTCAGTCCAAAGTAACGCTCGTTCGCAAATAGACAAACTCCCTCACTGTTCTATTTTCGTATCTGTTAACAGAGGTTGATGACATAAATTTTGTTATCTTGTAGTCGTCCACCGCTAGACGCGCTTTCTGAGCCTTGTTTCCAGGGCCATGCTATCAATATCAACAGTATACACCAGTAATTAGCCGCTCTTGTACAAACGTGGTTTAGCCCTGGCTTTTTAAATTAACTTCTCAGTCATTTGGAATAGCGGCATAAGCATTGAAGGGAAGGCAAATTCAGAAATAGCACAATAAACGCAGCTCCACCGTAGTTGGTATGATTTAAAGGATCGACTTTCTTGTGGATTAGACAGAGCACACTTAAGTTCCAATCTGAAGGAATGCTTACGTCCTACTATATTCTGCTTAAGAATTTATGCATCGTTTTCAGCAAATCCCCGCTTCTGTATTTTCTAGCGCTTTATTTGGTTTCAGCCCAGATATTGCGCTGTTCTCTTCATCATAGTTGGGTGATGGAACCTTTTTCCCTTCGTTATGGAATAGGTGCACAATTTCTGAGCGTTACTTGGAATGAGTACCAAATTGATACCTTCAATTCAATACAAAGTCTCTGACATGTCGAAAATTTTTAATAGCTGTACTGCTAGTTTCGTACCAAAGCTCCCGCCATTGAACACTAAACGATCCCCGGTATGCTCGTCATATCTGTCTGCATGTATTTTATTAATTTTACAATGAAAATTGCAGGGTGGAGCTGTGATATCGCATAATCAAAGTAGCAGCACCAATCACCGTAGCAGTAGTCTCTTTCACTGCGTGTGGCTACCTACAACATCTTTTATTAACGAAGCTATGCAATTTTTATTTTCAATGCGTTCGCGCCCATCAAGCCAAAGCAAAAAAAAGATTCTTCAACAATAGCAACGCCTCTTATTCATTCACAAATTCCGACACTTTGCGTGTTGGTCAAATGCGGAATTCTCCTTCTAGCCATAAAATTAGCGCATAAGCGACTAAATCCACACGCAATCCAGTCAACTCAATTCATATGATAACCAAGGTTTGTAACTCCGTATCCTAACACAGCATGCGTTTGAGTTAATTATAGGTGTAAGTAAGTACATGCATACATTAACTCAATGTGGCTTCTGCGTGGCTACTTCTTTTCAATCCTGCCCATCACCATATCAAATATCACATAATAATCGAATTTGCCTTCGAGTCCTATAAATGATTTGTATTTTAATTTGTTTGTTGATTTAAATTTAGATATTGTTGGTACTATGTGGGGGGATTTGTTGTTGCCCTTGGCTGCTGGTGTTGATATTCGCTGCTGCCACTCTTACACTTTTGACCAGGGTCGTATATAGAACTTTAAGGATTGGGCTCAATAGCTAATGGGTCACTTAATATTTCTTCAGGTGTGAAAATGTTATAGAGAGCTTGAAAATACCACGCTTGCACGCCGCTTCCTATAGTATGCATTGAGTGAGTTACCTCAGATTGTTTATTAAGCATTTCCTCTGTACTGTATCTTATTTCAAGTTGGTACCCCATTAAGGGATGTTTCTTGAAAATACTTTGATAGCAAGCCATATTGCCTCATCTCATTTCATTAAAAAAGGTAATTCGCTCCGTGCCAACTTTTAAGTAAAAGAGCTTATATTATGTGTACACAAAGCACATTCTTAATTTCGGAACAAATCATGTTAAATAAACGAGAAGAGAGTTGTGAGATAACTGTAATTGCTTCATAGAAATAAAAAAGTTAGTTATTATTAAAGTTCTCTCTCTTGTTTACTTGCCTGAAATTAAATATTTTTATGTGGAGTTATTTACACGAAACTACGTGTTTTCCGCTGTAGTGGTACACAGTTTTAGATTGTTTAATAATAGGGTGGACTTAAATTTTTTTGGGGGTTTTTCATTTTATCATGAAATACAATTCAAATCCCCTGCCAAGCGAAAACAATAATTTTTATTTTGACTCACCTTGATATACATATTTATAAAGCTTTCTCGAGTGGCTATGTATTAAGGCATTTCAGATGGGCAAAGACTGATTGAACTTATGAGTGCCGTAATATGGCTGAGCCCGCGCCATCAATTTCGTCTAAACTAAATTAAATCTGGTCCTGCTTTTGTGGTATGTTCATATAGTTATGTACGTACATTCATCCATAAATATTCAATTCGCTTTTCCTCTTATTTAACTAAGTGCGTGCTGATAATGATTATTGTAATTACAAATATTTCTACCTACTGCTGAATTTCGAGTTTTGGTATTAGAAAAAAGTAATTGACTTAAAAATAGTTTGTGATTAATTTGAAGCAGAATACCGTTTTCCCGATATTTTTTGATATCAAGATTTTAATTTACTAAACCCAATTGTTATTTTTGTTGCTGCAGAAATAGTAATTATCTCTAACTAACCGGCACGTCCATTACAGAAATTGTCATTAATCTTTTAGGAAGTCCTAAGAAGCTCACACTTTTAACATAATAGATGGTTTAAGCCACACCGCATGCGGAAAAACTTTTGCTGGATATGCAGCAGGTAAGCAAAGGTACTCCCTTGCGTTACGTGACCGACTGTAACGGGAGCGAATTAGTATAACCAGTGGAAGCTTCTAGGTCATCTCAGCACCTCTTTCCGTTAGGTAAAAACAATGTTGGTAATGAGAGGTGAGAGGCAGCATATCCGTAGATCAATCATCAAGTTGCACGTCTTTACCCCTTGTGGATTTAGTTGCCTCTTACGACAGGCATACCTTACCACGGTATATTCTAAGCGCCTAATACGCTGTGGTGTGCGTATCGTTCTTCTACAGCTACTGCTGGCGCCACTTTACTTTCGTGGCAGTGCGAACACATATGCGGCGAACAGGAGACTTTCAAGTCAAGAATCAGTAAGTAGTAGATTGTTAGGGTATCAATATAAAGGCTTCCTCATATGCCCAGGAAATAAAGCAATCGATCTAGCAATATACAGCTTCACTTTTTCGTCATGCAAGCACAATGGTACCGTGTAGGTAGTGTCTTTATTCTTCGAGACGTTGAAGCATTACTCATTGTACCAGTTGTTCTTCTAAGTTCGATTGAGCCCCATAGTGTTATTTACGATGCCATAGAGTGAGTTGGAAATATGTTCCTATCACCTGGCCTTAGAAAACCTTTGCATGTTAGTCGACTACCGCTTAAGTACCGCCTTATCCCGAGACCTTGAGGCACTTGTGCCGATGGATGAATTGTCAGTTGGTAGTCATAAATTTCTTATATTTAAGGGTCGCCTTTTTTTCGCGGGCAAGGTCCGTTGTGTACCAACTATTTACAGCTGGGTTGTAAGCCAAACGTTAAAAATTTAATAAAAATTGCATTTACAGAAATGAAGAAGAAGGAAGTGACGAGAACGGACATGACGGACTCTGAGAATGACAATGAATGACGTAAAACTCTATAAACCGCTCAATCAGCTAAATGACGACTACAAATGCCTGCTGTGTTGCAAACCATAGCACATCGAAGGCACAGGCAATAACAACAGCAGTAAATTCATCCTTAAGTACTGAGGAACCAAAATCTAACCCCAGGGTAGTCGGTAACAACAGTCACGTACACCAACTTCCAAAGTAGTAAGAAAGCAGAACAAAAAAGTTAGCAAACCAGGCCAGCACAACAACAACGAAGTTGTTCCTAAGATCCTGAAACTTGCGAAAAAGAAACGTACTTTCCAAATGATTGGCAAATCCAGCGACCATCTGCATTCTCAAAAATCTTGCCATGCGGCACGGCCGCTGATCCACCCCCGGTAATTTATTCCTCCAATAGCATATTAGTGGCCTGCTTGATTTGGTTTCAGACAGCACCATTGTATTCAAAATGTTCAAAGTTTGGTTTATACAAAAACTCACAACTGGGTAGATAATTCGTGGTAATACACGCTATTAGAAGATAGTGTTGATGGCCACAATCGAAGTATCGATACCATAGACACTTGTGATTAATTACCCCTTGTTTTTAAAAAAAAGATGTACCAGATCATGGCGATGAAAACATATTTATGAAATAAATTTCAAGTAAGTAGAGAAGAATTATCATTGATCAGAGCATGTGGGAACATACTTTCACTACAACCGATCTATCGATAGGAATAAAACTTGGATGGTATTATCGATAGATGGAAACCATCGTTATATCGATAGTGTTGTCTAAAGGTTTCCTGCTCTACCACATTCAAGTTATCATCTTACTTGTTTTGCTCGTTTTTCCTCGATTTGCTTGATTGGTTAGGCTGGGCACAAAATAATCTTTGTTTGGCAAATTTTATTGATATTATTTCTTAGTAGCAAATACTGTCAAAGTATCAATCGCGTTGCTCTATATTGCAATGCGAAGGAAATTTCTTTCGAAATTGAAAAATAATGTATCTGATTTGAGTCAAATCATTTGACAGCTTTCGAATTGCATTTCCTTTCGCATCACGATACAGAGTAATCCATGGGGGGTTACATTTAATATTAATTCGTTATCATTGCCAGCTTATATTTTACTAATATTATTTATGTTTTAAAACGAGCAAACTATTTCAATAAAAACATTTGTGTGCATATAATTTTGTAGGAAATTAAAATCCCCACACAAAAGTTTCGAATGAAAATTTTCACCGGGTTAACCATTGGGTGTGGCTTTCTGAGTTCAAACTTTTACTCTGGAAATTTCTCAAAAAAGGAGCAAATCAATGTAAAAAAAAAGGCAAGCACTAATTCTTAAAGAGAACTGTATGGTCTAAAACTACGCTTCCTGAAAGAAATCGGCTTGGAAGAGGTGCTGTGAACGAGACGAGGGCACAATAGACCATTGGTCGCAGTGCAATGCTCAGAAACTATATCTATCTATCTATCTATGGTCTAAAACAGCGGTTTCCAAACATTTTTTTGTAAAGTTACTTATCAAAATTTATTTACCATTAAAATTAATAAAATCAAATTTTTTATTCGTTCTGAACTTAATTTTTTTACTCAACGCAATTTATTTATATTGTACATCTACTAGTTACATGATTTTATCGAATTTATTATAGAATTTTGAACCACACCTTTTCCAGCAGTACTTTCGAAAACATCAATTTGAGTTTAGAAAGCATCAATTCGATTTTGGAAATCGTCAGTTTAACTTTAGAGTGTATCAAATGGACATTTGAATAGTCAAATGTTCTTTAGAAAGCATCACATGTACTCTAAAAAATATTTCTACTGTAAAATATGTAAAAAATACAATTTAATTTATAAAAATATAAGCATTCCTAAAAGTGTACATCGATTATGCGCATACATCAAAAATACAGGTTCAGTAAATGCGCATTTTGCTTCTTATCTTTGGCAAGTTGTGCCTTGGGAAGATTATTGGGATGCAGGCACCTATTTTATAGATAGTGATTTAGAGATTTCACAACGGCAATAAGTTCTCCTATTTGCCGAAGCGATATAATAACAATAATGCATAAACATTATTTTTTTATAAAATGAAAATTATGTCTGCAATTTATTTGTTTTTAGTACACGAATCAGTAGAGCGATGCACTAATAAAAGGTACTCTGCTGAAGATAGAAAGAGAATTGTCGAAGCAGTCAATAAGGGACTTAATTAGGTGCTGCTGTTGGAATCGCAAAACGTAAAAATACTAAACAGCGTATGCATAGGTGTCCTCGGTAACTCCTAAATCGTTAACCCGAGGTGGGGTAAAAGCTAAGTCGTGGTGCGACTATGAAATAGCAATTATTCTTAAATGGATAGAGAAGGATGCTAGTACCACACTCAAAAAAAATGTGTGAAGGAAACTTGTGAAAACTTTAGAAAACCCGTTTAAGTCTCGACTGTGGGAAACTATTTATTTATTTATTTGGAAGGACAATTGGTCACAATGAAAGGAGTTCATAAAGAGCCTCTTTCAATGAACAACCAAATAAATAGAGAAAAGCGGCGTGATTATGTTTGTGGGTTGAAGCAATTTATGAGACGAATTTTAATTTATTCTGCCGTCTTTCACGAGGGCGTGCAAAAATTGGAAAATGTGCTGTACAGATTTTACCAGTAGCAAAAGGTCCCAACATACACCTCATTGAGGCCATTTCTGCATATGGTGTTGTAAAATTGACTACCATAAAAGGATCTTTCAAGGGTGAGGAAGCAAATGATTGGCTTAGTATTGTTTTACAGAGGTGGTGCAAAATCCGAAACCAGGTCGCAGATGCTGTAATTCTTTGTGACAACGCCATGCGACTCCAAACTACACGATTGCGTTTGGGGCCTCCTTACTCACCTATAGGGAAAAATAAAAGCGCGGAAAAATATCAGCAAAGGTTGCAGTACTTGGAGAACGTAATTAAAGACGCAATGGTTACCATTAATGGTGGAGATTGCGCCTGAGCAATTGATGATTCGCCAGTTGGACAGTGAAACTATATATTTTATTGCTTAGCTCTATATACATATACTTAGTTATATATACACAACTTGATAAATAAAACCATATACTGCAAACCAATATTAAATTTTTTAATAAATATTATGTTAACAACTAACTAAAAATCTACGGCTGAGTGGATGATAATCATATATCTACATATTTTGAAAAAACGCTTAAATTTGTTTCAGAATTTTTTTAATAGCGTCCTATTTCAAAATTCGGTTGAAGAACCCCCTAATATAAGTTTCAAAAACGAGCTATCTGAATGAAAATTCTATACATTTTCAGCTAAGATATCGCATTTTTGAATTGAATTCTGATGTAGACCGTTTGTAGAATGTCGATGAGAATTTGGTCTTGAAGGTTTTGCTATTCTAATGTGCTTATAGAAAAAGTAATTACGAGATTCCATTTGTTCAACGTCACTCATCTTTATATTTATCCATTTTATAAAATAAAAAAAATAAAAAAAAAATAACACAATTCACATTCCATTACACCCAGAAGTTGTGAAAATACTTAAGAAATCCAAGCATGTAGTCTTTGCCAACTGCATTTGGTAACTTCCTTCAGCTAAGACTCGAAGGCATAAATACAGGTTTTGTTGACTGCTCTCGATATAATCACTGCAGGGATTTTACTGCAAATTAGGCATAAAATGTGCATTTATGCATTTTTATTTAATCAATAAGTGCTTTATCCCTTAAAAACCGTCTGACACATGCTGCATTATTTTCCGCTTCACTTAAGTTGAAATAAATTGCAATTGAATCCATTTTTCCTCAAATTAATTTTTTCCAAACATAAATGAATCACAACTGACAATGCAGTCAAACGTCAAAAATCTTTTGAGACAATCTGCGGCAAGAGTTGGTAAAGCAGGTATCCGACTGTTATGGTAATAGAGTAAACTTCGCCAATCGAGGGCATTGCGAATCGGAGGGCATTCGCGGGAGTGGCATTCATCGGTTATCGTAATAGGCATGATATTCTAAAGTTAAATTGATGCTTTCTAAAATCAAATAGATAATTTCGAAAGTATTTTTGAAAAAGGTATAGTATATAACTATTAAAAAAGTAATGCAGCAGGGAACAATTATCACTCCCTCGCCCATTGATTCAGAACTAGAAATTTCCCTACAGAGGATTGCATCACGTCAGCTACATACATGCATACCCAACAAACACAGTATCTAACGTTAGAGCAATTTTGATTGGCACAACGACCGTAATTCTCGAGTCGAGAAAGTTGCTAAAGAACTACACTAGTAATCGACTCGCGAATGATTAGAGAACAAATGCAAATTTCATTCACCTTAGAATTGTATTTGAGAATTACATTAGAATTCTATTGGAGAACTATGATTTTTCGAGAGTCGTCCTATGACGTTAGAGTTTAGAGAATGGGGCTAGTTCTACTACTGTAATTCTAGTCCAGTGTTTGTTGGGTATATACAACACCAGCTGTGCGCAATTCAAATATTCATAATTATGGTGATGACGATAATTACCATATTTATAATTTTTTATTAATTAATTATAATTTATGAGAATGTTTTATTTCGGTGCGATTAATTTCATTGCTTACATTGATCATGTGTGTGTGTGCGTGATGCAGCATCTTATGCTCTTCAACTTCACCGCCTACCCCAGCAGGGAATTAGCAAGCAACAGCGACCAATTTATTACTTATTTTCATATTCATTATGTTATCAGTAAGTATGTGTGCATGCGGGAATCACCAAGCCACATGGGCGTAGGCAGGGGAAGACAAGCAGGGCCGATATACCATGCTACACTCATCATAAGCTTGCACTGCATTTGAAAGGATTGGTCCTTTATGCACATGGTTGGCATAAGCCAATTTTAGTTTCTGTGGCTTACTGAAAGTGGTAAAAAGACATGGTCGTCTCTGGTCTCCAAAGGAAATGTGAATAGAACTGACTCTGGATGCAGGAGCATTTGCGATTTATACCAGATTCATTGTAGACTAATCGCATTTTTGGCGGAGAAAGTAAGAACAACACGCGTTGCAGGGAGTCCTGCAATTGGATACGATGCTGGATTTGTTTGTGGGGGGATCACCACCGCACCTTCTCGTAGGCTCAAGCATTTTGGGAGTAATTGTTGATAAGCAAGCTGTAAATAAACTTGGACATTTTTTTATTACTGGAATCACATCGATCTCTACTGGAGATGAATATCAGAACAGGAATAGCTCATAGGAATTTCGAAAGAAAATATATGATGTCATTTATGAAGTACCTAATAATGCAGACTGCTTATAGAACTTATTTGTAGGCAAGCTAGTGAAGCATTTTACTAGGCAACACATATCTGGCGATGCGAAGCCTTCTCAAAACAGAAAAAGGTAATGTATGTATATAAAAGTTCTGTAATTGATACACTAACAGAAAACTGTTTAGTAAATTTGCAGAAAAGGTGAGAAGTAGGAATCAATAACAGATATTTTCTGCAAATGCCCCGACCTGAGGGGTATCTCACGTAGCTGATTGAATAATACATTTTTTAATAGCTTAAGCCTAGTTGCTAAATTAAAAGTAAAAGCGGTGATAAAGTTAGGCATATAACTCCACCACTTATTAAAATACTCAAAACCCGAATACTAGGGGCAATTTTCTATCAGCTGCTAAAACAAAGAACTATTGTGGTGGAGTGTGCTATCTTTTACACCAAAAGGAACATTTTTTAAAGTTGTTTCCCATAAAAAATAAAATAAGTCAAACCCTTCACTTCATATCCTATAATCTTGCCAATATCTGACTATGCCCCTGTTCTCTCACTGCTTCAGTATCGTACCGACTTACCCTAAAAGTATCTCCCTACTGCGTAGCAATCCCTCTATAGCGTACACTTTTGAAAAGCGAATAAAGACTGCATTGAATTATTTAATACCGTTAATTATTACCGTTGTCGCTTGGCGGCTTTTCTATGATTTGGATTCGTATTAAAATTTTTATTCGAATTTAATCGTTTGCTGCACGACAATAATGATTTAAGACCTAATTGGCGAAGAAAAGAAAAAAATTGTACAGGGTGTTTTTTTACAGGTTTGTTTTTCGAATAGAGATAAAACTGGCATTTTGTGGTCAAATCTGGCAACTCTAATGTCATTTATGTTCAGTTTGGTTTGCCATTTCATCATGAACAGGTTGACAAAAGAACAACGCTTGCAAATCGTGCAAATTTATTTCGAAAATAATGGTTCAGTTCGCGAAGTTTACCGTGAGCTCCGTCCATTTTATGGTCGACATAATCGTCCATCAGAGCAATTAATTCGGTTAACCATGGATCGTTTTCGCACTACGTTTACTCTATGTGATAATACGCATCCGCAGAGACGTCGAACAGTGCGCACCGAAGAAACAATTGCCGCTGTAGAGCAAAGTGTTGAAGAGGACCCGAATGAATCGATTCGCCACCGTGCACAGCAATTGGAGCTTTGTCCATCAACTTTATGGAAGATTTTGCGCAAAGATCTTGGCTTGCGACCTTACAAGATCCAGCTTGTGCAAGAATTAAAGCCGCGAGACCATGCAATGCGTCGTGATTTTGGTGTATGGGCCGAAAATGCGATTGATTTCGATGCTGATTTTCATCGCAAAATTTTGTTCAGTGATGAGGCTCATTTTTGGTTGAATGGCTACGTCAACAAGCAAAATTTCCGCATTTGGAGTGAAGAGAATCCACATGAGACCCTTGAAACGCCATTACATCCACAAAAACTGACTGTTTGGTGTGATCTATGGGCTGGTGGAGTCATTGGGCCATACTTCTTCCGCAATAATGCTGGAGAGGCAGCTACCGTTAATGGAGACCGGTATAGAGCCATGATAACCGACTATTTTGTTCCCGAATTGGATGGCATGAATGTGGATGAGTTGTGGTTCCAACAAGACGGCGCTACATGCCACACAGCGCACGTCACAATCGATTTATTGAAGGAAACATTCGATGAGCGCATAATTTCGCGGAATGGACCTGTCAATTGGCCACCAAGGTCGTGTGATTTGACACCATTGGATTATTTTCTTTGGGGATATGTGAAGTCGCTCGTCTACACCAACAAACCAGAAACGTTAGGGGAATTGGAAGCCAACATTCGTGGCGTTATTGCCGACATACGGCCCCATATGCTCGAAAAAGTGGTTGAAAATTGGACCTGTAGACTTGGCTTTATTCGAGCCAACCGCGGCGGCCACATGCCCGAAATCATATTTAAACATTAATGGCATAAAATTATCCTTCCAATAAAGCCAAATTGATGGACCTTAAAACGATTTTCTTGTGTTTTATTTCAATTCGAAGTTCTATACCCCTAAAAAAACACCCTTTACAATGATAGTAGTAAGGATAAACACCAATGAATGCCATCGGTTCGAAAAAATGTTTCGGTTTCGGTATTGCTAAATGTTTCAGTATAACTTTATAGGAAATAAAAATATTTATTTTCTATTAAAATATTCAAAATTATTTTATTTTATTTCGTCCCTTCAGAAACCGAAAAAGTTATTGACTTTCTCAACAATGAAAACTTGTTGAATACTAAAAATTACATATTCGTTGCTAAGCAAGTTCTAAACACCTGAACCGCATCGCCACACTACCCCCCTTGGTAGAGGATTTGGCTACAAATCCAAAATTTCTCGAAAACGTACTTTCCTGCCGGACCGAGTCGCGTATTCTGGAACTCGTGCAACTTTAGGAACAGGAACAGGTATAGACGTTGAAACCGGAACAGATGTAGAAGTAGGAATAGGTGTTGAAACAATATCATCTTGAATAACAAAAGCTGGTTTTACACGATCTATAGATACTTTAGTTGGTTCATTTCGAATTTTGAGTGTGACTGTCTTTTCATCGTGATTAATTATTTCATACGGGCCGGTGTATGGAGGCTGGAGTGCCTTAAGAAATGGTCCAACTTTGAGAAAGGCATGACTACATTTCGATAGTTCTTTGAAAACAAAAACTCCAGGTTGACAGTGTCTTGATGCTGGAAGTGGACGTAAGCGCGACATAAATTCACGTAAACTTGATAGAAAGCTGCTTGGATCATCGGAAGTTTCATGTCCAAGACTTGAAGAAAGAAACTCAAATGGCAAACGAATCGTTTCACCATAAACCATTTCAGAGGCAGTAGCCTTGATATCTTCTTTAAAAGCTGAACGAATTCCAAGTAGAACCAGAGGCAAAGCCTGAACCCAGTCAATGTCGGAATGAGCCATGATTGCGGCTTTCAAGTGACGATGTAATCGTTCGACTAAACCATTTGCAGCAGGATGCCAACTTGTAGTGAAGTTATGCCGAACTCCGAATCGTGTAACAAAAATTTTGAAGAGATGAGAAGAAAATTGAGCTCCACGATCTGAGGTTATAATTTCAGGAACACCAAAACGAGATATCCAGCAATCCAAAAGTGCATGAGTTACAGTATCTGCAGTTATGTTCTGCAAAGGACATACCTCAGGCCATCGAGTATAACGATCGATGACAGTCAAACAATATCGAAATGAACATGCAAGTGGAAGTGGACCAATCAGATCAATGTGAATGTGGGAAAATCTCTTTGTTGGAGTTTCAAAATTTCCAAGTGAAGCGTGAACATGGCGTGAAATTTTTGATCGTTGACAATCATTACAAGCACGAGCCCCATTTCGGCAGTCTTTATTCATTGACGGCCACACAAAACGATCGCTGATTAATTTGAGTGAAGCATTGGCACCTGGATGGCTCAGGTTATGAAGCTGATCAAAAACAGAACGACGAAACGGTAATGTGATGTATGGCCGTGCTTTTCCTGTTGATGTATCACAAAACACAGTAAGTGAAGAACCAGGAATTGGCAGAGAGAAGAATTTTCTCGGGTAATTCTCGTAAGTTCATCGTCTTCTTCTTGAGATCCAACCAACAACTTGTAATCCAATGGAGCAGAAACAGCTTCAATTCGTGAGAGTGTATCAGCAACGACATTATCAGCTCCTTTGATGTGTTGGATATCCGTTGAAAATTCTGCAATGAATGAGAGTTGCCTGAGTTGAACCGGTGGAAGTTTTTCACGTTTTTGTTGACAAGCGTAAATCAATGGTTTATGATCTGTGTAAATCGTGAACGAATGTCCTTCCAAAAAATGACGAAAATGCTGGATTGCTGCTTAGATAGCAAGAAGTTCACGGTAGAAAGCAGGCCAAGAACATTCTTTTGAGGACAATTTCTTCGAGAAGAAAGCAAGAGGTTGCCACACGCCATCGACAAGCTGTTGTAAACATGCACCAACTGAATGGTTTGAAGCGTCTGTAAACAAACCAAGAGGCGCACCAATGCGAGGATGAACCAGAAGTGAAGCAGAAGAGATACAGTTTTTGCAGGTTACGAAAGCTTCTTCCAGCTCAAACGTCCAGTTGATTGGTTGAGATCCTTTCAGGAGTGGATTGCTGATTGCATCATTCAATTGAGCTTCGTATTCAGAAACATGCGGAATGAATCTGCGGTAGAAGTTTAACATTCCAAGAAAACGTCGAAGACCTTGTGC
This sequence comes from Merzomyia westermanni, assembly GCA_949987695.1. Taxonomy (NCBI): domain Eukaryota; kingdom Metazoa; phylum Arthropoda; class Insecta; order Diptera; family Tephritidae; genus Merzomyia; species Merzomyia westermanni. Next base: position 31,583,215 of record OX465289.1, on the reverse strand, counting down.
TGTTTTTGGCAATGGAAAGTCTTTGATTACCTGGACACACTCTTCTGGAGCTTGTACGCCAGCAGCAGAGATGATATAACCAATAAAAGGAATTTCAGGAAACCCAAAAATGCACTTTTTGACATTGATCACCAATCCATATCTTGCTAGACGCTCAAAAATGATTTTAATATGGCGTTCGTGTTCTTCTTTGGAACGAGAGAAAACGAGAATGTCATCCATATAAACGAAACAAAACTCTAAACTTCGCAAAACTTCATCCATAAACCTTTGAAAGGTCTGGCCAGCATTTCGAAGTCCAAACGTCATGAATGGAAATTCGAAAAGGCCAAAGGGAGTAATAATAGCAGTTTTGGAAATGTCTTCTTCGGCTACAGGAATTTGTTGATAAGCTTTAACAAGATCAATTTTCGAAAACACCGTACAACCATCGATAAAGTGAGTGACGTCGTGAATGTGGCGGACAGGATACCGATCTGGGATAGTCCGAGCATTCAATCCACAGGGGCGCCAAGTTGAATCACTTTTTGGTGCCAAGTGTAAAGGCGATGACCAAGAACTCTCTGAGGGACGAGTTGTACCAGCTTGTAACATAGCGTCGAATTCTTGTTTAGCTATTTTTAATTTCTCAGGATTTAAGCGTCGTACTTTGCTTGTCACCGGTGGTCCAGGAGTTGTACGAATGTGATGAACAGTCTCGTGTTTTATATTTCGAGGTAAACCTGGTGGACGAGTAATTTCAGGAAATTGAGAAATGAGAAAACCAAAAGTCGACGAATCCTGAACTGCTTTAACACTGGTTTGCGAGGAAGGCTGAGAAAAACCGTGTACTTGAAGACCAGTGGTGACGTCGACGATGCGTTTTGTACGACAATCCGGTAAAAGGTGATAATGAGCAAGCAAATCAGATCCAATTATTGGTAGATCAACATCAGCAACGATAAATCTCCATGGAAAATCACGACGAAGTCCTAAGTTAAGATTCAAGGTTAAAAAACCATATGTTTTGATTTTGCTTCCATTTGCAGCACACAAGTCGTAATTGACAGGAGAACGACGATCACGTAATAGACGTCGAGGAAAGCAACATAAGTCAGAACCAGTATCAACGAGAAAGCGATGTTTAGATATTCTATCAGTGACAATTAAGCGGCTACTGGTTGACAAGCAGTCTGATGCCGCATTCACAGACTGCTTTTTCCGTTTTCCAAATAATCACAGGGACTTATACATTTCTTCGCTTTGTCCTGGAATTTTTTATGGTACCAACAAATTTGTTGGTTAGAGTTGCTTCGATTTCGAGATTTGCTACGACGTCGAAAGCTGTTGGACGAACCATGGGAATGATTAGGGCACGAACGAGAAACCGACAATTCGGCCACTTGCTTTTGTAGATCAGCAATCGCATTTAACAGATTGCTTTCGATACTTTTATCGCTGAGCGCTGCATTTACAGCGAAAGTCGGTGTGCTCGGTGAGACTTCGACAATCTTGTCAGCAAGCTCCGCAATGTTGTCGAGCTGCAAATCAGATTGTGTCGCAAGGATAGCCTGGACGTTGGACGGAAGACGTTTAAGCCAGAGTTGACGAAGGAGACTATCCTGCACGATAGTTGAACCAGCGAGAGAGCGTAAGTGGCGTAGAAACTGCGATGGTTTGCGATCGCCGAGCTCTTCCTCACTGATAAGTTGGCGGACTCGTTGTTCCTCAGATGCAGACAAACGATCAATCAATTTTGTGCGCAAAAATGTGTATGGATTCAGCGGAGGAGGATTCTCTATAACGTCCTCGATCTCAAATGTGACACGTGCATCCAGTTGCGAAACAACATAATGGAACTTTGTTACCTCATTTGTTATATCGGACAACGTAAACTGCGAATCAGCCTGTGAAAACCATAGTCTTGGTTTGTCGGACCAAAAAGGCGGCAGTTTTACTGCAACACGATGAACTGCAGGGCGATGGCCGGGGAAGTTAGTAGCAAAATCATAATCTCGCTGCTGCTGCCATTGTCGTGGTTGCGGTGATGGTGGCTGCTGCTGCTCATACTCCAATTGATGGTTGTGTTGTTGTTGCGTTTGCTGGCGTAATTCGTCGATCTGTCGTTGAAGCTCCTCATTTTCTCCGCGAAGGGCAACGAGCTGATCTTCATCTCGAAGCATCTTATAGAATACACGTTATACACTTTTTGATCACGTCGGGGTCACCAATATAGGAAATAAAAATATTTATTTTCTATTAAAATATTCAAAATTATTTTATTTTATTTCGTCCCTTCAGAAACCGAAAAAGTTATTGACTTTCTCAACAATGAAAACTTGTTGAATACTAAAAATTACATATTCGTTGCTAAGCAAGTTCTAAACACCTGAACCGCATCGCCACAACTTGTTCTTTTAACTAAAAGAATTAGAAAGATAGAAAACTCACTCACAAATTACACAGTTTTAGCTATTGACGATGAAATCCCAATGAGAGCTATGCCAGATTAACAACAAAAACGGTGGCCTAAAGCAAAAAAAGATAAAAGGTTAAGGATTTCAATTGAACTGTAATTATGCATTCGCCGGATTGATTGCTTTGTTTCCAGATCTTTTTTTGCCGATTTTTCGTTTATTATCCTTCCGGCCAGCATCTCAAGCTCCTCAAACTTACGCTCTTAGACCTCAAGTTTATTTTCTATCTATCTTCGTTTTAACCTCACGATAGCGCTCACCTACACAACGGGGTGTGCCCGTTTGCACCAGGGCTCACTGGAACTATATAGTGTCTGTATCGGCAGTGTGTAATGTGCTACATAAATGAGTGTCCACCTTTTTTTCGAAGTTCGACCTTCTTTTTAAAACTAGTTTGTATAGTTCACAACAACAAAAACCAATACGTTTGGGCCAGTTTTTAAAATTTTGAATTTTTTTCCAAATTATAGCTATAAACATATTTTCGAAGCTCCCTGGTTTTTGCCATTTCTCCGGCGATTGACAAGTCCGCTGTTGCTCATCTTTAACACTACCTCTTCCAAACTGCATTTTTTATTTTGACAAACAAATTTTTTTTCAAAATCATTTTTTAGTATTATGTTGTTGGGCATTCCATTATAAACCATCGTTTATATCTTTAGGTGCATTAATATTTCCAATTTTTTTTTCACAATGCGAAACTATTTTTGTTTATTTTATTTATATTAAATTTCGCTTTATTAAGTTTTGACACGTTTGAACATTTTTTTATTCGTTTATATATAATTTATATATTCTATTATTCGATATACGAGTACATACATAAACATGCATTAAATAATATATTGAATATAACTACATATTTCTTAATTTTCGGTTTTTTTTGTTTTGTATAATGACGAGATGAACTGATTAACTCCCACTTAACTCACTAAGCTTACGCAATAAATCTATTAATTAATGCGATTTCGTTAGTTTTTGCTATGTAATATTATTATTTTTATTATTTTTAAGTAAATATTTATTAAATACAGCTAGAATACAGCACTACGCCTCTTGATAAAGAGGGAATGAAAAAATAAAAATAGGTTACAAAAACTTTGAATGATCGGCAAAGATAAGAAACAGAATAAATGAGAGTAGATAAGAGGTGGTGAATACTTCTCTTCTCATATGAAATGACTAGGGCCGATTATTTTTTTTTAATTAAGAAACACAGCCTGTACGATTTACAGTCGACGTATTCACCTTATTGGAGCAAGGATAAAGAGTTTTCGGAAGTTCGATGGGGTCAAATAAATCCCTTCGCTGCAAGTCGGGCTGGTACTAGAAAATGCTAGTATCGGGGTGTAAAGAATTCCATCCGGCAAAGCATAGAGCACCTCAGGATGGGAAGAAAATTTTAGAATGTCGGAACCACAGATCTCGAACATAACATGTAAATGCTTCGTATCCAAATGAATTTGAGTATTTGTATGTCGTACAAATCATCCAGAAGATAGGCGAAAAGTTCAAAACTGTTTTTTGAAAGACCTAGGTAGCAATATAGAAGAAAACTCTTCGGCCAACAGTCTAGGTAAGGTCTTCCCAAAAATGCAAGCATTTCCCATTTGTCTCGAACTATGACTTCTAAAGCCCAAAACCACTATGATCAGATCTGGTACCATATACAACATACAACATATACAACAGACATTGAAACGAAAGGTGTTACTCTGAATATATAAAAATAGCTTCAACTCCTTAATACCTAGACCAAACCGCGTCATACCTAATGCATGGCTTACATGGTCCGCGTTGCCGCAAGATATTAACCATATTTTCAAATGTTCAACAGTACCAACTTTTCTTACAGCAATCTCATTGTGGTCCAACCAGGCTGGAATGTTTTACGACTACCGTTAGAAGAGGTTAATTACAATGGAATGGACGAGCATGTTATGCAAGGCGAAGTACTGTTACTACAACAACAACAACCAAAATCAAATTGAAAAAATAAACAACTGCATAGTATTGGATTTTATTTCAGAAAGGTGGGTGGATTCATATTGGGATACTTCAGTACAAAACTCGCAGCTCCTAGAAAACAAATTTTCATATACTCGTATGTTTTTAAGTTTTTAGAAATGCATAAGCAATAATGGTGTTTCAAAAATACAATAGTCGCTTAGCTTATAAACAAATGTTAAATAAAACCAGTAGAAAAGTGTAAGTTCGGGTCGGAACACTGAACATCCAGCCCGTATAGGTAATAAAAAAATATTACTAAAACTGGGCGTGGTCGGAAAGCGGTTTCGATAATTATCATTTTGTGTACTCTGCCCACCCGTGATATGCCTTGTACCAAGGTTCGGCGTTATACAGTAAACATTTCTGAATTTATTTACATTCGAAATTTTATTGTCGTCGCAGTCATGTGTAGACGTTGCCACGCCCATTTTTTACAATTTCAGCTACATCCGTAATCGACCTAATTCAACGAATTATAACCCAGCGGCATCGTTGCCTAGCTTATGAATCTTATTTCGGCCAGAAAGTGTTCTTATCGGTGGATAAGGGAGGCCACCACTGCGATGGAAGGACGAAGTGGACACCGATTCGTGATCCCGTGGTGTGTCTAATTGACGCCAGTTGGCAGAGCGAAGAAACGAATGGCAAGCTATGTGTGCCAAAAACGTTTAAACGGTTGAACGGCATTTAAATAACTAAGTAGGCTGCATCCGTCAATTAATTATATCATTTTATATAATCTTCGAATCTTTCGATAAAGGAAAAAAGGGACGTGGTTGTAATCTAATTTCGCAAATTTCAAAAAGCAACCTTCCTTGAATATCTAGTTTTACCCAGTTTATCGTGGGAAAAGAGTGGAACGGACGGTTGGAGAGGCCGACGGGTGGACAAATACGGCTCAATAGATTTCTCTATGCATCTTAAGAACATTGATACATGAAACTCTATATATGTATATATATATATTATATATATTGTATGATTCACTTATGCCGGGACAAGCGCATGTCATGTGTGACAAATTTGGGTACAAGTACCAATAAGGACCAATAAAAAAGTAAGGCAGGGTGAAAGGGTGAAATTGAACATTTTATAATTAGCTATGGAAAGGGGCAGCGAAATACCAGAGTGCGCCAGTAAAAATTTTGCACTCTTGTAGTGTTACCAGCTATATATTTGTTTTACCAATAAAGCAACTTAACACTTTTGTGAATACCGCAAATGCTTTTATGTAAATACATGCATACATATGTATTATATATGTGGATGTAATTTATATATTATTAAATAATATTTATATATAGTTAGACTTATATTTATATGTAATTAAGACAAACAAATATAATTATTTTTTATCATTTCGTAACATTACTAAAAATAAATTCACAATATAAATTCTCATAACTAAATTAGTGACTTTTAAGTTGCAAACTAGTGAAATATTTTTTAAAAACACAGCTTAGATTTTAGGTATGTAAGTATGTATGTCCATATATATGCTGATGCAAATATGTATGTATGTTTTGTGTATTTATCTTATAAGATAATCATTTTTTATATAATATAAATATGAATAAAACAATGTGCAAGTAATTTAACATTAACTAATTAATCAATGAAATTGTGACAACAGTATTATGTTCGTATGATTTTTGGTATTTTTTTATATTTGCTTTAGTACCTTTTGTATTACATATATACTATTAAACAAAAAACTTAAGAATAAGTACTATCATTCATATTCGAATTTATGTGATTTTTTCTCGTGTTAAATTACTTTCATTATTTCACAACAAAACTTAAAATCATATATAACCAAACTCATATACAGTTGCGATCAACATCTCAGTAGTGCTTATCAATAACTTCTTGATTATCTAGATAATTTTATGGTATCTTTATATATAATAATATTGTAATGGGTCGATGTGTGCACATTATAGATATTAAAGTAAAATGCATCTTCATTAGAGCAATAGAAACCAAAACAACCGTTTTTAGAATTTCTGTCTGTTTGTCTGTATGTTTGTTCTCGCATCACTCAAAAAAGGAGCTAAAAAAACAAATCTTTCAATTCCTTTCTATATGTTTATATGAGCATAAATAAAAACCGACTACAGTGAATTGAACGGTTTCTTCACCGATGTATTGCTAAAGTCATATCATGAAATATAAAACAGATTGCCGCTAAAGCCTAGCATGACCACGGCCATACACTGCCCTCCAAATCTCCTTAGCGTCAGAACTGAGCAACAAAACATGTCATAACTTGTTAGGCTTAGGTTTTAGATTTCGTTGTATTTCTGTGAACTTTAATTTTCAACGGATTTTCAGCTTGCTACCAGGATTTTGACTACAACTGTTTATGGAGTGTATTTTAGTTTTGTGGTAGCACAAACAAACTTAAAGCAAACAAATGTGTAAAAGCTAAAATAAAAACTGTGCTACTTTTATTGTAAGCGATTATATGCAGTATATTAGGACGGAGCGATTTTCAGAAAAAGTTTCGTTTTTGGAACACATCCCTACCCAAAATTCATGAATAAATCAAAAATTAATAGGTCTTCGTGATTGGAATTTGGGTTGGAATTCGATACTTTTACAGATTACAAAGTTTATGGTCAATTTGCAAACTCAGTGTTATTTAATTTTTGCTTTTATATCGCTCTGGCATAATGTGTGTTGTATATACTAGGGATGCTGAGTGTATTCGCAATCGTATTTCACAAACGCAAACTTTTAGCACTCACTGTAAAATTGGCATTCGCTTGCACATCACCTCAGCCGAGCTTTTGCGGTATTCTTTTTTATTTGCTTTATTGTGCCAATATACACCATTGGACTTCACGAAAAGCAATTTTGCTGGTTAATGTGTTGACATTGAGGACTTGTTAGTGATATTAAATCCTTGAAGAATTGACACCCACGGTTACTGTAGTGAGCTTAGTAAGATTATAAGGGCAATGGCGTCAATCCTGCTACTTAAAAATATAGCCGACAATTACACTAAGTTTAAAAGAAAAATAAAGAGCCCCATAACGTCGCTGGAACTAACAATACCTTTTAATAGAAATGAAGCTTTTGAAGTAGGCAAAAAAAAAGAGACGAGTAGTGGTAATCGTTATGATACAGCTACCAAAAATTATTCATACAAAATTGCATATACCCAGAAGTAGCAAATTTAGGGGCGGCTTCGCCATTTACTTTCTTGAGGTTGCCATCTCTGTTTTTGTTACTTTGCTGTTATTTCAGTTGTGCCATTTGTTTCCTAATATTGTATTGTTTTAAACTATATCCTATGTTTTAAATGCGATTCCCATGTTCAGCGGTTGATTTTCAAACATTCGAATCCGCGGTTGCCGAATATTCGAAATTCGCAACATCCCGAGTATATACGAATCGGTGTTTTTCTATTTTCTTTGTATTTTTGTGTCTGGTTATGTAATAACGAAATGTTTCATTACTTTTTTGTACACATAATGAAATATAACTAAAAATAAGTATAACATAATTAATATCTCCTTTTAACAGTCTGGCACTTACATAATTACAATATTCAACAAATTGTACTTATAAGAATTCAAAATACAATATACATAATTAAATATTACATTAAACTTGATTATTTATAACTAATACACATTATATTTCATCGCATAATTGTTTCGTTCCTCACTCAGCTTGATGAGACAAAAAAAATCTATTGAAATTCACAATTTCATTATTCGAGGAACCCTTTTTTCAATAAATCGTCTTCGGAATTTTCTGAAATTTCACATTTTAATTAAATCTTTAGCTATATCTTTTAAATTGTAATATTACTGCGTGTAATGGGAGGTTTGTTTACACAAGCTGGCAGCGCAAAACTAAAACGATTAACTTCTTCGATTTGTGTATTTTCAAAAGTTTTTGCAAAGGTCCCTAATCATCTAAAATTTGTATATCTGTGCTGGAACATTCAGCATTGATGACTTATTCGTACGTATTATTTTTTTGGTAGTTGTTGGTTTGAAATATTTTAAAACTTGGTGCGGCAGTTCCGGACGCATACATTCTACATTTTCCAAAAGCTCTATTTTTCACATTTTCTATGTATCTATCTCCTGCATCTTTAATCCTTTTTATATAACTGGCGATGGCGATAATGTGGCCCGTGTTGCCCTTGTTGGGGATTTTGTGGAAACGACACCTGGTTGCGCACCATTACCCGTGGAGCCATTGGTATGTAAACGGAAAAGTTCACCGACGGTTATAGCTACCTGTACCGCTCCCTTCCCCTCCAATACATCGGCAGCGCAGCAAATGAGATTCTGAAAAGAGGTGAGCAAAAAAGAAGTTCAGATTAATCAAAATTTACAATAAATTGTAGACAACTGAGAGGAAGATTGCTCTATCTTGGCGGCAATCTATGTAGGATTTTTTTCAGAGTTGTTTTCAATACGTTGCTGACACAGGGCGTTTTTAAACCAGTTCACGTACGCTGATCTTTCACTCAGCCGTAGCATAAATCAGGCTAGCATAAATACGTAAAAGCGGCAGCCGGAAACAAATTTGCCTTCACGAATTTAGAAAAATGCTAGTTCGTATTCCGAAATAATTAAAATTAGCTTTTTAACCATCTATGAAAAGAGGTCACACGGAATTAGCTGCCCGTTTTGTAAGCATTCTGTAAAAATTTCTTCTAGAACTTTGGGATTCGCATATTTACTATTCGAAAATAGAATTTCAAATGCCATCAATTCAAACGAACAAAGAACACGGAAGTGTTGATATGCAAAAAAGCCCTTCTGTATCTAAAACTGTTCTATGAACACGCCTAAAAATATTCCACTTTCCTTGAGTTGGCATATAAAATATATGTACCAAAGAATGTATAAAAGTAATAAAGCAACTGGCACATTAAAGAAAAAATGCATCGTGACGCTACAGGGCATCATAGCTTAGTTGTTAGAGTACTCTAACAGCGGCTTTGGTGCAGACACTTGGGTTCGTATCCCAGTGTCCGAGAAGGGGTCTGATGAGAAGTTGGGCACTTCGAAACATGTCATCCCATACCATCGCTGTGCATATCGTTGTAATTTTTCCTCTAATATCAATTAACAAACCAATTACTTTCGCTTCGAGTTACAGAACGAGGCCATAGTGATGCTAATCTACCCAAATTCCAAATTTTTGAAAATTAAGTATTTGACTATTGTTTTCCCTAAAGTTTCCTAGCGTTGATCGCAGACGAAAAAAAATAACTGATATACCTGGTTGATTCTAGCTTTTTGTTAAAAGATAATGTTAGGCCCTAATAGAAACAAAAGAGAAGTTATTGATGCTTTTGGGCTATCGCGATAAAGATCTAACATAGCAGCTGTTGTCAAAACTCTTGGAAACTGTCTAGACACAAAGACAACAAATAGTTGGCCATCTATTTTTAAACTTTGTGAAAATAGGACCATAGCAGAAATTGTAGTTATGTGTCGTATAAAGAAAGAGTGCCTGGGCGACCGGGCTTTGTTCGGCATTTTTATAGGTTGCCATACAATTTGGTTTGCTTTAGAGACTCCTCAGTGAAGCTCTTCAAAAAGAGATTTTGAAAACATATCTTTATAATAGAAGATGTTTAGTATTTTTTTTTTATTCGTAACAAAGTTTGAGTATACATAATTATACCCTGGTTGCTGCTCAAACAAGTTTTCCCCATATTACAAGATTTCTTAATAAATTGTATGGTTAGAGGCTGTCGCTTACTGTTTAAGCGACATAAGCTATAACTATTTATTTCGTCTATTTTATTTGCGCTGACTCTCTTGTAATTCGCAAGCAGCTTATGAAGAATCCCGAAGATATAGTTTGTTTTGTTATCCCAAAACGGGGGTTTTTCACAACGAGAACGAGGAAGCCAATCCCGCGCAATGCCTCAGAGCCAACAGTGCTCGCCCCCCAATTAATACAAACAAGGTGTAACAGGTGCGTCGCAGCCCGTTCTATATAGAACAAATAATTTAAATAAATAAAATAATAACTAAATAAATATAAGAAAAGGGCTCTCTATGCTAAACATGTGCTCCGCACACCCTCTTTTCCTCTTTAAACCAATAATATAATATAAATAATAAAATAAAATTAAAAAAACTCAAAAAAACTACTCGCCCTCCATAGAGCTTAGACACTTACTATCAAATAATCGAGGAAGAATAGGGCCACATGGGTATATTTGTCGGTTAGTGCTCTATATATCGGTCAACATTCTTTGATTTGTGCTTTATTTTTAAAGATATAATTATCCATCACTTTTTACATTTAATACATATGAAATGTAAGCCAACACCATGTTGCGAGTACGTCTCTGATTTTCAGGAAGCATTACGTTTAACGTATTGGGTCGCTCAGCTCTTGAAAACGCCACATATAACACACCATGCATGGACATCGATGAATTTGCTCTACTCCGACAAACTCAAAAGTTTGTCCCTGAGCGTTATGCGCAGTCATGGCAAATGTTGGCCTTACTGGAAATTGATGATGTTGGATGAATGTGATTCTCGGTATACATATGTACTTCATTGCCGGATTTTTGTTGTCGAACAGCCCTACTTAGAAATGTTTTTTTTTAATACGCGGGAAAATATCTTTTGTGTGATACCCATATTGGCTTATTACATTTTATTTATAAAAAAATTAAGATACCAAATTTCATCCAAATCGGTTGAGCGGTTTTCGAGATAGTCTGGATATACAAATATACAAACATACAAATATACAAGAATAGCTCGTTTAGAGTTATAAGATTATACATCTATCGATTCTAATCTATCACGGATGGCTGGAGAAAAACTGGCGAAACATAGCATTCTCATATAAAAAAATAAGCCTAGTTATCTAATGCTCAGACAATATTTCTCTATCTTTAGAGATCAGGTTCGCGTTCATCAAAAATATTAGAATCAGGTCAAGTTATCCTAATCTTTCACGGTAAACAGGAATCCGGTATAAAAAAAACTCCTCACTACTTTTCATGTGATAGATAATATAGGTCAAAATTTATTCTTCTGGCAAAAACCTTGGTCTTGATTTTGGGGTCTAACAATCTATATGGTCTTGAGCTTAATTTAAGGTTTTGTCGTGAAATTTCGCATGAACTTGTGTATAACGCAACCTTTTGCATGACAGGTGGCGCTAGAGTTGCGTGATCTGCCGTTCCCAAACATTTATGTTTTTGCTTAAGGAAATACTTATGAGCATAAGGAACACTTATCATCTGCTTTTATCTACGAAAAACTTACAAAAGCGTATGCCGAAGCCAATTTTTCTGTAGGACTGGGAACAAACTACACTCAAATCAATAGTATAATTGTTCATATTGCAGTTACTGCTGCTATAAAAGTACTTCGCATCAAATTTTTCTAATCGAACAATGGAGTTGGGACCCTAGACATCTGCAAATAAATAACTCCTTTCCTTGACGATTTCGTTTTTTCGATATTGCTGTGAACCCAGTTAAGATGATCAAGTGCATTCTTTTGATATTCGTTTTTTAATATACATACGTAGTGTCTGTTACAGCTATGATAAGGCTGGTTAGTTTTTGATATCCCCACTCAAACGGTTCAAAGTTCGGTTTTACGAAGGTAAAACACGTTTTAGAAGGGTACCAAGCAACCTACTTGCTCATGAAATCCAAGTATAATGGGACATTTTTGTAGAGTACTCGGTTTCGGTTCTCTTCCTATCTACTTTTTACACCCAAAGAAAAACAACCAAACGATTTGTATCAAAAGTTAATCATATATATTCAGTTTTTATTAAATACAATAAATATGTTGTTGTTGCTTCTTTATTTAGCAACTTGCATTAGAATAAATGCAATTGGTTGGTAGTACAGTATATGCACATATGTATGTATGAATGTTGATTAGTGTAGGCTGTTTAATGTTTATGTATGTTATATAAAGCGCGTTTCATAATTATAAGGTCAGTAAAAATATTATTATTAAAATATATTAAACATTACAACATAGACCTCGAGCCAGCAAAAAGTGAAAGTAAAGAAGGAAAGGTCGACAAAACAGAATTTTTATTAATGTTTATCCTGCGAACTAAATAAAAATGTTAGAAAAAGTTGTTGAAAATAATGATTTGACAGTATTTTTCTTGAAGCCAGTGATGCTCACACACCTGCAATACCATTTGGGGCATTTGTTAACAGATGAGAGGAACAGATTTAAATGTGATAAATTTTGCCCAGGGCCTGGCTAGATTTTCCATTTTAATATCATGAGCCCTGCATGAAAAGCATACGCAGGCCCTAGCCAGTTTGTTAATGATTTTTACGACAGGGCCTGGGTAGTTATGTCTATCTAGAACCTTCCTAGTTTTTTCCAAGCAATGTCAATTTTAAACAAATTTCATTGCCTCTGCAACATTGAAACCGGTTACATAACAGTCATCTTGAGATATTAAAATCAAATAAATATTTTCGGCAATTCAACACCTTGAATTGAATGCACATACATTTACTAAATGAGGAAAAAGTAGGCAGATCCTGGATTGGAAAAACTAAGAAGGCGCAAGCTAGAAAAAACTAGGCAGGACCTTTACAGTTTTTATGGCATGTTGCACGCAAGTTAACCAATCGTGGAAAAACTAGGCCCTTGTAGAATATACGATAAATTGCCCGCAAATTGGGAAACATCCGCTTTCCATGCCAGAGCCCTGGCAGGCCTTAGGCAGAGTTGTCTATTGTAGGGAAAGTCTATCGAGGGCCTTTGTTAAGTTAGATTTTCCTAGATTATTTTCTTGAGTGGAATACGAATTCAGCCGGTAATGTGGCATGTTGTAGGCGACTAAGCAGGCGAGTTTCGTGTCCGACTTTTAGGCGAATGAAAACTCGCTGCGTAACAAGTTTCCAAAGGTAAATTCAGGAAAATATTTTGTTGAATTTTGCAAGCGAAATTTTTTGGTAATTTTAAACGCAAACTCGTAATAGTCTTACAATTAAAAGCTGATTTCCAAACATCTCTTTTTGTCACAAGCTACTACTTTTTCAATTCATTGACTTTTATATCTCTTGCATTCGCTTTCGTTTTGCTTTGGACGGTGGAAATAAAATGGTATGACTGATCGCATAACTATGAAACGGATTTTATAAATAAATTGGTGTATGCTCTTAGGTATATGTATGTTTATATGTATGTTTGATGTATGCATTGTAGATAAAGTATATCTCTAGCTACTATAAATGCTGCCGAATTATATAATCTTGCGAATTGAACGCTTTGGCAGTTAACCCAATACAGTCAAGCTATTCGTCAGCGGCCTTACTATGTTTCATATTTCAATACTTCCTCGATTGATTCCGTTCTTTTCCTAAAACCTAAGTAACCTAGTTAGAATTTAAATATAGCTTTTTTTTCTTTTTTGGCTAGCGAAATTTTTATTTGTTGCTGCTAAATTGTTTAGGAATGTTCGTGTATAGTTCTTTCAAAGTTTTTTTTTTTATATGATCTGACATTTTTTAGTTGATATCATGTACAAATATTCAAGTTTAAGTAAAAGGAAGTGGATAGTAGTCAATAGTTCATATGAAAATAGATTTAGATTTTTGTTGCTAACGTGGAATCATAACAGTTGATTGCTGGATTGTAAGAATTTAACAGAGTTTTTCGATTACTTTAATTATTTTAGAGGAAAATAAAGAAATTCGTTAGTTGTTGTAAAACTGAAACTTGTTTTTCCGATTTTGATTAAGTTATTATTACCGTTTATACTCATCGCTTTTTTTATTTTGTTTTCATATTGCTTTGTTTACATCCAATTTGTATTATTTTATTTTTGAAAGCTGAAGCCGATTAGTTCAAGTTTAGCTCTCGTTCATGTTTCAATCTAAGGCACTGTTTACAAAATATTGTTCAAAAATTATTTAAAAAAAAAAACAGAAAGACTCATAATTTATAAAATGTGGAATCCATTAGATCGTTATATATTTTTACAAAGAACTAAGACAATGGCTGAATAAATTTTAGAATCTTTGTAACCAGGGGTCACCATGTGACGTTTTGCTATTTATTTTCGGAAGTTGCCATAATGCAAATGATGGTTATAATCGAATACATTTCCATTCCACCAGCGAAAACTTGTGTTTAATATTTGTCTTACTAACAAAATGGTGAGCCCAACTCTTTGTTAGAAATATCATCGGCGCCACTACCATTTTTACAACAGTTCAATTAAGTTAACTCAGGTTAGTATTTGTGCTGAATTTCCATCTCACTGCCTAATTAGTTCCGCAGTTTTCACTGAGTCCCTTTTTTACATTATTCTAAAGTGGGCGTGGTTTTGAAATGTCTCTACATATAATAATATTGTAAAAGATCGATGTCTGTAAATTGCAGGTATTTAATAAAAAGCCAAATCAACCATTTTTAGAATTTTTGTTTGTCTGTCTGTATGTTTGTTAGCACATCACTCAAAAACTGCTGAATGGAATTGAATGGAACTTTGGGTTAATTCGAACTATGTGGCGGGGGAAAATGTTATTGGAGTTACTTTCGGTCGAAATCTTTAAATAAAGAACGTAAATACTATGGAAAATAAAAAATTAAATGTTTCGCCTTGAAGTATGCAAGAGTTTCTCATGCTTTATTTATTTATGTATTGCATATCTAAAAACCATACATTTTCCTTTTCCGTGATATGTACAAAGTTCGTCTCTGAGACGAACACTAGTGAAATTTTCTGGAGAATATTTTATGACTATTTCTTCAATCGCGGCCGCCGTGGTGTGAAGGTAGTGTTGCCGGCCTACCACACCGAAGGTCCATGGTTCGAGCCCTGGTACAGGTAACATCAAAAGAGATTTGAAAAAAAGTTTTTCAAAACGGGGTCGCCCCTCGGCAGTGGTTTGGCAAACTCTCCGAGTGTATTTCTGCCATGACAGGCTTCTCAGCAAAAATTCGTCTCCTTTGTAGATGCCGTTCGGAGTCGGCAAAAAACTGTAGGTCCCACCAATTTGTAGGGAAAAATTCAAATCGGCATACCACAAATTGGAAGAGAAGCTTGGCGCAAAAATCTCTTAGGAGGTTTATGATGATATACCTGTTGTATATCGCGCCATAGAGATAGAGAGATTTCTTCAATCTAGCAATCTCTGATATGCCGGGCTATCCCAAAATGATTATATTAATATAAGCCACAAAAATTTTCTGCTGATTGCAAGCATATTTTCGCTTAGCATAGGGATAGAACTTGGACTTTATTAATAAGAAATATTAAAAAAAGGTATTTGTTAAAAACATACATAATTTATTGAAAAGAAAACGTATTTAATTTTTTGATTTCTTACTAAAACATTCTATAACACCTTTGAAAAATGTTCCCCATTTCAAAATTGTGTGCAAAAATTCTCTTTTGAATTTTCTTTTTATGAAGTAAGAATCCTACCCCCATGCCAAGCGTCCCTGGTAAAATTTGACAAAAAAACATTTTTTTAGATAATTTTAACCCTCAAGCGATCTGCAAAATGCCATTACCCTTTCACGAGAACGCTAACTTGTAAAAATGTTTCACAAATGTATGCTCCATGAAATTTTACTACATATATCCCTAAAAAGATATGGCCCCACGATAGGAGATTTCACATACTTCCCACGTATTCTTCAAACACTCGTAAAAAAAAAATTTTAATTCAAAAGCCATACCGAAAAGATTTTGTGGTTTTACTATATGGGTATAGGTTCTTACATCAGAAATGGAATTATACCGCGCCCAGACAGTGAGCATCAAATGGTGACACAGTATTCTTTATTTATTTTAATAAAATCATTAAACATTTCGCAATCAATTGTTATGATTAACGCCAGAATTAAGTGCAACTACTAGTAAAATTCTCCAATACTCTATTAGAGCATTACTTTGCTGCCGCTTATGTTATTTTATTCCTCAAATAGTTATAAGTATGTGCTGACTAATTCCTTGTTGCTTTATTTCATATGGATTTACAATTGTTTTAATTTCTTTTTTTTTTGTTTTTTTTTTTTCAATAAATTGGCCACCGTTTAATCCCTGCTTCATTTTCATATAATCAACCACAATTTTGTTCACACCAACAACTACATTCTATATCATATCTTACTTGTTTCGAATTTTTCCAGCTATAAAACTTGCTTATTTACCTTGCTCATACAAATTTCAATATTTTTTTAAGTTTCTGGAACTACCACTTTGCACTTTCTAACCGTTCGAAAATACGTTCTATATAGAAAAAACTTTCTCTACTCTGCGGCATTCAAAAATATGAAATTTTTTATAATCGTTACTTAAAGGTATTCATAAATTATTTATTGCTATCAAATTATATTATTAATAGTTTATAAAAGCGGTTGCTAGCTACATTTACAAATACATTTCTATAAAATTTCACTTTCATTGAGTGTATGCGTTTAAGCATGGGAACCTAAGCTTTTGTTGATTATTTATAAATGTCGTATATAATTTGTAATTAAGCATAATAGTTGGTTTACTACTTTCGTGATAGGGTATTGCTAAAAGTAATTAGTTCGTTGTTAATACAATTCAATACCGATTAATAATATATTTATTTATTATTTATTACAAAAATTTATTTCATATAGTACCAAACTGGTTTGTTTTCAAAACAGGTTCGGAATATTTTCCAACTACATATTATTTTTTACTAGGGTTGTCAGTCCAAATACTCATTGCGCCGTATGAATAAAATAACTTGAGCACGTGTTAGAATTGCTCATTCTCGATTATTAATGAGATACTCAACATCACTGATGGACATTTGAAACACTCTACCACATACTCGACAATACTAGCAAAATTAGAAGCATTGTTCAACATTTGAACATTGAAGCAGTGTGGTGAGAGTACTAGAGTATGCTCGAGCATGATATATAATCTACAAGTTAGGCGATTCGAAGATTGATAACAATTCAATAAACATTTATTAATCATAAAATCTTAAATTCAATGCTACCAAACACTAACCAATGGCCCACTATGCTAGACAATGCTAAGCTAAACTTATTGTACAAATCTAGTGCTACATATTTGAGCATGCTTTAGCATGAGCAGCTTGTCATGTGCTCAAGTTTTCATTCACACATTATAATAAATATGAATATTCAAAGGTGTAAATCATTTGCTTTCAAACTTTGGTAACTTGGTTAAAAATTCAGTTCTGGTTTAATAGTCTTTGAGGTTTTCTATAATTGAAATTCGATTAAAAACGCCAAGGAGTTGTTTGTCGAGTTACGAGGGTTTTTGTTGATAAAATTACCATATATTATAGTAATTTAATTTTTGGCAATACTGCACGCTACAAAAAAAACTGAATTCAGTAAAAAGTTATAAATCTTAAACTATTACATTTTAGTTTAATAAATAAAAGCTTTCCCGTTTTTAGTTCGTGTTTCCATATCATCCAAAATAGCAAGATGACGTTCATAATTTTTTATAATAATGTTCAGGTTTGTGTGTGTTTCCTAAGTAAAATCTGATATACTTAGGGCGCTTCGCAAAAATATTTTGAGATAGGATGTTCTCGAACCTTCCACTTAGCCGTAGATATCAAAGATACTTTCAAAAGAAATAAAATCTTTCGTATTATAAGAAATAATTCGAAATTTTTCATTTTCGAAATTTCAAAAAATTCAAAATGTAAAGAACTTTATATTTCAATGAGTGAAAAAATATATATTATGAGGCCGTGTGGCAATCGGTTGAACATATTAATTTTGACAGAACGAAAGAAACTTCTGACATTTGCAATGAACGTCAGAATTTACAATTTTGACAACTACGAATGTGTACACATATATGCATTCGGTATCGCCTATCATATTATTTCAATTTAATTTATATGACAACATGTTATTAAACGGCAAAATATAATTTAACGCAAAAAATAACAAATATAATAACAGAAAAAATACGTAAATTTAAAACTTATGCAGACTATTTGCTTTCGCACGTGATTTCAAAATTTCTTCTTTCTTTAAATGGTCGTCTAACCGCCTGGGCGATTTTGACTGTCCAACATAGCTCGCCAGTCGTTTCTTCGTTGCGCCAACTGGCGCCAATTGGAAACACCGCGGGATCGCAAATCGGTCTCCACTTGGTCCTTCCATCGGAGTGGTGGTCTCCCTCTTCTTCTGCTTCCACCGGCGGGTGCCGATAAGAATACCTTCTGCGCTGGAGCATCTTCGCTCATTCGAACTACGTGGCCTAGCCAGCGAAGCCGCTGTGTTTTAATTCAAAATTTACTGCTGTTAAAATTTACCATTTCATTTGGCACAGCAAAATGGAAAATATTTTTACACCACAGAAAATTGTTTTACCTCATTTTTCCTCTAAATGTTTCCGATTAGCACACGGCCTAATAAATATTTTCAAATTTGAACAGTTTCAAAATTTTAACAAAAAAAATTAAACATCTTTAGATTGGAGTTGGTATATTTCAATGTGTGAAATAAAAAATAAATGCATGTCAATCAATTTTTTTAAATGTGAACAAGTTCGAAATTTCAAGGAATTAAAAACGGAAACAACTTTCGATTGAAGTTAGTATATTTCAATGAGTGGCAAAAATAAATATATAAAGCGTACATACTTAGTGGCCAAACCCGGTTTTCTTTTTAACTGTTTCTTTTTTAAACATCGGTTTTATCGACTAAATATTTATCGTATTTGCAAAAATTAATACACGGATCGTGATATTATTGATCGAATTAGAACGTTCTGTAGTATCACCGTGGGCTTTACTCGAATACACATTAAAACAAATTCTGTGAAAAAATTGTTTAGACCTACTACTTTTTTGTATATGGTTCACATTCAAGAGAAATTTGATTTTAGAATTGATTTATCAAAAAAAAAAAACGATTTTGAATTTGTATACTTTAGAAGTCGAACATGAAGCCAAAAAATTAGGGTGACATGAAAATACGTCCGTTTATGCAATTAAAATTTTAAAGTGAATACAACTTGTTCGTTATTTATTCATTACTTATCTTTTTAATTTTAATTAATAAATTATCTTTGATTTACTTTCTATTAGCAGTATACTTTCGAAATCAACATTCGAAGTTAAGTCTTTTGGGATTAGCCATACACGATTTTAATACATATACTTCGTCACATACAATATATTAAAAAAAAGCTTTCGTTTTTAAGTCTATACAATTTCTTTTGGTTTTATGTTGTTTCAAAATGCACTTTTAAGTAATTTTATGCAAAAAAAAAGTGGCAGCCTCTGCTAAGTAAAATATGCGCAATAAAATCTTAAAATAAAATTAAACTAAACAAGTTTTACACAAAAAGTATTTCAAATTATTGTTTACAATATATTAGATCAAAAACAATGTGCAAACTAGCCAGTGACTATTCCCATTCGACGGTATTACTAGTATGCTCGGCGTATTCGCTCTGTGCTGGTTACATAAAAAACTTAAAGTTAAATTAAATATGTTATGCCCATATAATTTTTGTATAAATGCGAACATTTAAATACTGATATCTTACATAAAACTGCATCAAAAGAGCACGAATCTGACTTTTAGCCTTACAAATTGTATTATTCTATTTACATGTATTCAAAGTCGAAATGCTTTTAGTTTCTTTAGCATACTTTTAGGACCTTTAGTATATATTTAATATGTATGGCAGTATGGTTAGACTCAGTTGAGTCGTATAAATTAAGTTAGTTTCAATTGTAATATAAATATTGTGAAAATATTGAGATTATGAATACACAGTTAAACTGGGGCAATAAGTTTACGTTTTGTGAGGCTTAGGGCCGTTTTTTACTATCTTCTTTTGTTGTGAAGCCAAAAATGTATCGCACAGCATGTAAAACTGCGGATGTTTTTGACCCATTTTAACTATGCTATGAACAAATAAATAAAGTTTTTAATGTATAAAATCGAATTTCGAATTCGATCTTCGAAAAAAAAACTAAAACTATCTTTCTTATTTGAATAAAATGTACCGTAAAAGCATTTCATGAGTCCGTTCTTTTACAAAAAATTAAAATAAGACTCTTAATGTTATTTAAGGGCTAAATTATAAAATAAACGAATTTATATATATTAAATAGCAGTAATTTTTTTAATAAAAACTTATTTCATACTCAGTTTACAATCAGGTGCCACTGGAAGAAGCTTCCTATTAGCTTTTTCAAATTCTCTTTACATTTCCTTACTTAGAAGCCATATTTTCTTAACTCCAGATGTCTTGCAATTGCTTTAATTGGACCTTATATGTAAGTACAAATAAAACAACATTTTCAAAGTGTGTGACGAGTTTTCGTTGGTCGAGTTCTAGGCGAATTAATAAAAAGCTAAGTGAATTCAGACTTGCCCAATCAAACAAAATTGTTATTTCTCAATACTGTCTACCCTTAACTACGTAGCAGATGTTGTTATGTTTTTACAAAAGCAAACAAAATTGAAACATGAATATTGCTAGTTTGAACGAAACTCACAGCTCGAAATGTTTCGATTTTGATTGTTTTGTATATATTTTTTTCTAGGCAAATAGTTTTTTGATCTCCAATTATTTCCAACATATAAATTCTATTGTGCGGGTAATTCTAGTTTGAAAAAACAAAGTAATCGAGATTTCTAAGCTTGCTGTGAAAAAAAATATTTTATATCAAGAAAACCTCGACCAAAGAAACCATTATCGCACAATTGTGAGCTGTTTGTAATAATGTGAATAAGCAAACTGATCAAAGGCTTATTTAATAATAAATAAGAAACTAAATAAACTTATTTTAATAATAAAAAAGTTTTTTTTTTAAATAGGACTTCAAAATATTAGTTTTAACAATTTTTTCAATTTCGAAGCGTTAATTTCAGCAATTTCGTCGCAATTACTTATACATGTTTAAGCGCGCAGCTACGGAGAGCCGTATTTCTCCTAAGGTAATTAAAACTAAACTGTCCTTAAACTTAAGAAAGCTATGCGACTATGTACTTAACGCGCCGCATCTACTATCCAGGTAACGGAAAAAAGACTAACAGCAAGAATGTGACAATAAACACACATGATAATATGATGGTGAGTACATGCGAATCATGTTTTAGCAAATAGGATGTGCTTGACTTTTGCACTGCCACAGCACCAACACCATCACCCACCATATTAGCATCCCATATCTTTTCACTGCTGCTAATCAATTTTTCATCGTTTACCTCTACTACACGATAAATGCTAAAAATATTATTATTACAAGGCTTTGTTGTTTGTGTTGTTGTTGTTGTTGTGATTGCTGTTGTATTAGTTGTAGTTGTACACTTGGTTCCTTTGGAAGATGATGTGCTGCTATTAAGGCTTGCATTTAAGCTGGTATTCGAAGGTAATGTCATTGATTTGGCAGCAGCAGAAGAATGTTCAAAAAATTCAATACGTTTGGAAACAATCGGCAGAGGCTCTGCAATCGTTGCATTTGACTCCTGCTTTGGTAATGTTGATAGATCTATTAGCTTATATTTATTACCTCCGAGATCAGCTGCAGCACGACTTTCGATTTTCAGTTTGAGTTCCTCATTGAATGTGGGCTTCTCGTTAATCAGTTGATAACCGCCACTGCCACCCCCTCCGCTACCGCTGTTGTTGTTACTGCCACCGGTGCTACTGCCAGCAAGTTCGCCCATAGATGCACTGCTAGCACTGCCGATCACTTCACTTTCAGTTTCTACAATCGTCTGCAACATACATTGATTGTTATTCACGTGCCCGTAGTTTATGCACGAGTTGCCAGGCGAAGTGGAGAGCAAATTAAATTTTATTTTTTGAAATGTTTTCAATTTCGCATGGCGAAAAAAATCTGTAACATGACTGTTTGTGATTATATTGCGTTGTTGTTGTTTGACTTTTCTCTCATTTTCTGCCGCGTCTACTTCATCTCTCTCCTCTACATCAGCGCCAACGCCTTCATCAATATCATCGCTATCAAATTCTTTTTCATTCAACTCATTAACATTATTATATATGCCACGATTATTTTCGACATCACCATAATTAACACCAACACTTTCATCACCAACACCACCACCGTGTCCATTCGTTAGCACGGTTACATCAAACTGACAATTTGCACTCAAATTAAATGTGGAATTGTCTAGGCCAAGCGTATGCAACGTTGTTGTTTTCGTTGTCGTTGGCTGGAGCATCTGTTCTTTGGTGCAGGTTGCAGTGAGTTGGTGCTCATAAACGTGATCAACACCACCGGCACGCCCATTATTTGTTGAAACGCAATGTCGTTGATAATCGACAAATTTGTGTTGTGTTTGATGCTGCTTCTCTTGTACCTGCTCTCCATTGTTTGCCTGTTGCTTCTCTTGTTGTTTCAGTTTCTCTTGCTGCCTTTGCAACTTCAATTTTAATTCATATTGTTGTTGTAAGTTTCGTATATTTTGATGATGTGGATTATAATCCAAGGCAATTAGCGCCGATACCGTTTTCAAAACAGCTGATGGATTCGGCAAATTTTGCCTATATTCATTTGGGGAACTATTGTCGTTGCTATTAATGGCAGTTTTGTTGCTTTTGCTGTTGTTGCTGTTGTGGGATCCATCATCGGAGGGGGGCACAATATCTGCACAGGAGCAAATCAACTCCTGCAACCAACACCAATAACAGATTTTTTTGTTTGCATTTAGACCATTTTAGACAAATGTATTATAATTCAAGGGGAATTTACTTTTCTTTTTGTTATGGAATAGTGAGATATATTGCATGGTGAGGGGTTAATACATAATAAGTGTTATTTTATTGAGAGCAAGAAGTTTAATAGCTTTGAACCTATGTATAGTAAGAGATTGATGTCACATACTTTTAGGCGCTAGTCACTATGCCGATACATCGGTTTGGATATTATAAGTGGTTAAACGGTTTCTTATCAAAACTAAACGCCCATATGTCAAATGTATGCCCGACAAGCGGTGTGTCCTCTCAGGCTCTTCTAACCACAAACTGAATATGGTTCAACTCTAGTGAAACCGTTAGTTTTCGAGGACTTCCGTTTGAAGAACTGATGACGATTCCAGAAGTGGGCGTGACCAGAGGCGACTAAAATGCACAAAAAGTAACGTGCAGCTTGATGTTTGATCTACGACTGCTTCTCTCCTCGCTTTATCCATCTTCTCCTTCTTTATAGAAGTTGCACTTGACACACGAAACCTTTCCCGCGACAGTCGGGTTAGTACCGCAAGGTGCGAGTACCCCAAGGTGCTAGTACCGTAACGGACCTGGTTCAAATCCCCCAAAGGACTATCACATCGGCAACACTCCCCAGGACCTTTAAACAAACAAAAAATAAGGTAGAGCTAAATGCTGTTAAAACAACAGTTTCTAATGTTCTTAAGCGATCCACAATTTTATGCCTGTCTCAGGTAGTACATGTACGTTTTTTGTGAGACTATCTATCTGGGACGTTTTCCGTTTGCCTTGCCTTTGTAAAGAACCGCAGACTTTTTGTATGTTAATGTCGGGCGTAGTTAGACGACTTCTTGCTTATAAGCGAAAACCTAATATTAAGCCTTTAAAGAATCTTTACCAGATTTCGTGGTTCAAACATTTTTGCTCTATGATCGGTTTATCATTCTTACCCTTTCGGCTTTGGACTACATTCGATACAAATTGTTTTTGTAGAATAGGCTCCGAACGCTCGTCGACCGTCGACCCTAACATCTGAATTAGATCGAAAAGCTTTTCGAAGGACATCTAATCGCTGTGTTCAGCGATTAAAACCCAGCAGCTACGTTCTCTTAATAAAGTTATGCCATTAACTTAAGAAACTTCAGCCCAGGACGTATTCCAAACGGCAACTACCAGTGAAAGTAGTGGAAAAAGAACCCTTTTCAACTAAGAGTTTAAAGCTATTAAACAACTTACTATTTTTGGAGGCAAAGGAAGTTAGTAGGTATTACTAATAATAGTTCTTCGAGAGGACTCAGCTTCACTTACCTCATCTACTCCTATTCGGCGACAAGCTTCCAAAAAGTTATCAACGTTTCTGCGACAACGTGCCATTGTTAATTTTGACTGAAATGGGCAAAAGATATATTTATGTTAGTACATTCAATTCAAAATCAATAAAAAGTAAACACTCACAACCCCAGGTGATGGCACATGAATACTGGCTACGGAACGGGGGCGCACATAATTCGCCAAATGGCAGAGTATAACACCATCAGTTAAAGCCGATGCTATATCTTCGGGTAGTGTCATTTTTAAACGAGTCTCAATAATCTGGAATAAAGATTGGAAATCAGAAACGAAGTTAGAATAGGAAAAATAAAATTGATATTTTCATATAAAAATTTTTTTGGTATGGAGGAATAGCGGAGGATATACAACAATACAACACTTACACTTCGCAGCTGCGTCATTATTTCTGTCTCCTCACGTTGGCGATCGAATTCACGACGCATGGTAAAGCTAAGTTTCTCCGCAGGTATATCGTGATTCCAGGTGACGGTACTGAATATAGAAAAAATTAAATTTTTTAAATTAGCAAATCATACCAAATGAACGAGTCATTAGACTTACCGATTCGTTTTCGCTGTAACTAACTTATTTGCGCTGCTCACCGGCGATTTGAGACCACCAATTGAAGTTACTTTATTATTATTTGCTAAAATGCCAACACCACCGACACCCGTAGTACTGCCACCGTTGCCATTTGCATTACCGTTAAGCGTTTTCATTGGACTATTTGGCTTCACATAACCCATACAATCCCCATTTACCAGTTGCAGCTGCGAATGTTGAACATGTTGTTGCAACAAAATAATTTTTTCAACGTCATCACCTAAAGTTGTAGTTGTTGCTATGACCGGTTGCATTTGCTTTGACGTCGCCAGCGACGACATTAATTCGGTATTACGTGACGGTATCACTTTTTGCACCGGTTTCTTTGGTATTACAACACAATAATCACTAGCAGCATCACCACCACCGCCGCCACCAACAACAGTAACACCGCCACCATTTACAATGCCACTGTACATATTTAGACCACCATTGGTGCTTTCAACACCAACTCCAATTATTCCAGTACCGCCACCGACAGTCTTCATAATCGATTTTGGTTGTGGCATGGTATTAATCCCGTTAACGATTTGTATCATTTCGTTGCAGCCACCGTCGCTGACGTTGACGCCAATCCCGCCGTTGCTATTTTCATGGTGTGCCATATTGTCGGCTATGGAATTCAATGCATTCGATGCTTCGCTCATGTCATACAACATTTTTTGACTATTTTTGATTTTGTAAACACTTGACACTTCCATATTGCGTTGCTGCTTGAGTGCCTCTTTGTATTCCCTGAAGCAAGACAGAATAATTATTGTTAATACAATGAAATTAAAAATTAAGTCATTAGATGTTTTACTTTTGACTAATAGAGTTTCCCTGTAATCAATACACAAAGTAAAGTCGAGCTGTAACCTGTTTTTATGATAGGTTAAATATTTCACAAGATTAGTGGAACGAAAATGCCCCTATACAATTTCACGAATTATTATTGAAGAATGGAAAAAAACTTTATAAGAATGAAAAAATGATAATAAAATGTTCGCTCGCATTTGAGGTTTAAGGTTTAAGCATTGCAGGTGCTCAAAGAATTCCGCAAATTTTAAATATTTTCTATTATAAGAAATGAAAAAGTTAAAAACAAACATTTGCGACCAATTATAATTTGCGAAAACAAATAATATTTCAAATGTTTTTGTGTACCCTGGTTTATTCACATTGGCGCTAATTGGAGTCAGGGGAAACTGGCCCTACAAAGCAACCAACCAACCAATACAATCATATTCCATACTTTACTTACCGATACGTTTGTACATTTCCCAAGTTCTTATTCGATTTCTCATCATTTTTGCCATTTTGCGCACCAACAATTTGCTGGTAATGTTCCATCATAGCATCTTCTTGCTCTGGTGATGAACCATTACTCCCATTATTACTACCATTGCTTGAATTCGAATGTGCATAGTTTAAATGTTGTTGTTGTGGCGTCGAATGCAATTGATGCTGCGGTGTTACAGGTGCTGATTGTACACTCACGCCATCCATTATTTTACGTTTAGTTGGCGATTCAGACGCATTCAATGGTTTCACTATAGCCGCAGCTATTGGCGTTGATGCGAAAACACCTGTACTCGATGTATTTGTACCACTTAACGATATTGATTCATCTACAATTGTACTTGAACTTGATGTTAGTGACGCATCCATCAATTCTGAACTCAATGAGGGAGGCGGTGTTGTTGGAGTTTTGCGTGCTGGTGAATCCAATTTTGATTTAACTGTAAGTTGAACATAGTAGGGAGTGAGTGAATGTTGAGGATTACTTGGTATGTGGTTAGTCAATTGATTGAATTTGTTATGATCAGTCTTGTTCACTTAATACATTCAACAATATGCAGTGAAGTTCAGTGTAAGTATGTACTATAATATACTATGTACTTGTACATATGTGTGTCTGTGTAATTATATTTTCAGTGAGTGTGTGCATTAAATACCATTTGGCATATCGTGTGACCAACGTTTATCAATACCATCGCAGGTGCTATAGCCGGATTCAGCGCCATGATGCCGCGGCACACGATTCGATTCGAGTACGCTTCCATTGGCAGCATGACGTGGTGCGCGTCTCAACGTAGTGTAACCATCATAATTGCCACCGGCACGTGAACCCTTCTCATCTTTGGCCGCTTGAGTTTCGAGAAACTTAAAGACATGTACAAGACCGCGTATACAAAGCTGTAATGAAGAAAGTAAAGTAAGTACATATTTATTTAGTTACGTTTATGTAGAAAGTGTAACTGATGGGGCATATAATACTAACACTAGCAGGCGGAGATGTAAGCGGATTATTTTCTAAATTCAATTCGACTAATGCGGTCATTTGGCGTATCTCAAGAGGTAGACTAGCGATTCGATTGCTGCTAACATCCAAGGATTCCAACGTTAGGCAGGTCAATTCTGAAAGAAATAAAAATTTGATGAGTGTGCTCTGTGTTGCATTTGAAATTATAATAACTTTATTTTTTGTAAACCTAGATAAAATACAAAAAAAAAAAACGAAAGTAACAACAAAAAAAAAGAAAGTAACAAAAAGACTAAAAAAAAAAATAAAAAGTTAAATAAAAACATATTAAAAAAATACAAAATTTGATGTTTTGCCGGCTCGAGGTCAATTAGTATAAAATAAAATACAAGGTTTTTAAATTGTTTTCCGATATATTTCGGTTACACTTCGGTAACCATCCTGAGGGAAAATTGAATTTTATACTGTAGAAAGCTTGGCGTTTAATTTTCCCTGAGGATGGTTACCGAAGTGTAACCGAAATATATCGGGAAAACAAAATTAAAACCTTGTATTTTATTTTATAATAATTGACCTCGAACCGGCAAATCACCCAATTGATAAGATAAAGGCCGCCAAAGAATTTTTAATAAAAAAATACAATTAAAATTAAAAAATTAATTTAAAAATAAAAAAAAGATTTAAAAATAAAAAAAATATTTAAAATAAAAAAAATTTTAATGTGTCAATACGTGACCACTATCATAATAAGTGTTCTGAATTTGGTTTGAACATACAAAATTTGAATAACATACATAGATATTTTTGTATCATAAATTAAATAGGTGAGCTGAAGACATCTGCCCATAAAACTTGAAATTAACAAATAAATTTTTAACTAGTGTAAACATCTGCAAAATATGTGTGTATATATATAAACATTAGTCTACTCACCACGCGGTAAATACATCAACTGATTGCTGCGCAACGAAAATGAACGCAACGAACGCAGCTCACCAATACGCGCTGGCAGCGTTGACAATTGGTTGTATGAGGCATCCAGATCGGTAAGGCGATCCATACGACCCAACTCATCGGGCAACGCTGTCAACCGGTTGTTGGAGACCAACAACACTTGCAGTGGCAGAAAACAGATTTCGCGTGGCAGCGCTGCCAATTGATTGCTGCGCAAATCCAAATACGTCAACGATGTCAGATGTTTTACCGATTCGGGAATACTGCGTATAGTATTATGGTAGAGCAATAGTGTTTCCAGAAATGAAAATGTTGTGATCTCTTCGGGCAGCTCACAAAAGCGATTACGCGATAAATCTGTTTGGAAGAAAAAAGGGGGAGAAGAAAGAATACAAATTCATTGGAAATATGATGCACACACCACATAGAAAGCTTAAAATAATTAAATTAATAAAAAAAAAAACACCTTATTGAGCAGAAACAGAGGGGGAAATGGGCTGATAAATTCAATTGAAAAGCGTGAAGAGCTAAATTAAGCACAGTGAAATGGATTTGCATTCAACCGGGGCACGCATTCAAGAAAAGTTGCAGTAATGTGAGCGCGTGGCGGGCAGCAGATCATATGTAGACTTATTGGAGTTTTTTTAACTAGCTGTAGCGATGTCATTTACATCATACAAAGTGGAAATAAGAAATATGTTAAGCAAAATCGAGTTTCCAAACCCGACTATTGAAATCACTCTGGGTATAGAATTTTAGGTCCTACCCGAACTAGTTCTTGCTATTCATATATTTTCTTTCAAATCAAGCCACAACTAATTCCAAATGCCCGCAGACTGGTTGCCCATAACCAGTACTCAGAGTACTCCAACACTTATCCTCATTCATATACAAAAAGGTGGTCCAATTTACATAGCGATGTCCACTGATTGAATCACCTAATCCATCTCGGAGTACCCTTTACTTTGCATTTGAATACTCTATTCAGCACCGAGGTGAGAGTAATTTCAAAATGCTGCCCAAAGATTGCTCCATGGAGTATTCTACACCAAAGCGATAGAGGAGTAGGTGAACTTTTGAGGACCACCTACTCCCTCTCTCGTTTTCACTTTGCTTTCTCTGCTTTGATATGGTTTTGTTTATTTTTACATTAGTTGTGTTTTCATAAAGTTATCTGTTGTTTGTTTGTTTTAGAAAAACAAATTGGTTTATTGCTGATTTCCATACAAACTCCGTCATTCCTCTTCTACTCTGTATCACATTCTGATACTACATCTAGACTCTGCTTTACTTTGGCCTATCTTGCTCAACGTTATCTGTTCATTGGTTATCAGCTTTCTTTACTGTATAATTCTTCTCATCTTCCCATCGCGCTAGGTTTCCAAGTCTGAAACGCACATTGGCTAGTCAGCGTTGTTGTCGCACGCAATGTACTTCATAAATCTGAGGGGAATACGATTTGGTACGTGCTGACAATTGCGTGGCCTATTTTTGTTGTTACTTGTCCCGTACTATGACACTCAGTCACACACTCAAAGCCATATAACATGCACGCAGGTGATGCATGAGGTACCCCATCCCACATATTGCATTTCCCATGTTGCAAGTCGCTTACGAAAGCCGTCTGGTTTTCATGGGGAAAATTACATAGTCGTATTAGCACGTTTGAATGATTATTCGTTCCATTCAATTGCATTGCAAACATTAAAATAAATTAGTAAAAAAAAGTATACCTTGCTGCAGCAGTGGTTTATTAGGCTTCCATATTTATGTAACTGTGCAGTGGAGAGCTGTTGGACGTATGTATACTAGACTGGGTCGATTTATTAACCGATAATCTAGACCATCGATCTTTCGATAGGTTTTGGGCTCAGGGAAAAATACCCAAACAAATAATTTTCGAGCCTGCGAAATTTCATTTTTTTGACATTTTTCGACTTTGCTTTTTAAGGTTTTTTTCATGACCTACTATAAAAATTTTCATTTGATTTTAAAATTTTCATGCCCACTAAAAACGTTGGCGATAACAGTTTTTTGAAAAAAAAAAAAAAAAATTTTTTTTGGGTTTTGGGGAGTGTTTTGGTCAAAAAATTAACAATTTCGCCATTTTTTTTCAGCATACAGCAAAAATGTTTTCGATGAAAACGAATTTGTCTCATATTTCCTGTCCCAATTTAAATTATGCGCTAAAAACGTTGGCGATAACAGTTTTTTGAAAAAAAAATTTTATTTTCGGGTTTCGGAAAAATCGATTTTTCGACCAAAACATTATTAGTGATTAAAATGGGGAAAGTAAAGAAGTGTATCGTGGGGTGTGCTGGTGGCCAGCATTTTCATAAATTCCATAGCAAGCAGAAGGATAAATCTAGGTGATTATAATTATATATAACTGAATCCTTTTAAAAATGTGCACGTATTTCCATTGCATACCTCATGGTGGTTTTCCACACCAAAATATGCAAAATATCCAAAAATCTGCTCAAAATGCCCATATTTTGTTCACAGCCTTGAAAAATGTTATAAAAAATGACCACTTTTAGAGCGCTCTCGGGGAGCGCGAAGTTTCGCATCTAGTCATCTTTGGCTAAAAGTGTTGAGACTACTCTAAACGACAACTGCTAAAGCAGATAAATTTGGAGACTATACCATGGCGGCATCAAAACCGAGGTTTTATTCCATTTTGTGGTATGTTCTTCTTAATTTTTTTCTGCGAATTGGTGGAAGCTACAAGATGTCGCAGTGGACGGGAATACTACTTAAGTGCTATCCTTGTTGTTGTGTTTGCAGCTGTTACTGTTATTTTGTTGCTGCCGATTTTTTTTTGTTTGGACCTTTTTTCTCTTTTGTTGTCTTGTTTTCTGTTTTCTATATTCTTGGGTTTTTATTGCTATATGTGTACTTTTCGTAGTCTTTCTTTATAATCTTCATTTCTGTTGCTTTCTGTGTTTTATTGTGTCATCTGCTATGATTTCCCTTGATCGCTTATTTTCGTCTTGAAAGCAGTGTTTTTCGTTATTATTTTTGTTGGTGTGTGTCGTTTTTTTACTACACATGGTCGTTTTGCCAATTTTTATAATTTTTTTGTTTTTTTTTTTCTTTTCCTTGCTTTTTATTCCTTTCTTTATTATCTTTCTTGGTTTTACGTTCATGCGTTATTTTGTTATTATTATTTTTCCTGTTATCTTTTCTTGGTACTTTTTTTATTATTCTTTTAAAACCATAACCCTCCAATATTTATTGGTAATGCTACGGGTGAAAAATAATCTAGCAAATTTAATGTTCTAGGGGTGCCATGAAAGAAGTAAGGAAGTCTAAGTTCGGGTGGTAGGGTTATATATTCAACATTTTTGCCAAATATAGTTTCGATAAATCAATTTTTACCGGAGTTATGGCATAAAAAGTTTTGTGGAATAATCCACTATAAAACGGGCGGGGCCAAGCCCATTTTCAAAAATTTATATTTTTCGACTTTCTTCGTTCACGGGCACTGCGAAAGTGAAAAAGAAATGATATAAAGTTATTGCCTATTAAATATATCTATGATCCTTTTCAAAATCTTTCGTATAAAAGCGGGCGTGGACCTTGACCGATTTCGCCCATTTTTTTCCGGAACATTCCTTCTATTAATATAAATATGTGTGCGGAATTTCGTTTCGATATCTTGAACGGTTTTTGATTAATGATTAATATTATTTCTAAGTTGTCTTAATCAAAAG
This sequence comes from Merzomyia westermanni, assembly GCA_949987695.1. Classification (NCBI taxonomy): domain Eukaryota; kingdom Metazoa; phylum Arthropoda; class Insecta; order Diptera; family Tephritidae; genus Merzomyia; species Merzomyia westermanni. Next base: position 31,551,221 of record OX465289.1, on the reverse strand, counting down.
TGGGCGGTGCCACGCCCATTTTCGAAATTTCTCAAAACATTTATTTTCTGCCTTCAAGTTAATGTACACACGAAATTTTATCCCTATAATACGGCGGCCGCCGTGGTGTGGCGGTAGTGTTGCTAGCCTACCACACCGAAGGTCCATCGTTCGAGCCCTGGTACAGGCAACATGAAAAGTGGTTTGAAAAAGTTTTTTCAAAACGGGGTCGCCCCTCGGCAGTAGTTTGGCAAAGTTTCCGAGTGTATTTCTGCCATGGAAGGCTTCTCAGCAAAAAATCTCCTTGTAGATGCCGTTCGAAGTCGGCAAAAAACTGTAGGTCCCACCAACTTGTAGGGAAAATTTAAATCGGCACACCACAAATTGGAAGAGAAGCTTGGCGCAAAAATCTCTTAGGAGGCTTATGATAATATACGTGTTGTATATCGCACCATAGAAGTGTATTATGTACTGAATAATCACTTCTTTTGTATTTTCGAAAATAATCTATATATAAAAAGTGGTCGTGGAGATGAGTGCCAGGAACCTGCATACCAAATTTTATTAAGATATTGCAAAATTTACTCAGACGTAACAGACGGACGAAAATGGCTTAATCAATTTCTTTTTTCCTACTGAACATTTTGATATATACAGGGTGTTTTTTTTACAGGTTTGTTTTTCGAATAGAGATAAAACTGGCATTTTGTAGTCAAATCTGGCAACTCTAATGTCATTTATGTTCAGTTTGGTTTGCCATTTCATCATGAACAGGTTGACAAAAGAACAACGCTTGCAAATCGTGCAAATTTATTTCGAAAATAATGGTTCAGTTCGCGAAGTTTACCGTGAGCTCCGTCCATTTTATGGTCGACATAATCGTCCATCAGAGCAATTAATTCGGTTAACCATGGATCGTTTTCGCACTACGTTTACTCTATGTGATAATACGCATCCGCAGAGACGTCGAACAGTGCGCACCGAAGAAACAATTGCCGCTGTAGAGCAAAGTGTTGAAGAGGACCCGAATGAATCGATTCGCCACCGTGCACAGCAATTGGAGCTTTGTCCATCAACTTTATGGAAGATTTTGCGCAAAGATCTTGGCTTGCGACCTTACAAGATCCAGCTTGTGCAAGAATTAAAGCCGCGAGACCATGCAATGCGTCGTGATTTTGGTGTATGGGCCGAAAATGAGATTGATTTCGATGCTGATTTTCATCGCAAAATTTTGTTCAGTGATGAGGCTCATTTTTGGTTGAATGGCTACGTCAACAAGCAAAATTGCCGCATTTGGAGTGAAGAGAATCCACATGAGACCCTTGAAACGCCATTACATCCACAAAAACTGATTGTTTGGTGTGCTCTATGGGCTGGTGGAGTCATTGGGCCATACTTCTTCCGCAATAATGCTGGAGAGGCAGCTACCGTTAATGGAGACCGGTATAGAGCCATGATAACCGACTATTTTGTTCCCGAATTGGATGGCATGAATGTGGATGAGTTGTGGTTCCAACAAGACGGCGCTACATGCCACACAGCGCACGTCACAATCGATTTATTGAAGGAAACATTCGATGAGCGCATAATTTCGCGGAATGGACCTGTCAATTGGCCACCAAGGTCGTGTGATTTGACACCATTGGATTATTTTCTTTGGGGATATGTGAAGTCGCTCGTCTACACCAACAAACCAGAAACGTTAGGGGAATTGGAAGCCAACATTCGTGGCGTTATTGCCGACATACGGCCCCATATGCTCGAAAAAGTGGTTGAAAATTGGACCTGTAGAATTGGCTTTATTCGAGCCAGCCGCGGCGGCCACATGCCCGAAATCATATTTAAACATTAATGGCATAAAATTATCCTTCCAATAAAGCCAAACTGATGGACCTTAAAACGATTTTCTTGTGTTTTATTTCAATTCGAAGTTCTATACCCCTGAAAAAAACACCCTTTATAAGACAATATCTATCTCGATCCGTTTATGCCGTTACATACCACCGTTAGGGGACTAAAGATAATATACCTTGTGTGCGTAGCACTACTAGGTATAAAAAGCCTATTCTAATGCATTTGACTCTTATAAAAACAATTAATAAATGTTCATTGAATACAAATATTGAACAATTATGAAATAAAAGCATACAATTAAATGTTTACAAGCTTAAGAAATTTCATTGGAGACCTTAAAACTTTACTAAAGAAATCCACTTGCAAGACGCTTATTCTCCAAACGAAATTCTTTAGAACTCTTGATATGAAATAAATTAGGCTAGAAATATAAAAAACTTTCAATTTTTCTTTCCTAAAGATCAAGCTTTATAATAGCATTTTTTGTCTTATTAAAATGTCTTCCAATTCCATATTTGGCCGGAAAAATCGAAATGCCACGGAATAACGGAATATGGGACCTTTACCTTAGTATGAAGTTCAAGATTTTCCCATCACAGGTAGATTGAAGGAGCGGTGAGTATATGTTGTATTCTATCGCGGCTGTTGCTGAGTCGGGTTTATGTGTTGCAATCAAGCCAAACTATAATTTTAAGGGTACTTGATAAGACCGAATAAAATTTTATGATGAAACCAGCGCTAGAATCATTTTATTCGCAACGGTAATGCTACAAAACCGCTGACAGGTTGCAGATTACTATACCGCATACGCTACGTATCTACGACAACGACGCCGTTGTGTACATGATTACTCGTATTTTCATAATGAAATAGGTAGTGCCGCAGCATGTCCGCAGCTTGCCGCAAAGAGTATGAGACTCAAATAAGAACATTAATATGTACTATATTACAAGAATAAAAAATGTAGTAGAATTTCCTGCTGTATGCGGTGAATGCTTCCTGTATCATTACAACAAGGAAAACGAACCAAACAGAACCGGTGCACCATAAGAGATGCTGTCCTACATTTTTCAGCTGTTCAGATATCCAACTAAGTGTGCCACAAAGATGAGTATTCTTGGTTAAATGAATAGAACGAAAAGTAAACGAAGAGAAGATTTTTTTGGTGTGGTGGAAATTTTTCAAAAAGCAGAACTACAGCATATCATGGAATCAAGTAACATGCTTATAGAGTTTCCAACAACATGGCATATGATATAGACTGCAACAATCCAATTTCCTTATTACAAATGAATTTTTAGATTAGGGAAGCGAAGTTAGAGACTTTGTTACCCAAGTGAAAGAAGTAACTTTATGCCGCTTGCGACTCTTCGATTCTTGCTGCTTTTGGTTGGCATGAAAAGTGCTTACTCTTGTAGTTCAGTATACCTAGTTCTAAAATTATTGGAAATATGGGTGGGTGCTTAAAAACGTTTTCTATTACAACTCGTCGTTTGTCATAATCAAATTATGTATTTTTCACTTCCAAAATGTGATTTATCATAAAGTCGTTGTGCTCCATCTGTACTGAATGCGAATGTTCATAGGATACTTGAAACTTATTTTGAACCTATAAGTATGTATGTTTTTCTTTTACTACTTTTTGTTGCTGTATTTGTTGTATTGCATGCAGCGGAAAATGCATGAACTTCCGTCTATGGATTGTCGCTTTAATGATTTTATCGTTGGCAAGTTTTCCCAACGCTTTTGCTACACATTTTGTGGTAGCAGTGTTCTAGACTGCATAAATAGGGTGTTGCGAAACAGAATGTTGAAACTCTAAAAGTTTAAAAAACTTCATTTGTTTTTCTTGAAAAATACTTGTCGCCATACTTTGAAAAAAATTAAATAACTGATGGACGTATGGAAACAAGTATTCCTTGACGGATATATTACTTTTTTAAAGTTGGCGAGGCAACTTTTACGGTCTAAAAAACTATCTATTGGATAATTTGCCGAAAATCGTCCGTGGTTGAGTGAGCAAGGTTTTTAAAAACTTTGCAAAAACAAAATAACAAAGAATATTGCACAAAATTAAGAAAATGCGTTGCACTTAGTTCTGAGAGTCAGTGTGTGAGTCATATTTGTAAGAAAACTTTTTAAATGTGATTGGTGGCTTTTCTGCAAACTGTGCATTACGTGCACTATTGTTAAAGCAAGACCTGTTAAATTCCAACTAGGATTAAGTAATCAATTAATTTATTGGATGGCTCTTTCATTCAATAATGATTATTTTAATTCAGGGACTGAAAATAATTGTTATTTTTTGTTTGTGGAGCAAAAAAGTAACACAAAAACTACCTTTATACTCTTTTGGGAATTTTTAACCATTATCATAAGAAATATTTTTTTTGGTCGCCATAACCAATATAAATGAGAAATATTTTTGTTTGGTTAAGAATAACCATTAGAGTAACTTAGGGTATTGTGATATAGGCATACTTTTTTCGGCTGCCACTCAACATTTTATTAAGTAGGCAGGTAGAAAATCATACAATTCGTTAGATTCTAATATTGTGAATCACATTCCAAGACGATATCGATTTATCTTAAATATTCCGGAACATATTTATTCAGACCCATAAAAAGTCAAAAAAGCCGTTTTGCCAAAATAGGGGGGTAATGTGGTATACTATACCACATACTTGGTTCCCCTATGAAAGATATGTTAACCGCATGAGATAATCAAGCCACATTGTAAATATGGTAATTTTAATCCATTTGGCGTGATAAACAATCCTGTGTCATTAGCGTTCCAAATCCTAGTTGGAGGAAATTTATACTTTTCATACTCCTGCTCCACATTGAACTACTTTTACCATATCCCATTACCCAAAGTAGAGCTTTTAATTTTCAATAAAATTAATTTAAAAATATTAAGTAATCACCTGAAATATTGCTGCCTATATTTACAAAAAACGAAATTAAATTTTAGTTGGCCATCTAGGAACATTTCGCAATTATCCTTGTTTAAAGAGTGCTCGAAATTATTGACGACCGCACGATAGAAACTGTTTTTTCACACTGATAGCAACCTAGTTGACCAATGCAAGCCGTTTCTTTGCAGTAGCGGTTTGTGGCCATTGCCATTATAGTAAGGAAAATATTCTTGCTCAGACATGAATAATTTAGGAAATACGTAGGTATATTACTTTACCAACCCATATCATAATACCCTAGCTTACTAAATCAAGATTTTTTATTTTTTGATCATTTTATATATACATCACATATTTATTTTTATGTATACTACATCAAATAAGTTATATTCCGAATTTCCTATGCAAATATTCGTTTTCAGGCCAAAGTCATCATTTAAAATATGTGAGTATATAAAGTGCTATAGAGACAAAAAAAATATTGATAATGGTTATTCTTAACCAAAAAAAAATATTTCTGATTTATATTGGTTATGGCGACCAAAAAAAAATATTTCTTATGATAAATGTTAATTATAACCAATATTTGAATTTATCAATGTTAATGGTAAAATGCGACATTTTCCTCATTTTCTTTATAACCGTTATGTCCCTGTTTTTTTGTTTTCAAAAATCGGCTTTTACCAAAAGAAAAAAAATTGGATTGTTTTTAAATACTTTTGATAGTTTTTGATTTTTTTCGATTATTTATCCGCATGTTTATCTGCAAGAATACCAAAAAGTAATCAAAAACAATCAAAAGTAATCAAGCATTCGAAATTATTCAAAAAATTTTCTTTATTTTTTGATTATTTGTTATTTTGTTTTTTGGATAATCAATCATGTAAGCAGGCTTTTCCAAAAAAAAATCAATCAATTAACCGGTACTTGACCAAACTCGATACAGAAATAAATTACTAGAACTAATTTCTTGGGCGACACCCTGTTTTTTGTAGGTATGTGGTTTTTTATTTCTGTCTTTGTGTTTTCGAGATATATTTTTATGTATACCAAACTTGTAGTTATTGGGTAAAAATGTTCGAATGTCTGGCTACCGAGTAATTCCTCAGTCACTCCAGCTGTGCAAATGAGGGTGAAGAACTTTTCGTGTCGTGGTTTTCTTTCAATGTGTATTTGTTCACAAATTTGTTCTTGTTGTTTTATTTACCCACAACTATTGCTTTTGTTTTCAGCTGTTGTTTAATGGTGGCTTGAGTTTATTCAACTTTGTTGTAAAAGTTAAGAACTTGATGTCCAACGGCCAATACACTATTCCCACGGCGCCAGTTTTTCTTTTCAATTCTTTTTTGTCAAGGGTGGATACAATCTTAACAAAACCATTTCTTAAGTGCTGTTAATGTGCGAAATCGAACCTCCTTTGCTTCTGGTTTATTCTTTATTTTTTGTTTAAACGTTTTGTGGGTGTGATTTAAGCCATTCAACTCCGTGATATTGTCCACTTAAAGCCTTAAAAGATGGGGGTATACGATGGTGCAAAGTGATTGAATTGCTTGTCAGTGTGATTTGCATAAGGAAGAAACAACGATAACAATATCAGTTGGCACTTAAGCCAAGTCACTTTGTTATTGACTTTAGCTGTAAGATTTTTGCCTGCAAATTGTTATAATCAGTCGTTGTGTCAAGCGTAACAATATTTTTCAACTTCAATATCACGTTCATTAAAGATTGTAAAGTTTGAAATTTCTAGCCAAATAACTCTGTGTAACACTCGTATGTATTTTCGTCATTGAAAGATTCAATGTAAAACTTTCTCTGCCGTAACAAAGACTGCAAAAATGTTTGATCCGGCCAATTTATAGGAAAATTAAAAAATAGCACACCAAAAACTATAGTTTCTCGAACCTACTATATTAGGCCCGTAAAGCTAGCAGAGGAAATTCAGCAGAACAGTAAACTAATATATGGAAAAAGAGCATATGATTAAGTGTCCTGTATTCCAAATATAAGTGTCCTGCCCACCAAAATGTTTTGCTGACTTTAGCTGGACAAACAAACCTATTTCCAGGACAAAATATAAATTTTTTAGAAAAAAAAAATTTTTTTTAAAACTTTTGCCTAAAGAGTGGACAAACAAAACTTGTTCCTTATTTATTACCATATGGGGGTGCCAGCTTAACAGAGCTAGTATTGGCACCCTTTAACTCCACAATGAAGCAGTTTAGAAATACTCCTCTACTAATATAGTTGAGTTTTATTCAAGTTGGCTTATTTACTCGCGCTGGCGCTATTATGTTAGATTCTTACCATTAATCGTTATTGAGTTCAACTTGTGTTGTGCCACACATTGTATCTCGTTTTGTACAGGCTACAAAAGGGATAGTCAAAGGTATCAGAACTATCCTTAAACTATCCGAAATAGATCCGTTTGTAAACTAGCCAAAGCAAATCTAATTAAGGACTGTCAGCCGCCAACTATGTGAGAACGTGTTACCAAGTTATGCATTAAATGGCAGTCAACTCCAATTATATCGTCTTGTAAAATGGGATAATTGCAAGCATTGTTTAGGTAGAATTCAAAATACTTAGCTCTAGTTTACTGCTGAGTTGCAACAGCAACAGGTGTGAATGGTAACAACCGCACTTAAAAGGATTAGACCACAACAAAATGACAGTTTTCCTATGAGCTGTCCAACCAAGGATGCTTCCAATCTTTGAAAAGGCCTCAAAGTGAATCCTCTGCATACTGCGATGAAATCAGTTAAGTAAAAAAAAAAGATTGCCCTCAGAAATTTCTTATATTTTTTAGCTCCCAGCCACTTTGTCCGAGGTAAACTGCAAACTATTTGAGCAATGAAAAGGTCATGCAACTGCAACAACCCTCATGTTGTGCCTCGTTTGCTTACGCACTTTTGAGTTCGTCTAATCGACAGATGTTTTGTGGCAAGTGGCATACATTCGTGCGATCGATCTCGATTTCTGTTACTACCCTGCAGTGAAATATCAAACTAGTCAGTAAACATACTAGTATCCAACTAAAATTTTCTGATTAAAATTCAAATAGTCTGAAAAAGTCCTTCGATACTAGAATGCAACTCAAATTTTCTTGGTGAAATCATATCAGTCAGAAAAGAGAAAAAGTATACGGCTACAATTTTCATAGTATGTGTTTAAGCGACATAAGCTGTAATTATTTCTTTCGTTTATTTCATTTGCATTGCAAGCTATTGTAATTCGCAACCAGCTTATGAAATATTTCAAAGATATAGTTTATGTTTTGCAATCCCAAATCGGGGGAAAATTAAGAAAAATTCAAATGATGTATTGGTGAGTCCATTTTCTTATTTGAATCCCTGCTAGAGTTTTGGTCCACATTTGGACTAGTATTCTTTTAACATTATCAAATTAGTATGATACTGGTATGATTAGACTGCAATTTTACTAGTACATTCCCTTATATTTTAAACTACTATGAAACTGGTATTTTACGACCAGTATGATACTAGTATATTTCCACTAGATACAAACTAGTATTTTGTTAGTAGATGCCTGGCATGTTCTGGTCGAAATCTGACAATTGACATCTCGTAGGACATCGGCATGTTAAAAATACCAGTTGCTTATATGGAAATATGACAGTTGGCTGACTAGTTGGGCTTGATGCATTTACTAGTTGTAAAGTAGTTTGCAACTAGTTGGTTTGACTGCAGGGTATAGGCACACTTGAATCAATACATATAGACATTCACACACACATGGCTGTATTTTTCTAGTACAGGGTGTTTTTTTTACAGGTTTGTTTTTCGAGTAGAGATAAAACTGGCATTTTGTGGTCAAATCTGGCAACTCTCATTTATGTTCAGTTTGGTTTGCCATTTCATCATGAACAGGTTGACAAAAGAACAACGCTTGCAAATCGTGCAAATTTATTTCGAAAATAATGGTTCAGTTCGCGAAGTTTACCGTGAGCTCCGTCCATTTTATGGTCGACATAATCGTTCATCAGAGCAATTAATTCGGTTAACCATGGATCGTTTTCGCACTACGTTTACTCTATGTGATAATACGCATCCGCAGAGACGTCGAACAGTGCGCACCGAAGAAACAATTGCCGCTGTAGAGCAAAGTGTTGAAGAGGACCCGAATGAATCGATTCGCCACCGTGCACAGCAATTGGAGCTTTGTCCATCAACTTTATGGAAGATTTTGCGCAAAGATCTTGGCTTGCGACCTTACAAGATCCAGCTTGTGCAAGAATTAAAGCCGCGAGACCATGCAATGCGTCGTGATTTTGGTGTATGGGCCGAAAATGAGATTGATTTCGATGCTGATTTTCATCGCAAAATTTTGTTCAGTGATGAGGCTCATTTTTGGTTGAATGGCTACGTCAACAAGCAAAATTGCCGCATTTGGAGTGAAGAGAATCCACATGAGACCCTTGAAACGCCATTACATCCACAAAAACTGACTGTTTGGTGTGCTCTATGGGCTGGTGGAGTCATTGGGCCATACTTCTTCCGCAATAATGCTGGAGAGTCAGCTACCGTTAATGGAGACCGGTATAGAGCCATGATAACCGACTATTTTGTTCCCGAATTGGATGGCATGAATGTGGATGAGTAGTGGTTCCAACAAGACGGCGCTACATGCCACACAGGGCACGTCACAATCGATTTATTGAAGGAAACATTCGATGAGCGCATAATTTCGCGGAATGGACCTGTCAATTGGCCACCAAGGTCGTGTGATTTGACACCATTGGATTATTTTCTTTGGGGATATGTGAAGTCGCTCGTCTACACCAACAAACCAGAAACGTTAGGGGAATTGGAAGCCAACATTCGTGGCGTTATTGCCGACATACGGCCCCATATGCTCGAAAAAGTGGTTGAAAATTGGACCTGTAGAATTGGCTTTATTCGAGCCAGCCGCGGCGGCCACATGCCCGAAATCATATTTAAACATAAATGGCATAAAATTATCCTTCCAATAAAGCCAAATTGATGGACCTTAAAACGATTTTCTTGTGTTTTATTTCAATTCGAAGTTCTATACCCCTAAAAAAAACACCCTTTACAAACTTTTTAATGTTAACTTTTTTGTCACAAATTTGTTGCTGTCGCAATTTGTTTAGTACTAAAGCGCACAGCTGGGGACAAAACAAATTCTACAACCAAATGATGACTTGTTGATGTGGGGCCGATGCCGGTACCATAACCGGTGTCTTTGCACCACAGCCCGTTAATATAAAAATATGAAATGGCGTGTTGCCGAACCGGAGGCATCCAAGCAATTGAATTCATACTGTCGTTGCCTACGTTTTGGCTTGTCGGCATTGACTGCCTCCCTGACTGCCGCCTTCAAAGTCTTTGGCGTTTTTATTTGTACGTCTACTATATACTGTTCACATAATTAATTTATTGCTACTGCTGGTTTGAGCTGCTTGCATGCCCAGCAAAGCTCCATGTTGCTTGACTTGCTATTTGTTTATTGTTATTCTTGCAATTACATGCCACTTTAATCTAATGGCAGTCCACAAGCTCATTCACTGTTCTTTGTTATTGTCATTTTTCGCTTTAATTTGGTTATCTTATACGTGTTTGTTTCCAAATTCGGTTTATTTTTGTTTTTGCAAAATTTATTAAAATTAAGGTTAGTCGGTGGATATGAGGAAAATGTGTCACAAGTTTGTTTATAATACAAATGGATTATAGAGTGAGTTCATGTGGTCCAGTTATTGTTCAGGTTGATGGCTTCTGTGATAGCAAATGGTAATTTCAAATGCATACATTTTGAGGAATTTTAAATTTGTTGCGTGGGTTATTTCACAAAATGTTGGAATCATGGTTCTTGTGGTGGGTCAATCTGTCAGTCCAATCTATTTCGCAGAAGTCAACACTTCGAAATGATCTAAGCTTGAAGCGTTTCATGCACACTACAAACAGATTAATCTTGCTTCAAACTGGGAGATTTGGAAACAGGTTAGGACGCCTGAACTACACTAATGGGAGAAACCCTGAGCTAGACGAACCTTTAGCTTGAAGGTAGTAATGAAATCATCATCTAGCTTGACTTTTATCTAGACCTCTACTTTTGAAGTTTACAAAAAAGCACTTAAAATGTGAGCATATAATAATTATTCTTGGAAATATTGCTTATCCAAGTTCAGATATACCGATTGCGGAAATCACTCCCGCCTATCCCACATCCACTGTTTTCGGGGCAATCTAGCTGGACCCACCACTTTTGAAGTTTCGAAAAAAGTTCTTAAAATTTTAGCACAAAATGTTTAATTCAATTCTAGCCTATCAAATTTGAAATCCGTCGTGAGAGCTGCTGCTTGACGGATCTCATAGAGCAATTCAATAAAATCTCGTAAATAAAAAATATGTTCATGTAATTTTGCGAGGTTTGTATGAATTGCACTAATGTTTCCCCCATAAAACTGCAATGTCAATCAATAAAATCGACAGATCACTGCGGCAAATGTCTGCACATTGGCGAGCGTTGCCAAAAATGTTTATCTGATGGCCCTGGCCAACATATAACTTAAATTCAAAGAAAATTGCAATGAAACAAAAATTAAAAATTCAAAGAAAAAACAGCGAACATGAAAAGTGCTCAAGAAACAAAATTTTGAGAAAAAACAACCAAATTTAAACTGACAACAAGTAAAATTGCAACATCGGATAAACCAATTGGCCAACAGCCAAAAAAATTCAAATAAATTTTAAAATTTCGCACATTCTAAGCAAGTATGAATTGGTTAAATAAAAAAAATATTAAATATTTGTACAATAAGCATATATTAAATAAAAAAATTAACTAAATATAGCACGCGAAGGATATACAAAATTAAAGGGTGCTTCCAATGCAGCTAAAAGAACAGAATTTATTATAGCGATGTTTCATTTAATATAATAAGTATTAATAATATAAATGACAGTCGGCGCCTATAAATAGAATAATGTCCTGTCAACCCGGCAGTCAACGAACACTTCCATGTCACTTCCTCACACATACAGTCAATATTCGCAAATTCACTTTTGCGCTCATTCATACACCCAATTCAAAGTTAATGGAATATGAGCCTTTGCATAAGTAAAGCTGGTCTCAGGATGATTGTATGGAATAGCATACTGCGCCATGTCCTTCAGCGCACAATGGTAAACTTAATTTGTAACTGTCAACATGGCCCAGAAAGTAGAGTACAAGGTGCGGCTTGAATATGAATTCGCTTATAAAAGTACAGGGTGGTTCATTAATTGACTGAAAAGAACAATTTCGAAGATAATTAAAATTAGATTTGTATATGATATCAAGAACTTTTTTTTAAGTATTATAAGAGTCTTATAAAGCATGATTAATCGTTGGGGAATTTTACTTGTAATTTGTCTCATTCAGCCAAAGTCACTCGAAGAACTGTGCAATTTTTTTGAACTATTTAAAAGGAATGTGTCTATGAAACACCTTGTATACTCAAGCAGTTAAAGCTGAAAGAAAGACAGCACGGCCTTAATTTACCTTTGATAGCCGCAACAAATTGCAGAAGACACAAGGCAAACGGTACAATGATTTGAATGGATGGGCCAAGTGAGTCTAATATGTTGTGGTAGATTAAAATAAAATGTAATAGTTAAAGGTGTGTGTTGGAACACAGAAGTTCATGCATTCACAACACACAATGTAAAAATATGGAAAATAGAGTAATGTAACTACATTTCTTATGGACAGTGCTAGCTCGAGTGCCTAGAAATATGCTTTCCAACATTGTAAGCTTTAGAACTTTATAGTCGGTTGAAATCGTATAAATGCAGCGCGGCATGCAAAATTTGTGAACATAGACTTATTTCAGCTACTTAACTTATTATTATACTATCAATTTCTTTACCAATTACTACTTAAAAGCTGGTTATAAACATCGAAAATTGGAGATTATTTTTCTACTAAGTTCTGTATTCTTGAGTTTTATACTTGAAATCAGACTTGTTAAATTCCCATCAGAATTGAGTAATCAATTGATTGGATGCCTGAATAATGGTTATTTTAATTGTTTTCAAAAATCCACAATTACTAATGGAAAGTTACATTGGGAAAAAAAACCCAAAAAAAAATTTTTAAAAATTAAAAATAATCAAAAAATAATAAAAATGTTTTTTATATTTTTAATTACTTTTGATTATTTTTGATTTTGTTCAATTACTTTTGATTTTTTCATTGCCGTATTCCAAAAAGTAATTTTTGATTTCTTTTCATTATTTTTGATTTTTTATGATTTTTTGAATAATTTTTTTTGATGTTCCTTTTTTTCTTGTTTTTTTTTTAATAATCATTAAAGTAATTAATAAGAACCAAAAACAATAAGTAATCAATCAGTAGGCTTTTACAAAAAATATTCAATCAAACCGGTAATCATTACGATTAATAATCATTACTTAAAAGGTTTCAAGCAGAGTTTCCTTTGAATGTCTTTTCCACTTATTTTGAAATAAGAAAAAGTGTAATAAAAAATTTCAAACTTTGTAGAACTTTTCTCAAATTGTTGGTTAGTTAATGTGTAGTTTTTATTTAGAGTGAACTGTAAGTACATTATTAAATTCAGAAAAATCTTCAGGTATATTCATTTACCAAATCTCCAGAGCGGAGCGTTTTTGTTTATTCGAATAACATGACTGATGATTTGCTCATGTCGTAATTGTATCAGTACTAGGCCCTGTCTTATCAACAATGCAGAATTATCAACAACTTCTACTAAAGGGAGTCCTAGGCATAATCCTCTCCAACCTGCACAGCGAGAAGGACCATAAATCTTACGGAACTTTTCTCAAGAATACAAATTTTGGTCCGCCACTGACCATGAATAGTGAATATTGTAAGAAAATAAAAGTGTGCTATTTATGTGAGCACCACAGTACCTTTATTCTGTCTGTGAATGAATATTTATGTATGTACTAGCAGTGCTAGTATGTACAGAGCAAGCATAAACAAAATTCGTCTACAGACAGGTGGTCACCGACGTACAACAAAACTGTATGCGACCATTAACCGCATTTACCACCATTTCGCCAATTTTTTACAATTTTTATAACACTTTTATACATATGGATATGTATGTGTTCAAAGTGTCATTAGGGTTCTTACATAAGTTAATTAGATATTATAGTGTTGTGTAACATAAGCTACGTGTTTATGTAAATTGAGAAGGAAACCAAACGAAAGACAAAAAACTTGGCTTACCCAAAATGAAAATGAGAATGAAGGTATGCATTCTTTAAATTCTACCAAGATAATATGATATAGAAAATAAGTTTTCGCTATCAAGAGAAGAGGTTTCATTTTGCATTTGTATTCTTTTTACATTCAAAAATTTAAAACCATAGCTGTAAAATCATTATCTGTAGTAATCACAATATCGTTAGCAATTAAAGAATATTAGGAATGATCTTAGCTTTTAGGAACTCTGTAAAACATAAACTTAACATAGACTTAAATGGCGGCAAACACTTTGGAAAGTACGTACAAAGTAAAATTCATCAAAATACTTTAATAAAATTAACAAAATGTTTTATAGCATCCATTATTGATTACGGTTTACCAGTATATGGGTGGATTCTTCAAAGCAGCAGTTCTTAAATTCTTCAACAAGTACAACACATTACTCGTAATTCCAAAGATGTTTTGTTCCAGAAACTCAATTGTTTACAATGACTTGCAAACTGTTACCAGGAGAAGTACAAGTTTCTATACAGGGTCCTAAGAACCTAGTATATAAAATACTATGCTTAGACATCAATAATATTTGGAGCGCCCTATCTTAATTCAATAACCCAACAAGCAAAGTAAACTTAAAATAAATCTTTAAAAAGCAGAAGTAAATATTAGGCTTACAAAATTTTGATTTTTCGATTGTCAAACGTTTGAAAATAAGAGTTTTATAATCAAAACGGCACGTTGCATAAAAAAAAATTTGCAAAGAAAACTTTTTATAAATGTTTTTTCTAAAACTTTAAGCAAACTATATTTTTATATTATTTATTGCAATAAAATAAATATATAAATTGTAATCATACATTAAATGCTGCAACTTAAACCAATTACTAGCAGCTTGCGGAAGTGGTTAAGATGCAGCCATGATTTTTGCTTTTTCGTCGTCATTCTGATGTAAAGTGTTTTTCTGAAAAGAATTGGAAATATTTTAAGTTGAAAAGAAAAAAACTGACAAATAATTCTTTTTCATTTAAATATCGCTTTTGAAGTGAAATGATTTATAACAGTTTTTTCTTGAAGTTTATAAAAAGTTTACTTTAAACTTTCAAATACCTTTAAACTGAAAAAGTTTACATATCGCTTATTGGCGCAAGTTTACTTGAAATTATTTTTAAAAACATTTACAGAAATGCTTGTTATATCTTCAACTGAGAGGGGCCTTTTTGAATCAAATTCTAGGACAGGGTATTTTCAAAAAAATTCTGAGAGAAGACGTTCTTTAAAAATACTTTAAAAATTAAAAAAGAGAAAAATGTCAACGAGAAATTGTGGTTTTTTAAAGAGTTAGCATGAAATATCTATCCTTTTATAAGCTCATCTGGCCACTTTAGTTGAAACTCTTCAAATATTTGTTCATTTGGTAATCGACCCCTTCTTCCTTAAGTAAAAAAAAAAAATTTACTTGACGTCCTTTCTATGAGATATCTGCTTTCAGCAAAATACCACTCTTGCTATGTTGCTGTTTTGCAGTGTCAGTAATGCTGAGTGTATAAATCTAATATTCAACATGTGCTTCGTTTCTTGTTTTTTGGTGTTGCTTAATTTTATGGAATTCAAGTAATTTAAATCAATTGATGTAATTGATTTTCATGGTATTTGTTTACTTTTAGCTTTCTTATTTATAGTGAGGGTGTAATTTGGCGGCAACGATTTGGTAATAATATGTATGTGTGTAATTGGGAGCAAAAAAGCAAACAAAAGTTTATGAACATAACTCAGTTGATGTGTAGAAGTAGGAGATAGATACTCGTAGATAGAAGTAGGAGATAGATGGATGCTTCTGAAGAAAAAAACCCTAAAAATGTATTCTATATAACTAGCTCATGGATTTTTGAACTTCAGTTATCTTGCAAGTTAATATATCTATGTATATTTTAAATAATATTAGTTTTAGGTTTATTCATTTTACAGTATTATCAAAAGAATAAGTAGGCTTAACAATGTGCTGGGCGTAAACCCTTTTTGGTTGTTCCTTTGGTTTCTGTTGCTCTTAATATGTATTTTAACGTAATATATACTATATATACCTGTTTCGATTTTACTAAATCTATACAAATATTTTAAGTTAACTTTTACTGACACCACCATGCACAGAGGGAAGAAAATATTCCTACGAAGCAAAACGGATCCTAAACTTTAGTTAGACATATGGCAATATTACATTCAATTCTGTACAGTGGTTTTGGAGTTATACGCGAGCAAACATATAGACAGACAAATAGAAATTCATAAAGCTGTTATGTTGGCTTTTATTACTCTGATAAAAATCCCCCAATTTTTATACTTTTCATGAACATGAAATGGTATTATAACTATGGTCCGATGTTGTAAGTATGAGAAGAAGAGATAGACCCACCAATAAGTATACCGAAATGATCAGGGGGATGAGCTGAGTTGATTTAGCCATGTCCGTCTGTCCGTCCGTCCGTCTGTCCGTCCGTCTGTCTGTTTGAACGCAAACTAGTCCCTCAGTTTAAGAGATATCTCGATGAAATTTGGGAAGAGGCAGCCATTTTGTAAAGCATAAATCATTTGTCGAAGCCAACGTGATCGGTCCAATACAACGCATAGCTCGCATACAATCGATTGTTACGATAAACGGGTTGTGGCCTATAACTGTTGCAATTAAAAAGCTAGGAATGTAAAACTTTGCAGTTTTAGTACATATTATATATGTAATGTGTGTAGTGAAAATCACCCAGATCGGAGCAACATAACATATAGCTCTCATATAATCGATAGTTTCGATAAATGGGTGTGGGCTATAAATTTTGCAATTAAAAAGCTAGGAACGTAAAATTTTGCAGGTTTGGTACATATTATACATATATGTAATATGTGTAGTGAAAATCACGCAGATAGAACATAACACATAGCTCCCATACAATCGATTTTTCCGATAAATGGGGTTTGGGCTATGTATCTTTAAATTAACAGTTTTGCAGAGTTTGTACTAATTGTGAGTAAGGATCGGGCACTTAAAACCGTGATGCGTATTCATGAAAGGTGTAAAGTCTTTGGCACAGTCGAAGACAGTTCTTTCCTTACTTGTTTATATCATATTTTATATTCTTTTTACTTGGAAGATCACAATTCGTCTGGATTTAGTACCTCAATAGTAAACCCTTAGCAAAGTTTGTTCATGTTCTTCAATGATTTTTTGTACTTCTTATTTTTCTTACTCTATCCTTTATGAGTATTTATACTTTCATTATTAATTTTTCAATAGCTTTATTTTTCATATGAAATCTTTGATCTCCTCAAATCATCAGCATTCGTTTTAGCTGTCGCTTTGTTTGCACGACTTATAAAATAAAATTAATTATTTTGGTAAAATAACACCAGCCTCTCCAAGCAGGCGGTGGGGCACAACGCCGGCACGCTTCCAGCTCATTTATGCCAGAAATGTTATTCCAATGCCGATTCGTTATCCGATAAAATTCTTTATTGCTTTTGTTTAGTTTCAAGTGTCGACAGTGAGTAGCCTGTCTACTCGTACACACGTAGAGATATATACACTGAGAGAAAACAAGCATTCTAAAATTCACTACCCACGGACTAATTTTCTCTATCTGGTAAAATCAAGTATAAAGATTTTTTAACTATGGATAAGCCAAAATCCTCTCTATATAATCCGGTAAGATTTAAGTTGATTTATGTGGAGAAACCATGCTTTTTGCAGGTAACTAATAATACTGGAGGGAAAATTAATTACCTCAATATTATACTTCCCAGATATTTATACTTTAGTCTTTTGTAACCCTTTCTTATTTATGGGTTTCAACTTCTTTCGGTTTAGAACGTGTTTTTCTCCTAGTGTAACAAAGTATATAAGCATTCACATTTCCCATCGATAGGCCGGTAGTGCGTTGAGTTTGAGTGCGCTTATATCTGGCCTACGAGTAGTTGACCTTAGGTTCAATCTCGGAACTATGAGGAAATAAGTAAATGTATAGACTGATATGCATATCTTGGCCCAAAACTTTCATGAAATTAATTTTTCAGGGGATGTTGGTGAGCTGTTGCTTTAAAATGTATTACGAAGTGTAAGTGTTTGTTTAGATTGATATTACATTTTATATTTCTGTTATGGAAGCATTGATCCACTAATCTCATTACACGCACCAGCGTTTTATTGGTCAAGTTTAAGTCTAATAATAAACTACAGATGGATTTCAGGCTAAGAAATTAATGTGAAATTATAGAGATTAAAGGTTCAGTATTTATAGATTCTATGTATATCCCCTCAGACGTTATGCTCGATATCACACCTCTTAGTTTAAGGCCTTTCAGACAAAAATTGAAACGTTTCTACGTCGCCCGTATGGTAGTTCGTTGGTCCTCTTTGCCTGGATTAATCAGTTTGGCTGATATTCTGTCTTTGTCCTAGACTGTTTATCGAGGGCTATAGTTAGCCTACCGAAAGGCTGTGGACCATATATTGCTGATATAGCGCCCTATTGGTAAGGTGCTCAGCTCGTTCAATACTTTCATGCCCGGCAACCTATCCCAACAAAACCTGAGTTTTGCTGCCCAGATCGTTGAGGACTTGTATAGACTCATCAACAAGTTTTAACGAAGTTGTGCAAGACTTCAAGGCCCGTAAGACTGCCAGTCTATCTGCTATAATGTAAATGTTTTTTCAAGTTCTTCTCTACCGGTAGCTGCTATTGCATGGTATCGATGAATCTTTAAGATGCATTTTACGTAGTTTCTAATATATCAAAACCCATTTGTTTTCAGTAGCTGAAGTAGGTCATCTATGTCTCGAGTCCGCAAAAGGAGAGAAAACAGCTCTTGAGAGCAACCGCTGTTGGCCACAACAGAGTCAGTTACTCCCTTAAGCTCCAAGATGATTTGTCCTTTCTTTAGCATAAACAGCACAAATCCAATTAGCATTGGGTTATTTCTCAAGAGCTTGTATTATGAAAAACTAAAATTTAAAGCAGTTTGAAATTTGTGTAATATCAGAATTTCTGGGCAAAAATTCACTTTGTACAACTATACTATCTCTCCTCCACATCTCATTATCCTCTCATCCAACTTCATCTCTATACTTATTTCTGTACCCAGCGTGTACTAGTACACAGGGTATTATAGTTTTGGTCATATAACGGTGGGTTGCAACTGTAGAAAATAATAGAGATAGATATGGAGTTCCTCATATCAAAGTTCTTAGAATGAACAGAGGAATCCATTGAGACATGTCCGTCCGTCCGTGTAGACGATAACTTGAGTAAAAATTGAGATATTTGAATGAAATTTGGCACACAGGTTGCTTTCCGCCCAAGGTACTAGGTTGCTACTTGAAATTGGCGCAATCAAACCATAACCCATAACGCCCCTTTTTTCGAACCCGAAAATTTCGAAAAACGTATAAAATTGGTTAATTCAATAATAAAAGGAGCTACAATGATGAAATTTGCTAGATTTATCAATTTGGTTTTATAAAATTTTTGGAAAAGAGGCGTGACACCGCCCACATATGAGTGAAGTAATTTTCAAACTATGACTGTTAATAACTTCAGAACCATTTACGCTAGTATAATGAAATTTCGTAGGAGGCATACTATTGTTGTGATAAATGCAGCCATAGAAAATAAGCGAAATCGCTTTTCGACCAAGCCTGCTTTTTCATAAAAGTTATATGGAAAGGAGGTAGAAATATTGAACTGCCCATATCTAATTAACTGATACAGGTACATTAATATATTTTGGTACTTACATCAATTTTCTTATTCTTTAAAATTTTGGAAAGTGGGCGTGGCACCGCCCACTTATGAGTCAAGCAAATTTCAAATTCGACTGTTAATAACTTCAGAACGGTGTAAGATAGAATTACGAAATTTAATACGAGGTATACTATAGACATTTAGAGTACGCCCACGGATAATAAGTAAAATCGGTGGACGACCACGCCCACTTTTGGACCAAAGTTTTCTAAAAGAGAGGTAGAAAACCGGAACATGACATATCTCCTTCACTGATGCAGACAGAATGATAGAATTTGTTAGTTACAATGTTATGTTAATGATTTTTTTTAATTTTGGAAAATGGGCGTGACCTACATATAAATTAACAAAATATCAAATTTCAGCTATTATTAACTTCAGAACCGTGTTAAATAAAATTACGAAACATGATACGAGGTATTCTATCTATTTTGAAAACTATATATAGCCTATGGTGTAACCAGTGAACCCAAGAATCTACTGTGAATTTCATAAAGATCGGTTAAGTACTTTGGACGCCAGACACACATACACACATTCATTTTTATTTATAAGATTGGCCACATGTAGTAGTAGTAGTAAAGTTTAAAACCTCTATAGGTCATAACTCCACAACAATTTAGCAATTTACCATGACCACTTTTACACAGCTGGGTATTTAATGTTCCGTTCCACCCGAACTTCGACTTCCTTACTTGTTCTTTATCCTTTTTGTCCCCTGTCATATCCCCTTGCTTTTCATTTTTATTTTTTCCCCCTTTCTTATAATTTCCTCTCCTAGTTCTCTTACCTTCTATTCCTAATTCTTTCCCTCTTATTTTTCCACCTTCCCCCGAATAAAAATATTTTGAGCCAACTTGTATTGCCATCATTGTATACAGCGGGAATAAGAAATTTCTTTGCGGTAAAACGAATCGTAAATTTTAAGTTTGGACAAAATTGCATTCAATTATTTACAGCGGTTGTTGAGTGATCAAACATACAGGGAGACATGTAGACAAAAATTCTAAAAACAAGTGTAATATATGTAAAGATTCCAGTTTTGTTCTCATTTGGTAAGTTTTACTTATACCAAAAAAAACTTATTCCAAAATTAAAAATCCATTATATAAAAAATCACAACCTGTGACACGAAACTATTTTCTTAAAAATCCACCGTACAATGCTCTTTGAAAATTCCGAATTGCAGCATGAATATTTCAAAAACATTGTAATTAGATCGTAAAGCGAAGTGAAATAACCATACCACGCCGGCACGTATGTACCACAAACGTGCGGTCAGTACATATCTGAGATAAACAATAATTGAAAAATTAAATGAAAACGTTAAGCATGAATGAATCGCATTATATGTATTATTAAATCAACAACAAATATATACTTCAAGTGTTAACGATTAAAGTAAGAGTACGTGGTAAAAATTGTTTTACAAAGGTGCAATTAGACGAAAATGCAATAAAAACATAGAATTTGAGTTGTTGGTCATTGCAGATTAGAAAACGCTGGCATGCAAAAGTTGAATAAAAATCAATGAGAGAATTTAAAATCATGAGGTGCTGAAAACGCTAGGCAAGCATGAAATACCAAACATTTGAAAAAGATAAATGGAATGAATGTGCGTTTGATATTGTGCGACACGGCGCGTAAGCACAGGCAATGGACCAACTAAACTACGAAAGAAACCTGAATCAGCCGAGTGGCAAGCTATAGCGCATAGTGAGCAAAAACAGAAATTTGCGTTAAAAAATAAACTAAAGACGTAGCAGATAAGACTCCGCAAAGATAAGTCCCCAAAACAGGGCTGAGCTAGTAGTACACTAAACAAACGGATTATAAAATCAAATCGACGATTGACTGAAAGACTGCCCTATCTCAACAAACGACTGAAAAACGCCGTATCTCCGATTTTCGTTAAGAACGCTCTATATCAGCTGAAATATGTATATTAAATTAAAAGGAGAAATGCCTCCTCCATAATTTTAGTACTCTGTGAACAACGATCACCAAGTCGCTTAGACGTTAGCTCCGGGCTTAAAACCTTCCTCCATCCTCCGAATTTTTTGACCGAATTTCTGTTTAGGCCACTTCTTCCGTCTTCGAAAGTCTTTAGGTCGCCTTCATTCTTCTTCCTCTGCAATCTTCAGTTTCACTTTTCGTTCTGACCACCGATTAGTTGAGGTAGGTAGATATCAAGTATTTCCGATTATCAGCTGATTCGTCTTTACGCCACTGCACTTACCGATATTGTGGCCATGAAGTTAATCCATACTACTATCATAATCTCCCATTTTCATTTTTTTCGGCGCCGTTGTATAGCAGGTTGTTTGCTTTCCTTTCATCCTAAAAAAGACCAGGTTATATTTTTAGCCTTCTCCAACAGTGGCCGGCAAACCCTGGTAATGTGCCTCTCCCATGAAAAGCTTCTCAGAAGAAAATTCCTTTACCTTGGGAGATGCAGTTCGGACTTCACATAAAACTATAGGAAAAAGCTGTGACGTAAACTCGTCAAGTTTAAATGAGAATTGATTAAGGTACGATGTAGCATGGCCAGCTACAGGGTAGCGCAAAAGTAATCCTCCTATCAGAAAATGGTATAAATTTTGCGATTGGCCCCTAAAGTCAGTTCTGTTTTGACATTTGTGTAGTAAACACATGCGAAATACACGTTAATAAACAATGTTACGCTACACTGCTCCAGAACGCGGAATATTGCTGACTATTTATTTCGGTCGGTGAAAAACGGTTACTGCGCAAAAGTAATCCTCCTATCAGAAAATCCTATAAATTTTGCGATTGGCTCCTAAAGTCAGTTCTGTTTTGACATTTGTGTAGTAAACACATGCGAAATACACGTTAATAAACAATGTTACGCTACACTGCTCCAGAACGCGGAATATTGCTGACTATTTATTTGACCAATAATCGGTCGGGGCCAAACGGTTACTGTGAATGGTGAGCGCTACAGAGCAATGATCAACGAGTTCTTTTTGCCGCAACTTGATGAATTGGGATTGGAAAACATGTGGTTCCAACAAGACGGTGCAACAGCACACACTGCACGTGCCACAACCGATATGCTGAACATCGGAAGCTTACTTTTGCGCCACCTTGTATATATTTAAAAATCATGTGTCATCAGAAATAGCTTTCTTCAGTGAAGCTTTACAAGCATTTTTATTTCATTTAGCTTCAAATACTAAAATGGCATACTGTGCCACGGATCCAGCGAACCAAATGAAAAGTTGATGCGTTCAAAAGCTCCAACAATAGGAGATTGATATACATTCATAAACGCTTACCTCTAGCTAGAGCTGATATGTATTTTCTTTCTTTGTTTGTTGTGGAAAATAGAAATACTATATAAACAGCTTGTGAGCATAGTTCTAAAGCAGAAAGACAAGCAGGCAGACAGTTGAAAAATAGTGCAAATAGAAATAACAAATAATGTTTATTATCAAGCCAAAATAAAGAGATATGAGAGCAGAGGGTGGGACGTGATGAAAATGTCAGCCAGTTCTACATCAACAGCAACAACAAAAAGTGGACAATAGCATGCCATCGAGGCAAAGGCCAAACAACGAACAGATAGATACTCATAGACGACGATAATGACAACAAACGAGTCAATGCTGGTGGCAATGACAATGTTGATGGTAAAGAAGATATTTAGCGGTGGTAGTTGAAGAGATAGCATATCGGATGGCTCAGGAAGTGCACGTCAAAATGATGACGAATGATTATATGCATGCAAGCTTACAACATGTCGTCGGTGTCAACGAAGAGTAGCACGCTTCTCGGATTGCAGAGTATCTCGTGTGATACCAGCACATTTTATATTGTGGACGAATGATACCTTTAAGATAGTATCAAGCCTCGACACAAAGGAAGGAATCAAAAGATTGGGAACTCACTAGTTTCAGTGTTCATGAACGGATCCGACAGCACAGTGGGACAGGAGCAGGAATATTTGCAAACCTGTCGGCCACGTCCATATAAATGTGTCTTCCGGGCTCAGTGGGTGTGTTTTAATATTTGTCGGAACTCTAGGATATTAAAGTTTTTATATATTTAAACTCAACGGCATGTTTTTAACCATATACTCGTAGACCCTATGGTTACCGACTATTCAGGCCAAAAACAAGGGTCTTGAACCACATGATTCCTGAGCTGTTCCGTTAGCATATAAGCATGGTCCCTTCTTTCCGAGTCAGCGTGAATGGTTATTGGAATCTAGGTAATGCAGCTGCCTTTGCATTGCAACTTCTTGGATGTCATAATATGGTGGACCGAATGTAGATCGCATATACTAAGTGCCTGCCGGCCATAATTTTTTAACGTAGGAATCGCAATAGCGCAATAGTCTCCAACGTTATTTAAAACGTGCTAGTCTTCGTTACGAACCACGATTTACTTTTGTTTGTATGTCAGAGCACTCTTATCATATGACTATGAATAAAAAGTTTCGTACAATGAGCTTTGATGTACGGATTTATTACTGTCCCCCAACATAATATATTGACACTATATGGGCAGACAATAAAATGTTTATTGGTTAGGTTGCGCTTACAAACAGAGGAAGGACGTCTATTGCAATAAGTTGATATACACTTGTGGACACTACAATGTACTGACTAGCTAACTAAGTATTTATGCCAGGCGCGTATTGAAATTGTGGAAGAACCATTTATGTCGGCTCAAAAAAAACCAACAATTTTAGTTTGGTGATAGAAAGAAAAGAGCTCGGGAACGAGGGACATTTGAAAAGGCGAGAAAAAGTTATAAGCGCTGTCGTGCTAGTTGACAGCAGTGGGGAATGGTGTGTTGATCATTTGAATTTGTATGCAAATCGCATACAACCTCAGCCAAACTGACGACGTGCATTCTCGCACCGTTGAAAGTAAAAAATTACAATCGCACTTTGATCAATATAAAGGGTGTGCCAGAAAACAAGTTAAACAGTACAAAGAGCAAGCTTGGGAGCGCTTCAAAAATAACAACTTCTGGTCCATATAACATACGGACTGTGTAATCGGAACCGGGAACCTAGATTACGTATGTTGAGCCACATCTGTAGGCATGACATTTGGCTATTTATTTGTTTAATTGGACTGCAAGGAGCCAGTTTTCATGCCCAATAAATTTTAGACTAGTTACTTACTATACTGCCCTTCACCATTTAAACGGTTTAAAAAAGGCATGTCAGTCGCTTCTTCCGACTAGCAGCCCACCAAAAAATGTTCGGATCAAGTTTTATCGAAGCACCCTTTAGAATTTTTTTCTCGGTTGAGCACTTAAAAATATAATGACCATAATGATATTCAAGCATAATAAAAATATAAAACATTGCTAGCGGAAGCGCACAGCAAAAAAAAAGAGCGGCGAACTTCCGAAATAAGTAAATAAATTGTACAAAGATTTAAAAAACTTTGTAAGGTAATTACATACTCATTGCACATCATAGATTCCGACGAAAATTTACTCAAAATGTATGCACAGTGCGCTTTAACTTCTTACAATACGATTTGGTTACAGTTTAAATGTCTTAGAGTAAGGAAGGGAATGAACAAAGGCCTAGTGACGTCAATCAGCACAACCAAATGAGGTCACTTCTCCTTTACTTGTTTTTTTCCAACTCAGTATGGCCTTCCTTGTTCTAGCGTCAAAATCGGATGATAATGTTGTTGTAAAAGTCCTTTGACCTGCCTAATCAGCACGTCAATTTCCCAAATTGTCAACAATCAAACGGAGGTTCTAAGAAGCTGGCAGTTTCAATAGAGTCTGACATGGGGGACACACCATATGCGAGGCCTACATTTGGTAAGTCGGGATTTAGATACTGGATGTTGTCACTCTCACTTCGCTCTGTGGTATTATTGGTGTATCACATTCATCACCCGCCATGATCAACAGGTCGCCATTATTGTCCCTAAAAGAATCCTATTCGGTATTTAAACTTCCATCATATGATTTGTTGTTGTTGTTGTTTTTAACTCAAAAACACTCTAAGGAGGTTGTCGAAACTGACAGTTTTTTGCCGGATATAAACCCGGCACGCTTCGTACCCTTATGGTACATGTCCCACTGTAGCGGTACCGATTTGGTATGAACAGTGGAACCTTCTAGATCATCTCTCCACCTCCTTTCATAAGGAAGCAGAAGGTTGATAATGAGAGGTGAGAGGCATCATATCCGTAGATAAACCAGAGCACGATTTCGCTTTTCTGTTTTATATCTCCGGCCACTGTAGCAGACATCGCTGGTCCTGGTTGATTTCATGTGAATACATAAACCAAGCGAACTCCTTACTGAAGGGGGTGGTAGGGATAGTACCTGAGCTTACCGGATTTATATCGGGCAAAGTACTATTTTCGACATTTGAAACTCCTCAAACAAGCAGGCTGGCTTGCTTAAAAGGTAGCGGTAGCTTTTCTTAATAGGGCTCAGACATTCCAAGGATATAATTTAATAGCGCAGTCCCTAAAATATTTGCCATGTCCGTCATCAGTAAATAGAGTTCTTGTAGTTGTTAAACAGTACTTGGTCCTGCTTAATAATTGACGCACCACGGATGCGGATTAAACAGGGTTATACTGAATTAACAGTCCTTGGTAGGGTTAAAACAAAGTCATTCCGGTGCATAGGCCCGGCGGTCGTGAGAATATGTATTTTTTCGCTCGGAGTTCTTTTTACTTTCTAAGGTTGACTCTTTCTTTACTCTTGTCGTTCATCAGGCGGGTTGGCTACCGTATCTTGTACCTAGATAGCTCACAACTGGAATTGCTTGCTCAGCTCGCCAACGACACACGCAATATTTTGCAAATGAAATGAATACTTAAACCCGCAGAGGGATAAAATTAAATCTGCAAATTAAATGAATTTCCTGTTGAATTATTATTTTACTTCGGTAGCAAAGGTACATACATCTCAAACAAATGGGCTTCCAAAACAGATTCTTATTGCATGGAAAAACAAAAATCACCCAACCCTCACATTACCTGAAATGCCTGAAAAAAAGGGGAGAAAACAATTGTGGATAAGTAATGGGAAGATGAAAAAGTACGCCAAAGGAATTGTTGGAAACACCAACAAAAAAAATCTAAACATTCCCCAAGATCTACCAAATACAACCTTCAGGGGTTACAAAACCGCGGTAGGTATGATTTTGAACAAAAAATAAAAACATGTGGTTTCTATTGCATTGGAAAGCGACAAATATTTAGCAACCACTGAATAGGGGTAGAAGACGCGAATGGGAGTTAAACAGCCGTACGTTTGGATTTACACTTGTTAAAAGCGAAAACATTTTCTGTACAAATCTAATGAAGCAGTAATACATCACACATCCAACATACATTTTTCCAGTTTATTTCCTTTTTTGATTTATTTATTATTTGTAATGCTTAAAATTCTTAAGCGAGCGTGCCTTTATGGTCATTCCAAATATGTCTGCAACTGACAAATTTTTTTCCATCGCAATCAAACCGCTACATATGGCAGGCGAAAATGGTGTTAATGTGCGGCAGATTTAGTTATTGCTTTAGCTTCCATAGCATAAACTATTTGGGGATATGAATTATTACAGAATTTTGTACATTTGTATGTATGAGATTCAGTTTTGGTAAATATGTCTTTCTCACAAATATTCCCCTTAGATGAGTACACACGTATTAGGAGTGCGAGTATGTACATACATATACACTAAAACTTGGTTGATTGACTCCTTAATTTTTCTCTGTCCACCTTTGTTATTCCCAAGACTAGCAGCCCCGGAAGACTTTGTTCCGATTCCCCTTCCTCTACCTCTATCTTCTTCTTTCAAAACTCCTTCCTTTGGCTCTTAATCTCTTTATTTCTCTTCTATTACATTCTTCTTTTCATTTCCTTCCCCCTCCTCTATGAATTCCTCTTTCACTTTATAATTTTTTAATTTATTTTCTTATTGTCTCCACCTCGGTCTGGGAATGAATATAACTAAGGATCAGAGCTGTTAAGGAATGCGTTCATCTCGGAATGCAATCCATGCATTCTTATTCATTGAATAACAATTTATTAATGCAGTCTTCATCCCAATTTTTGGAATTTTGCATTTCTCTTGTGGAATAATAAAATTTAAAAATCATTCCTCTTTTGGTATAACAAAATTGAAGGCCATTCCTCATGTAAATAATGAAGATCGAAAATAATATTAAGGTTGAAAACATGTTTTTAAGCAGCTCTTTCATACATTTTCATATAAATTTGAAATGATTCTTGCCGAAGTAGCCAAACGGATGATTCTCTAAATTTTTCTATTTTTGATTTATAGTGTGAGATTGACTTAAAATTTAGCCTTCGGTTTCATAACTGGCAAAGGACTGCCAACATCAGTATAACCCTGTTTGGTTCATCACATCCTATTCCATGAATGGATGCGCCGACAAAGCAGGGCTACGTACCGCACGCTCGCAGTATCAATACCACGATCTATACCACATATGTATCACCTCAATACCACGAGTAGTTGTAGACTGGATGTAGTATACTCTAAACTACAGTATCGATACTGTAGTATCTATACCACATGTGTATCATGGGTGTTAGAGTGTACTCATTGGGCAAAGTTCCTTTAAAATCACAATTATGAGACTTAATAAAAGAACTCTGACGTTACGCTTTATGGCAAAATTTGTCTTCCAGGATCTGCCGACTGAAAATGAAGCGAAACCAACGCAGCGTAGCTGACCCGAATCCCAGGTTAAACAGGGTAGTGTCGAAATAACAGCCCTTGGTCGGATATAAAAATCCGAGTCATTCCGGTGCGATAGAACCGGCTGTTGTGGGAATCCCACTAACCATCTTTTCATCTGCTCAACTGAGCCTACTCTTCTAACACCAATTTCACTCTGGTCCACCCCTGTTGAAGCCGCGACTTCCGTTAGAAGAGCCTGATGACAGTGTTGGATGAGGGGTGACACTCTAGGTGACAACAGCAACAACAACCCGAATCCCATGGAGAAGGAAAGCTTGGAGCTGCCCAGCCGAGTTCTGTAGTCCCACCCGTTCGATAACACAACTTTCTTATGGAATACTATGCAATCAAATCCTTTGGAATCTTTTACACTGATTCTCATTGTAGGTCTATCCACTGATAGCTGATACTAGACAAGAGTCACGCTGGCTCAACTTCGTTCTGGATATTGTAACAGACTAAACTCTTACCTATCCAGACTGAACCCTGGCATGCCAAATGTCTGCCCGGCATGCGGCGTGTCTCCCCACGATACTAACCAGCTGTTCATCTGCTCAACTGAGCCTACTCTTCTAACACCAATTTCACTCTGGTCCACCCCTGTTGAAGCCGCGAGGTTTCTTGGGCTTCCGTTAGAAGAGTCTGATGACAGTTGTGGATGAGGGGTGACACTTTAGGCAGGTTAAGTAGTCGCTACAACAACCACAACAACTATCAAAATAACAATACTGAAATAAAATAAGCAAGTAATCTTTTTATTAGCTATACGGCTTACAGCAAAATCAGTCAATTAAAAAATTGTAACACCGAAAAGCGAAAGCTGTCTAAAATTCCCAACAAATTGAAGTTCAAAAGCACACAGCTCATGACATAAGCTGCCCTAAAGTGATGAGAAGCAAAAAGGAGCTAAACTAGTTGAAAGGCTGCATAATTAAATTGCAACAATTTGCCTTATAGCCTAGACTTTAATAAATAAAACAACAAAGCAGAGCATATTGCGTGACCCTAGCAAAGCGCAAGACCCACCACCAGAACTAGCAAAAACAACACCACCCCATGCACGCTACCAAACTACCTAGTGAATGCCGTTAGCAAAATGTTTCTGTAATCATTCCCATTGCCATTCAAAGCAAATATCAAGTGCAATCAACAGCAACAACAACAAGTGCATGGTCTGTAAACTATGAAAAATAATAAAAACACGCCACTTCCAACGTCAGATGTTTTCCACCTTCTTGCTATCCTGCAAGCAACAGAGCTAGGTGATGGGAAAGGGAGTCACAGTGGCAGTTAGTAAACGGGACGAAAAGTGTATAACTAAATACATTTTGTATGTATACATATAGTTTTTAATTTCATTTTCAGACAAGAAAGAGAAATGCAATAAAATCGATTGTCCTTGAGGACTAAAGGCAGGCAGCTGGTTGGCTGAGTAACTGGTTGGTTGGTGGATGGCTAGCGGCAAACAAGAAACTAAAAACGCATTAAAAGCAGTCAACATGATCGCATACGAAAGGGCACGAAAGTCGTATCAGCTGACAGAACGCTATGCAGGGGTGTAGTGTGCCAACTACGTAAGTTGGGAAAGGAGTTGAAACGGACGAAAATAACTTATTTAATACAATTTATATTTGGAGGGTATTCTGCAAATAATGGGTTTAGAAGATCTTCTGGCTTTTCAGAAAGCAACTTTTATATTAACGCAGTGGATCTTTTTTTATATGCCGCTTCCGAATATAGTCCCTGCCTCGATGCTAAGTTACGAATTAGTCCTGAGACCAAACATGTAATAACAGTAACAAATGGTTTCGGTACCCTCCTGAACTATCCCGAAATGCACTAATCAGGGATTTTCAGGTTTTGATTGTCGCTTGGCTTTTAGTTTATCTCCCTTAAAGGTAGCAGTTTCTGCTGGGATGGAACCACAAAGAAAATTTTATAAATATGGCGCTATCGATATTGTATCACTAACTTTCAACTTAGCTTTTTGTTATTATTGTAGCAATACTACGGCCTCCTTGGTCGGCGTATAAATTTATGGAGTCGGACGTGGAGGACCAAATAGAGTTATACTGATATGAAACCGGACCGGTGTATTTCTGATACAAGGGGAACTTTTTAAGCTAAGAGTGGGGCAACCACCCCATTTGTTCTTTCCCTAATACGCGCATGGTTTCATGTATGTATGTATGTGTGTGTGACTAAACATATGCGGCTACAAAGAGGTTATTGATTTTTCCAAGCGACTAAATGGAATTTGAACTCTTTCGTTGAAGATTTTATAATAACTTGAATGTTCCTTGGAAAATGCATTACTATGAATAATTCCTTTACACTATGACTTATTCCGTAAAGTTATTGGAAAAAGTCGCTTCTTATATGGCACATTTGCATGCAATTACATGAATTTTGAAACGCATGGCTGTGTCTGGGCCGCACCCAGTGGCTGCTACATGCTAAGTGCGCTCTGCATTCTATCAACGTTCCTGCGGTGCTGCTATATTGCTGTTGATACATTGCTTTTTTGTTTGCTTTTAGAAAAAATGTTCAACATAATTTCCGCCCTTAAGCACACATTCATAACAGATCCATTCACAGAACCACACCTTTATTCAAAGTCTACTCCAGCGCGTTCCTAGTATTATTTTCAGAATCTTAAACAAATTACACTTACCTGCAATTACGGTATCGGCGAGATTATATTTGGTACTAGTTTTTGGAAAATCCTTCAGCTTGCGATTCGTTAGAATTAGCTCGCCACTGAGGTGCGCTTCCTCTAGAATACGCTCCAGCGAGCGTGCCAGTTGCGAATGAGCCATGCTACCTATGCTAGCGCTGAGTCCACCTATACTTCCACCGCTGCTATGGAGTCGATTATAAACAGCCGCTGTTGCAGCCATCTTCCTGTAATAGGTAGGCGTGGTCACAAAGACGTATTCACTTGTATTCTAGAGCAATATTGCTGTTATAGCCTTTTTGATATTTAATACGCTTATAGCGTATATTTTAATTTAATTTTTCACAACACTTGGCATATTTCTGCATATTAAATTGCCGAAGAGTGCCAATCATTGACGCACATGTTGGCCTTTAACGGGCAAAGGGGGAGCACAGCCAGTGTGTTTCCTAGAATTTTTCTCACACCTTTTGCTTTTTTTCACACACAACCAAACACTTTTCCACCAAGATAATTCTTATGGTAAAAACCCAGTCAGCTTCTCCGCGCACACAAATAATTCGAATTGAAAATTCAGCAACGAATGAATCAAATGAATGACAGAAAAATTATAAACAGCTAGCCAGTATAGCCAACCATTTCTTTGTATCAATCAATACGCGTTGCCAAAGAGTGTGAAAATAAGAAGAGTTGCACTTTCCTCATGTGCTGTTCATGCTGTTTAAATCTAAGATTTAGGTTTTCCAACATGGATTCGAAAAGGCGTTCAAGGTGGCGCTTTTATTAAAGGTACATTTACCAATTTCGAATTAGGTGTCTTTTACTTACAGACATTTTTTTGAGCTTACAAAATTCACAGCACATATTCAAAAAACATACACATTTTTATTAAAATTTTTAATTAATTCCATTTGAAAACATCACATTAATTTGTAGATTGACTATATAATATTACACAAAACGCGCGCTAATTTACAAATTTAAAATCAGAATAAATTTGTTGAATGTTTACGAACGAAAGAGAAAATGCCAAGAAAAAAAAAACAATAGCGACAATCTTTAGAATTCGAATGCCAATGCAAAAAAAAGTTACATCTACTAGTTCTCAAAATTTGTATGGTAAATGCGAAAATAAATGCTACATTTTGGTCTAAATGCTAAAATGCGTGGTAAATGCGAAAGGCATGCTCAAAATGAACAGCACATTACTTTACTTACTTTACTACTTAATTTTTAAAGAATTTAGTATACTTTTCAGTATAATGCGCTCTGACAAATACATTACCGGAATTTCGGTTGTAATTGCTGGTAACATACAATGTGAATAGGCTTAACAAACATCTTTGAACCCCCTTTGGGAATATATATGCAATATGATATGAAAGGTTGTAAGCCAAGATCGTTGTGTTTTCCATTTGTAGTTTGGAGGCCACAGATAAGCACCTTGAATAAGTAGGTCAGCCTTTGAAACCAGTTTGGGTGAAGACTTACGGCCGCTTTCATAAAAGCCGGTAACCGTCAACCGGAGTTTAATTGACGTATTTTGCACGGTTAGCTGTCAAATTAACCACCGATTAGGCTTAACCGGCTTTTATGAAAGTGGCCTTTAGACTATAACAAATTACAAATAAGTTTACGATAGTAGTGCAATTTTTTAACGATCATAAATATATTAAAAATTAAAAAAACAAAATGGTTTTTATTTTATTTGAATGCATACCTGTCACTTTCTAAACACCATTTACTTAAAAATTTACCGAATAAGATGTTGTGAATTTGCTTGGACAGCCAGTGTAAAAACTTTTGATAGAAAAAGCTCGCACTCATTGCTAGTGAATTGGAATGCTGGGTAGTACACTCGAAACTCACTGATAGGGAATTGAGCCCCAGAACCCGACTTATGGTGATCACTGTTAATGAGGACTACCATTAAGACAATAGGCGTGTTCTAATCAGTAGTGATCCAGATTCAGATAGAAATTTTGCATGTAAATGCAACATCTTGATATTTATCTGGATCAATTTCGTATCCGCGGGGGTGTTAGCTAACACTTTTTGTGTGGTTAGCTGTCGCGAATTATTTTCGAGGTGTTAACAATAGCGTTAATGCAGTTACAGAATCGGGCTACAGGCTACGAAAACTGCTTATCATGGTACCATGTAAACAGTGCACTACTTCAAACACATCCTACATCTCTGGCAACACTAAGTAACCTTCTCTGACGTGTTGCATTTGTCAAAATTACTGACGTTTGGACAAAATCTCTCTTTGCCAAAAGCTGGAAGCGGTTTATAAGGAAATTATGTTTGCAATGCCTAAAAATGATAATAAATATGAGAAAATAGTTCTGTAAGCAGCCATGATTAAAAGCTGATTCCATTAGCGTCTTATAGATAAACTACGAACAACATAATACAAGGTAAAAAATAAGTAAACATAAATGTACAACATTAAACAATCTCTCTCACAGGTTATGTGTATGAGCTTCCCAAACCAATTTCCTCAGCAAAAGCAACGGAAAACAACCGGTGCATTCCACAAAACTAAGCAGCCCTTTCTGTAGTTAAAAGTGAGGACAAACATTAGGTGGCGGCATGATTGATTGGCTGTACAAGCTGATATGGCTTGTTCTGCATATACTAGCCAGTTTGTGGGAGGCGATATATTTTATTTACTTGCGTTTGCAAGGCTTAATAAATTGGTCATATGACTTACGGCAAAGTAATGCAACAATTACATACCGTGATCGCACACTCTTACAAAGGTGTAAAGATGAATTAACCAAAATACCACGCCATCTTAATTTAATCATAGGGCATGATCCGCCTGGTAACATTAACGAACAGGTTGTTGAAAGAATATTGTCATATGCTTTTGTTATGGGCATTGAATGCGTCAGCATATATGATGTACGTAGTGAAAGCATGGGACGAACTGAATTATATAAAGTTTGTGCAGCAAAAAAAACGAATTGGAAAGAAGTACGACCAAATCAATATGAGTGGAGACCAACGGAAAACGTGACATCAAGAAATGGCCATCCAAAAGGCTTGGGCTACAGTAATGGTTGTTTGATAAATAATGCACTTAATGCTAATGGAAGTATAAGCAATGGTGATACATTTCACCGCGAGAGCTGCATGCATGAACATTTGAAAGTGAGTAAATTATGTTTGGGGTATGTTTGTATGTGCGTGTGGTAGTATCAGTGTAGAACTATCTACGTGGTAGTTTAGTTCTTATCAGTAGCATAAATGGTCATTTGACAATTAATATTAGAGTTGTATTACTCGCGAACGAACTAGTTCGGTTGAACGACTCAGTTCAGTGAACGAACAAACTACATCGTTCAAATGTTTTCAAACTCGTTCCATCATTGGCAATGTTGAACCATCTTTGTGTATGACGCTAACGTAACTTGTTCAAATGCTCCTATGTCAGCGAGCTATAACAACCGAAGGCGGACTAAAATTTTGCTATGTCAACCAAACTCAATATCGGTTTGTAAAAACAGCTTAAGTTATTCGACATTGGCTCTTTTTACCGCAATAAATTTTTAACAATATCTTCGCCGGCACCTAAAAAAACTATAAGTTTGCCACAATGAACATAGACAGATCAGAACGAAAAATGGCATCGAAAATGGCAAATCGCCGAAACCAGTTTGTCTCCGAACCAAACTTGACAAGGGATGCCGGAAAATCGTTCCAATATACATCAATAAATTTTACTTAAGGCGTGGTTTCCCCGAAAGCGATGCCGCTTTATAGCGGCCGTCACATAGCGCTAGCGTAGGTTGTCAAAAACATTGCAATGTGAAAGTAATTACGGGTAAACTAAGAAGACGGTGAAGTTCACCGTAACGTAATATAGCGGCAAGCATAAAATATTACGGCCGTCATGACGGTGGCAAATCTTTCGTCAACGTTTTTTTCCACCGTCATATTCACAACGGTAAAAATTCAATCAAATATTTTTACTCAAAGCAACAGTTGTGACATTCCTGTTGTTTTGAAAAAAATAAAGCATAGCGGCCGCTATATAGCGAGCGTTTCATTGCGGCACCGCTTTCCGAAGAAACCAAAGCTTCACCGAACGGTTAATTCCTACCCGAGTTTCAAACCATCGTTTTGTATCCACGCTTTTATAAATACAAACTGATATACAAATTGAAAAGAAAACTTAGTATTGAACGGCTGAAGGATTGAACGAAGTAAAAGGCCTAGTTCACTTTTGAAAAAAGAACTAGTTCGTTTGATCTTTAAATTGAACGAGCAACTCTAATTAATATACACATGCACGTTGAGACATATCTTTGCATTACGCAGCAACAACTGTTTTGATTGAACTTTGTCTCTATTTATTAGATTTCTAATCAGTTGTAGTATGTATATGTAGGCAGATGATCCTTTGTCGTTGTGTAAAAGTACTTTAGTCTCATGGATGCTTATTTGTCTTGTAAAGTGAATATAATATCTGGAGCATTGACGTTTTCCGATTCGTCCCTCTGGGATAATTTTTGAAAAACTTGCTGCTTAGATCGCCACAGTAGTGTAGTCAACCGTCCAAATTTTCGGGAACGATTTAATGTGGTTTTTGTTAAAAAGTTTGTACCAAGAAGGTTAAGATATGGACAAATGTACGCCGCTTATTCGGCGCATCGATTCATGGAATGACACGTGACGGGCAAAACGGGGCTTCATATCTTTCTTAGCGCTTCCATTAGACGTTTCTCAAATAAGTCAAGCAAATCAAAAATGTTTTCCGATTATTTGGAAAAAGCAAAATCCATTGTTGTTCTGTGTAACCGCAGAAGCGATTTGTTTCGTACCATACTCTACATTCTATATATTCTAACCCCGCTAAACTTCCGAGCTATATCTATATTTAGATTTACCTTACTGATGCTCTATTTTATTTTTTGTTTTCAGATCTATCAACTTTCCGAACAGGACAACAGTCCTCTGCTAGCGAAAATCTGTCGTGAACTATTTAAACAACGTAATACCTCTTATGTTCAAAACATGCTCGGCGATCGTAAACAACTAGAACAACATATAACCGATGAATTGGCGAAACATATGCAATGGGAAGAGATCGTAGATCCAGAATTGAGCATAATATTCAACACATTCACGTGTACGTACGGTGTTTTGCCATGGCAGACACGCTTCACAGAATTCCATACCTTCGAGACTGGGCGCTGCATAAATGCAGAAAATTTCGCTAAAGTGCTGTATAAATATTCGAAATGTGAACAACGTTGGGGAAAATAGTTATTAAAAATATAATGGGAATATTGTGCAAGGGTTTAAAAAGTAATGAAATGGGGGTAAAACAATTAGAATATGATCGTATATGTAGTATAACTATAAGAAACAATAAATTGGAGTGTGTGGAGTTGGTATAAATTTAGGTATTCAATTTACTCGAAAATAGCACATACACTGGCGAAGACCTTTTTACGAAAAATATTTAATAATTGTACAAAAAGAAAGTATGGTTAAGTAAAATATATTAGGATGTTCCTATTCGCTCGGGCTTTGTGTACTGCAACTTCCGCATTATTTTATGAATTAACGTACTCGTGGTTTTGCAGCTCTCCTTTATTCTGGACGCCACAACTTGACTTTCCCTGACGAATAGCCAATTCTATATACTATTGAACTCTTTTTTTTAAGGTTTAAAAAACATTGTGAACATCGATAAAAAGTTATTAAATGGAAACTATTTATAAATAATAAAATTCAACTCTTTGGGTTGTGTATTTATGTACTATAATCGACACAGAATTCTTCGCTGCACGGAACCTGACATTGTCACCGACCAAATCCTCGGCCACCTTATTTACGACGTGGACAGCGCAGGCGAACATGGAATTAGACGTCTACGTCGACGGCATTAAGTTTCCGACTGTCACACACCCCAAAATCTTAGGGGTCACGTTTGACAACATGTTCAAATACGGTGCTCATGTAGCCGCGATTGCCACCAAAGTACAAAGCCGTAACAAAATCCTCAAGTCACTAGCTGGCAGTACTTGGGGTAAAGACAAAGAAACGTTACTGGCAACGTACAAGGCAATCGGCCAGCCGGTTCTGAGCTACGCGACGCCAATATGGTCGCCGGGATTAGCAGACACACATTGGAGGAGGTTGCAGGCCTGCCAAAACACCGCACTCAGAACTGCCACGGGGTGCCTCCTTATGTCTCCTGAGCACCATCTTCATAATGAGGCAAAAATGCTCGATGTCAAAGAGCATTGCGAGATGTTGACCAGACAATTCCTGTTCAACTGCTATAAACCGCAGCACCCGAACAGGAACCTGCTCAACGAAAATCCGCCTCCCAGGAGAATAAGGAGTCACCTCCGTAAGCATTATGACGAGATCCGGCATCACATTTTCTCGCCGTTTGATCCAAAGGTGCACCGGCGGGCCCTCAACCTCATCCACACGGAGTCGGTAAACTCCTTTGTCGGGTCACGCCCAGTGAATGCAGTCCTACAGGCACAAGCTCCACCTGTTGCCGACGAGGAACGCGAACTGCCCAGGGAGACAAGAGTCACGCTGGGCCAACTTAGTTCTGGATACTGTAACAGACTAAACTCTTACCTATCCAGACTGAACCCTGACATGCCAAATGTCTGCCCGGCATGCGGCGTGTCTCCCCACGATACTAACCATCTGTTCATCTGCTCAACTGAGCCCACTCTTCTAACACCAATTTCACTCTGGTCCACCCCTGTTGAAGCCGCGAGGTTTCTTGGACTTCCGTTAGAAGAGCCTGATGACAATGTTGGATGGGGGGTGACATCCTAGGCAGGTTAAGTAGTCGCTACAACAACAACAACACAGAATTCGAACTGGAATGCAGAACTCCATTCTGCAAATCTTGTTGTAAATGTTCTCCGTCCTGTTTAATTGGCACGCCAAACGAAGTCCTAATTAAACATTCGGCATGCTTAGGCTTAGTCGGGATAAGTACGAGCCTAACCCGTTGCAATATTCAGGCTGAAATTGGCTAGAGTGGCTATTCGCCCGGTAAGAGTTGAAGTACTGTTACAACAACCACACCAGAAAAAAATCTGTATAAAAAATAAATGTATGGCGCGATATCGAGCTTCTCTTTTAATTTGTGGTGTGCTGCTTTGCATTTTTTGTTACAAATACAACAGCAATTCGCCCATATAATTAGCAGCGAAGGCATTGCTGATCCCTAGTTTCAGAAGGTAGGTAACAGTACTTAGCCGTGTTCAGTCGTTAATAGCGTGGCGATTTTTTTATCCCAAAAAGGACTGTCAAACCGACAGCTTGTCTTGAAACGTAGCTCCATTCTAGTGAAGTTTTCAGAGGAATTTCCTATCACCCAGCATTTTAAGCTCTCAGTACTTCTGTCATAATGCGCTTTAGGCACGTACATAATGTAGGCCCTGTAGACAGCATTCCTTACTTTTGAGGAACATGGCACTGTGCAAGTGCTCTTCCGTGGTATAGGAAATTCTTATCAGACGTGCGGAGTAGACAAGTACTTCCTCTGCCTGGTTAAATTGTTTTAACGAAGATTACCTTCAGAGAACAGGGGTGTTGCGTGTAAGAAAAAATTTCTATACTGGAGCCGATGACCATGCTTGTATTCACAAGAGCATCAGCCAGGTTAAAGTTTCACCTTCGAAATGCTGCAAGACTTCTAATCGTAGTGTTTTGAAGTGGTTATCATTGTGGTCGCATCCTATCATTTACTGTTTTAACTTTTGGTGCAGTTCCTTTTTCCGACACTGTCAACTTCGAGATTGGAAAACTTCCACCCTTATTGTTACAGGGAAACAGTATTGTTTTTACTTTATTTAATTAATACGAAACAAGAATCGGACACTTATTGTTAGATATCTTATAAATAGTATACAAAGCCAAATTGTGAGTCTAGGTATTTGTTAGCTCTTCTTGTGTGTGTGGGTTTTAATGGATTCTGGGTGTGATGGGTGATTAAAATAAGTTTTACAAAATATATCGCATTTAAACCTTTTTTCTATGAACTAATTGATTTTTAAATATAGTAATTATACCTTGGGCTCTTATTGTCCCGTGCCGGCAGCATGTCGTTTATTTAACAAATTCAACTCTGTCTCATATTCGTTTTTAGCAATGTTATGTGGGCCTGGACCAGCGGGTATTTTCTCTTGCATCACATGGAAAGTGTTACGCAACTGTTCCAAAGACTCGGCGAGTCCCAGCTTAATGGCGCCAAATTCTTGTGACATCAAAGACAATTTGCCCAATAAATAATTTAAATTGGTATCCATATCCAACATACGACCCTTGATATCCTCCACCTTACTGCCCATAGAATCCATACTAAGGAAAGTACTATTAACAAAGACTTCATTGCGTCCCTGCATGAGACTGAGCAAATCCTTACTGTCGGCCATTTCAGCATTCATAATAGAGATCTGTCGCCAGACATGACTAATTTCACTTTCAATTGTCGAACTTAGATTTTGCATTATTTCAAGTTGTCCATTAATAACATTCTCGTCCACGTTATCGAAACGTGTCTTCAGCAGTTCAGCAATCTCCTCACGTTGCTTATCGAGCAGATCGTTGATCTTTTGTACTGTCTGTAATGTGCCAAATTCGACTTTACGCTGTGTATCCAAAACATACTCTGAGTTTGCCAGCAGAATGTTATTGAATTTGTTGAAGATCTCGAGACCATCATTCAACTTGCTGTAGCTGGTGTTCATTTCGTTATAGAACTTTTCAAGTATATTTCCTTGGATTGTCACGCCATCCAAAATTTTAGTTGCACCAGATTCCAACTGCTGCTCGGACTCCTTGATGAGTGTCGCCGTTTTAGTGGTGGCTGTGAAGGATACATATTTAAAGTTTAGTCAAACTTGAAGTGAAGAATAAAAGCAACAAATAGAGTTAACGCTAACTTAGGAAAGGAGTTTAGACTAAGTGGAATTGAAGCGTGGAGTCTAGACTGAGACGAAGGGAGATATACTATGACAGAATCTTAAAATAAGACGCAGATGGAACTACCTCGTTCTAGCGAGCCTGGAAGATTTTGATGACAATGCTAGATAAGGAAGTGGACGACTAGGCAGGGCGAAGCATTGTTTGTTACACATTCCCACAACAGCCGGTTCTATCGCACCGGAATGACCCGGGTTTTCTCACCCGGCCAAGGGCTGTTATTTCAGTGTAACTCTGTCCAATCTGTCCCGTCCCACCCTTAAATTGTCATCCTCGGAGCAAACCCTTGCAGCTGGGTTGCTCCATTGTCTCTTGTTACGGGCTGGGGTCGAACCCAAGCCTGGACCAAGAGACTGGATCTGCTGCGTTTGCTGGAAGAAAATCTATATTAAACGGTCGTATTCGGTACAATGCGCCAAGTGTAAGAGATGGTTACATAAATCTGGATGTTCAGGGCTTAACCCTGCCATCCACAGACCCCGTACTTTCTTTAGTACTTTTGAGGCACCTTGCCGTACACGTCCTAGGACGTCCCGCGGTAGTCGCCGCTCCGGCACTCCCTTACCGCCTCTAACTACTTCCAATAGTCACAATAGTGGCTCAGTCTATACGACTGGCAGCACCGCTGCCATCCCTGCCTCACCCACTCCCGACTGTCGCTCACGCACACCAGCGTCTCCATCTCACACGGCCGCACAACACTCCTATCCCCCCCGGAATAGGTCAGACATGAGCATCGCCGAGCGTCAGTCCCCCCTGTCTCTGCCCCTAATGCCCTCCCCCCCCCCTGCTTCCAGCCTGTACGTGGGCCAGGTACACCACCTCCTGGCACCTTTCACTACGTGCACCGTTTGTCGGCAAAGATTATATACGCCTGCGACATCGGTCAAGTGCAACAATTGCCTTGGCCTGTGTCATATCCTTATGTGCTCTGGGCTCGCAAACGGCAACCTTTGGACGGATTCGTTCATAGCCCCCTGTTGCAGTACACAGCCGCCCTCCACGCCAGACAACATCGGCCATGGCGCTGTCAACTCTAGACTGCGACATAGTTTAGGCCTTAGCCTACCTCCACCTAGGCAAACGCATCCGTCCCTCACGCCTAGTATGTCCCCCATCTCCCCTCCTACACACTTCAAAATTCTGCAGCTGAACTGTAACGGATTAGCTGGAAAGATCGCGGAGATAACTGACTTTATGAAGACGCACAACATCAAAATCGCCGCGATACAAGAGACAAAACTGAACACGAGATCGGACTTACGAACTTGTGATGGGTATAATGTACATCGTAAAGACCGTCCCAGCGGTCTTGGGGGTGGCCTTGCGTTCATTACACATCACTCTGTACAATACAATCTATTTTCCCCTGACGTCGACCCCAGGGACTCTACCTTAGAATGCCAAGGCATAGCAGTCCGGTCAGGAGACGCCGACCTGCAAATCATAAACATCTATATTCCTCCTGCCTCGTGTTGCCCTAGAGATTATCATCCCGACATTAGTGCGTTGCTAAGGGGCGATAACCGTCTAATCCTAGGCGACTTCAACGCACATCACGATCTCTGGCACTCCAACTTGCCAGCAGGCAGCAGAGGACACGCAATTGCAGACCAAATAGATAACTCAGCATTCTGTACAGTCAATGGAGATGCCCCCACCAGGGTGGCAGGTAACTGTCACAGTTCGCCAGACATCTCCATAACGAGCGGGCCTCATTAACTTTGTCATCTGGCGACCGATGCTTACATTAGCTTCAGACCACCTACCCATCTTACTCTCTGTTGAACGACCGACCGACTTCATAACGACTGATAAAATAACATACATCAACTTCACCAAAGCGGACTGTGACCTTCTTCTTTAAATGGTCATCTAACCGCCAGTCGTTTCTTCGTTGCGCCAACTGGCGCCAATTGGAAACACCGCGGGATCGCAAATCGGTCTCCACTTGGTCCTTCCATCGGAGTGGTGGTCTCCCTCTTCCTCTGCTTCCACCGGCGGGTGCCGATAAGAATACCTTCTGGGCTGGAGCATCTCCGCTCATTCGCACTACGTGGCCTAGCCAGCGAAGCCGCTGTGTTTTAATTCGCTGAACTATGTCGGCGTCTGCGTAAAGTTCATACAGCTCATCATTAAATCTTCTTCGGTACTCGCCGTCGCCAACGCGTAGAGGTCCACAAATCTTTCGAAGAACCTTTCTCTCGAATACTCCCAGAGCCGTCTCAGATGTTGTTAGTGTCCACGCTTCTGCACCATATAGCAGGACGGGTGCGATGAGTGACTTGTAGAGTGTTATTTTCGTTCGTCGACAGAGGACTTTACTTTTCAATTGCCTACTCAGTCCGAAGTAGCATTTGTTTGCAAGAGTGATTCTTCGTCGGATTTCTAGGCTAACATTATTGTTGGTATTAATGCTGGTTCCCAGGTAAACGAAGTCCTTTACTATTTCGAAATTATTGCTGCCAACAGTGGCTTGGTTGCCAAGGCGCGAATGCGCTGACTCTTTGCATGATGACAGAAGGTACTTCGTTTTGCCCTCGTTCACCACCAATCCCATTTTCTCCGCTTCTTTTTCTAATTTGGAGTAAGCAGAAGTTACGGCGCGGTTGTTAAGGCCAATGATATCAATATCGTCAGCATATGCCAACAGTTGGACGCTTTTATAAAATATTGTTCCAGCGCGGTTAAGTTCTGCAGCTTGTATTATTTTCTCCAGCATTAAATTAAAGAAATCGCACGATAGGGGGTCACCCTGTCTGAAACCTCGTTTAGTTTCGAACGGCTCGGAGAGGTACTTCCCAATTCTGACCGAGCTGGCGGTGTTGCTCAAGGTCATTTTGCATAGCCGTATAAGTTTTGCGGGGAAACCAAATTCAGACATAGCGGCATATAGGCAGCTCCTTTTCGTGCTATCGAAAGCGGCTTTAAAATCAACAAAGAGATGATGCGTGTCGATTCTTTTTTCACGGGTTTTTTCCAAGATTTGGCGTATTGTAAAAAATCTGGTCGATGGTAGATTTACCAGGTCTGAAGCCACACTGATAAGGTCCAATCAGTCTGTTCACATCAGGTTTCAGTCTTTCGCACAATACGCTTGATAGGACCTTATATGCGATATTCAAAAGACTGATTCCGCGATAGTTGGCGCAGTTTGCAGGATCGCCCTTCTTGTGGATTGGGCAGAGAACACTTAGATTCCAATCTTCAGGCATGCATTCATCCGACCAAATTCTGCATAGAAGCTGATGCATGCGCCTTACCAGCTCCTCGCCTCCGTGTTTGAATAGCTCAGCAGGCAAACCATCAGCGCCAGCTGCTTTATTGTTTTTCAATCGGGATATTGCTATTCGCACCTCATTGTAGTCGGGTTGTGGAACGTCAATTCCATCATCTTCGATTGTGGGCTCGGGTTCGGCATCTTCTCTGGTTTCTTGCTCAGTTTCTCCATTTAAAAGGGCAGAGAAGTGATCCCTCCATATTCTGAGTGTTCTCTGAACATCGGTCACCAGGTCGCCGTTCTCATTCTTACAGGAGTTTGCCCCGGGTTTGAAACCTTCTGTCATTCGCCGAATTTTTTGATAGAATTTTCGGGCATTATTCCCGTTGGCCAGCATCTCAAGCTCCTTTATTTCACGCTTTTCTGCCTCTCTTTTTTTCGCCC
Organism: Merzomyia westermanni; assembly: GCA_949987695.1. Lineage (NCBI taxonomy): Eukaryota > Metazoa > Arthropoda > Insecta > Diptera > Tephritidae > Merzomyia > Merzomyia westermanni. Next base: position 31,507,426 of record OX465289.1, on the reverse strand, counting down.
GGAAAAGCCGCCTCGCTTCCCTCTTCAACTCGCGGTAGTGTTCACACACACTCCTCGTTGCATTCGATCTCAGCGTTGCCTTGTAGGCTTCGTCCTTTCTTTTCGTTACAGCGCGGCACTCTTCATCATCATACCAGTTGTTTTTTCGCGTTCGCCGGAATCCAATTACTTCTTCGGCTGCGGTACGGAGTGCTCCTGAGATATGATCCTACTGCTCATGCATTCCACTAGGTTGAATTGTGCTCTCGGAGAGCAGGTGTGAGAGGCGATCTGCGAAATAATTGGCGGTCTGTTGCGATTGCAGCTTTTCGACGTCCAGCTTTCCCTGCGTTTTTTGTTGCACCTGTTTTGTCGTACAGAGGCGGGTACGAATCTTGGCTGCTACTAGGTAGTGATCAGAGTCGATGTTAGGTCCTCGTATTGTGCGAACATCTAAAACGCTGGAAGCATGCCGTCCGTCTATCACAACGTGGTCGATCTGGTTGCGTGTTTTTCGATCGGGGGACAGCCATGTAGCCTGATGGATCTTCTTGTGCATAAACCTAGTGCTGGATATGACCATGTTTCGGGCACCGGCGAAGTCGATCAGCCTGAATCCATTTGGCGAAGTCTGATCGTGGAGACTGAACTTCCCGACAGTGGGGCCAAATACACCCTCCTTACCCACCCTGGCGTTAAAGTCGCCAAGCACGACTTTGATATCATGACGGGGGCAGCGCTCGTATGCTTCTTCCAGGCGCTCGTAGAATGCATCCTTTTCCACGTCGTCCTTCTCTTCCGTCGGTGCATGAGCGCAGATAAACGATATGGTGAAAAATCGTACTTTTATGCGGATTGCAGCGAGACGCTCGTTCACGGGTGTGAACGACAGTACTCGGTGACGGAGTCTCTCTCCCACCACAAATCCCACGCCGAATCTGCGCTTGTCTTCATGCCCACTCCAGTAGATGTTGCAAGGTGTTTTGATCGTGTTTCCTCGCCCCGTCCATCGCATCTCTTGTATGGCGGTGATGTCAGCTTTTGCTTTCCTCAGGACCTCAACCAGCCGGGCAGCGGCACCTTCCCCATTAAGGGACCGGACATTCCAGGTACATGCCCTTATCTCATAATCCTTATTTCGTTTGCGGGTGTTGTCATCTAAAAAAGGGGTTCTCATATCCGAGGCTTTGTTGTTGAATTTCATTGGAACGTTGTTTTATGTGGTGGGTCCCAAACCCAACGCACAACCTGTTTCACGGGAGGTTGAATTCTATTACACGTTTGTATAGCGAGCCGCTTGATCCAAGACAGACGCCCGCTTGCAGCCGCACCACCAGAGGATACTTGGGCGCAAAGCCCGGAAGTAGTGAGCTGCTTGAACCGCATGCAAAAGAATCGCTCTGGCCATTCCCAGGTGAATGGCGATCAGAAACTTTCCCCACTTGTGTGGACTTCTGCACACGGCCCCACCCTCCGGACTGGGACCGCTTTACTGAATATACAGAGCGCTCCTTCGCTGCCTTACCCACTCCAACGGACGTACGCAAAGGCGAAAGAGAGTTTCGCAAGATCATCGATTCAGCCTCTTGCCGCTTTATTCCTGCTGGCAGAATACCAGAAATTCGTCCGAATTTCCCGGCAGAAGCTGCGGCGATGGCAAGAGAACGTGACCAAGTGAGACTTATCAATCCCGCAGATCCCAGAATAAAAGATCTCAATGCGGAAATCCGTAGGATTGTCAACGAACACAAGCTGACCAAGTGGAAACAACACCTTGAGACATGCAACCTCTCCGGCGGAGTCGGCAAATTATGGTCGACTGTCAAGGCCCTATCCAATCCGACCAAACACAAAGACAAGGTCGCCATTGCTTTCGGCGACAGTGTCAAATCGGACGCCAGGAAATGCGCGAGATCCTTTTGCCGGCTGTTTATAATGCATCCACCTGCGGATAGGACTAAGAGAAGAGCCTTCCGACGTGCGCGCAAACACAAACACTCTACTGCGCCCATTGCCGTCTCAGCCGCAGAGGTTAAGGAAGCCATAATGAAGGCCAAACCCTCAAAATCCATCGGACCCGACGGAATTGCCATGAAGATGATCAAACACCTTGGCCATGAAGGACAGAATTATTTAGCGGCTCTCTTCAATCTCTCTCTAACTACCTTCGTTATACCTGAGATATGGAAACAAGCGATTGTAGTTCCCCTATTAAAACCAGGGAAGCCGGCGAACCTAGGAGAGTCTTATCGTCCGATATCCCTCCTTTCGCCGGTAGCGAAATTGCTAGAGTCCATTCTGCTTCCTTACTTCGTTACAAATCTAAAATTGGCCGATCATCAACATGGTTTTCGCAAAAATCACAGCACGACATCCGCTTTGAACGCCATTACAACGCAGATTAACAACGGTTTGAATCAAAATCCACCAAACCATAGGACGGTTCTCGTGGCACTTGATCTGTCAAATGCATTTGACACGGTCAATCACGCCACTCTCCTCCGAGATCTGGATGAGACACCGCTTCCTGCCGGCCTTAAGAGGTGGACCGCTAATTACCTCAATGGTCGACAGGCAACAGTCAAATTTAGGAACAAGAAATCTAGACCACGAAGAATAAAACAAGGGGTGCCGCAAGGTGGTGTTCTCTCTCCCCTCTTGTTTAATTTCTATATTTCGAGACTTCCCCCCCCCCACCAGAGGGAGTCTCCATTGTTTCCTACGCTGACGACTGCACGATAATGGCCTCGGGCAAGGGTCCCTCCATTGATGAACTCTGTATTAGAATCAACAGTTACCTCCATGACCTTTCCAGCTTCTTCACCGAGCGTAATCTGACCCTGTCTCCGACTAAATCTACGGCGACCCTGTTTACTACATGGAATGCGCAAATGGGGCAAGAGTTGTAGATGGAGTACCTCTACCTACTGTCAATCACCCAAAAATCGTGGGTGTGACATTTGACATTGGCCTCACCTTCGCTGGTCATGCCACCGCAATAGCCTCAAAGGTACAGAGCCGCAATAAGATCCTCAAGTCACTGGCCGGCAGTACTTGGGGAAAAGACAAAGAAACATTGCTTGCTACGTATAAGGCTATTGGCCGGCCGGTTATTGACTATGCTGCGCCTATATGGTCGCCCAACCTTTCTGACACCAACTGGAGGAAATTGCAAGTCTGCCAAAACACCGCCATCAGAACTGCTACGGGATGCCTGCTTATGTCATCTGAGTCTCACCTCCATCAAGAAGCAAAATTGCTCAATGTTCAAGAGCACGCGGAACTCCTGAGTAGACAGTTCCTTTTGAACTGTCATAAACCTAGTCATCCAAACCGACATCTTTTGGATGTAGCACCGCCCCCAGAGACATAAGGAGACATCTCCGTAAGCATTACTATGAGATCCGGCATCATATCTCTTTGCCGTTTGATCTGCGGAACCATAGACGGGCTCTAAATGACCTCCACACTGAGTCGGTAGACAGATCCCTCAGATCTCGGCCTGTGAATCCCGTTATTAATACTCAACCACCTGAATTGGCTGAAGAGGAGCGTGTACTTCCGAGGGAGACTAGAGTCATACTAGCACAACTTCGCTCTGGATATTGTAATAGGTTAAACTCTTACTTATCCAGACTGAACCCCAACATACCAAATACATGCCCTGCATGTGGTATGACCCCTCATGATACCATGCATCTCTTTTCCTGTTCAGTTGAACCCACTCTTCTAACACCCACATCACTCTGGTCCAACCCTGTGGAAACTGCGCGTTTCCTCGGACTTCCGTTAGAAGAGCCTGATGATTTAGAGTGATCGAGCCCATTGGGCAGGGCGAAGCACTGTTAACAACAACAACAACAACAAGCATTGTTACAACAACAACGAACACAGCTAGCCTGGAAGAACAACTGATAAGATGCGAAATGTCGCTCCATCTCTGAAAGCAGGCTGGTACATGGCTGGCCTCTTGACGCCTTGTAAATATCCTTAAACGAATTAGTGTAGATTTCAAGTCCATGTACCCCTGCCAGCTTCTATTCTAACAAAACCATAGGAATGGCATCATCATTCCCACAACAGCCGGTTCTATCGCACCGGAATGACCCGGGTTTTTCACCCGGCCAAGGGCTGTTATTTCAGTGTAACCCTGTTCAATCTGGGGCAGGGCGAAGCACTGTTAACAACAACAACAACAACAATGGCATCATCATTATAAGGTTAAGGGACTATTGCCCTGTTTCGTCTAAGTAACTAGTTGTCAAGATGAGCTCTAGCACAATACATTCTGGTAGCCAGCACCGAGAGTCTCGTAACCGATATGAACTGCTCTGCACCACAGAGAATGATCAGATTCAACAAGTGTACCCCCAGCGGGTAAGGGCCCTATAATATACCCGAAGTAAATCATGTTATATTACAAGAGTCGACTAAAATCCCAATAAGTAAGTAGTAAGTAGGACGGTGGGGCCGTGTGCAGAAGTCCACGCAAGTGGGGAAAGCTTCTGATCGCCATTCACCTGGGAATGGCCAGAGCGATTCTTTTGCATGCGGTTCAAGCAGCTCACTACTTCCGGGCTTTGCGCCCAAGTATCCTCTGGGTAACCACCGAACACCCACTCCGACATAATCGGTTTAAGGGCTTGCTGGGGGGGTTCAAACAGCAGCGTCTGATCACCAGGTGGTGCGGCTGCAAGCGGCCGTCTGTCTTGGATCAAGCGGCTCGCTATACAAACGTGTAATAGAATTCAACCTCCCGTGAAACGGGTTGTGCGTTGGGTTTGGGACCCACCACATAAAACAACGTTCCAATGAAATTCAACAACAAAGCCTCGGATATGAGAACCCCTTTTTTAGATGACAACACCCGCAAACGAAATAAGGATTATGAGATAAGGGCATGTACCTGGAATGTCCGGTCCCTTAATGGGGAAGGTGCCGCTGCCCGGCTGGTTGAGGTCCTGAGGAAAGCAAAAGCTGACATCACCGCCATACAAGAGATGCGATGGACGGGGCGAGGAAACACGATCAAAACACCTTGCAACATCTACTGGAGTGGGCATGAAGACAAGCGCAGATTCGGCGTGGGATTTGTGGTGGGAGAGAGACTCCGTCACCGAGTACTGTCGTTCACACCCGTGAACGAGCGTCTCGCTGCAATCCGCATAAAAGTACGATTTTTCACCATATCGTTTATCTGCGCTCATGCACCGACGGAAGAGAAGGACGACGTGGAAAAGGATGCATTCTACGAGCGCCTGGAAGAAGCATACGAGCGCTGCCCCCGTCATGATATCAAAGTCGTGCTTGGCGACTTTAACGCCAGGGTGGGTAAGGAGGGTGTATTTGGCCCCACTGTCGGGAAGTTCAGTCTCCACGATCAGACTTCGCCAAATGGATTCAGGCTGATCGACTTCGCCGGTGCCCGAAACATGGTCATATCCAGCACTAGGTTTATGCACAAGAAGATCCATCAGGCTACATGGCTGTCCCCCGATCGAAAAACACGCAACCAGATCGACCACGTTGTGATAGACGGACGGCATGCTTCCAGCGTTTTAGATGTTCGCACAATACGAGGACCTAACATCGACTCTGATCACTACCTAGTAGCAGCCAAGATTCGTACCCGCCTCTGTACGACAAAACAGGTGCAACAAAAAACGCAGGGAAAGCTGGACGTCGAAAAGCTGCAATCGCAACAGACCGCCAACTATTTCGCAGATCGCCTCTCACACCTGCTCTCCGAGAGCACAATTCAACCTAGTGGAATGCATGAGCAGTGGGATCATATCTCAGGAGCACTCCGTACCGCAGCCGAAGAAGTAATTGGATTCCGGCGAACGCGAAAAAACAACTGGTATGATGATGAAGAGTGCCGCGCTGTAACGAAAAGAAAGGACGAAGCCTACAAGGCAACGCTGAGATCGAATGCAACGAGGAGTGTGTGTGAACACTACCGCGAGTTGAAGAGGGAAGCGAGGCGGCTTTTCCGGGCGAAAAAAAGAGAGGCAGAAAAGCGTGAAATAAAGGAGCTTGAGATGCTGGCCAACGGGAATAATGCCCGAAAATTCTATCAAAAAATTCGGCGAATGACAGAAGGTTTCAAACCCGGGGCAAACTCCTGTAAGAATGAGAACGGCGACCTGGTGACCGATGTTCAGAGAACACTCAGAATATGGAGGGATCACTTCTCTGCCCTTTTAAATGGAGAAACTGAGCAAGAAACCAGAGAAGATGCCGAACCCGAGCCCACAATCGAAGATGATGGAATTGACGTTCCACAACCCGACTACAATGAGGTGCGAATAGCAATATCCCGATTGAAAAACAATAAAGCAGCTGGCGCTGATGGTTTGCCTGCTGAGCTATTCAAACACGGAGGCGAGGAGCTGGTAAGGCGCATGCATCAGCTTCTATGCAGAATTTGGTCGGATGAATGCATGCCTGAAGATTGGAATCTAAGTGTTCTCTGCCCAATCCACAAGAAGGGCGATCCTGCAAACTGCGCCAACTATCGCGGAATCAGTCTTTTGAATATCGCATATAAGGTCCTATCAAGCGTATTGTGCGAAAGACTGAAACCTGATGTGAACAGACTGATTGGACCTTATCAGTGTGGCTTCAGACCTGGTAAATCTACCATCGACCAGATTTTTTACAATACGCCAAATCTTGGAAAAAACCCGTGAAAAAAGAATCGACACGCATCATCTCTTTGTTGATTTTAAAGCCGCTTTCGATAGCACGAAAAGGAGCTGCCTATATGCCGCTATGTCTGAATTTGGTTTCCCCGCAAAACTTATACGGCTATGCAAAATGACCTTGAGCAACACCGCCAGCTCGGTCAGAATTGGGAAGTACCTCTCCGAGCCGTTCGAAACTAAACGAGGTTTCAGACAGGGTGACCCCCTATCGTGCGATTTCTTTAATTTAATGCTGGAGAAAATAATACAAGCTGCAGAACTTAACCGCGCTGGAACAATATTTTATAAAAGCGTCCAACTGTTGGCATATGCTGACGATATTGATATCATTGGCCTTAACAACCGCGCCGTAACTTCTGCTTACTCCAAATTAGAAAAAGAAGCGGAGAAAATGGGATTGGTGGTGAACGAGGGCAAAACGAAGTACCTTCTGTCATCATGCAAAGAGTCAGCGCATTCGCGCCTTGGCAACCAAGCCACTGTTGGCAGCAATAATTTCGAAATAGTAAAGGACTTCGTTTACCTGGGAACCAGCATTAATACCAACAATAATGTTAGCCTAGAAATCCGACGAAGAATCACTCTTGCAAACAAATGCTACTTCGGACTGAGTAGGCAATTGAAAAGTAAAGTCCTCTCTCGACGAACGAAAATAACACTCTACAAGTCACTCATCGCACCCGTCCTGCTATATGGAGCAGAAGCGTGGACACTAACAACATCTGATGAGGCGGCTCTGGGAGTATTCGAGAGAAAGGTTCTTCGAAAGATTTGTGGACCTCTACGCGTTGGCGACGGCGAGTACCGAAGAAGATTTAATGATGAGCTGTATGAACTTTACGCAGACGCCGACATAGTTCAGCGAATTAAAACACAGCGGCTTCGCTGGCTAGGCCACGTAGTGCGAATGAGCGAAGCTGCTCCAGCCCAGAAGGTATTCTTATCGGCACCCGCCGGTGGAAGCAGAGGAAGAGGGAGACCACCACTCCGATGGAAGGACCAAGTGGAGACCGATTTGCGATCCCGCGGTGTTTCCAATTGGCGCCAGTTGGCGCAACGAAGAAACGACTGGCTAGCTATGTTGGACGGTCAAAATCGCCCAGGCGGTTAGATGACCATTTAAAGAAGAAGAAGAAGTACCTTAACATGCCGGATCTCCGCACGTAGGTAACACTCCTCTAAACCATCCTGAAGTATTTTACCAGACACGAAACCTTATAATCCGACGAGGAGGACGATATGAAATAAGAAGGAAACAGAATGAGAGTACGACCCTAAGACACTATACCTTTGCCAAATGAGCGGACATGTTAACGTTTGCCGAGAGGCTTACGTCGAATAACAGCGGCATACACTAAAGCAAATGAGTTTTTTGCTGAAACGATTAACTTGCCAGAACTAAACTCGGTCACATGAGCACATTACCTACTATACTAACCACACGCTTCGCATACAAACCTTTTTCTGTGACACTTTGTAAATCAACTTTAACGTTCTCGAGCGCAGTGAGCGTTTCATTCGTAAGTCCGTGTATGAATTCTTTGTCTTCAGTAGAAAGTCCTTCCGGTAGTTTGGGTTGAGCACACATCTCCTGAATACCCGTAGCCAGTGCATCGAATTTTCCTAGCACTTTATTCTCGAATTCAGAGTTGTCGACTGGCTCTGGCAGCGGTGCCGGGGTTATCACACTATAGCTTACCAACCTATCTTCTATTTTAGTTAACATTTCCGCTGTGGAGGGTACACTCTTAAATGCTACCTCTGTGTGTTCCATCATATCTTTCGATGTATCCAATAATTTGTCTACTTTTGTTGATAGTTTTGTTATTTGTTCTAACATCTTTTGATTGGTTTTCTCTTGTTCCTTAATGAACTCTGGTGGGATAGCTGGTGCTGCGGTAATAGGTGAGGGTGTTACAACAATCGCTTGACCACCTGGGGGCATAGGAGGTCGCTTCATACATTCGTCATTCTCACGCATCCATTTGAAGATGTGTTCGAGAGCTTCGCCAAGCTTTTCGGTTTGTATGTTGTACTTTTCTTCTTGCTGCAATGGAAATAGATCGTAGGTATGCAATTTTATTTGGTGAGCTCTGATAAATTTCATTTACCGTTATCAGCATTGTTTCAATTTGGCTGACTCTCTCGTCTAAACGTCCGAATATACCATTCAGGGGCTCGAGATTCTTTTGTCCCTTCTGCAGCGACTGCAATGCTTTTTTCAAAAGTTCGCCAAGCGCTCGTTCGCGATGCTCGTGTCTCTCTAGTTTATTGTCCAATTGGTTGTAAGAATAAACTAATGACTGCATAGTACCACGGATATCATCTCGTCTGAAAAAGGAAACGGAAAAATATTAGTCAATAAGTAATTTTTATACTATTCTAAATCCTAGTTAGAGGTTTCCTCTGCAGGAGCATTCACGGCTCCCGTATTGTCAAAGAAAATGTTTATGAGCTATCACTAGCAACATCTGAGCATGGTATGGTACGCGGGAACTTCGTAGACTGATCCGGGAGCTGAGAGAATGTGGACCCCAAAGGCACAGCGGTAGCCCCCCTTACTCACGCATCATCACATGCTGGAGCTAGAGGTAAGAGTGGTTTTAAAAAAAGCGGTATAAAAAAAGTACATTGAAGCGCCGTTTATTATTCTTTTGAGGATCGGACAATCTTATAAAAGATGCTATCTTGCAGCGATCAACTACCCAAAGTTTGAAGTAAAAATAAAGTTTAACTCGGTAAAGATTTGTAACGCCGCCTGCATTTTACCAAAGGTGAAAATATCTTTCAGATCTTTTACAAGCGACGACGCTTCTCTGCGGGTTAGGGGTTTAGAATATGCCCAAGGTAGGCATGCTGGTCGTAAGAGGCGACTAATATGCACAATGGTAATGACGTGCAACTCATGGCCTCTCACCTCTCATTACCCATCTTATCCGTTCATACGGAAGGAGGGGTGACATGACCTAGAAGGTTTTGCTGGTCATAATTCTACAACACCCCCCAAAACCTTCGGGGAGTGTTTTTGTCATTACCACAACAACAACAACAACAACGACGCTTTCGCCTGAAAATCCTGTAGTGATTTGATAATTGGAAGCCTGGGTCTTTACTGAAGGCCTTACTACTAGTTCCACTATTTACTTTGGTACATTAGTTTAGTGAACTACATATCTTTTCAGTCTATCATATGGGGTGTCTTTGATAAACTATTATTTTATGTCAAAATAGTTGGGGTCCATCAGCCCATTCGACTTCACTGAAACGACCCTTTTTAATTAAGAGCTGTGAGAGCCACAGTCTGGTACCTTGAAAAAATTGATTGGTATCCGCACAGTATGGAAGCATCACCTCGTCTCTGTCATTAATCACGAGAAAGCGATCAAAACTGCTTAGGTAGAACCAGTAAATAGGAGAATGCCTCAAAGACTCCATTGTATCACATTCATAAATAATCATTCATAGTTGTACGGAGTTCTTAAAATTCTAAAATAAAGTATTGCAACTTCCGCATTAATTCAAATCAATAGATGAGGTGTTGTGTCATGTACCATTTGCGGTCCCGCGACTATTTGCAATTCATTTAAGACTCCATCCTCCCCAAATAGATACTTTTCCTTTCAAATACCAACCAACAGCTGTGAAAAGTCCACATTTAGAAATTAATCATAGTTGGTATTACGTTTATGGCGCCCCTTTTATGCAACAAGTGAAGTGAAATTAGCATAAGAATGAATGGGGAACCATTCATCCCATCACATCACATATACGAGGTGTGATGAAAATGTAAAATAAATTAATAGTTTTTTCATGACGACAATGACTCAAGGAGAGGCCTTGTCTTCAGAGCATGCAACTGAATTGTTTGGACCCTTCAATGGGAGTACGTTGATCCACTAGTCGATAACCTCGTAAGTACAAGGACTGATCTTCAACTTCTTCGTACTTTTTACATCCATTGTCTTGTATAAATATATTTATAGTTTGCAAGTACCGGCGCGGGTAATATCAAAGTGGGTCCATGTTTGTGTGGGTAATTAATGTATCGTGCGTGTAAGGGTTTGTTTTTGTATTTACCCGTTCTAACGGTCCGTGGCTTGTGTAATAAGTTTTAGTACGTAGAATTTAGTAATAATATTATTTTGATTTTGTCGGTGCAAATGTAATGAATAGGCAAGGCATTGGAAGAGATGCAAAACCGCGGTACGCCGACAAGCGTATAAAAAGCTGATGGAGGTGAGCACTATCTGAGGTGTTAATATCAACTTGAGCTACCATTTAATGTCAGGGAAAATACGTAGACTCATCTGTGATGAGAAACCTGATACCCTAATCCATAGTCATTTCCCGTTTTTCTTCGTTGATTGCAAAGCAGAATTTGATCTCCTTGCACAGATTATCCGAATATGCCAAATGAAGTTGAGCAATACCAATAGCTCCCTCAGGATTGGGAGCCAGCTGCAGACAAGACAAGACTTCGGACGATTACTTTAACTTGATGATAATGGTTAGGTCATGCTATGCGAATCACCAAAGACGTTCCAGTCCAAAAGGGTTTCTTATTATATTCGTTAACAAAGAAAAGTAAAGGCTCCCTTTCAGTTGGAGAAAAAGTTGAATAATGACTTGACCTCCCTTGTGGTTTCCTTTCAGGGGCGGATACAGGTCTCCAGTTGAGGGGGGGAGGGAGGGGGAGGGGATCATGGCCGAAAGCTCAAAATTCAAATTGTCATGAAAGTCAGTAATATAAATGAATGATTAATTTCAGAACACCATTTTGACATAATTACGATAATTCAGATAATTCCAGAGATTAATGACTCAGTTTTCTGATTTCCTGCAGCACGTCGGGACTTTAGTCTACCCAATATAAATAAAGTGGGGTACAGCGGAGCTATTTGGCCAACTTTTTTCCGATCCTATTATTTACCCTTCAAAGTTTAGTTCAAATAAGGAAATTTCCGCACTGCCAAAACATTATTCATGGGGAAATTTAGTCAGATATGACATGCAGTTAACTTCAGAACTTTCAAAACTCTTCTGCTTTTCACAGGAACAAAAAAGTAAAAAGAGTGCAAATCTCGGAATTAGAAATCGCCGGAGCTATTTGGCCACCTGGCTGAATTTTTTTCGAATTATACTTTAAGGATGACCAAATGCTATGTGCACACAGCACATTGCGTCTAATTTGAAAAATTTTCAGGCAATGTATTTTCCACTTTTACAATGTTGGGATAAATTACTTATTTGCAAAACTTAAACACTGTCAAAATCAAAAATAGGTCTCTGAACGCGCTTTTTCTAAGTCTTATTTCGTTAAATTCTAGATTTTCGACGGATTTTACAAGTTAACGCTTTTTTTCTTGCTCTTCTGTTACTATTTGATGGTTGTCAAGCATCACAGCATGTGGAGCTCTTCGCCACCCCCTTGTAAAAAAACACTATAGACCACTATAGTAATCTATAGTGATTTCGCGCAAAACCACTATAATATGCCGTAGTATTCTGTAGTAATCTATGTGGTTGGCACGAAATCACTATAGATTACTATAGTGGTCTACAGTGTTTTTTTACAAGGGGGTGGTGAAGAGCTCCACATGCTGTTTCAAATACAATTTATTGACAAAAAAATCATATACATTGCTCAAGTACACTTGAATTGAGATTTAAATGTTTTGAAAATATATTTAATACACCTAAATATTGTGTATTTATTATGATATATATACTATACTTCCTTACTATAAGAGAATAAAATTATTATACATTTACATTTTACGCTAGACAAGCAGGCAAAAGAAGATAAGATCGCCCCCCCCACCCCCCTGTACCCGCTACTGTTTCCAGTTGGTGTCAGTTAACTCTAAAATGGTATGACTGTCGTGTTTTATTACGCGATGGCCGAAATCGCCTGGGAATGATGATGAGATTTCTAGTTTATCCTGTGCATAAAAAGTCTATACAAGTTGATCTCAATAAAGCCGAATCTTTCCATCACGCCTCGTATGGCGTTTTTATACGCGCTGTATGCTGCGTCGCTGCTGGATATATTTGGACGTTCACATCTATGAAATACGCACATCACAGAACATCTGTCGTTGTTTTTGTTTACTGGCAAATCGTCATCAGCATTAATTTGAATGAAAACAATTCGCTTAAGACGGCAAATGCAAATTGGGATGGATGCAGCTTCAGCATTACAACGACCATCTTCTTCTTTACCTTCTCTAGTGGTGCCCTTAATCTCTAAATAAGAAGTACATGGATGTACTTACATGAATGCAATTCACCCAGGAAGCGTACCGTCGAGCTCAGGGTTAAAGTATTCATGGCATGCTTTTGTACGCCGCCTCTCTATAAAACCACCAAGGCATATCGCGCACATGGAGCTCGTAATCTTCTTCTTTCATTGTTCAACATCAATAAAATGGAATTGCGTAATTTAGAGTTGTGCATATCAGTAGTGGCAGCTGAGTCGCGGGTTATAAGCACATCGCATTCCGAAAATAAACGATTTAGGCTTTTGTTTATTTTCTTTGTGAGAAGTCTTTGAGTTTTGATGAGGAGGGGCAACTGCACATTGGCACACTTGCCTTCAATTGCATATGCAGACCTCCTCATGCGCATAAGCGCCTACTTAAGGAACGTACATTGTAAGTATTTAGAATTTAGGAGATAAGCGGTACGCCGCACAACGCAAAAAGCGTTGCCTATTTTTAGTTGTCTCTGACATGATGCAGATTAATGAGTTGCATTTGAGGCAACTTCCAGTTCAAGATGTGTGTGTGCGAGTGTTTTTTGTTTTGTGTGCGTTTTAATTGTAGTTGTTGTATGTTTTTTCATTTCCTTGGAATAATATACAAGAAAACCTTTAATGAGTTTTCCTTTCAATGATGAAGTTTGTTCACATTGGCGCCGTCTATTTATGGATCCTGACACTCGGAATGTTAGATTTTATATTTAAAAGATTCTCACATTAGAAGTTGTTAGAAAGAATACATAGTGATGTGATCGATGAGGAACAAGGGGAATAAGAAGTACTTAGCTTAAAATATGATTGTAAAGGAAACTGGACTGTGATTCCAGCTTTTGTGGCTAGCCGTCTAGATACCTTGAACGTGCGCTCAGTCAAGATTAGGCGGCATGGGAAACCTAATAAACGCAGATAATCCATGCCATTGTCCTCAAGATATGGTATAGGTAAACATGCTCTTTGAAAGAGCTGGGACCAGAGTGAAGGAAAGTGGTGTTTCGTTAAGGGGAATGTAGAAAAATTTTTCACACATCGCATATGCCAGAGCAGAATACATACATACAGTAAGTAGTAAGATTTGAGTTTATTACAGCACCCAGAATAAAGTTGAAACGAGAATCTCGATAGGTTTTCTTTCATTCCCACGACAGTAGGGTCCTAGTTCAGAAATTATAATTCTTTTTATTTTTCCAATAAAGGTATTAATCCAACAAAAATGAACAAAAGAAGGGTCTATCAGTACAACCCTGGCTGAGCAAACGACTATTTTGTGTATTCAATTACTTAAGTATCTAGGAAGCGGCTCTGCTTCGACAAGATGCGTGTTTTTCTTTTCGATGACGGTGTTTGTTGAACTCATAATCACCGAGCCCTCGATGGTTAGTTCTTCTTTTCCCTGATACTATGTCTGTATTAAGTAATTCCCGAGAGCGATATGCGGAATATGTTGTGACAACTTACTTTCGTCAGAATTACTGTCATGTCTTCGCTGTGGATACCTGGTAGTCCTAGCTCCTTCGTTCACGTCGTGAAATAAGAGTTGCTACCCTCTATGGCACGGCGTCACCCCTTACTTAATGCTCTGCTTTTACGTTGATGCATTCTACTGATACCTTTTCAGATTCTAAAGAGGCGTATCGAAAGCGTTCAATGAGCAAAGTGTAGAAGGGGCAGTTCTCTTCTTGAGGCGTTTTTGGGGTTCAGTTTGGTATTTGGATACTAATGGCGGTTGAATCGTCGAATCGATAGTATAAAAGGGGTTTTTAATTCTGAGATTAGAAATATCGACCGATCTAACGCGTTTTGGTTTTCTGGTTTACCTAGCCTAACCTTGGCTGTGTAGTGGCAAACACACTTCCAGTGGCTTTTAGAGAGTGCTGCCAGTGTATCCTTTTGCGCAAATATAATTCCAGAGTCACTGATACTTATTCCTAAATAGCATTTCCTCGTAGAATTTTTCCGTTCTACAGTCATTCAAGCCCAATCACCACCTATTTAGTTATTCTGGAACATCGTATCTCTGGATACTGTAATATTGGACCCTAATACACCCAACCTAAATACTATACCACATAATCCACAAAGGTCATATAATGAACCGCATCTAAATTTCGTTCGAATTACGCACCAATCATCTTAACTTACGATATATCAGCTCGCGCCAAATCCAGCAATCCTAGTCCAATTAGACATAAAAATAATATTGCAATCAGGCCACGCATCTCTAAAAAGTCCAATAAAAGTTTTACAATTTAAAGTTCAAACTGTATGTACAAATGATCTTTCGCGCTTCCATCCACACTTCGTCCACAGGTTGAAATCTGAAAAGATATGGAAATGAGAAAAATACACATTACTTTAAATTGAAGTAATTTCTATAAGTGATCAGGTCTGCACACTAATGGAGCCACGTCGCACACTGGCGCCTTTTGAGTTTTTTCTTTGCAAAAATCATAACTTTTGAACCAATGAAGATATTTTAAAAATTTTAAATGCAAATGAAAGCTAATTATTTGAAGTTTAATTGTGTGAAAGCTCAGAATGTCACCGATACAGGGTACTTCTAAAAAATTCGTCAAAGTCGAAATTTTTTAGAAAAATGCAAAAACAAAATGTTTTTAGTAAAAAATAAAAAAATTAAATGAGATTTGTCTTATAATGACGTATTTAAGCTTTAAATAAGATAAACTAATGATTTTGATAAAATAGCGTGGCACTGCCCACTTATGACAAAAAGTTGTATCTAAGTAGTCACGTAATCAATAACTACCAAAATCGATAGACGTATTGTTTCTTTTAAATGGTAATACTCTTATAAAACTCAAATGTTCGTTTTTGGTGCCACAATAACAAGGTGCTTCAAAATTCATCGTAAAATTTTACATGTTTTTTTTTTTAAATTTACAAGCCAAATATGTATTTTATTAATAACTAAAAGTTATTGAAAGTGGTTCAATGAAATTTTATTTGAGCTAAAGATTAAACAGCCAACGAATTTTGGAAAAGGGGAGTGGCAGTGCCCATTTATGCTAAAAAGTTTGATCTTAGTAACTGCTTTACCAATTTGTACCAAACTCGATAGACGTATTGATTTCTATAAAAATTTAATACTCGTTTGAAGGCGAAATGCCTAAGCTTTAAACTAAATTTGATAAGCTTTCGAGAAATGCAATAACGAAAAGTATTTATTTATAAATTACTAAATTAATTAATTCTTTTATTTGAAATAAAAAATTAACTTGTACATAGATATCTTATTTTTCAATAAAGTAACAAAATTGATTAGTATATCTCTTTTTCATTGTTGTGATAAGAAGTGAGAAACTTATTTTATCTTAACATAGTCATCGTCACTGGAACATATATCTAACAAAGCAACCATTTCTCAGCTATACGCATCTGTAAGATCTTTTTGTGTTCTTACATACCTCATAGATGATATGACTGGATCAGAAGAGATAGCTAACATGTTGAAAAGGTCTTCGTTTTGTCTAACTCGTGATACTTTGCAGGTGTTCATACATCTATATCTTTTGTAGTCCTTGTTCTTAGATTCTTGAGCTTCATCAGACAATTCTCCTAATGGTAAGCGTTGGCACTCTATTAAATCTTTTCCATGTGCTAAAATTTTATGTACCGTTGGTGTAAGTTTCTTCTCAGGATACTTTGATGCAGCAGCTCTGTAGTTTGAGATGCATATTCTCCAAATTCTCCGTTAACTGGTTCATGGAAGTTTAAAATATTTAAAATTACTCCCAATCTTTTCACAATATCTCTATCAACTCCTGTTATGCGAGCAGTTACTTCATCGTTTTCAAAAAATCTTCTTGAGGAGTTACCATCATTTGTATTTCCGTATCCATACTTTGGACAGTCAACTCTAAGGCCAATCTCTTTATAGAATGCATCCTGAATTATTTTTTTTTCTCCTGTTTTGTTTCTCCTTACATGTTGTATTGTCGTCGAAGACTTCTCCTTGTTGTGGTAGTGTATAAGCCAGCTTCAAAACAAATTCCATACATCTTATCCTAGCATGCAAAGGAGATATTCCATACTCATAATTTAGTTCGTCAGTTATGGAATCATCAAGATTTTCAAAGTCCTTTTGGCTCTTCTTACAAATTGGACATTTCATTGTAGATGTCGTATTTGTTATTAAGTTCACAACTTTTCCATCGACCATTGTTAGAAGAAAATCATGCTTTATTTATCTCCAAAAGACGAATGATAATGTGCATTGTATGATGGATAGCTTTATATACCTACTCAAATTATTAAAATGAATTTCAGGTATACAATTCGTAACTAAAAAAATGTATGTTGTTAACAAGTTCCAATAACAAGAACGACCTTACCGCCGTACTGAATTATATATACCTGCTCAGGCGCGTATTTATGCTCAAGGTTGTTTAACTTTATTAAATTATCTTTAATTGCTATACAAGAAAACGACAACCGGCCGCCTTATTTACTCACAAAACCATTTTAAATACAACGAAAAAGAAGAAAAATTTCAAACTTTTCCCAATGTTGAAAATTGGTCAACTTTGAGCGGCTCTACCTGGTAAACTATAATTTTCTGTGAAAAAACAGTTGTATATTCTTGATCCCTGGAAAATTCTCCATTAGAAACATGTATTAAATTTAGTGAACGCTTTCATGATTTTTTTGATTTTTGCCACGCTTTAACGGCAGAGGCGCCACTGTGCGTCGTTCGGTGTGCGATCCATATCAAAAGCATTGCAGCCTAACTATTAAGCGTAATTCCGTATGGAGCACAGCAGCTGCATCAACAGTTTGCCATCAATCGGATGCACCAATTTACTGCTTCATTTAAATATTTCGAAAGTTATTTGATTTCCTTCGTAATAGAATTGAATTGGTTCTTAATTGAATAGCGTAGAGTGAAGCTAGTAAAGTTCAAGATGGTGTAAAAGTGGGAATATTGAAACGTTCAAATAATGAAAGCGGATGGCGATCCCTACATAAATATCTCTAACTAGAAACAGGATGGTCTTAAGGTTTTGTTGTAACGACAAAAACACTCCCTGAAGGTTTTGGGGAGTGCTGTCGAACTGACAGTCCTTGGCCAGATATGAATCCGGTACTCTCTTGCGATACTGCCCGACTGTCGTAGTAGCGATTTGGTATGACCACTGGAACCTTCTAGGTCATGTCAGAGATGGGTAATGTGCATATTAGTCGCCTCTTACGACCGGTATGCCAACCTTGGGCATATTCTAAACCCCTAACCCGCAGGGGGTGTCTTAAGGTGTTTAAAGGATTTAAAGAATTAAAGAGTCCATACCGCATAATATTAGGAGACCATAGGACTAAGTTGGCAAATTGTGATGTTCATATGTCACGGCAAATTCGTCATATCCGATTAAAAACTAATTTAAAAGAATTAAAACGATATCAGTAAAAAAACAGAGGATATATGTGTTCCAAGTCATAGATAATATGACACGCTGTGCTAAATATTTACAAGATAAATTTTTAAACAATTTTAAATTCATTTCCAGGTTGTCCTCTACTAGTTACATTAGGGTGTTTAATTTTTAGTTGATTTTTTTTCTTGAAATCTCATTTCGTATAGATAATAAAAAAATATCAATTGAAAAGAATTTCAAAGTGCTTTGCGGGCAAGTCCTAAGTAATTGTAATTTTCACAAATATATGATGCGAGATTTATAAATTATAAATGGAAGTATAATCATATTTACATATACACAACTAATATTCTAGGATCAAGCTTAGAAAACTACTCAAGATCCGAAACATGTAATTCTTATTTAAAATTGGTATATATAGGAATCCCGAAAATCTTGTCTCTGTTACATCTAGAGAACAAATTACATTTTAGTGACTAAATTTCAAACACTAGAAGGAGCGAGAATACTCCTTGCTAGTGCTGCCAGACTAGGAAACCCATTGTCAATATTAATTAAATGTATAAAATAGGATAGATTCAAGACTGCAGTTGTATACCATTTCTCTTCAATCCCATTGTTATTTTCTTGTTTCTTATTTTCCTCTATATTAGAGTTGAACCCTCTAACAGGCCAATTTTTGCAAATTTAAAAACTCATACTTAGTAATTCTCGTGCGATAAACTCGAATTTTAAGTCACATATTCAAAAGGGTTCATAATTTTGCTTCCGGGCTGAAACCCCCAGCCCGGCTCTAGCCGGACTAGCCTGTTAACTGCCCACTCCGTCTTTAGGTGGCGTATGATTTTTGGTCAAAAATTCTATAAATTTAATTATAAATCCTCATCTTCTTCATAATTTCTAATCTTTAACAATTATTTCACTTACTAACAATTTTGTTTTATACTAAAGAAATCCTTTTTTATCACTTTTTTGTAGTTACCAAACATATCTGTCAAAACTAATTTTTTTACAAATTGCACTAAATTTTTCAACGACAATGATTAAAACGGAACTCGGCCACCACTTAAAACTATAAAATCAAGGTTACGACGATAAAATATTTGGCGAAGATTATGTGTCAATAGTTAGAAGAAAAGTAGAGGTAGGCGGGTTATATCTGTTTAACTCAACCCCGCCCAAAGGCGGTCCTGCCGGTTAGAGGGTTAAGTTAATTATTGTATACAATATTATTTCCTTATATCCTAATATAATAACTGAATTAATTGAGAATTCGAGCACAAGGACCAGTTACCTAGTTTGGCAAGAAATACATGCCAAGAAAATCAATCCATATATAATTTGTTTATATACTTTTAAATTAAAAAATGTCTTCTCTTTTAGTAAAACTTTTCCTAAAGCACAACGAAATGTCCAAATTACAAAATACAGAATCTTTCTGCAAATTTTTATTTTGAACTGCATATAACCTTGTACACTGATGAAAATAAAAAAATATATTCAGAAAAATCAAATTTGAATTGCAAACTCCAGTTTTCTTCATGTAGTTTGTCTGACGGCCGCCGTGTTGTGAAGGTAGTGTTGCCGGCCTACCACACCGAAGGTCCATGGTTCGAGCCCTGGTACAGGCAACATCAAAAGTGATTTGAAAAAAAAGTTTTTCAAAACGGGGTCGCCCCTCGGCAGTGGTTTGGCAAACTCTCCGAGTGTATTTCTGCCATGACAGGCTTCTCAGCAAAAAATTCGTCTCCTTTGTAGATGCCGTTCGGAGTCGGGAAAAAACTGTAGGTCCCACCAATTTGTAGGGAAAAATTCAAATCGGCACACCACAAATTGGAAGAGAAGCTTGGCGCAAAAATCTCTTAGGAGGTTTATGATGATATACCTGCTGTATATCGCGCCATAGATAGATAGATAGTTTGTATGAAAAATCGTTTTTTTCATCGAGCGTAGCTAGTGAAGTACTTTATTTCTTCTTCATACGTCACAATTATACAATATTTTCTTCCAAGAATCAGATGAAAAAAATTTCACGTAAATTTGTGTCACCCTAATAGATATGTTGAAACACATTCCAGTAAAAATTCAATATGCAAGCTGTCTAAAACAAATATTCTTGTCAAAGAGTTGTTTATAAAAATGTGCAACAAAAATTTGTAAACAAAAAATTACGATAAAATGTTTCCTTTAAATCAATTTAATTATTTGGAAAATGCACGATGTTTATAACACATTTTTGTTTACATTCAGATATAAAATAAATATTGGGCATGTCAAAAAATGCATTAACCCTCAAAATTAAAAACCAACGCAATAAATTCCTTTTTTCCGCAGGAAATTTGAAGGCAAATTGAAGAAAAATTATTTTGACTTGTAATTTACTTGTATGAAAAAAAAAACAAAACTAAAACAAACAATAGAAAAGTAAAACAAAATTAGTATAAGAATATCTTAAAAAACGTCATTGATGGCATTAACGGTTCTACCTTCTAATCTTTTTATCGTGGAAATTTCTACATTTGAAGAAAATCCCGAGGCAAATGAGTACAAGGAAATTTTTGCTAATTTTTCAAAAGCAATACATTTCAAACTTGCTTTCTGGCAAAAGGGCGACGATATTATCTTTATAGTAAAGTTCATAAAAAAACTTTTATTTTTTACCTAGTCTGTATGGAGAGAATAGCATTGTTAAGATGTATCCAATTCAACTGATTTGCTAGGTACTAATGAATTTATACGAATCATATTAGGAAATATTTATATATAAACATACTCATATAAAGTTTTTCATAAAAAGTCCTTTGTTCTGTATTAGTACGATTTATGCAATTCAATTTAGATTATTACCAGGTATATAGCTAGGCAATATAATGCAAGTATGTATATATTTGAAAATTTGCAAACAATTCCGCATTTTCATATACCATAAAACGCACAAACTAAACATATTCTAATTACTTACATACAAATTGCGATCTCCGTGCAAAAATATAAAAATAATTATCTTATGCATGTTTTATTTGCGATTTTGCTTTGAATTTTACGATCCACAAACTATTTTCCAGTTCACAGCTGCCTCAGGCAAAACTGAATTTTTTTGAAGTTATTTTCGAAGTGGGTCATTTTATATAACTTTTTTTAACCAATATGTTTTTAATCTCTTCAATCCCGCACCGAAAATATGCTCGAAAAATAATTTTTGATGACTTATTTTTAATAACTGGTGTCTTAAGAGTTTATTTCAAACAACATTTTATTTAAAATTTTTTTTTTTAATACTAAAAACAGTTTTTCGAAATTTTTAGTTTTTAATATAACTGCAAATCAAAAAAAAATATTCTTATGTAATTCAAAGAAAAAGCTAATTCAATGTTTTTTTATTAAAAATAAATAAATATATATTAAAAAAAGTAAAAGTGTTTAAGTGTACACAAAAAAAGTACTGACTCACTTGTGACAAAATATGATCCAATCTTGCATATTTTAGTCCATTTGAAAATATCGTATGAAATGAACGCGACAGAAGAAGTAAAGAGAGAAACTTAAAATGTAGAAAAGCGAGCGAATATGTTCTCAATAAATTGTTATATTGTTTGAGAAAAATAATGAAACATTGACAGTTATTCCACAAAGAAAACTTTTGTCCACATATGTGGACATTATACCCGAAGAGGTTAAATATATACTTTTTTTTTTTGAAATGGATAAAAATTTTATAAAACTGAAATGTTGGCGATAATGGATCTTTTCAGAAACATCCTTGAACTTTATCTAGCTGCATAGTGTCTATATGTACCAGACATTAGCAGGTTACTCCTTCTTCTTATTTTTATTCCCTTCTTAATAGCTTTGGAATATAACATTTTTTTTATTAAAAAAACATTTTTTTTTTATAAAAAAACATTTTTTTTCGAAAGTGGAAAATATATTTAAATTTTCTTATGGTTATATACATACATATGTAAGTTTTATATATAAATTTATAGTTAAGTCACATACTATTTACTAAAAAGGTTAGCCCACTTTTTTTGCAAAAATAAAACAGTAAATTGAAACAATTTGTCGTTAGCCGCTAAACATCAATACAATCTCCACCGCGTGAAATCATAATTTATCAACCTTTTGCCCTATTTAGTAAATCTAATATATACATAGTATGTGTATATATATACTATATTCGAGCGATATGAGTTGAATTAAAAAGAAATGTTTTGATTTGCAAATATATACAAACTAAGCTTATGGTTATTATATTTTCACACAGAGATATGTGAATACCCAACATAAATGTCTCCGACTACTCGCTTTTGAGTTAGTTCCAAATGGGACTACATGTTTTATGGCTTTGTTGCAGAGGCGAAGGTTTTAAATGTCTCAGAAAGTTACTTCTCAATGCCGACGAACCAGTTCGTATTGCTTAACGTCATTTTCTATAGTCTTATAAGGGAAGTCGATTTCAGACATAGCAGCAAAATCCCTATCTCAGAATTTGTTGAAAAATTAGATAGGCCGCCGTTGAAAAAGTTGTAAGAAGGGAGTTCCTTAACCAAATTCTGGGATGTGGCATATTTGAAAAAAAGTCGAAAAAGGGGTGATCTTGCACTAAGCCTTAGCTGGGCTAAATCTCCTAAAACGTGTATCATGCCAAACTATTACTGTGACAGAAGTCCTCTGAAACTTGCAGTTCCAACCGCGTTTCACCAAATTAAAGTTTTTGTTAGAAGAGTTTATTTTGTTGAACAGTGGAAGTGGATGGTTCATGGAATGCGGAGACAGTCCGCAGTTTGGATAGGTAAGAAATTACCCTATTACAGTGTCAAGTTCGAAACTAATCCAAAGAGACTTGAGTATCCCTAGCTAGACCGATTTCATCTTTAGCTGAATGTAGTTATTCAGCTCTGCTTAAAATGTTTGTCCAGCAGGAGTTGACATATTGTACAGATTTTGGATATCAGGCATAAATTAGACAGGTATCGTCATGTTAGAAATCAGTAGAAACGCACCAGTTCAGGTCTAGGAATTTTCCGTATAGGGTAATAGAAATATAAGTAATAGAAACATGTCTACAGAAGATCATAAACAAACACTAATTCAATTTTCCTTAGCGGCGGTTCATTTTTTTTATAGTATGTTTTAATCAGATTAAAAAATCAAAATGTTATAAAAATATTGCGAAGTAGGTCATACGCTTACGAACCGAGCAGTAGTTATTCTGCACGCATCTCGGTTTGCTTATAGTATACCCTTTGAAAAAGTATGTTTACTATTTGTGTTTCTCCTTTTCCCACACATTTGCTCTTCCCTTGCAAGCTGTATGTGGAATGTAGGCTCTCCATATTTAAAAACTGCAACCCTCTATTCATAGGACTTTCGTTGGGTAATAACGTTGACAAAATGAATCAATAAACCTGCACTTTCTTCTAATAAGTTATACCTGTACTAAGCAGAGATTCACATAGTCTACATCCTCAAAGGTCCGACTGTAGTACCAATGCCTTATTCGACATTTGTCAATGTTAGGCCATTTTCCTTGTATTAAGGTAAAGCTGTCTAGGTTTTGAGATTATGAGAGTGAAAGCTCTGGCTAGACACTGGAGGCCTTTTAATTCTTCAATTCAAGTGCAAATACTGTAATTTTTGTTTTCCATTTATTTTATTTGTTTCCAATGTCATTTCATAACTCACTGATTAGTACAGTCGCATTGATAATACCGCTCGAACCAGCAAAGTAATTTATTTACATTAAATCAGAGAATGCGATTAAATGATTACATTAGATCGTATAGAAAAAAAATTTAAGTTTGAAGTAATTATTTGTAAAGATCAAATTCAAAACGAAATTACTTTTTCTGGCTACCCCAGCTTACCTTTTACACCTAGTTGTTCTTAGCACATGAGAAATGGGTGTGGCACCACACACATGCGAAAGAAGAAATTTTGAAAACTTTTAAAGTTATAATGCAAAAGCTGTTCAAGTTATCATGCCCAAATTCAAAATGCCAAAATTTCAAACAACAAAGGCTTGAATTCCATCCTTTTTTACCAAACTGAGCGAAATCGATAATACTTAGGATTTAGTAAAACGCCTTTCATAACTATAGCACTACAAAACTTTTATTTTTCAAAGATTGACACAAGATTTGGAATAATGAGTCAAATATTGAAAATCAAATGATTAAGACATGAACTCTTATATTGTATTTTGAACCGCAAAGCCGATAGAAGAGTTATGTAGCCCATCAAGTTTTTGAATGCATTTTTTCATTAAGACATCTGTACAACTAATTATTTTCTGCAAGAAAGCAAGCCGGCCAAACTTTATTTTCTCAAAGTTTTTGACATAAAATCTCAAGTTTTACATAATGGCCTCCATTATAATTTATTGGGAATATTCTTTATGTATCTCTTTATCAGCCCAGTCTTGTGTATTTTTTTTATTAAAAAAAAAAAATTGTGTAATTATTTTTGTTTGCCAATATCAAGCTGATGGCGAGATAGCTTTAGTTCTTACATTGAGTAAAAATTGTCTTCTCCAGACAAAAATATTTGAAGGAGACCAGATTTTTTAAACTTCCTTGTTGCAATATTAAATATGAAGGGGTATGCGCGGATTTATGTATGTTTTTTTAGTATGGTCTAACGCACATGCCTAAACACATATATATTGCATTAAATCAATGGAATTCGGCAGCTGTTTATACTTTCGACAGACTAAAAATCAATTCTGCAATGATCAACTTACGATTGTTGAGTTTGTATGGATGTGTGAATACCCTTAACAGTTTAATCCTTAAAGCAACACTTTTACAATAATTTCACTTGAATAATTTTTGGTTACTCTTAATTTCTCCAGTCAAACTAGGCTCAATTTTTAAATTTAAATCCAGATAATAATAATTTTCTCTTGCCTTAAGATCGTTATAGAAAAATGCACTTCACAGCAGCTATAAATTTTAATTAATTAAGTTATTAAGTAGTGATCAGCTTCAGATCTTATATTTGGTAGGATCTAGCTGCCAATACGTTCACTCAACAAACTACAACTACGACATCAACACGGATAACTTTCCAACGCGAGGTTCGACAACCGAATGAGTTTTGTATTTGCAGCATAGCCATAAAGAGACGATCGCCCAAAGACTTCTACGACATCTCATGCAAATGTAGATGATGTGGAGAGGATGCGAGTCACACGCACTACTCGGCAAGGCGGATGTTAAGAGCGTTGTGCTAAAGATCTTTAGAAATTTTTAATGATGCTGACTGAGTCCGAGATAGAAGATTTCTGATTTGTGTATATGGATTGAAGTAAGTTTGTATGAAGCAGGAAAATTTGTATTGATTAATGCCTGCACATAATGTGTATGTGTATAAAAGTGCATTTGGGGGTAAACACCCGGTTGGAAAGACTTTTCGTCATCCCTTGAAACACCCAAACATAGCTTCAGCAAAACAGGCAACCTAGATATTTGTGGGTATTTTTTGTTTTTTCTGGTAGAGGACTACATTTGGAAAGCACTTGTATGCAACCGATGACACAAGCTCAGAAGTTTTCAATTTAAAGAGTCGGGATGCTTCCATCCAGACCAGGAGGGAGTGGAAACTCATATGCATGGAAAGGTGCTAGTCAGCTTGGAAATTCTTAGGAAGACTTTCTAAAATCTTAAATAAGATTTGTTCCAATTGGTATCTTAACTTGTTCATAAAATTTACTATAAGACTCTTTACTTTTAGGATAAGAACGATTACTATCATGACCTATGTATCTTAAACTTCTTCTTCTTTAAATGGTCATCTAACCGCCTGGGTGATTTTGACCGTCCAACATAGCTCGCCAGTCGTTTCTTCGTTGCGCCAACTGGCGCCAATTGGAAACACCGCGGGATCGCAAATCGGTCTCCACTTAGTCCTTCCATCGGAGTGGTGGTCTCCCTCTTCCTCTGCTTCCACCGGCGGGTGCCGATAAGAATACCTTCTGGGCGGGAGCATCTTCGCTCATTCGCACTACGTGGCCTAGCCAGCGAAGCCGCTGTGTTTTAATTCGCTGAACTATGTCGGCGTCTACGTAAAGTTCATACAGCTCATCATTAAATCTTCCTCGGTACTCGCCGTCGCCAACGCGTAGAGGTCCACAAATCTTTCGAAGAACCTTTCTCTCGAATACTCCCAGAGCCGCCTCATCAGATGTTGTTAGTGTCCACGCTTCTGCACCATATAGCAGGACGGGTGCGATGAGTGACTTGTAGAGTGTTATTTTCGTTCGTCGAGAGAGGACTTTACTTTTCAATTGCCTACTCAGTCCGAAGTAGCATTTGTTTGCAAGAGTGATTCTTCGTCGGATTTCTAGGCTAACATTATTGTTGGTATTAATGCTGGTTCCCAGGTAAACGAAGTCCTTTACTATTTCGAAATTATTGCTGCCAACAGTGGCTTGGTTGCCAAGGCGCGAATGCGCTGACTCTTTTCATGATGACAGAAGGTACTTCGTTTTGCCCTCGTTCACCACCAATCCCATTTTCTCCGCTTCTTTTTCTAATTTGGAGAAAGCAGAAGTTAAGGCGCGGTTGTTAAGGCCAATGAGAAGGACGACGTGGAAAAGGATGCATTCTACGAGGTGCCCGAAACATGGTCATATCCAGCACTAGGTTTATGCACAAGAAGATCCATCAGGCTACATGGCTGTCCCCCGATCGAAAAACACGCAACCAGATCGACCACGTTGTGATAGACGGACGGCATGCTTCCAGCGTTTTAGATGTTCGCACAATACGAGGACCTAACATCGACTCTGATCACTACCTAGTAGCAGCCAAGATTCGTACCCGCCTCTGTACGACAAAACAGGTGCAACAAAAAACGCAGGGAAAGCTGGACGTCGAAAAACTGCAATCGCAACAGACCGCCAATTATTTCGCAGATCGCCTCTCACACCTGCTCTCCGAGAGCACAATTCAACCTAGTGGAATGCATGAGCAGTGGGATCATATCTCAGGAGCATTCCGTACCGCAGCCGAAGAAGTAATTGGATTCCGGCGAACGCGAAGAAACAACTGGTATGATGATGAAGAGTGCCGCGCTGCAACGAAAAGAAAGGACGAATCCTACAAGGCAACGCTGAGATCGAATGCAACGAGGAGTGTGTGTGAACACTACCGCGAGTTGAAGAGAGAAGCGAGGCGGCTTTTCCGGGCGAAAAAAGGAGAGGCAGAAAAGCGTGAAATAAAGGAGCTTGAGATGCTGGCCAACGGGAATAATGCCCGAAAATTCTATCAAAAAATTCGGCGAATGACAGAAGGTTTCAAACCCGGGGCAAACTCCTGTAAGAATGAGAACGGCGACCTGGTGACCGATGTTCAGAGAACACTCAGAATATGGAGGGATCACTTCTCTGCCCTTTTAAATGGAGAAACTGAGCAAGAAACCAGAGAAGATGCCGAACCCGAGCCCACAATCGAAGATGATGGAATTGACGTTCCACAACCCGACTATAATGAGGTGAAAATAGCAATATCCCGATGTATCTTAAACTATGGAACTCAAAAATGTGAACAGCAACAATGTAGTTCTGCT
Organism: Merzomyia westermanni; assembly: GCA_949987695.1. NCBI lineage: Eukaryota > Metazoa > Arthropoda > Insecta > Diptera > Tephritidae > Merzomyia > Merzomyia westermanni. The sequence continues at coordinate 31,479,524 of OX465289.1, read as the reverse complement.
AGCCTTGCCACTAAGATATTATAAGTAACGCCTAACATAGCATTACTTTCTCTAATTTACTTCATCAGAGCGAAATTAATTTTGACAGCTTGCCTCTTTCCGGCACCTGACAGACTAAATAAATCACGGGCCTTAAACATGCTTCTTCCTCTATTCATAGTGGAGTGAGACTGTGTTCTGAAAGTTGTTACTACCTCTGGACTTAGGAGAGCTTAAAGCACCTAATACCATTTCTCCGTACATAGTTGCTTCTTCTTTCTTCTATCAGTGTTATCAACTAGACTGAGCTATATTTATTTGCGCTATCTAAATTCGGTTTCCTATAATTTCCTACAGGGCATGCACTCAAAGTGGGATTAAGAGACGAAGATCAAAATGCTCAGCGCTTGCTTACAGTTTAGCAGAAATATTTGTGAGAGATCATCAGTAATCGTTATCGGGGTGTTTTTGGTGTAACTCATACCAATAGAACTTTATTGTTTTATAGTTCCATATGTGCGTGATTATATAAGATCTATTCCTGAGTAAGTAAAGTGCATGCCATTGGCATGTGCCTTTGGACCCTCCTCACTTCATAGTATTGTACATACTCGTAGCCAAACAAAATAAACAAACATCTGGTCTGGTTCAAAAACTCACAGTAACATATTTGGGATTCTGATGATGAGTTTTTGGGTTTTTTAAGTACTGGAAAAAGCGGATTAAAAACGTTTTTCGAAGCATCTCAATTAAGAACGACCCCGTCAGTTAACTACGCATCATTTATTTAACGTAGACATCGACTGCAGGAATAGCACATTACGATGTCAAGACAAATATACATAATTGGCCAATATCAAACCTTGTCATAATCTGTCCAAAAAGATACGGCCGGCATACGTGAGCAATTGGCTGGAAGTACCGGTCGGTTCAATGATGCATTATTACTTTTTTTAAAGTTGGACATTTTCAAAGTTATGGTGATTCAAAAAACGGTTTACGATCACGGAACGTATGTCGTAAATCGGCCAAGGTTTATCATCGCACGTCAACTCCGACAAGGATCGTACATTGAAAACTAAAGTATAGCAAGGAAGGTAGACTAGAATGCATAACTCTGCTGATCACTGAATGACCTTATCTAAGAACATAAGACATAACGACCTTAGCTAAGAACCTGTAACGGCTCTAGTTTAAGAATTAATAGGAGCACGGTTGTCCAGGTAAATATTAAACTCCCTCCGTCTTCTTCTGCGTCGGGTGCCGATAGGAATACCTAGGAATTTTTTTCAGTTCTTGTAGAAATCTGAACTCCGGATCTGATTCACCGATTCTGTATATTACTTATAAAATAGCTTCTCAAAAAGTAATTTCTGTAAATGCCGAGTAGTTCGGGATTAAAAAAGAAATCTATTCTACGAAATTCGGGATCGGTTATAAAATGTATCTACTCAGCTACATCCATTCATGCAACATGCCTCGCCTCATTCATTGCAGTTGATCCAAAGTACTTTTCACACTATTTCTCATCCATGACGAAGCAGCCCATGGATGAATAAACTATGTTTGTAATTATTAAGAACTAATCAGCAATTCCTTTCAATTTTGTGTTTTAATTACTTTCGCTCATTCATAATATATTTATGCATCAATTGTACTGGATGTAGGTATATTACATACTTACATCCATATTAATAGCGTTTCCATCCAATTTATTATTGATCACGTTTTGGTCTTGAAATTTTGTTTATCTTCAATAGGGGTTGTTGTTGTTGTTGTTGTTAACAGTGCTTCGCCCTGCCCCAGATTGGACAGGGTTACACTGAAATAACAGCCCTTGGCCGGGTGAAAAAACCCGGGTCATTCCGGTGCGATAGAACCGGCTGTTGTGGGAATGTTCAATAGGGTCAATAGGGGTCTTCACTCCAGATTTGGAGGAGTCTTATTGTCCTTAAGGTGAGTTCTTTACATGATTAAAAGGAATACTCTCGTTTTTTGCATGGTTTGGGGCTAGTATTTGCTAGTATTTGAAACAGCAATTCGTAGGAGTTATAGATCTTTAGTGAAAGGAAGGAGCTCAACTGCGTGCCAAAAGCATCTTAAGGTGTAGTATTTGTCTAAATTTTACCAACGACACTCTAAAAATCTTACTACTGTTGTTGATAGCCCCTTGGCTGTATGAGCCAATATTACCTGATTGTGAGTGCGCTGGATGATGTCGTTACCTTTAGCTGTTGTCTGACCCAATTATTTCTTACAGCGTAGACTCATTCTCAACCGAATACAGCAATTTTTTGCTCCAGACTAAATAACACCCATTCTTCGTTGAAAATATATAGATGCCAAAGCTAACAGACTAATTTTCATATCCTTTTACTCCACAGCTTTATGTCTCGTATAATCCCTAAACATTTCTTAAAAGCACTCAACAATTCTGATACTCCAGTAGTAAACGATGGTTTGAGTCAAGTGTCTTTTTGCCATCCCTCCTTAGAACTCGAATTAACAGTCCTTGGCCGGATATAAAGCCTTGCGGTAGGGCCCGACTGTTGTGGGAGCGATTTGGTATGACTAGTGTAGCCTTGCTCGTTAAGGAAGGAGAAGATGGGTAGTGAGAGGTGAGAGGCATCATATCCGTAGATCAACCATCGAGTTGCAAGTGATTACCTTGGTACATATTAGTCGCCTTTTACGACCGGTGTGCCTACCTCGGGCATATTCTAAGCCCCTAACCCACAGGAGCTTTTGCGAAGCTCCGGAATATACAAGTTCCTTAAGGAAATAGGGGATGGGGTTATCTAGGGAAGTGTTACTATCTAATATGCGGGTAATGACATAATTTCGCTAACACTTCTCAAACCTAAAGGCGTGTGACTAAATACCTAGTACATGTACATGGTCATTAAATCTTTAAGTAAATTGCCTTGGTACGAATGGGACTATAGCGGTTTCAGAACTTTCTCGCACCTTTTCTGAATGGTATACAATACAGCTGGGTACAAGATAATCAATTGTGAATAACTTGGTTTCTGCAACCACCGTGAATATGCCAATCAAACAGCTGTTTATTGTATTTTTTCTTTGAAATCTCTAGCCCAGCGGTATAATGAAAAATATCCAAATTTCTCGTTCTATTTACATGTAAGAATCAGAGGGGAAAAAACACAAATTGTTATGTTTTACAAAAATGAAAGCAAACAAGGCCTGAAGTGAAGTACTTAACAAATGTGCAATGAATGTGTGGGAAGTGTTCGCTGAAAAGACTGTCCAGAATTTGCTTGTGAAGGGACTATAAAGGGGCGGGGGTTAAAAGCGAATGCTACGTGGATAATTAAAATAAATAAAAATAAAAGTACAAACAAAAAATCCAAGCCATGAGTATGGATGAGAAGCTGAAGTACGCGCTTTTACGGGGTGATTTGGTTGATACGCAAAGCGTTTGGACGAGGTACACTAATTTGAGATTGACTTGTTTAAGTTTTAAACGCTTTCTTTATTCTAACCTCTTAATTACATAGATATGAAAAGCGTGTATGGTTTCTCACTCTGATCACAGGCACGTTAATGTTGTATTCCACACGCACATCAATGCCTCTACTCATACCCGCCGTTGCGACAGAGCAAAAGTGGAGTAAAACCGACTCGGGTACTGTACTCAGCTCATTCTTTTGGGGTTATACATTAACACAGGTTCCTGTCTTGAGTTTAGCAAATATTTGCTATTAGTTGACTATTCCCCATATTTTATTGTTTTGTATTGTCAGGTGGTAGGCGGCTATTTCAGCGATCGTTTTGGTGGTCAACGTGTTATACTCTTTGCCGCCATTGGGTGGTCGTTAGTAACATTTTTTATGCCAAATATTATATGGAGTTCATCGACTATAAAAACATATTCCATTCCATTTATTGTAGCAATACGTATTATGAATGGCGCATTCCAAGGCGTGCATTTTCCAGCAATGATTAGTCTTACTAGTCAGGTGAGTGTGTTTTTGTAAGTGCAACAAATTTTTAAAGTCAGAGGAATAACATTACTGTACTCAAATAAGAAACGTACAAAAGCTTTTAACGTCACACTATAAAGTATCGTGGACACTCTTCAAAATAAAAAAATAAAAAAAAACATTACAAATTATAGCTGCTGGCAAAAGGACTACGATACAATGATTCAAAATAAAAATTATAACTATTATTAATTTCTTATTTTCTTCCCCAGAACTTATGTTCAAATGAACGCACAAGCTTCTTTGGTCTACTCACTGCTGGCTCAGCTTTGGGCACACTTCTCACCGGCAGTTTGGGCTCATTTGTCTTGGACTATTTTGGTTGGCCATATGTTTTTCGCGTTATTGGGTTCTTAGGTATTTCATGGGCTTTAATGCTACGTTACTATACCATGGCTGGTGAACGGGGGCGTATTATTAATGTATCATTACCATCACGCCTGTGTGCTAGCAAACAAGTCACCGATACTGTACCATGGCTACGTTATTTTAGAAAGCTTTCATTTTGGGCTTGTGTACTAACACATGCTTGTGAAATGAATTGCTTTTTTGTATTGCTCTCGTGGCTTCCAACATATTTTCATGATGGCTTTCCACATGCCAAAGTGTGGGTGGTGAATATGATACCTTGGCTTGCGCTGCCGCCTTGCACGCTATTTGCACGGTATGTTACAGGACGTTTGATAGCACGCGAATGGTCGACTACAGCTGTGCGTAAAATTATACAAAGTTGTTGTTTTGCTTTACAAAATTTAGCCTTGTTTATAATGGCGCGAACAACCGATTTTCATACAGCGCTCTTTTGTATGACTATTATAATTGGTAATTTGTGAGATTTTTGTTACGCAAATTTTTCTTGACTAATAATTCTACGTTTTTATCCCTTAGGAGGTACTGGCTTTCACAACAATGCTGTCACTGTTAATCCTCAAGACTTAGCTCCCTCACATTCAGGGAGCGTTTTTGGTTTAATGAATACGGTCGGCGCTGTGCCTGGTTTCTTAGGCGTATATCTTGCTGGTCATATTCTTGAAATAACTCAGAGTTGGCCGATGGTTTTCAGCACCGCTGCCGCAATTAATTTAGTTGGTTGGACAATATTTCTTATATTCGGTTCTGCGGAAGCAATTGTGTGATTTTATAAAATAGCTAGCGTTTTTTTGTACTTGCAAACCATAGATACATTTTTTTGCAATACCAAGTAACTTAAATTCTTTGTACATACCTTTAGATGTAAAAATGTTACCTATATGTGATTCATTATAATCCCAGTATAGCTAAGCAATGTATAATGATTAAGATGAAAAACATTTTTGTTTATGCTATTTAAATTACTATGTAAGCCTGACAAGAAACATTAAACTGATATATCTTTGAGTAGAAAAAAAATGGATAATTTAGTTTTATTCAAAGATTATTCAGCCCTATCTCTACATACATATAATAAAATTGTAAACGGTCGATGCAGGGATCATTATTAAGCCAATAGAAGCCAAATCAACTGTTTTTAGAATATTTATCTGTCTGTCTGTATGTTTAAGCGCGCATCACTCAAAAATTGCTGAATGGAATTGAATGGAACTTTTACCGTTGTATTACTAGACGTTTACATTAAATTAAAGATATCATTTGTTCCGATAGCTCGACCAGCTTAAGAGATGTCGACCGATATGTGGACCAAGGTGACCAAAAATGTGTTTAGTACAATATGGGTATCAAACGAAAGGTAATAATGGGTGCTGCAATAACCGATGTAATTGAGTTGCATATATTATCTGATAGGGATAGAATGATTAAAATTTGACTCAGTCTATTATTAGTTCTGAGACGCAGTTATGCGAGCGGGGTTTACTAGTTATAAATAAAAATTCCGCACGTATTTTTTCGCTACTCCCTATTCTCTTATTCTGAACACAATATCCGCACGTTAAGTAAAGTAGGTATGACAAATGAAAATACAAGTGAGAATTCAACGGTTCTTGGGAATATTTCACCAGGCCATTTTAAGTGAGCGCTGCACACAATGAAAGTAAATTCAACTTTTAATAATAAAAAATTACTTTTATACACCAATATTGTATTGCTCTTGGTTTTTTAGGATGAAAAGTATAAATAAGCTGCAAATAGACACGTTAATGAGCCTTATGCCAGGGCAGCCGGAAATTGCCAACGCGAAGTAAGGAAGCGCTGAATAGATGTTGGCAAAATGCCGAGGAGTTAAGTTCGGCAGGACCACCAACAAAATTTATTGTGGAATGGAAAAAAGCCCCTACTTACTTATATATAAAATACCATTAACTTGAACCAAATAAATTCTATGCAGAATTCCAACAGAGATAAATTGGAGACATGAATAAAGGACAAACAACACACAAAAAGTATTAAAATCTTGACCAAAAGACACATATATGTAAATCTTGACTAAAGGACACATATTTCCAAATATCATGAATCTAGACCAAACACGTTCACAGTTGGCGAATTGAAATTTTATAGGAATGGGGCATGGCACCGCGCACTTTGCAAAGCTCTATATAGCCCGCGTAGTGAACTCCTAAGCCTATCGTGGAAATTTCATAGAGATTGACCATAAACTGCCGATATTAATTAAGCACAAGCAAAGCACAAAATATGTGGGCGTGGCACCGCATACTTTTTCCCATAATTTTGTAAAGCTTGACTAAAGAGCACATATTTTCAAATATCATGAATCTAGACCAAATAGGGGCTTGGCACCGACCACTTTTTCGTAACCATTTATATGGTTTATTTAATTTAACAATTTTTTTATCAAAAACTATTATTTTTCATTCATTGATCATAAAAAGTAGTGCCGAAACAAAACGTCAAATAGCAACACAGCTGAATTCGAAAATTCCAAATTCCTCTTCGCCAATTTTTCTGTTCACTATCAAAAAAAAAATGGTGTAAATTTTCCTGCCGAATAAAAAATTCCGTTGGGAAAGAATTCCAAACGGATATTTAAAATCGGGCTAAATGTACTGCACTTCACATTTCAAATATAATTCTGGACTTTACATACAAATTAGTTTCAAACTATTCGTTTTTCTGTTATCCTACAACATTTTAGACATATAAGGCCCATCTAGCTCATAACCTAGCTTGCGATAATAAGCACGTGTACCAACACCAGAAATAACAGCTAGTTTCACGCTACCATGCTCCTCTCGTGCAATGCGTGCAGCCTCTTCCATGAGCAACATACCAAAGCCCTGGCAAAGAAAATTAAAAATACATAAAACTCAAGCATTTACAACAAAAAGGTATTCTCTTTACCTGATGTTGAAATTTCGTTGGATCTCGTGCATTTACTGGTACCACCGAACCATATACATGTAACTCACGCACAATGGAACATTGTCCCGCTTTTGTTAGCTCTCCCTGATATGTATCAGGTGAACATTTACGCAAGCGCAATAGACCAACCAGAATATCTTGTTTCGGGTCTTCGTAAGAGAGAAAAGTTTCCCAACCTCCATTGGCTACATAGTCACGTCGTATCAACTCTATTTCATAGGGGCGTACCTTGTTGTGTATCTCTTGTATGCCCACCTCACGTGTACGGACATCACGACAATCTGTGCCCCAATCTTTCATGCGAGCTAGTGCGAGTTCACGTAAATTGCCATGTTCAACGCCGGAGCTGTGGACCGAAAAATGTTAAATTTTGTGAATAGGAAAACTACTTGAAAGGTTTAGTGCTAATAAGCCCCAACTGTTTCATGCCAATACATTTCGTCCTAACCCGACAAATTCCGCTTTTAGTACAGGCACCTTGCGGCATCTGAAGTCTAAACGACAGTTCAAAAACTTATTTTAAATTTGCAAACATACCTAACAAGTGGCATTGGTATATCGCGCTGTACACGATAGACACGCGTCCACGGCGGTACGAGTGCCAATATTTTTGCCACCAAATCGACCAGCATCGATGGTGGATATGATTTGTAGCGGCCTGTTTTCCATAGTTCATATAGACCAGTGCCACGTATAACAAGCGTTGGATAAATTTTTAATCCATCTGAACGAAATGCAGGATTTTCGAAATATTCCTAAAAGATAAAAACTTTAAATTAACTTCCGATGCTACACAAATCCAAATTTATTACTCACAATAAACTGCTCCAAATCACGTTCAAAATCTACATTCGGCAAATCCGGCATCATATGCGCAACAATTTTATAACCTGAATCTTTGCCCAGCTGAAAGCTTTCACATACAGCCCTTACCGTATGACCACGATTGGTGTCACGCGCCACATCTTCATATACAGATTGTACACCAATTTCCAAACGTGTACAACCATAGTTCAGCATATCGGTAATATGTCGCTTGAGACAATAATCCGGACGTGTTTCAATGGTTATACCAATACATTTAGTGTGCGAAATTTCCGAATAACGTATCGCTTCTTTAATATCACGGCTCGTATGCCCGCTTAGCGCATCATGCAACTTCATTATGAAATCATTACGATATTTCTCATCCAAGCTCATGAAAGTACCACCCATTACAATGAACTCAACTTTATCGACAGAATGTCCCAACTGTTTAAGTTGTTCAACGCGATGACGCGTTTGTAGATAGGGATTGTAACGTGCACGTATGGCACGCATAGAAGTTGGCTCATAACCGGTGTATGATTGCGTTGAATATTCGAAATCGCTGTCCGGTCCACCTGGGCAGTAGACACAAATATTGCCTGTCATGTTAATGTGTGGACAACGGTGGGGTTTGCACATTACTGCAACTACTGCAATCTAAGTGAAAAAATTAAATAAATAAAAATCTAGAAAAATCAAAAACCAACTAGAAAACTTACCCCACTTGCCGTGCGTATTGGTTTGGCCCGTAATTTAGGTAGCAAGATTTTTTTGGCCTCGTGTGGCACTGCCGCAATGATGTCGACCAAACGGGGCGAGCTCTCCAAACCATACTTTGAGGAAATACGTGCTTTAAGCCTATTGAGATTTACATCTTTTTTATCCTCATGTGCTTTCAGGAGTTCCTGTATAATTTCACTTATGACAATGACACTGCGCTCCTCACGGCTTAAACCAACTCCTGTTTGTATACTTTATTCATTACCTCTGTGTGTAAAGTTAATTACTATACATACCTAATTTCTTCTTTGGCTTCATGGCTTATTATTAGATTAAATTAAGGTAGTTTGATAAAACTTATAGCAAATAATTGGACAAAATCTTCTCTGCTAAAACGCACGGCTGGTTAATGGAAAAGTAATAAAAGAGATGTGACATTAAATGTGCTATTATGAAAATCGAAATCGATAGCAAAATTCGATAAAAAAAGTTTCTAAAATTGTTGCATGCATTCGATATGTGGTTGTCTCCTTCTTGGCGAAGGGGCTTACAGCTTAACCATATATAAACGCACAGCATTTGCCAGCGCACAAATGTATATACGCAATATTAGAGGTATCAAACAACGCGTTTTGACTTCGGTATCAACACTCCGAAAGCGGATTTTCAATTTTTTGTTTCAGTGAAAAGTTATTCGCAAAAAAACCCAAAAATAACCCGGTCCGATCCCAAATAGGGGGCTTGATCCAAGGTATTTATGTGCAGAGCACCTTTTTGCGAAGGCAGCCTTCGGCCGCAGTTCAAAAAAATAACCCTGAGGCGGTCCAACACCGGCTACGCGGTCCACAGTATTTCTGCGCAGAACGCATTTTTGCACTTTTCAGTACACCCTAATCGGTGATTACGACAACCACATGAAAATGACAGAACATTTTCAACTTTGATTACAAATATCTCTTCACTGAAACAAAAACACGAAAAGCCGCTTCCAAAACGCGGCTTTTGATACCTTTCCCGATATATTCGAACTTGTTTTAGCAGTTGTCTCCTAAAGGAAACAATTACCGAAAGATGAATGATTTTATTGTATAAGTCAGCCCTATTAGACAGGTTCCAGTTAAATGGTTGGTCAGATAACCTCTCAACCTGACTTGCGTTTGTGTTATTTTTGCTTATTTTTCTCAATTAGTTTCTGAAGAGCAGTGTGCCAAATCTAACCATGTGTTTGCTGTCCGTGTGCACACATACAGTATGTGGCATCCCTTTCTAGCGCATGTAAAACCATATATATCTGCATTCTTCACTCGCTTCACAGTACTAACGGTCAGGTATAATGCAAACACATGCCACCGCTAATGGTTATGAGTATGGCAAATATGCGCGAGGCCTAATGGTTATGAATGACGGAAACTTCATATATAGGTAACAATGGAAAGACAATTGTTTGTATTATTAGATTTGGTTTTTAGTGTTTAATAAAACTTAAAATTACACAATTTTCACGTTCACAATAGTCAATAACATCTATAAATAGATATTTATATCACTAAACATTTACAAAACTATAATTTTACTACTTTTGCCTCAAATTTGAAAGTTCCTTGCTCGTCCATCTGAAAATATTAAATTTTGTTTGCATAACTATATAAACCAGGACTTGAATTGGTAAATAACAATATTTTTCACTATATACTTGCCTTTTCTTGGCGTATTAGTAGCAATTTCACTGCAAAACTCCAAGTTACACTTACACTTTGCTCACAATATCAAAGAAGAAAATACACAAAGAAAGGTAAAAACTTGACAAAAGGCTTTGTGTGCGTTAGTAATTCACAATTTTCGATCACATGTATTGGTGAGTGTGGTTAGGCCCGTCTAGTAGGGTTGAGCTGTTAGGTATTGCATTGGAATCTCTCCTGGGGTGGGAGGTCCCAATATGGGACGAACTAAGAAAGCCACAATTTGCTTAAGTCTCGGGAGAGAAGAGAACATTGGGTATGAACCACTCTCGGTTGCAGGAAATGTGATGATCACCGCAACAATATCACCCTAAGTCAAGGTGTTATGGTACTCGTGAAGATGGCAGAATGGTCAGTGGCGGCAATTGAATAGTTGACCGCGAACGGTCCCCTCCGATGCCCGGCAAAGGTCAGAGATATAAGTAACCAACCATTTCCGTGCGTACTCGTGGAACCAAAACATAAACACAATACAAACCAAAAACAAAAAGGAAAATGCCACACCAAGAAAGTGAGAAGGACCTCAATACTCGGACTGTAGAGAGAAAGTACAGGTTGTTGTTGTTTTTGTTGTAACGACAAAAACACTCTTCGAAGGTTTTGGGGAGTGCTGTCGAAGTGGCACTCCTTGGCCGGATATGGCTCCGGTACTCCCTTGCGGTACTGCCCAACTGTCGCGGTAGCGATTTGATATGACAAGTCAAACCTTCCTCCTTAAGGAAGGAGAAGATGAATAATGAGAGTTGAGAGGCATGCGTAGATCAACCATCGAGTAGCACGCCATTACCTTTGTGCATATTAGTCGCCTCTTACGAACAGTATGCCTACTTCGGGCATATTCTAAACCCCTAACCCGCAGGGGTAAGAAAAAGGACAGGTCCACAAGGCAACAGCACGGGCAGGAACAGGGACAACAGGACGAGGGATAAGAAAAATACCTCGGATGAGGATTTTATTTCCTGCGGGTCTGTGCCCTAACGTCACCAGTGTGTCATGCAGGGAGCACTAAAGAAAATTATTGGTTGTGCGGAGACCGCGGGGCTCAATGTAAATCCCTCAAAGACAGTGCTAGCGCTATTTGACACCTAAGTTGAACTGGAAGCCTAATATCCTGGGCCTAAGCCCAGAAATCACAGCATGGATGTACAAAGCAGTTATTCGACTGATCTTAGCCGAGTGGAACTACATTAGAAAAATGCTAGGCAAAGTTCAGCTGCCTGTGGCGCGATCACCGGGCGGTTAGATCAAGCCTGTGAACGTGATGTGCAACATTCCACCAATCGATCTCTTTACCAAGGAAGCAGCATTCAAGGGTGCACATAGGCTTCGGGAGCTGGGACTCTGAAAAGAGCGCACATACGGCCATGGCAGTATTCTGCTGAATATTAAGGACTCCTATATCAAAACCAAAACGGACTACATCTGTCCCAGGACAGTTTTGTCACAAACTTTTATGTTATCTTCCCTTCCGGAAAGGGAATACACAAATACATTGTTCTACTCGGTACCCTTATACTATTGTAAAAACATGTTGTTTCGAAATTTAAGACTATTCTAAATAAACGTCAAAACGTGTCTTTTGACCTCTCCCGACATTTTTGGACGTGTTTTACGAGTAGTCTCCCAAAGGAAATAAATACCAAAGTATGTATTATAATATCAGAATATTATTTTATTTAAGAAGCCAAAACTGGAAAGCTACCTAGAATCCTATCGATTTAACAATTCTGACAGAGCAAGGGCAACGGCAGCCAGGCTCCTGTAGATAGCGCGGAGATTGTGTTCGTAACTTAGAAAGTCTCGTTACGTAAAAATGCAAACGTGCGTCCCGAACAGCTGACGCAAAATTTGTTTTCAGTCGGCTTGTACGAATATTTTTCTGTGTTCAGTAAAAACAATAAATATTCGAAAAATAAGATATTTGTACTTAAAATATTTATAAAAATGGCGACTTGCCTAACCAAACAGCAACTCGAGCAAAAGAAAATGTTGGAGCAGTTAAACGAACCGGACAAGGATGTGGCAGATGTTGAGATGACAGAAGCCGCTGAAGAGGAAACATTTTCATTTTCGGTAAGCGCATAATTATTGCTAATCAGATATTTTGCCTATGTGAATATTCCATTTTGCAAACACAGTGTAGCATTGCTTGTTGGGTATGTAATGGTTATTATGGTCCAAATTTTGATGAGCCATTATGCGGCACCTGTCATGCTTTCCTGTACAATACACAAGCTGCAGAGGAGTTGGAAACTACAATATCAGATGACGAAGATTCGGGTAATGACGAGCCACCTTTTAAAGATAAACAAGAAGTAGATGGAGAAGAAGACGATGACGACGATGATGATGTCGATGATATGGTAGAGGAAGATGTTGATGTTGAAGAGGATGATGATGTGAATATACCAGCAGCTAGAAGAGAAAATCCGCCAGCACCAAATGGATTAGCACAAGAACAACAAATGCAAGTCGATGATGTTGTGCCCTTAGTAGTAGAGGTAGAGCCGCGACGTTCACTTGAACGTGAGGGTGAACGTGGAAATATAATATTGCTACCCATACATCGACCACGTCCCTTAGCGCCACGTTCGTTACCAGATTTCTTAGAATTGTTAAGTGATCGTAATGCTAATGCACGTGAAGCCGTTGTGCCGGTAACCGCTTCTAATAATACTCTCATGTTGCCTGTAGAAATTATGGTTATAATATTCTCTTACTTGGATGATATATCGATGTGGAAAGCGAGTGAAGTGTGTAAGCAATGGCGTAGTATTTTAGAACAAAACACATCACAATTAATGTGGATGCGTTATCTGAAAGAGCGCTGGCCACTCTTCCAGTGCATTGTGGATGTGCCCAATTGGCTGAAATTGTATAGTGCATTGATGAATTCCTGCTTCTGCCGGACGTGCTTGTTGCAGATGGCTTTAAAGTCACCACCGCGTGCGCGTCAGAATGCGATCCGTATGAATTTCTTACGGAATGATGCACATCAACTGAATAGTCATACAACAGAAGGTATAGATGCTATACCATTAGATAAACAGAACACTTACTGGCAAGCGAGTATTTTAGGACCTGCTGGCAGTCCATATGAGGGTGGTAAATTCTTCTTATTCATATTCTTTCCGGAACGGTAAGGCTTGGTTTTATTGTTTTTAAATACCATATATTTTGATAACATTAATTTTGCAGTTATCCAATGATTCCTCCCACTGTACGATTTTTAACAAAAATTCTGCATCCAAATGTATCCCGCCATGGCGATGTCGGTATCGATATTTTCCAGCATAATTGGTCCTTAGCGTTGAACGTTTCCAAAATTTTGTTATCAGTGCAGAGTTTGCTTACAGATCCATATACCGAGGTGAATGTTATATGAACTAAAAATTCCAGAGTTGGTTTTTGAATTTGATTCTTATAAAGCCTGGGTTTATTTAATATTCTAGTCTTTAGTATTACAAATACCCAAAACAAACCAAACTAAACCACTCCAAATATATTCCTTATCTGACGAAACAGTAACAGTTTCCAAAGCCTTCCGTTAATAGTACTTTACGATTATTAAGTAAGTTGCGTTAGGCCTGGTTAAAAGGTAAGGTTAAAGGCTAGTTTGACTAGATTGGAAGAAATTGTAGTGCGTAAGATAAATAGGTTAGGTAAATAACTCTAATTCATAAATTTATGGGCATTTTCGTCCCGAGATTGTGCCCCGAAGGCTAGCAACGGAAGGTGCTCAGGCAAGGTTGTAAGTGGAAGGGGTTCTACTCAAAAAAACTTTCCAATCAATAAAGTGCTGCGTAAAAAAGTATAGATTAGTGTGATTTTTCTCAAGAGCCCAAGCGATCTCTTACGTTATAATAATATTTTTGAATTAAAATATACTTTGTTTTGTTTATTTCAGATTTGTATGGAACCAGAACTGGGCTATATGTATGAGCACAATCGTGCACGCTTCGAAAACTTAGCACGTTCTTGGACCTGGCAGTATGCTATGTTTGAGTTAATGCCACCTTTATAAGGCGTTCGCAGTGCAGCAAAAACAATAACAGCAAAAATTAGTACTTTATCGCAAAATTTTGCTATTTATAGAGCATTTATTATTCTTTTTTATTTAAGTTGAATTAAGTTTATTTATTTATGCTTACACGCATTGATTATTTATCCCAACATTTATTTAAGCATACATATTTTTTTTGCTTGTGCCTCATATTAATTAAAAACTTAAGACTATAAAATACAGCCTTCATAGAAACTTGCATAGTTTGTTTATTTTATACCATGTTACCATAATTACAAAACTAACATTATGTTACGTTGCCTTATCGGTATTCATAACTGTTTCCTTAATTTGTTAGGGGCTAGTTTTTTAGATGTATTTTGCATTTAGATATAGTTATTTAATAATTTGTAAAACAAAGTACACGTCAGAAAACTAGCGACGTTTGACTAACCCACTAACAATCGAAGTGTGAATACAGGTATTGTATAGTAACTAGTTCATGCGAAGTCTTCATAAAATTAATTTTTTGCAAGTATTTCGTAACTATCTTTCATATGAAAGTCTATTTACTAAATCATCAAATGAAGCAAATGTAACTTTTGCACAATGTATGTTTAATTATGTAAGCTTATATAAATATCTCAAATAGTAGTCCCTATTTATACTTAGCTATGTATGACTTGAAAAACATCCTGCAAACTTTTTAACAATTGGTAATTTCCCCAAAAAACTACCCACCAATAGGGTCTATCATAAAAAAAATAACAAATTTAAAAACAAATATCAATGAGCCTAATAAATAAACAATAAACAACTGCGTTGCTTAAACTCTTACTTGAATTTGTGTGAATAGAAATGAAAAACGCAACTCCAAGGTCTGAAATTTTAAGCGAGAATTCGCTTAAAGTTTAAAGCTTATACCAAAAACATATTTGGTAGGCGAAACAAGTTATGAAAAACTAATCACTTTGTTATTATAATTCAACAATAACATGTATATCTAAGATTGCTAATAAGTATGTATGTACCATTTTATATAAACCAATAATAATAATATAGGTAGTGATACAGTTGTGAGACTTACATTCATATAATCTGTATGATAAACAGATACAAATATTTAATATTAAATAAATATCATACATATTATTTTGTTCTATAAACCAACAGAGATTGTATTATTTTTGATGCAATAAGAATGTATAAGTAAAAAAAATAAATAACTGTTGTTGTTTTTAACGACAAAAACACTCTTGGAAGGTTTTGTGGAGTGTTGTTGTTGTAGTGACAAAAACACTTCCCGAAGGTTTTGGGGAGTGTTCTCGAAACTGACAGTCATTTGCCTTATATGGAACCGGTAAGCTCCGGTACTCCCTTGCGGTACTGCCCGACTGTCGTGGTAGCGATTTGGTTTGACCAGTGTAACCGTCTAGGTCAAGTAACATTTCCTTCTGTAACGAAGAAGAAGATCGTCAATGAGGGGTGAGAGGCATCAATCCGTAGGTCAAGCATCAACTAGCACCTCATTACCTTTGGTGTCGCATTCCAGTCACTAGAACGTCTGGTGGTTCCTTCTTTGCCTGCTAATGTGACTTCTTGTCGTTTATCGTTGGTAAAAGGAGTCATAAAAAAGAATCCAAAATGAGTCCGAATTCGATAAATTTGGAGCGTTTTATGACTCTTTAAATAAATTTCGAACTGTTTTCGAAGCCTTTTATTGCTGGTTTTTGAAGCTTTTTTGGAGCCTTTTTTGACTCTTTTTAGGCACATTTTTTCCTCCGTTTAGATGATTTTTGGATACTTTTTGGTTTCGGGCTTTGGTTGAAGGCTTTTATTTACTCCTTTAAGAAGCTTTTTTTGGGTTTTTTGATGTTTACTAAATAACACTCCAAAAAAGCCCAAATTACGGACTCTTTTTGAATCATTATTTCGGAGCGCTCTGACTTTGGTTAACTGAATTGCTGCTGAAAATTTGTAGACGTATTTCGTCCCGTTTCTGTAAAGCTCGTAACTACACTTTTGGAGAAAACTAATGTTTTTAGGTGGAAATACTCTTCAGACATCGCGAATAAGTATATGTTTTATTTGTAGGCACGAGGTTAACGCAGAACAAGGACGATTTTCTCTGTACTCTGGGTTTCTAAACAGTTATGTATATTAAAGTTTATTGGGCTGTACATGTTCAATTATTTAATAAATAAGTTTAGTAAATTCCTAATCGGATTTATTCGATTAGTATAGGAGTGTGTTAAACAAAAATTAAAAATTAAAACAAAAATTCTAAGAATGAAACATTTCATGAACTCGAAAAATGAATTGAATAAATAAAGATATCTTTTTTTCCGGCATCACTGTACCGTCGGCCACCTGTGACATTTGCAATACTCCCGCAGAAGCTTTTTCCTACACAAACAACAAACAAAACAGCTGCTCTATGTGTGTGTGTATGTATGTATGTATGTTTGGAAAACTCTCACTTTCCGGCAAAACTTATGCCAATTCACCACTCGGCACGCGCTCCCCTGGAAAAGTCTAACGCCAAATGAAAAGCAACAGCGCCAATTGAGCAAACACATACAAATAATCTAAGCGGTGGAGGTCTATACAGTTAGCTTGGCGCTCCGTTATTTAGTACGAATTTGAATTTACTACGGGTAACAATGGTCGGAAGGTGATGAGTGGAATTTTTTCAAAGAAAAATATATATAAAAAAGTTTTTCTACAAATATATACAAACATAGATGACTGCAAAAAAAATTTGCAAGCACAGGTGAAAGAAATTTTTGCAAAAAAATTATAATTCATTTCATATAAAAAGTTGAAAAATAAAATAGTGAAAATTTGTGGAGATGGTTGTGTGTGTGTGAAAAAATGTATGTCTGGAGAAAAAATAAATCTCTTCTATATTCATATGTACATTCATGAAAATGAGTGCATACTTAAATGTAACCAAATGAAAAGTTGAAAATCTCACTCGAACATTTATTCACGAAATTGAGAAAACGAATACAAACACACACTTTCACAAACAAATTTGCAAGAAAAAAAAAGAGCTTTACCTTGTATATGTACGCACGCTGACATGAATGAGAGTGTGTGGAAAAGGCAAGGTTGAAGAACGAACGAAAGCACGGCGGAAATGTGCCGAAGAAAGAACAACAAATAAAAAAAACCGAAAGTTGTGATATGTAGCGGTGCAAACAGTTCTCCGTTGCCGCGCATATGAACCCAACGAATGGATGGATGTTGATACGAGCGCGCTTCAGTGCGGCAAGTGTAAATGCGAATACGATTTTGTTAACGAACGGTACGCGCTTGTAGTTATGTATATGTAAATATGTACGCACGTTGTTTCTAAGCAATCGCGTGCATGGTGTAGGTGTTTGTGCAGGCATTTAAGCATCCTGTGGCAGCTGCTCGACTCAAGGATAAAAGCCTGAATGACTGAGAAACAAGTGCGAAATAAAAAAAAAAAAACACAAAATAACAAAAGATGTTAAAGCTATCGTCATGGTTGCCAATGTGCAAGAAAACTTGTTGAAATAAAAGTCATGGCGATGCGTTTCAGTTGATAAATACTTATCTGCTCAATGATAAACTAGTTAAATAAGAGCGCCAGAGTAGCTTTCAAAGGGTATGCAATACAGTCATAGCAAAGTGAAATGAATTAATTTAAAGAAAATTTGTCTGAGTTAACGATCAACTAGTTAAAATAAAACATTTTAATAAATGTAGTTAAATACTATAACCATTTGAATCTGCTTCGTCGGCCCATCAATTCATGGAATGGGACGTTAAGGATCAAACTGGGTTATATTGATGTTCACAGTCCTTTGTCAGATATGAATCCGGTACGCTTCGGTACAAGCACCTTGCGGCATCAACCGCGTGCTGTCGTAGGCATTTCCTTGACCCCGAGAACGTATTCGATGTGGATTTTAGTTGCCTATTACGATACTAATCTCTCTTCTTTTTTTCTTACACATTTAACCCCCCTTTTTCTTCTTTCTACTTAGCATCTTTCCTTTAATTCTCCTTCTCTTCACCTCCTATTCCTATTCCCATGGTCCAATACTCTTGCCTTTAATTTTTCTCTTCCGATTTGCTTTTCTATTCCTCTCATTCTTCCTTCTTCTGTTCTTCCCCACCACCTAGTATCTTTCGACTACTCCTGCATGTATGGAACATCTAAATAAAAAATTATGTAGCTAAATGGCTGGGGATATATATTGGACGATTCGAATTAGTAGGGCGAATTACTGGCATCCTAAAACAGAAACGAAATTATAACATCAATTGAAAACACAAATGTGGCCTTTGCCAAAACGCAATTTGTGCACGTAATACTTCAGGAAAGTTTTATAAAACGAAGTCGCTGCTTGTCAGTGGTCGGCAACCGAAAATAAAGACGGTGGGTACCAGAGGTTGTGAGATAAAGTACGGTAACATAGAAAATACTGGATTTGCAGTTTGTGGTCAATCTCATGTGAGGTCCAAAGCACCAAAGTATGCTTTCGTATTTTTTTGGGTAATTTTGGGAAAATTTTGGCATTATTTTCGGGATAATGTGAGTTTCGGCTGCACTTCACGATTGTTTGGTATTAATTTATTCACGTTTATGCTTAGAATAAACAAGACTTAAGGTATGTCCCTATCTGAGAGGCGCCTAAACTTCAACACGTGTAATATCAAGGGACCATACAAATCGTTACCATGGCAGTCAGGCCAGTGGGGGATGGGATATGGGCAAAACTTCACAAACCATCCGGAATGGTTTTGCTGCTACAACAAAAACAACAACATGAAAAAGTTCACTGAAACTTCTCTGCGTTGTACAACATATCGCTGAAGCTGTACACTAAAGAAAGTTCTAGCTTCGTTCTTTACCCAATGTTTCCACATATTATTTTCGGCTTGTCGGGCCTAGGAGTATGCCCTATTATTAATATCTTAAATAAGAATATTTTGAGTTACCACATGGTCTGTTGTCTTGGTAGTTTGCCATCGGCGGATAAAGTTTATCTAAACGAATTGGGGGTATCACAAACATTCGAACTAACTTCACTGACTTATTTAAAAACAGTTTGAGATACGTTTTAAATAAACTCGTATTCTAAGTCACCAAGAGCTTTTTGCAAACATTTATGAGAACAAATTTTGTTCGCAAGTGTAGACACTCCGTTTTACTCTCCACTTCTTACCACATCATAAACCGTCCATGCTTCCGTGTGTGCTTCCGCTCTGGCAAAACAAAGCTTACACATACATACGAAGCTAATCGCTTTCTCACTACACGAATAATCGTCTAACATTCGCTCTGTTAACCCAGTCCCAGTCTTTGTTTCGGTTTAGTTAGGCGATTTATGCTCAACGCGTACGCAAATCTAAAACTTTTCTTACATACTTACATATTTAGAAATATTTATGTATAAGAGATATTTGTTTATGTATGCGTATTTCTCAAAGGATATCAACTGGTAGAGTGTGAATTCTTAGAATGTGTGGCGGTGTGTGGTAAACCTGTGGTGAGTATTTGGAAAATGTTTTCTCAACAGAGAGAGCATAGAAAACTTGCTCACGCACAAACCCAAATTTTATTATTTTAAAAGTCCATTTTTTTCACTAAAAAAGTTCCGTTCCTACTAGGGCAATCATATTTCGTATAAACATTCTTATACATGTGCATATGCATGCATGGTTATATACCGTTATAAATGGTAATTTGTATGTATATTGGCAAATTATTTATTGAGGTATAGAGTTCAAAGTTCATATGTATTTATGTGAAATGGTCGATGATTTGGTCAAAGCTATTTTTATACGAGCTAAGATTATTTTTATGTTGAATTAATTTATCTTTTTTTATATAAATAACTTGGGATTTCATAAGACTTTCATAGTTTCACAGTTACAATTTAAAATTGTTACCATAGCTTTACAAGATTACAATGTAATGGTATAAATGAATCGATATAGATGAATAACTGATGATTACCATGAAAATCGAATAAAATGCTTTAAACCTGTTTTATTTATTACAAATATATGGTAAAATTTCTACAACATACTCAACTTATATCATAATTATAAAAAAAGCTCATATTTAACACATTGTAAAATTTTCTTGAATATTGCAAGATGCCCAAAAATTTCAGAATACAGAGTTATGCGACTCGTAAATTAGAATTCCATAAGAAAAATATTGAAATTCTGCTGTAGTAATGCGGAACATTATATCGTCGGTGACACTGCAAAACCACGTAAAGTACAAGGTGGCGCAAAAGTAAGCTTCCGATGTTCAGCATATCGGTTGTGGCACGTGCAGTGTGTGCTGTTGCACCGTCTTGTTGGAACCACATGTTTTCCAAAACCCAATTCATCAAGTTGCGGCAAAAAGAACTCGTTAATCATTGCTCTGTAGCGCTCACCATTCACAGTAACCGTTTGGCCCCGACCGATTATTGGTCAAATAAATAGTCAGCTATATTCCGCGTTCTGGAGCAGTGTACCGTAACATTGTTTATTAACGTGTATCCTGTATCCTGTGTAACCTGTACAAATGCAAAACCGCGTAAGCTACATTTGTGTCAAAAACTTTTATAGGCTCCTGCCATCTAAATCTGTTCATTTATTCTCCAGAGAACTAACTATCTGTTGGTTTGGAAAATATTTAAAAGAATCGATCTTGATGGAAAATTTTCCCATAAAGTCACTATTTGTTTTAAAATTAAGCAATTTGTAGTTGCAAGACAGCCAAACTCAGATATTACTTACGCGGTTTTGCAGTGTCAATGACGATATGTAAAAAAAACTGCTATTATCAAATGTGAGAGATAATACAATTTTCATGACAAACCTCTCATATGCTTTGCACATGATTTTCCAACTCTTACAGCCTTGTACTTTCTTCTATCAACTTTCATTGCATGTGGAAATTTCCAGTTAACCTCATTTTAGGTAACGATTCAACATTGAAAACCTATACTGAGACCTCAAAAAAAAACAAAATTTTTCTGGCCGTAGTCCGAGTTATAAGTGTCTTTCTTTAAGTAATTTAATTATTTATAGTTGTATTTAGGAGAAATAAATACAACTTTGCTTTTTCGTACCAACCACTTTTTTGATTTTACGGCCTGTACATTTTCAAGTATCCATGAAACGAGCTCAAGGCCAAGAATAATAATTTTTCACTTTTTAATTTTTATGAAAATTATTATTATTGCTTTTTAATAATCATTTTTTAACTAATTATTAAAAGTTGTTTTAAAGACAACCGCATTCAGTACGGGAACGCACTAAAGTCCGCCAATTCGAATGAAATTCAAAACAGTTAGAGTTTAGTATGTTAACTGCATTCTACTGACCAAAAAAAAACCGAATTGAATCAAAGAAGTCATATATTGAGACTGCAATAAGTGAAATAGGTAATCAAGAAGCACTAGGATCAATAATTTTCTGGATTTTAATTAAATTTTATAGGCAGGGGAGAGGCTTTACACTGCCACTAAGTTTTTCTGTTGCTCACGATATGGGGAAGCGAGTTCAAAGCATTCTTTAGAGCACACAATAGGAGAATAAGGAAAAGAAAAGGAAAAAAGTAAAATCGAAGGCAACGGGTAAGGTAAAAGAAGTTTAATGAAATCGAAAGAAAAGAAGAATTATAGTTGTGTAGAGGAGATTGATGAGGTTAATGATGACAATGGCAATCGTGATATTGATGATGGTGGTGAAAGTTATGAAAAGGAGACGAGTGTGTAGACGAAGGTGGAAGCAAAGGTTATTTAAAGCCTTACTATAAATTTAAATTATTCAAGAGAGCTTACAAAAATGTTTAGAGCCAGAAAGTACACTGTGCTGTACCGTATCCAACTATGCTTTCATAGACTTATACGCTTTTTTATAATTTGTATGCCTAGTAGTGCTACTCACACAACGTATATTAATTTTAGTCGCCTAACTGCAGTACGTAACGGCATAAACGGATCGAGATAGATATTGACTTATATACATATATCAAAATGTTTAGGACCAAAAGAGAAATTGATTAAGCCATGCCCGTCCTCCCGTCCGTCCGTCCGCCCGTCTGTGAACACGATAACTGGAGTAAATTTTGAGATATCTTAATGAAATTTGGTATGCGGGTCCCTTCGCCCTCATCTCCGAGCGCTATTTAAAATGAGCGAAATCGGATGATAGCCACGCCCACTTTTTATACGAGGTGTGTTCAAAAAGTATCGCGAATTTTGAATTTTCGCTGGTTACGTATATTCGAATTTCGAATTTTTTGTGGCGTTATGTTGGTACTCATGCCTCTCACTTATGCCGACAAGCTCGGCCATTTTGAATGTTCAGTTAATTGTTGACAGCTGCTTTGCTTGCACGTGTTTTGGATCGTCTTCGATTTTTACCTATTTTTTTACCAAAATTGCTCAATTGTGACCAAAAACAGCATCGCATGAACATTGCTAATGAGATGTTAAAATCTGTCCTCGACGACCCAAATTTGCTCCAGAGGGTCATAACTGGTGACGAATCGTGGGTTTATGGTTATGACGTGAAAACCAAAGCTCAATCATCTCAATGGAAGCTGCCGCACGAACCAAGACCGAAAAAAGCGCGCCAAGTTCGGTCGAATGTGAAAGTTTTGCTGACAGTTTTCTTCGATTGCAGGGGCGTGGTGCATCATGAGTTCTTGCCACAGGGAAGAACGGTCAATGAGGAATATTACTTGCAAGTTATGCGCAATTTGCGCGAAGCAATCCGCCAGAAACGCCCGGATTTGTGGAAGAACAAAAATTGGCTTTTGCACCACGATAACGCCCCTGCTCACGCATCGTTGCTTGTGCGCGACTTTTTGGTCAAAAACAGCACACTAATGATGCCGCAGCCACCGTATTCCCCAGATCTGGCCCCCTGTGACTTTTTCTTGTTCCCTAAACTGAAGAGGCCCATGAAAGGACGACGTTACGCTTCTCGTGACGAGATAAAGACGGCATCGAAGGAGGAGCTGACCAAGAAACAAAAAAATGATTTTTTGAAGTGCTTCGAAGATTGGAAAAACCGTTGGCACAAGTGTATAATATCTCATGGGGATTACTTTGAAGGGGACAAAATAGATATTCATGAATAAATAAATAAATTTTGAAAAAACACAAAATTCGCGATACTTTTTGAACACACCTCGTACATAGAATATTTTCGAAAACTCAAGAAAAGTGATTACTCAGTACATAATACACTTATAAGGATAAAATTTGGTGAATACATTGAGATTGAGGCATGAAATAAATTTTTCAGGTGATTTTTTTGATTAAGTCAAATTTAGAGGACTGTTCCAGGAAAAAATGGGCGGGATCGGTTAAGGTCTATGCCCACTTTTATATGAAAGATTTTGAAGAGGATCGTAGATATATTAAATCGCCAATAACTTTGCGTAAAATAGCTTTACATCATTTATATTTCACTTTTAAAGTTTCCGTAAAAAAAGAAATCCAAAAACTTAAAATGTTCGAAAATGGGTATGGCCACGCCCCTTTCATAGTGGACTATTCCACAAAACTTTTTATGCCATAACTCCGCCAAAAATTGATTTGTCGAAACGAAATTTGGTGATAATGTTCTATATATAAAGGTAACTATTTGCTGTAAAAATGGGCGAAATCGGTTAATGTGCACGCCCAGTTTTCTTAACATAGTTCTGAAAAATTTTTTTTGTAAAATTTAGAAAGCGATTTTTCTAGAACTAAGCACTTTATATCAATCAGATTTTGCACACTTTTAAGAGAAACTCGGCCGCAAAAAAATGTTGTAAATTTTGAAGAAGTAGGCGTGGCGCAGCCCACTTTTCAGCATACAATTTCTGCTATATTCAAAGGCAATCGCTTATAATTCAATATTGATATTTCAATGAAAATTGGTCAGCTGCTTCTCAGTAGTATGTATTATACTCCTGCCAAAAATTAGCCAAATCGGGAAACACACAAGCAAAATATTCGGGCACGTAGTTAATAGCCCACTGCAATAGCGAAGTTATATATCTGTTTTGATTTTCATACCTTTCATAAGCATTAAATGTATGTAAGTATGAGAACAAGAAGAGAAAAGTTCACTAAAATGATCAGCACGATGAGCGGAGTCGATTTAGCCATGCCCGTCTCTCCGTCCGTCTGTCTATTTGAACACAAACTAGTCTCTCAGTTTTACAAAAGAATGCTGAAATTCGTTGTTTGCGTTCGCCATTTTATAATATACTAGCAAACCCGGTAGACATTGTTTTGGAGTTTTGATACATAGAACACATCTACGAGTATATATAAAATGTCATTCACTTGAACCAAATAAACTCCTAGATATACAGAACTGCAGCTTTATATAACCTGGAAGCTTTTCCAAAAGCAAATTCAGACTGTGTCGTACCCAGCGAACTTCTGAACCTATCGTGAAACTTCAAGAGCAAAACAAAACACAAAATATATGGGCGTGGTACCGCCCACTTTTGAAAAATTATGTAGATATTGACTAAGTGACACATATATCCAAATTTCATTAATTTAGACCAAAAAGGTTCGGAGTTATGACGAATTGAAACTTTATATAGCCTGGGGGCGTGGCTCCGCCTACTTTTCCAAAACTATATACTGTCTATGCTGTACCCAGTAAACCCAAGTATATATTGTGAAAATTTCACAAAGATCGGTTGAGTTCTTTGGCGCCTATAAAAGACACACCTTTTTTATATCTATTTTTGTTACACACACAAGGTATATTACTTCATTCGGCATAAACGAATCGAGATATATATTTATTTATGTATATCAAAACGTTCAGGATGAAAAGTAAAACATCGGGGCAAGTAGTTAATACCCCACTGCAAAAGCGAAGTTGTATATCTTTTTTGATATTCATACCTTTCATGAACATGAAATGTTTGTACGTATACTGAAATGATCAGGAGGATGAGCTGAGTCGATGTAGCCATGTCCGTCGCTCGATACGTATATCTGTCTGTCCGAACTGAAAGTATTAAAATAGACCTGCGTAAATTGGGATGACATAATAGATCACTACTAGGTATATAATGTTCGGTTCCACCCGAACTTAGACCTCCTTACTTGTCTTATTTCGTTATGTACATAAGTATATACAATTATGAGAAATCGATTCATTCCAACTAGCTCAATCAGAGAGATCAACGAATTTGTTTGTATGAACATGAAATACAATGTTGAGGTCAAAGAAAAGGAATTTTAATTCAGCGATGTGCTCCAGGGCGTATGAGTAATAATAATTTATATGCAACCTTTTCCTATTTTATTTTGAAGTTATGAAAGTTATAAGCAAGCTCTATGTTTGTGAATTCTACTAAAAAACAGCTGCATTTTTGTGTAATAAATAATTTTAATTTTGTTTTTATAAAAGTGAACACCAAAGCGTTGCCTTTGGAGTTATATCGCCGAAAGTAAGTTTTATAAGAACATGTAAGGAATACTAAATAAATGAAAACGAGAATATCTGTTTATGTGTGTGTGTATACAATCGGTAAAAGCTTAACTATGTATAATAACAAAAATGCATTTTTTGGAACACATATTTGTACTAAAAGCATATGATTTTTGAACAGCTTGTTTCCCATTTATTTAATGCTTCCTGTGCTAATTTTGCGGGCTATTTTTTCGTGTGATCTCACTTGTTGATATGTGATGAAATACCTAGATCAACAACAAAAAAAGTAAATTTACTAAAATCATGTGCGCATGAAAAGTTGTTATTAAAAAAGATATAAAAAAGTAAAGTAAAAGTACAAGTACAAGTACATATATAAATAGCGCCAATCATAAGGCTAAATACAAATAAAACAGAAAAATTTTAATAAGTGAAAAAGAAAAAATTAAAAAGAAAACTAGTGTGAAAACTCGTTGATGTGAAAGAGCATTAGATGATGTGCGATCAATTTATCAAACTGCGAATTTCTCTGTTAAACAAGCATAAAAAACATGCGATACTACAATGTATTTTACCGTTAATCGAACACAAGAGCGCATAACATCAAATTAAAAAAAGGCTATAAAAACACAAGCAGCAAAAATTTCATTAACAAAAATAACAAAAACCAACAAACTGCAAAGAGACGGCGGAAGAACAATAGATAATCGGTAAGCATTTTGTAAATGCACAGAATATCCGACAGCGCGCGCAGCAACGATAATTGAAGGATAATATTGATGGCAACTGTGAGCGTTTGTTGTACATAAATTAGCCAACCGGTTAGTTGGTTCATGTCGAGCGCTTAATACACAGTGCACAACTCACTGCTTCAGACCTTCAGCATTCAATGTTTGATGTTCATCTTTAATCATTCGCTCTACGTCGTGTAGCATTCGGTTTATAGGATTCGGCGTCTATAGCAAAATCATAATCCTTTGTTTGCTTAAGCTATTTATTGTTGTTTAGCACACGAATTAGCTTACCGCTATTGTTTTCTACAAATATATAAAAAAAAAATACGTAAAGAAGAATAATAAAAAACAACAGCAACAAACAAGAAGCTTCGCAAGTTGTATTTAGCGGTTGCAGCCAATCTCATACAAGTTTCAGTGCATAAATAACGGCCTATATTAAATAACTACAACAGCAACGGAAGCAACAATCAACAGAGCAACCACTTGTATTGTGAAATAAATATGTTAAGTGGAGATTAAAAAAGGTGAGTGGCATTCGTTTTTTTGTATTTGCGTAGGTCCATTAGCGAGTACCGGAGAAAATAATTAAGCGCCTTACACCCACTCAGATGAATGTGAGTGTTTGTCGTTTGTGATGACTATAGGTTATATTTGAATTCCTCATAGCTCCATTGTTTTAGATTTGAGATATTTGGAAATATATCTGTAGTCTCCAGCAATAACCGCTTAAGTCGAAATAAGACGGCTTCGAGTTAGTAATGCAACAGTGATCGCAAATTCAAATCTGCTCACATGAGCCCAACCCACACTTTTCTATGCAAATTACTTCTATCAGATCTTGATACACTGGGTGCTTGGTGCGATTTAAACTATATGCCACTCAATCTTAAAAATGTAAATATATGTGTTTTTCGCGCAGAAACACTCAGCCAGCTTCCTACACAATCAACAATCATAGTCTTGAACAAGTGCATGATTTTGTGGACTTGGGAATTGCGATGGTTTGTAAAGTTAGCTTCAATCTCCATCGGTTTGGTAACAAATAAGGTGCAACTGATTTCAATTTATGTTCTGAAAGGAAACGAAAGATGTCGAGAGAGACAGTAGTTGCATCATTTTAGGAGCCGAACTTGCTATTTTTGTTCGCAATGGCGTTCTAGGACAAATGAATTTTTTAGTTCGTTCACAAGCGTTAATTTGTATGCCCTAAGTCTATCTTTATTGATTGAAGGTTATTACACAAAGGCAGAACACATTGTGTTAACAAAGATGCTAAAGGACTGCGTTTATTATTTAAAAAAAATATTTTTAATGTTGACCTAAGAATTTTATAATACTAAGCAATAGAGAAAATGTTGAAATTTTTTAAATATTGAGCCTTTCGCAAACAAAACATAGAATTTTCAAGAAATACAATAAATTGGTACCATTTTTTGTCAACTTCACCCTGGCACTTTATTATAAATACTTAAATTTAATAGGTCATAAAACTGCAAACCGGAACTTTAAAAAAAATTTCGAATTGAAAAGTGTAGAATTTTGATTAAACTTGGTTAAATTTTCCAAATTGAAATTGGTTCTTGAATGTTTCTTGTTAGACAATGGGCTATACTTTTATAAAAAACGTGTACAAAATGTTCGCCGCTATCTATTTTTCCGCCGTTGTGTGCTCTATTTAAATTAATGGGCCTGCCTACTCTAGTAGGCGTGAGAGATAAGGGAGTACAGTTTTACGGTATTATTTCGGTCTGCTGTTTTATTACTACAAGAAGCAATGTGTACGCATACCTCGAAACCGGTTTTATCGTCTTGAAAGCCTAGTAAGTTTTATAGGTCTGAAAAAACTAATATATTTATATAGGCTTAGTATTACACTAACCAATAATTTCATACATTCATAAAACTTCACTTTGTCATTTTGTCTAAAATAAGAAAATTATAAATCAGAAGCGTTAAATCTTCTTTAAATGGTCATCTAACCGCCTGGGCGATTTTGACCGTCCAACATAGCTCGCCAGTCGTTTCTTCGTTGCGCCAACTGGCGCCAATTGGAATCACCGCGGGATCGCAAATCGGTCTCCACTTGGTCCTTCCATCGGAGTGGTGGTCTCCCTCTTCCTCTGCTTCCACCGGCGGGTGCCGATAAGAATACCTTCTGGGCTGGAGCATCTTCGCTCATTCGCACTACGTGGCCTAGCCAGCGAAGCCGCTGTGTTTTAATTCGCTGAACTATGTCGGCGTCTGCGTAAAGTTCATACAGCTCATCATTAAATCTTCTTCGGTACTCGCCGTTGCCAACGCGTAGAGGTCCACAAATCTTTCGAAGAACCTTTCTCTCGAATACTCCCAGAGCCGCCTCATCAGATGTTGTTAGTGTCCACGCTTCTGCACCATATAGCAGGACGGGTGCGATGAGTGACTTGTAGAGTGTTATTTTCGTTCGTCGAGAGAGGACTTTACTTTTCAATTGCCTACTCAGTCCGAAGTAGCATTTGTTTTCAAGAGTGATTCTTCGTCGGATTTCTAGGCTAACATTATTGTTGGTATTAATGCTGGTTCCCAGGTAAACGAAGTCCTTTACTATTTCGAAATTATTGCTGCCAACAGTGGCTTGGTTGCCAAGGCGCGAATGCGCTGACTCTTTGCATGATGACAGAAGGTACTTCGTTTTGCCCTCGTTCACCACCAATGCCATTTTCTCCGCTTCTTTTTCTAATTTGGAGTAAGCAGAAGTTAAGGCGCGGTTGTTAAGGCCAATGATATCAATATCGTCAGCATATGCCAACAGTTGCACGCTTTTATAAAATATTGTTCCAGCGCGGTTAAGTTCTGCAGCTTGTATTATTTTCTCCAGCATTAAATTAAAGAAATCACACGATAGGGGGTCACCCTGTCTGAAACCTCGTTTAGTTTCGAACGGCTCGGAGAGGTACTCAATTCCCAATTCTGACCGAGCTGGCGGTGCTGCTCAAGGTCATTTTGCATAGCCGTATAAGTTTTACGGGGAAACCAAATTCAGACATAGCGGCATATAGGCAGCTCCTTTTCGTGCTATCGAAAGCGGCTTTAAAATCAACAAAGAGATGATGAGTGCCGATTCTTTTTTCACGGGTTTTTTCCAAAATTTGGCGTATTGTAAAAATCTGGTCGATGGTAGATTTACCAGGTCTGAAGCCACACTGATAAGGTCCAATCAGTCTGTTCACATCAGACTTCAGTCTTTCGCACAATACGCTTGATAGGACCTTATATGCGATATTCAAAAGGCTGATTCCGCGATAGTTGGCGCAGTTTGCAGGATCGCCCTTCTTGTGGATTGGGCAGAGAACACTTAGATTCCAATCTTCAGGCATGCATTCATCCAACCATATTCTGCATAGAAGCTGATGCATGCGCCTTACCAGCTCCTCGCCTCCGTGTTTGAATAGCTCAGCAGCCAAACCATCAGCGCCAGCTGCTTTATTGTTTTTCAATCGGGATATTGCTATTCGCACCTCATTATAGTCGGGTTGTGGAACGTCAATTCCATCATCTTCGATTGTGAGCTCGGGTTCGGCATCTTCTCTGGTTTCTTGCTCAGTTTCTCCATTTAAAAGGGCAGAGAAGTGATCGCTCCATATTCTGAGTGTTCTCTGAACATCGGTCACCAGGTCGCCGTAACACCAATCGTAATCTTTTTAGAAGCGTTAAATAGTATTGTGTTATTCAATCGAAAATAAAAAAATAGTAGTTCATTGACGAAGGGGGGGATCTATCTCCCCGCCCCCTGGTAATCAATAATGGATAATACAATTATATTCAACATACGTATGACCATTAACAATTACCTACTTAAATGTGACAACAAATACTTATATACAATAGCAACCACACCTACATACATACATTCATAAAACCACGTTAATTAATTAATCATTTATTGATACTTAAAATTATTGTTTTTTTTTTAAATTTAAAATTACTATTAATTTAAAATAATAAACATAATAACGTGAGTGTGGATGTATGTGTGCATGCATGTGCCCAAATTATGCCATTAATCCCAATTTAGCGGTAACTGATGACACTTTGTAACATCAAAGAGGTCTCGTTTTTGCCAACTCAGCTAAGTCGATATTGGGATTTCGTAAAGTGAAGAAGTCACGTCGAGGAAGTTGGTTCATCATGACATGATCAATTTCATTCACCGTTTTTTGATTAGTTGACAGCCAAGTATTTTGGTGGACTTTTTATTGTGGGACCTGGTACTTTCAATAGTGCTGTGTTAAAGAAAATATGGTACCATGATAAGAAATCATATACAGAATAACTAAAAAAATGGCGAACAAAAAAATTTATATCCTATAGTCGACATTTGAGAAAACGAACAGATTGTCACATTATTCTGACATCCATAATAACAATGTCAAAAAGACTGTAAATATATTCATTCAATATTAAATATTTAACACTGAAAAGTTAATGAAAAAAAATTTCAAAAATGCGTTTAAAGCTGGTGTGAATAATAGTAAAAAAGTTCTCTTCACACTCAGTGAAACGCAAACATGCATTCGCCACTAAGCACCCTGCAGTTGAACTAACTAGTTGGAAACCCTCTCAACTAGTCTGAATTCCATTCAAGCTTGTCAGCCATAAGCAACTTCCATATAAGCAACTTGTATTTTTGACATGACAGCTATCAAGATTTCGAAGAGAAAAATTCTAGTCTCAAACTAAGCCTTTTATGTCGGAAAAGCTCTAATGTGTTTTAGAAAAAGTTAAATGTTTTATAAAGAACCTTCAAAGTAGTTCGGAAAAACACATACGAGGTGTGCTCAAAAAGTATCGCGAATTTTGTGTTTTTTCAAAAATTATTTATTTATTCATGAATATCTATTTTGTCCCCTTCAAAGTAATCCCCATGAGATATTATACACTTGTGCCAACGGTTTTTCCAATCTTCGAAGCACTTCAAAAAATCATTTTTTTGTATCTTGTTCAGCTCCTCCTTCGATGCCGTCTTTATCTCGTCAAGGGAAGCGTAACGTCGTCCTTTCATGGGCCTCTTCAGTTTAGGGAACAAGAAAAAATCACAGGGGGCCAGATCTGGGGAATACGGTGGCTGCGGCATCATTAGTGTGTTGTTTTTGGCCAAAAAGTCGCGCACAAGCAACGATGCGTGAGCAGGGGCGTTATCGTGGTGCAAAAGCCAATTTTTGTTCTTCTTTGCACATCTTCTCGGACTTCTGAAAACATTTTGTACCACCGATAAACGTTGCTTCGGTCCAAGGTAGCTTCTCCGTATGCCACAGTCAACATTCGGAATGCATCCGCGCACTTAATTTCGTTTTTCACACAAAATTTGATACAGGTTCTTTGATCCATTTTTTTGAATAGGTAAAAATCGAAGACGATCCAAAACACGTGCAAGCAAAGCAGCTGTCAACAATTAACTGAACATTCAAAATGGCCGAGCTTGTCGGCATAAGTGAGAGACATGAGTACCAACATAACGCCACAAAAAATTCGAAATTCGAATATACGTAACCAGCGAAAATTCAAAATTCGCGATACGTTTTGAACACAGCTCGTATGTAGGTCAGGAGATCGAATAAGTATTTCACCATAGACACGTAACCTTCGTCAATTCGACGAATACCCTTGGAAAATTTTCTGTCTGTTTTTAAGACTGCTTTTCTAAAAGACTTAAAAAAATATACTCGTATATGAATTGTTCCAAAAAAATAAAAAAAATGTTTTATTTCGAGGATTAAAAACTGGTACACATATGCGTACAATAAATCAAATCAAAAAATAACTAACTATATTATAAATAGATCTTATAGGGAGTGAGCGAAGGTTAGCTTTCTAGGGTTAAGGAAACTTGAATGTATTTCAATTGCATTACAGAATTCAGGTTTAATTCAAAAATCTTCAAACATATTTAAATTTTTTTCCAAAAAAAAAAACAGTTTCATTTCAAAAAAGCTCAAAGCCGGTTCAGAATAACTAAAATCCATTTCACAAATTTTATTTATATTTCCGAAATCATCAGTTTTTTTCCAAAAAAGCTCAAATATATTTCCGAAGACCTCAGAAATAGTTAAGAAAATATTATTATATATATATAAATATTTCATACATTCAAATTGTACTCCAAAAATATCTCAGTTTCATCTCAGACAACCTCTGTTTTATATCAGAAAATCTCAGTTCAACAAAAACTAAAAAGAACCTCAGTTTTATTAAAAAAAAAAAACTCAATTGTAGCTTAGAAAACATCAAACATAATTTCGTTGTACTACATTTCGTTTTATATAACGAGAACGACTTTCAATCACGCCTGGTTCATTCATATGAGAACATTGCATAACGGTTATATTTTTGACCACATATTATCAATTGCATTTAGCATTGGCCAGTGCGGTCCTGGCGTATTGTGGCACAGAATGACTAAATCTGCCAAATAATTGCTGAAAGCCCGCCATGGTCTGCAGCGCTGTGCCTTTGATTTGTAAAAGTTTTGGAATTTTTCTACTGACTTATTTCTCAGTATTTTGGTGTTTTAGTGCTGGGAAATGTTCATAGCTTGCACAGTTTGCGATTTCAATTTAATATTAACCAATAAAAAAGTGGTTCATTGTTGACTTTTATGTAAATATTTATGTTAAAAGTAGATTCGTAGTTTTTATTTGTTCGTCAGAGAAGTAAATATTTAAATAGTTCAGTTAGTAGTTGAAAATTATGTATGGCTATATGTATGTAGATATATGTGGATGTGTACAATTATTTCATTAATCCATTTAAAATCGCTTAAAGGCATAATTAGGATGAGCTGTCTGTGTACTTATACATGTTTTCTGTAAATTAGCTTAACACTTTGGGAGCCAGTGTATTACCCACATGAAAAATCATTATTCAAATATCAGTGTATACATATATCAACCGTGAACACATGGCAAAAACTAGCCTTAAACGGAAAAGTATCACCAGTGATACATCGACAGATCTTAGAAACTTTAAATTTATTAAATGCAGCGAAACATGGATTGGAGCTGGAAGGTGCTTTTGAATGTGATTAACGGTGATATATTGGCAGCTAACGTGTTAAAGGAGTATATATGTATGTACATTAGAATATATCACTATTGCTCGAAAGCTATGATAATATAGAAAGCGACTATTCAAATGACTAATGCAACATGGAAACTATGCTTAAACTTTTCCCAAACTGAAGGAAGACTTTGCTTATTTTAACTTAATGCAGTCCTGCCCTGGAGCGACACATGATTTGAATAGCCTAGTATTATGTAGATCATAACCGGAAATCAGCGTCAAGTGCGTTGCACCATTCCGATTGTTTGCTTCGACAACCAATTCTTCATAAGAAGTGCTGAGCTTTCTTCACGGATGGCTCTAAAATAAATAGCAAGGTGGGCAGCAATATTTAATCGCAATATACTTCATCTCCTTAAGGGGCTATATACAAAGTTGAGGGGAAAATGTGAGCTAAGTTCGTGATTGTTTTTAAGCGTTTTATGCAAATTTTTAAAAGAAAAAGCGTTGGTAGTACTATCAAGGGAAAAAATTAGTTTAACTATAAAAAACTATTCAAAGTTGTCGGAGTTATAGTCCCTTCCCCGAAGATCGGTTTTCTTGCAGAGGCTTGCGGTGAACACTCTCCAAGGCAAACCGCTCAACAAAAATGGAAAAAGTGAAAAATTTATTGAAGACAAATCTGTTGTGGTGTCCTTGAGCGATTTGGTTTCGTTTAGAAATGTGTAAAGTGCTGGATGAAATTTCGCGCACATATTTTCGAAAGTATGTACATACTTCAAGAATATGCAATAAAAAATGTTTCGATTTTTTGTGCCCCAACTTTGTATATAACCTCTGAAGTATAAGGGTGTCGATCTACCGCATCATCTTTAAGGATGAGCTAACTATAATAATACCGCAATAAACTAAAAGAAATGACATTACTGTCCAAATCAGCACTGATTAGGGTTTGGATCATATGGCCGTACCTAAGAGCTGTACGAGATAGCGAGAAAGTCAACTGAACTGACGGAGGTAAGCCTGTCGCGAAACATTGCTTCTCTTTTTGTTATGAGCAGATACTAGCTTTTTGAAATAGGAAAGCCCATGATATGTTAATAAAGGCGCAGGGGTTTGCATTTTTATTTATATTTAAAATGAAAGCTTTCAAACTTATTTTATATACAAAAAAAGTTCCAATATAAATTTGTGTTGCACATTATCTCTTTCAAAATTCTTTAATTACTTTTCAAGTACATGCAAATACAGTGCTGCCAGGCAGCCAGCCTTCTGTCTCTAAATAAAATAAACCAAATGCATACCGTAATAAAATGTTATTTTCATTGGGAATTCTTGCTTTTAATTAATACTAAAATTGTATCTTACAAACACATTTCAATACATATAAAAAGTAAGTAAATAATAATGCTATTACTCGCTTATTCGTTGTATTCGCCCCCCAAGTAGTAACAATGACGTCATAAGTGCGCATATGCGAAATTCGAAAATTTTGCAATCAAAAAATAACATTTTTGAAATACTTGAAGACACATGTGCTAGCTCGTGAGTTTGTGTGTAATATTATAATTTAGTTTTTAAAATTATTCATAATA
Organism: Merzomyia westermanni; assembly: GCA_949987695.1. Taxonomy (NCBI): domain Eukaryota; kingdom Metazoa; phylum Arthropoda; class Insecta; order Diptera; family Tephritidae; genus Merzomyia; species Merzomyia westermanni. The sequence continues at coordinate 31,444,142 of OX465289.1, read as the reverse complement.
TACGAATTGTTTAATTTTCTTTGGGAAATAAAAGATTTGTAGTCCAAGAAAAGTGGAAAATGCAATAAATTTCATTACTTTTAAATGACAGGCTAGAGAATATATATTCATAAGTAAAGCTTACATGGTTTAACTATATATTAGATTATTATACCTAAACGGATCGAGATAGATATTGACTTATACATATCAAAATGTTCAGGAGGAAAAAAGAAATTGATTAAGCCATATCCGGCCGTCTGCTAACACGACAACTTGAGTAAGTTTTGAGATATCTTAATGAAATTTGGTACGCAGGTTCCTTGGCACTCATCTCAGAGAGCTATTTCAAATGGGCGAAATCGGATTATAGCCACGCCCACTTTTTATACTTATATAGAATATTTTCGAAAATACAAAAAATGATCGTACATTAATGTTAAGGCAGAAAATAAATTTTTCAAGAAATTTTTTAAAACGGGTGTGGCACCGCCCACTTTTGATTAAATCAAATTTAGAAACAATATAAATCATAAATCAAAAACCGGTAAAGATATCGAAGCGAAATTTAGCACACATATTTATATTAATTCAAGGTATGTTTCGGAATGGACAAAATCGGTTAAGAACCACGCCCACTTTTATACGAAAGATTTTAAACAAAAGCTTTATATCATTTATATTTCACTTTCAAAGTGTATGTGAACGAAGAAAGTCGAAAAATATAAATTTTTGTAAATGGGCGTGCCCCCGCCCCTTTTATAGTGGATTATTCCATACAAAACTTTTTATGCCATAACTCCGGAAAAAATTGATTTATCGAAACGATATTTGGCGAAAAGTTGTACATATAAAGGTAAATGTTTGTCGTAAAAATGCGCGAAATCGGTCGACGGCCACGCCCAGTTTTTTAACATAGTTCTGAAAAATTTTTTTGAAACATGAAAAACGCGATATTTTTATAACCATGCAAGCTATATCAACAAGATCTTGCACACATAATAAGCTTTTTAAGCAAAACTCAACCGCAAAAAAAATTTTGTGAATTTTGTGGAAGTTGGCGTGGCGCCGCACACTTTTCAGTATACAAATTTTGTTACTTTCAAAGGCGATTGCTTCACAACAATTTATATCAAAATTGGTCAGCTGCTTCTCAATAGTATGTAGTATACTCCTGCCCAAAATTAGGAAAATTGGATAACGCACAAGTAAAATATCCGGGCAAGTTGTTAATAACCCACTTCAATAGGGAAGTTATATATCTTTTTGGATTTTCATGCGTTCCATGAACATGAAATGTTTGTAAGTATGAGAAGAAGAAGAAGAGACGGGCCCATCAATAAGTAAACTAATATAATAAGAACGATGAGCTGAGGCGATTTAGCAATGTCCGTCTCCCCGTCCGTCTGTCTACTTGAACGCAAATTTTACAAACATAAAATGTGCATGTATTGGTATTGTGAAAAAATGTGGTTGGCAGTTGCGGCCGCCGTGGTGTGGAGGTAGTGTTGCCGGCCTACCACACCGAAGGTCCATGGTTCGAGCCCTGGTACAGGTAACATCAAAAGTGATTTGAAAAAAGTTTTTCAAAAACGGGGTCGCCCCTCGGCAGTGGTTTGGCAAACTCTCCGAGTGTATTTCTGCCATGACAGGCTTCTCAGCAAAAATTCGTCTCCTTTGTAGATGCCGTTCGGAGTCGGCAAAAAACTGTAGGTCCCACCAATTTGTAGGGAAAATTCAAATCGGCACACCACAAATTGGAAGAGAAGCTTGGCGCAAAAATCTCTTAGGAGGTTTATGATGATATACCTGTTGTATATCGCGCCATAAAGAGAAGAGAGAAATTAATGGCGACCTCCGTGGTGTGGCGGTAGTATTGCCGGCCCACCACAACGAAGGTCCAAGGTTCGAGTACTGGGACAGGTAACAATAAAAGTGGTTTTTAAAAGTTTGTCAACACGGGTCGCCCCTCGGCAGAGGTTTGGCAAACTCTTCGAGTGTCTTTCTGCTATGGAAGATTTCTCAGCAAAAATGCATCTCGTTTGTAGATTTCTAGATGCCGTTCGAAGTCGGAAAATATCTGTAGGTCCCGCCAATTTGTAGGAAAAAGTTCAAAACGGCACACCACAAATTGAAGTGAAGCTCGGCGCAAAAATCTCTTAGGAGGTTTATGATAATATACCTGTTGTATATCGCGCCATACATTTATATTTTTTTAAAATTAATTACCCCTTAAAACTCATAACAGAAGTGTTTTTATTGAAAACAATCAGCTGGCTTTATAATACGAACTGAAAAGTATTAAAATAGACCTGCGTAGATTGGTATGCCATAATAGATCACTACTAGGTATATAATGTTCGTTTCCACCCGAACTTAGACTTCCTTACTTGACTGAATATATCCATTACACTCTCGTCATGTTCAGGGAGTTTTTGCGGTTACAACAACAACATGATGGAGTAGAAGCGGGAGTACAATGGGTGTATGACTATATCGAGGGTACCACTTTGGGTGAAAACCTTCACTAAAAACCCCCTGTTATGTTACAAGGTACACTGCACAGGTGCTGCATTATTGCCATTACATACTAGTATGTTCTGTCTGGAATTATTTCCAAATAATGGATAAGCACTCCCCCCAAAGCACGTACCGACACGCAGACTCGTTAAGGCCTGGGTGATAGCTTCCAAAAGAATATTACTGAATCGCCAATTGCAGATTCACTAATCTTGAGAGATTCACACCCAACCAAAATTTTTTATTTTGATTGGAAGAAAAAACTATTTTTGTCTGAAAAGGTCTTATGTACATACAAACATCAACCTATGTTGTATATACTTGTAAGTTTAACAATTTAGCACCCTCAGGTATGCTGTACTTTTAGTGCTCCACTTTTAAGTGCATATTGCAAAAGGAGTGCATAGTAAAATCAGAGATAAGTAATAGAATTATAGGGTCATAAAGTTGGAGCTTGTTGTGCTTTAAAGCTCATCTCTTTTTAAGTGTAATAAAATCTCTCAGCAGGTAGATTAATTAGTAGAACATGGCAAGGGAACAAACATTCATTTAAGATGTCGATGTTACTGATGATGAATTATTGTACTGTGCTCTTAACTTATAAGACTTTTCTATATAAAGTCTTCTTTGGAGTTTGTATATGGAACTAAGTCAAACCTTCTTCTTTTCAATGATTACGCTTGGCAGTGAAATCGCTCAGTGTGATATTGGTAGGAGTGGTCTGGTGAGGGTTTGTGCTGCTACCGTAGACCAAAATTGCTTTCAAGGCACAATTTCGATACACTTTTCACTGCAGCCGTTATTTATGAAATAGATATACTTTGTCGGGCTACCAGCTCAAACCATTTGGATTGATCAATAAGCCTGCAAACTTTAAATGCAGACGAAAACGTCGTGGTACAATGGTAGTGGTTGGCCACGGCAACCTTGCGACTGTACTCGTATATCTGCCTTGACAAATGTCGTGCGGAGTGGGCATAAAACATGTATGTCCCATTAATTCGAAAGGAAAATTAGAAGCAGCCCAGCAAAAATTGGAAGAACCACTTTGCTTGAGCTGGTTAGTCGCAGAAAAAGCAAGGCTCTTGGTCGCATTGGTATAATCAAATTCTTTCAGGTGTTGTGCTTAAGGGCGCCTATTGGATTCGAACTTTTACGCTAAATTAGTTTAATTTTGATATCGGCATTCACTGAATGGGGTTTTTATGTAAGCAAAAGAATTGCGAAAGAACTGTGCTTTTGTAGAGATGTTACCACTTGTTAGCGAGGAAATTCCAGAAAAGCTGTAGACTTCGCCAAATTTATTGATCCAATCATTGTACTTCTTGTAAACAGTGATTCGAGAGAAGAGAGTGTGTAGAGCTTGAAAGGCACATAACATACTAGGGGCTTAGAGAGATTACTTCTTCTCGTTATTAAATGCCGACAATGTTGTGTTATGTACTTCACCACCTCGTCTATGATGAAGTACAGTCGGGAATATTTCGGTTTAAAACACTGCGTTACAAAAACGAGCTTTAGTTCTGTCCTACGAACCAAATATACTTTTTCAGAAAGCGGAGAAAAAATAAAAATACACAATACAATCGGCGATTTTCATGTACACGTCAGAATTATTTTTTTTATTGTATAATTATACAGCGAGGTCTGAGGTAAACAAAACTCAAATCTCATCTAGCATATACGAGTAGACACACGAGTGCTTGTCTGTCGATTGAGCTTCTTGGGAAGCCCCATGATTTCACAGCAGCTGTCACCAGAACAAAAAGCACTTTCCTTGCAAAACCCAGAAGTGTGTCCTTTGTAGGTTGCTTATAAATTAAAACCAAATATGTGTGTTATTGAAGGGGATTGAATCATTTTTGCTATGGAAGCCATCTCACTCTGGACTTTGCTTCCGATGGAGTTCTCATAAGGACAGTTATAATGCTTTGCTGCCAGACTGCAAAATTTGTCTAGTCTGTTAGGCACCAACTATGAGTGCATGCAACTTTCACATCGAGGCACATCAGCTTTGTGTGTGGGTTATCCTGGACGCTAAATATGATAGGGTATTGAGTCCCTGCTACCGTTTTCGAAGTAAGCTAATAGCAGCGCCAATTAATTATCGGCAGACCTTTCTAATCTAATTCAACCCTTGACTAATAAGTTGAATTGACCCCAAATGATATTGTTCTTCATATTCCTCACCTTGTTTAAATGAGATAACGTAGTTGTGTTCGGCACCCTGAAAGCACATTTGACGTAATCAGCACTGGGAAATTCAAGAATTCGCTTTCTCAGTTCATTCCAACTAATAGCTTTGTACATAAATATAAAAAATATAAAATCTTCCTCTTAGTCTTTTGCAGTGAAACTCAAATTTTTTATGAACACAAAGACAACAAATAAGAAAGTCCAAGTTCGGCTGGAACCGAAGATTAAATACCCAGCTGAACTGCATATTCTGGTATTCTGCTTCCTTTTTAAGACTTTTATGTAAAAGTAAGTGTGGTGGTAGACTTCACTCATTATGTGAACTCTCCACACCGTGATATGCCTTGTAGAAAATTTAGTCATGCTATCGTAAACCGTTCTAAAGTCATAAAAAGTCAAAATTGGTTCACTAACCCCGCGTTACACACATTCTGTTCTATGAACCAAATATACTTTTTCGGAAAGGGGACAAAAAATAAAAATACACGTGTATCGGCGATTTTCATGTGCACCGTAGTAGTGCCCGTCTGTCCGCCTGTGATTTTTACTTGGTACGAATAAGCCACAAACGTAACGTTATTTTGAGTCGGGCACTGCCGTTTTTCTCAGATGAAATATATAGAAATACGTTTTCGCACAACAGAACTTAAAACAATTGACAAAGTATACATTTCCTAGTAGCGCAACTGTCAGCTGATCAGAACAAACACACAAACGGCAGAGAGTGTGTTGTATCAAACAATAAATTAAACGAATTTAAATGATGCAATGCAATGTTTCATCTGTCATACCAGTTGTAAGTGTTGTAAAAGTCATAAACAGTTTAGTGTTAGAAAGTAACTATTGATAAACTACAAATACATGGAGTAGGAAATACAATTAAATTTTTTTTTTGGAACGCTTTAGTAGTTTAAAAATTTGGAGTCCCTTCAAGTCATGCCGAAAAAAGTGAAAACATTTTTTTTTTTTTTTTAATTCAGGAAAATCTGAGAACGTGCTACAAGCATTTCCACGAGTCTGCCTTCAAAAATTCAGCTCGATTGGATTACGGAAAAAGGGTTAAAAATCGATCCAAAGTCTTTCACACAGGCGGACAGACGGACACTACGACATTTATACTTTATACATAAAAAAAAAATTCTGACGTGTACATGAAAATCGCCGATACACGTGTATTTTTATTTTTTCTCCCCTTTCCGAAAAAGTATATTTGGTTCATAGGACAGACCTAAAGCTCGTTTTTGTCACGCAGTGTAATATGCGGGCGGGGCCACGTCCATTTTAAAATTTTCGCAAAAATTCATTAATATAATGATCATTACCAAAGAACATATAACTATAAGAAGGTTCAACCCGACGAATAGTGGGAAACAGTAAACTATCAATTCGCGGGTAGGTAATTCACCACTGGAGAAATTTGCATTCAAATTGCTAGTTTTAGGCTATTTGCACACTTATGTTTATTCAATATTCACAATTAAACGTTTTTGTAGCTTCAACTATAATTTTTTGTGTAAATATTCAATTGAAACATATTTGAATTGAAGCATTTTACACGCAGGTACAGTGGTGAATTACCTGCCATCGATTTGACAGCGTCCATTTGCATTCGCTGTTGAACCTTCTTATATTTAGTTATAAGTTCTTTGTCAATACGAAATTTAGCTGCTTCAGTCGCTGGACTAAATTATCTCATTTTATCTGTTTCTTGAAATTCTCTATATCAACAAATGGGGCGTGGTTATCCTTAAATTTCACCCGTTTTCAATAGAAACCTCCTCTTCAAATTTTTTACGCAATCTATCAGCTGCGCAGACACACATACGGATCGACATGACGAAATTGATTACTCTTTTCTCTATAAAAACTCTGATCGGTGCCTTCACAGCTCTACATAGTTATTCTCTATGTGTACCATTGCAGCTGGGTATAAAATAGTAAACGAAAGAAAAGCTAGCGAATTGAATTTATAGATAGTCGCACGGGTATGGAAACATTTGCGAAATTACAACTCGAGTAAATTGCAATAAAGCGCTGAGATGCACACATAATCAGAATGGAAAAAGAAGCATTTAGAAAGAGATAAATTAGTGTCCAACAGCTGTTGTCTGTAGGGATTTAGTACAATGGAAAGTTACAGTGCAAGAGAATTTATGACCAAGCAAAAAAAAAAATTGTTGAACTTGGAGGTTGCGCAGAGTAGGATTTACGAGTAGATGGTTGATGAGTTTATGAATGTGTAAGATGTTGTTGACTAAATGTTTACCTTTACCTAATTAATTAATTCTATTCTTTACATATTTAAAGAGAGTCTTTAGAAGTAAGGGTCGATGTTGTTGTTTTTGTAACAGTACTACGCAATGCTTAGTCGGCACGTTCACTCAAGAAGACGGATTTAGTAGGGTCCCTGCAGAAAATTTGACTCACTCAGACTTAAGTTAGAGTTTAAACTTAGAGCAGTCCTAGTTCTAGCTCAGTACCCAATCAATCATTGAACCGTCCACTTTTATATGGTTATCTCATTGGCGTTAGCAATTGTAGCCCAGGCATAGGAGTTATGTTGGCACCCAGGGCCGAGCGCAGGGGGCTGCGTTCGGGGGGGGGGTTTGAACTTTTGGAAGCTCGGAGAATATTATGATCTGCGTCTACGAAAATTCCACTTATCGCACTTATGAAAAACTGAAAGAAAACTTACCGAATTTACACGATACTGAGAGGTCCGAGAAGAAAATGTCTATATGTCGCCTGTAGCAGAATCTTGAAAACCACACAGGTACACGTCCAGTCGCATGGGCCTAATGCCACCGATACCAAAACGGCCTCGCACATTTCTTCTGCTGCTTTTAGATTCTTTCTGGTATTTCACGGCCCCAACTCCAAACGGTAGATGATCCAACCCCATCTAGAAAACCTTGTATACTTTTCATGAATATGAAATGGTATAATTACTTTGGTCCAATGCTTGTAAGTATGAGAAGAAAATAGATGAGCCAATACCGATATGGTCAGGACTATGAGCGAATCGATTAAGCCATGCTCATCTGTCCGCCCGTCCGTCCGACAGCCTGTTTGAATTGAGACTACTGGGATTACTGGCTAAAATTTGGTATGTTGCCACCATTTTAGCATTTGTTGGAGCCAACAAGCTCGGATGAATATAACATATACCCCCATACAATCGCAAGCTACAATAAGCGGATATTTTGAAGCACACCTCCTCGAATTAGAGAGCTGGGAATTTTGCAGCTTTTGCCCTTCCTAAATGTGTACAGTGAAAGTCCTAAACACGGTAAAGCAATTATTCCGATAAACGGGTTTTGGGGGTATAACTATTCAATTTGTTTGACATTATTGCTCCTGTTACCTAAGTAATGTGGATAATGAAAAGTGATGTATAATCGCACTCTCAAAAAGAATTTTAAGATAATAGGAAGTTAATAAAATGAAAATCCATTCCAGCCACATTCGGTTGATACAGATTGAAAGTTGGCGATGATAAAAATTTAGGCCCAGCTTGCCTTGCTGGCTTTGCCAGAGAACTGCCAACATTTTTTTTGAACTTTACTGAAATGTATGAAAGTTGGCCAAGTGGCAGCCTTACTTTACTTGTTTGAAGGGTTTTAATCAAGGCGAATTTATACCAGGTGATATCACGGCGAATTTGTTGCTGTAAACCCACACATACTTCGTGTGTTTTGTTTTTCCTTTGGCGGTTTCTCCTGTCAGATTGCATAGAATTTTTTTATTTTGACAGAAGAAGCTATTGCTCATATGTTCGTATGCGATGACCTGTAATTGAATTCGCCTTGACTTTAATGTTTCGAATAGAAGAGGTATCTATTTGACAGCGCCTTAGAAGATTTGATATTACTTTTGACATATAGGTATGATGGCACAATTATAGAACGTCATCTTTGTTCGTCTAGAGTGAACACTTATTAGCAAGAGTGACTATCCATTGCATTTCTTGACTAAAATTATTTTCGGTGTTCTTTATCCGTATAAGCCCTACAGGGTAGGCAAATTTAGACATGTTAGCATACATGGAACTCCTTTTCGGGCTTTGAAATCCTGCCAATTCTCTTATCACCAGTGTTCTCCAGGACTTGACGCATCGTGAAGATCTAGTCGGTCGTAGAATTACCCGGTCTAAAGCAGCTCGGATAGTTTCTAATCAGCTTCTCTATTATGAGCTAGTTGGTGTGGTTAGCGGGATCGCCTTTCCACACTCCTCCGACCATATTATGCATAATACTTGATGCACGCTTTATAACAACTTGTTGCCTCTGTGTTTTAACTGCTCGGCGGGTAGTCTTTTACAGCCATCTTATTATTTTATCTCAACTTCGCCATCTGCCTCGCAATTGCCCAATAATAACTTAAGCTCGCTCCACGATGTAAGAGAGGGGAGTCTGTACCGCCTCACCACTGGAACTACTTGCCCAGCGGCATAACCCAGACGGAATATTGACGCCAATACTTAGTCTTAATTCACTTGTTATAATCAGCTGCACTAGTAAACAGATTATTATAGTTTTGTCAATGTAACGGTAGTTTGTAACGGTTCTTAGAATGGACAGAGGATTTGATTAAGACATGTCGGTCCGTCCGTGAACACAATAACTTGAGTAAAAATTGAGATATTTGAGTGAAATTGCACACAGGTTACTTTCCGCCCAAGGTAGGTTGCTATATAAAATGGGCGAAATAGAACTATAACCACGCTCCTTTTTTCGATATCGAAAATTTCGAACAACGTATCAAATGAGGTAATTCAATAATAAAAGTGGCTATAATAATAAAATTTGGTAACTTTATTGAATTGATCATCCTATTGACGATTTTAACAAATTTTTGGAAAAGTGGCATGTCACTGCCCACATATGAGCGAAATCGGTTTCGACCACGACTGGTTGTTCCGATAAACAGGCTGACTATATATCTTTTAAAAAAACAGATAAGAACGTCAAATATCGCACAGTTTCTTGTTATAAAGCATTTTTGAAGTTGCTTCTCCCGGTACTGTCTGACGTCTTCTGTATGATAGGCTAGTACACTATATCCATACCACGGTAGTCTCTGCTTCTGTGCTGAAAACTAAAACAAATATTGTAAAAACCTGAATCTGACTTTAATTGAAATATGCAAATTTAAAACAGACTAAATATTTACTGTGCTTTACATACCTAAACGCAAATATGTACGTTGCACTTTCAATTTACAACTTTTAGTTGCAAAAACTCCAACTGCCTTGAGGATACAAAAAAAGTTGGTTATGTTGCCCGACAATAACAATTTGAGTGGTATTAAATATTAACTATGAGCATCGCCACTTAAAAGAAATTTAAATTTTAAATTTAAAAATAGAAATCAAATAAAATGAGAATTTATGATACATATCGCAAGTGCTCGAAATGGTTTGTTGCTGTGCCGCCAGGTCGGACGACCGAGGTCAATTAGCGTACAAGCAAGCATTTTGTTGTACTTTCTTCTGGAGATATTATCTTGGGACAATTTTCTTCTGTTTTTCATTTTACTAAATCGAAGAGAGTTTTTTGAGCCCACTTATCGCGTTTTCTGAAAAATCCCATCCCCCTTTATTCCCAATACTTCCTATTATAAGTTAGTAGCTGAGTTTGGAAGACAAGATGAAAGTGACACCACTTTAGATGTTTTGACACCGGGTTGTGTTATCATGATAGGCACAGCGCTCGAATGTGAATTCCAAGCGCCCTTATAATGCATCCATTTCCACATTATGGGAAGACGTTAGTTCACAGTTATGAAAGCCCTTACTGGGTGACGAAGTCTCACTCCCACCACAAATCCAACAACGAATCTTACTTTATCTACAGGATAGCTCCAGTAGACGTCACAAGTTGTCATGTTCGTATTTCCTTGCCTCGTAGGCTTTGCCTTATCTAAGATGTCAACCGAGCTGAAGCACTCAGCTTATCAAAGAAAAAGGTTTCCTCAATACCGGAGGAAAAGGTTTATATAGCAAGCCGCTTGATCACAACTTACGACTACTTGAAGCAGCATGCTATAGTGAACAGAGTCTGCTGATGAAATACCCAAGCGAGCCCTTAAACCTGACTGCCTTATCACTTTCACTGACCAACAAACAGGTGTTCAGTGACTAGACAGATGATACTTGTAGCGTCCCTAAGTAGTGAGGTGCTAAAACAGCAACACAATCGCTTAGCCCATTCCAAGGTTAATGGCGATCAGAAACTTTCCTCACTTCAGTGGACTTCTGAACATGGCTCAAAATTAATTATTATATTATTATTGTCAGCCTAAAAAAATAATAGTTTGGCCATTTTCAATTAGCTACTCTTTAATTAATAACAACAAAAAATCGATGCTTTCATCGACCATTACCATAATTTATGCAGGTCATTTACATAGTGCAACTATAGCAAAAAATTTTCAAGCATAAAATTTATATTAGCGTAGCTCTTTTTTTTTATTTTTCAAGGCACATCCATGCTGAGAGTTTTGATAAAAGGGCTTCACAAAAAAGTCCTAGAAAACTCGCAGTTTGTGTTGTGTCGCATGGGAAGGCAAAGCATGCATTATAATAACATGCAAACTAAAGTTGAGACAGAGTGATTCAAGTTTGGTTTAAGTTCAACATTTACCAGACTTAAGTTGACAAAGACTCTGTGTGGATGCCACCTCGCCATCATTCATGCAGTTAACATATTTACCTGGGGTTATTTAATACCCATATTGAGATGTTTTATGCACCTTATATATCTTGTCAAATCTTCCTCATCTATAAAAGAGCTAAGAATGTAATAGTTATTAATACAAAAATCTCCCAATGTTTAATGCTTAATTACAACGGTCCACCTAAGGAAAGTTTTTGTTGAAAACGTTTTTTTTTTGCTAGACTAGAAATGGTATACATATACAAATTGATATTAAGATCCGTAACTTTTACAGTATTTTTTTTCGGCACTCTGAAAAATTATTATATGCATAATTAAAAAAAAAAAAATTTTTTTTATTTGGGCTAGTTAAATATATATATTAAAATAAAAAAATAGCTGATTTAGTATACAAAATGGTAGGTGGCATCTTTATAGAGACTTCCTTAGTGGTAGTACTTAGTTTGTGTATTACATCATATCCTACTTAAATTGAAATTACCTACTTTTGAAAAATATGATCCACCCCCTCCTAATATCCCAGTGCCTCTTCGTCCGCGTGTCTCCCACTTACTTTTATTCTTCCTCTGCCCCCTAAATTTCCCTTCCATACCATGCGGAAATCCTATAATTACGCTGGGCAGTCTAAGGGTCAAATGTGAAATTTATTTCAGATTCTAGCACAGAATGGAGTTCAACATATCTACTTCATTATTGAACGTTTTATCAAATTAGTTCCTTACGATAGGCAAGTTTAATTTAAATTAACCGAGAGTAGAAAAGAACCCAACAGCTTAAACATATACAAAAGCAAAGGGCGCATTTTCGGTCCAAAATATGTCATGCACACAAGACTGAAAAAAAAGATGTATATTCATTATGTTTTTTAGAATGGCGATAAAATACTACAAAAAGTTGTGGGTCTTAGTATGCCTAATACCAAGCTTCGTCATTGTATCGTAAACTGTTCTGAAGTTATTAACAGCCGATATTTGATAGTTTGTTCAATCTTATGTGGGCGGTGCCACACCCATTTTCCAAAATTTTTGTAAAATCGTTAATAGAATGATTGAGTTGATATAATTAACAAATTTCATTACTATAGCTGCTTGTATTTATGAATTATCTCATTTATAAATTTTTCGGAATTTTCGATATCGAAAAAAGGGGCGTGGTTCGATTTTTCCCATTTTAAATAGCAACCTACCTTGACCGAAAAAAACGTACGGACAATAAATTTCTATATTCATTCTAAGATCTTTGATATTGTGACGAATTCGATGAGTCTTCAATTATTTCTTTCTGAGTTCGATCACTATAAAGTCAAATAAACACCACAAATACTGTAACAAATAGCTAGTTTTATTTACTAGCAATAAACGCAATACAATTTCACAAGTTTGGTAACTCCACAGTAAGTTCACGGTACAATACTTAAATATAAACTGATCAACCTGCCATGCTTGGTTACTGCGTTTTATAGTCCGACGGGTTGCTACCCTACGCACCCAGAAGTTTTTTGGCTGTTCCCTCTTCGTGTCCTGGAAGGGTCGGTGTTGTGCATCGACGTCTCCTTTTTGCCATCTCTGTTTCTCTGGCTTGCATGCACAAGCTTAGCCATCGATATCTCTCTTGTGTTAAACTTTTGGTAGGAGTGTTATTGAGTTAGGGAATGTACATGCTTGAGAATATTCGCCACAATATATAGAACTCTATATTTAACTTGATTATTTTATAGCATTACAAACTACCTGTGTACTACCACAACTGGGTATAAGAAAAGGCTTTTATTTTATTTTTTATGATATATGTACATTTTTGGCCAAAAAAAAATATAAGAAAACACTAGAAAATATTGGCCCACCTGGCTTGATTTTTTTCAATCCTCTGTCCTATGAGACCAAATTTTTTAGTTATTGAAAACCTCTTTTATTCTGTTCTTAAAAAATATCTTGAAAAATATACTTTTCATTGTCGGCTGAGAAAACATAAAATACCGTTCCAGCAATACGCTTTAAAACGAATAAAAGTCCAGGTCCCTGGATAAATATTTTTCATTTTAATACTAGAATTTTCAATAATTGTAAAAAATTTTCAGCAGCAACTCTTGTGTGGAAAAGTAGTGCATTGTCTACAAACAAAATCCCATTGAAATCGTCTGGATGTACAAATATAAGAATATATAGATATATATAAATAAGGTTAAGTGGCAACCCTCCTAAAAAAATAATTTTATTAAAAAATAATTTAAAATAATTTTAATATAGGGCCACCCTAATTTACAATTTAAAGCGAATTGAGACATATTTCCCACTACCACCAACCAAGCGGAAACAAACCGGATGCAGAGACATACTGATTGCTACCGCAGCAACAAATACAACAACAATCACTACCGATGCCATTACATTAGTTAAGCAATTAGAGTTAGCTATAGATAAAACCATAGGAAACATTTTAATGTGTTGGGAAATAAAAAAAAATTGTATCGGTAAGCAGATAACCAATTACAAGTGGCGAGCTGAATGACACTAATTACATCGATTATGCATAAAAATAGATACATATACTCATACATAAATATTTATGCTTATATAAAAGCACTTTCACATAAAATGCATTAAAGCTTTTGCATATAATTACTATTACCTGCCACATAACTAGTTGGATGATTGTTCAATGAGATTCGTGTACGAATGTCTATGTTGGCAGGTATGTATGTATTTGTGTGTATGTCCTGCGAACATAATGGTAGTTTAATTAATTTGCCTCGGAAATTCGCGTGCTCATCAGGTTTGCCAAATCAAATTACCTTCATTGGCAAAGCATTTCCGGTCAAAGCGAAGTTCAGCCATTTCATACCGCCCTCCAATTGTGGAGACAGCAAGCCAGAAACGCTTGTCGAGGTAGAGTCAAAAGGTTGCGGTGTTCATAGGACACATTGTCATTGGTTACACCATGTGACAAAAATAAAGTTTTGTTTTCTCTTCATCATACATCCATCAATGTTCCATTACAATCCTAATCCACATTGGGTACATATATTTCCAAAGAACTACTATTAGTTTTGGCATATATGAATGAATGTATTTTTTATGCTGTAACAATTTTTCGTATTTTTCCTGGTAAACATATTTTGCATGTTTTTCTTCGAATACCATTGGTTTGTTATTCGGAGACAAATCATATTGTTGTAGGCCTTACTGAGCCCAAACAGCTATCAGGTGACCACCCCTACTGTAAACGATATCTTATTCTATCGATAGCAGCATCGACAGATGTAATCCATCCATATAAAGGGTGTTTTTTTTAGGGGTATAGAACTTTGAATTGAAATAAAACACAAGAAAATCGTTTTAAGGTCCATCAATTTGGCTTTATTGGAAGGATAATTTTATTCCATTAATGTTTAAATATGATTTCAGGCATGTGGCCGCCGCGGCTGGCTCGAATAAAGCCAATTCTACAGGTCCAATTTTCAACCACTTTTTCGAGCATATGGGGCCGTATGTCGGCAATAACGCCACGAATGTTGGCTTCCAATTCCCCTAACGTTTCTGGTTTGTTGGTGTAGACGAGCGACTTCACATATCCCCAAAGAAAATAATCCAATGGTGTCAAATCACACGACCTTGGTGGCCAATTGACAGGTCCATTCCGCGAAATTATGCGCTCATCGAATGTTTCCTTCAATAAATCGATTGTGACGTGCGCTGTGTGGCATGTAGCGCCGTCTTGTTGGAACCACAACTCATCCACATTCATGCCATCCAATTCGGGAACAAAATAGTCGGTTATCATGGCTCTATACCGGTCTCCATTAACGGTAGCTGCCTCTCCAGCATTATTGCGGAAGAAGTATGGCCCAATGACTCCACCAGCCCATAGAGCACACCAAACAGTCAGTTTTTGTGGATGTAATGGCGTTTCAAGGGTCTCATGTGGATTCTCTTCACTCCAAATGCGGCAATTTTGCTTGTTGACGTAGCCATTCAACCAAAAATGAGCCTCATCACTGAACAAAATTTTGCGATGAAAATCAGCATCGAAATCAATCTCATTTTCGGCCCATACACCAAAATCACGACGCATTGCATGGTCTCGCGGCTTTAATTCTTGCACAAGCTGGATCTTGTAATGTCGCAAGCCAAGATCTTTGCGCAAAATCTTCCATAAAGTTGATGGACAAAGCTCCAATTGCTGTGCACGGTGGCGAATCGATTCATTCGGGTCCTCTTCAACACTTTGCTCTACAGCGGCAATTGTTTCTTCGGTGCGCACTGTTCGACGTCTCTGCGGATGCGTATTATCACATAGAGTAAACGTAGTGCGAAAACGATCCATGGTTAACCGAATTAATTGCTCTGATGGACGATTATGTCGACCATAAAATGGACGGAGCTCACGGTAAACTTCGCGAACTGAACCATTATTTTCGAAATAAATTTGCACGATTTGCAAGCGTTGTTCTTTTGTCAACCTGTTCATGATGAAATGGCAAACCAAACTGAACATAAATGACATTAGAGTTGCCAGATTTGACCACAAAATGCCAGTTTTATCTCTATTCGAAAAACAAACCTGTAAAAAAAACACCCTGTATCTTTGATATCGTGCATAGTTTTCCACCTCATTGTAGTATGGAATTGCTTTTCGGTAGAGCATGTACCTAATTTCCGAAGATTGATAGCCAGTTTCAAAAGGCATAATATCTATAGATAAGCAAGCATTGCCAAAACAGGCGGTTCTATGATACCGGAATGACTGTATGATATTCCTGTATGATGTTGAACGATTTCACAGAAATTTTGTGCTGAGGTTCACTAACCACCTTAAAGGGAGGGGCGGACAGATGGGAGGGGCGCACAGATGGGGAAAAAATTAGGAAAAATATAAAAGGAAAAAAGGTAGCCGGTTTTAAACTTTGTCAACAGGTCAACTAACAGTCGGTCAGGAAAACTTCTGCTGAGTCTAAAAATGTAGAACATACCTAAAGAACAGATGTGGTATAGTAGGTAACGTAACATGCCGAAGGTCTGAGTTCAACACGTTGATA
The DNA here is from genome assembly GCA_949987695.1 of Merzomyia westermanni. Taxonomy (NCBI): domain Eukaryota; kingdom Metazoa; phylum Arthropoda; class Insecta; order Diptera; family Tephritidae; genus Merzomyia; species Merzomyia westermanni. The sequence continues at coordinate 31,427,735 of OX465289.1, read as the reverse complement.
ATGCATTTATAGAGCATGTAGGAGCCGTCAATATGTAGAGAAAATTATAAGGGGCACAACACAAATTAGAAGATACCTACTCGAAGGTATATCAATTTATCACTGGAGCTCAAGAGTGGAAAATCTACCACAACAGCGGTCAGTGTAATGTAACTTCGAACGGGGTTGGAACTGATATATGAGGCAACCAGACGACAGCGACTCCTAGTAGAAATAGTACTACAATTAAATTGAAATATGTTTGATTATACTACCTGTGAATATAAACATAGCTTTTGTCATCCAAATCCGAAACAAATGTTTGCTCCAAAACTTATACAAAGGCGCTCCGCCGCAAAACACAATTCACGATGTCATTTAACTAAAATTTTCGACTTTCTGAAATTTCAGATTAGCATCGGTGACGCGCTCTCACATACATACATACATATTTTACATGAAAAGTACCACAAAGTTACTCGAAGGTCACATGTTGCGTGTAACTTTAATGTTGTGGGTATAATTACATATGTACGATTGTGCAAACATTGCAGATGTACCTACTTTACACAAGGAATGAAACCATAATCCTAACATTAAGTGCAACCGTAACCAATATTTTGATTTGAATAAAAACGAAAACGAAAGAGTTTTGATCTCATAGAATACTAAGAAAAAGAGAGGGATATGGTTTCTTGGAATTGAGTTAGGCTTTTCAGGCGTTCGACGACACTCAGCTAAAGTACTTCATACAGGTTGCATGGAAGAATTGAAGTCGCAGGTGACTCGAGGCGCAACTGTACAATGAAAGGCTGCTACCATTTTCTTAGTTGATACCAATCGGGTGCTATTAAGACTATAGGGAGTTAGAAACCGATTAGGACGAAATTTTGCATATAGAAAGTGTGCTATATTCTAACACCTTCTACTTAGGTGTGGCCACTTAGATGTCTTTACAAGGTTTCCACCTTTCTGAATTATTTCAAAAATTATTTTTGGTTTGCGTATCCGATACTATCCCAAACGACTTTGACTGTAGGTAATATGGCACGTTTCAAGCTCTTCTACATAAGTTCTGACACTTCAAAGGTCTTTACAAGGTTACCACACATTTGAAACTTTCGAGAAATCAAGTGAGGTATTCCAGTAGTTGTATACAGCGAAAGATTATTAACGACGTATTTCTAATTAGAGGTAACACCTAGCGTTGCCACCCAATCCTGTGATTTATATTATTTTACATATCCGATTTCATCTAGAAACGATTTTTGTGTATGGGCTATCTGCTCCAATTTAAACTCTCTAACTTAAGTGTTGCCAATTATTATATTTTAATATTTCTATAAGGTTTCCACCTATCGGAAATAAAAAAATATCAAATGTGATGTGCTATTAGGCGTCAAACGTATACTCTTTTTGCGGTTAGTGTTCGCAACATTTTTTTTAACCCTATTTTTGAGAGCTCTACTCCTGGTAAGCAAACCTATATACATAATAAAACAACAATAATCCATTTATGATGAGTATCACGAACAAAATAAATTATACAGATTCCGCAAAAAATTCCGAGCAAAACTTGCAGCACGCATTTTATCTCTTTCTGAAAATATTTAGTGCTTTATATCATACCACTACATTTTAAAAAAGTCTCAGATTGGTTGCATGTTTTACATCAAAACAAGACAACCGAACCTTTGTTAACTCTGGCTTCTTTGTGTGCAGGCCAGCTTCAAGTATTATCGCACGATAGAAAGCCCTTCATTCAGAAGTAGTTCTCTCATAGTGAATTAAAAAAGTTTCATTTGAACTCAATGAGCTTTCTATCTAGTCATAATTCGAATCGCATCTTTTTTATTGCAACCCCGAATACGAAACCGGAACAAACCCTTTATAATTTTGAGCCGAAACGGAATAAAAGCTTAAATTAAATTTAAATAAGCGAACCGAAATACTTTGCCAAACGGTATCATTCATTGGTTGTCAGTATATGTCAAAGGGCGTATACACATACAGAGATTTAGTCAATAGACAAAAAGTTCATGTACTTGTGTGTAAAAAGTAAGAATAGAGGTCAGACCTAAGTCAAAAGTGCACGGGTGTGGGCGTTTATAAAAATAGATCTACTACAGTCACCGTATTCCTACATTTTTACTTACATACATGTAAACATAAGAGGAGCATTATAAACGGGCAACAAGAAAAAGCATCAGGCAAACTCTAACAAAACACCGATCTCCAGTAAAAACTTGGAATACGCATAAAACAGCAAGATATTCAGAGCTTTTCTGGTTATACATTTTATCGTCAGCATCTTTTTTTAAAGGCTTTAACATTTAAAGGACTAAAAGATACTTATACTTCGGGAACTGTGCGTACTTCGGCGACAGGAACATAGCTTCTTGGGGCTCCTGACTTGCTGCGCCATGATACCCTTGTCCCCACAAACAAGCATTCCAAATCTGCACTATTTTCAGCCAAGGTTATATTGAGGCCAAGACAGAACAATACTGCTAACTATGCTCCCGAAGAAAAATATTTATGTGCAGATCTCATTTGTGGCGCATTTCGAGTGAGGCTAAGAAATGTTTTAAGATCACTCCACAGTTATCCCTAAAATGCTTAGCTCAGGCATAGCAGTTAAATCGGACTGAACAAAAGATGAGTGACAGCTTAGCTATGGTAAAGTATCCCACCTCACCACATCAGATTGGTATCCGGCATTTGAATTCCTTTACCCCATCGAAAGACAAAGAGGAAATACGAATTCGTCTAGAATGTAACGACTGGCCAAAATCGGCGAAGAAGTGAGATCTAAATTGTGACTAAAAGGCAAGTCAGCATAATTAGCTTCAGCAAGCATAACTCCACTATCCTTTTACGGCGATGAGCCCACTCAGCTATTTACATTTTCAGTTACTAGAAGGTCTATCGCCCAAAAGATTTGGTCTATGTGTGTCCTTTCCATGTTCGCCTGCGCTGTCCACTTGGTAAACAAGGTAGACGAGAACTTAGTCGGTGACAGTACAAAGGTTTCACCCAGCGAAGCAACCGGACAAGCACGGGAGGTAAGAATTAATTTTTGAGCAGAGCTTATTTACAGAGGGGTCAGTTAACGATGGAGACACCCTCTGGTGGGGAGTGAAGCCACGATATGTAGTTATTAAACAAAAGCGTGGCACACCTTGCTTAATTATACGTGGTTTTGATCGTTCGCTTCTGAATTCCAAAGATGATTGCCGATCACTCAGCGTGTTGTCGGTCCAACGCTTTAGACAGGGCGGGAGAGTTGACTCTTCGAAGTCATTAATAAGTGGCGCGTGGTTGCCTGTGTCGGAATGGCGAACGCATTCGACAGTTCAAGTGCAACTAGCACAGTTCTGTCTTTAGGACGACTTTAGTTGAGACCGACATTTATCTGAATGGTGATGGCGTTTACCGCGGTGGTCGTGCTATGCGATTTGCGGATACCATGCTAACGTTCGGCGAGCCCCGGTGTAGTAAAGGAGCAAGACTGTCTCCCAGGTCTTCCCTACTGGCTAGAGGAGCGATATTGATCGATACGACTCCCCCACATAAGCTTGTATGACAGGCTGTAGTAGTGGTATCGCCTTTGCTGTTTCCATTTTTCTGGAATTACCAAGATGGTTTAACATCAGCATGGATATTCAGTCTGGGCCAATAGATTTTGAGCCGAATGGGCTCCTAAACCTCTGTGGTGGTGATGTTGTTGTTGTTGTTGTAACGACAAAAACACTCCCCTTGCGGTACTGCGCGACTGTCGTGGTAGCCATTGGGTATGACCAGTGGAACCTTCTAGATCATGTCACCCCTCCTTCGCAGTTTATAAGACCAGCGCTGACGATGGTAAGGTCTGGCGAGCTTGGACAATTTACTGCGACTCTCGTGGGGGCATCCCTGTTTACCGTGGAGAACTTCGAATCATCTATTTGCTCAGCCAACTCAAGACCGACATCGCCTGAGCGGACAATCATGCCTTGACATTCTAAGGTGCTGACCCTCGGGTCGACGTCAGGCTCAACGCAAGTCCACCGCGTCACAGGACCAAAGATCTTTTTGGGAACCGAGCTTTGTTACTTGTAATGCAGCAATCCTGTTATTTTGCAGCTTCATGAAATTCACTATTTCTTGCCGGCTAGGCCGTCGCAGTTTAGGTGCAGGACACGAAAGTGCGAAGGGGAAGAAATAGTCACGCTGGGTGTCAAGGACTGGTGCGTACGCCTAGGTGGAAGCGGGAGATCTGGTCAACCCGAAGGAGGAGGCGAATCCATCGGCGTTGTAGGCTACTCAGCTGGGTGACATAAGTCAAGGCATGAGTTGCATTTGACTGATGCCGACGGTGAATATAATCTCAACCGACAAATAGTGCAAGTGGTGTAAGGACCAGGAGCTGATGGCCGTGGCTTACATCCGCGGGGATTGCACATAAGATGATCTCAACCACTTCGGCATCTCTAAAAAAGTGGATAAGTCAGTAGCTTAGCATGACGTTCAATATTCATGAGCTCTAAAGCTTGATTTTATGCTCTGCATACTACAAACGTCCATACAATTCCGCACGAACTCCGCACCTGAGCCTTCACCTTACAACACATCTAATGCAGAACTGCAATAGCAATTGCGTTGAGCTAAATTTCCGGATTGCTGATACATACATACATACATTTATAAATCCGACAGTACTTCAAAATTGTTGGTTATTTGCTCTTTTCTAGTTTATTATTACTCTGTACATGAGCTGCTAAATGAAATCCTTCAAAGTAAAATGAAATGGAAACACTGATTTTGCTTTTGTGTGTACGCCATTTTGCCAGCGGGCATTAAATTTTCATTAGATTTGTAGATAAATGAAAATTGTAAATGTGAGCATGTTTGTGCTTGCGACGTGAATATCATATATACACACAGACGCAGTAAGAGCATTAAATGAGTGCAAAAACCTCTAAAAGAAATGTAAAAATCATCAAATCGACAGTGAAACTGTGAAACATTAATGGTGTGATCTCGATGAAAGGTCGTTTGTGAGATTAAAGGAGAAAATTAATTAAGTTGGAAATATTTGAGTATTTATTAAAGATTTAATAAAATTTGTTTGACATAAATACACCATGGGATCTCGCGTTTTCCTTCCAGCTGAGTGGGGGTTTTCCTCTGTATCGGTATCTAAAAAGTCTTGATTCATTCCCATAATATGGTGCTCGCCAAAGCTAATGTGTAGAGGTTCATACTTTTCTGAAAAATTTTTATCTTGAACACTCCCAGGGGTTTCGTTTGGCGTGAGAGGATTTTAGTTTTCAATTGCATACTCAGTCCAAAGAAACATTTCTTGGCAAGAGTAATTCGTCGTTGGGTATATTGCTATATATTCAACTTCGTAAAAGGTGGCAACTGATGTTCTCACACTAAGTACGGATAATGTGGCCTGCAACAATTTACGAACTATGTCTCCACGGAGAAATGTCTTGATAACGCCATTGTCTTGATAACGCCATTGTCTTTATTTCTTAGAAGTGATGTATCGGTATCTAAAAAGTATTGAGGGACGCCATCTAAAAGGTCCAAGAGATGATGCTTTTATACACACATAGTGCACAAAATGTTACTGATAACTCTGGCTTTTTCAGATTTCCATGCAAATAAAAAATTCAAGAGAGAAACTATCGAACAGTACCTAATTAAGGAAGAAGTCTGTAATTCGATGTAACGAGAACAGGTTAGATTTATAGAAAATATAAAAACCATTAAAAGCTTTTTTTCAACAAAACACATAGCTGAGTATAGTATCTATGGAACCAACCACAACTGCTCCACGCAGCACTACCTCCACGGAAAAAGGAGGTAGATAAATTAGCATATTTCTGAGTAGAATACACTGAAGAAGTAAGTCTTTACGGCAAGAATGTGGGGTGGTGAAATCAGCCTATCGGGTTTGCGGCTAAGATTATACGCGCGGGGATTACCCCTCGTAAAAGCTTCATTCGGCAATCGCTCCTTCGGAATCGTGCTAGTTTCGGCTCTAAATCCGGCAAAGGAATGTAAGATATTGAAAGACAAAGTAAGAAGTGGGAGAGGGAAAAGCAGAGTAAGACAAAAACATCTTCAGATGTGAACAGTTAGTAGCCACTAAACCAATTTTTGCATGTAATTATAGTGGTGTGTAATTTTGAAGATTTTTTGGGTTATTTCGGGATAAATAGAGATTCACTGAGTTCATTGTGCACATGCTTTATAGGACTGCTGGACAAAATAAGGTTTTTGAGGGGACTACTTGGTTTTATTGGCGTCCATGTAGAGACTTAGAATGATTTATTTCGTTAATTTGGTGTAAATAAAATGATCCCGAAAACAATTCTAAATGGTGCCAAAAAAGTCATGAAATGGTAACGAAATGTAGTAAGTAAAGTACCGAAATACTGCAGAAAAGGTCTGGGAGTTATCCCGAAATGCTGCTGAAGTGATTCCGAAATAATATCACAAAGGTCCCTACGTAGAGCGGAATAGTAGTCCTGGAAATAGCCCTACTTTGTCTAGCAATGAATGCGTATTAGCTTTTTATAACTTTGGGTCAAATCATCTCAGTGGATCTTAATTTATCCTTAAATAGCCCAAAAAGTCTTCGGAAATACACAATATAACTATATGTATTTGGATAAAATTTCACGGCGTCCCGGTTACTTATTTGTTTTTCTTAAATGATTGAATAGTAATAAAAGTTTTATTCGTTACTCAATATTTCTTCAATAACCCATAACATTACAAGCATCACTTAAATTTTATAATATGTAAATAAAAAATAAATATTTACGTTTTATTTGAATAATTTTTTTGTCAAAAAATAATTTTAAAGAAAGCTTTTTAGAAATGTTTTTCAAAATATATTTATTCCTTAATTTAAATAAAAAACATTCAAATTTTAAATCTTTGACTGCAAAGAGTTTTTAGCAAGTTTTAGAAGACACAGACCTTATTTTTGATTTTTCCTCGTATTTCTCATGCTCAAACTTTTAAAAGAAGAACTTCTATCAGTGAAACTTTCTAGGTCATGTCACCCCTCCTTCCGTAAGAAAGGATAAGATGCGTAATGGGAGGTGAGAGGCATCATATCCGTAGATCAACCATCGAGTTGCACGTCATTACCTTTGTGCATATTGTTCGCCTCTTACGACCAGTATGCCTACCTCGGGCATATTCTATACCTCTAACCCGCAGGGGATAACTAATACTGATAATATAATATTATTAAAGGGTAAAAATTTGTGAAGTGGGCCACCTTTTTTCGAAGTTGGACTTTCTTTCTGAAACTTGTTTATGTTTGGGCCAGTTTTTCGAAATTCGAGTTATTTTCAAAGCTAAAGCTATAAACCTATTTTAGAAGCTCCCTAGTTTTTGCCCATTTTCTCGCGAGCGATCAGTACGATTATAATCATTTTTGAAATATATATACAAGATGGTATCTTCTACCAAACTGCCTTTCTTTGGAACTCCCGTTTTACTTCCGGGCTCCAACTTTTTTTTTCTGGGGATAGTTTGTAAGGGAATGCCCAACAAAATTATTTTAAAACACGATCTGGCCGCGATGAAAAAGTCAGAAATATTTAAAAATTTTCGAATAACTTTTGCAAAAAAATAAATATGTCAAAATAAGAAATGCAGTTGGGAAGACGGTACCATCTTGTATATTTATTTCAAAAAAGAGCAATAACGGACTGGTAAATCCCGAGAAACTAATCAAAACCTTAGGAGCTTCGAAAATAATTCGAAATTCGAAATATGTGACCTGGTCTACGGAAAGGGGGCTTAGGTGTCAAAAAATCAATTTTCACTTTTTAGTTGATTCGGATGGAAGATGAGATGCTTTTTCACGTGGTAGAATCCAAAAAGTCAAAACTTCTTTGAAAGTTCCGTAAAAATGTAGAGAAAGAAGACTTCCCGTGGTATCAGTGTATGGCATTTATTATTTTTAACAGCTGTTTCCCAGAAAACTAGTTTTCGCACGTTAGCTCCCTTTTCGTAGACCAGGTCACGTATTGTGAAATACATATTTTTGTCTAATCGTTGTGAGCCATACTATCCAATTGCATTAAAATACATGACCTTCGAAAAAATGTTAGGTGGCTTACTTTAAAATCTTTTACTAATAGCAAGTGCACTTTAAGCTTTTTAAAACAAAAAACATTTACAGAAACACTTGTTGAGTACAACTAGTCGGATAAGTAACATTTTTATGGAAGACTAGTAAATCCCACTCAGAATTAATAATAGACTAGTTCCGATTTGAATCATTATATTCCATACCAGATAATATATGGAACCTAATTATATCGCTTATTACAGCACTCATTATTTTACTTTCTTTTGAAACCCATATTATACTAAACACATTTTTGGTCACCTTCGTCCACATATCGGTCGATATCTCCTAAACCGGTTGAGCTATCGGAACAAATTTTTAGTTAAACGTCTGGTAATACAACGGTAAAAGTTCCATTCACTTCCATTCAACAATTTTTGATTGATGAGCGCCAAATTATACAGACAGACAAAAATTCTGAAAACAGTTATCGATTTTTCTTAAATATCTGCAATGTACAATAGGGTGGGTCGATTTGTATGGAGGAAAGTAAACCGATAACGCACCATCGATTTTTCGATAGGTTTTGGGCTTAGGAAAAAAAAGTTCCACTAGGCATACCCAAATAAATAATTTTCCAGACTGTGAAATTTAATTTTTTTGACTTTTTTCGACTTTGGTTTTTTTCATGACCTACTAAAAAAATTTTCATTTGATTTTAAAATTTTCATGTACCCAAAAATGTCCGCTAAAAACGTTGGCGGTAACAGTTTTTTCGGGTCTCGCAGGCTCGAAAATTATTTTTTTGGGTTTGCGTGGTGGAACTTTTTTTTCTGAGCCCAAAACCTATCGAAAAATCGATGGCGCGATATCGGTTAATAAATCGTCCCCGTCTAATGTACTACCATCGACCTTATACAATTTTTTATATATAGAGATCACCGCCTTGGTATAGTGCTTCGAATTAATTGTTTATTTGCACGTTAAGTCTTTTAATTTACAAATTCATAATTTAATTTACAGTCATAAATTTTGCTAATTACTTTTAAATAAAGGTTAGTGAAAACCTGTAGAAATGAACAACACATTCAGATCAGCACATGCCCTGAAGGAAGAAGAATTCGCACCATAGCTAGTTCTAGGACAAAAAATTTTTGCGGTTTCAAACCATCCGGAACATTCGCATGAGGTATTAAACTGAATTTTGTTCAGAAGTGATGGACAATCAACAGTTCTAGATATTATAACAATGACCAACGAGTAAAATGGAGTAGACTTTCATGTCAATCAAAAGACATCTAGATTGATCAATGCCCAGAGAGCAAATCGTATGAAAACTGGTTGAGAGAAACGTGGTCAAAAAATACAGCCACGTTTTTAAATTCCTATACAAAGAAAAACGAGTAATTGGTCGTTTTCATTCTTCATTTAAGTTAAAAGTTAAGGCGAAAAGTCTTCGCCAGCTAGGTCTCGTTACGAGAACGAAGAAAATGCTTGAGTCCAAAAGGTTTTTCTTGTTGACTTCGGAATGAGACAGCAGAGGAAATAGGACGCTGGAATGGAAGTGAAAAAAACAGAACATCACCTACCTGGATGTTTCCTATTGACGTCATTTATAGCTAAAAAGTGATATGCTTTGGTATGCAGCGTACAAAAAGGCGGTAAAGCGCCAAGAAATTACGATCTAGATCACCGGGAAGTTGCTTAAGAATCCATAGAAAGATTCCGCAATTTTGCACGATTTTTTCAAATATCCCGATGATCCAAGTTTGTTAGGTAACCGAAAAGTTACTTTACATCATAACACCTGGCAGAATTGTACTATTTTTTTGACTCCTTCATTCTTCTAGAACTCAAAACCATCGTATCCTTCAGTACGTATATTTAGCTTCATTTATTTAGAAGCCTTCGATGCTAAACAAAATGTGTGATAACACGAATCGTCAAATGACTGATGATAATTCAGTGGGACTGTCAATTGTGGCATGCTTTTAGTTGAGTGCGTATCCATACAAATACAGTATGTTCACTGCAGTGACATACTCGCAACAAAACATCTCAGAAAATATACTAGCTGCTAACTCATATCAAACTATACCCAAAATACCAAATTTGTAGCAACGAAATTTTAAATTTTTGGAAAATACTGAAGTAGATCCTGTTTTTAAATTGAATGTTTTTAGCAGCCGAGATCGAGCCTGCGACATCTCCCATGTCTGCCGACAACACTGCACTTTGTTTTTTATTGGCCAATATCTGTGAGAAATCTAGAAATTGAAATTTGTTTCTTATATGGAAACCAGTTGGCTAACTAGTCGGGTTTGGTGTTCATTCTGTTGTTTTGAACTTCATTTTACCCTTAATGGCTACAACGTAAATTCGTCGTATGTCAATGTATGAATGATAGATAGATTGTGTGTGATTGTTTTTCAAGGTAAATTGTGTTTGTGTTGGTTGGTAAGCTTCAGCTGAAATATGTATTGATGTGTCGAAGGTTCACATGCATTTGTATGTCTCGGATTAGGAATTTGATTTATGCAAAACAAAATCGCCTTGAGGTTAAATTAGTTATCCGCATATTTACTCTTAATATGGTAATGACAATAATGAATTCCAACAATATTTAATTAAACCGAGAGAATGGCAAATGACTACCAAACATACATACATATGAGTGAAATTGGATCTATTCATGTAGGGTGAACGGTTATCTGTATATACCGGCATAAATTACTAATGCATACTATTTAAATGAGCTAAATTAATCCAGTTACTGAAGGTGTAGAAGTAACCTCGCCTCTTAATTGTCATGTGCTGAACTATTTAGTAGATAATTTTGCTAGGATAAATATCAGAATAGGGAGTGGAAAATATCTTTATGAGAGCTTAATTCTATTAGTTCAATACCCAATAAAATAAATGTAGATTTTTTCTTATTAAAAAGAAATTTTTATTTACTTATTTTTGTTTTACATTTTTTGTTTTGTATCCATAATTGCAATTTGTGGCGTGCTAAAAAATAAGGTTATATTTGCAAAAAAAAAAAAAAAACAAGCACAACTAACACAATTAGAAGTCAGTTCACAGCGCAAATATACAAAAATACTATTAAGCCAACCAACAAATTGCTAAACAAAGCATGGCCAAAACGGAAGGTAGCGCTGGTAGTCTGCTGCGAAAAAACTTTGAAAAGCAGCTATAAAAACGATTCACTCAATTGCAGTTAGTCTAATTTGTATATTTACATTTTCATTTTGTTTCAATTAGTTGTACTTACCCAAATTCAAAATATAATATATCAAATATCTTTTGTTGCCAAGTTTGCAAATGACCAGCATTAAACTGCCGAAATATATTAAAAAGGAGATATATAACACAATTTGCATTTAAATGGAGTTGATAAATTGCTTCAATGTTAAACGGGATAATGAGAATACAAAGCAAGCTTTGTGGAACCTAGTATAGACACACGATTTATGAGCGCCCTCTGTTGAAATGAGTTCTGAGTGACGAGCCGCTCGATCTCTGCTTGTAAATTGTCTGTGCGCAAAAGCAGGTGATGATTGGAACTTGGACGAATCGGTTAATCGATTAACCAAGCTACATGATTGTGATCGTAGTCGACTATAGCGTCACAGCGATTTAAGGTTTTAGTACCTGGGCGGTTGAGTTTTGCTCATCCTATATCAAGTTCATGTTCTCTTTTTCTAGCGCATATACAATACAACAAAAAAATATAGCTAGGTGGCAACCCTTTTTGGTAACTGTAATTAGAAGTTTGTTTTTGTAATACTACGTAAATTACCTTTCGTTTTATAACCATATTGGCATATCTGATGTAATTTTTCATACCATTTCATATTGGTGGCCCTCCCTTTCAATATCCTAAGTCGATAAAATATTAAACCATAAAATATGTATTTAAAAGTTTATTCAAATGGTTCCAGTAGTTTTCGTTTGCTACCCATATTGGCATATCTTACTCCATTAAAGAAAATTTAGATACGCTGCAAACGTTTAAAAATATGGTATGTATGTCTAAAATTGTAAGATTTAGCCTTCTGGGTCTGGTGTATGAGCTCGTTTACATTTTTATGTCCAACAAACAGAAAAAGCTCTTACTTTTCTGCCGTTTTCCTCAGTATTAGTTGAATGAGCGTAGTCATAAGTGGAAGATCCTCAAAGTAAAATTGCCATACAGTCTTGACAAAAGACTGCCTTAGAGCTACCTTAGAACTGTCCCAACTTAAAGCAGTTGAGAACGAGTTGCTAGTAATCTACTGGGCGACGATCACTTCCGTCAATGATTTTGCCATATAAAAGTGGACAATTGAAATATTCTTTGGGTACTGAGCTAGAACTAGTACTGTCATCAAATAGCTTAACACTACATATAAATAAATAAATTAGGACCTAGCGCTCTTGAGATAAATAGAATTGATATATGAATAACAATTGCGTTATTGACCATAAATAAAGCTCTTGGTGCACACTGCGCATGGACGAGATGGTAATATTGAGTTCCGGCATACAGGCAAAGTAGAAAATAATTTCTGCAAAAAATTCTTTTGCAAAAGCCTCTCAGAAGCTCAAAGAGATGTTTATAGAGACCGCTTCCATTTTGTTTTTAATTTTTAAACGTTCTTTTTAAGGTATATCCATCTTAAACAAATCACTAGTTTTCAAATATCGCTAATTTTTGGGCATTTAGGTTTTGAATTTTAACTTTTTTTAATTTCTAACATATATTTAAAAAAAAAAAACGATTAATGCAACCTAAGCGACTATTCGAATAGAATTAACGGAATACCATTACATACCGAGTACTCGGTTTACCGATAAGTCGATTAATCGAAAACTTTCGTTAACCGTGCTCTACATATATACAAACCAGCTTACACCTACTAAGTATTCGAGGGCCCCTGCTGACTAAATAAGTTTACATTTTGAACGAGTAATGTTACGAGCATAGTTCTTATTTTGCAACTCGACTGACAAAAGAATACAGCTAATGTCTACAAGTTACTAAATAACCAAAGAGTAACTAACGAACAAATTTTTATTTATTTACGTGCCAAAGGCTTACTTTTAAAGGATTTCAAGAGCACAAACCAGCATGAGTCGGAGATTTATGTAAAAACGAAAATGCTTGTTGAAGGATGAAATGGACGTGGCGCCTAACAAAGCAACTAACAGCCTTAGGTTAGCAAAGAAAACACACTCACTGTTGCTGCTGTTGCATAATTTTAGGCGTTTAATACGCTATTACCGTTGGCATAGCCAAAGTCAGCGTGGTCAATGATCGTAAGTAGCAATATTAACGTTTTTTTTTTCTAGACACTTTTGTTTAAAATAATATTTTTGCCATGCTTTTACTTCAACCTTCATAAATACTTTTTTATGCATTCTCTTTTATTTGAATTTCACCCCTCATTTACCTTCAAAAGTTAACTTTACAAAGCAAACATATCGCTTGTCATTTTGTTCCCTTGTAAGCTTATCGCCAATTCTCGCTTGTAAACGATTCAATTTCATTACTCACTTAAGTATGCAAGAAGGGGAAAGGTAAGAGAATGACAAGTATTATGCAAAAGTAGTAACAGTAGTAGTAATAGAATGAGTAATAAAATGCGAAATGACTCCTGCAGAGGGGGAGCTTTTGTTAAAATTCAATTTTTTTAAAAACAAAAGTTCGGAACAGTAAAAATGTGAAGGGCGATTTCAAGTTTTGGTAGGCGGGTGAAATTTGTAGGAGGCTCATACACTACCTGGCGCCCATTGGGGCACAAAAGGGTTCAATCCATCCTCCACATGTTTTACATAGCTCCGGTATCGGTAGGATGAATGAGATTCCAGTTGTAAAACAAAGGAGCGATGTGAAGCGCAAAGGATTGTCTACATCGATAATACTCCCTTAAAACTTTGGACAGTTTTTCGCACTCAACAAAATAATAATGGATAAGCTTGCGATTGCGCGATAATTAGCCTCCTTTAGGACGCTCTGACTAAATTTATATTTTGCGGCAAAAAATATAAAAGGGTATGCCGAAATTCAGGAAAGGCGATTGCCTCGTGAATTCCATAAACTTGATGTTGGAGCAGGTACTTTGTGAGCTCAATTAATAAAGGAACATAATCGCAAACTAGGCGAACTAATAATGACTTTTGATAACACGATCCAACACAGCATCGCCTAATGTGTGGGCGGCCTTCGCCTTCGACTACAAAAAACTACCGTTAGCCAAAGGATCAACAATAATTCTTCTATTAAAACCATTGAAACTTGTTGACCATTTTCCAATTTTTTAAGCTCAAATGTGGCATAACCACAATTATATTATAAAAGCGCCCAATTATGCCCCGTAGGCTCTCGCAGCAAATTCTGCATCCTGAGGGCTTTATGAAAGGGCAAAGCGAAGGGAATAGGCAAGAAAAAACTTATGCCTACTACATACTACCCCGGCAAGGTATTGCGTCTAGGAGAGTAGGAACTATGGAAACTATGTATGACAGCACAAGTCAACAATCGTTGAATCGGAAGAGGATGGAAAGGAGGATTAAGAAGTCAAGGTTTAGGCAGGAGAAATTCTCCTCTGCGGTAGTCCATACCCCTTTCGAACTCACCAAACGATTAAGTCGACTGAGGTTACATCGAAATTAGTCTTTTTTGCCACGCTTGTCTCAGAAGAAGTGTACCTCATCTCTGGCTCAGTTCATATCAAAACATAACTTTCACGTCAAGCGATCGGTGATATCGGCCTAGTTATGGGCTTTTAGAAGCGGAATTGCTTCTGGTTTTTCAGCTAAAGTAACAAATGAAATCGGCGTGGTAAATTGCTTCACGTATGCCAGCTTGGATTGATTCAAGGTAACAGCGGAAAAAACCTATGAAATCAGTCAATGTTTGTGCTTAGCGAACAATGGCCAACTTAAAAAAAGAGCTTATTACGAAATCGATAAAGCAGACTAGTTTATCGTTAAGTAATGGAGCTTTTATTAAGTGGATTATACATATACATTGGTATTGATTTGAGCAACCTGGTACTACATAAAACTTCAAAATTCTATATTTTGGAGTTACCACCTTTTAAATTAAAATTTTTGTTACTGACATTTGGCGTTTGTAAAGCGTACAAAAAGCAAAATACTTCAACAACGTTCTGCTAGACTACTCAAATGACTAAAATTCCATGAAAGCGCAAACAACAGGAAACATAAGCTTTAGACCAAAAACCATTAATATTACGGTTTTTCTTGCGTTTGCCATCTTTTGTTACAACGTTTTTGTTCGTGCACTCATGCTGCTTGGTCTAAATATAAAATGACAAATGAAAAATTGTATTCCCGTCAAATGCGTCGTTGACAATGCGTTGGATTGACTTTGAACAGGGCAAACAAATATTTCATTCACCAAAGGAGGGCGTATATACATATGTAGATATGTATTACTTGTAGATATAAATTGTATGAGCTAAAAAACGACTGGAAATAAAAATTGTACTATAAAGAATTTCTTTATGCTTGAAATCGATATTTTCACAAGTAATTGAACGCTTTTAGGCACATTTAAACTCAAAGCTGTTGAAGCCAACGACCAGTTCTATCATTCTACCATGAGACAGAGCGACCACGAGCACCAAGTAGTCACAAGAGGTGACTAAATTCAACGACCCGCAGTTTTGACGGGGTGAGGACCTTGAGATGCTGGCTGAAGAACATTGTCCGAAAATTGTGTCACGAGATACGGCGGGTGACGGAGGTTGTCAATCCTTCTCTTCATACGTAAATTGATGTACACATGACCGAATCAGTGACAATGGAAAGAGTGTCCCTCAACGTGATTTTAGTGAAGTGACAATGACACTATTAAGCCTCTTTTCCGAATTTGTAGTGCGCTGCTAATTTTTTCCCACAAATTAGGGGGACTTACATGTTTTTTGCTGACTACAAAAAGCACCTGCCAAGGTAGATGCATTTTTCTAAGAAGCTTTTTCATGGCCGAAATACACTCGGGGGGTTGCAAACCTGTTCAGGGGGTTGTAGACCAGTCCGAGGAGTAGCGCGTTAAACAAAAAGCTTTTTCCCAACAGTTTGATGTAATTTGCTCCGCACTTGAACCCAGGTCTTTCTTAGCGGTATGCAAGCACTCTGCCACCACACCAAGCGCTTAGGAAATTACCTACTTCTAAAGACCTATCTAGATAATTGTGCTAAAGACTCAATCCCATTGTCGACAATCTGGTTGAATCTTATGACCTCTGTCCTTTGTTATACTATCATTGACCGTTCAACAAAGCCACCAAGGGATCTTACTTATTTTTAAAACTGGTACTCCAGTGTAGTGGCAGTCTAGATCCACCCTTAGGTGTCCATAAGAATATCTTTTAGGCCGAAGTCTTTTCATTCATTCGCATTGGATGACCTATCCAACGCAGCCACTGTGAACTAAATCACTGAACTATGTTAAAACATGGTTCTTAAATTTAAAGCCTATCTAAACTCCTTCTTCGCTAAACCAGAAAAGGCATACAATTGCTGTCAAGCACTTTCACATCAATATACTTGTCTAAGCTTTATGGAGGGCGAGTAGTTTTTTGGAGTTATTTTTTATTTTATTTTATTATTTATATTATATTATTGGTTTAGAGAGGAAAAGGGCGTGTCCGGAGCACATGTTTAGTATAGGGAGCCCTTTTCTAATATTTATTTAATTATTATTTTATTTATTTAAATTATTTGTTCTATATAGAACGGGGTGCGGCGCACCTGTTACACCTTGTATGTATTAATTGGGGGCGAGCATTGTTGGCTCTGAGGCATTGCACGGGATTGGCTTCGTCATTCTCGTTGTGAAAAACCCCTTTGCACATATTGCATAGGTGCGATATTTTGGGAATAGTAAATTATTTTATTTGTTTTTTATTATTTATGTTATATTATTAGTTTAGGGACGAAAAGGGGGTGTGCGGAGCACATGTGTAGTATAGGGAGCACTTTTCTAGTATTTATTTAATTATTATTTAATTTATTTACACTATTTTTTCTATATAGAACGGGGGGTGCGGAGCACCTGTTACACCTGGTATTTATTAATTGGGGGCGAGCACTGTTGGCTCTGAGGCATTGCACGGGATTGGCTTTCTCATTTTCGCTGTGAAAAACCCCCTTTGGGATTACAAACCATAAACTATATCTTTGGGATATTTCATAAGTTGCTTGCGAATTACAAGAGAGTGCAGCGCAAATAAAATAGACGAAATAAATCGTTATAGCTTATGTCGCTTAAACAATACTATTAAGCAACTTTGACGTCAGCGTGGGAAACGAAAGGGCCTTCGGTTCTACAGTCGGAAAAATCAGCGTACACGATCTTACATATTCACACGGGGGAATATTGATCAACACCGCTATATCTCCTATAATCTTTAGTACAAGGTTCCAACATAAAACCATCCACCTGACTCTCTAAAAACCTACGAAGACAAAGCCCTACCAGCAGAGCTGTTGAAACACTGAGGCGTAGAGTTGTTAAGAAGTAAGCATCAGCTCTAATGCCGATATGATGGGAGGAGCACATGTCTCTTGATTGAAACTTAAGTATGTTCTGATCAATCCACAAGAAAGGTCATCCCGAAAATTGTATATAAGGTTCTATCTAGCCCATTGTAGTCAAGGTGATAAAACCTTATCGGAGCTACTTTAGACATAGAGGCATAGTTGGTCGACTATACAACTCTACGATACGTTATATCTTGGGAAGAAACCTGACCATAGTACAAACAACATTTCTTTGTAGTCTGCAAATCGGAGTGCTCAATTAAGAACTCATTTCCTCTGTCGTCGAAAAAAGTCAAGCTCGGGATTGTAGTTCCTGTCTAACAGAGTTGGGATAACAGAGACGACGCTGGTCCAGCAGAGCGTAATGTCGCCCTTTTGACAGAAAAGAGAGAGTACGCCAGTGATGAGTGAAGAACAGGTGGAAGAGGACTTGGCCACCCTTTGCGAAAATAATGATACATTTAATCAATCCAGCGATTACCAGATAATTTTGACGAGAAACTTGGGTAATGGTGCAAATTGTTTTGTGGATTTAGTATATCTTTGGTTGCATCATATTGAAATTCGTTCTTTACAGTGCAATTCTTATCATATCGAGCATAAAGGTAAGCCGCTTATATCTCTCAAACACACACACAAACAAGCATACACCTCTAACCAAAGCATTTAAAAATTTGCAATGTATGTTGGAAGTACAACAAAACCGCAAAGTAACAAAGTAGAATAGAACAACAGAAAAACAGTCAGAGTGAACTAAGCCACACAGCATGGCCTTCGACATCACATGAAAATAAGAACAATGCTCACACAAGTGCAGGTTACATCGCATTTAGTGAAAGTGTAAAAATAGAGCAAAAGGTCAAACACACAACATGTAAAAGTCAAAAGCGTTTATGCGTTAGGACATAGGAACAAACAGAAGAGTTAGATGTGTAGTGAGTTCTCTTTAAGGGTCAAAAGTACTCTAAACTCAGCTAGGAACTAATACTTAACATCACAGTACTCCATAAAGTATCCACGTAGTTCTTCAAGATAACTTGATGCTCATCGAGCAGTATCTTTTCTTCTTTAAACGGTCGCCTGGGCGATTTTGACCGTCCGACATAGGTCGTCAGTCGTTTCTTCGTTGCGCCAACTGGCGCCAATTGGAAACACCGCGGGATCGCAAATCGGTCCCCACTTGGTCCTTCTATCGGAGTGATACACCGGCGGGTGCCGATAAGAATACCTTCTTGTCTGGAGCATCTTCTCTCATTCGCACTACGTCTGCGTAAAGTTCATACAGCTCATCATTAAATCTTCTTCGGTACACGCCGTCGCCAACGCGTAGAGGTCAACAAATCTTTCGAAGAACCTTTCTCTCGAATACTCCCAGAGCCACCCCATCAAATGTTGTTAGTGTCCACGCTTCTGCACCATATATCAGGACGGGTGCGATGAGTGACTTATAGAGTGTTATTTTCGTTCGTCGAGAGAGGACTTCACTTTTCAATTGCCTACTCAGTCCGAAGTAGCATTTTTGGCAAGAGTAATTCCTAGTCGGATTTCTATACTTACATTATTGTTGGTGTTAATGCTGGTTTCCAGGTAAACGAAATCCTTTACTATTTCGAAATTATTGCTGCCAACAGTGGCTTGGTTGCCAAGACGCGAATGCGCTGACTCTTTGCATGATGACAGATGGTACTTCGTTTTTCCCTCGTTCACCACCAATTCCATTTTCTCCGCTTCTTTTTCTAATTTGGAGTAAGCAGAAGTTACGAGTAGTATCAATCATCATTAAATGGCGCGTAACCGCGATCGCAGTGACTCGTACAGGCCTTGTTAAATTTATGTCAATACACATCCTTGGAATAACGGGAAAGACCATTTATCTTCCTGTAAAGTTTTCTCTCGAAAACTGTTATTGGCGCTCCATTTAATTTCGAAATCGTCCATTATTTGGAGCCGTACATCCGGACACGTATGATGAGAGACCGAAAAGTAGCCACCTGCGGTTTCGGGGGATTTGAATATATGACATATACAAAGACCCCGGTTTCAGGGTCAAACAAATCGTTCTCTCACTAGTCGGGATACATTATTCATATTTGGCAAAGGACTGCTCATATCAGTATAACCCTGTTTGGTAAGTCAAGTCCAATTCCATAAATGGATGAGCCGTTTGAGCAGGGCGAAGTGCTGCTAATACAACACCGAAAAGCAGAAATTCTTTTGAAAAGCTATTAACCGTTAAATTTCTGGACCTACATTGTTTTCGATCTGCAAATTCAGGAAGATATGGTAGACTTACCACAAAAGCTTGATAGAACCTTATATGCTATGCTCAGGGGCCTAAATCCGCCGCAGTTAGACCGATTTTCGAAATCGCCTTTATTATGGACTAGCCAGAGCACACGTAAATTTTAATCTGGAGGCATGCTGCTGTCCGACTATATCCCTTCATAAGAGTTGATGCATGCGTCTTATCCGTATTTGAACAGTGCTGCGGTAGTATGGTGCTTTATTATTTTTGAGCAAGAATAATGCTATCTTCGCTTCATCATAGCGGGATCGCTAGAGATTTGGATACAGTGTCCTCAGTGGTGCTACGTAAATAATGAGAAGTATGCGCCCACTTCTCTCTTGCATCCCTAGGTGGAAAATTGCAAGGATATGCTACTTTAATTTAGTCACTTTCGGACGCTAGATCGTATTCTCCATCATCACTCATCAGCGTATCGTCTTCGAAAGTTGTCTAACTATTTTTTAAAGAGTGAAAGTGCTCTGTATGCCGTTTGTCAGTTGCCATTATTGTTTCTGTAGCTGGTATGTCAAAGGCCCATTAGCTCCAATAAGTTGATATAGAGAACTGTATTGTTCCACTATTACCTGACAGCACTTTGTAAGCGGTGAACTTTGGCACATATGGAGGACATACGTGGTCAGCGCAGTACCATTGAGCTGTACTACATACAATGTTTGGTGGTGACAGTACCTATGCGATGAAACCAAAGGCTGAAAAACAATTTGGACATATTTACCTACGTACATACATATACTCATGTAACAAAAGCACTTGAAGTAAGACAACACAAGTGATAATGATTATCCTTGGCATTTAAAGGTTTCCATTTTTGTATTTCATTTTAATGCGGTGTCCTATCCCTGTAGGGAACTCAGCAACTAGTGAAAATAATTTCTGGTGCAGAACTAGACATAAAGTGGCTTATAAGAACTAGTGAGATAGTAACTAGATTTTTACTAGTTCGAATCAGCTAGTTGTGTAATCATTAAAATGTAATGTAAATTTAGATTTTTGTTTGGAAAAATGTTTTGTTCTTATAACGTTCTTTAAAGAAAGGTTAAAATTTTAAATCATAAATAAAAACAAAATTTATCAGTTGGTAGGATTCGAACCGACGCGTCCCGCATCAGAGTCGAGTGCTCTACTCACCCAGCTATGGCGCACGCATCAATACTGTGAGAAAAGGTTACATATGAAAGTGTTGCTGGACTACCACACTAAAAGTCCAAGGTTCGAGTCCTGGGAAAGGTAACATCAAAAGTGGTTTGAAAAAGTTTTTTAAAACGGCGGTCGACAGTATGTAGTCATTTGGTAAAAAGTCTCCGAGTGTAGTTTTACCATGAAAGGCTTCTTAAAATATTTTTATACTTTCCATTAACATGAAATGGTATTATAACCTTGGTCCAATGTTTGTAAGTATGAGAAGAAGAAGAGATAGACCCACCAATAAGTATACCGAAATGATCAGCGCGATGAGCTGAGGTGATTTAGCCATGTCCGCCTACCCGTCTGTCCGTCTGTCTTTTTGTACGCAAACTAGTCCATCAGTTTTTGACGCATAGCTCCCATACAATCGATAGTTTCGAGAAATAAAATTTGCAATTAAAAAGCTAGGAACGTAAAATTTTGCAGGTTTAGTACTTTTTAGATATGTTATGTGTGTAGTGAAAATCACCCAGATCGGACCTACAAAACATATAGCTACCATACAATCGCTTGTTCCGATAAATGGGGTTTAGGCTATGTATCTTGAAATTAACAGTTTGGCAGAGTTTGTACTAATTGCGAGTAAGGATCGGACACTTAAAACCGTGATGCGTATTCATGAAAGGTATAAAGTCTTCGGCACAGTCAAAGACAGTCCTTTCCTTACTTGTTTTTTTTTTGTTTTAATTCTGAGCTAACTACATCCAAACTGTAGAATTTGGAAATGGTTCAGAACTAAAGCAATAGTAGCAATAAACGGACTGCATCCCAACTCTCGAATTTTTAACTAGTTCGGAACTGTCGAAAACGTAATGCAGCGGGGGACAATTTGCACCGCTAAGGACATCGCCATGTTAAATTTGCCAGTTGATTACATGTGAAAGAGATTGAAGGCGATCTAGTAGGGGTTCGGAAAGCACTAGAAGCGCACCAGTTCAGAGCTAGAGATTTTACCCACAGGGATAATATACACATATACATCTATATATTTATGTATTTGTATTCGTTTTCAGTTGACTTGATTCGTAAAAGTATAACCGCCAGAATGTAAATACCGTACATATGAGACATTCAAGAAACCTTTTGTGGACAGTTAAGAATGTTTCCTAAAGATAACAAGTCAAAGAAAGTTATATCCTGGCTAACTGACGTCAGCTCGATGAACCATAAGCGCCTAAAAGACTTTTAATTCACAATTTTTATTCGTCGACAGACGAATTTTAAGTTCTTACTCTGGTCCGAAAAAAGATTTTTGCATGCTCGATTACTAATTCTCGGGTTCGAATAGTAGGAACGATAAATAAAAATTAATTAATTCCCTCACCAACAGTAACTAACTCTACTGACCTAGCACCAAGTATCTGGATCTAACAAATTATTACAAATAAAATTGGAAGCTTTGCATCATTGAAGCTTGGAGCCTGCGAGGTCACATCTAGTGTGGCCAGGTTCGTCTTTTTGAAGCTAGATTTAGCCTTTTTTTTGTCCTTTGTCCTCATAATTTTGGGTTTAGCTTCGTGACTTTTCTCCAGCCTTTTTTTACTCCAAACCGTTTCTGGTCCCAACGCCATATTTTTCATACAACTTCTAGGAGGATATAAAATGAAAGTTGAATGAATGTAGTATTGATGACGAAATACAGCAAATTATTCATGAAAATTGTCAAATATTTTTAATGGAGTTGATAATCCAACTGCGACATCGCCTACCTGATAATATGAACTCTTTATTAAATTAAATTGCTAAATGGTTCACTCTCCAGCCCATTTCTTCTACGTGAAGTGAACTTCAATGTACCATCTCGTCCTTCAAGGCATTTTAAACCTCTAGTCTTAATACAGTGCCGAACCAATTTTCAGTTAAATGAGCCTTTTCGCTGTTTGTGTCAAGATTATAACTCTCTTTCTGGTAGATTTGATATTTCAGACTCGCTTTTCAGCATAAAAAAATCAATTCTTTCTATCCTAAATTCATAGCTACTAATTGTTTCTTATTCTTTGACTTCTATATTAACTTCTAACAATAATTCTATTCTGTTAACTAGTTATTTTTTAATGTATAATCTATCTTATATCTACTTTACTTAGCTGATGAGGTTTTCTCTGTAGCTGAGCAGTTTTAGATCTCGACGAATAACAAACCAAAGTCTTTCAACGACTCGGCACGGATGCCCCCTCGCGCCGGTCGGTCGGGATATGGTGGGTAATCCGTTTGGGAATTATTATTATTTACAAAAGATACATTTTTTTTCGGGCGAAAAAAAGAGGCAGAAAAGCGTGAAATAAAGGAGCTTGAGATGCTGGCCAACGGGAATAATGCCCGAAAATTCTATCAAAAAATTCGGCGAATGACAGAAGGTTTTAAACCCGGGGCAAACTCCTGTAAGAATGAGAACGGCGACCTGGTGGCCGATATTCAGAGAGCACTCAGAATATGGAGGGATCACTTCTCTGCCCTTTTAAATGGAGAAACTGAGCAAGAAACCAGAGAAGATGCCGAACCCGAGCCCACAATCGAAGATGATGGAATTGACGTTCCGCAACCAGACTATAATGAGGTGCGAATAGCAATATCCCGATTGAAAAACAATAAAGCAGCTGGCGCTGATGGTTTGCCTGCTGAGCTATTCAAACACGGAGGCGAGGAGCTGGTAAGGCGCATGCATCAGCTTCTATGCAGAATTTGGTCGGATGAATGCATGCCTGAAGATTGAAATCTAAGTGTTCTCTGCCCAATCCACAAGAAGGGCGATCCTGCAAACTGCGCCAACTATCGCGGAATCAGCCTTTTGAATATCGCATATAAGGTCCTATCAAGCGTATTGTGCGAAAGACTGAAGACTGATTGGACCTTATCAGTGTGGCTTCAGACCTGGTAAATCTACCAGCGACCAGATTTTTGCAATACGCCAAATCTTGGGAAAAACCCGTGAAAAAAGAATCGACACGCATCATCTCTTTGTTGATTTTAAAGCCGCTTTCGATAGCACGAAAAGGAGCTGCCTATATGCCGCTATGTCTGAATTTGGTTTCCCCGCAAAACTTATACGGCTATGCAAAATGACCTTGAGCAACACCGCCAGCTCGGTCAGAATTGGGAAGTACCTCTCCGAGCCGTTCGAAACTTAACGAGGTTTCAGACAGGGTGACCCCCTATCGTGTGATTTCTTTAATTTAATGCTGGAGAAAATAATACAAGCTGCAGAACTTAACCGCGCTGGAACAATATTTTATAAAAGCGTGCAACTGTTGGCATATGCTGACGATATTGATATCATTGGCCTTAACAACCGCGCCGTAACTTCTGCTTACTCCAAATTAGAAAAAGAAGCTGAGAAAATGGGATTGGTGGTGAACGAGGGCAAAACGAAGTACCTTCTGTCATCATGCAAAAGTCAGCGCATTCGCGTCTTGGCAACCAAGCCACTGTTGGCAGCAATAATTTCGAAATAGTAAAGGACTTCGTTTACCTGGGAACCAGCAGTAACACCAACAATAATGTTAGCTTAGAAATCCGACGAAGAATTACTCTTGCAAACAAATGCTACTTCGGACTGAGTAGACAATTGAAAAGTAAAGTCCTCTCTCGACGAACGAAAATAACACTCTACAAGTCACTCATCGCACCCGTCCTGCTATATGGTACAGAAGCGTGGACACTAACGACATCTGATGAGGCGGCTTTGGGAGTATTCGAGAGAAAGGTTCTTCGAAAGATTTGTGGACCTCTACGCGTTGGCGACGGCGAGTACCGAAGAAGATTTAATGATGAGCTGTATGAACTTTACGCAGACGCCGACATAGTTCAGCGAATTAAAACACAGCGGCTTCGCTGGCTAGGCCACGTAGTGCGAATGAGCGAAGATGCTCCAGCCCAGAAGGTATTCTTATCGGCACCCGCCGGTGGAAGCAGAGGAAGAGGGAGACCACCACTCCGATGGAAGGACCAAGTGGAGACCGATTTGCGATCCCGCGGTGTTTCCAATTGGCGCCAGTTGGCGCAACGAAGAAACGACTGGCGAGCTATGTTGGACGGTAAAAATCGCCCAGGCGGTTAGATGACCATTTAAAGAAGACATTTTTTTTAGCTGATAATTCTTTGAAAGTTACAAAGCCGGATGCATTTTCTCACTTTCAAGAAGAAAAGTCTAGGTATTCTTCAAGTCAAGTAGCATTGATTGAGCTGCAGTGGCGAAAGCTAATAACCGTACAGTGGACAAGTGTGACCGCTACCATAGAATTTTGGGCGGAAGTCCGAGAACATAAAAATTCATTAAACGAACCCTCTTTTTTAGAACTGGTCGTATTACCTTTCAGTAATAAGGAGGTTGAAAGAATTGTTAGTTCCATGAACATTTTAAAAACTAGGTTAAGGAACAGATTAAAAATTAAAATGCTTAACTCGCTGCTTAATATTAGATGTTCGTTAAAATGCTTACCAAAATATTGCAGTGATTTTGAAATGACCGATGATCTCATCTCTCTGATAAATACACAAACTTTGGACGCAGACTCAAGCTCTTCTGATTCATCAGATGAAGAAAATATTATATAATTAATTAGCTTGTAGTGATTTTTCTATAGTATGTATTTCTTTGAGAAAATTCCTAGTCAAAGAAAATGTGCCTGATATGTGTTGAGACAAGAATAGTTCCTTTAAGTTATGTCTACAGCCTTATATACAAATAGTTTAAACTAAAATAAAAAATTTTAAATGGATTTCATAAAAAAATTTCTGACGTTTTTTAGTTTCTTTTTTTCCTTAATTTTAGTCTTTCCTAACCTTTTTTTTGCCGATTTAGCCTATTTTTTCCTATCAACTGGTCACACTGGTCACAGCACATCTAGCAGAAGCACGCCCATGTCCTGTCTTCATCGAGCTGGGTTTTGTTATATATAGACACTATAGCTAGTCAACATTCACATATTCAGTGGCATCCTGCAGGGAGCGCTGAGGAAGCTCAGTGGATGAACGGATACCGCGCTGGTGTAGATGGTCCGAATAGATCATGCCCTACACAGGCGTCTCAGAACGCATTTAGGTTTAGGGAGTTGAGCGTTGTTTCATGTAAATGACCTGCATATCTCACAGGATTCACTCAGAAATTCGACATTTCAGTTGCCACGGACATCAGTTCGGATGAATACAGAGAGCGGACCACGAAAATGATAAGAAGATGCATTGTTTATCCATTTTGTGTGCCGGGGCATTGCAACATGCAGGAAAAGAAGATGGCCGTCCGGCTCATGTGTCAGAAGACAAGGTGGTCCTTGTTGCAATCTTCAGGGGTTGAAGAAACCTTCTGCGCTATTGTACAGAGCACTGCCAAAGCAGCATGAAATTCCTTTGAAACCCGTTTTTAGGATGCCTCTTGGAATACAGTGAAAGTATGTCTGCGGAGCTTCTGAAAATTTTAAGCACAACAACATGGCTGAAGTGGGAGGGAAGCCTCACAGTGGCCATTGAGTATTTGACAATTTTCTTGCAATACCTTTCACAGTTCAGCTCACGATCTCTGCTATCAAAAAGGTGCATTAGCGGGAATAAGAGTCAGAAAGGGCTAGCCACACTAAGCAACCAACCAACAATGCAACGATGACCGGATGTCCAAAGAATGCATTCGATCATCGACGCATTGATCCACGTCAAGCCAGCTTATCGTCCATCTCATTCTGCAGCATGTTACGATGACATGGATCTCATGCTAGAGAAACCAAATGCCGATTCGCCAGGTTTTCTGCTTTGCCGGAAGATACGCCTTGCTGTCAGAGATAGTTGATCTCAGATTAAAGCACATTTCCTGAGTCCGGGAAAATTTCTGCACACCATCCTGTTTCTTCGTGCCTTTGATATAAACTTCTTGGCTTTAAAAAAATTTAACCAGAATTCTTCTTACGTGTCTTACTGGTACATAAAATTAATTAGTCTAGATAAATCAACTTCATTAGCTAGTTTAATTTATTGAATGAAACTAAACCTTGTCGCTATCTTCACATTCTTTCGTTTGCGTGAACATTTTTAATTTCGCTTTAAAAGTTAATTAAAATTCCTTTTTTTTTGTTTGCCGTAAATATAAACACGCCAACAGCTCAGAATAAAAGCATTTGAATTGGTTGAGTGCAAAGACATTGCCAAAGACAAAACGACAGCAAACGTTGCAGAAGTGAAAAAGGGAAATGAGAACGAAACAAAAGGGCAAAAAGAAGTGAAGCTTTATCATTCTTATTTGAAACTGTTTGCCTGAAGGTGGTTGGCGGTGGTTGATTGTGGCTGCATTGGCAGGGCGGTTGCGTGCTGTGTGCAGGCGACACCATTTGGAAGTTCAGTTGTTTTTGTGCTTTTGAGCAAAAAAGTTATTTACGTTACAGTTTTGTAGGAATAAAGTTTACTGTTTGTCTTCAATGGGTTTTGCAGGGGCAGTTGAGTAGGTTGTGACGCCAACTCAAGAGGTCATTGGAGGCATTGAGTACGATGATAGCTGGCATTTACGCTGCATCATTTTAACTTCGTAACATTTTGGAAAGGAATCTATAGGTAAGTTTTGTAGGGATGGCAGACAATAATTATTAATCGATTAATGTATGAAATGATTAATTGCAACGGCAAACAATTGCAAGATATTAAGGGATTAAAGAAAAAATACATTATTTTTAAAAACAAAATAATGAAGTCATTTAATTAAATTTTTTTTGCTGATTATACCGGCAATTGTGGGAAACGAGATTAAATCAATTCAAATATAAAATTCCACTCGAAACCAATTTCGAATTTTGAGTTTTCTTTTGACGTACGAAGTTAAAATTCGATGGTTCTCATAAGGGTTGGGATTGTATGCGCATTAGACTGGGGTACAATTTTTTTTTAATCATACTGATATTATTTTTAGAATCATATTTTATATATATTATTATTTTTCAGAATGGCAACAAAAAAACTGTAAAAGTTTCAGATCTTAAAATTAATTTTTTAGAGGTCTGTCAGTGCTAGCCTAAATTTTTTTAGACCGATTAAATTTTGGTTGTAAAGATACGCCCATATATATTTATTTAAATTTTTGTTGGAGCAGTGACCGTTTTTAATTGTTTTTAATCGATATTAGAGAAAATTTACAACGATTTATACAGTGATACTATGGGATGACATGTTTTGATGTTGTATTTAGTTTACTTTGCAAAATGTATTACTACTAATTTCTACCTTTTTGGTTTTTCTACTACCATTTCCTCGACAAATGAAAAAAATACTTCTCCTTTTTTTTCGTTCGCAAACGAAACCCGTACAAATTTTGAATATGGAAGTGTCAAAAGTAAACGTCAGCTAGGGAGCTAACTTTCTCGTGATTGAATCATGAACAATTTCGAGTGACAAAATTATGACTATTGAAGTATAAACAAATGACAAAATTATGTCTATTGAAGTATAGATGCCGTTCGGAGTCGGCAAAAAACTGTAGGTCCCACCAATTTGTAGGGAAAATTCAAATCGGCACACCACAAATTGGAAGAGAAGCTTGGCGCAAAAATCTCTTAGGAGGTTTATGATGATATACCTGTTGTATATCGCGCCATAGAGAGAGAGAAGTATAAAATTTGTTAGGTATAACAAATTAAGAATATCGCTGTAAAGTAAGTCAACAAAAATATTTTTGAGAAAATAAAATTAAATTTTCACTTTACCTTAAATTCATAAAAGTGATCATATTCATATGTTTAAACAAAATTTTTGTGACAAAAGCAAATCTCTTCACCCATTGTGCTTGGAACCGCTATAGTAAGACAGTAAAGTGCCAGCAAATAATGTGGAATTCTAGAAATAAAACCAAGAAAAGAAACAAAACAGAAAATAATTTAAATTTGCAAACAGAGATACATATAAGTCCTAAATTGTAACTATGTAGCGAATCATTTGTAAAAAATAAACTCTACAATATTAGCAGAGCTTACACACACACAAGTGCACGAATTTGCATATAAATACCCACAAGCACTTCAAGGCCATTAACAAGAGCCCTTGCTGTGAGCACCTTCAACGCGTTGGCAGGTGAATGTCTGTACGAACAGCAGGCAAGATAGGCAATTCATGGTAGCGATGTTGCGAATGTTCGCATTCGTACACGCGGAACTTCGGAACAACGTTTCAATATTCCGTTTGGGTGTTTTGTAGCGAAGCACGAACAAATTTTTTTTGCGATAACCAGCGCCAATTGCAAACACCAAGCAAGGCCAAGTCAACCTTCACCGTTTTCATTCACTTCCACAAATTTCGGCTTACAGAGATCCTCCCACAATTATCTTTCGCTACTATCTTTAAGTACACATTCGTAACATCCCTATTACATATTTTGAGCGATTTCGGCACCAACTCACTAATTCATTCAACTCACCTCAGAATGTTGGTGTTCGGTCAGTTATGCAGACTTAAAAATTTCAATTCACCTGTTTTGCGTACTAAAATCATTGAGAGCCAAACAAAATGAGGAAAATGAAGGAAGTACATCCTGAAAAGTGTTAGAGATGTGCAAAGTTAAAGTTTAGAATTTGCTTTCACAAAATTTCCGCTTTATTTTAGAAACTCAATTAAAAGTTGTAAGCACAATGTTGTTGAATGAGTTTTTCTTGTGTATTTTGGGGTGTGCTGTTTGTTCTCTTCTATTTGTTTATTGTTGTTTTGGAGCTAAGCAGTTTTTTGTTGTTACTTTTGTTGTAGACATGAACACGAAATGTATGCTAACTTGTTTTTGGTTCCAAATGTAGGAGCGGGAGCTTTACTTGTTGGCTTGGGGATGATACATTAATTAGTTTGCCTTTTGACTTAGGGTACAAAAAATTTATTAGAAATATGCATACAGAAAAAAGCGTAGCAAGGTGCAGGAAACTTATTATTTAAAAATTAAAATAAATAATTGTGTATAAGACTGAGCGAAATTTTTTTTTTTTTAAATAATATTAGTACATTATTCTATAGGAAGCCGAAGATTGTGCTCTTTTTATTGTAATTTGCCACCTCTTTTCTGTATAGAATGGCGAAAACGATAATGTAAAAGTTTCAGACCTTCCTAATATTATCTTTGAATATTTTCTCAATGCTAGCTTAGATTTTTTAAGACTGACTTAATTTTTGTTTCAAAATTGAAGCAGCAATAAAGCTGCATATAGCTTTGTAGGCAATTAAATTCCTCATGAGTTGAAACCAGATACAAAAGATAACTGTTATTTCAAATTTTTGTATCAAAATCGTTGCTCGAATTCTAAAATTTACTCAAAACGTTGCTTCATAATAATTATTCAATGAAGAAAAAAATTAATTTTTCAAATAAGAGTTATTTGTCAACATTTATTTTTTACGTTGCTTGATAACTGTTAAGGATGAGAAATACTTTTTTTCTTTGCACAATATAATAGTTTCTAGATTAATTTATTATCTTATTCGTGCTCAAGAATTGTATACTCTTGAAAAACGTAGTTTTACTGTCTTAAAAAAACAAAAAACTTTCGACGCTGAATCCAAATTGGC
This sequence comes from Merzomyia westermanni, assembly GCA_949987695.1. Classification (NCBI taxonomy): domain Eukaryota; kingdom Metazoa; phylum Arthropoda; class Insecta; order Diptera; family Tephritidae; genus Merzomyia; species Merzomyia westermanni. Next base: position 31,397,103 of record OX465289.1, on the reverse strand, counting down.
AGTTTTAAAGAAAATATTAAATCAGTCTTAAAAATCTAAACTAACAAAAACTGAAACCGAAACCGTTACCTTTATTTTGATCAGAAAAAAAACGAAACCGAAACCTTGGGGGACGAGAAATGTTGAAGAACGATACCGGAACGAACCGAAACCGAAACATTGTACAAAACCGAAACCGGAACTTTATTTTAATCCGATAGATACCTTGTATACTATCAAGGTAGACCTAAAAAAATTAATATGATGGTCTGAAACTTACAGAATTGTTTGCCATTCTAAAAAGAATGTCACTATAATTTTGCTTAGTCTCTGTTTGTACTCAAACTTCTCCATATAGGCTTGACCGCTTCTTGTGTGTATATTTGTTTGAAATAAGAATATGATGTAAAAGATATTTCCGATTTGCCGATTTCCTTTATATTAGGAATATTTGTTCGCTACTTTGACCAGCTCAACAGGGTTCAATTAATAAATTAAACACTAGCGGCAATGTACACAACAATTGGACCCCATTAAAACGGCCGGCTACAGTTTTATTATAAATAAATTTTTAGAATTTCAGTGTAAACATTATAAAAGATTGTTTTAAACAGAAAAAATTACAAGCAGTAAATATGTTTTTGCTAACTCCCAAGCGAGCTCGGAATTTTATGTTTTTTAAATATGCTAAAAATATGACAAAATATGCAAAAAATATCCTAAATTTATGTAGAAACTATAGGAAGATTTTTTGCTTTGGCTTTTATAACATCTAACCGTTTAAGAGGTATAGGGTCTCCAAAATTCTTGGTATTCCTAATTATGAATTATACCATAGAATATGCCTTAGACGAGACTAGATCAATGTTTTATAAAATTTAGTTTAGTGTCAAAGATAATTCCTAAATCTTCAATTTCCGATCCACGCAATAGATCAACACCATCAAGCGAATAGTTCAGAGTATTGACAGATGCGCGGCGCCTATAAGAGACGACGCAACACTTGCTAATATTGAGGCTTATGTTATTGATGGTACACCAATTTAAGAATACGTTTAAATCCTAGCTTTTTAGTTGCAAGATTTATGGCCCAAAACACATTTATCGAAACTATCGATTATATGGGAGCTTTGTTATGTTGGTCCGATCTGGCTGATTCCGACAAATGATTAATCTCATGCAAAATGGCGGCTTCATAATAAATTTCATCAAGATGTCTCAAAAACTGAGGGAGGAGTTTGCGTACAAACAGACAGACGGACATGGCTAAATCGACAAAGCTCATCGCCCTGATCATTTCGGTATACCTATTGGTGGGTATATCTCTTCTTCTTTTCATACTTACAAACATCGGACCAAAGTTATAATACTATTTCATGTTCATAAAAGGTATAAGTATACAAAAATATTCCAAATTTATGAAAATATGCATAAAATATGAAAATATACAAAAAATGTGCAAATTTGTAAAGCATACTAGCGATATAATTAATACTTTCTTTATAATAACCAGTATAAAACTTGGTTCTGGGTTTCTATGATGACAAATAAAAATACGCACTTGCATACAATTCTGAGCTCTGTACATTACATTCGAAATTTTTTTGAATTTTTTTAAAGTTTTTGGGGGAAAACAAAGAGAGTCCCAGGGATCTCCAAGTAGTAGTAAAAAGCCTTAGAATTCTGTAAAATCGACTGAGGGTGAAAAGGATGTATACTAAGTATATTTGGAATTTCAATTCGTATGTAACTTTTCCGGATTTACCTACATTTAAAAAAAAAGTATTTCAATGCTAGGTTTTGAAATTATTCATGATTTCGTTTTTTTTAAATATTTGCGAGTATGCCGCAGTGCGCCTATGTAAATACGCCGCCCTGAAACTTTTTAGCTTTAAACGGAAAAGTGGGAAATCATTAAATTACAATACAAACAAACAAAAACTATGCTAATATTTATATCAATTGTTCAGTGGATATAAATAAATTTCAGACTAAAAGGCAAGTGAAAGAAAATTAACTTTAAAACAGAAACGAAATGTGTAACAGCATGCATACATACTTTGGGTATTAGATTGGTTCGAAACTTCTAAAAACTGCAAAGTTTATGGTTTTCTGGGCAAATATTTCTGAAAAACTTTAAGATTTGCTAAAACTGGACGAATTTGAAAGCACCTCCATTAATTCAGTTTTTTACATAACCTTTCGATAACCGTGGTATATAGTTTAATCTGCACCTGGATTTATATTGGCTTTAAATATAAAGTTTTTATAATTCATTAACTAATTTCATAACTTATATTTAAATATTGATATACCCACTATAATCTCAAAAAAGCTCAACTGATTTGGGCGATATTTGGGATGCAGATAATGTACTTAGTTCTAGGACTTTCTAATAAGGCTATAAAAATTAAAAGATTTCTTTACAACGTCGCCAATCATTTGAATTTTTTTAAATTAAAAACAAGTAAGGAGAGGGTTGTCTTCGACTTTGCTGAAGACTTTATACCTTTCATGAATACGCATCACGGTTTTAAGTGTCCGATCCTTACTGACAATTAGTAAAAACTCTGATAATTTAAAGATACATAGACGAAAACCCTTATTTATCGGAACAATCGATTGTATGGGAGCTATATGTTTTGTAGGTCCGATCTGGGTGATTCCGACAAATGATTAATCTCATGCAAAATGGCGGCTTCATAATAAATTTCATCAAGATATCTCAAAAACTGAGGGAGGAGTTTGCGTACAAACAGACAGACGGACATGGCTAAATCGACTCAGCTCATCGCCCTGATCATTTTGGTATACTTATTGGTGGGCCTATCTCTTCTTCTTCTCATACTTACAAACATCGGACCAAAGTTATAATACCATTTCATGTTCATGAAAGGTATAAAAATATGGCTATATGGGTACCAAAGGAAAGGTATTTTAGGCCAGCTACCTAATCCTGTTATATTTATTTTTTTGGACCTCCGACATGAATCGCTTTTATAAACTCTTGAATACATTTGCAGCTATCTCACTTTCACTCAGAAAGCTTTTACAGAATTGTCACCCCTATAAGCTTTTTAAATGAAATTGTAGAATAAGGGTACCAATCCAAATATATTTTATATTTTATTTGAACACAGATAACTTCAGGATGAGCTACACCGCGGGGTTGCCTCCTAATATTATATTTATTTCGAAAACGACTTGAACACTTACCTATATTATGCTAGATTTTCACCTCTTCCACTCTACATTTTTGTAATAAAATTACAGTCTCTATTTTGAAAATAAAATTTTCTAAAGTTTTTTTCTGTTTTGGAAACTGTACAATTCTATTATATTAGATTCTGTTATATCATACTATTATACAAAAAATTTGAGTTCGTCATATAGAAAGGCATTTTAGTAAAAGTTCGTCAGCGTCATCTCATTTTCTAAATGCATTGATTTTGTAGAGAATTTAATAGGGAATCGGATACTGGTTTTTAGTATAAATTTTTTCGATATTTTGAAGGTAACGCTGTGAAATTTTACTTTTAAAAATCAAACTGCTCCAAAAAAAATTATTTATTGACCAGGAAATGAAAAATATTCAAGAAGGTGTGAAGTTTGATTCATTAGCTTTCAAATGGTGTTAAGATAGAATCTGTAGCATTAGTACAAGCAAGAATAGGATGATTTGGGGAGATCATATCTCCACGAGAAGTTAAAAAATACAAAAGCAAAAAATACATGTCAAACAATTTTATAGTAAGAACCTTTATATCGACTTTGAACCATATCGGAGATATTTTTCATATTTTTTATAAAATCAGGCTCATATACATATATAATAATAAAAATAAGCTGTATTTTAAACACTGCCACCAGTGAGTCGGTCCGAGATACGAAAAAAAACTCGAATTCCCCACAAGGTCTGTTAAACCGATTGACAAGGCACCTAAGCATTCGAAATTTGAAGAAAACATTTCTTTTTACTTCAAATTAACATTAACTACTAAAAATTGGGGTGAATATTTATATCTCCATGTAAATCGATATTTTGTTTAAGCACTAAAAAAATCTTGCAGAAATGAATCACCCTAATATACAGTTTACAAAAGCTACACATACTGTGAGCAAAATCTAAGAAAATTTATTCACCTTCCAAACAAAAATGTTGCTACTAAGCCTACTGCGGCAAGGCTAAGAAGGCATTATTGGCAGCGATACAGGCGTATACGGCTGGCAGCCGCAATCGGGTCAGCTGTCGTCTGAGTTTAATAAATGTTTACGTAACAGGCACGGTGCGTGGAACGCCACAATTTGGATGTACTAAGTATATACATTTATATATACAAGTGATGTTGAAATAGTAGATCTAATATTGGTGTATGGTTACGAATGCGAAATGTTTTTTTTTTTAAGAAATAATTTAGGATAGGCGATCATCAGATAAGGTTAGTTTTTGGATTTATTGCGACTGGGTAGTATTTAAGACCAAAGGACTATGCTTTGTCGAGCAAGCAATTACCGATTGCACTTTAAATTGAAGAGAAGTTGAATCACTAATAAGGAAGACAATTTTTGGGATTTTTGCAGTAACAAGATTTCGGAGATCTGGTTTTAGAAATCGGGGGTTTGAAAATACGCTATTCTCCAACAGCTGAGAAACTAGCCTTAAAACCTGTAACGAATAATTGAATTTTTAAATTCTTTTATTTGAAACGAAGTCTATTCACATATTTTTTTTATTTAATGTGTTGGATTGATTTTGCTAAAGGGTTTAAAAAAAAGTGTGGCTATTTGTTTTCTGAAAAAAATGTGTCTTTATTTTAGCGATTAATTTATAGCAACTTAACTTTTGCAAAGTTCTAAATCCGATGTTGAAATGAATTCGAAGACAAATTTTTTACTGCGAATAAGGTAAAAAAGAATAGCGAATTCTACCACAACTTATCAATAATAGAAAATTATCGACAAAAATAATACAAAAGTATCGTTTAAAAACGTTTACAGAATGACAAAATGATTAAATAAATCTGCCAAAATGATCTATTTTTTAAATGTAGCTAAAAAGTTAGTTAATTCTCACTACAGGTTCCCAATATCTTTCGCATGAGCATAATCTTCGTTTAGATTTTTGCTATTGCGAAAGTTGAATTCTCCGCCACATCTCTAATATATAAGTACAGTGTACAATTTTCATGCATACACAAAGTATCATTTATGCTAGAAATTGGAAATTTAGTTTAAAATATTTTATTTGAAATGTTACTTCAAGGTTCATTGGCTCGTTATTTGTTTATGGTTGGTACAGATGAGGAAGTGAGCTGTATTAATTATATATAAATAAAACAAAAATGTTTCTTCTTCTATATGTATAATAGATCTTAAACGTGTCTCACTTGGTCCACTGATTGGAATATCATTGGGCTCTATCTAAAGCAGGAGGATAAGATAGAAAGTATTCAGTGCTTCCCCTGCAAATGACTCTGTCGAATATTCAAGCGGCCTATGGGTTGCAATGCTGCACAGAAGCCACCATAAACTAAGTAAACATTTGCTTGAATTAGAGGATTGCCAGCGTGACAGATGTATAAATACTTTTATAGCAATCAACTAATTATTTAAAATATAAAAGAAGAGGAAAAATATAAACAAGAAAGAGAGTATCAGTTCGGGTGTAAACGAACATTATAAACTCAGCTATGAGCTTTATCAACAAAGTTGGGGTTATTTTTTCCTTCTGCTGTTTTCTTTACATTCGCATATTAAGCAAGTTTCGCATATCTTCCTTTGATACGGTACAGAAATTACTTTTTATGTGACATTCACCAAATATCATTATATTTAATGTGGGTGTGGTTATCAATCAATTGATTTCATTTCTGCAGTTTGATAGGTGCAAGTATGGGCGGTAACATGGTTAAATTTGGTTTACCTAGCTTATTCTCCTAGCAAAATTTCAAACGTAAAACTTTTTTGTTTTCAAGGAGATCGCTTTTCCAGGTTTACTGAGTCACTTTTTTGAGATTATTTATCAAATAAATTTTGTTCATGTTTAACAAAAATGATTATCGTCTTACATACGAACGAAACTCCTTACCAAGCTACGGCTAACAAAACTTTAGAATATTCTTGTTCAAAAAGGGGTGGTATGACTTCGATTTTCAAAAATGTATATGTTTTCGAGTTTTTTTTAAATGTGCTCAGGAAGTATAATGGCATTGATATAACATTCCTTTAAGCAAAGATATTGTCTACAATATTTGTCTGTGATCCTTTAAAAAATCTTTTATGCGAAAGTGGCCGTGGTCTTAACCGATTTTGTAAATTTTTCTGCCAGAGATTTCTTGGCTCCTTGTAATAAGGATAATTTGTGAGCCGAGTTTTGTTATTATAACTTAATGTGGTAATAGTATGTGTAAAATCAAGTAAATTAAAAGGAGGCGGTGCCACTCCTATTTTGTAAACAAATTTCACTCTACACACAAAATTTAATCATTATACACTGAGCAATCATCGGAATATTGGATAAAAAAAAGTTGTCGTAGCTATTTTCCAACTTCAGACACTTTAAACAGCAAATGGGTCCCAAGGAACTTGCAAAAAGATGTCTCAGCTGATTTACAATCTTCCGTTAGCTATGATTACCGTAAGCAGTTTATTCCGGACATGCTCGTAGCTATATTTCAGCAGCGCTATGAACAGGCGCATAGAGCTTGATTTTGTTAGTCAAGAGTAGACTTAAGTTCGGAACACGTTACAGTGAAAAATAGCTCTTCAATAAAGATACTTTTTTTGGCTGATTTCCATGCTGACGAGGTTTTTTCAGACCAGGCAGACCATTTTCGTGTTCTTAAAGGCTGCTCAAAAATTGACCATAAAATCTGATAAAAGTATGTATACGACTATCTTCATATAAATTAATCAGAAAACAGGACACGCAGATCGATGGTTTTGATGAATTGATAGAAATCATTCAGGGAGCACTTCGATTAAAATATAAGGTCAAAGTAAAGGTGTGATTGACTGATATGCTGACATATCAAGGTTATCTTACCACTTCACTTATTTATTTATTTTTCAAAAGCTTAATTATAATGAAAAATATTTAAGAATTAAGCCATAGCAACAAAGCCCTTATTTTAACTACTAGAAGTATGGTCATTTTATCATTTGCTCTTTATTTTCAAGGTTACTTTTAATTTGTCGGCAACTCCATCTTCGCATTAAAATAAGAAACTAGATAAGAAAACGGCCTTTACAATGTTAGATCTAATCTACATATCTGTAATTCCATATGTATATAAATACGCTCCACTTAAAATTAAATAAAAAAGGCACAAAACCGTATGCTATGGCATTGTAGTAAACTCACTAGTCACGTCCAAAGTCGGTAGTTGTTATATGAAGTACGTTGGCTTTAGATCAAGTAGCCAGAGTATAAATGCCTCTCTTACGCCACGTTGTACTTAACATCATCAGCGTTTGTACTAAACAACTGGTGTATACATTACAAACATGCGAAATAATAAATGCAACCCTGCCGGAATTATTTTTGAATCATATCGGGACTATTTTCGGTTGCGTGTAGTGATAATTTCTGGATAATTAAAAAAATTTAAGATCATTGCGGAATAATTTTGAGATTACAGCTTATTACAAATATTATTTTTATGATCGTTTCGAGGTAGGTCCATGAACCATTTCCAGACACTATTTGCGGTATAGTTTTGGAGTAAATCCATCTATAGAGGAATAAGGCGAATGACTTATCTTGGGCAGAAGACCGATGAACTGGTTCAAGGAAGGATGGACATATCGCAATAAGACGCGGCCGCTGTGGTGTGGCGGTAGCGTTGCTGCCCTACCACACCGAAGGTCCGAGGTTCGATCCCTGGTACAGGTAACATCAAAGTGGTTTGAAAAAGTTTTTTTCAAAACGGGGTCGCCCCTCGGTAGTGGTTTGGCAAACTCTCCGAGTGTATTTCTGCCATGGAAGGCTTCTCAGCAAAAATTCATCTGATGCCGTTTGAATCGGTAAAAAAACTGTAGATTCCGCCAATTTGTAGAAAAATTAGAAGCATCACACCACAAATTGGTAGAGAAGCTTGGCCTTATTCTCATCGGAGGTATATATCGCGTCAATTATTTATTTTTTATTTTTATATCGCAATAAGTACCACCTAGGATCTGGACATAGCAATATCCTGAACAACTGTACATAGACATGGCGGCCTGTACAGAATTCGGGACTCCGATGTCAAGCAGTAGCTTGCTCTTATGCAGGCGGAGTAACGAAAAGCTGAGCATGTGCAGGGCTAAATATATACCTTGCAAGGTATCGTGATCCTTCTGTCCCAGGGTAGATTATAGGGCTTATACCGGCCTCATTGTTTGGTTTTGGCCTGCAGGTTTTTCATCAGCATAGTTAAACATTTGGCAGTCACTACTCTGCAATTGCGAATGAGTCTGAAAAATGATAGTCTTGAGCTACACACTACGTGACGCGTGCTATTCTGGTTACAAAAGTTATAGTTAAATACACTTTGAAATATCGGATATCGATAATCACTCATCCCCAACAAGAGCTACCCCTATAATGAAATATAAAACCGGTTTAAAGCTAACTAGAGCGAAGCTGGCTTAGAACTGTCTAAACGGGAACCAGTTATTGCCAGTGACATTTGAAAGCATTCATTCCCTTTTGAACTAGAACTAGGTCAATGTCCAGCTAAAGTGCTCTTACAAGTGCGGCTACAATTCTCTGATACACCAGCTTGCCAATTAATTTAATAAGAGCCCTCTTGCTGTTGCTAGAGCAAGTTTCTTAGGCTCTAGCTAGCTCATGCTTGATTTTACTACAGATTTGAGAGTTGCTTCCGTTTGTTTGAAGAAAAAAATTTCTTCTTTACTTATGGCTGTTTTTTATTCGTCATTTCAGTGCTAGATACAATTTTTCTGCTTACAAAAAAAGTTGAGTTAAATGCAACAAAAAACAAGTAAGGAAGGGACTGTCTTTGACTGTGCTGAAGACTTTATACCTTTCATCATGGTTTTAAGTGTCCGATCCTTACTCACAATTAGTAAAAACTGATAATTTAACCACACTCGTACATAGCCCAAACCCCATTTATCGAAACAATGGATTGTATGGGAGCTATGCTTTATATTACTCCGATCTTGCTGATTCCGACAAATGATTAATCTCATGGAAAATGGCGGCTCCATACCAAATTTCTTCACGATACCTCAAAAACTGAGGGACTAGTTTGCGTACAAACAGACGGCCATGGCTAAATCGACTCAGCTCATCGCCCTTCTTCTCATACTAACAAACATCGGACCAAACTTATAATACCATTCCATGTTCATGAAAGGTATAATAAACAAGCAAAAAAAATTATAAGCGCTCACAATTTTGGTCCCTACAGCGCTAGCGACAATTTCATATATGATTTTTAAACAAAATTTTAAATAAAAACCAAAAAAATTTAATTTTGTGATTTTATTCATATGTCAGAAAGTGTTTGCAAAAAAAAATAGCTTATATAATTTTCAAGTTAATTTCAGATGATGCCAACCACTTTTCCGATAAAGCATAGGAAGCAAATACATACATACTAATATGATATATATTCGTTTATGAATTATTACTCATGGTTTTCACCGTTCGACGTTATTTCCACTAACTCGCTGTGACTTTAGCATGGTCATTGACATACAACATATAATATTTATGTACGAGTATACTGTTTAGCTTTTCGTTTCATTTCATTTTATTTACAACCCATTTAGCTGGTATGTCTTATTTCATTTTAATTGCGGCATTTGCCATTTTGGTATGGATTAGCTGCCGTTTAAGTATGGTATTAAAAAGTTGATTAATTATGAATCACTGCAGTTTGTGGACTTTGCGGTAGCATTTTTATGGTCTAATTTGTTTAGTACATACAAAGTTTTACGTGGTTTTGAATTTTTACGTTTTTGTATTTAAATTGAAAACATAAAGGGAAAGCTTGTGAGAAGTCTCATAAATTAATTTGTGATCGTGCGGGTGTTTCTCTGTTTAGTTTTAGGAAATTTTCGCATTGAAAGTTTAGCTTTATATTGTGAAAAATAACGACGAGTGAGTGAAAAGCAACACTAAACGTTTTTTAAACTTTTTTTTCTTTTTTTAAAACGAATTCTTAACAATATTTACATTTTTAAATTTCGTTAGCCAGTTTAGGAATCCGTGTATACCATACCAATTGCCAAAACAGCTGATTACGAAAATTCGAAATTCCTCTTCCCCAATTATTCTTTTTTTTCCGAGGGAACAAAAAAAATCCGAGATAAAATTATTCCGTGAGAATAAGTAGAATTGGGCTGGATATGAATATTTGTATTAAATGAACACACTCGGCGTACGACTCATAATTTTCATCCTATCTGAGTTATAAAATATTCATATAATACAATTTACATTACAATTCACTCAATGCTTTCAAAAATTTTCGATGAAAACGTTTGTTTTGGAAATAAAGTCACTCTTTTTAGCAAATCATTAACATAATACTCGTATATCTATAACTATTTTAAAATTTACTTTTATCGAGATTTTCAAATAATTGGTTGGGCAGCTCGATATATATCACGATTTATATATCATTTGTGTGTACATAAATTTTGGGAATCATATCGAAGTTTAAGTGAAAGCTTTTAAAAGTGCCAAAAGCGATTTAAATTCATATATTTATTTATCAGAAATTTTTAGTTTTACTAAATTTTTCATATACATATAAAAGTGAAGCATGGTTACTTTTAGATTGAACCCATTTTAGGTCTTAATCCTTTGATATTATCTATCGATTTTAATGAGTCAATTTTTCCGCATGTCTCCTAAAAGTGTTCAACTGTTTTAATTCTGTATCTTTTTCGGACTCTTCAGACCGAGTTTCGGTTCATTTGAATCTATATTTTCTTTAAATTGTTTTTTTGTTTTTATTCAAAATTTATATTTATTTTACCTTTTGTGTTTCTTGCTTTCTTGTTCCATCTTTTTTGTACAATTAAGTTTCAGTGTCTGTGTCCTACCTCTGCAATGTGCTGAATTTAATTATTGAGACCCATTCTGAGATAGGCCATTTAAGAAAAAAAGCCCTTGAGGGCGCTTTTTAAACAAATTCTTAAGTAGAGCGTTTTGAAATATGGTGGTATCGATTTTTCTTCTTGATCAAATTGGTTTGCAATATTTAGGTCATTAATAACGTCCACACCAGTTTAACCTCTTCGTAAATCTGACTACAATTGGAATTCCTAAGGTACTTTAAGGTATTCTCCTATTTTTTTTAAACATGCCAGTGGGGATATCCTTATTTATATCCTTATAAAATCAGGTGTCGATACGACTACCTTTTGAGCTGCAGGATCTTTGCTGGAAAATAATTTAAATGCGAACTATTATCCATTCTGACGGACCTACTGTGTGTGTAAGCTTTGAAGGAACGTCGAGTTCGGACGTAGCAAATACGTAAACACAGTCAACTTCTTTTCGCAATGACAAAAGCTAATTTGAAATTGACAAAAATATTCGAGTGTAAATTCCCTATTATTCTCCACGATTTGGGGTAGCCTACAGATCTTGTTGATAATAGGCTGCACTGATAAGGTCAAATCCAATGCGGTTCAGTATTTAGCAAAATAGGCTAGATAGAACTTTATATTCGATATTAAAGATACATTTTTACTGACCGACGGTTGGTGCGAGTCGCGAGATTACATTTCTTGTGGGTTAGGCAGGCGCACGCTTGAGTTTCATTCTGGAGGCATAAGCTCGTGATCCCCATATACTTCACAAGAGTTGATACATGCGTTTCAGCAAATCTCCCCGTCAGTGTTCAAATAGTTTGGTAAGTAGTTCTTTATTTCCCGGCGAATTAATACTTTCGAGGCGGAATATTTGTTATCTTCACTTCACCAAAGTCGGAATGGGGTGTGCTACGTTGTTTCTTCCGCACGCGTTGGAGTATCGTGTATGTCATATTATCCCTAATTTAGCAAAGGTGTTCTCTCCCTAATTTAATTGTACTCTACACATCGGTTACTAGTTCTGTATTATTTTCCTCTTCGGAAAATAAAAAAAGGCAAAACCAATCGATTTCGAATACCCCCATCATTTCTTTCTATCACGGCTATAGCTCTTCGAGTCTGACATCACTAGCTCTTATGTGGATAACTTTAGAACTGAGATTGTCTGGATAGCAACTTGTACATACAGTTGTGTACAGTATAATAGTAGTGGAATTAAATTGGATATCGTTCGACTCAATAAGAAGAAGCTGTGTTTTTCATAAATTTCATTTAAAATATATTCTGTAACAGAATCCACATAAAAACAAATTTCAAAATTTACACAAAGTTTAGGAAAGTTAATTAAATTTTGAAAAATTGATATAAAAATCCGCAAAATTGTTTGCCAGAATTTCTAGACAATTTTTGAATACACAATTTTGTACTTCTAACTTTACATTTACTTCTAAATTTACATCTACTTCTAACTTTAGTATTTAGATTCATATGAGTCCTTCATTGCATAATTTTTTTGTTTTGACCCACACCCTGGTGTATAAGTCTAGCTACATTTTTTACTATACCGACATATTTTCTATCAAAGTTAAAATCAATGGCAATGTCACAATGTCAATCGACTTATTCTAAACAATGCCCTTCAAAATTGTATATAAAGTATACGAAGTCAATTGATAAGAGGCTGTCTGCAGCGGAAGCTGTTCTTAAACAAGATAAATACAGCAAGTGAGAGATAAATTTTTCAAAAGCACACACAACCAACCCAGTTACAGCCGTGACGAGGATAGATATAAACCCATTTATATAATTACAAGTTTTTGTTGTAGAAATTATTTGGGCGTTGCTGCATCGTGAGTCCCACAAATTTTAAAAACGAATATGAAATCTTTAACGATTTGTGTTTTGACTTGCTAACTTAAAAATTTAGTAGACCTTGCTCAACTAAGGTCTGTATATTGTCAAGGCTGAATTAGGCTTATATGCTAAACGTAGTCGCATTTGGCTACGATAAATAAAAATAAGCAAGACTTTCAGCTCCTTTAATATTACGAAGCACTTTATCGAACCATTCGAAAACAATAGGGGAGTACACTACAATTCACAGATGCAAAGTAACCAATGGAATTGCGAAGTTTACATGGTTTACTAGCGTTACGAAACATTAGCGGATTTGAAAGCATTGTCTTTATTTTATTTTTGCAGTTATGTACAAACATTTTCTCATTCGTCCAAGTGTACATATGTATATAAGTATCTTACTTGCAAATGTAGTCAGTTTTGTCTTTGTTATCTAGACCTTTTGACACATTCAAATTGTTTCGATCAATCAATATGTCGGTCGCTTTGTTAATTTTTTCGAAAAGGTTGCGTATACGCAGTGTAGTACATTATAAGAATCATGTCTGAGCAGAAACGGCTCGTATTATTTGGTTGGAAAGCAAACATTTCGACTTGATTAATTATCCATATGTGGTATACAAATTTATTTACTTATATATATATATAAATTTATATTTGAGCATGTGCCCAGTAAGCGTCATATCCGAAGCATGTTTCGTTTTCATTAAAGTGTTGTTTTATGTGGTGGGTTCCAAACCCAATGCACAACCCGTTTTTCTAGGGGTTGAAGTTATATTGCACGTTTATATAACGAGCTACTGATCTAAGGCAGACGCCTGCTTAAAGCCGCACATTATGGCTATCAACGCTGCTATTTTAAATCTCCTGGAAAGCTTTTAAACCGAATATGTCGGATGTTCGGTGGCTACCCAGAGGATACTTGTACCCAAGCGTCCGAAAGTATTGAGCTGCTTGAAATGCATGCAAAAGAACTGCTCCAGCCGGTAACGACAGCCTACTGGTAGGGACATTCATTCTTAATAACACCTTTCTATAGCAACCAAATAGTGAACCATTAAAAATCATGCTGAGAGTACTGACGTAAACCGATCAAACTAATCGTTTTCCCTACTAGGTGAAACTCAACGCGACACAACCTCTGCTGCAGATCTGTGTAATTCCTTAGCTGAAGCACTAATACATATGTACACACCCGAATCTCGCATCAGAAATTTTCTTTTATTTGTATAATAGGGTGGGTCGACTTGTATGGACGAAAGTTAACCGATATCGCGCCATCGATTTTTCCGATATGTTTTGGGCTCAGGAAAAAAATGTTCGACTACGCATACCCAAAAACATAATTTTCGAACCTGCGAAATTTCATTTTTTTGACTTTTTTCAGCTTTGATTTTTAAGTTTTTTTCATGATCTACTAAAAAAATCGACTTTTCCAAAACCCGAAAATAAATTTTTTTTTCAAAAGCTGTTATCGGGACAGGAAATATGAGACAAATTCTTTTTCATCGAAAACATTTTTGAATGTATGCTGAAAAAACCCTGGGAAAAAAAGGCGAAGGGGTAAATTTCTTGACGAAAACACTCCCCAAAACCCAAAAAATATTTTTTTTTCAAAAAACTGTTATCGCCAAAGTTCTTAGCGGACAATTTTGGGTCGGACAGGGTATACATGAAAATTTTTAAATCAAATGAAATTTTTTTAGTAGGTCATGAAAAAAACCTTAAAAACCAAAGTCGCCAAGAGTTAAAAAAAATGAAATTTCGCAGGCTCGAAAATCTTTTTTTGGGTATGCGTAGTGGAACTTTTTTTTCCCAAGCCCAAAACCTATCGAAAAATCAATGGCGCGATATCGGTTGATAAATCGACCCAGCCTAGTGTATAAGTCGTCCGCGAACTTAATGCATGTGTGTGGAAACAGAACGTTATAGGGATCAGTTATGTAGTTTTGTGTTGTTCCGTTTGTCCAAGTGAAAGCGGAAAATCTCCAACACCCAGAAAGACATAAAAAGCTAAGGTGTCGCTGTTAAAACAGGAATCCAACCGGATCCAACGGAGCTGCTAACATTCCCGGTGGCTGGTGCCCCAAATTACTTGCTCATCCCAGGCAGATGACACTACAGTCCCGCTACGTGTTTTTCTCAAAACGCTACCGACACAATACAAATATACACCCAAATTAATATTGCTACAACAACAAAACGGATACAACAAATTGAAAAAGAAGAATTTCGGAGATACGCGATTTTGGCACTATTCATATGTCACATAAGCAAATTGGTGGTAGAAAAATCGGCAAAGAAGCAGGTTGGAAACATATATTTTAATAAGCAGCTGATTGGGTCAAAGCTCGTAAGCACATAAACCGAAAAGAAGAAGCAGAGTAAAGAATTTGGGAAAATGTGGGTCAAAGGAACATAAGACCCATACATACATAAGCCGGAGCATCGGATCGCCAAGAGAGGCTGAACAAGAGCGCCCAAACGCTCTCATCGCGGCTCCTAGCTGCCAGCCATCAGTCCATCACCACTTCGTTCCAGCATATTCAAATTAGTTTTGTTGTTTTCTTTATTTGCTATTTTTAAATAACTTTCCAATTAGTTAACTTTTTATTTAAGTAATTTTTTTATATTAATTAATATTCAGTTTATTTTGCAATTGCTTTAATTCTTCATAAATTATTATTTTTATATTCCGAGAATTAATTAATTGAAGCACCAACTAGGTGCATGTGAGCCTCCACCAATCGTTCTTCTTGCAGTTTTCTTTTTTTTTTTACTCTCATAATTTTTGTCTAATTTTTGCATATTTAAATTACATATTTTATTTTATTTAGTGGCTTACTTTTTATTCTTTTAGTTTTTTTTGTTGCTTAAAGTACCTAGATTTCGCATTTATTTCTTAAAATTTTTTTGTTATGATTATTTTCCTTTCACTTGATGGGTTTTTTTTATTAAAGTAGAGTTTTTCTTATATGACTAACCCGTAACACTTGTGAACTGCATACAGAAACCGAAATGAGAAACGCCTAAGCCTACGGCAGCTGAGGCAGAGAATTTGTATTTTTTTATGTTTCTTTTCAGCTACCCCATCTACTGAAGCAGGCGCCTACTCCAGATCAGATGCTGTGGTGAATGCAATGTAAATAAGTTGCATATATACATACATACATGTTATTGTTTTTCACATGGCTATACCATATACACATTTCGTTACTGGTATACAGTGGCGGGCACATTAATAGCACACCAAATTGTTAACATTTTTTTTACATATTTTTGACAATGGTTTTTTTCGTTAATCGCATATATATATATTTTTATTTTATTTCCCCATATACAGTGGTGGGCATATTATTAGGAACACTTTTTTTGTTGGATTTTCTTAAAGTTTTTTTATGATTTTTTTGTAAATCAAATCTGGGAATAAGATTACTGTTGCTAGTATACAGTGGTGGGCATATGAATAGGAGCAGTTAATGTTTTTATGAATTTTCTATGTTTTATTTTTTTTTTATATATAATTTTGGTTTTGATTTATGACTCAAAGAAATTTTGTATTAATGGATTCCACTAGTAAGTGAGAACACAAAAATCATGTATTAAATTTTATAACGAGATGAAATTTTGCGTCTATCTATTTTGTTGAGCTAGAATGGCAGAAATGTGAGGCTAAAGTCGCCAGGTTTGGTGCAGGTGTCGCACAGGGGCAATAGAGGGGAGATGGGTGTTTCACTAGGACAATAGACGGACAACAGTAGGATGACTGGACAATAAACGGACGAGCTGTTGTCAGGTTTTGGGGGCGTTGTAAGGAATTGGACGTGCCACCGTACCTTACCCTAACAGGCAGCGACATAACAAGCCATACCCAGGTGACAAGAACAAGTGGAGACCGATTTCCGATTCCATGGTGTGCCCGCGCCCACAATCGTTTAGACGGTTAAGTGCCATTTGAAGTGAAGTAAGCCAGTGCCATATTAATGGTAACTACGAGCAGAGCGTTTTGTTTCCGATGTCGCCGGACTCGCGGTAAAATTTGCATTCCCACAACAGGCGGTTCTATGTAGACCCAGATTTTTTCACCTGGCGAAGGGCTGCTATTCTTGTTACGGGTGGGTATTGAACCCAACGCCTGACCAAGAGAATTTATGTTAAACAGTAGCATTCTGTCGAAAACGTCACGTGTGTGAGTTGGCTACACAAATCTCTATGTCACATTGTCATTCATAGACCCCGTACTTTCTTCAGTATCTTCAAAGCACCTTTTTGTACATGCGTCATGGCGTCCTGCGGTATACGGCCGCTCAATACTATTATCCCCTACGGAATAGGAAAAACATTACCAAAGGCGAATATTTTGAGGCAAATTCTCAAGCGATTTCAAGTGTGAATTCGCTGTATGAATTTTCCTTGTTTGGCCTTGATACACTTCAAATACTATAAGCGTCCATTTAAAAATTTCACTCAGCTCATGGCTATAGAAAAATTGTTACCAACCAAGTACTATAAACTTGTGTGAATGTCAGTGTGTGTGAACATTTTGTAGAATCACCTGAAAAGTTTATGTTTTAATCCGGATCAATATCTTGTAGCAATTGGAACTTGAAAGTGTGTAGTGGTTTCTGTGAGTGTATGCAACGGAAGTGTAAGGTGAAAAAAGAACTGGTGAGGATATAAAAGCAAATAGACAAAAAAAAAATAAAAGAAACTAAAAAATAAATGAAGGGCAAAGGGAAGAGATAATAGTACTAACTGGCAATATAACTGTCATATTCATGTGAGTTACTGTTGAATGTCATGATGCTGTGTGTGCGTGTGTTTGTGGCGAAAACTTTTGTTGCAAATAGATGGAGTGCTTTTTCTAAGGATTCTTTTGGCAATATATTTTCTTTTGAAAGGTTGATGTACAAATGTATCCTTGCCCTCGATGAATATTGCGTTTCCATAGTAATTTATTCTTTCTGACTCAATAGAAGCTCGATTGAGTTCTCTGTGACCATAAATGTAGCATTAAGCTGTTGAATACTTGCCGTGGGGAGTTTTTTTATAATTATTTAAGTTAAACTTTTTAATGCAACCTATTACATCGATGTAATTTTGGTTGACATCTAACTTAATTTTTTTTAGAAAGTATTTTTAAGATGAGTTTACTATTTGCAGTGAATGTTATTTTAAGAACTAGGAATTGAAGGATTTTGTATACTTCGAATATTGGGGTCCCTTAGTTTGACAGGAAAAGCGTAGAGCAGATCAATGATGACGTCGATCAAGCCTTGTTAAGTCGCCTGTGACTATGTTAAAAACACTGTCCGGGTACTATATCAGTGGTAGAGAAGACACTGCTACTACATACCAGTTAAACCAAAGGACGATGATATTAAATACTCCTTTAATGATAATTAGGAAAGACGAAGGTCAAATTACGCAAACGCACTCGATGAACTTGTGATATAAGTTGAAGCTATCGTAAGGCGAAGAGAGGAAACTTGAAAGGAAATTATTAAAACTTAGACAAATTCCTTTAGAAACCACATTTGCATTAGCAGGTAGCATTTAGAGCTTGCTCAAATTATGAGGGGAATACTTCACTTCATTCTAAGAAACAAATGTGACGACGAACTCGATTTCCCAATCAAGGACAAAAAAATTTAACTCCCTTCCTCGCACTATGCAAAAATGAGAAGGGCAATATCAACTCTCAAAAATAAATTGGCGGGTAATCGGGCTAGCTCTAAAAACCTGGTTTGAGTCACTTTGAATAAAAAATTACTCAAATGAAAAATAAATGTTCATCATTATTATGGATTTACTTTCGTTTCTGATAACCACTTGATATTTGCACTTCGTCAGCATTAAATTTCTGCTCAATTTTAATTGTGTTAAACGCTTGAAATGCTTTGAAAAGTTATTGTCTTTTGATGTTATTACCTAATCTTGGCATATAATTTGTATTGTATTTTAATTGTAACGGCCTGTTAAATGTACATTGTAGTTGCCAAATAAAAATGATTAGTTTCACTTTTCACTTGATTCCATCTTGATCTATTTCGGACGCTGTTGTTGTTGTTGTTGTAGCGACTACTTAACCTGTCCAGGGTGTCACCCCCAACCAACATTGTCATCAGGCTCTTCTAACGGAAGTCCAAGAAACCTCGCGGCTTCAACAGGGGTGGACCAGAGTGAGATTGGAGTTAGAAGAGTGGGCTCGGTTGAGCAGAGGAACAGATGGTTAGTATCGTGGGGAGACACGCCGCATGCCGGGCAGACATTTGGCATGTCGGGGTTCAGTCTGGATAAGTAAGAGTTTAGTCTGTTACAATATCCAGAACGAAGTTGGGCCAGCGTGACTCTTGTCTCCCTGGGCAGTTCGCGTTCCTCGGCGGCAACAGGTGGAGCTTGTGCCTGTAGGACCACATTCACTGGACGAGACCCGACAAAGGAGTTTACCGACTCCGTGTGGATGAGGTTGAGGGCCCGCCGGTGCACCTCTGGATCAAACGGCGAGGAGATGTGATGCCGGATCTCATCATAGTGCTTACGGAGGTGACTCCTTATTCTCCTGGGAGGCGGATTTTCGTTGAGCAGGGTCCTGTTCGGATGCTGCTGATTGTGGCAGTTGAACAGGAATTGTCTGGACAACATCTCGCAATGCTCTTTGACATTGAGCATTTTTGCCTCATTATGAAGGTGATGCTCAGGAGACATAAGGAGGCACCCCGTGGCGGTTCTGAGTGCGGTGTTTTGGCAGGCCTGCAACCTCCTCCAATGTGTGTCTGCTAACCCCGGCGACCATATTGGCGTCGCGTAGCTCAGAACCGGCTGGCCGATTGCCTTGTATGTTGCCAGTAACGTTTCTTTGTCTTTCCCCCAAGTACTGCCAGCTAGTGACTTGAGGATTTTGTTACGGCTTTGTACTTTGGTGGTAATCGCGGCTACATGAGCACCGTATTTGAACATGTTATCAAACGTGACCCCTAAGATTTTGGGGTGTGTGACAGTCGGAAGCTTGATGCCGTCGACGTAGACGTTTAATTCCATGTTCGCCTGCGCTGTCCACGTCGTAAATAGGGTGGCCGAGGATTTGGTCGGTGACAATGTCAGGTTCCGTGCAGCGAAGAAACTAGAAAGGGTTGGAAGGTATGAATTTAGTCTCGAGCAGAGCTCATCAACGGAGGGTCCAGTCGCCAGGATCGTGCAGTCATCGGCATAGGAGACGATCGAGACGCCTTCTGGTGGGGAAGGGAGCCTCGATATGTAGTAATTAAACAGAAGCGGGGATAGGACACCACCCTGTGGCACCCCCTGCTTAATTATACGTGGTTTTGATCTTTCGCCTCTAAATTCAACCGATGACTGCCGGCCACTCAGATAGTTGGCGGTCCAACGCTTTAGACAGGGGGGAAGGTTTGAATCTTCCAGGTCGTTAATGAGTTGTGCGTGATTAACAGTGTCGAAAGCTTTCGACAGATCAAGCGCAACTAGCACGGTCCTGTCATTTGGGCGAGATTGGTTGAGACCGTCACCTATCTGTGTGGTGATGGCGTTTAGCGCGGTGGTAGTGCTATGCATTTTGCGGAAACCATGCTGATGTTCGGCTAATCGCAGGTTAGCGGTATAATAAGGGAGCAAGACCGCCTCCAAGGTCTTCACTACTGGCGAGAGGAGTGATATCGGTCGATATGACTCCCCCACGTTAGCCGGCTTGCCGGGCTTTAGTAGTGGCACCACCTTTGCCTGTTTCCATCTTTCTGGAATGACAAAGGTGGTCATGGACAGATTGAAGACGGTTGTTAGGTACCTTACTCCCTCATCGCCGAGATGTTTTAGCATCAGCATGGATATACCGTCTGGCCCAATGGATTTAGAATTTTTGGACCTCCGTATGGCCTCCCGAACCTCTGTGGTGGTGATGACAATGGGCGCTTGGTTGTTTTTGCGTTTGTGCGCTTCCCTGATGGCGCGCCTGATTTCCTTGTCAACCGGAGGATGCAGTACGAATTGCCGGCAGAAAGCGCTCGCGCATCTCTTTGGTTTCGACTGTACCTTATCACCAAAGGTGATGGATATTTTGTCGTTAGGTTTGGTCGGATTAGACAAGGATTTGACAGTGGACCATAATTTGCCAACACCAGCAGAGAGGTTGCAGGACCTTAGGTGCTCCTCCCATTTGGCGCGCTTGTGTTGATCGACTAGCCGTCTGATCTCCGCATTGAGATCTTGAATTTGGGGATCCGTAGGGTTCAAGCGTCGCACGTGGTCACGTTCATTAGCCAGGGCCGCAGCCTCTGCGGGGAAGTATGGACGTATCTCCTTAATTCTGCCTGACGGAATGTATTGGTTGGAGGCTGAAGCTATGACCATGCGAAACGCTTTTTCCCCTTCTCGTACATCAGACGGGATGGGAAGAGCAGCGAAGGTGCTCTCAGTGAAACCAAGAAAACCAACCCAGTCAGCTTTGTTGAAGTTAGTGAAGGTGCGCTTCTCAGAAGTGACGAAGTCATTGGGGCGATCGATTGAGAGGACTATCGGCAGATGGTCAGATGCAAGAGTGAGCATAGGTCGCCATTCAACGCAGTTTATGAGACCTGCGCTGACAATTGTGAGGTCTGGCGAACTGGAACAATTTGCCGCAACTCTCGTGGGGGCGTCCCCGTTCACAGTGCAAAACGTCGAATCGTCTATTTGTTCAGCCAATTCCTGTCCCCTACCATCGGCTTGTAGGCTTGAGTGCCACAGATCGTGGTGTGCGTTGAAGTCTCCGATAATTACACGGTTATCGCCCCTGAGTAACGCACTGATGTCAGGGTGGTAATCTCTCGGACAGCAGGTGGCAGGAGGTATATAAATGTTTATAATTTCAAGGTCGACGTCTCCTGTCCGGACAACCATTCCTTGACGTTCCAGGAGGTTGTCCCTCGGGTCGACGTCAGGCTCAAATGTACGATATTGCACGGATTGGTGGGTGATGAAGGCGAGTCCGCCCCCAAGTCCCCTCTCTCGGTCACGTCGGTGGATGTTATAGCCGTCACAAGTCCGAAGACTTGATCGGGCGTTTAACTTCGTCTCCTGAATGGCAGCGATCTTGATGTTCTGACGCTTCATGAAGTTCACTATTTCACTCACTTTCCCAGTTAGGCCGTTGCAGTTTAGTTGTAGGACGCGAAAGTGCGAAGGGGGAGAAATATTCACGCTGGGAGTCAGGGACTGGTGCGTGTGCCTTGGTGGAAGCAGGCTGGGTCGCACACTACGTCGCACTCTAGAAGTCGAAAGATCCGAAGCACCAGAAGGTGGCGAATCAGTTGACGTTGTAGGTTGCGTAGCTCGACAACATGGTGCAACGTACGTATCAGTCCATAGGTTCCTGTTTCCAAGTTGAGAACATATAAGCAGGTGACACAGGCCAAGGCAAGAGTTGCATTTGACTGATGTCGCAGGTGTATATAATCTCAACCGACAAACAGAGCACAAGGTGTAAGGGACCAGGAGCTGGTGGCTTTGACTTACATTTGTACTAGTGCTGGAAGAAGAAGGGGAAGTTGAAAGTGGGCGGGGGGTAGGCTGTCGCTCGGCATTGCTCACTTCTGAAACAGAGGTGCTACGTAGAAAGTAGCTGTGAGCGGCTGTGTGAGGTGTTGGCGCCTGTGGGCGTGAGCGGCAGCGGGTGTTACACACTACTTGCTGGTCGTTGTTTGTGCTATTAGTCGTGCAGACTGTTACAGAAGCTTGTGACGGTGCGATACTAGATCGTCGTTGGCCACGGGACGTCCGAGGGCGTGAACAGCAAGGGGCCACGAAAGTTTTGTAGAAACTAGGGGGCCTATGTGTGGAGGGATTTAGCCCGGAGCACCTGGTTTTGTGCAACCATCTTTTGCAAGAATTGCATTGGACGGAGTGTGAACGCTTAACGTAGATTTTCTTCCAGCAGACGCAGCAGATCCATTCTCCTGGACCCGGGTTGGATTCGACCCCAGCCCGGATAAGGAGGGTTTTGAGCAGCCCTGCTGCAAGGAGCTGCTCGGAGGATGACAATATTAGTGAAAAAGGTGACAGGTTAGACAGGGTAGAGTCGAAATAACAGCCCTTGGTCGGATGTAGAAATCCGAGTCATTCCGGTACGTAGAACCGGCTGTTGTGGGAATGATTTCGTACGCTGGTAAGCTTCACTTATCAACGAACCTTTGGTGCTGCATGTCAGATGGTCAAGTGATCTTGCGGTTGTTTATTTGGCTGCTAATATCTTCTTTTCTTTTCATTGCGACAAGTGAGTAAAAGCGCCAGTCTGAAGCTATTATATCATTTGGCGAGGATTTCTGTTGATTCCTATGGATCTTTCCTTCAGCTTATAAGCAATAAAATGCAGTATAAAAAGTAACTAACAATTTTATGAATATTTTAGTAAGATATTAACTTATTCACATACTTTCTATTTGTTCTATTATAATGTGTAATTTTCTTTTCTTTCAGGTAACAAAAATTTTCCACAGTTTGTAAGTATTTTGCAAAGTAAACATAAAATCTAATTGAAACCACAATCGTATATTTTTGACTATTTATTGAAATCGGGTAAATTTCAAAGCATGACTTCTTTGGAACGACCCAATTTTAATTTACAACTTTTTTGTGAAGAATTCAATTTTAAAAGAAAAATGTGATCATTCTTAAAAAGTCTAACCTAGCAATAATCGGAAATAAATATCTACATAAAAAAAATGTAACAGGTAGATGTCTGTACATTGCAGATATTCAGGAATAGTTTATAGGAGGGATCATTATTAATCCAATAGAATCCAAATCAACAGTTTTCAGAATTTTTGTCTGTCTGTCTGTATGTTTTGGGCGCACATCACTCAAAAACTGCTTAATGTAATTGAATGCAACCATCAAGGTTCATAACTAGACATTTGATTTAAAATTTAAGATTTCCCTTATTTCGAAAACTCGGCCGGTTTCGGAGTTTTTACCAATTTGTGAAGCCGGGATGACCTAAAATGTGTTAGTACAATATGGGTATAAAACGAAAGGTGATAAAGAGTGCTGCAATAAGCGATGTGATTAAGTTCCATACCTCAACTGGTTCCTGAGATATAATGTTTTTTGTCAGAGTCTAAGAAACATATATTTTTCTACATCCTTAATCAACAGTTAGATGCTTCATTTTCCACTTTGAATTCCCATCAACGATGCCTAATATACAATGTTTTGTAACATTGGTTAATACATATATGCCAGCACATATACTTCTCAATACAAATGTAAAAACAAAAATACAAACATGCGTAATCAAAAAAAGATTTTCATTCAATATATTTACAAAATACAGAAGGGCAGTTTCCACGACTTATAAGTATCCACTAAATAAAAACTAGAATACTTTTTCTCAATATCATTCAAAATCTCATATTCTTGAAACTACTCTTTCAATTTCAATTTGAATGGAGTTTCATAAAAATAAACCATAAGCAATAAAATTAAGTTTTCATGTAACATTATCCATCCATTACCACTCAAATTTATTTTTAGTGAAGATTAGTCTGCACTTTCATTAATGGATACTAAAAAAATAGTTCCATCCAACCTCGGTTTAATGGACATCAGATTTTGAAGCACTCAAATTTAGATCTCATGCATGTAAGTTTCCACTCAAAATCAATGTTTATTGATAATAAAATTGAATTCAGAGTGACAATGAAAGTACAGTTTCAATCAAAAATCAAATTGAGTGGTTGGTGAAAGGTTTACTGCATTCAAATTTCAATGCAGTCTGCCCATGTCTGCAACAAACTTATATATTACGCATTGTAAAAATATATGTTCTCTCACGTTTATGTACATATGTACACATTTAGATGCACGTAGCAAAAAATTGTATAAGGGATCAAAAGAAATAAGGAACGCTGCGCGGTGATACTCGATACGATAAACGATATACCGTGACATAAAGATGTTATAGTCGATGCAGTAACATTTGAAATAATTTGAATATTCTCTAATAAATTTCTGATGCAGTAATAATAATATCAAACAAAATTAAGGTTATATAACCTGCACATTTATTGGCGAACATATTTCACACAGCTGTCAATCGTTTTCCAATCGGCAGTGATTTTCTACACGTTTTTTCTCATTTCTACATACATATCTACAAGTACTTTTATATACTCACTCAATGTATACTCGTGATATCATAACGTTTGTATATATATATATATATACAAAAACCAGTATGTTCGAGTAGTTACTATCATTGACCGGAAATATGCCTATTGGCTAGATTGCATTGAGAAATGTACAAAAGTGCTATGAACGGAACATACTCGTGAAGACAGAGTTTGAAATGAGTCCTAAATATGAGAAAAATGTTAGCCACAGCAATATTATCAAATAGGTGTGTTTATGACTCCGGTTCTATAAAACTTAGGAGCCACTTGTTCATTTAACAACGCAGCTTTGAGAAAAATATTCATACTTATTTTGTTTTGAATATTTATAATTTTTATTATACCATCGAATCTGTCCCTGATTTGCATTCTTCTGGGCTTCCTTAATATTATTGTTGCTGGCTACCTTCATTTAAAAGTATTTTTTCGATGAATCACTTCTAGATATTCCCTACTTATCTCCATAAGCATCCCTTTGGGACTTCTTTCTGGCACATTTATGTGTCAGATGGATTGCTATGAAAGTATTCATGTATCAACAAACAAGCAACAAACCCTATATCTATATATTTATTTGAAAACATCGCATATTACGTAATTTTGAAATTCTGTTTAGTCAATGTGATTTGCTGCCATGTGACATTCGTACCCAAATTAGAGCGCTGAGCATACACAATTTTCAAAACTTCTCAAAAACAATAGCCCTGCGCTAGAGCAGCGGTTTTGGAGTTTTAAATTTTGCTCATTAAGTTAGGAAGTGAATTTGTACCCTGAAGGCCGAATGCTTTAAGTGAACGGACAAGTGTGATACACGAAAAAAGACCAAGTTACGCCCGTTTTTTAGGACAAACCGAGGTGGTCTCTGGCTGGTCGCTTTCACGGTATTTGAAAGATTAATTTGGTCGCCCCAATAGCATAAAAAATCGGGTGAATAGTAGATTTACCTGAGTAAAGCTGCTCTGATAAGATCCAATCAGCTCACTGACGCTGAGTTCGTCCGTCATGTTTTTTATAAGAGTTGATGAGAACACTTTACGAAACCGTCACTTTCACTTAATCTACATCTACATCTCTTAATCCAGTTTATGTTCGAGATGAACTTCGAAACTACGCAGCCTATATTTAAGCCGGTTTTGGAGATAATTATCATTGAACTGTCATAAAAGTAAATATTTAATGCATAGAGTAAGGGTGACAGGTTATTCAACTAATCTAGATCTAACCCCTGCGGGTTAGGGGTTTAGAATATGCCCGAGGTAGGCATACCGGTCGTAAGAGGCGACTAATATGCACAAAGGTATTGACGTGCAACTCGATGGTTGATCTACGGATATGATGCCTCTCACCTCTCATTACCCATCTCTCCTTCCTTACGGAAGGAGGAGTGACATGACCTAAAAGGTTCCACTGGTCATACAAAATCGCTACCACGACAGTCGGGCAGTACCGCAAGGGAGTACCGGAGCGTACCGGATTCATATCCGGCCAAGGACTGTCAGTTCGACAGCACCCTCTAAAACCTTCGGGGAGTGTTTTTGTCGTTACAACAACAACAACATGAAACGACCCTAAGTTTCTGTTCCATATCTTGCCCAACCCAATCAACTATATATAACGCCGCGTTACACACATTCTGTCCTATGAACCAAATATACTTCTTCGGAAAAGGGAGAAAAAATAAAAATACACTTGTATTGGCGTTTTTGATGTACACGTCAGCATTTTTTTTTTTAGCCGTGTGCGACTTTTGCTATAGAAATTTTTGCAAGTTTACTGATGGAAGGTCAACAATAAAGTACGCTGTACCAACAATTTGGCCACCACCTACGGAGCACTGCAAAAAAAAAAGAAAACAAAATTCTGACGTGTACATGAAAATCGCCGATACACGTGTATTTTCATTTTTTCTCCCCTTTCCGAAAAAGTATATTTGGTTCATAGGACAGAACTAAAGCTCGTTTTTGTAACGCGGTGTTATTATATCTGAGGCAATACAAGCATTGATTCAGGCAGAATATCAATCTCGACGGTGCATTAAATGTATCTTCTAAGCGTGGAGTTAATGCTTGCAAATTTTGGTGTGCTTATAAGAGGACGATTTTGCACATTAGGGTGGGTTTAAAAAAATATATAATTTTTTGCTTAAGATTTGTATTTATAAAAAAGAAAATTTAAATTGAAACTTAAACAATTTTTACTCAACATTTTAAGTTGGTCCACTTTATTTGTGAGTAAAGTTCGAACGGTATCTTGTTTTTTCCAAAATCATAAAAATATCTGAAAATTGCCAAATGTGTTTTGTAATACTGTTTCATTATGACACAAAATATAATGCATTGCACTCTTTGATTTTTTACTTAAATTGAAATTTTTCCACCTCTGGCCTTTCATTGGAAATCGAGGATACACTCTACAAATTCTAGAGAACCTAACAATTTTTTTTCTTGGAAAACAGACATGTTGGTTCATGATTATTAATCACAAGTATTAACAGCTTAATTAATTATTTTCATGGAAGTCAATTGAAGTACTAAGTACATTGTTTTATATTTTTAATGACTAATTTATAATTGATTAAATAAAATTAAAATAAAAAATCATAATTTTTTACTAGTGTCTACTAAAAAAAAAATTTTATCAAGAATAATAACCCATTTATACTGATCCAAACTCCGTTATTTCAGACCTGTAATTCGATTGTGTTTATATCGGCCGTGAATTCATTCGTTTCTTTGTTATGAATAACAATTTTGACACGTTCGAAAAAAAATTCATGAATTCATCGTATTTGCTCTGTAATTTGGTTTGAATGCGTGATGTTGTGAATGTGTTTTGCATGGTGAAATGTGCCGTATTGCGATGTTTTCCAATAAAATTACTAATTTCATTCAGTGTAAATGTAGTATAATAAAAAAAATGTTGGATTAGATTTTATTATTTTTTTTACACTTGTGTGCAGAAAATTTAAGCACTAAACTGAGTGGATGATAAACATTTTTAAAAAACGCCCTAAATCAAAGTTCATTTGAAGAACGCCATATCTCAAAATGAGTTTTAACAAGTAAGGGGTGCGCTTTCTTCATTTCTTTCATGATAAGATAGCACTGGGTTTAGTAACCGATCTTTATTTAGAACTAGCTTATGCCCGTGGGTTTCACCTCACATTTTTATAAAAATATGCAATGTATGAGAGGCGCCACGCCCCCTTTTTCGTTATTCCCAGTTTTTTGGAGGTGTTAGGGATTAATGTCATACCGATCGGTTTATACGTTTAGGACGCAAGTCGATCTATAGATACATATTTTGAATTTTATATATATAGATGAGTACAAACTGTGCGAAATTTGACAGTCTTAACCTGTTCAATGTTATATAGCCCTAAGCTCGTTTATCGGAAAATGGGTTGTAGGGGGGGGCTATTTGATTTATTAGTTCATTCTTATAGATTTTCACTAACCCCATTAGATATCTAATAAGTACAAGAGCTGCAAAAGTTTAACGTTCTCAGCTATTTAATTGCAATAGTGATAGTCCAAAACGCGTTTATCGAAACAACCGATTGTATGGGAACTAAATTTCAACGAGATATCTCTAAAACTGAAGGACTAGCTTGCGTTGAAACAGATGGACGGAGCTGGCTAAATCGACTCAGCTCGTCGTCCTGATCATTTAGGAGTGCTTATTTATGGGTTTATCTCTTCTCCTTCTCATACTTACAAACATCGACCCAAAGTTATAATACCATTTCATGTTCATGAAAGGTATAGAAATATTTTGAAATGGTTTGATCTTCCATTCACTAGCTAGCTCCATACATTTTGCAAACATTTTGAAATTTGGAAAGCTTCATTCAATCAAGCTTTTTCGTTGTAGTGAAAAATGTTTCTAAATAAAGTCAGTATCTTTTACTAGCGCCCTCAAAGTTTTTCTAATATAAATTTTTCTTATTTTTTTTTCTTGCAAGCACTTAGCGACTTCTATATGAATGAAATAATATACTAAAATTGGTTTTCAAAATTTTAAATTTCTTTTGCAAATCAAATGTGTACTTGTCGCTTGAGAGCCAGCAACCAAAATTTGTGAGCGCTTATAATTCTTTCTGTTTGCTTATTTTTTTCTTGCCTTCAATTCAAATTCTTTTTAATCGAGCAAGAAAAGATACTCAATTTTGAAAGGTCATCAACGAGCAAGCCAGAAGTTTGAAAAATACGATTAGAAAGCGTTAAGCAGTGCCGTTATACTAGCGAAACTATTTCGAAGTTCGTAGGGGGCGATCGCCCCCCTCAGACCTGAAGAAATATTGGACGTGCTTAATTTGCCCGAAATTGAAATACATTTTTTTAGATTTCCGTAACATTGAGATCGAATGAAATATTTCTTATTTCTTTTGTCTGCTTGTCTAGCGTAAAATGTAAATGTATAATAACTATATTCTCTTATAATAAGGAACACAATATTTAGGTGTATTTTTTATATTTTCAAAACATTTAAATCTCAATTCAAGTGTACTTCGAGTAATGTATATGATTTTTTAGTCAATAAATTGTATTTGAAACCGCATGTGGAGCTCTTCGGCCACCCCCTAGTAATAGAAATCTATAGTGATTTCACGCCAACCACATAGATTACTACAGAATACTACAGAATTATATAATGGTTTGCCAAGGGCCCATCTATCAGGGCTATTTGGCAACCATCAAATAGTAAGAGAAGAGCAAGAAAAAAGCGTAAACTTCTAAACTCCGTCGAAAATCTAGAATTTAACGAAATAAGACTTAGAAAAAGCGCATTCAGAGATCTACATCAGAACATTGTAGAAGTGGAAAATATATTGCCTGAAAATGAGACGCAATGTGCTGTGTGTACATAGCATTTGGTCATCCTTAAAGTAGAATTCGAAGAAAATTCAGCCAGGTGGCCAAATAGCTCCGGCTATTTCTGATTCCGAGATTTGCACTCTTTTTACTTTTTTGTTTCTGTGAAATGCAGAAGAGTTTTGAAAGTTCTGAAGTTAACTGCATGTCATATCTGACTAAATGTCCCGATGAATAATGTTTTCGCAGTGCGGAAATTTCCTTGTTTGAACTGAACTTTGAAGGGTAAATAATAGGATCTGAAAAAAGTTGACCAAATAGCTCCGCTGTATCCTACATTATTTATATTGAATATACTAAAGTCCCGACGTACTGCAAGAAATCAGAAAACTGAGTCATTAATCTCTGAAATTATCTGAATGTGACGTGGGATATTGATGCCAATTATTTCCCTATACCTTATGAAATTAAGATCCTTTTTATATTTTTATCGGTGATTCCGATATTTAATTTACAATAAGATCAACAAATTCTGAGATTTGAAAATTAGTGTCTGTTAAATGTGCGAATTCATTCATTAACTCAGATATATGTTTGTAAATATAAAATTGACAAAGTTTATACCCGTCAAATATATAGTACATATTTCAGCTGCATATGATATCACATTTCTTCTATTATTACTATTTATTATTACTACTTTAATTATTATTATTATTATACGATTTTCACTATCATCACTATTTTTATAATATCTCATATACTTATACATATTACAAACCTTAGAGATGATTTGTGCACGAATCCGCACATCTTCGATTTTTTATTTTATAACCTCCCGAAAGGAAAGAAAGAAATAAGCGCTTGTTATCTGTTTAAAGCATTTGTGTGACAGCTTGCAGTCAAAATGAGCGCGTTCTCGCGTCGTCGCGTTCTTAAAAAGAGACAGCGAGAGAGAGCAAGAACTCTTGCCCAACCAATCTCAGTTTCTCTTACCTCAAGTTGTTATGGCTGCCGGCTGCGTTCAATTCCATACCATGCGTTTAATGCCATACCATGCTCTCATTAGCTGATTCCACTACGCATTTTTCCTGCTGCTGTCACGGGCCCACGGCCATGGAAAATGAGAGGAAGCGTCAAAGACTTCTAAACTGACTCTTTTTATTTATGGAAATTTGGATTTTGAGCTTTCGGCCATGATCGCCCCCCTCAACTAGAGATCTGTATCCGACCTTGTAAGATAGGCAGAATATCGCGGAAAAGCTCAATCTACCGTATTGTGTGAAAGATGAAAGTTCACCTACAATCGATGATTTTTATGCTACATCAAGTCCTGGAGAAACCCAACGAAAATAAAGCACAAGCAACACCTGTTTTCAACTTCGATCTAAATACTGTAACAGATTAAACTCTTACCTATTCAAAATGAACCCCAAGATCACGATCGCTTTTCCCGCATGTGGAAATAAATTAGTTTTTGAATAAGATTCCACGTGTTGAGAGTATTCTCGTTTTATTAAATCATAGGATGTTAATATAGCGAAAAGTTTTCTTGGTTTTATTCCTCTTAAATTTAGAGACCAAAATGGTTTTCTTGAGTATTTACTTGTTTAATCTCTTCATACGCAAACACTGAAGTGGTGGCGTATGCAAATACGTATATAATTATGCCTTTACAACAGCTATAAAACACATGGTAAATAAAAATAAAAAGCAACACAAGGGATCCTTCAACAACAGTTGCCTTCTCTTACCTCCATTGTCTTGCACAAAATGTCATCGCAATGTGCATGCTTCCTTTGCATACCCAAGCGAACTGTTTATGCGAAGTTGGTTTTTAAAATGGGCACATTGTGTGTACAGCAGATCTCTCCAAGCATATATATACGAGTATGTATGTTCGCTTCAGCGACAGCATACACTTGACATATTTTGAAGACGTTGCTTTTATTTGGCATAAAAAATTTTGCAGCAAATCGTCGCACTGAAATTCCTTTACTTAAAGAAAAATTCAGCGACTGCTTTTTATGCGCCAGACAGTCTGCTCTAACTGCAATTACAGAATGCAACAATGAAGTTGGAAATAAAGCTAAGCGATAAAAATATTTGTGAAGACTTTTACTAGCCACTGTGATCAGAAATAGCAAACTAAGTGAATAAAATACAAATATTTCCTTTCTTAAACTTTTATCCGTGCTCTGCCATACCATCGCCGTGGCGTAGCCGGGAGCACGAAAGAAATATAGGGTGTTTTTTTTACAGGTTTGTTTTTCGAATAGAGATAAAACTGGCATTTTGTGGTCAAATCTGGCAACTCTAATGTCATTTATGTTCAGTTTGGTTTGCCATTTCATCATAAACAGGTTGACAAAAGAACAACGCTTGCAAATCGTGCAAATTTATTTCGAAAATAATGGTTCAGTTCGCGAAGTTTACCGTGAGCTCCGTCCATTTTATGGTCGACATAATCGTCCATCAGAGCAATTAATTCGGTTAACCATGGATCGTTTTCGCACTACGTTTACTCTATGTGATAATACGCATCCGCAGAGACGTCGAACAGTGCGCACCGAAGAAACAATTGCCGCTGTAGAGCAAAGTATTGAAGAGGACCCGAATGAATCGATTCGCCACCGTGCACAGCAATTGGAGCTTTGTCCATCAACTTTATGGAAGATTTTGCGCAAAGATCTTGGCTTGCGACCTTACAAGATCCAGCTTGTGCAAGAATTAAAGCCCCGAGACCATGCAATGCGTCGTGATTTTGGTGTATGGGCCGAAAATGAGATTGATTTCGATGCTGATTTTCATCGCAAAATTTTGTTCAGTGATGAGGCTCATTTTTGGTTGAATGGCTACGTCAACAAGCAAAATTGCCGCATTTGGAGTGAAGAGAATCCACATGAGACCCTTGAAACGCCATTACATCCACAAAAACTGACTGTTTGGTGTGCTCTATGGGCTGGTGGAGTCATTGGGCCATACTTCTTCCGCAATAATGCTGGAGAGGCAGCTACCGTTAATGGAGACCGGTATAGAGCCATGATAACCGACTATTTTGTTCCCGAATTGGATGGCATGAATGTGGATGAGTTGTGGTTCCAACAAGACGGCGCTACATGCCACACAGCGCACGTCACAATCGATTTATTGAAGGAAACATTCGATGAGCGCATAATTTCGCGGAATGGACCTGTCAATTGGCCACCAAGGTCGTGTGATTTGACACCATTGGATTATTTTCTTTGGGGATATGTGAAGTCGCTCGTCTACACCAACAAACCAGAAACGTTAGGGGAATTGGAAGCCAACATTCGTGGCGTTATTGCCGACATACGGCCCCATATGCTCGAAAAAGTGGTTGAAAATTGGACCTGTAGAATTGGCTTTATTCGAGCCAGCCGCGGCGGCCACATGCCCGAAATCATATTTAAACATTAATGGCATAAAATTATCCTTCCAATAAAGCCAAATTGATGGACCTTAAAACGATTTTCTTGTGTTTTATTTCAATTCGAAGTTCTATACCCCTAAAAAAACACCCTTTATATAGTTGAAGCTAACTTAAATAAAAAATAAATAAGGCCGAGCTTCTCTTCTAATTTTTCGTACAAATTGGCGGGTCCTACAGTTTTTTGCCTATTCCGAACGGCATCAGATGAATTTTCGCTGAGAAGCCTGTCATGGCAGAAATACACTCGGAGAGTTTGCCAAACTACTGTGGGCATGGTTCTAAACAGACTTTATTCATTTCTATATCGTCATAAGGAGCACGCTCGCACTACATAAAGTTTTGATTTTTTTTGGTGTTTGTTCAAGTTATGACATCAAAGTTTAACTTAAGAGTGGGCGAAGACACTCCCATTTTTTAAGAACACGTTTTCGAAAAAGTGGGCGTGGCTGTAAAACTATTTTGACAATCCTAACATATTATATTTCTCATGGCAAAAATACTTCAAGAGGTAAGTTTGGAAATTTTGAGCCATGACCTTAAAAATCCTCACAATTAATTTTTTCGTATGTGGATATATATGCTATATACATATTAATCTGTATACAATTTTCGAAACTGTGCGGTAACACCGTTAAGTTTTCGTGAAAGAAGGCTTCTGCCTCACCTGGTATTTCACTATACGAACGAGCGTAACAGTATTTGCAATTTCAGTGCGCACAAGAGTCTCCAGAGCAAAAATACTCACTGAATATTTAGGTATCTGTTACTCAAGTGGCACAAGTGCTACCCAAATGGCCCGATTTCTGCAACAGCGACCATTTTGAGCTCGGTGAATATTCGGATAGTGGAATTTAGTGATATAATGTTGTATCCAGTACACACTGGTACCCAACTTTCTGGTCGCCCAACTGCCGCGGAAATGATGTCTGCGACAACAAGAATCCCCGAATTGTGGATCCTGTTCATACAGGCTTATTCTCAGCCTGCTGGTAGCAAAACTTTTGGCACTATAGATGCTGACATAACAGTTTTGATACCGTTTAGTCATCCCCTTGCTTTGTAATCTTATCTCATTACTTATCCATGTTTAACTGAACTTTTAGGATGTACATTGGAACGATTTTTCGTCATCCCTTGTCAAATTTGGTTTTGAGACAAACCGGTTTCGGCGTTGTGCCATCATCAGTGTCGATTCTCGTTTTCGATGTCTCAAAACCAAATTTGACAAGGGATGACGAAAAATCGTGTTATGGTATCGCAACAAAATGGAGCAGTAAGGAAGGCGGTCGGCACGATATGAGGTCGCACTGTGGCTAGTCATTGTCGGCTGGGGTGGGTTCTTGCCAACCTTACCGTCCTGCGCCATAATCAGAGAAAAGGTCAGATCGTGCCTTTAAATACGCGGGGAAATGCACAAAACCGCGCAAAAACCACTATATAAAAAACAACATCCGGTTAAAACACCGGATGCCACGGACAGACCGTTAACATTTAAATATTCAAAATACAAAAACTCAAATAAAACGGAAAATCAAATAAATTCAAAAGAAACGGGCAACTAAAGTATTTAAAATGAAAATCAAAATTCAAAAATAACCGAAAGCGAAACTAACTCAAATATAAAATAACCGAAAATGAAACGAAATTAAAACTGAAATAACGAACGGAAAAAGAAAACAAAGATAAATTTAAATTAACCGAAAAGAAACCCTGAAATTTTAAACGAACCGGAAATGACCGGTTACCCTGCTGCAAAAGAAAAAAATAAAAAAAAGAGGCCGAACAATATAAGGGGGCGCCGCGGGTGTTGTTGCGACGCCCTGGTGCTTACCCACCCTCATCCATGGCCATCGGTGCACCAAACCAATCCCGATGGCCCCTTACCAGGATTCCTATATACCTTCTAATTAATGGAAAGATTCAGCATTCCCATTTTTAACAAATTTATTCAAAATTCATTTACAACTAATTAAATCGACTTACGCTAGTATAACTATTTTATAGCAAACGAAAAAAAAATTTATTTGGTTGTACCGAGTTTTCTCAAAAAAAAGTTTGGGTTTTGGTCTTATTAGATAGTTATGTTATTCATTTTATTTTATTTTATTTTGTCTGGGTTTGGCCGTTTTACTTTTTTTTTTTTTTTGATTAGGTATTTTAAGTTAGGGTTTTCGAATTTTATTTTATTTTTAAGTCACATATTAGTATTATTATGTTCATTTATTTTATTAAATAAATTTTTGTTTAAGTTTTATTTATAACCGCTTTATGAAATAATAGATCTACGCTTATACCTATTTCGCAATATTATATTATTGAAAATTACTGCTAGGCTACAAATTTTGGTATCAATGTTGATGTATTTAGAAGTTTAATTGGAATCGAAGGGACATTATATCTTAAAATTCTTAATTAATTTTTTGTTTTCGCCCATACTCTGTCTTAACTTTCCAAAAGTGTACTAAATTTAATAAATGACCCTAACGGTCCACGGACTACCATTTAAATGGAAATCGATATTACAATTATTTTATAAAAAAAAACCCAATAGCTATAAATTTAATTATATTTATAAATAAAAAAGGCAGTAAAGCAGTCGAAATTTAATTTACTTGTTTAAACCTTTTTGTATTGTTTTTCATGTATACGTATGCTAATCAAAAAAAAAGTTGTACATTAAACACTTATTAATAAACGCTCAAATAGCAATAAAGAATTTTGCATTATAACAAGCAAACATTTTTGCTTTCGTAAAATCGCAGCAAAAGTATTAAGTAACTCACATTCTTGTAATTTTAAAGAATTGAAGTACTTGATAATTTGGCCATTTAAATACTAGATTTTATAATAAAGACAACAAACACTTAAACGCATTGCTCTAATATGAAGTCAAATTCCTTTTTTTTTTTTTTTTTTTTGTTTTGTTTTTTTTGAGGAATGCGTCAAAGTAAATCAATTTTCATTTCATATGAAATTTTTTTTTGTTTTTGAATACTACGGCCTGGGGTTTTATACGTTCGTCAAGCTCAGGTCAAACTAAGCCAGCTTAAGCTACATTCACTTTGTTTAATTTAATTCTATATTATTTGCAAAAAAAAACAAAACTAACTACATCAGGTTGATCTCACCCATTGTTGCAGTAGGCTGTTGGTCGGGCGCTACTGTTGTTGTTGTAGGTAATAGTGCAGCGGGCCTACATTACGGCGGCCCCTGCTGTTGTCACTGCTGGTTATGTTGTTGTTGCTGGTGGTGCGACGGGCCTATGATAGGACGGCCCTCGCTGTTGTCACCGCTGGTTACAGTTGTTGCTGCTGCTAGTGCGGCGGGCCTATATTACGTCGGCCCCCGCTAATTTCACTGCTGGTTGTGTTGTTACCTTTGGTTGTTGCTACTGCTGCTGAGGCTAGTGCGGTGGGCCTATATTAGAACGGCCTTCGCTGTAATTACTGCTGCTGGTATTGTTGTGGTTGCTGCTAGTGCGGTGGGCCTATATGAGAACGGCCTTCGCTGATGTCACTGCTGGAGGTCGTCGTGCGCCCTGGTGCGCGTTGTTGTTGTTGCGGTTTATGGCGGTGGGCCTATATGAAGGCGGCCCCCGCTGTTGTCAATGCTGGTGTTGTTGTCGTTGCTGGATATCCAGAAATATTGTTGTGGCTGCTGCGACTGCTGCTACTGATGTGGTTGTTGTTGTGATTTATTTTTGTTGTTCTGTGAACTTTTCCTGTTGTTGGTTTGTTTGTTTTAGCTATTTATTATCACCAAGTTGTTATTTTTGTGGTGGTTTTTGTAGTTTAATTTTGTAGCTTTAGTTTGCTTTTATATTCTTTTTGCAGATTTTTTTTTCTTTTGTTTGTTAATTTTGTTTACGCACGCACTTTAAATTTGCGTTTATATTTATTCTTCTGTTTTCTTTTTGCAATTATCTGTAAAGACCAAAAGTTCTTGGTTTAGTTTAATATTTAAAATACGTTTCCGCATGTCTGTGAAATCACTGTTCTATAGGTTTTAGGCCGAATGCTAACAATTTTCAGATTCAATGGCAATTCTATACGACAGCATTCAACCGCCAATATACGTCCAAAACTCTCGGAAAAGGCATCAATCGACGCGTTCCGACCTCCGTACCAACAATCCGAAGGCGGGAATCAAATAAATTGTCTCGGTGGAAAGCTATCAGCAAAAACTCAAAATGTGCTGGGTTCGATCCCAAATAGGCGGCTTCATCCAAGGTATTTATGTGCACAACACCTTTTCGCGTAGGCGACCTTTGGCCGCCTTCCAAAAGAATAACCCTTAGCCGGTCCAACCCCCGGCTACGCGGTCCACAATATTTTTGAGCAGGACACACTTTTTGCACTTTTTGGTACACCCTAATCTGTGATTACAACAACCCATGAAAATGACGAAAAATGTTCAACTTGGATTGCCAGTATCTCTAAACAGACACAAAATATAGAACTTCCGCCCCCGGACCATCGACATGGAGGCCAAAACCCGTCGCCCGATACATCCCCCGACACTCCCGGACGCACATCAGCAGCACGTGCGTCGTACAGAATTGCCGTTTCAATAGCTCAATTTAACTTGATTCAGAATGCTTTCATAAAAGTGAGCTGCGTATTTATTAGTAATTTTTTCCAGATTTTTTTCACTACACACTCGCACACACACTGATTTTGCTGTCCAGGTATATTAATATTTAGGTACTTCACAATAGTAAGCCTATATGTAAACGCTGCAGGTTAGCTGTACAGTATATTCACACGCGTAACACGATTTCTTTTACCGTGGAAATAATTAAATTTATACTTCTGTATGTACACACATATACATATACAAAAGAAAAACAACGCAATCACTTTTTTAAACAACTTTTTCGCGAAACGCTACTACCATTTTTTTCTTTTTACACGCGCACGACCGCTCGGTTCAACTCATGTATACTTTTTGAATTGGTCGAATGCCGGTGACGCTGCTATGCCCAAAATTATTCACTTAACGCGACTGCGCAATGGAAAAGTTCCGTTACCCGTTGACGTGGCGTGATTATTGCCAAGTGGAACATTCTGATTGGTCGTTACCATCAGATGATTGCTATGAACGGATTGAACCATTTGGTGCTGCCACCTCAGCAAAAATCACGCACTTTCCCGTAGCTAAACGTCAAACCGGAAGGTGAATCAAAACTGTCACCCAACCAATCGCATTGAACCAAATAACAATTACTATCAATTGAAAGTAAACCATAACAGGCCTGCTTCGCTTCGAAGACCGGTCGATGAAGCGAACAGGAAAAAGGTTTACCTGCAAGGAAGCCATTTCTGGGTAAAAACGTGGGGCACGACTCACCCCTAGATAAGAGTCTCTAGTTCTACCACGAGCTAGCCGGGCAAGAAGATCCGCCAGTAAAGGAAAATTTTTTTGAAGTATTTTGTTTCATAGTTTAGTAGGCTTTGCGGCAGATGGAAATTTGTTAAGTGGCTTTACCCCCCACCGAAATATGCTTATAAGAAAAACGTGTAATTTAGTTAGACATTTTGATATCGGAGAACGCGTCAAAACTCCGAGGCAAACGGAGAATTTATTTTGGTTTCCTAGTTACAATGCTTCGCGGCTGTAGACATTTTAATAAAGGAGAACTCGTCAAAACTCCGAAAGACAATCCGCATAACCGAGGATTGCCAGGTTATCCACTACTTCCGATGGAAGCGTATGTAAATACCCTATTAAGTCAATGCTCGGGGAGGATACTGGGCGAGTTGTCCCCGACCGCCAAAACACCCAGGTACGGTTCCAAAGGTCAGTATGTATATATAAAAAAAAATCAAAATTGTTATTGCGGGCGAATATCCGAAGCGTGAAAGCGACCTATCAGTTTCCCTGTCAGGTCCTCTAGATCGTACAACGCATTGCCTACTTTTCGACGCACTCGGCACTTGAGGTACTTCGGCAAGAATTTGGCGTTTATGCCTTGTTTAAAGTTACTCAAAGCAAAATTTTTCCTAAAAACCTCCTGACCTTCCCTATAGTTAACTTGCCTAGAGCGTTTGTTATAAACGTTGTTTCCCCTATCCTTCGCCTGATCTATATTCCTACGAATTTGCTCGCGAATGGTGGACAACTTATCCGCCCTAGTTACTATTGGAATGTCATCTTCCCTAAGAGTACCGAGTTTATCTAATATATTATAGGCTGAGACGTGTTGGACCATGTTCTGACCGTATAAGGCAAAGTATGGAGAGCACTGAATTGAGGTATGAAAATCGCTTCTTAACACCGCTAAAATTTCGGGTATATGCTTGTCCCAGTCGGTATGATCCTGTTTATCTTTAAGGAAAATTCTTATTTTTGAAACAATTTCTCTATTTACGCGTTCCGACGCGTTTGCTTGCGGCGCGTATAACCCCGTCTTTATATGGGTCACCCCATAATTCTCGAGGAATTGTTTCATTTCCTTAGAGATAAACTGTTTACCATTATCGCTATGGATATATTCAGGAACCCCAACCGATGGAAAAATTTCAGAGGTAAAGTAATTCATAACATTAACAGTTGTTGCTCTCTGCATGGGCTTCAACCAAACATACTTTGCAAAATGGTCTAGAACAATGAAGAGAAACTGATTGCGCCGCTTAGATCGCGGGTAAGGTCCTAGAAAGTCGCAATAGAACCGCTGAAATGGTCTTTCTGAAGCAAAAGTGTTCGCTATAGGTGGTCTTGACTGCTGATTTGTTGACTTAACAGCCTTACAAGTGTCGCATTTCTGTACATAGTCTCTAACGTCTTTAGCTTGCCTAGGCCAGAAGTAATTTTGTCTGACACGCTCTAAAGTTTTCTGCCAACCCCCATGGTAACTCCTATTCGCATCATGTGCAAGACTTATCGCTTTCTCAGTTAACCCTGTCGGTAACCACACCCGCCATAACGAGTCCTCCTCATCCGCCACACCCTTACGAAATTTAACCCTTTTTAAAACCACGCCATCATTTACACTCAAATCTGGTAGCGCATCTTTGTTTTCCAAAATGGTTCTGCAAAGATCCAAGTATTCCGCGCTTTCAAATTCCGGCGATGCTAAGTCAATTTCGTGAGGTGGGGCGGAGAAGGTTAGCTCGTCTACATCAAAACGCGAGAGGGCATCCGGTACTATATTCAGGGTTCCCTTGCGATGCTCCATGGCAAAATCGTATCTTTGCAGTAGGAGTGACCATCGAGCCAGCCTGCCACTTAAGTCCTTCTGAGTCATCAACCACTTGAGACTTGAATGGTCAGTTATGATTCGGAATGGCAAACCCTCTATGTAAGGTCTAAAACGCTTGACACTTATAATGGAGGCGAGGCATTCCAGTTCGGTTACAGTATAATTGCGCTGAGCATTGTTAAGTTTTTTTGAAACAAACGCGTTTGGATGCTCAGCGCCCTCGTCATCGAGCTGGAATAACACGCCCCCTACACCTATTTTTGAAGCATCACACTGAATAACAAATTCCTTTGAGAAATCGGGTTGGGCCAAGACAGGAGCGGAGCTCAAGGCTTCTTTTAACTTTTCGAATGCTTCTACCGCTTCAGGGGTAAGCTTAAATGGGCCTGCTGACTTGCGAAGACAATCAGTCAAAGGACCTGCTAGGTCAGCAAAATTTGTAATAAATGCCCTATACCAATTTGCCATGCCCACAAACCTACGAACCTGTCGCGGAGATTTAGGGATCGGAAAGTTCTGCATTGCTTCTATTTTCCCAGGATCCACCTTCAAGCACCCGCTACCTATCAAGTACCCTAAATACCGAATTTCCTTCTGACAAAATTTGCTCTTCTTCACATTGATTGTGAGGCCCGCGTCCCTCAAACAATTCGCCACTTCCGCCAGCAACTTTAGGTGGTCTTCAAAGTTAGTGCTGCATACCATTAGATCGTCCAGGTAGACGAAGACATTCTCCCGCAACAGCGAGGGAATTGCCTTGTCCATCAGGCGGCTCATAGTCTGCGGTCCATTGCACAGACCAAAGGGCATCACCTTAAAGTGGTACAGAGGCTTCCCAGGAACTGCGAATGCTGTTTTTTCCTTGGAAGACTCTGTCAGCTTGATCTGAAAGAACGCGTCCTTCAGATCAATGCCACTAATGAAGTGCGTGTCCTTCAGTCTGCTCAATAGGCCGTTGATATGAGGCAACGGGTACGAGTCCTTTTTAGTTACCGCGTTGACCTTCCTGGAATCTATGCAGAGCCTGACCTTCCCTGGCTTCCGAACTAGAACAACTGGACTACACCAAGGCGAGTTTGACTCTTCTATAACTCCCATTTCGAGCAGCCTATCTATTTCGCTAAAAGCTTCGGCTTGCCTCGGTGGCGAAAGAGGAAAATGTTTACTTTTGATTGGGACTGCATCACCAGTATCAATATGATGCTCAACCAATCTCGTTTGCC
This sequence comes from Merzomyia westermanni, assembly GCA_949987695.1. Taxonomy (NCBI): domain Eukaryota; kingdom Metazoa; phylum Arthropoda; class Insecta; order Diptera; family Tephritidae; genus Merzomyia; species Merzomyia westermanni. The sequence continues at coordinate 31,355,356 of OX465289.1, read as the reverse complement.
CCAATCCTAACTTTTCGAAAGAAGGAAACGTCTCTATGACCTTCTGCAAATTGACTTTCTGGGTTGGTGACAAATCATGGAAATTTATTTCGTCATCATTTTTATTATTAAAGTCTATGCACTCCACACTGGGAAATATTTCGGGCGCCAGCGCAAAGGCTCTCCAAAAATCAACCCCGAAGTAAGCTTCTTGAAGAAGCGAAGGAACAAGGTAAAACCGGATGGACTTAGTAACATTTTTGAAAGTGACAGGTAAAGATATCGAGCCCAAGATTTTCTGTTTGTTGCCACCCGCGGTATAAACGAACGCATGTAGGGGGTGATACTCGAAGTTGTTCTCTTTTAAAAATTCTTCACAATTTTTCCCCAAAATAGAGACGTTGGCTCCCGAGTCCAACAAACCCACTACAAAACTGTCTTCTATCTTTACCCTTACCAAAGGTCTTTCATCCTCGGTCAGCATTAGCGTAGTGGTTTGCAACATCCTGCGCTCCTGGACCCGCTGACTATATCTCTGCCTACACTTCAAAATATTTACCGACACCGGTGGCTTTCCAAAAATCGAATACCTTACTTGCTCATACCTATGTTCCCTCTCTTCTAAACTAAGTGGAAAATGCGTCTGGCAAGCGACGTCCCCATTCAGACGTTGCAAAATTCTGATCGGTTTAACAATCGCGGATGAGGACGTTGGACTATTTGAGTCTGAACTATTGGAATTGTCTGTACTGTCAGGAAAAGTCAATATCACATTTGGGTACTCCTTCGCCAGGGTGCGACTACTCCTCGGAAGCTCACTAGCTCCATGCATACCCTCGAAGGACTCACTTGGTTCAGTGCACGAGACTGCTCGAGCACTGGCTGATATGGGGGCTATAGTGTCGAACGAGTTTCCCCCATCTTCTCGCTCGGGTACTGGTTTCCCTGCCTGCGATGGTCCCTAGGGCATTTTGGAGTAAAGACTCCCCTATTCCCACACTTAAAGCAAAACGGATTCTTGATGGGTTCCTCGCAATAAATATACGAATGCCCCATGGCCTGACAATTCCAACATTGGATTCCGGAATAATCCGGTTTTCTATTGCGCCGGTACTCCAACGCCTCTATCTGCGGGTCAGCTTCGCAATCCTCGCCTTCCATCCTCATGTCCGGTGTTATCGTGCGGGCCTCGTTGACCTGACGTCCATGGTAAGTGGTTCCCAATATTTTGCTTTCTTTCAGAACTTGTTCTCCTTTTCGTGCTATGTCGCGTAGATCATGCAAGGTCCTGGCATCCGCATTGAAGAGCATTAGCTTAAGGCCATTGTTGACGTTCCGCTTTATTATGTCAATCAGCAGGGCTTCAGACATCGGTTCTCTAAGACGTGCGTTAAGTGCTACTATGTCAGTGTGGAACACGTCCTATGACTCACTTAGCTTCTGCTTACGCATAGAGATTTCCATCCTGATCTCGTGGTCACTTTTTAGGGTACCAAACTCCCGCTTCAGTGAGTAGCACAGGAAGGGATAGTTCGTGTTGGGATTCTGCCTGGTAAAAAGCCAGTACCATTCTTCAGCCCGCCCTGACAAAAAGAGATGGAAACTCGCCATAAGTTGATCGCTAGAGCATTGAGTCCGCTCACATAGGGTGTCCAACTTAAACAAAAAATCAGCAACGCTTCCAGTACCATCGAAGGAAACCTTCCAATCCTGTGGTTTCACTGCCACGCTATTCGAAACGATGTTGGCCTGGTTACTAACGAATGTAGGGGCTTGGTTCCTTTCCTTCCTATTGGTGTTCCTGGTATAGGTCGCACTACCCTGCGACGATGTTACTGCGGCGTTGAGTAAGTCCATGTTCTCCCTGATCGTCCTCATTTCGTTCCGCATCTCCTCCTGCGATGTCCTGAACAGCTGATGTAGCACGTTCACCCACGAATCTACAGGAGGGACCTCGGCATTGCTCCTTTGCGTAGTGATCCTATCACCTAAAGTGTCAGGAGGTATACGGTCTTGAACCGAAGCTCTAGCTTCCCCCTGTATACCTGTTAACACGCCAGTTGAAGGGTCAAAAATATTTTGCATTGGATCTGCTGCCATGGACGAGTCAAGGATATTAGTACTAGCTGGTCTATCCATTTTATGGTTGGAAGCAGGATTCAACACTATCCTGGTCGGATCTCCCCCGCCCGGACTACCTATTGGAGAATGCAGTACCAGAGGTCGATTGGTGGGTTGCTTCGGAAGCGCCCCTCTACCCTGACTTCTAGGCTTGCCCCCACTTCCTCGTACCGAGTTCCTAGTAGTCATGCGTTCAGCCGACCTGTCCATGTTGAATTAAATCTCTGAACCAAATTTAAAAAAAAAGAATTTGCAGAAAAGGGTCGGTTACAAGGGGCGGTTGGAAGGTATAAAGTCACGATTCACTCCCCCCACCCTATAATACCGACGATTCACAAGTTTTGAAAAATAAAAATTTAATTAATGCAAATTTTCCTAACTGATATTTGCATCAACTGATTACCGCGAATATGTCAAAAAAAAATAAATATATACATATAAATATATATATGCTGAAAGAAATTGATTATTAGTAAATATACGTGTTGAAATGTACTATGTAAAAAAGCAAAACGGTATAAAGTTTGGCAAAAGCTAGTTGTGTATTTATATATTGAATGGGAATGCTGACATCCCATCATTAGAAGGCATAGGCATATCAAAAAAAACGAAATAACACTAGACAAGGACATTCTTCCAGGTACACCTACCGCAATGCAGGGGTGGTTATAAGACACCTCGCCCTGAGACATGTTGGTGTACCGTGGCGAAAATTGGTAAAATTTTTAAACTTATTTGGACTGCAGTACTTCGGACCGCAATGCAGGGGCTGCTAATGGCTGCCTCCCTGAGACTGGTCGGAGCACTGGACACCAGCGATCAAAACGTCAAAACTTTATTTATTTTTTTTTTGAAACACCCCTCCTCAACCACGCCGCAATGAAAGGATGCGGTTAGGTACCGCTTTTCCCCAGACTTGCGCAGTTGGAAGGGGGTGGATATGGGGTCCCTACTCCTCCTCCCGCAATGCAGGGGCTGCTAAGGGCTGCCTCCCTGAGACTGGTTGGAGAAGTAAGGATCACTAAAAAAAAAATGCATACAAAAAAAAACGAAGACAAAACAAAACATCACGTTCGGCAAAAACATAAATATTAATAATCCCAAAAGAAAACTAAACCCCACTTAGCGGACATAATATTTTCCCGAAGCCGACATCGGACAACAGACCCGGGAAAAAAAAATTTAAACTACAAAAAAACTAAGTGCGTTTAGCACTACCTCACCGGGTGAAATGAAAACTTCCGGTGGACATGACGTGAAGTCTCGTGGAGCTCTTGGCTACTGAACACGATGACCAATCCGGACAACTTGATCAGTCCCACCATCCCGTCGCAACGCAGGTGGCGGCTCCTGGGCCTGCCTACCTGGGACTTACGGGATAGTGAAGCCTCACAAGCTGACCAGAAAGTCATCGCGGTCAGCGCCTCGGTTTCCACGTTGGGCGCCATCTGTTATGGTATCGCGGGCGCCCATAGCTACTGAACACGATGACTAATCCGGACAACTTGATCAGTCCCACCATCCCGTCGCAACGCAGGTGGCGGCTCCCGGGCCTGCCTACCTGGGACATACAGAATGGTGAAACCTCACAAGCTGACCCGAAAAGTCACCGCGGTCAGCGCTTCGGGCCCCACGTTGGGCGCCATCTGTTATGGAATTCGCAACAAAATGGAGCAGTAAGGAAGGCGGTCGGCACGATATGAGGTCGCACTGTGGCTAGTCATTGTCGGCTGGGGTGGGTTCTTGCCAACCTTACCGTCCTGCGCCATAATCAGAGAAAAGGTCAGATCGTGCCTTTAAATACGCGGGGAAATGCACAAAACCGCGCAAAAACAACTATATAAAAAACAACATCCGGTTAAAACACCGGATGCCACGGACAGACCGTTAACATTTAAATATTCAAAATACAAAAACTCAAATAAAACGGAAAATCAAATAAATTCAAAAGGAACGGACAACTAAAGTATTTAAAATGAAAATCAAAATTCAAAAATAACCGAAAGCGAAACTAACTCAAATATAAAATAACCGAAAATGAAACGAAATTAAAACTGAAATAACGAACGGAAAAAGAAAACAAAGATAAATTTAAATTAACCGAAAAGAAACCCTGAAATTTTAAACGAACCGGAAATGACCGGTTACCCTGCTGCAAAAGAAAAAAAATAAAAAAAAGAGGCCGAACAATATAAGGGGGCGCCGCGGGTGTTGTTGCGACGCCCTGGTGCTTACCCACCCTCATCCATGGCCATCGGTGCACCAAACCAATCCCGATGGCCCCTTACCAGGATTCCTATATACCTTCTAATTAATGGAAAGATTCAGCATTCCCATTTTTAACAAATTTATTCAAAATTCATTTACAACTAATTAAATCGACTTACGCTAGTATAACTATTTTATAGCAAACGAAAAAAAAATTTATTTGGTTGTACCGAGTTTTCTCAAAAAAAAGTTTGGGTTTTGGTCTTATTAGATAGTTATGTTATTCATTTTATTTTATTTTATTTTGTCTGGGTTTGGCCGTTTTACTTTTTTTTTTTTTTTGATTAGGTATTTTAAGTTAGGGTTTTCGAATTTTATTTTATTTTTAAGTCACATATTAGTATTATTATGTTCATTTATTTTATTAAATAAATTTTTGTTTAAGTTTTATTTATAACCGCTTTATGAAATAATAGATCTACGCTTATACCTATTTCTTATTACTGCTAGGCTACAAATTTTGGTATCAATGTTGATGTATTTAGAAGTTTAATTGGAATCGAAGGGACATTATATCTTAAAATTCTTAATTAATTTTTTGTTTTCGCCCATACTCTGTCTTAACTTTCCAAAAGTGTACTAAATTTAATAAATGACCCTAACGGTCCACGGACTACCATTTAAATGGAAATCGATATTACAATTATTTTATAAAAAAAAACCCAATAGCTATAAATTTAATTATATTTATAAATAAAAAAGGCAGTAAAGCAGTCGAAATTTAATTTACTTGTTTAAACCTTTTTGTATTGTTTTTCATGTATACGTATGCTAATCAAAAAAAAAGTTGTACATTAAACACTTATTAATAAACGCTCAAATAGCAATAAAGAATTTTGCATTATAACAAGCAAACATTTTTGCTTTCGTAAAATCGCAGCAAAAGTATTAAGTAACTCACATTCTTGTAATTTTAAAGAATTGAAGTACTTGATAATTTGGCCATTTAAATACTAGATTTTATAATAAAGACAACAAACACTTAAACGCATTGCTCTAATATGAAGTCAAATTCCTTTTTTTTTTTTTTTTTTTGTTTTGTTTTTTTTGAGGAATGCGTCAAAGTAAATCAATTTTCATTTCATATGAAATTTTTTTTTGTTTTTGAATACTACGGCCTGGGGTTTTATACGTTCGTCAAGCTCAGGTCAAACTAAGCCAGCTTAAGCTACATTCACTTTGTTTAATTTAATTCTATATTATTTGCAAAAAAAAACAAAACTAACTACATCAGGTTGATCTCACCCATTGTTGCAGTAGGCTGTTGGTCGGGCGCTACTGTTGTTGTTGTAGGTAATAGTGCAGCGGGCCTACATTACGGCGGCCCCTGCTGTTGTCACTGCTGGTTATGTTGTTGTTGCTGGTGGTGCGACGGGCCTATGATAGGACGGCCCTCGCTGTTGTCACCGCTGGTTACAGTTGTTGCTGCTGCTAGTGCGGCGGGCCTATATTACGTCGGCCCCCGCTAATTTCACTGCTGGTTGTGTTGTTACCTTTGGTTGTTGCTACTGCTGCTGAGGCTAGTGCGGTGGGCCTATATTAGAACGGCCTTCGCTGTAATTACTGCTGCTGGTATTGTTGTGGTTGCTGCTAGTGCGGTGGGCCTATATGAGAACGGCCTTCGCTGATGTCACTGCTGGAGGTCGTCGTGCGCCCTGGTGCGCGTTGTTGTTGTTGCGGTTTATGGCGGTGGGCCTATGTGAAGGCGGCCCCCGCTGTTGTCAATGCTGGTGTTGTTGTCGTTGCTGGATATCCAGAAATATTGTTGTGGCTGCTGCGACTGCTGCTACTGATGTGGTTGTTGTTGTGATTTATTTTTGTTGTTCTGTGAACTTTTCCTGTTGTTGGTTTGTTTGTTTTAGCTATTTATTATCACCAAGTTGTTATTTTTGTGGTGGTTTTTGTAGTTTAATTTTGTAGCTTTAGTTTGCTTTTATATTCTTTTTGCAGATTTTTTTTTCTTTTGTTTGTTAATTTTGTTTACGCACGCACTTTAAATTTGCGTTTATATTTATTCTTCTGTTTTCTTTTTGCAATTATCTGTAAAGACCAAAAGTTTTTGGTTTAGTTTAATATTTAAAATACGTTTCCGCATGTCTGTGAAATCACTGTTCTATAGGTTTTAGGCCGAATGCTAACAATTTTCAGATTCAATGGCAATTCTATACGACAGCATTCAACCGCCAATATACGTCCAAAACTCTCGGAAAAGGCATCAATCGACGCGTTCCGACCTCCGTACCAACAATCCGAAGGCGGGAATCAAATAAATTGTCTCGGTGGAAAGCTATCAGCAAAAACTCAAAATGTGCTGGGTTCGATCCCAAATAGGCGGCTTCATCCAAGGTATTTATGTGCACAACACCTTTTCGCGTAGGCGACCTTTGGCCGCCTTCCAAAAGAATAACCCTTAGCCGGTCCAACCCCCGGCTACGCGGTCCACAATATTTTTGAGCAGGACACACTTTTTGCACTTTTTGGTACACCCTAATCTGTGATTACAACAACCCATGAAAATGACGAAAAATTTTCAACTTGGATTGCCAGTATCTCTAAACAGACACAAAATATAGAACTTCCGCCCCCGGACCATCGACATGGAGGCCAAAACCCGTCGCCCGATACATCCCCCGACACTCCCGGACGCACATCAGCAGCACGTGCCGTCGTACAGAATTGCCGTTTCAATAGCTCAATTTAACTTGATTCAGAATGCTTTCATAAAAGTGAGCTGCGTATTTATTAGTAATTTTTTCCAGATTTTTTCCACTACACACTCGCACACATACTGATTTTGCTGTCCAGGTATATTAATATTTAGGTACTTCACAATAGTAAGCCTATATGTAAACGCTGCAGGTTAGCTGTACAGTATATTCACACGCGTAACACGATTTCTTTTACCGTGGAAATAATTAAATTTATACTTCTGTATGTACACACATATACATATACAAAAGAAAAACAACGCAATCACTTTTTTAAACAACTTTTTCGCGAAACGCTACTACCATTTTTTTCTTTTTACACGCGCACGACCGCTCGGTTCAAATCATGTATACTTTTTGAATTGGTCGAATGCCGGTGACGCTGCTATGCCCAAAATTATTCACTTAACGCGACTGCGCAATGGAAAAGTTCCGTTACCCGTTGACGTGGCGTGATTATTGCCAAGTGGAACATTCTGATTGGTCGTTATTATCAGATGATTGCTATGAACGGATTGAACCATTTGGTGCTGCCACCTCAGCAAAAATCACGCACTTTCCCGTAGCTAAACGTCAAACCGGAAGGTGAATCAAAACTGTCACCCAACCAATCGCATTGAACCAAATAACAATTACTATCAATTGAAAGTAAACCATAACAATCGTTCGAATATACATCAATTATTCACCCTGTCGGAAAAACAACAAAACAAAATAAGAACTTTTAGGACTCTGTCAGCGTAAAAACTTTTTTTGCAGCTACACCTTGAAAGGACACATAGGTCGGTGGTAGTTGAAATATAAAGTTTGAAGTAGACTTCGTACTGCTCTTCAGATTTCTAGGCTCGTTGGTCTTTGCACCGTAACATATTTAAGTTGATAACTCTTCTTGTCAGGTGTTTGCAAAGAGACTACGGCGTCATGAGTTAATGTCGGTGAGACCACTGTATTTTATATGACATGGGTGGTTTATGGCGAAAGTCTATAGCAGTGAAAAGGGTGGACCCAGCACATTTAGTAACTGAAACGGAGCCTAGACTAATTCTGTGCCTTTAAAGAAGCTTATAACTACTCATGGGCACATAATTGACACCTATTCATTACAACAACAACACAATACGATAATGTTGTTTAAATTAGCAATCCCTTTTTAAAGATATGAGGTGCCTACTTGAGTCAGTCGGCGTAATCGTGATTCACAACTTGAAAGTCATGAAATTTTTGAAGTTGCCTATCAAGTAATAACGCCTTCCTTAATACTGGTAATTCTACTTGGTTTTTTTACTGTGGTGCTAGTTGGGACTCTTTGGTAGATATAATACACTGCTATAGACTTCTTAGATGGAACGATCCCTTAACTCCCAAAATAGTCTGAAATGGTTAAATTTGATTGCAAAAATAACATATGTTGAATAGCCTAGATATAAACACGTTTTGTTGAATATTTCAGTTTGAGCTAAAATGTAGATACCCACATTCTTCAGTAGGACGGCAGAAATGACGCCTTGTATTTATGTTTGAAATTCCTGGTGCAATCGGAAAGCGCTTATTATCAAATTCCTAAAGAAAAAGTAAATTAAGCACATTTAAATTTAGCTTATGTCATCCGCTCATAAAAAATGAGCACCAATACTTTTTTGAAATTAATTTTACTTCCCCAATCAACAATCGCGAGGTCATTAGTAATGAATACTGATTATGATGCACTGATACTGATTTATTAGTATCCATCATAAATTGCACATAAATTGTACAACAAGCGGAAAGGCGACTGGACGAAATTGGACGTAATAAAATTCAATTCAGTAGACAATCAGACACAGAAAAAACCAAAGTGACAACAACAACAGTAACAAATACGGAATGCGCACCACAATTGAAACGGAAATTATGAAAATCAATCAATACCAACAATTGCAGCGACAATGTGGCGCATTTCATGGCCAGCTGCGGCAAATAGCATTGATTGTAAGAAGAACAACAATAAAACCCTTTCATAGCAATTGAAATGCAAGTAACAAATGGAAGAATCAAAAAGGTACATAGACGGAAGGTAGAATTTAATGAATGGCTAGTGTCAAAGTTGGAATCTGCTGATTCTATTAGGTTTCAATTGAATTGAGTGGACAAAAAGCGTGAGAAGGATAGAGAAAAATAAGTTGGCTGCATAGTTTGGGCTGCAAGAAATTAATGGGCCCACCTTTTATGCCAATTCATTAGTATGAAAGAAAAAGATTTGAAATCACTGTAATTCTTTTTATGCTGGCAAATTTTTAACTAATTTCTTGAGATCAAGGCTTGATATTTTCAGAAATATGACAAATAGAAACAGAGGACATTTCTGGAACGATGAATTTATTTCGTGAATTTCCACGTTTTCCCACGTAAAGTTCTCAATAACCGCCAATCAGGTTCCAATTGACTGGGATACCATTCCCACATCCAAGCGGTGGATCGTGCTAAAGTTAAATTCACATCATATTTCTTTTCTACCTTACCGACCCTGTTAATAAGTGACTACAATCTGTTAAAAAAATCAGGTTTTTCTATTTGCTCTGCGATATTTTAAAGCCACTGTAATTTTTAAGTTTGTTGGAATGCCACTGTGTGACCAAAAAAATATGTGTACACTTTTTTCGAGGTTTGCTCTTTTCACACATGCAAAATCTAAAATTCTAAGAATTTTTAATATAATCTTAACAATTTAAGAGTTGTTAGCCGAAACCGAGAACGGAACATAACCACAAGCCAAACTCGCATCGTAGCCCAAGTCTGAACATAAACTGAAATTAGTGATGAAACCTAAATTGGGAGTGTCTGCTGGTGGCAACGTAATCGTAATCTACTAAAACTAGAACTAAGAAAGAACCTAAAATCAGAGCCAGAACAGAAGTCGAAGTTTAGTCTTTAACAGGAACCAGGACGAAACCAAACGCCGGATATAAACCAATTTGGCAACTGAAACGAAACCTTCGCCGACATCAGACTTAAAATATTAAATAAGAATGGAACGAAATAGTAAACGATATTTGAGCGTGAGCAAAAACTGGAAGCTAATCTGGAAACGAAATCAAAAATTAAACCGAAGTCGGCCTGGACGCTAAATGAAAAATCGGAACAGGAACCGCAATTCAGTCCTAAGCCGAAAGCAAATCCACAACCAAAAGAGAAGGAAGCAACGAAACGAAATTAAAACTGCAATCTGGAACTGAGACCCGACCAAAACTAAACGGAAATCAAAACTGAAACCAAAGTGAGAAGGATAACCGGAATCCGAACCTAATCGAAAACAGGATTGAGACCGAAACTGAATCCGCAGAAACTCTTTCCGCCTTAAACGGATACAAAAACGGAAATCAATACGAGTTCCACAACCAGGACCGAAAGTAATTTCGAAAGCGATATGGGAACCAAAACAGGAACTGAACACGTAATCAAGGTACGAGCCGCGTTGTAACTGATGTCAAAGCCGAAACCTAAACGAAGCCAGTTCCACAAGCGGAATCCGAACCAGAACCAAAAAGCCAATCGAAAGCGATGTGTGGAAAAAAACGGACCCCAAACAGGAGTTGAGAACCAAACAGATTTTTGATGACTTTGTTTGAATGAACCTAATTTTCACCGTAGAAAGAAAGCTGTTCTTTCCATGTTAAGACTTTCGCCACGAACTAAGAAATATAATAAAAATGTGGTGCGATATACCTCGGCAAATGGTAATTCCGACCTTCTTATAGTTAGTAATGTGCTACTTTAAATTTTTTGCTTCAAATTGGTGGGACCAACTTGTTTTATACCGTCTACAAACATCAGATAAATTTTCAATTATTACCTGATACGAAACAAAGAAATGTATGCTGTAGTATAAACATAGCTCAGGTATTTTTCTTGCATTGCTCAATTTCACCGCTTTTCAGCACAACTTTTTTTGTTGTTCATGCTTGTGGTGGTTTTGAATGTGGCACAAAATCATTTTCATGGTTTCGATGCACAAACACACAAAAACACTGAAACATATGGACAATAGATTTACCACGGAATGGCATGGAACACCCACAGGTGGTTGGCGGTTGATTGGTTTTGCTCATTTTGCACTTTTTCACAAACAAACAAACGCACATACAAACAAGCAAACCAACAAAAACTATTTCTTCTATGCGCATTTTATATTACACAGCTAAAATTCTATTGTTGTTGCTGACAACATTTGCGCTGCATTTCTGTTATTTGAACGATTTTATGATTGTGCTTACCAGAAAAAAAATATTATTATGTATGTCCAAAAATATTTATGTATATGCCGTATGCATATATCTTTGCTCGTACGTATCATTTTAATATCGAAAATATTTTTCAAGGTAAATTTACCACAAAATGTTTAGAGCGAGTAAGAATACATATACTTTAGGGTGGGTTGGGAAATTTTTTTTTTTCACTTAGCATTTGAATTTGCATGAAAGAAGAAAAAATGAAGTATTACACAAGTTTTTTACTTTAATTGCAAAAAGGAGATGAAACAAATTTTCTTCAGCCACTTTTGTATGGCAGATCGTTCTTAACCGGTTCCCTTTCGTACATAGTATCTAAGCTCCCTTCGCTTTGTCTAGTTCTCAAACGGTGCCATTTGGTATAGTTAATGCATAGTTCTCGTTGTGTATGTGTTTGTATGGATATCCAATTCTTCAAAGATCGTGATACAAAGTCTGTAGCTCTAAGACTATGATTTGTTTACATTGAAGTTGTTAGAAAATTCCACATTTGCTCTTGGTAGTGAATATGCTATGGTAGAATCGATACTGTACCAGTATCACAAGATGGTTGCCATGTCCTCATTCCTGTAGTTTTATGTTTGTAGGTTGTGAGAATTCAGGAGAGGGATGTTCAACCCCTGTAAAAAACGTTGGAGCATCAGAGTACTTCAACACTTATCCTCATTCATATAAAAAAGGTGGTCCAATTTACATGGCAATGTCCGGTGACTGGATCACCTAATCCTACTCGGAGTACCATTTACTTTGCTTCTGAATAGTCTATAGAGCACCTGCGTTGGAGTACTTTGAAAATGCTGCCAAAAGATTACTCTATAGAGTATTCTAGACGAAAGCGAGAAGGGAGTATGTGCTGTTTTGAGGACCACCTACTCCCGCTCTCGCTTTGCTGTTGAATACTCTATAGAGTAATCCCATGGGAGTATTTTGAGAGTACTCTCACGTAGGTGGTCTATAGAGTATTCAAAAGCAAAGAAACGGAGTACTCCGAGGTGGAGTAGGTGATCCAATCACCGGACATTGCCATATAAATTGGACCACCTTTTTTATATGATTGAGGATATGTGTTGGAGTACTCTGATACTCCTTTAGGAGTATTTTATGGAGTATGAAACGGAGTATTTCCGTTTTTGCAGGGAACCTACCGATCACCTGTGTACCGCTAGATGTACACCGACTTTTCATTGAACAGGCAATTCAGATAGGCACGTGAGCGAACTTGAGGATGATTGAGAGTCACTCTTTTATTGTGAGAAATGAAGATCGTGTAGACCAAATGATTTCTGCAGCAGCTGTATGGATTAGAATGAGATAGAGAGTGTCGAAAACTTGTTTTGTTACTGCCTGCTCTAGCCAAAACAAGACATCAAATCTACGTCGACTGCTTGGAAGTCGCTGGATCCATGGAAATAGAGGTAACACTAACGTATGACCAATAAACAGTGTGACCGAAATCTGTTAATAGACCTAAATGTGTCTATCTGCTTTGAGCGGGGACAGCCATCCCAACCTAGACGTTAAAGTTATGTTTACCATCTGGTCTTTATACCTAATACACAGTGGCGGCAAACAATTTGACTCCAAACATTTGTGCACATAAAGTGAAATTGTAACAGACTGCTAACTTTACGAAACAATTATAAGGATATTATTTGTCTGTTTGTATATATTTTTGTACGAAACTCAATTAATAACTACCGCATGGTAATAAATAGCTCCTTCATCGATATGTTGCTAGAGGCCTTGATTGAGCTATAGTAAACATTTGCCCATTTTTGATGTATCTATTGTTTTTATTTAGGTGAGTGACTAGATGTCCGCCTAGTTTCGATATTAAAAACTAAAAGCTGCGTGAATATTTATACTAAGAACGCATGCACGATCATAATCTTTTTTACAGAAAAAGGAAGCTTTTAACATTGGTTGGAAGAAACAAAAAAGTTTTAGCAGTCTAATATACAAAGTTACAAACAAGCTGCTTCGTTTGTTAAGTGTATCTATACTCCCCAAGTGACTGACAGTGCATTTTCGGTTTTAGTATATATCTGCTTTCTTGGTTTTTGGATTTCGTTTTGTGGTCCATGTCTGCTATGATAATTCACTCAATAGTGAGCATATTAAATCAGTAATTCGATTCGAGAAGCGAGAAGGTAATTTCGTTTTTCATGAATTTATAGAAATATCAAAGAAATATCTTGAATGCTACAGAAGTGTAAATTGCGAGCTTTGTGTGTGCATGGATGAGTTTATTGTGGTTGTGTAAAATATATTTTAGGAGCAGGTTAACGAGTACTAGCACTAATTAAATTGAATTCAGCTGAATTAAAAAAACATTTTTTGAGGTTTGAAATTTTCACAATTTTTTTTTAATTTATTGGAATAACTGAATTTATTTTTATACCCAGCGTGTACTTGTACAAAAAGTATTATAGTTTTGGTCATATAACGGTGGTTTGTAACGGTGCAAAATAATGGAGATAGATATACGAGTATAGTTCCATATATAAAAGTTCTTAGAATGAACAGATAAATCCACTAAGACATGTATGTCCGTCCGTTCGTCCTTCCGTGGACGCCATAAATTAAGTAAAAATAGAGATATTTGTATGAAATTGCACACAGGTTACTTTGCGCCCAAGGTAGGTTGCTATTTAAAATGGACGAAATAGAACCATGACCACGCCCCTTTTTTCGATATCGAAAATTTCGAAAAACGTATAAAATGGGTTAATTCAATAACAAGAGGAACTACAATGATGAAATTCGCTGAAATTTTTGGAAAAGGGATGTGGCACCGCCCACATATAAGAGAAGAAATTTTCGAACTGCATACTATTGTTGTGATAAATGTACCCGTAGAAAATAAGCGAAATCGCTTTTCGACCAAGCCTACTTTTTCATTAACGTTATATGGAAAGGAGGTAGAAATATTGAACTGCCCATATCTAATTAACTGATACAGGTATAATAATATAATTTGGTACTTACATCAATTTTCTTATACTTTACATGACTTTTGCAAAACTTTGGAAACTTATGTGTCAAGCAAATTTCAAATTCAACTGTTTCTAACTTCAGAACGGTGTAAGATAGAATTACGAAACTTAATACGACGTATACTATAGACGTGTAGAGTACGTGCACGGATAAAAAGCAAAACCGGTGGACGATCAGCCCTACTTTTGAACCATAGCTTTCTAAAAGATAGGTAAGAAACCGGAAAATGCCATATCTCCTTCACTGCCGCAGATAGAATGCTAGAATTTCATAGTTACAAACACCTATTGAACTTATTAATGCTTTTTTTTTAATTGTGGAAAATGGGTGTGGCACCGCCCACATATAAATGAAGAAAATATCAAATTTCAGCTACTACTAAATTTAGAACCGTGTTAAATAAAATAACGAAACATGAAACGAGGTATACTCTCTACGCTTTTTGAAATTATATACGAATTACCTCGTATAGCCTATGCTGTAACCAGTGAATCCAAGATCTATTAAGATCGGCTAAGTATCTTGGACGCCTATACAAGATTAAAATTTTATGTATCATTTGGGCGTGGCACTGGCCACTTTTCCAAAATTATATGTAGCCTATACTGTAACCAGTGAACCCAAAGATCTACCGTAAAAATTTCATAAAGATCCGTTTAGTACTTTGGATGCCAGACACACAGAAAGATTTTGAAGAGGATCGTATATATATTAAATAGGCAATAACTTTGCGCACAAAAGCTTTATTTAATTTCTATTTCATTCTCAAAGTTTCCGTGAACAACGAAAGTTGAGAAATATAAATCTGTTGAAAATGGGCGTGGCCCCGTCCCTTTTATAGTGGATTATTCCACAAAACTTTTTATGCCATAACTGGAGGATGGGGCCCTGTGCAGAAGTCCACGCAAGTGGGGAAAGTTTCTGATCGCCATTCACCTGGGAATGGTCAGAGCGATTCTTTTGCATGCGGTTCAAGCAGCTCACTACTTCCGGGCTTTGCGCCCAAGTATCCTCTGGGTAACCACCGAACACCCGTTTGGTGGTGAGCTAAACGTGAGAAGGCGACAACCTGGTAAGGCCACTCCGACATAATCGGTTTAAGGGCTTGCTGGGGGGTTCAAGCAGCAGCGTCTGATCACCATGTCGTGCGGCTGCAAGCGGGCTAGCACTACAACTAAGCAAGTTATATCAATCAGACTTTGCACACATAATAAGCTTTTTAATAAAAACTCGACCGCAAAAAAGTTTTGTCAATTTTGAAGAAGTAGGCGTGCCACCGCCCACTTTTTAGCATAAAATTTCTGCTATTTTCAAAGGCAATCGCTTATAATTCAATCTGGATATTTCAATGAAAATTGGTCAGCTGCTTTTCAGTAGTATGTATTATACTCCTGCAAAAATTAGCCAAATCGGAAAACATACAGGCAAAATATTCGGGTACGTAGTTAATAGCCCACTGCAATAGCGCAGTTTTATATCCTTTTTGATTTGCATACCTTTTATAAACATTAAATGTATGTAAGTATGAGAAGAAGAAGATAAAAGTAAATTGGGATGCCTTAATAAATCACTAGTAGGTATATAATGTTCGGTTCAACCAGAACTTAGACTTCCTTACTTGTTTAAAATGCCTTTAGTTTGGTAGAGCATGGTAGCATGTGAATAAAGTGGTCAACAGTCTATAGTAAAGGACTTTAAAGTTACTTGCAAACGAAATATTAAAATTTGTTCAAATATTTTAAACCAACTTTTACTGCCACCACTGTATAAAAAAATAAACATTTTCTGAAGATAAAATGCATCTTCATTTTTAATTGTAAATGGGACATCTGGCAATGCTTGTAAAAATGTATTCAATTCTAAACAACACAAAAATTCTAAAAATCCTTGTTTCTGCTTATCTTAATCTAAAAATATATGTTTTCTTTAATATCTCCGATTTCGCTTGAACACTTATACGGTCCTTTGTGATCTACCCAACCGCCATGTACCAAATATACATAGTTACGCATAGTGCAAACCCCAACCCCGGATATTTTCTCCGGAAAATATATCCTTTGCACTGCTGAGATTGCCCAAAATGTTCATTAGCACTGCATCACCTCCTATCGGACAGTGCCCTCCAAACAATCCTTCACTATAGAGATATATGCTCCTGTTTCTTAATTCAGTTCCCATAGTGATTGACGTCGCGCATCTGCAAAGCACAGCCGAGGTACGACCCCGTTTTGAAAAATGGTTTTCAAACCACTTTTAATATTACCTGTACCAGGACAAATCTCTAATACTTCAAGAAAAAAGGGGGGGGTGGGGGGGGAGGGAGAAGTGAGCGTGTCACCTGCTATACAAATGAGACTTTTCATACTGCATATTTCTAAAACTATTCATGGTAGAATATTGAAAATTGATAAGGAGTTGAGGGAGACCGATTTCTAACACCTTAAGAAAAAATTGAAGGAAGGGAAAAGTGGGCGTAGCACCTCTTATAAAAGCGATAAGGGAACTTGCTACAAAAACGTCTTTACTAACCCGGAAAGTTATTACTTTTTGCGTTGGTAAAGGGCCTTGTCAACCGAGTTTAAAAAAAAAAAAAATTTAGATAGGATGTTTTACAAATGAACTCAGAGATAGACACTACGAGTATAACAACCCTTTCGTGATATAACACTTTTTCGAATCGGTAGCCAAGGTTCTTGCACCCAGGAGTCTTTAATGCACTTGCCTGTATGTACATATGTAAATCTGTTCAAATAAATGTGCATATGTTTGGTATGTAGGCATGTAAATTTACTAGTAATGTACGCGGGTTAAATGAAAAATTCTCTTGCACATATTAGTCAGCAACTTTTCCTGTAAAGCAGACGCCATCTCACTCTTTTACACACACGCATGCTTGTTCGCATATGTGTGAATGTATGTGTTTACTCACATGCGGCTGTAAAAGTTTTGACTTAAGAGTTTCCTCTTGTACAGTCTATTAACGTAAGTCCCAGTGCAACTTTCAAGAACATCTTAACAAGTTTGGCGTGAAAACTTTTGAATGTCTGAAAAATAAAAAAGTTTTGGGCTTCAAATTTATTGTGTTATTTACCTACAGGTGTTTACCTATTTGTCTTTTGTAACTCTGTTTTTTTACATACTTGCTGATTTTACGATTTTACAAATTTTAATACAAAAAGAGGTAGGGATATCACGTTAAAACATCCGTTTGATATTTACTTCTGATTTCTGTTCAGTCTTTTTGGAATCGGAGTTTCAACGGAAGTCGATAAGTAGAAAGGTCATGTGTGAGTCATAAGTAAAGCTAAATAGTTTCGAATTTACTAGAAATAGAAAAGTGTGACCTCTGAACTGTCAAAAACGAAAATTACATGAATATTTGCTATCACTTGTCATATGTTGTTTAGGGCTTTACCCGGTTCGGCTTCTGTCTAGTGAAAAAATATAAAGAAGTCGATTCGCAAAAGCACTATAGGGATAAAAGAAGCGTTTGACTTGTGTCTCAGGTACCCTGCTTTAGGTTCCTATTTCGGTAAGGCCGAGCATCGCAAGCTTATTGAAACTTATCCGTTTTGCTTGCGACCTGTGAGGTCTACTAATAAAGATTCCTCACGATAAGGCAAATCTTGGGGAAGACCCATTATTTACGAGGTCTCGACGCCTAACGACCCTGCGCTTTTCAAACACTCGGCAAATTTAATCCGCGCTATACGGATGCGCCCCTGGTGTCGGTTCGTCGGGAATGGTTGGTAATCCGTTGGGTTTATTATTATTATTATTAGCAAGTCGAAAGCATTGACATCATTATTTTTGTATGTAATTTTAGTTATACTATTGTTATGTTTTTAACTCATATGTAATATTAGTAATAATTTAATCGTAGTCAATGTCTTGTATATATACCTTTTTATTATTAATAGTCTACCGTTTTGTGTTTAAGTCGACTTTAAATAAATAAATAAATAAATAGCAAAATGGGACAAAAAGGAACTGCCTGTATGCTGTACTTCAAATGAATTTGCAGAACACCAGCAGCTGCGTCAGGATTGTGAAGATTGTCTCCAACCAGGGCTGTGCGCAGGTGACTGTCTTCGGGGGGGCGTTTGAACTTTTGGATGCTCAGAGAATATTATGATCTGAGCTACGAAAATTGCACTTATCGCACTTATGAAAAACTGAAAAAAAATGTACCAAATTTACACGAATCCCCAAACCCCCCCGTGCGCACAGGACTGTCTCCAACTTATCGTTTGGAAGATAATTGGAGCAACAGAGCTAAGCCCACAGAGTGGGAGTACCTTACCTTTAGCAACCACGTCTTATCAGTAGAGATATTTTAAAATGTAACTAACTTGGTCTATGGGAGAACCATAATTGATGCCAGTTTTCAATAGATATATTTAAAATTATTAACCCATAAAAACACCCAAAACAAAACCATTCACTCAATTCGCTCACAAAAACTCTTGAGACAACATTATTGTTGAATTTTGTTTTGAAGAAGTATTTTACCACAAAAAGATGCATATCGCAACATCACCAGCAGGCATGAATATCAATAAACATCTCCATAAAAGCAGCATTAATATGCTTCCTCGTGAGTATGCGAATTAAGTAATCAGATATGCTAAACACATTCATACAAACAAATAGAAATTTGTGCCATTATCAGCAATTACATTATCATATTCTACCCACCCATCCACCACGATCAATAACTTTATCAGCAATGTAGTGAATTTGTATCTCGCAATAAAAGGAAAAAACGATTTACTGTCGTCGCTTTTATGATGATTACTACAATTTTATCTACGTACCATTTTGATATTACTCCTACTGACGCACAGACATATTTATACGCGTCAGTACACCCCACTTGATACCAGGGCTCCAAAATAAGAGTAAATCTCACCGATAGAAACCTTTACTTCAGAGACTTTCTATTAATATACATTTATATTTGAGGTTTAAATAGAGACTTAAATAGAGATATAAGAAATCTAAATATTTATCTCAATAATTTACTGTTAGTTAGGGAGAGAAATAAATAAATTTCTATGTTGTTTCTTTAATTAAAAAATACACACCGCAAGCTATAAATTTACTTATTGAAGCCTTGTTGCCCTTATGACCTAAGTATGATCTGGCATATTAGCTTATATCTAGCTTATTTTACGTAATACTGAAGCCTGTCGTCCACAAGTCGGTTGGACTTTGTCAGCTAGCTTTTAGCCATGACAAACCTACCATCGACCAAATCCTCAACATACTTCCTATACTGTTAAATAGGATATGCCAAATGACGTATTCAAAGATCTTTCAGGATTCCTCTCGACGAACAAAGATCACACTCGTTAACCCTCTGCTCATATTTATACTGATATAAAGTTTTGAGTCTTAGACAGTGTCGAAAGAATATGGGCCGTTGAAGTATACAAAGGAAAACTTCCCTTCAAGGATAAGTTTATTTACGCTTACCCGTACAAGCTTTACACAGATATAAGCAACGTATTAAACCTCCATTGGCTTCGCTGATTAGGTCATGTTATGAACATAGATACACTGGCTCAGAAGCTTTTGCCTATAGTCAACTGATTTCGGCGGCAGTGGAATTACAGATCTCCATTTAGTTGGCTAAAAGTAGCTGAATGATGGTTCGGTTTTTCTTTGTGTTTCTAGCTGGCTTCAGTTATATATACCTACGAGGTGATTAAGTCCAAGCTTTTCTAACAATTTGTGGTTTGTTTTTTGCCGATCCCGAACGGCGTCTGAGAAGCCTTCCAAGGCAGAAACACACTCGGTGAATTCACCACGGCGGCATACATAATATTCAATTTTACCTGAACTTTTATTACCCACCCTCTATTGTTTAATTGTTGTTTTTTTGGTTGCATTATTTTATCCAAAATATCCCTTTGCTTAAGCGACACTTTTACTTGGTAAAGAGTTATGCCGCGGCTCTGTTTAATACTGAACGTTCCTTTAGCTACCAGAACATAGACAATAGAACACGCGTGCAAATAATTCGTCACCACCCCCCAAAGCAATTTTCATTGCCATGTTAAATAGCGCAAACAAGTGTTTCAACGTTTCTGAATATGAGTGCGGTTTTTTTCCATTTATTGTTGTTGTATGTTTTGTTTTTGTGCCATTACTTTTGACATTGACAATGAGCAATGCCATTTTACTGTATTCATGCAATTGCGAGTACTTGCCATAATCTACTTTTAGGCGTTATAGCTGGAGGCATTTGATACTCTTGAGCATTGAAATTGGTGAGAAAAAAATTTTGGTTGCGACTGACACCTAACCCAAAAATCATTTGGGAAATGCAATGTTCTTAAAATGTAATTAAATGTTAATTTATTTGTTTAAGTTTTTTATATTTTTTTTAAAACATTTACTTTTGCAAGTGAAATACAAATGTTTACAAAAAATTTGGAAAAAACGCTAGCAACTGCTTAAAGTTATAGCATTCAATCGAGGATTGAAAATAATGAATAAGAAATATAAACATTGTTTAAATAAAGCTTTTTAGAAACATTTATAAGAAGATTTTTTTGAAACTATTTTATAATTTACATTAATAAGTTTCTTCGATTATATAACACCGACTTTCAAATGTTTTGAAAACGAAAAATGGAAAACAACCTCCTGTAAACTCAATATTTATTTATTTAGAAATATTTTAAAAATTTACATTACATTTACTTTGCTTGTTGGGTTTTCTTTTTTGATATCCAAAGCCGTTAATAAACCAATGTTCTTTTATGTTGTTTTGTATGACATTTATCGACTAAATTGTGCGTATGGGGCTCATTTTAGCTTTTGGCACAAGAAATAATTGTTGATCTATACTTTCGCATGCATCTAAGATGAAGCCAACAAATATGACGGAAATAAATAAAAGCTTTAAAAAATTAAGCATACTTGAAACATAATTTCAAGCAAAATTACTTTAATCCGCTTAAGCGAATAAGCTGCTTATGACCTCAACAATGCCCTGAATTTAGGCAAGGATATAAAAAAGCTAGAGAATAGCCACTAAAGAAAATTATACTAGCTTAGAACTAAACTAGATTTAAACCAGTACTAGCTCTAGCTCAAAATTTCGACTGTCCACTTTTACATGGCGATGTCATTGGAGGTGGGAATTGTAGCTCAGTGTAATACTTGGCAAATCGTCTTAAACCCATTTAAACTCCGGTAGTTCTAAACTAGCTTCGTTTTGGCTAGCTTTCTGTTTTGAAATCCAATTAGCTTGTTAACAATGGTACGCAATATTAAGCAAAAATTGTCACTCAGTAGTTTTCTTGAGAGACAGAGAACACTTTAGTTCCAACACTTTAGTTCCGACTCGAAGCTACATTCCGTATAGTACCAGTTTATGTTCTGAGATAAATGGAACCGTACCGAATACATATCCACCAAAGAATTGGTTCGTGATATATCACACACAGATCTTTAGGTAACCAATTGCCACTTAAGGACACTTTTGGGGGCAATACTGTGATGGGTTGAAAGAACTAGTTTACATCTGTGATGGTCCTTTTTTTGATCATGTGGTGTATGGAATAATATATTCAAAAAGCAATGACGAAAATTACGAAAGCATTAAATATTTAGGTAACGCTACCGAAATGAGAAGGAGGTCAGGAGTCTGGAGTACTTTTTGCACTGCATCCCAAGTAGAATTTAGCTTTCATGAGCATGATATGGTATTGTAACTTCGGCCGAATATTTATAAGTGTGAGAAGAAGAAGAGATAGACCGACTAATAAGTATACCGTAATGACTAGTGCGTTGAGCTTCTGT
The DNA here is from genome assembly GCA_949987695.1 of Merzomyia westermanni. NCBI lineage: Eukaryota > Metazoa > Arthropoda > Insecta > Diptera > Tephritidae > Merzomyia > Merzomyia westermanni. Next base: position 31,333,203 of record OX465289.1, on the reverse strand, counting down.
CTGTCTATTTTAACGCAAACTAGTCCCCCAGTTTTAGATGTATCTGGGTAACCCTCAAAGGGCGCTGTATCACAAAAGGTCGTTCTAGTAGAAGGCCCGTTTTCACCAGTTAAACTGTCACCATTTGGCTGAAGGGAGACGATAAAAAGTTGCTTGAAACTCATAATAAAATTCAGGATTAATGGTAGAACTAAATGGGTAATCTGTCAGAAAACCGAAACTGGCCTAAGCTAATAGTTTTGATGTTAATAATACAGAGATATTGAAATTACTGACTGTTTGCTCAATTTCACTAAAAATCCGTGCTGATGTATTCGCTTTTACGAAGAACGTCTCTCTAGAACCACAGAACAAAATGTATTTTTGTTATACCCGAATTGTAAAATTAGTGTCTTTGTAATATTATAATTTAAAATATTTAATTATCAAAATAATCTAAAATTAAAAATAAATACAATAAAACCATGAAGTTCCTTCATTTCCCGACTTTTCACGTGCAAAATATCGCCATTCTTATGTCATTCGTGGTGAAAATTTGGCCATTTTAATACATCATCTCGCCTGTCTTCTAGATACCCTGCCAGAATTTGTTTGTGGAGGGATAAGAAAATAGAGGAATTAGATAAGATTTTTGACCTCTAGGAATTCACAATGCTGCCCGTATTCTATAGATATTTTTTCCATAAAAACTGAAAAAAACAATTTCACACACACCAAGGGAAGCCCAAAACAAGTAAGGAAAGGGCTGTCTTCGACTGTGCCGAAGACTATACCTTTCGTGAATAGGTATCATAGTTTTAAGTCTCCAATTCTTACTCACATTTAGCAAAAATTCTGCAAAACTGATAGTTTAAAGATACATAGCCCAAACCCCATTTATCGAAACTATCGATTGTATGTTATGTTGGTCCCATCTGGGTGATTTTCACTTCATCCTTTACATACATATGTATATAATATGTACCAAATCTGCAAAGTTTTACGTTTCTAGCTTTTAAATTGCAAAATTTATAGCCCAAAACCCATTTATCGGGACTATCGATTGTATGGGAGATATGCGTTTTATTGTTCCGATCTTGCTGATTCCGATCTCATGCAAAATGGCGGCCCCATACCAAATTTCATCAAGATATCTCAAAAACTGTGGGACTAGTTAGCGTACAAACAGACAGACGGACTTGGGTAAATCGACTCAGCTCATCGCCGTGATCATTTCGGTATACTCATTGGTGGGTCTATCTCTTCTTCCTCTCATACTTACAAATATCGGAAGAAAGTTATAATACCATTTCATGTTCATGAAAGGTATAAAAATATGCGTTTTTAATAAAAAAAAAAAAAATATCTGAGAACTTTTTGAAAATTCTGTTGACAAGTATATCTGGAGCAATTAGCAGCTAACACTGGGAGGACGTCTGCATACTCCACTCGACGTAAAAATTAAAAGTGCCATTAAATTGAATTAACTGGAGTACTTTTGTATTTGCACCAACAAAATTGTGTTCAAATAAAATGCTAAATGTGTCAAGTGCCTTTGAGTGAAATGTGGGCTGCGAACCTACTTGCAAAGTCATTGCTCCACAGCAACGCTATTGACACGTCGACAGTCCCTGGCCCCATTTTAACAGCGCTCCCCATCTCTTTTGGTCCCACACTTATGTACACATTCACATTGGTTGCAAATTTGTTTGTCATAAACAGTCAAAAGAAAAAGAAAATTTTGCTTAAAAAAATATAGCACAGAAAACAACAAAATAAAACTCCTGAATGTCAAAAGTAGTCCCCGGTTTTTATCATTCACCCTCGCATACTATTTCATTTGGTGCACATTCACGACGCGTTGTTTTTCTTGTCACTTGCAATAACAAGTGAATTTTTGGTTCTTGTCAGTTACTTTTTCGCAAAATTCGATAATTCAATTTTGACAACAATTTGCACTTTGAGCTGTCCCAAAAGCAGCTTAAATAATGTCTGTCGACCATATCTGACGTGTCTGACGTGTCTGACGTGCTGTTCGACTGTATGCTTCCATAAACTCAAAGCTTATTGTGGGGACTTCTGACAGTCGCGTTGCGTTTGTACTTTTCGTCTGTCGCTGTTTGACATGTCTGTCGCACCCCAGCTGCTGAGTTGTTATCAAAATAGCGTGTGGAGCGCATGCCACGTCAATTAAGCAGCGAAAGGCAATGGCAACAATTGGATCCGAAAACAAAAGGAAAAAACGTGAGGAAATAAGCAAAACCCTGCGGAGCAAAATATTCGTAAGGTTCTGCTTGATTTCCAATAACTTTTTTAAATTTCAATACTTATGTACATAATTGAGATGCGTATATAAGGGTCGTATTCTCATGTAAAACTTATCTTCCTGGAAAAAAATTTTTTAAAAATGTTTGCCGAATAATAACATACATTTTAAAGTTAAAATGAGAAGGGCCATTTATTTTAAAGGAAATGTAGTGGCTGAAAAATTTTAAGCAACATTTAAAATTAAAGGCTAGGGGAGAAAACGGTTTTGAGCAATGTAAATTTTAAAGATGCCACGAATACTTATTTCGCCGAATAACGAATATTCGGCGAGACCCTGGGCAGAAGCGCATAATATTCGGCAGCCGAATATTTGGCACAATAATTTTTATTTCGATTTTAAAAGATTTTTGAGCGCGTTCATTCTATTTCAATTTCGACCAGCCAGTGCATTATAATTGAGTCAGTCAGGTAGTGCCTCACATCCGTGCTAGAGTCCCTTAGTGACTCAGATCAATGTTTTTGTGAGAGCGCTCTCGTGTTTAAGTGTATGTGGCCTATGCGGCGACTAGTCAGAGGCCGATCGCGCGACTACTGCGCATCCCTAGAAATCTTTAGATTGGCTGGTCGCAGCACAGTTGTGAACTGCGGCTAGAAAGAAGGAGAGAGACATTCAAGTCACGCGTGTTTCGACGACCGATTTCCTTCGCCTGGTATACTCTAACCACCAGCCGAACTACATATAATAAAATTGTAACAGATCGATGTCGGTACATTGCAGATATTTAAGAAAAATTTATAGGAATACATAGCTGCATTATTTTACGTCGAACTTAAAATTTAAGATATGCCTTATTTCGATAACTCGTCTGATATCGGAGTTATCGACTAATGTATGGACTAAAATAAGTTAGTATAATATGGGTATCAAACGAAAGGTGCTAACGAGTGCTGCAAAAATAGATTTGAATAATTTCAATATCTCAACTAGTTTCGGAAATAGCTCATAAAATGTGAGAGGGAAATGGACAAGGATGGGTAGATGCGTTTAAATTTGCGCAGGTCTGCCTTTGGTCGAGATAACGTCTACCGGGTGTGCTCCCTTGTGAAAAAAAGCTGCTAACTCCCTTCAACAATATTTTTAAATAGAACGAAAAACTCTATTGAGTGGAGTTAGCAGCTTTAAATAGATTTTTTGGACTTAGCAGGTTTTACTGTAAGTAGTGTTCAGCGATTCTAACCGTTAAACACAGGATTTGGGCGATTTCATTCAATTGAATGATCGAACAAGTTTTTTTTCATGATTTTCTATTCGGCCGAATAATGTATAGCAAAACAAATGGCCGAATAGGCTGAATACCGAATAGTTGCCTTATATTCGTGGCATCTCTAGTAAATTTACTAGAAACGTTTTACAGGTTACTCATACGCACTGTTGGACCAAAATATACAAGTACATGCTTCGCTTTAAAAATTCACACATTGAAACATAAATTTCAGGCCCTATTGTTGTGGTTGTTATAACGCTTATTGGCTTAAAAATAATAAAAATTTGTCTCGATGTACCATCGACAATATTAAGGCCGAGTTTCTCTACGAATTTTTGATGTGCTGCTTTTAATTTTGCCTACAAATTGGCGGCACCTAATTTTTATACCGACTCCGAAAGGCATCTGCAAAGGTAGAAGAATTTTTACTGAAACGCTTTTTATGACGCAAAATACATCCCAGGGTTGCTGATCATTGCCGAGCGGCGAGCCCACCACTTTTTCGAAACATATTGATTGAACCTGGGACATTCGGTGTTGTACTTTAACCTAGTACATTAAGACCGAAATTGAGAAATACTGTCTCGTGTCCTCTTAAGAAGATCGCCTTCTTCTTCAGCTACATGTGGCACTTTTATGTCCACCCAATGGTTAAACCCCAACCACAAAAGTGCGTTAGTAATTTTCAGTACTATTTTATTTTAGTTTAATTTATTTTATTTTACTTTATTTTATTTTATTTTATTTTATTTTATTTTATTTTATTTTATTTTATTTTATTTTATTTTATTTTATTTTGTTTTATTCTATTTTATTTTATATTAGTTTATTTTATTTTATTTTATTATATTTTATTTTATTTTATTATATTTTATTTTATTTTATTTTAGTTTATTTTATTAATGTTTTTTATTCAGTTTATTTTTCTCCTTTAAGGGTGTACATTAAACATCTGTTATAAATAACATCTTGAGGCTGACGCCCACTTTTCCTCACATCCTCAATGGCTATTACTCACGGCGAGCAACACTGCTCCCTTGCTCACACGATCCATACAACATCTTCTTTCTGTCATCGCTTGTTAGGCAACCAGTTCTCTACTGCCTAACTAATCCGGATGTAATTCCTTCATGTCATAAAATCTAAATTTTTCATGAAAAAAATTCAATAAAAAGGAAGTAGTCAAACAATTGGCATAGCAAATAGAAGGACTGGTGGCAGAAACATAGTTTAAGACCTCAGTCTGGCATTGACAGCGTGCCATGAGGTAGGAGTTCTAAGGCAAGCAATTAGCAAACTTCAACACAATTAATCATGTTGATGGCTGCATAAATTGTCATCGATTTTAATTGGTGCACTTAAATTTGTACGGATTTCGTTAGAGCTGTGATGGTTTTAGTTTGTTTTCAACACGTTATTAATTAAATGTTGCCTTCAATAAATTTTTTTTGAAGCTGACCTTGGTGTTAAGCTTAGTCCTTAAGTAAGTATGATGAATTTCATTTCAAAGGCTGAAAAAAACGTACATTTTGAACCCGACCCCTTCAGAATTTGATGAAATTTTTCATAGAGGTACATCTTACCTACCCAAACACAACCTCATTTTTAGAAATTGCATTGTGGGCGTGGCAAGGTATCGAAATATTCGAAAATATTCGAAAAATGACGATAATAGGTAGTTTTAAAGTGTAATTACTACGGAATGGCTTTACCCCTTTCAAAGATCTTCATACCATTAGAAAGGTATTGAAATAAGCTTTCAAAAAATACACTGTAAAAATTTTTTAGTACACTGAGAAAAAATGCTTTCCAAAATAAAATTTTAAACTGAAAAAGCACTTCAAAGATCAAGCGATTTTGAAAAGTAAAATTTTATTTTAGAAAGGTCTATTTAATATATATAACATATCTGAAAACTAAAATGGGCTGTTTTTTTTTTTTTAATTGAAGTAAATGCATCTCCTGGTTACTTTCTGATATTTTAATATCACGCGTGAACTAATCAACCGATTTCAAAAATTTTTATACCGTTAGAAAGGTATTGAAATAAGCTTTCAAAAAATACACTGTAAAAATTTTTTAGTACACTGAAAAAAAAAATGTTTTCCAAAATAAAATTTTAAACTGAAAAAAACACTTCAAAGATCAAGCGATTTTGAAAAATAAAATTTTATTTTAGAAAGGTCTATTTAATATATATAACATATCTAAAAAGTAAAATGGTGTTTTTTTTCTTTTCTTTTTAAAATTTTTTTAAGTAAAACCGTCTCTTGTTAACTTTTTTTATTTTGATATTATTGTGTGACAACAACAACAACAACAAGAATTTTTTTTGTCAAAATTTCAAGCATTCCCAAAATATAAAATTAATGACCTTGGTAACACAAAAATTTAACCGCTCATCAAAGGCTACAGCGGATCAACCTTCCACCACATGAAATCAGTAGCGAAAATAATTTCTTTTGTACCTTTAGATGAAACATCACTAAAAGTAAGCAAATATTCCGAAAGTCAGCAGTATGAGCTGCGCAAAGTTGTATATTAAATCTAAATAAATCAAAAAAAAATTACTTTATCAAGTGTACGTCAATTTATTGTGCGTGTCTGAAAAATTTGATAATACGATTCTTGTTCGAATCTATTAGAATACTTAGTCATAGTATCTGTACTTTCAAAGTATAGCTAGGTACCTTTTTTTGTCACACAATAATATCAAAATAAAAAAAGTTAACAAGAGATTGTTGTACTTAAAAAAATTTTAAAAAGAAAAGAAAAAAACACCATTCTACTTTTTAGATATGTTATATATATTAAAAAGACCTTTCTAAAATAAAATTTTATTTTTCAAAATCGCTTGATCTTTGAAGTGTTTTTTTCAGTTTAAAATTTTATTTTGGAAAACATTTTTTTTTTCAGTGTACTAAAAAATTTTTACAGTGTATTTTTTGAAAGCTTATTTCAATACCTTTCTAACGGTATAAAAATTTTTGAAATCGGTTGATTAGTTTACGCGTGATATTTAAATATCAGAAAGTAACCAAGAGATGCATTTACTTTAATTAAAAAAAAAAAACAGCCCATTTTAGTTTTCAGATATGTTATATATATTAAATAGACCTTTCTAAACTAAAATTTTACTTTTCAAAATCGCTTGATCTTTGAAGTGCTTTTTCAGTTTAAAATTTTATTTTGGAAAGCATTTTTTTTTCAGTGTACTAAAAAATTTTTACAGTGTATTTTTTGAAAGCTTATTTCAATATTATTTCTAATGGTATGAAGATCTTTGAAAGCGGTAAAGCCATTCCGTAGTAATTACACTTTAAAAGTACCTATTATCGTCATTTTTCGAATATTTTCGAATATTTCGATATATGCCACGCCCACAATTTTTCGAAAATGCAGTTTCTAAAGATGAGGTTGTGTTTGGGTGGGTAAGATGTACCTCTATGAAAAATTTCATCAAATTCTGAGGGGGTCGGGTTCAACGCATATTGGATTTAATATGAAATTCATCGTATGTAAGTTTAATCTTAGATATAGGGGGAGAAGCAAGATGGATCAGAAAAATGCTAGATGTCATGAGTCGTGCACTCATTTCCATTCTTCCATTATTTGAGAGAAAAGTGCTCCGGAACATGATAACCTTTCTAATTTCGATAAAAGACAACCTAGTGTATGTACGTTACAGTTGTTGAAAACAATTCGAACATTTGAATAATCATTCATTTAAAAACCGAGTAGGCCAGCTCAAAATATTGGCCATGCTGAGAGAAAAAAAAATATTTTTTTCTATCCGCCCTAATGTACATAGGTGATTCCTTCTAGTCCCTATAGCGAACTTCTTTCCATCATGAAACGACTATGTTGATATTGATTTGTTCTTGTTTTAATACAAGTTTTAAGCTACTTAGACTTTCATAAAGGTGTCTTTATATTATTTTTGCTTTACTTTTATTGTTGTTGTTGTTGTTACTTCACTCTGCTGGCAATATGGAACAAATTTATTTAGCTTTCGCTTTGCGTCAACTTTTGCTGTAATGTTAAAGTTTATTTCTGCAGCAACAACATTGTTGTTGTTAATATGAATGTCAACTTTAAATTTAAAATGTGTGAATGTATGGATGTTTACTTGTTACATATATGAATGTGTCTGTTAATATGTTTGTACCTACTAAAGTTATTGCTAGAATGTGTGGACTATTGCTTGGTTTTACTGTCTGCATTGATTTAAAATGGTTTTGGAGTTTTTGTTGCAGGACGGGAGTAAATTTTATTGGCTGTAAAAGCCAACTTTTATGCGCCTTCCGTGGTGATAAAATAAAAGAAGAGAAATTCCTGATAATAATTAGACCGAAGCCAATATAGCTCAATAGAAGAACAAGAATATTCGCCATAAAAACAGGTTATAAAAATGCGTATGTGTTGGAGTATTCGTAGAAGGGGATGCTTAGTACAGAAATTTATTGCACACAGTCAGAAATTGTAGACTTATTCTGAAAAATTTGCTTACCTGAAGCTACTTCTGACATGATGCGCTTTTTAAACAAATTTTTTGAATAATATTTTGACATATTGTGATGCTTCTATCGATCTGGTTTAAAATATAAAAGATTCTGGGTTTCGAGAAAATGAATGGGGTGAAAAAAGTTTCAATTTCAAGCTAAAAAGGTCAATTCTGACAATTAAAACCCAAGAATTGTGTTATTTGTCACGTTTCGGATCGATGTGCTCCCGAGTTGTAAAATGAAAGGTTTGACATTTACTAAAAATGCGCCTCCTAAGAAACTAAATACGGTATAAGGCAATAGGACTGAGGTTCGTTTAGATCCCTGCTCCCGACCAAGAGCATGCTTCATAATTCAGGAAGTATTTACTGCCGGAGGAACTCGACTGCGCTCATTCCGATCTCTCTTAAAATACTTATGTATAAGAAGTAAATTCCTCTCTCGGCAAATGAGAATATCATTCTATAAGTCACTTATCGTATCCTCCCGCTGTATGGTGCAGAAGCTTGGTCGCTGACAACATCTGATGGGGCCGCTCTGGATATATATGACATATTGATTTACCTCGTTGACGAAGAGGAGTAGCGAAAACGGATAAAAGATGAGCTACATGAGCTGTATCCAGACATCGAATAATTAATTCGAATTCAATTCCAGAAATGTTATGCAAATGAATGAAGATGCTCCGTCCCAGCAGCTGTTTGTATCTACATACACCGCTGGAAGCAGAGAAAGAGCGGGACCACTCCTTGTTGTTCCCAATGCTGGATAGACAACACCGTTATAATGCTAGCAATTGGGTAAGTAAGTAAATAATATACCAAACGGATGTTGTTCAGGCCGAAATACTTACCTGGGAGTTTTCTCCTTCCTCTAGCTCTTCTTATACTCTTTCTATTTCTTCTTCTCTCAATGCGCCTCCTTGGACTACTCTCCACCTACTTTCGTTTTCTTCTCACCCTTTTGAGAAGGTTAATCTCTCCCTCCCATTTCGGTCTTATTATCACTATCAATCTCCCTGCATGCTTCCTCTGTCGCTCAATCTCCTTATTACCCTCTCTCCCTTTTCCCTTCCCCTCCCCTTTTCTTTTTTTATATTTGTCTCTCCTTCCCTCTATCCCTTCACAGGGCACTGTAACAATAACATTACTATTTCATATTTAGTTTTGATGCCCAGATTGGACCAATCGAGGTGAAATAAGGCTTCGGATTGTCAACCTCATAACGTTGTTGTTTTAACGGTTGGTTCGTAAAATAACACCCGTTGGTCGATTTAAACTACGCTTTTTTGGGATAATGGATGACTCTATTGGAGAGTGCTGCTCTGGCTACCAGCGGTCTCGTGCCGAAGTAGAGGATGACATTTAATGGAAATTCCGAGGAAATATAACTTGAATTGACACTAAAGAGTACTGATTTTTGTTGGAACGATTTTCCGTCATCCCTTGTCAAGTTTGGTTTTGTGACAAACCGGTTTCGGCGTTCTGCCATTTTCAATGCCTAGTTTCGTTCTGGTCTGTGTCTATCCGCTGCGTTGTTTTTATAGTCCGTGGGTGCTGTGGCAGGTAATGTCAATCTATGTGTTCGGTAACGTTAATATGCGTGTGTGTGTGCGCGGTATTGATACGTCCGAATTGTTATCTGTCGCAAGGGTTGTTTTTGTAGGTATGTAGACACACCGCTAAGCGGTAGGTTGAGGTAGGTAGAAATCGGTGATTTTTGCAGTTTGGTTCATATTTCGTTTTTGCTTGTTCATTGTTACGTGTTTGGTTGCTGTACCTGCTGGCTTGTACTGTTTTTTGTAAACTAGTTTTAAGGGTTCGAATATTTCGTCAGAGATAGTGTTGGTTCGTTCGTTTATGATCCTGCCGTCAAATGTTTTTAACTTGTATATCTCCATGTTCTCAAGTACATTAAGCCGCCGGCCTTTTCCTTGTACGTGAAGTAATCGAGCCGTTGTTTTTATGTTAGCTGGGGTGCAGTTGTTCTCAGACATGTGGTTCGCGAAATTAGATTCTGGTATTATGGTGGGTTTTCGTGTTTTTTTGTTGTAGTCCCTGATATGATCTCGGAATCTTGTGCTTATTTTTCTTCCTGTTTGTCCTATGTAGCTGTATTGACATTCACAAGTAAGCCTATACACTCCGTGTCTGTTGAATGGGCCATCAGAATTAGTGTCGGTTCTTAGTTTTTGTCCGACGTTGTTAGATGTTCTGAATGCTGTGTTGATGTTATATCGTTTAAAGAAGTTTGCTAATTTGTACGTCGTTTTTCCAGTGTACGAGGTGTGTTCAAAAAGTATCGCGAATTTTGAATTTTCGCTGGTTACGTATATTCGAATTTCGAATTTTTTGTGGCGTTATGTTGGTACTCATGTCTCTCACTTATGCCGACAAGCTCGGCCATTTTGAATGTTCAGTTAATTGTTGACAGCTGCTTTGCTTGCACGTGTTTTGGATCGTCTTCGATTTTTACCTATTTTTTTACCAAAATTGCTCAATTGTGACCAAAAACAGCATCGCATGAACATTGCTAATGAGATGTTAAACTCTGTCCGCGACGACCCAAATTTGCTCCAGAGGGTCATAACTGGTGACGAATCGTGGGTTTATGGTTATGACGTGGAAAACAAAGCTCAATCATCTCAATGGAAGCTGCCGCACGAACCAAGACCGAAAAAAGCGCGCCAAGTTCGGTCGAATGTGAAAGTTTTGCTGACAGTTTTCTTCGATTGCAGGGGCGTGGTGCATCATGAGTTCTTGCCACAGGGAAGAACGGTCAATAAGGAATATTACCTGCAAGTTATGCGCAATTTGCGCGAAGCAATCCGCCAGAAACGCCCGGATTTGTGGAAGAACAAAAATTGGCTTTTGCACCACGATAACGCCCCTGCTCACGCATCGTTGCTTGTGCGCGACTTTTTGGCCAAAAACAACACACTAATGATGCCGCAGCCACCGTATTCCCCAGATCTGGCCCCCTGTGACTTTTTCTTGTTCCCTAAACTGAAGAGGCCCATGAAAGGACGACGTTACGCTTCTCTTGACGAGATAAAGACGGCATCGAAGGAGGAGCTGAACAAGATACAAAAAAAATGATTTTTTGAAGTGCTTCGAAGATTGGAAAAACCGTTGGCACAAGTGTATAATATCTCATGGGGATTACTTTGAAGGGGACAAAATAGATATTCATGAATAAATAAATAATTTTTGAAAAAACACAAAATTCGCGATACTTTTTGAACACACCTCGTATGTCATTGCCGTCCAAACCATTGGATTTTCTTCTACGTTTATTTTTTTTTGTGTTCCATGGCTACTTCTGAGTTTATCCACAAGTGCTTTCTTGTATCCATTATTTGCCGCTATGTTATATATTGTATTAAGCTCTCTCCAGTATGCTTCCTGTGTGAGCGGCGTTCTCTGAAGCCTATCCACTAAGTGCCTCAATGCTGCATTTTTGTGCTGTTGCGGATGGTTTGATGTAGAGTGTATTATGGTGTCTGTGGCAGTCGGTTTTCTATAAATGCCGTAGTTGAACCTATTTGTTATTTTGTCAAGATCAACACAACAAAATAAATCACTAAAGAGTACCGCTAATCGTTTATTGAACTCAGAAAGGAAACATCTAAATTAAGATGGTATATATATGGATTCCCAATATCCCTTTAACTACCGCCCCTCCGACAACATACCTCAAAATAACGTCCTACCGCCAATAGAGCTTTGATCATTAAGTCCTCTGCACAGGTACCCTCGGTTTAAGATGGTTTTGTGTTAGCTCTTCACGTATTTTCTGTAAATTTATATATTTTCTGAAAAAGATAATACAAACAACCATAAATAACTAAAAGCAGAAGCTGTAAATTATACTGAATTTATTTCAATTGAAGCAAGTTTGCTGCTCCACTACATACGAACACAGAGACTCAGGCAAGTTCAATATTTTATACGAATGACAGTTGAAATACGTGGAATCCCCACACCTTGCAGCTATGAACGAAAATATCTACTTGGAAAAATTTTAAAACAGCTCTTAGCTCTCGAAATTCATTTGAAACAGTTCAAACAACTAAATGAATGGCAAAATAAACGCGTTCCTCGAGCGCAAAATTCTTATTTCATTCTTCACATAAACATTTGGGCACAATATATGTGTGATAAATGCACTTAGCCAGAATCCCTGAATGTCTGGAATGAGTGTTATACATACACATATACATACTGTGCAGTTGAGCCGACTAGTTGACTATTTCAAAACTAGTATAGACACCAAGCCCAACAATTCAGCGAACTGCCTTTTTTTATATTAGTAACTGACATTTTTAAGATATAGATGTTCTACGAGATTTGAGATTTTGAACAAAAACATGCCACGCCCCAACTAGTTCAAAATATACAAAAAAAAACATAGTTCAATTTTAGTGGTAATTGTTAAGCGATTTTCCTATTCTTGGCAATAAAGTTATCCCAAAAAATTGTAAATTTTTATTGGTAAAGATTTGTTCTTTTTCGCGGCAGTTTGCAATTAGTTAGGCAATTCTTGTTGTAAACTAGTATTTTTTGAGTAGTTTGGTCATTCACTGTATCAGGGAATGTACTACAGTTGCTAATTTTTTGAATCTTTCCAATCCCGGGGTTTTCGGAAAGTGGTCTTACAATCTCGGGATCCTGTAACTAGGTTTGGGATTTGGTTATTCGTTATTATCCAAGGTTTAGCTTGTAAAACGTTAGGGAATCGTTTGAGAAAGTATCTTCCTATAAAATATATAACAAATAATATGAATTTTTTTAACCTTAAAAGGTATACGATCTCGGGATTAGCATTCCTAGTATCTACTTAAAAATTTTGTCGTCATTTCTTCTTGGAAAACATGTCACATTGCATACTTTATGGCTATTTTAAAATCGTGCTCAGTGGCAGCCAAGCATAGCAGAGTACACGTTTTGTCACGTCAAATAAGTTTTGCTTATTTTTAGACTCAATTGCGTTAAGATGAAATTTTGTGTTTTATTTACTTTTTAGAATTAAATATTTTATTTCGGAAAAAAAATGGCTGTTTTTAATGAAGTACGTAGTGACTGACTAAAATATTTATTAAGATGTTTGAACATACACATATAACGCTAAAGTGACGATGGATATTTGGCTAAAATCAGAACTTCAGCTGGGCCTAAAATTGTGCAATATCTGGTTATACTTAGTGCTCTGCTTATTCTACACCCTTCGCTTTTCTGCTGGCTTTTCTAGGCTTTCTGGTGGTGATAGCAATGTGTGGCCTGTCTTTCACTTTAGCTGATGGTTTCTCATATCGATCAGTCCGTCAAAAGTATGGAGTATAAACTGACTGCAGAAAGCGTTGGCATATATCCTCGGATCCTACACAATGTTTTTAAGTCAACTACAATTGAAACCTTATCATTGGATAAAGTCGGTTTTGACAGGGATGTAGCCATTGACCAGAACTAGCTAACCACACACCCCTACAGAGAGGTTGCAGGATCTTCTGCAGTGCAGTGCTTCTCCGATTTGTTTAGTTTGTTCTGATCTACCAGCTGTCTGATTTTCGTACTGAGATTCACAATTTGGGGGCTGTCCAAGGTTAGAATGTCTCACCTGGTCATTTTCTCTGGGAAATGCCGCATCTTTTTCAAGAGAATTCGTAATGGATAGATAGTCAGATGTTTGAGTTAGCATCGGTTGCCATCCAACGCAGCTCAGCACTTATGTGCTGTCGATGGTGATGTGTCGTCTCCAATCAATGTGCTCGACCAGCGTACAATAGGCTGCAATACCATAGGTCGGGTTTGTTGTTGTTGTTGTAGTAACAGTATTCGACCTGCTAGCCGTCATGCTTATCATACTAAATTAACTTGGGCCGGTGAGTACAGAATCTTTCGGGTACGTAGACCCGGCTTGAGGTGCTGATGTACATAAACGTATACGTGCATTTCACGATTCTGAGCCCTACGTAGTGCACCGTTATTGTTATTATATGCCCTGTTATCTACTTTAAAGTCTACATCACCTGACCGGATAACAATTTCTCGACATACTTTGTGTTTGTCCCTGGTACCGATATGAAGATTCAAAGCACAGTATGATATAAATATGATAGAGGCCAGTCCGCGCCTGTTTCCCCGCAATCGATTCTTCTTAGGCATTGTTGTTGTTTGTAACTACAAAAACACTGCCCGAAGGTTTTGGGGAGTGTTGCACGGCATCACATCCGTAGATCAACCATCGAGTTGCACGTCAAAACCTTTGTGCCTACTTCGGGCATATTCTAGACCCCTAACCACCAGGAAAACACATACAGAATAGCTTTTACTCTTATGTTAGTTTTAGATTTTACGTAAACTAAGGTATTTTGCTCATTGAGTTCAGATATCGGGACAGCCCTTTTTCGGTTATGCATACAGTAAGTTCTGGTGCTAACACATTCAGGTATTATATTTGTCTGCATTCAACCTTCCGGTCATGCATGTTATAAGCCTCTAAAAACTGGGATTGCTTACCACGGTTATATCCTACCTCTAGCGTTGTCATGGCAGTCTGTACTGCTTATTGCTGAAAAAAATTGGCTGTACATTTCAGGGACTTGTAACCTGTTTCTGTTTCGTTATTGTTCCACAGGTAAGTAACGAAACAAAACTTTATCGTTACATGCTATAAAGAAACGTGTAACGAAACTGTGGGAAACGATACTCCTTTGTAACAAAACTAGTAACGATTTCCCTGGAACGGTACCTGCAGCAACAACATCTGTACCGAAACTGCCTACAAAACCAAAACTTGTAACGAAACCTCAGGAACGTAATCAGAATTATAATAGTGACATGCAGTATATGTAAAGTGTTGCACTAGAGGAGATACCAGGCGGAGGGGATAAAGAAGCAGGCGATGTGGATAGGAAATAAAAATTTGAATTCATATACATAGCGCACCAGTTTGTGACACATTTATTCGTACACTAACATCACTATCAATAGATATTTCAATGGCGAAACAGTTAATTTTTTGAAAAAATATTTGGATCCTGTTTTTGTTTCAAAATGTCTTACAAAACTTTAATAAAACTTAAATAAAAATTGCATATGTATACAAAATTATTACCACAACTTACTGGCAGAAACCGCATAGGGTTTTGTTACAGTTTCGATACAGTTTTGGAACCAGGAAGAGCATTTTCCATCAAAAGTGGAGAAGGTTTTCCTTTTCTGCTGATCTTATGCACCCAATTTGCTTTTCTATTGTAGTTAACATTTTCGGATGCTTACTTAGCGTGATAGACACCCCCCCTGTGTTATCAATGTTCCAAATCCTAGTTGGAGGAAATGTATACTTTTCATACTCCTGTTCCACATTGAACTACTTCTACCATATCACATTACCTAAACTAGAGCTTTAAAGGTACGAACAATTTTTTCACCAAAATTCATTTAAAAATATTAAGTAATCACTTGAAATATTGGTGGCTATATCTACCAAAAACGAAAATAAAATATGAGAAGTTGACAATCTAAGAACACTTCGGAATTGTCCTTGTTCACAGAGTGCTCTAAATTATTGACGACCGCACCATGGAAAATGTTTTTTCACACTGATAGCAACCTAGTTGACCAATGCCAGCCGTTGCTTTGCAGTAGCGGTCTTTGGCCATTACCATTAAGTATAGTAAAGAAGATATTCTTGCTCAGACATGAATAATTTAGGAAATACGCAGGTATATCACTTTACCAACCCATATCACAATGCCCTTACTTACTCTATGTAAATATATGTACATAGGTTGGCATGCAAAAAACGACTTTTGAGTTTTTCGAACTGTGTTTTACTTTTCTCAAAAAAAATAAAACTCAAGCACAATGATTATTTCTGATCAAAAAAATATAACTCAAAAAAGATTGATTATATCTTATAACTTTAAACGAGTTATTCTTGTATATTTGTATATCCACTACTATCTCAGGAACGACTTAACCGATTTGGATGAAATTTGGTATATGGGTAGTATCCTTTGTTTTAAGATTTTCTACTTTGGTGTTGCCACTTGGGTTGGTTTACAGGATTGCCACCTATATCAATTTTATTTAAATATTAAGCAATATATGGGAATATGGGTATCAAATGAAAGGTATTTTAGGCCGTATACCAACCAAAGTATTTTATTTATTCCTTCAGATATCGACCACTATCTCGGGAACGGCTAAACCGATTTCGATGAAATTTGGTAGACGGATAGTAAGCTTCCTTCTAAGATTTTCTTCTTGGATGTTGCCACTAAAGGAAGGTTACAGGGGTGCCACCTTTCCGAATTTTTTTTTAAATACTAAGCAATATATGGCAATATGGGTATCAAACGGAAGGTATTTGAGGCCGTATACCAACTAGAATATTTTTAAGTAGGATTGCCACCTGGGGTTGCCACCTGACTGCATTTTAATTATTCCTTCTTATTAGGACCACTATCTCCGGAACGGTTTAACCGATTTGGATGAAATTTGGAGTGCGCATGTGGACATAATTTCGTGGCATCTCGAGGTACTTGAATAAATATAACATAACATGGCAAACATCACTCAAAAACTAAAAATTATGAATTAAGCGACAAAATTGTTGCCTATTTGATTAACTATGTATATCGTGTCGTGTGGTGCTGCTGTCGCTAAGTGTGATATGCTCCATAAGAATACATGCAAAGAATACTTTGCCATGTAGTGTAGTGCTGCTAGATGTAGCCTCAGCTTTAGTTGTTTATGTTGTTTATTTTAATAATTTTTATTCAAAACCTACTTGATCTGTAAGTAGATAAAAAAAACTTGGAAATATATTTTGGAAATTTATGCTCTTGGTAAGTAAGATTATGCGACAAATTCGAAAAATACCGAGCAAGGCTCGGTCACCCAGGTACTGTAATTTATATAGGTTTCGCTCAAATTTTCTTCAATCAATGCAGATTTCCAGTGAGCATGAGGAGACATGCACGTTTATATACTTTAAACTGTTCTCCGATATTGGAAAGCCTTTAATTTTTTTCATTAAAAATATAAAAATAATCATTATCGGGGGCCCGTCATTGAACTGCAACTTAAGCCGGCAGAATACCAAAAGGGTGTAAAAGTTTCAAAAATATTTATTTGCCGGTAAAACGAATGTTGTTACCACACTAGAATTAGGGCGCAAGAGAAACATTTCCTAGTTTTCTTTCTATACAAATATGTTTTGTTATAGTTTTGTTACAGGTTTTCAGGTTTCGTTTCTGTACCGTTTCGTCACAGGTTAATGTTCTGGCAATTTTGTTACGTAGAGTTTCGTTACACTTCTGTTACTCATTGGGAACGGTTCCAGTCATTCGGTTTCGAATTATGTTTCTGGGAACAATAACAGCAGAAACGAAGTTTCGTTTCTATATAATGCTTCTTTTAGAAGTCTTTGATTCATTTGCATAATATAGATTGTATAAATATATCGCTCCTTATTTGCCCTTCTTCGAACTCGTGCAAAAGTTTTCTTAATTAAGCCAACTTTATAATGTTATGAATTGCCGACATTTCACAAAAACCACTGAAAAGGTGTTGCTTGGCATTTGGAAAATGTTGCGGTTTTACAACAGTCACGTACTTTATACTTACAAATTTACTATGTTCACAAACAAAAGAAATATTAGCTTGTCGGCAAAAAGGCAACAACTAAGTGTTCAAGCGTGAACTTATGCCTCAACGGAATTCTTCATACATGTTTGAGGACAGAAAAGCATTTACACAATGAACGTTCACATAATGCCTACCTACATACATACATATTTACATACTTAGTTATTCCAAAACGCAAACGATTATCAAAGCAATTCTACAAGAGGGCGGCAAGCATTTATTTAATGAAGGTAAATAAGGTGCAACTGTAGGTCCCACCAATTTGTAGGGAAAATTCAAATCGGCACACCACAAATTGGAAGAGAAGCTTGGCGCAAAAATCTCTTAGGAGGTTTATGATGATATACCTGTTGTATATCGCGCCATAGAGAGAGAAATAAGGTGTAAAGGGGCATAGGCAGTATCCCAGCAAACAATTTTATAAGCTTTTATTTATAACACGATTACATTGGCAAGGAAAATGTCAACGACATGCGGAAAACGGTTACAATACCAAATATATTTTAAATGTTGAACTTGCAACGAAAAATTTGTTTGAAAACGTTTTTCTGTAAATATTCATGCAAACTTATTTTAAACTAGATTTTGCGTCAACTTTACCAAATTGGTTGCTGGGATAGCTTGAAGATACAAGCAAAAATTTACTCAAATGTCAACATACGCATAGAAATAAGCCAATGTATACATGCTAGCATATACATTGTAGTCATACCAACCAAATAGTTGGAAACTGACTCATCACTAGTATGAATACTAATCAAGCAAGTGTGTTTTTTTCCATACCATGAGCTATTCTTATTCTTCGACTTCGTTCAAGGGCACTAGCCAAAGTAAACAGCACATCTCTGAGATGTGATAGAAAAGTAGTGTTGATCCCTAGATGACGGCAATAAAAGAAATAGCTTAACCCTTCAAGGCCGAGACACCAAAGTGAATGCTGCAAATTCTCGAAACAATATCGCCTGATTTCTGCCACCAACTACTTAATACTGGCAACGAGTAGCATAGAATTATGGAACGACTCTTACGCTAGTATTTTTCGTTTGCGAAAAAGTTAAATCAATCAGTTTTATTAACTGTGAACTGTTACCGTTGTTACATGTATGTAACATCGGTGTTTGATTTGTTAAGGTGAATCACAACAGAAAAACACCTCACAGTAATTACTAACTTCCATTCACTAAAACATGGAAACTTACTCTCAATTTGCGTTGGAGTTTCGCCTGTGCAAATAACACTTTCAATTAAAAATGAAGACAGGGGAGATGTGATGAAGGATTTATAGTATGAACGCTTTGAACACGAGTGCGTTAGCTATCTACTTTCTCAACACTTTAATTCTCACTCCGGCAACTAACAACTACTTATTTAAACGAACTACCAATACACTGGTATGAAATACCGATTGCTTTGTAATCTGTGCCAGTCATGTCTAAAGTGTCATGGATGTGAGTAAGGTATTCCAAGGATCAAAATTTTATAGCTGAAAATTGACTTACAACTTTGAAAACTCCATTCTCCTCTGATACCTATTCTCCGAAAATAATCTTCAACAAGGACACAATAGAGAATTTGGACGACGCTCAGAGCAAAAGTTAAGTTATCTAGGACGGACTCGAAAAGGCACATGAAGTGCGAAGCGAGATGTTCCACAGCCTCATAGATTTGTGAGAAAAGAAGTTGAATCTAGGACACAGCATTAGGAGCATACATTGGGTATGTCAGGGTGTAGTAGACATAGGTAAGAGTTTAGTCTCATACTTATGTAACTTCAAGAAAACCATCACAGTGAAGTCCGTTGGCTAATTGATTGGCACAAGAGTGAAAATTGGACGCCACTCCACACAGCTTATATGTCCTGCACTAATGATGGAAATGTCTAGCTGTGACTGCTTCCTAAAACTAGTCAGAATGTAATGCATTGCACTAACAAAAGCAGTTCGTCTAAAGTACCACTTCCGTTATATTATCAAATTGTTGGAAATATTCGTATGTTGTCCTCTTTAGGGGTGTTCACTTGTTTAGTTAGGTTCAAAGGCGTGCGCTAAACAACACGAAAACACTATCAGCCATACACTTAGGGCGCACGTGGATGGATCCATCACGATGCCCTATGGGGTCTCTACTCACTTTAATATACTAATTAGCTATCGTCTCTGTTTCCAAGTTAATACCTTTGTTAAGATCATTTAGAAACGCTTAAGCAAGAGTAACCAACCGTCTTCTACTTAGTGCGGGAAAGTGATATGTCAATTGTTGAGCACTTTCTTCCACTGCAATACATTTGCAGAAGCGCGTTTGACCATGTCCGTGGTCCAGGTAATTTTTAAAAAGATTTCCCCTTTATTAGGATCGAACATGTATTGTAGACCTCACCAAAGCACATTTAGCCTATATATGTTGTTACTCATCGCACGAAGTTAAAAAGAGGCCAATTGTATACCTACCCAACCCTTCTCCCGAAGGATGTAGCCGGTACCCCTCCTGGCTAACTCGCCTGTCATACAGTTGCCTTCAATGACCCCCTATCGAGGTATAAATATAAGACTGATACTTTGATGCGGCCTGCCTACCCGAGATAATAAAAACACATTTCCTACGCAATGACTTACGGCATCGTGGATTCCATTGAGGAAGGCCGAAATACCATTGTGGAATGGGAAAGAGATCCAGTTTCGATGAAAATATACACCTTTTCACCTTCCTCTTAACCTAAAAGCCATCAAATAACTAGTTGATGACACCCTGAAATAACTTACGCGTGATGAAAAATCATGCGTTTTCGTAAGCCGCTTTTCATCATCATCATTTCGATTGTTGGGAAAAGTACACCCACTGAATAAAATCGCTTTTCGACCATAATCATATAAAAGTTCATAAAAGTTTACTGGAAATTAGGTAGCAATACATAGCCATGCTATATCTCATTGACTTATTCTGCATAATACTAAAATTTGGGAAATACATTGGCCTTTTCGTCCTATTATTGCTTTCTGCAAATTTTTGAAAATGGGCGTGAGACTCATGTATTAATGAACAAATAATAACTTCACGATCAATTGAATAATGGAGCTTGTTACTAAACATATCACTGTTACGGAGAGTATACCCAGTAGCTGTGTTAACTCAAAGAAATTTGAATATTTTTATAGGTGTGTTCGTAGAACCGTTTAGATATTCACTGCTCCAACAAAAATTACCTGAATTATAATTGATGCAGAGTGTTAATATGCAATAAAAAAGCCATGCTGTCTCTAAAATGTTTCCTGAACACGCCTAAAAATATTCCACTTAGAAAAATTGCACTTTAGAGGAAAACTGCATCGTGACGCTACAGGGCATCATGGCTGAGTTGTTACAGTATTAGTTCTAACAGCGGCTTTGATGCAGGTCCTTGGGTACGCATCCCATCCATCAATTTTTTTCAATTTCAGCCTATGCCTCCCCTCTTCACCTGCTACCTAATTTGGATGTCTATAGAAATACCTCCTGGATCCAACCTTCTTTCTTCATACGCATAGCATAGCATAGCTCGTAATCTTTTATAGCGAATAGTCAAGCGCCATCTCGTCTTCTTTCTACACTCCCAATTATTCCGGTTTGTCCTAGTTCACGGCTAGATCCATTTCCTTCGCTTCTTTTTCCCCGATCCGCTCTTGCTGGCATTTTGAGGTTTCTTCTTGGCCTACGTACTACCCGACATTTACATAGACTGCAAAGTCAACCTGAAACTTACCGCCTACGAAGATGGGTGTTGTAGCAGCTCAGCTCGCAATTGCATTTACGGGAACTGGCTCTGGTATGATAGTTTTCCAATAACATTAGTTGATACGATCTGATCTTTTACAGCCTAGCTCGAGTTTAACAAAAAAGTACTGGTCATAAACTAGTATTTGTTCGAACTAGGCTGGTGCTCCACTACATGTGAAGTGTACGATCGATAAGCAAGAAGCCATTACATAACAACAGGTGGCACAATTGTGGCATACACACACATATTTGCAGGTATGACATATAAAAACCCACACACACACACAAGCGTTGGTATTAATGTGTGCAAGTGACGCTGTGACAATAAGCGAAATATCCTTGGGATAGCAAAGTATTTTATTTTGTTGTTGTTTTTTACTACCGTTACTGCTGTTGCTATTGTCGTTGGCATTTTCCGCCGCATGTCAACATTTTCCTGTATGCTTTTGCTATTATTTTCCATTACTTTGCCACGATTTCCTATACAATGCTTTTTACATTTTTTTCTGTGAGCTCATACTCATAAGCATACGCTTAAGCAAACTCATATATGTGCGTGATATGATTACGTATGTATACCCAGTGGGAAAATTCGTCATGCATGGCTTTAACGAAAAAACTATCATTTTCAATTAAGTGCTCCTTTTAGTAGCTTCCAACTAAAGAAAAATCTTGCTTTTAATGACATATAGTATTTTGTCATTTTGTCTCAGTTTATTAAAAGACGTCAAGCGAAACGGGTCCATGACCTTGTCCGTTTGAAACTCAAACAGACTGCTCAGAAATTAGTTATCTGCTTTCTGAATGCATTCTGGGATGTATAGAGCCTAAGACCGATGTGGGCTATACATGAAAATTTCCCACTGGGAATATGTCTATTTACTTTTATTTTTTCTTCTGATGGTGTGGTGGCGTCGTTTTTCTATTAATATTTTGCAAGCAAATATGGAAATGAAGAGCTAAGCTGACTTATGCTATCAGCCACATGCGATGATAAACATTGCTTTCGTAGCTTATTACTTTAAACGAGCTATTCTTGTATATTTGTATATCCAGACTATCTCGAAAACGGCTCAACCGATTTGGATGAAATTTGGTTTGTAGATAGTGTACCGCATTCTAAGAATTTTTACGTTGGTGTTGCCACATACGTTATATTTTTGGGGTTGCCACCTATCTGAATTTTTTGTTTAAATGCAAAGATATTTTCATTCGTATTTCAAAAAAAGTATTTCAAAGTGGGGTTGCCACTTATTGAGGTTTTTATATAAATTTTTTGTTTAGGGTAACTACTTAGCAACTATCTAGAAAACGGCTCAACCGATTTAGATGAAATTTGGTATGTAGATAGTGTACCACATTCTAAGAATTTTTACGTAGGTGTTGCCATATGGGTTATTTTTTGGGGTTGCTACCTATCTGAAATTTGTTTAATGTGAAATAATATATGCCAATAAGGATATCAAAAGAAAGGTTGCTTCCTGCGTTTTGAAAAAAAAAAAAATACATTTCTAAGTAGGATTGCCACTTAGTGTTGCCATTTGAGCTTATTATATCTTTGAACTTTTTACGAGCTATTCTTATATATTTGTATATTCGAATATCTGGAAAATGGCTTAACCGATTTGCATTAAATTTGGTATGGACATAGGGTACCACATTCTGAGAATTCCTATCTAGGTGTTGCCTTGTAGGAGATTTTACGGAGTTGCCACCTATCAGATTTTTTTAAAAGAAATGAAATATGCCAACAAGGGTATCAAACGAAAGGTATTTTCCTGCGTATTGATAAAAAAATATTTTCAAATAAAAAAATATTTCTATATTTCGAACAAAAGTGTCAACCCTACTTTTGTTCGACAAGAAAAATCCGGCAAAGAAGTACATATACCGAGAATCGCACTCATCCAAGGAGCCGCTAAGGTGCAACTTCCAGTAAGGCCAACATTTGCCATGACTGCGCATAAAGATCAGGGAGTTTGTCTGAGTGGGGCTAAATTCATCGATGTTCATGCATGGTATGTTATATGTGGCGTTTCAAGAATTAAGTGACCAAATACATTTGAAGTAATGTTTCCGGAAGAAAGAAACGTACTCGGAACATGGTATGGAAGGAAGTGTTGCATTAGATTTCATATGTATTGAATATAAAAAGTTTTGCATAGGTTTATCTTTAAAAATAAAGAAGAAATTACAGAATGTTGATATGGAGCTTTAACCGACAAATATACCTATGTGACCCTAATCTTTCTCGATTATTTGATAACAATCGACAGCTGCTAACCATACAATTCAGCAAGGAATCTTGTAAAGACTTGTCGAAAATTTGTTTCAGCAGCCACCAAGGAGTGATTATGTGTATTCAAACTTTGTTACTAATAAAAAAATTTAAACATATTTCTATTATCAAGATATGTCTTTAGAACGCTCCTCTGCTGGTAAGTAAAGCTCTTCATACAAACAACCAGAATATCTTTATTGATGATTATCTAAATAAACTAAATTGTATGGCAACCTATGAAAACGCCGAGCAAAGCTCATCGTGTTGAGGCACGATTAATAACAATCAGCAAAGCAGCATACACACGCAGCGACGTTCAACTTATCTGGACGGCCCCTACCGAGCCCATAGATATTTAAACATAAATATGTAGCTAAGAAAGTGATATGATCAGAAGCCATCACATATTGCGGACGTGAAGTGTAAAGGAGCCAGCGAAGATATATTCTCCGATGATGATTGCAGCGGTATTTCAACCGTAGGTGAAATTGCGAGCTGAAAACTAGGCCAAACAGCAAAACTGGGTTCACTTAAAATGCGTGACAGCTCAAGTAATGGTATTACGCTAATGAGGAGTGGGAGCTTATCATTTTAAAGTCTCACTTCCCTGGCAACAAGGTGTTGATGAATGTGTCCACCTACAAAAATGGTCATCATGCAACTAAATTGGTGATTCCAAAATAGGGACGGGTTATAATTCATCCTCATTATGTATGCACCGTTACTTACGTCTTACGGAGAACTTTTCTCTCGAGTACTCCAAAGGCCAAAACATCTTGTTTCACAATGTCCATGATTCCGAGCTATGAAATGGTACAGATGTGTGGGAAGCTTACAAAGCGTAATCGTTTTTCGGCGGGAGTAGACTTTACTTCTCAGTTGGCTACTCAGCCCAAAGCATCACCTGTTGGAAAGGATGATTCTTCGATAAATGTCACGGCTGTCATTATTTTGGGTACTAACATCAGAGAAATCAAAGCTTACAACTCGTTTGTTCAAGGCTATATTGCTCAATATTAGCTGAGCATGATTAAAATTTATTATTTTTACTATTACAGCAGTACTTCGCCCTGTTTAGTCCGCGCATCCATTCATGGAATGGGAAGTGACGGAAAAAACATAGTTATACTGAGTTTTACAGCCTTTTGTCAGAAATTAATCCGAAACGCACCCGTACAATAACCTTTCAGCACCAGATTTCGTGAAGTTTAGTGGCCTCTTACGACAGGCATACCTCTCTCGGACAATTTCTAACCCCTTAACCAGTAGGGGTGTTTTGATCAAGTTATCCAGCCCATTCTCTTCTTCGACTATCGCAACCATTGTCAGAAATTTTGTATACATTCTGCTTAGTCGCGGCTGAAAATTTGGATAGGCTAAGCTTTTGATTTGGCGGCCGCCGTGGTGTGGAGGTAGTGTTGCCGGCCTACCACACCGAAGGTCCATGGTTCGAGCCCTGGTACAGGTAACATCAAAAGTGATTTGAAAAAAAAGTTTTTCAAAACGGGGTCGCCCCTCGGCAGTGGTTTGGCAAACTCTCCGAGTGTATTTCTGCCATGACAGGCTTCTCAGCAAAAATTCGTCTCCTTTGTAGATGCCGTTCGGAGTCGGCAAAAAACTGTAGGTCCCACCAATTTGTAGGGAAAATTCAAATCGGCACACCACAAATTAGAAGAGAAGCTTGGCGCAAAAATCTCTTAGGAGGTTTATGATGATATACCTGTTGTATAACGCGCCATAAAGAGAGAAAGAGAAAGCTTTTGATTCCCCAATTCTCCGAAGGGCTATCTATGTAGGTATATGTTCTCATTGAGGGAGATAGGAAAAAAAAATTTTATATAAGTATTTAGAGGAATATGATTAGAGAAAAAGCGAGTAAGAGATGGGAGAAAGGGGGGAGGCAGGTGTACGGAAATGGGCACCACAGCATAAATATGTCATTTTATCAATTAGAAAAAGCGGTCCAGTGACTTGGTTGTTTTGGTGTTACAAGAAATTGGGTTTTAAATTTTTTCTTTATATGTAGTATAGATATAGATATAAGGACTACCTCAACTCAGTCCAGTCCGTACTAATTCATGATTTCACTTAACCAGTTAAGATTTATAACCATTATGATTATATTTTCAAGAATAAATTGACTAACACATTTTACTAAGCTTTACACACTGTTCCCTGGTATCCTTTGAATGGAAACTTGCTTAGAAGTGCAACCAGCATACCAAAATCCAATGAACGAACAATATCTAAATTCTTCCTCACATGTGAAGTAAGAAGCTTGAAATGCAAAACAGTCTTCTCGACTTCAGTAAAAATCACCGGTGTGTGAAACACATTCAATTTAGAACAACCCTGGCGGGAGGTCAGTAAATATTAAGTCGACTTTCTGCTCCAGAACTAGCTATAAAAATTCGAATAAGACCTAGTTCGATAGTAGCTAGATGGTCACTAGTGCCAAACCAGCAGTAGCGTATTCTTCACTAGACACTTTGTATTGTATTTGAATAAGATTATACTGTTACAATTTTGCCATAAACATGAAACCTGCCTATTTTTATGGTGACCACTTTACACAGACAGTCGGTACGAGGGCTCTAAAACTTTAAGTTAGACAGTTAGCAATGCATTTCATTTAAAGGTCATATCAATAACCTAGAAGCTTCCACTGGTCATACCTAATCGCTACCACGACAGTCGGGCAGTACCACAAAGAAGTACCGAAGCATACCGGGTTCATATCCGGCAAAGGACTGTCACTTCCGACAACACTCCCGCTAAAAACAACAACAACAAAATGAAATTTGATATGTAGATCATGTACTGTATTTTACAAGTGTTGCCTAGAAGAATATATTCACGCAATTGCCACCTATTTCTTTCGAAATGAGATATAGTGATATGAGTATCCGAAATATATTTGGCTAGTGTTGCCACCTAAGGTTCCCGCCCAATGCTACAATATTTGGTTTTTTTTGTATTCACTTTTATCTCGAAAACGACTTGACCCATTTGAGTGTACGTTATATGCTACATTTTAAAGTCCTCTAATTAAGTGTAGCCAAAAATGTTCTAAATGAAATCAGCTTTGGCAATATGAGCATGAAACGAAAAGCATTTTGCATTACTTTTTAAAAGACATATTTCTAAGGAGTGTTGACAACTTATCTCCATTTTTTTTTTTTTTTGCATAACCGATTCTTTTTCAAAAACGATAAGTATGTTTATATAAGAAATAAAATTATACGGTAACCTTGAAAAATGTCGGCAAAGCTTGGCCACCCAGGTACTCAGTCTCTTAATGCTTTTAGGAATTCGGATTCTGAACGCCCTTTTATTACATATTTATATATATTTATGAACCTACCGGGTGAAATCGTACTAAGTTCAAGATGTAGAATTTCTGTCTGATTCGATGCCAACGAAATATTACCAATAAACGCACTTGATCTGAACTATAGAACTTTTAGCTAGTTCAGAAAAATAGATGATGCCGACGACATTGACATCAAAACAACAAGACATCAAAAACCACGCTGTAAATTTTATAAAAAGAAGCGGGAAACATTATATGTTTAATGGTGAAAGAGGGTACAACGAAATATCTCTCTGCCAACGAACAATAATGCCAACTTAGAAATCCAACGAAGAATCACTTTTGCAAGCAAGTGCTACTTCAGACTGAGTAGGCAATTGAGAAGTAAAGTCCTCTCTCGACAAACAAAAATAACACTCTAATAACCACTTATCGCACCCGTCCGGCTTCATGGTACAAAAGAATAGAATTTCATTGCATGTAAAAGAGATTGAGGAAGCATTAATAGTGGTTCTGAATGCACTAGGGGAGCACCAGCTCAGGCTAAAGATTTGTCCCACAGGGTATAAAAAGCAAGCACACACACACCGTTGCACCCACATTCGGAGAGGTGTCATACTATAGTGTGATAAAATTAAATTAAACGAAGGAGTCATGACTTGGTTGTGCTCCAATTTTATGCCAAAGCAAACTGCTGCTAACACGCCTTAGAGAAAGTATTTTACGTGAGTGGGCGTTAAAGCTGTGTTGCAATGGTTGAAGGAAATGAAAAATTTCATTCATTGAATATAATGAAGAAACTATATGTGTATGCGTCTTCACACCAGAGTTTCCACTTGGCATAACGCGCTGCATTTTACATACATATGGACATATAGAGCAAAGCTATTGTTTCGATATTTTTATTTTGTTTGTTGTATGTGCCCAAGTTGCATGCAACACAGACTGTGATTTAATGACACTAAACGTAAACGGCTTTTAGCTTTAGGTGAATCTCAGCACCATTTGTTGTTATTGTTGTTGGTGTTGTTATTGCTACTGTCTTAGCTGGATTGTGGTTGTACGAGTACGCTGCTGAAGTTGATAAGGCAAACGTGCTAGTAAGTGCAAGTTGTATTTGTACTATTTTGTTTTTGTTGTTGACACCAAAGCTTGTTGCTTGTGCCGTTATTATTGCAGATGTTTGTGTTGCATGTTTAGTCATTCGCGAAGCTGGCATACGTAATAACATAACTATACACTTTGAAAATCTTGGAAGTATTTCTATCGAAATAGAAATAGATACAGCGTAATTAATTTTTCTATTCTAACTATTTTGGGATTGAACAAGAAAGAAAAACTATAAAAAAAACCAGCTGGACACGAAGATAGGAAAAATAAAAAGACAGGTAAATTGGAGGCAGGAAGCGATACAAGAAGGATGGGCACGTAGACAGTAAGAGGATGAAACAGAGCAGAAGGTGAAAGTAAAGAGGAGCAAAATAGAAAGCTAGAGATGGGAGTGCGAGGAAGAGATAGAAAACAGATTCATTTACAAAAACGGCTAGAGAGAAAGGTAGTAAAAAAGAAAAAAAAGAAAGAGGGAAGTATACTGATAGAAAAAAAACTAAGACAAAGAGAGGGAGCCAAAAACAGAGGAAGAAGAAACAGATGAGAGAAGAGAAAAAATTACAGACCGATAGAGATAAATATTAAAACAGTAGACGAGAGAAAACTTGAGTACATGACAGAATGGAGATAGTATAAAGGTAAAGGAAACTATGTGAAGCAAAAGGAAAAAAAATCAAACTAAAGAGAGGAAATATAGTGGAAAGGTGGTGATAGAGAAAAATAGAGATGTAGTGCATGGATAATTCTCTCTCTATGGCGCGATATACAACAGGTATATCATCATAAACCTCCTAAGAGATTTTTGCGCCAAGCTTCTCTTCCAATTTGTGGTGTGCCGATTTGAATTTTCCCTACAAATTGGTGGGACCTACAGTTTTTGCCGACTCCGAACGGCATCTACAAAGGAGACGAATTTTTTGCTGAGAAGCCTGTCATGGCAGAAATACACTCGGAGAGTTTGCCAAACCACTGCCGAGGGGCGACCCCGTTTTGAAAAACTTTTTTTTCAAATCACTTTTGATGTTACCTGTACCAGGGCTCGAACCATGGACCTTCGGTGTGGTAGGCCGGCAACACTACCTTCACACCACGGCGGCCGCCAGGATAATTACAGCCAGAGAAATCAACAGAGTTTTAAATGTTTGTATATATATATATTTATGGATAATTATATCCTCGAGATAGTGTTAGGCTTCACCATACACATAAAAAACACAACAGTATATGACATAGTAACGAAAAAGTGAGGTGGATGCGAGACACCATCCAGTTCCATGTAGAATGAACATAAATACAACCCGGCAGACAAAATGGCGTAAAGCATTGCTCTAGCACGATCAAAAAAAAAACCGGGAGCAATTTATTACAAGAACTTTAGACGGTTTGTTTTGATGCCACAACTCTGAAAAGTATTCGAAAAATACGAATATTTAAAAGCCATGATTTAAATCCTGTCCCACCATTAATTTGAGTTTAAATATTCGAGAAGCTCAACATTCTTGAGTTGAGTTCTGAGAGGCTCTCAAAGGCACGCATTAAGCTCACCCCTAGGAAGTTTCAGGTGCGACTTAATGTGATATTTTTCGATCCTGGTTGGTATCGCAAATGAATGACTGAACGATGATATTGCTTTGTGTTCAGTTCACTAAAACCAACAAAAACATTTCTCTCAGTGTATTTCATTGAGGTGTCTGCAAGCAAATGTGATTTGTTTAATACAAGGGATTATAAGAGTGGGTGTAAGATTAATGCAGCATGCAAGATAGGAGGTGTAGTAAGTGTACTGCTCCATTAACTCATTAGTGTCCTCCGACGAGCCTACGTACAACAGCGAATATTCAATTTGATGTTTAAGACAAACATACAAAATGAGTAGGGAAGCAGTTTTTTTTTCACTTAGTAATTATTTTATTTTTATTTTACTTTTGACTTACATACACATAGCAATTAGTAGGCGTTTGATTGCAATTTAATATCATAGTTACCCGGAGAATTTTATTAGTTTGCTTAGAGCGAAGTTATAGTATTATTAGAAGTTACAACACTGGATCATATTTTTACGAGAGGATATTAAATATAGATAAGTTGTATTTATCTCTATTTGTTTCGGAGATATCTAACAAAATGTAGATTAGCGGAAACTCTTAAATCTGCCTGTAAGATATGAATTTAAATCAACAGCTTTTGCTATTGAGTGAGGTTGGCTGACTTTTATTTCGCTACCTTTTCGTAGATTATGGTCCATAATTTCGAACACTATAGTTACAATGAAACATAAGAAAAATTAGTGATCCAAAGTTTGCTAAAATAATTTAAAGCGAAGAAGTGTATGCAAGGATGGAGTGTCTCTAACGTTGGCTACTTCTTTACATAAATATGATTAGATGCATGTTGTAATTTGTTCGAACTGCGATCCGGTGAATATCTGATGCGACATACATTTTTCACAGTTTTAAATTAAAATAAAAATTTTTTTTTTTTGTAAGCTTAACGAGCTCAAGACCAGTTCATGTAAAAATGAGAAGGCCATAAAACCAACAACAACAACAACAACAGAAATAAAGATGGAATTTAATAAAAGGGAAATTATTTGTTTTTGAATAAATTTATATGCACTAATTATATTTTCCAATAGAAGTCACCCCGAAAACCGGGAGCAGTTCACTTTTTTGGTTGAGCAGATGAAGCTCCACAAGGAATCGCAAAAATATGTCCAAACAGCCATTAGACATTGTGACAATTTATTGGACAAACGTGAGCACAGATTTGAATGCGTTGGGACCACCAACAAAATAATTTTGTAGAATGTAGACGAGATTTTGCTCTTGAAGGCTTTGCTTTTCTAATGTGCTTATTGAAATAGTAACTAAGAGTTTCCATTTGTTCAGCGTCATTCATCTTTATATTTATCCATTTTTTACACAATTCGCATTCCATTACACGAAGGAGTTGTAAAAATACTTTCGAAACTGTTGGTTACAATTCCCAGCATGTAGTCTTTGCCAACTGCATTTTGGTAACTTTCTTCACCTGAGACTGCTCTGGATATAATCACTGGAGGGATTTTACTGCCAAGTAGACCTAATATGTACCTCTATGCATTTATATTTAATTGAAACTGCCTAACGTAGCTTTGGAGCAAAAAATTTTTGAATTTATTTGTGAATTTAATTTGTATTGTTACTTTGTAATTCATTGCACTTACTCGACACCGACCAGCTCGAGAATTTCTCTGTTCCTCAAAAAACGGCTGACTCATGATGCATTATTTTCCGCTTCATTTATGTTGAAATAAATTGAAATTAAATCCATTTTTTCTCTAGTAAATTTTTCCAAATATAAATGACTGACTATGCAGGCAAACGTCAAAAATCTTTTGACACAATCCGCTGCGTGAATCGGTAAAGTAGGTATCCGACGGTTATGGCAATTGCGTAAACTTCATCAAGCGAGGGGAGTGCAAATCGGATGGCATTCGCTGGAGTCCGTCGGTTAACGTAATAGGCATGAGTTAGGAGTTAGTGCTTGGCAACACCCAGCAATTGTATTTATTTTCTTATTTTTAATCGTCGTCACGAGTGGACGTGTTTTTCGGTGTGTGTGGGGTGCGCGCATTTTAAACATTCGTTTCACTAAACGGCATAGTTATTGTCTATTAAAATAACTTTACATAAATAATTATGAACTGCCAAGTTTGTAAACAAAAAGTTGACCGCGCAGATCCAGCCAAAGTCAGCTGTGCGGATTGTGTGTGCATTTTTCACTGTTTGTGCGCCAAGATGGACAAGGCTGATGTGGAGTATATGAAGGCCAACAATCTCAAGTATAGGTGCGAGGGATGTTCCATCCTCCGTCGCAAATCGATGCAGACCCAGTCCCTGGCTCCATTAGTAGTTGGTTCTGAGCTACCCATCACCTCTGCAACTCCCTCCGCGCTAGACATGAATTCGGCTTCAGCAGGTGCAGAGCAACAAAAACAACATGCAACTGAGTGTAACACACATGCCAATAGCATGAAAAATAGAAGCCAAAATCAAGTGAAAAATCAAATTCATGCAGTCAAAACTACGGGTCAACAAACTTGCGAATTAACGGATAGCAGCTCAAAACCAATCACTCTTCAGCTGTTATATGAAGAGATAGTGGCGCTCAGAAGTGTTAACTGTGAAATGCTTAGCACACTGAGTAAGCTTGCAGATGAAAACAAGGCACTAAAACAAAAGGTGAATACGTTAGAGAGCAAGTTAAACTGGAGAGACCAGAGAGATCATGACAACGCTATTGAAATCACTGGCATTCCGCAAGAACACAGCAACAATGCGGAAGAGTGCATGCAAAAAATCGTGGACACTTGGGGATCTCTATACCACCATCTGAGATTGACAAATGCGTAGTAAGAAGCATAAAGGTAAAAAATGACTCTTCGCTTACTCGCAATGTCTTATACGTGCGTTTCTCTTCCACTGTGACCAAAAAGAGAGTAATGGCAGCGAGAAAAACAAAAGCACGTAAGCTGGCAGCGCGAGTGTTTGACGGATCCAGCAATAATAAAATTTACATCAACGATGCTCTCACGCGTTTTAATCGAGCTTTGTTTACGGCTGCATATAAGTTAAGAAAAGAGAAAAACTATAAATATTTGTGGTTAGGTAAATCGAGCTTCCTATTGAAAAGAGCTGAAAATGAGAGGGTTATCAACATCAGAACATTCGATGATCTAAAATCTATTGTTGATTAGCTACTCTGTAGCTTTACATTTTATCTATTTTTTTCTTCATTTGTTTTTCATCGATGTTTGTTGACGTTCTGATTGATGATAACCCAATCATCGCTAGCAAAAATTTTTTTCAAAAATCACCCTCAGTAGGTTCTAACGATATTAAAGTAATTCATCAGAATATACGTAGCCTTAGGCAGAACTTTGATTTATTCGTAAGTCATATCGATGCATTAGGTTGCCTACCTGATATAATATTTTTAACTGAAATTTGGATTTATTCATATGAAATAAGTGATTATAGCATTCCTCATTACAATTTTTATGCCAATGCGAATGATAGATACAGCGCAGGAGGTGTTGGAGCCTTTGTGCGCGATACTTATGAGTGTACCTCAGTTAGTAAGAACTTAAATAGTGCTGATATGCTACAACTTTGTATTAATATAAAGGGTGAACAATTTGCTTTCCTAGGGGTATACAGACTGCAATCTGTCCCTACCTCTGTATTTATTCAAGAATACTCCAGTTTCGTGCAGAGTGAACAAACAACAAACTTTTTTATACTAGGTGATTTTAATTTAGACCTTTTGTATCACTGTAATACAACTGATGACTATTTGGAGCTAATGGCTGGAAATGGCTTCACTTCATATATTAATGAGCCGACACGCTTAAGTTCAGGTACGTGTATTGATCATGTTTTTTGCCGGTTTAACGCCGAACCACATAGATATTGTAGTAGTTTTAACATTGACTTGCAAATAACTGATCACACGCTGACTGGTCTGCAAATAAATGGTATTGTATTCGACAAACCAAACGCTAGCCGTGTTCAAAAATCACACACAACAGTTAATTTTCCGATGCTGAACCATAAGCTGTGTTTCGAAAATTGGTCGAATGTCCTCGCCGAAAATGACATTTCGTTAGCATTTTCCTTATTTTTGGGTACCTTAAACGCGCACATTCTCAACTGTTCGTATAGTGTGAATAATCGTAAGAAAAATGTGAGGCCTTGGATTACTCGGGATCTTTTCCAGAAAATAAAGCTAAAAACCCAATTACGAAGAAAATGTTCCAAGCATCCCAGTAATAGAAGGCTCCGCAATAGATACAATAAATTAAGTAATAGCACCAATAAGGCCATACGACAGATGCGCGATAGCTATTTTCGAAACAAGTTTAATTCAGCACTTGGTAATATTAAAAAAGAATGGGGCGTTGTCAATAGTCTACTAAATCGAAACTGTGTAAATGGTAATGAGCAAATAGTATTGCAAGCTGGAAGCCAGTCGATTACGGTTGCTGTGGATGTAGCCAACACATTTAACTCGCACTTTACAACGGTTGGTAGCACAGTCTTAACCAACTGCAATTGTCAATTTGCGATACATCCTCCATCGTGCCAAGATGTTCGAAATAGCTTCTTTTTTGACCCTATTACAGGCCTCGAAGTTATACGAATTATTAAAACCTTGAAAAGCTCAAGCTCGTGCGGTGAGGATGGTATTTCGAATCTAATTTTAAAAAATATATCTTTTAATGTAGTCGACATACTGGTATACTTATTCAACACCAGTATTACTCAGGGTATTTTTCCTGATGCTCTGAAATGTGCTATTGTAATTCCGATCTTGAAAAAAGGGGATAAAAAAGACGCAAATAATTACAGACCTATATCACTACTCTCGGTCATATCTAAAGTTTTTGAAAAGGCTGTTAAAAAAAGAATTGTCAATTTCCTAGATAACGCGAGCTTTTTTAGCGCTATGCAGTTTGGCTTTCGTGAGGGATTATCAACAGAAGACGCTCTGCTGGATTTTTGTACTAACGTCTATAAAGCTCTGGATGGGAAAAGAAGTTGCGCTGGTCTCTTTGTCGACATAACAAAAGCTTTTGATATGGTCGATAGAGGTGTACTTTTGGATAAATTATATAGTGTAGGATTCCGCGGTATTATTTATACCTGGCTTAAATCGTATCTTTCAGGTAGAACTCAAAAAGTTAAAGTAGAAGGTAGTTACAGTAGCTTACAGTCTGTTAATGTGGGTGTTCCTCAAGGCTCAGTTCTTGGTCCAATACTGTTCTTGATCAATATTAATTCAATCTTTTCGCTTCCATTGAAAGGCAAGGCCACTGCCTTTGCAGACGATCTTGCAATTGCGTACAGTACACCGAATTACTTTGAATTAATATGTGAAATTAACCATGATGTACATTTGCTACGAACCTGGTTCGCCTCACACAAACTGATTGTAAGCTGTAAAACTAGACTTATGTATTTCAGCCATGTTTTCAAAGAACAGCCAAGTTATGATGTTATATTTCATTCCGCAGCATGTTCTCGTTTTAACATGCATCATATAGCGTGCACTCAAAGTGGCGCGATGAGATCTTTTGATTGCAATAGAAACTGTTGTGAGAGCTGCTTCAGGGTTGAAGTTGTTGAGAATTTCAAATATCTAGGAATTACAATAGACAACCGCTTGAGTTGGTCTGAGCATATTAATAACCTAAAAAAATACTTTCTTTACACTACTCGTCATTTTTATCGTCTGAAAAAGTTATGTTCTTTGTCCACTCTAAAAACGGTTTACTACGGTTTATTCCAATCCAAACTGCAATATGGTATCATATGCTGGGGCGGCGCTTCGGCTAATAAGCTGTCACCAGTTGTAACAATTCAAAAGGGCGTAGTAAGGCGCATCTGTAATGCAAACTATAGGTCTCACTCTATGCCGTCTTTTAGGAAACTAGATATATTTCCGTGTCGCCATTTATATTTATACAAAGTTCTAAAAACCTTCTTTATAAGGTGTGGCTACCTGGAAAGCTTTCCTTCGGAAGTCTACAACTTACGAAGAAATCTACTTCCAGCCGTACAAATTCCGCATACAAGGACGTCGCACTTTAGAAGTTTTTACGCATATACGTCGTGCAAATTTTTCAACTCCCTTCCTGCCACTGTACAGGTTATAAGAAACTTTAACTTATTTTCAAAAGAAGTAAAACTGTATCTTCTTGGCTACAATCACTTTGAATTAGAAACGCTGCTGAGGACGATATTATAAACTTTTACTTACTTATCCTTGAAACTGCAAATATTTATTATTGTTTTTCTTTAAAACCTTTGTTAATTTTAACGTTTAACTTAAACTCTTCATTATATTTTTAATTATGTACACCCCACACAAATCAATTCATTATACCATCGCTAGGATTGGCATTTAACACTATGTTAAATTTTAATATAAAAAATGCCATATACTTTTCTTATGCATAGTAATTGAAATTATTTAATGTAATTATTTAATGTAATTTTGTAATCCTATGTCACTAAATATGCATCAAGAAAATGTTTAATAAATACATACATACATACATACATACATGATTAATTCTTTTTACTTATGCAGAATATAGTCGTATCGAATGTTAAGCAAACATTTTTTTTTCAGGTAACTGCAGCTGAGCTCATCACGACTATTGCAATCGCATACAGTTTTCAGTAAGTGGTATATTTATGTGGAAATATCTAATAAATATATCTACAATTTTTTAAACACAATAATTTTGGCTTATAAAAACTTGCAGTCATGTTTAATAATATAAAAATATAGGCTTTTCGACGGTTTGTATAATTTCCTTGGAGCATGAACCAATCGTTATCAAATTGTTCACCGAAGGTTTCGAACTATGTTCTAGCAAAAATGCATCATGCATCATGAGTTACTGTCAATAAATGTTATTCTTCCATCTCCTCATGCCACAACAGCTCCTCAAACCATTACTTTGCAACCACCAGGCTTTATCGTTGATACTAAATTCTTCTATCGTTGCCAAATATTTTGAATTTAAACATGCGACCTTTACCACAAATTCATTCCGTGTTCTTTGCCTTTTGAGTCCTGTTTTCCTGAGAACCCCGTTATTATGCAGAGCTCTTTGAATTGTTCTAGGACAGACACACTTCTTTGCTGAGCTTACTGTGATTTCGGCTAATATTTAAGAACAAATTATTGAATTTCTTACTACTTCGTTCAGGATCAAGCTGTTGCTTTTTAGAGGTAGTTTCCTTGGGTGGCTACTGCGGGCTTTATTTTTGGTGGAATCATTCCTTGTGCAGCTTTTTTGCAATAGACTACACTGTGTGTCGACTCAAACTTAAATTTTTTTACTTTTAAGTACTTTTTTCTTTGCTTCGTTCTGTAAACAAATTTCTCATGTCGACTGATACTTGAGTTGTTTAAATTCTCAAACCACAATAAAATTTGATATTACCAAGCATGATAAAAGGATAGAAAAAGAAAAACCATAATTCAAACTTTACTATTGTCACAACTAAACATACCAGATATAGATGCAAACAAGCATTTGCTTGAAGAAGATCCAGCTTCCCGAAAATTAAGGGTAAAATTCCAGAGCATTATAGTGTACTAGCAGACCCGGCAGACCTTATCCTCCCTTAAAGTTGACTTGCCCACATTTGATAAATTGTACTCTCTTTCCTCCTCATTTAGAGCTTCCTTCTCATTTATCGCCATATCTACCTCTTTCTTTCTAATATGGCAAGTCAAAAAAATTATATTAAATTTTGATTTTTGTTTTAATAATATACCGTTATTATCTCTGAAAACTAGGTTGCCCTGCCCAAAAATTTATTTGCCTGCACTTAACAAATTGTATTCTCTTACCTTCAGTTCCTCCATTTCTTGCTTCATCATGCATCAAACCTTTCTTTTTCTTCTTCCTTTTTTAACTTTTTTTCTACCCATATCCCCTCCCTGTTCCTTACCGAGTGGCCAAAAACACCTACTGTCAAAATTTCATAACGCCCCTAATAACACATTTACACTGATTTAAAATACGCGATTTCAGACTATTAATTCGAATGTTTTTATATCGGCCTTGAATACGTAATTTCCTTTGATATGAAGTAGGTATCAAAAAAATTCTGACAAATTCGAAAAAATTTCATGAATTCATCTCATTTGCTCTGCAATTGGGTTTGAATGCGTGATTTTGCGAATACGATTTGTATGGGTAATTGTTACTCATTTTGATCTTTTCACGAATTTCATTCAGTGTAAATGTTTTATAGGCAAAGCTGTTAAAGAATTATTTCCTTTTGAAATAATCATTCCTTGGATTGCAAAATTTTTGTTTGCAGCCTTTATTCTATTTTTTGGAATACGGAATTCAAAATTTGCAGTCCTTGTTCCTTTTTGTATTCCAGAACAATTATTCCTATTTTTTATTTCTTTCTTTTCATTCACTGGATTGCATTCCTTGGAAACTATGTATTAACTATGGTTGGGAGTTTTTTTGTCCAATTGTGCCTTTAATAATTGGTTTCTATCTTCTACCGCAATCTTGTAAGAGATCGACCTCGGTGCGCCACCCACCTTCGTACTTGCGCGAGCCAAAATTTCGTAATTTTGGATATTAGGGAAAGACATATGTCAATTCAAAAAATTGCTTAATAATAATAATTCCCAAACGGATTACCCACCATATCCCGCCCGACCGGCGCGAGGGGCGCATCAGTATAACGCGCGGATTATTCGTTCGTGCCGAGTCGTTGAAAGGCTTTGGTTTGTTAATCGTCGAGATCTAAAACTGCTCAGCTACAGCGAAAACCTCATCAGCTAAGTAAAGTAGATATAAGGTAGATTATACATTAAGAAATAATTAGTTAACAGAATAAAATTATTGTTAGAAGTTAATATAGAAGTCAAAGAATAAGAAACAATTAGTAGCTATGTATTTAGGATAGAAAGAATTGATTTTTTTATGCTGAAAAGCGAGTCTGAATATCAAATCTACCAGAAAGAGAGTTATAATCTTGACACAAACAGCGAAAAGCCTCATTTAACTGAAAATTTATTCGGCACTGTTTTAAGACTAGAGGTTTAAAATGCCTTAAAGGACGAGACGGTACATTGGAGTTCACTTAAAATCATACTTTTCACCTAAAGACCGCTTTCTAACTTCATTATTTACATGCGGAATGCTTTTAATGCACATGAGGAATGCAAAAGGAATAATTATTCCGGAATAACAAAAGGAATAAAGACTGCAAAAAATAGAATAAAGGCTGCAATCCAAAATTGTTATTCAGTGAATGGAAATGCATGGACTGCATTCCGACATGATTGCATTTCTTAACAACTTTGAGTATAAGATACTCAGGCACATACTCATTTCCATAACTTTCCAATAACGTATGGAGGTATTTATGTGCCCAGTTCGATCCTAAAACCCTTCCTAGAAACCTTTTCAGGATGGTCATGTGATAGAAGCCTGTGCGGTACATATAAGTATCAGGGGACGTGGCAAAGAGCTTTATGCAACACGATGAGGTTCTCAAACCGTTTGGGTATTTAAAATAATGGTAACATACCGTGTTTTTATTGGGTGAAAGTTCATCAATTTGTTTAGCTACTTTGGAGTTTTAGTCGCCTAGTATGATTTTGTACTATGTTGAAAGCTTACGCTGTAGGCACACTTCTCTCCAGTGTCCTCCTCAGACGGAATCGTTTTACCTTGGGCACAAGCATCCAGATTTACTGAAGCGCATGGCTCGTTGCAAAGTAATCGCTCTGGCCATTCCCAGGTGAATGATGGTCAGAAGCTTAAACCACTTTTGTGTACCTCTGCACACGGCACTAAACCGCTTGATGGTACAGAGCAATATAATTTCTCTTTAAAAGAAAATGACGCTACAGGTTTTATCTTTGGCATTAACTGCACTTGTTGTTCCTCCTTTTGACTTCATAATTTGTGTATTTACGTCAGCTCATAGCATTAACTTTTATTGTGTCTGTTGTTGTTATGACTTAAACATTTCATAATGGCCGCATAACAAAAATATGAACAGCTTCGTACAACTCTAATGCCCGATATCAGCGTTAATGCTTCAATGAACTTGAGCAGCAACATAATCCACACAAATTCGTTTTTTATACACACAACTACATTTAAACACACATACATATGCATATAAATATACATATAGTATTTACTATTTTTACCCTTACCTGACTTTTGCTGCTTGTTTCTGATTTTTATTACATTCTTTGGCGAAGGCGCACACAATATGAACAGCATGGAATAGCGCGCTCACCAGCAAACGTTGCGTATACGCCCCAGTGCCCGCCTCAAAGGAATTTTATTTGATTTTATTGTGACGCTAACCACGCTGACTTGGCAATGCTTAGTCGTTGGCCATACTTGCATGCTAAGGTGGGGGAGGTTGCAATCAAATTGGTCTAGACACTGGTTGCTCTCCTATTTTACGACTATCAGAGCAATATGAAATATATGCACAGCGGGGAAGTTTCGATTGAGCGCTTAAGAAGATTTGAATTGAATTACACCTTAGAACGTTCTGTGGGTTATGTGCTGACAGTGCAAAGATTTTAAAAGCTTTAACTTTTATAACCAGCAAATACTTGTGGTATTTTTTTAAATTTTAGAACAAGTATATAATAAGCCTTAGATTAGCCGGAGCTCTAATATGATTACTCAAAGCACATATTTACTACATGGTAGCAGCCAAAATTGGGAATATGGTAATCTTATAAATAACAAGTAAGGGGTTCTAAGTTGTGGTGAAACCCACAGGACTATCGTTTTACATTAAAATAAAAACTATGGAGTTTTTTAGTTTTGGGAACCAATACGATATATACAAATAAGTATAAGGGTGGAAATTTTCATTGAAATGGCTTCATAAAATATCTATTAATCGCCTTTGATAGTACCAAAGTTTATATATTGCAAACTGGGTAGCGCCACGCCTGCCTCCACAAAATCCATATAATTTATATTAGGTCGAGTTTTGCCTAAAAAGGTCATTAAGTATGCTAAATTTGTATTGCGATAACTTGAATTGCTACAAAAATGTCGCGATTCAAATTTTACAAACAAATTTTTTGCAACAAACCGTTACCTTTTTAAAATCAAAATTTTCACAAAATTGCAACAACTCAATTTTTTGAGGTATGGCACTAAAAGTTTTGTAGAATAATCTACTGT
Organism: Merzomyia westermanni; assembly: GCA_949987695.1. Taxonomy (NCBI): domain Eukaryota; kingdom Metazoa; phylum Arthropoda; class Insecta; order Diptera; family Tephritidae; genus Merzomyia; species Merzomyia westermanni. The sequence goes on along the minus strand of OX465289.1, from coordinate 31,292,316 downwards.
AAAATGGAGGGATCAGGATTATTTCGAAAATTTTTATTTTTCAAGTTTTTTCTTTACACCAAATTTCATGAAGATATTTTAAAATTTAGCTCCAGTTATCTTGTTCACAGACAGCCGAATAGGTGAGTAAAATTTGTCAAATGTAGACAAGTTCATTTTTGGGACAGGACAATGTTTGCCGGGTATGTTAGTATGATGCAGCGTTTGACCTCAAATGAGAGACAGCTAAAAAATTTATTGATAAAGGAGGAGGAAGTGAATTAGGTACAGGGATATGGATAGATAGAAGCATATATGGAGGAAGAAGATACAGAAAAAATTTAAGGGGATATGGGTAGAAATAAGAAGAAATGAGAGATAGGATGGATAGAGCTATTTTTTTCATATATCTCTATCTCTATGGCGCGATATACAACAGGTATATCATCATAAACCTCCTAAGAGATTTTTGCGCCAATTTGTGGTGTGCCGATTTGAATTTTCCCTACAGCAAAACCCATTTTCATATATATGCCATTAAATTATGGGTCCTGACACCATCTACCATGTCTGCTAGTAATTTAAAATGATTGCCCTGCTAGGTACTGGTCGCCAGGTCCTTCAAGTCTGATCTTACCATGAAAAAGCTTCTTAAAATTGAAAGCTACATACTTACAACAACTTTGACGGAAATCTTGGACTAAATTTCTTCGGAGGAATATCGAGTACGCGTGGGATATCTTACGCTTCCACTCAAAGGCAATTATGTCCTCTCTGTGCTTGCTTGATGGGGGTACATTCGTCACACCAGGTATTTTTCACTTATTCCTTTCTAAACCACTTAGACCAGGCTATTAAAAAGCGTTCTTTCAGAAATCGAAAATACCTTTACTGCAGTCTTGGACATGGAAAAAGTGGCTTATCACCTCCTCCAATAGCATTATTATTATAACACCGTTCACCGAATTGCTGAGTCCATTCCACTTTGATTTTCTGGGCTCGCTGGTATTTATCATGAGCAAAGTGTCGACCAGTCTGTAGTCTTCCTACAACGAAACCCCATATTCGATCCTTCTGATGGCTAGTTGAAAGGACATATTCAGATTAGTGGCGGTGCTCACTGGGCATTGGACTGTTGGAGTCCACGCGACACTGATACGTTTGGAACGTAATACCTTGTGACGCAGCTGTAACCTTTGGAGTTGTTGATCTCAACGGCATGGATATAGTTGGAACGGGTTTTCCACATCCTTTCAATTTATGAGCAGCACTGAAGCTCTGCCTGAATCTCCTGCGAGGTATTTCGCGCCAAATATTTATTTATTTTAGCAATAGATAACTGACCAGTAATTTTAAATTCAACACCGTTCACGTCAGTTACCACCTCTTAAAAGATCCCTGCAAAAATACTTCAGCCGTTTTATTAAAAACGGAAAAATGTGATCAGCAAAACCAATGAAAGGCTTGATAAATACTATGGAGACTCTCTTCCATCAGATTCAACAGTTAAAAAGTCGTTTACTGGGTTTCAAACGTTCAGATCGGAAAATGATTTCATTCCAAAAATCAGCTTCAAAATCCATTGCATAATACTGGGCGAATGAAAGTGCGCGTAATCACTCAAATCACAGACCTCGAAACTGAGGGAATATCGTAGATCAACACTTGGATATGAATATTCTTCAGGACTCATTTTGTGAGGAAAAACATTCTGTTCATAAATTGGGTCAGGAACTGTTACCTCACCCAACGTATTCTCCAGTTAGGCCCACTCTGATTATTTCCCATTTTCACACCTGAAGAAATGGTGGGATGGTGAGAGATTCGGGTCAAATGAAGAGGTCATCAGTGAAGCAAATATATATTTCTATAGCCGGAAAAAATGCTACTTGGGAGTAACAAAAAAATGTGAAAAAAACTTTACTAAATGTATCAATTGAAAACAAAATGATGTAGAAAAATAAAATTCTTCTTTACTGGAAAAATAGTTTTCTAATCAAAAAATTAACGAATTTTAAAACTGGTAACGGAAACTATCTCTAAATATTCCCAATATTACAACAGAGAGGTCCCAAAGTTAAGACCTGCAAATAATAATACTAAGCGAGAAAAAACTTTTGTTCAATTCTAAATCATGACCGGTTCTCTTAAAATAGCATCCAAAAACATATGAATATATGTACATTAGGTTGGGTCGATTTGTATGGACGAAAGTTAACCGATATCGCGCCATCGATTTTTCGACAAGTTTTGGGCTCAGGAAAAAAATTCCACTACGCGTACCCAAAAAAATAATTTTCGGGCCTGCGAAATTTAATTTTTTTTACTTTTTTCGACTTTTTTTCATGACCTACTAAACAAATTTTCATTTGACCGACCCAAAAATGTCCGCTAAAAACGTTGGCGATAACAGTTTTTTGAAACAACGAAATTGGCGAGCAGAGGCACATACAATAGCAAGGTGGTTAAAATAGCACTTTTTAAAAAATTTTGTTACTAAGAACTTGCACATTATGTACAAGAATTTCATAAGCGAGTTATTTGCACGGTTACTTACAAAGAACTACGAAACTTAAAATTTTCACCATAAAAGCTAATCTTCCTTGAATTTCCTTAATTTTATGTAAAAGATATTTTTACAAGTATGGATTGGATTCTATCTGAGATTAATATTTAAATTTTAAAATTTTCCATAAAATGTTTCAAGAAAATTTAAGGATTCATGCCTGTGAAATTAATTATAAAATTCAATCAAAAAAGGACTATTATTAAAAAAGAAGAAAATTACTTTTTACAAATATTTTCCAAGGGTAAAATTGCTATGAATATCGACTATATTTTTATTGAAATTGGTTTTATTTGTTTAATATAGTGATAGATACATTTTTATATCTGATGGCATATATTTTATATCTGATGACAGAATTTTCAATAAAGTGGTTCGTAAAATAATTTTGCAATTTTCGGGTATTTTTAAACCAAAAATGAACTAGCCTACTACAGTAACTGGTATTATACTGATGCATAGGCTAAGAAGTATGACGGCTGGTAGCATTCTGGCGTATATACAGACTAGTATTTTGAATGGTATGATATTGATGTGTATGATGAATAGTATGTCAACTGGTATATTTCTGATGCAGAGACTGACTAGTATGCCAATTGGTATGGTGCTGATGCAGAAGCGGACAATTGCCATTTCGTAGGACATCGCCATGTTAAAAATACCACTTGCTAATATTGAAAAATTACAGAACACGAACTAGTAGAATTGACTGCAGGGTATGTATGTGCATATGTTCATTTAAAGTACTCGAAATAATTGCCGACAATGAGTTGATAATTAGTTAAAAGCGAATGGTCTCATGGGTTAACTGAGCCGACTAATTTGTATGCAATTCTTATAACCATGATTGCCATTAACAACACCACTTAATGACTATTATTACGTTGTAGTTCTGTGGTCAGAAAATTTAAATTTCTTATAATTCGATTATACTCACATTATGAATGTCGCCACTGTGGTAATGGTGATAATGACCAGCTATGTGGGTACTGCCAGCATATTTGGCGGTTTGCCAGGCAGCATTTTTCTACATTGCATACTTGGCAACAATAATAAGTGTGCATTTCACTATAAGCTAATATTACAATTGTGGACGGATTTTTTCTTTTTGTTGTATTAACAGCTTGAGAGATTGAATGGCCATGGTGAGCCAAAGTGTTTAGTTCACATGTAACGCAATGCTCCTCTTTTTTCCTGCTGAGTGTTGCATGCCTGAGGCTAAGTATGCACCCAACTGGTCCGGATATATCTGCATCGATCCCTTCAGTGGTTTGAAGCCGTCTGTATATCGAGCCATTGTATGGGAGCCGTGTAAATATTATATTGCTTTATCATTCCATGTTGACTTGTCCCCCAACTCTACTCCCAATTTCCAATCGAAAATTATGCGATGTCATAGCTTGGTAGTTGGTAGTTTAGGGTCGTTCTCTCAACTTATCGAAGTTCCGTGCTGACATGACTTTACCTCTGTCAAATTCAACCTTTGCTATGTGAGGTAAGGTTGTTTTGCATCATGCGCTTGGTGCCCCTGGCTAACATGACATCTGTTTGTTGCTTCCAAAGACGTCTGGTATCAAAGATGAATCTTAAGTATATTACGTCGGCCCCTATCCGAGGTGACTGGTCTTAACCTCGCAAGGGTCCTTCTCCTGGTGAAGGGAATAATGGTTCAATGCTCTTTGTATAATGTACGAAAGCTGTTTTCAAATTTGCTTTTTACAATAATGACCATATCATTTACGTAGCCTTGGCACCGGATTCCATTTTATGCTAGAGACTTCAGGAGTTACTTACTATTAGACTCCAAAGAAGCGATAAGAGTAGTCCACCTTGGATGCAAACCTGCGTTGGCCTATGGGGCTAGTTGGTTTCATTCGGGTACATGTACGGACCTTTCTGGGGTCATTTCGAAATTAGTTCAGGACCCTTTCAGGAGTATTTCTGGATTGTTTTCGGGAACATTTCAGGACTTTTTAGATACATTTTCGGGATCATCTTACTGAATTGAAAGTATCCCGAATAAAAACCAAAATACCTTTTTTTCCAGCGAAGATCGCGAACTGGCCCAATAAAAATTGACTCAAATCACCTCAGTGAATCTCAATTCATCCTGAAATAACCCAGTTTACCAAGGGATGGGAATTTATTGGATTTTAACAATTTCGGGATTATCAGAATATGATTTTGGAATTCTTTAATCACGGGATTACTGACTCGAAAATATATATGCAATAATTGAATTTTCAATCCGTTTTTTTGTCTAAATTGAAAGTTATTTTATCAATAATCTTAACATAAATATTTACCCAAATTATTTTCAAGGGGATTCCGAATTTGGCCTCCCCATATAGGCCTTATCAGTCGGGCACTCAGGGGGGGGAGGTAGTTTGGGGGTTCAAACCCCCCCACCCCCCAAAATCATATGAAAATTAATCAATAATAACCATATACACTTTATTCGTTATATAATATTAAAAAATATTTTATTTATTTTGTTCTTTTGTGCTGTCCAGATGAAACACTCTTAGCAACAATATTTTTGTGCATGGGCTTTAGTGCTACTGTTTCTATTTACCATACTTTTTGCTACGACCAAGAACAATTTACAATCTATCTCTCTGCATACAGAGATAGATTGTACATATGTATTCAAGCCACTACTAGAGAATGTAGATATACAGAGATGCGTCCGTTCAGTTTTTGAATTTTGCTACTGAAAATTATGGCGTGCGGTACCATGGTCATTAACAACAAACAGACGCAACGCCAAATATACGCAAAATCAAAAATCGTTCTCAGCACTCTCAGAGACCGAGAGCAGTGCTACGAAATTGTTCACGTTGTTTTTCGGCCAGGCGAGAGCAAGAGTTTTTTATGCTAAAAAACGAGGTGTCGCAGTGCCTTATTTTCTAGATATTTTTGATAGACACACGCCAATTTTCGTTAAAGAACCGTTATCGTAGTAGCGATTGACTGCAACATCAACAGAAGTGAGTTGTGAGTATTTTGTTTTGTTTGTGTTAAAGTTTTAAAGTGATAACATCATATTATATAATGTCAAATTCAATTACAAACTATTTCCACAAAAATATTTTAAAGCGAGGAGCAGATAGTAGTGCCGAAACTTCCAGTGCACCTAAAATTCGCAATGCAGTGGTGGCAATACAAAATGTACGTTTTTTTCTATTTACATGTTTTACTATTATTGTTATTAAGTATGTATTTGTAAAAATTTTCAAATGATGTTTGCAACTTTTGTAAAAAACTGAATGATAAAGAAAAATATGAAGTTTTAACGAACGCATGGGTACCTGATTTAACCTTTAACTTCCCGTCTTCTGGCGACCGAAACCTAAAATTCCAGTACAAATGGTTAAAAAATTATTCCTAGTTAGTTTATTCGCCATCTGAAGACGGTGCCTATTGCAGTTTTTGTGTTGCTTGTGGGTGGGAGACTGTTGGACATGCAAGCCACCAAAAGACCAATGCATTTGTGCAAAATTCATTCCGCAATTGGAAAAAAGCAATTGAGAAGTTTAACGATCACCAGTAAAAAGATTATCACAAAAGGGCAATGATAGACGCGGCAAACTTTAAATTAGTTTACGAAAATAAAAAAAAATTTATTTTATCTGAAATCGACACAGGACGCAGAAAACAACAAAAAGAAAATAGAGAAAAATTGGCATCTATAATACGTGTGGTTCTGGTATGTGGAAGGCAAGGTCTGGCTTTAAGAGGTCATAGAGATCAAGGACCACTCTCTTTAGAAATGCCATCTGAAAATGACGGAAATTTCAGGGCTTTATTACGTTTATCTTTGGACAGTGGAAATGAGACGTTAAGAAAGCATATTGAAGCTGCAGCTGGTAATGCTAACTACATCAGCTGGCGGATTCAAAATGAGATTATTGCAACAGCAGGCGAGTTGATACAAAAAAAATTATCGACCGTATCAATAATGCCACATGCTTCGCCGTTATTGCTGATGAAACAACAGATGTAAGCGGTGTTGAGCAATTTTCACTATGCATTCGGTACGTCCATAACTTCGAAAATGAGCAAATGCTGGAAAGGGTCTTGCAGGCGTACTCATGGAGAAACTAAAAGAACTCAACATTAACCTTACATATCAAAGAGGCCAAGATAAATTTATTAATTGTTTTATTTTCGAACAGCCATATTATGAAATTTTTTTAAAGGCTATGATGGTGCGCGTGCAATGAGTGGACAATTCAACGGTTGTGCAGCGGTCATCCAAAAGCAATATCCGGAGGCTGTTTATGTTCATTGCGGAAATCATAGTTTGAATTTAGCCATTGCAAATGCCTGCAAAATACCCGCTGTTAGAAACTGTATTTCTTCAATAAAAGAGACGGTTTATCTGTTTCGTTCATCTTCTAAAGCTGGTAGAGTCCTGAAAGATCTCATTCTGCAATCGGAACCAAATTCAAAGCAGGTGCGTCTTCTGAAATTTTGCGAAACGCGTTGGGTTGAGCACTTAGACTCCCTGTCCTTATTTTTCGATGTCTTTCAATGCCTAATGATTTAGAGATCGCTGAGGAATTTGTGGCAGAATTGAAAATGTGGAAGAGGTAAGTTATATTATTTTTCCCTTGATTTCAAATTATTTCAAATATATTTTTCTTTGAAATTTATTTTTAACGTCTACTTGCAGGCACAACTTGAATCAGACAGACCCACCTGGAACATTTATTGATTGCTTAAATGTGTGTGATGCCAGGATGTTTCCATACACAAATCGACTATTAAAAATCGGCGCAACTCTACCAGTTTCTGTGGCTTCGAGTGAACGGTCGTTTTCATCGCTTCGAAGACTCAAGACATACCTAAGAAGCAAAACTGGTGCAGAGAGGCTCAATGGTCTGGCTCTACTAAACGTCCATAGGGATGTCAACATTAGCATTGAAGACATCTTAAATATAATGGCCCAATGTAGTAGAAAAATTGACATTGTTCTATAAATAAAAAATTATTTAAGAACATTAAAACCCCCCAAAATATTTTTCTGTGTGCGCGCCTGGGCCTTATCAACCTATAAATCTGAAATTAGGGTCCACTTCTTCTTCGAGTCACTTTTTTAATAGGTTGAACCAAAATCGACTAAAGGATAAAAATCTTAACTTTTACAAAAACTTTACCGAGACCTTTGAAGAGCGGATTTTTAGTCAAATAATCCAGGGCTGTGCCAGCCCTTAATTTTGAGGGGATATTCAAACTTCGAAGTAAGCAATTTTTGTATGCTTGATAAGGCTTGTTAATAAGGGTTACACATGACCCCAGAAGAAATTGTTTTAAATTTTGTTTACTTTATTAGATAGTATAATTTGATTCTCTCTCTTTATGGCGCGATATACAACAGGTATATCATCATAAACCTCCTAAGAGATTTTTGCGCCAAGCTTCTCTTCCAATTTGTGGTGTGCCGATTTGAATTTTCCCTACAAATTGGTGGGACCTACAGTTTTTTGCCGACTCCGAACGGCATCTACAAAGGAGACGAATTTTTGCTGAGAAGCCTGTCATGGCAGAAATACACTCGGAGAGTTTGCCAAACCACTGCCGAGTTGCGACCCCGTTTTGAAAAACTTTTTTCAAATCAGTTTTGATGTTACCTGTACCAGGGCTCGAACCATGGACCTTCGGTGTGGTAGGCCGGCAACACTACCTCCACACCACGGTGGCCGCCATTTGATTAGAAAAATTAATAAAATAACTTCGGCAAACACTTTTATTTCATTTAGATTGAGATTGAGGCCGAATTCTTCTATCAATTAAGGGTTTGCTGCTTCAAATCGGTGGGACCTACATATGTAATTCTGACCCCGCAAGGCCTCTCAATATTTACTGAGAAGCTTTTTCAAGGCAGAGCCCGTTTTGAAAAACCTTTTCAACCTAGTTTAGATGTTAGTTGTCGCGGTACTTGACGCATCAGCATAATACCATGCATATAAAGCACAACTAGGTATAAACATTTATACAAGTCGCAGCCTATAAGACGGAATCACTCCACCATATATGTGGTGCCAATAACCTACAATGTTGACCTTTAAAACTTTTTTTCAGAATATTTATCCATGTTCTGCATATTTTGTGTCAACAAAAAGTTTAATTTAAATTTTTGTTCGGTTCCATTATTTCCTTGTTGTTATTGTTATTATGTTTGCCTGTACGCTGTTTCTGTTTTATAGCAGCTGATGTTGTTTGTAAATTATATGTTGATACATTGTTGGTACGATATACCTTTTCTGTTTTTGTTTCGTCCTCTTCACATAAGTACAACACACATTCACTACCACTGGGCGGGATAATCTCTTCCAATTCCAAGTTGCATTGTTGAAAGTTTATTTTTATAGAGTTTTTTGGTAGAAAGCTGAGATAACGTGAGTCAGTGAACGAGTTTAACAACCAAACAAATGGAAGCAACCAGTTGATGTTGTTATCAGATTAGGGAATACGACACGGTGAGATCACTAAAATAAGAACACAATAAAAAAATAAAATTGTTACAAAAGAAATGAAACTAATGGAGTAACGCAGGGAAAGACATGCGATATCTTGGTTCATCCGTTTGGGGGAGAGAAAAACTTTGTTTAAGAAAAACCTTTTATGTTAATAACAAAGCAATAAAAGTAGAAATAAAGATAAAATAAATACTAACTTTTATTAGCTGAACATTTGACGAAGGTATTCAATTAATACCTTTGTGAACACGTTCCAATATTTTATGGGACATTCGACGGAGTTTAGTAAGCAAGGCCGTTACAATGACGCTAATAAATAGTTCAGATATACTAATTTCTACAACTGAAACGACTCCCACTATTAGTAGGTCCGATGAGAAAAATCCCAATTGAAATTCTTAAGAACAATGATTTGAGCAACTTTTTAAAAGTTGACAACTAAAAAAAAGTCCAAAATTAATTTTCCAAAGTTCGTGTAAACGTTCTCGTTAATTAGTTAATCACTAAACCATGCACAATGTTTCTCCTTTAAATCTATTGAAGAAAGCACTGCTGCCGATTTCCAGATCAACCTTTATATTGAATTCGATGTGTTTTGTTAAATTTCTTTCGATACTCATCGTTTTTCACCGGATTTGGTAGACTGTAAAAAGTTTGCGGTTCCGCTAGTCACTTGTAGTTTTCTTTTGGGCAACAAGTCATCAGAGCAAGATTTGAGCTGATTTTACCTCTCGCACAGTGTTACGATGCTTCTGACTCAATTTGAATCACAGGGGGTCTTCGGAGCTTTTGGGGAGTGTTGTCGAATTACCAGTCCTAGGCCGGATTTGAACCCAGTACGCTCCGGTACTCCCTTGCGGTACTGCCCGGCTGTCGTGGTAGCGATTTATGACCAGTGAAACCTTCTTCTTCGGAGATCATTGGGTTCACTTAGGTTCATTTATCCCAGGTGATCGGCATTCTGATATTCCAAACCTATTCCTGGCACAGTTAAATGTGGCGAAACTATATAGAACTGCTTAATTTTTACCGGGCCAATTTTTTTGGTACTTCGGCCATGGATCACTCTGTTTTCCGGTTGACTTATCAGTGGTCGATATTAGTCTTGTTTAAAATTGTATCCTTTCAAATCAGCGATTCTTAAGTAATTGGAGGCGTCAAAGCAGTTTTCATGTGTTATCACACCTGACCTGTATATTGTCCAGGGAATCTCTGCTATAAGGCTGGCTCTTGGACAAACCCACCTAACCTAATAAATAGTAAGAATATTGATTACAAAGAATTACTTATTTCAGTTAAAATCTTAACTGTTTTGCGTCTCATTTTTATCATCACCACCATCACATCATTATTATCATAATTATCATCCTAGTCTCAACATAACCGTCTACTTATGCTTTAAGGTGATGGAAAGTATTAATGCGAAGCAGGAGGAAAATTGGAAAGAGACAAGAATAAATAAGGCTTTTTGTCCTTTTTTCTCGAGCTTCTTCATAGTATCCTTATGTTTCTTCCTTTCCTTACTTTCCCTTCAGTTCCCTTCAACCGTCTCTATGGCTTTAATTTATCCTTTCCCCGGTGCCTTTCCATGGTGACTACCATCTTATCACAGTAATGTATTTGTGTGAGTGCTAGAGTCCTCAATAATAGAAAGTTACACAACTATCGCAAAGCAGCAATGTTACAAGTGCCTCTACCAGGACACCAATTCAATTGTGCAATCAACTAGAAGTTGACTGATAAAGGTTGGAAAGATATTTTCCAAACAAGTTACTTTCGAGCATAATACGTGAATAGCAGTTTCAAAGTATTAATAAAGGAAAATGTAAGATGAGTGTTTATAAGCTAACACAAAATTTCCATTCATACCCTGCAGATATTTGGGTGAGCACGGGATCTGTCATGATGCAAATCCGTACAACATCGAAATTAATGCATGCAGGCTGGGTTTTTACCTTTCAAACCAGAAACGGACCTGAGTTTAGGACATACTCGGTCCACGAAAGCGAAGTATACTTTGTGAAGAAAGCGGTGAGGTCTGCAATGAATTATCATTATTTTTTCTTACACCTGATTTCAGGATTGAGCTGCTAAGCAGATCAGTGACCTTATGCAATAGCGGAAATAAGAAATATTTGAGATACCACGATATGTCAGCTGCAAAGCTACACCTCGACAACTAGCCTGCTGGCCTTTCAGCCATCGATATTTAGTTGTGCAAACTAAATACCAGAAAAATAAGTGGAATTTTACAACTCCTGAACCACCCACGAGGTACTCATGGAGTTCCAGCTTTAACGCTGACAGCCAAGAGCAGAGGGTAATGAAAAATGGATTCAGAAAAAAGCCAGCAAAATAAGGTGAGAAATTAGTAAAACCTGAATATTCTCTTCAGTGCTGATGTGCTGCATGGTGTCAGTCCTCCCTGCTCTGCTGGGTATATGTACCTATAGAAAGTGAAATTGTCAAATGTCTATTGTCTACAAATTCCAATTTCATGCTGATATGACCTTTAACTGTGTAGTATTCAAACTAAAACTCAACAAAGCAACAATGCTTTTGTTTTTGATTTGTTGGGTTGTGAATACGAAAATTGTGCTACCTTTAAAAGCGATGAGAAATAAATTGAGGACGTTAGAAGTGCATACGAGCAGTACTAAATACAATCATAGGAATGTTTTGTTCATTTGGTATGTGATTGTCTTCATGAATACTTAAATGCCTAGCGATGGCTTGTTCTTTATACGAGTATGGTAATAAGGATGCACAATCGATGAATGGAGCAATAGTTGCACACATCTTTACATCCACAGTGACAGGTACAGGCTTGAATCTTTCTACAGCAGTGAATCCAGTCTTCGTGGAGGTGAAATAAATTTCATTAGGATTTGAAAATCTTCACACATACTTACACACATACTTCACTTCATAAAATTGAGTTTAGGACATTTTACAGGTTCGAGTGACCACTTACATAAATTACACCCACGTACAGCGGGTGGACAAACTGCCAGCTGTTTCGGTTTTTCCACCACCAAGCTCTGCTTAGTTTTGTTATTGTTTTTATACCTAGTAGTGCTACGCACACAAGGTATATTATCTTTAGTCGCCTAACGGTGGTATGTAACGGCATAAACGGATCGAGATAGATATTAACTTATGTATGTATATCAAAATGTTCAGGCGGAAAAGGGAAATTGATTAAGCCTTGTCCGTCCGTATGTTAACACGATAACTTGAGTAAATTTTGAGATATCTTAATGAAATAGTAGGCAGGTTCCTAGGCACTCATCTCCGAGCGCTATTTAAAATGGGCGAAATCGGATAATAGCCACGCCCACTTTTTATTTATAAAATATTTTCGAAAATACAAAAAAATGATTGTATGGATAAAGTTTGGTGGTATATTAACATTAAGGCAGGAAATAAATTTCACAAGAAATTTTTGAAAATGGGAGTGGTCAAATTTAGAAATGATATTAATCATAAATCGAAAACCGTTCAAGATATCGAAACGAAATTTGGCACACATATTTATATTAATTCAAGGTATGTTTCGGAATGGACAAAATCGGTTAAGAACCACGCCCACTTTTATACGAAAGATTTTGAACAAAAGCTTTATATCATTTATATTTCACTTTCAAAGTGTATGTGAACGAAGAAAGTCGAAAAATATAAATTTTTGAAAATGGGAGTGGTTCCGCCCTTTTTATAGTGGATTATTTCACAAAAATCGATTTATCGAAACGAGATTTGGAAAAAATGTTGAATGTATAAAGGTAAATGTTTGTTGTAAATATGGGTGAAATCGGTCTACGGCCACGCCCAGTGTTTTAACATAGTTCTGAAAAATTTGTTTGTAATATGTAAGACGCGATATTTCTATAACCATGCAAGCTATATCAATAAGATCTTGCACACATAATAAACTTTTTAAGCAAAACTCGACCGCAAAAAATTTTGTGGTTTTGCAATTGCTGGGTGTTTTTTTTACAGGTTTGTTTTTCGAAGAGAGATAAAACTGGCATTTTGTGGTCAAATCTGGCAACTCTAATGTCATTTATGTTGAGTTTGGTTTGCCATTTCATCATGAACAGGTTGACAAAAGAACAACGCTTGCAAATCGTGCAAATTTATTTCGAAAATAATGGTTCAGTTCGCGAAGTTTACCGTGAGCTCCGTCCATTTTATGGTCGACATAATCGTCCATCAGAGCAATTAATTCGGTTAACCATGGATCGTTTTCGCACTACGTTTACTCTATGTGATAATACGCATCCGCAGAGACGTCGAACAGTGCGCACCGAAGAAACAATTGCCGCTGTAGAGCAAAGTGTTGAAGAGGACCCGAATGAATCGATTCGCCACCGTGCACAGCAATTGGAGCTTTGTCCATCAACTTTATGGAAGATTTTGCGCAAAGATCTTGGCTTGCGACCTTACAAGATCCAGCTTGTGCAAGAATTAAAGCCGCGAGACCATGCAATGCGTCGTGATTTTGGTGTATGGGCCGAAAATGAGATTGATTTCGATGCTGATTTTCATCAGTGATGAGGCTCATTTTTGGTTGAATGGCTACGTCAACAAGCAAAATTGCCGCATTTGGAGTGAAGAGAATCCACATGAGACCCTTGAAACGCCATTACATCCACAAAAACTGACTGTTTGGTGTGCTCTATGGGCTGGTGGAGTCATTGGGCCATACTTCTTCCGCAATAATGCTGGAGAGGCAGCTACCGTTAATGGAGACCGGTATAGAGCCATGATAACCGACTATTTTGTTCCCGAATTGGATGGCATGAATGTGGATGAGTTGTGGTTCCAACAAGACGGCGCTACATGCCACACAGCGCACGTCACAATCGATTTATTGAAGGAAACATTCGATGAGCGCATAATTTCGCGGAATGGACCTGTCAATTGGCCACCAAGGTCGTGTGATTTGACACCATTGGATTATTTTCTTTGGGGATATGTGAAGTCGCTCGTCTACACCAGCAAACCAGAAACGTTAGGGGAATTGGAAGCCAACATTCGTGGCGTTATTGCCGACATACGGCCCCATATGCTCGAAAAAGTGGTTGAAAATTGGACCTGTAGAATTGGCTTTATTCGAGCCAGCCGCGGCGGCCACATGCCCGAAATCATATTTAAACATTAATGGCATAATGTGTGTTTTATTTCAATTCGAAGTTCTATACCACTAAAAAAAACACCCTGTAGTATCAAATATATATTTTTATCAAAATTGGTCAGCTACTTCTCAATAGTATATAGTTTACTCCTGCCACAAATTAGGCAAATCGGCTGACACACAAGCAAAGTATCCGGACAGGTAGTTTATACCCCACTGCAATAGGGAAGTAATATATCTTTTTTGATTTTCATATCTTTCATGAACATGAAATGTTTGCAAGTATGAAAAGAAGAAGAGATGGGCCCATCAATAAGTAAACTGAAATAATAAGGACAATGAGCTGAGCCGATTTAGACATGTCCGTCTCACCGTCTGGCCGGCTGTCCGTCTGTCTGTTTGTACGCAAACTAGTCCCTCAGTTTTTGAGATATCTTGATGAAATTTGGTATGCCATTTTGCATGAGATTAGTCATTTGTCGGAATCAGCAAGATCGGAGGAATACAACGCATAAGTCCCATACAATCGATAGTTTCGATAAATGGGTTTTGGGCTGTAAATTAAAAAGCTAGGAACGTAAAATTTTGCAGGTTTGGTACTTATTATATATGTAATGTGTGTAGTAAAAATCAGCCAGATCGGACCTACATAACATATATCTCCCATACAATCGATTGTTCCGATAAATAGGGTTTGGGCTATGTATCTTTAAAATTATCAGTTTTGCAGAGTTTTTACTAATGCGTATTCTTGTTTTTAAATTAATTTACTTCTCAAAACTCATAACAGAAGTTTTTTATTGAAAACAATCAGCTGGCTTTATAATACGAACTGAAAAGTATTGAAATAGACCTGCGTAAGTTGGTATGCCATAATAGATCACTACTAGGTATATAATGTTCGGTTCCACCTGAACTTAGACTTCCATACTTGTTCTCATTGCCTCCTATTCTCATAAAACAAAACTTTTACGGTTACTTTTTATGGAGTGTATGAAAATGTTTACTTTTTGTACTTGGTGGAGGTTTATTGATGTTATTATTGTATTTGTATAACACCAACGCCATTAACAATGTGTATGTATATTAACCCAAAAAACCTGTTAAAAACTCAACAATTTGCTATACATTTTAGGGTTAGAAAGTTTCTCAAACAATTTCTTCATTTTGTTCAATCTAAACTTTTTGTGAATAACTAATCCCCGGAATCCTGAGTTTGTAAAATCCTATCGCAAATATACCTTAGAAATATTCGAAAATATTGCTTCAAAATCTCTAACCTTAAAAATGTGAAACTATTTGATATGGCTTTTGCTTTGTCATTAATGAAATAACTTCCGTTTTAAATAAAAAGCATATTAACGCCCTAATTCTAGTGTGGTAACAACATTCGTTTTACCGACAAATAAATAGTTCGGAAACTTTTACACCCTTTTGTTATTCTGCTGGCTTAAGTTGCAGCTCAATTTCGTAACCACCAAAATAGGTGGTTAGGCGAAAAATTGCACGTGTTTTGTAAATATTTTTGTGGACAGAAAATACCACGAATTTTGTACACATACTAGTTCACAAGGATTAATAAGCAATATGAGGACTAGGACATCGCCATGGTAAATTCGTCAATTCATTACATGTAAAAGAGATTAAGGGTGTTCTAGTAGGGGTTCAGAAAGCACTAGAAGCGCACCAGTTCATAACTAGAGATTTTCCCCACAGGGTAGGTACAAGCGATGAAGACAGTCAATTTCTCGCAATTCAATACAACTATTCGAATACCACTATTCGAATAAACGGATAAATTATTCGAATAAATATTATTCGAATTTTTTAAACGAATATTTTTTTATTCGTTTGTTCGAATTGATCCTAATACCAAATTTAAGATATCTACCTTTATACATGAATTTAGCTTCCCTGCTTACTAATACTTAAGCTTAAGTGCCGCATGCGACCAACATTTTGTGGTTTAAGAAACTGTAAATAAGTTCAAGCTGTTTGCAACCACAAATCCACTTTATCACACATACATGCCAAATGGAATTTGTGTGACACAGCCCGCCGACTGTCTGTTTAATTGTAAGGAGTCATTGTCCACTTTGCTCCCAAAACGTTAATTGTGCTTTAGCTAATAAGGAGAAGTAATGTTAAGCAAATACTGAGAGTTAGCGTGTACATTTGCTAATTAGTAAAAGGGCGAAACTCAGCAAATTGAGGCAAAGGGAAGTTAAGTGGGAGAGAAAGTTTTTTGTTTGATCGGAATTATATGTGTTTGCAAGTTAAGAATAGGTCTAAATATATGAAGTTGACTGCTATATTTATCTTCTGTAACTTCATTATCAGTGCTTAAATAGTTTGGGTCGAACTCCACCAAGCCCATCATCCTTACAGCTGAGGCCAAACACAATCAATTCACTCTGGTATCTACTTTCTCTGCTTCTACCGATTACTATCGATATAAAGATATATTAAAGTACTGAAAAAACATACGGTCCTATAGCTTCTACTACCGTGGCCATGTAAAGTATATGTAGTGGGAGAGAGACTAAGATACCAATTATTATAGCTGCGAGGCTCCTTTTCTTGGAAATGAAGGAAGAAACGTCCCCGACGTAATATTTTACCACTAAATGAGCCTGATCGCCTTCACATACTACCCTTTGCAGTGAAGATCGTAAGCACAAAATCGAAAGATTTTGCCGTTGAGAAGTTGACAGCTGACCCATGCATTCTCCGTTTATCTCCCTCGCCTTATTTATGTGCACAACGTTCTAACGAGTCATTCGAGCTAGTTGAGCGAATCCAGAAGGAAAAGGGTTGTATTCGACTCCGTTGCAGTCGGGATAGTACCAGAAGATACTAGTACTGGAGTGCACCGTCTCTTCATACGATAAAGAATTGTTCACATCGGCAACGGTCACCTTAACCGCCTGGAAGTATTTTGTCGTTACAAACAACAACAAAACCCATAATAATTAAGTGCTGTTTCGGACTAAAAGAAAATACAGGCCGGAAAGTGGGTAGCTCTTAAAATGCAGAATAGCAGGAAAATTGCACGTGTTTTGTAAATATTTTTGTGGACAGAAAATACCGCAAATATTGTAAACATAATAGTTCACAATAAACAATATAAGCACTTTTTTACACGAAGTTTCGTTCGCGTTTGCATTTCATTCTCTATTGCGCATTGGTTGTTTTTGACAGCATTGCCATGTACGCTAGAATCGAGGCTACATGAACTGCATTGCCAACGGTTACGATTTTCGGTTAGATAATCTTCCAGGTACAAAATATCAGCTACGCACAGAATTGATAAGGAATTACTGTGGAAAATAGCATACAACCATAAATATTAAGAACTACATTTTATACTGGCAGAGGAGAAATGTCGTCACTGTTTAAAACTTTGATTAAAAGTAGCTCATTCCTACATCCAACACACGTACGGACGATATGGAATTCGGCTGGGTTTTACAAAGATAATTTCAGAGATACTGCGAACGAGACACACTGAGACAAGGTGAAGTCTTTAAGTTATACGCTTCGTACAAGCCACACGTACGCACGTCTGTTTGACAATAAATGTTCCTTGTTAAATTTGAAACTGTAAGCCCTGTCATACATTGTGCTCATTCTTCGCATGATCTAGTTGCAATTCAAGATGCCTTCACTTAATAGCCTCCATTCAGTATTTCAAAGTTTATATCTCGTATAATTTCCGTTACCCAAGCGAGGCCATCTCATCACAAAAAAACCGCAAAAAAAAGTTGAAAACATCGTTCACCCAACAAGCAAAGTAACTTCTGAACAGTTTACCAAAATAGGCATTAAAGTAACCAAACGTTGATTTTTCGTTAGCGTTATATAATCCAAAATATATATGTAGGCCTATCACCTTCAACTTCATAATGTCAAATTTTTTTAAAGTGACGGGAAATTAAATCACATCAAAATAGTATAATAAACTACTTAAATACCTTCAAGATGATATTTTCAAGTATTTTACTATTTCATAGTATATAAGTTAAAAATTTAGTTTTCTATTCTTTATAACTTTTTTGCCAATCTCACAATATCTGATTGTTTGAAAGATTTATCGGAAGTTATCAGCAAAAGTTCTTTGACCAAAGCTTGCAACTTCTGGCTTAAAAAGAACCTCATTTACTATCTTTTTTGTGTTCTCAGTAGTCAGAGAGCCGAGTACGGTATGGATCTTTAGTAAGTTCTGTCTATTTCTGACTGCTTTTGCTTACTACTGGCTCTTACGGGATAACAACTATTTATGAAAATGATTTGAAATATTTCAAGAAAAAATTAACAAAAGTACTTTTCTGGCTTTTCCAGCATATTTATTTCACATCTGAAATTAAAAAATCTAAAAAGTTTACTTAAAAACCTTAAAACAAATTTAATACTGAAAACATTCTGTAATTTGTTTTTAAAACATTTACCGAGAGCCTTGCTGGGTACACTCAAATTTACACCCAAAGGAGCCATGAACGAACACATGAGCTCTTCGGTATTTGCATTGTGTGAGTTTGTTAAAACTTTAGCGGAGACATTGACAATGGATGCCTCAGCTTTTTGTAAGAATCAGCTAGATTCACATTCTTTTTGACACACACAGAAGCGGGTGATAACGACCGACAAAAGGAAGTAACAATGAACGTCATATACATACATATGTGCAATGCATATTTAAACACATGTACCGCATAGGTGTAGGCTGGAGGGGGTTAAGGCGTTGTTTAGCAAGCCAGGACTCGGAAAACGTTTTCGTTGTATTTATTGTAAATATAGCAACTGGAAAACAACTTTTAATTTATAACTTGACCTTTATTCAAAAGTTCATTCAAATAGGTTAAATAATTGGCAGATAATAGCGGAAATGTAAAACAATAATTATAATAGGATTGGGTGGCAACCCTAGGTCCTAACCTTACTTAAGAAATATTTTTTTTTGAAACATATAGTAAAGAAACAATCGTTTTATACCCACTTTGAAAAATCTCAAATAAAAATTGAAATAGATGGGAATCCTGCAAAAACATTGGCAATGGCAACTCCTAGGCAAAATATTTTAGAATGTTGCACCCTAACTACATACACAACTGTAGTGGATATACTTCTAAATGTCCCCTGTGGACCACTTCAGCCCCCATATGCATGAGATCACGGGTTAAAGTTCTGACTCCATAAACTTTAAAACTCCCTATTTTAGCAAACAATTGAAAAAAGCGTTATCTTGTAATTTTTTAAAAACGTCCAATCTGAACGTACTCTCAATACATTTTCAGTAATATAATTTTTTTTTTTTATAAAATTCTGATGTAGAACCTTATTGTAACATATTCTGAGATTGGGCATTGTTCTGAGCTATGGAGATTTGGTAAAGGTATTCTTAAATTTGGCTAACGTCCACATCCGTCTATGTATTCAAATCTAAACACTCCCGAATTCCCAAACGTTTCGTTAGTAATACTACTCTGCCTTCTTTCGGACTAGTTTGATTTCATTCTCAAAATTTTAGTTGTGTCCACTAGAGGTTTATGTTTGTATAGACTTGTATGGTTACACGTTTCTTAATAGAAGCGACAGTTTTGACACCAAGTGTGTTTACTTTTCCAAGAAAAACTGTTAAACAATGTACAATCTATGTACGTATCTCATTATTGCTGCCATAAAACACTTGTCACCAACTTGGCAATTTAGGAAAAACAATGTTCGTCCGCTTATGTGAAAGAGAGAGGCGCACATATGAAGGATGCAAGCCAAACAATAAGCACTTTGAAAAAGTTTGTGTGCCAACCGTGAAGGTGTCAGACGCTCAATTTTTTTAGATCCTCCGTATCACATTTTAATTAAGGTACTTTTGTTTTTTTTTTTTTTGCTTTGACAGCCATTTTTTTGCATGGATAAGATAGAAAAGGATGGAAGACTTTTTATTTTTAACTAGTAAACCCGGCCCGCTTCGCTGCGTCTCAGAACTAATAATAGGCTGACTCCGATTTTCATCATTATATCCCATACCAGAAAAGATATGGAACTTAATTACATCGCTGATTGCAGCACTCATTGCCACCTTTCGTTTGATACCCATATTGTACTAACACATTTTGCGTCACCTTGGTCCACATATCGGTCGATATCTCCGAAACTGGTAAAGCTGTGCTGTCGAAACACCAATCAGAAGACATATTGAGCGAACCCCTAGATAAATTTGTTGTCAGCAGAGCTAAGATTTCAGTTCCACCACTTCATATTGACATCGACCTACGCTTGGAAGATTTACCGGCAGCCTAAACTTGTCGCTTACAGCGAATTTTTTCCAGAATAGTTTTCGGGAAAATCTTCAAAGCTATAGCACAATTTATAAAATAAAATGAAAAAGTTAACTGGTCCCGAGAAATAGGCGTGTGTTAAAAGTTTTCGTCTTCGAAGTTCTTAAAAATTTCCAGTTTAAAAAAAAACCTCTCTTAAAAATTATCGGTTACTAAAGAAAAAAGGAGTAGCCGGTTCATAGAGAATAACCGGTTAAAAACGAGAACCGTTTCCCAAAAAGTAACCGGTTATAAAGAGTAACCGGATCCTCACTTAAAAATTCCTTTCGCACGTCACCTCACTAGCACTCTATTGCTTTTCCTTCACTTCGAGTGGAACAGCTAACTCCAATCACCTATTTGAAGAACAAAGCGAGGTCAGATCACCTTAAGGGTTTTTTTGTGTTGGATAAATATCTGACATATCAGTCACACCCTCTCAGATTACGTGCGATTCAAGTTCAAGAGCTGTTCTCACTTATTGTAAGGGGCAGGAGAAAGAAGGTTGTTCTCTATAGCTTTATCCTTGCTTTTCAGTTCTATTGAAAGTTCTTGAATGTAGTATAAAGAGAAGGGAAAATACATGTATCATAGAGTAAGTGAAGATATTCCTTTATTTATGGAAGTGTTGCCGGTGTGGCATCCACTGACACGATCGAACGACCTCTTCTATTTCGCTATGAGCTATCAAGTCGTCAGACCCTTAGCACTGAATATTATAGGCCTAGACGCTACTCAGGTACATCATCTCAACAACATAGACATAGTATGAAAAAATGTATTCTCCAATTCGGCTTGCAAGTCCCCATTTTTATACCTAGTAGTGCTACGCACACAAGGTATATTAACTTTAGTCGCCTAACGGCAGTACTAACAGCATAAACGGATCAAGATAGATATTGACTTATATATATCAAAATGTTCAGGACGTAAAGAAAAATTAATTAAGCCATGTCCGTCCGTCCGTCTGTGAACACGATAACTTGAGTAAATTTTGAGATATCTTAATGAAATTTGTTATGCGGGTTCCTCGGCACTCATCTCCGAGCGCTATTTAAAATGGGCGAAATCGGACGATAGTCACGCCCACTTTTTATATATAGAATATTTTCGAAAACACATAAAAAGTGATTATTTAGTACATAATACACAGGATAAGGATAAAATTTGGTGACTACATTGAGATTGAGGCATAAAATACATTTTTTAAGAAATTTTTGAAAATGGGAGTGGCACCGCCCAGTTTTGATTAAGTCAAATTTAGAAATAATATTAATCATAAATCAAAAACCGTTCAAGATATCGGAACGAAATTCAGCAAGCAGGTTTTCAGGTATGCAAGGAATGTTCCAGGTAAACTTTGGCGGGATCGGTTAAGGTCCACGCCCACTTTTATATGAAACATTTTCAAGAGGATCATAGATATATTAAATAGGCAATAACTTTGCCTAAAATAACTTGACATCATTTATATTTCACTTTTAAAGTTTCCGTAAACAAAGAAATCCAAACACTTAAAATTTTCTAAAATGGGCGTGGTCCTGCCCCTTTAATAGTGGACTATTCCACAAAACAGTTTATGCCATAACTCCGCCAAAAATTAATTTGTCGAAACGAAATTTGGTGATAATGTTCTATATATAAAGGTAACTGTTTGCTGTAAAAATGGGCGAAATCGGTTAATGTCCACGCCCAGTTTTTGAACATGGTTCTGAAAAAACTTTTTGTAAAATTTAAAAAGCGATATTTCTACAACTAAGCAAGTTATATCAATCAGATTTTGCACACACAATAAGCTTTTCAAGAAAAACTCGGCCGCAAAAAAATTTTGTCATTTTTGAAGAAGTAGGCGTGGCGCCGCCCACTTTTCAGCATAAAATTTCTGCTGTTTTCAAAGGCAATCGCTTATAATTCAATCTTGATATTTCAATGAAAATTGGTCAGCTGCTTCTCAGTAGTATGTATTATACTCCTGCCAAAAATTAGCCAAATCTGGAAACACACAAGCAAAATATTCGGGCACGTAGTTAATAAATAGTCCACTGCAATAGCGAAGTTATATATCTTTTTTGATTTTCATCCTTTCATAAACATTAAATGTATGTAAGTATGAGAACGAGAAGAGAAAAGTTCACTAAAATGATCAGTACGATGAGCGGAGTCGATTTAGCCATGCCCGTCTCTCCGTCCATCTGTCTGTCTGTCCGTCTGTCCATTTGAACGCAAACTAGTCTCTCAGTTTTACAAAAGAATGCTGAAATTCGTTGTTTGCTTTCTCCATTTTATAATATACTAGCAAACCCGGTATCGTTGTTTTGACGTTTTGATACATAGAACACATCTATATATAAAATGTCATTAACTTGAACCAAATAAACTCCTACCTATACCGAACTGCAGCTGGGGGCTTTTCCAAAAGCTATATGCAGACTGTGTCGCGCCCAGCGAACTCCTGAACATATCATGAAATTTCAAGAGCAAAACAAAACACAAATTTTTTTAATTTAGACCAAAAAGTTCGGAGTTATGACGAATTGAAACTTTATATAGCCTGGGGGCGTGGCTCCGCCTACTTTTGCAAAACTATATATTGCCTATGCTGTACCCAGTGAACCCAAGTATATATTGTGAAAATTTCATAAAGATCGGTGGAGTTCTTTGGCGTCTATGAAAGACACCCTTTTTTATATCTATTTTTGTTACGCACAGAAGGTATATTACTTCATTCGGCATAAACGACTCGAGATATATGTTTATTAATGTATATCAAAACGTTCAGGATGAAAAGTAAAATATCCGGGCAAGTAGTTAATACCCCACTGCAAAAGCGATTTCGTATATCTTTTTTGATATTCATACCTTTCATGAACATGAAATGTTTGTACGTATACTGAAATGATCAGGAGGATGAGCTCAGGCGATGTAGCCCGAACTGAAAGTGTTAAAATAGGCCTGCGTAAATTGGGATGCCATAATAGATCACTACTAGGTATATAATGTTCGGTTGCACCCGAACTTAGACTTCCTTACTCGTTTCCATTATTTTTCACGCGTTTAATGAGATTGGCTCATCAACCAACCCGTCATCCATGTCGGTCTATAGTTTTAACTAGACATTTTAATTTTTAACTGACTCTCATTATATATTCCATACGAGTAGTAACCCAGCTCATTGACGTCCGTTTTTTTTCTCTTTTCAGAAAATGTTTTTTTAGATATGGCAAAAATCACAGGACGTGCCGTGTCGTCGTCAGTTACATCAAAACCAACAGCAACAAACAATTCAAGGTCATCAATAACAACAACAAGTTCTTCCACTTTAAAGGCTTCCAAATCAACAGCTACTGTAGCAACTGCAACAACAACAACGAATGCCAATTACATTATCAATGGCGGTAGGCCAGCTCGTTCGATTAAAACGGATATATCAAACCAAATATTGGCCATGCCACTCATTGCATTTAATGATCCTCCTCCGCTATATAGCAACGGCAATCCAAACAGCAAACAATTTGTGGCGAATGGTAATAGCGCCCAACCCGCCACAAATACAACGACTGGGTAAGACTGTCATGAGAGGAAATATAAGGATAATTATCTTGTAATAATTTGTTGTTATTTACTTTTTAAAGCACCACATACGTATTCCCCAGTCCGAGTGGTGGACGGCGCACAGGGAGTGGTCACTACAATAAAACTGCACTTGAACGAAAAATTGAGCAAGAAGAGTTCTATGCTACTTATGACGTGATGACTGGTGTACGGATAGCAGCAACTTTGAGCGGGTTTTTCGGTTTAATGGTATTTCTGATAGTTTGGAAGAGTCGCAGCAGTTCAAATGAGACATTGAAAGTTTTGAAGGTTAGACGAATTTTTTATTTGATTTTTTGATCGATATTCATAAACCTTATCTAAAGTGAGGTTAGGTTAAGGACGAGGCGCACTTAATACAGTGGGAGCCTCGATATCGGAACAGAAAGCACAAAGACAATAAAGGGCTATTCCTGCGGGCTAGTGAGACTAGGATATGCCAGGAGTAGGTATACCTGTCGTAACAGGCAACTGAAATCCACATCCACCGCGCTTCCGAGGTCAACGAAATCGGCAGTCAGACTAGTATCACAAGGCACTAGTACCGGAGTACACTGAATACAAATCTGGCAAAGGACTGTCGATATCAGTATAACCCTGTTTGGTCCATCACTTTCCATTCCATGAATCTATGTGCGGAGTATGCTGGGCGAAGTAATGTTACAATAATAATAGTGCAAGAAGATACTTAACTCTTGGTCTTGAAACTACTCTAAATGTGTAAAAGAATGCCAGGGGGCCAAAAGTTTGTTTTGTTGAGCAGACTAATGCGCATCCTTCTGGACAAATTATGTTCCTTCCCTATGATATATCGCACGTTTTATTGTTAACAGATGTAACTATATATTAGTTTTACGGGATTTAATGATGCACCAAAATACCCGACAAATGATGTTGTGGTCCGAGTTACATCTGTGGCAATAAGCGACAAGAGACAAACTCAAAATTGGTCGAAAATAATATAGTACCAGAATTGTGTTCTCCGTGCTAGGATCTATAATCACTCAAAATTTCACGGCTTTTGTTCATAAATTGTGAATTTTATGGACAAAGAACGATATATCAATTCCGCACATTTACACTACAATTTCAACTTTCAAAGCGCTATACTCAAAAATTCAAAAAAATTACTTTGGTAGTTTTCCCTTATTGCCACGAATTTCCTTCAATCTCTTTTAGTGAACTCTTCCGACCGGTATGTTTTGTTATGATGCGGTTTTCTAAGCTCTTCCGATGTAACATGTTATGGTGCAAATCTCATCAGAGACAGTAAGTAGCTGGATCCCGCCATTATTTCGGCATAAACTGAAATTCACTGAGGAGATTTGACTCAAGATTTATGGGGCTAGTTCGGGATCATAGTTGGACAAAATATGGCTTTTGTCGAGACTTTCCGCATCACTTCAGGCACATTTCGATATTACTCCGAGATTATTTCGGGATCGTTCCCAAAATGATCCCGTAAACAATCTAATCCGTAAACAATCCTGAAATGATTCCTAAATGGTCCCGGAATACTCCCGAAAGAATCCCGCATATAATATCGATATCATAATGTAATTTCTAGAAAAACCCATCTTGTGGACCCTCTTGAAACTCATTACTCCTAAGAGCGGAGGAATTCTCAATTGTGTTAATTCAGCTACATTTGTGACTTTCTTAAAGAACACGTTTCTTAATGGAAGCATTTTATATCAGCACATGAATAAGGTCGCATCGGTATTGAGAGTTCGGAAGGTCCCTAAATTTCTCATTTCAGTGGAGATGGATATTATTTTAGAGTGTATACTTAACAGAACTCTAAGAAAATAGTTTTCTTCTCCGAAAAGCTTACTTATTAAGCTTTACTCATGGTGTTTTAAACTTTTAAGTAAGTTTATTTTGAAAATCCCATTTTTCAGGATCCCAAAATGGCTGCTGTGGCCGCTGTTTGCATGCAAGAAGAAGAGGAACGCGAAATACAGGAGGCGATGGTCGCCACAGGCATGTCCATATACCCGGATGAATATGATGCTATTATCTATCGGCGACAACGAATGTTATCTTTGGGCAATGTGAGTGCGCCGCCCATGCTAAATCGAGGTTATCGCTTCTCTTCAGTGGGTAAGTATAAACTGCTAATAAATAACTGCAACAGCAAAGATTAATCTGAACAAGATATTCCTGATTATGAAACTACAGGTGGTGGTGGCTACAGCAGTTTGCTGGAGCCACCTCGTCGATTTTCCTATTCGGCGACTTCGGGTATAGGAAGCTTTACGGGTGCACGACGAAAAAGTGGCTCTGAATCATCACGTATATTGAGTAACTACCCGATGGGTAGCAGTTTTGGGAATGATGATTACTTTATTGAAACAGACGATGAGCTAGAATGTACTGATTACCCGCGTAGTGGGACACAACTCAATGAGTTGCCCTCCGTTATGCCACAACGTACCGATTCAACGAAAAGTAAAGGTGGTGGGCTTCTGGCAGTACCTCCTACGGTAAGTGATAACTTTAGCAAATGATTTCCTAAGACATGTCATTAACTTCTGCTTAATTTTATTCTGGAATTACAGGGGCAAGATTCTCGGCGCAGCAGCGCAATGACTTGTTGCAGTACTGAGAGCTCGTACTTGGAACGACGGTGTTCAGCATTTACATTAGGTTTGGGTAACCTACCACCCACGCTTCAAAGAAAACTATCAACAGCCTCACGTGCATCCAGCACCGACAATTGGGATTACTACTATCCGGACATACAGGTCATACAACCAACGCCGAAACCGTCACCATGCCCATCAGAGCGCAGTCTCTATGAGCAACTACAAGCATATTCAAATGGTGCTTCAACGACGAACGTTAAGGGTTCTAGCAAGACACAAGCACCGACAGCAGCAAAACCCACCATGGTAGCTACAATCACAACCCATAGTAAGACTGGAACTACA
This sequence comes from Merzomyia westermanni, assembly GCA_949987695.1. NCBI lineage: Eukaryota > Metazoa > Arthropoda > Insecta > Diptera > Tephritidae > Merzomyia > Merzomyia westermanni. Next base: position 31,265,308 of record OX465289.1, on the reverse strand, counting down.
AACACCGTCATCAGTACTGATTCTGCGTTAAATAAAGAGCAGACTGAAGCGCATAAGTTTGTGCGCAAACACAGCATAGCATACTACGATCCAGAGAGTGCACAGGGGGGACGCAAACAAGAGATTCATTCGATCAGCGCAGATACGGTAGATATTTATCCTTACAATCAAACATTATTCGAAAGCAGTGGCTTGATTGGCTTTAGTAGCGATAGTGCCAGTAGCGTTGCTGGAACGGCGCTTAAAACTTCTCAACAAACTGCACCGACTGATGACTCACGTGGCAGCCTGCGCGGTAAGGTAGCCATAATCGAATTGCAGCGTCTCAACTCAGCCATGGGACAAATGGAGCCACCGCCACTACCACAAGAACACAATAACAATAGCTTTCCATACACAAGTTCCGCAGCGGTTATAGCAACAGTGACAGCTGCTGCAGTGGCCAACACTACAACGGCGAACTCCAGCAGCATAAGCATGGACAGCAATGCCTTCAGTTTGGATAAGTTGAATGGTAGTGGCAGTTTGGGCACCATATCAGCGAAAGCACTTTTCAATGCAGAAAAACGAGCGCCACTTGCCTCGCTTAGTTCCTTCAAAATTTCATCGCTAGAGTATCAAGACTCAGTAGAACGCTCAATGGACGAAGATTCGGTATTCGTGGATAGTGTAGCCGATACAGATGAGGATATGCAACAGTATAGTAGCGACAGTGAAGAGGTCAGCTTCGGCGAACACGATCCGGCAGGTATGCATGAAAATGTAGCGCTCGTCACAAGCCAAAGTAGTAGTTGCGGGGGTGGCGAAAGTGCTGGTGTTGGTGGAACTCGTAATGTCGCCGATTCGCCACCAGCTGCCCGTACTGTACAGCACACACTAAAATACCCCATCGAAAAACGCTACAGTTTAGGTGCTGGATCCAGTGATGTAAGTGTGGGTGCTACGAAGTTTTTGCGTGCCCGCCGTCCTCTACTCCAACGTCATCGCACAATCAGCGTTTCTTCCAGTGATCGTGTAGCTTTACTCGGTCATCAGCTGCAAGATTTTAATCATCCTAGTGGCAGCGGTAGCCAAACACCAACTACTATCACCGAATCAGTGCCACTCGAGACACATTTCGGTACCATAATATGCACCAGTAGTTCACCAACTCATCCACGTCGCGTACAACTGCTACAACAATATAGCGATCCACATAGTCTCAATACTACAACCACAACTACAGCGACCACCACCACAGAAGATGAAACATGTTCTACTTTTAATATGGAGCTTTGCGGAGGTGGAGTGGGTGTTGGTCCAAGTAATAGCAGGGGCAGCAGCATCGGTAGGGGCGACATCTTTGGAGGTGGTTCAGCTACCCTAACACAAAATAGCAGCCTAAATACTGTTATAAGTTTTGGACGTTCAAGTCCTCTAACGGACAATAACCAAACTAGTTATAGTTTGAGTGGTGGTGCAAGTGACGTCTCGGCGCCAGCTGCAATGGATGCCACTGTAGCTGGAAATCAGCGCTTTTTCACGGAAAAACAAAAAACTACGAATAATCAAACGAACAAACCCCAAACACAACAACTGCCATGCTCCAGACTCTACGATGACCCCTGTGCCTCTTCGGTCTCAGACTCAATGATCATTAGGTCGACAACGCGTCAACCAAATATTTGTATGCCAGCTTCATTGAAAAATCTCATTATACGTGGCTCTGGAAGCACATCTTCAACAGCCGCAACAGACTCACCGAGCGCTTTAGCGAGTAAGAGTGCTACGAATTTGAGCTTGATGGATATCAATATACGAGGTAGCGACGAGGGAACTTGTCAATCTGTTATGCTTGAACTGCCGTTAATAAAGTTACCTACTGACGAGAGCTCAGATAGTTCGTCTGCATCGGACCATGTCGGACGTACTCAAAATAAAACTGAGGAAACACAAGAAGCGACCAGCTTGACGGGCTCTAATCGGAAATGGTCGAAAGAAACGCTATTCTAGCTGGGACCCAATGGACGACAACGTTTGGTCAGTAGAATGGGCTGAGCGTATATAGCTCGTAAGGAATACAATAACAGTTATCAAACATATGGTGTTCAAAGAATACGAACGAGAACTTGAATGAAAGGGAAAAATAGCGTCTTACTGCGATAAAACAGATTATACATGGGTGTCGTACTGATAAAGCTTTTTTACGACTGTTAAGCTAAGGAATTGCATTTCGATAGTGCGACCTAAAATTGACACAAACCACTTTTTACAGGAGCTTAGTATGTATAAAAGTCTCATTATGTTAGTATTACAAAATAAAAGAGAAACTATGAACGAGTACTTAGAATTATAATCTAATAAATTAGCATAAATCAATTAAGTCAAAATACGTATGTATGTGCATTAGACTGTGTCGATCTCCATCCGCAAATATTACAATTTGTAGACGTCTAGCCCTGTATTTGAGTACTATGATGATATCGGCAAAAACTTAATACACTTTAATGGCTTGTGAAAGAGAGAAAGCTGTTCGGCTGCAGTTTTTCAGACCTATTTAAAATTTTGTTAACTTTTGGCTCCTTTTCTTAAACAAGTCTCTTTGTCTTTACCCTTACATTGGTAACACTTAACGTATTAAAATGGTGACGGCAAAAGATAATTCATACAAAAAAATCTTTGAACCTACCGAAATAGAACAGTTTTGGCACAGCATAGGAAATATTGAAAAAAAATTTAAGGATAGTTTATTCAAAAGTTTCTTTAGGTTTATTAAAGAATTTTTTCTAAATATATATATATTTTTTTTTCCTTTATTGATTTATGCTTTCAATGAAAGCTATTTCTTAAAAAAAATACATTTTGTACGAGAAAATAGCATAACTTAGTTCTGATTTTATGACGCTATCATGTCCGTTAGCAGGAAAAAGTATTCATGCTATGTTAAAATGGTAAGACAAAACTATACTATTTTGATAATAATTATGGATAACAATAAAATTAAATTAATAACCTACTGCCAATTGAGATCGAAGTTTTGAATTATAAAATCGTTACTTCATTTTTTAAATTGCTGTAAATTGGCGGCGTTGCGTATTTGTTCTGGTAGTTTATTGAACATTTTAATGCCATAGTTCCTAATGGATCTGAAACTTCTTTCTGTCCTAAAATATTTGGTCTTCATTTCAGCTTGGTTTCGAAAATTATAGCCTGAATCGGTGCCACATAGCAATTCAACAGCAGAAAGGCACTTTTCAATACTTTCACTTTTGAAGAACAAGGTCACAAACTGTTAGAAAATTACTGCATGTAATTCAATTATCGCAGAGCTCAGCGGATGAAAATGATTTAGATTGTTGGGTGCATTTAATTAAATATACATACCTAAGTTTGTTCAAGTTTTAAACAATTTGCCTTAACTGTGTTAATTTTAGTTCAATTTATCATATCATTTCAAATTGCATCAAAAAAAAAAAAAAATTGATAATTGACTAGACAACCTTTAGGAAAGAATTGACTTATCAGGCTTTTGGAAGTAGCTAACAATCGAGAAAAAAAAATTCAATGTCTTCAAATGTTGCTGTAACATAATCCCAAGTAAAACATGTAAGGAGTGCACTGTCTTCGGCTGTACCGAAGGCTTTATACGCTTAACCTGTTAATTTAAAAACATATAGCCCAAAACTCGTATATGGAAAAATGGGTTATATAGGGCTACAAAATATATTGGTCCATTCTTAATAATTTCCACTAGCCATTACATATAAAATAAGTACAAAAGCTGCAAAATTTTACGTTCCTAGCTATTTAATTGAAGAGTTATTGCCCAAAACCCGTTTTTCAGACAGTCGATTGTATGGGGACTATGCGTTAAATTGGTCCGATTGTTGATCCCGAAAAATTTTTAATATATTACAAAATGGCGGTCCCATACAAAATTTCAGCGAGATATCTTTTTGGAAAAACTTTTTCCAAGAATTTTTGGTATTACCACCCCTGTCACAATTGGAGTTATGACACTTTCGAGCTCAAAATATCTTAATAAAATGAACAGATTTTTACGCAATCCAGAAGGGGATCCTGTGCTTTTGTTTTTGACGGCATTGCTGTATTCGGTGACAAAACCTGCAAACACTTGCAAAGAACTGTCAGTAAAGTGAGAATGACGTAAGACTCTCTCGAAACGCAAAACGTACAGGAGTCAATAAAAACTTGCAAGCAAAAGTTAAAAAAAAATGGTTATAAGTTCAAACTTTTAAATTTTTGCTGTTGCTTTCCTACGTCACGATCAGCTGTTTTTCACTTACAAGTTTTACTGAGTGAAATCCCCCCAACAGAAACTTGTAACTCTCTCTCTCAATGAAATGTCAAAATGCGCTCTCTCGCTGCAAATGTTTTGTGTCACCTAACACCTTCCAGTAAAAATTTTATAAAATTTTTAAATATTTTATCCTCACCGAACTCAACTATAATCTTTAGTTATAGAAAAACAATTGTGTGTTGCATAAAAAATCTGAATCACGTTATAATTATAAACATGGAATTATAATTATTAAATTTATTATAGGTATCGCTCAATTAGTTTTTAATGTTAGTAGATTTGAATAGAACATGAAACAGTTCTGTGCGGCTTCTGGAGCCGTTCATTCTTTGCAGAGAAAATATGAAAATAATCACGGTGTGCAGTCGTTGCTTTAAATACAGGGTGGATATTTTGCAATGTTTTTTTGGAAGCCTAATACACATACATGCATATATATTAACATTTTTAAGTTGAACAAAGAAATAAAAACGACACAAAAACGGGTGAACTTAAAATAGCATTTCGTGAGCAATTAAAATTGTTATATGTATTTGATAGTAAATAAATACCATTACATAAGTACCTACGTAAGAATTCATGTAATTAAAGTATATCCTAAAAGTATATATATACATACATACATACATACATACATACATAGGTATAGAACTGATAAGCTTTAAAATTTACTTTACCTTAAAAACACAAACAAATGGGGTATGTAAATGAATAAAACTTTGCACCATGTCGTTATATAATATGAGGTTACCAAGCTAAACTATTTATTCAAAGCCTGAAATGGTTTCATTCAAAACTCTAATTCATATATACAAGGTGGCGCAAAAGTAAGCTTCCGATGTTCAGCATATCGGTTGTGGCACGTGCAGTGTGTGCTGTTGCACCGTCTTGTTGGAACCACATGTTTTCCAATCCCAATTCATCAAGTTGCGGCAAAAAGAACTCGTTGATCATTGCTCTGTAGCGCTCACCATTCACAGTAACCGTTTGGCCCCGACCGATTATTGGTCAAATAAATAGTCAGCAATATTCCGCGTTCTGGAACAGTGTAGCGTAACATTGTTTATTAACGTGTATTTCGCATGTGTTTACTACACAAATGTCAAAACAGAACTGACTTTAGGGGCCAATCGCAAAATTTATAGCATTTTCTGATAGGAGGATTACTTTTGCGCAGTAACCGTTTTTCACCGACCGATTATTGGTCAAATAAATAGTCAGCAATATTCCGCGTTCTGGAGCAGTGTAGCGTAACATTGTTTATTAACGTGTATTTCGCATGTGTTTACTACACAAATGTCACAGAACTGAATTTATAGCATTTTCTGATAGGAGGATTACTTTTGCGCCACCTTGTATCTTTTGTTTTAGTTCAGTGCTCAGATCTTTAAACAAAACATGCAGCGCAGTAAAAATTGGGATAAGTAAGGAAAAGGTAAAAAATATACGCCATATATTAGGTTAGGTAAAACAAATACCAAATACGTACAAGTATTTAAGTCTTTTAAATATTAATAGTTCGAACACATGTGTTTGTACTTATCAAAGTACTTTATAAGTACTTACCAGTAATGTACTTGTACGAAGTCTGAGGTATTGGTACTTACTTTTGTAGGCTATGCCACGCTTCTTCAGATTAAGTTCGCAAAATCGAAGACAAGAATAATTAAGGGGAGTTTGGCCCAGGCTGGTTTTGTGATCACTAACCGATAACTGCTTTGATGATCTCTGCTGCAAATAAGCAATTCGCTCTGTCTTGTTTCTTCACTTGGCGAAACACATTGTCATTGACTTCGACTGCAGCTACATTATCTGCACAAGAAAAAAAACAACAAGAATAATAACAGTTATGATTTTCCATATGGAAAATAAACTGCAACTCCTAAAAGCTGGATTACATTACAGTTAGAGCCTGACATTAAATGGTCGATAAAGGAGTATGCATCCATAAATGGAGTTTTTTTTACCGGAAACACAAATTTTGTTGATAAAACAATTATATAATACAGATTATACTGATATCGTTACTACCAAAAAAAAGTTAGTTTAACTCTAAATAATAACTTTAAAATAAAATCCAAAAAATGCAACATCTTTAGGGACTATCTTAGAATGTATAATACTTCAACTAGCAACTACTTAACTGTCATCAAATTTATGTTCCAAATAGAGATTCACAGTAAAGTGGAACAGATTGCGTGAAAGTTAATCTGAGAGCTCAAAGCAGATTCATAGAGGTTGTAAAATTAAAAACTTATAAAAAATTTCCAAAGTTTTCAAACCACAGAAATAGAGTATAACTTATGATCTCAAACTTGTTATGACGCTGCTGAAAGTCCTCGAAATAAAGATCACACTTAAGAGAAATTCTTAGAAAAACACTAATTTGTGTGCCTAAAAGTTGAGAAACTCACATTTTTCGAAACGGTTTCAGTTTACGAAGTTTCTTTTTTTTATAAAAAAAACGACTTAAGAGAAATCCATTTTCCTTTTCCAAAAACGAAATGCTTAGATAAAGGGAAAATAGGAGCTCGTATCCTACAAAGTATAATTAGAAAATAACTGGGAACTTCTCTTCATGCCTTCCTTCCAACCCACCCAAAGTGCATATAAATACCTGAGAAAAAACCAAAAACACTTTAAGCCAATTAAAAACAAACACTATTTACCTACATACATACATACATATGTACATATGCATTGAATTTAGATGAATACCTAAAGTTAGTGTAATTAAGTGAAAACGAATCAAATTATATTTAAAAAAAAAAAATATAACCAAAGTTAGTGAAGATCCAAACATAATATAACATATTAGCCCGTTTATGGTTTATATTTCAAACCTGTATATGTATACTTGCAGATTAATCACTAGTTAGGAAAAGCTTAAAAGTCAGAAGATTCCAGATTTGAGTTCGTGTAGTGGCCGCTTCGAGATGGTGATCCGAATCGAAATGGGGACTTGAAAAATGCACACAATTTTTGTGCCATTACGGGCTGACTTTTCCGAATTTCTGTAGAAGCAGGGCGGTAGCACATCCGTATGCGTGGAAGTTCCATAGAACCAGTATGTGGACCCCAGATAGTCTGAACTCATTATTGTTTGAAGTTAAATTTTAGCCGTTTGGTAGAGCGTACGTAATACTCTGTTGTGAAATGTCACGCAAAAAACGTCGTCGTCGCGACAAATTCTTTGGCTTTTATATTTTGAAGAGCTGAGGCCCAAAGCTGAGCTGTCAAAGAGGTCCGGTTCAGCAATATTATCTTCTGCATTCTTAGATTCTTCAGCGTGATCAGAGTCGGAATCAGTTGAAGAACTAATATTCGCGCAATTAGGACGAGTTCCAAGCAAAAGCAGTCCACTGAACTTTTGAGAAATTGTATTCATATCTGAAATTTAAATTAAAATGTATGCTTATATGCCTCGTAAATTGTGTGAAGCTCGTATATATGTATGTATGTAATTTTTCATACAAGTTTACGAGGTTTACATTGTCTGTGTTCAAACACAGATACAAATTGACGTCGAGGAATAACTTTTTGTGGGAGAGAGGGCGACGATGGAAGGGGACGGGTACCGAATTCGTCTCAATTACGTTAAGTTGGCCGCAGATGAATTTTAACATTTTTATACCTAGTAGTGCTACGCACACAAGTTATATTAACTTTAGTCGCGTAACGGTGGTATGTAACGGGATAAACGGATCGAGATAGATATTGACTTATGTACAAGGTGGGGCAAAAGTAAGCTTCCGATGTTTTTTGGCTGTAATTAAAAAAAAAATGAAAAACTTTGATTTTTCTTGTGGATTATTTTTATTTGGTCTTTTAATTTTTTTTACATCAAGTCGAGAATATGATGTCATGTAAATGGCCGCCGCCACAGTTGATTGTCATTTGAGCCTTTTTTATGGCATTTTCCATCACTTTGGCCAAAACTTCCGGCGATAGGTCCTCACATTCTTGACGGATATTGTCTTTAAGAGCTGCAAGAGTCTGAGACTTGTTGACATAAACCCGCGACTTCAAAAAGCCCCACAAAAAGAAGTCTGGAGCGGTCAAATCAGGCGATCTTGCTGGCCAGTGCAAATCGCCAAAACGGGAGATTAGGCGCCCGGGAAATGCATCCTTCAGCATATCGGTTGTGGCACGTGCAGTGTGTGCTGTTGCACCGTTTTCCAATCCCAATTCATCAAGTTGCGGCAAAAAGAACTCGTTGATCATTGCTCTGTAGCGCTCACCATTCACAGTAACCGTTTGGCCCGCGACGTCTTCGAAGAAAAAAGGTCCGATGACTCCTCCAGCGAAAACAGCACACCATACAGTGACTTTGAGCGGGTGTAATGGCTCTTCGTGGGTTACACGCGGATTTTCAGTGCCCCAGAAGCGAAAATTTTGCTTATTTACGTACCCGCTAAGATGGAAATGGGACTCATCACTCATGATTATTTTTGATGAAAAATCATCTTCCTCTTGGTGGTGATTAAGGATGGCTTGAGCGTATGTTAGACGCGATTGGCGGTCAGCAGCTAACAGCTGATGCACCGTGTGGACTTTGTATGGAAATATCTTCAAATCTCGTACCAAAATTCGCTGTAAAGACCGTCGACTGATACCCATTTGCGTGGCACGTCGTCTGGTCGATGTCGACGGCGCTTCCATGACATCCTCGGCTACAGCAGCAATATTCTCTGCAGAACGGCTACTCCGGGGTCTGCCACGCCTGGCAGAATCTCGTGTTGTGCCAGTCTCTTCGAGGCGAGCGGCTAAACGTCGCAGTGTTTCACCAGTAGGCGTTAGACGGCCAGGAAATCTGCGACGAAATTCACGTTGTGCCAAAGTCACCGACCGATTATTGGTCAAATAAATAGTCAGCAATATTCCGCGTTCTGGAGCAGTGTAGCGTAACATTGTTTATTAACGTGTATTTCGCATGTGTTTACTACACAAATGTCAAAACAGAACTGACTTTAGGGGCCAATCGCAAAATTTATAACATTTTCTGATAGGAGGATTACTTTTGCGCCACCTTGTATATCAAAATGTTCAGGACGAAAAGAGAAATTTATTAAGCCATGTCCGCCCGTCCATCCGTCCGTCTGTTAACACGATAACTTGAGTAAGTTTTGAGATATCTTAATGAAATTTGGTATGCGGGTTCCTCGGCACTCATCTCCGAGCGCTATTTAAAATGTGCGAAATCGGACAATAGCCACGCCCACTTTTTATATATAGAATATTTTCGAAAACACAAAAAAAGTGATTATTCAGTACATAATACACCTATAAGGATACAATTTGGTGAATACATTGAGATTGAGGCATAAAATACATTTTTCAAAAAATTTTTGAAAATAGGAGTGGCACCGTCCACTTTTGATTAAGTTAAATTTATAAATAATATTAATCAAAATTAAAAACCGTTCAAGATATCGAAACGAAATTTGGCACACATATTTATATTAATACAAGGTATGTTCCGGAAAAAATAGGCGAAATCGGTTAAGGTCCACGCCCACTTTTATATGAAAAATTTTGAAGAGGATCATAGATATATTAAATAGGCAATAACTTTGCGTACAAAAGTTTTATATAATTTCTATTTCACTTTCAAAATGTCCGTGAACGACGAAATTCGAGAAATGTAAATTTTTGAAAATGGGTGTGACAGCGTCCCTTTTAAAGTAGATTATTCCACAAAACTTTTTATGCCAAAACCCCGGCAAAAATGTATTTATATAAACGATATTTGGCGAAAATGTTGAATATATAAAGTGAAATGTTTTTTGTAAAAATGGACGAAATGGGTCAACGGACACGCCCAGTTTTTTAACATAGTTCTGAAAATTTGTTTGTAAAATGTAAAACGTGATATTTTTATAACCATTCAAGCTATTTCAATAAGTTCTTGCACCATAATAAACTTTTTAAGCAAAACTCAGCCGCAAAAAAAATGTGTGGATTTTGGGGTGATAGCATAAAAATTCTGCTATTTTCAAAGGTGATTTCATGTATAGGTATTTTGAAAAAATGTGGTCAATAGTTGTTGTAGGGAAGCTATTTATATACAAATAAATTAATGTCGGGAGCCGTGGTGTGGCGGTATTGTTCCCGGCCTACCACACCGGAGGTCCAAGGTTCGAGTAACATCAAAAGTGGTTTGAAAAAGTTTTTCAAAACGGGGTCGCCCCTCGGAAGTGGTTGGGCAAACTCTCAAAGTGTCTTTCTTTAGTGGAAGGCTTCTCAGCAAAATTTCATCGCCTTTGTAGATGCCGTTCAAAGTCAGCAAAAATTTGTAGGACCCGCCAATTTGAAGAAATAAAATCAAATTGGAAGCTCGGCGCAAAAATATCTCAGGAGGTTCATATCGCGCCATACATTTATATTTTTTTTTAAATTAATTTACCCGCCAAAACTCATGACAGAAGTGTTTTAATTAGTATGCCATCATAGATCACTACTAGGTATATAATGTTCGGTTCCACCCGAACTTAGACTTCCTTACTGGTTCTTCATACTTCTTTTTTCATTCGTGCAGTGTGTGCTGTTGCACCGTCTTGTTGGAACCACATGTTTTCCAATCCCAATTCATCAAGTTGCGGCAAAAAGAACTCGTTGATCATTGCTCTGTAGCGCTCACCATTCACAGTAACCGTTTGGCCCCGACCGATTATTGGTCAAATAAATAGTCAGCAATATTCCGCGTTCTGGAACAGTGTAGCGTAACATTGTTTATTAACGTGTATTTCGCATGTGTTTACTACACAAATGTCAAAACAGAACTGACTTTAGGGGCCAATCGCAAAATTTATAGCATTTTCTGATAGGAGGATTACTTTTGCGCAGTAACCGTTTTTCACCGACCGATTATTGGTCAAATAAATAGTCAGCAATATTCCGCGTTCTGGAGCAGTGTAGCGTAACATTGTTTATTAACGTGTATTTCGCATGTGTTTACTACACAAATGTCACAGAACTGACTTTAGGGGCCAATCGCAAAATTTATAGCATTTTCTGATAGGAGGATTACTTTTGCGCCACCTTGTATCTTTTGTTTTAGTTCAGTGCTCAGATCTTTAAACAAAACATGCAGCGCAGTAAAAATTGGGATAAGTAAGGAAAAGGTAAAAAATATACGCCATATATTAGGTTAGGTAAAACAAATACCAAATACGTACAAGTATTTAAGTCTTTTAAATATTAATAGTTCGAACACATGTGTTTGTACTTATCAAAGTACTTTATAAGTACTTACCAGTAATGTACTTGTACGAAGTCTGAGGTATTGGTACTTACTTTTGTAGGCTATGCCACGCTTCTTCAGGTTAAGTTCGCAAAATCGAAGACAAGAATAATTAAGGGGAGTTTGGCCCAGGCTGGTTTTGTGATCACTAACCGATAACTGCTTTGATGATCTCTGCTGCAAATAAGCAATTCGCTCTGTCTTGTTTCTTCACTTGGCGAAACACATTGTCATTGACTTCGACTGCAGCTACATTATCTGCACAAGAAAAAAAACAACAAGAATAATAACAGTTATGATTTTCCATATGGAAAATAAACTGCAACTCCTAAAAGCTGGATTACATTACAGTTAGAGCCTGACATTAAATGGTCGATAAAGGAGTATGCATCCATAAATGGAGTTTTTTTTACCGGAAACACAAATTTTGTTGATAAAACAATTATATAATACAGATTATACTGATATCGTTACTACCAAAAAAAAGTTAGTTTAACTCTAAATAATAACTTTAAAATAAAATCCAAAAAATGCAACATCTTTAGGGACTATCTTAGAATGTATAATACTTCAACTAGCAACTACTTAACTGTCATCAAATTTATGTTCCAAATAGAGATTCACAGTAAAGTGGAACAGATTGCGTGAAAGTTAATCTGAGAGCTCAAAGCAGATTCATAGAGGTTGTAAAATTAAAAACTTATAAAAAATTTCCAAAGTTTTCAAACCACAGAAATAGAGTATAACTTATGATCTCAAACTTGTTATGACGCTGCTGAAAGTCCTCGAAATAAAGATCACACTTAAGAGAAATTCTTAGAAAAACACTAATTTGTGTGCCTAAAAGTTGAGAAACTCACATTTTTCGAAACGGTTTCAGTTTACGAAGTTTCTTTTTTTTATAAAAAAAACGACTTAAGAGAAATCCATTTTCCTTTTCCAAAAACGAAATGCTTAGATAAAGGGAAAATAGGAGCTCGTATCCTACAAAGTATAATTAGAAAATAACTGGGAACTTCTCTTCATGCCTTCCTTCCAACCCACCCAAAGTGCATATAAATACCTGAGAAAAAACCAAAAACACTTTAAGCCAATTAAAAACAAACACTATTTACCTACATACATACATACATATGTACATATGCATTGAATTTAGATGAATACCTAAAGTTAGTGTAATTAAGTGAAAACGAATCAAATTATATTTAAAAAAAAAAAATATAACCAAAGTTAGTGAAGATCCAAACATAATATAACATATTAGCCCGTTTATGGTTTATATTTCAAACCTGTATATGTATACTTGCAGATTAATCACTAGTTAGGAAAAGCTTAAAAGTCAGAAGATTCCAGATTTGAGTTCGTGTAGTGGCCGCTTCGAGATGGTGATCCGAATCGAAATGGGGACTTGAAAAATGCACACAATTTTTGTGCCATTACGGGCTGACTTTTCCGAATTTCTGTAGAAGCAGGGCGGTAGCACATCCGTATGCGTGGAAGTTCCATAGAACCAGTATGTGGACCCCAGATAGTCTGAACTCATTATTGTTTGAAGTTAAATTTTAGCCGTTTGGTAGAGCGTACGTAATACTCTGTTGTGAAATGTCACGCAAAAAACGTCGTCGTCGCGACAAATTCTTTGGCTTTTATATTTTGAAGAGCTGAGGCCCAAAGCTGAGCTGTCAAAGAGGTCCGGTTCAGCAATATTATCTTCTGCATTCTTAGATTCTTCAGCGTGATCAGAGTCGGAATCAGTTGAAGAACTAATATTCGCGCAATTAGGACGAGTTCCAAGCAAAAGCAGTCCACTGAACTTTTGAGAAATTGTATTCATATCTGAAATTTAAATTAAAATGTATGCTTATATGCCTCGTAAATTGTGTGAAGCTCGTATATATGTATGTATGTAATTTTTCATACAAGTTTACGAGGTTTACATTGTCTGTGTTCAAACACAGATACAAATTGACGTCGAGGAATAACTTTTTGTGGGAGAGAGGGCGACGATGGAAGGGGACGGGTACCGAATTCGTCTCAATTACGTTAAGTTGGCCGCAGATGAATTTTAACATTTTTATACCTAGTAGTGCTACGCACACAAGTTATATTAACTTTAGTCGCGTAACGGTGGTATGTAACGGGATAAACGGATCGAGATAGATATTGACTTATGTACAAGGTGGGGCAAAAGTAAGCTTCCGATGTTTTTTGGCTGTAATTAAAAAAAAAATGAAAAACTTTGATTTTTCTTGTGGATTATTTTTATTTGGTCTTTTAATTTTTTTTACATCAAGTCGAGAATATGATGTCATGTAAATGGCCGCCGCCACAGTTGATTGTCATTTGAGCCTTTTTTATGGCATTTTCCATCACTTTGGCCAAAACTTCCGGCGATAGGTCCTCACATTCTTGACGGATATTGTCTTTAAGAGCTGCAAGAGTCTGAGACTTGTTGACATAAACCCGCGACTTCAAAAAGCCCCACAAAAAGAAGTCTGGAGCGGTCAAATCAGGCGATCTTGCTGGCCAGTGCAAATCGCCAAAACGGGAGATTAGGCGCCCGGGAAATGCATCCTTCAGCATATCGGTTGTGGCACGTGCAGTGTGTGCTGTTGCACCGTTTTCCAATCCCAATTCATCAAGTTGCGGCAAAAAGAACTCGTTGATCATTGCTCTGTAGCGCTCACCATTCACAGTAACCGTTTGGCCCGCGACGTCTTCGAAGAAAAAAGGTCCGATGACTCCTCCAGCGAAAACAGCACACCATACAGTGACTTTGAGCGGGTGTAATGGCTCTTCGTGGGTTACACGCGGATTTTCAGTGCCCCAGAAGCGAAAATTTTGCTTATTTACGTACCCGCTAAGATGGAAATGGGCCTCATCACTCATGATTATTTTTGATGAAAAATCATCTTCCTCTTGGTGGTGATTAAGGATGGCTTGAGCGTATGTTAGACGCGATTGGCGGTCAGCAGCTAACAGCTGATGCACCGTCTGGACTTTGTACGGAAACATCTTCAAATCTTGTACCAAAATTCGCTGTAAAGACCGTCGACTGATACCCATTTGCGTGGCACGTCGTCTGGTCGATGTCGACGGCGCTTCCATGACATCCTCGGCTACAGCAGCAATATTCTCTGAAGAACGGCTACTCCGGGGTCTGCCACGCCTGGCAGAATCTCGTGTTGTGCCAGTCTCTTCGAGGCGAGCGGCTTAACGTCGCAGTGTTTCACCAGTAGGCGTTGGACGGCCAGGAAATCTGCGACGAAATTCACGTTTTGCCAAAGTCACCGACCGATTATTGGTCAAATAAATAGTCAGCAATATTCCGCGTTCTGGAGCAGTGTAGCGTAACATTGTTTATTAACGTGTATTTCGCATGTGTTTACTACACAAATGTCAAAACAGAACTGACTTTAGGGGCCAATCGCAAAATTTATAGCATTTTCTGATAGGAGGATTACTTTTGCGCCACCTTGTATATCAAAATGTTCAGGACGAAAAGAGAAATTTATTAAGCCATGTCCGTCCGTCCGTCCGTCCGTCTGTTAACATGATAACTTGAGTAAGTTTTGAGATATCTTAATGAAATTTGGTATGCGGGTTCCTCGGCACTCATCTCCGAGCGCTATTTAAAATGTGCGAAATCGGACAATAGCCACGCCCACTTTTAATATATAGAATATTTTCGAAAACACAAAAAAAGTGATTATTCAGTACATAATACACCTATAAGGATACAATTTGGTGAATACATTGAGATTGAGGCATAAAATACATTTTTCAAAAAATTTTTGAAAATAGGAGTGGCACCGTCCACTTTTGATTAAGTTAAATTTATAAATAATATTAATCATAAATTAAAAACCGTTCAAGATATCGAAACGAAATTTGGCACACATATTTATATTAATAC
Organism: Merzomyia westermanni; assembly: GCA_949987695.1. Classification (NCBI taxonomy): domain Eukaryota; kingdom Metazoa; phylum Arthropoda; class Insecta; order Diptera; family Tephritidae; genus Merzomyia; species Merzomyia westermanni. Next base: position 31,249,849 of record OX465289.1, on the reverse strand, counting down.
AAGGTATGTTCCGGAAAAAATAGGCGAAATCGGTTAAGGTCCACGCCCACTTTTATATGAAAAATTTTGAAGAGGATCATAGATATATTAAATAGGCAATAACTTTGCGTACAAAAGTTTTATATAATTTCTATTTCACTTTCAAAGTGTCCGTGAACGACGAAATTCGAGAAATGTAAATTTTTGAAAATGGGTGTGACAGCGTCCCTTTTAAAGTAGATTATTCCACAAAACTTTTTATGCCAAAACCCCGGCAAAAATGTATTTATATAAACGATATTTGGCGAAAATGTTGAATATATAAAGTGAAATGTTTTTTGTAAAAATGGACGAAATTGGTCAACGGACACGCCCAGTTTTTTAACATAGTTCTGAAAATTTGTTTGTGAAATGTAAAACATGATATTTTTATAACCATTCAAGCTATATCAATAAGTTCTTGCACACATAATAAACTCTTTAAGCAAAACTCAGCCGCAAAAAAAATGTGTGGATTTTGGGGAGGTAGCATAAAAATTCTGCTATTTTCAAAGGTGATTTCATGTATAGGTATTTTGAAAAAATGTGGTCAATAGTTGTTGTAGGGAAGCTATTTATATACAAATAAATTAATGTCGGGAGCCGTGGTGTGGCGGTATTGTTCCCGGCCTACCACACCGGAGGTCCAAGGTTCGAGTAACATCAAAAGTGGTTTGAAAAAGTTTTTCAAAACGGGGTCGCCCCTCGGCAGTGGTTTGGCAAACTCTCAAAGTGTCTTTCTTTAATGGAAGGATTCTCAGAAAAATTTCATCGCCTTTGTAGATGCCGTTCAAAGTCAGCAAAAATTTGTAGGACCCGCCAATTTGAAGAAATAAAATCAAATTGGAAGCTCGGCGCAAAAATATCTCAGGAGGTTCATATCGCGCCATACATTTATATTTTTTTTTAAATTAATTTACCCGCCAAAACTCATGACAGAAGTGTTTTAATTAGTATGCCATCATAGATCACTACTAGGTATATAATGTTCGGTTCCACCCGAACTTAGACTTCCTTACTGGTTCTTCATACTTCTTTTTTCATTCGTATACGTACATATTAAAAAATGACAAAAAAGTAATTGTATCAGCAGATATTCAAAACTTATTTCTAAGAAAATAAAACAATTGTCATAATTTGAGCTAAAACACAATTTTTCATCTAAAATATTCGTTCTAGACAGTACCAAAGTTTCTTAGTACATATCATGGCATAGTATAACAGGTAATAGCACAGCGGCCATGTTGAAAATGGCTCCTCTAAAACGTCAAAACAGCACAGTACATGTTAAAGTGTAAACAAACCGATCGAAAGCAAATTTGACAGTTTAGAGAAAACTAAAATGAAAAAAAATCGTATCAGCTGTTGAATTTATATTATTTGTATTGGTATGCCATGGTACATATGTATGTATTAAGAGAATGTCAGAACAAAACATAATCAACCAAAGCAACTCCTTCTCGTGTTTAAACAACTTGAGCAACACCAAAAGAGAATTGCCGATAAAAGCAACTCCGAGTTTCTCTGTTTGAACACGGACATTGTATACAAGCTTTACTAGGCATATAAGAAATTAAACTAATACCCAGAATATTTTTTTTATTTTCCTTATAGAACAAATATTTTGCAATTGAATGTAATAAAATATTAAGGTGAGGACACAATTAGCACTACCACGCGACGCGACACGACATAACAAAATGGTTGCCTATTCGATATACATTAGCCGTAATCCGGTCGTCATGATCTTGAGCCAGATAAAAAATTTACACGTAAATGCAACAACGATGATTTGAACCATTTAGATAAATATAGATGTCTGGTTCATTTTTTTTTTTTAGTGCGGAAACACTACCTTTTGTTAAGCCAAATTTCGCTGCTGTATATTATTATCTAAAATATATGTAAGTTATTTAAATTATCATATTACCATCGTATCCGTAAAACTAATTTAATACTTTTTAGTACTAAAGAAAAATGTTTGGAGCATTTTTTTATTTTGTATACCTAGGATCAGTCTGAAATGAGAAAATTATCCAGCGGGCTACACACAAAGTCCGAGGATGATAATCTATCCCCCTCCTTTCTCTCGAATCTGTACCTATGCATATGTACATATGTAAGTTTATTTTGCAAAAAGCAAAGGACAAAATATTATAATAGTAATTAATTGTAATTTCAAAATTGCTGAAGATCATTACTAGCAAGTTAGTTAATTAAGTAGTTTAAAAACGAAAAAGTACATATGTATAAATATAAATAATATTAAGTTAATTGAAGCAGCTTCTTGAACAGCTTCATAAAGCTCAAGTTATTGGTGAGTTATCGGTAACCTTATAAAACAGCTGATTCGACCAAATTATGAGAAACAAGGCAATCAATTATTGGTCTGTATCGTAATTCCCTATCTGTGTTGGTTTTTCTCTTACGTGAAGGATATGACTATAGCGATACGCCAACGGCACCAATGTTTTGAGCTTAAGGAGTAATAAACTAGTTACAAAAAGATAGCTGAACTATTTGTAGTATGAATATGTTGAAGATCTTAAAATTAAAAGCAACAACAAATACACTAGGTAAATTAGTTATTATGATAACCAAGAAATAAATGAAAAATGCATTAGAAATAAACTATGTAATAATGGATGTATTGTTGTACCTCCAAAATATTTACTATTGATGCTAGAATATAAAAATCAAAATTTGAATGCATAAAAATCAAGAAATGTAGAAATAATAATAGTTATAGTAATAATACTAATATCAAAGCAATATCGGTTCCAGAACTAATTGCAAACATGTTTTTGGTAACAAAACTATTACTATATGAATTTATAGCAACTAAATTTCAAACTCCTAGAACAAAGCAAATTTTTGAACTTAACAAAATATAGTTTTTTATTTTATGTCTCGGTAATAAAATTCATTGGCGTAACCTTTTCAAATGAAATCAAGTAATCTACGTTTCATTGTTATTTTTTGTTGGTTGCTCCAGACATTGTTGGGCCCTCACACTGAGGCTTAAGAGGACACCAAAATAAGTTACTGTATGGTAATATATACGAGTATTATTTCTAAATAGACCCAAAGAACCTTGACCTGACTGAAATTGGGTTTATCTGAATTAAAAATCAGGATACACCATGCCCCCTAACCTCTCCGCACCACGTACAAAGACAATACTATAGTTTTCTTTATTGTTGACGAATACTGAATTTAAATTTATGAATTTCAGAAATTTATACAAACAGTCGCTTGATTTTTTTTTCGTATAAGCAAAACGATGTTATTTGATTTACTAGAAATGAATTTAAATACAAAATTTATCGAATTAAAAGTTTGAACGACAAAAAGTGCAACAAAACTGCAATACAATGAAATGTCAAATTAGTTTAAAAACGAAATTCTATTGAAAATTTAAATTGTTATTAGCGAAGAAATATGTTGCGAGAATCTTAGTTAAATGTTATAAAAATTTAAGAAATAAATTTAACTAAATATATATATAAAACTTACAATAAAAAACAGGAAAACCAACAAAGTAAAACAAGAAAAATCAAACTGAGTTTATGTGAATGTTAGCGCTTTAAATTTAAGTATAAAAACAATAACATAAATAAATAAAACTAAAAAAAATAACAACTATTACATACAAATTTTTGTGTATTTTTTAATATTTCCCTTATACGCAAGTTTCACATAATACAAGGTTGTAGTTGTTGTAGCATAGTCGTCACTCTCCTTACCCGACATTGATGTTAGAACAGTAGGGTCTTTAGTGTAATAAGCGGATATACTTCATGGTATGGTGGGGTTGAGTCTAGATAATTAATAGCTTAGCCTATTACAGTATCCATATCGATGTTGTGCTAGTATACTTTAGTCTCACTGGGGGGGACGCTTCCCTTTTCAACTTGTCATTTAGAGCCCGCCTGTGGTTAAGAAAATCAAACGTAATATGATGCCGGATCTCATATAACTGATGTCCAACCCTTTAGAAGGGCTTGATGACGATGCTCAGAGTGATCGTGCCCATTAGGCAGGACGTGCCACTGTTAATAACAACAACAACATGCCGGATCTCATCATAGTGCTTACGGAGACGCTTCCTTATGTCCTAATGTGAGGAATCTTTGCCCAAATGACATAAAGAGGCATCCCGTAGCAGTTCTGATAGCGGTGGTCTTGCAATTTAATTCTCCAGTGACGTTATCGTATTCGATAACCAGTCGGTCGATAGCTTTTTATGTAGTGTGACGAATTCGATGATTCCTTGATTATCAATCCTGGGTTCGATCACTATAAAGTCAAATAAACACACACACAGATATTGTAACTAATAGCTAGTTTTATTTATTTATATTTTAACGCAAAACAACTTTAAGAGTTTGGTAACTTTACAGTAGTTCACTGAACAACGCTTGAAAATAAACTGATCCACCTGCCTTGCTTGGTCACCGCCTTATATAGTCCAACAGGGTGCTTGCCTACGCACCGAGAACTTTCTTGGTTGTTCGCTTTTCGTGTTCTGGAAGGGTCGGTGTTATTTATTGGCATCTCCTCTTTGCATCGTATTCGCAAGCACTCGCGCCATCTCTCTTCCTCTTCCTAGTTATACGCTTGCATGCATAAGCGTAGCCATCGTTATCTCGGTTGTGTTAACTAGTGGTGGGAGTGTTATTGAGTTAGGGATGGTACATGCTTGAGAATAGTCGCCCCACTGCCCTCCACCTAAGTCTGATCGTCCCGATCAGACACATTGCCGGACCCAACGCAGCTAGCCTTTCCAAATGGACCACCTTCATCTTATTCCTTGGCCTTCCCATAGTTTGTATGCGATATACCACATCGTTGATCCGTTTTATGACTTTGTATGGGCCTTCCCAGTTACATTGTAGTTTTGGGGACAAACCTTTCTTACGCTGTGGGTTGTATAGCAGCACTAAATCTCCTTCTATAAAACCTTCCGAATTTATTGCTTTGTCGTACCTGGCCTTCATCTTATCGCTCATGATCTTAGTCCGTTGTCTCACAAGGTCGTGAATTTCTCTCATTTCTTCTTCCAATACGCTAGTAGATTTCCGAGCATTTACTCCTGCATCAGCGTTTATCCCAAACTTCAAGTCAGCTGGCAATCGAAGATCATTCCCGAAAATTACCTTTTGCAGGAGTCTGACCAGTTGTTTCATGTACTGCAGAGCGATATGCCATTAGGAATAAGGAGATGTGAGTATCCCAATCCTTCTGGAACTTATCCACTACTTTCCTCAGGTGCTCTTCCAAGGTTCTATTGAATCGTTCCACCATGCCATCTGACTGAGGATGTAGTGCAGTTGTTCGAGTTTTCCGAATGCCCAATGTCTTGCACATTTCCTGGAACACAGCTGATTCGAAATTTCTGCCTTGGTCAGAATGTATCTCCATCGGTGCACCAAACCTAGCTACCCAATTGTTAGTAAACACTTCTGCTATGGTTTCTGCCTCTTGATTTGGAATAGGGTACACTTCTGGCCACTTGCTGAAATAGTCCATAACTACCAGGACATATTTGTTTCCGAGTTTGCTAGTAGGAAATGGACCAGCTACATCCATGGCTATCCTCTCAAATGGCGCACCTGAGTTATACTGTTTCATTTGGCCATGGCTCCTTGATTTCGGTCCTTTAGCTTTGATGCATACTTCACAGTTGGCAATCCACTCCGCGACCGATTGAGGGCAACCAACCCAATAGAATCTTTGCTTGACTTTCTCCAAGGTCTTGGTGACTCCAAGATGACCTCCGCTTGGACCGTTATGTAATTTATTGAGTACATCAGGGATTTTCTTCCTTGGGACGACTATCAGCTTTCGAACACATTGACCATCCTCACTCTCCCATATTCGATGCAAACAACCGGATTCTAATTGCAAACTATTCCACTGTGCCCAATATGACTTGGCAACAGGACTTTCTGCTGACATCTCCTCTCTTGACGGTCGCTCGTTTCGTTCGATTCCTTGCATTACACGTGTAAGATTTGGATCTTCGTGCTGAAACCTCCTTAATTGATCCATGTCCCATTCGTCCGTAGATGTTATAGTCATGAGCCGCACATCTATAATGTCTTCCTTGGCCTCAGCTTTGGAACAATGCTTGCATTCCAAGTTACATGGTCTTCGGGACATTGCATCAGCATTTCCGTGGGTGCTACCTTTGCGATGCTCTATGGAAAAGTCATAACTTTGCAGTCGCTCTATCCACCGTTCCAATTGACCTTCCGGATTACGGAACTGTAAGAGCCATTTCAACGCTGCGTGGTCTGTCCTGACATGGAATCGCTGCCCATAGAGATACTTGTGGAAATGCTTAACGCACTCTAGCAATGCCAACAGTTCTCTCCGGGTTACACAATAGTTCCTTTCAGGCTTCCCAATTGTTCGGCTATAGTATGCAACTACCTTCTCCTGTCCACCAACAATATTGGACAAAACACCTCCTATAGCATAACCACTCGCATCTGTATCCAGAATAAACTTTGAACCTGGAATTGGATATGCTAACATCGTGGCAGTGCATAGTCGTTCCTTCAATGTTTGAAAAGCCACCTCCTGTTCCTTCTTCCATTCAAAACTCATATTCTTTCTTGTAAGGTCATGGAGACTACTAACTACGCTGGCAAAATTTGGTACAAATCGGCGATAATACGTGCACAGCCCAAGGAAGCTCCGTAACTCATGCAAATTTCTCGGTCTTGGCCAATCCTTTACGGCTTCGATCTTTTCCTTAGCAGTGCAGATTCCCTCCGTAGTTACCTTGTGACTCAAATAACTTACTTCCTTTTTAAACAAGGAACACTTCTTGGAACTTAGTTTCAGACCAGCACCAGCTATTCTTTGGAAAACTTCCTCCAAGTTCTTTAGGTGTTCCTCAAAGCTTTTTCCCAGCACGATGATGTCGTCGAGGTACACCAAACATGTTTGCCAGTGCAATCCTTTTAGTATCTGGTCCATGAGTCTCTCAAAAGTAGCTGGAGCATTGCATAGCCCGAAGGGCATTACCGTAAATTGCCAAAGCCCTTCTCCAACGCTGAAAGCCGTCTTCTCTTTATCTTCATCCTTTACCTCCACTTGCCAGTATCCGCTTTTCAAGTCCAGTGTGGAAAACCATTTCGTGCCAGATAACGAGTCCAGAGTATCGTCGATTCTTGGCAATGGATAACTGTCCTTCTTCGTTACGTCGTTCAATTTCCGGTAATCCACACAGAACCTCATTTTTCCATCTTTCTTTTTCACTAGTACAGGGTGGCTGATGAAAGCCGCTACCAAAAAAAAATTTAATAACTTTTTTTCTATTTAATGAATCTGGTTAATTTTTTTTTTATTTTGCAGATTGACTTTTACATTTAACAAAAATGGATAACTGGGACACTGAAACAAGAATTTGGATTGTCCGCCGCTATCACGCACTGGAGTCCGTAGTTTCGGTTCAAAGAGAGTATAGGCGCACGTTTGGCGGCAATCCTCCGAGCAGATGGACCATAATAAGACTTGTAAACAATTTTGCCGAGCATGGGACAGTCAACAGAAGACCTTACCATCGAAACCCTTCAGTTCGAACGGAGGAAACAATCGCTGCTGTAGCTGCTGCCATACAAAACAATCCACGTGTTTCGACAAGAAGCTTATCTGCTCAAATGGGTGTAAGCAGACAGTCATTACAGTCAATTATGCACAAAGATTTGGACTTATTCCCACATAAAATTCAAATGGCCAACAAACTGAACGCTGCAGACTTGCCGATTCGCTTGGAATTTTGCCAGAAGATGCTTCAAATGGTGGAAGAGGATGGAAACATGTTGAACTGTCTTTTCATGTCGGACGAGGCCCATTTCGATTTAAACGGCAACATAAACAAACAAAATTGTCGAATATGGAGTGCTTCCAACCCACAGATACTCCATGAGACGGAATTGCATCCACTTCGTGTCACAGTGTGGTGTGCAGTTTCATCACGCTGCATTGTCGGGCCCTACTTCTTCGAAGAAAACGGTCACACCGTTACGGTTACTGGAGACCGTTACTTGAGCATGCTGAGAGGGTTTTGCTATCCAGAATTACGTCGAATGAGAATTTCTTTCAACTCTGTGTGGTTTCAGCAAGATGGTGCAGCTCCTCATATAGCCCAACCTGTTATGACAGAATTGCGACGAAAATTTCCCAATAAGCTGATATCCAGAAACTCCACATTCCGTTGGCCACCCAGGTCGCCTGACCTTACTGCACCTGACTTTTTCTTGTGGGGTTATTGCAAACAGGAATTCAACAAAGCAAAACCAACAAATTTGAATGAACTAAGGCAATCCATTCGAGAAACAATTGCGGCTATTCCTGTCTCAACTCTCCAAGCAGTAATGAACAACTTTTTGGTAAGATGCCGCACATGCATCGACGAGCAGGGGGGGCATTTAAATTCCATTATTTTTAAAACTAATTAAGCTATATTTAATAAAATTTAATGAGCTTTAACATGAATAACAGAAAAATGAATTCCATACACTGAAAAAAAATTATTTGAGTTTCTTAATATAGCAAAATTCATCAGTCACCCTGTACTACCGGTGAGCTCCATGGACTAGCTGATGGTTCGATCACGCCGCTGTCACTCATTTCCTGTATAATTTCTTTTACTACTTGGCGTTTGGCCAATGGAATACTACGAGGAGCTTGGCGGATCGGCCTTGCATCACCAGTATCAATTTGATGCTTCACAACTTTCGTCCGACCTGGTTTGGAACCATCCTTGTCAAATATGCTCGAGTACTTTGATAGAAGTTCCTTTGCCTTTTTCTGATGATCTTTTTCGAGGCCTGTCGTCCACGACGTGATATCATCTAAAAGATTAATCTTGATGGTAGAATCATTTTCCTGAAGCTGTTCACAATTGATAACTACCTCGACCTCTTGGCATTGTCCCAATATTGCGCCTTTGGAAAGTTTAATCGGCGATTTGAACTCATTAAGTACTCTTACCGGTACACGTCCATCTTGTTTTGTCATGGCCAGGGTTTTTCCTACTAATATGTTCGTCCTTGATTTGTTTGCTGCCTCGACAACCCACAATTTGTTTGTCCCATAATCTCCATCAATCTTTGCCCATATGATTGCTTCCGACTTCGGTGGAATTTGTTGGCTCTCCTCCACAAGCACTCGCTTACTAACGTATCTGTTTTCGTAACCATAATTTAATGGAACATCCATGTTCTGGTAATTCATAATCCTGTTTTGCATGTCGATCTTGATGCCTTGCTCGCTTAAGAAGTCCACACCAACTATGATTTCGTCAACAATATCTGCTACTATAAAACTGTGTAGAACGGCCACGTTCCCAATTACGATTTCACATGTTACTTCTCCTAGGACATGGGTGTCCTCACCAGTGGCCGTACGTAACTTTGCTCCATGCAATGGTCTCACCTCCTTGTTGACTAAATCAGATCGAATTATGGAATGCGATGCGCCTGTATCCACAGTTAGTAAGTGCTCCTTTCCATCCACATATGCAACAACAGTAACATTACTAGCTTTCCTTCCGATCTGTGAGACAGAGATTATGGGGCGTTTAGTTGCGGGAGCCAGTCCACGCCCCTTTCGGATGGCTCGATTTAGTTTAACGACTGATTTGGTTGAGAGGTTTGCTCATCTCCTTCAGCTTTGCGTTTTCGTCCACCTGAATTGCTGGGGTTACTGGAGCCAGTGCCGCAATAACGTGCTATGTGACCTGGTTTTCCGCACTTATAGCATTTAATGGCGACATCACTTTTTTTCTGTACTCCGTTCAACGCTTCCAAAATTTTGTCTACCCAAGCCGGTGTTTCCACTTCTACGCGATGAGCCTTGTTTCCTGCGAGGCTGTTTCCTGCGTCAGAGCATGCGATACCGTTTCAGAGAATGTCCGTTTGGGGTTTGCATATGTGGCCCGCTTCGTCTCTACATCGCGTATTCCATTTATAAAACTTTCGATTTTTACCCTCTCAGTGTACTCCACGGGCGCGTCCGCATTTGCTAGATGGGCCAACCTCTCGATGTCCGATGCAAATTCCTGCAAAGTCTCATTAGGTTTCTGGGATCGATTCTGTAGCTCTATTTGGTATATCTGCTTTCGATGTTCACTACCATAGCGTCTCTCAACCGCACCCATCAATGCATCATAACTGTTCCTTTCTCCGTCAGGAATAGTCTGCAAAATTTCGGCTGCAGGTCCCTTCAATGCCACGAATAATGCAGCAACTTTGTCTTCCATGCCCCAATTATTCACAGCTGCCGTCCTCTCAAACTGTAGCTTGAATACCTGAAAAGGAACAGAACCATCAAAAGATGGGGTTTTTACCTTCGGGACACTCATTGAAGCAGTTGGACGATTCAGTTGTAACTCCTGGATACGACCTCTCAGTGCATCTACTTCAGCATCGATTTTATTCTGTAGCTGTGCAATTTTCGCATCCTGCACTTCTAGCTGCGAAGACATTCGTGCCACCTGCATGGATATACGCTCCTCTTGTTCTTCCAACTTTGATGTTATACGTGTCTCCTGGTATTCCATCTGAGATCTCATATATGCCTTCTGTTCGTCTAGTTGAACTGAAATCTGAGATGCCATGCTAGTCTTCTGTTCTTCCAGCTGAGATGCCATGTATACCTTTTGTTCTTCCAGCTGTGTTGAAATGTTAGATGACATCTGAGTCAATACAGTCAACAACGCGTTAGTGTCCACACTTGCGGCTGGAATTGTAGACTCCTTCTCTTCCATTTTTGTCGATGCTTCTTCCACAAGATGAAACACATGATCGTCAACGTCAATTCCTTCAGCTTCCACAGCCTCTCGCAATCGTGACTGTAGCTCGGATTTATTGCCTGTTGTATTCAATCCCCGCTGTTGCAGCTCATTTTTGAGTTGCTGGATCTTCAGCTCATTCAATTTTGCCATGCCTTTGGTATCCTTGAAAACTCTCGGTATTTATTTAACAATATCACTTCTGACACCAATTGTGACGAATTCGATGATTCCTTGATTATCAATCCTGGGTTCGATCACTATAAAGTCAAATAAACACACACACAGATATTGTAACTAATAGCTAGTTTTATTTATTTATATTTTAACGCAAAACAACTTTAAGAGTTTGGTAACTTTACGGTAGTTCACTGAACAACGCTTGAAAATAAACTGATCCACCTGCCTTGCTTGGTCACCGCCTTATATAGTCCAACAGGGTGCTTTCCTACGCATCGAGAACTTTCTTGGTTGTTCGCTTTTCGTGTTCTGGAAGGGTCGGTGTTATTTATTGGCATCTCCTCTTTGCATCGTATTCGCAAGCACTCGCGCCATCTCTCTTCCTCTTCCTAGTTATACGCTTGCATGCATAAGCGTAGCCATCGTTATCTCGGTTGTGTTAACTAGTGGTGGGAGTGTTATTGAGTTAGGGATGGTACATGCTTGAGAATAGTCGCCACAGTAGCAAACTACGATTCTTTATCTTTTCCCCAAGTGCTGCCGGCAAGTTGTCGCTGTGTGCCTTTGTGATTATTGTGGTGGCATGATTGGTGAAGGTGAGGCCATTTTCAAACGTGACACCCAAAATGTTAGGGTTGTTGTTTTTGTAACGACAAAAACACTCCCCGAAGGTTTTGGGGAGTGCTGTCTAACTGACAGTCCTTGGCCGGATATGAATCCGGTAAGCTCCGGTAGTTGTTGTTGTTGTTGTTGTAGCGACTACTTAACCTGCCTAGGATGTCACCCTCCATCCAACATTGTCATCAGGCTCTTCTAACAGAAGTCCAAGAAACCTCGCAGCTTCAACAGGGGTGGACCAGAGTGAAATTGGTGTTAGAAGAGTGGGCTCAGTTGAGCAGATGAACAGATGGTTAGTATCGTGGGGAGACACGCCGCATGCCGGGCAGACATTTGGCATGTCAGGGTTCAGTCTGGATAGGTAAGAGTTTAGTCTGTTACAGTATCCAGAACGAAGTTGGGCCAGCGTGACTCTTGTCTCCCTGGGCAGTTCGCGTTCCTCGTCGGCAACAGGTGGAGCTTGTGCCTGTAGGACTGCATTCACTGGGCGTGACCCGACAAAGGAGTTTACCGACTCCGTGTGGATGAGGTTGAGGGTCCGCCGGTGCACCTTTGGATCAAACGGCGAGAAAATGTGATGCGGGATCTCGTCATAGTGCTTACGGAGGTGACTCCTTCTTCTCCTGGGAGGCGGATTTTCGTTGAGCAGGTTCCTGTTCGGGTGCTGCGGTTTATGGCAGTTGAACAGGAATTGTCTGGTCAACATCTCGCAGTGCTCTTTGACATCGAGCATTTTTGCTTCATTATGAAGATGGTGCTCAGGAGACATAAGGAGGCACCCCGTGGCAGTTCTGAGTGCGGTGTTTTGGCAGGCCTGCAACCTCCTCCAGTGTGTGTCTGCTAACCCCGGCGACCATATTGGCGTCGCGTAGCTCAGAACCGGCTGGCCGATTGCCTTGTACGTTGCCAGTAACGTTTCTTTGTCTTTACCCCAAGTACTGCCAGCTAGTGACTTGAGGATTTTGTTACGGCTTTGGACTTTGTATTTGAACATGTTATCAAACGTGACCCCTAAGATTTTGGGGTGTGTGACAGTCGGAAGCTTAATGCCGTCGACGTAGACGTCTAATTCCATGTTCGCCTGCGCTGTCCACGTCGTAAATAAGGTGGCCGAGGATTTGGTCGGTGACAATGTCAGCTTCCGTGCAGCGAAGAAACTGGAAAGGGTTGGCAGGTAAGAATTTATTCTCGAGCAGAGCTCATCGACGGAGGGTCCAGTCGCCAGGATCGTGCAGTCATCGGCGTAGGAGACGATCGAGACGCCTTCTGGTGGGGAAGGGAGCCTCGATACGTAATAATTAAACAGAAGCGGGGATAGGACACCACCCTGTGGCACCCCTTGCTTAATTATACGTGGTTTTGATATTTCGCCTCTAAATTCCACCGATGACTGCCGGCCACTCAGATAGTTGGCGGTCCAACGCTTTAGACAGGGGGGAAGGTTTGAATCTTCCAGGTCGTTAATGAGTTGTGCGTGATTAACAGTGTCAATAGCTTTCGACAAGTCAAGCGCAACTAGCACGGTCCTGTCGTTTGGGCGAGATTGGTTGAGACCGACACCTATCTGTGTGGTGATGGCGTTTAGCGCGGTGGTAGTGCTATGCATTTTGCGGAATCCATGCTGATGTTCGGCCAATCGTAGGTTAGCGGTGTAGTAAGGGAGCAAGACCGACTCCAGGGTCTTCGCTACTGGCGAGAGGAGTGATATCGGTCGATATGACTCCCCCACGTTAGCCGGCTTGCCGGGCTTTAATAGTGGCACCACCTTGGCCTGTTTCCATCTTTCTGGGATGACAAAGGTGGTCATGGACAGATTGAAGACGGTTGTTAGGTACCTTACTCCCTCATCACCGAGATGTTTTAGTATCAGCATGGATATACCGTCTGGGCCGATAGATTTGGAGTTTTTGGACCCCCGTATGGCCTCCCGAACCTCTGTGGTGGTGATGGCAATGGGCGCTTGGTTGTTTTTGCGTTTGTGCGCTTCCCTGATGGCGCGCCTGATTTCCTTGTCAACCGGAGGATGCAGTACAAATTGCCCGCAGAAAGCGCTCGCGCATCTATTTGGTTTCGACTGTACCTTATCACCAAAGGTGATGGATATTTTGTCGTTCGGTTTGGTCGGATTCTCTCTCTCTCTCTATGGCGCGATATACAACAGGTATATCATCATAAACCTCCTAAGAGATTTTTGCGCCAAGCTTCTCTTCCAATTTGTGGTGTGCCGATTTGAATTTTCCCTACAAATTGGTGGGACCTACAGTTTTTTGCCGACTCCGAACGGCATCTACAAAGGAGACGAATTTTTGCTGAGAAGCCTGTCATGGCAGAAATACACTCGGAGAGTTTGCCAAACCACTGCCGAGGGGCGACCCCGTTTTGAAAAACTTTTTTCAAATCACTTTTGATGTTACCTGTACCAGGGCTCGAACCATGGACCTTCGGTGTGGTAGGCCGGCAACACTACCTTCACACCACGGCGGCCGCCGCGGTTTGGTCGGATTAGACAAGGATTTTACAGTGGACCATAATTTGCCAACACCAGCAGAGAGGTTACAGGTCCTTAGGTGCTCCTCCCATTTGGCGCGTTTGTGTTGATCAACTAGCCGTCTGATTTCCGCATTGAGATCTTGAATTTGAGGATCCGTAGGGTTCAAGCGTCGCACGTGGTCACGTTCATTAGCCAGGGCCTCTGCTTCTGCGGGGAAGTACCGACGTATCTCCTTAATTCTACCTGACGGAATATATTGATTGGAGGCTGAAGCTATGACCAAGCGAAACGCTTTTTCCCCTTCTCGTACGTCAGACGGGATGGGAAGAGCAGCGAAGGTGCTCTCAGTGAAATTAAGAAAACCAACCCAGTCAGCTTTACTGAAGTTAGTGAAGGTGCGCTTCTCAGAGGTAACGAAGTCATTGGGGCGATCGATTGAGAGGATTATCGGCAAATGGTCAGATGCAAGAGTAAGCATTGGTCGCCATTCAACGCAGTTTATGAGACCTGCGCTGACAATTGTGAGGTCTGGCGAACTGGGGGCGTCCCCGTTCACAGTGCAAAACGTCGAATCGTCTATTTGTTCAGCCAATTCCTGTCCCCTGCCATCGGCCTGTAGGCTTGAGTGCCAAAGATCGTGGTGTGCGTTGAAGTCTCCGAGGATTACACGATTATCGCCTCTGAGTAACGCACTGATGTCAGGGTGGTAATCTCTCGGACAGCAGGTGGCAGGAGGTATATAGATGTTAATGATTTCGAGGTCGACGTCGCCCGTCCGGACAACCATTCCTTGACGTTCCAGGAGGTTGTCCCTCGGGTCGACGTCGGGCTCAAATGGACGATATTGCACGGATTGGTGTGTGATGAAGGCGAGCCCGCCCCCAAGACCTCTCTCTCGATCACGTCGGTGGATGTTGTAGCCGTCACAAGTCCGAAGATTTGATCGGGCGTTCAACTTCGTCTCCTGAATGGCAGCGATCTTGATGTTCTGTCGCTTCATGAAGTTCACTATTTCACACACTTTCCCGGTTAGGCCGTTGCAGTTTAACTGTAGGACGCGAAAGTGCGAAGGGGGAGAAGTGTTCACGCTGGGAGTCAGGGACTGGTGCGTATGCCTTGGTGGAAGCAGGCTGGGTCGCACACTGCGTCGCACTCTAGAAGACGAGGGATCCGAGGCACCAGAAGGTGGCGAATCGGTCGACGTTGTAGGTTGCGTAGCTCGACAACATGGTGCAACGTACGTATCAGTCCATAGGTTCCTGTTTCCAAGTTGAGAACATATAAGCAAGTGACACAGGCCAAGGCAAGAATTGCATTTGACTGATGTCGCAGGTGTATATAGTCTCAGCCGACAAACAGAGCACAAGGTGTAAGGGACCAGGAGCTGGTGGCTTTGACTTACATTTGTGCTAGTGCTGGAAGAAGAAGGGGAAGTTGAAAGTGGGAGGGGGGTGGGCTGTCGCTCGGCATGGCTCACATCTGAGACAGAGGTGCTACGTAAGAAGTAGCTGTGAGCGGCTGTGTGAGGTGTTGGCGCCTGTGGGCGTGAGCGGCAGCGGGTGTTACACACTACTTGCTGGGCGTTATTAGTCGTGGAGACTATTTCAGAAGCTTGTGACGGTGCGATACTAGATCGTCGTTGGCCACGGGACGTCCTAGGGCGTGAACAGCAAGGGGCCACGAAAGTTTTGTAGAAACTAGGAGGCGTATGTGTGGAGGGATTTAGCCCGGAGCACCTGGTTTTGTGCAACCATCTTTTACAAGAATTGCATTGGACGGAGTGTGAACGCTTAAAGTAAATCTTCTTCCAGCAGACGCAGCAGATCCATTCCCCAGCCCGGAGCAGGAGAGTTTTAAGCAGCCCTGCTGCAAGGAGCTGCTCGGAGGATGACAGTATTAGTGGAAAAGGTGACAGGTCAGACAGGGTAGAGTCGAAATAACAGCCCTTGGTCGGATGTAAAAATCCGAGTCATTCCGGTACGTAGAACCGGCTGCTGTGGGAATGCAGCTCCGGTAGTCCCTTGCGGTACTGCCCAACTGTCGTGATGGCGATTTGGTATTACCAGGTCATGTCACCCCTCCTTCCGTAAGGAGTTACCACAACAGGAGAATAAGGAGACATCTCCGTAAGCACTATGATGAGATCCCGCATCATATTTTCTCGTCGTTTTATCCAAAGGTGCATCGACAGGCCATCAAACTCATCCAAACTGAGTCGGTAAATTCCTTTGTCAGTTCTTGCCCAGTGAATGCCGTCATTCAGGCACAAGCTCCACCTGCTGCCGAAGAAGAACGCGAACTGCCTAGGGAGACAAGAGTCATGCTGGCCCAACTTCGTTCTGGATATTGTCTCCTCGAGACACTAACCATCCATTTATTTGCCCAACTGAGCCTACTCTTCTAACACCAATTTCATTCTGGTCCAACCCTATTGAAGCCGCTAGGTTTCTCGGACTTGCGTTAAAAGAGCTGCATGAAATTGCTAGGTAAGGAAAGTGACGAACGGCGAGTATTTTTGTCGTTACAACAAGATGGTTGAACAAACAGCCATTAGGGGTATTGACCTATATATGTATGTAAGTCTTATTTAGTAGAATTTAGATCATAATTTAAAAGGTATTTGTATCTTGTTTGACACTAATTATTCCGGCTTAATATCTATACTTAGTGGAGTAATCCTTTGGCGAAACGACCAGACCACGACCTTTGCGCGCTCCTCTATACACAGTCTCAACGATATCGATCATTTCTTGCTTATCTTCTAGGGGCCAATTAATTTTGTTGTTATTACCAGTACCCAAATCTATCATAATATGCTTATTACGGAAGAAAAACATTACAGTACATGGATCGTACAACTCGTACATCTTATTAAAATCGGGCACCTCGGTGATGTCGACCAAATAGATGACGGCAAAATTTTTTACTTTTTCGGCAATGCTGTACATAACTTCATCCATTTTCATGCATGCAGGATCCCAATCATGACCAAAACGTATGACCTGAAAGATAGTTTTTTTATTACAAATCTCATATTTAGTTTCTACTTAATTCTGCTTAATCAACACACCACCACACGATCTTCCTCTGATAGTATAGCTTGATCGACTTGCCAGCCATTGTGTAAATGTGGTAACATATACGACATTTTTGGGGTTTTTGTTTTCAATTACTGAAAGGTTTTTACGAAAACTAAATATATATTTTCTATTTCTTGTTGAAATTAATTGAATGAATTGATAAATTTGGGTAAACTTTTACAAACATATGATTGCTTAACAGCTGTTTATTTGTTGTCATTGGAAGTTCGAACACTGTCCCAAATTTTCGCCTTGCGGTGCTGCCACGGATAACCAAATTCTGGAAGTAACATCTTCTACTCAGACGTAGGCAGCAGTGATGGTTACAGCAAACCTACTTACCAGATGTTCCAAAACATCGCAAGAAAATCCCTACCGGATTCTCAGGCCTGAGGTGAGCAGCACACGTACGGCACATGCGCAGGCGGCTCACATGAACAGAAATGTTGTAATCCGATTTTTCCAAATCGCCATACAAATCATTACAAAATTTGATGCCTCACTACCTAAGACCAGAGTATCAAATGAGTTTTCAGTGGTGAAACACGATCCGTTAGGCGGTAGGATGTCTTTAAGCCACTACATATACATAAACGCATATAATACCAATAATGCTGGTTTCACCAACGCGACTAAGGCTCGGTTTTTCAGTACAAGTTCAATTTGTCAGTTAAATTAAGCTTAAACTTGTTACGCAGTTTTTCAGTCAACTTTAAACGAAGTTGAAACGTAGTTTAAGCGGCCGATTTGACAGGGTTAAACTCTAGATAACCTGTGAGCTGTTTTGCATATTTGATGCTTTTGGTTGTGAAACAATAAGCTGAACGCAATTAAGAAAGGACGATATTTTTATATTTCATTAAATACTGGATATATCATCTGACGAAAGTGATTATAGTGATGCAGAAATTAGCGAAATCCTAACTATTACAATACTGAGGAGAAGCAAAGGCGTTTAATATGTAAACAAATGTTATCTGTTGCCGTATCTAGATACAAACAAACCAATGTTGCCGTATAAAAAGAAAATCTTAAAAGCGGCCTTAAACTCTCACTGAAAATCCGCTCTGCAGTTTAACTGGAGTTTAAATTTATGCCGAGTTTAAGCAAACTTAGTTTAAACTGAGCTTAACCAAAGACTGAAAAACAGGGCCTAAGACTAAAACTAAATCGTGACTTAAGTTAGAATATATTTGGGACTGACTTAATTTTGAGTTTCACCAACTGAGCGACTTAAATAATTTTGAACACAACAACCCGATCAGCTGTTTTATGCATAAATAGAAGCAAAGAACGTAAAAACCAAAAAGGTTCAACGCAACGAATAGTGGGAAACACTAAACCATCAATTCGCGTGTAGGTAATTCACCACTGGGGAAATTTGCGTTTAAATCGCGAGTTTGAAGGCTATTATTACTTTTATTTTTATTCAATATTCACAATTAAACGTTTTTAAAACAGTAAATTCAAGCGATTTACAGGCAGGTACAGTGGTGAATTACCTACCATCGATTTGCCAGCGTCCACTTGCATTCGCTGTTAAACCTTCTTTGATAGCAACATTTTTTCATACCTTACAACTTTGGGCATCCCAATGCGAAATGGTCGTATATAGCCATGCAACAAGGACTGTGTTGTTCTTAAAATCCCATTTATCTCTGTTTGGATAGCGCTTAACTGAAAACGATAGTTTCGTAATGAATGCATGCTTGTAAACAAGCGTTCACATGGATCTCTAGGCCTATGCCGTGCATGACAATTTTTCCGACTTAGACGTTGCACGAAACAAATTAGGGTTAATAACATTTACAGCTACAGCAATACTGAAATAGTCGAAAATAAGTCAGCTGGCAGGTTGCCTAATATGTGACTTAGGCCATGTGCTAATCGGAAACATTTTACTCAAAGGAAAAATGAGGTGAACAAATTGAATGGTACCCCCGCGGGTTAGGGGTTTAGAATATGCCCGAGGTAGGCATACCGGTCGTAAGAGGCGACTAATATGCACAAAGGTAATGACGTCATTACCCATCTTATCCTTCCCTACGGAAGGAGAGGTGACATGTCCTAGAAGGTTTCACTGGTCATAAATCGCTACCACCACAGTCGGGCAGTACCCCAAGGGAGTACCTGAACGTACCGGGTTCAAATCCGGCCAAGGAATCTTAATTCGACAACACTCCCCAAAACCTTTGGGTAGTGTTTTTGTCGTTACCACAACAACAACAACTATGGTAAACTTTGACAGTTGTAAATTTTGTCTACACAAAAAAGCACGTGCGAAAGCAAATAGTATGCGAATAAATTTTTAATTTACTATTTATTTTAATCTGAAACAAGACTTAACTAATTATGTCGAGTTGGTGCAACCGGTCCCTAGAAACTTTAACTGATGGCTAGGGCATGCCTGGCAACTACTTCACACTGCAAGAATAGGCATAGATTACCCAAGCTCGGTAATGTTTAACATTAAGTTTAATACGGGTAAATAATAATTAAGTCTGTTACAATACCCGAGAATAGATTTACTCGTGTCACTGTAGATGTTTTAACTGGAAAACATTCCTCGAAGGTTCAGGCAGTGTTACGAATATCAACAGTAGGTCGGTGGAATGAATTCGGTACTAGCAAGTTCTGGCACTATCCCGACTGTTTTGGGAATGATTTATTTGGCCCTAAGGCTCTCTACCAGGCTTACCTTACCGCTGGTATATTTTAGCGCCTTACTCCCCCTGTTTATATTGTAGTAGTTTAGGACCATTTTTTGCTTGCACCAGGGTATAAACAGTTGTATTTTAGATACAACATTTTCGCCCATAAAAATTTAGACACTCGGCAACACTGGCCGCAGGCGAAATATATAGCCATTTTTCACGTAATTTTTCACTTAAACTCGAGAAGCGGAAAATAGACAGACATGTAAGTTTATTTAATTATAAATACAAATATAAGCACCAGTTACTATTTAAATTTACTCTCGTTTTAGGAGTAAAAAAATGAATAGATTGCAGTGCGATATTTTATTAAAAAGAATGCGTCAAAATCCGGAAATGTCGAAAGGCATGGTGAAGGAGAATAGAGAACGTGTAAAAAAACTTTGGAAACTACTTGCGGAGGAATTGAATAGAGCTGGTCCTCCAGAAAAGAACGAGTCAGAATGGAGAAAGGTAAAATCAATATATGTATAACAATAACTCACTGATTCAAATAAATGTAATCTTATTTTCCAAACAGGCTTGGACCGACCGAAAGCGTTATGAGCGACAAAAAGCGCCTCTAAACGCAAAATTTGCAAAGGAGTTTTATGACGAATCGAACGAAGGAACTCAAGACGTTACTGTAGGCAAAGAGCCAATAGAACGCACTGAAGTAACGAACAAGAGCCGAAACTCACCTTTGGTAGAAGACTGCCATTCCAACAGTTCCAATCAAAGCATTCCCGGAAATTTTCCGCCGTCGCAACCACTGTTAAATGAAGAAGATGATCCCTTAACGCAGAAAAGTGACAATACCGATTCAACACAATTTGTTTTCAAAAGATTACATCTGTCCTTAGAACATTTATGCTATCAAAAGCAAATGGAATTAGATGAAACAAAACGCCATAACATGCAAATAGAGATGATAGAACAGGAAAAAATTGCAATCAAAAGCCGGTTACTGAAGCTAAAGGAAGAAAATTTAAGATTATTGCGTCAATCTATGACAAAAAAAAACTGAAGTACAACAAAAACATGCATAAATATCCGATATCGGGTAATTGTTTACGGCCACCCCCGAGTGCGAAAACACGTCCAATAATGTCGGGAGAGGTATCAAGAGATACGTATAAGTATAGGTTCCAGAAATAATTTTTAATAGTTTGCAAGCAAAGTTAGCAATTTCCTGTCAACTCCATGTGGTTGTTGTAGACGCAGATATAGGATGTTTTCATTAATGGGACCGAAACGCGTCTTTTGATAGCATGAATATTAGCATTCGGTGGCGGTCGCAAACAATTACCCAATTTCGTATCATAAATTCTAGTTTAAGCTAATATTCTCATTACATTGCACTGTAGATTTCCACTGAATGGAAATAATGAAGTACATAAATAAAAGAAAATAATTACTTTGATAAGAATTAGTTTGTCATACCTTTGAAATAAACAGAGGAAGCCCGCGAAAAAAAATTCCTTTTGTTTGGCGGGCAAAAAAACATTTAGGTATCGTCGGGTTAGGGCAAAAAATTACAAAATTTAAGATGACAAACTCGACTTTCACTACTAAAGAAGTAGCTATGGCAGGGCTTAGAATATACACGTGGTAAGACCTGCCTGTCGTACCCCCTGCGGGTAAGGGGTTTAGAATATGCCCGAGGTAGGCATACCGGTCGTAAGAGGCGACTAATATGCACTAAGGTAATGACGTGCAACTCGATGGTTGATCTACGGTTATGATGCCTCTCACCCCTCATTATTCATCTTATCCTTCTTTACGGAAGGAGGGGTGACATGGCCTAGAAGGTTTCACTGGTAAGAAATCGCTGCCACGACAGTCGGGCAGTACCGGAGCGTACCGGGTTCAAATCCGGCCAAGGACTGCCAATTCGACAAAAGTCCCCAAAACCTTCTGGGAGTGTTTTTGACGTTACAAACAACAACGATCAGATGTTTGCCACTTGCAAGTTTTACTGAGTAAAATTTCAGTAGCAGAAACTTACAGCTCTCTCTCGCAATGAAATATCAAAATGCACTGAAAATGTTTTGTGTCGCCGAATACTTTGCAGCAAAAATTTTATGAAACTTTAAATAATGTTCTTTCCGCCAACCTAGAATATTCTGCATGTATTTGAAAACATTCGTAGTTGTCAAAACTTTCCCTAGCCCCATGACAGAAAAATTAATAGTTTTTCTTAAAAAAATGTACAGTGGTTTACGAGTATGAAAACGTATAACTTTTGAAGTATATTTAGTTTAAGAGATTCAAAAGGGTTTTGTTGATTTTTTTTCCACAATTCCATCCGAGATGGAATATTTTTATAGGTAATTGTTTCCTTTAGGAGACAACTGCTAAAACACGTCGGAAATTATCGGGAAAGGTTTCAAAAGACGCGTTTTGACCTCGGTAACAATAATCCGGAAGCGAATTTTCGAGTATTTGTTTCAGTGAAGAGATATTTGCCATCAAAGTTGAAAATTTTCTGTCATTTTCATGTGAATGTTGTAATCACAGATTAGGGTGCACCGAAAAGTGCAAAAAGTGTGTTCTGCGCAGAAATACTGTGGGCCGCGTAGCCGGTGTTGCACCGGCTAAGGGTTATTTTTTTGAAGCGTGGCCGAAGGTGTTCTGCACATAAATACCTTGGATCAAGCCCCCTATTTGGGATCGGACCTGGGTCATTTATGGGTTTTTTGCCAATAACTTTTCACTGAAACAAAAAATTGAAATCCGCTTTCGGATTGTTGATACCGAAGTCAAAACGCGTTATTTGATACCTCTACCGACATTTTTGGACGTGTCTTGGCAGTTGTCTCCTAAAGGAAACAATTACCTTTTTATATTATTTGATTTACGTATGTACTTACCTGTAATTTCAAATAAACCTCCATTAGTTCGTTTTTATAAAATGGATGTTTTTAGTTATTTCTTGAACATTTTTGGTTGCTTCTTTTTTTATTGTCGTGGCAGCACTGAACCTCACAAAAATTACCCAAACAAGCAAATTAGATGCAAAATGTAAGTTCATTCTTTTTGTAAATCAAAGTAAATAAATATTAGCTACTATTTAATTAACTCTTATTTCAGGAGTAAAAAAATAATTAAGGTGCAATGTGAAATTCTAGCAAAACAAACGAGGGAAAATAAAATAGCCAGAGGGGAAATGAGTGGGAACAGTGGCTATGCAAGAAAATTTTGGAAAGTACTATCAGCAGAGTTGAATAGGGCAGGCCCACCGGAAAAGAACGAGTTTGAATGGAAGAAGGTATAAAACATAAAACTCAACGACTTTAATAAATGATAAACTTATTTTGATAACAGGCCTGGCTTGACCAAAGACGCCATATTGAACGTCGACAATCAAACGACCCGCGAGAAGTTTTGGCGATAGAAGAGTACCCTAGATATCAGTATATATATAAGACCACGAGGTGTCACTCCGCCAGTACTATACCAAGCTTTCTAGAGCTATATGCTTCGTTACAACAAGTAATCCAAAATGGCTCCTTAAACCAGCCCAACGAAAATTTGGATTCTACATTGCTTTTAAAAAGATTGCACATATTCTTGGAACAATTGCGTAGGCGAGCGAAAATGGATACAGATGAAACAAGACGTCATAACAAGCAAATGGAAATCCTAGCGCAGCAGAGAGTTGAAATGCAAATTCGGAAATTTCAACTAAAAAAAGAAAAGTTAAAGTTATTACGCCAAACAGCCACATAAAAGAACAAAAATATAAGTATTATTTTTTTTATCCTTTTCTAATTTTTAATTCCATTTTATATTTCGACGTATGTAAGAATTAATCTTATAAATAAAACTGCATGTGTGTCTGTGTCTTTTATAGGCGTCCAAAGTACTCAATAGAACTTTATGAAATTTTCACAGTATATTCTTGGGTTCATTGGGTACAGCATAGGCTATATAGTAGGCGGAGCTACGCGCCCATGCTATATAAAATTTCAATTCGTCATAAAAAAGTATCGCGAATTTTGTGTTTTTTCAAAAATTATTTATTTATTCATGAATATCTATTTCGTCCCCTTCAAAGTAATCCCCATGAGATATTATACACTTGTGCCAACGGATTTTCCAATCTTCGAAGCACTTCAAAAAATCATTTTTTTGTATCTTGTTCAGCTCCTCCTTCGATGCCGTCTTTATCTCGTCAAGAGAAGCGTCACGTCGTCCTTTCATGGGCCTCTTCAGTTTAGGGAACAAGAAAAAGTCACAGGGGGCCAGATCTGGGGAATACGGTGGCTGCGGCATCATTAGTGTGTTGTTTTTGGCCAAAAAGTCGCGCACAAGCAACGATGCGTGAGCAAGGGCGTTATCGTGGTGCAAAAGCCAATTTTTGTTCTTCCACAAATCCGGGCGTTTCCGGCGGATTGCTTCGCGCAAATTGCGCATAACTTGCAGGTAATATTCCTTATTGACCGTTCTTCCCTGTGGCAAGAACTCATGATGCACCACGCCCCTGCAATCGAAGAAAACTGTCAGCAAAACTTTCACATTCGACCGAACTTGGCGCGCTTTTTTCGGTCTTGGTTCGTGAGGCAGCTGAGATGATTGAGCTTTGGTTTCCACGTCATAACCATAAACCCACGATTCGTCACCAGTTATGACCCTCTGGAACAAATTTGGGTCGTAGCTGACAGAGTTTAACATCTCATTAGCAATGTTCATGCGATGCTGTTTTTGGTCACAATTGAGCAATTTTGGTACGAATTTCCCGGCGACCCGTCTCATGCCAAATCATTGATAAAAATCGAATGGCACGAGCCAATCGATATGTTAAGGTCCTCAGCAACTTCTCTAACGGTGATTCGACGATTGGCCAATACCATTTTCTCCACTTCATTAATTTTTTCGTCTGTTGTTGAAGTGCTCGGGTGTTCGGCACGTTCTTCGTCGTTCACATCTTCTCGGCCTTCTGAGAACATTTTGTACCACCGATAAACGTTGCTTCCGTCCAAGGTAGCTTCTCCGTATGCCGCAGTCAACATTCGGAATGCATCCGCGCACTTAATTTCGTTTTTCACACAAAATTTGATACAGGTTCTTTGATCCATTTTTTTGAATAGGTAAAAATCGAAGTCAATCCAAAACACGTGCAAGCAAAGCAGCTGTCAACAACCAATGACCATTGTTTACCCGTACTAGTTTGGCATCTTCTTTTGCGAATCGGAGTGGAAGGCAGTGGATGAATGTACTCCGAGAGAGTGGAATGAAGGAAATCGCGTTCAGAGTTGTTTTAAAGTAAAAACTACAACTAAAAATTTCAATTTAAACTGAAACTTACATTCTGTAGGAACTGATAAGGTATTATAAGTGCTTTATATTCAATAATTTGGGGGTCTTAAGCATAGTATATGTCTACTAGTAGCGCAACTTACTCCGAATCTGCACACACACACAAACCACACAGGGTGCGTTGTATGCAATAATAAAACAATAAAATTTCTATCTCTATCTCTATGGCGCGATATACAACAGGTATGTATATCATCATAAACCTCCTAAGAGATTTTTGCGCCAAGCTTCTCTTCCAATTTGTGGTGTGCCGATTTGAATTTTCCCTACAAATTGGTGGGACCTACAGTTTTTTGCCGACTCCGAACGGCATCTACAAAGGAGATGAATTTTTGCTGAGAAGCCTGTCATGGCAGAAATACACTCGGAGAGTTTGCCAGACCACTGCCGAGGGGCGACCCCGTTTTTGAAAAACTTTTTTAAGTCTTCACATTCAATATTGCAGTATTTAAATTTGATTGTTTTGTTATTGCATACAACGCACCCTGTGTGGTTTGTGTGTGTGTGCAGTTTCGGAGTAAGTTGCGCTACTATTAGACATATACTATGCCATAGTTTACAATGCTTGCGTGTCGCCAGGCAGCTTTAAACTAAAATAAATTTGAAATGGATTTCGAAAAAAAATTTCTGACTTTTTTTAGCTTATTTTTTCTTAATTTTCGTCTTTTTTTTCTATCATCTGGTCACACTGCCGGCTAGTGTCAACGCGTGCTGTCAAGAACACGTTGCAGTTTTCGCGTTTCGTTTGCACTGAACTTTTTTGGATGTTCACGAATTCCATCAAAAATACACAAAACATTGGTTTTTATTCAAATAAAATGGTATGTTGAATATAAGCAAACACTTATTTTCCACCACCTAATACGAAAGATGCAAGGAAAAGTATTCCTTTGTGAAACCAAGGCGCTCGAAATCTGATGCAATATCTACATTCCATACAAGGGCTTCATGTATTATCCAATTTTAAATTTTTGTATAAATTTACAGGCGAATATAGAACGAAAAGGCACCTTTAAGGTGGAATACTTACAAAAGATTGAACAAGACATGCAGAAGCGCTGGGAAGAAGAACATGTACATGAAACCGACGCACCCATCGAACCACGAAAGAGTCCTAACGAGAAATTTTATGTAACCTTTCCGTTTCCCTATATGAATGGCCGTTTACATTTAGGACATACTTTCTCATTTTCGAAAGCAGAATTTGCTGTACGGTATCATAGACTGAAAGGACGACGGGTACTATGGCCATTTGGCTTTCATTGCACTGGTATGCCAATTAAAGCATGCGCTGACAAATTAAAACGTGAATTGGAAGACTTTGGTTATCCACCAAATTTCCCTACAAATGAAGCGGCCGCTGTTGAAGAAGAAAAGCAAGTTGATATACCCAAAGATAAATCTAAGGGGAAGAAGAGTAAGGCTGTTGCGAAAACTGCTTCTGCTAAATATCAGTGGCAAATAATGCAAAGTCTTGGTTTGAATGATGAGGAAATCAAGAACTTTGCAGAAGCAGAGTATTGGTTGAATTACTTTCCGCCACTGGCTGTGGATGATCTAAGAAAATTGGGACTCCATGTAGGTTAAGTCAACTGAATAATTTGACATTATATTTAATTGAACATACCATTCCATTGTAGGTAGATTTTAGACGCACATTCATAACAACCGATGCCAATCCCTTCTACGATTCTTTCACACGCTGGCAGTTCTTACATCTGAAAAATCGTGGAAAGATTATGTATGGAAAACGTTATACGATTTACTCACCCAAGGATGGGCAACCATGCATGGATCACGATCGTTCGACGGGTGAAGGTGTGGGACCACAAGAGTATACTTTAATCAAAATGAAAGTGCTTGAAAAACCGGTGAAATTGAGGTAAATTTTCGATAAGATCCTGTTTAAGGAGTTTCTAATTATATTAAATAACTTCATTTAGTGCTATTAACGCTCCCATATTTATGGTCGCAGCCACACTTCGTCCTGAAACTATGTATGGTCAGACAAACTGCTGGTTACATCCAGATATCAAATATATTGCCTGGCTAACAACGCGTTCGAATGAAGTATGGATTAGCACACGACGTGCAGCACGTAATATGTCTTATCAAGGCTTTACTGCTGAAGAAGGGAAGGTTGTGGAACTCGCTGAACTCACTGGGCAAGACTTGTTAGGCACCCCGCTTGCTGCCCCAATGGCACCGCACAAAACCATCTATACACTGCCTATGCTATCGATTAAGGAAGATAAAGGTACAGGGGTTGTAACATCTGTGCCTTCCGACTCTCCTGACGATTATGCAGCACTAGTTGATTTACAGAAAAAAGAAACATTTCGTCAAAAGTATCGTATTAAAGATGAGATGGTATTACCATTTGCGCCTGTACCTATCATAGAAGTACCCGCATTGGGCAAGACTTGCGCTGTATATGCTTATGAAACATTAAAAATACAATCTCAAAATGATAAGGATAAATTGACCGAAGCTAAAGAGCTTTGTTATTTAAAAGGTATATTGAAGGAACACTTATTTCTTACATTTTTATTTTCTTTACTAAACCCTCTTATCTGTAGGATTTTACGATGGGGTTCTATTGGTTGGCGAATTTGCTGGCCGGAAAGTGCAAGATATCAAAAAAGACTTACAAAACAAACTTGTTGCTGCTAATGAAGCTGATATTTACTATGAGCCAGAGAAAGCCATTATTTCACGTTCTGGTGATCAGTGTGTGGTGGCGCTTTGTAATCAATGGTATTTGAATTATGGTGAGCCCGAATGGCAAGCAAAAACGAAAAATCATTTAGACAACATGGAATTGTATCATGAAGAGGCACGTAATAACTTCGAAGCATGCCTGAATTGGTTGCATGAATATGCGTGTTCACGTACTTATGGCTTAGGCACTAAGTTACCATGGGATCAGCAATGGCTCATTGAATCACTATCGGATTCAACAGTGTATATGGCTTTCTATACAGTTGTGCATTTATTGCAAGATGGCTCGTTTAGAGGGGAGAAACCGAGCCCATTGGGTAAGTGATATGATAAAATTGTAATGGTTTAGTGTCGACTTAAAATAAATAAATAAATATAAAAATCCGACAAAGTTCACTGCGCCTAGGAGAAATTTATTTAGTAAATGTATTCTTTTTTCATTTTTAATTGTTTTTGTACTGAATATTCAAAAACCTTCTCTTACATTTAGGTATCACTGCAAAGGATATGACGCCAGAAGTTTGGGACTACATCTTTTTCAAAGAAACACCGTATTCCGCAAAATTACCAGTTAAGAAAGAGTCACTAGAGATATTGCGTCGTGAATTTGAGTACTGGTACCCACTGGATTTACGTGTCAGTGGCAAAGATTTGATAAATAATCATCTTACTTTCATGCTGTACAACCACACTGCTATTTGGCCAAATAACAAAGATAAATGGCCTTTGGGTGTGCGTGTTAATGGTCACCTTCTACTAAATTCAGCAAAAATGTCAAAATCTGATGGAAATTTCCTCACCTTAAAGGAAGCTGTTGAAAAATTTTCAGCCGATGGCACACGACTCTGTCTCGCAGATTCCGGCGATAGTGTGGAAGATGCAAATTTCGTTGTAAGCACTGCAGATGCAGGCATACTTCGACTCTATACCTTTATTGAATGGGTTAAGGAGATGCTAGCGTCACGTACACTTCTACGCAAGGGTGCGCCCGACACATTCAACGATAAAGTTTTCATTAGCGAAATGAATTTGAAAACACGCGAGACAGATGATAGTTATCGTAAACTGTTATTCAAAGAAGCGCTACGTAGTGGCTTCTATGAGCTACAAATTGCGCGTGATAAATACCGAGAGCTATGCGGTGTGCAAGGTATGCATGAAGAATTAGTGCTTGAGTTTATTCGTCGTCAAGCGCTGCTAATGGCTCCCGTATGTCCACATGTAGCCGACTATGTTTGGGGTTTACTGGGCAACAAACAGTCTATAGTGCATGCGCGTTGGCCGAGTGTTGGGGAAGTTAACGAAATTAATATTAAGTGCTCTGAATACCTAATGGAAGCTGCGCATTCGTTCCGTTTGAGTTTGAAAACTTTGCTGCAGGTGAGAGGTAAAGGTGGTAAAGAGAAAGCTGTGGATACGACAAGCGTTGTAAAACCCAACAGTGCCCTTGTTTGGGTGGCTAAAACGTATCCACCTTGGCAGTGTTGTGTAATCGATGCTTTGCGTGAGCTATACACAAAAGGGGATGGCAAATTTCCAGAAAATAAAATGATAGCAGCAACATTGCAGCGTAAGGAAGAGTTAAAGAAATTCGCGAAACGTGTAATGCCATTTGCGCAAATGATACGCGAGAAAGTGGAGAATGGAAAGGGTGTGGAGGCGCTCGCTGTCAATTTGGAGTTCGATGAGCGACAAGTGCTCCTTAGTAATTTAGAGTATCTCAAGAATACCTTGGATGTACGTGATGTGTATAATTATATATAGTTGAGAAAACTATTAAACGCATTTTTCGCTATTTTACAGGTAGACAACATTGAGGTGAAATACACCGATGATCTCAGCGCACCTGAGAAAACGCGGGAGGAAGTGCGACCTGGTGCACCTTTTATAGCATTTACAATTGCGCCCAATTTGACTGTCGATCTGACCAATCCAATAGAACGTTCCGGACTCTTTCAAGTCGACACTGTGATTTGCGAGGGTGACACAGTTAAGCAGCTAACTGAAAAGTTAGCAAAACAGATACATTTTAAAGGTGTGTGTTATAGGGAAAGCGCAATTCATAAACCAATATTAATTTTATGTTTTTTTTTTTAGCTGACTTGTCGACGCTGAGAATTTGGCGCTATGATGATCCCACACTGGGACCACGTCAAATTCCACAATTTCAAGATTTTAAATCTGGCAAAACTCTACTGAGCGATGGTGCTTTCATAGTGGATGTAGAAAAGAAAAAAGTCTCTGTTAAAGTCGAAGACAAAGTTGTAGAAGTTGGTCGTCATTTTATTTATGTAGTTGATTAAATCAACGAATTTTCATTGCAAAACAACACACAAAAAAAAGTAAAGAAAAATTCATCAAAATTCATGAAAAATAATTTATTTCATTTATAATTATTTGAGAGGTCTCGCATTTTTAGAAAGAAAATAGTAAAGGAAATGCTCTGGATTTAAAATGGAAGTAAATAAATCGTTGTAATGCAACAAAAATACCATATTTCACTACAAAAGTCGTATACTCCTTAATTGCTACTTTTTATAAAATTTATTACTGTATTAATGATATAGCTTAAGAATGATGTGAAGTCGAGAACGTCGGAAACATCCAAGAAGATAATCATGGAGCTCAGGCACTAGAGCAAACTTCCGAAGGAAGACAAGAGTCCCACTGTCCCAACTTTAACTAGGTCTGGATACTGTAAGATTAACCTCTACATATCCAGACTGAACTCTGACATGCCGATTGTTTGCCCGGCATGCGATGTGCCCCCCCCCCCCCCATTGTCGGTGATTTCTTGTACATTGCTTTAAATTATGCCGCATCCAAATTGATAATGGTCATTTTAAACTGTGAATACATTAGTTGATTAGAGTTGGAACTACACATACATATGTTTTCACATTCATCCACATAAGTATGTATTTAATTAACTTATAAAATATTTACTTAATTTATAGCTATTGTATATTTAATCCAGTTGCACACATATTCACACTCATTGAAGTTGGTTTCATTTTCACTTGTTAGAACTAGTTAGATTATCTATGATATAATTAACTCCTTTAAAGCTTTGCAAATACATACAACAAATAAACACATAAACCACAATGTAAACAACACACTTTTTAAGTGGTGCATCTAAATCATTTATGTCTGTTGGCCGGATTTGTTTTTTGCGGTACAAAAAAAATGTTTTAATAATGCCGTTTGAGTCAAGTGCCGCTTGTTAAAAAAAACCATATCACAATGTTCTATATTCCAATGTAACACCTACTCCATAAAATTATGTATGTATGTAAACCTTTGATAACTCGATTGTAAGTCGCTATAAAACTGCGGGGGTCAAGATTGCTACGCCTAACAATTAAAAAATTGTACGATTTCCACTAGTAAATCTATGTGTGTGTATGTGGTCTAGTTTTATTGCTTCTATGCTATATAAGGTTCGACAAATTTTATTATTAAGCAGTTTTTCTTGGATTTCGTGTTTTACTAACGTGTACGAAGTGACATTTGAAATTTGGAAAATTTTTGTATAAAATTCCCCATGATTTGGAAAATCTTGTTTGTATTGTGCTTTTTAACACTGAAAGTGCGAGCTGGAGGTGTGTTGGACATTAAAAAAAAACTTTACATAGTTAAGTCAGATAAACACGCAGGAAATCCTGTGTAACTTAAAATTTAGTGAAAATTGATCACTTAATAGTCGACTCTAAATACCGACACACATGGAAAGAGTGGGGATGCTGACAATTTGTGGAAAAAATTAAAATCAGCTTCGATTAAAACATCAACAATAAGACATCCATTTTAATGAGCCCCAAAGAAATCCAAAACCAGATTCTAAATTGAAAGAAAAGCAGGAAGTTAACCAGCGTTGAGAGCGCACTGGGAGTTCTTTTTTTTCTATCCGCTTGGGCAATTTGACCGTCCAATATAGTAATTCCTTCGGAGTGGTTGTCTCCCTCTTCTTCTGCTTCCACCGGCGGGTGGCCTAGCCAGTGAAGCCGCTGGGGTTTAAATCGCTGAACTACATACAGCTCATCATTAAATACTCGCCGTCGCCAACGCGTAGAGGTAAACAAATCTTTCGAACAACCTTTCTCTCCAATACTCCCAGAGCCGCCTCATCAGATGTTGTCAGTGTCTACGTTCTGTACTGAGCGACCAAGGCCTGTTATTTTGATGTAAGCCTGTCTAACTCGGCACAACTCCCACAGCAAGCTCAAGAATTTAGAATTTAATTAGCGCAAAACAAGTCGCTAATATGGTCTCCGGATCTGGAGGAGGTTGCAGGCCTGTCAAAAGACCGCACTCAGAACTGCAATGGGATGTCTAAGTATGTCACCTTCAAAGTGAGGAAAAAATTCTCGGATTATAGAGCATAGTAAAATGTTCACCTGTTCAATTGTTACATAGGGAGACACCGCCGTAAGCAATATGCTCAAATATGCAGGTGCCCCGACAGGCCTTGAACCTCATCCACACAGAGTCGGTAAACTTCTTTGTCAGCTCTAGCCCAGTGAATGCGTCATTCAGGTACAAGCTCCACCTGTTCCCGAAAAATAACGCGAACTTTTACCTATCCAGACTGTCCACCGGGCATGCGGTGTATCTCCTCAAGATACTAACCATCTATTTATCTGCTCAACAGATCCTACTCTTCTAACACCAATTTTACTCTGGTCCAACCATTTTGAGGCCGCAAGGTTCCTGCGACCTCCGTTAGAATATCTTGATGACTATGCGAGTCCAAGCATCGCTAACACACAACAACAGCGTACTTGAGACTAGGCAGGTTTTGTTGAGCCAGATCAGACACGCCTAAGCTACGTGACAATTAAACAATAAAAAGGATGAAGACCAATCCCGTTTCGTATCATGTTCCAATGTAGTTTTTCTTGGGGCAGGTGTCAACTCTACTCGATAATTTTCATCGAGTTCATCTGACTGGACCCCCAGAAAACATGGAAGTTCTGCGAATTGCAACCCTGTGTAATAAAGTACTACTTTGGCGCGATATACGTACATCATAGGAGATTAAGGCCGATATACTCCTAACGGTGTGTCTGAAAATAGGACTTTTTATATGAATTGAGGCGGTCAGAAGCAAAGGTATGTAGTAGGAGCTACATCCGCATATATATTTGGAATTGTGTTGTAATAATGTGATTGTGCACTTAACTCGTTCTTTGTGAAATAAGCACATCAATTTGCTTCTGACCGCCCCAATCCTCAAGAATTTCGTGATTCAATTGAAGATTATGTACACATAAAGTTATAAGGTTGAAGGTCTTCTACGAATCGCCCAATCATGTATATTCCGCATAACCGAAGTTCATTTATTCTCT
Source organism: Merzomyia westermanni (assembly GCA_949987695.1). Classification (NCBI taxonomy): domain Eukaryota; kingdom Metazoa; phylum Arthropoda; class Insecta; order Diptera; family Tephritidae; genus Merzomyia; species Merzomyia westermanni. The sequence continues at coordinate 31,216,565 of OX465289.1, read as the reverse complement.
TTTTAGCTTGCATTGTTCCACAGCCGTTGAAAGGGCTGAAAGTGAATATGGTGCATGTGGATGAAGAAGCCCTACCTTCCGACATAGTTTTACCACGGCCACGTCTTGATGGACGCATTGTAGGCGGCTATAAAGTCAACATTACAGATGTACCTCATCAAATATCACTGCAGGCGAATGGGGGACATATTTGCGGAGGATCCATTATAGCGGTAAGATCATCTTTTCTTGTGACTAGTATTTCAATTTATTAATCCAAAACCTATTTTAAAAGGCTAATGTCAGGCTCTGCTCTATCTTAACCAAACTGAGATACCGCTTTTAGTCTCGGGTGCGTTGTGAGTTTCAGTTCTCGTTTAACGTAGATATTCTTCCATTAGAGGCAGCAGATCCATTCTCTTGATAAGGGGTACATGGACTACACGGAGCTGCTCCGAGGATGACAATTACAGGGGAAGACCTGACGAATTACTGTTATATCGAAATAACAATCCTTGGTCGAGTAAATCCGATACCAATAAAACTGCCTTTAATGGAAATTCAGTTGTTGTGGTTGTTGTTGTTGTAACGACAAAAACACTCCCCGAAGGTTTTGGAGGTTGCAGTCGAACTGACAGTCCTTGGCCGGATATGAATCCGGTACGCTCCGGTACTCCCTTGCTGTACTGCCCGACTGTCGTAGCGATTTGGTATGACCAGTGGAACCTTCTAGGTCATGTCTCCCCTCCTTCCGTAAGGAAAGTGAGATGGGTAATGAGAGGTGAGAGGCATCATATCCGTAGATCAACATCGAGCTACACGTCATTACCTTTGTGCATATTAGGCGTCTCTTACGACCGGTATGCCTACCTCAGGCATATTTTAAACCCCTAACCCCTAACCTTATTAAAAGCCAGTTCAAGGTAACTCAGTAGTCCGGTAAGTTCGGTTATTATGAACAAACTTCAGAAAAAGAGGCTAGCAGATGGTATTAATTAACTCCAAAGCATTTCCCTAGTATCTCAAGTTATTAAGAACCATTAATGTAGAAGCAGTTTAAGATAACTTATAGTACCTTCAGCAGAGACAAAAAAGTGATAAACGGTTTAGGGAGTTAAATGATTGCAACTCTTCCCTGAGTACTGGCGGCAATCTCACAGAATCCGATTCCACTATTTAAGCCTCTTATTAGCCGAGGAGCTAATAGCTTATTATCGCAACAAACTCACATTAACCCAGCCGCAACCTTCGACCATGTTAAAATTCTATCACAGGCTCCAATGTAGTGGGCGCTACATCCACAAACAGTAGGCAGATGACTGTTAAAATATGGAGACTAAGAGTTGGTTGAACGCATTCAGCAACCCCTATGCAAAATATGGTCGGACGAGCGCTTACCTCCAGATTGGATCTTAAGTGTGCTGTGCCCAATCCACAAAAAAGGCGATTGCTCTAAGCGTACCAACTACCGCAGAATCAGTCTCCATAATATCGCATATAACCTTATGTCCAGAGTATTTGGCGAAAGACTGAGGTGCATCCGCCTCAAACTGATTGGACCACGATACGAGAATTTACACACACCATGTCATATCTGAATTTGGCTTAACTGCAAAGTTTACACGGCCATGCCAAATGACGTGGGACAATACTAGCTTAGTCAGACTCGGAAAGTACCTCGCCGAGCTCTTTGGTAAGACACAGGACTGCAGATAAAGCAACTAGCTATCGTACAATTTCTCTAGCTCGGTGCCGATGGCAGAATGTTTAGTCAAAACCCACTTACGGCAAAAAATAAGGGGAGGCCCGCTCTGCGCTAGCAAGGTCGCGTGCAGAAGGATTTGGGATCTACTGGAGTTGCCAGTTGCCCTGAGCTCTCAAAACCCAGGCAAACAACATAATTAAAGAACAAGGGATAATGGCGAGCTTAGTTGAAACCGGGAAATATCGCTAAGGTGATTCGGCGCCAATAAATAAATGATAAGAATAGCCTAGGCAAAAAGCCTCTTCCGTGATAAATTGAAAGGCAAACATTTTTAGCTAAATTATTTAATACACTCAACCCATTTACCCATTTCAGTCCCGCTGGGTGCTTACAGCCGCTCACTGCACAGAGTAAGTTGCTCAGAAGACAATATATTCATATTTACTCCTGTAAACTTTGAAAACAACATTCTCAATTTCTGGTTTTTTCTCCGCTCTTTAAGGGGTAAAACTCCTGACAAGTTAAAAGTCCGCATTGGCTCCTCTGAAGCATCTACCGGTGGACAATTACTACGCGTCAAAGAAATTGTTCAACATGAAAAATTCAACTATTCTAATGTGGATTTTGATTTCTCGTTGCTGCATCTCGATAAGGAAGTAGCATTTGCAGAAAATAAGAAAGCTGTTATGCTGCCCGAAGTGAAGGATGCATTTATGGATGGCGACATTTGTTATGTGACGGGCTGGGGTAATACACAAAATTCCAGCGAATCACGTGAATGGTTGCGTCAAGCAGAGGTGCCACTATTCAATCATGAACTTTGCTATAAAAAATACAAACAATTCGGTGGTGTTACGGAGCGTATGATTTGTGCTGGCTATTTGGAAGGTGGAAAGGATGCATGCCAAGGCGACTCAGGAGGCCCACTAATTACCAAAGATGGTGTGTTGGTGGGCGTGGTTTCATGGGGTTATGGCTGTGCTAGACCCGAATATCCTGGTGTATACTCCCGGGTACAATATGCGCGTGAGTGGATACGACAACAGAGTGGAGTGTAGCTACTTAGTTGTCCAACATTTCTTGTGCTGCTATTAGTTTTTAGACGCATTTTGATACCAAAAATTTTGATTTCAGTATAAAGCTATGTTTAACTTATGTAAAGCTCCTTACGGCTTCAAATAAAATTGTTATCTAACCTTATTTAGGTTGATTTTTGTATATTGTTTTATTATTTGTTCACAGAGTAGAACGGAGGCTGCGGAATACATGTTGCATGTGGCAACCTCTGAGGAATATTCAATTGTTATTTTTCATAATTTTTTTTTCTTTTTTTATTTGTTCTATATACGAGGTGTGTTCAAAAAGTATCGCGATTTTTGTGTTTTTTCAAAAATTATTTATTTATTCATGAATATCTATTTTGTCCCCTTCAAAGTAATCCCCATGAGATATTATACACTTGTGCCAAAGGTTTTTCCAATCTTCGAAGCAATTCAAAAAATCATTTTTTTGTATCTTGTTCAGCTCCTCCTTCGATGCCGTCTTTATCTCGTCAAGAGAAGCGTAACGTCGTCCTTTCATGGGCCTCTTCAGTTTAGGGAACAAGAAAAAGTCACAGGGGGCCAGATCTGGGGAATACGGTGGCTGCGGCATCATTAGTGTGTTGTTTTTGGCCAAAAAGTCGCGCACAAGCAACGATGCGTGAGCAGGGGCGTTATCGTGGTGCAAAAGCCAATTTTTGTTCTTCCACAAATCCGGGCGTTTCTGGCGGATTGCTTCGCGCAAATTGCGCATAACTTGCAGGTAATATTCCTTATTGACCGTTCTTCCCTGTGGCAAGAACTCATGATGCACCACGCCCCTGCAATCGAAGAAAACTGTCAGCAAAACTTTCACATTCCACCGAACTTGGCGCGCTTTTTTCGGTCTTGCTTCGTGCGGCAGCTTCCATTGAGATGATTGAGCTTTGGTTTCCACGTCATAACCATAAACCCACGATTCGTCACCAGTTATGACCCTCTGGAGCAAATTTGGGTCGTCGCGGACAGAGTTTAACATCTCATTAGCAATGTTCATGCGATGCTGTTTTTGGTCACAATTGAGCAATTTTGGTACGAATTTCGCGTAAAAATTGAAGACGATCCAAAACACGTGCAAGCAAAGCAGCTGTCAACAATTAACTGAACATTCAAAATGGCCGAGCTTGTCGGCATAAGGGAGAGACATGAGTACCAACATAACGCCACAAAAAATTCGAAATTCGAATATACGTAACCAGCGAAAATTCAAAATTCGCGATACTTTTTGAACACACCTCGTAGAACGGAGGGTGAGGGGCACCTAGTACAACTTATATGTACTCGTTGGGGGTGAGCACTTGTGGTTGTGAGGTATTAACGCGAGATTGTCCTTCTCATTTTCGATTGGAAATACCCCAATTTAGGATTGCAAACACAAAGTATATCTTTGTAATATTTTATAAGCTGGTTGCAAATTACAAAACCATGCAATGTGAGTGAAATAAAGGAAAGAAATTACCATAGCTTATGTTGCTTAAACAATTGTTTATTCTTATTTGAAATGCATTTTATAACTTAATTACAACAACGGCAGAGTGGCTACTTTTAGAACCCCAGAAACGGCGTCTTTTCAATGCGTAAGGAGTTTGGTAAAAATCATGCGTTATATTTTTTTGCAAAATATTGTATTTAAAGTTAAGAGTGCTCTAACAGAAAAACGATCCCTCATACTGCTACAATTACTGTGGAAACTATCTACTTAATTTCGCATATAAGGTTTTATCTAGTTAGAGGTTTGTGCTCATCTTCGACAATCTCATTTTGATATATGAGTGCGACTTCATATCTGCTAATCTAGTATGGACCCGATATTTACCCAACGCTAAATCCTACAGAAAACCCATGAAAAAATAATCGACAATCAAAATATTTTCGTCACTTCAAAGACCAAAAAAAACTGTCTGTCTGCTACTATGTGTGAATTTGAGATTTTGAAGGACCAATTGCACTGCGAGCTGAAGATCCATTTTGCCCCATATCCTCACAGCACCGCCTTTAGGAAATCCGCAACTAAAGTCGGCTTAAGTTAATGTATGTGCCTTCACTCTAATTTTGGAAGCTCGAGTATCTTCTGTCGCCGTTTGTGTCTTGCAGTCTCATCCTCATTATCACAGAAGCGGCACAGTCCGCCTGACGAGATACCCAATTTATGAATATCGGCCTTAAGTCTACAATGACCTGTGAGAACTCCTTTTATGATCCTAAGGTTAGGCTTTGATGGGCTGATTATCAAATCGTGGCATTTAATGTTATAACCAAAAATCATTGCTTTGGTATCACGCTGTCCGACCGTCTGAACAAATAGCCAGATATGGTTCAGTTCCAATGGGCTTTTCAGCAACCACTTCTCTGGCTAGCTTATTAGCTTACTCTTTGCCCTCCACCCCATATGGCCCTGTTTGACCACTCTAGTCGGAATTCGTTGCGTGATGCTAATCTGTTACTTCAATGAATATTTTATCTCACAGGAAGATATCACCTTGAGGTCGGCTGAGTATATCGATGTTTTTGGTGCAGCAGGCTTATAGCAAACACTTCCACATACAAGGTGGCACAAAAGTAATCCTCCTGGCCCCTAAAGTCAGTTCTGTTTTGACATTTGTGTAGTAAACACATGCGAAATACACGTTAATAAACAATGTTACGCTACACTGCTCCAGAACGCGGAATATTGCTGACTATTTATTTGACCAATAATCGGTCGGGGCCAAACGGTTACTGTGAATGGTGAGCGCTACAGAGCAATGATCAACGAGTTCTTTTTGCCGCAACTTGATGAATTGGGATTGGAAAACATGTGGTTCCAACAAGATGGTGCAACAGCACACACTGCACGTGCCACAACCGATATGCTGAACATCGGAAGCTTACTTTTGCGCCACCTTGTAAAAAATACAAGGTATTTCGGTGGCGGGGCTAAGTTCCCTAGGTGACTTTGTCTCACAGTGTTATCTTGACACTCTGTTCAAAGCTGGTGATGTTGCTGAGGTCGTTTCTTGGAAGTTGGCAGATTGAGAACTGATTTTCGAGTTTTTCTGCGCTAAGGACCTTTCAACTTCTATAGTAATTGAAGGAGTATATGTAATTTATTTATGATCTACACTATGAAAAAATTAACTATTTCCACAATTTCAAATCATTCAATAAATTTGACCATAACTTATTGTTTTCCAATATATACGACTTGGAAAGTAGATGTCGATTCATTTACGAAGTTCGACTTACCACTAGACGAATAAAATTGAGCAAAGCTCACAGATTATAACAACATGGGTTCTGAAACTCCTACTCACTTCATAGGCATTTAGGGATAAAAAGAGCCATAATGGCATGCTGGACTAATCGCATTGTATGAATTAAGAAAACTATGACGTTGAAAAAAATAGGGGATATTGAAACCAAATAAAAGCCAATTTGAAATCTTCGTAAACAAAGTTCATAGTGCAATTGAGAAAATCTGCAGAACAAAAACAAACAATTCTAAGTGTTACAACAAAGAAATCGTCTATGTGTGATGTGTTATAGAGAGGATAAGGTAGCATTTTTTAAACCTTAAGAATGAGTTATGCTGTACATAAACACTAAAAGCGAGTGCCTTGGTTGCTCATAAATATGCTTTTATAAGAATAACACCCAACTGGTTCGTCCTATTCTAGAATATGCACATACCCGTACACCTGTGAAACGTCCACACATGTAAACAAATGTGTGATAAGAGCACATGTTGGCACAATATACAAGGCCGAGCTTGTCGGCATAAGTGAGAGACATGAGTACCTACATAACGCCACAAAAAATTCGAAATTCGAATATACGTAACCAGTGAAAATTCAAAATCCCCGAAGGTTTTGGGGAGTGCTGTCGAACTGACAGTCCTTGGCCGGATATGAATCCGGTAAGCTCCGGTACTCCCTTGCGGTATTTCCCGACTGTCGTGGTAGCGATTTGGTATGACCAATGGAACCTTCTATGTCATCACATGACTAATGGGAGGTGAGAGGTATCATATCCGTAGATCAACCATCGAGTTGCACGTCAAACCCCTAACCCGCAGGGGCTAAATAAATAACTTTCGTGGATCACGAAGTCTTCAATTTAGCTTAATGTTCTTTGATCGGGCTACAAGCATGTGGTTTAACGCATCTCTTTGTGCTGGAACGTGGATTACTATAATTGGAGCCATAGCGAAGACGAATGAATTTGACCTAATTTATCAGGGAAGGTGTCCAAATCGTTCACCATCTACGGCGCATAGACCATTTTAATGTGGATCGCGAAAAGGTGATCGCCAAAAGTGTGAAGGAGAGAGGGGCACTGTCAGAAGGAGACAGAGGTAGAAGGAGTGATGAGAGATAAAGAAGAGAATATATTTTAAAGGGCAATTCAAATGGGGAGGGGGTTGAAGAGTTAAAGTGAAGTATTGAAGAAATATTATAATACATTTCCCTTTAGCAGCATTGCATTGCCCCTCATTGTGTCCATATTCAAATTATTGCGAGTAGCACGGTTTATGTGTTCGGGCACATTTCTACATAAGTCATCCGTCAACTGACTACACTCACATCTTCTCCAATGTGCGAACACTAACATCACAAGGGGGTTGTAATTATTTTTATTCAGTGAAACGAGACTTGCTAACAGTCAATGCCAATTTCCTCTCACGTTCCCAACCGCAATCCTACAGAAACATTAGCAACAGGCCTTCACCCGCGACTTGGCGACCTATACACATCTAAAAATATATTTATGTATGTATGTATGAATAGTTTCAACCCAACAAAAGAATTCGCGCGGGTGTATAAACAACGATTCATAACCGCAATATAAAACAAAAAACACGTAAAAACAACGAAATATTTGTTTGAAGTTCACGACCGCCATTGCTCTTTATGGGACTCTCCGTTAATCGTACCATTAGCAAGCCTCTCAAACGTGCGCACGTGTCAAATACACGTGAGCTGAGCAAAATCTGACACTAACCTCATAGAACGTTTTGCATAACGTGCTACAAGTCAAAGGGGGATAAAGATAACCAAGAAAAAGTTACTAATGATGTGTTGCGGTAAGAAAAAGCTTTATAATAGCATTTGTGTGAGAAAAACTGTGTGTTTCGTTGAGTGTGCATTGCATATTGAGAAAGCTATTCTATTCTGAATAGTAGAAACTTTACAAAAAACGAGCGTTGGCGGCGCACGACAATTCTGCTCTATTCACTTTACCTCATGCAATTGCATGTGAGTTCGCTAAGTAAATGACAATTTTCAGCACTTCAACAGTACTGAGCGCTGCGTTGATAACTCACTACAACGCAAGCTATTGCAGTAGACGGATGTACGCGCGCGAAAAATTCAAAAAATTTGCAAATTAAAAAGAATTACTCTGTTTTAATAACTGAATTTATTAATAAAATATTGAACACATCATCAGCTTAATTGAAGAGAAATAAATATTTTTTAGCTGAGCAACATTTAGCTAGCAAATAAAGCTTGAACCGGAAGTGAGGTTCAAACTGCAGCAGACAAATCTGCGTTTTTTCAGACTAATTAAATACATAAAAAAGAAAAGAAAAAGAAACACTTCCAATGTACCTCAAAATTTATAATATATTTGTACTGGAATACGTGGATCGAGCGTGAACATTTAGCTATTCTCTAAAGGAAAATAATATCGTAATTGGATCGTTAGCTCGCGATATTGTTGTGTAAGTGTTAAGTGTGAGTGCAGCTAAAGCGGTTGAGGGCGAGAGAGTTGAAAATCCTGTGAACATACTCGTACATACATGCCCTATATGTGCTAAAAAATTCATTCATAGTAATGAAAGTTATAAGAAAATTTAACAGAAAAATTAAGAAAAAAAATTGATTAAAATAAAAGTCTGAAAAACCCAGTGGGAAACTTTAAAAACTGAACATATAAATTTAAAAAAGGCTACATCATAAGCTAAAATTCAACAAAAAAAATGTAAATATTACAACCCTAAACTATGCAGTGCCCAGCCAAAGCAAATTTTTAGATTTCACGGTATTAAGGTATGAATAACTTCAAAATTCCAAAATTTTATGTTGGCTTCCTCTAGGTCTCGGTGCGCGATATGTGCTTTAGCGGGTAAGTCTGCTTGTGTTAGGTAACAAAGAGTAGAATAGTAAATAAAATAGCTAAGCAAAACTGTAAATCACAAAAAAAAAATAATAATCCAAGCAGCGAAAAATGCATATAAATCTGCACGATTCTATGTGTTTACACATATGCGTACATTCCCTGTAGGAAACGGTTCTAACCTCAAAAAAAATTCTAACGGAGACAGAATTTCTTAGTTGATTTATAATGTCGGATAATATGAACTTTTCTATTCGAGATTTAAATAAAGGAGCCATAACCTTAATCTGGAATGGCGAAAATCACAGCTTTTGGCTATTTTCACTAAAACTATCTAAAGTTAGTTGAAAGCGTATATTTTTAATTTAAATATTGGTTTTATGCTTTTTTTTGCCTCTGGGCCAAGAGCTTAATCCGAAGCATATTTTAGGTAGTCTTTCAAATGTTAGCGTCGTAGTTGTGCTCCAGAATCGATAAGCATCATGTTAGTTTTAATTTCCCTACCCACCATGGCCGAGTTAAAAACTTGGATTCCAACACCTTTAAAATTTTTTTCTTCTCAATACCATCACCAACGCATATTTATGGAATTTCATACCAACCATGGCCGAGTTAAGAGCTTGGATTTCAACACCATTACAATTTTTTTCTTCTCAATACCATCTCCAACGCATATTTATGGAATTTGTATTAAGAACATCTAGTGCCGAAAAGTATGCAAGCTCTCAGACCGACCAAACATCTACACGGCGAATCAATTTCAACATGGTCAAAAAGTGAATCTATCGTAAAAAAATTGACACTGTTTAAGTGCTGTTTACTATAAGTTGTTTTAAGTGCAATTTTATTTTGAACATAGGTGGTTTTACTTTGTCTTTTATATTGTAGGCGGATCCGATCTAATTTTCGTTAGTGCAAATATTTCACTTTTTTAACCCAACTTTTCGGGGTTGGCTTTACTTAGATGCCTTAAAGTATGCTTCAATTTGCTTTTTATAGAGAAAATGACTCGTAGAAAAAAAAATGAACAGTAATAAGGCATTTCTAAGGGGAGTATTTTGTTCTATTCAAATGTCAGTGCTCTATATATCGTGACGAAATTACCTTGCCAACATCAATTGGTGCAAATCTGGCTAAATAGTGGATAAAACATTGTCTTATTTTACTTTTTAGCCATGGTGCAATTGATTCTCCTTGTACGTGTGTGGCATACAAAGGTTGTATACTTATAGGTCGTGTTGTTTTCCATATAAATTCCACAAATTTTGGGTGGTTTTCACAAGGTTCCCTTGCATATTTTGGCACGGAAAGCTAAAAAACTAGACCCATCTTAGAAATAATGACTTTTTACTTTATGTAAAGAAAAATTTCGCAAGTAAATTGTCTAAAAATATTCACCCTGTGTAATACAAGGTTAGTTATTTCTGCCTTGCTTGAGAAGTCACTTTAAGTTACTTTCATGAAGTCGACTGTTCCTAAAAAAAAGTTATTAACTATAGAGCTTCAAAGTTAAATTAAAAAAGCTCTTTATATGATTTATATGTAGGCATGTAAGAACGTACAAAATAAGCCGTAATTTCATAGTTCGCTTAAAGCTTCACACCAATGAAACTTGCGTTTTTACACACATACATAAGGTTGCGCCTTATTTGTATCGAGACGAGTTTTTATAAATTACAAAGCCAGAATCCCCCTAGTTATATCTAAAAGAAGCAATGATTTTCCGGATAACTATTATCTTCAAATCCCCAAGGGTCATCTCATTAGCTTTCGGCAGTGGAAATAAATCCTTGCCATATATCAGTGTGGTTATGATAAGAGACTTGTAGAAAGTGATCTTTTGTTCCTTAATAGATAACTTCAATACTCACTTGCCTATTCAGTCCAAGGTCAATTTGTCTTCTTTTGCGGTTTAGTTCTTTTGCACGGATTATCGTTGTAAAGGAGATCGATCGTTTGGGAGTCAATTTCAAACTGCCAAACGTATTATACCCTAAACAGAACCTTATAGGCGATTATAAGGAACCCGAAAGCATGTGCTCTTCCGACCATATTCTACATAAATGTTGAAGTATTTTCCATACATACAAACTACTCTTGGTTATGTTATTTGATACAATAAGGACACTGTCACGAGGCGTTTTCAGTTTTTGGTATTACTTGAACAACATAGCTGATATTGAATCTTAACTCGTTCTATTGTTGTTAATGTAACAATACTTCGGTCAGCTTCGTCTTGAAATGTGACTTGTTTGATTGGGATTATTTTTTCTAATCCCATTGTGTTCTCAGCACACAACTACGCACATCAAAAGCTCCAAAGAGAGTCAAGCCTGATTTCTTTTCCATGAGTGTTTGTAGCTCACTGACGCAAACCGCATCACAATTAAAGCTTTTTGCTGACGTCCTAGTGGAAAATAACCAGTAGTCGATTATATAAAATATTTCAATATAGAAAACATGGAGAAAATAAGGAGACGCTAATATTTTATTACTAGTGCGCTAACGTATATACAAACGTACATCAAGTGATAGACAATGGCAACAATCATAAAAGCTTTGAGCACTGATAGAATTAAATGCATGTATGTGTTCGTAATTCAATGGAATAAAATTCAAATTTGTGCATAACAACAGTTCAATGGCTGTTCATAATAACTGTTATAAGTGTTAACACCCTTTGTTAATGCACCCTGTGGTAATATTAAGTTCAACAAAGCTTTTTCGCTCTTACCGCCTTCAACGTAGTGCATTTTTATCAACAAACTTAGTGTTGCTGCGTACTTAAGTACATACATATCTACATATATATAGTATATCTACAACTTATTTATTTACAGATTTTATTGTATGAACTTTTAGCGCTGCTTGTTAGTGGCCACACAACTTTTTAAATCAAAAGCTTATAAAGAAAAAAGGAATAATCACATATTAAACATTAAACTAACTGTTTTTGGAGAACCGACAAAACAACAGAAGAACAGTGCTAATACAGCTCAACAACGGCAAGTTATTAAATAATTTATTTAAAATGGTTTAAAAAAGGAAATTATGCAGGTATATTAATTATTCAAGATTGGCTTCGTTTTTTTGTAGAATGTTTATTTTTTCAATTTTATTCTTAAATTTTGTATTACAAATAGATAAATGTTGAATAAAACTAAAAAAAGATAACATAGGTATTCGTATAGATCTATTCTGGAAGCTGTTCAACTTCACTTTTCAACGAACTTTTGGTGTCGAATGTCAATCACTAGATCACCTGGCGGCGTTTCATTTGCCTGCTAATGTCCCCTTTTGTATTTATAGTTGATTATTTTTATTTTGCCTACAACAATTGAAAGCACTAACCTAGTGCTATTATCTTTATGAATTTTCCTTTTTTAAAATAAAAGTCTTTAAATTTATGGTTTTATTGTTTATTTTTTTCGATATACATGAATAATAAAATTAAAAGATAATCTATGTTTTATCTCCTAAATTAAAATGAATGTGTGTTTGTGGGCCTGTGTGTCTGTGTGACTTTTATAGGCGTCCAAGGTACTCAACCGATCTTTATAAAATTTTCACAGTATACTCTTGGGTTCGCTGGGTATAGTTTTAAAAAAGTGGGTGGTGCCAAGGAGTTCGCTGTATACGACACAGCCTTTATATAGTTTTTGGCTATATAAAGTTGCAGTTCTGCATAGATAGGAATTGATTTAATTTAAGTTAATCATAATTTATATTGTCAATGATACTGCAAAACCGCGTAACGCACAAATGCAAAACCGCGTAAGTGACATTTGTGTCAAAAACTTTTTTAGGCCCCTGCCATTAATATCTATTCATTTATTCTCAAGAAAACTACATGCTGGTTTGGAAAATAATTTAAAGAATCGATCTTAATGTGAAACTTTTTCCATAGAGTCATTATTCATCTTTAAATTAAACAATTTGCAGTGGAAAAACAGCCAAACTGAGATATTACTTACGCGGTTTTGCAGAGTCACCAACGATACATAGATTCGTGTTTTATAGATAAATAAAAAACTTTAAAAAAGTTAGCGCTACCTAGACAAAAAACAAACGTTAATTCGCTTTATCTTCCAAACTATGTACATTCAGTACCAGCAATGTCTATACATGAAGAGAAAGCGCCAAATGTGAAGGGAAGAGAGTACAATTTGTCAAATGTAGGGAAATCAAATTTTAGGCAAGACAACGTAATATAATTAAAATTAAATTGTAAATGAATTACACTTTAAACCACGGCGTATACATAACAATTTAAAAAGGGCTGAGTTTGCAAATATTCGCCATTTTTATTCGACATTTCGAAGGTAGATACAATTTGTTATCTACATATCTAACCAAATTTTGGAATTGATGAAATCAACAACAAAATAAGCAAGTAGAAAAAATCATACGCGCTCACAATTTTGGTTGCTTACTCGCAAAAAACGACATTGAAAAAATAGGTTTTGTTAGGAAATTTACACCATAATACATTAGAATACATCTGCTATAGCCACTTGAGTATTGAGCTTAGCGAACTTTGAGTTATAAAACACATTTACAACACAACATTAAATACAATGAATAAGTTAGTGCAACAACTTAGGTAACTTTGCATTAGTTGATAATTATACTCGTACTAATTATTCAACTAATTAGTAATGATAAAGTCTTTCTACTTTTCACGATGTTTTCAATTGTTTAAAATAGGTGTTTATAATTTTTAAAAATAACTTTATTAATTGTAATAGAAAATAAGAAAATTAAAAAATTACGCCATCACCTCTGACTGTTCGAAAGATGAGCAAAATCGGTTACCCCGTTCCCAAAGGAATATATAAAATCCGAACCCTTCAAAAAACATAACTTCGAAAATAATTCGAGTTTCCAAAATTTATCAAAGTTGTATTATTTTTATCCATGTCAACCAAAGAAAGATTAGTGTACAAAAAAACTTCGATCATCGTAGTCATTAATCTCAGAGATGGTAGTGCGGATTTAAATCCCACCGTAGGGAAAAATGCTTTAAAGAGAAGTGTTCTTACTCTGTTGTGTTCTTACTTATTGTTGTTGTATTGTTTTGTTTGTTTTAATTAAGGCACACAAATAAAGGTAATAATATGGTATATACATAACTGGTCAGCAAATGATCATATTAAGCTGCTTCTTTGGTTAAAAAATTTTAAATATTAATTTGCGTACTATTTATTTCACCATATGGCATTTTAAACCTTCAACTATTATGCAAAACTCTTCTGTCTAATGCGAATTTCTGTATGAATTTGACACTGATTGACATCACAAAACTTTTCAACAAACTGACGTTCACAACAGGGATTCATTGATAAGATTGTATAAGCACTAAGAGAGAAAATTGTATAAGCACTCAGAGCGAAAATAATCATAAATATACATCATTAGAAAAGCTTCAGTCTTTCGCTCAATATGCTTGATAAGCGATATTTGAAAGGTTGATTACGCGGTAGTTGTTGCAGTTTGTAGGATTTCCCTTCTTACGGCTTGGACAGAGAACACTGATAGTGACTTTGGAGATAAACTTCCCATCAAGATCGTGTCCTTGAATACTTTAGCAAACGAAAATGAAGTTTTTTTGGCAAGAAATGAAGAGATCTTAATGTCAGCAGCAATTAAAAATTTTTGTCTCAAACTTCGTTTTGTATAAGGTTTTGCATTTTTATCGACGATATGTAGTTTCGACAGGAAGGGACTATAAAGTTGAGTTTTTCTGGAACGATTTTCCGTCGTCCCTTGTCAATTTTGGTTTGGAGACAAACCGGTTTCGGTGTTGTGTCATCATCAGTGTCCTTCTTCGTTCTATAAAGATGATATTAGTGGAAAATGGAAGAAGTTATTCATATTCGCCCAAATCCAGGAATGCATTAGTATTTTCAACAGAAATGTTTATAAAGAAATTCCTTATTCCTTATGTTATTGTTAAAGCTTTTTTAAAATTTCTCTCTATTCCTCAAAACGATGACTATTTCAAAACCTACATCAAGTGGGAACATGTTTTCATCCATAAGTTTGCCTAATTAAAGTCAATCATAAAATAAGGATAAGTATATACGACGGTCATTTTATTTCAACTTTATTCAATCATAAAATAAGGATAAGTATATACGACGGTCATAGCACTAGAACGACAGCAACAAACACAAATAAATGAAGACAAAGCCCTAACCCCTCCCAACAAGCAAAGTAAACTTAAAATAAATCTTTAAAAAACTTTCCGAAATAAGTATTAAGCTTACAAAATTCAGAATTCTCGTTTATAAAACGTTTGAAAATAAACGTTGTGTAATTAAAACGACACGTTGATAAAAAGCGTATTAATTTAAACCTACAAAAAAGATTTTAAAGAAAGCTTTCTAAAAGTTTTTTTTTCAACTTTATTCAAACCTTATTTTGTATATTATTTAGCTATTGCAATAAAATAAATAACTAAGTTCTAATCATACATTGAATGCTGCAACTTAAACCAACCATTACCAGTTTGCGGAAGTGGTTAAGATGCAGCCATGATTTTTGCTTTTTCGCCGTCATTCTCATATAAAATCTTGTTTGAAATGAATTGGAAATATTTTAAGTTGAAAAGAAAAATACAGAGAAATAGTTTTTTCTGAATTTTTATAAACATTTGTATATCACTTTTGAATTGAAACTATTTGTAACAGTTTTTTGTTTTGAAGTTTATAAAAAGTTTACCTGAAACTTTCAAATAAATTAAAATTGAAAAAGCTTACATATCGCTTTTGTAGCAAGTTTGAAAAACATTTACAGAAATGATTGTTGGGCTAAGAAATTATTCAAAGCTTATTTATTTACATAACTGATATGTAGTTCAACCATTCTGGAATATCAAAAGCAATTACAAAGAGGTAACGTGCGAAAAAGAAATCGCATCTGAAAGCATCACCTATTTTTTTTAGGCTTAACACAAATTGAGGCATGAGACATGTTTACATAAGGCACCAACACATACAATAGTATGAAATCCCAGTAGGAAAATTCGTCATGCATCACTTAAATTATTGATTTTATGAAACCATTAAGGCCCGGTTTTTCAGTCCTTGGTTAAGCTCAGTTTAAACTAAGTTTGCTTAAACTCGGCATAAACTTAAACTCCAGTTAAACTGCAGAGCGGGTTTTCAGTGAGAGTTTAAGGCCGCTTTAAGATTTGCTTTTTATACGGCAACATTGTTTTTTTTTATCTAGATACGGCAACAGATAACATTTGTTTACATATTCAACGCCATTGCTTCTCCTCAGTATTGTAATAGTTAGGATTTCGCTAATTTCTGCATCACTATAATTACTTTCATCAGATGATATATCCAGTATTTAATGAAATATAAAAAGAAAGTCTTTTTTTAATTGCGTTCAGTTTATTGTTTCACAACCAAAACCATCAAATATGCAAACAGCTGACAGGTTAACTAGAGTTTAACCCTGCCAAATTGGCAGCCTAAACTACGTTTAAACTTCGTTTAAAGTTGACTGAAAAACTTCGTAACAAGTTTAAACTTAGTTGAACTGACAAATTGATTTGAACTTTTACTGAAAAACCGGGCCTTAGAAAACTAAATGCCCCAGAATCATAGTCAAATTAACAAAGAGTTTTATTAACTTAAACATGATTTTATAATAAACATCATTTCATGTCTGCTATAGTCAACTTAAAATACATTTCATGTCTAAGACGGAGTTTTAATTTAAAAGTGATGAAAACGAAATTTTACCAATTTAAAATCACGGTTTGTGTTTACGGTTGTGCTTGTGACATCGCTTACTCCAAACTTGAGTTCGGCTTTTTTCGCTTGTTGCTACAGATATGCTATGGCTTGTGAATTAAATAGCTGACACAGTGTGACCTTGTAAAACATAAAAAATTTCTTCATACCACCAACCAACTTAATTTTTTTTCATAAGGGGACCCTGTTACTTTTAATTTTAGCTAAAATCTTTGTTTAATATGACTATGATTGACCAACATTTTAAATGTCTTTTTAAGTTAAGTAAAGATATTAATTAAAACGCGTATTAAGCAACGACTATGATTATTGGCCAATGAGTTCACAAATGCTCAGTGCTCACTAAAACATGCCTGACTGCATTACTCTGCAATTTATAAATGGATACATTACTTTCCTTGGATATCGCTGTGAGGAAAAAAATACATTCTGGAATGTACAAAGCGTGCCTATTCCATTTGACATCTAAAATTTATTTTCCAAGATGTTGGCAGTTTGTTCCCGTTTGCCAACTCGTAGTAGCGGCGGTGCCCGGATTCGCACCCAAGATTTTGTAGAAATTATTTCACTTTTTAATTTATTTTTTCAGTTTTTCTATAAAATAACTATTTTTTTTAAGAAAAAAATACTTGCAACGAAATATTAAAGAAATAAATTTAAAAGTTAAAAGACATTTAACAAAAAAAAAAAAAAAGCTTGTCCAAAAACTGTCCATAACAAAACACGGTGTCAAAAAATTGTCTATACAATTGCGGGGCAATTTTTGGCACACACTGCTTTATCGAATTTGCGTCAGTTTATGAAATGTAATGAAAATGCTTTTGACACCGAATTACCATTGTGCCAGTTGGGGCAGTTTTTGATGCCAGGCTTAAGCCCGATACATTCCTGGATGCATGGCTACACATAACCATTTCCGAGTTGGTAACTACAAACGCGCATATAACTGTTTTAATTGATATGCATTTTATCATTCATTCATTCTATTTCAAAGTTGTCTATTTTTATCCCATATCGATTGCAAACATATACCTATTCACATATTTATCATAAATGGAACGTACATTGTGAGTGCATGCTACCGCCAAATGCGGAACGTTTTGCTTCAAATCAATAATCACTTCAATATAAAATCTTTAAATAAGACTGCATATACTACTATTTTTAGCAAGGGATTGTTCTACGAGATACAACTGTCAGATTTCAGACAGATACGTATATATCATATTAGGTTAAATAATTGGAAAGTAGAAAATGTTTAAATGCCATCGGGCGCAGTGAACAAGTACTAGACTCCCATAGTCTGCTTAAGGAGTTGAAATTTACTTCAAAACCAAAATCTTTTACTTACCTAGACTGAGCCCTGACATGCCGAATGTTTTTCCGACATCAAGCATACTTATGTTCATCTGCTTGGCGGACTAGACTCTTTTAACACCAGCATCACTCTGGTCCATTCCTATGCAAAACCGCTAGGTTAATGTGCCTTCCGTTAAAAGATGTTGATCAGCTAAAAACAGTGACGACTAGGCAGTGCGAAGCATTGTTACCGTGTGGGTTAGAGTATGCCGCATGTAGGCATGCATATCTTAATAGGAGACTAGAATCCCATCGACCCCGGTGGCGCAAGGTGCTTGTACTAGGCGCCTATTAATGGAACATTCATAGTTGCATCCAATTCCACTCAGCAGTTTTTGAGTGATATGTGCCCAAACAGGAAGACAGACAAACATTCTAAAAACGGATGATTATTTCCTACACAATTTTTCTTGAATATCTGCAATGGAAATGGAGCTCTAGTCTGGTTGAAGGCGCTAGACAAAACAAAAAAACAATGTGAAATCTCGGAAAATACAAAAACTAGCGTGCCTGGGTATATCAGGCGCAGTAAGCAGCGCTTCTCATGAGGGGCTAAACGTCATCTTCCACCTAGTGCCGATGCACGTGTTCGTTCAGGCTTTGGCCGCAAAGGGATCTCTCAGCCTGAGAAAATCTAACATTTGGAAGTCAGGTAACTATGGACACGCGACGATACTAGATGACATGGCAAGGGGCCTAAACGGGGTCAGAACCGACCCAGAAGCCAAAGCGGACTATATCCCGTGAGTTATTGACTTCGGGGGGGGGAAAATAGAATGGGGGCTGGGCTATGCTCTGAAGACTTGCAAACCAGCAAGTCATATCGGGTCCCAGTGTCTTACAAGCAGAAATATACGCGATAAAAAGGGAAGATGGATTGCTGACCGAGAATATAATATCGATCTTTGTTGACAGGTAAGCTGCTTTAAAGGCATTAGAATCGAACGTGATAAAGTCTGATATGGGTCGAAGGTGCCGAACCTCGCTGAACGCTCTGGATCATCTCAACATTTCCCTCTGCTGGGTTCCCGGACACAGCGGCATCGATGGAAACGAAATAGCCGTTGAGATGGCCAGGAAGAGCTCTCACATGGACATACACGAGGCAGACAACTCCGTGCGACCGCCTTTGGGAAATCTGCTAAAGAAAATCGATGATCATTCTTTCGAAACAACGAATTTACTATGGACCAACATTGGATGACTGTGAAGTTTCAAGGTCCATATAGCCATTTTTAGACAGAAAAAGAACTAGCTTTCTTCTCAAACTTAACAAATCTGCCACAGCTAAGTGCGTATTTCCGATTTAACTTTACACTGCAAGCTCGTGTTCACGCAAGTGTTACTGAGCTTGTACGTACAAACACATAGACAATAATACGCGTGTATGTAAGCATGTCCCTTTTATCACGTTGTGCTCCAGCTGCTTCTTTCATTTGGGACACTTGCGAGTTGTTATGCTCCATTTGTAGGATTGTTTGGCTTTTATTCACCAATCAATTGGTTGTATAAGTGCAATGCTTTGCAAGGGTAGTTGGATTTGCAATGGCATTTTATATTTGAACTGAATTAGGAAACTAATATCTTAGAATAAATTGAATACTGCTCACGACAAGTACCATCTGAACAAGTTGCACCATTCAAAGCTGAAAACCTCTTAACTTTTAACAGAAAATAAAGAAAAGATGGATAATTATTAGATCTCTATAAGTGCGATATCAGTTTAGATTATCAGATGGTTAAAAAGAGGTTTACTGAATTGGGTTGCGATCTTATGAGCCGAACGTTCGCATCACCCAAAAGAAGCAGCCACAACAGGTATATCTTCATAAACCTCCGAGAAGATTTTTACGCCGAGGTTCTCTTCCAATTTATTGTATGCTGCTTTGAATTCTTACCTAGAAATCGGCGTGACCTACATATAAATCTGTTAAATATTTTCCTACTTTTCAGCCCAACAGCCCAAATTTTACTCGTCCTGCATTGGCATAATCCCAAGTTTTTTGGAATCTACCACTTCTGATTAACCCGTAGCACCCTTGACTAACATTTTTATACCTTTCATGAACATGAAATGGTATTATAACTTTGGTCCGATGTTTGTAAGTATGAGAAGAAGAAGAGATAGACCCACCAATATATATACCGAAATGATTAGGGCGATGAGCCATGTCCGTCTGTCTGCCTGTTTGAACGCAAACTAGTCCCTCAGTTTTAGAGATATCTCTATGAAATTTGGTTTAGGGCCGCCATTTTGTATATTAATCAATTGTTGGAACCATCAATATCGGATCAATACGACGCATACCCTGGATAGTGAAAATCAGCCACATCGGCACAGCATAACATATAGCTCTCATATAATCGATTGTTCCAATAAATGGGGTTTGGGCTATGTATCTTTACATTAACAGGGTAAAAGTTTTGCAGAGTTTGTACTTATTGTAAGTAAGGATCGGACACAGCCGGAGACAGCGCTTTCTTTACTTGTTTTTCTCTTTATTTGTTTGACATCTGGCTATTTAGGCAATTTTGCTTGAGTTCCAAAAAGCTCGTCAGTGACTTAAGTCATAGTCAGTTATTAACAGTCGAGGAGTCCTTTTCCACCTGCTCTTCATACTTTGCCATTTTTGCGACAGGTTAGCTACCTAGCTTATAGGTTGTTGCCGTAAATACGATTCTTGTACATCTCGGATAATTTAAAAAGAAGTTGCAAATTCTTGCTGGATAAATTTCAGGCAACAAGAATGTGCAATCACAGAAATCAATTGACTTTGACAGATGGTTGCGTTTTTGGCAACTAAACGCTTGAGTTAGAATTTTTAATTTTTATGTGTAATTAAATAAAAAATGGCACTGCAAAAAGATAAAAATGCTAAATTTTACAAGTTTCCTTTCTTGTCATGCACCGCGAATTTAAAGGTCGCGTAAACAGTTTGCGATTGCTCATTGAGAGATAGTAATTAAAATTTCCTGCTAATATTGCTGCACTCTTATTGAACACTTTCTTGTATTTTATTATTTCCTACTATGTAAATTTCATAATTGCAACTTCTGACTAAGCTCTTTTACCTTCTTTTTTATGATCTCAGTAGTCAGATAGCCGAGTACCGGATGGATTTCCAGTAATTTCTGACTGCTGCTGACTACTTCTGACGCATACGGGATAGCAACCATCAAATCTTACTAACTGTCCTAAATCTGATTCTCTCTTTGCAGACAGTATAACACTGAAGGTCTCTCACAAGACTACCTGTGGATTGTTTTGATACATTTCAAAGCCAAGTTTTACAAATAAATCGGCCAAATGAGTGTCGAAGAGGACGATCACGTTCTACAAACTTAAAAAACCCATTTTGTAATTATAATTAATAATCATTTCTAATGGATTGGCTGCTAACAACACCGCAATTACATAGCGCATTCTCTTCATTGGGTTCCCTTGAAGGGGACACCTATGTTATTGGACCAGATGCATTGGGTGGGTATTATTAGAGAATTAGTTATTGTTTCCACTGAATGTATACCAATTTTGTATTTTCTTTGATTTTATTTCCGTTATCAACACATTTTACGCAGCTATACTAGAAGAAATAAACTACAAGCTAACCTATGAAGATCAGACGTTACGCACATTTCGCCGCGCCATCGGTTTCGGCCAAAATGTGCGCTCCGATCTTATACCACTATTGGAGAATACCAAAGATGATGCTGTACTCGATTCGGTTATACGCATTTTGGTTAATCTAACTGTACCTGTCGAATGCCTCTTCTCGGTGGATATTATGTATCGTACCGAAGTTGGGCGACATACCATTTTCGAGTTGAATAAATTACTTTATACGAGTAAGGAGGCCTTTACCGATCCGAAGAGTACAAAATCAGTTGTTGAATATATAAAACATTTGCTGGAATCCGATCCGAAATTGTCGCTACAAAAATGTGACAAAATCAATAATTGTTTACTGTTGCTACGCAATGTGCTGCACATACCCGAAACAAATGTGAACTTCGTAACGCTCTCAGGGCATACGCAACAGGGTGGTGCACACCCTGTATCCATGCAAAATGCCATACTTTGGAATTTATTCATACAAAGTATTGACAAATTGTTGCTCTATCTGATGACATGTCCGCATCGTGCTTTTTGGGGTGTCACCATGGTACAGCTGATCGCGCTCATGTACAAAGATCAACATGTCAGTACGCTGCAAAAGCTTTTGAATTTATGGTTTGAGGCCTCACTATCGGAAAGCTCTGAGGATAATGAAAGTAATACTTCCCCGCCGAAACAGGGCAGCGGTGATTCAAGCCCCATGCTAACATCGGATCCCACTTCCGATTCATCGGACAATGGTAAGTGCTACTAAAACACAAATAAAATTTAAAAAAGTAACAGAAGAGTTTGAAATGCTACTATCAATAGCTAGAATGTAAAGTAATTTACCGACACGAATAGATGCACTAAAAAATCCTATTTGTGTTTCAACAGGTAGTAATGGTGGCAAGAACGAGAGCGCTGAAGATCGTCGTCAGGCTATGCGTGAGGAGGCAACTGAAGCGACTCTCCAGGAAGTTAGCCGCAAGGGACATGAATATCAAAACTCAATGATGTGTGATGCTGCGATAAAGAAGGAAATTGAGGATATCGAATTGGGTAGGGGAAATAACCCGAGCGGAGACTGCGAGCATGTGGCATGCAAATTTTCAAATACGCCAACTATCAAAATCGAATTAATGGATGGCGAAGATGGTGGCAATTCAACTGAAAACTGCGAAATGAATGATGATTGCGACAAACAACAACAAACTCAACAAAAACAACAACAACCATCTGAACATATCGAAAACACTACCAAACAGCCGCAGTCACATAAATGTGACACAGAAGCTAATACATTCAAAACGCCAGCGCACAAAATCAAACCCAAGCATATGGCCACAATGTCCAATGATGGCGTTGCTGGTAAGACAGAGTCCCAAACAAAACTGATACAGAAAGTAAGACACGCTGGCGAATTGAATCTCACCAAAGGCAAAAGTTGTCCACAAAAGCGCGAATGCCCTTCCTCCCAATCTGAGCTCTCAGATTGTGGCTATGGCACACAGGTTGAGAATCAAGAATCCATATCAACATCGAGTAACGATGACGATGGTCCACAGGGTAAACCACAACATCAGAAACCGCCTTGCAACAGTAAACCACGCAGCAAGCAGCCCATCGTCTTGGCTATGGTGGACACAAAAGAGCTAAGACGCAAGAAGCTGGTTAAGCGTAGCAAAAGTAATCTGTAAGTGCAATAGGGGACAAAGTGTTCGAAACGAAATCAATAAATATTTTCCTATCGCTGCAGCATCAACATGAAAGGTCTCGTGCAGCATACACCAACAGATGAAGATATCTCTAATTTGTTAAAGGAATTTACAGTGGATTTCCTATTAAAAGGCTATAGTTGCCTGGTGGGCGAGCTACACTCACAGCTGCTAACAAATATTGTAAGTATTGCCAATCGGGGTTGTTGCGGAATCAAATTGGCGTCGAAATCGAATCCCATGATAATTACGACCATAGGATGTCAAATTCAGGGTTGTGTTTCAAGTGGACTCCGAAAAATTTGACTTCATAATAAACCCGACTTTTGAAAAAACTTTCTAACAAGGTTTCCTCTTCTTTCCTAGAAAATCCCTATCGATACTTCCCATTTCTTTTGGCTGGTTACATATTTCTTGAAATTTGCTGCTCAACTAGAGTTGGACATGGAACATATCAATGCTGTGCTCACCTTCGATGTTATCAGCTATTTAACTTATGAGGGTGTAACGCTTTGCGAACAATTCGAATTGAATTCACGTCAGGAGGGCAGTGATTTGAAGCCATATTTGAGGCGCATGCACTTGGTCGTTACGGCCGTACGCGAATTCCTGCAAGCGATTGAGACCTACAAGAAAGTAACACACTTGAGTGAGGTAAGATTTGTACTTAAATTAGTAGTAGTTGTAGTAGTAATGTAGTTTTGGACATCAAGAAAAGTAGCTTTTGATCTATATAATTAATAAATTCCGATTGGCCGCGAAAGTGCCATGTTCACATCCCAGAGGCAGGTCGAGAGAACCGTGTGAGCTACTTTTAGATCGCAGTCTTTCTTTTCGATGCTGTGCGTAGACGAAGGTAGCATATCATGGCAGGTCCGTGTCGATATATTGGAGCTTGCCCTCCGGGGTGAACTAAAGTACTTGTATTATTGCCTTGCTACTTAACCGATTTAGATGAAATTTGGTATATAGGTAGTATTCTTTGTTTTAAGATTTTCTACTTTGGTGTTGCCACTTGGGGTGGTTCACAGGGTTGCCACCTATATACTTTTTTTTAAATATTAAGCAATATATTTGAATATGGGTATAAAATGAAAGATATTTTAGGCCGTATACCAACCAAAGTATTTTCGAGTAGGGTTGCCACCTAGGGTTGCTACCTGACCGCATTTTATTTATTCCTTCAGATTTCGACCACTATCTCGGGAACGGCTAAGCCGATTTCGATGAAATTTGGTAGATGGATAGTATGCTTCCTTCTAAGATTTTCTACTTGGATGTTGCCACTAAAGGAAGCTTAGATGGTTGCCACCTTTCCGATTTTTTTTTTAAATATTGAGCAATATATGGCAATATGGGTATCACACGGAAGGTATTTGAGGCCGTATACCAACCAGAATATTTTTAAGTAGGATTGCCACCTAGGGTTGCCACCTGACTGCATTTTAATTAATCCTTCTTATATCGACCACTATCTCGGTGCTCTATCTATCTGAGTGCTCTTGGTAAGTAAGATTATGCGACAAATTCGAAAAATACCGAGCAAGGCTCGGTCACCCAGGTACTACTATATTATATTACTAACTACGAATAGCGGAGTCGCCTTAAATTAGATTCCATCGGACACATTGATAAGTCTAGTTTTTACTGATACTTCAAAAGATTTACCAAAGGGGCCATAACTGTATCTTTAATATTTAATTGCTGTTTGAAAGAAGACTCTTCTTTTCCCTCATTTCAGGCCGATCGTCTCCTCCTGCGTCGTCTACAAAGTCAAATTAGTTCTACAGAAGATTTACGTTGCCTCTTCGCTTTGCTCTTAAAGCGTTTCAATCCCAATTTACATACGAAACAGTACTTACAAGACTTGGTAGTAACAAATCATATGTTACTATTGATATTGGATTTTGTTACGCAAACAGAGGGAGATGACAGCATTAGAATGGCAGAACACATATCACAGTAAGTATAAATGATAAATACAAAATGAGGGATAGTCAATTATTCTATCAAATACCGACGTCCACAGATTTGCTACGCTCGAAATAATGAACTATTATGGCATGCTCTTGGAAGATTTTAACAATAATGGCGCATTTGTTAATGATTGCATCTTTACAATGATGCATCATGTGGGCGGTGATCTAGGACAGATAAATACGCTATTCCAGCCAATTATATTAAAAACATTCTCACGCATTTGGGAAACTGATTATGAGCTTTGTGATGTAAGTATTTCTTTTCCTTCTAATACGAAATAAATATTTCTCTATTTGAATATCAATTGTTGCCCTCTCTAAAACCTAGGACTGGTCCGATCTAATTGAGTATGTCATACATAAATTTATTAATGCACCACAGAAGAGTCCACTATCGTTGCCTAAAACTTCGCTGACCGAGCTTACCAAGGAACACAACTTGGAGAATACCGTGTGGTATGATTTAATTTTATTGGATTTGTAATTTTCATCTTTCTAATACTGTTTTTTCATTGTAGTGCTTGGACCCAAGAAGAAATGGACACACTTTATTGGTATTACGTACAAAGCAAGAAGAACAATGACGCTGTTGGAAAGATTGTGAAATTATTTAGTAACAATGGTAATAAGCAAAAGTCCAGAATTTCGATTATACAACAATTGCTACAACAGGTAAGTGAGAAGATCACAACAAATATATCACCAAATGCTTGCGAGGATAACGAGAGTTAGAATTTCTCTGTAGACAGCAGAAAATAGCGCTATATCCTTGTATAGCACGAGTTTGCCATTTTAAAATTTGAATTAATGAAATCGAGGTTCATTTTATGTATATTAAGGTGGGTTGTCAGAAGTTGAAAAAATTTTTTTCGTGTTATTTGTTTTTTTAGGTAAGTAAAAAATTTCTTCTGTATTTAAATGAAAGAGGATTAAAAACAGTTCCTATTCGACATTTCTTTGATTTTGGACAATTCTTTGGAACTGTTTATTATTTATTAAAAAACTCGGGTATATATATAGTGTGAATAACTTAGAGCTCTTTTCTATTTCACAGGACATTATAACCTTAGTTGAGTACGATGACCTCATGAAATTCGAAGATGCTGAATATCAGCGTACTTTGATCGCCACACCAACTTCGGTCTCCAGTGAATCGGGTATTGATCTAAAGAATTCATCAAGTTTTGCTAAGCCCTCTGACGATATACAGGTATTATTTCATTTTTATTTTTTTCAAAGCAAACTTTATTAAATAATTTAATTTTATACTTGTCAACCTGCAGATTCTACGTGATCTTATTATTAAAGAGAACAAGGGCAAGCATTTGGTCTGGTTGCAAAAAATCTTACTGGAATGCTGTTACGTAAAGTTGACTTTGAAGAATAGTCTACCACGCGAGGAACGTCAGAATTTGCAATATGTTATGGAACCGGTGGCATATCATTATATATGTACGTATAAATTTCAAATGAAATAGTTTTGTTTGGTCAGCAGAATGTACTTCCTTGTATTACGATCCCGTGATACTCAGTTCCGGGATCCCTAGATTGGCATCATTAATTCAAACACATTGCATATTTTAATGCTATTTTTTTCTTATGTTCTTCCAGTAAAAAATAAGTCGGTACCGGTCGTACAGTGGAACAGTGAACAGGCAACAGCAATGCTCTATCAACCATTTGTACTTCTCTTACACAAGTTGGGTTTCCAATTGCCTGTTGATGCCGGCTCGATTTTCGCACGTATTCCCGACTATTGGTCAGCTGAAATGATGTTCGGTTTGGCGCGCAAACTGGGACCTTTGGATAAATGTGAGTAAATTTTAAAGGTGCGATTATCTATATGTTGAGTGGTTAATGTTAATGCTTTTGAGCGCGTTTGTCGTGCATTTCTTTTCCTTTCTTTTCATATAAAAACAATTACAAATACAACTCTTAATAACCAAACTAAATCAATAATTGGACAACGAAAACCAACAATCAATTTCTTAAACGCATGTATACAAATATACATATGCAATGACTCTCTAATGCAAATCTAATGGATCTATGACAATAATTTAAAAAAAATGGAAAATTCTTAATAATTTCAAACAAGCAAAACGTAAAATAATTAAATTATTTGATACTACTTAAAACGCCGTATATTAAATTACAATACACAAATTATTGAAAAATTTCCAAAATCGTATGCTTTTATCAAATAATTTTGTAAAAATTAATGTTTTGTTCGTTCGTTAATTCCCTCGTTTGTTTGTTTTGTTTGTGTGTTGCTTATTTTGTTTTTTTCCATGCAATGTTCAATGTTATCTTCTCTATACTTTCTACTCTTCACCTTTCCATATCTGTGTGTATTTCTTTTCGTCTGTCTCTCTTTTGTGCTTATGATCTTGTAGTGTTGATCAAGTTCGATAAGAGTCAGTTTGAGGAATCCAATGGAATAGAGTTTCAGCGTTGTATCCATGGAACAGCGCCGCGTGGTTCACTTTCTTCCATATCCAGTTTGGAAATGGATACTGGGAGTTTTGATGAGATCACAACTTTGGTAAGTGACATAGAAAATGGAACTTGTACTGGAAATGGACAATTCAATGGACATGGGAGAGCAAGCGGATACAGGCGTAGGAGCAGTGGCAACGGAAGTTTACTGGCACCCGTACCAGAGGTGGATCCCAAATTGGAAAAGGCGAGCGCGAATAATGCAATTTTTGCTGTACCAAAAGCGAAGCATTGCAATTCATTGATACGGTAAGTTGGAAATATTTATTTTAAGGGTGACAAGGCACTGATACGCAGTCCATTTCACTGAAATGTTTGTCATAAAAAAAAGGAAAAAAATTTAGAATTTCGTTGGAAAGACACTCGCAAGTTTACGCTCAAGGCTCTTGAGAAGGAGGTCTTTAACAACTAAGATCCTTGAGAAGTGGGAGAGTACATTATATGGTGGCTTCACCCTTCACCCTTCTTATAGCATACGCGTCCATAGGCCAAAAAGTATGTTGCGATACCTTCTTTCTCTCTCCCGGAATCCTACCCCATTTGTTGCGATCAATCAGAAATAAGCACAGGCTGCTTAGTGTAAAGGAAGCGGACACGTGAGAGCTTTCTGGCCTTCGTAAGGAAAGTAACTTTGGCACATTTCAATACTTCAAACAGTTGACTGAGATCCCTATGTTATCTTGATATATACAGAAAATTCATAGAGATGATTTGGGTTGCAAAGCAGTACACCGGCCACGGGGACTTGTGGAGTTTAATGACTGGGAGAAAAACTGGTATGTTCTTCTGCTAACATCTCCTGTTGAAAACTTTGCATTTTTGAAGCAAATATTTTCATATCTATTTTCTGATAAATGTGGTGTTATGATCGCTTGCATCTCCCTTAGTAAACTTCTTCTTTGCATTCGTTGTAACTGCTGTTTGACTCACTCAATGATGTTATATTCATTGGTGGAATGAAACCAAAATACATACTAAGAATATCTGTAGAACAATTTGTCCGGTTCCGGTTGTATTTTTACCTTGAACTTCAATAAATTTTATAACATTCGCTTGATATAAATTATGCCTTTGATAATTTTATTAAAATTTCCAAATTTTTTTTCAGATACACACCTGAGCCAGCACCGTTACCTCCGCTGCCAAACTGGTTGCAATTAGTGATGCGCAATAAAGTTAATACAAATGGATCAGCTCCGCTAGATACTGCACTTATTGTGAAAAATACCATCACACCAATAATAAATGAAAGGTAATTAGATTAATGGATATTTTGGGAAAAAAACATTGTTCTTTTTGCTCTGTATTAATTGATGTTAATTATAAGTGCCATTGTTACAATTTTGGGTTATTGTTAGAGAACGATCGAACTTCGACTTTTGCTCAAGAGTCGGCGTAAAATATTTGTGTACAAAGATTAAAAGCAACACAGCACAAATAAAAAGAGAAATTCGGCCATAATCCCCTCGGAGGTATATTGATCCAAATTATTATTATTGTTATTAAGTTAGTGATGAATATACCAGTCTGTTATAGGAAAGAAGTTTTGTGGCCTGCTTTTTATCTATTCAATAGTTCTTAGAAAAGTATGGGCCACCATTTTATAGTCTCAACAAAACCCAGGTGTTATTAAAAATCGCTAGGAAACAGAACAAGGTAACCAACCCTGTTTTAAGTCTGGACTGTGCAAGTCAGCTTCATATGCTCCGTTTGAATTAATAGGCCTCTCACGTATGGGCAATATTTTTTTTTTTCCTTATTGTATCTTTTTATTGCAAAACCGAAACCGGACCGAAATTAAAAACAAATCCGTAGCCGAAATTTTTTTGCAGAACCAAAATCGGAAGTAAAACTCAAGCCGAACTTCAATTGCAGATGTAGAACCAAAACCGGATTGAAATCGATACGAAACAAAACCCAATGTCTGAAACATATAGAAATTCCAGTTAGGAATTTATTTTCCAGAATTGAAACTAAAACAGAAATCGAAACTAGATCGAAATCAAAGCAAAAAAAAAAGAAGACGGATTTGATTTTGCAGAACCGATACAGAAACCTTTTTTTTTTAAACCAGACTGAAACCGGAACAAAATCGATACTCAACCCGAAACCGGATTCTTATTTTAAATAGGTTCTTCTTCGTCATTAATTTTTTATTCGGTGTGTTTTTTTTGCCTCTCGATTAAGAAACTAGTTTTGTGTTACTTTCTTAGGCTTTTAAGTTGTAACGAAATATTTTTTATAAAATTGGACGCATAAAGAATTGTGTAGGAAATAGACTACGAAATATTTAAGGGGGCATGTAAAATGCGCGCGTTACTTTTCGGACTTGGTTTCTAAAGATTGGCATATTTAATTGTTTTTCAACTGATGGCATGAAGTGTCCCTGGTCGTGTATCCTAATTATTTATAGGAAATTCGGCTCTGCTTATACCCAAAACAGGAATTGGTATAACAATGCTATCGTTTGGCATTGTCGGTTCAGTTTAAGCTGAAAAAGACCAAAGTTCGGCTTAGTTCGACTGGGTTTTTAAAATCAATGTTCGGTCATTCTCTAATTTGAAGTATTTGTCTGCACATAGTTTTTAATTTACATAAAATGCATTTTTTTGTTTTAAGGATTCGCGCATGTTTTGATACATTTGAGCATGCCTACATGCAGGCATAAGCATAAAAAGGATGAGAATATTTATCCAGTAAAAAGCTTTTCATTTGAGGGAAGGAAGATTATGCACACATACTACATGCTGGCATATATACAAATATATATTTACACGATAAGTTTTTAAATGAATAGTTGGCATGAAATAGAAACTTTATGTTAATATTTAACTTAGATATACAGCTAACTTACATACACACTTACAAGGATGAAAAGATACTTATTAAATAATCGTGAAATGTTTTAACTTGAACGGAAAGATGACAACAAATAATGATGCACATTTGAAAGTTTTAAATATTTCGATCCATATAATGGATTTCAAAAAACTACAGTTTAACAATAATTTAGATGCGATCAAACATTCACACTACATCCATTCGCGTAAGCATATACAAACTTTACATACATACGTATTACATAAGAAACTATTAAGTAAATATAAATGTGATTATGGGACTACCATAATTTCACTAAATTAGTGCGTTAAAACAAGTAATTTCTTCTTAGCCATAACCGACAACAATTGAAAAGTCCAATGGATTTCCAATCATACTCCATCTGTTCAAACATCAGAGATTCACCGGTGCTTTCGGTGCTGCCAAAGTCGGTTGTTGGGGAAATAATGCCCACTTACAAAAGAAAATTTTAACTCCAATTTTCCGTTTTATATTTAGGGATTTGCGATTAATCGATTAATAACCGCGTTGATTTATCAAATTTTGACATATTTGTAGAGCGGTGTGTTTGTTAAAAGCGAAAATGTCCAAATATTAAAATTTTCATATTAATCAAGTTGTAATTACTAATTTTTCTGTATAATCAAAATTATAAATTTAAAAGTAAATAATATTATGGCATGTTCGACTAATCGATTCATCTCGCATCCCTATCTAAGTCCTACAATTTTCTCTACCGATTTTCTATGCCAAATCTTCCTCTGCGGCGCTTTGTCAAACAAAGATAAAGTTGATTTTATTTTCCATACCGATAAAGTAAATTGACATTGTTTCCGTTGGCCCACTGAAAAAAAGTAATAAGAATCCAGAATTTTTTTTATTTTGAGGTGAATATGACGGCGACACTTTCCCACAGATACTCTCAGGATCATCGCATCTCTCTGAAACAGCTTCCATAATTTCGATCCATGTCAGGGTTGGTATGATGTTACCATCCTAAAGTCTGATTGTTTTTCGTCGAGGGAAGAATTAATTTCATAATTGCCTACTCAGTTCAAAGTAGGGACACGAATTTTGATACGATACGATACCATACCATATCGATACTTTTTCCCTTCGATACCGATATTTTGTACTCTATACTTTTATAGCGATACCTTTTTGCCATCGAGTATTTAGACCCCGGTATCGAATCGAATTTTGTAAAAAATGTGGCGATATACAATAGAAAGGACTAACAGATCAAAAACGCTGCTCTGGTAGTTGTCTCTCTCTAACTTGTGCAGCGGATCGAAGGAAAATCAGGGCCAAAGTATTTACAGCCAATTTAGTCGGAATAGGCAGTCACCTGCAAATTAAATAGTTGCCGTTGATCGATGATCATTACAAAAGGTACTGATTTTGTTTTGCCTTTATACTGCGCAAAAAAGAAAGGAAAGGGAAATAAAACGGGAATTTTTTTCTATACTGAATTTAATAGGCTGCATACTCTAAAAAATCCAAAAATTCTGAAAAACCCTGACAATTTTGATGGATATTCATTTTAAACTATAATTTACATTTTTCGTATTTCATTTCAACCTATATGTTTGGAGAAACCTATTATGAAGCCTAAATTGGTGAACATGGCAAAAAAACGTATTCTGTCTAGTGTATGTAGATTCAAGCCATTGTAAAGTGAAACATGAGTTACATATCTCCATGTATAATCTTATTCATTATAAATAAACAAGACATGTTATAAATAAATATGTATGTACATATAAATTATTTTTTTATCGTTAGGATATCTAGAATTCCAGTGTAAGCGACAGCTTCCAATTGGAATATAACATACCTATTTTAAGGTAAAAATTTTGCACTTCGTTATTGAGCTGCTTGTTATCAGTATATTTAAAATCGATACTTTGAGTATCGAGTAGTTTTGTGTCGATACTATCGGATATCCGATACTTGTACAGCGATACTTCAAATGAGTACAGCTTCGGTACTTTGCATTTGATATCGTGCCCCTAGTTTAAAGTTGCACTTGTTGGCGAGAGTCAATCTCCTTTATATTTCTTACCCATATTATTTTCGAAGTTTACAAAAAAAAACTTTCTGAGGGTTTCGCAGTGTTCGGTAACCATTCGAGTGCATATTTTCTTCTCAGCAAAATTGTTTGTGTTTGGCCCCAAATCTCTCCGGAAGTAAACGGTCTATTTTATTGTTATTATTAAGTATTTTTTATTCGTCATTATTTTCTGCTTGATTAGAAACAAAATATTTTCAGGGGAATCAGCAAAAAACTGAACAAACTAAAAGCTACAAGCGTCTATAGTTTAAGTGGCTTTGAAATGTTCTTTTTTTATTTCTACTATTGCTAAGTTCTTAAGAATAAAACGGGGCTATTATTTTCTGCTTGATTAGAAACAAAATATTTTCAGGGAAATCAGCAAAAAATTGAGCAAACTAAAAAGCTACAAGCGTCTATAGTTTAAGTGGCTTGGAAATGTTCTTTTTTATTCCTACTAATGCTAAGTTCTTAAGAATAAAACGGGGCTATTATTTTCTGCTTGATTAGAACCAAAATATTTTCAGGGCAATCAGCAAAAAATTGAGCAAACTAAAAAGCTAGAAGTGTCTATAGTTTAAGTGGCTTTGAAATGTTCTTTTTTTATTCCTACTATTGCTAAGTTCTTAAGAATAAAACGGGGCTATTATAACTTACATAACAAATGGTAATATATCTCCAATGTATTATCTCTTTAGGCAAGTACAATATATTTTACTCTTGATATTCACATATTAGACATGTGCTTTTTTATAATACTTAATTTCCAACAATAAATTTTCTAGGCACTCCTTTTTAAATAAATTCCAAAATGTATCTACTTCATAGAGCCATATGAACATATCTGTAATAAATCATATAAGAAAATTAGCATTGAATGGTAGTTATTCATTTGACATAACAAGTAATAAAAATGCACAAATATATTGCGATATAATTTATATTTGTACAAAACAAATTTGAACCTATATAGTTTATGATTTTATAGTAGTTAGAAGTGAGTTTGGCATATTAAAGTACGTTACGTGAAGCGCATAGCATACCTTTTACGGCCGGTTGACCGCCGGCTAAATAATATTTAATTAACATTAAACAAAAGAAATCTGAAGAAATTGTTGTTAGTATGCAAGTTTAAACAATAGATAGGTATAACCGTAATAAGACACATTAAAATGTTTACTGCAAACTTAAGTTGAACAATTATATGTTTTATAAGTTACAATCGGAGCTCCCAGATAACTCTTAAGCAATAAAAGGGGTTTGTTTTTGAAGAAGGTATCAAATATTTTACTCAAAAAAATATTAAGTACAAGTTCTATAATGTTTAGTTGTTTTTATTCAGCAAGAATACATATTAAGTATTATAAATTTGAATAAATAAAAGTTGTTTACCAGCTAATCCAAAAAATTTTGTACGAAGAATCCAATGAACTCAAAAAGTGGAGCGACAAAATTAAAGCACCATCAAATTTCTGTGGGATGAACCCAGGTTTTTTCGTTATTTCGTGGCATATCCGTGTCTCTTTATGGCAGGTTCAAATCGTGTTAGCACTGAATATATTATTTAAGTAAAATATCTTAGGAAATAATTTTCCAAGCCTGCTCAACTTGTCCGAATAGAGAGTATTTGTTGATGCAATTTTCCACCGGATATTTAGGATCCATCATTTTCTATAGATTCACTGTTCGGTTAAATAGGATCCATCATTTTCTACAGATTCACTGTTCGGTTAAATAGCACGGGCCACGACAATACGTCAAAATTCTTAGTCCTAAACCATATTTTGTAGAAAATCGCTTTACGTTTCGGCAGAATGTCTTCCTGATAGATTCACCTTAATTTCCTTAGCATCTTTGTACATGAAACGATCCAGTAACAACTCCATCGTATGAATTGGATCCACTCCATGACCGGAGAAACGTCTACAAATCCCTACACTGCCTCAACCTTGTTTCGCCGATCGAAAAGTATAGTAAAAGTGAGTAAGCGTTGTTCTTTAGGGTTGGGAACAAGCTTCAAAGCGTCTCAATATTTCAGAAAACTCATCGTATTGTACTACTCCAATTTAGGTGGAATCTTGAAACCCCTGATTTCTCTTCTATCTGAAATCAAAGGGGTTTCAAAGCTCCGAAGTGAAGTAATCGGTTTTACAGGGCAAATCTTGATATGGGCCTACATGGAGTGGATATCAAAAATTCTTTCAGAAAACTTCTTGTGCAAACAGGAGGCAATATTTTTAGTCCACGGACGATTGCCCGATCGTTACTATTCGGTATATTTCGTGCACAAGCAACTCCCTGTACAGAGCCAGTTGAATGGAAAAACGTTTATAGAACGCTAAATAAAGCCATGAAAAATGTTAAAACTTTTCAAATAGTACTTCCTGATTTCCATTGATTAAATTTAAGTCAAATTCTTTCTCGAAGTCTACGAAATAATTATTTCCAGCAAATCTTTTGACTTCTACAGATCATCCAACCACGTTAGACGGACAAATAAAAGAAGGGAACCGTTGTTTAAAATGTTTCGAAATATATCGGCGTGGTTATTGTTTCTAACGTTTACCGCGAATTTATAGTTTTTACAACACATTTAAGGAAAAACAACACCTACCTTGATTTGGTGTTTTAGTTTTGTCGAACGCATTTTTCAGTGAGCCTGAGAAGTGCAATTAATTTTTTCTAATGGGCCATGAAAACAGTTTTTTTGTTTCATATTTTAAATAACTGCCCCATATTAGTTATTTAAGAAAAACAAATAAAAAATGTTTAATCTGCACATAGAATTTTATTTAATTATGTTTAGCAGAGGGACTTTTGGTGCTTTAGTTTTGTCGTATACTGTGTTCCCTCTTTTGCTCGATATTTTTCAAGGTTGCCTTACGGTATTTATAAAATAAAATAAAATAAGAGATAACCTATTATAAATTTTTTGGTTAACTGCTATAGTGGAGCCTTGGTTAAATCATACATACTTGTTTACAGGTACATATAGTACTAGTCAAAAAACATCTAAAACAGCGCTAACAACCGCCAGTCAACAACAATTGGCAATAAGCAATCAAAAAACATTTGCAATTTTTTACGAGTTGATAGATAACAACTGGAAATGTAAAAAATTAATGAATATCAAAACTTAAAAAAATTTTAATAGCACATATGAGATATGCAGTTACACATGTTTACAAGCTTAAATAACTATAAGTGTTTACTTGTTATGAATGTATAAATGAGACGTATCAATATTAAATTAATTAATTCAAAGCATTCGCCATAATATGGATGAGAATATAAATTAAGTTTTACTTCCAAAAGAGAAGATCAATCTAAAACAGATCCAAAAAAAATAGTTATCTGCATATGCGTAAAAACAAAAAACAGAAAAAACTTAAAAGAAAACAAGACATAAAATGAAAAAAATAAAAAATTTACAATATTTTAAAACGATAAAAATCAACATTCCCGTTAGGGGCGTGGGTCAGCTCATTTAAT
Source organism: Merzomyia westermanni (assembly GCA_949987695.1). Lineage (NCBI taxonomy): Eukaryota > Metazoa > Arthropoda > Insecta > Diptera > Tephritidae > Merzomyia > Merzomyia westermanni. The sequence goes on along the minus strand of OX465289.1, from coordinate 31,180,401 downwards.
GGCTCACTGAGTATCCAAATTAGCAAAAATTTAACGAAAAACATTTTTCTACGCAAAAAAAGTTCAAACCCACATGAAGTTTGTTTATCTGATGAACTCAAATGAGCACAAATCGTATGAAAAAGATTATCATGTAAGAAATGCTGATTTGTTTTGTAACATTTGCTCACAGCTGCTTTGCTATTTTTGTCATTAATTAACTTATATGTATGCATCTGTTTGTGGAATATGTGATAGTAAAATTTTCAGATTTTTTCAAAATTCATTGTGTAATATGTATGTGGTTCATCGACTACACTGAAAGAAAGGTTATTATAACGGTACTGCCGGGCATATTTGTAGGCAATCGCATAGTCATTGAAATTATAGATGACACCGGTGTTGAGTTTTAACTATAATAACATTGGTTTAGATTAGTAAATTACGATTCGATTAAATTTAGTTTTAGAAATCAATTGAACTTGAAGGAAAGTTTTTAATTCTCCTTTTCTTTTTCCTTGGTTTGAGCACTAACGGTAATCATTCACAGCGGAGCATTCAAAAATCTTTTCACGAGTCAATGAATAAAAAGTGCGGCATAGCAACCAAACCTCTTTTCGTCTCCTCCCTTAATTCGCTCTCCCTCTCTGCCTCTACTTCTAAATATTGTTGCTGTACCCACCAAACATTTCCTCTGCATCTCCTTCTTCTTCTATTTATACATACAAATTTCCTTCTTTGTACGTTTCTTTGAGTAGCGAAAGTATTGGAGGGTGTTGCCGGTGTGACAGTCATTTGAAGGATATGGACCTGATACTAGCACCTTGCGGTACTAGCACGACTGTGGCGGGAACGATTTGGCATGACCAGTGCAACTTTTTAGGTCAGTAAAACTCTCATTCCTCGCTCCACACTCTCTCCTGTGTCCCATCTCTGGTTTATCCCCTATTCATGCTCACTCTATCAAGCCCGCTCCATTATTATCTCCACTTTCTGTTATTTTATTAATTTTAATTTCTTTTTGTTTTTCTCCCTCTGCCTCATTTTAACGCAAGACTTTCACTCAGAACAGGGTTAAGAAATATAAAAAAACCATACCAATGTTTAAATACAATTAATATGCCTGAGTTTCTTATGAAAGGTACACTAACAAATTGACAATGAAAAGTTTTGTTAAATATTGAGGCACTGATCAAAATTAATATTCAGAATTCAGTGTACTCGAATTTAATTGAACAAAAAAGGAAAACATATTAAACCATTTTCCAAGTCTTATAAGAAACACAAAAAGGTTCAAATGAACATAAAGTTGGCTCAAAAAGCAATTAAAATGAAGCTAAGGTTGGTTCAAAACGGTCCGAAACATGAATAATCGCAACCGGAACCAGTGCAGCTGGGTATAAAATAGATTTCTGGTCTCATAAAAGTCGAAAAAGTACTAGCTTTTTTCAATAGGTAGCATTTAGATGGAGACAGTTTGGTATACTAATTTTAGTTAGCATAGTAAGTTTTATTACCGAAAATGTTTGGAATCGAGAAGTAACCACGCCTAACTTTTATATGTGTATGAAATATTTTAACAAAATTTCTGATAGTTCTGAATTTAACTTGCATATGTTCCTTTCAACAGCTTTAACTGAAATCTTTAGCGGTATAAATTTGTTTGAAATTTAGTTTGTTACCGATGCTATCTTCACGAGAATCCCCGCTCCCCCCGCTTTTGTTATAATTGTCAAAATTGTGCTGCTTGAGTTAAATAGCTATTATTAGCAGAAAGAATCTCCGTAATTAAAGAACGAGTAAATTCTTAATTAGTGGAATTCATTAAATTTATGTAACCTATAACGGTGGATATCTCCAAAACATTTTCGAAAAAAGTGCTAACTGAATTTCAAAAAGAAAATCTTAGTGTACACACACACATTTTTGTACATGTATTGAAATTTACCCCTTCCATATAAAATAATTTGAGCACTACTGATATAATATAATGAAGCTCGCAATACTGGTTTTATTACTGCAGGTTACTTGTGACCCTAGTGACCTAGTATGGCATGCAAAAATTAAAAATAAAGTTAAAATAGTAACAATTGAAGTAAATTATTAATGAAGCACATACGTAAACTAAGGGAAATAGATATTCAGCTTTAACGACGATAGTCGATTTGTAAAATTAATCAGTTTTTTAAATCCCTCGGTTATCCTTTGCTTTTCAATCAGAAGATGTTTTCCCAATAGTAAAGGTATTGAGCTTTGACTGCCTTCTATTCACTTCTGTGGTACAATAGTACATATTTACGACCGTACCTACTTCCCTGCAAATCAATACTTTTCAGTGTGAACTAAAAAAGCATAAACCAGTGCACTACGAATGTTTGCTTGGGTTTGCTCAAAACGTGAGCAATTGATCAAATTGTTGCCTTCGAAAATTATTTATTGACGGTTAAACAACAATAAAATTGTGCTAAAACAAAACGAATTGGAATTAGGTTGTTTCTTGGTTTTTACTTATTGCATGTAATCAACACTTTGCACATTTAATGGCAAAAAATGTGTAAGCCTAAATTCATAGTATTAGGGTGATCAGAAAATTCACCAAGACAGAATTTGTAATGTAAATCTCATATTTAGAGATCTCGAGTCACGACATCAGTCTACGTAGGTGTAGAAATAGGTCAACAAGTATATTTCATACTGGTAGGGGACTACCTTATAGCAATGATGACCAAAATGTGGGCCTGGGTAATTCTAGAACGTGTATTCGCGTGTCAAATGAAAGCTCTTGATATATGCATTAGGGTTGTACGATATCTTAACCCATTTATGAAACATATATATTTCATATTTCATATTTCATATTTCAGTCATGGGTAGCCTTATAATGTGTCTTTACGGTATGGGTATTTAACTAAATGGATTAACGTGGATAATAATCAAGCATGGGTTTTACTTCAATATCTTTCCTTGTTGTAAATGTATTGGCTCCAAATGTGGAACCCATTATCCCAGAACTGCGGACGTTAAGTACAAGTATAGCCAAGGCTTTATCGCAGGCCGGTTTTCAATTAATTTCGAGGAATATTCCCTAACACTAGGTAATGAAGGTGGGCGCCAAAGTGGCTATATAGTGGAATAGGAGTATGAATGGCATTAAAAATATAAAAAGAAATAATAGGAATTAGAAATACGAAAAGGTATAGAAATAATGATAGGAATGGATAAAGGAATATGCTGTGATAGGATATTTAATTAAAAACCAAGAAACCGAGACGAGAACGCGGAATAGGCAGAAGGAGAGTGAGTGCGAGAAAAAGAAAATTAAGAGGTAGAGATTTATAGAAATAGGAACAGAAAATTTAAATACGAAGTCGAGTCCCGCTCTACCTCTGTTTCCGTATTTTTGGCAGGAGCTTGCTTGTTCATTCGTATGACATCACCGGACAACGAAGCGTCGGGCTTTAACTCACTGAACTCACTTCCTGCGTGATCTCCATTAGTGGATCGAGAGGAGCATATTTGAAATTGAAATATACGAGGCCCATCATTAGTTTCAAATTCGGAAACGTCAAGGAGCAGGTACCCTGATTTTTTATTTGATGACAACAAATACATTTAGTTACCCTCGTTCACTGCAAGAGCCACTCCTTTTGAATCTTGACCTAGGCCAAAGAAGTCAAAACTTACGACGCGCTTTTTAAAGTCAGGTGGCTCCGATAGGATGCTTCCAATTCAGGTGGAACTACTCGTATGTCTAAACTTTATTTGGCAAAACTGTATACGTTTTTTAGAGAATCCAAATTCAAACACAACAACATACAGGCAGGCTCTTTTCGTGCTGTCAAAAGATACTTCGAACTCGGCAAAGAGATGGTGCGTGCTAATGTTCTTAACATGGTTTGTCTCTAGGTTATAGCGTATAAAAAAAATCTGGTCGCTAATAGCTTACCAGGCCTGACGCTTGTCTACGATGGGTTTCAATCTTTTGAGCAAAACGTTTAACGTATAATAAAGATTATCCATTAATCTATTATTATTATTATGATTTATTAACATAATTAAATAAATTAACTAGTTAAATAGACTAGTGAGCACTAGCTGCCAGGGCTATCGGCTCTTATCCATTAATCTAAAAATTGCAATGGTGTTTTTGGGTCACCCTTATATCCTTTCATAAGCGTCTAGCTATTAAAATGGTGTGAATATAATTGGTAGTACCACAAAAACCTTTAAGTCAATAACTGTGGCAACTACTGCTTAACGATCTGAAACATCAATAAATGCCAACACCTCCATTTACACACATCTACAAAGGCTTCAATAATGCTTTGCAATTTATTACCAATTGACTCAGCATATTACTTTTGCTTGTAAGTACATTATTTTCGTGCATTAAAAATGCATCAAATCTGCAATATATAATTTGCTAAAGTAGAGAGAATGGCCACTTTTATCCTTTACAGTTGGGTTAGCTACCTACAGCGTATGGTATTAACTATTTATGAATGGTTCTTTATATACGAATTTAAGCATATTCCAGCCACTTTTTTGATTAACCTTTTTTCTCTACAACTTTACACCAACGAGTACTTTTTGACTTCAAGTGTTGTTTACCTAATAATTAATTTGATTTATGTGACTGATTGATGCTTGTCCAACAATAACAATAACAAGTGTTGCCACCACATGCCATTGAACCGTATCATAACTGACACCTTAGCATACTCGTGAGTAGCTGTGTCTGGGCTTCATCGGTATTGTTAATGCCAATCGAACGTTGAAATAATGCCAAACCCATTTTTTCCTAGTAGACAATAGGTACTGTCGAATCTTTTCTAGTTAAAATTTTATGCCTGAACGCTTAAGCAATGACTCTCAATGAATATGAGTAGTTTTCATTTTGTGACGTTTTTGCGTTGCCTGTGGTTGAATATGGTTTGCGAAACCTTTGCTATTTGATCTGTGCATAATTGGAAAGGTTAAGGTGAATCTGCGCTAATTGAAGTGAGTCTTGACTTGAGTTTAATGAATAACTGATTTTTAATTTTTAAATATACATACATACATTAGAGCAGTTATAAAATATTTTTTATATTATGCCTTATAGTTTAGGTGAATCCAGGTAGTAACTACATGACTGAGGCCAGTAATATATGTAGCAGGGAGTGACTCAAGGAGGAAGATTTAAACAAAGTCAGAACCTCAAATTTGGAGAATAAGAAAAAAAGAAAAACTGGAAGAAGAAGAAAAAGAAAATGTAAAAAAGAGGTCAAGGAAAATTTAGAGAATAGGAAAGGTAAAAGAAAAGGATCATGAAATGAAAGAGAAGAGCGAAGAAGAAGACAAATAATTGTACTCCTCACGACGGTTATACTATAGATGATGATGGCAAGGACAAGAATTATGCTCATAGTGTTGCTAATAATGATGAAGGAAAGACGAAGATGAAGCTGGCGTACACGGAGAAGAAGGTATACAGATATAGAGCAACACGAGTATGTATACGAAAATCATAACAAAATAGCTATAAATATTTTAGTTTCGCTATATTTTAAACAAACACTTGTTTTATGCTACCGAGAGGGACCGCATAAAAAAAGTCCCAAATACGAGTAGAAAACAATTTTAAATATATTGCAATATATTCGAAGTCCCTCTTTCCAAACAAAATATAGGTATATAAATGCTAAAACAAAATGTCTGTGGTAACCAGCAATAGCCGATTAAGTCGACTTAAAATGATTTCCAGTTAGGGATGCTACAGTGTTAGCAATTCAAATTTGCTCATATGAGCCCAACCTCCACTCATCTATGTCAATTTATAAAAAAGTTATGAGCAAGCTTGGAATTGAAGCATACTACTTTTTCGTAAGTCGCTTATATCTGCTTAAGCAACCTTGAAAATATTTATTTAAATTGTATAATGTAAAATGCGCACAGAAACGGCCCAAAGAAATATTGCCGGCCTTTAAAACCCTTATACCAACCTCTTGTTCTCATTAACTTAGGTTTACGAGTATGTACCTGTTTTGACATTTTTCAGATTCAGTGATTTTCAACTTAAAACTCGATTTAAAAATTAGGACTTAAGCGATTACAATCCGTTTTAATTTTATTGTTATAATCTAGAGCGGCGGTTGAAAAATAACACTTAAAAGGTTACTAAAATTGTTTATAGTTAATTTAAAGCAATGAAATTTGTCGATGCGTCATATAGATATTTATGTACAAAGGCTAAAAATAACAAAAATATGTAAAACCGTAAGCATTGCCTAAGGTTTCGATAAATATGTGCCACCAAATATACCGTACAAAATGAAGATCAAACCGCATTAAAAAAAATTCGCACCCAAAAAATCGAACAAAAAAAATCGCATATAAAAAGTGGGTATGGTAAGAGCTTTGACTGTGTATTAGTTAATGTTACCGTAACAATCAAAGAAGCCTTATTTATAACCGTGAGGCTACAATTACCATAACCTTAAACATAACCGCAGCTGTAGGCCTGAAGAATAGTAACCGCATCCATAATTGTAACCCTATCTGTAGCAAATAAGCTATCCGTAGTATAACCATGATGACATTTAAAGGTACACTTCCTGTTCTAATTAGTGCTGGAATGGATGAAAAAATAATTTAAAATTCTTTTAAAAAAATAAGCGTGGGTATTAAACATGTTTTGGTTTCGTTGCTGGAGTAACAACCAAAGTAGACATATGTCATCTAGCATTCACTGGCTATTTTCAACGCATAGCAACAAAGCACACCAAACATAAATAATTTTTATTTTATTGATTATTGTTATAATTAATTTCAATTACATAAAAATCGATTTTGATAAGTCGATTATAAGAATTACCCATTTTAAATCGCTTTTTTCTTAATAGTGTCAAATGGGCGAATGATAAAAAAATGGGTAAAACTATGTACCCACTACAGCTCAACAACATAGTTTCGTATAAATCACTTCTAGTCATTCTTGATTCTAAAATAAAAATCGATTATTTTCTCTAAAAACCGATTTTTCACAATTCGATTTTTCTTTAAACGAAAAAATCCTTCTTAGAGATCATTAACATCAAATAAAAACACCGCAAAAAGGGATTGGTGAATACCTTGCTATGGAGAGCATTGCCCCTCCTGACCTGAACTTTTGGGTTAATGTTGAGAAAACCGTCAGAACTCTCCCAAAAAGTGTTTGAAGAATACTGTCATCTACACAGTTTTTCACTGATTATGAATCCGACGCGCTATGCTAATCGCACCTTGCATATGGACTACGTCAAACCTTCTTCCACATCACATTCCCTGTTTTCATAAGAGAGTCGATGTCATCAGAGCTTAGACCGCATGTAGTGCTTAACAACAGATTTCGCCCATTTTCGATAGCGACCTAACACTGCCGTAAAGTAACCTGTATCCCAAATTTCATTGAAATGTTTAATCAAGTTAATGTAGATGGAGGGACGGACAAGGCTCAATCGATTTTCTATTCATCCTAAGAACTTTGATATATGGAACTTTGCATCTATCTCGAAATCAAGGAAAGCATACGCAGGCACTAACCAGTTTGTTAAAGATAGGGCCTGGGTACTAATGTCTATCAAGGCCCTGCCTAGTTTTTCCAAGGCAGTTTACAGTTGACAGTTTAAAAAAAAACCATTATTTCTGAGGCAGAGTCGTCTTCTCTATCCATTGGCCCTTACAATCAATGAAATATTTTAGGCACCTGAACAACTTGATATAAATGCACATGAATTTCAATTTTACAGATCTTATGTCATACTAGAAGACCCGGCTTCGCTTAGTTGCGTTTAAGAACTTTAGCAGACTCAATTGGATGATATTAATTATCTCAGCAAAAGCAGTTAAGATATGGGACTTAATCACATTGCTTTTTGCAGCACTCATTAGCACCTTTAGTTTGATACCCATACAGTACTAACATATTTTGGGTTACCCTGGTCCACACATTGGCTGATGACTCCGAAATGAAAGATTTGTCTATTGTAGGGAAAATCTAGCCAGGGCCTAGGTTAAGTATATATTTTCCTAAATTGTTTTCTATCCGGGCTTGTTGCCTTGTTTTCCGTAGCATTGGTGAGCACTCTATGAGGGCTTTGCCCAGGGTACCTTCGGGGTATCTTCTTGTACTTATTCGTAATCGAACTCGCATTCTTATCTTTGGTACATTTGTTTTAAATTTCGTTGGATATTAGGGTCCATATCCAAGTTGGTAAGATTTTCTGAAACGGATAAGCGTTACTCAGGAACTAGACACGATGGGTAATTGTTGACGACGGATTCGTATTCAGCGTAAAAACTCCTTAAGAAAACATTTGATTTTATTGTAGTTGCATTAATAATATAAGAAAGTGTAACTAGTGTCAGAAATAAGAACACAACTCTTCAATAATTTTTAAAAAATTATGGTTTTCCTCGATATATGTAAATAAAGGAAACCGTCTGCACCAAAAAATTGCACAAAATTTATTGTTGAAGAGATTTTTTGATCAAATGTATCCTTTTGTGGAGCTTCAGAGCTATTTCGAGAAAACGATCGGGCACGATTTGATTGAAAAAGTAGTTTGATGGTCTGGATGTTCGTAGACAAGACCGCATTGACACTTTTCGCACTCATTTTTTTTAAATTAATTATTCCAGCCGAACGATATTTCGGGCCATTTTTTTTCACAAACAATTTTTCTGGAAACATTTTTTTGCAAGGTATTTGCAACGATTTTAAAAATAGGTATATTAAAAATTTAATTTTAAGGAAATAAAAAATGTGATCTTGAAGATCTTTTAAAGCCGAGAACATTGGTATTTGAAATATCAAAATCGGTCAAGTATATCGGCCTTGTTCATTTGGCTATAAAACAGGATACAATTTTTTTTTGCAAAAACCAAAGATAGGCATTTGTTTGTATTGCCAAAAATAATAACACTATTGTTGAAAAATAAGTTTTAACAAATTTAAGTGATCCGTTTTTAGAGATTCTTATCCCATCGAATTCTCTTCCACTTAAAGTAAACAACCGTATTTATACACCAAAACCATAAAAAAATGTCATATTCCTGTTTTTTGCACTCCACTGTACATTTACGATTTTATGTATCATTTTGGTGGGACACTTTTTATGTCAACAACTTTGATTGTTATTATTAAGTATTGCAATAATCTTGTATGAATTGTTTTTGCTGTTCTTCTGTAGCACAACAACCATAGCAGAATTTTCAACATTGGTGACAACTGCCACAGCAACAACTCCAACTCCAACAATTTCAATTTCAGCATCAACAAATGCAACAATACAACAACATAACTCAATGAATACACTGAAGGCTGCTACAGAGCCAGTTTTAACAATAATAATCCCCACAGACCCGTGTCCATCCGTCAACAATATAATTGGATTGAATAATGAGTCCAATAGCAGCAGCAGCACTCCTGGTAGCACAAACAACAGCAACATCCACAACAATAAGTGTACCAGTAACATCAGCTCAAACGATTTGATTCAGTGCTCTTATGGCAACAGCAGTAGCAATGCAAGTAGCAACAATACCAACTACAACCAATTGCATGGTGCTTACAGTGAGAGTAATAGTTGCAACAGCAACGAAATCCAGCAGTGTGCACCACATAATACTAGCAGCAGTAGCAATACTAGCTACAGCAACAAACAAGAGAATATCAATGTAAAAACAACAACTAAAACACAAGTTGGTGCAAACAATCGATCAGCAGAATTGGAGGCCGCATCTCCACCAAAAATGTCGTCGGTGACAGACAATTTCGGTATCTACCAGAAACAGCAACAACAAATGCATAAACAACAACAATTACAATCCAAACAACAACATAAACAACAACAATTGCTACAACAACATCAACAACATTTTGATGCAGCAATAAAAACATTCGAACGTAGCGAACCACAGCCGGCGAGTGCTGATATAAAAAGCATTGAGACAGCTTTTGTTGCTGCTGCCACCGCCGCGGCTACAGCGTCTAATTGTGGCGTGGGGGATGCTGTTGGTGCCGCTGTTCGTGATATATTGAGCGTAGGCGTTGGTGTTGAGACTATCGGTGCAGTACCCGGTGGCAATTTGGAGAATGAATATAGCGCCATGGTTGCTGCTGTGTACGAGCATGAATCTGCATCGTAAGTGAACAATTTCAATACCTAAATAGATATATACTATTTTCAATCCTATTTTTGAGTGGTTAATCCTGTGTACCAACCGTTAGAACAAACATTCATAGGAACCTAACATTAATTAAACGAGTTTTTCAGTTTCTCTTGAATTTTAATTATTTTATACTTTTTAGTTTGATATACTATTAAGAGTATTTTTTTCGTTTTTTTAACCTTTTAAGACCCCCCCTGATTGATTTTAAGACAATTTGATTTTTTTTTTAATTTTAACTATTAGTGGCATCTTGTGGCAAATGCTAGTACTACAAATGCTTTCTATAGCTAACTAAGTAAAGATTATACACACATCTTAAAACAGCCATAAAAACTTCAAAACCACATTTAGTTAATGCTCAGATCATAAAAGGTTAAACTACAATTTATTTTAAGGTGAACGCTAAGAAAATTATTAACATAACCTTAACTAGGAGATGGGGCCACTATATTAATTTATTATATTGCCATTGGCGGTACTAGCCCGACTGTCACGGGAAGGATTTGGTATGGCCAGTGCAACTTCTAGGGCATGTCACTCCCTCCTTCCGGCCTATAACGTTTTACTTAAATATGACCGTCTAAGGTGGGCCCCTAATTTTGGCAGTGTAAAGTGGTCAAGCAGTTTTGGCAGTGTAAAATGGTCAAGCAGCCCCCAACACATCCCCTGGATACTCACATGAACTCATTTTATTATTACTGTTATGGGTACTTCACAATTCTCCGACAATTCATTTAAATCTGGTAATTTTATTCTTTTATATTAGGTGGGTCAACCCGCACTACTTTTCCTTATTTGGGTCAATGTAGGCCTTTTTCGGGGTCACTTTCGGACCATTTTGGGACTTTTTTGGGGTATTTCAGGATTATTTTTACGATCATTATGAAATTGTTCCTGGACTTTTTTGGGATTATTTTGAGGCCTAATAACAACTCCCTGTTTGTATAAGCGGGTGGCCATTATTATTTTAAACCGCGTAAGTGAGATTTGTATCAAAAACTTTTATAGGCCACTGCCATCAAGATCTATCCATTTCTTTTCAAAAAAACTACACGTTGCTTTGGAAAATAGTTAAAATAACCGATCTTGATGGGAACTTTTTCCATAAAGTCAATATTCTTCTAAAAATAAGGAATTAGTGGCTTAACAGCCAAACTGGGATATCACTTACGCGGTTTTGCATTTATGCGTTACGCGGTTTTGCAGTGTCTCCGACGATATGCCCCAAGCTACATATTGGAGTCAATATTTAAGCTTGGTACATGCCTACTGTCGATCGGGACATGATCAATTCGATGTGGCATTTTTTGATTAATAGCAATCCAGGTAGCTTAGTGGGTCTTTTTCAACGTGCCTTTTATTCTGGTACACTGCTCAGACCACTATACTTATATTAAATAAAAATACCTAAGCAACGCCCAAAACTTACAACAATCAAATACAATATTGCAATGAAATTGTATATATAATTAAGACGCATCAAAAGTTTATTTTCAACCGATGTAATTATCTATTTTAGATTCACATGAAAATATGTTCATAACATTTCATTCAAAAAATACTTTATGCCACTTCGCAAATAAACACTGCACATTTATGTACACACATATCGCTCAACTAACTAGATGTAAATAGCGAAAAAGCTTCAAAACCTGTATTTTTAAAAGTACCTGTATGAAGAACTGATTGAAGCGTTTATTTGTGATAAGGGAATGTTCAGTTTTCAAAAATTATTTTTCAGCAAACTCTTTGAGATAGTATATATAGGGAATATGTGCCATAGCCTTTAAATCGGTAGATAATGAGTTAAAGAATTTTGTAGTATCATAAATTCAAAATTCCATATTTTTAAGTTAGCTCCCTCTTGATTTAAGTGTGATATATATAAATGGGAGCATGCGATTAATATAAACGAAGCGGTTCACGGATCTACCTTAAATGTAAACTTATACATAGAATAGCAGTGATAATACACGGAAAGAAATCGCTAGACTTAATATCATTATATACATAATCGTGGACTGAAATGGACATTTTCTGGCTATTAACATCGATTAACATTTCGGTAGTCTCGACCGTAACAATGGTTTTTTCTCAACTGAAGATGGAATGGGTGCCACCGCCTGGCTTCCGCTCACTTTACGTCGCAGCTGCCAAAAAAATCTGAAAACACTATTGAAAAAAAAATCCAAAAAAATGTTTCAAGTGTATCGACTTGCGATCGATTACTTTTTGACCATATAAGACTCAGGGCGTCTTTTTCTTGATTTGGTTATTCGTCTAACTGTGGTGCTTAGCTTCAACATCAGTGAAGCGCATTTCAGGTGAAACCCTAAGTTATCTAAATATGCGTAAAAACTGAATTTCAAATAGTATCCCACACAAGACGAAGGGATGTACTCATACATTAGAATCCATTTCAGCTGTATGGCTTACGAAAATAAGTTTAAGGAAGGCGACACGAAGACGGCTAGAGCCGTAAGAGAAATCGTGACGTAAAAACAACTGGAACCATATCCGCCAATTTACCGTAACCACATATGTTAACTTTAACTTATCCTTAATCATAAGTAAAAGTCCAATCATAACCACAATAACCACCATAACCAAAACTTTAACCATAACCATAATCATAACAATAAACATAACAGTAATAGCAACCGTAGCCATTTCCATCACCGTTTCGAAAATGAAGAAGTGTACTTTTAGGTTAGTTATTATTATTTTAGCCGTAAAGCCTGCCGTTGTGGATGCTTTACGTATACTTTTACCGTCATAGTTATGGGTCTACTAATGTTAAGGCAGCTTCAAGAAATGTGGTTAAGGTTTCACATCTTCGTCATCAGTAGCGTTATTACCTTCCACACCATCATCCCAATATTAGAATTAAAATATATAATTTTTTTTATTTTTATAAACCAGCGCCATTAGCAATATATGTATATAAGCTTTTGGCCTGAATTCCATTTTTTACGCAATTGTTAATTGTTGATAAAATTTTTGAGAGAATAATAATAACCACGCGCGTGGAAAAAACAATAGCTGTTCCGATGATAACACGATACATCTCTTCAGAGGTTTTTCCCGGGAGTAGGATTCGAACCGCACTCCTACGTTGATGATCAATCGCCTAAACAACATTGACCACTAAGCCCGGCTCAAATATGTTATTGTTTCTCCATATAATTTCTCATAAGTAATTATTATTCTTTTTTTTTTTTCTTCTTTTTGTTAGAATTTTCCCTTGATATTTTCCCGTACTCTACTTCACTAAGAATCACTTACGGAAGCTCTTCTCCGGAGTCTTAAGGGCCTGTCGTTGAATTCGGTCATTATTCGCTTCGGAAGGAATGGCTTATAAAAGGTGTTCAAGCACTCCATATATGCCTAGTTGCATTTGCAGGCTTGAAGCCTTACCACCTCACTTCTCGAAGAGGGCCAGAAGAAGCGCTATCTGTGGAACGCTGCAGAAACGTGCCTTGCTCCTTCTAAGTAGTTGTTTTGTAATGCCTTCTTGAGGGAAGCGCTTAACAAGTTTTCTACTGGGTAGTGGCGCGTAACTCGATGTACTCTCCAATACTAAAGATTTAAATAAAACAAAAAATGTATTACTCTATTATATCCGTGGGCTTTTTCAAACCTGTTCAGCTGACATTAACCTTTGTAGATTTCCATAATTGTTTCACTAGATTCTTATGGCATTATAAAATTAATTAATCAGTTCGAAAATAAAAGTTTTACAGACCATTAGAGGCACCCTAATGTACATATATTTATATGAATGCACTTTTGTATGGCCATTTGTTTTCATCCATATTTGTATATTTATATCTGCAATTGTTTTACCTTTTTGTATGGTTTAAATTACATGAAAATGCTCACAAATAATACGATTTAGCTGAGCTTTGAAATATTCAGGTTTTTATTTTGCCATTTTCGTAATTCCTTCGCCATATTTGTCTAATTATCGAAAAGCTGTAACTTGCGTCTCACTTTTCATTTGGCGTACTTTAGTTAAAACAATGCTATTTTGTTCAATGCTTAAGTACATAATATTTATGTAACTTAAGTTGCACCTCTGCTTGGTTTACTAGCCATAATCGATTGTAGAATGCACCCAAAGAATTGCGTGGTTGTGAAAATAATGTCGGTTAATTGTTTGAGTGAATGGCGCCAACACTATTTGGTATGTGAATGCTAGTTTTGTTTGCTGATTTCATGTTATTAAGAAACAATTTTAATTTTATTTATAACAAGTAATGAAGTCTAAGTTCGGGTGGAACCGAACATTAAATACCAAGTGGTCGTAGTAAATTGCTAAATTGTTGTGGAGTTATGACCTTTAGAGGGTATAAACCGATCTATATGAAATTTTCACAGTAGATTCTTGGATTCACTGGTTACAGAATAGACTATATATAATTTTGAAAAGCGTAGATAGTATACCTCGTTTCATGTTTCGCAATTTTATTTAACACGGTTCTTAAGTTAACAATAGCTGAAGTTTGACATTTTGTTCACTTATATGTGGGCAGTACCATGCCCATTTTTCCAAATTAAAAAAAAATCATTAATAAGATCATCAGTTCATTGTAACTACGAAATTCTAGCATTCTATCTGCATCAGTGAATGAGATATGGTATGTTCCGGTTTCTTACCTCTCTTTTAGAGAGGTCCAAAAGTGGGCGTTGTCGTTAACCGATTTTGCTTATTTTCCTTGCCCGTACTCTACACGTCTATAGCATACCTCGTATCAAGTTTCGTAATTCAATCTTACACCGTTCTGAAGCTATTAGCTGTCAAATTTGAAATTTGCTTGACGCATAAGTGGGCGGTGCCACGCCCACTTTACAAAATTTTCGCAAAAAATCATATAAAGAATAAGAAACAATTTTCTGCAGTTAACTGCAAAATTATATCTATCTACCTTTATCAGTCAATGAGATATGGGCAGATCAGTATTTCTACCTCCTTTCCATATAACTTTATGAAAAAGTAGGCGTGGTCGAAAAGCGATTTATGTTGGTGCATTTATCACAACAATAGTATGCCTTCTACGAAATTACGTTAGGCTAGCGTAAACGGTTCTGAAGTTATTAACAGTCACAGTTTGAACATTTTTTCACTCATATGTGGGCGATGCCACACCCCTTTTTGAAAAATTTGATCAAATCGTCAATGCGACAACCAAATTAATAAATCTAGCAAATATTATCATTGAAACTGTTTTTATTAATGAATTAACTCATTTTATACGTTTTTCGAAATTTTCGGTATCGAAAAAAGGGGTGTGGTTTTGGTTCGATTTCGCCCATTTCAACTAGCAAACCTACCTTCGCCGGAGAGCAACCTGTGTGCCGAATTTTTACTCAAGTTATCGTGTTCACGGACGAACTGACGGACGGACATGTCTTCATTCTAAGAACTTTGATATATCGAACTCCCTATCTATCTCTATTATTTTGTACCGTTATAAACCACCGTTATACGACCAAAACTATAATACCCCGTGTACTAGTACACACTGCGTATAAAAAGAGTTGTTCCTAATAAGCTAAATTTCTGATTATAGGTCTCTTAGTTAACGCAGTGTTTTGAGATGAAGGTGGTCGATTTTTAGGCAGAATTAGGTATTTGTCGAAATGAAACATTCACTATATCCATAAAGGCAGATAGTTCCTATGTTGTTGTTGTAGCAGCACTTTACAGTAACCTGCTGACAAGCTCATTCTAGGTATTCCAAGGAACTACAGAAGTTTCAACAACATGCCGAAAGACATTATTCTACCATGACTCTTAATATAACAGTAACCATAGCTGCTGCCGTAACTGTACCCATACCTGCAATGCCGTAGCCATGATTTCTCCAGGACGGAGTTATTTACAATCTTTTATGAATGAATTGTATTTATTTATTTATTGAATGTGTTTGATCAAAAAACTCTGATTAAAACTATACATTTCAGAGAAGCATCAACATATAAAAGTCATTCAAAAAGTTTATTAAATTATTATTCTAAAATAAAGTTCTAGATTTTTGCATCAAAATCGTTTATCACTCCTTCGGTGTCCAGTTCACAAGTTCGGTAAACCATCATAAGGCCTGACCCCGCCGGTCGGGCGGGGAAAATATTTCGGTAGAGTTGATTTTGACACGCGGTTTTCGGTCACCCTGTCTACATGACTAAAGATCACGTATGTGGGTTTGAAAACATTTGCTGTTACATTTACGGTTACGGTTGTGGTTTAAGTAACTTAAATCTTCTTCTAGAAAATGCCGGGGTTAGGTTAAACCCCCTCCCGAAGCAGGAGTGTAAAGAAAAGCCCTGCTGCAAGGAGTTGCTTGGAGGATGACAATTTTAGGGAGCTTTGCAGCGAGTAAGACGTTACCGGATAAGAAACTCCGAGTCATTGCTACACTATTGATGGGAATGTTTAGCAGTTTTTTGTTACTGTTACTCCTATGGGCTTGGTAACAGTTGCCGTTACGATTATGGTTAAGGTTGCGGCAAAGGTCGAATTTACAAATATTTTGCAGATCATGTTTCACTTGTACTACCACCCTTGGTACTCACAAATTTTTATAGCACAGTGTTTCTGGGATATGTAAAAGAATGTTTTTGTTTAGAGCAGTCATGTGTCAGCAAAATACCGGAGCCAAGCAAAATGGAAAAGTTTGCTAAAGGTCCCTTGCACAGTGTTGTATAATGATTTTTATTTTCATGTTCAATTACCATTGCAAAGTCAAAGCCAAAGTTACAATTATTTTAGAATTAATTGATTTATTTTATTACGAAATAATGACTCATATATACCTAAAATCGTTATATTTGAAATGTCTCTATGCTCCACCGTACTTTTATTAGAAAAGAAATGGGGAATGCGTAATGTAGGCAGTATCAGTGTGAATATTTTTTTTAAAACCCTAACTATGATGCTATATACAATTTTAATTTTCTTTATCATTTCCTTTTCATTACAGCGACTGTGCTTCTGTCGCCTCCGATTTGACGCGAATGTATGTCAGCGATGAGGAGGATAAAAATGAGTTTCCGGTCGCGCATTTCGCCTAAAGATGGCAACAAAATCTTACCACGTAAACATAAATACACACATTTACACTAATAAGAAACGCATAATTAATTATAAAGAGCTAAAGAGACCGTTGAAGAAAATATTAAAGTAAATATATCATAAGAATGTAAGAATCAGGCAAATGGCCTTTACACAGTAAAGAATGTGATTTTGAAAGGAAAACAAATATTTTATCTTTATGGTAAAATAGAGAAATATTTATTGTAGTGAAAAGGGAAACTATTTTTAAACAGATTTTGAAGTCTTGGGCACGATTTACATAATTATAAAAATTATTTGTTGGAAAATACATATGTATGTGTATGCTTTTTATACCTAATAGTGCTACGCACACAAGGTATATTAACTTTAGTACCGTAACGGTGGTATGTAACGGCATAAACGGATCGAGATAGATATTGACTTATGTATATCATAATGTTCAGGAGAAAAAAAGAAATTGATTAAGCCATGTCCGTCCGTCCGTCCGTCCGTCCGTCTGTTAACACGATAACTTGAGTAAATTTTGAGATATCTTAATTAAATTTGATATGCAGGTTCCTTGGCACTCATCTCCGAGCGCTATTTAAAATGGGTGAAATCGGAGGATAGCCACGCCCACTTTTTATATATAGAATAAATTCGAAAATAAAAAAAGTGATTATTCCGTACATAATATACTTATAAGGATAAAATTTGGTGTGTATATTAATGTTAAGGCAGAAAATAAATTTCTCAAGGAATTTTTGAAAATTTGAGAGGCACCGCCCACTTTTGATTACGTCAAATTTAGAAATAATATTAATCATAAATCAAAAACCGTTCAAAGATACCGAAATGAAATTTAGCACACATATTTATATTAATACGAGGAATGTTTCGGAAAAAATGGGCGAAATCGGTTAAGGTCCACGCCCACTTTTATACGAAATATTTTGAAAGGGATCATAGATATATTTAATAGGCAATAACTTTACGTACAAAATCTTTATATCATTTATATTTCACTTTCAAAGTGTCAGTGAACGAAGAAAGTCGAAAAATATAAATTTTTAAAAATGGGCGTGGCCCGCGCCTTTTATAGTGGATTATTCCACAAATATTTTAATGCCATAACTCCGGAAAAAATTTATTTGTCGAAACGAGATTTGGCGAAAGTATTGGATACATAAAGGTAGCTGTTTATTGTAAAAATGGGCGAATCAGTTAAGGGCCACGCCCAGTGTTTTAACATAGTTCTGAAAAATTTGTTTGTAAAATTTAAAACGCGATATTTCTATAACCATGCAAGCTATATCAATAAGATCTTGCACACATAATAAGCTTTTCAAGCAAAAATCAACCACAAAAAATTGTTGTGAATTTCGGAGAAGTAGGCTTGGCGCAGCCCACTTTTCAGCATAAAAATTCTGCTATTTTCAAAGGCGATTGCTTGTAGTTTGAAATAGATATTTCAATCAAAATTGGTCAGCTGCTTCTCAATAGTATTTAGTATATTCCTGCCAAAAATTAAGTAAATCGGATAACACAGAAGTAAAATATCCGGGCAAGTTTTTGAGTTTAATACCTTTAATGAACATTGTTTGTAAGTATGAGAAGAAGAAGAGAGGGACCCATCAATAAGTAAGCGGAAATAACAAGGAAAATGAGCTGAGCCGATTTAGACATGTCCGTCTCACCGTCCGTCTGTCTATTTGAACGCAAATTTTTCAAACATAAAATGTGCACGTATTGGTATTTTGAAAAAATGTGGTTAGCAGTTGTTGGTAGGGAAGCTATTTATATACAAATAAATTAATGGCGGCCGCCGTGGTGTAACGGTATTTTTGGGGGCCTACCACAACGAAGGTCCAAGGTTCGAGTCCTGGGACAGATAACATCAAAAGTGGTTTCGCCCTTCGGCACTTGTTTGGCAAACTTTCCGAGTGTCTTTCTGCCATGAAAGGCTTCTCAGAAAAAATTCAATTCCTTTGTAGATGCTGTTCGAAGTCGGCGAAAATCTGCAGGTCCCGTCAATTTGTAGGAAAAAATCAACAGCACAGGGAAAGCTTGGCGCAAAAATCTCTTAGGAGGTTTATGATGATATACCTGTTGTAAATCGCTCTGTACATTTATATTTTTATACCTTTCATGAACATGAAATGGTATATTAACTTTGGTCCGATGTTTGTAACGTTTAGAAATATAAGAGATAGACCCACCATTAAGTATACCAAATTGATCAGGACGATGTATTTTTGTATTATATTAGACATTTGTCGGATCCGGTATAATCGGGTCACTATAGCACATATCTCCCATACAACCGATCGTTCAAATAAGAGGATTATGACCATTACTCCCTCATTTTTAAAGATTAAAACTTGAAACTTGGTGAGATATTTGCTTACAGATACTAAAAAATTTGGTAAAAAATCGCTAAGATCGGAGCTATATATAGTATATATCCCATACAACCGATCGTTCAGATAAGATTATGGCCATTTCGCACTCATTTTAAAAGATTAAAACTTGAAACTTGGTGAGATATTTGCTTACAGATACTAAAAAATTCGGTAAAAAATCGCTAAGATCGGAGCTATATATAGTATATATCCCATACAACCGATCGTTCAGATAAGGGGATTATGGCCATTTCTCCCTCATTTTAAAAGATTAAAACTTGAAACTTGGTGAGATATTTTCTTATGGATATTAAAAGATTAAATGTATTGCTGACAAAGTTTTAGAGAACTTTAAACAATGCGTATTTAAGTTTGCACGTATTCATGAAAGGTATAAAGCCTTCGGCACAGCCGAAGACAGCGCCGTCCTTACTTGTTTAAAATTAATTTACCCCTCAAAACTCATAACAGAAGTTTTTTATTGAAAACAATCAGCTGGCTTTATAATACGAACTGAAAAGTATTAAAATAGACCTGCGTAAATTGGTATCCTATTACTACTAGGCATATAATGTTCGGTTCCAGCCGAACTTGGACTTCGTTACTTGTTCAAATTCAGAGAAGACACTATTATGTATTTTTACAAACCTAATGTAGAAGCATAGATATAGAATTTGAGAAATAAACTCAAATATTCAATCACCGTCAACATTTTGTCCTTTTAAGGGTGGAGATCAGGAGCAAGGAAAGGAAAAAAAATTCCACAGTAGCATTAAGCTTAATAAAGTTTCAAAATATAGAAACAAAAACGTCACGTTAAAAAATTTTAATTGTATCTCAAGCAATTTTTGGCAAGCTTTAAATATTTTCTGGTAAAATTATTTCAGATCCTTCAATTTATTTCTGTGCTTTTTAATTTCACTCGGTTTTTGTTTTAAATATTTAAGCGAGCTTCTCTTCTAATATTATTGTCACTTTCCTCCTATTTTGCCTGCAAATCGGGAGAATCTACAAGGTTTATATCGACGCCCCAAAGTATGTATGTGCTATGGGTTACCGAGCACTGCCGATAGGCTACCCCGTTCTGAAATAAACTTTTCCTGTGCCGGTAGGTACTTGCGCCTGGGACCTACGGTGTGGTAGGCTAGCACACTACCCCCACATCATGAAGGCCGTCAAAATCATATTAAAACTAAACTTAATATAGACCGAAGATTTCTTATAAATCAAAGTCAACAAAAAGCTTAAGGTTGCTGTAGGTAAGATCAGGTTAAATTTTGTTTTATTTTATTTGAAAACATTTTCCTGTACCTGTATAGTTTTAGCTGTGTAGTACATCTATAACCCAGTTTCTCGCAGTCATTTTTGTAGAAACCTGAAAAATAGATATATACAGGATTATTAACCAAATTTCTGTAAGAGCGAAAGAACTATCTATTCGGCCCATTCTCTTACTTCGAGTTTTAAATGACGTATATATAAGGAAAAGGGAACACCTTTCGAAGTTAAAGGTTTTTTTTTTTTTTTAAATGGTCATCTAACCGCCTGGGCGATTTTGACCGTCCAACATAGCTCGCCAAAAGGCTTTGTTGTTGAATTTCATTGGAACGTTGTTTTATGTGGTGGGTCCCAAACCCAACGCACAACCCGTTTCACGGGAGGTTGAATTCTATTACACGTTTGTATAGCGAGCCGCTTGATCCAAGACAGACGCCCGCTTGCAGCCGCACCACATGGTGATCAGACGCTGCTGTTTGAACCCCCCAGCAAGCCTTTAAACCGATTATGTCGGAGTGGCCTTACCAGGTTGTCGCCTTCTCACGTTTAGCTCACCACCAAACGGGTGGTCGGTGGTTACCCAGAGGATACTTGGGCGCAAATCCCGGAAGTAGTGAGCTGCTTGAGCCGCATGCAAAGTAATCGCTCTGGCCATTCCCAGGTGAATGGCGATCAGAAACTTTCCCCACTTGCGTGGACTTCTGCACACGGCCCCCCAAAGGTTAATCCATCTAAATAAATAAAGCTATCCAGTATTCGTAAAAGTATGGCAAGTAATCTATTGAAATCTTACAGCTACATATTGAAACTGAAACGGAATGAAACTTAAGAATATAAGACCATTTTTAAAGTGAAACAGTAGTTCAATATACACATAAAATTACAAACTCAAGTGAAATTTTAATGGTAAATAGATTTAGTTAAAGTATTAAGTGGAAGCTCTACACCTTTTTTCTCAAATTACAGATTCAACCTTTTTTGTTAATGAAATGTTAGTTATTCCTTAATTCTTTGCTAAGGCAAACATTATTGTAGCTGTTCGCTTTTCATAAATCTCAGGATAGTTCCAATCGAGGCAGTTAATTTTTCGGACCTGCATTTAATAAAACCATCTTCGAGAATAGTGATATCTTTCCCAATGATTTCAGCTTTCGATTCAGAAGTACATATATATGTAAATAAACTTGTTCTGTACTGTCGTTTACTTTTACATGAGATGCCCTTATATAACAGGTTTTATATTATCTGGTCCCAGTTTTTTAAGGAGTTCGAAGAACACATTATGAACGTGCAAAGCAAGAAATGCCCAATACTTTCTTTTTAATGCAAATTGCTGCCTTGAGAACTACTTAATATTTGAGCTAGTGAAAGATGGGACTTAAAACCATTTCATCAGAAATCTAAGCCAAACATGATCATTGGAAATTATCTCAAAGCATCTATTTCTATAGTAGCAAAATACTGTCTTTTAAGTCGACCCGGTTTCCTACTCCCATTCAAAAGAATTGCAAAAGCTGCAAAAACATTGATATGTAAGAATCAATAACAAATGCTATGGCCAAAGGTGTGTCATAATCCAAGACTGTCTCTTGTAATAATTTTTTTTTAATTTTCACTGAACAAACAAATTAACTTGTAACCGAAATATTTGAATTTAGCACTATTTCTTTACAATCTTACCACTTAATAAAATTTTCAAGTCCGAATACTGGCTAGACTTTTTGCCATTGATGCGTTCGTGCTAGGAGATCAACAACAAACCATACATTGCCCTCCAATTTCCTCTTTTTTTATGTGCAGCTAGCACAGCATCAAAAATATAACTTCTCTCTGCTAGTAGGTGAGAAATGAGTTTTTAATAGACAAAGTGGCGTCGTACCACTGAATTCATCGCTGACCCAGGGATATTACTTGGTTATAACAATCCATCAGTAACAGGATCGTTGTGGAATATTTGCTTATATTTTTTCTCAGGTAAAATACACCTTTATGCGGTATATTATAGATGGTACATATAAAGACATATCTATATGTTTGCTAGTTTTTTAAAAATTCCTATATGAGTCACACTAATACATTGCTTACAAAATTCCTTCCCTGTGGGGAAGTCAGTAACTAGTGAGAACAATTTCTGGTTCAGAACTAGGGATATTGTGGCTAATAAGAACTATTGTGATAGGAATTAGATTTTCAAAAGTTCGAAACTTGCAGTTGTGTAATAATAATAGTTCATTTTTTGGTTCTATAATGTTCTTTAAAATGGGTTAAAATTAAAAAAAAAAAAAAAAAAATGTTCAGATGATAGGATTCGAACCACCGCGTCCCGCATCAGAGTCGAGTGCTTTACCCACAGAGCTATGGCGCACGCCTGAATAGTGTGAGAAAAGTATACTTTTGTACAGGGTGGCGCAAAAGTAATCCTCCTATCAGAAAATGCTTTAAATTTTGGGTTGGCCCCTAAAGTCAGTTCTGTTTTGACATTTGTGTAGTAAACACATGCGAAATACACGTTAATAAACAATGTTACGCTACACTGCTCCAGAACGCGGAATATTGTTGACTATTTATTTGACCAATAATCGGTCGGGGCCAAACGGTTACTGTGAATGGTGAGCGCTACAGAGCAATGATCAATGAGTTCTTTTTGCCGCAACTTGATGAATTGGGATTGGAAAACATGTGGTTCCAACAAGACGGTGCAACAGCACACACTGCACGTGCCACAACCGATATGCTGAACATCGGAAGCTTACTTTTGCGCCACCTTGTATAGCCGTGCATAAACTAACCGCCATGCGGAGGCCCAAGGACAGGTAACATCAAAAGTGGATTAAGAAAGTTTTTCAAAGCGGGGACACCCGTCGGTAGTCATTTGGCAAACTCTCCGAGTGTATTTCTAATATGAAAGGCTTCCCAAAATATACATTTTTTTTATTTAATTTTAAACTAACTACATCGAAACTGCAGAAGTTTTAAACTGTTCAGAACAAGAGCAATAGTAGCAATAAACGAACTACATCCAAACTGTCGATTTTGTAACTAGTTCGGAACTGTCGAATAGGTAATGCAGCGGGGACGACTTCCACCGCCTGGGACATCGCCGTGGTAAATTCGCCAGTTGATTACATGTAAAAGAGATTGAAGGCGAACTAGTAGGAGTTCGTAACGCACTAGAAACGCATCAGTTCAGAACTAAAGATTTTTCTCAAAGTGTTGTTATTAGGTATGTATGTAAATAGCTGAAATAGAGCAGTGCCGATATCTGTAACATACATAGCTCAGATTTAGATACTTTTTTAAGGCAAATTGTAGCATAATTGGGACCAATTCCAGAGTTATAACAGTCCTAATGAAGGAGGTAAATAAAAAAATAATATTATTTAAGATATATGTTCTTTTGATGGAAGGGATTTTCCAAAGGAATTTTAAATTATGCGGGAGTTATAATTTATAGCTATTTTTTTCTACCGGATGCGACAAATGGTTAATATGATTTAAAAATACAACAGCTTTCCGCTAGATATCTCAAAAATTTACCGACTGGGCTGCGATTATCGTGGCGTGTTTCTTCGGTCGCATTAAAGTTGGTATACAATTACACATGGAAGGTGTACGAAACAAACAAATGACTTTTTGATAATAATTTTTGCTTCAAGGGATTTGGATACTTTAAAAAGATCACTTCCATAATTCATATTTGATGTTGTAGACCATAAATAACTACTTAAATGTTCCCAAAGGATTTTGGTGTTTTTTGTGTTGTAACTTTAACTATATAGAATTGTTTCATTTATGTTAAATTAATTCATACATTGATGTACATGAGTATTTTGTATAACAGTTAGTAAATTAGACTAAAAAGTTATAACAAAATATAAAGTTTAATTAACTTATGCCAAAATTGATGTATTAAAATTTAAGAAAATGTATTATTATGCTTAAAAAGTTAGAAAAAACTCTTTTAAAATCATGACTTTAATTTTAATGACAAATAAATATTTTTCAACTTGAAATCTATCCGACATGAATAAGTGATTTAAAATTTTTAGTTAATGTTTATAAGATTTTAAAAGTTTTGATACAAAATCTGAAGTTGTGTTTCACGGAGTTAAGCGTCTGCAGACCTTACATGCTATTTGTTCTTAATATGAATACCACTAATAACTTCGACATAATTACATTTTACGGTCATTTCTAATGTACACACTTACATATTTATTTAATTACACATAAGTTATGATTCTATAATAAATACATTTTTTGTTCATATTTCACTATTGTTCAGCTACTTAAATAATTTTGTTTTCGCAGCAACTCAGTTAATATATACAACTCTATACTTACTACATAAATATATACAAATATATTTAGTACCTACATATACATATTACTTAAATGGATATTTATATACAATATCTACTTCATTTTATTGTTAGATTTAATAGAAGGTGTACATAACTGCATGCCGTACTTATATACAAGCATATATACAAAGTTGTATACGTATATAGAAATAAATATATTTACATAAAAATAAAATAAAATCGTCTTGAAGTAGGGCACTGCTTATATGATTTCTTTTTTAATAATAACTCCCAACGGACACGATATATAGGCAGGGGGTTGTTAAGTGTCGAGATCTAAAACTGCTCAGTTACAGAGGAAAGCTCATCAGCTGTGAAAAACCCCGCTTTGGGATAACAAAACATAAACTATATCTTTGGGATATTTTATAAGCTGCTTGCGAATTACAAGAGAGTGCAGCGCAAATAAAATAGACGAAATAAATCGTTATAGCTTATGTCGCTTAAACATTAAACTAATAATATAATAAATTTATATACAAATAAAATAATTTACTATTCCCAAAACATCGCCCCTATGCAATATGTACAAGGGGGGTTTTTCACAACGAGAATGAGGAAGCCAATCCCGTGCAATGCCTCAGAGCCAACAGTGCTCGCCCCCAATTAATACATACAAGGTGTAACAGGTGCCCCGCACTCCCCGTTTTATGTAGAAAATTATACAAATAAAATAATTTACTATTCCCAAAATATCGCCCCTATGCAATATTTGCAACGGGGGTTTTTTTACAACGAGAATGAGGAAGCCAACCCCGCGCAATGCCTCAGAGCCAACAGTGCTCGCCCCCATTTAATACATACAAGGTGTAAAGGTGCTCCACACCCCCCGTTCTATATAGAACAAATAACTCAACAAAAATACAAAATAAAATAATTTAATATTCCCAAAACATCGCCCCTATGCAATATTTGCAACGGGGGTTTTTCACAACGAAAATGAGGAAGGCAATCCCGCGCAATGCCTCAGATCCAACAGTGCTCGCCCCCAATTAATAAATACAAGATGTATCAGGTGCGCCGCAGCCCGTTTTATATAGAACAAATAATTTAAGTAAATAAAATAATAATTAAATAAATATTAGAAAAGGACTCCCTATACTAAACATGTGCTCCGCACACCCCCTTTTCCTCTCTAAACCAATAATATTATATAAATAATAAAATAAAATAAAAAATAACTCAAAAAACTACTCGCCCTCCATAAAGCTTAGACATGAATGTAAATTCATAAAGTTGCGAAGGATTAAGCGAGGATAGTATCGATTTTTTAAAGCTAAAAAGCGAGTAGGAAATACAAAATGTGCTGGAGTGAGTGTTATAATTATCACACAAATATCGGAAAGGCTCATTTAATTCAAAATTAGTCCTACACTGTTTCAAAAAAAGAGGTTTAAAATGTCTTGTTGGCCGAAAAGGAATGTTAAAGTTTACTTCTCCCAACAAAAATGGGCTAGCTACCAACCCGTTTAATAATTTAATCATAAATATTGTTCCGAGCATTTCTCTACGATTAGCAAGGCTAGGAAGGTTCATAAGTTTCAAGCGATTAGTATAGGGAGGCAAATTATACAAGGGATCGATCCCATGAAAGATCTCTTAAAGCAAAAAGTAAGAATTGTTTTTGAACCGATTCTATCCGATCAATGTGGACCTGGTAGCTCGGATTCCAAATAATTTAGCCATATTCTAATATCGGTCTTACTAATGTTGTAAAAAGGGCTTTAGTTACGCACGCATCACTAAATTTTTTGACCATCGCTTAACGAATGATAAAACACCCCTAGATTTATTGACGGTTGCATTAATAGGGAGATTGAAGCTAAGCTTACAACCGATCGTAATTCCCAAGTCCACAAAATCATGCACTTGTTCAAGACTATGATTGTTGATTATGTAGGAAACTGGCTGTGCATTTCTGCGCGAAAAACACATATATTTACATTTTTTAAGATTAAGTGATATATAGTTTAGATCGCACCAAGCACGCAGTCTATCAAGATCTGATTGAATTTATATTTATGGGTTCAATAATTAAGACCTTGGTCTTAATACATGTCTTAATTAATGTCAATACATTTCTATTCTACAAACTGTTACCCTCATTCGTTGTGTCAATTCGATATTATTATGTAGTAAACATGGAAACTACCTTTTTTCTGGTAACATATATCTTCATTTCAAGTGAAAATAACCACGAAATAGCATTACCTGGAACTAGTGAATCATTTTATTTTTATCGGTTTCGTTATAAGTTCAAAAATAAGTGGCTTTATGAAAATAAATGAATTTTCAACTTACTATTTTTTTTGGTGCCTTTTTTTAAGATTTTTTAGTGCCTTTTCCTGCCTATTTTTTTACCTTTTCGCCTTTTTTATAGGTTTTAGGTCCTAAAAATCATATCCTTTGTAATAAAGTAGGCATTGGCGTGTGTGGGAAAAGCATTATGAGTGCAGCTTTAGAGTTTGTTGTGTACTATTGAATTGAAACTCTTCACGAAACCTTAAATTTTGAAGAAGAGCTACAGTAAACTCTTTGCCGATTTAAAATCAGATTTTGACAGCGTTAAAAGGAGTAGCCTTGGCTGCTCTGACTGAATTTGCCTTCCCTGCAAAGCTTATATGAAATGTATATTAACTTTGAGGTAAGTTATGTATCAAATAAGGCAGTAGTGGTAATTGACAAAGAGAGTGTGCCATTGCTGGCTTGCGCTAATGAAACAGATATCATTGGCCTTAATGAACTCGGCTTAGGCTTATCTCATGTCCTGTACACCGAAATCGACATAGTTTAGCGAATAAAAAGTCAGCGGCTTCGCAAGCTAGACCATATTAAACGAATGAATGAATAAGCGATGGAAGCAGTTGCACACAACTCCTATGGCAGGACCAAGTGTGAAACCATTTGAGACCCCTTGGTGTTTCCAAAAGAAGTGACTGGACTGTCCAAGCTGTTAAGCGTCGCTTAAGCAAGTAATTAGTTAGTTTTTCCTATGAATGAGGACAAGATGAGGACTTACTGGCATAAAAGAAAGTATGGGGGCACTTGGGTCTAGGCAGTCACGTCACTGTTGAGCGATCAAAATTCGAAACTGTGAACAACTTCGTCTGTCAGGGTATAAGCGTTAACAGCTAAATATTATGGAAACCAATAAATACAAGGGAATATTATTCGGAGTGACTAGAAAATGACATAGAGTATTAAAGTCATTGTCAGTTATCTCCTAGTGCTGCTGACGTGTTTTGTAATCAGATGCCAAATAACAGATGCCACCGAAAGTAAAAAGGAAGATTTACTGGGATTGGTTTCTTTCCGGCTTGGAAACTTTTACTTACCATCATGCAGGAAATGGAAGTCAGTTTACCAGATTCTTTGTACATCGACTAATCCCAAATAGTTTAAGTGATTTGAATCACCAATTCTTTTATTTAGACCTATATCCCATCGAGTCTTAATGTTATATTATGACGAGCGTGTCAAAAGGATTTATAAGATTCGGTAAAAATAGTCGGTGTTATACCAAAATGCAAAAACAGAGTACATGGTACTAAGAAGTTTGATTTTACGATAGTTGACACAGTGAGGATAAAAGTTATATTACACTCGTTAGGCATGCATTCGCTAGTCTAATTCTGCGTAGAAGCTAATGAATGCCCTTTACAAACTCGGCGTCATCGTATCTGAATAGCTTAGAATGTAATCTGTGTTTTATTAAATGTGGTTTTCAAAATACAAAATACCGCTCCAGTTTAATTCTTTGCACAGAAGATATTCAGTTTTGAGATACATTTCCTTAGAACTCCCACGAAAGCAACCCCGCCAAAGCGGTCAGTATAAACTTGTATTTCATACAAAAGTAAATCTTTCATACCATAAATCTCTCCCACCATATTTGCATGTTGCTTAAATAAAATGTTTAGTAATTTGCTCCAGACATGCAAAAGTCTTGTACTCGTATGACTTGGAGCCAAAAATTGCCAACATCTCGTTCGAAACTAAAGCTAATCTGGCTAAGAAAACAAAGCTTCTAATAAATGAATCAATTCCAACATTTATGTGCATATGCATGCATTTACAAAGATACGTGCCCAAATATGTTGGGCCACAAATGAATGGCGTACCACCACCAACAACAGGTGTCAATGGTACATATGTTGCCAGCAATCAGGTGGGCCACCAACAAACTAACCAATAACAATAATCACATACAAGTTTATTGAACAAATTAAATTGGCAGACAAGAGCGTAATAAAAAAAGATTAAGGCATCACCCACTATTTTTTGGCTCAAACGACGGAGTAAAAATAAAATTAAAAACAAAAATAAAGAAACTTCAACGTCAATAAAGCAATAAATGAATTCAAGGAGCCAATTAACTGAGGCACTTGAATTGCATAGAAGCAAATATGGAGCGCTACCAACGGTGCAATACGTATGGATTGAATCAAGCTTAAACGGAAGGAACAGCAAGAAATTCGCCAAATAAAGTGCAACAGGCAATCAAATGGCCAAAAATTATAGTCGAGTCGAACTTCAAGAGCAAGCGTATAATTAGTCGCGGAAGCTAGCGATGATAAGCATGATTAAATTAATGGCTTAATCGGTTAATTTTATTCGGCAAGCGATTTTTTTCGACTCGAATTTCCAATTCTGATTAATAATCGCATAGTTGCGAAATCAAAAGCATTATAATACAATTGCATTATAATATTGCTGCCACTCATAACATGTGCCTTATATCATAAACAATAAAAGCCGTCAACATATCCGAATTATATATTTTGGAGTGTGTCTAAAAACTGGGTAGGATTAAACCAATGCGCCTATTCACAACTGATATCTTAGGGTAAGCTAAAATATATCTCTTCTTTCTAAGGTCGGCTTAAGTTTTTATCGTTATACAAAGTTTTACAAGTCTGCTCCTCATTTGCAATAAGTACAGAATGTCATTTACAATAAGTACAGAATGTGCAAAATTTGATGTTGCTACCTAATTATTTAAAAGATATATACCATTACAATATTTTACCATTTGAGCTATTTAGTTGCAATTTTTATAGCCAAAAAACCCATGGCTAGATTGGAACGATTCATTCGGTCCCGAAAAATGATTAATATACCAAAAATGACAGCTACAAACCAAGGTCCAAACCAATGGGAAGTATCTCTTAAGATAAGGGATTAGTTTGCGTTCATGTAGACAGGCGGACGGACAGAGGGCATGAATAAATCGATTCAGTTCATCGCCCTGATCTTTTCGGTATACTTATTGATTTGTATATATCTTTTTCTTCTCACACTTACAAACATCGGACCATAGTTCTTATAACATTCCATGTTCATAAAAGGAAGGAAAAATCCCACCATCGCTTGTAGTTAATTCTACACTCAACGGGGAAAGAACGACTTCAGATGCATTGGCCCAGTTTGCAGTAAGAAGCGACTGTCGCTCTGTACCAAGTAAATCATTAGATACATTAATCGTGCAACAATTTGTATTGCCATCCCTAGTATCAGCCGTGCCATATATTGTAGCAGTCAGAGCAGTCAACGCATGCTCGCGAGTTATTTCTGTGTGAACTTTGCAGTAAACAAGGGCAGCTATCAGAGTAAGAAAAATCACAGAACCTAGTGTTTTTAGTGCCACTGAAGCCTTATTTCTCTGAACCTTCGAACTATCTGTGGCTCGCATATCACACTATTATGAATTTATTTCGAAGTTACTTTACTAAAAATAATTTCTATACCTTATCGTGGTCTCACAATGTTTTCTACTGATAACAATGATACGGCCTATGGAGGGTGGATTCTTGTTTTGTTTTTGAAAAACTTCTGAAATAGAGTATTCTTCAAACATTGGTACAGCCGTCGATATGCTATAAAAAATATGATTCTTCATTTGAAATATGTGCTCATTCACTTCATACGTTTTGCGAATTGTTTCGTCTCTTCACATACTCTGCCAGCTACAATTGCATTTGAGCATGTATGAAGCCCGCTTGCTGCCCAAATTTTTGCTATGGTTGCTACTTGTCTAAAAGAATTTGTGGACATTTTATTATTCACACAATTTCGGACTATTTTGTTATTTGTGGTCACCCGCTTAACGCTTGTGCTGCCGGCTTGCCACTCGCAGCTTCCAAAAGCATGACAAAAACGTTTGCACGATATTGCTGCTTTGATCATGTCGCAATTACCAAGTGACTATGTCGCACCATTCAAAAAGTACTCACGTTCAACAATCGAATCGCACAGTCAAGACTACAACTTAAACTATAAAACTTCTTAGCTTAAAATAAACAATTGATCGCAATTACTTCTATATTGTGTTGTTGTTTGGGCGCCTGCGCTTTCGATATTAATTTATTTTTGGTTTATTTGCTATTTTTAATGTTCGCAAATTGTAATTGAAATTGTTGTTGTACCTATAATAGATTATTGTTGTTGTTTGTTAGTTGTTAATTTTTCTAAATGCTGCTGCTGGTAAAAATTACGAATTTTGGCACATTGCTTTTAATTAAGTTAGGTCTCACTTAGTTGAGGTAACAGCTAAATTGAAGAAACCATTATTTTGTCTCAACTCAGCACTTACTAACTGTTGGTGAGGAAGCTGGTATACTATTTTGGTATCTTACGATAAGGCGACTTCCGTATTAATTTATTATTAGTTTGTTTAAGAACCTACGAAATTGAACCTAAAAGACATCTTTACATATTAAACCTATAACGGAACTTAACCTAAAACTGGGACCCGGTCTGATAACGCAATTGAAGATAAAATCGGGGTTAGATCGGACATCGGAATTGAACCAGGAACCGGATCTGATACTGGAACTGAAAATGAAGCAGGGTCCGGATATAATACTGGAACTGAACCTTAAACCGTGACCCGATCTTATACCGAAACTGAACATAAAACTGTAACCCGATTTTATACCGGAACTGAATGCTAACCCCAGATCGGATCTGTTACCGGAAATGCACCTAAAAGCGGAAACGGATCTGATAGCGGAACTGATCCGGATCTTATATCGGAACTGAATCTAAACCAGAGACAGGATCTGCGGATCTGATACCAGAAAACTGGGACCGGATCTGATACCGAAAGGCAACCTGAAATAGAGGCCTGTTTTGATACCGGTACCGAACCCACAACTGAGACCGTATTTGAAATCGGAACTAAACCTTAAACCGGAACAGCATCTGATACCGGAATTGAGTCTAAAACGGAGACCCTAACTGATCCCGAAAATGTATCCAAGTCCGAGATCCGTTACGAAACAAAACCTCAACCCGTGACCGGGTCTGATACCGGAACAGAAACCACAAGCGAGACTGGATATGAGACCGGAACTTAACCCACAAAGGAGATTGGAACTGAAGCAGAGACTAAAACCGAAATAAAAATCGCATCCGAAACCGGAACTGAGTCAAGAACCCACAAAAGAGATTGGAACTGAACCAGAGACTAAAACCGAAATAAAAATCGCATCCGAAACCGGAACTGAGTCAAACCCCACAGAGGAGATTGGAATTGAACCAGAGACTAAAACCGAAATAAAAATCTCAACCGAAGCCAGAACTGAGTCAAGACAAATATATCATATATCAAAAACCGTTACGCTTTTTACAATTGACGAAATCGGTTAGGGATCACGCCCACTTTTATATAAAGGATTTCCTTATATCAATTGTATTTCACGTCATAGGGTCGATGAACGAAGAAATTCGAACAATATAAATTTTGTAAAATGGGCGTGTCATACGTAATTATAGATTTTATGCACAAATTCCTGCTATTTTCTAAGGCAATTATTTTCATTTACAAAAACTGAGTCAAATATTGAACTCGTTTCCTAAAGTTCTGAAAATCTCATCTGAATGCAAAGCATCTCTATCAAACCTTGCGCTTAACATGTTTTCTTAATTGCAAGGACATGATAACAATGGAATTATTACCATATTGGCGATGACTTCTAATTGACCCATTGATATATTGAAACTTGTGAGCCACATTTATATCTAACCTTTCTGGTTTAGAATACACTTTTGCGGCGCACGCGCTCACCAAAAAACAAACCTTTTTCAAGAGTTTAAAACAATCTAAATATAAACAATTTAATCTTTTTCCCATAGCCGAAACAAAAAAATATTATTTATGTATGACCAACAAAAACTTTTGTACAAAGCCGAAGTACGAATATGTTTGCAAGCTTGTTAAGCTACCACATACAAGCGATTGATTATGGCACACTGCGCACCGCTCGTCCGTCTATCAGAGCTTGTCATCGGCTATGTTTTTGCACAGCTGCAATAAACAAGCTGGAAAAAGTACAACGGCTGGCAGCGCTTGATATTTTGCGGCGAATTTAAATCAAATAAAAATACAATTCTAAGCGGCAGTGATGGTTCTATTAAGTACCATAGACATACTGACAAATATAAAAAACTACAACGAACATGCATAATGAGCATCGGTTATGTTTTTATACTCAGCTGAGCATAGCTCACAGATTAATTTTGTTCGCTTAATGGTATGCCCTGACGACATAGTTATATGAATCGAGATGGAATAGAGCTCCATACGTGAAAGTTCTTATAATGAAAAGAGACGCCGATGATGATGTGTCCGTCCATATGGTTTTTTTTGTGAATTAAAATAAAAGAAAGTTCCGAAAAATTCTCGAAAAAAAATTCATTTTCCCATACATTTTGTATGGAGCGATTTATGGCGCCATCTTTATCGTCGAAGAAGTTTTGAGGCATTGATTTGACCCTCAGGCGATTTTCAGCAAACGACGATCGACAGCTGCAGATGAGATCAATGCTTGCTTCAAATCATCGACATTGCGACTTTATGCGAAAAAAACCTTATTTGACGACAAACGTACGTGTTGCATTGCTAAAGGATCTATTTGCCGAAGTTTTCTCCATTCTATTATTTTCTACCTATCGGTAATGACCGTGTTTCTGTCGACGCATCAAATAGATAGATTTCGTCGCAAGGAAAGAGCAGTTCATAAAAAAAGTGAAAGATCAGTTTTAGCAGCAATGCGGATGACTTAAATCTTATCTTAGGACCAAACTAACACATTATCAGGGATGCTTTCATTGAAATTTTAATTTAAATTATACATTTTTAAGCAAGCCAACGCCTGCGGGATCAGCTAGCAATAAATACAAAAAATTCAAACATAAAAAACTCGACACCCTGCAGATTACTTTTATTAGTTTTTGCTTATTTTTGTTTTAATTTGCACATTTCCTCTACCGCCAATAAAGCCATGCGTGTGCTTGGGTTTGTCAAACGGTGGGCTAAGGAATTTGATGATCCATATCTCACAAAAGTCCTATACAGTTTGACCAGGTGATAGAAAAAAAGAGGCTAAATCGGCAAACAAAAAAGGTTAGAAAAGGCTAAAATCTAGAAAAAAAGAAGCTAGAAAAAAGTCAGACATTTTTTTATGAAATCCAATTAACTATTCTTGTTTCAACACATATCAGGCACATTTTCCTTGACTTGAAATTTTTTCAAAGAAATACACACACGGCTAAAAATGTAAGCCTAAGTTTTTAACCATTCGCCGGGTTAAGCAATTTTTTAAAAGTTTGTGTAATAAATTCCAAACCGTTCAATTACCTACACCAATTTTAAATTTATTGCGAATTAGATTTAAAGCTGAACTAAAAAAACGTCAAAACTTTTTTTCATTTCTTTTCATTTATTTTTGAAAGCTTTTTCAAGTCATTGAACTTTTCTTTATATAGTTTTGTGTGCGCCGTAGCTCAGTGGGTAGAGCACACGACTCTGATGCGTGAACGTCGGTTCGAATCCCGCCAACAGATACAAATGTTTTTTATGTTTTTTAATTATTAAAACATTTCTGGTTTAAGATTTAAACTCTCTTCTTCACGGTTAGTTTCTCGAAAACTGGTACAATTTTAATTCTAAGCCAAATTTGGTTTGGACATATATGTAGCCCAGAAAAGTTTTAAATTTAGGTTAAAATTTTTAGCCGTGTAATATAGAAAAGTTACTACAAAATAATGAATTTTATAATATTGTCTTCGTCTGATGAAACAAAAGAGCTTGAGTCTGCATACAAAGTTTGGATATTTATCATAGAGATTGGATCATGGTAATTTCAAAATTAGTGTAACATTTGAATAAGCGTTTTAACGAACATCTAATATTAAGAAGCGAGTTAAGCATT
The DNA here is from genome assembly GCA_949987695.1 of Merzomyia westermanni. NCBI lineage: Eukaryota > Metazoa > Arthropoda > Insecta > Diptera > Tephritidae > Merzomyia > Merzomyia westermanni. Next base: position 31,144,913 of record OX465289.1, on the reverse strand, counting down.
TTAATTTTTAATATGTTCCTTAACTTAGTTTTTAAAATGTTCATGGTACTAAAAATTCGTTCACCCTCCCCATTACTGAAAGGTAATACCAAAACGTTAAACACGAATTCGACCAGTTCTAAAAAAGTGGTCTCGTTTAATGAATTTTTATGTTCTCGGACTTCCGCCCAAAATTCAGTGGTAGAGGTCACACTTATCTACTGTACGGTTTTTAGCTGTCGTCACTGCAGCTCAATCTTGCTACTTGACTTGGAGAATACCTATACTTTTCTTCTTGAAAGTGAGAAAATATATTCGGCTTTGTAACTTTCACAGGATTATAAACTGAAAAAAAAATTAATATTTTGTAAAGAGTTCATATTATCAGGTAGTCGATGTCGCAATTGGGTTATCAACTCTAGTAAAAAAAGGCTAGAAAAAAGTCACGAAGCTAAAACCAAAACTATGAGGCTAAAGCACAAAAAAAGGCTAAATCTAGCCTCGAAAAGGCTAACCTGGTCACACTGGTCCTATACACATCGTTGGTCCGCCTAATAGTTGAGTATTGCTTGTGTGTATAGTGCACTGGGAATGAAGAGCATATAAAGCGGATTGAGTCCGTTCGAAAGCAATTCTTGATTTTTGCTCTACGAGGTCTTAATTGCCACACAAATATTCACCTGCCTCCGTACAGAAATATGCTTCTCTTCATTAGTTTGCCTTCTCCGGAAAATCGTAGAATTTCACTAGGCGTAATGTTCCTCCATAAGCTTATTGTCGGTCAAATTGACTCCTCTGACCTTAGTAGCCGATTAAATTCCTCCATTCCTACCCGGACCTCCAGGCACTATGTGCCTTTTCAGTTACTTATTTGTCGGTAAAACTTTACCAAAAACAATCCTATGAATATCTGGTGTTCCTACTATAACGACTTATATAGAGTTATCAGCTTCGAATGTTCTTTTGCATCATTACATAACGCAATCCTGGCATGTCTTCAATTTACCGATTGACTTTCAATATGAGATTGACCCGTTCTTTGTGTCGCTTGAGTTGTTCGAGCGGATTAAAGATACGGTCTATCTAACCATCCAGTTAGTCCTAAATATTTTAACAACGCTTAATGAATAGATCGACCGAGTGAGGAGGTGGATGTGAGACACGGCCTCTTCAACCATTTCAGCTATAATTGTACTGTCTACTTTGTAAGATTTGTGCAATCTGTTAAACCTAAGTTTATTTTGCTTTGTTAATTGTACTTTTGTTATAGTCACATATTTATAACAGTACGTTCTATATCTGCGATTAGTCGACCGCTTTATGTTTGTTACGACCTAAAACAAACAAATAAATAAATAAATTACAAGAAATGTTCCAGAAAAATAGTAGAAATGGGTTAAGACCAGCGGCCACTTCTATACAAAACATTTTTAAAAGGATCATAAACAAATAAAATTGATTAAAGTTGTGTGTACTAGCAACAAGTGGAGACCGCAAGGAAGGAAAACCTGGCGAACTATGTTGGACGGTCAAAATCGCCCAGGCGGTTAAATGACCATATAAATGTAAATGAGCTCAAGGTCCCAGAATATTCCTTTTTGTTGTCTAAAACAACGCCTTTTCTGTTCAAAGAGAGAAGAGCGAGAACGAGAATGACGTTGGAAGGTTTGTCCATTCAACAGAAAATAAACAACGCAAGAACTTTATGGAGGACGTTGATAACTGCATTAGCATCATTTGGACGGCCATTCGATTACAGCGGGTGCAGAAAGTATTAATATTTTTAATGTGTTGTATGTAAATGTTTAGATTTAAAAATTAATGAATTAACTGTTAAATGTAAGTGCAATGTCAAAATAAGTGTTATATGTTTTGATGTAAATTATCCATTAATGTTTAGTTTGTTCGTGTATTTTTAAAGGGTGTTTTTTTTATGGGTATAGAACTTCGAATTGAAATAAAACACAAGAAAATCGTTTTAAGGTCCATCAATTTGGCTTTATTGAAAGGATAATTTTATGCCATTATTGTTTAAATATAATTTCGGGCATGTGGCCGCCGCGGCTGGCTCCAATAAAGCCAATTCTACAGGTCCAATTTTCAACCACTTTTTCGAGCATATGGGGCCGTATGTCGGCAATAACGCCACGAATGTTGGCTTCCAATTCCCCTAACGTTTCTGGTTTGTTGGTGTAGACGAGCGACTTCACATATCCCCAAAGAAAATAATCCAATGGTGTCAAATCACACGACCTTGGTGGCCAATTGACAGGCCCATTCCGCGAAATTATGCGCTCATCGAATGTTTCCTTCAATAAATCGATTGTGACGTGCGCTGTGTGGCATGTAGCGCCGTCTTGTTGGAACCACAACTCATCCACATTCATGCCATCCAATTCGGGAACAAAATAGTCGGTTATCATGGCTCTATACTGGTCTCCATTAACGGTAGCTGCCTCTCCAGCATTATTGCGGAAGAAGTATGGCCCAATGACTCCACCAGCCCACAGAGCACACCAAACAGTCAGTTTTTGTGGATGTAATGGCGTTTCAAGGGTCTCATGTGGATTCTCTTCACTCCAAATGCGGCAATTTTGCTTGTTGACGTAGCCATTCAACCAAAAATGAGCCTCATCACTGAACAAAATTTTGCGATGAAAATCAGCATCGAAATCAATCTCATTTTCGGCCCATACACCAAAATCACGACGCATTGCATGGTCTCGCGGCTTTAATTCTTGCACAAGCCGGATCTTGTAAGGTCGCAAGCCAAGATCTTTGCGCAAAATCTTCCATAAAGTTGATGGACAAAGCTCCAATTGCTGTGCACGGTGGCGAATCGATTCATTCGGGTCCTCTTCAACACTTTGCTCTACAGCGGCAATTGTTTCTTCGGTGCGCACTGTTCGACGTCTCTGCGGATGCGTATTATCACATAGAGTAAACGTAGTGCGAAAACGATCCATGGTTAACCGAATTAATTGCTCTGATGGACGATTATGTCGACCATAAAATGGACGGAGCTCACGGTAAACTTCGCGAACTGAACCATTATTTTCGAAATAAATTTGCACGATTTGCAAGCGTTGTTCTTTTGTCAACCTGTTCATGATGAAATGGCAAACCAAACTGAACATAAATGACATTAGAGTTGCCAGATTTGACCACAAAATGCCAGTTTTATCTCTATTCGAAAAACAAACCTGTAAAAAAAACACCCTGTATGTGAATATATTCAGTCTCCCTGAAGAAGATGCGATAATGCATCGAAACGCGTAAAAGGAAAATAAGAACTTTTGAGTTTTTTATTGTGCGGATTGGCCGAATAAGCTCTAAAACCCACAAAAATAGGAAAACACTGACCCAACACAAATTTAAAAACCATTAATATCTTATAAAAAAATTATTAACAATTAAAAAAAAATAGTAATTCTTGGCCTTGGGCTCATTTCTTGTTATGAATACTTTAAAAAATAGGTAAAAATATTATTATAATAATTTTATTTTATTTCCAAATTGGCTTTGAAAGAAGAGATTCACCCTCCATAACACCAAAGCTTAGATGAAAAGAATTGCATGATCTAAGTAAAAACTGAGATAAATCGGTGTTAAAATACATTTTAAATGGACGTAGTGAACCCAACTCCTATTTGTCCATGTTATTATTCAAGGCGATTGTGCCTTAACTTATGTATCCACTTTCATGAAAATTGGTGGACGTGTTTTCAGTAGTTCTGCTCATTAAACTGCCAAAAATGAAATCAATCGGTTGTAATAACTCCAACTTCAATGCTAAAGGTCACAGCTGAGTATATAATGTTAGGTAATACCCGAACTAAGACTCCCTTTATTATTTGTTTTTTATTATTGCCTAAAATATTTTTCTTGTACTGCAATTATGGACAATGGAATAGAGACAATGAAAACCAAATATAAATTAAATTGTGAGCTGGAAGCTGGGGAGAGCTACAATAAAAACATGTGCAATTTTAGATGCAACAGAGCTTTAAATTCCCAGCTGCAATTGTCATTAGTATGAACGGGTACAACGACCTACGATTTGTTCTATTAAAGTGGGAGAAGTATTAATATATTTTCGTTAGCATGCAGGTATAGAGTGTGATACAGGAATGATTTTATAATTTCGAAGACTAATGTTATCAACGCTACTACTCCAAACTAGGATTGACCTTAGTCGAGTTTGAGTGGCCACACCCAATTGAAAAACTAAACCGCACTTGTACATTCGTTTTCAAGAACGTTCAACTTCTGCCGTATGCTCTTGATATAGTTATTATTGACCTCAACAAGAGAGCCTTAGTATGGACTTCTCTGGCCTGCATAAAAAACCGAAGAAAACTACAAGACCATTGTGGTGAATGAGGACATCATACCCGTGGTGATGTATGGCTCGGTAACGTGGACTGTATCGGAAGAAAATAGGACAACGGCGTGCATCCAGGGTGTTCCCAAGGACAACCGCCTCAAGTTTATAATTAGCTGGATTTCTGTCGTTGAACCTACTCTTGGTAGAACACTGTGAACTAGCGCACCTGGGTATAAATAAATATGCATACATTCATGTATTAATATTACTACATAGATACATATACATATGCATGTATTTCAGTAAGCAATAACTTATAAAACGTTTACAAACTTAATAACAACAATAAATAATTTGCAAATAGCGAAGAGCTCTGGTCATGCTTCAGGCGCGCCCTGAAATGCGTCGAAAGTTGAATTAAAGCTAGCAAATAATCCCATTTTTATAAACACAGAAAAATCGCCGCGGAACGCCTCAATTATTTTATTTTATAGAAAGATATATGCCTGAAATAGTCATAATTAAATGGATATAAAGTTTTAGCTTAACAGATAAAAGGTATTATTATTAGACAAAGAAAGATAAAAGATATGCTCGTCTGAATATTCGTATGTAATTTTAGTATATATTTGAACACCAATTTCCGCAATTATCTAGGAGAAAAGTGAGTTAGTCATTGTAAGGAAAATACGCGAGAGTAGAAGGTTTCTCATTTGGGACTTCAACGCTTGTCAAGAGAGGGTTCTGTCATTATAAAATTACCTCATATGAAGATTAAGACCTGCAATTTTTTTTCTGGGTGGGGTAATATATTATCAAGATATGCTAAACTGAAAACAACAGAGTGTAGGACTCTAGCAGATGCGGGAGCAGAACTTCAAGTTATTCCATAAAAACTTATCTCAATAGTCGAGGCAGCAATCCTTTCCCTAGTACGATTGTTCGATAGTGGCAATTGGCACTAAATTTGGTGAGCTCTGTTCCAAAAAAAAATTTTCTCCGGCGTCTTCACATCTCGTATCTTGACATTATTGCCAACTCTATTAGCAACTTAAAACCCGTGGATGGGACCAACTTAAAACATTTTCTTGGATGACATCATGACAACAAACACACTAAAACCTTCAAGCAATTTTGAGCCGTAACAAAATTATCAAATCAATGAGCTGCAGCACTTGAGAAATAGACAATGATACTTTGTTGTACGATTTTCAGAAAATCAGGTTACTGGTAGCTAAGCGCCTCCAATATATACGCTTCATGTAAAATATGGAAATTTCAGGAAATGGCTGGCCTAAAGTTCAGCGCACACTGAACAACTCACAACTTCTCTCCCAGGAAAATTAGGGGGCATATCCTGAGATCCAGCAATATGTAATAAGCCGTTTGATCCGACGTAGTACTGTCAGGTCATCAATGCCATCCACAAATTGTTGGAATATTTTGTTTCTAATTCTCGATGGAGATAGATACTAATGGATATGGCCAACAAAACTGCCAAACACTTATTCGCTGAACTACTCGTATGATCATACATGTGTAAAGCTCGGCATAAGGCAAATGTCAATAAATAATTTAAAGAACTTTTCTCTCGAATACTCCAAGCGTCAACTCAACTCTGGACGGAGGTAATGATGAAGAAAGCCACCTAAAACTTAACTTCTGAGGACTTAAAGATATGTAAATGAAAACCAGTTGACTCTAAATAACTTGATCTGCTTGTGAAAGTGCCAGATGCCTATTATTTGGAAAGTACTAATAATGTACACATGCCGAATTCAGAGTTCAATTTCCAGCTGAACAATATTTTACTTTACTTTGATTGCCATGAATTCCTGGATATTTTTATTGTATTTGTAAATTCCATTTGTTTTTCTTTCATTATACAGACACAACTGCGAGTAAATAATCGAGTTTATCAAATCAGCTTTTGTATTAAACGTGACTATAGTCCCCCGCTGTTATTCGACCTGCTATAAACCCTTGAATGTTGCTTTTGTTTTTTACTAATGCTTTGTTTTGGCAAAATTTTTCACACTTTATCTATTTGTTTGGACATGTTGCGAGCCAGCGTGTGTAGGTTAATGGGTTTCTTGAAATAGTTGATTCATCTTCATTTTTTTTTGCACTTGTGCTTTGGAGAAATGTATTGCAATATCACTTAACATCATTGAACTCAAAGCGTTAATTGAACATAAAACAAAGTTCGAGAAATCAATTTTAGTTGATAACTTTAAAAAAAAGGGGGATCTCCCGGCTAGTAAAACTAATTAAAATTTTTAATTTAAGTTTTATTCATCCATAAGCTATAATTTGAATACACAATTGCAGAGTTTTGAGACTAATGGATATTTAGTATCACTAAAACAGCCCATTCCTCATTGTGGGAACTTTTTTTGGTTAATAGATTTAAAAAACATTTTTTTCATTAAATATCTGGGGTTTCCAAAGATAACTTTTGGCACAAAAAAGTTCATAAAATTGTAAAAATGCTATGCGATGCCATTAACTTATTTGTAAGGAGTTAATTAGATACATAGGTCACCATGACACTTCGAGTGCCAGTCACTAATATTCACATACAGAACTACGTCTGTGGCATTAAGTAACAAAAAACCTAAGTCAATTTGGGACGAAATTGAATTATTACCACAGTTTTCTCAATGGATTTTATTTTAATACCTTAAGCGGTTTCTTATTTATGTTTAATTATATCTGCCTTAACAACTTGATCAAATCTTCACTATCATCAATTATTTGCGCGCTTGGGCGAGTTTGGTTGTTGCGTATCATACATTATTAGCGATAACTTTCGCCAATTGAAAACAATAAGGGAGGTAAAGTCATCCGCCACCTTTTTTTCCTATCTCAGACGAGGTCTCCTTCTTACTCTGCTAACGAATGCGAGTGCTGATATTATAGCCTACTGGCCCGGATCTTCTTTGTCCATTCGCATAACATGACCCCATCAGCTGATTTTTTTGGCTTTAATTTTTTTCCTAATACTCGAAGGCCATCTTAAGGCATAATCACCTTCCTATTCTCCTGTCACCATTTACCTCTTCCTTCAATACTCCACCCACTTCCTCTGATTCTGGCATTCCCTTACTAATGATTATTCCTTTTTCTCTACTTCTCATTTTACCTCAGAATTTTTTTCTTCTACCACTCACCCTGTTTCAGGAATAGCTGTGTGAGCTGCATGGATAATGATGAGGTGCAATCAACAAGTCACGTTAAGTTCAGCTGCCCAGCTTTCGCAGGACAAGGCGTAGATATATCGATTTGATGTTCTTGAGCCCACACAGCTCTATGTCGGTACACTGGATATATTCAAGAAAAATTTGATAAGAGGGAACATTATTAAGGCAGTATAATATAAATCTACAGTTTTCAGAATTTTCGTCTCTGTCTGTTTGTGTGTTGGCCACGTATCACTCAAAAACCGCTGAATAGAATAAGATGCACCCTTGTATTACTGAACGGCTAGCTTGAAAGTTAAGATATCCCTTACTTGGGAATTTGTTGAAAGATATTCGATAGTAAAACAAGAAAGGAAATCTAAGTTCGGGTGGAACCGAACATTATATACCCAGTAATGATCTATTATGGCATCCCAATTTACACAGGTCTCTTTTAAAACCTTTCAGTTCGTATTATAAAGCCAGCTGATTGTTTTCAATAAAAACACTTCTGTTATGAGTTTTGAGTGGTAAATTAGTTAATTTGTATATGAATAGTTTCCCTACCAACCACTGCTAACCACAGTTTTTAAAATACCGATATACGAGTATGCACCTTTCATGTTTGAAGAATTTGCGTTCAAATAGACAGACGGACATGGCTAAATCGACTCAGCTCATCGCTCTGATTATTTCAGTATACTTATTGATGGGCTTATCTCTTCTTCTTCTCATACTTACAAACATTTCAAGTTCATGAAAGGTATGAAAATCAAAAAGGTATATAGCTTCCCTATTGCGGTGGGGTATTAATTACTTGCCCGGATATTTTGCTTGTATCGTTTCCGATTTTGGCAGGAGTATACTACATACTATTGAGAATCAGCTGGGTAATTTTCATTGAAATACCTGGTTGAAATTACGAGCAATCGGCTTTAAAAAAATCAGAACTTTTATGCTGAAAAGTGGGTCGCGTTTTGCATTTCACAAACAAATTTTTCAGAACTATGTTAAAAAACTGGGCATGGCCCTGAACCGCTTTCGCCTATTTTTACAGTAAACAGTTACCTTTATATATTTAACATTTTCGCCAAATTTAGTTTCGCTAAATCAATTTTTGCCTGAGTTATGGCATAAAAAGTTTTGTGATATAATTCACTATACTTCGAATTTCTTCGTTCGCTTATACTTTGAAACTGAAATAGAAATGATATAAGGATATTTTACGCAAAGTTATTGCCTATTGAATACATATATAATCCTTTTCAAAATCTTTTATATAAAAGTGCGCGTGGACCTTAACCGATTTTGCCCATTTTTCCCGGAACATTCCTTGTATTGATATAAATATGTGTGCTAAATTTCGTTTCGATATCTTAACCGGTTTTTGATTTATGATTAATAATATTTCTAAATTTGACTTAATCAAAAGTGGGCGGTACCACCCCCATTTTCAAAAATTTCTAGAAAAATGTATTTCCTGCCTTAACATTAATATACACACCAAATTTTATCCTTATAAGTGTATAATGTACTGAATAATCACTTTTTTTGTACTTTCGAAAATATTCGATACATAAAAAGAGGGCGTGACTATCATCTGATGTCACCCGTTTTGAATGTCTCTCGGAGGTGAGTGCCAAGGAACCTGCATACCAAATTTCATTAAGATATCTCAAAATTTACTCAAGTTATCGTGTAACGGACGGACGGACGGACGGACATGGCTTAATCAATTTCTCTTTTCCTCCTGAACATTTTGATATACATAAGCCAATCTCTATCTCGATTTGGTTATGCCGTTACATACTACAGTAACGCGCATAAAGTTAATATATACCTTGTGTGCATAGCACTGCTAGGTATAATAAAAAGAACACGGAAAGCGCTCTTCTTAATTTTCTTATTTGAGGCAATATTTTTTCTTTTTGTCAACAACAAGGTTCGTTAAGTTGGCATGCAGCTTTTTTATTTAAATAATGAATTTATCAAAGTCATCAAATTTTTACTAGCTCAAATAGAGGTCAAAGCTTATGACCTCAATTCAAGTATGTGTGTAGTAACAAACCGAAAAAAATGCAGATTTTCTAATTTTATTTAATTTTTAACAAAAGTTAACTAACATTGTTTAAGAAAAAACCATTTTAAAATTATTTAAGGTCAGTGTCATAGATCATTAAATTTTAAATAATTTTTGCAATAAAGTTATTATGCTTTTAAGTGTAAGTTTGCTTTTAGTATGACTTGTTTTAATGTAAAGGTCAATAAGGAAGTTATTTTCATTAAAAATTGTCAATAAAAAATATCAATTACAAAAGTACTTAAACTATGCTCAAATAAACGTAGATATGCAGCAAAATCTTTATCCATTCTCTGACCAAATTCGTTAATTTTTACTAATAACAAATCATAACTTTATTTACAAATTTAATGAGTACAATGCAATTTCTCAAATTCTAGTTACATGCACATAAATTATAATAACAACAATTTTTAATGAGAATCATAAAGTTTTTAACAACTCAATACAAATCAAAGTTGTTTGACAAAACCTCACTACTTTGTACGAATAAATATTTGTTTCTACCTTTATCATAGTTCAATTTAATAAAGTAAAGATTGTATCATAAACTATTTGCTTGTAAATCTAGTGAGATATTAAAAATAAAAATCCTATAGCAAAAATTTAAGTCACATAAGAAAATTATTACAGTTAAATCAATTGCAAGCATCCATAAATTTGCCTACATTCACAGTACAGCTGCTTTGTTCCGCTGTAAAAACCAAACTGAGCGGGTGTTTATGCGAATATTTACGAGTATATTGATTTTATTTTCATTTATTTACGAGCAATCAATATGTATACTTGTCTGAAATTGTTTTGAAAACCTTCAGGGTTTCGATTGATTTGCAACAATTTGAACTTATGACCGCCATTTATTGAAGGCTCGAGGGCTTTTACTGCTTGTTACGGTAATTATGAGCTTATGTTGTTAGCTGTTAGCAGCATGACGAATGAGTTATATTGTGGGTTACATTGATGAACGATAACCAATTGATTAAGCGTGCGTGATTTTCGAAAAAGGGTTTGAAATAAGTTTGGGGTATTTAAAGAAGATGCATTTGAATGTTTTTAATTAAAGGTGTAGATTTTTATAACCTGTGGGGAGTTCCGTGGCCGACGACTATAATAGCTAACTTTTAGTCGTCTTTGTGTGTCGAACTATTAGTTGGCTTCAAAGTCATTCAGTGTTCAATCGAAAAATTGTATCTACCATTTTTTTAAATACTTGAATATCGGATAAAAATACTTGCTAACAAAAAAAACTCCATTGTATTTCTTTATGTGTCACTTTTTCTCATTACAATTAATACATTTTCATTTCATATTTCGATTCCATTGAAAATTTGCATGTCTCAACATGGTTATGGCTTAAGACATTGGTTTTTGGTCATGTTTTGAGAGCAGGACATACACATGAACATACATTAACCATATAATAATTAAAACTTATATGTACATTAATTAACTAATAAGTATAGGAATCAAAAGTACCTAAAATTGCCTATCATTGAGCTAGCTACAAGTTAACATAAAAGTAGTCAACTTTTAGTCAGCTGAAAAACCCCTCACTTTTTCGGAGCCGTCGCCATGTAAAAGTAGTCAGATAAAAGCAATGTAAAGTAGTTGAGAGAAAGACAAAGCTAGCTGAAAAATAGTGAACTAACAGTCGACTTGTAGTTAACTGATTTCCCTACAGGGTATTGTAAAAACTTGTTTTTTGGTGTTTTTTTTTTGATGAAAAATACCAACTACACCGTTGATGACGTCGCCGGCCGTCCGTGGACTAAAAAACTTTGCCAAATTTATTTTGTAACCGTCGCCATCCCAGGATCACTTTTGTATTGCTTCAGGGTGTCGTTCCATGTTTCCAATGTTTGAAAGGCCTTTTGTTGTATCTGTTTCCAAGCCCCACTTTTATTTGTTGAGTGCGTTTTTACGTTTTACATTTTTCCTATGATTTGGCCAACTTTTTCTGAAGCACTTCTCACTCCTAGGTCAGCATTTCCTTTATCTGCATCGCCATTTGTGAACTTCGTGTCTTCGAGTTTTCTCACTCTTTGAAGTTTTCGTACAAAGAATGCCATCAGATAACGTAGTAGTTATCCCCGCCAAAACTTCTTAACTTCGGTGTTCAGTTTCTTAACGCTTTTGCGAAAGTATAAATGCTTCCTCCCTAATTTTTTTGGCGACACTTATGAGCTCTTCACATATATTCTTTTAATTTCCATAACGTTATTCTTTGGTTATCACCTGCACGGTCCTGGTACGGTAAGATCAAAACTTGATTGCTTATTTCAATGATCTTTGCGTATTTAAAGGCCAAAAAGGGTCGATGTTCTGTCGTTCATACGAAATTGAGGTTATTATCTTTAGCTGTCAGTATCTAAGAAGGATAGCACAATTTTGATATTGTAACGGAGATAGCATTGGTATTAAAACTTTTAGTATCAGCGACATAGTCTTTATCCCTTTCTTTCAAACAGATGGCTTCAAGCACCGGAATGATGCCGATCTATAACTCATTGCAAACTTTCACTTTTCATACAATCTTTGCAAAGATTTTTTACCAATACAAGAACAACAGCACAGATTCAAGACAGCTGGGGGGTTTTTCCTCATACATCGCATCATTATTTGTTTTTTGATGGATATTTATAGAAAATTAAGCGTGTTTTTCAATGAAACAAGTCGTAAGCTCCTGGGCTTGAAGATTTTTGATGAAACCCTTCTTTAAAGTTCAACATGAACTTATTATTTTTACTTTTTCAATGCTCGCCCTTGTACAGTGGAATTCTAAAGAGAGGTGGAGAGCCAATGGTAAGATGCAGAAGGAAAAGGCAGACTACTTCCGTAGTCCAGGCCCCATATAATATTACTTACTTCAATAATTGTCAACAACAATATCGGCTCTAGGATAAAGCCTCAGCTATTTCGAATATATCGAGGTAAGATGCAGAAGGAAAAGGCAGACTACTTCCGTAGTCCAGGCCCCATATAATATTACTTACTTCAATAATTGTCAACAACAATATCGGCTCTAGGATAAAGCCTCAGCTATTTCGAATATATCGAGGTACTTTAGGATTTTTTCCGAAGGAGTCTTTTGAACTAGAACTCTAGACATTGAGCAAAGTCACTGTGCGCTTTATGGCTATTTTTGTAATTGCTGTGCCTTTTTTGGCGATTCAGTGATTTCTTAAGGTCCAGCAATTTCGAATGGAGTTAAATTTGAAGAATATGCTTATTGAGGTTGCAGTTCGTAACCCTATTTATGAATTTTTATCATAGTGACTGCACACGTGTGTGGCCATGCATTGTCATGATGGAACAGAAGTCATTTCTTTACAAATAATAAAATTATAATGGCCGATGTCTTAACATTGTAAGATCCACTTTAACTTTCTTTTGTGCACGTTTACCCCGAGAAACCCTTTACCTTGATTGTTCCTTGGTAGGTGGTAAGAAGAATATCATAGCCTTATCTTACCTTGCTGATAGAGGTTTTATGTCCAAAGACTGATGTAAGATTTGATGTATTAACTGAGATACCTCTGATCTCAACTATTTGGTGCACTTTCATCATCCGATCACCAATATCATTACATGGATTTCAACGAAGATTTGTGACATGACTACTTTTTTCGGCGATGTGAACATACGGCTTAACACATGTGTTGGTACGACTACATCGAAACTCAGTCAACCACCCTTTATTCATCGAAAGTGATGGATCAGTTTGCCTTTCTTTGGTTTCGCTGAGGGTTTTTTTAAACAAAAAGTAATGCTTAGCCAGCCCACGAAATTTACTCTTTTCCAATTTTTTTTTCTAACTGAATGCTCCAGCTTCTTTAAACTTTTTAAGTAGTATTTTATGAGATGATAGTTGAGCAGCGTTGGGCTAAAAAATTCTGGTCTCAAAAAAAAAAAAAAATTACGTATTTTCAAACTGCCGTCCTATTTGCAAAATTAACCTTCACACGTTTATAAAGAATGCCGAGAAAACTAGTATTAGCAATAAAGAATAGCCTCCCACTACGCTAGCTAATTAATAAAAGAAACTCTCTACAGCCCATCAACAGTTATATTCGCTCTTCATTGGTTTAAAACGCACCCTTAATTGTCTCTATTGATTTAAAAATTAACTACGCTGTTCGCCTTACATCTCCAGTTACGAGCTCAACATTCAATAGCGCTTGCAGTCGCTATTAAATTCGTAACTGACGAAGGTTCATTTATACCTCCATGGGCAAATATGTTTAGACTCGCGTGCACATCACATAACTGTTTAGTCATCAGACATCAGTTTAACCAACCTAATGTAATCCAAGGAATTTAAGCTCCTACAAAATTTAAATCGTTTGCCAAACTTACGTTTTGATCGGTAGGTCGTCGCTTGGTTTATTTATTTGTTTTGTGATTGGGTGCAGCGGTATTACACTTAATATTGTTGTTTCTTTTTACTGGTTTCTTTAGCTTCTTAGCCATTTGCGTGTTTCTGAATTTATCGCTGAAGCTTCGTTAATCTCGTCTCTAAGAGCTGCTAAGTTTCTGTTATTCCTGCTATACGTTACTTGCCGTTCGGCTGCCGGACAGACAGTGTGTGCCTCAGTGGATTATTTTGCGCTTTCGATTGTGGTGACTACTTTTGCACTGCATTGCATAAAAAGTAGTTCAGTTAAGTGAACGACTTCAGCAAGTGAGTGTCGCGCGCGTATACATTCAAATGGTGAAGTACAAAAACGAATAAAAAGAAAACTTTATAATAAAGTTAGAATACAGACTTCAAACCTAGTGGTGCGTGTTAAATTCATACATAATATATTTAAAGGGTTTAAGCGAAAACTTTTCTTCAGTTTATAAACAAAATTTAATATTTATTTTTAAATATAAACGAAATATTATGAGATTATTAATTCATTTTAAATGTTCTAGCAAACTAAAAATACAAATAATTACAATCTACAAACATAATTTTGAAAAAGGAAAACAGCCCTCTAAAAAAATATTTTATTTTGAAAGTTTGAGTGATAACTATTCTGTTAAACGCGATAGTAAATTTCAACAAATTAAATAACATTTATACTTTTGTATTAATTCCAGTTTGTCTGCCGATTTTGGAACCTACTCGAAATTGTGTAAAAAGTTTGAATAATTTTTGGGGTTAACAAATTGTTTAATGGTAAGTGTAAGAAATATGTTTAAGAGGTAAAGTGGAGGAAACCTAAAATCGAGTTTTATAAGAAAGAGGATTTTAAAATGCACTATGAACTCATCTTGACACTTTGAGAAATATACTCGTATATGGACCCTGTGTTAAAAAAAAAAATTCCTATAAAAAAAATTGTTTTGCAATAAACACCTTTATAGCTTGCAAAAAAGTCCAACCGATATACATGGAGCCTTGTGCTTTTTTAATTAGTTCTATCTTTACATCGAAGTCATTAAAGTAATAAATATGCTTCAAAGTTATTAAAAAAAAAAAACAAGTAATAATCAACCACATTTGTATATGCGCGTGAAGTGTGTAGAAATGCAGTGAAAATCAGGGATCCCCCTTAATGAGTTCTATTCTATTTTTTTTTGCTCGAAAACAAAACTCATGTTTGAGTGTTATTTTTTTTGATGGAAGTAAAATTTTTTTATTTTTAAGTTTTAGTTTTTCTCACATTTCGAAAAACTCAAAAAGCCTTTTTGCATGCCAACCAATGTACATATACATATGTATGCGTCTACAAATATGTTTTAATTATTGAGTACATATGTTAACGAGATTACACCAACCAATATAAAAGACGCAGCGGCTTTTTGAGTTTTTCGATTAGAAAAAATAAAACTCAAAAAATAAAGTTTATCCTTAAAAGTTAAAACTTGAAGATATCTATTGTTGTTGATTTTTATTAAAAAAAATTTGAAAATAGTGATCAAACATGAGGTTTATTTTCGATCAGAAAAAATAAAACTCAAAAAAGAATTATTCTTAATCAAAAAATTAAAACTTGAAGATACCTATTATTGCTGATTTTTATTAAAAAAGCTCTGAAAATAATGATTAAATGACGTGAATTGATCCCATATAATGGCTTAATTAAGACTTGTTTTCAGTTATCAATAAACGAAAGTAACTAATAATGTTATTAATGTTAATTGTAATGTATTAAATAGTCAAGGACATCAAGAAGAGGCTCCTTATTATTGAATTAAAAACGAAAAACAAATTTTATTAAATCATAAAAAATTTTTTTCTTTTTGCCTGCTTTAGAGAAATCTCAAAATATGTGCTTTATATGGTTTCGCAAAAATTTTAATCAACAATTTAACATAAACAGGAAATCAACTGATATTACGCAAAAAAAAAACTCTTATTAAACACTTTGCTAAAGATCTTTTCGTTTTTGATAAAACAAACCCCCTCAAACAAAAAAAAATATATATTTAAAATTTAGAAAAAAATAAAATCATATTTAAAATAAAAATAATTTACAGACCAAATTTACAGCAGAAGCATCAAAAATGCGTAAAAAGTAATCATAATAATAATGCTATTACTTACGTAATTAAGTTAAAGTCTAGGCATATTTTAAGATATCAGCAAAAATTTAGTTATTTTGAAATATTTTTGAAAAATAAAAGCGTATTTTCACGTAAAGCTCAGATGTTATAGATTGGCGCAAAAAAGAACTGTGACATACCCAACCCAAAAACACTGCACAAAATTTTTATCTGAACTAGCGCAGCAAAAGAAACATGTGTTCTAATTGTATAAAAAAATGCACAGTTCTCTGCGCAAATAGCACAACCACTGCATACACCACGCAAATCCTTGTGCAAACCAACAATTGACGCAAGTAAATTTTGTGCTGCGTATTTGGTGTCTTAGTTTCATAAACCGCTTAGTACACTTTTTTGCAGGTTTACTGCTTTGTTACGAAAGTAAAAGAAAATTGTTTTCCATATCATGTCTTAGTGTACACTGAAATAAATACTTATCGTACTGACAGTGAATCATACTAAAGACTTTAGAAACGAACTTTTGTACTCACAGACTAGAGATGTTGCGAATGTGAAACTTTAGCCATACACGGATGCGAATGCGGAAGCGGATGCAGATGCGAAGTATTTGTATACCTAATTGTGATGAGTTCAAAAGATATTATAATTTGTTCGCTTCAAAATTAGTTGTAATGGCGTTAGCGAATGGAAACAGATACCAATTCTTAACATTAGAAAATACTTTGATTGAGTCAAGCACAAAGTTTTCTATATGGAAATCATTTGAAAATGAAAAAACTGTAAAATTTCGCTATCAAATTTCTATAAACTGAAGAATTTGACAGCTTTACTGATTCTGCGGTACTGGATACAACTTTTGAAAGGTTTTGAAAAAATATGTGTGAGTCCACCCATACATGAAAGTATAAATATCATTGCGTCCAAGTTCAGAAGGAGGGCTAATTTTGATTTAGATTGATTTAGATTGAACAAAAACAGCTATCTTTGACATCCACTTTTTCACTGTAATGCTGAACAGCTGAGTTAATACAAGGTTAAATGCCTTAATGATGTTAGTAACTAAGCTTTATTAGTAATATTTAGCATAAGCCGTAGGATTTTAAAACAAATTTCATTCTATTCTAAATTTCCAAAAAAAAAAAAACACTGAAACTAATTTTTTACTCATACACAAGTAATTGCATTTAACTATTGATTATGCTCAATTTTATTGTTCAGGTAGTTTGAATAACATCAACGCAAACAAAAACAGCAGAAAAAAAATAACTTAATGCAATCAAACAGAAAAACAAAATAACATTAAAGCGAAAATTCCTACAGAATAACTTATTATTTCTCATCCGTAAGCTCTAGTACAATACAAATTTCCCAAATTTGCAATATAATAAACAAAAAGGAGAGCAAAATATATGAAAAAAAAATTTTTAGAGAATATTTGAAACTAAACTCTTGATATTTGCGTAGTTTAAAATGACAAAAATTCGAAAAAAAAGACTCAGGAAACGAACTTTATTCGACACAACAGTACTAAAAATTCTGAAATAACTCTCCTTTCTTCAGACTTGCTTCATCATCACCTGAATTTTTGAATTAAGTGGATTCTATATTATTTTTCGAATGATGAATACAGAACTTATTCTTAGGTTTTTTGTCACAAATTTCTTTTTAAATGCCTTTCGCATCAGCAAAGGTTGCCTTGCGTATACGAATTTAAAACGCCTCCACAATCCAATGATTTTTCATCTCTATATGAAATGGACTGTTTTTGTAAAGAAGTATGAGTATGACTTCCATAGTTTTCACCAACCAGTTGTTATATTTTAAAATAATAAAAACCGCCAGATGGCGGGGTTTGTTCATGCATATGGTAAAGAAGAATAGAACCAGGAGTTTAGGTGACATCAAAACCAGCGTATTGTTAGCTTAATGGTTAGCAATGCGTGACAAAATTTCTCTGATGAGTGAAGTCTAGCAGCTTCCGAAATGGATCTATAAGAAAAGCTATGGCAGTTGTCTCTAAACATTTTTCCTACTCTATTCAATAAAAAAAAAAACTTTTAATAATTAATTAAAAATGATTATTAAAAAAACAAAAACAATAATAATTTTCATAAAAACTCAAAAAGTGAAAAATTATTGTTCTTGGCCTTGAGCTCGTTTCATGAATACTTGAAAATACAGGCCGTAAATCAAAAAATATTGTTGGTATAAAAAAGCAATAATAATAAAAACTGTAAAAAGAATTACGTGGTTTTCTGTGAAATTTTGTTAAGTGACTTAATTTTCTATAACTTATAAGTTACAATTTTATTCGTGCAACCAATTAGTTTTGTATCTCAGCCTAACTAATGTACACACAGTCATTGAAAAATCATTCAGCAACAAATTAGTCCAGGCATACGTGGTGTGTTCAAAAAGTATCGCGAATTTTGTGTTTTTTCAAAAATTATTTATTTATTCATGAATATCTATTTTGTCCCCTTCAAAGTAATCCCCATGAGATATTATACACTTGTGCCAACGGTTTTTCCAATCTTCGAAGCACTTCAAAAAATCATTTTTTTGTATCTTGTTCAGCTCCTCCTTCGATGCCGTCTTTATCTCGTCAAGAGAAGCGTAAGGTCGTCCTTTTATGGGCCTCTTCAGTTTAGGGAACAGGAAAAAGTCACAGGGGGCCAGATCTGGGGAATACGGTGGCTGCGGCATCATTAGTGTGTTGTTTTTGGCCAAAAAGTCGAGCACAAGCAACGATGCGTGAGCAGGGGCGTTATCGTGGTGCAAAAGCCAATTTTTGTTCTTCCACAAATCCGGGCGTTTCTGGCGGATTGCTTCGCGCAAATTGCGCATAACTTGCAGGTAATATTCCTTATTGACCGTTCTTCCCTGTGGCAAGAACTCATGATGCACCACGCCCCTGCAATCGAAGAAAACTGTCAGCAAAACTTTCACATTCGACCGAACTTGGCGCGATTTTTTCGGTCTTGGTTCGTGCGGCAGCTTCCATTGAGATGATTGAGCTTTGGTTTCCACGTCATAACCATAAACCCACGACTCCTCACCAGTTATGACCCTCTGGAGCAAATTTGGGTCGTCGCGGACAGAGTTTAACATCTCATTAGCAATGTTGATGCGATGCTGTTTTTGGTCACAATTGAGCAATTTTGGTACGAATTTCGTGTAAAAATCGAAGGCGATCCAAAACACGTGCAAGCAAAGCAGCTGTCAACAATTAACTGAACATTCAAAATGGCCGAGCTTGTCGGCATAAGTGAGAGACATGAGTACCAACATAACGCCACAAAAAATTCGAAATTCGAATATACGTAACCAGCGAAAATTCAAAATTCGCGATACTTTTTGAACAGAAATCGTAGAAATACTTAAATAATTATAATTAAATGTTGTACTATTTTGTAGACTTCCCAAAATCAGTGACGCTAATGTATTGATTAATATTTAAGAAATTTAGCAAATTATATTTTATAATGGAGTAAATGTTGGAACATGTTTTTTATAATTTATAAGTGTATTCAGTTTAACAAATATTTAAAATTTTTTGTTTTATATATTTTTTTACAATACATTGGCAAATAATTTTTATCCATCATGAAATCTGTGTTCAATATATTGAAATGATTTATACACATAATTACCAGAGAACATGTATTTGTCGCAAAAACTGGATGTGCGAACTTGCCAAATAGATGAAGCTTTCAGATTAAGAGTTCTTGTCTGCAATTCATTTCTGTTGGCTAATATCTAATGAAAGTGGAGAAAATAATGTAATAAATTAAAAACGAGTTAAGTGGATATGAACATTTTGGTGTGGTTTTTTAATGCCGCCTCCGCTACTTAATTTAAGGCAAAAAGAAGTATCAAACCGATTTCATTTACTGCTTAGGTAACCTTTAACACTTTGCAAAGCGGTTTATTTGGTGATTAATACAATATATTAACTGAATCGAAATGTTTCGTTAAAACTTTTTCTTAAATGTTTGCTGTTATATCTTTCAGTAGTCGGAGACTATAAGACAGGATATTCTGTTTTCGATGTTTCCTTCCATTGAAAGCGATCCCATTTCGTTTCTTATGGAAGTCCACTACTCCACCAGTTTTAACATTTATCTTGGTTTCGGTTTCGTTCCGCTTCGTTCTTCAACATTTTAATTTGTTTAGGTTTCGTTCCGGCTTCGTTTTTCAAAATTTATTTTATTTTCGGCTTTGAAGGTTGAATTATTTATTTTCCAGATAACAATATCTTAAATATTTGAATAAAAATAAATTTTTTAACACCCTCTTTAAAAAACGCCCTATCTCAGAACGAAATTCAAAAAATGTTTATTTGAATGGATCATTCAACACATATTCAGTTGAGATAAGGAACTTTTGAATCAAATCTGAGATAGTGTGTAGCTGAAAAAAAAAATGTTTGACAGGGTTTCTTCAACCAAGTTCTTTTAGAATATGTGTACATGATCTTACCTCAAATTCTGCTTTCAGATTCTTGATATCGACTTCAAAAATATGCATAGTTTTATATCCAAAGAACTAAGTTAACAAGTAAGAAGAGTCAAACCTTTAAATTTAAATAACGGCTTTGATTTCAGTTTAGGAAAGATAATAGTTTTGAAGCGGTTGTGATTTATGTCTTAGTCCTTATGACCTTTTTTTTTAAAAAACGACATGTGTTAACATCCACTCTTTCTAATATTTTTGCCTTGCTTGGTTAGTTGTCGAAACTGCCAACCATCGCAAAAATTGTTGTGTAATTAAACTAACTTTAATGATGAAATATTAAAAATTATATGGACAGCTTATGCTAATCAAAAGAGTAATTAATGATGATAATAAAACTTGACCGCTATAAAAGTCACAAGAAGTGCGCCGTAAAATATTTGGCCAAATTAATATATATATTTAAATGCTTTGCCTGAAAGAATTGCAGTCAAATTTTGTTGTTGACTACCTTTGTACGTATTGTTTACGTATAAAAGGTGTTAAAAAGTTTGCAAAAAATTTATATCTGAAGATCTCACATTACTCATTGTCATTTTGAAATAATATAAAATAATTGAAGAACTAGAGCACCGTAGCAGCCAAGTGCAAACTGTCACCATATCAAGCTTGGAGTGACCATGGCATAAGCCATAAATTTCGCACATAGAAAAAACAAAAAAAGCTAGTAATTAGATATGACAACCTGTTCGACATTGAGCTTATAGGGCTTCATCAGCACGCACGCAAAAGCGATGACTAAAATTTTTAAATGCATATTTTTTTGAAAATGTTTACTCGTTACACTCGTATTTAGCTCGATGACTAAGCGCAGATCAAAATTAACAATGAAGTCAAACGTGGAAAAGTGTAATGTTGTAATATGCATTTATTGCTTCAAAATGCAATTATATGATATAATTTTTCATTTTCGTAAATATACTCAATCTAATCTTAGTTGCATAAATCTTACACGTGAGCAATAGTTGATATCAAATTTAACTTTTTTTGTTATGTATATATATTTATACCCAGCTGTGATTGCATGTAGGTTAGATTTGTTCCCGTAACTGTTGATTGTAAAGATATAAACGAATCAATGCACATGACTCCAAAATTGCCACATATGTAGTGGTGATCTCTGTTTTTATAGGACAAATTTTTTGGTTTGTAAAACCTGTTTTAATTCCTCTGTACCGAAACCGCGCACGTTTTACAATAAATCGTATGATAGAACGTATGATTCTCTAATCGACTAACTTAAACAATCTAAGACTGAAACTGATAAAAAAACTGCTTAACCCCGCAAAAGTTTATTTTCACTGTTTTGACGTGACCTACAACTGAGAATATTTTTTGTTTCCTTTATTGATGGCGTATTTTAAAATAATACAATGATTTTCTCGAAAAAAATACATTTTGTGTGAGAAGATAGCTTAACATCGTATGCTTAATTCTTTCTACGCTGTCAACTGTTGAGGATGTGAATTGACATCTACATTATTTTTATAATAACTAATACTAACTTATAATGTTCTATACGACCTTTCAAATAAAGTAATAACAATATAAATTAAATAGTCAATGGACTTAAAATTTTAATTTTTTATTTTAACATGTTTTGACTTCAAAACTCTTGTATCGAATACCAAACAAAAAATATTGTTTACCTTGAAACTTCATTATCTAAATTGATGCTGCAACTGCATGGGTCCCGCTCGAGTAAAATTCTGGCCAGTTGGTTAATCTGTAATCAAAAAATAAATATTCTTTATAATCACAGTTACTTTGGCTATGTTTTCCTTTTCATTTATTTTGTAAATTGTAAAATTTATGCAACAATTTGTTTAAATTTTTAATTTTCACGTTATTTTTTTACACATTAGGGACTCTAAAAATATAACAAAAACAAACCTTTTAAAAAAAAAATTATTTACATCCATTCAGTAGATCCTTCGGAGTATATTTTCAAAAAACCGCTCGATTTCAGGCCTCAAGAGTAGAGGACCCCCTTAACATGTTTCATAGTGATTGTAATAAATGTGCTGAGGTTACAATTCAACAATAAAATTTTGTATTAAAATACTTTTTACTTGTCTTAACGTAATCGGCAATTTGTTAAACATTCTTAAATCTTTAATTCAGTCACAACCGAATATTGTTTGCCTTACCTTTTGCATGCAACTTAAGTACTTGAAGTTTATAACATGGAAGTGTGTGAATTTTCTTTGATTAACCTTCCTATCAAATCATTAAACAAGATAGCTTACAGGTAATGCGGTGGCATTTAATTGCTAATTAAAGCTATTCCAATTTAACACTTGATTATTATGAGAGTACGAGGGTTATCAGAGCTTAATTGATTTCTTTTAATTAAATTTACTTCTGTGTGCGTACCAGAATAAAATAAACATTAAAATTAGAAAAATATTTAGGCTTAAATAACGTCAAAGACGTGGTAATTGTTTCCGTATTTATTTATATGATGTATGCTATATAAAATTGAGTTTGATAAGGGAAATGTACAGGTTTTTGGTACTATTCCTCATTGAGAATATAAACAAGGTGGCGCAAAAGTAAGCTTCCGATGTTCAGCATATCAGTTGTGGCACGTGCAGTGTGTGCTGTTGCACCGTCTTGTTGGAACCACATGTTTTCCAATCCCAATTCATCAAGTTGCGGCAAAAAGAACTCGTTGATCATTGCTCTGTAGCGCTCACCATTCACAGTAACCGTTTGGCCCCGACCGATTATTGGTCAAATAAATAGTCAGAAATATTTCGCGTTCTGGAGCAGTGTAGCGTAACATTGTTTATTAACGTGTATTTCGCATGTGTTTACTACACAAATGTCAAAACAGAACTGACTTTAGGGGCCAATCGCAAAATTTATAGCATTTTCTGATAGGAGGATTACTTTTGCGCCACCTTGTATAATAAGGATTTTTTGGACTTTCGAAATTTACACATGTTTCTTTCTTACATGAATCTTTCTTAAGGTTTGGGAAACAGGAAACAATCAAAAGAGGCTAAATCTTGCTAATATACTTGGTTAAGTACAATTTCTTAAAACTCTTCATGAATTTTTGCCTTTGCTACTACTTTCCTGTGTGGTCAATATACAGTAGTAGTGGTGAAAAAGAAGTTTTCGTCTTTTCAAATGGGGTCCTCTTTGTTTTTCCAATCAATGTCGAATCTGTCTAAAAGCTCTGAATAATATGAACCGGCGATCGTTTTAACCTTTTAAAGTCAATCGCTGTGAATAACAATATTAGCATCTCAGTGAGTTTCTAATGAAATAACTACGAGGCACAGTATACAGTAGACCAGATAAGCAAAACAGAAGAATGTAAATATGCTTATTTGACAAATTTGTTTCATTACTGTCTAAAAGGTGTCAGTTGTCTTAACACAAAATAAATAAATTTTTATGAACTTTTCTTGAATATTATAAGCTATTAATTGCTTTTCGAAAAAAATAGTATAGAAAAAGACAAATTCTAAATAATTCGCATGTGTGACATCATTAAAGGAAAACGCCTATGTCCTTCCTGATACAGTACAAATATGACCCATTTAAAGAGAAACGACCAAACACAAACAGAGTTAGATGCGAATATATTTATAAGGCAGGGTTGCGATTGTCGGGTTAATATGATAACATTGTTTATTTTCCTCACCACCGGATAGTATCGAAACCAATTGACAGTATCTACATATTTATTTGCAATAAAGTGGTATCCGGATATTTGGTACTTTTGCTGCTATCAAAGATGAGAAGCATCATCCAATAACTACCTAGAAACAGTCGATTAATACTGCCTTCTGCTTTGAAATTCATATAAAAATTATCTGTGTACTTTTGCACCAGCCGGTTCAAATGGGTTAGACGTCAGTATCTGGTCTACTGTATACTGTGACTACGACGTATAATATTTGAAACTTAGAAAATGCATTAAACTTATTTTTGATGAAACGTTCACTTGCAACAAGCGTGTACTTAACTATCGGTAACATACATACGAAAGTCCCGAGAAATATAAAAGTGCCGCGAGTTTTGCGACTGTTACTAAAACTAAATAAGTGCTGTGCTTTTATGAAAATTATTATACCTAGTAATTTTCAAGAAATTTTTGAAAATGGGAGTGGCACCGCCCACTTTTGATTAGGTCAAATTTATAAATAATATTAATCATAAATCAAAAACCGTTCAAGATATCGAAACGAAATTCAGCACGAAGGTTTTCAGTTATGCAAGGAATGTTCCAGGAAAAAATGAGCGGAATCGGTTAAGGTCTACGCCCACTTCTATATTAAAGATTTTGAAGAGGATCGTAGATATATTAAATAGGCAATAACTTTGCGTAAAATAGCTTTACATCATTCATATTTCACTTTTAAAGTTTCCGTAAACAAAGAAATCCAAAAACTGAAAATTTTCGAAAATGGGCTTGGCCCGCCCTTTTTATAGTGGACTATTCCACAAAACTTTTTATGCCCTAACTCCGCCAAAAATTGATTTGTGGAAACGAAATTTGGTGATAATGTTCTATATATAAGGGTAACTGTTTGCTGTAGAATTGGGCGAAATCGGTTAATGTCCACGCACAGTTTTTAGCATAGTTCTGAAAATTTTTCTTGTAAAATTTAAAAAGCGATATTTCTACAACTAAGCAAGCTATATCAATAAGATCTTGCACACATAATAAGCTTTTTGAGAAAAACTCGGCTGCAAAAATTTTTTTTCAATTTCGAAGAAGTAGGCGTGGCGCCGCCCACTTTTCAGCATACAATTTCTGCTATTTTCAAAGGCAATCGGTTATAATTCGATTTTGATATTTCAATGAAAATTGGTCAGCTGCTTCTCAGTAGTATGTTTTATACTCCTGCCAAAAATTAGCCGTATCGGGGAACACACAAGCGAAATATTCGGGCACGTAGTTAATAGCCCACTGCAATAGTGAAGTTATATATTTTTTTTGATTTTCATACCTTTCATAAACATTAAATGTCTGAGAACAAGAAGAGAAAAGTTCACTAAAATGCTCAGCACGATGAGCGGAGTCGATTTAGCCATGCCCGTCTCTCGATACGTCTATCTGTCTGTCCGTCTGTCTATTTGAACGCAAATACGAACTGAAAGTATTAAAATAGACCTGCGTAAATTGGGATGACATATAGTCTTCCTTACTTGATTTATTTTATTTTTATTGACTTGCAATAGTTTTGAGTATTTTAATTGTCTTTGTTGATTGTGTTACTTAAACCTCTAACCGGCAAGACCGCCTCTAGGCGGGGTTAACTTGAACAGATATAACACGTATACCTCTAATTTTCTTCTATAATTATTGATACGTAAAATTCGCAAAATAGCTGGCGTTTTATATGAAACGGGATATTAAAAACTCAATTATTTGCTTTATTTTTGATTTCAAATAGTTTATCAAACAATTTCTTAAATGTTTCAACCTAAACTGTTAAAGAATAGTGAAATCTCAAACACCGGAATTGCAAAAAAATAAGCCCGAAAATACTGATATCATTACCAACAAAAAAATTTGCCATCTCTAGCCTAAAAGTTGCTTCTATAACAGAAAACTTAAGACACAAACTCGTTTAATGTAACGTTTTATTGTACATATTTAAAGTTTTTATTTATTTTTATTTAGTGGGTGAATGGTGATTGCTGATAATAGCGATTCTTTGTAAGCAATTCCAATGAATTTTTCACACCTTTCAAAAAAGCACTTTAAACAAACTTACCAACAACTAACTAGGATTTTGAAAATCACATTAAATATTCGTACTGAAATTAGATATGCACTCCAAAACACACATGAACGTTGCAAACAAGAATGCGATCATGCATAATTCATTTAGAAGACACATCTACATATGCTAGATACCCAACAAAATAAAAGAACAGTGGATTATTTTTATTGTATACTTTCTTTTATTATTTGCAGTCGATTTTTTCTTCTTTAATTTTAGTACTTTGCACAGTTTGTTTTTCAGTAAACAACTCTTTTATTACTGTTTTTGTTGGAAAACTAGTGGTTAAATAGTGTTTGCGTGCTTCAAAATCGATATATCCTCATTTTTCATGCCACAAAAAATTCCATAAGAAGTTACAAGTTATATGGTGCTCATATGAAAAAATTAAAAAAATATTTCCCCATTTATTTGAAGTGTTGGTAGAAGTGCTTTTTTTTCTAGTCTCTGGAACGGCTATATATCTTACATTTTTGGGTGCGTTCACTTGAATAATGAAGGCTGGTTGCATGCGTTTATATTTGAATCTGTATATTCATAGACCAGCTTTTTTTTGAATGAGCGTGCAGTCACTAATGGATATCGAGTTCATAGCGGGTGTGCATTTCACAATGACCAATTGCGTATAATATATGTTTAAAAAAATTAGAAAATATTGTGGTTGTGTGCAAATTTTATGATAATAGAGTTAGTAAGAAAAAACAGGTAATTTCCAGCTTAGAAAGTAAGGAAAGCGATGTCTTCGGCTGTGCCGGAGGCTTTATACCTTCCATGAATACGCATCACCGTTTCAAGTGTCCGATTTTACTTACAATTAATACAAACTCTGCAAAACTGTTTGGTTTTTGCCTATTTATTTTAAGTAGAGATGCCACGAATACTTATTTGACCAAATACCGAATAACGAATGTTCAGCGATACTCTGGGCCGAAGCGCACAATATTCGGCAGCCGAAGTTACAGCTCGTCACCTCTACATATAATGAAATTGTAACATATCGATGTCCGTACATTGTATATATTTAAGAAAAATTGATAGGAGTTCACAGCTGCATTACTTTTCATCTAACTCAAAATTTAAGCTAACCCTTATTTCGTTAACTCGGCCGGTGTCGAAGTTAAAGACCAATGTGCGGACCAGGGGTGATCCAAATAGTGTTAGTACGATGTGGGTATCAAACGAAAGGTGCTAATGAGTGCTGCAACAATAGATGTGATTAATTTCAACTTCTCAACTGGTTTCGGAAATATCTCCTAAAATGTGAGAGGGAAATGGACAATGATGAGTAGGTGCGAAAACGGTTGCCGGGTCTGCTAATTTATGGAAAAAAGCTGCTGAGATCACAAAACTTATTGAGAACGATATCTTCACTACAAGCTGATCTTGAAGCTCTATTCAACTTCATTGATAATGATAAATAACTGATGGCCACTTTTCTTTACTCCCGTTTTAAAACTTCTTTTCTAGAAGTAGTTCAAACACAAGCGGCAAAACAAAAAATTCTCTCACAAGTTCTGGAAAACAGTAGTGAAGAAACTAGTATCATCGATGGTGATTCATCTTCACTTCAACAGAAAAGGAATGTTAGTGGAAACGATAAAAATTTGAAAATGAAATAGTTAGTGAATATTCGTGGCACCTCTAATTTAAAGATACATAGCCTAAACCCCTTTTATCAGAAAAATGTCTTGTATGGGGGCTATACGATACATTCGTCCAATCTTGATGATTTTTACCCAATCTTGATGATTTTTACCTTACACATTACATATCGTCAAAACTGCAAAACCGCGTAACGCACAAATGCAAAATGCGCTTACCGTCAGTTAAGGAAAACCTATAAAAACACTGCTTTGGCTTCTATTTCTCTAACGAAGACCCCCGTTTGCAACTGTAACGGTTACAATGTTATATATGTTATGTTATGTTATGTTTTGTTATATTATGTTATGTTGTGATATGTTATGTTATGTTATGTTATGTTATGCTATGTTATGTTATGTTATGCTATGTTATGTTATGTTATGTTATATTATGTTATGTTATGTTATGCTTTGTTGCTATCACGATAACGATACCTGTCAGTGCCAAGTAACCACGATACGGTTACACAAAGAAGCGTCTTTTCAATTAGAATAACCATCGTCATCATAATCATTATTGAAACTGTACTTATTCTTAGACGCTGCTTCTTCTTGTACTTGCTCTTATCCTTTTCAACTCCCTCGTTCTAAATGTATGTTCGAAGAGGTAACTAAAAATGGCAAAAAATGTATCTACTTGAGAATCGGCTTAAGAATTATGATTGGCCTTAGTCTCTTCTGTCTCACTCTGTTTGTGCACTGTGCCTTTAAATATGAGCTCTCAAATAACTCTTGTTTATATGCCTACTAAATACGCGTTTGAGTACATCGACCTTATTTTTTGCTTACAAAAACAAAAATGATATAACGCTTTTGAAACAATCAGCACTTGATCTTTGTCATGTTCGCATTCTAATTGATTTTGAATGATTTTTGTGCATGGGCTTAAAAATTGCGCTACAATGAGTACAGCTAAACGCCAGCGGCTTTATAAGCAGGCAAGCCTATACACAACTAAGAACATTAAAAAAGACTGACAATTAAAAAGGGTGCAGCTATAAAGAATTTAAAAAGAAAAAATCAAAAGCAAACTCAAACCCAAAAGTCTACAAAGAAACAACAATTTCCATAGTTAGCATGTTTCGACAACAGCGCCTATCGCTGCAGCTACAACCTAAAACATATTGTAGCGTGGTTACAAATTCTTCTGCGCTACAATCTTAATCACCACTGATATTCAGTTATCGCCTTTAAAGTTTTAATTTCATGTTGTTTGTTTCAGTTCATGCATAAATTAGCAAGTAAAATAATTTAGAAAAAAATATTAAGAAAATGCAGTCATCAACTCAAACGGCCTATTGCAATGCTTCTTACAACCAGGTGTTGAAATCGTTGTTCAAGTTCAACGAAACGACTAATCAAACCGTGTGCATGGCACGATTGTCAGCCTTGTTTTTGGGTGCGACTCAAAATGTTGTAAGACTTCAATGGAATATTTAAAATTTGCATCTTAGGCAGATATATTTAATAGCAAGTACATATTAGGGTGGACTGTGAAAAATGTTTTCAAGGATAGAGGTACCCTTCCAAAATACATAAAGAAAGAAATTTTGAATTATTTAAAAAAAATTTTTACTCAACATTTTGAAATGGAGCTCCCGGTTTTCAAATAAAGAATTAGTCAAATAGGATAGCTTCAACCTAAAAATTTTATTAAAAGTGTAGACTGGAAAGCCAGATATTAAAATTGTGTAATATAAATAAAAACTCAAACATAATTTCTTTTGTATAAGACCGAAAGAGGCTTGGAAAAATCAAATTCGAAAACTTATATTTTTTACGAATTTTTAACCAAAAATATTTTTTTGTTTCGTTGGTACTATTATTTGTTTATCTCAAAGTCGAGTTGGCCAACTCAAAATGTAGAGTAAAAAATTTCTAAATGTGTACTACAATTTTTTCCTATAAAGTACAAATCCAACGGCCTGGTACAAGCAACGATTACATGTTCTTACTATCACTCCACTACACACCTTCAGCTCAAAACAAGGCGCTGCATGTGCAGTTAACAATATGCAATACACGATATTTACATTTAATTAGACAAAGAGTGACAAAGCTGATTTCTAATTAAGCAAAGCGCTGAAGCTACTGATGGGCATATATGCTTGTATACGTATTTTTTTGCTTATTCATCAATAAGGTGGCGTTTTTAATAAAAGGAAACATTAGAGTCTATTGAAATTGAAGCAAGTAAGGAAGCCCAAGTTCGGGTGGAGCCGAACATTATATACCTAGTAGTCATCTATTATGGCATACCAATTTATGCAGGTCTATTTTAATACTTTTCAGTTCGTATTATAAAGCCAGCTGATTGCTTTCAATAAAAACACTTCTGTTATGAGTTTCGAGGGGTAAATTAATAAAGGGTGTTTTTTTTAGGGGTATAGAAGTTTGAATTGAAATAAAACACAAGAAAATCCGGTTAAGGTCCATCAATTTGGCTTTATTGGAAGGATAATTTAATGCCATTAATGTTTAAATATGATTTCGGGCATGTGGCCGCCGCGGCTGGCTCCAATAAAGCCAATTCTACAGGTCCAATTTTCAACCACTTTTTCGAGCATATGGGGCCGTATGTCGGCAATAACGCCACGAATGTTGGCTTCCAATTCCCCTAACGTCTCTGGTTTGTTGGTGTAGACGAGCGACTTCACATATCCCCAAAGAAAATAATCCAATGGTGTCAAATCACACGACCTTGGTGGCCAATTGACAGGTCCATTCCGCGAAATTATGCGCTCATCGAATGTTTCCTTCAATAAATCGATTGTGACGTGCGCTGTGTGGCATGTAGCGCCGTCTTGTTGGAACCACAACTCATCCACATTCATGCCATCCAATTCGGGAACAAAATAGTCGGTTATCATGGCTCTATACCGGTCTCCATTAACGGTAGCTGCCTCTCCAGCATTATTGCGGAAGAAGTATGGCCCAATGACTCCACCAGCCCATAGAGCACACCAAACAGTCAGTTTTTGTGGATGTAATGGCGTTTCAAGGGTCTCATGTGGATTCTCTTCACTCCAAATGCGGCAATTTTGCTTGTTGACGTAGCCATTCAACCAAAAATGAGCCTCATCACTGAACAAAATTTTGCGATGAAAATCAGCATCGAAATCAATCTCATTTTCGGCCCATACACCAAAATCACGACGCATTGCATGGTCTCGCGGCTTTAATTCTTGCACAAGCTGGATCTTGTAAGGTCGCAAGCCAAGATCTTTGCGCAAAATCTTCCATAAAGTTGATGGACAAAGCTCCAATTGCTGTGCACGGTGGCGAATCGATTCATTCGGGTCCTCTTCAACACTTTGCTCTACAGCGGCAATTGTTTCTTCGGTGCGCACTGTTCGACGTCTCTGCGGATGCGTATTATCACATAGAGTAAACGTAGTGCGAAAACGATCCATGGTTAACCGAATTAATTGCTCTGATGGACGATTATGTCGACCATAAAATGGACGGAGCTCACGGTAAACTTCGCGAACTGAACCATTATTTTCGAAATAAATTTGCACGATTTGCAAGCGTTGTTCTTTTGTCAACCTGTTCATGATGAAATGGCAAACCAAACTGAACATAAATAACATTAGAGTTGCCAGATTTGACCACAAAATGCCAGTTTTATCTCTATTCGAAAAACAAACCTGTAAAAAAAACACCCTGTAGAATAACTTCTGTAGCATGCTGTTTGTGCTTCTTCACGACTGTTTCCATACAAAAGACGTAAATAGAAGGATCTTTTAGTATTACAGCGTCCAGTCGTTTTCGAGATAACAACTAATATTCAACAAAAATATATAGTGGGATTTGTTGGCAACCATAGAAAACTACTAAACCCTTCCTAGAAATATCATTGTGGGAATACGACGTAAAATATCTTTCGATTGTCATTCACCTTGCACATATCCAATTAAATTAGAAAAAAAAAAATACAAATTCAAATAGGTGACCTAAGTCGAAAGTTTTAGAATGTAGTACGTTTTCTTCATCTAAGTCTAGTCAACCGTTTTCGGGATTGTATTGGATATACAAATGTATGTTATTATATTTTGTTTTATAAAAGTATAGATAACTATATGTAGAAACATTCAAGTACAAAATTAATAGTACTCTCTTTCATATACTCGGTAGTGCCTGTCATTCTTAACACTAAGAGCTCTATAAATGAAATTATAATGATTTAATAAAACCATGGTTTTAATTATAATTATTAATTTCATTTCAATTTTTGAGTAGATACATACTTACATATGTATGCACCTTATCAAATTATATCTCAAAAATTACTGTATTTAAATGAATATGAAATATTCGCTAAAAGGTTATTGTGCTGCAAACAACTTAATAATCATATATACAGCTGTTATCACCACCCACAAAAGTGCCGCTCAACACCCAGTCTAACGTGCTTCAATATCTTGACTGCTTAACTTATTTTTTATTTTAGCTGTAAGCACACATACTTCCAACCTTACACACCATAATAAAAATTATTTTGCACAGTCAAGCAATTACCTAGTTTATATGGCATTCAAATTCAATTTTCTCAACAAAACGCCAAAATGAGAAATATCCAAGCGTGGGTGGTGAACCGCAGCGTTCACAAGGTAATGAAAAATAAAAATATGAGAGCAATATATTTATAACAAGCAAAATAGAAAAAAATTACAAAATGTTGTTTTTTGTGTAGTACATTGTTAAGGTGCTGTTCCAGTAGCTGGCCAGCATGCTGCATAGCGACTATCGGTGTTATCAGTGAATCGTCTGAGTGCTGCCAATTTACCTGTATTCATAAACAGATGCCAAAAAGTATTGGTAAGTGCCAGTATGTCTAGCTACAGTAGCTACCTGGTAGCAAAAAGCATTGACGCTTTAAGAAAATGATGTTAATCAAAACAATAAAATGCTTAGCGGCAACGGCTATAGTTTTTGCGTATTCGTGTTTGCTAAATAAGCGGCAAAGTCACTGCTGGCAACCGTAGTTTCTCACTTTAAGGTGTGTGATTTTTAAATATTTTTTGTGCAAAATTTTTTTATAAACAAAACTCTCTTTAGCGGTTTGTTATCATAGCGCAAGGCACTTTGACTTAAGAAAATATTTACAAACAAAACGCCTACAAAAGAAAAACAGAAATCCTTTACATTCACGCCCACACTTGTCATGTATTAATACAGCAACAAACAATATTTTACTATCTCACTTCTTTTAACACTAACCCACTCCTCGTTGTCGGCGCTTTGTTTACAATGCTTTTTTTTATTTCATAGAGAGTTAATTAAGCCATTAGCTGCGCGATAAGCATCAGTTTGTTGTACCATAAAGTAACAATTACATAATTTACAAAGTGAATAAAAAATGTTTATATTAATAATTAATTATCGAGCCATAAGTGTTTGTAATGCAAAAAAAGAAAAAAAAAAAAAGTTTGTCGCTTAAGTCTATTTATTTAATGCTGCTATTAGTTTAATTAAAATACAATAAACCTAAAATCAATCTAAATATAATTTTCAATAGTCAAAAAAATGGTACATATATAATTAAATACATATATTAGACTGGGCCCAAAAAAATATTTTCTTTTAGAGTGGCAAAGCAGAAATGTGATCCTTAGAGGTATCACTTCTAGGCAAGACTTTATTACCGTTTTAAATTTTTCTTTAAAACTGGCAAGCCATTGATTCATATCGTTTTGTAGGAAATTAAAAATCTTGACTAGCAATGATAGATCTCTAGAAATTGAAATTAAGATCTGTAACTTTAACAGTATTTGTTTCGCCATTCTGAAAAGTAATAACAACATAATTAAAAAAAAAAAGTTTTCTGAAAATTATATAACTTTTTAGAATGACAAAAAATATAACCTTTAAACGTGTCAGAATTTCCTATTATTTTGAGGAGTCAAATCTAAGGTCCAAAGTCGAGCTCCGGAACAGGTAACATCCAAAGTGGTTTGAAAAAGTTTTTATAAAATAAGGTCGCCCCTAGGCAGTGGTTTGAAAGCATCTCAGAAAAAATGCATCTGCTTTGCAGATACCGTTCGGAATAGGCAAAAAACTGTAGGTCCTGCCAATTTGTAGGAAAAATTTCAAAAGAGCCCACCACAAATTGGAAGACAAGCGCGGCGTTCTTCAACAACATTATAAAACAGGACGCTATGAAAAACTTCTAAGAAAAAATATGTCTCCTGAAGTTAGATTTCACTATTTTTTAATATACATTTCCCGACAAATTTACAATTAGAAAGCTGATTTAACATTTGTGTTCTCTACCGATGCCACTGAAAAGCTTATGACAACAATAAATTCCTTGTAAATCGTGTCACTAAGCAACAAAAGTGATCTCAATAGAATCACGAGTACTCACTTAACAGCTTGCATAATACCTAATCGAGTAATCACGCCAATTCTCCACCGACGCCAAATGCAGCCAAACACCGCCAACAGTGTTTATGACCAAATGAGTGATGGTGGCATGTTGTTGCTTGTCTGCATTACGATTACGTTAAGTTGATTTGGCACTTCGAAAAGTTGTACTACAATAGTTATGTGTACAAACACTTTTCAATATATAAAAATGACGTAAATCTTTAACTGGAGATATGCATAGGCTCAGCGGCTCAGTTTTAAAGAGAAGAGGTGGTATATACTAAACAAATGCATTTTTAAGATAATACGACAGCTATGAGTTGTTAATGGTTGTTCAAAAATTTTAATTCGGGTGCCAAATTATCAGATTTCAGTTTTTGTTAAGTGCATAGGATGTGTAAGATGGTTCAAAATTCAATAATAATTTTTTAAAAATGCTATGCAGCTTCTCTTCAAAATTTAACCAGAATATAAATGATTCATTCATGTTCAAGAAAGGTATAAATCCTTTGGTACAACTTTAATTGTTTTATTTATTATTTCGTCTTGGTTTCGCTTCATCCTTTTAATGAAAGAGGCGTTGAAAGTTGTGACTCTGATTCGGACCTACTTTATGTAATCTTAAAAAATACTTTGACATAGTTTCATTTAGATTCCGAGGTACGCATTGCCCTTGCAGTAGCAATTTTTCTTTGATATCTTTATTGATTGTTGCAAAAGAAATAAAAATTTGAGAAACAAAAGCAGAAAAATGGTTAAAAATACTATGTTTTAAGAACTCTAAGTATCTGCTTTATACAGATGACTTGAAAATTTTCAGAACCATCGCGACCATGTCAGATGTAGCGCTGCTGCAAGATGATCTTAATAATTTCACTAATTGGAGTGTTATGAATAATTTACACCTTAATATTAAGAAATGCTTTCATATGAAGGTTTCGAAAAACCTCAATATGCATATATCTAAACTAGAATATGCACCTATAATTTGGAATCGGATTTATTCTGTTCATTTGCATAGAATTGAAAGAGTACAGAAAAGAAAGCTTTTTTCCTCTCAAATGCTCGACTTACACTCGTGTGCGAGGTGTTGTCGAAAACACCCTCGATGTCCAGGAAGGCGCCCTCGATGTCCGTTTCGCCTTGCTCGAACGCACTCTTAATTTCCGTGGTCAGCTGGTACAGGGCCGTGCCCGTTGATCTGCCTACTCTGTATGCATGTTGGCCCACGTGAAAAGGCCTGTGCCTTAGAGTGTTCGATCTGATCTCTTGATCTATGCTGTATCTCATGATACCTGCCAGATATGGGACGAGTTGCCCTCCCTGTTGCAGGAATGCTGGGTATATCCCATCCACCCTCGGTAACTTAAACCGCTCAAAGGATGCTATTGCCCATTTGACTGCGCTCTTGCTGAAGATAGAATTCGGTAGCAGCCAGTCCCGTTCCGGGACAGGGAACTGTTGTCTTTCGATGCATCCGGAAAGTAAGCGGCTAGTATTATCCTGTCCCTTTCCTCCCTGTGATATTGAAATCCCCATTAGGGAGTTTCAAAGACATCCTTGTTTCCCCCCATTCCGTGGCCAGAGCTTTGTGAAGCTTACCCTCTTTGACCTCCTAATTTCTTTGTTTTACTCAGTTAGATGCGTCGTGTATTCCTCCCAGTTTCCGCTGCGTCTCGCTTTATTAAATAGCTTGCGCACTTTGCTCCTCATCACTGAGAGCTCTTTCGAACACCAGGGGGTCTTGTGTTTTGTTCCCCTTTGTTATTAACTCTATGTTCTAGGTGCGGGCACGTTTCCCCCCTTCCCGAAATCTCCAGGCTAGGGAGATTCAGGTCTACAATGTTATTAAAACTTTCCCAGTCAGCTTTCCTGGGGTTTTCTTTAATAAGATGATACTCTCCAGTTCGAGATCAAGGTATCAGCCAGATGGTTGCCTATGGTGATGTCTAGGACTTCCTCTCGGGCCCTTGTAACGAAGGTAGGTGTATTCCCCACATTACATACGTTTAGGTTATTAGTAAGAATTCTAAAAGGTACTCACCCCTCTGGTTGGTGTCTGAGCTTCCCCAAAACTCGTTGTGTGCGTTGGCATCGCACCCAATGACTAGCGGAAGTCTTGCCCTTCTGCAGTAGTCCGCCAACCTCTTTACGTTTTTCGACGGGAAGTCTAAGTCATCACCCGCAAAGTATGAAGCAGCAAAGACAATATTCCTCTTCCGGCCTTCTACCTCTAGCTTAGTTTGCACGGCACCTAAGTCCTGGTTCATAAACTCTGTTATGCAAAAATAATCGATAGAATTGTTTAACATCACGCATGCTCTTGGTCTATCTTGAGAAAGATCCCATATTACCTTATTCCTGCCTTCTTTAAGTCCTCTTATTTGCCCGTTTATTGCCACGGTTCCTGTATTAGTGCGATGGCCAGATCCTCCCTTGCCAACTTCATCGTAAGCACAGCTGATGCTGCTTGGGCTTGGTGAAGGTTTATCTGGGCCACCGCGGTTCCTCTGTGGCCAAACATTGGTCCGTCCCCATCGGCTCGTCTAAATCAGGCAGCCGAATGTCCTCGCCTCCCTCGCTATCGATATACAGGTTGCGGAGGTCTATGCCCTCCAGCAAGTCCTGTGTATTTGGGCCCGCAGAAGCTTCACCAGAGTTGCTGGCGGCTGCGACCGCTGAGCTTGGTGTGGGTTCACCTACTACCTCTTCTCCCGCAGGTCCTGAAGCCGGGCCCCCCTCACTTCTCTGGCCTGCACTTCCGGTTTCAGTTGTGCTGGCTGGGTTTCACCGGAACGTAGCTGAACCGATAGTTTACCCTGAAAGCATCTCTTCTAATTGCAGTATAGGAGGCCTCGTCTATGGCGATGTTCAGCCGGAGCCCCCATCCTCAACATTGGTGCTGAAAATGAGGCACATCTCGGTGTGCAGTCCCGAGTTCTCTGCTTTGAGGAGCTTCAGCACAAAGTCGATTGACCATTCTAAGCTCCTACGCAGAAATATGTCGACTGTGTGCGTGGGTGGTATGTCATCCCCTCTCCTCGTGGCAAGGGCTGTGCCCGTCCACCACTGTAGTCTAGGGATGGTCATGTTCAGCCAAGTTGCCGTGCTTTCGTCCCTGCAGTCCACTAATAGCAGTCCTGGCCTGAAGTACACCCCACTAAAGGACAGCGGGCTAGTCCAACCGTCCGCAACCTCTAAAATGATGGCGAATTGCAGTCTGGTGAGCTCCTCCTGACTCAGGATCTCCGCAGGGTAGTTCCTAGGCAGCACCGCTATTCGTATGCCTCTAGCAGCATCCGAGCCAGGAATCGCCTTGGGTTGCTGGGTTTTGTGCCCTCTGCCTCTTTGAGTTTGGAGTGTCTTCGGGCGTGCTTTGCCCGCATCTTGTAGCACCGTAGTTTGGTCCGCTGCCACGCACAGGGGCGTGTGCGGGTTGACCTTTATTTAGGGTAGCCCTACTCGTCTTACTTTGACCGATTCTCGTCTCACGACTGGGTTCGGTCCCTTTTTTGTTGTCCTCGTTCTCGTCCTTTCCCGCAGCGCTGCCTTTGCCCGCCTCCCTATGGAGGTAAGTTTAGCTCCTCCTTGGGTCGTCTAGTCTGCCTGGAGTCCCCCAGCGTGGTGTGGGTGGCGGTAGGGATCTTTTGGTCTTCTTATTTCTCTTTTGTTCCTCTAGTTGGGAGTCTTCTCACTCCTGTCGCTTTTTGTGCCTCGAAGGGCTGCCTGCCTTCTCATATTTCTTCTGGTGCAGGGGACGTCATCTTCATCCCTTGCATGCTCTTCAAAGTGTGCCCGCTCCTCCGCAGTCATCCCGTCCAGGAACCTATTCGAGTAGCTGCGCTGGTTACGCTTTTCGTCCCCTGACGTCTTCCTCCTCCCTCTTTCCATCGGATTGTTCTTGTTGTTGTTAGTCATATTGTTCGTACGACCACCTGCCTGATGTGGCGAGCGCAGTGGTCTAATCTATATGGTGGGGAGTCCCTTGCCGCGGTAAGGCCATAGTTACTCCCCGAGGTGGCCCGGTGTTGGGGAGGCGCGATTATAATACAGCCTGTGTTGTAAACCTCCTGGCTGCAAATCATCCAGTCGGCACGGTGACGCATAACACCCTGGATTAGGAGGTGACAGTTCTTAGTTGTCGATCGCATGCGACTACGATTACCGGGGTTGGCATTGCCTTTGCCTTGTCATCCCCATTAGTTATTATCGGATGCGTTCGACGTAAGCCTCTACACCAACGTCAAGGTGCCTGTCCTCGTAGAGGACCACTATATCAAGGTCGACGCCCCTCAATTAAAAAACAAATCACTATAAGCCCGAACAACTAAATCAATTATTGTCATTGACAAAGCGGAAATTTTTTAAATGCAATACCTAATTCAAATAACTATAATAAAATACTGCACCTTTAATCCATCGATAAACAATCGAATGTATCTAAATGGCGAAATAAATCAACAAAATTTAAAATGTCACTAAATGTCATTCGGATTTGTGATGCAAAACAAAGTAGTTCGGCCATTGTCGCTTAAAAT
Source organism: Merzomyia westermanni (assembly GCA_949987695.1). Taxonomy (NCBI): domain Eukaryota; kingdom Metazoa; phylum Arthropoda; class Insecta; order Diptera; family Tephritidae; genus Merzomyia; species Merzomyia westermanni. The sequence goes on along the minus strand of OX465289.1, from coordinate 31,106,032 downwards.
AAGTAATTCATATAAAACCGAAACAAGAAAAAACTTGAAAAATTATATCAAAATCCAATTGCTAGCGCATGAATATTTATAAAATGCTTTGTGGCCATTGACATAGTAAGCTAAACAACAACAAATACTCAGTTAACTGTTTAAACGTGCGCCAAATTTGGCAAAAGTTAAAAAAAAAAAAATAATAACAAGAAGAAACATATTTTGACATAATACTTAATAAATTAATGAATAACCATGAATACGGTTGTTTAAATCAGACAAAACAAAAAACATATTTCTTAAATTTTTTAATTTGTGTACCTGGTTTGGTTTGACACAAAAGCTATTATAATACTGGTAGCATAACAGAGGGTTGTAAAAGTATAAACACATGATGCCACATATAGACATTTTTGTATCAACCGAAATTGATTGAACCACGAGATTTTAAGCAAAAACTATGTAGCTTTACTATAGCTAGCATAAACACCCACTTTTTATATAACCTGTAAACAGCCGTAGATATGGTATTTCAATTGTGGCGGCAACATTGCCCGTAACGTAACGTAATGTTAATTATACTCGAAAATCTTGTCGGAAGCCTCTTTTGGTTCGGAGTGTCTTGCATAGGTTCTTGCCAACCCTGATTGATCTGCTGGTATTAAGCAGCGTAATTTAGCATAGCCCTATAACCTTTGACAGGTAGTCAAAAGGTTAGAAAGAGGACATAGCAGCATATAGGAAGATGCTTTTGGCGCAGTCAACAGCTGCTTTTGAATCAACAAAAAGTAGGTTTTGACATCATTTCTCTCAGTTACCATTTCAAGCTCCTCATTCACACGCGGCTTAGGCGAAGCTTTGTCAGCCGTCGATCGCCTTTTAAGCTCTAATCTTTAACAATAGATTACCATATTTTGTGCCACGGCGAAGTCAATAAACTATGTCCCGTTATGAGAGTTTATACACGACTGAATTTTCTGACTTAAAGAACAAAAACTCCTTCCTCTCCCTAACTATACTGCTGCTTTGTTGCTTTTTAACCGGGATCTTTCTATTCGACCCTCGTCAATATTCGTGTTGGGAACATCATTTTCGATTATAGAATATCTTTTGCAATCTTCTCTGGGTAACCAGACCGCCGTTTGTACGGGTTCAACACTTTCCGTAATTCGCCAACATTTTTTGCTATATTCTTCGTACCTTATTCCGGTAGAATAGCGTGTCAAGTTCATGGCACTCTCACATATCTGCGCCTATTTTTTTCATCCGGAAAACGCGGGTCCTGTTTTCCATCGCAATGCAGAACTCTTCAGCGTACTAGGAGTTTCTTCTTCGCCGTTATACAATTACTTCTTCAGTGGCGGTACGAAGTGGCTAAGTATGCTCCCACTACTCATGTGGTCGACTTGGTTACGTGCTTTTTAATCGAAAGGCAGCCATTTAACCTGTATCTGCTTATGTTCGACTGTGGGCTTAACACACCCTTTTTTCCCACTCTGGCATTAAAGTCGCCAACTAGTTATATAATTGACGATTGCAAACGAAATAAGCCTTCCTTACTTGCTGTTGTTGCACGAATATAAAAGCTTATATTTATCTACAAAAATAACTATAATTATATGCAAAGTTAAGCCTTCACATCGTCATAAAAGATCATTTTATTCGCACAAAAAGGAACAAACCAAAAATGTTTAAAATTTATGGCGCATTGCACGCACTTAACACAGTTTTTTCGCAAATGCAAATGTTCGCATTGGACTAGATCAAGCAAGCCGATTTCGCTCATAAGCCATGACGGTTAAAGCTGAATCGTATGTGCTTTGATTTCAATATTACGCATAGAGCACAGTTAAGCTATGAATTATTGTTAAAATTTTTGGAAATATGCAAAATCGGCAAATGTTTAAATTTCCATAGTCTCATAAATGGTTAGCGCTGATAAATTTAAGAGCAAATTCATACAGCAATCAAGAGCAAATATTTTCTGATAGTAATATTATTTATGTACTGAGAGCATGGTAATGCGTAATACGAGTTGTAAAAGCCTTAGGTGGTATTTTGACACAACGTCCTTTCGTTTTTATTGACCAGACGCAAACTAAAGTGCTCTTCAAATCGACATGTTCTATTAATTTGTTTAATATAATTTGAATTTGCATATTTTTCTTGTAGAAATCTAATTCCAAAGTTATTTTAAGCTTTATATTTATACCTTTAAAAAATTAAAAAAAAAATTCGAATACATAAATATTTTAAATCCGAAACCATAAATACCGCTTTTTAGCTCATCAAATTTTAGTTAATATTAAAATTGTAAGAGGAGAGCGATAGGACCAAAAACAACAGTTTCTAGAGTTTTTGCCTGTCTTTCTGTATGTTTGTACAAGCATCACTCAAAAAGTGCTAAGAGTATTGCTAGATCCCTTACATAAATTTTAGGTTCATTTTTACAGAATGAAAATATTTTCTTCCCGCAAAATACAGTGGTGGCCATAAAAGTTACTCACTTTTTTTATACACAATAGTATCCAAGCATACGATGCTGTTCAGTAGCGTAGCCAGGATTTTGGCAAAGGGGATGAAATATTTTCATCGATAACTGAAATTTGAGACACACAATGGCTAGCGGCTTCACCTGTGCCCATTCATTCATATCCAGTTGTTTTGCGAAAGTTTATAATGTATAATCTCTTCGTTGTCACATATTTCAGTTTTTACACATTGAACATATCTATTTACAAGTCAACAAAGTATTATTATTTATAAAGCGAGTTTTAATCTTTTTTGCTTCAAATACATTTTTATACCTAGTAGTGCTACGCACACAAGGTATATTAACTTTAGTCGCCTAACGGCAGTACGTAACGGCATAAACGGATCGAGATAGATATTGACTTATGTATATCAAAATGTTCAGGACGAAAAGAGAAATTGATTAAGCCATGTCCGTCCGTCCGTCCGTTCGTCCGTCTGTGAACACGATAACTTGAGTAAATTTTGAGACATCTTAATGAAATTTGGTATGCGGGTTCCTTGGCACTCATCTCCGAGCGCTATTTAAAATGGGCGAAATCGGATGATAGCCAAGCCCACTTTTTATATATAGAATATTTTTGAAAACACAAAAAAAGTGATTACTCAGTACATAATACACCTATAAGGATAAAATTTGGTGACTACATTGAGATTGAGGCATAAAATAAATGTTTCAAGAAATTTTTTAAAATGGGCGTGGCACCGCCCACAACAAAGAAATCCAAAAACTTAAAATTTTTGAAAATGGGCGTGGCCCCGCCCCTCTTATAGTGGACTATTCCACAAAACTTTTTATGCCATAACTCCGCCAAAAATTGATTTGTCGAAACGAAATTTGATGATAATGTTCTAATGCTGTAAAAATAGGCGAAATCGGTTAAAGTCCACGCCCAGTTTTTGAACATAGTTCTGAAAAATTTTTTTTCAAAATTTAAAAAGCGATATTTCTACAACTAAGCAAGTTATACCAATCAAATTTTGCACACATAATAAGCTTTTTAAGAAAAACTCGGCCGCAAAAAAATGTTTGTCATTTTTGAAGAAGAAGGCATGGCGCCGCCCACTTTTCAGCATAAAATTTCTGCTATTTTCAAAGGCAATCTCTTATAATTCGAACTTGACATTTCAATGAAATTTGGTCAGCGCTTCTCAGTAGTATGTATTATACTCCTGCCAAACATTAACCAAATCGGGAAACACACAAGCAAAATATTCACTAAAATGATCAGTACGATGAGCGGAGTCGATTTAGCTATGCCCGTCTCTCCGTCCGTCTGTCTATTTGAACGCAAACTAGTCTCTCAGTTTTACAAAAGAATGCTGAAATTCGTTGTTTGCTTTCTCCATTTTATAATATACTAGCAAATCCGATGTATGTTGTTTTGACGTTTTGATATATAGAACACATCTATATATAAAATGTCATTAACTCGAACCAAATAAACTCCTAACTATACCGAACTGCAGCTTTATATAACCTGGGGGCTTTTCCAAAAGCTATATGCAGACTGTGTCGTTCCCAGCGAACTCCTAAAAATATCGTGAAATTTCAAGAGCAAAGCAAAACACAAAATATGTGGGCGTGGCACCACCCACTTTTGACAAATTATGTAGATATTGACTAAGTGAACCATATATCCAAATTTCATTAATTTAGACCAAAAAAGTTCGGAGTTATGACGAATTGAAACTTTATATAGCCTGGGGGCGTCGCTCCGCCTACTTTTCCAATACTATATATTGTCTATGCTGTGCCCAGTGAACCCAAGTATATATTGTGAAAATTTCATAAAGATCGGTTGAGTTCTTTGGCGCCTATGAAAGACACCCTTTTTTATATCTATTTTTGTTACGCACACAAGGTATATTACTTTATTCGGCATAAACGAATCGAGATATATATTTATTAATGTATATCAGAACATTCAGGATGAAAAGTAAAATATCCGGGAAAGTAGTTAATACCACACTGCAAAAGCGAAGTTGTATATCTTTTTTGATTTTCATACCTTTCATGAACATGAAATGTTTGTACGTATGCAAAGAAAAAAAGATAGTCCCATCAAACAGTATACTGAAATGATCAGGAGGATGAGCTGAGTCGATGTAGCCATGTACGTCTCTCGATACGTCTTTATGTTTGTCCGTCTGTCGATTTGAACGCAAATACGAACTGAAAGTATTAAAATAGACCTGCGTAAATTGGGATGACATAATAGATCACTACTTTATAATGTTCGGTTCCACCCGAACTTAGACTTCCTTACTTGTTTTTAATTACTTCTTGTATTGTTTTACCTGAGAACCAGCATAAGCCCCAACTATAATGTCAGCGATTCTGAGTAGGCAATTGAGAAGTAAAGTCCACTTTCGAAGAACGAAAATAGCACTCTTTAAGTCACGTTTACCCGTACTCGTCCTGCTTTATGGCGTAGAAGCTTGGCCACTGACAACATCTGATGAGGGAGTATTCTAGAGAAAGTTTTTCGAAATATTTACAGACCCTTACCCTTTGGCGACGGCGAGTACCGAAAAATATTTAATGACGAGCTGTATGAACTATGTGCAGACACCTAAATAGTCCAACGAATTAAAACCCAGCGACTTGGTTGGCTAGGCCATGTTGTGTGAATCAATGAAGATGCTCCGGACTAGAGAGTATTATTTTCAGCACATGCCGGTGGTAGCAGAGGAAGTGACAAACCAACACTCCGATGGAAGGACAAAGTGGAGGCCGATTTGCTATTCTGTGGTGTTTTCATTTGACACCAGTTGCAGAAGGAAGAAACGACTGGTGAGCAATGTTGTACGGCCAAAATCGTTGAGACGGTTAAGCGCTATTTAAAGCAGAAAGAAGAGTTGAAAGGATGCGTACTACTGTTGAAGTGGAAACGGGGAGAATTGCAAAAATTTTTAACAATTTGTGTAAGTTATATTTTGGCTTTGAAAACGTGGTTTATAAAATTCAGCGAGCTTAAATACATTTGTGGCATTTTCCTCACTGTGGTTTGTTGCAAACTCGAAGCGAAACCTCTGAAGACAGTTTTATGTTGAGTGAATCGAGTATCTATTTCCATTATTATATGATCAATAAATGGATAGAAAACAGAAATCTTGTGAAAAACATCTAGGTTAGATGCTTGCAGATTTTGAGTAGATTTGTATCGGTTATTTTTGATTTCAATATCCATGTCGGTTGCATATTTTTCACAAGTTTTTAACACTTTTTTAAGTAATGTTCGTCAGAACGACACTAACTCCCTTGCGAAATCCACTAAAGCGCTAAATCAGTCTTTATTTCTTGGAGTTTATTACACAAAAATGCCAAAAGGCTGCGTTTATTATTTATAAAAAATAATAATTTTAAATGTTAACCTAAGAATTTTATAATACTAAGCAATAGAGAAAATGTTGAAATTTTATAAATTTTTCGTCTTTCCCATAACAAAACTGGCACCATAAATTTATCAATAAATTCTCATGATTGGCACTATTTTTTGAAAGCTTCACCCTCGCGCTTCAATTTAATAGGTCATAAAACTGCATATCCAAATTTTTTCGGATTAAAAAGTGTGGAATGTTGATGAAACTTGGTTAAAATTTCTTAGGTTTTGTACAAAGTTTGAAATTTGTTTTTGTATGCCTTTTATTAGATAATGGGCTATACTTTTATAAAAATGTTTAAAAGATGTCGTTGCTATCTATTTTTCATCTTGAAAGCCCAGCGAATTTCGTAAAAGGTCTGTAAAGACTAATATATGTGTATAGGCCTAATATTCAAACGCATATTCCACAAGCCGATAATTTCATATATTCATAAAAATATACTTTGCCATTAGTCTAAGATAAGAAAATTTAGTATATATAAAGTATAAACTGGAATTGTGCTATTAAATCAAAAGTAAAAAAACTAGTAGTTTATTGCATTTATTGGAATATAGCCATCAATGGCCTCCCCCCTGGCTGCGCCACTGTCACTGTTAGATCAATTGATATCAATTACAAAATTCGAGTGAGAGGCTTAGAATTTGCCCGAGGTAGGCATACCGGTAGGCGTCTAATATGCACAAAGGTAATGACGTGCAACCCGATGGTTGATCTGCTACCTCTCACCTCTCATTACCCATCTTCTCCCTTCTTACGGAAGGAAGTATGACATGACCTAGTAGGTTTCATTGGTCATACCGAATCGCTATCACGACAGTCGGGCAGTACCGGAAGGGAGTACCGGAGCGTAAATGTTCATATCTGGAAGAGGACTGTCACTTTTGACAACACTCCCCAAAACCTTCGGGGGTTTTTACACTTTTTTGACCGTATATTTAAATTTATAACACTTAAAAGCTTGTACTTTGTTATACTAGAATTTGTACTTCGCTAAACGATTTACCTTACAATATAGTCATTCTCAAGTATGACTTTTACAGCCCGCTTCTTGGACCCCGGTTAGCTGGCATCTACCCCAGCTGAGGAGCAACTCACTAATGCGGTCCATTTAGTTAAATGAAACACTGGCTTTTATTCATATGATAAAGCAGATCTCAAGCTAAGATATTTAGTATGGGAAATCGAATAAGGCGAGATCGCCACATCTCACTTCTCCCTACACGGTATTAGAGTAAAAAAAAAGTAGGAGCGGTCTAACGTTAACGTGTATCGCAATTGCACTGAAGTAAATAGTCGGGCAACATTGAAACGGCGAAAAATATCACATGAATGTTGGGTAGAAATTCGTGGGTTGTTGTAGTAACTATATCAGAATCTATTTTATTAAGACGGGTACACCTTAATGTTCATTGCTGTCACCTGGTTTCCATTTATATATGTCAGTAAATTAAGTAAAAGCTATCGCATTGGCCTGGGGCTCTCAACCAACAACTAACATTAAGTGCTCCTCCTTAATAGTGTTAAAATTCTTTTACAACTTTTTTATAACTATCATAATACCCTAAATTTGCACACAATATTAATGAAAGTAAATAACGCGTATTTTTTAAACGCAAAGTTGGTTCGTAGTCGCAGTGATTTTTCTAGTTTTGTTGCTATGAAAATATGTGCTCAGTGCGTTATGCCGCCTGCAGCAAAGACGATTACATGTCGTCTAAATGGATATTGAGTCGCTCACGCATACACTGTTCATGTGTGTCCTAAGTCGCCTGTGCTCTTGTAATTGCTGGCATTTTAATTTACGACTGAAAAATGAAAAATTGTAAGGCGAGAAGTACACTAGAGTAAATGGATTTTGCATAAACGCACGATAGAGCCCATTAGATGCAGTGCCTGGATACCGGTGATTGCAAAACACTTTTAACCAGCTCGTATGCGTACTGCTAACGCATGCGTTTAATAAAATTATTGGTGTGGTTGCTAATTGATAGTGGTTTGGTAGTAGTTATTGTTGTAGTATTGTTGCGTCATGCGTTCAAATTGGAAGTAATCAAATCGAAAATTTAAAAGCGGTGCTTACTAGAGTGTTGCAATAAAATCAAAGAAAGTTATTCTCTTTGTTCATTAGCGATTGATTTAATTTTGGTGCGGAAAGGGAAATAAAAGTGTAAGGTAATAAATTAGAAAAAACAAATGATTTACTTTGGTTTTTTGTTTTGTAACGACAAAAACACTCCCCGAAAATTAGTCGAACTAATTCAAAACATATCGATAACGCCTTTCTTTCGTTACACATATCGTGCACCACTTTTTGATCGATAGCTCATTGATCAGTATAGTTACCGGCATAGCACGAGATATTGCGAAACCATCTAGTCAAAAATGTGTACTAAAGAACTCAATAAATTTTTTTTTAGCAGAGAAACGTGTTATATTACCAGACCTCTATTACGATAACATGAAACAAAACGAACTAATAAAACAGCATTTCGAAAAATTTGTTGAAAACTTCTTAAGTTCTAGTACTCATGGCTCTAGGCCCAAAATAATTATATTTATGGGAATAATTACTGCTTTTTTATGTGTATTTTGTTTTAATAATTTATTATTTTTCTCTAAAAACTCAGGTGAATAAGTTCCTTATAGCGAATCAACTAGAATTATAAGTTAGTATAATTTCCTTTAGTGGCTCAACGTTTTGTTGCTTTCTTCTCCCGGTATTCGTTTATTAGTTATCCTCCAACAGTAAGATTGTAATAAGTGAAACATTTATATTTGGTTTAGGTCTAAGTTAATTCTTAGCAAGAAAAATTTTCTGCAAGGATATTTCAAGGCTCGCTAGTGAAACAATAAAACATATCCTAAACGGATCAACCGTTTTAAAGGAAATAAAAACAATCAATTGGTAACACTTTAAGGATGGTCAGGGGCTCAAACTCAATCCATATATCAAAGGGCGTGTCATTTCATATTTTTGGATTAATATTGAAACCCTGAAAGTGGATAAAGTATAACATGTGGTTAATCCCTAACACCTTCAAAAAGCAGTGGGATAAGGGAAAATCAGGCATGGAACCCCATACAAATAGTATTTTTCATATTGCTTATCTTTGGAAGTATTCATGTTCTGAGATTCGGTCAAGAGTGCACAGTGTTCTTTCGTATCCGGCCAATAAAAAACTGCGGAAAAGTGAAAAGGGGCGATTTTTTGTTCTTTATACTCGAACAAAGCTTTATGAATGTATATAAATGATTTTAAGTACACCACTATATAATGGTTAAAGTTCTTTAAATTATTTTGTATATTTTTATAGTTAGTGTGATAAAAGCTGGTTTTGGAACAAATTGATCAGGCATATTCCTGCTACCTTGAGAATGTCTTAAAACTGAAGTCGATTAAAAATTTATGAATACAAATATCATGTTTTATTAAAAATAAGATATTGAGCTCATAAAACCTATATTTTAAAACCCTCTTAATACAAAAAAAACTATGTGAATAAGTAAAAACTTTAAAAATTTAATGGATACAGTTGATAACTTATGGTTAAAAAAAAAATCTTTCAATGAATGAAACGTGTGATAAAGTTGAACTATCCTATTGTGATAAAAGTTTGTGGGCCACTGTATACACTCATTTTACCAAAAAAAAAAAAGTTATACGTTGAACTTCTTAGATAATTGTAAAATTTCAGAATCTTTCTCATTGAATCATTGTCTTAAAGTCCATGCATTGATCATAAAAATTAATTAAAGCTCACCCATGTTTCGCAGTGTCTCAGTACTCATTAGCACCTTTCGTTTGATACCCATATTGTTGTAACATATTTTTGGTCACCCTGGTTAAACTTCTAGTACTATAACGGATGCATTCAATTCTATTCACCAGTTTTTGAGTGATGCTTGCCTAAACATACTGACAGACAGACGGACAAACATTTCAAGAACTTTTGATTTGGATTCTATTGGCTTAGTAATGATCCCCTCTATACATTTTTTCTAAATATTTGAAATGTGCAGACATCGAATTGTTACAAGCTTATTACGAGTATTGGTAGAGATTTAACGCTGTGAAAAAAATACTATTAAATAAGCAAATCAAACCCAAGTTTTCCGTTTATTGATCAAACTAAACATATTTTCAAGCCCTGGTTTCACAATCGCTTTGGTTTCTAAACTGACGTGCTTGGTTCAATTTTAAGCATAACTCTTAATTTACGCATACACATTTACGCGAAATCAAAAAAAAGTGCTATGAATATTTGTGCTGACGATCAGACACACCTTCAAGCGATAAAAAAGATACCAGAGCAAAATAATCGAAATAAAGTAAAAATAAATTATTATTTGTTATGAGAAAAAAATGTGCGCAAACGCATGAGAAGCGTGCAGTAAACAACAACAAGCTTGCAATATGCAACTTTTCAAACAAAATATACATTTCTAGTCACGCTGTCGTCGTGGTGTAGTTGCTGCGGTAATACACACTAGAGGCGTGACAGACTGGCAAATACGAAACTAACTTAGGAGTTAACGGAAAATAATCTCACGACGCAATTTTGGTACATCAGACTGGTAGAAAACAAGATTTCTTCATATAGTAAATTTGAATATCTTAATTGTATGGTTTATCTGCATATAACTCTTTAACGAATTTCAAAGTTCTACCATGAATTCTTCTTTAATCCCAAATTATTTTTTATTTTTATTTTTATTTAAAACAAAATTTAAGTTTTCTAACATGAATATTTCCATAGATACGAAGCAAGAAATATTCAATTAGTAAGTGCGATGCTGCGTGAAAGCTTAAGGTCTACCTTGGAAGCTGGATGCATGCCTACATACATAATTTAAATATCATAACAAAGATGTAAAGAAATTGGCTTATAACCAAACTCTCTTCGTACACCTGTAGTTAGTTCTACCAAGCTTCATTTCAGCTCTTTGGGGAATTTATTCACGTTTAATACAAACCATGTGTATTACAACAATAAATTTTAAAATGTGTGATGTCACATCTCACAAACAGGTATATACAATTTTGGTTCCATCACTAAAATTTTTAAAAGTATTATTCTTTCCAAAAGAAATTATTGCTCTATTTTCTTATTAAAAAAAAATACTTTGAAAAATTTGTTTGCAATTTTTTTTAAAGATTGAATTATCTTTTCAGTATTGAGGGTGCAGTAGTTAGTTCGTCTATTGATCGGTTTAAGCGCTTAGTTAAACTGGATTAAGAGCTGGCACCTGTCAACGGCTTTATTTCTGCTTATACCAGTAACACGTTAGCACTTACATAAACGGAGATAACTTAAAAATGATTTTTAATTTAAAAGTATCAATTGACTATTTAATTGCATTGTGGTTAAATGCATTCGTCATTTTGTTTTCATTTAAAATGTGGTTGCTTGATTGCTCACTATTCAAAAACAACTTCATTATTGTGTTCAAGGAAAAAATATTTTTATTCATTAGAATATGAACATTTATACTTGATATCACATGATTTGATCTCAAATTTGTTATTACATAATACATTAAGAGACTTGAAAAAATTTTAAATAATCGAAAAGGCGTTTTTATATTGCTAAATCTTTTCAAGATAAACGATCGTGAAATATTGAGGCCATTAATAATTCATATTTAGATGTTTGGAATCTTTATCGAAACAAAAATATGAGATGAGACTATAATTAATAAATTTAACGGTATAATCAAATTTTTAAACTAATTACTTAAAATTAATGATGGCCTTTGCGTTATGGTGCTTAACCAATCCATCAAGTTGGCCGAAAGTTATACCTATATATTTCTACTTACCACACATCGTCTTGTAACTTTGTTAACCTTTATGCATGATAAATTTAGTAATAAATAATCCTATACGAATTAAATCATTTATAATACAGTAGATGCTCACAAATTAGAACCACTTTAATTGTAAGGTGAGAAAAGCTCTAATTTCTTCGTGTTTTTTATTTGTACATAAGCAAAAGTTAAGAAAATTTACTTCACAAACTGCAATGAAGTTATTTTTTATTTAACTGCTTGATATACAGTCAGTTACATTTGTTTTTTTCCCTTTTTTTTTAATCTGAGACAAATATATATTAGCGTTTGTTGCTAAACAAACAATATAAGCTTTGACATTTTTTGTGGGAATGCCTTTTTTAAAGTATTTTTGTGTTGCTGAAAATTTATTTGTTACGATTCTAGAATTCCTTACTTATTGATATGCGATAAATATAATGCCTCTTAATTTGTGTTTAAAAGTGGGCGTGGTTACCCCCATAGGTAGGAGGTGCCAAGCCCATTTTTAAAACTTTTTACTACCTTAATATTAAGTCTTTTTCTTGTTTGTCCGCTCACTACATTTTGGAATCTTGTCCTTTTAAATAACTCCCCGTTCAGCTAGACACTTGAAACTTCGAACCGAGTGAAAAAAATCGGCTACATGGCACACGGATCGAGGTATTTAAAAAATCGTTTGAAATTGGGAATATTGTGATCGAATTTTAAGTAACTCCCCGGCAACCTAGGTACTTGAAACTTGGCACTTTGTGGCACGCTGATCGAGATAACGAGAAATTCTTATTCCACAGAAAAAGGTCCGCTAGCTGGCGCTCTGATCGAGATAACTAAAAATTCTTGGAAAATGTGGGGAATCATGCTATCGATTTCTGAGTAACTTCCCAGTGAGTTAGAGTTCAAATTTTAGTTATGTTTCAGAACCCGGTGACAATGTAATATTTCATTTTATCTAATTCCCGGCGATCCACGGAACTGAAATTTAGCACGTAGTTCAAGACGCGAGGACAATAATAACTTGTGGATAGCAAAATTCCGCCAGGTGGCGCACTGACTGATATACAGTGAACATCTCTGAAAAACTTACTAAGTGATTTTTGTTGGAACGATTTTCCGTCATCCCTTGTCGAAGGAAACTAGGCATTGAAAATTGCAGAGCCGAAACCGGTTTGTCACAAAACCAAACTTGACGAGGGATGACGGAAAATCGTTCCAACAAAAATCAGCTTACTACCCTGTCGGAAGATCAACACAACAAAATAAATCACTAACTAAGTGCTTCAATTACTAATCACAGTACTATGACATGGACAATAAAAATATAGTATAACAATTTTAAATAATTTAAATAGAATAATATTTTAGTGTCGTAAAAAAGCAGAAGAAAATGTGTCCTTAAAAAAAAAAGGTGTTTTGTTTTTGAAATTTTTATCATATTAAATGTAATCAATTTAGAGGAAAATATAAAGGTGGAGTGAAATTAATAGGCTTTAAATATTTGTCACTTGCCGAGCTTCTATTTGGGCTCTAAGAAAGTGGTTGCCTTAGTTACGATTTCCCCGTCTCCTACATTGGTCTTTGTTTAAACAAATTTGCTGCTGCTCGTTGGCGACATTTGTTAATCTCGTATGAAAAATGCCAAGCCATTAGCTAAAAAGTTAAAATTAAAATATAGGTTGTAGGAATTGAATTCTTTTCAAAAAAAATTCTGAATGAAAATATTCTTCAATTTCTATTCGAAAAATGTTATTATAATCTGTGTCCTAGTAAAGTTGTGTATAAAACTGTATGTTTCAGGAACATGACAAAAAAAATTTCTTGCTGCTTTTATTTCGCACAACACTGCAACGTAAGTTCAAACACGGCGAACAAATATTTTACCTTTAATTAGAGTATCAAATATAATCCGCTAAATGCTAGCTGTTATGTATCAATCAAATCGTTAATTACAAATTACCGTTATATAACTAGTTCCTATAACAAGTCAATTTTTGACGGACAAACTCCACATTGAAGTCGCATAAATCAATTCATAAATATGTAAATTAATCATACTATCAATCAATAAATGACAACCAAAGACAGCCACATCATTATCTAAAATATATAAAAATAAATTTTGCAATAAATTGCTGAGTGCAGCCAGTAACCAAAACATGATTTAGGAGTGCAGTAAAGTTGGTGGTACCCAAATATAAGAACCACAAATAAGCTAGATATAGCAAACAAAAACTTGAGGCAAGCAAACATTATATTGCTTTAAAAGTTTAAAAAAGGAAAGTTATAAGTAGAACTAAGTGCCAATACCGGTTCAATAAGTCTGAGTTCAGTATGAAGTTAAGCTTGGACGGTGTATGCTTGTACATATATAAATCAAGGCATTACTTTCGAACATATTAGCGCATGCGCACGCTGTCAAAGTGCGTATTTGTTTTTGCATAAGCGGCATATGTCTTGTAGTGAAACATACTCGTAGCAACAACATACATATAGTCAAATGTGCGTGCATGCGTTTGTCACATGTTTATTACTTACAGGAAATTGGTTGACCTAAATTTATACAAATCAATGAATTTTCTTAATTTTTTCAATTAATTGTCTTGCATTTAGACATTAAAGTTTTCCAATTATGCAAGCGTGTGCTGCATTTTTATTTTTCTGTACTTTTGCAATTAAAATTGCGTTTTATGAATGTTTCTTTCGCATTAACATACTTGAAGCCTCAAACAAATACAAAAACTTATCTGCTCAGCCTTTTGTCTCTGACTCTTTTGTAGGCATTGTCGATAGACAAAAAAGGTAGAATCTTATTAATAAAAAGGAGTACATTTGTATGTGTATCCTCAACCGATATTTATAAAATGTCCACAATTGGTTCATGTAGTTACTGGGTACATTGTAGGCTCTATACAGATTTGGAAAAGCGGACGGTACCATGGCTGCAATGCGACATTAAGCTTCAATACGTCAAAGCTGCAAATGGAATGGATTCATGTTAATTATAATTATAATGATGTTATTTTTCAGAATCGTGAAAAAATATTGTAAAAGTAACAAATCTTAATATTGACTTCTAGACGTTTATAATCTATGCTCTATATTTTTTAGGACTCATCACATTTTTTCTTTAAAACTGCCTAACCATTGAAATAAAAAAATCACTTGTGTAGACCTTGTTTATTTGTCAAAAGTGTCAAGTTTTTTAAAGATTGCAATGCCTTGTTATGCCCGAGATCTGAAGAAATTTAATGTGGTATTCATTGTAAAATTGGTATTGGTAGAGACGTTTCTTTCTTTAAAGGAATATTTTTGGAGTCCAATAAGAACCAAAACATCAGCTGTTTCTGAATCCAATATGAGTCATATATCACTCTTTATAGGTTCATATGATGTATGAAAACAGTCTTTTATTCGATGACCATTGCAAAAAGGGAGCTGGAATCCTCATTGTGGTCATAATGAGCGTAAACGCTCCCAGGGGACTATTGCTTTGAGTCCTTCTAGGATCTGAATATTTGCTAGGAATATTGTCAAGTGGTATTGATATGCCATAGTATTTTTAACCAGTTTTCTGCTTTTGTTTCTCAAATTATTATTTCTTTTGCACCAATCAATAAAGATATCAAAGAAAAATTGCTACTGCAAGGGCAATGCGTACCTCGGAATCTAAGTGAAACTATGTCAAAGTATTTTTTAAGATTACATAAAGTAGGTCAGAATCAGAGTCACAACTTTCAACGCCTCTTTCATTAAAAGGATGAAGCGAAACCAAGACGAAATAATAAATAAAACAATTAAAGTTGTACCAAAGGATTTATACCTTTCTTGAACATGAATGAATCATTTATAATCTGGTTAAATTTTGAAGAGAAGCTGCATAGCATTTTTAAAAAATTATTATTGAATTTTGAACCATCTTACACATCCTATGCACTTAACAAAAACTGAAATCTGATAATTTGGCACCCCAATTAAAATTTTTGAACAACCATTAACAACTCATAGCTGTCGTATTATCTTAAAAATGCATTTGTTTAGTATACTCGTATACCACCTCTTCTCTTTAAAATTGAGCCGCTGAGCCTATGCATATCTCCAGTTAAAGATTTAGGTCATTTTTATATATTGAAAAGTGTTTGTACACACAACTATTGTAGTACAACTTTTCGAAGTGCCAAATCAACTTGACGTAATCGTAATGCAGACAAGCAACAACATGCCACCATCACTCATTTGGTCATAAACACTGTTGGCGGTGTTTGGCTGCATTTGGCGTCGGTGGAGAATTGGCGTGATTACTCGATTAGGTATTATGCAAGCTGTTAAGTGAGTACTCGTGATTCTATTGAGATCACTTTTGTTGCTTAGTGACACGATTTACAAGGAATTTATTGTTGTCATAAGCTTTTCAGTGGCATCGGTAGAGAACACAAATGTTATATCAGCTTTCTAATTGTAAATTTGTCGGGAAATGTATATTAAAAAATAGTGAAATCTAACTTCAGGAGACATATTTTTTCTTAGACGTTTTTCATAGCGTCCTGTTTTATAATGTTGTTGAAGAACGCCGCGCTTGTCTTCCAATTTGTGGTGGGCTCTTTTGAAATTTTTCCTACAAATTGGCAGGACCTACAGTTTTTTGCCTATTCCGAACGGTATCTGCAAAGCAGATGAATTTTTTCTGAGATGCTTTCAAACCACTGCCTAGGGGCGACCTTATTTTATAAAAACTTTTTCAAACCACTTTGGATGTTACCTGTCCCGGAGCTCGACTTTGGACCTTAGATTTGACTCCTCAAAATAATAGGAAATTCTGACACGTTTAAAGGTTATATTTTTTGTCATTCTAAAAAGTTATATAATTTTCAGAAAACTTTTTTTTTTTAATTATGTTGTTATTACTTTTCAGAATGGCGAAAAAATTACTGTTAAAGTTACAGATCTTAATTTCAATTTCTAGAGATCTATCATTGCTAGTCAAGATTTTTAATTTCCTACAAAACGATATGAATCAATGGCTTGCCAGTTTTAGAGAAAAATTTAAAACGGTAATAAAGTCTTGCCTAGAAGTGATCCCTCTAAGGATCACATTTCTGCTTTGCCACTCTAAAAGAAAATATTTTTTTGGGCCCAGTCTAATATATGTATTTACTTATATATGTACAATTTTTTTGACTATTGAAAATTATATTTAGATTGATTTTAGGTTTATTGTATTTTAATTAAACTAATAGCAGCATTAAATAAATAGACTTAAGCGACAAACTTTTTTTTTTCTTTTTTTGCATTACAAACACTTATGGCTCGATAATTAATTATTAATATAAACATTTTTTATTCACTTTGTAAATTATGTAATTGTTACTTTATGGTACATTTCAATGCTCAAGTGCACATACATACCGACCAACAAACTGATGCTTATCGCGCAGCTAATGGCTTAATTAACTCCCTATGAAATAAAAAAAAGCATTGTAAACAAATCGCCGACAACGAGGAGTGGGTTAGTGTTAAAAGAAGTGAGATAGTAAAATATTGTTTGTTGTTGTATTAATACATGACAAGTGTGGGCGTGAATGTAAAGGATTTCTGTTTTTCTTTTGTAGGCGTTTTTGTTTGTAAATATTTTCTTAAGTCAAAGTGCCTTGCGCTATGATAACAAACCGCTAAAGAGAGTTTTGTTTATAAAAAAATTTTGCACAAAAAATATTTAAAAATCACACACCTTAAAGTGAGAAACTACGGTTGCCAGCAGTGACTTTGCCGCTTATTCAGCAAACACGAATACGCAAAAACTATAGCCGTTGCCGCTAAGCATTTTATTATTTTGATTAACATCATTTTCTTAAAGCGTCAATGCTTTTTGCTACCAGGTAGCTACTGTAGCTAGACATACTGGCACTTACCAATACTTTTTGGCATCTGTTTATGAATACAGGTAAATTGGCAGCACTCAGACGATTCATTGATAACACCGATAGTCGCTATGCAGCATGCTGACCAGCTACTGGAACAGCACGTTAACAATGTACTACACAAAAAACAACATTTTGTAATTTTTTTCTATTTTGCTTGTTATAAATATATTGCTCTCATATTTTTATTTTTCATTACCTTGTGAACGCTGCGGTTCACCACCCACGCTTAGATATTTCTCATTTTGGCGTTTTGTTGAGAAAATTGAATTTGAATGCCATATAAACTAGGTAATTGCTTGAATGTGCAAAATAATTTTTATTATGGTGTGTAAGGTTGGAAATAAAAAATAAGTTAAGCAGTCAAGATATTGAAGCACGTTAGACTGGGTGTTGAGCGGCACTTTTGTGGGTGGTGATAACAGCTGTAGATATGATTATTAAGTTGTTTGCAGCACAATAACCTTTTAGCGAATATTTCATATTCATTTAAATACAGTAATTTTTGATAAGGTGCATACATATGTAAGTATGTATCTACTCAAAAATTGAAATGAAATTAATAATTATAATTAACCATGGTTTTATTAAATCATTATAATTTCATTTATAGAGCTCTTAGTGTTAAGAGTGACAGGCACTACCGAGTATATGAAAGAAAAGAAAAATTGCGTCGCTTAAGTCTTTCGTTGCTAGTACTAATAATTTTGTACGTGAATGTTTCTACATATAGTTATCTATACTTTTATAAAACAAAATATAATAACATACATTTGTATATCCAATACAATCCCGAAAACGGTTGACTAGACTTAGATGAAGAAAACGTACTACATTCTAAAACTTTCGACTTAGGTCACCTATTTGAATTTGTATTTTTTTTTTTCTAATTTAATTGGATATGTGCAAGGTGAATGACAATCGAAAGATATTTTACGTCGTATTCCCACAATGATATTTCTAGGAAGGGTTTAGTAGTTTTCTATGGTTGCCAACAAATCCCACTATATATTTTTGTTGAATATTAGTTGTTATCTCGAAAACGACTGGACGCTGTAATACTAAAAGATCCTTCTATTTACGTCTTTTGTATGGAAACAGTCATGAAGAAGCACAAACAGCATGCCACAGAAGTTATTCTATATCTAATAAATTATTAAAGTTTTCACGATTTTATGGCTTTTACTTTATTAGCTGGCTTTACTTATATATCCCACTCTTTGCTATACTTTGCCTGAGAATATTCTGTACTTCTTTCGGGTTTTCGGTTAGATGTCTTATGAACTCTTTGATACCGAGAAATCACGTAGGTTTAATGGGCATTATGCATTCTTTTCACTTATTATCTTGTTGTTCGGTTACAAAAAAAAAGATATCGTATCGCCGGTGTATCGGTTGCAAATAACACAGCCAGCGGTTTTGAGCATTTTAAGTTTCGCAAGACGAATAAGGCAGCTAATTCTTGCGCTCCATAAGTTACATTCATCAGAAAAAGTGGAATCAATTGTTCATTCAGTCCGTGTTTCCAATGTAATTTAGATGCAACAAATAAGAGATTAAAAACTAGTTTTATTAGAACTAAAGGTCGTTAGTCTGCTGAGTGTTTCTGAGAATAACTTGGATTTTTCAGTGGCACGCCAGCATAAAATTGATAACGGCAATTGAATAGTATAAATAAGTACCGGAAATAGAATACAATTTCCTTTTAGTCAAAGCTATACGTTTAAAATGCAATACATGTTTTTTATAATTTTTTCTGTTTCTAATAATGTAAATAAATCAATTGTTTACAGTCAATTGTATCACGTTTTGCATTTATCCAAATCAACATAAATATAAATACATATTTCATTATTCAATCTTGATATTCAACTAACTTCTTCCACAAGAACACATTAACAGCTAAATCGAGCAAAGCCTGTATTGTTGTTATTAAATAAATTTAAGTATTCATTAAAAAATCAGTAACGATTTCTAATTCATTGTCAACCACTTGACAGCACTGAAAACAATGATAGTAAAGGCAACAAGAAACGTAAATTGTAAATTTGCAAGCTGTATGGCGCACGACAAACTTATCCACCTACCATTTAAAACGTAAGTGGGTAACTCAAACGGCAAAATAAAACTGAAAACAAAAAAGTTGTATCAGCCGACCGGCACAATGTGTGGTGTTTTGAAGGAACTTGTATCAAAATCAAATATTTTGGAAAAGGTTAGGCCCAAAGCAAAAAATTAAATACGCTTTTAACTACAGCTGATATCTAAATTCCCCGAAAGACCTTAGCGGTATTTTCGTAAAGGTTACTGCGCCTAATATGGGCCATATAAAGATGAAGATGATGGTAATAATGAAAATGAATATGAAGGCGAACATAAAGATCAAGATGAATACGAAGATTCAAATAAATAAGAAGATGAAGATCCTTTTCAATGAAGATAAGACGAAGGTCTAGATGAAAATAAAGATGTAGATGAAAATAAGCGTGAAGATGAAGTTGTAGATGCAGATATTGATGAAGATAGATATGAAGATGAATAAGAGAATGCAAGTGAAGATGAAGATGTACTTAGATTAAGATGAAGAGCAAGATGAATATGAACATGAGTGAAAGGTAAAGGAAAAAATACAGAAAGAGGAATAGAGAAATAAATAAAGAATGAGAAGTAGAAGTAGAGGGCAATAGAAGAGTAGAGAAAGAGAAAAAAGGGAAATAACAGAGTATAATGACCTTATTGTTGCTGACAGTCCTTTGCCGGATATTAATAAGGTACGCTCTGGAACTTGCGACTGTCGCGGGAGCGATTTAGTATGACCAGTGCAACGTTCTAGGTCATGTCACCCCTTCTTTCGTAAGGAAGGAGAAGATGGGTTATTAGAGGTGAGGGGCAGTAAATCGCTCAAAATGCAGTCAGGCTAGTAGCAGAAGGTTTTAGTACCACAGGATACCAGATCCAACTTTTCATACTCTTTGCTTTCAACAAGAAGTGAAGAAATCTCCCAACTTTCGAATAGTACAGAAAGTCGGTTCGGGTGAAAATTGGACTTAACAGCTTTCAAATATTTGAAATCACATGCTTTTTGCTCACCTACTTTGACACTCTGTAACAGAGATATTTGATTCTGAGGAAAGTGTCTTTAAAATACCCCACAGTGCGATACTATGCTTGGACATTTACCGCATAATTTTCGCCACCACTTGTGGCAATAATCGTTAATGTGCTGTAATAACCAATAAAAATGAGCGCATTCAATTTTGTATGCAAAATGTAAACAAATTGTGAATAACACAAATTTACACACACACGTTCATATAAGAATATTCTAAGTATACAAGTGGGGGCCTGCCTGCTTATTCACTCAAAGTTTTAATTGGTTTTAATTTGTGGCAATTGTTGACTTGACTTACGAAAATGTCTACTTATGTCTCTACATAGAAACATACATACCTAAACTTCCATGAATAAGTAACTATGAACAGTTGCAGCTGAGTAACTCTATAACTTTACGGCGTTAAAGGCGTCACTTTGTGGCATTTTCCATTTATCACAAAATTCTATGCTGCCTGCCACCGTACTACTTTTTACACCAACTTCAGTTGGGTTTTAGCGCGAAACTAATGCCACACAATCACCCGCCATAATTATGGCAAATTAACGACAATGACAAATCGTAAGCGTTACAATTACAATCAACGGTTTGTTGAGTTGGCTGTTAAGACGGACAAGCGATCGTTTTTCCAAATTGTAGACTCCGCTTGGTTTTTGTAATTGTTTTTTGTTTATTCTTATTTATTTTTTTGTATCGCATTACAAACAAAAAGACAAACAGCTGTTGAAAGGTGAAAAATCAACTACCAAATACAGTCAAAAAGACAAAACAAAAGGTAGTAAGCAGTGTTTGGAATTATATTTTGTGGTCTGTGCATAAAGTGTGTGGTTAGAAACACTAATTGGGTATCATAATCTGAATGTAGTTGTGTCAATAGATATGTGTGTATGTATACTTCCCTGGGAAAAACGGAAATACTCTGTGCCATCATCTAAAAAATACTCCTTAAGGAGTATCAGAGTACTCCAAGAATTATCCTCATTCATATAAAAAAGGTGGTGGTGGTAATCCTGGTGGACCTCAAAAGTACACCTATTTCTCCCTCGCTTTGGTGTAGAATAATTCCATGGAGCAATCTTTCGGCAGAATTTTGAAAGTACTCTCACGTAGGTGCTCCAAAGAGTATTCAGAAGCAAAGTAAAGGGTACTCCGAGATGGATTAGATGATTGAATTAGCGGACATCGCCATATAAATGGGACCACCTTTTTTATATGAATGAGGATATGTGTTGGAGTACTATGATACTCCATCGTTTTTAAAGAGTTATTTAACTTATATTATACACTAGCAGACCCGGCAGTTGTTTTCCTACCTAAATTTCCCTTCCCTATTTAGTGCTTCCTTGTAAATTATTCCTATATTTTAATTTTTCTTTCTACTTTTGCTTTCCCCCACTTCGATATCCCGATATTTTATTCTATCTTCTGATATTGCAGTAACACCTTCTCTAATTCTCAAATTTTCTATTCCTACATAGAGACATCGACAATAAACTGTGGATAATAATGACAGAACACAAAATATATGGGCTTGACACCTCCCACTTTTCGAAATCTAGACTAAAGGACACATATATCCAAATATCATTAATTTAGATCAAATACATTAAGAGTTATGACAAATTAAAATTTTATATAGTCTGGGGGTGTGGCATCACCCACTTTCCCAAAACTATGTATAGCCTGTGTTTTACCCAGCAAACTTCTGAACCTATGGTAAAAGTTTGATAAATATCTACAATAAACTGTGGATATTAATGAAGCACAAACAAAACACAAAATATGTGGGCGTAGCTCCGCCCACTTTTCCAAAAGCTATATATGGCCTGTGTAGTCCCCAGCGAACCCCAGAACCCGCTGTGAAAGTTTCATTGAGATCAACAATAAACTTTGTACATGAATGAAGGACAAACAAAACACAAAAGATGTGGACGTACCACCGCCCACTTTTGCTAAATTATGTAAATCGTGCCCAAGTGACACATATATATAAATATCATTAATTTAGACCAAATACGTTCAGATTTATGACGAATTAAATTTTATATAGCCTGGGGGCGTGGCACTGAGCGTTTTTCCAAAAAGTATATATAGACTGTGCCGTACCCAGCGAACTTCTTAGCCTATCGTGAAAGTTTCATAGAGATCGACTATAAACTTTGGACATTAATGAAGAACAAACAACACACAAAAAATGTGGGCGTAGCACCGTCCACTTTTCCAGAATTATATAAATAAGTTCAGAGTTATGACATATGGAAATTTTATATAGCCTGGCGGCTACCCCATATGCTATACCCTATGCTCTAACCAGTGACCCCAAGAATATACTGTAAAAATTTCATAAAACGGCCACATAGACACACATTCATTTTTATTTATAAGATGTGATATAAATATATGTACACAATAAGTCGCAACCAAGTGTTTACATATTTACATTAAAATTATTATAATTTATTACTAGCTTTTTGTTGCTTGCTTGATGCAACACACCATAAAAGTTAAAATAAAGATAGGGTGAATTGAGCCACTAATGGTAGTTTAGTTTAAGAAAAATTTTTTTGCCACTGAAATTATGACCCATTTTAACATAGATAAACATATTGGTAAAACATCTAAAAATTAATTTTTATTTCAAACCAAAATTTTTCGGAAAAACTCAAACTACCAATACCAGTCAACTAAAATAAAACTTTACATGTTCGTTAGCAGTAAGGGAAGGAAGAGGCGGCTACTGAGATGTTAAAATCAGGTGGAGAATGGCTTAGCCTCGCTTGGCGTTTCCAATTAGTGTTTCCCTTAGATACGAACAGCCAAAAAATATTCGGCGCCTAAGCGCCCATGTTTGAATGATGACGACCTACACTGAGTGTGTTAACTGCAAGTTTGCCTTACAGTTCTATTTCAGATTACTAGGAATGAAACCTTTTCCAAATAACATTCCGAGTTCGATTTTCGTTGTTTAAAGTCTTCTGTTGTTGTTGTAACGAGTGGGAGTTAGGGAGTGCTGTCGAACTGACAGTGTTTGACGGTATATGAATCCGGTACGCTCCGGTACTCCCTTGCGGTACTGCCCGACTGTCGTGGTAGCGATTTGGTATGACCAGTGGAACCTTCTAAGTCATGTCCGTAAGAAAGGAGAGATGGGTAGTGAGAGGCATCATATCCGTAGATCAACCATCGAGATAAACGACATTACCTTTGTGCATATTAGTTGCCTCTTACGACCGGTATGCCTACCTCGGGCATATTCAAAACCCCTAACCCGCAGGATTGAAAGATAAAATAAAAAAATTATTTATGGCCCATCACTTGAAAGCTAGTTTAAATGCAACGGAACTTATTTGTTCACTAGGAGAAGATATTCAGCAGCGGTTCCAACGACACCAACGTAAGTATTCTACAGGCAAAACTGTTTTGGTTTCAATTCCTATTCGTTGACTATTTTATTGTCAATATTTGAAAACATATCTTACCAAGATGGACTGCTTAGCACACTGCAATAGACGAGGCTAAAATTGTCTAGGCAGTTAGGCGTCAACGTAAAGAGACATTACCTTGTTTGTTTTGTCATAAGCTAAAAAAACGTTGATTTTTGCTTGTTTATTGCATTTTTGTAAATATGGAGATACGCCTAACAAAATATACAAGTGCTTTCTTGGTGATAATTAACTTTTCACAAACGACTTTAAAAATACTTAATGTTTATTGGGCTTTTTGTTCCCCTCTTGCTTATTTCAATGTTTGGAAAGAATTTTTCAATGAACTCCATAAGGACTGTCACTGTTAAATGTTAAAATTTCAAAATAATTAAGTCCAGGCATTGGACAAGACCAATAGCAATGACAAATCTAAGTACTGAACTTAAAATTTAATATACGAAAAACTCATAAATTTAATCATACAATTACAGCAACAGTTTTACTGTCAATACTTCTGCATTCATTAGCAAATGCTCCAATTATTTGCTAGAGTTTTGTTTTGACTTGTCACACATGGCACAGATCTTGCAAAATCATTAATACAAAGCATACCGTTCTTGTATTAATACAAGCTAGTAAAAAACTTGTTTCACCTTAAAATATTTTGCGTTGTAAAAGCTTTAAGCAAATCGTGTGCGCAAAGTTGGAATGTTGTTTGATTAGCTGTGGCAAACTACGAGGTGTGTTCAAAAAGTATCGCGAATTTTGAATTTTCGCTGGTTACGTATATTCGAATTTCGAATTTTTTGTGGCGTTATGTTGGTACTCATGTCTCTCACTTATGCCGACAAGCTCGGCGATTTTGAATGTTGTTGACAGCTGCTTTGCTTGCACGTGTTTTGGATCGTCTTCGATTTTTACGCGAAATTCGTACCAAAATTGCTCAATTGTGACCAAAAACAGCATCGCATGAACATTGCTAATGGGATGTTAAGCTCTGTCCGCGACGACCCAAATTTGCTCCAGAGGGTCATAACTGGTGACGAATCGTGGGTTTATGGTTATGACGTGGAAACCAAAGCTCAATCATCTCAATGGAAGCTGCCGCACGAACCAAGACCGAAAAAAGCGCGCCAAGTTCGGTCGAATGTGAAAGTTTTGCTGACAGTTTTCTTCGATTGCATGGGCGTGGTGCATCATGAGTTCTTGCCAGAGGGAAGAACGGTCAATAAGGAATATTACCTGCAAGTTATGCGCAATTTGCGCGAAGCAATCCGCCAGAAACGCCCGGATTTGTGGAAGAACAAAAATTGGCTTTTGCACCACGATAACGCCCCTGCTCACGCATCGTTGCTTGTGTGCGACTTTTTGGCCAAAAACAACACACTAATGATGCCGCAGCCACCGTATTCCCCAGATCTGGCCCCCTGTGACTTTTTCTTGTTCCCTAAACTGAAGAGGCCCATGAAAGGACGACGTTACGCTTCTCTTGACGAGGTAAAGACGGCATCGAAGGAGGAGCTGAACAAGATACAAAAAAATGTTTTTTGAAGTGCTTCGAAGATTGGAAAAACCGTTGGCACAAGTGTATAATATCTCATGGGGATTACTTTGAAGGGGACAAAATAGATATTCATGAATAAATAAATAATTTTTGAAAAAACACAAAATTCGCGATACTTTTTGAACACACCTCGTACATCGGCTTTAACTTAAAAATCTATGCCACGCACTGTTTCAAAGCTCAAGCATATATATCTCTTTAATTGCATAGCACTTAATTGAATTAAATTCGGATGCAAAAACAAATGCGTTAATAAGGAAGTCTAGTTCTGCAAAAATGAAAGACTTAAGACGCGAACTTGAAAATTTAATTGCAAGGTAGTCAATTAAATTTTATATTTCAAGTAAATTGCATGCCTTTTAATTTGCAATTTTGTATAAGCCTAACCATCTGCGAGGTATGCACTTGAATTGAAACTGTTTATTAATTGTTTAATGCAGTATAGATTGGTTGTGCTATGGATTTTTGTCTCGCACTTTATTAGGGCTTTTTCCAGAGATAGGATTTAGCTGAACTAGACTCGATGGTGATAAAATCATTAGAAAGAAAATTATATATTTAATACTAAAGACTTAAGAAGCGAACTTGAATTTCAAAAGCTTCCTGGTTATAAAATATGAAATACTAAACCTTTTTAATTTATTTTCGCAGACAATATTTTTTTGTTGTTGTAGCAGTACTTCACCTTGATTAGTCGGCGTATCCATTTATCCGCGATTATACAGGGTTATGCTTATATTAATAGTCTTCCTCCAGTACTAGCACCTTGTGGTACTAGCCCAACTACAGTGGCAACGACGTCGTTGATCCCGAAACCGCAGTTCGATCCCAGATCTATTGTCACTGAAATGGTTTAATATATAGACAAGTTATTAAAAAAGCCTGTAAGACTTTATTCATTTGTTTTTAGTAATAACATAAATTTTTTAAGCCTAACACCATATATATATTTTATAAAAGCGTCCAACTGTTGTCGTATACCGATGACATTAATACTCCAAACTAGAAAAGGAAGCGGAAAAATTGGCTTGGTGGTGAACGAGGACAACACAAAGTACATGTTGTTATCAAATAAAGAGTCAGCTTATTTTCGTCTTGGCAATCATGCTTGCAACAAATGCTACTTCGGACTGAGTTGGCAATTTAAAAGTACACCCCTTCCTCGAAGAACGAAAATAACACTCTATAAGTTAATTATCGAACTTCCTTGGTTTTTGGTGCAGCACCTTGAACACTGGCAACATCCGATTAGAAGGCTCTGGCAGTATTCGAGAAAAAGCTTTTTCAAAATATTTAAGAACCCTTACGCGTTGGGGGCGGCGAATACCGAACAAGATTTAATGAGGAGCTGTAAAAGCTCTATGCAGACACCGACATAGTCTAACGAAATAAAACCCAACGGTTTCGTTGGCTAGCCCATGTTGAGCGCAGGAATGAAGATGCTGCGGCCCAGAAGGTATTCTTATCCGTGCTTGGCGGAAGGATACCACCTCTCCGATAGAAGGACAAAGTGGAAATCGACTTGCGATCCCGTGGTGTTCCCAATTGTCGCGAGTTAGCAGAAAGAAGAAACGACTGGTGAACTATGCTGGACATCCCATTCGTTTCGACGGTTAAGCGTCATTTAAAGAAAAAAGAAGAATGTCACATGCTTCCCAGCGCTTTATGCCTCCAGAGTGGTGTGATCCTTTGCTAACTTGTCCGCCTTTTCATTACCATTACATATGTAACTTTTTTCTATTTATTGCTTACAATCTGTTCTCTTGCAACTAAAAAGTACTTTGGTCGCAATCCAAAAGAGGTAAAGAATAATTGAAGCTGTCTTTTCAATCAATGCAATCAATCGGAAAACATACTTTGCATGATTTTTATTGGACATAAAACCTCCATACTTTGAGCGATAGCCACGAAAATTTGTGGAATAGTATATTTCGGCATACAAACCGACTTTGACAATGGTTGGTTGGTTGCTGTGCTGCTCGAGAGAGGAAATACTCCCGAGCTCAAGAAGCGCTTTGGGCGCCATTTTGATGCACTTCCTCCTGGAACCATGCACATATTTGGATGCTGCTGTAGGTAATTTGGGCTAAGCGTTAGTTGTTGTCACGAGCAAACCATTGAGTTCTTCCTATATAGTCGCTAATATCCCTTATAGAGCAATACGCGATGCCGTTAAGATCTGGTATTAGATAGCTGCCCAGAGTTGCAAACCGGATGTGCATTAGAGCTGGACACTCACATAGGAAGTGCTCAACTGTTTCTTTGCACCCTTCTTCGTTGCAGCTCCTGCATCTGTTGTTGAACGGGATGCCCATTCTTTCGGCGTGTTGGCCCAGAGGCCAGTGCCCCGTTAGTGTGGATGTGATTCTGAATATTTCCTTTCTTGACCTCTTGAGCAGGTCCTCTGTTCTCTCTTTGTTGTAGGTGGGCCACGTTTGCTTAGAGATTTTGCAGGCATCGGTGGAGAGCCAATTACGGGCTGCCAATTCTCTGTACTTGCAATGAATGTGCCTTTTAATGGATGTGATTGGTGGATGTAACATCACCGCATCGGATACCTCTGCTTCAGCCCCCAATTTAGCCAGTTCGTCTGCCTTCTCATTACCCGTGATATTCCTGTGGCCGGGAACCCAAACGAGTGTAATGCTTGAGAAGTCTGCAACCGACTCTAGCATCCTCCTACAGCTGCTGACCGTCTCAGAGGATGTGATGTGGGATTCAAGCGCCCTAATCGCTGCTTGGCTATCAGTGTAGATATGTATGTTACGTCCTCCTACTGTGTCCTCCGACAGGAAGGTACAAGCCTTCTCGATCCCCAGCACTTCTGCTTGGAAGATACTGGCTGAATCTGGAAGACGGACTGAAAGCGAGACATTCAGTTGCTCCGAAAACACGGCCGCTCCAACCCCGCAGACCGTTTTGGACCCGTCGGTGTAGAGTGAAAGTGTGTCGTCATCGCATACTCCGTTCCTCTGCCAGTCCTTTCTTGAGGGAAACATCACCTTGAATTTCCTGCCGAAGTTCAGCAAAGGTGCGTGATAGTCTGTCGTTGATGCAACTATACCGGGCAGCTCTCGGAGGATACCACCATGACCATACTGCCTCGAGTTCCAGCAGCCAGACTCGCGGAGTCTTACCGCCGCACATGCTGCAGTTTCACGGATGTGAAGATCCAGTGGTAACTGGTTGAAGATAACGTTCAGTGCGTCTGTTGGACACGACCGTAACGCTCCCGTCACCCCGCCGAGGGCCGCCCGCTGTAGTTTATTTAGTTTTTTGGTGTTGTATTGCTTGTCTAAGGCAGGCCACCATACTACCGCCCCGTTGTTGTTGTTGTTGTTGTTGTTAACAGTGCTTCGCCCTGCCCCAGATTGGACAGGGTTACACTGAAATAACAGCCCTTGGTCGGGTGAAAAAACCCGGGTCATTCCGGTGCGATAGAACCGGCTGTTGTGGGAATGCTACCGCCCCGTAGGTTAGTATGGGTCTAACCACGGCCGTGTAGAGCCACATCATGAGGTTGGGCTTCAAACCCCAATGTCTGCTGACTATTCTTTTACACGCGTAGTATGCTATGTAGGCCTTTTCAATCCTTCTTTCTATATTGTTTTTCCAACTTAACTTACTATCTATTTCCACGCCCAGATATTTAACTCTCGTGGACAGGGATAGTGTAGTATCTTTTAGTGTGGGCATTCTGAAATGCGGTATCTTGGTTTTGTTGGTGAACAGCATCAGGTCCGTCTTGCTACGGTTAACGCTGAGACCGTTGTCAACTGCCCATGCATGTAGCTTGTGGAGCGCTCCCTCTAACAAGTCCACCAGGGTTGTGGGGAAGGGGCCAGATACTGCAATGACAATGTCGTCTGCATATGCGACTACTTTTACTCCATCCTTGTTGAGCTCCAGTAGTAACTCGTTCCGTGCAACGACCCATAGAAGTGGGGAGAGAACACCGCCCTGGGGTGTGCCCCTGCCCACTTGGCGGGTTGCGGACACCGAACCCATATTGGCTAGTATTACCCTATTTTCAAGCATCGACTGGATCCAGCTGCAGATAGGGAAGATAATTCCCGCCCTTTGGAGGGCACCAGTGATCGCGTTAACTTTTATATTGTTGAATGCTCCATCTATGTCTAGAAATGCTGCTAGGGTGTATTCCTTGAATTGTAAGGATCTTTCTATGGTACCGATGAGTTCGTGCAGGGCGGTTTCGGTCGACCGGCCCTTCATGTACGCATGCTGTGCCACAGAAAGCTTGGGTCCTGTTAGAACCGTCCTTATGTGGATGTCCACAAGCCTCTCTAGGACCTTCAGCATGAAGGAAGTTAGGCTTATTGGTCTGTAGTCTTTGGCATTCTCATGTGTTCTTCTACCTACCTTTGGTAGGAAGATGACTTTCACCCTCCTCCAGCTTTTTGGAATGTGTGATAGAGCGATGCTGGCTCTAAAGACTGATTCCAACCAGAGGATAATTGGCTCACCAAGCTTCTGAAGCATTACCGGAGTAACACCGTCAGGGCCTGGTGACTTGAAGGGGGCAAAGCTGTTGATAGCGAATCTTATCTTTTCCCTGTTGATGAGAGACTCCGGCACTACGTCGCCGAGAAGCGGTTGGCTAGTCCTTGCCATTGGTGCTGGTAGGCTATCGTCTCCAGGAAAGTGTGTGCTTAGCAGAGCCTCTAGTGATTCTTCCGCAGATTCCGTCCAAACACCGCCTTCCCTTCTAACAAAGAGATCATTGTGGTGTTCTTTTGACAGAATCTTACTAAGCCTTGCTGATTCTCGGCTATTTTCTATTGATGAGCAGAAATTCTGCCACGACTCCGTCTTGGCTTTTCTAATAGCGTTTTTGTAGTGTTTGAGTGCCACTTTATAAGGTAGTCACAACTTGGTTTTGAAGCACTCATTGGATAATTTTCTGACTTCCGATCTAAGTCTCCTGAGCTCTCCATTCCACTATGGAGGGGATTTCTTCTTTTGGATGCTTATCGGGGTGGATTTGTTGAAGGCTGTTGTGAGTTTTTCAACCGTTTCGTCCAACTCTTGCGGGTTGTCGATACTGAGTCTAGAGTAAGCAGCTGATATAGATCTAGATGTTAAGCGTACAAAATTTTCCCATTTTGTTCTCTTGGGGTTTCTGTAGCGGAGAGGGAGGCCTGATTCGCACCTTATGTCGAAGAGAATCCAGCGATGATCCGAGAATGAAGGTTGTTCTGACACCCTCCAGTTGTCTACCATCGCCGGGCCATCGTCCGAAACCAAAGTGAGATCCAGAACCTCCTCCCAGCCTTGGTATCTTACCGAGCTTGGAAAAATAAAAGCGGGTGTGGACCCCCTATTGCATATACGTAGATTCGAGTGTAATATGTAGTTAAAAAGGGACTCACCTCTCTCGTTCGTGGTGCTGCTCCCCCAAATAGTATGTCTGGAGTTGGCATCACAGCATATTATCATATGCGATCCTCTCGTGATGTTGACGAATCGTGCGAGCTCGGGGGGCGGGGCGTCCCTGTCATGTGCCATGTAGACCGACACCAAGAACACTCCCCGATTTCCATCTTCCTCAAGCTTTACGACTGTTAAATCTGGTGTGCTGTAATTGGAACATAAGAATGCATTAACACTTTTTTTGATTACAATGCATGCTCGTGGGTTACCTTCATCCGTCTTGTAGAACAGATTGTGTGTGCTGCTGTTTAACCCCTTAATCAACCCATTTTTGACCCAGGGTTCTTGGATGAAGCTGATGTCGATGTCCTCCTCGAACAGGAGGACGTTCAGATTGTCTGTAGCACTTTTTGAGTGCTGCAGATTAATCTGAACTCCCTTACGAGGTCTTGCTGTCACCCCCATCATTGATGGTGACCCCCTGCAGTAGTTGGCTGGCGCCATCTACCTCTTCAGGTTCGTCCTCATCTGGGGTTTTTTCGCCATGAAAAACCTTCACCTTGGCCATGCGGAAGGCGAAGGCGACCTTGTGGTCAGCCTTTGCCAGAGCCTCGAGTGACTCCTCGCATATCGCGACCAGTATCGGCTTGCAGGTTCTCGTGGGCGCTTCATCTTTAATGAGCTGCCAGTCTCCTATGGCCGGGATGTTGCCGTTGTACAGCTTTATGCACCTCAGAAGTTCCTTCCCCGGGTCCTCCAGAAGGGGTAACCAGATGCGAGCACGAGGTCTCTTCGGAATCTCCGCCGCTGGTATGAGCTTAAGTGCCAGGTTGTTGAACCCGTCACTAATTTTAGCCACACACTCAGTCAGGAATTCCAAAGAGGCCGGGTTGGCGCATTTGATCACCCTGTACCCCCGGAGGGTCTCGGAGGAGTCAAAAACCGGGTGAGGTCCGGCCGGGTTCTCTCGCAGGCGACGCATCGCGAGCTTCGACAGCTCGACCTCAACCTGCACCCAGCTCTGTTGCATCGACGTCGGTGATCTGCTGTTGGCATCCACTATGGCCACTTGCAAGTGGTTCCTGGCGACATCACTGAAATGCCTATGGTTTGCAGCTACCGCTTCCGCCCGTTTGGGCTTCTTCGGTTCCGCATCGCTAGCATTGTCGTTTTTGGAGCGGTTTCTCTTTTGAGTACCGTCTCCTTTCTTACTGTTTGAAGGCAAGGGCTCTCCGCGGGTGGCTCGAAACTCCCTATTAAAGGCTTCGAACTCCGCGATTACCGCCCTGTACTGCGAGATATCCTTGGTACCACCTGGAGCGTCTCCACTCTTGATTTTTTCGAGCATGTACAAGGCCCTCTGGTACTTTGCTTTCCGTATCTGAAACAGGGTCTTCTTCTTCTTTTTCTTTACCCCAGGTCCGTTCGGTGCACTGTGGTTGGCACTACCGACTTTCACTGTGGTGAAAGGAAGAGTTGGTCCCTGGGTACTATGGTTGGTACCCTCAGATACAGTTACATCTGTTGTGACTATTTGTGCTAACGGTGTACTATGGGTGGTACTTCCCTTAACACTTTTGATCGTCTCCTGACTGGAGGCGAGTAAAGCGTCCTCGTCAGATTCCGTTACCACAAGGTCCGGAGATCTGTACCCCGTCATGTCCGCCGTCGTCTTTGTCGCCGTTGCTACGTCCGCGGTCACGTTCGTCTTGTTAGTCACGTCCGTTTTGTCCGTCGTTTCATTGTGTTTATTTTTGTTTTTATTTTTGTTGGAGTTCATGTTTGGTCCCACGAGTATACCGGAAAGGGGTTCGTCACTCGTCCGCAGAGCCGGCATGCGTTGAGAAGGCACTTATACAACCGACCTTGCCCGGGCGTCGGAGGGGACCGTTCGAGATCAGCAACTTATAAAGCCGCCCGCTGACCATACATCCCTCGGCACGGTTGTCCTAACACCTTAAATTAGGGCGGTGTTGGTGCGGCTATCCCGCCATTTCCCACATCCGCGGTTCCGTGGTTACAACAGACCGTTGGGTAAGTGTGCCACCGCCCCGAATGAAGGAAGTGACGGGCTTTCCTCTTAGTTCACCGCAGTCTGTGGTTCGCTCGTTGGAGAGATTCCACAGGGCACCGTTTAAGCCCCTTCGCCACGGCACGGCGACCAACCTTGAAGAGGTGTGATTGTATGATTTTTATTGGACATAAAACCTCCATACTTTGAGCGATAGCCACGAAAATTTGGGGAATAGTATATTTCGGCACACAAACCGACTTTGACAATAATAACACGCGCTTTTGAGGATATTTCAAGAATTTATATTTAAACATTATATTAAATAAGTAGTATTTCCTTGAAAGCACACAAAAGGAGCCAAAGCTAGCACGAACTTGAGTTATTACCTTAGGGAACAGTGATAAAAATTTTAGTGACTATTGATCTTAGTACGGAGAATATACATAATTCTTCCTATCTCGAATTAGATTAATTTTTTTCTACACATGTAAACAGCTAAAAAAGTTCAAATAAACTTTAAATTGAAAGATTTTATTTTATAAGTAAATTTCACATATGCGAATACATATATATGGAAAAAATTTATATGGTACTTTTTGTTATTTCAACTCGCTAGAATATGGGAGCAAATCATCGTATGAATACTGTTGTTACTCAAACATGTAAATTTAGGTTTTATAGATATATAAAATTTTTTTAAATTAAAACTCAACCTAATTCTATGTTTCTCTTTTTTCTTTCTCACCTACAGATGACTGCTACACACGTGCACTTTCACAGCTTGGCCGCTGCCACAATAATATTACTGGTATCCAACCATGTTAATGCTGGTGGGTATCACTACGATCCACCCCCACCACCATCGACATCTTTACACTCTATCATCAACACCAACTCCGGCCACTACTTTGGACCCATACCAACCACAGCACCTTTACCACCAGTGCCTGCCTTACCAGCACTACCCACCGCCCCCACTCGTACACGCACACAAACTCTCGTACAGGTGCATCCTTCATCTGAGGGTGCACAACGTTCACAAGGCATAACAACAGCACCTCCACCCCAACGTCCGGTCAACTATAATACGGGTATTTACAATGTTTTTGGTAATTATCTACGGCCTGATGTTCAAAATGCCAGCGGTGGATCTGGACGCCCACCTTCGACTCAACCATTCTTCAACAATCCACCTACACCAAACCAGCAGCAACTCATTGGCTACGATTATTCACCAAATACTGCTTCTGCGCCAACTGCACCTGCTGTTCCAACACCACAACCCTTGCGTATACCATTTAGCAAACAACCCACCTTCAACTATGGTGGCGATCCCGATAATGCATTTTATGTAGTTAATGGTCGTCAGTTGAAGCAATATGCTGTTGTGGAAGAGGTGGACAATGATATCTCACAGGATAATAAACCATTCCTGACACAGACCTTTTTTGATAATTACCGTGCACAAGTTGGTGCTTCAGGTACAGGCGCCATTGCCCCACTACCCTCTTCCATGCAATTTTCCTCAGCGGCGAATGCTATTTTACTTGAACAACAGCGCTTAGCGCAACAGGGTGCTGCTGGTCGGCGTGGTGATACAATCGCTTTAGGTTCGGGTGGTATAGGATATGTACGTTTGTCTGATGGTACGATAACTTTGGGGTCGGGTTCGCTGAATTTTGTGACCGGTCAACAACATTTGGAAGATTTGAGGAATGCTCGTACACGTTCGGAACTACAACGTGATGCACTACATTTTGGGCATGGGCCATTAGAGGAGACGAGTAACCAATTTCTATTTAAATGAAGAAGCAGCCAGTGAAGTAGTAGTGGAAGTAAAAGCTGGTGAAGTTGTTCAAGATAGAGTTGTTAGTGTGTAAGGAACGCAATGTTCGTATGCTTGCCAAGAAAATGTTTTAATTTTGTAAACTTTTGTGTTTTTTTAATTTTGTATAATATTTTGCTGCCAACTATAGAATTAAGTTTAAATCACTGAATATTAAGAAGAAGGATACGCTATATAAAACAGATTTTGAACAATTTGAATTGTATTGCATATTTTTATAGCTGACCCAATCCTATTAAGTTTATGTATGTACTTACTACAAATGTATATATGTATGTATTTACGACTAAATATGTAAATGAATTATTATTAATAAAGAATACGAGTAAGAAACTTACTCTTTCTGTTACTTCTTTTTGGTTTCTGACTGTTATCTAGAGGCCAGTAACTAGTGACACGAATTTCTGCTTTGGAACTATATTTAAAGTGCCAAACTAGAACTAGTTTGAAACCACTAGATTTTCTCTAGTTAATAGCCGGCACTGGAGTAAACATCGCAAGGTGAGTAGTATTGGAAACAAAAAAAAATATTCTTTTTACACTGCCCTTTAACGAAAATATATATAGCTCGTAACACTAAATTGTGTCCTTTATTCAAGATAGGGCACCAGAAATAATCAGTGAAAAATTCGGTTCTTCGCAGTAGTTGTTTTTTGGTATGCAAACAGTCATACATTTGGCGTGTTCCAATCAGGAGTGATCCACATCCAGATAGAAATTTTGCAAGTAAATGCAACAACAACGTTGCGATCTTGATATTTATCTGGATCAATTTCGTATCCGTATAGAAGCTCTGTTCGTTTAGTTTTTTGTAGTAGATTTGTTGATAGCAAACCCGTATTTGCTTGGTAGCACAGACCCACATATATAAACACACATTATACACAAACAATTTTCATACAACTGATCCGTATCGTTCCCGTGAGATCTTGATCGTGATACTGATCTGGTTACACACAAAAAAAAATTTGTTTAAATTTACGCCTACTAAGCTAGGCAACTGTTTGCCTACTATAATAGGTGCAATTATACACACAGAAAGTGTACGTTAAAAGTTAAACACTTTGTATGTACGAAGCTTAAACATTAAATGTGTAGTCAAGCATAAATTTACGCATTATATGTTTAAGAGCTTAAGCACCGAAGGTGTAAACATACACAATATTACCCATTGATGTGTAATTTTCAATATTAACCCCATAAATGATAAATTTTCTTTCCTAAAGTTAAATTGAATCTGCACTTTAGAAAAGGGCATATCTCGAAATTTTGACGATTATGTTTTTTAATGGGTATGCGTTCAAAATGCTTTCCAAAAAGTATATTTGTTATTAGTTTCATGTTCGGTAAATAAGTTAACTCAACAGCTTGCAAAAGTTCAACTAGGTTGACTTTTGCCAATGGTCAACTATTCTACACGCGCGTCCGCAAAAAAAAAATATATACATATGTTATCTACAATGAAATTACTTAATTTTAGAAATTTTTCTCAGTAAGGAGTATAATAATATCTTAGAGAGTTATAAAATTACATCAAGAGATTGTTCAGGGTTCGTTAATTTTTATAACCTTAAAAATGTGAGACCATTTGAAGTGCATTTTATAAACTTAAAAATATTTTTGTTAATGCGCTGTGAAGTAATAGGATAAAATCTGTTATGATAACATCTATTATATTAAATATATATTGTTATATCAAATAAAATGTGAATTTGTATTTAAAGCATTAATAATGTTTTTTATTTTCAGCACAATTTAATTTAATCCTAATTTTAAAAAATATCAGATTTCATTAGGATTTCTTTTGAATTTCTCCTAAATTTTACTTGAAACTGATATTTTTATATATGGGTTTATGAATTTGGCCAGCACTGTATGTATCTTTTAATACTAATTTTGTACTAAATTCAATGCAATTTTGGATTGGTTTCAATACCTGCCTGGAATTAAAATATCATTCATCGGTTTACTTTTAATACCAATATTGTACTACATCCAAATCAATTTTGGTTTAATTTTAATTCCAGTTATTCTTAAATCCATTCCAATTCTCGGATGTTACCAAAACCATTTTAGCTTTCTTTTAAAACCAATAGGAGCATAGAATTAAGTCCGGTGGTTTGTTCTTCAGAGGGAATTTTCGACTGAATTCCTCTCTCTCTTAATTCAACCGAGCATGATTTTAATGTAATACTTTCTGGCATTGTTATATACGATCGTATAAATACCAAATTGGTATTAAAGTTAAACTAAAATTTTTAGTGTGAATAAATTGAAGTAAACAACAGTCAGCAGAAAGATCAATTCGGCAATAATAACAAATAGGGCGCACATGGAAGTGCAACGTGATGTGAGGCCAATAGTAGGTGTAATTTTAAGCTAAGCAAATTATTGTAATTAATCTTAAGTTTGGATTCAAATAAAGACATACATGAGCGGACAGAATTCCGCCAGCTTTTTTAAAAATAAAAATTAATAAATAAAACTTTAACTTATATAAATGAATGTACGTCGATATGTGTACATGACAATTGAGTAGAAATAGCAAAAACGTGTCAAGATAGGATTAAATTATTTAACCACACACATTAAATTAAAGTTTTTTCCATCACCCATGAAAGTTCAAATAAACAATAAATGTATTTTGTTGTCACGCTTTTAATAAAAAATTAATGCAGTTTGTTTAAGTACTCTAACAGCGGCTTTGGTGCAGACACTTGGGTTCGTATCTCACTGTCCGAGAAGGGGTCTGATGAGAAGTTGGGCACTTCGAAACATGTCATCCCATACCATCGCTGTGCATAACGTTGTAAGTTTTCCTGTAATATCAATTAAAAATATTTTGTTTCCAGCTTTGCCAGCAAAAGCTATATAAATTATTATAAATTCGTAAGCTTAAAAATTAAAGTATTTAGTTTTATACATACACTTACGGAGAGAAGTATTTTCAAAGTAATTTGGCTTTAACAAAATTATTTTAACTTAATATTTATAAAAACATGATTCAAGTTTTTCCACGAATTAGTTAAAATAAATTTGTTAATGCCAAGATTGATGAAAAATATTTGTGAATATTTGTTTGAGTATGAAGCTGCATATTTCAATTATTCGAAATTCGGCAGCTTACAAATTAAGGTGTTTACTTTTGGTAAATTGTTTATATTTTCTTTTTACCTCGAGAAGAAGAAGAGAGATGCTTATAAAAAAACCGTACCATAAATTCCATAGTTTGGAAAATTTCTGTTTGATAAAGTATATTGAAAGTAAAGAAAAAATTTATAATTTGTTGAATACTTCCTAAAACGTTGTAGTCATTACTTGTTGCAACAATAACTTTTTCGATTACTATATAAGTAACAATATTTTCCTTAGACATGTAATTTTCTGAAAAAAATTAAAACATTTATACATTTACAATTTTGTACCTACATATATACGAAATATATCTTACCAAGAAATGCAATGACCGGTGCCCATGTTGAAATTTTCGATAACGTGCCATCTTTGCTAGTTCCAAACTGAAATATAATTAAATAATAAAAACAATGTCGTTTTTCAAAATGAACACTTATTCAAACTAACAACAAAATGCATAAATAAATGATTTGTGTCTTCGCTAAAATAGTTTGCAATACTAAATATACCAGTTGTAGTGGACGTTTCGACGCTGGTGTTTTTATTTGTCTTATTTAAAAGCAAAACACTTTTTCCCTTTCTTTTTCAAAGCTTTCAGTGAATGTATGGGCCTTAGGCCCGGTTTTTCAGTCCTTGGTTAAGCTCAGTTTAAACTAAGTTTGCTTAAACTCGGCATAAATTTAAACTCCAGTTAAACTGCAGAGCGGTTTTTCAGTGACATTGGTTTTTTCTTTATCTAGATACGGCAACAGATAATATTTGTTTACATATTCAACGCCATTGGTTCTCCTCAGTATTGCAATAGTTAGGATTTCGCTAATTTCTGCGTCACTATAATCACTTTCGTCAGATGATATATCCAGTATTTAATTAAATATAAAAATATCGTCCTTTCTTAATTGCGTTCAGCTTATTGTTTCACAACCAAAAGCATCAAATATGCAAAACAGCTCACAGGTTAACTAGAGTTTAACCCTGCCGAATTGACCGCTTAAACTACGTTTAAACTCCGTTTAAAGTTGACTGAAAAACTGCGTAACAAGTTTAAGCTTAGTTTAACTGACAAATTGAGTTAAACTTGTACTGAAAAACCGGGCCTTAGTAGCCATAAACGACTCAAAGTGTTGCGATAGGTATTCGCTTTTAAAAATATATGGACATTCTGTTTGTATATCTTTAATTGGTGGTATAGTTTCCAAATTGTTGAAAAGCTGTTTTTTCATTGCATAGCAGTTCTTCATATACGTTGTTATTAACAGCTTTTCCTCACAACTAGCAGCAGTTCCGTGTATTTTTTTCAAAAAGTTTTATTTATCTACGCCTGTCTGTGCGCAATCCGACGAGTTATTGGGCTGCCAATTCCTGCATGTTCGTTGCAACATATTTGAGCGTCTTCTTTGCTTTACGGGAATATTTGGGTCAAAATTAGTTTTGACGTTATTTGGCGACCGATTTAGAAAATTATTTCTATTTATCATTATCGTGAGCAACGGTGGTGTGGAAGTAGAGATTACGTTTTCTTCATTGTCTTTTTCCATAAAGGAGTCACGAAAACGACTTCCAGCTTGATGTGTTACCATTCGTAAGATACCCATCGGTAAGTACAATAAAAACATTCTTAATTCGTCGACTAACAAGTTAGCGAAAGTATTTAATAATTTGCCCAATTTCTCCTTTTTATTTAATTTGTTCAATATGTTTGATGGTACTTTTTCCCATGGTATTTTAAATTGCTCCAATAACTGTTTTGTTAAGGCGCCGCTGGAAATTGACATAGTTGTAGCATCAAAATCTTCGAAATTAGATTGTTCCGACGAAAGCGTGAAAACAAAACACTGATCGTCTGACTTTTCAACTTGATTCGTCGAATCATTTACACTGAAAAAAATTTGGGGCTCATTTGGGCTTTGGAAGTTTGATGTAGAAGGCGTCATTTCGACGATCTCAGATATGCAACTGCTTTTATGTTCCTTATGTGACCCATGTGAAGAATTTGGTGTAGTTCTTTCCGTCCATTCAATAGAATCCAAAAGCATTAATATTTTATTATTTTTATGATCCATACTAGTAAAGTACCTTGAATTCCAAATGAGTTAGCTATAATTAAAATTTTCTTATGAATTAAATATATGAGCAAATTGTACCTTTTTGAATAATAAGCTCCATTATGGTGTCACTAAAAATACTTTCTTGATGCGCCTGACAGAACTCCATACCTTGCACGCGTATTCATCCATTATTTTAATCTTATTATTTGTTCTTACGCTAATGTTAATAATAAATTTTAAATTAAATTAAAATGTAGATATTTAGGTGATGAAATTTTATTTTTGTCAGACTTAAAACTCTTGATTTTTGCACGCCGAAACGGCTACAAATTGCTCTTTGGTATAACTATAAATCACTTCTGTACGAAAATTATTTTGAAAGTAAAATTCAATTCGAAATAGTACTATAACTATAGCCTGTATATGTTTGTTGCTTTCAATTTTTCCTCTAATCAAAAATAATAATAATTAACTAAGAATTATTATCAACTGGTCTTGAGCTCGTTATTCTTACAAAAATATGTAAAATTCAATATATAATGGCTAATTTTGAAAATCTATTAATCAAAAATCCGGTAAAAATGCATTTGTACAGAAAAAGATACTATCTTAGTTTATTTTCCTCATTTAGATTGTGTCTAAAGCTTTAAATTTTCATGCAAATGTATGGCCATTGGAACCTTTATCGAATACATACTTCATTTATTTTCGAAACGCCAGACATCTTTTATGCAAACAAAATATTTACATACATTCCATGAACAAAACTATGAAAATTAAAAAATACGACATAGCACCTTCAACCCCGCAAGCATTCAATTATATATGTATGAATGGTTTCTTCCATTCTTCTTCTTCTTGATTTTTCCACGCCGAAACAGCTACAAATTTGTCGAAAGTGAAAATATTTTCCTAAGCCAAACGGGGCATTTCCAAAACCAGTAATTTTTTTTTGTTTTTACCATTATGGAAAGGATCATGTTTTATAAAAGAAAGTGGTTTGTTTTCTTGAATGAAGTGGGGCTTATTTGGTACTTATGATAGAATTTAATCCTCAATAAAGGTATTCGATTAATCAATCGTAATATATCATTCTAAGCCAGTTGGTTGAAGAAATATCCAGCATTTAATTCAATGTAGATTCGGATCGGTATCACCCAAAACGAGCGGAACTTCCGTTCAATTCACCCCTGAAAATCTAAATCCTATATGATTATTTTTCTACATTTTTTGTGCATTCGATGGTTAACGGATTCTAGTATGTAATTATAAAAGGAATAATTTGAAACTTCCTAAAAGAAGTTGTTTATCGTCACTTGCCGCCGTGTTGGAATGCCCCTCATATTACGCCCCTGCAAAAAACGGAAATACTCCGTTTCATACTCCAAAGAATACTCCTAAAGGAGTATCAGAGTACTCCAAAACATATCCTCATTCATATAAAAAAGGTGGTCCAATTTACATGGCAATGTCCGGGGATTGGATCACCTAATCCATCTCGGAGTACTCCGTTTCTGTGCTTTTGAATACTCTATAGACCACCTACGTGAGAGTGCTCTCAAAATACTCCCATGGGATTACTCTATGGAGTATTCAACAGCAAAGCGAGAGTGGGAGTAGGTGGTCCTCAAAAGAACACATACTCCCTTCTCGCTTTTGTCTAGAATACTCTATAGAGTAATCTTTTGGCAGCATTTTCAAAGTACTTTAACGTAGGTGCTCTATAGGCTATTCGGAAGCAAAGTAAATGGTACTCCGAGTATGACTAGGTGATCCAATCACCGAACATCGCTATGTAAATTGGACCATATATTTTATATGAATGAGGATAAGTGTTGTCAGAGTACTGATGCTCCATCGTTTTTTACAGGGTCCTGAACAAATTTACAAATACACTTAAAGGATGCAGTTCATATATGTACACAAAGACTGCGCTTGTGTGCATATTAAGTAGACCGTACCAGATCTAGTGGTTTTGGTTTCACAAGCCGACACAGAAAAGATTTGTATCAAATAGTTATTATTAGCCGTGTTTTTTTTATCCGCATCTGCGTTTGCCCTTAATATTTGCACTATTTCATAGTTGCAGATAAAGTTGTGCGCTTAGCAGTACATACAAATATTAAGCGGAAACGCAGATGCGGATGAAAAAAAACATGGCTATTATTTCAAATAGTGTTAACTGAAACTTAACAAACTGTGCTTTTCCCCACACTGTAGGAGTAACCCATTTCACATCCACCACCAAAACCAAAAAGCTTTTTGATATAACATAGTGCAGTAAGTATACATTCTCTGCTTCCGGTGTAGTTCTTTGCTAGGAAATACATTTGTTTCTAGGTGAAGTTGAAAACTCCTCTGCAAGAACCAACGTTCACTATACAGATTTGGAAATGAGGTGTGTTCTTTAAAAAGTATAGCTATAAACATATTATGGCACTGTCTTATCGGCGCAATGTCGATAAAAGGTAAATTTCCGGTGCAGTTATTTTGAGGCGAATACTTTTGGTATCCAGTGGTGGAATTCACTAACTTATAACGATGCGATTTTGCGAGATTTTAGTTACTGATTTTGTATCCTGCATTATCGACTGTGCTATTTACTAACTTAGCTACAACGATATGGGGTTAAGATTTCTTATCCCGCAATAAAACGTACGCTAAGTACTCAAATGCCATTTTATTATAATAATATTGATATAATAGTAATATTGTTTTAATTTTCGCTAAAAACTTGAAATTATGTGTTGTTTACTTAACGGCACAGCTGATCACAAATAAATGAATATCGATATAAAATAGTTAGTGAATATCGTTACGACAAAATGTCGTTATAGATTGTAGTGAATTCCACTACAGGTGAAGTTGAAAGTCCATGTGCAAGAACCAATGTTCACTATAAAGCTGTAGGATCTTTTGGTGTGTTTTTTAAAAACTATAAATAAAAATTGTAGATGGACACCGTGTTGTCGGCGTAATGTCGACAAAAGTTTAATTTCCGGTTCTTTTTTAACGGGTACCTAATGAACAGCTAAAGTCAACTTTTAAAACTATAAAATAAAATGTGTTTTTTAAATGAGTATTTCATTGAAATGTGAAACCAGATATACTTTCCATGCGTTTAGTTTAACATATCAAAGAACTAATCCAACTTTAGTTTTTTATTGGCAGAGAAATAATTTGAGAACTTTTACAACCTTTTGGTATTCTGCAGAGTAAAGTTGCACGTGTGTCTATTATAGGCGTCCAAAGTACTCCACCGAACTTTTTGAAATTTTTACAGCTACATACGGTATTGGGTGCCCTACCCCCATTCTATATAAAATTTCAATTCGTCATAGCTCTGAACGTATTTGGTCTAAATTAATGAAATTTGGATATATGTGTCCTTTAGTCAAGGTTTACATAATTTTAGAAAAATTTGTGGTGCCATGCCCACATATTTTTGTGTGTTTTTTTCCTTTATTAATGTCTAAACTTTATTGTCGATCTCTATCAACCTTTCACAGTGGGTTCAGGAGTTCGCTAGGTAAGACACAGGCCAAAGATAGTTTTATATATGTATCTAAGAAAAACCTTGCAAAAAGTTACCGGTACCAAGACCAAAAAAATTTTAATTCGCCATATCTTCGAAACTATGAACATAAAAGCACCAGCAGAGGAATACAGAGAAGAAGGGTAGAAGGAAGAGTAAATTTGAAATGTAGAGGAAACTGAACAGGGTAAAGAAGAGGAACGTGTTATGGGCATGGGACAAAAATCGAAATGAGAAAGAAAGATGATGATAAACGGACGAAAGAGTGTACAATTTTTCATATGTGGGCAAATAAATTTTTTCGAAGGGCAACGTCTGCCGGGCCAGCTAGTAAATTTACAAAAATAGATTATTTCAGCGTTGAATAACTACTGGAACTAGAGATAGGTGGCGGTAGCAGGCAGTAACGCGAGAATTTGCATTTGTTTTATTAAATATTTTTGAATAGCACAAATTTTGCACAAACTATTCAACAATACGCGACAACATCAACAATGTTTATTTTACCTCACTTCTGCCCATATGTAAAATCAAAACCCGAACGAAACTTCATGTTTAATTGTTAACTACACCAGAACCCCATTTAAAGAAGATAAATAATTTCCGTTGTATACAATGGTGACAATAAATATAGGCTACATTTGTATACTTTTCATGAACATGAAATGGTATATAACTTTGGTCCAATGTTTGTAAGTATGAGAAGAAGAAGAGATATACACACAAATAAGTATACCGAATATATCCAAGCGATGAGCTGAGTCGATATAGCTATGTCCGTCTGTCTGTCTGTTTAAACGCAAACTAGTTCCCCAGTTTTAGAGAAATCGTGATGAAATTTGGTATGGGGCGATATTTTCTAATATTATAATAATCTTAAATCAAATTATGTAGTAGTTTTCGCTTTCCACTAATGCAAAAATCTTGAAAATCCGATGAAAACTGAAGATG
This sequence comes from Merzomyia westermanni, assembly GCA_949987695.1. Classification (NCBI taxonomy): domain Eukaryota; kingdom Metazoa; phylum Arthropoda; class Insecta; order Diptera; family Tephritidae; genus Merzomyia; species Merzomyia westermanni. The sequence goes on along the minus strand of OX465289.1, from coordinate 31,061,384 downwards.
TAGTGCTAATTTGCACATACTTTTCTTCAAACGCCTCTAATTCTTGATACAGAAGCCCCAGACCCCTTAAAGTCGGCATTTTTTCAAAATTGCAAAAGGGCCATACAACTATACCTTTTTGGAAAGTGCGTAGTTTTCGCTTTCCATTTGTGGGTGGGTTTCATCGAAGGTTGGGGTAATGCTCAGCCTATCCAGAGTCGAGTAGAGGTCCCACTTCCTTCACTACTAAGAACACGGTGATTTGACGTTGTTATTTCAGTCGGGCACACACACACACACAGGGGTATCTAGTCGGGTACGATGAATAGGATGTATCAGTAGCGACGTATAACGTGGCTGGTAGGGTGGATGATGGTGGATCGGTGTGAATCACCGATGACGGGTTGGTGGATCGATATTAATTACCGATGACGGGTCGGTGGATCGGTATGAATCACCGAGAACGGGTTGGTGGATCGGTATTAATCACTGATGACGGGTTGGTTGATCGGTATGAATCACCGATGGCGGGTTGGTGAATGCCGGTGGATCGATATTAATTACAGATGACGGGTGGTGGATGCCGGTGGATCGGTGCCAGGTTACCGAAGACCGGTCGGTTGATTAGGGTGGATCGGTGCAAGTCACCAACGACCGGTTGGTTGTGCCGGTAGATCTGTGACAGGTTACCGATGATTGATGGCCGGTTGGTGTAGGGCGATGGCCCAGTGAGTACACACCGGTAAATGTATTTAGTGGTCCCGAAGGACTCACCACTGGTCTTGGGAACGAAGGTGCAACCGTTAGGGTGCTTCTCTACGTCCCGTAGACGTAAGCAAAAAGTTGATCGATAGCGGAGGGTTGTGCTTCTCACGATATGTTGTGGTACTTGCCATCTCACTTACCGAAACCACATTTTCGATAATTACTGAAGCGCGAATAATCTTCTTATACATAAGGTGGGATGAACTAATTGCGCATGAACGAACTCATGTTAGGCGCTCACTTACTTTGTGCTTTATGCTTTGCTTACCTTTTCATTCGCAATGGGCGCGTGTGAGGTAGTATGGTAGAGTGTAGGTGTGAAGTATTGTAATGCTAATTAAAGCGGCATTACACTCCCCCTCCTACTTCGGGCAGCGTGTAAACGCATTGGTATTCTGGAGTTTTGGTCCTTCGACCTAGGGTTAATTCCTGGTATTATTTATTCCTTTATTTCTTTATTTAATTATAAGTCTTTGGAATACAATCCTTACATACTATGTACTTAACTAATTTATGGATTACATACTAATTTTGTGCATAAATCAAACCACTTATAAGACAGAGTTAAGCATCGAGAAAAAAGCATTACTTGGCGTCGAAAAATCGATAGCATAACTAAGTGAATTAAACTCTCGTAAAGCACGCTTTACAGGCACATTACAAGCATATTGCGTTTTCGTATTAGCCCCGTAGAACGGACACACATTACGAAGATGCCGTTGAGGCACCTCCGAAACTAATGTTCGAAGGCTCGGTCATGTGTGTGGACATGTAGTAATTATTTATTATTTAATTTCTTTCGTAAACACATTTTTTTTCTTCAATCTTAATTCTAATAACATTGTAAAATAATTTTATATCATTTCATTCAAAAAAAAACAAAATTATGCTAAGTTCTGTCGCCTTCCATTTTTTTTTTTTTTATTTACGAACCGCAGGGTTGCATGCGGACTTTACCTTATAATATAATAACATATGCAACATAATATTAATGCTATATTACAATAGGAATATTTCTTTTATCTAAATTTTTTTTTGTCTACGAACTGGGCGTTTTTTCCCTTGGTATTTCTGAAACCACCGTCTCCGCTTCGCTGTCGGCTTTTTAAACGTGAACCCCTGCGGAAACCAATCGCTTGCCTTCGGGGTATTTTGTGCTGCTTCTGGTCCGATGTTATTAATGTTTGTGTTATCGGGCTTGGGTTGTTGGGTAGGTGGGGGGGATAGCATTTAAGGTCTTGGAAATGGACATGGTTTGGTTTTGCGCGTTGGTGGATAGGATCCTTTAAGTTTACAGTGTTGATTGACACGTATTCCTTTATGACGTACGGTCCGGAGAATTTCGGAGTTAGTTTTTGCGCAAACTTGGTTGCTGCTGACGAGAGGGGGTGGTCACGTTTCATCACCTTTCCTCCAACTTTAGGTTTCCAGTCACGTCGGCGTAGGTCGTAGTATTTCTTTTGTTGTTTTGCTGCCGTGGAGAGGTGTTCGGCGATTTCGTGCCATAACTCAGTTATTATTTGTGATGTGGTCGGTGCTTCGTCAGGCACAGCTCCTTCGTGTCTAATCTAGCAAGGCGCCAGGAGGTTGCGGCCAAAGTTAATTTCCGCCGCCGAAGTTATCGTCGACTCATGTCGTGCCGTGTTGATCGCGAAAGCAATCTCCGGTATGCTCTGAACCCAAGTGCGGTGGTCATCCTTCGAACGTTGGGCGATCATTGTTTTTATGACTCGATTTGCCGGTAATCGGTGTTCTATCTTGTGCTGGCTCAGAAACTCCGTTAGCGCTTTTCCAGTGAATTGCCTCCCTTTGTCGCTTAGGAAGACCTGCGGGCATCCGCAGCGGTAGATAATCCTCTCTCGTAACACTGATGACGGACATGGCCGTGGCTTGGCAAAGCGGTATTAGTTCTACCCATTTGGAGAACTTGTCCACCAGAACTAGCAAGTAGGAGTTGCCCTGTTTAGAGCGTGGCAATGGTCTGATAAAATCCCCGGTGACTATCTCCCATGGGTGGGTGCATGACATTGTTGCCATTAGTCCAACTGGTCGCAGTTCTTGCGCTTTATACCGTGCACACCTTAGGCAAGCGAGCAAGTGGTTTACGACATCTCTGTACATACCTAGCCAATAGTAGTTCTCTTGGGCTCATTTCAGGGACTTCTTCGCTCCTAGGTGTCCTGCAGTTACGAAGTCGTGTATTTCCTTTAGGACCTCGTCCCTTGCGGTGTGGGGAATACATAACTTCCACTGTGGGGAGAGAGAGAGTATGTTCTTTGGCTTAATGTGTCGGAACAGCCTGTTGTCGATGAACCTGTAATCTGGGTTGCGGTGTGGTTGGCTGTTGACCTGCCGTACTTTTCTTATGTACCAATCGAGGTGGCGGTTCTTTATCGCGTGTAGTGCGTAATTTCCGGCTTCTATTGTTAGTAGGGGGCAACGGGAAAGAGCATCGGCAACGGCGTTGAGTGTCCCTTTACGGTATGCGATCTCGAAATTGTATTGTTGCAGTTCCAAAGCCCATCTGGCCAGTCTCCCGCACGGATTCTGCAGAGTGTGCAACCATTTTAAGAAGTGGTGATCGTTGAGAACGGTGAATCGGTATCCTTCTAGGTATGACCTCATTTTACGAATACCCCATAGTACTGCCAGACATTCCTGCTCAGTGGCGGAGTAGCGTTTTTCCAAGCTTGTAAGGCTGCGGCTGGTGTATGCTATAACTTTCTCCTGATCGAACTGTCGCTGGAACAACACTACTCCCAGGCCTTCGCCGCTGGCGTCCATTTGTAAGAAGAACGGATGGTCGAAATCGGGATAGCATAGAACCGGTGCACTGGTCAGCCTGTCCTTGAGGATCATGAACGCCTTCTGTTGTGCTTCCTCCCATATCCAATGCTGACCCTTTTTAAGGAGCTGGTGTAGCGGTGCAGCGAGTGTTGCAAAGTCGGCGGTGAACCGACGGTACCATCTTCGTAACGTCTTTACGTTTGTGAGTGCCGGTATTTGTTGCACGGCGGCTATCTTGGCCGGATCGCACTGACGACGAGCCTTCGAAATACTTCCTGTAGATTGTCCAAGTGTTCTTCAAAGGTGTTTCCTAAGATGATGATGTCGTCCAGGTACGCAAACACCTTGGGCTGAAGCTCCGGCCCCAATATGGAGTCAAGTGCTCGTTGGAACGTCGCTGGTGCAGAGTGGAGGCCGAATGGGATAACCTCCACTGGAATAGTCCTCTTCCGGGAACGGTGAACGCTGTGTATTGCCTGGATTTGTTTTCGAGTGGTATCTGCCAGTATCCATTTTTTAGATCAAGCGTTGTGATGAATTTTGCCTTCTTTAACTGCTCGAGTATCGCGCCGATCTTTGGAAGGGGGTAGGCGTCTGGCACACTGGCGGCGTTAAGCTGGCGGAAATCGATGCACATCCTCCATCTGCCCTGTTTCTTGCGGACAAGCACTATATGCACGATGGTTCTATACGGTCCGCATGGAGTAGCTCCTCTACCTCGGTGTTGATTACTTGCTGCATAGCGGGGTTGCGCGGGTGATATCGCTGCTTCAGTGGTTTGTCGTGTTTCAGCGTGATGACGTGTTCCGCGATCGTGCATCGCCCCTCTATTCTGGAAAAAATTTTTCTGTGGTGTGAAAGGACTGCCTGCAGTTTGAGTTGTTGATCCTCCTGTAGATGTTCCCACTTGGTCAGAGCATGAAGGGGTGCCGGCTGTGATGGATCGGTGAGCGTGGGAGATAAAAGTCGCTCTCCATCCAACGTGATGGTGATCCTCCGGCTGTTCAGAAAATCCATCCCCAGGATGATTCGGTAGTACTCGCACGAAATGTTATTTTTGCTCGCAATAGGCACGAGCTTGATTCAAACGTTTGATCGGCCAACTGGATTTGTCGCGAATTCGGGTGGGTGCGTATTTGGCGGTGCTCCAGGTGTTGGCGGATGCTGGCGTCGATATACGTTAGTATGACTCCTGTGTCCAGCAAGGCCCGGACCTCCATGCCCTCTTTGATCACGTCGATATAGAAACGGCCATCGGATTTCAGTCTTGGGCTGACGCTGGCTATTGTCGTGGTGTTTGTGGCACCTGTCGTTGGGTGACAGGAGCAATCCCTGGACAGGATCCCATCGCGGCCACATCTGGAACAGAACAGGCGGCCTATCCCACGGCATTGTTTGCGCATGTGGCCTGGTCCTTTGCATCTCCAGCACGTTCCGCGCCGGTGGTAGCTTAGCACGGCCAGGCTATGGGCAGATTTTTGTGCCAGTTTCCTCTCTTCTGCTTTTAGCAGCTCGTATTCATCCGTAAGGTCCATAAGTTCCTCGATTGTTTGGAATTCTCTCCTTTTTACGAAGAGTCGGTATTCCACTCGTAGGCCGTCATAAATGCGGTCTAAGTGTTCCTTATTGGCCATCGTCCGGTGTTGTAGGATGAGCGTTTGTAATGCTAATATGTAATCTTTGGCAGTTTCCTCATCTTGCTGCTTTCGTTGCCGAATCGCTTCCTCCAGCTGGCTCATGTGTCGCCTGGGCAAGAAAAATCGTTCGTATTTTCTCCTCGGCGGCAACTTCCATTTCTAATTCTTTCAATAAGTTTTCGGTTGACGCTCTTTTCCTTTTTGCTCGAACGTACGTGCCCAATGCATTGCCTAAGTCGGCGACGGTGTATCCTTCCACAAAAATGCGGTGTCGTGTGTTTTGTGTGTTGTCCGTTTCTTCTGATGTGTTCGGTGGACTCGCTCCTGCAGTGTTGGTGCTTTCCGTTGTTTTAGCACAGTCGCTTGTAGAGCCGAGTCCCTGCTCGGGCGCCATTTGTGAGGTGGGTTTCATCGAAGGTTGGGGTAATGCTCAGCCTATCCAGAGTCGAGTAGAGGTCCCACTTTGTTCACTATTAAGAACATGGTGATTTGATGGTGTTATTTCAGTCGGGCACACACACAGACACAGGGGTATCTAGTCGGGTACGATGAATAGGATGTATCAGTAGCGAGGTATAACGTGGCTGGTAGGGTGGGTGATGGTGGATCGGTGTGAATCACCGATGTCGGGTTGGTGGAATGGTATTAATTACCGATGACGGGTCGGTGGATCGGTATGAGTCACCGGGGACGGGTTGGTGAATCGGTATGAATCACTGATGACGGGTTGGTTGATCGGTATGAATCACGGATGACGGGTTGGTGAATGCCGGTGGATCGGTATTAATTACAGATGACGGGTGGTGGATGCCGGTAGATCGGTGCCAGGTTACCGATGACGGTGGAGCAGTGCAAGTCACCAACGACGGCTTGGTGGATGCCGGTGGATCGGTGCCAGGTTACCGATGACGGTGGATAGGTGCAAGTCACCAACGACGGGTTGGTGGATGCCGGTGGATCGGTGCCAGGTTACCGATGACCGGTTGGTTGATGCCAGTGGATCTGTGACAGGTTACCGATGATTGATGGCCGGTTGGTGTAGCGCGATGGCCCAGTGAGTACACACCGGTAAATGTATTTAGTGGTCCCGAAGGACTCACCACTGGTTTCGGGAACGAAGGTGCAACTGTTAGGGTGCTTCTCTACGTCCCGCAGACGCCCCCAAAAAGTTGATCTATAGCGGAGGGTTGTGCAGGGTAAGGATGGAAGCTTGTCACGCTATGTTGTGGTACTTGCCGTCTCACTTACCGAAAGCACATTTCCGATAATTACTGAAGCGCGAATAATCTTCTTATACATAAGGTGGGATGAACTAATTGCGAATTACAGCTGCGCATACGCATTTGATCGCGCATGAACGAACTCATGTTAGGCTCTCACTTACTTTGTGCTTTATGCTTTGCTTACCTTTTCATTCGCAATGGGCGCGTGTGTGGTAGTAAGGTAGATTGTAGGTGTGAAGTATTGTAATGCTATTTAAAGCGGCATTACGCATTAATGTATAAATCTTGACAATCCGATGAAAATTTGCACATACGTTTTCTGTATTTTCCCTATTTTCAAAAGCAGTTATTCTAGGTGCAGAAATTTGGTTAATATATATTGTTAATGTTTACGGAACGGCTAAATAGATTCAGTTCCCGATGCTGATGATATTTATGTATGGGGAGATCCCCTATCTATGATTTTCAGATCACATACTTCATTAAGTTTAATTTGTACCATACCGAATTTGATTAACTACACTGCCCATCCATCCACTAAATCTTTCACCTCAACTTTCCCTAAATCTCTTTTAGTTTGTCGTAAAACTAACAAACCAATATTCTGTGCAAATTATAAATCCATAGGAAATTGAGAAGTATTAAACTTTTAATTAAATTAAGCGATTTTATTTGTTTCATATGTACTTGTATACATCAACAAAATAAATGAGACCTTAAGGACAAACAAAGTTTGCAGCCATTTACTTACATACATATGTACTTATATACATACATAGTAGACACAAGCATGCTTACCTTTATGAATGCTATACAAAGTAAATAACAAGATATCTGAGGCAGTACATAGGAGAAAATGTGCACTGGATATAAAACAAAAAGGTCAGTTTGTATGTATATATAAAGCTTTGCGGGGTATATAAGTTCGTTTTGTATGTATGTGTTTTTGTGTGCACAGGAAAACAACTTAATCTGCAAAACCAAATAAAAAAAAAACACACAAACAGTAAAACAAAACAAAAAAAAAATATATGAAAATACAAAAACGGCATTTCAATGTGGAAATACGTATATGATTTCCGATTGGTTCGTATATTTCCTGGGACATTGTAGCAAAGAAGGTTGGGTGTGGGTAACGCAGAAAAAAAACTTACGAGATGTAAAATGAATTAAAGTGAGGAGAAGAGCAGCAAACAATTTTTAAAAACTGAAATGGATATGGATGCGAATAGTATGTTTTCGCATGGGAACACGATAATACAATGTACATAGCACTAGGTGCATTACTATCAAGGTTAAAAATATGGATGAATATGCACAAACCTATAGCAGGCGAGGCACTGACGATCTTAAGTTTGTCGTACAGTTTAGTTTCATTTTCTTGTTGCAAACTTTTGAAGTTAAACTTCTTCGAATTGTAGCAAAAAACGTAAGAAGCAATCGAAAAATTTGTCTCCTTTTTAAAACTAATGATCAACTTCCGCAGTTACATCACCATAGCCTTAACCATACCATATACTTAACTACATCTATTGTCATTGATTACACCGGATCCAAAATTCAAACTGTTTTTCTTCACCAGAGACAAAGAATACCGAGCTTATTTAACGATTTTGACATAAATATTTACGATTTACCGCTATTCAAAAATAAAAGGCACAAGTAAGGAAGTCTAAGTTCGGGTGAAACAGAACATTATATACCTAGTAGTGATCTATTATGGCATACCAATTTATGCAGGTCTATTTTAATAGTTTTCAGTTCGTATTATAAAGCCAGCTATTGTTTTCAATAAAAACACTTCTGTTATGAGTTTCGATGGGTAAATTAATTAAGAAATATAAATGCATGACGAGTTATACAACAGGTGTATCATCATATACCTCATAAGAGATTTTTGCGCCGAGCTTCCTTCCAATTTGTGGTGTGCCGTTTTGAATTTTTTCCTACAAATTGGCGGGACCTACAGATTTTTGCCGACTTCGAACGGACACTTTGAAAGTGAAATAGAAATGATATCAAGCTATTGTACGCAAAATGATTGCCTAATAAATATATCTATGATCCTTTTCAAAATCTTTTTTATAAAAGTGGGCGTGGATCTTAACCGATTTCGTGCATTTTTCTCCGGAACATTACCTGTATTGATGTAAGTGTGTGCTGAATTTCGAATTTGCGAGGAAGGATCTTAAAAACTTTTCATTTTTTGCAGATATTTTACTTCAGCGTTAAGCTCTGTTTTATTAGAAGAAAAACGCTATCATGCAAGAATACCGATGGATTATTGCAAAAGTTATTACTGATCAAATAAATATAGCCATTTAATAAGTACCCTACAAGTATTAGTATGCATAGTGTATGTATACGAAGGTAGATTTTCTGAAGGTTATTAGATACAGAAAACTTTTAACGTGAAGACGAAGGAACGTTTTTGTGTAGGCAGGTTTCTATTTTTACTTGATCTGAGTATGAATATGAGTGAATGCGCCTTGAACCTTCTTTGCCTTAAGAGATTTTATTGGGATCCCTTGTATAATCTGCCACCCTATACGAATCGTTTAAAACTCATTAATCTGCACACACTTTCTAGACGGAGGGAAATGCTTGAAATTATTTTTATGATTAAATTGCTAAATGGTTCACTATCCAGCCCATTTCTTCTAAGTGAAGTGAACTTCAATGTACCGTCTCGTCCTTCAAGGCATTTAAAACCTCTAGTCTTAAAACAGTGCTGAACCAATTTTCAGTTAAATGAGCCTTTTCGCTGTTTGTGTCAAGATTATAACTCTCTTTCTGGTGGATTTGATATTTCAGACTCGCTTTTAAGCATAAAAAAATCAATTCTTTCTATCCTAAATTCATAGCTACTAATTGTTTCTTATTCTTTGACTTCTATATTAAGTTCTAACAATAATTTTATTCTGTTAACTAGTTATTTCTTAATGTATAATCTATCTTATATCTACTTTACTTAGCTGATGAGGTTTTCTCTGTAGCTGAGCAGTTTTAGATCTCGACGATTAACAAACCAAAGCCTTTCAACGACTCGGCACGAACGAATAATCCGCGCGTTATGCGGATGCGCCCCTCGCGCCGGTCGGGCGGGATATAGTGGGAAATCCGTTTGGGAATTATTATTATATAAAGCTAAGACAAAAATTACACAAATTGATATCATATCATATGTACACATATATATATATATATATTAATACTTGTAGGGTACTTATGATATTGCTATAAATATTTGATTGTTTATAACATTAGTATTAATCCATGGATCTTCTTCGATAATAGCTATAAGAAAAATATCTACAAAAAATTTTAGATCCTCCCCCGCAAAGTCCATTTTTTAAAATTTTTCCATTAAAATGGTAAAAATCCGTAATAATTAATCATTTTCTCAGAAACTACAAGGCCTACCGAAAAGTAGTGTTTGCACTGTTTATAGAAAGTTTTAGTACATTTTATATTTTTTACGCCGTTTTGGAATTACCAACTTTGTTCATAAATAATCGTAAATATCTCAAAAACGTTGCCATAGAATCAAAAACAACTTCGATTTTTGGAATAAGGGGTTGATTTTACATACGAATTTCATAACGGCGTCTCTGGTGGTTTTTGGATATAAACCAGTGTTATTGATGCCTAACTAAATATAATTCCGATAAGAAAAAATATTGAGGAAATGCATAAAACATTTTTATTTCAAAATTATTATGTAAAAGAATTTATCATATATTCTGTAATTTGCAGATAATCATATACCATTTTGTAAATTAATAAAATTAAATATGATAAAATAAATCATTTATGAAGATGGAAGCAATGGACTTGATCGGTTTATGCAATGTATTAAAGTGTTTGCCTCCAGTTTCCACATTTTAAATATAAGAGATCTGGTGCAAGAATCTGAACCTAACTCATTTTAGCTAAAAATTGGACTTCACCGGCTTATGAATTGGATCCTTTAATTGTAAAAATTAACAAATAAAATAACTTAAACTTTATACAATTAAAAGATCATCAATAAAACAATCTGTTCAGTAAAGATAATACCACTAGCTTAAAACACCTTGCTCTACGAATAGCTTCCGAATTCGATAGTTGGATAGCACATGTTGGGATGCCAATTTGTTTATTTTCGACATTTCAGGAATTAACAGGATTTGACCTTACGATCTCGGTATTCCGGAATACAGGGACTAGTTTTGAAGAAATACTAAAATGCCTAGAAAAAGTTCTTTTTAAAGGGGATCGCCCTTGGCAGTGGTCGGCAACCCTCCGAGTGTATCTCTGCCATCGAAAAGTTACTCAGGCAAAATCATGGGCATTGATCTCTTAGGAGCTATATAGCGCCAAATTATTATTATTATCTACGACCCCCACCAAAAAAATTCACAACAGCACGCTTCAAGCATTGATTTAATCTACAAATGCGAAACGTCTCACAAATAAATTTCCCTATCGGAATGTCTAGATATCGTCGGTGAAACTGCCAAACCGCGTAAGCTACATTTATGTCAAAAACTTTCATAGGCCCCTACCATTAAGGTCTATTAATTTATTCTCAAGAAAACTACATGTTGGTTTGGAAAACAACTAAATGAACGATCTTGATTGGAATTTTTTTCATAAAGTCAGTATTCTTTTTCAAAATAAGCAATTTGTGATGAAAAAACGGAAAAACTGAGTTATCACTTAAGCGGTTTTGCAGTGTCACCGACAATATGAAAATAGGTATTAAAAACTAACCTTTTCGAAGTAAATATAAAAACACTACATCCTACACTAATAAAAAATGGCACCACCGCAATGGAGAGCAAATGAAAACTTACTCGCGGCAAGACCATATTGCTATCTCATTCAGAATACAATCAAAAATTGGCAACAAAAGAAATTAAAATAAATAAAACAAAACGTCAAGAAAGACGTCAGAGCAATTGTGGGGTGTACGCGTAGACACACACAACATAATTTGCCCCTACATAGCCAAACAAACGATAAACCAATGTGGGATTGCATGCCTAACGGTAGGCGAATGGATGCCGGAAAATGAGAAAGTTTGAAAAACGTACATGCTCCACACACTCAATCATACAAACACATTTTTATTGGGGATGTGAATATAAATGTGTTATTGGATTGAAATCTACAAATGTGTGTACATATATATGTGCGTATTGCAGGATATTGTTGTTGTTACAACGAAAGCTCCCCGAAAATATTTGAAGGGAAATTGGTACACCGACAAAGCACCGACGGAAGATGTTGCTGGCTGTGTCGAAGAGCGAGAGAGCCATTGCGTGCCGACGGCTCCACTTGGCGAGTAAACTCAAGTAACGTTAGCGCAGAGCAGAGCATCCCGCCATTGCAATTGACATCCTTTTTGTCATTGCCATCTCCTTCGCACAAGTATTTTGAAAAGGAAAAACTCAATTTGTCATTTGCTTTTTTAATTTAAATATTAAAATGTATTCCCAATAAATGTGAGCGATGTCGACGGCGCCCATTGTTTGTGTTGTCGATGTAGTAAGTCTAGGGTTGGTAGAAGACAAGGATATGGACGTTTGCGGACAAGGAAATAAGTATATACTAAAATCTTTCTATTATTTTCTATAGACTGACTGGTAACACCTCACCCCCTACTCGTCAGAGCCTCTCCTACCAAATATGTGTACGTATATATTAATTTTTGGAATAGGATCCACCTCGTGTAGGAGATGTCGAATATGGGATTGGAGTACCCAAATATGGGCAGTGACCCCTTTAAACCTGATAACTGAGAAGCTGGTTGCTGCGCCAAGAACCCCCAGTCCTCTTTAAACCTAGTTGTTTTTATTTTAAAAATTCGAACAGTGTCAGGAAGACGGGCCAAGGATGCGAAATTTGAGTACAAAGTCTAACTCGAAACACCCTATTTTGAACTCCTCGGTGTAGAGTGAGTTTCTTCTTTAAATGGCCATCTAACCGCCTGGGCGATTTTGACCGTCCAACATAGCTCGCGTCATTTCTTAGTTGCGCTAACTGGCGCCAATTGAAAACACCGCGGGATCGCGAATCGATATTCACTTGGTCCTTCCGTTGAAGTGGTGGTCTCCCTCTTCCCCTGCTTCCACCGGCGGATGCCGATAAGAATACCTTCTGGCTGGAGCATCTTCGCTCATTCGCACAACGTGGCCTAGCCAGCGAAGCCGCTGTGTTTTAATTCGCTGAGCTATGTCGGCGTCTACGTAAAGCTCATACAGCTCATCATTAAATCTTCTTCGTTACTCGGCGTCGGCAACGCGTAGAGGTCCACACATCTTTGGAAGAACCTTTCTCTCGAATACTCCCAGAGCCGCCTCATCAGATACTGTTAGTGTCCATGCTTCTGCACCATATACGTGGCTTTGCAGTGTCAACGACGATATGTTGTCTCCCCTCCAGGCTCTTGTTAAAGGAAACTTCACTTGAATGTTGTTGTCAAAGTTGAGAAAAGTCGCGACCATACCGGGAAGCCTACTTATGCTACTAAAAAGTCAAACGCACAAAGTTTTATTCCGAACAGGTTGAAGTTTAACGTAATTGAAGGTTCGAAAGTCGTGATGTTTTATTGATTGTCTAGGGCTAGTCCCCATTATATCTCGCCAAAAGTAAGTTGAGGTTTAGTTGCTAAACAATGCTGAACGAAACAGGTTGAGTGAAGAAAGTGTTCTTATCGGCAAATGTAGGTTCTGGCAGAGATAAATGGAAAGAAAGATAAAAGAATTGACCTTCATTCGTATTTCTAAGTTACATATGATGTATATATGTATTGCGCGAATTCTTTACTGCATAAACTTGATATTATTTTTCGATATCGGCACATAACACTGTATTACAAGAGGTCAAAGTTTATTCTCTTAATACGTGGGACGTAATGCTATTACAACTCAATCTAATCTAGTGTCAGAGTTCACTACGATTGAACTCAGTTTCATCTTTACACTTGTGCCGGTTACTTAAAATGTTTCTTCTAATCCCAGCTTAGACCAGCTATGCCCTTTTGTTGTTGTTGTATTAGCGATACGTGCCCGCCTAGTCGTCTTTTTTCTTATCTAGCATTGTCATCGAGCTCTTCTATGGAAGTCCCAGAAACATCTCGGCTTCAATAGGGTCCAACCCTATTGCCGTTAGAAGAGTCGGCTCATTTGAGCAAATTAATAGATGGTTCGTGTCATGGGGAGACACACCACATTTGGCATATCAGGGTTCAGTCTGTATAGGTACAAGTAAGCGATGTAAAATTTTGGGTGGGACAAAAGCTTTTTATTTAAGTCAGTGGCGTAACTACAGGGTGGCCAAGCGGCAAAGTGCCACGACGCCTTTAAGGCGTTGCCAAATCTGCCTACAAATGAAGTATCGACATAAAATAGAAGATTTAGAAACGGAAGGAAATGATATTGCAGTTAAATGGTCTACAAACCCCGAAATGCTTAGAAACGTCAAAATAAATTTACACGTCACTTTGATGAGATTTGTGAGGATAATCGTCTCCAAGGTACTGAAAGCATGTTTAGAGTGAAAATTTGTTAACGTGTATTAGAGGTTATTATTAATCAACTGAGATCGCGTTTTTTTGGAATGGAAGAAATTGTTTGAAAAGCTTTCAAAATATGAATGATACTGATTTATTGGAGGAGCTCTTAGCATTTGTGCGTCAATATAAAATAGATATATCTAATTTCTCAAAGAAATTTTCAGTTTTCTGTTTTTTTTAGCTGTGTCATTTTTAAATGTCATCCCCTGTTTCTCACCATTTCTGTGACGACTGCTATTGCCGAGCTATCACTTTCGAAACCGATTGAGAATTGATAAAAACTTATTCAAGAAATTCTATGGGAAAAGAAGGGCTAAATAACTAAGCTTTTTTATCCATTCAAAATATCATGTAACACTTTAGCTCAACAGAAAGTTCGAAAAAATTAAGTTTAATAAATAAAACTAAGTACTTAAACTACAATTGCGACTCCAGTTTCGAGATGTATTTTAAGTTAGGTAATTATAATGTGTAACTATATATGCAACTGTTTCTATGTACCCACTTGACGCAGCAACATGTTATTAATTAATTATAAGCAAAAGTCCAAAGGGTCAATCGGATGATTTGCCAGAGGTGCCGAAAAGTATACATAGTTACGCTACTGATTTAATGATCAACTTTCTTCCTCTGATCGGTACATTTTTATTGTAGGTTTGTTTTAAAAATGCACTGCACAACAAAATATTAGAACCCTCTGATATTTTCCAATTATGTATGATCAATGCAGTTTAAATATTTCACCAACAAAGGACTAGTGGTTTTATCAGAATTATTTAGTAAGATGTTGCAAACTCGACTTCGTACTAAACAATTATTATATTTGATAAGTATGAAAAGTTTGAAAATATTGTCTTTGAAATTTGTTTGGATATAGCAGCAAGTTCAATCATATTTTAATATAAGCAAACACTTTCATTCTATGTATTTGAATTGGACACCGAAGAAATGATAAATGATTTAGATGCAAAACATCGAATTGAATTTACATTGTGTCAGAGTAAATTTAAATAAATTTCTAAAATGTAGATTTACGTATTTGAATTTCTTTTTTTTTGTTGTTTGTGTGAAATATTTCGTAAAATTCGTTTTTTGACTAAAAGGTGTTAAAATAAAATTTAAATAAAAAAATTTTAAATAACACCCTCAGTTAAAATATTCTGACTACCCTATCAAATTCAACTCAATCAAATCGAGTAGTAAAGTAGTCTTCGAAAAATAAAAATAAATTGAAAAAAAAAACAGAAAGGTTTCTATTTTTAAGAACGTAACTGTATGCCCACTCGCTAAAATAGGTTTCAACTACTTTTTTATTACACTATGCTTTTATATACATAGGTACATATCTGTATGGAGTAAGTTCACATTTTAGTAATATATAATCTATATCAGCTTAAGTTGCGTACCTTTATTTACAGCACATATGAAAGTTTGTATGTAGCAAAACTTACTCATTTCATTTCCTTCCGCCCAAAATTTTAACATTTGTGGTAGGCCCCTGAATACGAGCCGCTAACAAAATTTCCCTGCAATTGTCATTTATTTACGAAAACGTTTTCTACAGCTGCCTCTGCATGTGCTGCCCAATATACCCCTACTTTTTTAAGGAAAAAAAAGAAAACCAAAATAAAAAGTAATTTGAATTCGTACAAACATTCGTAAAGAAGCAGATAAGTAAATAAAAGCGCATGTTTATTGGTTCAGCCCACCTGCCCGTTGCTTGGCGCTATACATAACAAAAAATAATAAAAATAAACACCGCAAGGCATAGCTCTTATTGAGTATTTAGAGTGAGACAGAAAATGAAATGTGATTGCCAATGTATGGCGCATGAACCGTGAGTGCAACTGAGTACAAAAGCAACATTCCTGAAACGGGACAGGTGTGAACGCAATGCCGACACTCAGCCCATACAGCAGCTACATGAACGATGGTAAAGTGTGTGCGTGTGTGTATGTTAGCTAGGGAAACGAAATGAATTCCATGAAATAAAAAAAATACAAAATAAATACAAACCAATAGGAAGAGTAAGAGCAATTGTTGGTAAAAATAAAGAAATAAAATAAATAGCAGTCGTATTTGGAAACGTCAAATTGAAGAACAAATGGCAAAAGCTTAATGTGAGAGCATTTGTGAGTGTGCCAGTGGTGAAGTGGTTTTGTAGTATGAATTTTTGCTTGTAGTGGTATATAGCCCCAACTTGCATTTAAATAAGTACGTCTGCTCATAATATTCGTATATGTTTCATATCCATTTCGTTTCAAATTCGTTTTATTTAATATTGGGGAAGGCATTTATTTTATTCTTTTTCACTTTAATTTTGTCCGCAGGCGATTTCTGCTTTTTTCTTTTTATTTGCCTGCTGACACTTAAACATCTTGGATATTTGACTGGCTTGGCGCATTTTTTGTCTTTCTTGCACATTTGGCATTTGACTGTCGTTAGCAGAGAAAACGAAGATTTTGTTGTAAATAATAAATGATATGTGAAAATGCACAGTTAAATAGCAAAAGTGGATTGGATGTCAGGAGAGGGCATGTGCTGCTGGCGTTGTTAGGGACTCTGCTGAAATAAAAATACTTATCAGTGAAAATGGTGCTCTCCTTATTTCTGCTACTGACTCAGCTTCTGTGTCGGCATCTACTTTCGGGGCAGCAGTAGTTATTGATATCATTGCTTTTCAATCGTTTTTCGTTGGTTCATAAGTTTGTATTTTTATTTTTTTTGCTTTAAGTTTAATGTTCAGAGACCTTACCCCAAAGCAGCCAGCTTTCATTTGTTTTTTCTTTTTTTGGTATGCAAGTACAGCGCTAAGCAAAATTATAGTATAAAGAAATTTGAATAATTCTTGGTTTTTGTTTTAATTGAAACTATTGCGAATTTCATAGCAGAAACAAAAAAAATTCAAATCTCAAGTTACAACATATCATAAAGTAGAGTTCCTGTCAAGAAGAAAAACTTTAAAAAAGGCATTTGCATTCTTATTTAGGTGCATGATATCTTTCAATCGAAATCGACTTACTTCCAAACGTGTTTCAAATCCTCGACAGTTTCGTGCTCGACGTTGGACTACTGGATGCTTGACATAAGCCCACATTCACATTCCATGACTCATTTTTATACCTTGCACCATATATTAGAAAACAAGATCGGTTGTTTGGGATCCATACAAATGACTTCTCGTTACCGTCATTCCGTCTCATGACATTGAAAATTTAAATATATCGTCGGTAAAAGTGCAAAAATCACATAACTAAAATTGGTGTAAAAACTTTTTCATGCTTCTGGGGTCAAGGTTTATTTGTTTATTCTTAAGTAAATATATTTGGTTGAATTCAACTCAATTTGTCAGTTAAACTAAGCTTAAACTTGCTATACAGTTTTTCAGTCAACTTTAAACGAAGCTTAAACGTAGTTTAAGCGGCCAATCAGGCAGGTTTAAGCTGTAGTTAACTGTAGGTGATTGTTTTGGCTGCGAAACATTAAACTGAACCCAATTAAAAGAGGACAATATTTTTATATTTAATTAAATAATGGATATATCATCTGACGAAAGTGATTATAGTTATGCAGAAATAAGTGAAATCCTCACTATTACAATACTGAGGAGAAGCAATGGCGTTGAATATGTAAACATATGTCATCTGTTGCCGTATCTAAATACAAAAACCAATGTTGTCGCATTAAAAGCAAATCTTAAAAGCGGCCTTGAAATCTTACTGCAGGTTAACTGAAGTTTAAATTTATGCCGAATTTAAGCAAACTTAGTTTAAACTGAGCTTAACCAAGGACTGAAAAACCGGGCTTTAGTCGTGTTGCTTTGTTATTTCCTTTAAAAAAATAGTAGCTCTTCCGACAAGCCCATGTTCATCGAGGTCATGCAACATGCTTCAATAAAAATTTATTTTCAAAGAACTGCAACCCATATACCAGAAGCCGCACTGCACATTTCAAGAGAAATTATCCGTGCATGGACAAAGCTTGCTCAAATAAGATATCTGTTTGTCAGGGCGTATGAGTAACATAATAGTGGAATGTAATGAAAAGGCAGGATAATAGCACTTTGTCTAGTTTTTTACTAGCATAATTGGATAGTTTTTTTTTAATATTTTAATAGATTATGTAACGATAGTTTGGGCTTATTCATATATTATTTGCAGTAGAAGCGAAGTATTCAAAGTTAGCTTAAAATACTCATGTAGAGTTAGCCAATCGATCTATGTCTTACCGTTCACACGAATGTCGTAACAGCAGCACTCCCTAGGAAATTTGGCTTATTTATCACTAATTTTGTAAGGAAAGGGAGTAGTTTCATTAAGAATCAAACTCTGGAACAAAATACAAGTTTTAACCCAACCTAGCTTGGCATACTCAGCTATTCAACTTATTTTTTGAATGTCAATACCCTCCTCAAAACAATCTAAATCATTACTTCTCAAAATTTGACTACTATTATTTAAATGTATTTGTATCTATACAATTATTCCCTAATCGGTGTATTAATAGCTCTATTTTCTTGTTCTCCGCTATATAAACATTTTTTGTATGCACACATGTATTAATTCGTCTATAAAATATGTTAACATTTCTCTGTTCAAATTTCTGTTCATGATATTATTGGTGTTATAAAGTCTTTAATAAAAAAATTAAATAGACACGTAAAAGTAACTGGAAACATCTTTGTTATTTTTATTTTTGTATGTGGTTGCTGTCTAAGTTTTTCATTATACTTGTTACGTATTTACAAATATAAAATTATATTTCTTTTATTTGTATGCCTTTAACCATATTTTAGGGTTGAAAATGCACACAAATACAAAAAGTACCACAGATCCAGCCAAGCAAATTTCGCCTGGAGTGTTGTTATTACAATTGTATAGTTGTATAAATACAATTCGTTGTGATTGTGGTATTTTGTTTGTCGTTCCGATTCCATTTCGATTACTATTCAACTGTTTATTTGCTGTTTCATTTGCTGTCTCGCACGCGCACCTACTGTATATCTATTTTTTGTCACCATTCACTCACACATTCGCATACACTCTTACAGGCCACATATGTGTGTTGATATATTCGATTCAAACGCGTACGCCCATTTGCCATGCCGACTTCCATTTCTATTTCCATTCCATAGTATTCTCGAATTCCCATTCGTACACTCGCAATTCACATATTCGTTAACACACATTCACAATCGTAACGAGAGGCTAGAGCAATACGAATCGGTCGTAATGCAATCGTAGTGTCACAACTATTCAAAATACTAAATGCAAACAAATAAACAAACAACAACAGACACCAACAACTTTGTACCTGCCTGCCCCAACGTCATATTAGCGAGTGTATTTACATATCCCCATGCTACCCATACCACTATTCATGTGCTAGCAGCAGCGGCAACAGCAGACCGCTCTTTTGCATGCTCAACTCTGCTACTGCTACTCGTATTCAACATTTCATATTATCCCCGGTAACTTTTTCCAACAACAAACATATCTACACCACCTTATCCAGTATCAATCCAAAGTAACCACTTTAATACTCTCTCTTATTTCACTTCGAATTATAAATAGAAATTCACGTATTTTTTTTTATGCTTCTATATTTGTATGCAATAAGAAGAGGCACAACTACAAATACATTCGAATGTATACAAACATACATTTATACAGCTATAGCTATACCCGGCCATAACAGAAAATAATACAGTTGCAGATACAATTGGGGAAATGTGTACTGTGTGTTTTTGCGTCGCTCATGCTCGCACAACTGCAGCCAGCACACATTTCAAATCGGTTTCATTACGAATTTGTCATTCGTAAGCGAAGGTAATGCAATAAAAATTTTTGTAGAGCGCGCTTACTCTACAACTCGTTTTGTACGTCGCGTCGCGTTCCCCTTGCCGTTCGTTTGTTATTTGTGGTGTACGTTCGGTGGCTGTTAGTAACTGACAAATTGGTTATTCGGTTCGCGTTGTGAGTAATCATAATTTCAGACGGTTTTTAAATGGAGTAGTATTGAAGTGAATGTATGTGCCTGTACATGGATAGTATACAAAGTGTGTTGGATTACAATTGTTGTCGCCAATGGGTGACATTCGTTAAGTGAGCGGTGTCAGCAACAGCAACAGCAACTGACAAATGATAATCGGTTAGTGTTAGTGCGGATTTAGTTTTTAATTCGATTTGCGTAAAACTAATTAAAAATGTGTTTGTGCATTTCAAAAAACTGGAAAGGGTAAATTATTGAAAAAAGAGATAATTTAGTTGCATTTGAGGTTTTAAAACAAAAAAACTGGTTTAAAATAGCCAAAGTTGAAATCAATTACAAACTTATCAACTATTATAGTTGAGAAATACTTAAACATTCCTGTTATAGTTTCTTGTGAAAAGATATATAAGTTTTTATCTTTTAAATAAAGGAAAGTACTAAATATAAAAAAATAGCGAGTTGCGAGAATTTGTGATGCATTTTTATCCAACAAAAAAATCTGAGGACTAGACTAATTCAAACTAAACTGTAGGGGTAGAGTAATTAAATAGTAGTTATAACCACCTTTGTATAGAGATTTATAACTCGATCCTTTTATATAGTACGATAATTGAAAGGCCTGTTTTTCATGTAAGTAAAAGGGAAACTTATAAAATGTTTAATAAAAACGTGTAAAAAAAAAGTTCAGTAAAAGGTAGACAAATTGTTTTTTCCATTAAAAGGTAGAAATATCTTGCTAAAAAATAAACGATATTTTCTAAGTTTACTCTTTACCCTCAGTCTTTCAATTAAAAGTAGGAAAAAATTGAGAAGCTGAGAACAAATAGTGTAAAATTTTACTAAAATCTAGACACTAAAAAAAGAAGGGTGATGCGGTTTTGCGCTTCTGACCGACGATATGTGAAACACTGCATGCTTAAATTCCAATTTGTATATCCGTAAGATGAGTGCGTGTCAAGAAAGCTTAATGAAAAACAAGTCAAAAACTGTCTTTAAAAAGCGAGTCTTACACATAAAGTTATTGGTTACTTCAAATCCGCTTTCCTTTTAAATTTTAATAGATTGAAAATTGAGGTTAAGAATTTGCGCCTTAATTTCCTATCTTGATCTGCTTGTTATTTACAGCATACTTTTAGAAGTTTATATACAAGTAATTACAAAGCTAGTGAAAATAAAAATACTCTATTGGGAAAAATTTTTGATTGAAAATTGGTTCCTCGAAGTACGTAATAAAATTTTGAGAATTGAAGTGTCAGCTGTCTATGCCGAATGTACCTTTAGTCTTCTTAGCTACAAAGCGATCAAAAAGCTGAACTTCTGGAGTTTGAAATCAAGCGATTCTTTCTTTTATAGTCGTTTTGTAAAACTTTACATCCAAAACTAAGAAAATTTATACTCATTTACTTTATTGTAACGTCTTAAGTTGTCTTCACACTTTTAATAGAATTATCATTAGGGAGCACGACGGAAAAGATCGATAGTTCTCAGTTAATAAATATTAGCAAAGTTTCAATGTTTAAATGTGTTAGAAACTTTTAGATGTCGTTTAAGAAATATATATGTATACCAAACGATACGCCGACGGACATATTTGGGGCTAAGGCCAGTATAAGAAACTCGAAAGAAGGATTTTGAAAAAAATTATCACAAAATACGACTTCCCTTCGTAGTTTCAACACAGGCCTATATTTTTGAAATTCTGCGCTTGCATACTTTAAAAATTTGTATCACAATTAGTTGACCGACTGCATTAAGTTTCTTTTATTATTTCTGATGTTCATGATATTTTATCCGAATCGTATGAAAAATTCGTTTAGTTAAAGTAATCTAATTGAGATAACGCAAAAAAATTTAAAAAATTTACTAATCACATCGTTCCCCTTTCGAGAAGTGTAAGCTGTGCTCAGAGTGCGACTTTTCAAAATTCGATAAGGCTCTCCATTTTACAATCGCACTCAAAAAATCCCTAAACATTAAAATTGAATAGGTGATTGTCTCTCTAAAATTTATATATTATATTTATAGTTTCTTGGTTAACGGTACCTTGTAAAATGACAATTTTTTTTCTAGATTTATTAACGTTGGAAGAAATAAAATTTGAATTTCAACATAAAAAATAACAAGTTGTGAAGATCACTTGAAAATCAAAAAAAAAAAAGCACGTCACAAATGAATAAAAACCCGACGCTTGAATAAAGCAGTGGGTATAATATTTAGTTCTCATCGTAGCCAATACCAAAGAGGTTCCTTACAATGCCGACGCCATATAGTGAACACCACATAAAAACTAAAGGTTGTACCAAACACACAGAGGTATTAAGTCTCTTTGTTCCATAAATATGTACGTGTCTACATACAAACATATGTGTTTTAATTTCAATTGCAAATACAATATCAAAAACAACCCCAAACTCGCAACATAAATTTGTTATTACTCAGGACACCAACCCTCACATTTAATTGACAAACAAAAAAAATAATCATATTACATATGCACATATTATTTATATATATATATTTGCAACAACTTCCCCTCTTCAAATAAACAATACAATTCAACTGCCAATACGTTTCGATTCAAGCAGAATAAAAAAAGTTTTATCGACACGAATTGCATCGATTCGGCTGCCGCATAGCAAACACACATTTCTCTCATTTCCGACGCAACTCAAGCTGAATGTCATTCGATGTGCTAGTTGTTGCTGCTACTACTGCTATTTCCGCTGCTAGCGCCACTGCTAATACGCTGCTCCATCGTTGTCGACGTCGCCGCTGCGTCGTTTTCATTGTCGTTGTTGCCATTTGAAGTTTTCGTATTTTCTTTCTATAAATTCCTTTTTTTCCGTTTCGATTCCTTCTGCAATTGCGTTTGTATACGTAATGTAATTGTTGTTTGTCTCTGCTCTCTGTTTTGTGAGTGTATGCATGGGTTTGTATGTACGGAGATGTGTATAATCGCGTATTGCCCCCACAATACCATTCCATTAGTGTTGTTGGCGCTCTGTGTGATTGTGACTGTTTGCTGATTTTATATTTGGGCGGTGCGCCGCATATGTACTAACAAAATCTATGTGAGTGTGGATTGGAATCGGAATTGAAATCGTATATTCGTATTAAACCTTTATTTCTGTGACTGTCTGCAACAATCATTTATTCTCTCATACGTGCAGTGACACGCCGTCGGTACGGTAGTTTAATGCGGTAGTTGGTTATGATTGATTTTGTTTGTGTATTTCGTGCGGATGTTGGTTATTTCGGAAATTAAAAGCCAGTTTTATTTAGACAAATCGAATTGAGACAGAGGTAGCAAGTTTTTAAAAACGGTAATGTGAGTTTTAAGTGGAACAGTTTTGATTCATTTTAAAATTAATTAATTCACAAATAGTAAATATCAATAAAACATATCTGAAGTGTGAACTGAATGGACTCAATAATGAAAATTTGATTTGATTGAACGATTAGTGGGTACCTTTATACCAGCGGCTGCAAAATGTTCAAATTCTTTCAGTTTTCTACCGTGGGCGAAAGTGCAAAACCTTTTCTCAATCATCATTAGTGACGGCAAAGTGAGACCAAAATTATTTAAACCTAAGATAATAGAGCTGAAATTTCTATAGATAAGCTTTAGCTGTTGCGTAACAAACCACGCTATGCTCCTTAAAGATAATTGTTTTCAATTTAAAAAAGTACGTACTCGAATACTATAGGTAATTTTAATTTGTTTTACTTATATTTTTAAAACCTGTCAGATTAAAGCTGCGCTGAAACAAATCAATTAAGGAACAAATATATCGTCAGTGGCACCGCAAAACCGCGCAATGCACAAATGCAAAACCGCGTAGGTGACATCTCAGTTTGGCTCTTTTGCAACTACAAATTTTTTAAATTTTAATATGAAAGTGACTTTATAGAAACAGTTCCGATCAAGATCGACTCTTTAAATTATTTTCCAAACCAACATGTAGTTTATTTTGAGAATAAATGAATATGTCTTGCGAGCGGGGGCCTATAAAAGTTTTTGACATAAATGTAGCTCATGCGGTTTTGAATTTTGCATAACGCGATTTTGCAGTGTCACTATCGTCGTAAAGGCAGGCGCTTCTTGGAAGTTATCTTTCACAAGTTTTACTATGACTTTGCTCTCGAAAACTACTGTGGTGATTTTCCACTCAGCCGTCGTCGAATTGGCTGAATGGTTTTTATTTTAAAATACAATAATTGCAGCCAATAAAAAGCAGGATTTTTAGTCAAGTTCAAATTGTTTAATATTCACTAGGTCTTTATATAAGTATAGTTCATAGTATACTAAAAACTCAAGTTTCTACGAAACCACTTCTGATATTGAAATAAAAACCAAACGACAAACTCTCTCAACTTTAAATGGTGCCTAAAAACTTAGGTTTCCATTTAAGAATAATTTGAGGTCTAAATTTAGTAAACTGATTCAGAAAATGCAGAACTTTGGATCATAAAAAAAACTGAGAAAAGCTTTTGGGATTGCTGACGTTGTGCAAAACAGGATTGGAACATGCTTCCTGTATATAAATTTTTTGGTATCTTTTTTATGAGTTTCTTGTATTCATCTAAAACGGGTATATGCTTTCCAAATGCGGTGATATCAAAAAAAAGAATGTCCAAACCTCGTCGTTCGATATTAAGTTTTTTCAGCTAAATAAGAAACACTGATCTAATATGATGTATTTGAATTGTTTTTGATGCCATACCGGACTACTTTCTCACCATTGCAAACAACACTAATATCTAGAGTTTTCTCTTTTTCCTGCATTAACACTTAGAAAAATTTTAATTTATTTTAAACAAAATATTTTATTAAAACAATGTATTACAAAAATGATTAATGTTTTTATTTTTTATAATTATTTTTTAAATTAATTATTACAAGTTTCTATTGGATAGAGCAGCAAAATTTAGAGAAAAGGATCCATTTCAGAGGCTGCTGGACTTCTTTATCATAGCAATTTTGGCACGCTTTGTTAACCATTCAGCTTTCAGGACCGTTATTGGAAAAAGTAAAAATTAGCTTATAGCGTCGATTTCCATAGAATTTGCCAGATGTAATAACAAAAAAAAATTGTATGTTCTTAAGAGATTCTCTTGCAATATATTTTGTCCTACTAGGAAATTTGTTTGTAGAATTTGTAACTACAGTTTTTATGTCGATTCTTAGTGGACCTTGTTTGCGGACCGTACAACACCCGATAACGGACGAACTATTATAGCTAAGCCAATAATTTCTGTCACTAACCGAGCATGCCAGCTTTCAACAAAAATTTACGTACCGATGCGTACTCAACATATTTATATCCAGAGTAGAAAGAGTTGAATACATCAAACAAGGTTATCTATATTCGATACATTAACGTTTTCGACATCCGTAGAATAAACTCCGTGAACCTCGCAGACGGTTTGTTGGACGATAAGGTTGTTAAAAAATATAATTGATTATCTCTTTGAAATCTGATTACGAGATTAAATGGATTTGATAAACTAAGAATAAACCCAAATTTGAAAAATCATACTACAACTACACGCTACAGAAACGTAATGTCAAATTAAAAATATAAGCTAATTATTTTAAATAGAGTTACTCGTCGATAGTATCCAGTGAATGCAAAAAACTAAGCTGAAGAAATTCAAATTGAAACAAAATAAAAAAGACAGTGAATAATGTGAAAGTGTATTAAAACAAACCGACTAAAACAACTTAAAAAGTACCTTAATTATATGTGAGTGTGCCACAAGAAAACAAAATAATAAGAGTGTTCATTTAAAACAAGAAAGAAACTGTTAAACAAATATTGTATGTGAAAAAGCATGGATTCTGTCAGTACTGATGCCCAATCGATCACAAGTGAACACAGTGTTGCCTCTTCTTCTTCCACAGCGCTACATGGCGCCGTATTAGCGACTGTGAAGCGCGAACGTTCCCCAAAACCAGTTTCGAACGCTAAAGCAATGAACACCATTTCAGTGGCAACTAATCTTACAAACAATAATCATAATAACAACAATCTTATTAACAACAATAACAATAATAGTCCACGTCACAAATTAAGTCCAAGCTTTCATCATAATAATAACAATAACAACAGTATACTGTTGGCGCACAGCATGAACCCCACAGCGCTGCTGATGCATCATCAGCAGCAACAACAACACCAACAACAACAGCATCAACAACAAAACGGTTCACGTGACGCCAATAGTAGTCGTGGTGGTAGTGGTCCCGGCGGTAGTGGTGGTGGTTCATTAAGCGGCAGCATTGGTGATGATCGTCCCTCGAATGGTGGACGTATGTCACATACAGGACGTGGTTCCAGTTGTTCACCAGCAAGTTCACCGTCACGCCATCCCAACGCTGTCAGTCCGGTAACATCGCTCAATCACACAATGATGCAACAAATGCAACAACAACATCACCAACTAAGCCCGCCACCACATGTGACGGGTGTGCCTACACCAAATGGTTTACCTTCTGGTTTGCCACCACGTATGCCACATGGTCTACCGCCTCACTCCTTGGGTTTGCTTAACTCGCTACAAATGATGCATCATGCTTCACCCCTGGAACTAATGGCTGCTGCACATCATCATGTGCCGCCACGTTCGTACAACAGTCCACCACCTATTTCGACTTCAGATCCCAGCGCCAACGAATGTAAGCTGGTGGAATATCGTGGTCAAAAGGTGGCCGCTTTTATTATTAGCGGTGAGACAATGTTATGCCTGCCACAAGCTTTTGAATTATTCCTCAAACATTTGGTGGGTGGTTTACATACTGTATACACGAAACTGAAACGTCTCGATATTGTACCGTTGGTGTGTAATGTGGAGCAGGTGAGAATATTACGTGGATTGGGCGCCATACAACCGGGGGTCAATAGATGTAAGCTGCTTTGCTGCAAGGACTTTGATGTGCTGTACAGGGATTGTACAACTGCCAGGTAGGTGGAAATAGTTGTAAGATGAATAGCTGTAGTTGTGATATTTGTAGACTAAAGATTTCTTCTTTGAAGTGATCTATTTAATCCAAGCTCATTTCTGTATGAGATAATGATAAGTTACTGTTGAATGGTGAATATCCAGATGCAAATAACTGATCTGATAATCGGGCCCGCTGTTCATCAAATTTTCTGCACCCTGATAAAGTAGCAATATATAATGGTGAGGATTAAAAAAACTGAAAAACGTTAGGATGACCTAGGTTTAGGACAAAACCTTATGTGTCGAAATGACGCCATTGGTATCAAGTATGTTTTCTCGTTTATCCTTTTCACTGCTATCTCAAACCACCTCTGTGTGCTGAACATTTTGGGAGTCCCGCGAAAGTTGCGATGTACTTGAAAGCACCGCAACACGAAATTCGCCCCTAACTAACCTAATATATACATAAATCTAGTTCCGTGAATACCAGTGCTTTGTGGTCTACGTTTTTCTGAATTTAAAAGAAAATTATAAATAAATATCCCGTAAACTTTACGATACCTTTTATCTAAAGGAACCTTTTATAGATAATTAAAACGGCTGAGTGGAAAATCATCTAATATCAGCAATTGATAGAAAAATGTCTTTCAAGAAAGTCCTATCTTAGAATGCATTTCAAAAATCCCCTTTATGAAAGTAAACTCAATATATTTTCAGCTGAGGTAGGATTATCTTTAAATAAATTCTGCGATAGGGCATTTTTGAGAACATTTGGAGATAGGTCATTCTTGAAAAATTTTCTGAAATAGATTGATCTTTCCTTAGCCTTCGATATATTAAGTTCAATACGACTAGTACCATAATGCTAGAAAAATGCTTAAGAACAAAATTTTTTCGGAGAAGTTCCCAGTAAATTTAAACGCCAGATCATCCTTACCGCATATCTGGCTATAGGATCTCTTTCCACAGCTCTTGCATTTGCACTACGTTTTCCAAACACCTTGAATGAATTAACCAGTAGTTTGGTTTTTATTTCCTTCTTTTGAGGTTTGAGACTGGAGTCTGAGTAAGTTTCCAAACTAATTTACCTAAAACAGCCACTTAATATTCATTTCTACTTTACAAAAAAAATAGATCAATTATTTACCAAAAAGTTAATGGAGTAACCGCAAAGAGAATAGACCATGAGGTTCGCAATTGTCCATGAGTTTTCCTTGTATCTATAGTATATATATACATATATGTAGATCTAAACTTTAAATAGAGGTTCTACCCTGTGCTAAATTAATATAACTTTAAAATTTGTATCTGTCTGTTTATATGTTTGTAAGCGCATCACTCAAAAACCGGTGCATAGAATTTTGTATACTTTTGACCGTGTCTTGCTAGTGGCCAAGACTAATGTTTGTTTTATCCATTTCACCTTATGAAAGTATTTACGTAATTCCAGATGTATAAATGTGCATAGCAGATTGAAACGGGACGTTGTTTTGCAGTTAACGTATATTAATTGAAGCAACAGAAACAGAAGTAATGATATTTGAATTTGTCTGTATGCATATGTGTTTGTACGGGCATCACTAACTGATTGTTTGCATGGAATAGAATGGCTCATTTACCACTGTACTGCTGCAGATATATTTTCAAGTATAGGATATACTTTACCATTGCCGCTATGTCGACGTTGACACTGCCAAACCGCATAACGAACAAATGCAAAACCGCGAAAATTATATCTGAGTTTGGCTGTTTTTCAACTGCAAATTGCTTAATTTCATGATGAATAGTGACTTCATGGAAAAAGTTCCGATCAAGATAGATTCTTCTAATCATTTTTCAAACCAACATGTAGTTTTCTTGAGAATAAATTAAAATATCTTGATGGCAGGGGCCTATAAGAGTTTTTGCGGTTTAGCAGTGTCAACGACGATATGTACCCTTTCAACTTAAGTGCGTAGAAAAGAGAGGTTCCAAAACAATATAACCCCACTATAATAATTAAAATTGAAAAATGAAGAATACCCCGTGGTTGCCATATGAGGTCCCAAAAATACCGACACGGCAAGTTTGAAAAATTGGCATCTCCAAATTGTATTAATGGCTACCAACTCTAGCCATGATCGCTATCAAAAACTCACTCTGGTATTCCAAGTTTTAGTATTAGATGTTAACTGTTTTATAACGACTAATATATCCTTTATCACAAGAGCGGAAACTTTTCTAATTGTTGTGCACATTTGGTGTGCTGGACTACACATTTCTTCAGCAAAAATTATCTGTGCGACTCCCCATTTTGAAAAATGCCATGGTTACTTTATTAAGAAATTGTGGTTGTACAGCTGTACCCTTGTGAATAACGATTTTCTAAAAATATAAAAAATTATGAAGTATGTATGTATATCATTAAAGTCGATTTTAGACTCATTGTGTTAGAAACGAAGCATAGTAATTTTGGTAACTTGAATAAAAGACGAATACTAAGTACGTACTTCGAAAAGTAGGAATTGGAAAGTTTTGAACCGGGAAAACAGTTGACAGCACACGCATGCCAGTTACATGCGCTTACAATAAAAATAATAACAGAAATAATAGAAGACCAAAGCGAACAATCGTTATTTTCATGTCAAGCATTTGCCGAGGTCTGAGCCTATTTATATACTGCTATCAAAATACATACACATGTAGTTGTATATAGTTGAAAAACTTTTTATTTTCAACATTTTGCTGCATTGATTGCGCACAAAATCAACCCATCTGCCTACTGGTTAGTATGAAAGAACACTCGCAGGCATAAGGTAAGAGCGTGTAGTGCAAGTAAATCCGTTTGCATTGCGTATTTCCGTTGAATGTCATCGCGAGCGAATGTCCAACGAAGCGATCGAAAAACTTTTTTGATTACTTAGCAAATAGGCATTTGAGAGCTTACGTATGGTTGGCTCGCATAGGCACCCTGTTGGAAATGTCACCAGTAAATTAGTGCATAATTTTAGTTTTAGTCTGTCACCAGTGCTACTACGCATTTTTACCCCATACGATGCTCCCACCATATGCACATGAGGGGGTAAAAGCCAAAATTTTGGTAATTTTTTAAACTGAAATAAAAAAATCGAAACCATTTTTACTATCCATTACGATATGAAACGTTGTCATGGCGGTAAAAGCTACTTGCTCTATTCAACACAGTTTTTTAGTACAAAAAAAAAACCTCGATCTCATGAAAACCACTTTAATCTTCAAATTGTGAAATAAATTCAAAATTATTGGAACTATCAGCTTTTCATAATATTTTTGGAGTTAGCAAATTTTCTTTTTTGGCAAGGTTTTCAGAAAATTGAAGTGACGCGTAAAAAACAGAGTCGCACCTTGGTTGACCTGACTCTAGCGCTGGTACTGATCTGAAACTAACCGTCGGTTTGATCTCAGCAAGGAAAAATTCAAAATAACGAATTTTTGAAATAAACTGAAAAATTTAAACATCACATTATGCAAGGCAGAGTCGTTAGAGAAAAACATTTTATTTCAGGAAAAAAGCTTTTAAGGTTTTTCGTGCTTGGAAGAGATGGGGAAATTTGATAGTCCCAACAGTCGATATTACCCATAGTATTAATTGACACTATAGATAAAAGGATACTACCGATATCTGCGTATTTCCAAAGAAAAACTAGTTCAATTTTTCATAAAATACTCAAGTTGTGGCCAACTTTAAAATTTTGCGAGAATTAAGTAATATTTTGTCGTTTCCAAAAATTCTGATTTCATAAAAAATAAGGACCCTACGGCTTAGGTGGGCTGTCGCAAAATCCACTTCTTCCAAAAAACTAATTATAAGGGCATATTATTTAGGATAAAAACTTTACAAATAAGAAACAAATATTATTTTAAATTTCCAGATTAGAAACCTTTTTATGTGAAAATGAAATTAATTGAAACTCCACTAATCTACCAACCATGGCTGACTGCCTCTGATGTGGTGGAAACTCTGATTCCAGCACAACCACATATTTTTACAAATACCAGCTCATATTTATGGAATTTGTATGGAAACAACAATGCAGTCTCTAAGTCCTTACACTTATATAGAGAAGCAATTTCAACATGGTTAAAAAGTAAACCTCTCCGAACAAAATTGACTACTTTTTTATCCGCTTTTTTGAATTGCGCGACTCACTGTTTAACCAGATTTTTAAACATTCGTGGTTCGCCGGGCAGTTCCCTTACAACTACGTTATCAAGATCTCATGGAACCATATGGACCTACTAGTTACTCACTTTGGTTGGGCCTAATGGAAAGTCGGCAAAGTGTTAACTTAGAGACACGTACGTTCCAAGTTTCCTGCAGGGTATAGTCAATCTCTAAGTGTAGCCTATATTACGGCGTGTACGCGAGGACGTGGTTCACTGAAAAGCAATTGCATAATTTGACATTTAAAGTCTAACAATTGGTTTGCTCTAGCTCTTTGATTTGCTAGAATTAGTGTGTGAGTGTGTCTGTGTGTTTGTAAATAAAAAAAGAAAAGCAAAAATCTATAAACACAATTATAATTGAAGCCGTTTGACGTATACATTCGAGCTCATTGAAGCTCATTGAAGCTCTACAATATTTACTTTGATTTGCTAGTCGCACGCAGTTGATTGAATGCCACGCCCAGTTTTGTTTTTGCAATGATTTATGTATGTGTGTGTAAGTGATTGCTGAGTGCGTGTATTTCTGTGTGTTTTTTCTAGTTTTTATTGATTCTCATTTTAATTTCTAACACAAGCGGAAACAGGAAATGAGAAAATTTCTTATTTAGTTTAGTTTTAGTAGAAAGACGACTCTGACGTCGATTATGATGACGATCGACTCAACTATTAGCGCATTGATTGTTCTGAAACCCTGCAGAAAATCGGACTAGCTCAGAACTATCCCTGAGCTAAACCGTTTGACGACACCACCAGTTCTATCTCAATACTCAGGCAATGCTTTCAACTGCCCACTTTTACATGGCAATGTCATTGGCGGTGGCAATTGTCGTCAGTGCATTACTTTACAACTCGTTCTGAACCTGTTTCCATTTCGACAATTCTAAGATATTTTGGCTTTGGCTTTGGTTCTGAACCTGTGCCATTTCGGTGGGTAGTTTTGGTTGTGGATGAGTGATTATCGATATCCCATATTTCAAACTGTCTTTAAACTATCGCAAAACGTGTAGCCCAAGACTGTCTCTTTTGAAAACAGGTTTACAATTTTACAGCATTGAAACTACACAATTCTAATTATATAATTAGAATATCGCGCAAATTCAATAACTTTAATAATTTTGATCAGGGTTAGGCTCAAAAGAGTGGGCTAGAGTTCCCTGTGTTGGTATCAGACTTGGGATTTGGGAAGCGTTGAGGAGCCGTAGGTGACCCCATAAAGGTCATTAAGCTTTCAACATTTGAAGGTCTGGCCAGCTAGCAGCCCTGCGAAAAACAGTTTGGTTCATTTTATGATATGAAAAGTAGTCAACACTTTCCCCTCTATTTTAGGAACTTAATTTCTCTGGAGACTCTCTCTATGCAGTGGAGCTTAAACTCTGACGTTGTTGGTGCGGGCCATAGTAGAAAAGCTTCCACTGTCTAATATGATGGCAATGCGGTCATATAGAAAATTCTGCAACTCAGCTGCACGAGGTCCGTTCAGTATATACCCAGTGTGAGAAATTAATTTGTCCCTTTGTCGACTTTTAATTCGGTACATTAAGGTACTAGCACCACCTGCTTGACCTTTTTCAAAAGAAATTTGAAGTAAATAGTGTCAAAGAGAGGTTAGGCCGAAGATAAAGGATAGCAGATTGGGACAATCATAAATTATAAAGGCTTTCTGTCATCTCCGACTCAATTATTTGGGTGAAAGCTCCAACTTGATGCTGACATACCACGGAATCCCAGAGAAGAAACAAAACATCCAGGCACTTAGGCCAAGTTCCATTATTATCGCAATTTATTGAATCACGGCGTGTGGACGCATTCCACCTTCTCTAAAGTTTTTTTAAGTTTGAATGAGCACCGGTGGTGCTTTGTATATACAATTAGACAGTGGCGTAGCCCGGATTTGGGAAAGGGGACGGCGGAAATTTTTTTTTTAGAAACCTGAAGTTAGTTTTGAAAATGTACGCGAAATTCTCGGAAATTCAAAGCAATTTTATCAGTGTTACATTTTTTCAAAATTTTTTGAATTTTGTGGAGTATGCAGTTCTGTGTTTCATTAAATTTTAATACAGTAATGTTGCAATCTGAAGGTGGTGACACATTTTGCTGATTTTTTTCAA
Organism: Merzomyia westermanni; assembly: GCA_949987695.1. Lineage (NCBI taxonomy): Eukaryota > Metazoa > Arthropoda > Insecta > Diptera > Tephritidae > Merzomyia > Merzomyia westermanni. The sequence continues at coordinate 31,028,203 of OX465289.1, read as the reverse complement.
TTTTTTTTTTCCCCAAGAGCTAAAGTGTTTTCTTTCATGTAAAATAAACTGCTTTCATAACCTTGTATTTAGGAAAATACAGAAATCTCCAAGAGAATATTTCTTTAGAGTTTTTAACCTGGACACCAGCACTACCACCAACAATAATGTCAGCTTAGAAATCCAAGAAGAATCATTCACACAAACAAGTGCTACTTCTGCCTGAGTAGGCAATTGAGATGTAAAGTCCTCTCTCGAAGAACGGAAACAACTCTGTAAGTCACTCATCGCACCCCTTCTGCTATATGGTTCAGAAGCGTGGACATTAACCACGTCTGATGAGGCGGCTCTGAGAATATTCGAAAGAAAGTTTCTTTGAAAGATTTGTGGACCTCTACGCTTAGGCGACGGCGATTACCGAAGAATATTTAATGATGAGCTGTATGAGCTCTACGCAGACGCCGATATAGTCCGGCTTCGCTGGCCAGGCCACGTTGTGCGAATGACCGAAGATGTTCCGTCAAAAAAGGTATTCTTATCGGCATCCGCCGGTGGAAGCAGAGGAAGAGGGAGACCACCACTCCGATGGAAGGACCAAGTGGAGACCGATTTGCGATCCCGCGGTGTTTTCAACTGGCGCCAGTTGGCAGAAAGAAGAAACGGCTAGCGAGCTATGTTGGACGGAGTTGGAAAAATTTGTAGCAATTTGTATAAGTTATGAAATGATGTTTTGTAGCAGTTCTGAAGTGCAGTTTTTGGCGGAAGATTATGTGGCTTTGAGAACCTTCTCCATAAATTGGTTTCGGTATTTTGGTTTGAAAGAAGTGGTTCATAAAATTCAGCAGGCTTAAATAAATTTGTGGAAAAAATCGAAGCGAAACCTCTGAAGATCGTTTTATATTGCGTGAATCGAGTATCTATTTTCATTACTATATGATCAATAAATGGATAGAATACAGAAATCTTGATCTTGATTTTGTATCGGTTCTTTTTGATTTCAATATCCATGTCGTTTGTATTTTTCACAAGCTCTGAACAAATTTTTCAAAATAATTTTCGGCGAAACGAATACGTCGTTACTCCGCCACTACGTCATTTGAGAAATCCACTACAAGCGCTAAATCGATCTTTATTTTTTTGAGTTTATTACACAAAGGCAGAAAGCACAGTTCTTGAGTAAGGGATTTTTAGTTTTGTGTTAACAAAATTTCAAAACATTGCAATAAGATATATTCCCTTACCTTTAGCTAGGTTGAGTTAACCAAGAAGGGGACGACTTTGTTAGAAATCGATCAACTAAGCCAATATTTGTGTCACTTAAGAAGAAAATTATGTATTGGAAAGAAACCAAGAAACTTAATAGGTGCCTCTTATCAACTAAGTTAAAAGTGCCCTTGCCCGGCAAGTTGGAAGGTAGGGTAAGAGTAATGTAAAGTCTACCATTCTATTTAAACTACATAAGTGGGTGAGAACTGCAAAGCTTCTTAAAAGGTGACCATATTATAATACTGGTTAAGTATTTTTCCGGCTAGGGGTCAAAACGAGCACACCTGGTTCTAGCCCGACTGCCTATGCCTACTACATGCATCATATTCGTAGTACCTGAGCCCTAACTTAAAATCGAAATATAATTTTCAAAAATTTGCATTCTTTTTGTGGTCATCTACATTTCAACACATATTTCTAAACTTTTCTATCAGCTGTTAATACAAATACAATATCCCTGTGTCCGTTAGAATATATGTTTGCCAACCACTTAAATTTGCAACAACTTCTGATAGCAGCCACTTAACTATGGTGTCCCGCAACATTAACTTCTGCACAAAATCCACAAATAGACTCCCTCATCTAGAAACGTTTTGGCTAATTTCATTACAACAACTAAAGCAACTAAATTGGCTTTTAGTAAAAACATAAACGAATCATGAAAAAATTAGCAAAAACAACAACAACGAAAACATTACAAAAGCGCATGGAAAGCGAGAGAATAGGGTAAAGGATACATTTTACAACTGAGTGCGGCCCGCATGAAGGCAAACCAACCAACTTGACAAGCAACAACACTCTAACCGGTCGTATTTGGCTGTTGGTAAACGACGTAAATACTTGGAGCAGGAGCACAAAAATAGGACTAGCAAAGAGTTATTTGCAAAAATTTAAAGGAAATTTTCAAAATTGCACAATGAAACCGAATGTATAAACAAACATATAAACATTTTTTTACATTTCATATGCACACATGTTAACATTTACGAATGACTAGCACAACTTATATACATTCTTAGGTACATTCTTACATGTGTAATGCAATATTATGGGGACTGAGCACGAGGAGCGTTGAGTTTTGCAAAAACAGCAAAATTGTAAGGTTATAATTACCCTTTCGTTCGTTTGAACGGTCGGTCGGTCAGTTGTACCTTTGTCTGTCGAATGGCTGCATGTCCCTATGTGCGGCCGTTCATTGAGCGAGCTTTTGTAAACGCAGCAATCGTGATATTCGCAGTGGGGCGCACTGTCGCACAGTGTAACATCTCCATGTAAGCTGCCGTCAAAAGTAGACTTGCTTTTCTATGAAGAGCGTCTGTAAGGCTCTACTTACTGCAAAAGTGAATTTTTTAAATTCTAATGCCCGTCCCGTGCCCTAGTGATCGGATCGGACTAAAGTTGTGTCTACAGGATATGAACAAATTTAAAATAAAGAAAAAGCTACGAACACATGAAAAGTGCTTTCGAATACATTGTTTTGGTCGCAGTTGTCATAGCCCACTTGGCAGAAGCATGTATAGGCAATAATGAAAATGTTGGGAAATAAAGTTGAATCTTTTTCTTACGTCTTAATATTTTTACTGATTCCACTTTGCACATTTTCTTCTATATATGATGGTTAATATCATTGAGTGTGATAATGGATGGTCTACTCTCATGGAACTTAGGTCCATTACCTTCATAAGCTCGTAGAGTCCATGCGTTGCAACTATAAAAAGGGTTACTTTTGTTTTCTTCGTTATAAAAAATGTTATTATCAAACCGGCAGTATTCCAATAACGAGAGTTAGTCGATTAGTGGAAATCGAATATTTGCTTTCGATGTTTAAACAGTTTATTAATGGCTTTTGGACTGCAAACAAGAGCTTTACAAAACGGCCGTAAGAACTTTAAACAGAATAGGACCATTCTTTCAGTCCATGGTAAATAGTTTGTCAGCAATTCAAAACAATATTTAAAAAATTAAAAAAAAAAAAGTCTCTAAACATGCGTAAAGTAAAATGTTAGAAAGCTTTGGAAATGAAATAAGGCTAATTCTTTTCAAACTGGAACATGCGAGATGTCGTGATCCCTCAGACCTTAGAACTAAAAATATACCTCAATGATAAGTTTATTCTGTCTTGTAAATTATTTCTAGCCTGTTAAAGTGCAACGAAGCAGACTCTTTTTACAGCTATTGTCAACACTATTGACTTCCTTTATAAGATTAACATTATTAATAGTATTCACGCAATTCTACTGTCACCCTGGTATCTTTAAATGCTCATTAGAAACACGACAAAGTGGTAATATTTTATATTTTTATTATTAAAACGCAACATTATATCGATATATGAGAGAAGATCAGGGGAAGGAAATCCTAGCGCAAATACTATTTCTGTTGAATCGTTCATAACTACGAAGACTATTCGAACTTTGTCAACCAGTTTTAGAAATAATTTAATCACCGCTGTCCGTGCCATCAGGAGGCCCCTTCTCTCAAATTGGAAGCTGTTGCCACAAAGCTCTTAATTTTATTCTTTTAAAACAGAGAGTGGAACTTGTTTTTAGCCAGGACCGTTTTGACAGTTGATTTGAACTTTCAAAAATGCGGAAGGATGTTTACATTGAATAAATTATATTAGACTAAACTCTGTACACTAAATAAACATTTTTATTTAAAAACAGAGAGCTTTTAAAAGCGAAAACAATAAAATGCAATAAACAAAAGTTTGTAAAAATTCATATGAGCTTTCAAAACTCGAATATTAGTTGTGAAATGGCACTAAATTTTATTTGTATTTCCCCGTTTTCTTTTTTGTGCATTTATCGCAGCACACGTAACACTGTGCATCGTCCAAACCGGCACGTTCAACACAACGCCTGTAGAAACTTGCCGGTTCACATGTAAATATTATGTTTTCAGAAATATGAAAATATCAAAGAAAAAACAAAAACACGCAAAACATACATACATATATAACTGCAGTTACACATGTAATTACTTATTAAATTTGTTTGCAAGTACAAATGTTTCGTGAATACTTTTTTCGTAGTCCAAATGCTGCCCTTCTTAGCTAAAGTTTAATTTCTCCCTGTCAACAGTTTGCCGCCTCTGTTTTGACTGATAAAATTGAAACTTCCGATGTGCACGCAGTTTTTGAGTCTTCTTTTTAATGTATTTCGCATTCACGTATTTACATATGTATAAGACGTCCCTAAAAAATCAGCTTAGAATATCTGCAAGGCTTAATTAGATAGTCGGTTTTGTTAAAAATTAAGGATTTTCGACTAATTGTTTATGCCTTCATTAAAAAAAAAATAACTTCCTAAGATTTGTCATGTTTTCAACAGTACTTTTAAGGTATTTTGAAATGTATATTGGAACGATTTTCCGTCATCCCTTGTAAAATTTGGTTTTTTAACAAACCGGGTTCGGCGTTCCGCCATCCTCAGTGTTTAGTTCCGTTCATTTTGAAATAGTTTCAACATTTTTCTCCGGGACTATAATAGGGTCTGAACTATAAATAGGCTCTAGTAACTTCTTAGATACAAGGTGGCGCAAAAGTAAGCTTCCGATGTTCAGCATATCGGTTGTGGCACGTGCAGTGTGTGCTGTTGCACCGTCTTGTTGGAACCACATGTTTTCCAATCCCAATTCATCAAGTTGCGGCAGAAAGAACTCGTTCATCATTGCTCTGTAGCGCTCACCATTCACAGTAACCGTTTGGCCCCGACCGATTATTGGTCAAATAAATAGTCAGCAATATTCCGCGTTCTGGAGCAGTGTAGCGTAACATTGTTTATTAACGTGTATTTCGCATGTGTTTACTACACAAATGTCAAAACAGAACTGACTTTAGGGGCCAATCGCAAAATTTATAGCATTTTCCGATAGGAGGATTACTTTTGCGCCACCTTGTATATAGGAGAAAAAGATATTTTTCTTTTTATAAATCATAAATAATGCAATAAACTACCATTTAGGCGCATTATATAGTAATTCGTCATTTTAAGTAAATTAAATAAATTTTTTTATTAATAAAATGAAAGTTAATTATATTGTAAATAAATATTATTAACTTTTATTGTAATATGTTAACAACTAATTGTTTAGGCACTTACTTTTCTAAATCGCTCCTACTATTTTTTTTACAAAAACCTGCAGTTTTGCCGCATGTTCAGACTTCTGACACTAAAATGACGCGTAACTTTTAAACTATGGTTTTGATTCAACCTAAATTTTCCACGTACACTCAGAAAACATAAACATTTCCGGTCCCATTATTTTTTGGGAATATTTGTTAGTGATATCCGTTTTACTCCCAAAAAATTGGCATAGTGCCCGGGTACTAAGGGTGTCCGGAAACCAGTGCAGTTACTAAGGTTCAAAATATGTTCGAATTTAGACTAAAGGCAAAACATATTCCGAAACAAAAAGTTGAGGCATATTTCAAGGGCCAGATATATTTTTTTGTGGTCTTCAAAGAACATTTAACCCGTTACTGGTTTTTTAAATGTCTGGCTTCAAAAAAGGTTGAAATATTCTCTAAAATTTATTTTTAAAAGTTTTCAAATGTGCCAGTTTTCCAATTATTCATGCGGTGGTTTTGATGCAAAAACTATAGTGATCAGCATTGTCCTTCACTAGTTATTATTAAAAGTTTCAAAATTGAATAACAACTACTAAAAAACAAGTAATATTGTGGAAAAGCTCGTAAAATAGTATTTATTTCATTTCATACCTCAATATTTGCAATGTAGTGAAAGAAAAATATGGGTTCAATGCTCATTCCATTTGAAAGTAAAGAAGGAAAGATCGAATTCAAAAAATTTAATCACATAGCAAACATAATGGTGGGTGCCACAGTTGAAATTTAGGCAAACATTAATTTATATTTGGTCTCAAGGTCATGAAACTTACAAAATATGTTCTATTCATTTACGAATCTCAATAACTAAAATAACTTAATATTGGGACACACTTTTATACGTACAATAACCATCTTCAAGGAAAAGAAGAATCAACAGAAACCAGGGAGAGATCGATTTTGACATTTAATTTGGAGGGGAAGTTTTAAAATTCTGCTGGGAAAATTTCACTCAGTAAAACTTGAAAGTAAAAAACAGCTGATTGTGACATAGCAAAATACCATCAAAAACTTCAAACTTTGCGTTATCAATTGGAGCTCATGGTAGTCTACTAATCTTTCTTTCGTTTTGTGGTTAATATAATTGAGGGCGATAAGGAATGCTCCACTAGTATGGAAATGCGTCCATCACCTTCATAAAACTGACGTGCAAATCGATGGTTGATGTACGGATGTGATGCCTCTCATCTCTCACTACCCATCTCTCCTTACGGAAGGAGGGGTGACATGACCTAGTAGGTTCCACTGGGCATACCAAATCGCTGGTACATAACTAATAACAAAAACTTGTGTTTTTATTAGTTTTTGCGAGAAAAACATAGACCTCGAGCCAGCAAAAATTGAAAGTATAAAAATTGTATTTATCAAACTAACAGTATTACAATAGTGAAAGGCAGTCGATTAGTCAAAATCGACTATTTGCTATTCGATTATCAAACAGCTCAATTATTGCTATGGGACTACTCGATTTATCGATTAGCAGGATAATCCATTGTAAGCTAGAACCGTATTATCAACTAATGAAGCGGATAACACTGTCTTGCTTACAAGCTTTTACGAATTCCAGTTCGGCGGAAACTTTTAAAATTTGAGATTTATAGAGAGCTTTACCCAGCTCTCTTTTTTATTTATGTTTTTTGTGCTCGACGGACGCACCTAATGTCAAAACTTTACGGTTATTCATAACCATTTTAAGCTTAAGAAATGTTAATGAATGTTTTAAAAGGTTGAAGGAATTTCCATAAGAAATAGTATTTTTAAGTTAATATATTGTTGGGGTTCTTTTTAAATAGAATATATACTTTTTAAAAACGTATTTTAATGCTTTGTTTTGACATTTTAGCGAATATTCCTTTAAAACAGTTTCTGATGAACTAGATAAGTTTATGAATACCTCATATTTAGTGTCTATAGAGACACTAAACATTAAAAAATTGAGTTACTGGCTGACATACATTTTTATATCTCATTAAACATACAACAAACATGCTTTGCAATCAATAATTTGCAATACTAAAGCTCAGTTTTTCAATGTGAGTTTGAGCCCGTATTTTTAACTATCTGCATATGTATATGTGATTTTGTTTGTATCTATAGATGCATAATAAACTCAAATTCTTATAAAAACTCGGTCAATACATAATTCTTTTTCCTTTTTTTAATTGCAGATGCTTATCGATCAAGCCACCTGAGAGGTAAAAACGTAAACATATCCCTTCCTTACAATCAAAAAAAAAGTGCAATACCAAATTAGTAGCCAATTGCAAAAATAATTGCATTGCAGCAAAGAGTATTGAAAAGTATAAACAAAAGAAAAAAATTTGACTGCACTTGAGCGTTTTTAGAGCGAATGAACAAAATGTTTATAAAACCAATAAGTATGTAACTAATTAAGAAGTAACTTTAGAATATGATTGAAAGCAAAAATAACTTACATATGAAGGGGTAAGAAGCAAACGGACCTAAGTAGGTCTGACAATGTTCATAGATATTAAAGTTTAATGTTGACTACTTGTTGCAAATTCCCTGTAAGTTCTGGGTAGTGCGTTTATTGGCGGGCTAATAGATGGCACTACAATGTCTGAAATGTCTTGGATCTCTTTGTCAACAAATAAACACTATATTTAACTATATAAATATGGGTATAGCTCAAATTTGAATAAAAATTTCACTTAGATCCTTTTGCTTCTGGCCCCTTCATATATAAAATGCAATGGTTTAGTAGGGGAGCGGACAAGGCTAACAAGTAAAGAGGGAAAAGCGCATAACTGTCATAACTGTCTGTCGTGATTGATAAGCTTATACAATTGATCATCTCGAATATGCATTATTTTGGGTAGAGTTTTAGGGAGGTGCAACTGTTAAATTGAAATTGAGTTATTACAAGTGTTTACATAAATGTTCCTGTTTGCCAGCTGTTTTGGCAGTGCAAGGAGTAGTGCAGTAAATAGAGCGGAAAGTTCATTTTTATTTGCGGTTGGTGTGGTTCGATGATTCGATATACTGGTCAATTTATTTATATTAATTTAGATATATAACTATTCAAGTTTTTTTTTTTAAGTCGATGAAAATATGGTCGGAACATTTCGTAAAGATTTACTTTTTTTATAGGATTTTTCCATCATCTTGGATTTGATATAGAAAACAAGTATAGAAGTCTAAGGTCGGGTGGAACCGAACATTATATACCTAGTAGGGATCTATTTTGAGAACCCAATTTACGCAGGTCTATTTTAATACTTTTCAGTTTGTATTATAATGCCAGCTGATTGTTTTCAATAAAAACACTTTTGTTATTAGTTCTGAGTGGTACATTAATTTATTTGTATATAAATAGGCTCCTTACCAACTGCTGCTTACTACAATTTTCGAAATTCCAATACATGCATATGTTTGAAAAATTTGCGTTCATTAGGCCGACAGCCGACGGGAGACCGATATGGCTAAATCGACTCTGCTCATCTTTCTAATCATTTCAGTATACTTATTGATGGGCTCATCTCTTCTTCTCATACTTCCAAACATTTCATGTTCATGAAAGGTATAAAAATCGAAAAAGATATATTACCTCCCTATTACAGTGGGGTATTAACTACTTGCCCGGATATGTTGCTGTGTGTTATCGGATTTGGCTAATTTTTGGCATACTATTGAGAAGCAGCTGACCAATTTTCATTGAATTATCTAGTTGAAATTGCGAGCAATCGCCTTTGAAAATAGCAGAATTTTTATGCGGCCGAGTTTTGCTTAAAAAGCTTATTATGTGTTGAAGATCTAATTGATATAGCTTGCATAGTTATACAAATATTGCGCTTTAAATGTCACAAAAAATTTTTTCAGCACTATGTTAAAAAACTGGGCGTGGACATTAACCGATTTCGCCCATTTTTACAATAAACAGTTCCCTTCATATATTCAACATTTTTGCCAATTCTCGTTTCGACACATTAATTTTTGCCGGAGTTATGCCATAAAAAGTTTTGTGTAATACCACTATAAATGGGGCGGGGCCATGCCCCTTTTCGAAAATGTATATTTTTCGAATTTCTTCGTTCACGGACACTTTGAGAGTGAAAAGAAACGATATAAAGTTATTTTGAAAAAAGTAAATGCCTATTAAATATACCTGGACGACAATGACATATACTGGAAGGGCAACATATAAATTAGCAAATTTCCTTAGAAAATACAAAATCAACACAGCGTTCAAAACATCGAACAATTTAGGACGGAAGCTAAGAACCAAAACTAACTCAGAAGATCCATTTAGCAGCCATGGTGTATACAAGCTCACTTGTGAATGCCAGCACAGTTACATAGGACAAACCGGACGACAAGTAAGAACGAGGTTCAGAGAACACATTAGAGATTACAACAAAAAGATACGGAATCCAACCATCATACCAGAGTCCAACTTTGCGAATCACATGGCGGAGAATAAATGCACCCCCGGAAACATCAAAAAAACAGTCAACGTCCTACATGTACAAGCAAAAGGCAGACGTCTGAACATACTCGAAAACATGGAAATCTACAAACAAAAAACATTCGACGGTAGAATAATAAACGAACAGACAAACACTGTTTCCGACACAATATTCGAACCTTTAAAATTGGTTTACAAAAAACAAAGCAACCACTCAGGTACAACAAACACACACGCACCGACAAATAAGCACAAAACAGCAAAAGATCAAAAACAACAAACAAGCAAAAAAGGTTAAACAACAAAAATCACCAACTTTTACCTGCCTCAGTCAACCAAAAAAAAAAAAAAAAAACCGATCGATGCAAGCCACCCCCGTTTCTGAATGTACACACACAACACATGCACACACGTACACAAACAGACACCCATGCTGACGTTACCTGCTACCTACTATAAAGGTAGAACGAAAATCGACACTGATGATGGCACAACGCCGAAACCGGTTTGTCTCAAAACCAAATTTGACAAGGGATGACGAAAAATCGTTCCAATATACATCAATATCTGTGTCCTTTTCAAAATCTTTCATATATGTACAAGTTGGTGTGGACCTTAACCGATTCGGATTTTAATGGCGATACCAACAAGTTTAATGAGTCGTTCGAAACTTATGGTCGAACTGTTTATAATTTTCAGAAAACCAAAGCACCAACAGAGATTGAAAGATTTATATTATAACAAAACTAATAAAAATCACACAAAAGCAATACTCGTAAATGTATGTTAAAAAGAAAATAATTAATCAACAATACCTAATCGGCATGTTAAAGTATAACGAATCACACAAAATTTGGGATGATTTTTGAAACTGAATCAACTAAAATTTGAATTTTCGGAATCTCATAATTTCGATGTTGCAAATAATATATCTCCAGAAATTTAGACAAAAATTTAACATTAGAACCTCAAAAATGTTTAAAAAAGCCCCTTTTTGGTTTCTTCTATTCTATATTTTATATCAGTACTGGCTCAACTGCTTTGTGAACGATTTGGAAAAGACCACGTCGAACTTCTTAAGACATCCCAAGGTAACCTCCTCTCCCCTCCTGTAAAGAACTTGGAGTCACGTATATATATATATATATATATATACATGTCTATTAAAGAATGACAATTGGATCGGAGAAGCGGTGTTACTTTGTAGATAGGTATTGCGCTTAACAACCTCTTGAATCCCTCAAAAACCCCCTACATTCATTTTACTACCAATTGCTCCCTTTATATCATATAACAAAGCTCCTCAGTCAATCCTTTTCAGCGAAAAATGTTGCCAATTAGAAATAGCCAGAAAACCCAGGTTACGCTCCAGTTGTTTTTTCCAATTCAGCTTGGGGACTCCGAACATATCGGAAGTTAAGTCGGGTAGCGATAAAACTAAATTTGCGCGAGATTCACTGCACTGTGTTTAGTAACTACTTTTGATATAAGCCGTTGGTATCATGAGAAATACTCGTACAATGAATCCTCCAAAGGCCATACCATCTTTTTCGTCACCCGCAGCCATACATTGCGGCAGGTATGATGATATCATATAGAGCGTGATCTTTATTCGTCGAGAGAGGACTTTACTTCTCTATTATCTACTCAGCCTAAAGTAGTACTTGTCTCATCTTCCCAAAGTGATTATTCGTTGGATTTCTAGGCTATTAACACTGGTTCCCAAATAGATAAAGCTCTCCACAGTATGAAATTTTGTATATCTTAATAGTGAAAGCTCTCTTGCATAGCAATAATACTAATTTCTACTCATCAATAGTTATTATACCTTTCATGAACATGAAATGGTATATTAACTTTGGTTCGATGTTTGTAACGTTTAGAAATATAAGAGATAGACCCACCATTAAGTATAGCAAATTGATCAGGACGATGAACTGAGTTGATACAGCCATGCCGTCTGTCCGTCCGTCTGTTTGAACGCAAAAAAGATATGTCGATGAAATTTGGCACAGGGATGTATTTTTGTATTACATAAGACATTTGTCGGATCCGGTATAATCGGGGTACTATAGCATATATCTCCCATACAACCGATCGTTCAAATAAGAGGATTATGACCATTTATCCCTCATTTTGGAAGATTAAAACTTGAAACTCGCTAAGATCGGAGCTATATATAGTATATATCCCATACAACCGATCGTTCAGATAAGAGGATTATGGCCATTTATCCCTCATTTTAAAAGATTAAAACTTGAAACTTGGTGAGATATTATCTTATGGATAGTAAAAGATTTCGTAAAAAAGTCAGAAAGGTCGGAGCTATACATGGTATATATCCCATTTTAGCAGATAAAAAGGTAAACCTTGGTGAGATATTTGCTTATATATAATAATATATTCTTTGAAAAAATCACTTTGATCGGAGCTATATATATTAGAGAACTTTAAACAATGCGTATTTAAGTTTGCACGTATTCATGAAAGGTATAAAGCCTTCGGCACAGCCGAAGACAGCGCCGTCCTTACTTGTTTTTATTCTTGAAAAAATCAAAAGCTATGACTTGGCCTAATAGGGTGTCGTGCTCTTTATTGATTTAGCGAAACATAATTGTTGAAGGCGCAAATCGCTTTTTTGGATAAGCGAATAGAGTGGGTTAGCTTTCCCATTTATCAATTGTGAAGTAGTATACTCGTACATATCAAGGCGAATGAAGTTAAGAGAATAAAAATGCAGCTCGTTAGGCAAGTATCCACGGCTTCTTTTTTGTCCGGATTTGAGCCATTGGTGATATGAATATATTAGGTTTTTTTGGTACTTTTCCTGGCAAAAATGCTTTTTGAAAAGGTAACCTCTATTTAGATCGATGACTGATTGTAGAAGAGACGGTGAGATGTATCTGCTAAGAATATTCGAATGAAATTACTTAGAAATTATTCAGACAGGTGTTCTTACAGCCATTAGTTATTCTTTTCCCACTATTTCTAAATTTTCAACTTAATTGAATATTTCTTCAAATTCACTATCGTTAAAATTAAAGTTATCACTAAGACAAGAATTGTTGAAGAGGTTCCCTTTTTTAATTTTTCTTAAATTGATATTTGAAAAACTTATAACTTCTCCTTCGAACAGTAAATATCTTTCAAGTTACACATTATAAAAATCTCAAAAGCAGAAGAACTTTTTTAAAATTAAAGCACCCTAAAAGGCCGTGTTATAATAATCTCACATCATAGACTTGACTTGATTACTGAGACTTGTGGATAAGCTAAGTAAATTTTTTATTTACATCTAAGTTCTAAGTGACTTTTACATTTGGACACAGAAGTTCTTAGTTGATTTACATTAGTTTAATTGTGTGGATATTCATTTAACATAAAATGATTACACGGAGCATAGTCAAGACAAATTTTGCTAAGTCAAGTTAAGTCTATGTTATGTAAGAGTAACTTAAGTTCAAGTACATGCATACATACAAACATGTCTACATTAACACTCTAAAACACTCTTGCGCATGTAATTTTTTTTCAAAATTTGTTTATAATTTTTAATGCATTTTATTCGCAATACAACAAAATTACCAAACACCAAAATAGAACCTTTGCAAAAAATATCCTATCCTTAACCCAGCCGTATCCCGTTTTAACTTTCAGCAACATCAGTGGCTTTTGATTAGCTGTTCCAAAAGTTGTATATGTTTGTTCAAATTGTTTGTTCCTTTATTCAGTTTAAATTCTAAATTTATATTGTTCTTCTGCACCAATTTTCATAGACACATATGTAGGCATCTAGTACATTTGTTAGACCACCAAAGGACTGGCGCGCTTACAAGCGCCTGACCTAAATTGAGATTGACAACGAATAGTAACTGTCAAATTGCTGTCAACTTTACCGTGGTTTACAAAATTTTGCTGTCCGCCCACGTCAAGGCTGAAGGTGTGCGTATGGTTATACATTAGGGCGGGTCGACTGTTCCTTTCAGAAGTTGTTTGTTAGCTATACCTATTGTCGTGGTTGTTGTTGTTGTAAAAGCGAAATTCATTTATAGAAGGAGTTTTGACAGGATTAAGTTATACATTATCCTCCAAAGCTTACAGTTATTTAATTTTTTTTACCGTTGCTAATTGGCCTGCTCATTTAAATGGTTAAATCTGAGCAACACAAAGTATTGTTGTCCATTAACAAGAGAATTTAAAATTCGATCATGCTCTGCTTTGATGTTCAAAATATATTTGTTGCCTTTCTATTGGAACCATTTTTCGAATTCCTTATCAAATTTGGTTTTATGACAAGCCGATTTCGGCGTTCTGTCATCTTCAGTGCTCACGTTGTGTGTGTGCTTAAGAGCTGTTTACATTAGTCAACTTTGCTGCCTACCAACTTATTACATGCAAATGTTGCATGACCCGTTTATAACACGAAACTTGCATGTATAAACACGAAGCTGACTGTGAAATTGACTCATGTATAGAGCTTTTACATATTGAGTATTGTAAAACCTCTTCCCACAATCTAAAAAATAGTTTTGGAATCAAAAGTCAAAAGTTTTCACTGGTTCTAATTCTGGTTTTGGAAGGAGTAGTCTTGCTTTAAGTTTGACCAACATTTTTTGTTTGGAACTTCCTAAATGGGTGAAGTAAAGTTGAAAGTCTAGCCAGCTAATATTCAAAACAGGTTTTCATACCTTTCGAGCCACTTTAAAGACGACCGTTGTCGAGAATTGAAATGCCTCACTCGTCGCAAAAAACTCGGAAGTGAGTTTCAACCTAAACTTATCATTATCTCCCGAAAGCGTAAACAAATTTAGTTCTGTTCAACAAACCAACTTTTGGCTTACCCTTGCATCACACAAAACGCGTGTCTGATAGGTTGACTTTTGCCAATCTTCTGTGCGGCAAAGTACCTGACACAAAAACCACAAACCGCGACGCTCTTTGCTCCACGTGTTTGATATCTTCCTACTGCTTTAGCCACCAGTGCAATTCAATCGCCCTTCAACTTTTCGTTAGGGTTTTTACAATGCCCAATGATAAATATTTCTCACAAATTCAATTGACATATGAAATCTTAATCAATTGCACGATCTATAAACTTATATATATGTTCTTAGTTGTCATTCCTTTATCAAGTTGTTGCTCTTGTAAAGTTTTCTGTTTCTTTTTGTGTTCTTATTGATCGTCAGTGACAGTTGTGGCAGCCGTTTTTTATTCCTTTCAGTTGATTTGCCCACAATCGATTTGTGCATAGATCGTGTTAACTGCAGAGATGTGGCGAATATTCGCTTTGGCTTAGGGATCGATCTCCCCGTATGTTTACGAAGCCATACAACATTTGTGTCAAAATGTTTAAGATGCTCCTGCCATTAAGAACTGTATATTTATTCCCAAGAAAATTAGATGTTCGTTTAGTAGTGGTCTCATATATAAGGCTTCAAGTATTCCGAAATGTGGGTCCATTTCCGGAAATTACTCGGATTTCACACGTCCAATGGCTTTTAATTCAGTAATCTCTGTTTAATCCCAGTGGACGTTCCGGATAAGCAGGCGATTAATTATTACTACCACAAAGACAATTACAAGATCCTCTAAGTAACACCGTGATCTGTAGTGAAAATACATTTTCTGAAATACAAATATCCCGAATTCTTCAAAATTATGAGACTATTAGTAATATTGAGACGATAGTGCAAGAAAGGTTAGTTTAGCAACTATCTCGAATAGTCTAGTCTTAAATTTTTGCAAGGGAAAACACTGTACTACCTTTGATTTCTTCTCGTACGGACTTCAGATAGCCAGATGATAGAAAATTATTATCGTAGTGACAAGAATAAAGTATGCACAACACCTCTTTATTATTTTCTGTGCTCAAATTTTCCTTCCTCGACATTACTTATGCATGTCTAGTTATTGCGGGGTATATGTTTTAGATTCATACTATAATCTGTCTAAGCAAGCAGCTCCCTCATCACATTTTGTTTTCAGCATTGTAATTAAATTTTTGAACCTTTACAATTTTTATTTAATTTAATTTGACATAGTTTTATTTTAATATAATTTCTAAATATTCGAGATCACATTCGTGTAGCCATAATATGCATTCGTAACACCCCTAATGTGTATACATATTTTTTATATAAGCGGTTTACGAGGAGTGAGGTAAAAGAAAGTGTGGTGTCTAAATGACTTTTAAATTTTTGCGGTCGCTGATCTGCACTACAGCTTCTTGTATTTGCAAGTCCCAGACAAAGCGGCATTTACTTTAGATCGTTGCATGGACTTTTATATATGCAACAGATATATATTGTACATACATACATACACTTGTATACGTAAACGGTATTTGTGGGTGGGATAAACCACAGTCATGCAAATTGCTTTCGACAAATTGTGTTAAATGTGAGAATACAAACGAATCGGATCGGATTTGGTAATATCACAATTGACTAGGAATGGTTTAGAGGAAAGTTGAAATAAGTGCTTTTATTGTATTTGGCGTGAAAGCTATTGCAGTAAGTTATTGTGTTGGAAATAAAACTTAATTTTTTAGATACACAAATATTTCTCCACATTTAAATCTATTGTGCATTTGAATGAGTTGTTGCTATATATAAAAATAATAAATTAAAGGAGGAATTGAAGTAAAAAATGCCGAAGAAAGATTTAAGTAATTTTCAACTGCTGCTTTTATAGGACATCAACTTTGGAATGGTAATAAGAAATTATGAGGAAGTATAAATTTAGATTGTGGGTTAGGGTTAATTGAAAATTTTCAAACATTTTATAAAATTTATTGCAGAGAGTTCAAAGTATCTTGAATGCCTTGCTGCGTCAAGGCAGAACATTAGAAAAAAAATGGCCTACAAAAAAAATTGCAAAAGTATGGTTTCACAAAATTCTGGATCAGGGCGGGTGGTGCTCGTTGCAACATCTTGTCCCACTGAACGGTCGTTTATAGAGCCAGAGTAAATAATCCTAGGTGGGATAACTTGAACAAGTCGGTATACTACTACACCTTCACCCAAACAATGTATATTCATCTATACAAATGACTCTTATATAAATGGACGTTTGGACGGGTGGTATTCTCACTTAACCAACTGTTGCCAGCACCATAGGAATTTCGCGAGCAACTGCCTAGCTAATGATCTTACAGGTAAAAAATGGGGCCTAATCCCATACTATCCGAGAGCAGGGAAAACTTGACAAAAATGGTATAGTTTGAAAAATTCTATTGAAATTCAAAAAATTAATACCTTTCTCAAATTATAACTTAATGTTATCCACTGGTCTTTTCGATACCTGAGACTTTTTCGTTCTTTCTTTAGAAATGTCTATACCCGTTTCCCTATAAAGCTCTAGAGCGTCTTGATTTTACCATGCATAGACCTAATATTAAATGCAGTTCTCCCGAAAAGTGAATATATGCTATTTGCAGATGTCTACATATGCATACTCGTACGTGGTTTGAACGGCGCTATAGTATCAACGCCATCAATTAATCGTACATTGTTACCGTGGCAACTTAATTTAATTTAGCGTGCTAATAACTCATTTAGTTCAAAATCTGTACAAAAAGCTAAAACATAAAAAACGTGTAGTTGAGAAAAAGCGTTAAAGATGAGTGGCAGCAACAAAAAGCCAAGCGTGTATTAAGCGCTACTAATAGTAATATTATATTAGAATGTGCACATTAGGGGAGTGCCGCTTTTTTTTTGTAGAGATTTCAAAGTCTAGTCAAAAGATTATTTTTATTTAAATGCATTTTAAAGCAGCATCAAAGTTGTAATCAAAATTACATCTGTCTTACTCATTTGCGAATTTTACCACAGATTAAGCTTTATCTCGTCTGTCGATTGGAGAAGGCTCCCTCTCCAAAATTTATGAGGAAAGTTGTATTTTAAAATTCATTTCAAAAGCTCGCTAACTCACAGTATACTTTTAAATCTCACCACCTTTTTTGAAGAACAATATCCCCGCTACACTTTAAACTAGTTTTGTTTTGTTATAAAACGAAGAAATGTAAAATTTGTCTTATTAGTATATTGCAGATATTCAAGAAAAATTTATAGGTGGTTAATTAGTGAGCCAATAGAATCCAAAGCAACAGTTATAAGAATTTGTGTTTGTCTGTCGGTATGTTTGGGCGCGTATCATTCCCAACCTGTTTAAAAGAATTAAATGCAACTTTCACCTTTGCCTTAGCAGATGTCTAACTTCATGTTTAAGATATCTGTTATTTCGATAACCCAATCGGAGTAGGTGCCATCTCGCAAAAAGTTATATGCAATTAAAAACTAAATTCTTCTTTAATTAGCAATTTTGTAAGATTAAAATTTTTTTTTTAGTCTAAACGGCATTTTTTTGTTTTTATATGATCAGTTTTATCTTTAGTGCGTTTTAGAGCTGATAAACTGATAAAGCAACAGGCCCCTAAATTTTTATCCAATTATGAGCAGATGAAATTTGGTATAAATCCAAAAGAGTTAAACTTTACATTAGTTCAATCACTTATGTGAATTAATAAGCGTATTTTAACAGTGGGCTTACTTTATATAATGTGCAAATTTACTGTGACCGACTCTAATACTCTAATACACAATTTCGTATGTTGATTACAAATTCAACAAAATTGTCTGGGAACAGCTAGCACATTGTATGTAGGGTAATACGTTTACATGAATTGTACACCTCTCGCTCATTCGCTGCTAACCTAACTGCCTCTTCAGAGACCAGGTGATTGGCTGAAGTAAAAATAAATATTATAGGTTTTTTAATTATTGAATTTTTTTCTTTGCTTCTTCATACTGATATTAATAAACATCTTAGTATATTTTTGCAATTTGCAATATGCAAAACCGCGTAAGCTACATTTGCGTCAAAAACTTTTATATATTCAAGGAAACTACATGTTGGATTGGAAAATAAGGAACATATTCGAGCTTGATTGGAACTTCTCCATAAAGTCCCTATTCGTCTTTAAATTAAGCAAAGCAAACAGCCAAACTGAGCCTATCACTTACGCGGTTTTGTATTTGTGCGTTACGCGGTTTTGCAGTGTCACGGACGTTATATATATTACTTTTTGATGTATCCACTTTTTTGTAGTGTTGGTGTTATGAATGACTACACATTCCATACTCAATTAAATCTTAACAGGCATAATCGCACCTCTACCCCATTTTTGTTTGTTTTTTTATTGCTTACATTTTTACATTGTTCTTTAATTAAATATTGAAATTCATGTACTATTTTTATTTTTTCTGCAAAAACCCACGTGTCTAAAACAAATTATTTTTGCATAAATTAAACTAATTTGAGTGAAAGCGGCATAATATTTCTTATTTGCCAACGCAGTAAATATATTGTAACCATGTGCACCGATCTGATTTTGTTTCATGGCAAATGTGCTTACATTTGGAGGTGCCAGGTATTTCTATCTTTCTATCCATCCTTTCGTCTGGAAGAATTTTACACCATATTTGGGAACATATCAAACATCAGAACACTTTGGCAGGAAACTGCAAAAAAAATTTAATTTTTCCAAGGAGCAACACGGATTCTATTCAAAACGAGTCATAGATGACCTGCTTAGATGACCTGCTTTTGCTCCAGCGCAAAAGTAATTCCGCTTGAGGACCGTTGAACCTCCGAAATACTGCATCTTAAAGTCTAAGTGCAGTTTTCAGAGATTGAAATCAATAACACAGACTGTCCATTCATAACCGTTTCAAAGTTAAGGTTTTGTTCAAAATTACAAGTTTCGGCGACTTGTGAAAGTAAAGAAAAAAGTGAAGTGTTCTGGACATGGCCAATTCTGGAAGTTCTTTGTGTGCTTAACTTTCTGCGAAAATATTTTTTAAGACCGAGATCAGCTAAAGTTTTTAAAAAATGTCCATCAAAGTGGTTTTTAGGTCATTAATGCATGTAGAAATCATTTCACTGAAGAAAGAAGTTGAAAGTGACAGAGTTCAATATTGTTGAAATAATGGGGTTCTGTAGTTCTGAGAAAGTAAAGGATGAGTACTAGAAACACAAGAATCATCAAGATTACCGAAATTATATTGTGGAACTGTATTTAATAAAAGTTTGAGACGTTGTTGAAATAAATGGGTTCTTTCGTTCTGAGACACAAGAATTTTTATTTGATAATGGATTGCTACTTGGGTTCTTTAAATAATCATGGGTTCTTTAAATAATCATACCTAAGCTTTTTAAAGGGTGTGATATTAAAAGCTCTTATGGGCGCAAAGTTTTCTAGGTGTTTGTATTCGAGTATAACACAGCTTAATCTAGATCCAACTTATTGAATGAACTCCACTCTCTAAGGAATGGGATTACAATATTAGACATATAAACATAGACTCCAATGTTGCAGCATTTACGTCCTTACCTTTTGTTACACTGACCACTATTAAACGAAATTTCTTAAAAAAATCATAGGCAAAAATAACTATGTCAGAATGTTGAACCACAAATACAATCAATGTCACTTTCTGTAGCCTATGCGGAGTTTCTAATGAATTTCTCCTAGAAAATCAATGACAACAACTTGATACACTGAGAATAACTATTAGAATTAATTTAAATGTAAATACGCCACTAAGCTTCCAATTCGTTGAAAAGCCAAGGGCCACACATTAAATAGTAAAATAGTTTAAATTCTTTCCACGAAGTTGACGCTACGACAGAACGTAAGGCCAAAAGAAATTTTAGCCGGTCTTTTTGAAATGTTTGCAAATTGTTGGTGTGCAAAATCAGGTTGCCATGGCATGCACTTGTAATTAGACCTCCTTACTAAGTTGACAAGGCAAGTGCTGTCGGTGGCGCTTAGTCGATGCGGTTGCTAAAAGGAGTAAACGGTGAGAGTCGGAGACGTTGTAAACGAGTTGCAAAACGATCTGGCATCAAAGCGACTGGACAATCGCACTAAACATGTTCTGAGACTAAAAAAAGCCACAAATAAACAAAAAGGCTGGAAGTGTAAATGAAACGAATTAATGGATATATGCACATATGCATGTATATAGTTATATAATGAATGTTGGTTTGTTTTACATGTAATTATATATGTGGAGCATACCTGGAAATTAACTTGCCACTGACTTAATTTGCTTGCCACAGAAAGTAATTGGCATAGTATTCAATATGCACTCGTGGCTGTTGTCAATAACAGAAATAATAAGAAAACATTATGTTAGAGATATATACCTGCTACAAGAAAATATTCATATGTGGTCACAGCTGAGAGCAGCTTTGCTGCAGAAAAAACATATTTTCCGTTGCACTTGCGAAGGAGGTGTGAAGTTTGCCGGGTGCTTGATTTTAATGTACGGTCGTACTACACCTTCCAAAGTTGAGGAAAGTTGAGGTAAAGTAGTAGTTGTTAATAATGAGCTCAAATTAAATATTAAAATCCGTCAGTCGTAAAATACTCCATTTTGTATTAAACTTTCCTGATGTCAGTGAACATTTCGGAACAACTTTTATAACTAGCTCGAGTCTTTTGATTAAGAAATGGTTGTATGGCAATCCAATGATGACAACGTTATCCGATGTAAAAACCAAGAAGAGCGTGTATATGCAGTAGGCTGGGGAAAACATATTATATTGATATTATTTTCCAGAATGGTGAGTAAAAGTTTCAGACCTTACTAGTGATTTTTGAAGGTTTTCTGGGACTGGCCAGACAAGTTATAGAGAATTAAATTCTCCACAATAAAGTTCTGTAATGAACCTTTAAAAATTGTCTTTGTTTTGAATTCAAGTTCTTACTTTGGAAACTCGGAAAATCAATATAATTACAGGAAAGAAATTTAATTGTCAAAAAAAAGTTGTAAAAAAAATGTTTGTAACGTTACTTTTTGTAGTTATTTCCATGATACAAGAATGGAGGTAGAAGAACCGGGAATTGCTTATAAAAAGAGTTGCCCAAAGAGTTTTGTACGATACTAAAACTTCCACGTCAATTAATGTTACCTCTGGTGTACCCCAAGGTAGTCATTTGGGTCCATTGCTTTTCACCCTTTTTATAAATGACTTACCACTGGTTCTATCTCATTCCCGAGCTCTAATGTATGCGGATGATGTAAAACTTTGTTATACTTATTTGCCCTCCAACCCACGCTACTCAAAACCTCTTCAGGCTGATTTGGACTCATTTTAAATTTACTAGTTCTTAATTGCTCAAAATGACTTTTCACCGTGTTATGCCCGTTTTGACTTATATACTAAATGGAACCCCAATGGAGCGTTTATCAGATGTTAGTGATTTAGGTGTTCTTTTTGACCCAAAACTGAGCTTTAATACACACATTTCATCCATTGTTAATAAAGCTATGGGTGTTATTGGCTTCATTAAACGATGGGCTTAAGAGTTTAAAGATCCTTATCTCACCAAGATCCTATACACATCATTGGTCCGCCCTATACTTGAATATTGCTCGTGTGTTTTGTGATTTTTGCTTTACGCAGTTTTAGTTGGGAATCAAGGTGGAAGATGAACCACCTTATAGAAGTAGGCTTCTTCTTATTAATCTGCCAACACTTGAAAGTCGTAGGATATTACTCGGGGTAATGTTCCTCCACAAACTGATTCTCGGCGAGATTGACTCTTCTAACCTTGTAAGTCGACTGAACTTCGCTGTTCCTGCTAGGACGTCCAGATATTACGTGCCTTTTCAGTTATCATTTTGTCGCCTAAATTTTGTCAAAAGTGACCCTCTGCGTAATTGGTGTTCGCACTATAATGACCTGTACAAATGTATCAGTATCGAAAGTTCATTCGCTGCCTTACATACTGCAGTACTTTCTTGTCTAAACTGATATTTTAAAATTTCCTTACTTATTTTCTTAATTTACATTTCAGCTTTAATTTATTAATTTTAAGCTACTCATGTACAATTTTATATTCACTGGCAGTCGACCATATTATGTTGTGTCGACTTTAAATAAATAAAAATAAATAAATATTCTCGCCGCAAAAGCCGGAATGACTGGGTTTTACCCGATCAAAGGCTGTTATTTCAATGTAACGCTGTCTAACTCGTCAAAAAAAACCCATTCTGATGGCGGATGACTAGCAATAATTTTACTTCAAAAAATCTGTATTTGGCTTTGTTCTATATATACTTAAGCGTTTTTGACGAAAATCCGTAAAAAAAACGTTAAATAAGAAAACCCCACAAATGCCCAAAGCTTTATAACCCTAAAACGCTCGCCTACCCAAAATTTTGTCTCAGATCTTTTTTTCCCTCAGAATGTTTTTTTTACTCACATTGACTGTTTTTATTTTAAGAATTTACTGGGCTTGTAGACAACAAAGATGTCTTGAAATATGACAGATCATGGGTATAATTTACCAAAAACTGACCTAAGTTGCTAATACTGATGTTCAGTTCATACAGTGTTTTTAGAGTTAAAGGTCGAATGGCCTTGTATACAACATAAAACTTTTTCGAAAAAAAAACATTTCATGGTTTTTAATATCAGCCGTATAAAAATATTAAAAGTGAAATGATCACTGGCGACTAGCCTTTGGCTTATCCCGGACTAATTGCATACGTAAAATATTTCTATGATACATTTTTTGTAACCGCATTCTAGACAATTCTAATTTTTTACATATGTATCCCTTATTTTAGCAGTATATATAGGTTTGAAGCTATGTGCTACTCTTTATTACTACGCCAATTAAAATTAAGATATGACATCTAAGGCAATGTTCAATTCGAATTGTATTATTAACCGTTTTATTATGCAAACGCTATAGCGAAACGTAATATAAAATTTAATTATATAGTACTTAGTTTTCAAATACATTTCTACCTGGTACAATTCAGTCAATCAAC
This sequence comes from Merzomyia westermanni, assembly GCA_949987695.1. Taxonomy (NCBI): domain Eukaryota; kingdom Metazoa; phylum Arthropoda; class Insecta; order Diptera; family Tephritidae; genus Merzomyia; species Merzomyia westermanni. The sequence continues at coordinate 31,004,553 of OX465289.1, read as the reverse complement.
GATCCGCTAACACTTTTCAATGTATGTTACATTACTCAATGTGTTCATATGTTATTTGTACATAAATAAATTACTTGTTTATCATTTGATAGATAAGTAATCGAACAGTCATACAAATAATAACAGTATAATAGAGTAACAACCATAATTTCGAAAATATTGCTTCCGGCTAAATTTATGCATACCAAAGTAGTTAAACTGATCGCTGGTCGTTCCATGGGCAGGAACCTCTAGGATTTTTTTAGTTTGGTTTAAGAGGTGCATGACATGTAGAAGACAAGTTTATATATGAATGATGGTTAATAAAACTTTCAAGCATTGGCAACACCTTATAGGAGTAAATTAAAAGATATTGATGGGAACTTTAGGCAATTTTTGAAATAAATTTTGGTGGCCCAAAAATTGGTGCCCAACAAGTACAGAAAACCAATATTCAGATACTTATTTTTTGACAAAACATTAGACGGAAACCATTTTTTTTTCAGGACACAAAATTCATATAGATCAAAATATATTACCTACATTTTGAGCTACGAATTACATATATGTACTAAAATACCGTAAAAAATAGCCCTTAGCCGTTACAACACCGGCTTCATGAAACAAAGTATTTCCAGAACACTGTTGTGAGTAGACGGCTAAATTGTGCATCCAAAATTTTTTGTTTCTGAAAGGTTTTCTGAGAAAGTAAACTTCTGATTTTTTTTCGTCGCGAGCAAACGCATATTCCTCTTGATGTTTGGGTGGACAATTGTTTGATTTCGGATTGGTTTGCAACAACTTAATCAACTGCAAAATGTTATTGCAACGGTTTGAGCGCATAAAGTACTTTTTTTATGAAAAAATTATTAGGAACCCTATAAAACAATACTTTGGCCAACTTTTCGAATTATTGTAATATTATATTTCAAAATAACTGAGAAAAAAGTTTTGGCCTACTCTAATTTACTTATACAGACAATGTTGATATATTTATGAAACAAACTATGTCAGTGCGCCGAAATTTTGTTTACATGGAAATTCCTCGGTTATAAATATGCAAACAATAAAACAAACGGAATACAAATAGAAACAAATTAAATCTTAATGTAAATATGTAGAGAACAAAGCTACACATGCGCCATGTTTACAATAAACACAAGAACTTTACAGTAGCAAATAAATAAAGCAGATAGCAAGGTAAAAAATGAATTAAAATAACAGATAAAAATTTAATGTATGTGTGTATTTTAGACTGGGCCAAAAAAAAATCTTTTTTGAGAATGATACCAACATTATTTTTTAGAGTGGCGAAAACAAAAATTTTTACAGGTTCAGATGTTAATATTAGTTGTTACACGTTGCTAGTTTAGATGTTTTAGAACAGATACATTTTTTTCACTGTCAACGTATTGAAGTAAAACAACTGTAGCTGGAATATTACTATCACTGTCACGTTCACTGCCACTATCACGGTTACGGTTACTGTCATTGTCCCTGTCAATTACTATGACAATTACGGCCACTGTCCCTGTCACTTCAACTATTGTAACCAGTCCTTTTTCCTATATCCTCTTTGCTTTCTTTTCCCTTTCGTTTTGCTGAACACAGGCTGATGTAAATAAAAGCTGGAATAATTCAGACAAGTCGTAAACGCTTTAGACTTCTGAAATATAACTAGATAGGTGATTCTAACCTATTATCTTAGTGAAGACAGGCATTAGATTTAATTGCTTAAACAATTTTTTCTTTGAAAATATCTTTTAAAAATTATATTAAGGAGTTACAAATTACTTTCATTGCAAATTCTTAAAATTGAAAGTATTGTTATTACTTCGGTTGCACATGTACATACACATGGATATGTTTAAACAATTATATTGTAAATTTCCAGCAATGTCTGTCAGAATGTGGCAGACTCAAGTAATATATGATATTTTGATGGTACACATGGATGAAACCTTCACTACATGAATAATATATTTTAATATTTATTTATTTAATCTTTTAAAATGTCTTCATTTTAAGCTTGTACCAACAGTCTTATTTCAAAGTAAACAGACCATATAAATATTTGTAAAAGACTTGCAATTATTACCAAAAAATATTTAAATATATATACAAGTGTGCATATGTTAAAAGTTTTTTAAAAATATTAATTTGACATGCGGTACTCTGATTTGGTACATTTTGTTATTAGCCTAGCAGTACAAATTATGTACATTGTATGATCTCATAATTAAAAACTCAAAAGGATGTATGCACCCTCTTGAGAAAATCTCTAATGCTGAACTTGTGGGCTTCTAGTGATAAATTTCTTTGAAATGTGTAGCCTAAGCCGTGGAAACTAGCGCGTTCGGCTTAAGGAACGTTCTATTTTAGGATGAGGTAGAAATTCAAAACTTTTTTCGGAAACTCTTTTCCTCAAACAAAATGTGTTGTATTAATGTTGAGATAGCAATCTTTTATTGGAGATATATTACAGAAATATGTACTGAAAAATTAAATTTTGCTTAAAAATATTCGAGTGGGGAATGTTCAAGTTATAATATTTGGCATCAGTATGACGACAAATTTCATGTCTCAAGTTTATAGTTTAGAGATTAAAATTTTGTATATGTGGTTTTTTCAGATTTCTCCGTATAACTTTTTTGCATGGTTATTGCAGGAGTTTTAAAAATAGATATATTTAAAATCTGATTTTAAATATCGAATGTTATTAAAATTTGAAACAAATTTCAACTGGCGATGAAAAAGGATTCAATTCTTTTTTTGAAAAATCAGAGATAGGCATTTGTTTGTATTATCAGTAGGCCCTTAATTATACCATTATTGATAAACAATGAATTTTCATTACTTTGAAGTGATTCGTTTCAAAAATGTTGACTATATTGTAAGTCATTTGAAGGTAGAACTGGTGACCAACTAGTTACTTCAGGGATGGTTTTGAACTAGAGCTTTCTATCACAAAGTTTTTATTTCCCTGAAGGGTATATACAAATATACTATATATAAAACCCAAGTATGTACGTGGAAATCAAATATTAGTTTAGAAGATTTTAAAATATTTATAAAGTTTAAAGATAAGATTAAGATGGATTTGACCAAAAACCTAATACAAATAGAAAAATTCGGAAAACCAAAAAGCTGTAAACATCAGCCATGAAATTATTGCAGCAGAATTCATATGTAAATTATTAAAGAAAAAACAATGGTTGCTTGTTCTATAGCAGTTGCGGGCCCTACTTTCCAAAGCAAGTTCATATAAACTTACTAAATATATCCAAATTCATGATTTTTTTTATTAAATGGCTAGAATTGCAATATAAATATTTTTTACCTATCCACCTGTGTTATTAACTTTTGGCTATATTTATATTTACATTCGTAATCTTTCACGTGAACAGTAGCAGTTTACTTTTTGTCAACTGAAATTAAGTGGGAGATAATATTTAAAAGTTTATATATTTACCAGTAATAATATTTAAACCAAATAAACAAAATTTCTTGTAAATGAGTTTCCCTTTCTTGTTGTTTGTTTTGAACAATTAAATATTTGCTTTCGTAAACAGCGCAATTGCGGTAATTTAAACAAATTACGGTATATATATTTTTTCTAATTTTGAATGTAAGTTAATAATCATCTCCAAATAAGGAGATTATAATGCCCAGTATAAAATGAAAGTATAAAGTGAAGCGTTGTTCAATCTGGCCATTTTAGCCGTTTAAGCTGACATAACCACACATTTTATTGTTCAACGCCCGTGACAATATTTCCTTAGCTTTACTTTGGCCTATTTAAAACTCACACTGAAAAAGCACTCCAAAGGACCTCGGCTACCTGGTAAATGTATGTATCTTATAAAGAGTTTTCGCTAGTGGGTGGAAGTCGGTTATTGGTTTGTTATTATTGTTACTTCGTTTATTGTTGCGTGCTTGTTTGTTGTCTCTTGAAAACTTAAATATTTCGTTAAAGTTTCATTGCTCGTTTATAATGCTACCGCCAAAGTTTTTATCTTTGTTTATTTGTTCTAATGTTGAGCAGAAGATTCGAAAAGATAAATTCTGTTATTATGCTGCGCTTAGGTCCATTTTTGTTGTACTTAGTCGCCAATGTGTTGCCAGAATCTCTTACTTATTTTCCGTTGTTGTTGTAATCGCAAAACTGTTCCCCAAATTATGAATATGGGCAGCGAATTTGCTTATATGTCTTTTCAGTTCCTTGGAATCTGGAGTTGAGGATGGTGTGATGTGTTCGGTATTATTGCGTCTGGGGCCTTTGGCTCTTTTGTTCTCGTTCTTTTTTTGTATACCCATAGTATTCGTTCTCTATTGGGTAGTTAAGTCGTATATGAAGCCATCAACGCATCTTGCGTAGAAGCCAACAACTCACTTGGTTTTCAACTATTGATGGATAATGGGTTTGACATTCCTAGTACTAATTTGAAAAAGCTTTGACATATATTTGTTTTTAGCGCATGGGTGCTTCGGGCTGTTTCGACTTTCCTTATATTTTATCAAGCATTGCTATCCTAACTATATTATTTGTTTATGCTACTATTATCGATGGGTATAAATTCTATAGCTCGCTACAGTCGACAGTTATGCGCGTTTTGTTTCAAGTATAAGTTTAACAGGCTTTCTTCAGCATTTCACTTTTATGTGAAAATTACCCTTTTCAATCCAAAAATAACTCACCATACAAACTAATACATACAGTCCAATTCTAAAAAATTGTTCACAGGAATTTTTTCATACTTTCATATAATTTGTATGTACAAAATTCCACGTCAAACTTACTGTGAATTGGGGAGATAGTATGTTGTTGTGTATTATAGGCATACATAAATATACATAAATATTACAAACATTACATACAGTGGCTCACAGCTTATTTCGTGTAAGCAATATTTTTGATAATACTGATATGAAATTAATATTTTTTGCTCTGAACTAAATAAACGAATGATGCAATTATATTGATAATTTAGTTTTAAATACAAAACAAGTAAACAAATTTACAAAAGTATTCAAATTCAATGTTTTATTAAACAAAAACCAAAAACACTCATAATTCATGGGTCACAGCTTATTTCGTGTGTTGATTTAGGATCATGTGATACATGCAAATAACGGATTCAGAAAACTATCGGTAAATCAAAGAGTAAACTATGAATACTTAAGAAGCAGTTTATGTTCTAAAAACAATGCAGATCAGTTGCAATTACGCGGTATATCAACATGGGTCCACGCACTTCAATTGAAAAACGCGAATTAGTTATTAAACATTTTCAAAGTGGAAAAACGCAAAAACAAATTGGTGAAATGGTTGATTTAAGTCCATCTACGGTACAATATATAATTCAGCGCTTTGTTCGAGAAAATCGCGTGCATAACAAGGGTCGAAAGGCTCCTAATAAAATTTTTAATGAAAAGGATGAGAAGTGGATTTTAAGAAAAATTAAAAAAACACCAATGTTAAGTGCTCCAGCGGTGACCAAAGATGTTGAAATGTTTCTCGGCAAAAAATGTCATCCAGAAACTGTGCGCAGAATATTAAGGGATTCCAATTTTCATGGGCGAACAGCACGGAATAAGCCTTTTATAAATAAGAAAAATAAAATAGCCCGTTTCAAGTTCGCAAAAGACCATTTAAACAAGGACAATGCTTTTTGGAATACGGTTTTTTTCGCCGATGAGAGCAAGTTTAATCTTTTTGCGTCAGATGGTAAAGCATACGTATGGCGGCAACCAAATACTGAGCTCCAAACAAAAAATTTACGCGCAACAGTAAAACATGGTGGCGGTCATGTAATGGTTTGGGGGTGTATGTCATCTGCAGGCGTTGGTCGATTGGAGTTTATAGACTCCACTATGAATAAAGAAGTGTACCTAGACTTACTGAAGCGAAATTTGCTTCAAAGTGCAGAAGACCTGGGTATACGTGACACTTTTCGCTTCTACCAGGATAACGACCCCAAACATAAATCTGGTCTTGTACAAACTTGGCTCATTTGGAATTGTCCACACCTCGTCCAAACACCTGCACAGTCACCACATTTGAACGTTATTGAAAATTTATGGCACATTCTGGAAATTAATATTAGAAAACACCACATTTCTAGCGTCCAAACTCTAAAAGCAGCTTTGAAGGAAGAGTGGGGTAAAATATCGCAAGATTATACAAAAAAATTGGTGGAATCAATGCAAAACCGCATGAAAGCTGTAATCGAGCAAAAAGGCTTTTCCACAAAATATTGAAATTTTATTTTTGTTTACTTTTTATAACTTTTTAGTAAGAATTTTTATACCACACGAAATAAGCTGTGACCCATGAATTATGAGTGTTTTTGGTTTTTGTTTAATAAAACATTGAATTTGAATACTTTTGTAAATTTGTTTACTTGTTTTGTATTTAAAACTAAATTATCAATATAATTGCATCATTCGTTTATTTAGTTCAGAGCAAAAAATATTAATTTCATATCAGTATTATCAAAAATGTTGCTTACACGAAATAAGCTGTGAGCCACTGTACATAAATTAATTTATAAATCTACATATTTAATATAATGAAGACACAACCACGCTGCTGTTGTCCGATTAAAAAAAAAAAAATGCTGTGGTTTGTGCTACTGACACTTGACATTATTTTAACCCAACAGTAACTCTCTGCAATTCCGCAGTTCCAGACCGGGTCGACCGCCGAAACGTGGCCCTGTTGGTTTATCGTTGGCGCCCACACATTTGTCGCAACATCCGCAATTAAAGAAACACCGATTGGATAATGGTGATTACGCATACGAGAATGGGCATATTGGTGGTGAGTAAATAAAAATATTTATTTTTTCTTTATTTATAAAAAAAGCATAGATAGTTAGTTGCATGATTACATTTAACAGTTTTTTTCTGACGTATTATTACTTTGCAGAAAAAGTAAAAGCCGAATAGTATCTATATCTTATGAAAAAAAGTATAAAATATTCGCAGAAGAACAATTTTCAACTTTTTTAATTTTCTTTACTTTTCTCCCAGCACATTTTTCTTTTTGAAATTGATCTCGAAATCCCACAAATCAATCAAAGCTCATCGCCAGCAGCTGATGAAGCTACACGCAACAGATTTGTTAGCAGCTAGTGATGTGAGTTGCAAATGAGACTGTGCAATATATCGATAAATTTGATATTGAAGTTTTTAAGCACCATAAAACGATCGATTGTTTATAAATTTGGAAATTTTAGTAAAAAAATTCAAAGAGTAGAAAGAAATAGTCTAACATCCAATATGGTACAGTCGTTGTCATTTGTTTTAAAAATCTTCCTATTAAAACATTATATTTTGCGATAATTGTGGAGGAATCAATTCAATGCTATCGCTGCCGATTACAAGCTTGATTGCCAATCTCCTCTTTAGCTAATACATTTTAATGCTCCCTGTACCTTTTACTTTGCTAATGCTCAAATAAACAGAATCCTTTCTGAATATAACCTTTTCTTAAATTTGGAAAGATTACATTTAAAATATACCAAATCAGTTTAAATTAAAAATTTATTTCATAAGTAATGATCTTCAGTGTCTAATGTATTTAGACATATATAACTAAATAAAAAAATTATAAAAATGCTGAAAATAAAATTTTGGGTAATTAAATTATTTCAGTGAGACTAATAAAAATTTAACATCACGATGAATTTTTTTGTATTGGAAACCTCTTACGAAGATCATTATTTTAAGTAAAAATAAAAAGTCAGGAGCATTCAATAAAATTATCATTCAGCTAACAAACTAAACTAAAATTATGTCATACGAGTATAGCTAGTAAACCACCAAGATCTGTTGATGAAATATGCAGTAACAGCTAACTTAGTACAGTTAACCAAAGTCGCTACTAACCTTTGCTGGACTAGTATGTCAAATAATTTTTGAGTGAATATACATGGTATTGCATTAAATATGAATGCTTTCGTAATACGACCCTGACCTATGACGCAACAGCAACACTGACAGGAGAGACGAACGAATAAGAGAGGCGGAGTAGTATTTAGTGAGTTGTATCGAACCGCGGACGAGGACAGTCGTGTTTATAATAACTTTTTTTTTAATAATTTAATAAACGCAGTGAATAAAAAGAGTTTTTCTATTTAATCGGACATCTAAGACAATTATTTCTTCTGCCTTCCTTGAGTGAAAATCCTGATTAAACCTAATTTCATACATACGACTCCCAAAGCTCCATCGATAAAATATATCGATTATTTAAGCAGAATAAAATGATCAGTTACGTCTGTAGCTATAGCTATCATAAATAGTTTGTCTACGCTCTTGGCGAAAGACCAAGACATCAATGCCAAAACGGACAATAGCAACACCAACAAATGCAACAAAACATTTGCCAACAATGGCAAACCACAATCGCGTACAATAAACAACAATAAGTAATTGCAGCGACGAATGCAACAAAACTGTTATTAATCCGTACAACGCGCACAACAATAAAACAATAAAAAAAAAATAAAAATATGAAAAAAAAAGAAGTGAACTGTAAATCGCAAAAGAAATCATAAACCCCAAAACAGTTGAAATGTTGCGCTGGGAATGAAATGAAGAAAAGTATCAGTTCCAGGTTTTAGCTTAAAAATCACTGTAATTCCACAGAAAACATAATTCATGGCTGACTGACTATGAGTTGGTTTGGTTGGTTGCTTGGGCTTTGACGTCCCTGCTTGCCTGTCGGCTGGACTTACACATTGTTTGATTGTCCGTTTGTGATATGTCTGCCATTATTATTGCGCCAAACCACGAATATGTGTGGTATTTATTATTCCTGCTACATATTTATTTATCAATGTAAATATGTTTGTGTATCTGCACTAAGATAGCGGAGATGCAATTGCATCCGAAATGAAATGGAAAGAAATCATTTTAAGCCTTGCAGAAATAATCGTGCAGTGCGAATTGTTAAGGTTTATTTAGTTGGAAACTTGTTTGTGATTTTGATTTGAATTTTTTCGTGCGGCACTACAGTGGGTGATAATTGAATTGAGATAGGTTTAAACTAGTAGTGGGACTATTTTCGAATAATATTCGAAGAAATACTATTCGAATAAACGAATAAAAATATTAGTTTCAAAAAATTCGAATAGTATTTATTCGAATAATTTATCCGTTTATTCGAATAGTATTATTCGAATAGTGGTATTCGAATAGTTGTATTGAAATGGGGAGATGTCGGAAGCGAAATTCACTGTCTTCATCGCTTGTACCTATGAGCATGCATTCACGTTTTGTATGGATGTATGCATGTTTGCGTGTACAATTGGTGCATAAGATGTAGTGATATTTGTTTAACTATTCGAATACCTATTATTCAATAGTTGTCATTTATTCGAATAAAATTATAAATTATTCGAATAAATATTATTCGAATTTTTTATAGCCTTCGAATAAATGCATTTTTTATTCGAATCATTTTTGTTCGAATAATTCCATCCCTAGGTTAAACGCGGACTTATATTGTAATTCTTATTCAGGTTGACATGGATCACCACAAAACCCAGAAACTATTTTCAAGGGGCCGGTCCACATTTTTTCCGAATAACTATTTTCCGTGTAATATTTATGTGACGAAATCACATGTACATTAGAGCGTATCACCAAAACAAAAGTCGGCAGCACCTCCCCTCATAAAAAAAAATAAATTTTTTTTCTGGCAACGCTAGATGTCGCCCAGTTACATTTTTTTCATATCTTTGGCATTTGTTGTCGGATTTTAAAGTGTGACACATACATTTTTTTGTCTCAAGGACGAGGTTTTTCTCAAGAAAGTTCATTGAGCTCATGCGTTTCGTTGTGGTACTTACCCACCATATCTCAGTTTCTACCACCCTAATGTAACAACCTACCACAGGTACCACAACGGAGCGCCTGAGATCAATGAGCTTTTTTCAGGAAAAACCCACTCCTTGAGACAAAAAAATTGGTGTATCACACTTTAAAATCCGACAATAAATGCCGAAGATATGAAGAAAAATGCAATTGGGTGACATCTAGAGTTGCCAGAAAAAAAAAAAATTTTTTTTTAAATGTTTTTCAAAAACACTTCATATGAGGGGAGGTACGGCCGACTTTTTTTTTTTCCTGTAAGGCGAGACGCTCTAATGTACATGCATATGTAATAAAAAATAAATGAAATGAGATAGGTTCAGAATCTAAACAGTCTCTTATTTTTTAGAGTGAAATCCAATTATCACTCCTTTTCAACACCTTCTCATAGGACGCCAAATAAAAGGTGGTTACGTTCGGTCATTCTCTTTTAAAGACAGAAAATGTCTTTTAGCTCTAACTCTCTGTGTTCCTCTTCGGCATATTTATCGAAAAATGTGGTTAATAACGAACATCGATAACACTCTTTAGCATTTCCATCTTAGTTATTACGATTACTTTGGCGTCGCACTCGTCAAGGAATAGTTACTTTAATCCCTATCGATTCTGCAATTTCTGTTGCCTTGGGCTTGATTTTCATTACTCTTATTTCTTCTAGAACAATTAAGTACGCAAAATCAGAGTCTTCTCTTTGCAAAATTTTAACTCAAACTTTTGGTTAATCTAACGATAGGTTTTAGTATTTTCTATGCAATTATATCTAGCGGAGTTTCACTCTTTATAAATTTTTTATTTATTTTAAGAAAATTCACATCTGTCATTGCCGCTTCTTTCTAACCATATCGCCATTGCTTGACGTCAATTATGACCAAGCTTTGGCTTTCGTCGTTGTCGTTAGCAGTCGTATCTAGGCGATTTTGGCGATCGGTGTGTGTTTAATTTTGATAGGTGAGCATTTAACCTAGTACAGTATCCAGACTGAAGCTGTAATAGATATACTCGAGTTTCCCTGTGTAGCTTAGCTATAAGACGTGTTTGAGCATACATCTTATCCAAGCGGGAGCTGGTATAAGAATTCACTGCCGAGTAATCTAGAATTAGAACTCTATAGAGACCTTTCTGGAATAGTCAAAAGTCTGGATTTCAGTATCCCTTCATTCAGGTATGGAAGACGAGCCTGCACTTTGTGATACATAAATGCTTAGATTTTGTAAGGATCGCTTCCTACTATATTAAAAAACAAATAGTATAATTTTTCAGACACGGTGACATCTCTTACAAGTTTCAGGCACATTTGATCCGAAGAATATGTTCAGAGTTAAAATTAGCCACTTTCGAAATCACATCATTGTAGCAAAATGACTGTTCACTTTTGGTACGATTAAGAACACACCTCCGGATTTTCCAGATTCCTCCCATGGAATGAGGCAAGTAACACAATGCGTTAAAAAGTCTGATTCGCACGTTATGAATAATTTAGATTTTCAAACGTGAAACACTTTCTCTAGTGCTATTCATCACATTTTTAACCCATTAGATCCCAACCATACACAGAACAGGTTTTTTTTAAAAATGTATTTGGTTGGCAAACTCTCCGAGTGTATTTCTGCCATGACAGGCTTCTCAGCAAAAATTCGTCTCCTTTGTAGATGCCGTTCGGAGTCGGCAAAAAACTGTAGGTCCCACCAATTTGTAGGGAAAATTCAAATCGGCACACCACAAACTGGAAGAGAAGCTTGGCGCAAAAATCTCTTAGGAGGTTTATGATGATATACCTGTTGTATATCGCGCCATAGAGAGAGAGAGAGAGATTTAGAACCTTTATTTAAATAACAAAATTAAGCTCCTTTAAAAGAAAAAACAGAAACAAAAATTCAAGAAATGTGTGTTTAGAGCTGTACCCAAACGAGTACAATGGGATAATGTAGGTGAAGTATGTATACATTCGCTTATGTGCAAGTATGTAATTTTAATTTCATTCATTACTTCCTCCATTATCCGTTCGGTTAACAGTATGAAAGTTTTTGAAACATTCTCTCTCCACGCAAAGGGCTACACTGTATAACTCGCAAATCCATCTTATTCTTTGGTGACATTTCCTGCACCTCATCGGGTTGGTTATTCTTTTAGGAAAATGATTAGATGAGGACCGAGCTATTGATGCTGTCGTGGATCGCTTTGAAAACATCGACCGGGTGTTATAATTACGTAAACAAAATCGCACAATTTCGCGTTGAAATTGTAACAAATCGCATTGACTGTTACTTGCAATTTTGTAAAGTTTCCATGCGTTTACAACGCACGAACTTATCATTGCGGTGAAAAGAGGCCACCAGCATTTCTTTCCACGAAACTTTATGCGGTAAGTATTTAAAGCTTGGTCGTGGAGATCAACTCCCCCCATTCCTGAGTTGTATTCTGAGATCAACTTTGGCTAATGGACCTTCACTTTGCGTCTTTCTCGCGTTGACCATCGTTTGACAGTATGCAAAGGTTCAATCCTGTCGAAGTTTGTTCCTACTGTTACAACCCTATTGTCATTCCACTTAACAAATAGTATTCCTGAGTTAGCATACATACGAAATTATATAAAATAACTATTCGAGTAAATCTTTACAATCAACTTACATAAAATCAAACTCTCCACGTTGTTTTTTTTGTAGTTCCTTGTTTGTTTTTAGAGGACATTTTTTTGTCCGTCGTTCACGAACAGTCCCAGTGGCTTTGAATCCTTTTTCTTTCAAAAGTCGCACAAGATCATACGACGTAAAGAAGTTATCGAAAAATACGATATGATCTGTCGGATGTGGAATGTTTTTTAAAATATCAAGGACGACTTTTGAACCTAATGGCAAACTTTCTTTTACTTGTTCAACGGTTTTTGCCCCACAATATGTGTCGAACTGATATAAATAACCACAGCTACTTGTGACCATCCAATTTTTGTACCCAAAACGAACCGCCTTTCCTCTTATGAATTGTTTTGCGGAATGACTACCAAAATATCTTACCATAGATTCGTCAATGGACAACTTTTGGTGCACATAGCCAAATTGACAAAGTTTTTTGCATAAAATGTTTGAGAGTGGTCTAATCTTTGCCATTTTATCGCTCAAATCCAAATTAGAGTTGTCAGCAAGATGCAAGAACTGCTTTATTTCTTGAAAGCGATTGCGCGACATATTGTTGGCTATAAAAGGTATCCTGGTGTCTTCGTCCATCTGCCAATACATGCGTTCTCTCGGCATTGAGTGGTAGCCACTATAAAGTAAAATTCCTATGAAAAGTTTGAGATCCTCTTCATTGAAACTAAAATTATGCTTGTTTTGCTGCAATGCGTATATTTTCGTTTCATCGATAATTAAATTTACCACTTCGTCATCAAACATCGTTTCAAAAATTTCAACTGGGGACTTAGATACCAATAGAGAACTCGCTTCCGATTTCAGTTGTTCGTAAAAATGAGTTTCCGGAATTTCTGTACTAGTTATTCTCTTTCTCCATTTTGGAATTACAACTTTTGCCTTTTTTGTAAACTTGCAAGTGGAATATCGTCATCACTGTCACTGTCACTGCTTAAAAATAGTTCAATTTCGCCCGGAACGTCCCTTGGTACATCTTCACGCAATATGTTATCCTCGTTAATATCTTCCTCATCCGTATCACAATGAGTATTTGGCGGTATTATAGCGAACTCGAAGTGACTACGGCTGCTCGATTCAACATAGTCAGTGGCTGCAGAAAGGTTGTGAAATTTCTTAACATAAAATGTTCAAACATCCATTATCAATCTATATGGAATACACACAAGAAATGTATACCAATATTCCCACTGTACCCATGCGAGTACACTAGAATTCAAACCTACCGAGACGAATTTATTCACACCTTTTTCCGTATTTTTGTTAGAAAATCAAGAAAATTTAGGTATTTCAAGTATTTTAAAACGGATTTTTTTTCGCGATAACTGAAATTTTACAAAACACAGAGCTTATCACAAACTCACCCATGAAAATAATAAAAACCACAAACATGAGCGAGGAAAGAAGTGAATAACGGATAACGGGACTCTTCAAAAATAAGAAGAAAAGTATGTATATATAAACGACATCACATTCTATTATAATGTGGTTGCATTAGGAAACTAATACGCGTTTGCCTTTGACAAGGCGTCGAAAAGTCTGAAAAGTACTGATACGATTTGAATAAACTGCTAGGCTTGCCAATTGACTCCGATCTGGGTACAAGAACACACATACGCCTCATACTTCTTGAATTTTCACTTGAATTCCTTCCACCTTGACTAAGGCTATGTACATACTCGTATATAGACCGGTAAGCAATTTTCAACCGTTTTTCACACATTAGTTTTCGATAGTGGACAAGCTTAGAGCAACACACTGTTTACAGCAAAACTCGTGCTGATGACGGTTGTGCCTATCGCATTTACTTGCATCCATTTGATTTGCGTTTTCACTGCCATTGCCGCAGCAAATCATTATAAGACTCACACAATGCTGAGTGGACTGCACTACAAATGAATGACGCTCGATTGACTGACTAACTGACCAAAGCAAAGGAAATCTTAAAAGATAAGCGTTGAAGTATTTTAACAACATACCCAAAGAAATCGGCTTAAATTTATTGTTGAAAATACTTATATATGTATACGCAGTAGTAGCAAGCCTAAATGGTTAATTGAGGGCAAGGAAAGAGATTTTGGGAAAAATGAAAACCGTACAAGAACTTGGTAATGATAAGATTGAGGTTGTTATGGATCAGGGGCATAAAAATCCAGGATTTCAATTGAGATATATGCCACTTATCGTATCCGTCCTGTTGTATGGTGTAGAAGCTTGGACTCTGACAACATCTGATAAGGCGACTCTGGGAGTATTTGAGAGAAAGGTTCTTAGAAAGATTTATGAACCCTTACGCAATTGCGACGACGAGTATCGAAGACGATTCAATGACGAGCTGTATGCAGACAGCTACACAGTTCAACGATTTAAAGCCGGCTTTGTTCGCAAGGACATACGGAAGGGTGGGTACGTTCGTCGATAGCGTATTTTACCTTTCAACCGATCCGATGTTGCACTTGTTTGCAAGAGTAAACGAAGTTCTTTACTATTTCAAAATAATGTATGTCATCATTGGCGAGAGTGCCAAGGCAAAAATGCGCAGACTTTTCTACAGATCCATATATTTAATACTTCTAGTACAATATGCTCGCATTGTGGTTTAAAATCAAAAACAAAGGGAGGCAGGTTACATACATTTTTGAGCGTGTAGTATTATACATACGTGTATATTTTTAAATAATAAAATAAACTGAAACGTCAAATCATCACATTTTTAGTTCATTATTATTATTTTTGATTAGAGGAAAAATTGAAAGCAACAAATATATACAGGCTATAGTTATAGTACTATTTCGAAAACAGCCACGATTTCTCGTCAGACTAATTCGTATAGTTTTTGCTACTTCAGAGGATCTTGTGGAGAATCGAACCAACTCACTCTGATTGCAAGCGCAGCTGCCTATAGGTTATGTTGCGTGTAATAATAATAATTCCCAACGGAAAACCCACCATCCCGCCCAACCGACACGAGGGGGGCATCCGCATAACGCACGGCTTTCTTTTATATATATATATGTATATACAAGGTGGCGCAAAAGTAAGCTTCCGATGTTCAGCATATCGGTTGTGGCACGTGCAGTGTGTGCTGTTGCACCGTCTTGTTGGAACCACATGTTTTCCAATCCCAATTCATCAAGTTGCGGCAAAAAGAACTCGTTGATCATTGCTCTGTAGCGCTCACCATTCACCATTCACAGTAACCGTTTGGCCCCGACCGATTATTGGTCAAATAAATAGTCAGCAATATTCCGCGTTCTGGAGCAGTGTAGCGTAACATTGTTTATTAACATGTATTTCGCATGTGTTTACTACACAAATGTCAAAACAGAACTGACTTTAGGGGCCAATCGCAAAATTTATAGCATTTTCTGATAGGAGGATTAGTTTTGCTCCACCTTGTATATATATTGCCGAGTCGTTGAAAGGCAGGGGTTTGTAAAGTGTTGAGATCTAAAACTGCTCAGCTACAGAGGGAAACTCATAAGCTAAGAAACACAAGAAATTAAAACTTATAAATAATGTAAATATTAAGAGAAGAAAGAATAAGTTAGATTGTAAAAAGTAAATTCATAAAGTAGTATCGATTTTTTAATGCTAAAAAGCGAGTCAGAAATATCAAATTTACTGGAGTGAGTGTTATAATTGTCACACAAACATCGGAAAGGCGCATTTAATTCAAAATTAGTCCTACACTGTTTCAAAAAAAGAGGTTTAAAATGTCTTGTTGGCCGAAAAGGAATGTTAAAGTTTACTTCTCCCAACAAAAATGGGCTAGAGACCAACCCGTTAAATAATTTAATCGTAAATATTGTTCCGAGCATTTCTCTACGACTAGCAAGGGTAGGAAGTTTAATAAGTTTCAAGCGATTAGTATAGGGAGGTAAATTATACAAAGAATCCCATGAAAGATCTCTTAAAGCGAAAAGTAAAAATTGTTTTTGAACCGATTCTAACCGATCAACGTGGACCTGCTAGCTCGGATTCCAAATAATTGAGCCATATTCTAATATCGGTCTTACTAATGTTGTAAAAAGGGCTTTAGTTACGTACGGATCACTTAATTCTTTCGACCATCTCTTTACGAATGATGAAACACCCCCTGGATTTATTGACAGTTGCATTAATATGGGGATTGAAGCTAAGTTTACAATCCATCGTAATTCCCAAGTCCATAAAATCATGCACTTGTTCAAGACTATGATTGTTGATTATGTAGGAAGCTGGTTGTGTATTTCTGCGAGAAAAACACATATATTTAAATTTTTTAAGATTGGGTGGCATGTAGTTTAGATCGCACCATGTACCCAGTCTATCAAGATCTGTAAAGCTCTATTTTCGCTCACCGAGTAAGACATAAAAATCTTAACGTCGTCAGCGTATATCAAAAGTTTTGAAAACTTGATAGTAAACAGCAACAACAGAATCGGGCCAAGATGGCTACCTTGAGGAACTCCAGAAGATACATCGATGACATTTGATAGCGCATTATTGTAGTTTTGCAAGCTGCTTAATTCAAGTTTTTCTCTAATGGTTTCTAATTATAATTTATGTACCTATATACAAATGTGAATATCTTTGTTACGAATAAAAAGTCAGCAGCTTAGCTCAGGTGGAACTCTACAGTAACAACCGTATACAAAATGCCTTTGAAAAATACTTACCGGAATCAAACTCCATATTCAGATATTGTGGTTTTTGGGGAAGATGTAGTGTGGGGACAGCATCTTCTCTCAAGTATCTTGAGCCTCCGGTACCGTTGCACTGGCTCTTTTAGAAATGCTTCGAGCAAACATAAATCGCATGTTTGGGTGTGTTTTTGATATCGCATGCATCCATCCATCTAATTCGCAGTTCTGCATTTTGGGTACACTAGAATGGAACTTTCGTAAACTATTTACATAAAACCACATAGCTAACTTACCCGTGAAGACTCTCTCCTTTTCTGGTGTTTTTTTTTTGCATTTAAAGCATTTACTCACCATTATTTTTATTATTTTTTTTGAATAATTTTAAAACTATTTCTTTTATATAATTTTTTTTATACCTTTTATGAACATGAAATGCTATTATAACTTTGGTCCTATGTTTGTAAGTATGGGAAGCAGAAGAGATAGACCCACTAATAAGTATACCGAAATGATCAAGGCGATGAGCTGAGTCGATTTAGCCATGTCCGTCTGACAGTCTGTCTGTTTGTACGCAAACTAGTCCCTCAGTTTTTGAGATATCTTGATGAAATTTTGTAGGAGGCACCCATTTTGTAAAGCACTAATCATTTGCCAGAACCAGCAAGATCGGAGCAATACAACGCATAGCTCCTATACAATCGATAGTTTCGATAAATGAGTTTTCGGCTATAAATTTTGCAACTATAAAGCTAGGAACATAAAACTTTGCACGTTTGGTGCTTACTATGTATGTAATTTGTGTAGTGAAAATCAGCCAGATGGGACCTACATAACATATAGCTCCCATACAATCAATTGTTCCGATAAATTGGTTTTGGGCTATAAATTTTCCAATTAAAAAGCTAGGAACGTAAAGTTTTGCAGGTTTGGTACTTATTATATGTACTGTGTGTAGTCAAAATCAGCCAGATCGGACCTACATCACTTATAGCTCGCATACAATCGATTGTTCCGATAAATGGGGCTTGGGCTTTTTTACTAATTTGAGCAAGGATCGCACACTTACAACCGTGATGCGTATTCATGAAAGGTATAAAGTCTTCGGCACAGTCGAAGACTTCCCTTTCCTTACTTGTTTCAATGAACTTTTGATACGCTCATGTATTTTAACAAGTGAAATTGTCATTTTTGGTACATTCGCTTATCGCTACTCTGATGTTCGTGATTGTACTTTGTGTTTTCTAGCAATATAGAACTATTACATACATATATGTACAGATCCAACTCAAATCAAATACTTTTGGGTTAGGTTCCTTTAGATCGATACATATATTCATGGATACTTATGCACATATGTATTGTGTATGTATATTTCCATGCAATTACATGCACTTATTTTGAATTGTTGATTCTTCTTTATTCGATAATTTCGATTTGACATTTAACACGCCCACAACTTCGATTACCACTACGAAAACAACAACACCAACTACAATACTCAAAGCAAAAACGAATTGTCCATACACATTTTTTCTCTACGTAAATGCGTTCATGATTAGTCAAAAATTCTGCTTTCAATCTTCAATTCAAACATTCAATTTACAATAAAATCGGCAAATCTTTTTAACAAAAATTCTTTAGAAGTACACAAACTGATTGTTTGTCTGTCCATCTGTCTGTCTTGCCGTTTCTCATAATGCGTTGAGTGCATCGCTTGTTGCTACCTTTTTTCGCCCAGTAAGTATCTGTATTAAATTTGCTTTATCATCATTGGCGCGGTGTTTCTTTTAAATCGACTCATTTTACATTTTACTCCACTGTTGTTATTGATTTATGTAATAAATGTTATTTTCTATTGTTCTTAATGGAATCTGCGTTCTTTGCAAATGCCGAGATGAGTGAGTGAGTTATGGGCGTCGATTTTTGGGTGATATGCAAGTTTTGTTTATTGAAGCGCCAGTTGTAAGCACATATGTATGTATGTACATATGAGCATTAGACTGTGATACACATTTTTTTTTTTCGAAAATTATATTAGTATTATTTTTTACAATGGCGAAATAAAATGGTGTGAAAGAGTCACACCTCGCAAAAGAAAATTTTTCTCAGAGTTCCAGAGTAATCACACATTAAACATTGGAATGGTCAGAAAATCAAATCAATGTTTAAAGCCTGGTTGCTGAGTTAGCAATTATAAAAATCTAAAATCTATTAACCAATTTTTTTCGTAAGCACTTAGCGACATATGAATAAAATAGCAAAATGTATCCTTTACGCAATTTCAATGAAATTTTCTTCTGAAAATCCAAAATGAGTTTACTGTTTTCGAGATAGCAACCAAAATGGTAAGAGCTTACAATTTTTTTTTTGCTTGCAAGAAAACTTGCTTTCAATTCGAAAATGTTTTCAAGCAGCAAGCAAAATTTTATCTAGCAGCGAAATTACGAATAAGAACGACAGATATGAAGTTCGGAAACTTTTACTATATATTTTAAAAATAATATCGATATAACTTAAACAAAAAAACATTTTTTGGCCCAGTCTAATATGCATAAGAAGAGAGGCGCCTAGTTAGAAGCAACATAATATTTGCTTGATATGCAGGGTCGGTCAAAAAACATATATCGAGTAAGTTATTCCCTTCGGCTGTACCAATGATATCCAGCTATACCGACAGGTCAGTCAGTATTGCTAAAGACCCATTCATAGGATGCGCTGTTTTTAACCCTAGAAAGCTATTTAAAAGTCTTTTATTTATTTATTTTATTTTTTATTTTTATTTATTTATTTCAGTCTATTGATTTATAAATCTTACAGACTAGACAGTTGATCACATTTATATACATAAATAAATAAAGCAAACTTAATTAAATATTGTAAACAAACATAATTTAAATGTATAAAAACTCGAACTTAGATCAATAACATTTGCGTAACTATTACAAATACGGATACATCTATTAATGGGTTCATTGAACGAGTAATTAGTTGTACTAGTTAGAAAGGCAATCTTAAAAAGAGACAGAAAATTTTCAATAGCGTATTCGTCAAATCGACGAAGGTTACGTGTCTAGGGTTAATCTGATGCAGTAGAACATAAATTGAAGTTTAAAGTGAGTTAACCGTTAATCGAGCTCTGTATCAAATATGATACATTTCATTTTTTGTTAGGTCATAACTTTCGTTAAATGAAGTTTATCTACCCCATTCTTTGTTACTTTTTTTATCTTGCTGCTGCTGTTATTTTAAAACATATTTCGAAAAAATTGAACAAGTAGGCCATGAGAAAATCAAAGAATTCATAATTCAAGCTATGAATAATTTTTGATACATGAGATATTTCGTATGTGTTTTTGCTACGGTGCTTACCGTTCGGACCGCGATTTGTGAAAATTTCTTTGTGCTTCAGTTATTGTGGTGTTTTCACAGTTTTTGGAAAATAATTAGTGGTCATCAATAAAAATAATGTGACGTGCAAAGTTTTTAACTCTCGAAGAACTAGTAAGTGAGGTACTACATGAAAGCGAAGAAGATGACGATGTTTCTGGTTCTGGTGCAGAAATAGAAAGCAGTTAATCTGGAAGCGATTTATCGGAGTTGGATGATAATTTTGACAATAACTGTGATGGTGAACCATTGTATGTTTCAAAATATGGAATTAATTGGCGCAGTGAGCACTACGGCACTCTTAGATTGGGTGGTGAAAATGCCATCAAGTTACGTCCAGGTTAGTAGTTAATTTTTGTTTGATGATATACAATGAAGTATGTTAGTTTTTAGGTGTAACCAGATATGCATCAAGCAGAGTGAAACACATCCGCGATTCATTCTTATTACTTTTTCCTTCGACTATGGAATTTATTTTCATGGCACCAAGAAACTTTGCACGATTTATTTGATGAAAATATTGGCCGACCAGTATTTCGATCAATCATGTCTGAAAGAACATTGTTATATATTCACAAAATTATTCGTTTCGATGATGGGCTTACACGACGTAGTCAAAGGGCCGATGACAAATTTTCAACAATTCGAAACCTTTGGGAAAAGTGGTCTGAAAGGCTTACAACATTCTATTTACAATCGAAAGGATAATGTCACTGTAGATGAGCAATTGCTTGGATTGCATGGTCGATGTAAATTTCGTCAATACATACCATCGAAACCAGAGAGATATGGCTTGAAATTTTGGCTACTTGTGCATTCGCGAACGTGTTACGTATGGAAAATACAGGCATATTTGGGAAAAAATGTGACAGGTCTTGTGGAAAGAAATCAAGGGGAACGACTAGTTCTTGATTTAGTTCATGGACATAACGTAACCATCGACAACATTTTCATCACGCTCCCTTGGACACAGATTGTTACAAAAGGACATGACGATGGTTGGAACTATGCGTAGAAAAAAAAGATCTATTCCTCCAAAACTTTTGCTTTGTAAAAACATCGCGCTTTATGAATCAACTTTTGCATTTACGCCTGATACCAGTCTCGTTTCATACATTAGTCACAAAAATAAATGTACAATTCTTATGAGCACAATGCATCACACACATAATGTTGCGAATGACTCCAAAAAGTTGCCTGAAATAATCTCTTATTATAACTCAACGAAGGGAGGTGTAGACATGGCGATAAAATGATCAGCTGCAAACGCAAAAATAACCAATGAACTATGGCTGTATTTTCTAACATAATTGATATATCTGCTTTGAATGCATATATTATATATAACGAAATAGATCCGCTCACTCAAAAACATACAAAGCGTAAATGCTATTTGCATGAACTAGCAATGTCATTGGCAATGCCATACATAGAAAAACGAAAGAGAGGCCCTAGAAACGAATTATCTGCGACGTTACTTTCGAAAATTCAATCCAAAAACATCCTCAATAATGATAGAAGCGAAGCAGGTCCATCCAAGAAACGAAAAATTGCAAAGTTGTTATTATTCCGGAGAAAATAAAAATAAATCGACATCATGCTTCTGCTACTTGTGCAAAAAACCATGTAATGATAAACATAACAAAAATATTTGCGTCGAATGCATTAATAATATTTAACCTTCTCAAAATTAAAAAAAAAAATATTTTCAATAAGAGAGTTAATAAAAATTATAAAATAATTTTTCTATATAGATTTCAGTATGTATCAAAAATGATACATATCCAAAATTATGAATTTTTTTTAAAGGTCGATCTAAGTAAATATAATATATTTAATAAAATATTGACGGGCATACAGGGATTTCTGGAGTCGACACAATTTCAAAGAGCACTCTTCAGGTGTTTGTAGCGGTTCTCAAAACTTAAATCAAAGTTTGGTTTTAAATAGAAAAGCTGTCATGAAATCTATTATTAAGATCGGTCGATAGTTCTGTCTAAAACTAGGTGAGTGATATCCTTTGTACATATTTTTTCACAATTTTGAATTTTCAGTTTTTAAATCAGTGTAAATCGCTATTTCATACATTATTATTGTATTTATCGCACTTAATAACAGTGCAATTAAATTTTTATGGCATTTTCTTCGACACACTATCGATTACATATTTGTCAATCAGTCTGCGTGTTTTTTATGTCTTTTTCGTTTTCAACCAATTAAGTAAATGTTTTTTGAATAATTTAATGCCTACACACTTGGAGACAAATATCTCGAGTAAATTTTTACATGCAAACATACAAATATTTGGATTGGGTATGCTACAAATGTTATAATTTTAAGTTTATTTTTCCATTAATTACGATGGCTCTTTTCAAAAATTCGTTGGTTTTAAGACAGATCTTGAATTCAGCTCTGATCTTAATTTTCTTTACCCTTTCTTCCCCTATTATCTATTCTCGAGGAAGTGTTTAGAAGAAGTGTCATTGGTGCCGTGAAGATAAGTGACAATCGATATATGTTTTATACCAATCAAAGGATATCCTTCACTTTAGGCGACACTTTGAACTCAAGAAACATCTTTTGCAGAACAGATAAGACAAGCAGTCGAGCTAGTACCAGGCTATAATAGTTCCATGCTGAATTCATTCCGCGAAAGGATTGCCCATCTCCATAACACTGCGTTTACAAATAAGAAAAAAATAAAAATAGCGTATCCCGCCATACGACATTATACGACCTTATGTTTGAATGTCGATTATTGTCACCACTATGGTTAGAGAGATTTGTAGGCGTGACTGATGGCAAGTTATACAGAGTTAGCTCCTGATTAAGTTACGTATTCCATCACAAGATTTAAGGCGATTAGAAAAACTTTTCTTGCTAAAACTGCGCAATGCAAAGGTTCGTAGCACCCCTAATATATAGGTGCATGGGTGTATTATAAATTTTAAAACAAATTTTGCGCAAACGGTGGTAAGCGCACAGGTGTGAGGTGGAAAATAAAATAATTGCAGCAATTGAAAAGCAATTTTAGTGTTGAAAATTATTTACAAGACACACATTGCGATATGAACAATTGTGCATACATTTTATGTTGCGTTAAATGTGCGACTGCTATAGATTATTTGTGCCGGAGGTCTTGGCTTCGTTTCCAATGTTGAAACTCATTAACGTAATATCCACACCTAATTTTAATGAGATATTTCAAATATTTTTAACTAAAACAAAACCAGATGCAAAATGTATAAATTTTCTTTAGATAAACGTTTTCCAGACATCAACTTAAATTGGGTTTTAGAATTGCGCTGACTAGATTTTTGATATTTATACCATAGGACTATCACGGAAACACTAATCATGCCCTTGTGAGTTAGCTAGCCTTCACTGTTCCGCCGGCATGTTACGAACTATCTGCATAGCAATCGAGTTCTCCATTTACTACCAAACAAAACCATTTTTTTTCGGTAATCACTTAGCGACTTAAGAATAAAATAACAAAGTGATAGTTTATTTCAAAATTTAAATGTGAACTTGTCGCTTGAAAAATAGCAACAAAAAATGTGACCACTTATAATTTTTTCTGCTTTCCTATTATACCTTTCATGAACATGAAATGGTATTATAACTTTAACCCGATGTTTGTAAGTATGAGAAGAAGAAAAGATAGACCCACCGTCCGTCTGTCTGTTTGATCGCAAACTAGTCCCTCAGTTTTAGAGATATCTCGATGAAATTTATTATGGGGCTGCCATTTTGTAATATATTATTAATCATTTATCGGAAACAACGAGATCGGATCAATACAACGCATAGCTCCGATACAATCGATTAATGTGTTTAGTGAAAACCATCAAGATTGTACTAAAATATTGTATAGCCTCCATACACCACATTTTTCCTATAAACGGAGTTTGGCCTATGTATCTTTAAATTAACAGGGTAAGACCGTCAAATTGGGCAGAGCTTGTACGTCCTGTGAGTAAGGATCGGACATTAAAACCCGTCATGCGTATTCATGATATATATAAGGCTTCGGCACAGCCGAAGACATCGCCTTCCTTACTTGTTTTAATGTTGTTTTTAATTCGAAAAATTGTTTAGGAAGCTGGAAAAATTGTATCTAGCATCGAAATGAGGAATAAAAAACCGTCAATGTTTTAGCAACTTCCAAATTTACTAGCATTTATAATTTCATTCTGTTTAAATTTAGAACCTAATTGAATAAAAAGTTTATAAGCTTAAAAAGGTTTCTAAACCAAACCAAAATGATGAAACATTTTGCTGATAAGATCTGAAAAAAATTTGTTTTATATTTTTTCTGAATGTTTTCATTGAATTTTCCCTTAAAAATGTTTAAATTGACAATTTCGTTCTTTTGAATTGTTAAGACGAGACTTGTAAAGTAAGGATTACTAATCGTAATGATTTTGATTACATTTTGGGAAAGCCTACTTATGATTGATTACCCATTGTTTTCGGTTTTTAGTGATTGTTTTACAAAATAATTGAAAGTGATAAGAAATAAAGAAAAATCAAAACTAATCAAACACAATTACACCATTTTTCTTTGATTACTTTTGAGTCTTTAAATTACTTTTTGGTATTGGTGCAGACAAACATAAGCACATGCGCCTAAAGAATCAACAAAAAACATCAAAAAAAAAGATTAACAATAATCAAAAGCGAAAAAATTAAAAAAAAACTTAAGTAATCCAAAACAGTCAAAAGGAAAAAAAAATGTATGGTAATTGCGGATTTTTGAAAATAATTAAAATAATGATTTTTCATTGAGAGAACAATCTAATCAGTTCATTACTCAATTCTAATGGGAATTAACAGGTCTAGTTAGGACTTTGGTTTACAATGTATACCTTATTCATCACACTTGTAGCCCAGAAAACTTAAAAATTAGGTTACATTTTTCAGCCGTGCACATAGGGCCGTTTACTGAAATAATCGGTTGTAAGGAAGCTATATGTTTTATTGGTCCAATCTTTAAGCTTTTCAATGTACACGTTACATATGTATGTAAAAAGTGATCCAAGCGAAAAGTTTCAGATATTTAATTGAAGAAGTTATAGCACAAACCCTATTCATGTGAATCAACAGATATATTGGAGCTATATCTAAGAAAATTCCAATCGTCTTGGTTCCGACCACTGATTAATGTACGACGCCAGGGTGAGCGTGTAGCCAATTTAGACAGAAATATTTAAAACTGACGGTCGGTTTACTCGACCTCCTGATCATAGCTGTATACTTTTTGACGGGCCATCTCTTTCTCTTCTCCATATATATCATTTCATATTGATTATTTTATTAGAGCGTGCGTCTTTTTATCAGAGACCGACAACTACCTAGAGAACTTTCGATGCCACTGTTCCTGGGATGTTAGAAAATTGGGCCTTCGGTATGATAGGCAGGCCTCTTTCTATCCTGGTAGAAAACTTATTAATCTGGCCCATTGAAGATTATACCAAATGTTGCCTTAAGTAAGAATATAGGAGTCATTATATATTTTCTATCAACTCCTAAATTGTGCCATTTTCACTTTCCATTTCTGACAAACATATAGTTATGCTAAGTAGTCATCATATGTTTGATAGTATAAGTTTAGGTATGGTGTGTTCATAAATTCATACATTTCTATACATATATGTATGTTTGAAAGTCCACGACTGGTCAACCCATTCTAAATGTAGCCTACAACAAAACTATAAAATTAGTTTTTATGTTTTACCGTTGCTGGTCTAGTCAAATCAGACAGGATAATTTGCTTATACACAGGTGGGCCATTATTATCAATGGCGGGCAGACAATGAAGTATATATCGTCGGTGACACTGCAAAACCGCGTAACGCTGTTTTTCTACTACAAATTGCTTAATATAAAGATGAAAAAGACTTTATGGAAAAGTTTTCTTCAAGATCGATTTTTTTAAATTATTTTTTTAACACAAATGTCACTTACGCGGTTTTGCAGGGTCATCGGCGATATGTATGTGCATATGTATATAAGTAGATGTGCACAAATTTAAACATATAACTATAAACACCCTTCCACTGCTTATATAAATAAAACATATTTTTGGAATGCACCCAGCAAACATTTTAAAGACGGTTCAAGAACGGTAGTGTTGCTAGTATACCGCCTTGTACTCGAAAGC
This sequence comes from Merzomyia westermanni, assembly GCA_949987695.1. NCBI lineage: Eukaryota > Metazoa > Arthropoda > Insecta > Diptera > Tephritidae > Merzomyia > Merzomyia westermanni. Next base: position 30,977,869 of record OX465289.1, on the reverse strand, counting down.
AGAACAAATTAAAAATTTCGGGAGAATGAATCGATAACAAAAAAGTATCGAGGGAAAATAATCGAATGAATTCATGGAACTTTTTTCATTGTAGAGTTGTGAGCGCTAAATTAAAGAAATAGACGATGCTATCACATGCATTAAGACATTTAATTTAGATGTAGTGTTCACCTCTATAATCGCGTCTTGCAGGTTTTCTTTTTGTCTTGTTCGCTTTACTATTTGTTATACAGATCTAATCATGAATCAAAATTTAATTTTTTTGTGTAGAATTTTTCCACGGGACGAGAAATGGCCAAATTTAGGTAAATCTTAAAAAAAATTTGGCTGGAAACAGAACAAAAAATCGGAAACAATAACTGGCTGCGAGTTCGATACTGCTCCCACGTACTCGGTACCAGTAAGAGATAATCGACAATCGGCTTATTTCTGCCATGAAAAAGCTTCTTAGTAAAATTCATTTAACTTGGCAGGAAAAATTAGAAGCAGCACGCTATAACTTTGTAGATAAGCTCGTTTTTAGCCTCCTTGTAGGCATATCGCTCCAAAATATTGTTATTAAGTATATTCAACAACATTTAGTTTGTCAATAACGCGAAAGAGTGTTTTCTGACCCCACCAGCACGATGAAAAAACGAAACGGCAGTAAAAAAGGCTCGGGTTTAGAGAGCATCTGACTGTAATTTTAATGTTTTCTTTAAATGGCCTGGAACATTTAGCGAAACCCATTTTTCTATGCAAAGCCGGGTTAACAAAACCATTATCTATTTATCTGCCAAACAAGGGAAAATCTTTAATAACTTGACAAAATTCAAGAAATACAATTGTATCAAAATATCGTCACTCTAAACAATTTGATTAGATATATTTTATCGGTTGCAACGACAGACTTTTTCGAAGGTGATTTATTTTTGACTCTCTTAATAGAGTCGGCATGAGTTTGTTACAAAGAGTCCTTACTACATAAAACCGAATCTGTGAGACCAAAAATGGATGGAAATGCTGACTGGGTAAAAATATTTGTTTATAACCTGTATTTAAATATGTCTGCAAGTTTTTTCTCTAACTGCATATGTATGTTTGTTGAACGCCAGATATGTTAATGACGCGAACATTATGGCCGGTCGTCCGCTATTATTTTCCTGCCATTGGGAATAAATTAGGAAGTAATTTTGGCAGGGTTGCCATTTGGATAAGTAAACGAAATACGTTATAATATTGTAATAAGCTTAAGGTATTATCTACAGAACTAGTTTCTCCTTATTTAAATGTAGTCATCTATTAAATTATCTTTGAACGGAGACCTAAAGGTGATTACGCCGATACTCTCATGGCATGCAGAGTGAATGGGATGCGGTTCAGTATTCGGGTCCCTTTGGCTTAAGTAGGAATCATTGAACTGGCTAACCTACTGAGACTGACCGTCATTTTATTTTATTCCTGGAAAACCGTGTAGCATATTTCGAAACTAAAAGTAAGTCACTATATCGATGGCTTAGGAAATGGGTAACAGAAATATCTTAACTTAATCTTTCACTATGTTTTGACTTGGATGATTTTAGCTTATACGAAATTTAGTAGTTTATGCTTTAGTACATTATATTTAACATTCACATTAGTACTTTGATTATTTTATTTATTTTTTTTTAAATTTTTTACAGATTTAAATCGCTTGGACAAATCACCACTTCTTGCCAATGGCTACAATCCCCCGCCAATCAATCATATGGCTTTTATGCAAATGAATCATCATCCCGGCTCGGCGTTAATGTCTCCCGGTATGCCGCCACATGGACTACATGCACGGCCTGACAGTCAAATGTTAAAAGCTGCCGCACAGGGAAGTATGTCTGCGGCGAATATGGATGCATTGGCACGTTCCGGTATATGGGAGAACTGTCGTGCGGCATACGAGGATATTGTTAAACATTTAGAACGGTAAGAATATTTGACATTTTCAATAAATATTTGTATGTAACTTAAATGGTGTTAAAGAGATAATAGACGTTAGAATTTCAAGTCATCTTTGATCAGAACAATAACAATACTCTTTAGATGAACCAAGGGAATTTGTTTTATGGCATTACAAGAACAACAAAGCTGATTTGCGAATTCTGGATTTTATTTTGCTTGATATTAGAGAAATAATAAGGAGTTTTGGAACAATAAATGTTTGCTAGGCATTTTTGGGTGTGGTTATATAATTTAGTTTGTTCTAGATACTCAACAGACAATATACCTATCGTCGATATCTATATTGGCATATCTGATTTGATTTTAAAGAAATGTTTATATATGTGACAAACTTGCAAACACATTTTAAGTTTCGGAACTTTGGCAATTCGGTAAAAATATGCTCAGTGGCAACACAACACCAAAATTTCGTAGAAGTGGAGGAAGTCGGTTTCGATAAAAGAGTGGATATGACAAAATATAAAATAAGAAGTAGATGGCAAGACTACTTAGAACTAGTTTGTGTTGATAAGTGAGGCAGAAACCTTTCCTTTGATACGTATTTTGATATAAACCAATTATATAATTCAGAAAAATTAAATATATGTGGCAACATTTGAAAATCATCCTTAGTGGCAACACCTAGGTAGAAAGTCTTAGATTATGGCACAATATCTACTTACCGATTTTCAGCCAAATCAGTCGAGCGGCTTCCGGGAATACTAATTCGATGTATAAGAATAGCTCCTTTAAAGTCATAACATAAGTCTTTTAGCAGAATAAATGGTCTTTAGCCATCCAAATCCATTTGGAATGTTTAAAGCTGGAAGCAATAGGAAGCTGATTTATTATAATGCTCTTATTAATTTTACATTCCTGTTAAAGATCTAACCTTAAATGGAATCTGCTTTATTTTCTTCCAGCCTTCGCGAGGAACGCACCGACGATCGTCAACAAATGAATAGCGGTGGCGGTGACCAGCAGAAGATACGCGATTTAAGCTCACGAAACTGTAAGTTCTCTTGTCAAAACAATTTAAAATAACCCCACATAGAAAAGAAACAAAAAGAGTAAACATTACAAATTCCAATGTTAAACATCTTTACTTTTTGTATCTTGCTTTCAACCCAACAGCTGGTTCGCCAAATCGCCAAAGCCCCGTACTAAATCTTTCCAAGTCCGGCGGCAATACAGATCAAGGTAGTAATTGTGATGACCGCAGTGAGCGCAGTGAAATGCATTCACCCGTGCATTCGGTGCGTGAGGGTAGCGACGGAGGTGGCAGTCAAGGTGTGATTGGCGTAGAAGATGACGATGACGAGAATCTGAGTGACGATAATGCGTCGGAAGTCGATGAACGTTGCACCAAAGATGATGAAGGTGAGTGAACTTTGTTTTTTGAATAATAAAACATTGAAGATGAGAGATGAATACCTTAAGACATACAATAAATAAAACAACTAGAACATACACAACAACTCATCCAACACACTGACTAATGTTTTATCAACAAATTCCATTTTTCTTATTATCTTTTTTATTCGCTTTTATTTCTTTTGTATTTACATACCCACCTTTATTTGTCCAGACTTGAGTGATACAGAGCGTGATAATATGTCGTCAACGGCGGCGACGACATCACAACGTCATCCACTGCATCATCACCATCCCCATCATCAGCACCACCACCAGCTTCATCATGGCGCCAACAACGCTGTTGGCGTAGGCGAACGTGTCGGTATAGCCGGCGCACCAGTTGGCAGTGTGGGCAGTCTTGGTGTTGCTGGCGCTGGACTCAACGAACGCGATGTCGTCAATTCTCACGCAGCAGCGCTACAACAATCTCCCGTCTCTCAACACAATGCTGCTGCCGTAGCAGCTTTGCAACACCATCACCAACGCGCTCTCAATTATTCACAGCTAGCTGCAGCAGCTGCTGTTGCTGGGGGTGCGTCAGGTGGTCCGACCGGCAGTGTTGCACTCACAAATGGCCCTGGGTCAGGCGGTGCCCTTGCTGGCACAGAAGCTTTATTGGCAGCAAATGATGCTACCACAGCTGCTGCTTTAGCTGGTGGGTTAGCGCTTGGCCCACTCGCTATGGATCCGCATGGTGCAACTTCGTCTACGGAAACATTGCTGCGTAACATACAAAGCCTATTGAAGGTGGCTGCGGACAATGCTCGCCAACAAGAGCGTCAAATCAGCTATGAAAAAGGTGAGCAAGATTCGTGTAGGTAAACAAAAATTGCAATAGCATTGAAACGAGGTAAAAAGGCTCGCTTTGTTGCTGATGGGCAGGCGTGCAAATGTCTATTGCCCATCTACTGTAAAACGCTTTTAACCCTTTCTTATGTGGCTTGTTTTTTGGTGGCTCTATTGTAACCTTTTAGCTGCCGCTTTGATCTTAGCGCTTTGTCAGTCAATCTCTAATCAACTTTCTCTCTTTTTTCTTCTCTTTTCTTCTTTTGCGCTTTCTTTTTAGCGGAACTCAAAATGGATGTGTTGCGCGAACGTGAAGTCAAAGATTCATTAGATCGACAATTAGCTGATGAACGGAAACTTAGAGGTGAGTTACAACAACAATATGTACTTACAATTAGACATTTGCATTTTTCAAAGCTTTAAAAAGGTTAATTGTGTTGAAGTGCAACTGCAGCCGCCTCCTGCCAAAATGTACATATTACATGCTGCATTAGGGTGTGCGTTATTTGAATAGTTTAAATTTTTTCCGGCTGTTGCCTTGCTGGCAAGTCATTTTCTTTAAAAAAAATAACAGTTCCAAGAAAGCTTTTACTTATTCGCTCAATTAATTCAAAGTTACAGCTAAAACTTATTGTAAATTGTACCATTAGTATACAAAAGTGGAAAGCCAAATACCTCATTTTGTAAATTATTTAGAGAGCAGTCACTGGAATTAAGGATTCGGTAGCTTTCCATGGAAACTTTATGTTTGATTTGAATCACAGCTTCGTTTGAGAGATATGTGGGGACACTCCATGTTTTAGGAAATGTATAGCTGTCGTATTACCGAGTTTATAGTTGTGGAAAGACGGATATGTTTTCAAAACGGAAAGCAAGATTTCTCACCAAATTTGGTGCCAATGGAAACAAGAATAAAAAATATGTTTCAAAATTTATTGCTTTTTTATACCAACAATTTTTGTTGATTTACGGCCTGTACATTTTCAAGGATTCACGAAACGAGCTCAAGGCCAAGAATAATAATTTTTCACTTTTTGAATTTTTATGAAAATTATTAATGTTTTTATTTTTTTAATAATCATTTTTAATTAATTATTGAAAGTTTTTTAATTGAATAGCGTAGGAAAACTGTTTAGAGACAACCGCCAAAGCTTTTCTTATAGATCCATTTCGGAAGCTGCTGTAAGGCAGTTCTGCTGCTGAAACAGATCTGTCAAAAAATCCATCATGATCACACTACTAACAGCTGTTTTCTATGGTTACTTCGAAGTAACCACCTATTTAGGTGGTTACGAAATTCAGCGGAAACTTTAGTCGGCAGAATATCAAAAGGGTGTTAAAGTTGCCAGAATGTTTCTTTGCCGGTAAAATAAATGTTGTTACCACAGTAGAATTGACCCGTAACTTTCAAATGGCGGAAGTGGTTCATGCATATGGTAAAGAAGAATAGAACCAGGAGTTTAGGTGACATCAAAACCAGCATATTGTTAGCTTAATGGTTAGCAATGCGCGCCAAAATTTCTCTGATGAAGAAGCTTAGCAGTTTCCGAAATGGATCTATAAGAGAAGCTATGGCGGTTGTATCTAAACATTTTTCCTACGCTATTCAATTAAAAAAAAACTTTTAATAATTAACTAAAAATGATTATTAAAAAAATAAAAACATTAATAATTTTCATAAAAATTCAAAAAGTGAAAAATTATTATTCTTGGCCTTGAGCTCGTTCATGAATACGTTTCAAAATTTGTTTTTTAAACCTTATGCTTGGGTTTAGGTTTCACACCAAAAAAAAAATTTTTTTTAAATATGTCTTAAGTAGCTCTTTTTCAGAATTCTTAGCTTTACTAAGATATATTTCAGTCACTTCTGGTAAAAGATAAATCATTACTGAAGACTGCACACTTTTGAAATAGAAGACAATCTATTGTTGAATACTGTTAAGAGTCATCAGATTAGTTTTAGCGACAATATTTTGTTTAACTGTTGATTTACATTTTATGCTAATTTGAGGTTAAATGAAGTCATTGATAGACAGTGGGTCGGTTTTTAACAAAACGATAAAAAACATGTGACCAGTAGCCCGTTTCTGTAACCTTTCGATCAGAATTTTAACGTAAAGTGCAACCCTGTTATGTAGTTATCGCTGAATAGTGTTTCTATTAGTGGGGTAAAAATGTATTTTCGTTAAGGATTTCGATAAAAATAACGATGCCTATAATGGCAGTGATAACAAGTGTAAAATCCAAGCTAATTGCATTATGTGCACATTTTTATTGTTATTAATATTTATTAAAAATTAATTGTTATAAAAAAATTAAAACAGAAATAAAATGTAAGAAAAAGTTGAAAAAAAAATAAAAATTTCGCCGCGACTCGAACTCGATTCTCCCGCTAGTTAGAGTAATATCTTATCTACTGGGCTATAAGACCATTGTGGTGTGTGCGTTAAATGTTTTATTTGTCGCCTAGGCCTTTTTGCCTATCATTTTCTCATTTTTACATAACACACCACGAACATATCGCAAGGTTAATTTTTTTCATATAGAAACGCTTTTCATAACGAAATCGTTACAAGCCATGCGATACATAATCATTCGTTATTATAACGAAAAGTTACAGAAACGGGCTATAGAGAAAGTGCAAATACTAGCTATTTAAAGACAGGGCGAAGTTAAATTTAAGCAAGGAAAGGATATGCATGTAAACACAGCCATCATTTTGAAGTATAAAGCAATCAAAATAGAGACCTTCTTCTGATCGTGAAAGATAAACAACAGACTGTGGGGTGTTTTGAATAAACTTATCGAAAAGTCAAGTATATCGCTGCCATAAATTTCACATAGATGATAGTATTTAAGTACTTAAGTAATACCGAGCACAGAGGTGCTTTGGCTCGAATTACGTTTGTTATTATTTGCATACTTTGATGACTCAAATTGGATGATTTGTATTTACGAAACAGTTGCCTCCAATAGTGCTCTTCTTTACAATCGATTGTCCTGCTAATCGAATTTTACATCGTTAGAAACTCGAATAGGTAATATTCGATCTCAACTAGCTGTCATTACTCGAATACTGACGTTGATAAATAAAATTTTTATAATTAAAAAAAAAAGCACAAGTGAGGAAAGCGCTGTCTTCGGCTGTGCCTAAGGCTTTATACCTTTTATGAATACGCATCACCGTTTTAAGTGTCCGATCTTTACTTACGCAATTTGACGGTCTTACCCTGTTAATTTAAAGATACATGGCCCAAGCCCCGTTTGTCAAAAACATTTGTTGCATGGGGGCTATACGATATATTGGTCCAATCTTGATGATTTTCACTATACACATTACATATGTAATAAGTACTGTAGCTGCAAAATTTTGTGTTTCTCGATATTAAATTGCAATAGTTAGTCCAAACCCCAATTATCGGAACAATCGATTGTATGGGAGCTATATATTTTGTTGGTCGAATCTTGCTGATTTTCATTTGTCATATTACGTATATAATATGTACCAAATTTTGCAAAAATTTTACGTTCGTAGTTTCTTAATTGAAAAAGTTATAGGCCAAAACCCGTTTATCGGAACAATCGATTGTATGGGGGCTATGCGTTGTATTGGTCCGATCTTGTTGGTTCCGACAAATGATTAATATATTACAAAATGGCAGCCCCCATACCAAATTTCATCGAGATATCTCAAAAACTGAGGGACTGGTTTGCGTTCAAACAGAAAGACCGACGCGCATGGCTAAATGAACTCAGCTGAGCGCCTTAATCATTTCGGTATACTTATGGGGGGGTATACCTCTTCTTCGTCTCGTACTTACGAACATCCGACCAAAGTTATGATACCATTTCATGTTCATGAAAGATATAAATGTATATATACAAAGTATGTAGGAAGAGAGCTTCCCAAGCCGAGAGTGGAATTTCTCTTCTACTCGCAATAATTGGAAAGAACTGAAGTGTACAATATGTGAGCAGAAAATGAAGCAGAATAACTCCACCACGTCTTTAGAAACCCATTTGAAGATCATTCTTTTGTTTTAATGACTATTCCTCGTGCTAACTCCTACGCTTCTCGAAGTCCAATTCATTTATTAGTGATAATAGATTTTTTTCTAATCGACTAATCGATTGCTAAGAGCTATAATGCTTAGGTAGCTATTTACTTGTATATAAAAATGAAAAAGAAATATAAATTCCTTTGTGTGCAGAATCTACTTAGCTACATTATGTCTTCTATTTTGAGTATTTGTCATAATTAGTTAATATATATCTAACTGGATTCATTTACGTATCATCTGAAATAGTAGTATACAAACGTCTACATAAGATTGTCAATCTAAGTACCCTGAAGGACCAAAGTCGTTAGATGAAAGGCTAGTTTACAACTAGAATTTTCTGACTGACATCAAACCACTCTAAAAAAGGCTAGAGTTGTGCCAACAAAAATTTAAAGGTGCTTGCAGTTTTAAAAATACTAGTTGCTTATATTAAAATAAGACATTTGGATGACTAATTGACTTGGGGTTAGTACTGGTTGTTAGTTATTTGGCTTAGCTGCAGTGAACTTACCGCAGTACTAAGAATATGCATTTATAAATTTATACATACATTTTTTTACAAATATAGATTTATAAATATATATGTACAACTATTCATGATGCATCAATTGATTAATATTGAATTCCATCCATGGCCACTTCAAGGAGACAAATCAGCGCCAATCAAGCGTATATTAATGCGAATTGACTTAAATAGCGATGACACCTGATATGATTAAATAAAAAAATTTAAATCGAAGGGTTAAAGCTGAAGAAAAAAAGAGTCATAATAAATAAATTGAATTGAAGGCAAACATAGTAGCGAATCTCAAAGGAATATCAGATGTATGGGATATTCCACGCAAAATTGACAACCATTTGGCTTTTATAGTTCCAATCGCGTGGGTATCTTGCTTTTTTATGTATAGCATCCACATTTATAAAGATAACAAGTAAGGAAGTCTAAGTTCGGGTGGAACCGAATATTAATTTATGCAGGTCTATTTTAATACTTTTCAGTTCGTATTATAAAGCCAGCTGATTGTTTTCAATAAAAACACTTCTGTTATGAGTGCTGAGTGATAAATTAATTTATTTGTATGAAATTAGGTTCCTCACTAACCGCTGTTTAACACATTTTTCAAAATTCCAAACCTTGCATATGTTATAAAATTTTCACCAATTTCACCCACTTTTTCCCGCAACGTTCTTTGTACGAGGTGTGTTCAAAAAGTATCGCGAATTTTGTGTTTTTTCAAAAATTATTTATTTATTCATGAATATCTATTTTTTCCAATCTTCGAAGCACTTCAAAAAATCATTTTATTGTATCTTGTTCAGCTCCTCCTTCGATGCCGTCTTTATCTCGTCAAGAGAAGCGTAACGTCGTCCTTTCATGGGCCTCTTCAGTTTAGGGAACAAGAAAAAGTCACAGGGGGCCAGATCTGGGGAATACGGTGGCTGCGGCATCATTAGTGTGTTGTTTTTGGCCAAAAAGTCGCGCACAAGCAACGATGCGTGAGCAGGGGCGTTATCGTGGTGCAAAAGCCAATTTTTGTTCTTCTTTGCACATCTTCTCGGCCTTCTGAGAACATTTTGTACCACCGATAAACGTTGCTTCGGTCCAAGGTAGCTTCTCCGTATGCCACAGTCAACATTCGGAATGCATCCGCGCACTGAATTTCGTTTTTGACACAAAATTTGATGCAGGTTCTTTGATCCATTTTTTTGAATAGGTAAAAATCGAAGACGATCCAAAACACGTGCAAGCAAAGCAGCTGTCAACAATTAACTGAATATTCAAAATGGCCGAGCTTGTCGGCATAAGTGAGAGACATGAGTACCAACATAACGCCACAAAAAATTCGAAATTCGAATATACGTAACCAGCGAAAATTCAAAATTCGCGATACTTTTTGAACACACCTCGTATTAAAAGGAGTATGTGTGCTGAATATCTTGAACGGTTTTGATTTATGATTAATATTATTAATAAATTTGACTTAATCAAAAGTTGGCGGTGCCACGCCAATTTTCACTAATTTCTTGAAAAATGTATTTTCTGCCTTAACATTAATATACAAACCAAATTTTATCCATATAAGTGTATTATGTACTGAATAGTAATTTTTTTTTATTTTCGAAAATATTCTGTATATAAAAAGTGGGCGTGGTGATCGGCCGATATCGCGCATTTTAAATGTCGCTCGGAGATGAGTGCCAGGGAATCTGCATACATAATTTCATTGAGATATCTCAAAATGTACTCAAGTTATCGTGTCACAGACGGACGGAAGAACGGACATGGCTTAATTAATTTCTCTTTCCCTCCTGAACATTTTGATATACATAAGTCAATATCCATCTCGATCCGTTTATGCCGTTACATACTACCGTTAGGCGAATGAAGTTCATATACCTTGTGTGCCTAGCACTACTAGGTATAAAACACGGTTCTCCTCGCCAATGTATAGCGTTTCAAAAAAAAAATATTTTTTAATATTATTTCTAAATTTGACTTAATCAAAAGTGGGCGGTGCCACGTAAAATTTTGTTTTTTTCGGAAACGCTTAGATCAAACATCAATAATGTTTATATATGCATCAATATGGTTCTTTAGTTCCGCTTGGAATGACCCATATGTACGTATGAACATACCTAAGAGCATAAGTAAGTAGAGATATCTGAATTGTCGATTTTTGCTGAATGTTTGCCTTTTTCAAAAGAAATCACAATTCGAATGAATTTAATATCATTTGATTAGTCCATAACGGATGAATAATTTCTTCCATTCCTTCAGTGAATTTACTGTTTATGGTTAAGAAAAAACTTTTTTCTGTCAAATTTATAGACATTCGTTATTAAATGCAATGGATTTCTACAACTCGACTTTCAATAAATACTTATTTTTTTTATGAAAATACTACAATCCTCCATTAGGGTGTGCCAGATTTGATTCAAAATACAAAATACATGTTTTGAAAAATTTCCATGTGGTCACTGAGTGCAGCATAGGCTATATATATATATATATAACTCTGAAAAAGTGGACACCACCTATTATTTTATTGGAATATATATACCTAGAGATACGATAAGTGGAATATGACTAGGAATTGGAATGGGCATAGGGAGACTTAGAAGTAGAAAAAGGTTCTTGGAGATATGTGTAAATCTGATATAGAAGTGTTAAAACATATACAAGATAATTTCCCAGCAGAACATTATTTCTTACTAGGTTACATTGTGATGATTGCCTCTCAATATAACATGGGGGGGAGTATTCGAGAGAAAGGTTCTTCGAAAGATTTGTGGACCTCTACGCGTTGGCGACGGCGAGTACCGAAGAAGATTTAATGATGAGCTATATGAACTTTACGCAGACGCCGACATAGTTCAGCGAATTAAAACACAGCGGCTTCGCTGGCTAGGCCACGTAGTGCGAATGAGCGAAGATGCTCCAGCCCAGAAGGTATTCTTATCGGCACCCGCCGGTGGAAGCAGAGGAAGAGGGAGACCACCACTCCGATGGAAGGACCAAGTGGAGACCGATTTGCGATCCCGCGGTGTTTCCAATTGGCGCCAGTTGGCGCAACGAAGAAACGACTGGCGAGCTATGTTGGACGGTCAAAATCGCCCAGGCGGTTATATGACCATTTAAAGAAAGAAAAAGCAGACATTTAGGCTGCTTGTGCTCGAATTAGCTGATACATTTTGTCCATCAGATTTGGATACAGTTCAACACTTTCAATCCATTCCTTGCTCCTACAGGTGCGATACGAGTCATTCATGGGGAGTCCCATACTCTAGACATGTACGGAGTAGGGTTCTTAGATAGTAGCCATAGAGCAGCCTAATTTATAACTGTTAGTGATAAATCTATATGTAGAGAGAGCGGAGATATTGCTAGGAGCTACCACTGCCCCTTTAATTTTAGTTTTGAATCATCCGCTAGGATAACTTTGTACGGCATGTATATATATAGTATAGACATCCTGCCATTTGTCCCTCTCAGGAATTTTTATTTAGAGTTTTTTGTCGGGAGAGGCTTGGGATGGTATAATCTATTAGTTTGAACGATTTTGGTGATATTCCAGAAACATTGACACTAAAGAAACGTTCAAATTTTTTTCTTAGTACTCGTATTCGAGCATTTTGAAGTTGAATTTTTCATATTAATTTCAATTCGATCCTTTGGTAAACGTATAGTTTGAATGCAAAATTTGATGCTTGGTCGAACTGGGAATTCTCTTTTTCGCTTTCAAAAACGTATAAAATTATGACTTAAAACTGGCATACCCTAACTGAGAGGGCCTAGTGTATATTTCTGTAAGCAATTATTTTTCCAAAGTTTTGTGCAACTCTTTCTGCCTTTTTGTTTTCTTGATTACCTCTTTCGAACTCTTTTAGCGTCATTCTTATTATTTAATTAGCCACAAAAGGCAAAAAGTTCACAAAAAATTGTACACTGCAAGTAGGTAGCATATGTTGTGGTTATTGTTCTTCTACACTACTGAGAGCCTTTGGGTTGTCGTTGCTGACAAGTAAAACATACAAATTGCATGCAACAAAACATCTAATTGCAACTAATAATAACAACTTGAACGATGCAACGGAAAGGCAACACAATCTGCGATCTATTTAGCTCCAGTGAACTCTTTTTTTCGCCCATTCCACATTGCATGGAACTCGTCTATTTATTCTTTTAATATCACATTTCTCTATTTTTTGAGCATTCAAATAAGCAGTGCAATGCAAAAGATGGACAACAACAGATAGAAAACGAAAGCTACAACTTTATGGGATTCAATGAAGACAGTGCTTTACACAAAGTGTTTCAAAATGATTTTGTCTTTTAATTACACAGGTCAACAAACAAAATTTTGGTTTGGTGCAGCTCTGTTTTTAAATGTAGTCGGTAGTATTTGGTACCCTGATAAAAATGTTATACTTACTTTTCTAATGCTACGTATATTTTTCGAGATAGGGGCCAAAACCCCTTTTAATAGGTTAAGGCATGTATTTCCCCATAACTTTGTTTCTGTTTTCTATCAACACAATTTTGATGACGTTGAAAAGACGAAATTTTTCCGCTTTCCGAATACTTGATAGTTGGGGTGCAATAAAGCTATTTGGCCCTATTTCTCCACATATTGAGAAACAAGGCCATATTAATCAATATGGCTTTTTTTCACAATGAATGTGACATAAAGCCATTATGGTATTTCCACACTTTTTTTAATATGTAATGCTTATGTAAGTATGACATGACATCTCAATGACATCGCATAAATCAAAAGGCATTTTGCTGAGACGCGGCTGCTGTAGGGAAAGAAGAGTTATATGCAAAAGCGTGCCGGGCTATAATTTTTATTTCCAAACTTTCATTTTTCATTTGACATGAATTTAAACTATTTAGTCTTGTTAATTTGACATTACTGCAATTATTGTGCAGCAATTTATGCCGAGCAGCAAATATTTTTTTGAGTTAACTGTTTTTGATTTAGTATGCGATATTTCAATACGAAAAGTTAAGTTTTTAATTCCGAATTTTACATTTTTTTCCGAAACTTCAATTTTACATTTAGATATGAATTTAAAATATGCAAAAATTAAATTTTGCCCCTATGACGGTTGTCGCAGCCCTCACCCCCATTTCGGCGTTGCAAGACTCGCTGCTGCGGTTTTTATTATATAAATGTCAAGTTATTTTATATTATTAATAACACTTAATATTTTAAATTCATATCAAAATATAAAATGAAAATTTGAATCGCGCAATTTTTAATAATAATAATTTCACATATACACTGGTTAGTAAATTATTCGAGGAAAGGGCTGTCTTCGATTGTGCCGAAGACTTTATACCTTCAATGAATACGCATCACCGTTTTAAGTGTCCGATCCTTAATCACAATTAGTGCAAACACTGCAAAACTATTGATTTAAAGATACATAGCCCAAACCCCATTTATCGGAACAATCGATTGTATGCGAGCTATAAGTGATGTTGGTCCGATCTGGGTGATTTTCACTATACACATTACATATATAATATGTACCAAACCTGCAAAATTTTGTTTTCCTAGTTTATTAATTGCAAAATTTATAGCCCAAACCCATTTATCGAAACTATATGGGAGCTATACGAGGTGTGTTCAAAAAGTATCGCGAATTTTGAATTTTCGCTGGTTACGTATATTCGAATTTCGAATTTTTTGTGGCGTTAAGTTGGTACTCATGTCTCTCACTTATGCCGACAAGCTCGGCCATTTTGAATGTTCAGTTAATTGTTGACAGCTGCTTTGCTTGCACGTGTTTTGGATCGTCTTCGATTTTTACCTATTCAAAAAAATGGATCAAAGAACCTGTATCAAATTTTGTGTGAAAAACGAAATTAAGTGCGCGGATGCATTCCGAATGTTGACTGTGGCATACGGAGAAGCTACCTTGGACCGAATCAACGTTTATCGGTGGTACAAAATGTTCTCAGAAGGCCGAGAAGATGTGCAAAGAAGAACAAAAATTGGCTTTTGCACCACGATAACGCCCCTGCTCAAGCATCGTTGCTTGTGCGCGACTTTTTGGCCAAAAACAACACACTAATGATGCCGCAGCCACCGTATTCCCCAGATCTGGCCCCCTGTGACTTTTTCTTGTTCCCTAAACTGAAGAGGCCCATGAAAGGACGACGTTACGCTTCTCTTGACGAGATAAAGATGGCATCGAAGGAGGAGCTGAACAAGATACAAAAAAACGATTTTTTGAAGTGCTTCGTAGATTGGAAAAACCGTTGGCACAAGTGTATAATATCTCATGGGGATTACTTTGAAGGGGACAAAATAGATATTCATGAATAAATAAATAATTTTTGAAAAAACACAAAATTTGCGATACTTTTTGAACACACCTCGTATGTTACGTTGGTCCGATCTGGGTGATTTTCGCTACACAAATTACATATATCATATGTACTAAAATGGCAAGTGTTATGTGTTTAATTGCAACAGTTATAGGCCAAAACCCGTGCGTTGTATTGGTCCGATCATGCTGGTTCCGACAAATGATTAATGCTTTACAAAATGGGTGCCTCCTACCAAATTTCATCGAGATATCTCTAAAACTGAGGGACTAGTTTGCGTTCAAACAGACAGACGGACGGACGGACGGACATGGCTAAATCAACTCAGCTCATCGCCCTGATCTTTTCGGTATACTTATTGGTGGGTCTATCTCTTCTTCTTCTCATACTTACAAACATCGGACCAAAGTTATAATACCATTTCATGTTAATAAAATTTATAAAAATATAGGGCGGTTCCATGCGAAAATGAGTATTGGTATGAAAATTATTTTGTTTATAAAAATAGCAAATGTTTCTATAAATAGTTTTTAGAAACCTTAAATTAGCCAAGCAATAATAAATTTAAGCATTAAGTAAATTTTTAGTAACATTTTTTACTTTTAAAGGTCAGGCACTGGGCTAGCTATTTGAATGAGGTTGAATTGGATTGTTTTGAAAAGGCTGTCACATAATTTGTGATTCCTGTATAAAGTTATTGATAAGAAAAATAGCTAACAGAACTCAACTTTATCCCATGAATTTGGTTCATATACCAAATTTTTTAGCTTTTTTGTCTTTATGAAACGAATATATAAACGGCATTGGCCTTGTCCCACCAGTTACAAAATGGTCAAAAAGTTCTTATTGTCCTTTATAGGAGTTATCGTGGTATTTCATGTTAGTTACGCAATATCAGAATTTTATTCCAAATATATATAGCACGATTGTATTTCCGCTTTTATGAATTTAGTTTAGAAATATTTAACAATAAAGCATGGCCTACCCTTTACAGCTATGCGCAAATAATAGTTAGAAAGGGGTTAATATGGCTAATATGCATTATAATACTAAATAAACATAGCTAAGGAAAACATTCTACTAGTAAAGTAAGTACCATCAAAGCCCTTACATCTGAGTAAAAACTTTAGTAGGTGGAATTTCTTTAAATTTAATTAAACGAAAATTAGTTCCGCCTATAAAATGAACTAAGGGTTTCCAGTTTTGCGTCTTTAGCATACTAGCTTTATTATATGTAAATAATTTTATTCAGTGCTCCAAAACCACACATGTTCCGCCCGTTACGCTTACTTTACTACCATTTCGAAAAAAATAAATTATGGTTGCATCAACATATTCCACATTTATCTGTACGTATAAGCATATTTAAATAAAATAAACTACTTTCATAAATTTGCAGAGTTTTAACAATATGTATATAACTTGACTGGCGGATAGCATCCATATTCTGTCCCACCCGTTACAATTTTAAAACTAATATTATTTCTTGAAATATTGCATTTATTCAAGTTTTCTTTTAATTGGACGATTCATTGAATGCAATATATACCAACATCTCTATTTAAACTAGAAATCGTTATTTAGTTTTATTGAAATATTTTAACAAAAGTAGAATATCATGTAAAACTGTCCCACCCGTTACGCTGGAATAGCCCTATACATATCTTATTGAAACTGTATCGAAACTTCCAATTTGTTATTTCATTTCACATGCGGCTAAAGTAATATAACAAACTGAATTTTTTTTTTAATTTCAAATTGCTTTGAAAAGTGTGAACTTGTCACTTGGAGAACAATAGAGAAATTTTCTAGGCAAGCAGGAAAAGTTGCATCTAGGATCGAAATGACGAATTAAAAATTCGGCCAATTTTACAAATTATTTATTAAAATTCAAAAGTAGCTCAGGATATTATAACAAAACTCTGCACCGAGAAGATTTCCGAAATTGAAATCGGCTAAGGACTGCATACACTTTTACATAAAACAAATTCTGATACAGTTAATTTAATATAAATTATATTTTACTTCAAAATTGGTGTGGCATTTGTTATAACCCAATGTATAAAGGAAAAAAAAGTTGGTAAAAATAAGCAAGCAGCTGCTAATCAGGCCCGCTTTTGAGAATAGTGCCAAAAAAGTGCTCAGTAGAAATTTAAGATGGATATCGCTGAGACAAAAAGTTGTAAGAATGAAATTTTTAAAAAAGAATAACCAGAGGCAGATGAGGTGGAAGAGTAAGGAAGAAATGAAGATGGGAAAGCTTGAAGAAGAAGAGGGAAATATAGATAAAAGGACATAAGAAAACAAATTGATAAGTGACGTGAGAAAAGATCACTTTGTTCACTTGCAGATCCGCAAGTTTACGGGCTTGGGTCGCTTAAGGTCTTCTGATTTAAAGTTAGGTCTGGATTGCTCTGATATATCAATATTAACTTCCGATTCAGAGAATAGATACTCGTACTTGTCTTCGTGACGTGACATTTCTACTACATCTATGACTCGGGTTTTATGTGGCCCTGCGTAGTCTGCATCAATAAGAAGACGTACTGACTCGACATGGAAAGATACAATTACAACAACAACAACTATCCATGACTATGTACTTTTCATATTATTATTGTTGCGGAGTCATTAAACCCAGTCAATTAGTTGAGTAGCTTTTATATATTTATAAAAATTGGCCCTCTTGTAGGTGCAGTTTTCAAACTACCGGCTAATATACATATATACACACATATGTAAATCTCTAAATATTTTTGAGTGGGTTTTTATTCTCTTCAGCATCTTCTCTCCACCATAACTTGCATTTAGTTGGGTGTGTCAGTGCGAATTAATTTGCTGTCTGTTTAGTGAAATGGAAATGGCGACATTGAAGGGAGTTCAGCTTCTATCCGCATTTTCTTAGTTTTGTATGCGTGAAACCTACGGGTTTTAATATGGCGTGGGAGATGGTTATGAGCTTTGCAAATGTGACAATATTATTGAAGTTGAATTAAAGGAAGAAAAAGAAGAATATTAATGAAGGAAGTGCATAAGAATTGCATGGACTTTAACCTTGAGATTTACCAACTTTTTGAAGTGCAATTGCAAAGATAAAATATATTCTCGATTACTTTGTACTTTTATGTTGATTCGGAAGCAAAGTAATAAATAAAAATCTTATTCATCAAACCCTTTCAAAATTCCACACAAAAATCACATCAACTTTTGACTGCACACCAACTAATCAATTGTCATTTTAACTAATTTACTGTGACTTGAGTATCTACCAGAGTTCATTTGCTATTTACCATAGAATGAACTGAACATAATTGAATTGCAATAACAAGGGTGGCCCACACACAATACGGATTCGCAGTAAATCGATTGAATGATCAAATGAACGAAAGGCGACTGGCTTTGACGAGTAAGCTATTGAATATAAAATGAGTGTTCTAAGATAGTACCAAATTGTAAACAAATTTCAAACTAAGGAAATCTATGTTCGGTTAATTTTGAACATTATAGGACGATTGGATTTGTGATATTAATATATGGAAGTCTGTATCCATGGATATTGTTTACGACTTTACTACCCACTGTTGTATTTCTATTGTTATCAATAAGAGTCAATACAATGCTAACTTTACAAAGGTCGTTACTCCGAAACTAGTCGAGTTATCGAAATAAGGGATATATTAAATGTTAAGTTACGTGTTTAGTAATGCAACGATACAAGTTGCATTCAATTCTATTCAGCAGTTTTTGAGTGATGCTCTTCCAAACATACAGACAGACAGACAAAAATTATTTAAACTGGTGCTATGGATTCTATTGGCTCAATAATGGTCCTTTCTAGTAATTTTTCTTGCATATATGGAAAGTATAGACATCGACCGTTACAATTCTGTTATTATTATGTAGAGATAAATTTCGAAGTCTGACTTGTCAATAAGTTGAGTGTTGAAGAACCCTTGAAGTCTTGTTTACGGTATATATTTTGTGTTGTAAGATCTACTGGGTTATAAACAGCACAATGATAAACCCGAATAACATATTTATATGTATGTAAATAAAATGGACGATCGGCCAGTTCTATGATTGAATGGTTAGCTAGATAGCTGTAGGCGAGCTGTAGTTGCATATTAAATTACAATTTTGTGTTTTTGCTTCTTTTCAGCTTAAATAATTTAAGTTTTTTTTCATTCATCTAACTACTGCATTTTTATTGAATTTTCCATTATTTGTTTTTTCCCATGCAGTTTTGTATCAGAAACGCTACAGACGTGAGCGGAAAATGCGCATACGCTATCAACAGCAGCTGGACGGTGGCAAACGAAAATCAGCGGCACACTCAACAAATGTTGGTGGAAGTAGTGGTAATGGCAGCAGTGGTGGAAGCGGCAATTGTGGTACAAACGGACCGAATACCAACGAGGAGGGCCGCAGTAGCGTAGGTGGCGAATGCAAAAATAATAATGGCGAAGTTGTGACACGTAAAACGGAGGCAGGTTGGTAGAGCAAATATTATGTTTTCAAAATTGATATCCTGAAGTTCAATTGTCTCTATTAGGGATGTCAATTTCGGAATACCGTGATTTTTAGGTGCTGGAAAATAAAAAAATCCAGTGATTTTCTGTATTTAAAAAATGTTTCTAAAAACTAAGTGTCTGTCGTTTTCTCATATCAATTTTAAATGTATCGTCTTGATAAACAATTCTTTACTTTACTTCAAAAATTATAAACTTTTGAAAAAACTTTCATTTCAAATTAAAAAAAAGCATTTTAAATATCTAATTATTGCCAATTTGTTAATATTTTTCAACCTAAACTCTTGAAGAATAGGGTTTTCCGAATACCGGAGTTGTAATTACGCGATGGTAAAAATCCAAAAAAAAAAATTCGGCACTAACACCGTTATATCGCTCACTGAGATCTAAAGGGGGCTAACTGTACAATCTGAATTTTTGATGTTATGAGTTCTACTAGGGTTCTTAATGCATTGTTCGATTTAATAGTTCCACATATCTCGTAGAGTCCAGTAAAAATTTAAAATAAAATTTTCAAATTTTTTTGAACAAGTTTTATTTTGCTATTTCGTCGCTATACGCGTTTTTTACATCCCTAATATATACGTACATGACTGTAACCTTGAGAGTCATGAAACAATTATAATACCTGTTCGCTGGTGCAATAGCCGCTTAAATAAATATAAGAAACGGCACACGCCGATAACTTTCTACAAAATTTTTTTATAAAAATTATTAACAATTGCAGAACCTGATTTTCCGAATTTGTATAATTTACAATGAGCATCTGTCTTAAATTTTTTTGGACTAGACGTTATGACTTAAGCAGTTATTGTAAAAAAGAAGAAAACAATCTATGTATACCTGTGTAGCTTTAAAAAACAAAAATTTTCACATGAAACTACGATTAACCGCCCCTTCTTTAACAAACAGCCTCTCCCTGTGCTCTCAATCTCACCCCATAGATAATGATTGTAAACCGAGTGAAAAGTCTGAGAAATCGTTGAATTCCAGTGATGGCTGCGCACTAACACAACAATCACAAAATACACAACAGCAACAACAACAACAGTCTCAATCCCAATCATTGTCTCATACACATCAACAACAGCAGCACCAACAACATCATCATAATTTGCGACAACGTTCGGAGAGTCCCACATTTAAGCGTGAACCCCATTCGGATCATGATAGTCCGCTAGGACGTCGTAGCGCCGATCGTTTGGAACGTTGTGAACGTGATACTTTGGAACGCGCTGAATCACGTGATCAATGCGAACGCACCGAACGTGGCGATTGTGGAGATGCGACGGGTATCGATTGTTCATTGAGCTTGCCAGCCACCTCACAAGCGGATGGTAGTTTAGCTGCGGCAGCAGCAGCAGCAGCCGCTGCGGCTGCAGCTAGTGGTGGTAAGGCACCATGGAATTACCCAGGCATTGATTTAATGGCTACAGGCGCTTTTTGGCAAAATTATTCAGGTAAGTTGAAAAAGCGGATATTTTTTTGTAAAATGGATTATTTCAGTACTTAGCAGCAGTGACGACTTCAAGGTCTTAGTTCGGATGCGTAGCTGATCTATATCTGGCAAAAATCTTTAGTAGAATCTGTGGGGTGTCCCCTCGAAAGAATTAGAATAAAAAAAAAATAGAAAATTCAATTCAGTTTGTTTGTTTAGAATGAAATACGGTTGAAAAAAGTTCTAGTACTAAAATTTGCATTCAAAAAAATTTTCAGATTTAAAATTTGTTTTGAAGTTTTTTAGATTAATAAATAATTGTATTTATATTTAAATAAAAGCCATTGACGATTTTGTAAAAATTTTGGAAAAGGGGCGTGGCTGTTAATAACTTCAGAACCGTATGCGCTAGTGTAACGAAATTTCGTAACAGGTACGAGTATTCTATTGTCGTGATAAATGCACCCATATAAAATAAGCGAAATCGCTTTTCGACCACGCCTACTTTTTCGTAAAAGGTATTATAATATAATTTGGTGCTAACATCAATTTTCTATTCTTTATATAATTTTTGCAAAATTTTGGAAAGTCGGAGTGGCACCGCCCACTTATCAGTCAAACAAATTTCAAATTCGACTATTAATAACTTCAGAACGAGGTATACTATAGACATGTAGAGTCAGTCCACGGATAATAAGCAAAATCGGTGGCCGACTACGCTCACTTTTGGCCCAAATTTTTCTAAAAGAGAGGTAGGAAACCGGAACATGCCATATCTTCTTCACTGATGCAGATAGAATGCTAGAATTTCGTAGTTACAATGACCTGATGACCTTTCAGAATTATATATATTCCTATGCTGTAACCAGTGAACCCAAGAATCTATTGTGAAAATTTCATAGACATCGGTTATGTACTTTGGACGCCAGACACACAGACACACATTCAATTTACCACGACCACTTTTACACAGCTGGGTATACAATGCTCGGTTCCACCCGATCTTAGACTTCCTTACTTGCTCCAAACTAATGTTAAACTATTCCTTAGTTTTGGTTAACTGAAATCAAAAACAACTACTACCTCCCAGTAAACCGCCAAAGGAGCCATACCTAAATTATATATTTTGCACTTTTTCCAGAGCCATAAGCAAAAGCTTAGGTTCAGTGGTTCAAATAAGAGTTGTATTCAAAATATCCTTGAAGAAAATTACTTTGAGATCCAACCAAAGGTAAAAGGTACTTTAAATCAATGATAGACAAATACTTTCCTAGGAGTTTAACTATGTACGGAACTGCCTGGGAACTTCGAATTGTTTTGCTTAAAGCTCACTTTACGTATTACACCCTTGTTTTTTGTCGACCACTGCCGTAACTCTACAATTTTGGAGGCGTTCCTATATTACTAAACAACTTCCTCTTAGTCTAAGAAAAAAATGTGTGAAAATCCGTTTTCTAAATTTAAAAAATTAAATAATTTAAATCAACAATATAACATTAAATTATTCTCTCCTCTCGTTTTTCTTTCTCTCGTTCACGCACACACAGAGTCTTTAGCGCAGGAAATTGAATTAGAGCGCAAGACACGTGCCGCAAATACCGAACGTGATGTAAAGAGTCCGCTTACCGAGCGCCCCCCAGCCTACTACAAAAATTCGATGCTCTTCGGCGGCGCTAACTAAACAAAGGAAAAAAAAAACTAAAAAAGGATTTATTTTCATGGATCAAAATAATTTTTCAAACAAAATTACGAAAAAGTGAATTGGCGACGACAGTAAATAAGTACTTAATTTTACACATAAAAACGATATCAAATAAAGAAAACTAAAAAGAAAGAAATACGAAAACAATTCTTTAATAATGATCTCAAAGTGCAATCACAAATAAAAAAATAAAATAAAAAGGTGAAGTTATGTGAAGCAGCAGTGATACAACAGAAGAAGAAAAATTTTTGAATATTGAAATAAAATATTAAAAAAAAAAAACGCCCAACCGCGCTTAGTATACGAAAAACGTTGAAGAGTGCTTAAATATTTTCGCAAATTAAAAATTTAATAAATAAAATTTTAAAAAGCATTAAGAAAAGCAGTGCGCTAAGCCAGCGAGCTGAAGTACTTAGAAAACTAATAACCAGTGAAGTACGTACGTAATTAGTTCATGTAAATAGTCAAAGCCTATGAAATGGCAGTTTTTTTTATTTTGTATGATATTTCTGTTTAGTTTTGAAAACAAAAATTAAATAAAAGCTTAGCGAATTTTATCCTCAGTTCAATAAAAAATTTATTGAAATAAATTAATTTGCTAATAAAAACTAACTGAATAACTAACTGTTAAGAAAACTGCAAATAGTAAACTTAGTTTTGTATAAAATTCAATCTGTAGTCTTAAATATTAAGTATTTGTTCACTCGTTTTTGAAAAACGTATAAAAAAAAAAAATAAAAAATTAAAATTTTCATATAATTAATACTAATTTGTAGTTTATAGAAAATAGTTTAACTTTTAAAATAACACTAATAGTGCTGCGGTAGTGTTAAATACCATATAATCATAAGACGCTTGAAAAAACTATAATATTAGGCCAACTTACCTATAATAAATGCCAGCGATATTTAGCTTCCTTCATGCATAACTATTAAATAGTCAGTGAGTTGGACAAATAAGTTTATTTTGCATTCTGTTAAGTAAGTAGTACGGTAGTAGCGCTGGAAAAACAATCGATAGTATCCATTGTTGCAAAAGATCGATTATTTTTATTCTTGAAGAACAAACTAGTTGGAGTTTTTGTTTTATATGAAAGAAAATCCATACACCCAAAAAAAAGTTCCTGGTGCTTAGGAAATACTTCCAATTTATCTCTTTAAATAAAACATTAGAACTGCTTTACAACACATCTGCCTATATTTCTTTAAAAAAAAAAAAGAAAAATTTCGATCAACTTTGTCGTTTCGAAGATCGAAAACTATTGGTGGTTAGACAACAGGAAGTTTTCCAGCTCTACTACAGAAATCAGCTTTGTGAAAAAAAATCTAATAAAAAATAAAGGAAATTATATTATAACGCGAATCTTTATGATGAAAGGGAGCTGCCCCACCCATTAAATCCAAGCACTCTGTGTGAAATTCTGTCTGTTGGTTACGATAAAACTGATGTTTGGTAATCCAGTATAACGAACGAAGGGTTTTCCAATATTGGTTACTCAAGATTTGTCGAAATAGTTTTCGCAAAGTTAGGCGCAAAAATTGTATGTCAAGATTATAGCCACGTTATTCACAAAAACCTAAACTGATAAAGGCTTTATACCCAGTGAATCGAAATAGCATAAAAACCAGAGACTTATAACGAAACCTCGTATAGAAACGAAACTTTGTTTCTGAGAAATATTGAAACATAATTAGAAACGAAATGATTGGAACATATCTAGCCCTAACCGCAATTTTGGCGTAACCAACATAATTTTTAAAATCCGTATTTTGACAGATATCGATAATTTAGTTTGTTTTAAACCATCTCACAATATATCACAACTGTAATATGAACCATTACAAAAATAAATCAAAGCCAATTCTGATGTAAGAAACATTTTGCCTTAACATTTCATATATATGAAAACTTAAAAACCTTCTCCCATAAAATTATATTTTTGTTGGTTACACTAAAATCGCTGTAAGGGCTCGATATCAAAATAAGAGAAGGGTAACAAAACTCTACGCAACAAAACTACCCAGACATGAATTAGATCCGAAGCACTGGACACAGCAACGAAGCCTGTAACGCTGAATAACGACGCTGAAACGAATGTGGTAATGTTTCTCTTGCGCGTAAACTGTAGAAAACTTCAGGTATAGAAATAATACTAGTTTTCTGCTAATGAGTTTTTATTTACATTTATATCTTTATTTTAGTACAAATTCTACTCACTGTCAACTATTAATTAAAGTACATACTTTAATCCTGGAGAGTATTTTTCAACATTTTAAAACAAAAAGTGTCTCAAATATTTTTGAAAAAATCAACAATCGCCGTAAAAATATTAAAAATTTGAACCTGAACGTACTTTTCTAATTTGTTAAATTTTTTTCTGAATTAATAGTTTATTTTATCAAAATATACCAAAATACTTTTTCGTTCTAAAATTACTCGAAAAACTATAAAAACCGATCCCAAATAAATTTTTAAGCTATTGCAAAAGCTCCAAGTAATTTTTTTTTTGATGTTTCATATAAAAATTAGGCTGTACTGCACCTGGAATGCTCAAATGTTCCTAAGATTTCGTTACAAGTTCTAATTCTATGCCTGAATGTTTCGTTACTGAGAACGCTACCTCAGTAGTTTTGTTTCGATATTCCGGGTTTCGGTTACAGTTTAGTTCTTATGATCATTGTTGCGGGCAGTTTCTGTAGAGGTTTTGTTTCCACTGAAACTGTTACCAGAAAATTTTTAATCGTTTAGTTACAAAAGAGGAACTTTTTCCGACATTATCTATCTTCTCTCACTAACGTTTAAAGCGTACCAAGAAACTTTAAGTGTTTCTTACCCTTTCCATCCCAGCTTAAGTCGTCGCAATGGGGCGAAGACACTGTTATGTATTTTCTCTGGTTAGAAAAGGCAGAATAAGAAGCTTTGGTATCATAATGATTTTTTTGGTACCTAATCAATCTACGACTTCCACTTCTAGCTAGCAATCTACAGGTTATAGTTCGAGAAAGAGCACAAAACGAAGTTTTTTTAAAAAAAAAAATCCTAGAACACCGAAGTTTGAAAGTAATATAAATATTGAAACCTAAATAGGCAAGACCTAAAGTTGAGAAACAACAGGCAAAGCGAAATGTGTCCTTTGGGCGCCTTCTTCCTCTCAGCCTTTGGCATTCTTTCTTCCAAAAAGTCTAGAAATTTATAAATTATAAGCTTCTTAGTTAGAATCTTCTTAAACGTGCTTTGGTTTAGTCACATATTTTTAACTGAAGTGAATTTCAATGCCAGTGAGTTAAAATACTTATAAGCGCAGAAAAATCTCCAGACGTTGTATTAAAAATTATATTTAAAATAATAACACAGTATTTAATATTAATTATGCATAGAAACTACAAAAAACTAAGTGCGAAATGAAAAAAAATTTAATTAATTTCTAAATTATATTTAGGCACGATAAGCGTAATAAAAGTTTGTATAAAAGAAAGTTAGTTAATACATATATTCACACATACATAAATTGTAGAAATACGATTGTATTTGATAAGCTTTTGAGTAAATTATACTGTATTAATAAACAACAAAATGTTGCATTTTGCAATAATAATTAAATATAATTAAAGATCATATAATTATGCATACAAAAATAGTTACTTAAATACAAATAAATCACGTACACACAATTCAAACATTGAAATGAAAATGCAAAACGATATATCTAAATAGAAAGATACCAATAAGGCATTCAAGAAATTATATACATACATAGAGCATACGTACATATATACACACATCCTTATATAAAAAGATAGTTATCCCCATTTGATTGCTTCGCATTGAAAGAAAAAACGAATATAAAAAGAAACCAACTATTATTAAAGAATGCTACTGTAAAAATAAATTATTATTAAAATATTATTAAACTAAAAAAAAAAGAATAAGTGCTTGTTTTATTACCAACCTAATAGAATTGCCGTCATCATCCAAATTGGTAAGTATACCCGATATAAGAAATATTGGTAGAGTCCATTGATTTTCTTCACACCAGATATCCTTTAGTAAGGAAAACTGCTTTTAATTGGATTTCTTTTGCTGTCAAAGGCGGTTTTACATCAGGACATGTATGGTAAGATATGCATATTGGAACGTCGTTTTGCTATACCTGGGCAAATTTGGTTTTTATTATTTTCTTGTGTTTTATGCCTAAGTATTTTTATAGGAAATACATTTGAATCTCATTTGAGATCAACTCCTTTTTATAATTCCCAACTTTGAGAATATGGAGAAACAGTCCTTTATGCAGCAAAAGGGAACAGTATGAACATTATGAAAATATTATTATTTCTTCACTTAAAATTATCCAACGCGGTAGTGAGTTATAATGCAGAAAAGGTTCAGCTATGAGAATATTTAACACCGAATGTAAGTGGACGCTGTCAAATCGCTGGTAAGTAATTCACCACTGTAGCCGCTCGTAAAATGTTTAAATAAACTGCGTTTTAGATGAAAATTTACCAAAAAGTTTTCGTCAAATTTGCAAACCCGTTTAATTGTGCAAATGAAAATGGTTCACTTCACGTGGCGAATTGATGGTTTAATATCTACATAACCTTGTCGTGGCACAATCCCAGTGGGAAATGGTCAAGTATAGCCATGCACCCAGGAATGTATCGATCTAAGGCACTATACATTACAGAAAGCATCCTTTTTCATCACGACGATGTCCTAGGAAAGTAATGTATCCATTTATAAATGCCAGAGTATATGCAGAGAGTAATGTTTTGGTGAGAACTGAGCACTAGTGAAATCATTTTCTATTCATAATCTCTTTCTCATTATCTCTCCAGAAGAGTGAAAATTGGTCGTGGCTGTGCGCTCAGTTTGAAGATTCTATCGTAGGGGATAATGGACAAATGATAGCATGCGTCCTTAAAGCAGGAAAGTGTATCGCGGCTAGCAAGTCGCACGTTCCTCTTTGTTGTCTATAATAACAGCTAGAATTTAGTTTTGTGGTTCTCTAAAGGTCCCACGTATCTAAAGGTCTTATCGTATCTTTAACCATTTCAAGCGCAATAGAAGGACTTAAGAAATACGGAATCCCATTCTGAAGTAGTGCCGAACTGGTGACAGAGTAAACTATGCTAGACTCGAAATTTGTTCAGTTTTCATTGATATTACAGAAAAATTACAACGATTTGCACAGCGATGGTATGTGCTGATATCTGTCGAGGTAACCAATTTCTCATCACACCCCTTCTCAGACATTGAGATGCAAACCCAAGTGCCAGCATCAATGCCTCTGTTTGAAGCAAGTCACTGAAAACTGAGCTATGATGCCCCGTAACGCCACGATGACGTTTTTATCTAATATGACATTTTTCCCATTCCCAGCAGCAACCAAAAAAATGTCGCATAAGTGAAGTCTGATGATATCAACACGACCTGAGTACTCCATCATCGTTCAAGATTGTTCCAGAGTGCCGTGCTTTTGTTCGGCTTATTTTCTACAGAATCATATCGGGGCTATCTCCCAAAATGACGTAATGGTTATGTAACGTTGTTATGATCTGATCTAGTGATGGGAAATATGCCAGGAAGAGCACTCTGTTAAAGAACTCACGATATTAGATTTTGTTTAAAGGACGAGTTATTACTTAACTATGCTCGTTTTGTGAACTGAAAGATGAAACGGCGTAAAAGCTCGATGAGCCAGAAACTTAATAATAAAACAAGCTATTACCAAAACATTCGAAACACCACATGTCTCTAAATACCGTTTAATATATTCACCCGCCTCTTAAATATTTTGAATATTATTCTCCTAACGCCACTAATCGCTGTATGGTTTCCATAAGCTCGTCAATAAATTCGCACAGCAACCGAATATTAGATAAAATAATCCTGCTGAAGCAAATCAATCAAAACAACAAACACCTTAGGTAAGGTAAGCCTAAGGAACATCTTCAATTTGATTGGGTTGAGTGATTTATGTGTCGCCCGTCTGGTGAATACTTGAACACGACGATGTTTGTACCTACTAACCTGACTATAAACAAGTATCTAAAGAATTAGCCAATTGTAATATGCAATTATGTATAAAGATATATACGCGCATATGCGGGATAAGGGAATTTTTATAAAAAATACTTTGCCAAGCCAACAATCTCCTCCATACAGACGGTGTTTTTGGCAAATGAAACGTTTTTCAAAAATATTGTGATTATGATTATTGGAAAATTATATTTAATTCACAGTTAAACGAACACGTACGAAGTGAAGCTCAATCGATATTAACATTGCTACGTGCTAAAGCGCAAACATACAAACATTCATATGTGAAGCCAGACGGCAGACCTTTAACACTCGCTGAATATGCATTTGGTCGCATTTGAGCACTGATAAAGAAAGAAATCTAAAGGCAATAGAACAAAACTCAGTAAAAACGTTAAAAAACGGCACCTTAAACACTGCATAAACCAAAATAAATTGAGATCAAAATATAAATACGATAAATATGAAGACTCTGAAATGTAAAGGTCCGAAAAATGCCTCAAAAGCTTTGTCCGTTTTTAGTTACGTTTAAAGCGGCTCAAAAGCGAAAATTACCTCAATTATCGATTTAACTTTATTATTGGTATTGAAATGTGGCGTTCGTTATATGGACACAAAAACAAAACATTTTTGAACGTTTATTCGATTGTGTCCTTACCACTCATTCATCCGTACATATTCAACATTGTTCGTAAGGTAGAATGCATATAATTTTGTTGCAACCCTGCAGAAAATTCGACCAGCGCAGAACTACCTTAGAGCTAAACTATTCCACCACAATACTAGTTCTAGTCCGCTCTTGGATGATGTGGCAACTCGCTCTCAGCCAGTTGTCGTACGTATAGTTCTAAGATAGCATCGCTTTGTCTGGTTCTCGAATGGATCTACTTTGGGTGGCTTAATGGGAAGTCTGGTTGTGGATGACAGATTATTGATAGGCGATATTTTAATGTTGGAACTTTTCGTTAAGGGTCTCATAGTAGGAATGTGAGGTGGCGGCGAAACAATCGATTACGCATAATAAATTTTATTGTTTCGAGATAAATCGATAGTACATTTTTTTTCATAGATAATTCGATATGTTAGACATATTTGTGAAGAAAAATTGATATTATGGTAACGTTTTTGAGATATTTACGATTTTTCACTATTCAAAAAAGGAAAGGATGACTCCACTTAATCATGCATTTCTCAAAAAGAAATTTGGCAATTCCAAAAAGGTTTAGAAAATATAAAAGCTTATAAAATTTGCTATAAGCAGTACGTACACTATTTTTTTCTAGGCCTTATATTTTCTAAGAAAATGATTAATCATTTTGGATTTTTATTTTTTTAGGGGAAGGCATTAGCTTTTGCGAAAACTATTATTTTTTTTGCTGATATTCAGCGTTAAATTATAAACGATCAAATATATATAGTCATATATTAACTACCATACAAGTATTAGTATATACTACATATGTACATATGATACGATAGCAATGTGTGTAAGTTTTGTTCTAACTTTATGATCTTAATTTCTACTTGAAATAGTTCTGTGTTTTAGTTTGACGCTTATTTAGATTACGATCGGTTTCTCCTATGTGAAACCAACAGTAGTAACTCATCATTGCGACATCCCAGAATTCTTGAAAGCGATTCTCAATTAATTTCATTTGCTGATGCAACCTGGTTCAAGGATAAATCGAAGTTGACAGAAATGTTTTTTGATGGAGTTTTTTTTTGTGGGAACTTGATCTACTTAAGCCGCACCTTCAAACTCCTGAAGCTGCAATAAAAAATACTTGAATGGGATAGTTTTAAATGATTTTATTGCTTTTTTAGCATAAGTATCGACGATTGTGTACTTGTGGACCGGATTTGGTGGGTTGCAGATAATTCAGAGCTTCGAGTCAGATGAGCTGGGCTATTGCAACCTCTTGCGGGGTGGATTTACCGGCTACCTTTTGAACTCATTTGGTTCACTAACAGTCATTTATCCCAAGTGATCGGCGTTCTGACAGGTCGATATAAAGCGTGAGTCGTGACATATTGGAAGACCCTCCTGCATAATTTATCCCTAGAATGGACCACTCAAAGAGAAACCGTGTTAACCCAGAACTTAACAACATCGTTTGGAGCATTTCAAAAACTACAAAAACAAAAGGTGCTCGTGAAGGATTCATTAATCTATGAGATTATTTTGTGGCCGCAAAGAAAAAACAACAACTTGGAGTTTTATTGAGTAAAATATTCTGAGCGTGACTTCTGTGTTTAAGTTTTGTGCGACACTAACAACAAAATATTCAAAGTAGTTCTTTCTCCTTAAACCATATCAATATTTACCACTGGGTATGCTCACAAAATTACCTAAGTGTTGTATTTGTTGCAACAAAATTTAAAGGAATGCTTATGATTGTAGGCCGAGGTTAAGTTCGTGTCTTTTATTGTTTGTTGGTGTGGGTCTCCATATTGGTGTGTTTTTTGGGTGAAATTTTTGCACCAAACGGCATTAGATTACAGGTTATAAGCATTCAATCGTATTTAATTCTAGTTAATTTTTGTGTGAATTGTTTCGAAACGTTTAACTGATTGAAGGGTAATGGCTCTACATGCGAACGAACCAATTGCACATATGAATGTTTGTATGTGAGGAAACATTTTTGATCTGTATATAATAAACATATGCTTGCAAGATAACTGTTTTTAAAACATAAATCAAACAATTAAAAAGAGCACCATAATTTGGTTAAATATAAGAATTTCGAAGAATATGGGTCACTAAGTGTTGAAGAGCGCTCTCAGTTGGTGAACTTGATTGCGGTATATGTACATATGTATACTCTAGAGCTGTTGACAATAATTAAGGTATAACACGAATAGTTAATCGAGTTAATTGTCAAATATTGCGTTTAGGACTTTTTGGACTTATTTTAGTCTCTACACATGCTTTCTCAAAGAAACTTTAGACACCATCAACTTTGGGCGTTTAGTTAGATTCGTAGAGATTGTGTAACTCTGCTTAAGACATTAATATTAAATTTGTAGGAACTAAAAATATATTGTCAAAGAATTACAATTCAAACTTCTTTTCCACGCTTTGACGCCACTACTTTCTACTGATTGACTACTGTTAAAGCCCCGATCCCTCTTAGACGTCACCAAAATCGGAGTACTTTATTTCTTTTACTGTAATGATGTGATTAAAGTTTAGAATTCAGGGCATGTCATTTTCGATGTATAGAATAGCCTTGTTACTTAACCCTTCTTGTTCTACAGAATTTCTTTAATACGTTTTATTTTAGTTTTCAAAGCTGTTGCTCGGGACTAGCCCTAGTTATAAGAAAGGTGCGAAATAGAAGATGACGTTTCCATTTCGTGTGTAAAAGAGGATAAAAAAATTAAAATTCCCTTTAGGGAACGAGAGAGTTATATCTTTTATATTGATCGACAAATGCTTAAGTTTCTTCCAATAAATCAGGATCCTTCAAGTTTTGCAAAACAAAAAAGAAATGCGATCTCAGTTGATTAATGATTAATTCTAATACGCTATAGAATATGTTCACTTCAACTAAGCTGCCAGGATCTTGGAGACTTTTAGCCTCAAAATTTCATCAGATTGGCATTTCAATTTACTCTGATGGGTTTTAGGAAATTTGGGGTTTATAGACTATTTCACATTTATGCCCATAGTTTTCAAGTTTCTCTCGTCTTGCAAGGCTTTGCGACAGAAAACCAGCAACATAATAAAATTGTGGTTCTCTAGCTTCTTTATCATCGAGATAGCATCATTGCTCTCATCTGCGTAATGACCGATTATTTTTGGCACAATAAATGTCGAGGTGCGATTCTCCCGCGGTATTATGCCGACAGTTACAGCTGTAGCAGCTAGCCAATATGTCGGGGAGAACAAACTCTGACACTGTACCCACTTTTCATGACAGTCTTGATTGAGATTATGCCATCTCAAAGAAAGTTTACTGTGTCGACTTATTTGAATTGCCTTAAAGATCCTGTGGTGCTATCAAGTCCCAACAAATGAGTGGGGTTGAGTCTGGATAAGTAAGAGTTTCACATATTATAGTATACAAATCGAAGTTGTGCTAGTATGACCCTAGTCTCCCTCGGGATGACGCTCTCCTCGTCAGCTATTTGAGGTGGTTGCAGGTCAATAACGGAGTTGACAGACCGAGATCTGAGGGATCTGTCTACTAGCTCGGTGTGGAGGTTATTAAGAGCCTGCCTGTCTTTACTCATATCAAAGGGCCGGGCAATGTTATGCCCGATTTCATCATGGTGCTTGCGGAGATGCTTCCTATGCCCCTGGGTGGAGCATCTTCAGCCAATAGATGTCGGTTTGGGTGACTTATTTTATGGCAGTTTAGTAGCAACTATCTGCTATACAGTTCCGCGTGCCCTCATACATTGAGCATAGCACTGCCGTCCAACGGGGTAGCCCTAGGTTGGGTTTTAGTCGGTGGAATTTTCTGCAGGGAGAGGATGGGAGAAAAAATGAAGAAGTTCAAAAAAAATAAGGCGATATGGAGAGGAAAAGTAAAAGAAGGAGAAAAGTAATAGGGATATCGAAGGATAAATGAAGAGAAAGCGATTGATGGGCAGGGAAGAGAGCACAATTCGCCACATGCAAGTATTTAGGTAATTTTCGGAGATTTAAACGTCTGCTGGGTCTAGTTTCTTCCACCGCCAATGACGCTTAACCCGACTAACGCATGGAGCATCAAAGAAGACTGTCACTAATGGTTGGGAGGTACTCTTTGATAAAACTAGAGGTAATTTGTTTTGACAACGATCAAAATATAGCACTTAACGCTAAAGCATATACCAAAGGAACTGCTAAAGGACATAACTACTTCAACAACAACAAGACGCTGCACGTCTTTACAACAAAATCGACAAAAGTAATTCATGTTCAAAACTAAACAAATGTAATGCAAAGTAAAACAAAAAGCCAGCAACAAATCTTAGCAACTGAAGTGGCAACAGCCGGCTAAGTGCTATACCCCGCCGTGGCCGTTTTGCGCAAGCGTACGTCCATTAAATTGCATACGCTGACAGCATGCCGGCATAATGTGCATGTGCAACAAATATTGCTAGGACTATTTGTGTACTAAATAGCTGCATCATGTGAGTAGTGTTGTTGTTATATGCAGGGCCGCTGAGAGGAAATCCAGGCCCACGGTTAAAAAGGTGGGGCCCCATTTCTACATAAAAGTTTCGAATACTGCATCAATTTTATCAACTATCTTTCTACTTACTACTTCAATGTTTTAAAAGAAATAGTCAAATACGACGTTTTTTGCTCTTATCAGTTCATTACATCCGTATTGAATTTGCTTTATAGTTGATGTTGGGTGAGACAAATGTTTTTTTATACGATTTCGAAAAACAATAGAATGTATTAATCAGTTTATATATATAGACTTTTGGTCAGAAATATTTATTCAGATTATATCGGAATGTACACATATAGGTATAGCAGGACTTGACAGTTAATAAGAAGATAGAAACATCTTTGTCAAACATTTATTTATCGATCTCAATAATTAAAAAACAGTTCTTCCAAAGTCTGTTGACTATCATGATTAAGTTTTTGAACATGCAGTTTAGAATCCTCCAATATTCAATTATTTGGAACTTAGAAGTGAGCTTTTCGAGCATTGGCGCTAGCCAATGCGTCGATAATAATCTGGAAATGCAATGTTTGAATTAGTCGACTCTCAAAAGCATTCTAATTTAACTACTTATTCACTAAATTTCTTGCAAAATACGAGTCCCTTCGACAACTTTGGGCTCGGGGTGAATAACTCGCCCCTCCTCTCTCGTCGGGCCTGGTTATATGTATGCATTTACTAAAAATGAGTAAAAAATAAAGTACTGCAAGCATAGCTCGCTCTCTTCACAGCTACAATAGTAGAATATGCAATGCATTCCCACACGCGATCGACTAAACTAACTAGCCAAAAGTAATGAATGTGCAACAAAACTATCTGTGAGATATGCGAAGAGCTTAACTGAAGATGTACTTGTTATAGTGCATATGCGGTAGGGTGCGTTGACAAATTTTTTTTCCATTTTCTGCTTATCATGTGTGGGGAGAATTTTTGAGAGTTTGTATTTTATAAATTTTTAGTTTAACGTTTTGAGGTGTCAACTGGATTTTTAAAGAATAAATACTAAATCCAATAGAAAAAATAACAAAGCCAAGGTAAATAAATGGTAACAGGTTGATGTCAGTATATAGAGGATATTAAAAAAAATGTAGGTATAGGAGGGCGCGGCCGCCGTGGTGTGAAGGTAGTGTTGCCGGCCTACCACACCGAAGGTCCATGGTTCGAGCCCTGGTACAGGTAACATCAAAAGTGATTTGAAAAAAGTTTTTCAAAACGGGGTCGCCCCTCGGCAGTGGTTTGGCAAACTCTCCGAGTGTATTTCTGCCATGACAGGCTTCTCAGCAAAAATTCGTCTCCTTTGTAGATGCCGTTCGGAGTCGGCAAAAAACTGTAGGTCCCACCAACTTGTAGGGAAAATTCAAATCGGCACACCACAAATTGGAAGAGAAGCTTGGCGCAAAAATCTCTTAGGAGGTTTATGATGATATACCTGTTATATATCGCGCCATAGAGATAGAGATAGGAGGGATCATTATTAAGACAATAGGATCCAAAGCTTCGGTTTTTACAATATCTGTTTGTATATCTGTATGTTTGTGCGCTTATCACTCAAAACTTTGATATAACTGAATGCAACTTCCATCGTTGTATTACTGAATGTCTAAGTTAAAATTTAAGACATCCTTTATTTGGAAAACTCGACCTGTTTCGGAGTTATCGACTAATATGTGAAGTAGTATTGCTCAAAATATGTTATGATGTGATTAATTTCTTTATCTCAACTGGTTTCGGAGATATAATAGCTAAAATCGAACTCAGTTTATTATACCATCTGAGTTCTAAGACGCAACGAAGCGTGTCTGGGTTTTTTTTTTATTTTATATAACAACTAAGCCCGTTCAGAAAATTATTAAATTTTTTTGTTCTAAATCGCCAAAAAAATCTAAAATTATGGAATGTAATTTTTTAAATTTTCTCCTATTGTAATCAAAATAAAAATTGCTGACTTTCCATTAGCTTTCGACTTAACATTCTACAGATCTGGAACACATTAAAATTGGGTTTTTTGAATTATTTCACTCAAAATGTTCAATAAAAACTTATTTTTTGTTATTATTTTTGTTTGTGTAATAAAATAAAAATTTTACCCCACCCTAATATGCAGTACATTGTGTTTGAGCTTGTGCGCATGCGCGACTCAATTACATTTATTATTTAAAAGTTGCTGCTGATTTATCGCTGAGCAACGCCAAATGCTTGCTTTTCATTTTTTGTGCGAATAATCTTCTTTGCGAGTCTAGCCTTATGCTCGAATTGCAATAAGTCGTCGTCGTTGCTGTCGGCTTATTTGTTAAATTTCTTGTTAGCCGACTGTTGGACTTGCTTGTTCGTTGTTTTATTGTTTTTTTTTTTTTATCAACTAAACTTAGATTTTCATGCTGTCTTTACATCTTTGGTAATTTTAACTCACCTTGTTGTTTTTAGGGTGCGCTGTTGTATATAGTTTTAAGTGGATTACGAGCGCCTCCATTGAACCTAGAAAATACATCGTGACAGTGTTGGTGACAGCAGCATGTCAACAGCTTTGGATGATTTATAGAGTTTGGGTGGCGAAAGGGACGTCAGCATTATATGTACCTACCTAATGTCGCCAGAGCACGCAGCAGCCAGTCAATAAGTA
Source organism: Merzomyia westermanni (assembly GCA_949987695.1). NCBI lineage: Eukaryota > Metazoa > Arthropoda > Insecta > Diptera > Tephritidae > Merzomyia > Merzomyia westermanni. Next base: position 30,941,313 of record OX465289.1, on the reverse strand, counting down.
ATTAATGTTTTATTGTTGCAACAGTTTTGAACATATGTAAAGCATGTAAATCTTATAGTACACACATATGTATGATAGGTCGCTATCATTAGATGTCTGTTTGCATGTGTAAAGAAAAGACCATGCATTTTCTGCAAACACTATTCCGCTAAGGCTTAAGACCTATGGGAACACTCTTGTCACTTTTTATGATGAACTCGGTGCCTATTCTCCATTTCGGGCGCCCCATTAATGTTTTTCCCAAGGGTGCCAAGTAATTCGATACGTAATTCTTCTTCAGAGCCTATTGGGGTTTGGTATATGTGGCCTTAAATAGAAAACTACTATCCGTGCAGTGAAATTCGAACCAGTCTCCAAAAAGACAGTGTTAGACCTGTAATGCCAATTTAAAAAGATTTCATTACGTCCGAGGCAGCATCGAACGCGGGCAACTCCACGTCACTGTCGTCTTCTCTATCCATTGAGCTGTTACAATCAAAGAAATATTTTCGGTAATTGAACAACTTGAATTAAATGCACAAGGATCCTGGATTGAAAAAATTAAGCTAACTACAAAAAACTAAGCTAGATATTTACAGACAGAGTTGCCTATTGTAGTGAAAATCTAGCCAGGGCCTAGGTAAAGTTTTGATTTTCCTAGATTATTTTCTATCCAGGATGAACCTATCACACCACATCATAAAGTCCAAGTAGGTCTGCCGACCAATAAGGTTATGGTCATAGTATTTAGGGATGCATTCACATTGATTATCTTGCGAAGGGAAAGCAATTATAAAATATAGATTAGCTTTTTGCTGGAAAATATTCAAAAAGTTACCGAATTTTTTGAAATACGCTGGTTTTGTCCTAAGTTGGCTCTGAGAAACTCGAATTTTTTGCAGGAATAGTTCAGACTCACGATACACGGAACAAAGCAAAATATCAGTTGGGCCTTACAAAGCCTACTATAGTAACCAGGAGAGGAGAAAGTAAAAGCAAAGTTGGCTTATTGCATTCATGTTAGGTGGTTGTGCTCCGCCAAGTACTATGCTAACGCCGCTGGATGAGCGTGTTGCCGCTATCAGCAAAATTGTGAGGTTACTTAAGAACTCCTTTTTTGTTAAGCTGGCGACTTTGACATCAGGGTGGACAAGGAAGGAGTCTTTTGTTTTACAGTCGGCAAATGCTGATTAACTTTACTTGAAGCTCAGCTTTCTCAGCCCTAGATACAAACGTGAAAAATGGACTCTGTGGGGAACGAAGACATAAATAAGTCACTGTAGATAGTTACATAATACAATAATAATCTCAGCCGAGAAAGGAACGCTCGAGAAGTCTCTCATCTTACCTGTTCTAATGTATGAAATCATGAGGAGTGTTAAAAGAAGCTCTTGGAGTATTCGAGAAAAAAATTTTCCCCAAGATTTGTTTTACGATGAGCTTAAGGAGTCCTATGCTAATATGAAAATGGTTCATCGAATTAAAGCTGGCCCATGTTATGAGAATGAACAAAGAAGTTGCAGCCCAGAAGGCTTTTCTATTGAGTCCCGGATTCTGCAGCTGAGACAGGGTAAGGCCCTCACGGGAATGGAGAAAACATGTCAGCGGCCAGGCTTAAAAACTGCGCAAAACAGCATTGCGTATGAATAGAATATAGGAGAAAATAGAACGGTAAGCTATGCTAAATAAGGTACATTGCTCTTTGTCTAAAGTAAGTAAGTTCATTTAGTTCCAATCACAAAGTATGAGTCACGTATGGAGATAGACGAAGCCGAAAAGAAAACCAGTATGGATTAAAATAGGAGAATATAGTGATAGAGGTAGAGCTGGAGGTAGAGGTATAGGTAGAGGTAAAGGTAGACGTAGAGGTAGAGGTAGAGGTAGAGGTAATGGTAAAGGTAATAGTAGAGGTAGAGATAAAGATAGATATTGATATATATATATATATAGATATAGAGATAAAGGTAGAGATAGGAGGTAGAGTCAGAGATAAAGTTTGATTTAGAGGAAAACGTAGCAATAGGAACGAGGTATGAGGGAGAAAAGAAATTTAGAGGAAGCGATAGAGAAAAACGAACATGATGTATAGAAAGGGAGAGGGAAGGGAAATTAATAAGAAATTTAATTAATAAGAAAGAGAAAAAGAGGATTCCCCCTGCGGGTTAGGGGCTTAGAATATGCCCGAGGTAGGCATACCGGTCGTAAGAGGCGACTACTATGCACAAAGGTAACGTGCAACTCGATGGTTGATCTACGGATATGATGCCTCCCACCTCTCATTACCCATCTCTCCTTCCTTACGGAAGGTGGGGTGACATGACCTAGAAGGTTCAACTGGTCATAAATCGCTACCACGACAGTCGGGCAGTACTGCAAGGGAGTACCGGATTCATATCCGGCCAAGGACTGTCAGTTCGACAGCACTCCCCAAAACCTTCGGGGAGTGTTTTTGTCGTTACTACAACAACAACAACAACAGAAAAAGAGGATGAAAAATTAACAATGCGAGGGAGATGAAAAGTGAGACCAAAAGAAAAAGGAAGTTATGAAAATAAAAAAGAGGAAGTGGAAGTGCAGTTGAATGGAAAAAGAAGGCAATTGAGGAAGAAGAAGAGCATTACCAACACATAAGGGACCAGAAAGCGAAAATATGTTATTCTTAAAATGCAACACAAGGATTGTTTTGTATTTGCTCGTTTATTACAACGTCAGTCCGGCGACCTAGTACCGATACAAACATCCTACAACTTTTCCACGCAGTCAAAAACACCTTCCAAAAACCCCAATCTCCGCATTCAACCGCAACCAACATTTGTTCTCATTTTCGGCAAATCTGAAATATTATTGTCTGTTAAGTTCTTATTCAATTGCAATTGGTTTGATGTCGATTTCCTTTTTGATGAATTATAGTTTTTCAACATAATCCCCACTTCATACTTATAATATTAGACATTATTATACCACGATGATGGAAGTGTATTCCATTGTGTGTGTGTATGTATTTTTGAGGGGATTGCGCAAAAAATACATTGTGGCTTTTAACATATGAGCACTTGATCGTTTTTTAATATTATCCTGTATGATCCCTTAGCGCGAGATTATATATTCGTGCATCATTCTCTATCGAGTTTTTTGTTTTTCTACTCGTTTGTTTGTTATTTTGCAATGTTTTTTCTAATAGAATTCACTCACCCGTAAGACATTGAAAATCTGCGGCATTCGAACCAGCGTTTAGGCTTATTGTTTCACTTTCAATAGCATTCAAATATTGCACGGTATTGAAGTACTCCTCTGTCTGTACTTCAATTAGTGTTGCAATATGTTGTCGGTCGTGCTGTTTTTTGTTTAATTTTACAACAATACTGCAACAACATATGCGGATTATTACCATAGTCTGGTGTTGGCTTTGTTTGTACAACTACAACTACAACTACTGCTGCTGCTGCTTCTTATATATGTATTACGTCACCTTCAAACAGTCGTCCGTCTTCATACTTAAGCTTCTGGGCAGAAGTGGTAACGAAAGGATTTTTGGTTTTTTGTTGTTGTTATTTTAGCTCTTGAAGAGTTCTTGTTTTCATAATCGTTATGCGGTCTGTCATTTATGGTTTAATGTGAAATTGACAATTTGTAGATTAAATACGATTTTGTTTTACTTGCAGTGGGTATCGAGGCATGCGACAGCTGCAGGCCTTGATTGCAATTTGATTGAATTCGAGGGTGTATTGTTTTTTAATTGTTTTTTTAGTGGTTTCTCCTTTGAATTAGCTCTTAACCGGCTAAACGATTTCTCACAGTCCAAGAATTAAGAGCTTTTCTAGACTTGTGGTTGGTGCTTGTATAGGTAAACCAGTCCACAAAGGTTTATGTGTGCATAAATCTACTGGAGAAATTTTCCCTGGAATACTCCAAGAGCCATCCTCGATTTTATTACAAAACTGCAGTTGTAAGCCTCATAAAGAGTTTCTTGCGATAATAAGTACCAATATTTCTTGCGAGAGTCTTGCGTATTGTTCCACTGTTTGTCAAGAGTGACGCGAAATTTCTTTAGGTCCATTCAGCTTCCTGCAGTCCCTTGCACATTTAGTTAGTCGACAAACGTCTGTGTCAGCTCAAGGCCGGTGAATGAATTTGTACAGCATAAGCACCACCTGGCGCTGACACTTGTCACTCTGGCGTAACTTCGATATGGATACTGCAATATGTTAATATCTTACTTATTCAAATGTAATGTGCCCACCACGATACCAACCAACTTTTTTACTGTCCGACAGAGCCGACTCTGCTAACAACTAATTTCACAATACTTTACCGCTATAGTTTCCTAGAAATTCCGTTAGCAAATATTGATGCTCGGTAAGGGGCATACCTACTGAACAGCACGAAATATCTTTACAATAACAACATAACAGTCAGGTGGTGGCAAGCTTTCTGATTGAGGACTGTGGCATCCAGTCATCATCTCCCTATAAAATTAGCAATGAGGAGAGTAGCCACTTTCCTAGGACTTCCGTTGGAAAAAATTAACGACAATGCTAGATATAGAATATGCCAACTAATCCATTTCCATTTCCATTCTTCGGAGATTGGGATATTGGGTATGTTATCTCCCTCGCATGTTAGCAAAGAGGAGAAGTGTCTCGTCCATAGCAGAGGTATGCTCTCTAATGCACTTGGTCATTATGGTCTCTGCATCTCAAGTTCCTCACACTTACGGCCTTTACATTTCTTTTTCTAAAATGCTTATATCTTTCTCCGTCCTTTCATATAAGCCCTGAGAAATTTACTCGCACTGCTTGCTTAGATCTTTAAATCGAATATTGCTTGCAGGTGAGAGCCGAGTGGTGAAATTATCAGCTTTCTGTGTCGTAGGCACCTCTTCGAAGTCAAACTGGTTCAGCGCTAGTGTGCACACTTTCTGCGCTGAAGAGAGTCATGTTCGTCTCTTGACTACCACAAGATAATGGTCGGAGTTGCGGGATGATCTCTATCTGCAACGTACTGATCTATCCAACCGTAGCTTTTTCGTTTGTAACATTAATATTATAAAATCATTACGAGTGACACGCGATAGCTACAAATATTTGCTTTCCATATAAATTGAGTTCCATGATCTCTTAACCCTTAATCAAAGTAACACCCACAAGCTGGTTAAAATTAACTATCAACATCTATCGTTTGATTACAATCATATACTTTTTACGCAGCCTAATGTTGTTGGAGCAACCAAGATTTCCGCCAGTTGCTACAACTATTACATCAAGAAAAATAATCAGCCATAAATATCCTAGGTACAAACACAAATCCAGCTAAAAGTCGCAATCAAATTCAGCTGTACGCTTATAACCCAATGGGAAAATTCGTCATGCACGACTATAACGAAGTATGCGTGAGATTGAGAACGCCTGCTAGGATGTATAGCAAAAACTAAGAAGTGGTGACGTTTCTGATGTCTTCCTAAGCCTCTTTAAAGAATCTAGCAATAAAAGCGTTCTCTTTGGTATATAGTCGTTTTGTCTCAGTTTATTAAAAGACGTGAAGGGAAGCGCTTCCATGACCTTGTTCGTTAGAAGCTGAAACAGAGTGCTCAGAAATTACCAGTTCTCTGTTTTCTGAATGCATTCTGGAATGTATAGACCCTAATGGCTATACATTCTGTGTGCATCCTTACGCGGATACATGACCAGTTCCCTGCTTTAAGCACGCATGGTATCATGTGTCCATGACCCCATACGAAAGAAGCTCAAACTGAAAGCACAACCATGCCAAATTTTCTCTATTCTGGGGAGAGAAAAAGAGTATGAATAGAAAATGAGCTCACAAATGCCAATTCTCACTAAAACCTTCTTCTCTGCATTACCCTGGCATTTATAAATTAATACATTACTTTCCTAGGGCATTGCCGTGAGGAAAAATATGCATTATGGGATGTATAGTGCCTAAGACCGATTCATTCCTGCGTGCATGGCTATACATGAGCATTTCCCACTGGGAAGCATTGTTCACGCACACATAAACACTTGAATGTGTGTTCAAAAGTTTCCGTATTGTAAGTACCAATACTTTTTAACAATCGCACAATCGCATCTTCTCGTTGTATAACAATTAAAAATGCGATATTTTCTCTGCAACTATTTTCCTCTTTGACTGCATAGAACGCCCCAAAAGGCGGTGAGGCATAAGAACTCAGCTGAGCGCCAGCAACCGCGATTACCTACATCTGGACCATGTGTGCATGTAATCCGCATTGATGTGCTATCTAAACCCAACGACCGCTAAGCATTTGAAATGAAATCGATGTTTGGAGTTAGCAACAAATCGAATTGCAAATAAAAGCCAAACCGTAAGCAGTCAATTGGTTGTAAACAAACATGCCATGTGGTATACTCGCACATAAAGCAGCGTTTAAAATATTCGGGCAATAGGAAAGTGGGAGCAGTAGTTGCTGGAACAAGTGATCTGATGGTGAACAAGTACTTTTGCAGGCCAGTTCGTAACTTATACTACAGCGCTGCACAGTGGGCAGCCCCGTATGCAAAAGCGTTAATTGTTACTTTGGCCTATTCAAAGTCATGAGCATAATTTTTAAGCTTTGTCTTTGGATTCCTACCATTTTTAAGTTCGTTGTTTGCATTGCAGGGTAACTAGAGCTAACTTTCTATTCCAGAAGACTACTTTACAGAGATCCTCCACCTTATATTGCCTACTCGTATTCATTGTTCCTTCGCATAGCCCAAAATCGCTCTACTCTCCCGTACGCCCAAGGTGACTCTCCTATGTGCTAGAATGTCTCCGGTTTTATCCTACCAAGGGTTAAGTTGAAATGAAACTTTTCAATCAACCGTTTTAGTAACGTATTGATTGTTGAGGGCCTGGTTTTTGTTTTTATATTAACTAAATAGACACTATCCGGAAGTTGGAAAGGTTGTTAAAAGTTCATTACTATCACTTCTGGTACTAGCGAGCTCCTTGTCATCTTACCGTGCTGTTCTCTAAAAGACGTTCGGGCCAACTAAAGTAAAATGATGTGAATAAGATGATTAAGAGTGGGAGAGGTTGGGAGTTTAGAATATGCTCGAGGTAGGCATACCGGTCGTAAGAGGCGACAAACATGTATCAAGGTAATGACGTGCAACTTGCTGGTTGATCTACCTCTCATTACCCATCTTCTCTTTCCTTACGGAAGGAGGGGTGACATGACCTGGGAGGTTGCATCGTAAGGGAGTACCGAAGAGTAGCGGGTTCATATCCGGTAAAGGACTGTCACTTTCGACTACACTCCAAAAAACTTTCGGGTAGTGCTTTTGCCGTTGAAAGCAACCACAACAACAAGAGGAAGGCGTCTCAGTTTTCATAGTGCATATTTTTTAAAATATTCATGAGATAAGGTAAAGGGGCCTTTCTGCGTTATTCTACACAGTAATTTAAGCTATGTTACTTGAAAAAGATCTTTACTTATCTACCTCAGCTCCAAAGTTTTGGTTGTGTGCCAAACAGTATTTCTAATCTCAAAAAACAGTTTTCAAAGATTTTGCAGGGTACTGCAGAAGCAGACCTGCCGAATTTGATTAGTAATTAGTAACCAATTAATTAGACGGCTTTTTTAATTGGTAATGATTATTTTAATTGTTTTTCAAGAAAAGGCAATTGTTAATTACGAATAGAAAAAATCAAAAAATAGTCATAATTTTTTACGATTAGTAAAAAAAACCAAAAAGAATCGAAAAAAAGTTGTTTCGATTACTTTTGATTATTTTTGATTTTTTTTGATTTTATTTTTATTTTTTTATTATGATTAGTTTTGATTTTTTCCAGTATTGTTGTAGAAGCACATAAATATGCACTTGCATATACTATATATAAAATTCCTTTTGTACAAATGCACGTACATATGCATATAAGTACAGCACATATTAAGGATGTAATGGGTACTGGCCACAGTGATATAGAGGTAGTGTGCTGCCCTACCCTAAAAAATCCTTATACATTTCAGATTTCATCTCGAAAGCATTTGTACAAAAGGAATTTTATGCATCTCCTATACATAGTATACGCATGTGTATATTTATGTGCTTCTACAACAATACTTAAAAAAAAAAAATTTTAAATAATCAAAACAACTTTTTTTTGATTATTTTTGATTTAATTTTTTTATAATAATGGTAAGAAATCATGACTTTTTTTGATTTTTTCTTAACTAATTGGAAAATAATCATTAAAAATTGGAAGTAATGGTAATAAAGCATTAAAGGAATTCTCAAGAAAATAATTAATCAAGCCGGCAATCATTACGAATAGTAATCATTATTTAACAGGTCTGTCTTCACGACCTTCCAGAAGTTGATGACGCACCTACTCCATTAACCCGCTTGCCGGAGAGTTTTAAAAAAGTTTTAATTAAAGTGCATTGCATCGTCATAGTCTTATGCAACTTTACAATTGTGGAATTGCTTAGAGTTGAAGCTTTAAATCTGCCGCTGCCAGCTACGCTTACAGTTGGTTACTACTACTGCTGCTACCTTCTGTTCATGGGCGTATCTCTAATCATCGTTATGAAATTAATTTAAAATTGAAGTTTTTATGTTGCTACTAAATCTGTTCCTGCTGCTGTTGTTTTCTTTTGTTGTTGGCTGATTGTCTAACATTTAATTTTTATTTTTCTGAAGCAAATACTCATATAGTTGGTGTAATATTTTCTTTATTTCCTATGTTGTTACATTGCGTGCCCGGTTCGATTTGTGGCAATTAAATGTTTGCTACGCTTTGACTAGAGTAGAGGTAAATCTCGTGCGAACACAACTAAAATCCCCTGTTACGCTAAGGTTAGTTCGCAAGGTATTCGTTCTTCAAAATATTAACGGCCCTTGTTTGTACCTCAAATTTAATGATGTGACGATGAGAGCAGCGCGTAAAAACCGGGTTTCGTATATGAGTATCTTCAATATCTCTAAGAAAATATTTTCATGCATATTTGGATTTTCGATACCGGTAATAATATTATCAAGTTTAGGGGTGTTAGTCGGAGTTTGCGAGCATTTTCGGACCATCAAGCAATTTTTACAGTAGGTTCCTGTAGTCACTGGGTACAGCTAGGGTCTATATTGTTTCGAAAAGAGGATGATGCTAGTCATCTGGGCAATATTGTTGTTGTGGTAACGACAAAAACACTCCCCGAAGGTTTTGGGGAGTGTTGTCGAATTAACAGTCCTTGGCCGGATTTGAATTCCGGTACTCCCATGCGGTACTGCCCAACTGTCGTGGTAGCGATTTATGGCCAGGAAATCTTCTAGGTCATGTCTCCCCTCTTTCCGTAGGGAAGGATAAGAAGGGTAATGAGAGGGGAGAGGCATCATATCTGTAGATCAACCATCAAGTTGCATGTCATTACCTTTGTGCATATTAGTCGCCCCTTCCGACCGGTATGCCTACCTTGGGCATATTTCCAAAGAAAATTATTAAACAAATAAAGAGTGGGAAAGAAAGCGAAGAAGGCGAGGAAGTAAAATATGAGGACTGGAGGAAGATGAAGTGAAAAAGAATATAAATAGGAAGCGAAATGGAAATGATATATGGGAAAGAACGGGATTATTATGTTAATAATAAAGAAATGAGGACTGAAAGATGGAAAAATAGACATAGTACTGCTTATCCACTTCTGTCGAAATCTTACCAAAAAATTAAAGAGAATAATTATGTAAATTGCAGCGACACCTGGAGTCGCAGTCACTCACATTCACTAAAATATATATGAAATTAAGTTAACCGATACTCTTACATAATTTGCATCTCAGAGTCAGATGTGCGGTGAATGATTTTTTGATTAATTAACAACATTTTATTTTTTCCACATTCACTCCCGAAAACGGAGTCAAAGCCCGCAAATTGATAACTCTAGCCTGGAGCAACGTGTATTCTTAGCTAGCCAGTACATACAAAATGTAAGTGAGAAATGTTACACTTGTGATTGCAATTACATTTATGCTATGCAATAAGCAATAATTTGCTTTAGCATAGTGAAATTAAAAATTGATAATTTGCTTTTGTTGTAATACGCACTAGTTTTTATGTAAATAAAAACAAAACTGTAAGTATTTGGCTGACCTGGTTTTGATTGCGGCAGAGCTTATAAGTTGATTGCAAGGATAGTCGGTGATTGCGAAAATTTTTTTTTGGGTTATAAAAACTAATGTTTTTTAAGAATAAAACAGCTACATATGTCTGAATGCAACTACTTCATCAGGAATGGGAAAGACCTGGTGACGGATAGACATTTGAAAAAACTCTGACTTATTTAATGGGGAACTATAGTTAACATCGCCAGTAGTGTCAGAATAAAACTTTAATTGAGAATAACTATTGGTTAGAAGTGCTACTTTAAACTGAATAGGCCATTGAGAAGCAAAGACCTCCGTTGGTGAAAAAATAACGCTCTATAACACTCTTGTCATAACTGTTGTGAAACACGGATCGCAATAATGAACAGAGTGGAAAGAAGATAATATGTCTCTCGGAATATTCCAGACAAATTTTGCATCAAAATAAATGCCGAAAGAACTTTAAGCTAAGGTTCAATATACTTATTGATGGGTCCATCTCTACTTCTTCTCATACATACTAATCTCGAACGAAAGTTATTATACCATTTCATGTTCGTGGAAGACATACATGTTTTTCAATCGCGCATGTAGCTGCTTACCTCTTTCCCGTTGATTTCATTTTGCTTGAGACACATATTGCCCAGCATATATCCAGGCAACACAAGAGCTTTATTCGTATATGCATACGTTCCATTTAAAGTACTGTTAAAAAGGATGAGTAAAAATGTATCTCTTAGGCCCGGTTTTTTAGTACAAGTTTAACTCAATTTGTCAGTTAAACTAAGCTTAAACTTGTTGCGCAGTTTTTCAGTCAACTTTAAACGAAGTTTAAACGTAGTTTAAGCGGTCAATTCGGCAGGGTTAAACTCTAGTTAACCTGTCAGCTGTTTTGCATATTTGATGGTTTTGGTTGTGAAACAATAAGCTGAACGCAATTAAGAAAGGACGATATTTTTATATTTAATTAAATACTGGATATATCATCTGACGAAAGTGATTATAGTGATGCAGAAATTGGCAAAATGCTAACTATTACAATACTGAGGAGAAGCAATGGCGTTGAATATGTATACAAATATTATCTGTTGCCGTATCTAGATAAAGAAAAAACCAATGTTGCCGTATAAAAAGCAATTATTAAAAGCGGCCTTAAACTCACACTGAAAAACCGCTCTGCAGTTTAACTGGAGTTTAAATTTATGCCGAGTTTAAGCAAACTTAGTTTAAACTGAGCTTAACCAAGGACTGAAAAACCGGGCCTTAGATACTTTTCCCACAACTACTGCATGCATATTTACTTGACTTTCTTATTCTGTGTGAACTATCCTATTCAACATTCTTCAATTTATGCTTTAAGCAAATATCGAAACTTATAAAATAACAAGTATGGAAGTCTAAGTTCGGGTGGAACCGAACATTATATACCTAGTAGTGATCTATTATGGCATACTAATTAAAACACTTCTATCATGAGTTTTGGCGGGTAAATTAATTTTAAAAAAATTATAAATGTATGGCGAGATATACAACATGTATATCATCATAAACGTCCATTAATTTACTTTTACATAAATAGCTTCCTACAACAGCAGCTAACCACATTTTTTCAAAATACCAAAACATGCATATTTTACGTTTGGAAAATTTGCGTTCAAATAGACAGACAGACGGACGGGGAGACGGACATTACTAAATCGACTCAGCTCATGGTCCTTACTATTTCAGTTTACTTATTTATGGGCCCATATCTTCTTCTTCTTACAAACCTTTAATGTTCATTAATGGTATTATAATTAAACTATGTATATAACTCCCCTATTGCAGTGGGTTATTAACAACTTTCCCGGATATTTTACTTGTGTGTTATCCGATTTGCTTAATTTTTGGCAAGAGTATACTAAATACTATTGAGAAGCAGCTGACCAATTTTGATTGGAATATCTTGTTAAAATTACAAGTAATCCCCTTTGAAATTAGCAGAATTTTTATGCTACTTCCCCAAAATCCAAAATTTTTTTTGCGGTTGAGTTTTGCTTAAAAAGTTTATTATGTGTGCAAGATCTTATTGATATAGCTTGCATGGATTTCGTCCATTTTCACAAAAAACATTTAATTTTACATATTCAACATTTTCGCCAAATATCGTTTGGATAAATCAATTTTTGCCAGAGTTGTGGCATAAAAAGTTTTGTGGGATAATCCACTATAAAAGAAGCTGGACCACGTCCATTTTCAAAAATTTATATTTTTCGACTTTCTTCATTCACGGGCACTTTGAAAGTGAAATTTTAATGATAGTTATTGCCTATTAAATATATCTATGATCCTTTTCAAAATCTTTCGTATGAAAGTGGGCGTGGTTCTTAACCGATTTCGCCCAATTTTTTCGGAACATACCTTGTGTTAGTATAAATATGTTATGTGTGATTTATGATTAATATTATTTCTAAATTTGGCTTAATCAAAAGTGGGCGGTACCACTCCCATTTTCAAAAATTTCTTGAAAAATTTATTTTCTGCCTTTATATTAATGTACACACCTAATTTAATCCTTATAAGTGTATTATGTACTTTTTTTGTTTTTTCGAAAATAGTCTATATATAAAAAGTGGTCGTGGCTATAATCCGATTTCGGCCATTTTAAATAGCGCTCGGAGATGAGTGCCAAGGAACCTGCATACCAAATTTCATTGAGACATCTCAAAATTTACTCAAGTTAACGACTGATGGACGGACGTGGCTTAATCAATTCTTTTTTCCTCCTGAAAATTTTGATATATATAAGTCAATATCTATCTCAATCCGTTTATGCCATTATATACCATCGTTACGGCACTAAAGTTAATATACGTTGTGTGCGTAGCACTACTAGGTATAAAAATAGTACATTTCATAAGCAAATCATAAATATCGAATTGCATTCAAGTAAAATTTTTTCTCTAAGTTCTTCACACACACAAAAATGGCCATGGTTTCCCATTGATTTAAATGCTGTCGTTGGCTGTTTTTAGAAATAAGCGAGCAGTAAGTGAAATTATGGAAATTATGTAAAAAAAAATGTTAAATATGTCGGTAAGCAGTAACATCAGTTAATAAGAACAACAAAAGGAAGAAGAACAACAACCACAAGAAAAAAATGGGAATTGAAAATAAAGAAAAAATATTTCTGCTCTTTATAGTAAAAAAGTATCGAATTAGCGAAATAATATCAAATAACGCTGCTGGCCGCCACACATTCACGTACATACATACTAATTTATATATTGCATTTATTATTAAATGTTGATATGCCCTTAAGATTTTATGCACTATGTATCTCTAATATTCGTACAACAAACACTCCACCCCTAGCCATATCTCGCTTACTCGATTTGTTGCCTTTGAGGACGTGCAGAATTCAATAAATCCAAAACCACTTCAGCTTGAGTTCATGTTGAATTCTTTAGATTACATTTTTCTTTTATATATGTATTTCATATTAATTTTGTCTAATTAGCATCATCATCAATTATGGGTAAATAAATGGTGGTAGATTTATTGTAAAAATGCACAACATAATATATGTCGAATGAAATGTTTAGTAAATCTTGAAAATGAATATGTTGTGTTTAGACTTTTTAATTTTTATTGTTCACAAATTTCTAGATAATGTAATTCGAACATATAATACATTCTAAGGACAGTTAAAAATTAATAATCCCTTTTTAGCCATAATGGAAACACCAAGGGGCTCAATTCATCTTCCATCTGTTTTTATCAACTAAGTTTGAAGCTTCACTTTTGTTAGAATTTCTCGGCTGACATTATTTTGGGTGTTAATTCTGGTTCCCAAATAAATTAATTAATGAGCCCCTGTGACGTGACTGGCAAGGCACAGGTTCCTGTTAAGGCATATAGATAGTCCCAGTGGGAGTTAGCCTATCATATCTTCTCCAGCATCAAGTTAAAGAAATCGCACGATACGCAATTTTTTTGAATTTTGTGTTTTTTTAAAAATTATTTATTTATTCATGAATATATATTTTGTCCCCTTCAAAGTAATCCCCATGAGATACAAGGTGGCGCAAAAGTAAGCTTCCGATGTTCAGCATATCGGTTGTGGCACGTGCAGTGTGTGCTGTTGCACCGTCTTGTTGGAACCACATGTTTTCCAATCCCAATTCATCAAGTTGCGCCAAAAAGAACTCGTTGATCATTGCTCTATAGCGCTCACCATTCACAGTAACCGTTTGGCCCCGACCGATTATTGGTCAAATAAATAGTAAGCAATATTCCGCGTTCTGGAGCAGTGTAGCGTAACATTGTTTATTAACGTGTATTTCGCATGTGTTTACTACGCAAATGTCAAAACAGAACTGACTTTAGGGGCCAATCGAAAAATTTATAGCATTTTCTGGTAGGAGGATGACTTTTGCGCCACCCTGTATTATACACTTGTGCCAACGGTTTTTCCAATCTTCGAAGCACTTCAAAAAATCATTTTTTTGTATCTTGTTCAGCTCCTCCTTCGATGCCGTCTTTATCTCGTCAAGAGAAGCGTAACGTCGTCCTTTCATGGGCCTCTTCAGTTTAGGGAACAAGAAAAAGTCACAGGGGGCCAGATCTGGGGAATACGGTGGCTGCGGCATCATTAGTGTGTTGTTTTTGGCCAAAAAGTAGCGCACAAGCAACGATGCGTGAGCAGGGGCGTTATCGTGGTGCAAAAGCCAATTTTTGTTCTTCCACAAATCCGGGCGTTTCTGGCGGATTGCTTCGCGCAAATTGCGCATAACTTGCAGGTAATATTCCTTATTGACCGTTCTTCCCTGTGGCAAGAACTCATGATGCACCACGCCCCTGCAATCGAAGAAAACTGTCAGCAAAACTTTCACACTTGACCGAACTTGGCGCGCTTTTTTTGGTCTTGGTTCGTGCGGCAGCTTCCATTGAGATGATTGAGCTTTGGTTTCCACGTCATAACCATAAACCCACGATTCGTCACCAGTTATGACCCTCTGGAGCAAATTTGGGTCGTCGCGGACAGAGTTTAACATCTCATTAGCAATGTTCATGCGATGCTGTTTTTGGTCACAATTGAGCAATTTTGGTAAAAAAATAGGTAAAAATCGAAGACGATCCAAAACACGTGCAAGCAAAGCAGCTGTCAACAATTAACTGAACATTCAAAATGGCCGAGCTTGTCGGCATAAGTGAGAGACATGAGTACCAACATAACGCCACAAAAAATTCAAAATTCGAATATACGTAACCAGCGAAAATTCAAAATTCGCGATACTTTTTGAACACACCTCGTATGTACAACCCAGTCAGTCGACTAATACTAACGTATGGCGCCCTACTCAAGTGAAAGTTCAAAGACTATCATACCTAGGAATATCAGGGAATACCCAGGAAGGGCTTAACGTCATTTTCTACATAATAACGATGCATGTGTTCAATGAGAGTTTGACCCTAAAAAAAGTTATCAGACTTAGGGAATCCAACATTTGGAAGTCAGTCAACTATGGACATGCAACGATATTTGTTGATACGACGGCGTCATAACTGACGTAAAACCCGACACCTACTATATAACGACAGTAATTGAATTCCCGACATAGAAAGTAGTTTTTGTTGTTGTTGCTTTTAACGGCAAAAACACTCCCCGAAGGTTTTGGAGAGTGTTGTCGAAAGTAACAAGTCCTTTGCCAGATATGAAACCGACTACATACATGCCCGACTGCGATTTGGTATGACCAGTGAAACCTTATACATCATCTCACCCCCTTCCGTAAGGAAGGAGAAGATGGGTAATGAGAGGAGCGAGGCATCATAACCATCGATCAACCATCGCGTTGCACATCATTACTTTTGTCCATTTTAGTCGCTTCTTACGACAGACATGCTTACCGCGGGCATATTCTAGACCCCAAACCCGAAGAGATGACCCGAAAACTTTAAAGGGAATGAGCGCTGGCCCATACTCCTTGGATGGGTGATATCGACTGCCTAAGTTATGCAGTGAGAGAAGCTAGTGGATTACTGCGAGGAGTATACTACCAGCAACCAATGTAAAGATCTTCGTTGACAGCCAAGCTCCACAGGCATAAAAATGCAAAGTGTAAGGTACGATATGGTGCGCAGTTGATGGACTTCGGTAGGGGATCTGGATCTTTACTGCACTTCTTTACTAGGTGCCCGAGAACAGCAATACGAAAGGATAGGAAAGCGCTGATGCGTTGGGCAGAAAATGGTCCAAGATATAACCACACTATTCGAACAATTCTGTGTGGCCACCATTGGGAAATCTCATATGTTTAAGAGTAGATCATACTTTTAAGGCATCGAAATGACTATGGATTTACTGAGATGCAACAATCAAGGTCCCTATGGCTGTATTTAATTGGGGAATAATAGTACTTTCAGTTGTCATAAAAGGACATTTTGTTATTGTAGTAGCGGTCAGGATAAGGAGGAACAGGAGCCGAACCACCACTTTCTTTGTCGATGTGCAGGGTCACATATATCGGAAAGAACGATTTCTAGCTCCTTCTAACCTTTTATAGAGGAAAGTAAGCGGATTAAAAAGGAGTGAGGAATACCTGGTTGGACGATTGTGCGCCAACTTATAGACATTGATAGTTAACATAATTGTCTCCGAGTGGCAGCGTGGAATATTTCATACGCTGTCTTAACTTTAGTTAACATATTCATCCAAATTCGTTACGCTTAAAAAAGATTAAAAGTAAATATGTTAATTATGTTTTACAACACTATTTGATATATAAGCATCAGAGTCTTACTTTAGGATGTATGTAACTTTTTCAGTTTTAGACATTCAGTTTTAGAATCTATATGTATCTTTTTGTTATGTTCCAATGTTCAAGGTCTGTTTGTTCGAGAACGGCCCGATTGAAGAAAATTGTAATTTTGAACTGTTATATACATCTAAAAATAAAGGGTTAAAAGGGACTGACTACCCATGCTTCATTAAAAAAGATCGGATCAAACGTTTGTTAGAATTGAGCATTTTAACCTCGCAAATATAAGTGATATTGAAGAGTCATAAAGTGACATCCGATCATGGGAGATTTTTTGACAGACTAACAGCTTTCTCTATACCAGTTACTCGTGACTAGCTGACCGACTTCAATACTCAACAGTATTCCCCAAGAAGAACCAGCAGTTAGTCTTGGTCGCGTGTTGCATGAAGGTGAGGATTCCATCAACCGCCCCACCTAATATTCTAGGATGTAGGACAGTAGTGCCAAAGACGTGGATGTGTATAAGTTCTATTATCTGGCCATTTTACGTGCTGACCAAGGCATGCTAATTATGCTGATAATTGTCATTGACCCCCATCAATTTGCGAAATATTTCTCGGTTTGTTGGCGATTCGAGATTTCATCTTATTTCATCTGTCTCATTTAGGCTTTAGCTCTTTGAGAATTCGACAACAAAATAAACTTGCTAAAGATGATTTTCTCGAACTTGGCTCGAGTTCGAAATGGAACCGAAAAATTATATTCGAAAAAGTCTGCTTTTGCGAATATTCCTCGAACTCCAGGCGCGTCCGAAAAATTACATTCAAGAAAACCTATTCGCGGGAACCCGTCTCGAGTTTGACGCGATATGCATAAAATATTAAAATATAAAAAAAGTGTAAGTGTGCAAAACATAATAGCGATTAAATAAGTCCTTTCTTTACATAACCAGTATAAAACTTGGTCCGGTGTTTCTATGATGTCAAATAAAAATATGGTTATGAATCAAATTCAAGTCAGCCCCTAAATACAGTTTTTTTTTTTTTAAATAATACACCCAACGTATTACCCACCATCCCGCCCAACCAACACGAGGGGCGCATCCGCATAACGGCGGATTAGATTTGGCGAGTGTTGCTGAGAACGATACATTAAAACACTAAAATATCAGTAATTTGTTAACAGAGGACAAATAGTTTGTTTTATAGCAAAAAGCAAGTCCGAAATATCAAAAGTGCCTGAATAAGAGTAAAAATCTTCGCATAGACACTCGAACGGTTCGTGTAATTGAAAGTTTGTTCTGCATTGCTTCAGAAGAATTGGTTGAAAATGTCTTGAAGCTCGGTGGGGAATATTAAAGTTCACTTCGTTCAAAATAAAGGGGCTGGAAATTGATCCATTTAAGAGTTTAGACATAAATATTACAGAAAGCATTTCCCTACGACTTGCCAAGGATAGGAGATTCATAAGTTTCAAACGATTAGTATAAGATGGAAGGTTATGCAATGAATCCCATTGAAGATTTCTCAAGGCAAAAAGAAAGAATTGTGTTTGAATTGATTCTAGCCTATCAACATAAACTTTATAACGCGGATTCCAGATAATTGAACCATATTCCAACAGCGGTCTAACTAAAGTTGTAAAAAGAGTCTTAGTAACATAAGGGTCGCTAAATTCCTTTGACCACCTTTTCACAAAGACTAAAACGCCTCTAGCCTTTTTGACTTAAGCCTCAATATGAAGAATAAAACTTCTTCTTCCTTAAATGGTCATCTAACCGCCCGGTCGATTTTGACCTTCCAACATAGCTCGCCAGTCGTTTCTTCGTTGCGCCAACTGGCGCCAATTGGAAACACCGCGGGATCGCAAATCGGTCTCCACTTGGTCCTTCCATCGTAGTGGTGGTCTCCCTCTTCCTCTGCTTCCACCGGCGGGTGCCGATAAGAATACCTTCTGGGCTGGAGCATCTTCGCTCATTCGCTCTAAGTGGCCTAGCCAGCGAAGCCGCTGTGTTTTAATTCGCTGAGGAATAAAACTAAGTTTGTTAAATGCATAAGAAGCTGGCTGTATATATCTACTTGAGAAACACATGAATTTACATTTATTTAGATTGAGCGGCATATGGTTAACGTTGCACCAAGTAACTAAGTAATCTAAATCCGATTGAAGCAAAAAACGATCTTCCACCGACGCATATGACTTAAATAGTTTTACATCGTCTGCATACATCAAGATCTTTGAATACTTTTTTGTTGTACAGATATCGTTTATAAACAGCAAAAGCAGAACCGGGCCAAGATGGCTGCCCTGAGGAACACCTGAGGTCACGTCAATGGCATTAGAAAAAACACTTTTGAAAATTACTCCTTGTGTTCTACCACTTAGATAGGAGGAGATCCAACGGGTAAGACCAGGCTAAAAACCAATCAGATCAAGTTTGTGAAGGAGTAAGAAGTGACAAACTTTGTCAAATGCTTTACTAAAGTCGGTATATATAACGTCGGTGTGGATATTATCGTGAAACCCATTCGAGACCTGGGTAGTGAATTCGAGTGAATTGGTCATTGCGCTTTTACCCTTACAAAATCCATGCTGAGAACCTGCAATCAGTGTTGACATAGAAAATGTTACGTGGCTGGTAACAATTTCTTCAAATAACTTGGCAATTGCGGATGACTTTGCTATTCCGGGATAGTTTCCTGTAGACGACTTACTCCCATTTTTATGTAGGGGTATTAGAAAAGACTCTTTCCATGGAGTCGGGAAAACGCCGCACTTTAAAGACATATTGAACAAATCAGTTAGGGGCCGGTAGATGTATTTTGCACACTTTTTATGAAAGCATGTCGGGATTAAGTCAGTGCCATATTTGACCGAGTCCTTTAGGGTAGTTAGATATAACAAAACATCTTCACTGTTTAAAATGGGAGCGTAGATTGAGTTACATGAAGGTGGTGGATACGGGTAATTATTATTTAGAAGAATATTTACAAATAGTTTTCCTTGAAATTACAGTTACTACAAATATTTTTTACCGCAGCAACTCTTGAATTTAATTATCATATGAAAGGTACCTAACTACCTTGAATAACAACAGCTGTGTTCCGTATCAGTATAGTGACCACACAATATGTCCTTTTAAAAAAATAATTACATACGTATGTGATTTACCCTTGATACTTGAAACAGGTGACAGCAGATGTTGCATAAGCACAGACGAAGTTGCAAAAATGTTTTAAGATACCAATATGCAATATTTTAAATGAAAACTAATACTGGTTTGTATTTTACTGTGGGAGTTTGATAGCAGTTGGTATTGACATTAATATGCATGGGAATAATAGTAAGATGATGCATCTTTGCCAGATGTGTGAAAGATTTTTCGTCTGAAATATTCTGATATTGAGTTGTTTGCAGATAGTTTGAAAGTCTAGGGGTTATGTACTGGGAATACTTTCGAATCAGAATGTTTTAATTATATTTTTCAAGTTTTTTAATCTCCTAAAGGTTTGCGGTTTTAAGATGGCCTAACAAAGTTACTATTTTGTTTTTTTCAGCACACTCTTCATAGTAACAATTCCTTTGATGTGAAAAACGTCTCTATGAAACATATTGCGAGTAACTAGTTATGATACAGAAAGGACGAAGAAAAGAAGAGGAATTAATATAACGATGATTATGACAATGATGGGGAACGTGAGGGTGCTGGTAATGATTATAGTTACGTTAACCCTAATCATGGGAGAGAACGGAACGGAGACAATGACCGCGACGATTACCATGTGAGGAACAGTGACGATGGACCTAATCATTGCAGGGTACAAGAAAGGAACTGTGACACTGTCCTTTACACTTGCACTTAACGGATCCCTGAAAATGGCATGCACCAAGACTATGCTATTGGACTGTCCATTGCACACATAGTACATTGTACCTTGCACTTTACCCTTTAAAGGTTTTCAGAGGTTCAAAGCATAATGACTCGTTGGTGAGTCTTTTCTCACAGTTCAAAATACCTCTGAGGAGATTAAGGTCGAGCCTTTTTTGCCATTTGCGATGTGTAGCTTCTGATATTTTCCTACAAATTCGGGGGACGAACATGTCTACACCGACTCCTAACTGGATCTACCCACCAATTGAATTTTTTCTAGGAAGATGTACGTGGCAGTGGCCTTGCACAGCCGAGGAACGATGCTGTTTTGGAAAACTTAATCAAAAAGTTTTTAATGTCAATTGTCCTTATAAGTATGCACTAATCTGCTAGTTGAGTTGAAAGCTAGTTTCATCCAGCCATTTAATAAACACCTATTTTTCTGAAGCTTCATGAAACCCACAGAAACCGGTTTCTGAACTGAAAGTACAGTTTTTTTTATTTTGTATACCAACAATTCAATTGTAAAGTACCATGACTATAAACGAACTCAATAATAATAATTTCTCTTTTTATTTCTGAAAATTATTATTGTTTTTAATTTTAATTATTTATTGATTTTTTTCACCAACAATTTTGTTGATTTACGGCCTGTACATTTTCAAGTATTCATGAAACGAGCTCAAGGCCAAGAATAATAATTTTTCACTTTTTGAATTTTTTTTTTTATTTTTTATTTTTTTTTTTATGAAAATTATTATTGTTTTTTATTTATTAATAATCATTTTAATTAATTATTAAAAGTTTTTTGATTGAATAGAGTAGGAAAAATGTTTAGAGACAACTGCCATAGCTTTTCTTATAGATCCATTTCGGAAGCTGCTAGACTTCACTCATCAAAGAAATTTTGGCACGCATTGCTAACCATTAAGCTAACAATACGCTGGTTCAAAAGTGAAAAATTATTATTCTTGGCCTTGAGCTCGTTTTAATTATTTATTAAAAGTTTTTGTTAGAATATAAAAGGAGAATTTTAGAAACAACCGCCATAGCTTTTCTTTTAGATCCATTTCAGAAGCTGCTAGACTTCTTCATCAGAGAAATTTTGGCACGCTCCGCTAGTCATTAAGCTAACAGAGCGCTGGTTTTTATGTCTGCTGAAATCTTAGTTCTACTCACATTTACCATAACATTGAGCATGCACCGCCATTTGGCGGCAAGCAGCCTTATCAATAGGGTAGGGGTAGCATTTTTACGCCTAATTTAAGTTAAGTAAAACACTTACTAATGTTTAAAACCAGCCACGCTTTATAACCTGTAAAAGTGTAATAGAAGCGAAATTTATCTGTTACTATGAGAATTGCTTTTACTACCATATTTTTAAAGTATCGTATTTGTAACCTTAAAATCATTCATAAAAAAACCCGAAGGAAAGTATTTATTGATTAAATGTGAAGGGTAACGCAATGCTTCACAGGCCTTATGTAAAAGAGCTGACAGTCCAGCAAGTGTAATTGCGATGAGGGATGAGAAAAAGAATCGCACTTGCTCTGAAAAAGGCGCTGGGTATTCAATCAAATCAGATACCAAGAAACGTAGAGATCTACATCCGCATTGGGTTAACAGAAAACTCCGTTAAAGGAAGGAAATGTGCGCCGTGGTTGCTGAAGTAAGGCATTAAGAAAGGAAACAAAACATATACTTTGTTAACTCTGCTCAAACCGCAACTTGTGCACGTTTTCTTATAAAGTTTGTAATGAATACTAACCACTTAGCTGCATGCATAGTACTCGTACATACCATATTCATACACATATCTACCATGAACAATAGGCACATATCAATAACAATAAATGTTATAAAATATGAAAATTAAAGCTATAAATTAAATACAAAGAAATTGTAATAGCTATGGTTACTTAGAAACGGTGGAAGAAAATGCCAATGTATAAATGAAATTTCCTAGTAAAAATTGCGATTGGTGAATCCGAGTTGAGTCACAAAGGAGCATGCGACCAATTCCAGTTTTAATCTCTTTGTATGTGTTTTGTTTGAGCATGTCCTGAAGAGACTAATTGGTATTTTTTATGCCTGAAAGGTACTATCGGACAGGTCCCTTTGTTGTCCTACGGGTACGGTCGGACACGTTTACTTTCAACACCTATAAGTAGGCTACAGAAATTTAAATCTACTTATCCCAACTATGCCAATAACGGAATAGTTGGGATTAATTGTAGCGTTTTGTTAAGAAATCGGCATCACTATCAGCGAAAACTCAGGCAACGGTCGGAAACTAGTCTGGAACAAATTTTACATCAAGGATATTTTCGTATAAGCTATTAGTAGCTGTTGCTTCACGATCCGGTCACTAATGATAAATTATATCCCTCTTTGGCATAATATTTTTGAAGCTTTCTATATAATGAAATTTATTTTATAGCCTGATTCCCTCTCAAACAAAAAAAAAAGAAATCGTGGTTTGGTGTTGAAAAGTTTGTAATCCACTAGTTTTTGCTTTGAAGGTTTATTAAAACCCTTATCCTGGCCGATTTTTGTGGCGAGCTTATTAAGTATACATTTTGTAACCAAGGAATATTTAGAGCTTCAGTATGCGATTCGTGTGGTATAACTCTTGAAACGAGTAAAGATCAGCACTGTTTTCGAAACTATAGTCTATTAACGATCTGCCACTCAGAAGACATATATGACGATATGCCAGCTTAGAGTGCAAACCTGTTAATTAACATTAAAAAAAAATTTACATAGCAGTCAGAAAACTATTTGAAATTTTATTGAACACATAGGAAAAGGCGATAACTCTCATATAAATGGCGATAACTCTCATATATTTCGGCAGATTTATGGAATTTTATAGATACGTCAGCATCGCAGCTGCTACCTCTGGAGGTTGTTTTTAGTACTGCCCTAACCTAAGCGATCATGCCAACCATCAACGTGTTAGTAAAAATTTTTGTTTGGAATCAGAGTTTCACCACACTTAGCCATGGTAGGTAGGGTAGATTTTCCACCAAGGCAGAGGTGCTCATCCATTGTTGGTAGGGATTCTGGAACATTTTACTTGGTACTGTTATTGAGGATGGTTTTCCAAGGTTGCCAACTATTTAAAGTTTTTTGAAAATTGAGCGGAATATGTAATTTTGTTTATCAAACTGAAAGTATATTACCTTGCGTCGTATTTCCAAAAATATATTCCAATTAGGGTCACCTACCACCTAGGGTTACCACCTTAACCCTTTTTTATCCTTTTATGTACATTCGCATTACCTCAAAAACGACACATTAGGATTAACTTTTAAATACAGGTAATATGGTACGTTCCAGGCCCTCCTACTCAAGTGTTAGCACTTAGGATGCTTTCAGAGGGTTGCCACCTATCTGAAAGAAAAAACAAAAAACTCGAAAAACCGATTTAGCTAAGAGTTAGGATATGACATACCTCGTTTGCTTGGTTAATGCAATATTCACTGCTCTATCGAACTGCATCTAAAAGTAAATTTTGATAAAAAGTGGAGGTTTACACTACAAGCCGACGATATGCTGTACCATACCGGCGTAACAAAGCAGAGTTCGCTACATGTCTCAACAGAGTATATCTGCAAAAGGAATTTATTTTATTTTAAAGTCCTCTCACGATGAACAAAAATCATACTCTGTAAATCTTCGGAAAACGTATGGTTCCTCCAGCTATGTCAACGGTGAGTAGCGAAGTAAATTTAATGATGAGTTGTACGATTGCTGCCTGTTTTACTGAGTGAAATGTCTAGCATTTGCTTGGATGCAGTCGGTAGTAAAATTGCCTAATCATGCCGCTGTCGGACTTAATGGCAGTATATGTTTCTACCGCCGTTCGCCGACTACTTTTCACTGTTTCGACAGCACCATTGATGCGCGGTAATGCGTCGTTTCAGCATGTATAGCACACATTTTATACAATCTTGTTCGTACATATGCATGCTGTTAAATTTTTCATTTCCTTTTTTACATCTCATCTCTCTTTGGTTTGTATTCTTTCATTTGCACACCATATTTCTCTCTTCATGGCGCGATATACAACAGGTATATCATCATAAACCTCCTAAGAGATTTTTGCGCCAAGCTTCTCTTCCAATTTGTGGTGTGCCGATTTGAATTTTCCCTACAAATTGGTGGGACCTACAGTTTTTTGCCGACTCCGAACGGCATCTACAAAGGAGACGAATTTTTGCTGAGAAGCCTGTCATGGCAGAAATACACTCGGAGAGTTTGCCAAACAACTGCCGAGGGGCGACCCCGTTTTGAAAAACTTTTTTCAAATCACTTTTGATGTTACCTGTACCAGGGCTCGAACCATGGACCTTCGGTGTGGTAGGCCGGCAACACTACCTTCACACCACGGCGGCCGCCGGCACACCATATTTGGCAATTATATAATATTACTTATAATAGTTCCTGTCACTTCTGCTGCTTCATCGATTTCGCTTTTTATCCCCTTCTTACACACTCGTGATTTCTTTCAAATGTCCATCCCCTTTTCTATTTTGCTGCTGGATTTTTTAGAAATCATTCTCTTAGTGATCCATCTTAATCTTCTCGACATTCGTTTCGTTACATATTTAATTCGAGGGAGTCCTTTGATATTGAAAGCGAAGATTTTTGCATTTTAATTTGTCGAAGTTCGGTTTGTTAAAGAAAAGGATATAAAAGGAAAAAAATGAATTGAATAAAAAATACATTTGGCGAATTGGTTGAATGAAATTCACACATGAGACTACGCTGATCGATGACATTTTTATTGACTTGACTGTGAACATGAGAAAACAGGAGCGTTCAAGCGACACCTTCGGCTTAATTTCGAAAAGAACTGAACAACAGGTCCTCTGTTTTGCAGAAGAAAAAGATTGTCTGCACATATCGCCGAGATTGGACTTTCTTTAAATAGAAATGTGCAAAGCTTAAACAGTAGCATTTCAACTGTCGTCGGCTAAAGAGTCGCCGCACCAAATAGCAAAAGACCCTCGGACCACCGGATTGAGATAAGAAGCAGTACAGAGTCTAATTCTTGTCGCTTACTAAGGGAATGTCAGTTATGAAATCCTAGTTATGCCCAAAGAAAGCTTCTTAGTCAGATACGCAGTCACTAAAGCACGAAATACAGCGACAATAATATTACCCGAGAAAGACTGTGTTGGCACTTCATATTAACAAAACGAAAATTCTTCACTTCACTTCATCTCAGAATGGAAATAATTAGCAAGCTTATGCAGCACAGCAACATTTAATGAAGAGTAGAAAAGGCTTACTTTGCCTAGTACTAATGGAAAAGTATCGTTATCAGAAACTGCGTTATGAAACCTAAAATTATGATGCGTCAGATGCTTCAAGGGGATCCGCCTCCCCTTAAAGTAAGTATAATTCTCAGTAAGCACTGTGATGAGATCCGGCATCATATAATATCACCTTTTGATCCAAAGGTGCACCTGAGGGCCTGTAACAACATTCACACAGATTCTATAAACTCCTTTGTCATCAAAAGCACCACCTGTTGCCGGATAGGAACGCAAGTTTCCGACGGAGGCAAGAGTCACATTTGCCCAACTTCGATCTGGATACTGTACGTATTAACTCTTATTTATCCAGACTTAACCCTGATATGCGAATTACAAGCATACAATACCAAATAATGTGAGAAAATAAATAGGCGCAAGACAACTTTGACTAATTACCATTTGATTAGAACGGCAAGCGATATGAGCACTGTGGTGTGATGAAAATGTTTACCGGTGTGGAGGAAATATCAGCCTACATTACAAATAACTACAAAGAAAACCTCCTACAGAGAATAGATTGCAGAGTATGTAGGTAAGATGTCGTAAGAGATGAGTCAAAGAAGGCCGCCAGGTCCTCTCAGAACAGTTCAGTAACAAGTAGTCCAAAACCAGCTACACCAGCCAAAGTACTTCTGCAGAGTACACTTTTCTGCGTAGTAGCCTTCAGCGGAGCTAGAAAAAAAACCTGAGTCTATGCAACACCTGTTGCGCCATCCACAGTAATTTTGCAAAGCCCGGTTAAAATGTCCACGGTTGAACTGTTATCCAGTTAAAATGGCCAAGGTTGAAAATTGGTGGTTGAATTGTCACCGGACTAACAGTCGTGGTACTTCTCAGGCCTGTTAGTTCATTCCCAGCTGAAGTACTAAGCACATATCTTTTCAGAGTCCTGCTAAAAAACTCCATAAGAAGGCAAAAGGGATACATGTACTGGGATAGCCAAGCAGCGCTCATATTGCTAATTTCACCTATAACACACAGCCGACAGTTTTGCAACCATCCTGCGCATATGAGTGCTTGGTCACAGTAATGTTAATGACAACAAGAAAGCGGGTGAACTAGAAAGGCTGGGGCATCTTCAGAAATTGCAGGGACGGTCACTCTGCATCGTCCTCTTTCAACAATCAAAAGAGAGGTATAGACGAATGATTAATATAATACAAAGTGGGTGCCCCATGCCAAACTTTATCTAGATATCTTTAAAACTAATGGACTAGTTTGCCTTAAAACAAACGGACGGACAGGGCTAAATCGACTCGGCTCATCGTTCTTTTAATTTCGGTATACTTATTGACTTGTTTATCTCTCTTTCTTTTATGCTTATAAATATTAGACTTAGTCTAAATTTGTATTTCATGAAAGGTATACAAAAGGAGATACGAGGGGATAATAAATTGGGTGTTAGCAATAATGACCGAAAATTTAGTGTGGCGACCTGTTAAGGAGATACTGAGACGTTCTACCATCCGAATAAGACGAAATGAACAAAACCAATCAGGCGGTCGGGAAATGACGGCCAGCTATTTAGGAATGGATGTGTAAAAGTTTGTGAACAGAATGCACCAACTTTTATGTAAGATATGTGTTCTGTCCAATCTCTAAGAAAGACGTTGTTTAAGATCGTGCCAATTATGCCGATATAAAGTTTTTCCAAACCTATTAAGTGCTATACTAATTCCATTGGTTGTTATCGTTTAAAACTCGGGCCTCTTGCCCATTCAATCCCTTTTCAAATCATGCAATGAAGTCTTCAGCACTTGCTTTTGTCCAATTCGGTAGTACACTCCGTTTACGCGCCTAAACATATGCAACTAAAAATGCGCAGCTAAAGAATCAATCAGTACATCTGTCATGCGGCATCAACATACTTTGGCACCATAACTGATTCGAAATGCAAAGTAGTAATCCAAAAAGCAAATCACAACCCTTTCTTATAAAAGAAAACCAAAAAACAAAAAACTAATACATCATTGGCCATATTCTGGAAGGGGATTTTAAAGCACAGTGGAACAAAATAAATTCCAAAAAGGTGATACGTCATCATGATTTGGCAATTTGCCACAAATTCATTTTGACATACAAATGCGTACGTATCCTTTTTTCAACGGCACACATACAATACTTGTTTTTTGAAAGAAGAAAAAAAAATGTTGAACATTCAATTGAAATGAATCTGCTTTTGCCAACAGCTGAGATTACAACATGATTTTGCTAAAAAAGAATAATTGAAATCATATGAGCGTCGTCATTTGACATAATGTTGCCACAATCGATGTTGCGTGCTTGTTTTTGCTGTATTTTCAACTTTATTACAAACAAAAGTAAAGGGATAGCGAAGTAACTAAATTAAAATGGAAAAAAAACTAAGGGAAAGCAAAAAATCTGGTGCGTTTTAAGCCTTACCCCTCTCTCACAGCTGTACTCCCTAAGAACTTTACGGCGGCTAAAGTTGCTTGCGTGCTTTGTGCAGATACTTCATTCGCGAATGGCATAAAACACGATGCTCTTGTTTGTTTATAGTTATTGTTGTATGCCGCTTATGCTGTTGTAATTTGTATTCATATGCCAAAAGTGTTGCTAAGCAAATATGATTTTATTGTTGGTGTTGTTATTGATAAAATGCCAAATTGTTATTGATGTGAAAGCGCGTGTGAATGGCTGGTTTTGAGAATGTTACTCAAACAGAGAAGAAGCATTCGCACTCACTAGCAGCGTGGTGGCACGAAAGCCACCGGAAAGAAATTCGTGACCTGTAATACAGTGGCCAGATAAGGAAGAAATACAAGCGAATGTGTGGTGGGAAAAATACTACGAAACCAAGTATTGTCTTTCACTCCCGTGGACGAATATGTCGCTGCTATTGGCATCAAGAGGTGCCACGAAAAAAATGGGAATTGCGACGTTCCCTCGTCACGGATTATGTCATATTACCGCATCAAGATGAGTTTCCTTGACATAACGTTTTTCCTTCCTTACGCGCTTACAGCAGAAACGGACAAAGAGTCCTTCTATAAATATATACATATATAATTTCTGCATGATATCAAAATCACGGTTGGCACCCCGGATGGGTAAGGAAGGAGTCTTAGGTCCTACAGTAAAAATTCACTCAGCGCTACGTAGCATCTCCTAACTGGAATGGGCTGATTAATCTCATGCTTAAAAATGTGGTAATCAGTGGTACCAAACGACTGGTATTGTCGACCTGTTTACTTTACGAGAACCAATATGGACTTGAACCATCGTCTGTTTGAAGCCAGTAATAGCAGAAATATTTGACTTCGAAAAGCGACGAACCCCACAGATAGCTTCCACACACGCTTTCTGAAAGCAAGCCCATAATAAGAAATGGCACGATGTGGTATGTCGCTCCACCTCGTAAGCGAATTACGCTGCTGGCAGATCCATGTTGTGAACGGCGTAAACCAAGCAGCATTTTCCTAAGGCGCGGCTACTCTAGTCCTATTAATTTGAAATTTATTAAAAAACAAAAGCGCCACAGGCGAAAAGTTGGAATAAAAAATCGCGAGATTTTTAATTCTAAATTTTAATTTTTTATTATGATAAGAACTTAAAATATTTATTCCTATTAATTTGAGATTTATTAAAAAAAATTTGCATTTTTATTGTGATATGAATTCAAAATGTTTAGTCCTATTAATTCCAAATTTTTTTTTTTAGTATGAAAAAAATTTAAAATATTTAGAGAGAACTCCAACTCGAGAATAGTAACGCCGAAATAGGGGTGGGAGCTGCGAGCCAAAGTACAAACGTCAAAGAAGCAAAATTTACTTTTCACATATTCTAAATTCTAAATATAAAATGAAAATTTTGGAATACAAAATTGCACAATTTTTTATTCTAAATTTTTGCCTGCGCCGCTTTTTTTTTAATAAATCTCAAATTAATAGGAATAAATATTTTTAATTCTTATCATAATAAAAAATGAATTAAAAATCGCGCGAAATAATACGACTAAACGTGTGACTTTTTCTGATTTAGTGTGCGATGTGATAATATGACTTAATTCCTCACACTTCAATGGCTTTATTTCGCACTAAATATTTCACGTAGTGAAAATAATGCCATATCGATTAATATGGCCTTAGTTCACAATATGTTGAGAAATAAGGCCATATGGCTTTATTGCACCCCGCCGGCTTTCTAACCCATGTACAAAGCATGCTAAGAATTCGAAAAATGCGATTATTGTTGGATAAATCCGAAATGCGTCGTAAAAGAGCATGGGACCAATGCAAGTTCTGATCCCTTTACATGGGATGAACTGATACATTTTGTCATGTTGTATGAATATACTTATTGTACCCTTTCCTACCTGAATAGATACTATCAGGCAGGCCTACTTTATTTCCTTGTGGGTTAGTTCCTACAAATGTGCCTTTTACTCCTATAAGCATGCTACATAAACTGAAAATGACTTATCGCAACTATGTTGATACCACTTTCCTTAGCAAGCGCCATTTCAGCTCCATCTTTTAGGGCTGCAAAAAGAAAAAGAAGTACTTGCTGTTAGTAAATAAAGTTTACAGCAAAAATAATGTCAGCCAATAAATTCAGGACTGACGATATTATTGAGAAATAAAGTCTTTTCGCGACAAACAAATATCCCGCTCTATAAGTCTCTTTTCGGAACCATGAAGAGTGACAATAGAAGTTAGGATATTCCTTGGAGTATTCAAGAGACCTCGGCGGAAGATTTATTGTCCTCACCATGATGTCAATGGTTTCGACGGATGAACTATAAGAGCTCTTATGAGCGAATGTGAGCAAAATGCAGGGAGTAAGAGACCAACGGCTCCAGTGCCTAAGTCATGTTGATTGAAGAGATAAACATATTTCTGCCCAGTATGTATTGCTTTGGAGATCAGACTTTGCAAGCAGGAAAAATGGGAGGCCCCTTTGTGTATAAATATAAAAAAAATTGTACTGGACCATTCTCACCGCATTCACTGTATTATTTGTATTTAAACTTTTACAAGTGTCCGATTTAATTGAAAATTGCAGGGACTCCTGCTTTTTGCCAAACAAAAAAATCATAAAAAATAACATTTAAAACAGAAACAAAAAGAAAATAATAACACATGAATACGATATGTGAGTAAATAAAATTAAATTATCAGTCAAATGCATTTCGGTATTAATTTGTTTTGAAGTTGTACGCGTGCGCGCACGCATCACACGCACCTCAACTCAAGCACGCCGGCCACTATGAAGCGAGAGAGCATGAAGCTCGTGCAAATGTATGATTTTGTTGTACATATATAGAATTATATTATTTAATGTTTTCGCTTAACTGACATCACAGTTGTTGACTGTTGAAATGTGTTGTTGCTAAAATTGATGTCCAGCTGTGAAACACTGTGCTGACATATCGTTGAAATATTGGCACGCAATACAAATCGACAATGCTCTGAGGGCAGTCGTACAAATCACGGTTGTGTCAATTGTTTAACATGCAATGGGAAAAGTTGTGAATAGTTTAAATATGTAACTAGTTGTAAGCTATTAAGACTTCCCGGAGATTACATAGATACTCCTTTTTACTTTTAACGTGAAAAAACGTTTGCACATGTTTAATCATAAAACCCATGCCCACGAACCGGTTCTCAATGACTAAGGTACCCATCAATTTATGACCCGTTGAGCTTTAACAAGCTGTCCTGAAAACCTTAGGTAAAATATAGGGTTAGGGATGTCTTAGTTGCCTTGTACTGCCGCAGAAAGTGCCATGGGCAAGAGCTGGGCCTCCCGCTAAAGGCCGTATACTTGCTTAATGAGATAGTGGTGACGCCGAAGCTCATTTATGGAGTGTTTGTCAAGACTACAAAATATTTTATTAAATTTTGTAAGGGCCCTCAAGATAGGGTCATAATTATGGTAATTAGCACGGATGACCTTGACATGAAACGGATATTGCGCATGGAGAGTTTTGCACGGAACCTTGAAGCTTATTTGTGCTAAAAGTTCCGTACAGTCAACCAAGCCGCAAATTATAGACTGTTTGTCTGATGGACTAGGCATGGACTGTTAAAAGGATAGTAGCTGTACATCAAACTACTTGTAGGTATCAGAAGCGCTCTTAACACTATACCCACCTTAGATGAGAATTTTCTTCTGCATATACCTTTGGCATATAATGCGGGGAAATCCTTCCTATACCAGGTCAATAACAAACCTTCAGGTTTGAGCTATAGGCTTGTGAACCAAGGGAATCCCTTATTCTTGCTGTCTGCCGGTGACTACCCCCATTGCTAGTGGCAATACCGTTCTTCGTTTGAGTGAGTACTTGCGGGAAGGACTAATTTGGAAAGTGAAAAGGTGAATTGGTTAACGGGGTAGTCAAAATTGGAAAGGAAGGTTGGAGGAAAAGTTCAAGCAAGGAACTTGAAGCTCAAGCTGGCTGCTGGGAGACACTGTCTTAGTCGCCGCAATCGAGATTGCAGTGGATGAGAAGCTATCCATTGCCACTACAGTTAGAGGATTCAATATTTACTCCGAGAGCCTATCTACGCTATGAGCTTAGCAGTGGTGCACCCATTATGATCTGGAAATGCCTGTCTTCTCACGCCATTGACTCAAACTACTTGTGATTCGGTCATA
The DNA here is from genome assembly GCA_949987695.1 of Merzomyia westermanni. Taxonomy (NCBI): domain Eukaryota; kingdom Metazoa; phylum Arthropoda; class Insecta; order Diptera; family Tephritidae; genus Merzomyia; species Merzomyia westermanni. The sequence goes on along the minus strand of OX465289.1, from coordinate 30,908,675 downwards.
GACAGTTCTATACTCAGCTGGCCATCTTCGATGGGCATGCATATTATCCAATTGAGTCTCTACAAAAGGGTAGGCTGCCATTTAACGTCAACTTACCTAAATATTATAAAAACTCATTTTACATCAATCACCTAACTACCGTTAGATGACCAACCTTAGCAACTTGAATTTATGTTACAACAAACCAGTGCATTTTTATACCTAGTAGTGCTACGCACACCAGGTATATTAACTTTAGCCGCGTAACGGTGGTATATAACGGCATAAACGGATCGAGATAGATATTGACTTATGTATATCAAAATGTTCAGGAGAAGAAACGAAATTGATTAAGCCATGTCCGTCCGGCCGTCTGTTAACACGATAACTTGAGTAAATTTTGAGATATCTTAATTAATTTTGATATGCAGATTCCCTGGCACTCATCTCCGAGCGCTATTTAAAATGGGTGAAATCGGATGATAGCCACGCCCACTTTTTATATATAGAATAAATTCGAAAATAAAAAAAGTGATTATTCCGTACATAATATACTTATGAGGATAAAATTTGGTGTGTATATTAATTTTAAGGCAGAAAATAAATTTCTCAAGAAATATTTGAAAATGGTAGTGGCACCGCCCACTTTTGATTAAGTCAAATTTAGAAATAATATTAATCATAAATCAAAAACCGTTCAAAGATATCGAAAGGAAATTTAGCTCACATATTTATATTAATACGTGGAATGTTTCGGAAAAAAATGGGCGAAATCGGTTAAGGTCCACGCCCACCTTTATACGAAAGATTTTGAAAGGGATCATAGATATATTGATTAGGCAATAACTTTGCGTAAAATAGCTTGATATCATTTCTATTTCACTTTCAAAGTGTCCCTGAAGGAAGAAAGTGGAAAAATAAAAATTTTTGAAAATGGGCGTGGCCCGCCCCTTTTTATAGTGGATTATTCCACAAAACTTTGTATGCCATAACTCCGGAAAAAATTGATTTATCGAAATGATATTTGGCGAAAATGTTGAATATAGAAAGGGAAATATTTGCTGTGAAAATGGGCGAAATCGGTAAACGCCCACGCCCAGTTTTTGAACATAGTTCTGAGAAATTGGTTTGTAAAATGTAAAACGCGATATTTTTATAACCATGCAAGCTATATCAATAAGATCTTGCACACATAATAAACCTTTCAAGCAAAACTCAACCGCAAATAAAATTTGGTGAATTTTGGGGAGTAGGCTTGGCGCCGCCTACTTTTCAGCATACAAATTCTGCTATTTTCAAAGGCGATTGCTTGTAATTTCAACAAGATATTACAATCAAAATTGGTCAGCTACTTCTCAATAGTATGTAGTATACTCCTGCCAAAAATTAAACAAAGCGGACAACACACAAGTAAAATATCCTGGCAAGTTGTTAATAACCCACTGCAATAGGAAAGTTATATACTTAGTTTAATTATAATACCATTAATAAACATTAAAGGCCCATCAATAAGCAAACTGAAATAATAAGGACGATGAGCTGAGCTGAGCAATGTCCGTCTGTCTATTTGAACGGAAATTTTTCAAACATAAAATGTGTATGTATTGGTATTTTGAAAAAATGTGGTAGGGAAGCTATTTATATACAAATAAACTAATGCCGGGCGCCGTGGTGTGGCGGTAGTGTTGCCGGCCTACCACACCAAAGGTCCAAGCTTCGAGCCCTGGGACAGGTAACATCAAAAGTGGTTTGAAAAAGTTTTTCAAAACGGGGTCGCCCCTCGGCAGTGGTTTGGCACTCTACGAGTGTCTTTCTGCCATGGAAGGCTTCTCAGCAAAAACTGCATCTCCTTTGTAGATGGCGTTTGAAGTCGGCAAAAATTTGTAAGTCACGCCAATTTGTAGAAAAAATCAAAACGGCACATCACAATTGGAAGGGAAGCTTAGCGCAAAAATCTCTTAGGAGGTTTACGATGATATACCTGTTGTATATCGCGCAATACATTTATATTTTTTTAAAAATAATTTAACCATCAAAACTCATAACAGAAGTGTTTTTATTGAAAACAGTCAACTTTATAACACGAGCTGAAATGTATTAAAATATACCTGCCTAAATTAGCATGCCATAATAGATTACTACTAGGTATATAATGTTCGGTTCCACCCGAACTTAGACTTCCTTACATGTTGTAGATAAAGAAGGCTTTTGCTTAAGGAAGTAAAAGGTAGCCACACCATTTCTGAGGTGCTACAGTTCCTGTAAGAACAATTATGACGAGGAAGTAGTGGTGCAAATCATACGTAACAGACAACCCCCAACGAAACTTACTTTTTAAAGCCACCCAAAGCGCCACCTAACCCTAAGCCCTGTCCTCGGTTAGTTCATAACTTGTATCCATAGTAAGCGCTTAACCTTTCTACTTATTTTAAAACAATGGCACAAAATTTGACATTAAAGGTCAGCGCAAAGGACCCAATTAACTGTATAGCTCGTTGAAGATTATGAAAGTCAATGGTTGTGTCCTCAATGATTTAAAATTTTTTCCTTTTACCATCGCATTTAATACTAACGTTGAAAACGTTGCGGGGGATTAATTGGCAAATCTGTTAACTTTTTGTTAAAAGGTCATGTAGAGTAACATAAAAGTAAAAACAACAAACATTAAGGTTAACAAATCACATAAAAGCTAACAAAAAATCATTGAACAGAATACAGTTAAAAGTCAGCTGAAAATGAGGACAAACGCAACGAAATGACCCTCACGTTGTATTCACTCATAAATTGGCTGTAAAATGCAATTCTGCAACGGATTTTAGAATCCTCATCATATTAACGTTTCTGTTAATCGCACCGTTTGACTTTTAGTGATGACGTCGAAAGCGGCGGGAATTTATGTAAGCGCCGAAAAGTCATAAAACAAACAAACAACAATCGATCGCCATAAGAGCGTTGAATACGCTGAGATCATTGCAAGCAAGGGAATGAGGAAGAAAATAAACCAAATGTTGCATGCTACATGTTACATTTGAACATGCAACCTGTGCAATTTCCTTATGGCTCGCAAGAGATCATTTTTTGTTCTGTTGATTCGCACTGCAAGTCGTTTTGTTTCTTGTCCCGCTTGCAGTTTTAATATCCACAAATCACGTGCTGTGTCGTCAACGCGCTTTGATCGCACCATCTACTCCACAAATCTATCTGCTGCTCAGCAACAAAACAACAAACAATCGTAAATCGAACTTCATTTGATTTTGTGAATTACCTACGACTTTTAATTAAATTCGATCTGCATTTGGTTTTGGTCAGCTGTTAGTTTGATTTATGTTTTTATTGGCCAATTATTCTAGTTAGGACCGTTTTCGCCATCCTCGGTTAAAGATAACTTGGACTTGATCGTAAAGCAGTAGTTCGGTGATCGAGAGATAGTGAATCGGACTTTAAAGAAATGTTGTCTTGTCGCAGTGCTTCTAACCTTTGAAAGCCGTTAATCTAATTTATTATGAAATATCCCAAACGTATATATCAACACAAACTGACAGTAAGACAATCATTAACCAAGATCCAGCGGTTGGCGTGTGTCTGCATTACAGGGCCATGCGTACACATCCTATCGGTGCTATGGATGCCAATCTTTATAAATACATTATTGATCTATACCGCTACATGTGGCAATAGAGGAGTCGGCCAGGAGAACCCTCCTGAGCATCGCCAAGGAAGGCTCAAGCAAAGGTAAAGTTCTGTCGTCCAGCAACATGGTGTAATTGATTGAAACGATCCCTATATCTCAATTAAGGTACCTACTCCTCAAGCTGATTAATTTCGAAAAAAGATTCAGAGTATAATAGGGAGACAAGTTAACCTGGAAACAGTCCAGAATAGACACCATTAACCGCTCCCACAGAATTGTGTGGTACACAGAGGAAATTGGAGCTGGAATATTCGGCCCCAGAGATGAGGTCTGAGCACCTCTGGGAACTTACCAGATCATCTTTGAAGCGGCAATGTGCCGAGTTAAATCTGCAGCGTCGATATAGCAATAAGAGGATCGCTATACTTAGCGAAAGACAAGCAGCGAGATCATCATGCGACATAAAATCAACGCTCATCCGCGAGTGCGTAGGAAAGTTAAACCACCTTGGAACCTACAATAGCATGTTGATAGCCTAGCGAAAACCTAGCGAGCGCAAGGCCCATCGGGCCTGAGCCAATACTGCCAGTGGGTCCTCACACAATTAAGCAATGTTATATCCTTAGGGGATATAACACCTCCCGCCACAGAGCGATAATAGGGCTCTCTAAGGTTAATCTAAAAATGTTTACTAATATTCTTACAGGTCATTGCAGACTCAACAGCCACTTTCACAAACTATGCATACGGGCAGAAGACACATGCCGATTCTGTCACACAATGACGGAGACTGCGGATCGCATCCTTCCTGGGATCACCATCATTTTAAAATGCAAATATACAATTTTTATTTCAATCTCTAAAAAACGGATGTGAAAGAAAAGGCTAATAGAACTGTATATCTGGGTTTTAAATTTGGATTTTTATTCATTTAAAAATATGTATGGGTGCAAGCCTTAGAATATTTACTGGACATGTTGTGTCCCCTTATTGACTCTCTTGTTGTAACAATAGTCCGCGGGGCTTAGTCTCATGGCACTACGAAATGGGACGTATTTAACACGATTATAAACAAAGCCTCTTGGTGGGATAACACCAAGTAATTGAGGTGCATTTTTCGAGAAATAACACAAAAAATTTGTTTACTGTCGTGATTATTGTGCCATAAACGGCGATGGTCAATTGTGATGTAACTTCTTCAGGTGTGGTAAGAAATGCTTGTTAACAACACACCAGAAAACATATTTACAATTTTGTAAATCTTTTGAAACGAAAATACCGTTAGAACTTTGATGATGATTATTTGACCTAACATTTCTAAAATGTTAGCGCAATCAACTTTAAACATCCGACGAAGTTGTTGTTTCATTGGATTGAATAACAAGTTCACCAGATAAACATAAATTTTGACCATACACAACTTCAGCAGGCGTAGCCGAAATATCTTCTTTAAATGTTGATCGCAAAACCAAGAAGTATTTTTGGGAACTCTTCACACCAATTTCTGGTTTCATTCCTACCATTATTGAGGGCTTTAGTTGCCTATGGAAACGTTCTACCATTCCATTAGCTTGAGGACGATAAGGTGACATTGTTATGTGGTGATTGCCAAGAAATTTAGTTAATTCCGAAAATAAATTTGAGGTGAACTGAGCTCCCTGATCTTTAGTAATTTCTAATGGAATTCCAAATCGTGAAATGTATTCATTAAAAAATTTTCTTGCAATATTTGCCGCAGATATATCTCTTAGCGTAAATGCCTCTGGCCAACGCGTAAATCTATCAACTATAGTAAAAATATAACGATGCCCTTTTGAAACAGGTAAAGGGCCTACAATGTCCAAATGAGTGTGATCGAATCTACTCTTAGGTATTGCAATTTTCAAAACTGGTGATTTCGTATGACGGTAAGCTTTCGGCTTCTGGCAACTTATACATTCTTTTGACCAGATATTAATTTGCTTGTTTATATTTGACCAATAATATTTTAAATAATTTTAGCTCTTAATCTACGAGTAGCCTTAGTACCTGGATGTGCGATTCCATGCAAAGTATCAAAAATTGTTTTCCTTAAGCTGCTAGGAACGAATGGCCTAGGATTTTCACCCGATAATTCGCACCAAATATTAAAATTTAGTAGAGAAATTTGTATTAATTTTAGGTTATGAAAATTTTGGCTAGTTATTATCTCATTCAATTCATTATCTTTGAGGAACAAAAGTATTTCTGTCCGTTATATTTTCCAAGCTTTATTTCGAATGAAAATTTTTGAAATCAAAACATTTTAATACTGAAAAATAAAAATTACAAATTTGATTTCAAACAGAAAAATACAAAGTAAAGTTATATGAAACTTAAATATTAATACATTTAAAATAAGTACTTTAAATAAGAACAAACAACCCTAAAATGGAAACATTTTAAAATGTATATTTTTCCGCATTGATGTAATATTTGATTCTCTATCTCTATGGCGCGATATACAACAGGTATATCATCATAAACCTCCTAAGAGATTTTTGCGCCAAGCTTCTCTTCCAATTTGTGGTGTGCCGATTTGAATTTTCCCTACAAATTGGTGGGACCTACAGTTTTTTGCCGACTCCGAACGGCATCTACAAAGGAGACGAATTTTTGCTGAGAAGCCTGTCATGGCAGAAATACACTCGGAGAGTTTGCCAAACCACTGCCGAGGGGCGACCCCGTTTTGAAAAACTTTTTTCAAATCACTTTTGATGTTACCTGTACCAGGGCTCGAACCATGGACCTTCGGTGTGGTAGGCCGGCAACACTACCTTCACACCATTATTATCTCATTAAATCAATATAAAAGGAATATTAAATTAATAGCAAGTATTGTGGATAGAAAACAGAAACAATTATAAATTCAGAATGAAAATTATTAGTAGTAAATGAAAACATTATTAAACTAAAAATGCATGTTAATAATATTAAATTACGAAATCGTAGACCCCCTCCCCTCCTTTACCCCAACTTTAAAGTTTTACTAACTTTACAGCACCTTCAGAACAATATTTTCTTGAAAAATTCGTATTATTCGATTTAAAGAGCTTCACTTGCCAAAATCTTGGGAAACATAAACACTACATAATTTACAAAAGAAAACGAAGATACACAAGACATAGCCGCGACTTACTTATTATGCTTATGATGCAGATAATTAGTTTTTAGTTTCTCAAGTTTACTACACAGTAATGGTAGCATTAAGTAGTTAAGTTAATAATAAAATCGTATTTTAAAACTACTGTGAGTGAATATAAATAATTGTTTGTTTTACAATATTTTATGTTTAATTTAAATTTACAATTGTGCAATATCTTTGTTTGTAACTACGTTTTCAAATGGTGTAATTTTTGTTTTTTGGATTTTTTTATAAACAAATATAGAACGACCCTGAAGAAGATAAAGGTAATTATCGAAACGTTGGGATAAATGGTGGAATGAATCGTCCTTTATTTACACTTGACCCTAATTGATCAGATAAGCTGAAAAATCTCATAGAAAACGAATTTAATTCAAGAGATTTCATGAAAATTACAATGTAGCAACTATGCTATATATTTTTGTCTGACATTTTCGCTTGCTTCACTCCAATTTAAGCACAATGATGCTTTACGGGCTGAAGCAACTGAATAATCTATTTCAGAACTTTTTTCTGTAATTTCCACGACAGTAGCTGCTTCTGAGCGAATTGAAGAGTGGCCATCTTTTTTTTTCTTTTTTGCTTTGCTGTTTACATATTATCTGCAAAGCTTGCCAAAAGGGTTCTTCTTCCCATTGCGTGGTATAAAGTAAAACTCCTGGCACAAGGTATGCAGGATAATAACTATCGTATTCAAGATCAATTCACATTTTCTTAAATTTTTTGTCTTTTTCGGCCAGTATAATATAGAAAAGGTCTCAACTTATTTTTTTCGATTTGTTTATGAGTTCGTCACAGCTTAAGTTTTTAAAGCACTGCTTAGTGGCGTAGAGTAGTAGTAGAGCACTCTTTCCTTAGCAGTTTCATTCCAAATACTTGATAAATCCTGAATGTAGTAGACAAAAAAATTAAAATTTTTACCAAAAAGTTTCGCCTTAATTACTTTGTTAAGACATCCATGGAAATTGGGCACATCTAGAAGAGGCGATCGCGCTGAAGATATACTAATAGGGCTGCTTTGTTTTACCCATTTTCTATTGTTCGACCTAAAGGAATCTTCTTCATATTCAATACCAAAATGAAAATTATTTCAAGAAAAAAATAATTTCAGGATGTTCACCTCTTTCTTTATCCATGCAAAGAGCTTGCTTCGAAACTTTGAGCGGGGGCCTATCGGTGCAATAGAGTCCTTTATGTCATCCTTGTATAAATACTTGAGGCTTTCAAAAGGTACCTGCGTTTGTACACTCTTATATATACAAGGTGGCGCAAAAGTAAGCTTCCGATGTTCAGCATATCGGTTGTGGCACGTGCAGTGTGTGCTGTTGCACCGTCTTGTTGGAACCACATGTTTTCCAATCCCAATTCATCAAGTTGCGGCAAAAAGAACTCGTTGATCATTGCTCTGTAGCGCTCACCATTCACAGTAACCGTTTGGCCCCGACCGATTATTGGTCAAATAAATAGTCAGCAATATTCCGCGTTCTGGAGCAGTGTAGCGTAACATTGTTTATTAACATGTATTTCGCATGTGTTTACTACACAAATGTCAAAACAGAACTGACTTTAGGGGCCAATCGCAAAATTTATAGCATTTTCTGATAGGAGGATTACTTTTGCGCAGTAACCGTTTTTCACCGACCGATTATTGGTCAAATAAATAGTCAGCAATATTCCGCGTTCTGGAGCAGTGTAGCGTAACATTGTTTATTAACGTGTATTTGGCATGTGTTTACTACACAAATGTCAAAACAGAACTGACTTTAGGGGCCAATCGCAAAATTTATAGCATTTTCTGATTGGTGGATTACTTTTGCGCCACCTTGTACAGGGTGTTTTTTTACAGGTTTGTTTTTCAAATAGAGATAAAACTGGCATTTTGTGGTCAAATCTGGCAACTCTAATGTCATTTATGTTCAGTTTGGTTTGCCATTTCATCATGAATAGGTTGACAAAAGAACAACGCTTGCAAATCGTGCAAATTTATTTCGAAAATAATGGTTCAGTTCGCGAAGTTTACCGTGAGCTCCGTCCATTTTATGGTCGACATAATCGTCCATCAGAGCAATTAATTCGGTTAACCATGGATCGTTTTCGCACTACGTTTACTCTATGTGATAATACGCATCCGCAGAGACGTCGAACAGTGCGCACCGAAGAAACAATTGCCGCTGTAGAGCAAAGTGTTGAAGAGGACCCGAATGAATCGATTCGCCACCGTGCACAGCAATTGGAGCTTTGTCCATCAACTTTATGGAAGATTTTGCGCAAAGATCTTGGCTTGCGACCTTACAAGATCCAGCTTGTGCAAGAATTAAAGCCGCGAGACCATGCAATGCGTCGTGATTTTGGTGTATGGGCCGAAAATGAGATTGATTTCGATGCTGATTTTCATCGCAAAATTTTGTTCAGTGATGAGGCTCATTTTTGGTTAAATGGCTACGTCAACAAGCAAAATTGCCGCATTTGGAGTGAAGAGAATCCACATGAGACCCTTGAAACGCCATTACATCCACAAAAACTGACTGTTTGGTGTGCTCTATGGGCTGGTGGAGTCATTGGGCCATACTTCTTCCGCAATAATGCTGGAGAGGCAGCTACCGTTAATGGAGACCGGTATAGAGCCATGATAACCGACTATTTTGTTCCCGAATTGGATGGCATGAATGTGGATGAGTTGTGGTTCCAACAAGACGGCGCTACATGCCACACAGCGCACGTCACAATCGATTTATTGAAGGAAACATTCGATGAGCGCATAATTTCGCGGAATGGACCTGTCAATTGGCCACCAAGGTCGTGTGATTTGACACCATTGGATTATTTTCTTTGGGGATATGTGAAGTCGCTCGTCTACACCAACAAACCAGAAACGTTAGGGGAATTGGAAGCCAACATTCGTGGCGTTATTGCCGACATACGGCCCCATATGCTTAAAAAATGGGTTGAAAATTGGACCTGTAGAATTGGCTTTATTTGAGCCAGCCGCGGTGGCCATATGCCCGAAATCATATTTAAACATTAATGGCATAAAATTATCCTTCCAATAAAGCCAAATTGATGGACCTTAAAACGATTTTCTTGTGTTTTATTTTAATTCGAAGTTCTATACCCCTAAAAAAAACACTCTTTACATATATATATGTGTTAAAATTTGAATTTTTTAATATTAAATGTTGTTGTTGTTGTTGTTAACAGTGTTTAATATTAAATAGACAAACTTGCTTTGAAGGTACACTAAAACTTTTTAATAATCCATTATCTTTCAGCCATTCGACCAGCTTTTTTCTATCTTCTTCATTATTGGCTTCATCGTTGGACACAGTATTTTGATAACTTTCATTGAAATTTACATTTTCTAATTGCTCAACAATTGCAGCTTGTCATTGCATTATTGCCACAATTTCACTGTTTTGCGGTGCATAAAACACCGTCTTTTAAATTTAATTTATAGAAATTTTTTAAAAACACGATGTGAAAATTTGCAACAATGAACAATGTTGTTTCAAAATTGATTTAATATTGTGCAATATAGATATAAAAGTGGTTCAACTTAGCTTTAGAATCAGTATAAAAAAATTCTTAAAATAAACTGGTTCAATGTTAAAATAAAGTTATTTCAGTACAATTTTCCAAATAATTATCAAATACATAAAATTCAAGTTGGAAATTTTTAAATTAATGTATTTCAATACTATTTTTGCCATAAGTTGAAAGTTATTGAATTAAAATGTCGCGTTCTTGTTTTTAAAACGCACTTTTTGGCTCAATGAGGGAGTAAGGAAATGAAAAAAAGGATAAAGGGAGTAGGAGAATAAAATGATTCCGGGATGAAAGGCGGAGAGGAGCAGGAAAATCTTAGCTAGAGGGAGCAAGAGAGGAAACAGAAATTGAGTAGTAAGAAGAAGGAGTGAAAGATAAAGGAGAAGAAAACGGCAAAAGAGTAGATAAGAGAAATTGGAAAGTTGAGGGGAAAGAGAGAGAAGTAAAATGGTTGCAGTTGAAAAAAAGACAGAGAATTGAAATCTGTTTAAATATGAATTCGTCAATATTTGGGAAGACAAAGCCTGTTAGTCTAACAGTGTACTTAAAACTATGTGCAATGTACATGCTTATTAGGGCTCTTGTTTACAATCGATTATCCGAATAATCGATTAGTCGAATAGTCGATTAGCAACTATTGAGCTGTTTGAAAATCGAATAGGAAATTTTCGATTTCGACTAATCGAATACTGCCGGTTGATAAATAAAATTTTTAAAATAAGAATAAAAAATTCAACATTTTCTATAGTTGCATCGCATGTTTATGAAGGTGATGGAACTCAGTTCCATGGGAATAGAGCATCCATTGTCAATAAAAAACACAGCTATTGGAATGCAAACAACTAGTCGAATAGTCGATTAGTGATGATCGTTTACTTTTTCGAACAACTACTTTAAATCGATTAACCGACTATTCAATTAGTCGATTATCAAGAGCTCTAATGCTTATGTAGACGTATCTTTTACCGATCTTACGCAAGCAACATTGTAATTGTTTATTTGGAAACAATCTAAGGTGGCCACAAAAATTCTAAATTCATTGAGAAAACAAACAATTTCAAAAATATTCAAAACATTGTATAATAAATCAAATAAAACTGCCTTGCTGTTGAAATAAACAAGTCATTAAATTTGAATATGCGCCTAAAAGTCCCAATCCGAAAATAAGCCAAATGTTGTGAAGTACTCATACCTAACATAACATAATTATCACAAGTAAATTAGCAGCACCAGTTTGTCATGTAGGTAGACTATATATTGTAGTTGTTGTTGGTTATGCGGTGACGCAGATGGCGTTAAGCACAAAGTAAATTCAGTGATGATGAGCAAGAATGGTACTAAAATTTTTGGGCCATAGCGCCACATTTAGTAAATCATAAAACGGTTAAAAAGGAAAATAATAAACAAAATAAAAAGTGAAAACACTTTTCCAACAAAAGCGTACATGCCGTAATTAATATACTGTTAAAATAGGGCGAAAGGCTGACGGGTGTGTGTATATATTTGGGTGGGAAAAAAGGGTGAAGCATTCTACGCCTCGCTCAGGACCTCACATTGAGCGCTGGTGTTTTAGTATTGCCGCCGGCTGTTGTTGGCGGCAACACATTTTCCAAACTTGCGGTCAAACCACGAATGAAATCTACACACACACACATAGTCATGTATATTAGTATTTGTAGAGACGTGTGTACATGGGGAGCAAGCGGCAGTTTTCAAAATGCAAAACACTTTCACTGTTAACGCGTTGTAATAAAAACAGCAACAGGAACAACAACAACAACTAGTAAATGTGAAAGTTTCTGCTGGCATTAGGTGACGCGCCAAATGCAAACAAATGCGGGCAAGCCCCCCACACGCACACACGGCCTCCTTCCTTTCGCCTTCTCTCTGCGCTTTTTTTAATTAAATCATCAAACAAATAAAAATTCACTTTTATTACAAATGCGCATTGCAACAAAAATTACAAAACAACAATAACAAACTATAGAAGTGGAAGGGAAACTATTTATTGTAGTTTCGAGCCATTCACATTTTTATTGCCACGCGAAGTCATAATTTACTAAAATTAAATCGTTGCAGCTTACTCGTTGATATTTATCATACAAGCAACAAAATTAAATTGACTTCGCTAATATATATGTATGTAGATGTAAAGTGCAGTGATGATAGGGTGGTCGATCATGGTTTTTTTTTTGGTGGGACCAAAAGTTTTATCTGGCTACGAACCGACAAAAGTGTGATCCATCATACCAAGTCGGGGTGTTTGTTACGAAGAAGGTTGTTATTAAACCTTTTTTTTAGGACTGCCATGTGTGGATGAATTACAGCACCCTTTACTTCGATATTAAATACTGGCAGAACTGACCGCAAGGAATAATAAACCTTTACACCGAATCTGCCACAAAAGAAAATTTAATGAATTTTAAGGAATCTAAAAGTGTTTCAAAACATGGTGATAAAATTCAGGAAAAAAAAACAATGTATGTAAGAAACCCCCAAATGTATTCCGAAGAGTTCAATTGTATTTCATAAAAAATAGTTCTATTTCAAAAAAGCTCAATTACAGAGAAGATCATATGTGTATCAAAAAAATTCTAATTTATTTCAGAATTTCCAAATGTATTTTAAAAAACCTCCGGTTTGCTTCAGATAAACTCAAATTTACTCCAGAAAAAGCCAAATGTATTTTAGATATTAAAAAGGTTTTTCAGAAAGCCTTAAAGATAGTTAAGAAAACCACAAGTGTGAAAAAATATTTAAGAAAACCTCGAAGTTAGTTGAGGGAACCACAAATGTCTTTCAGAAGACCAAAGAAGTATGTCAGCAAAAGTCCACACTTTTTTCAGAAAATTTGAAATATGGTTTCAATTAAGACCTCTTAAAGGTAAAGATGAGCAAAGCTGGGAATTTAAGAGGAGAAGAACAAAACCGGGTTTTATTTTGTTTTGTTGTTTTTCCGACAGGGTGAATAATTGATGTACGAGGTGTGTTCAGAAAGTATCGCGAATTTTGTGTTTTTTCAAAAATTATTTATTTATTCATGAATATCTATTTTGTCCCCTTCAAAGTAATCCCCATGAGATATTATACACTTGTGCCAACGGTTTTTCCAATCTTCGAAGCACTTCAAAAAATCATTTTTTTGTATCTTGTTCAGCTCCTCCTTCGATGCCGCCTTTATCTCGTCAAGAGAAGCGTAACGTCGTCCTTTCATGGGCCTCTTTAGTTTAGGGAACAAGAAAAAGTCACAGGGGGCCAGATCTGGGGAATACGGTGGCTGCGCCATCATTAGTGTGTTGTTTTTGGCCAAAAAGTAGCGCACAAGAAACGATGCGTGAGCAGGGGCGTTATCGTGGTGCAAAAGCCAATTTTTGTTCTTCCACAAATCCGGGCGTTTCTGGCGGATTGCTTCGCGCAAATTGCGCATAACTTGCAGGTAATATTCCTTATTGACCGTTCTTCCCTGTGGCAAGAACTCATGATGCACCACGCCACTGCAATCGAAGAAAACTGTCAGCAAAACTTTCACATTCGACCGAACTTGGCGCGCTTTTTTCGGTCTTGGTTCGTGCGGCAGCTTCCATTGAGATGATTGAGCTTTGGTTTCCACGTCATAACCATAAACCCACGATTCGTCACCAGTTATGACCCTCTGGAGCAAATTTGGGTCGTCGCGGACAGAGTTTAACATCTCATTAGCAATGTTCATGCGAGGCTGTTTTTGGTCACAATTGAGCAATTTTGGTACGAATTTCGCGTAAAAATCGAATACGATCCAAAACACGTGCAAGCAAAGCAGCTGTCAACAATTAACTGAACATTCAAAATGGCCGAGCTTGTCGGCATAAGTGAGAGACATGAGTACAAACATAACGCCACAAAAAATTCGAAATTCGAATATACGTAACCAGCGAAAATTCAAAATTCGCGATACTTTTTGAACACACCTCTTATATTGGAACGATTTTTCGTCATCCCTTGTCAAATTTGGTTTTGAGACAAACCGGTTTCGGCGCTGTGCCATCATCAGTGTCGATTTTCGTTCTGATTTGTTTTTGTCGTTTGCCCGGGACTACATTCCAACTGAAATATCACTCAAAGTCTCTGAAAAAATGATGACGAACGCTGCCAAGCGGTAGCACCATCACCTGTATTCACGATCCTCCTTGACTGTATGATAACGACTTCGTCTAAACTCTCTCTTTATGGCGCGATATACAACAGGTATATCATCATAAACCTCCTAAGAGATTTTTGCGCCAAGCTTCTCTTCCAATTTGTGGTGTGCCGATTTGAATTTTCCCTACAAATTGGTGGGACCTACAGTTTTTTGCCGACTCCGAACGGCATCTACAAAGGAGACGAATTTTTGCTGAGAAGCCTGTCATGGCAGAAATACACTCGGAGAGTTTGCCAAACCACTGCCGAGGGGCGACCCCGTTTTGAAAAACTTTTTTCAAATCACTTTTGATGTTACCTGTACCAGGGCTCGAACCATGGACCTTCGGTGTGGTAGGCCGGCAACACTACCTTCACACCACGGCGGTTCGTCTAAACTAACCTGTCATAAATCAAATGGTTGAACAAAGCTGTTTACATCCTGCAGCAATCCCCGTTTTTGACAATTTCGTTTCTATAAAAGATGTCATTACGAGTCTTGAAATGTATCAAATTACGATGACATCTAGAAAACTTAAATTTTTTTGACGCCAATTTAATTACTACTTCAAGAATATATTGATTTAAAAAAAAAATAGTCACGGTAGCACCCCTAATAACAAATAATGTCACTTTAGTCTCTCCAGCGATAGCAAAGCCTGATTAAAGATATGAACGTATAACTAACTTCCAATATATCTCGAATGGCCAACAATTGACATGTAACAGAGAATAATGGAATACTATCTAAATCAGATTTACAAATGACGTAGATCACCCTAACTTCCTCAACTGTGTACATTCATCTGTGTGAATCTATGTGCATCACTTCTCGTGGAGTCAGTGGTCTTGACGTCTGTGCCACCCAGCGTGGGCGCATGTACACACGTTTTAATTATTATTGTTGCTATTAAAAATGTTTAGAAACAAATAAACAATGCGAATGATTCTAATAAATTGTTTCAAATGAATGTGAAACACTGGAACGTCATAACGACTTAATTGGAAACTTAGAAAATCTACTAAGGACATGTGGATGTCTCATTCTGGGAAACACCCATAGATATAACCAACATTTCACTAATTGGTGGGACTTACAGTTTTATTAACGACGCTGAATGTCACCTACTAAGGTAGATCTATGTACGCCGCAAGAAAATAATTCTTTGCAAATCTAAAAGGATCTCGAGAAATGATTTTACTTCAATCAAATTTCTAAGTTTTCAACTTAATAAGCATTGCCTTTCTCAATTTCATATCTGAAACACTAAAATAGTTATATTTGTAAATACGTATTTATGTACACACAAACTAATGTACCTGTACTCGTAGACGGTAATGATCAGCGCAATTTTTCGATCACTACTTATCAGATGTCGTAATCTCGATTGTTAGGTGAATAAAATGAGCTCACGAAGAAAACTTGAGAAAAACGAATTGACTAACTACTTGAGAAGCATTTAAATAGCAAACAGACATACAACTTTGACAGAATTAGGCCGAGGTTCTCGTTTTGTACTTAAATGGTAACCCTTGGCCGGGGTAATACTTGAGTCGTTCCGATGGTAGTGTTGCAGACATCTTAACCACTGAACTTAGGGCGCATTCGTTCGAATGTTATATTTCGCTGAGGCTGAGAGATATAACTTAGGTGTCAATAGTTGTCTGTTCGAGGTACTTATTTTTGCAAGCGCCGCTCTCAGAACTGCAACCAGTATCGAATTCCATTACAAGAGTTCATACAAATGGTCAGAGCACTACTCTTTGTGGACATCCTATCGGGGTTCTTAGTTGAACTGTGTCTTCCGAATATTCTTTCCTGCTAACCATGTCCTCTTTTGGGCATCAATCCACCTTATAATAAGTTACTGAGCTCCGTTTCCCTCACGCGCTTGAATTACACAGTGAGATGTGTTGACCAAAGCGCAAGCAGGCGCAGATCACAACTTTTCCTCACTTGAAAACACTCATAATTTCTTTAGTCAGCTGGTAAAAGGCTGTAGATCTGTCTGCCCTGTACGTCGAAGGGCAAATGATCAGAGTTGAAGACAGCAATGGAATTCTTAACAAAATTTTTCCGGTAGACCATCCAACTTACTCTGCCACATCTTCCTTCTGGCCCGGCATTAGGGAGTCCACACATGTTCCCGTCTTAACAGGAGATATTCAGGGTCTACTTAGTGTTAGATAATCTTTATCCACAAAAATGCTGTCCGAGTAAGGTTGAAGTCAACCAGAGGCGAATGTCATATCTGTGTGATCACCGTCCTTGACTGGGTACTGTGGATTCTTGTTTACGACAGTTGTGGAAACAAATAAAAGCTAATCGATTCCCAGCTAGTTGGGAGCTAGTGATTGCTCCTGAGGCAGTCGAGCCGCCACCATAACTCGCCATACTGTTAGTAGTTTGCATTTACAACAACACACCGTCTGAAATAGACCTCTCTCTCTATGGCGTGATATACAACAGGTATATCATCATAAACCTCCTAAGAGATTTTTGCGCCAAGCTTCTCTTCCAATTTGTGGTGTGCCGATTTCAATTTTCCCTACAAATTGGTGGGACCTACAGTTTTTTGCCGACTCCGAACGGCATCTACAAAGGAGACGAATTTTTGCTGAGAAGCCTGTCATGGCAGAAATACACTCGGAGAGTTTGCCAAACCACTGCCCAGGGGCGACCCCGTTTTGAAAAACTTTTTTCAAATCACTTTTGATGTTACCTGTACCAGGGCTCGAACCATGGACCTTCGGTGTGGTAGGCCGGCAACACTACCTTCACACCACGGCGACCTATGAAATATTTAATATCTCAGCGGCCGTTATACTGGAAGAGAAACTATGATCGGCAACTATCAGGACATCGTAACATATAGGTATACGAGATGGTCGGTGCGTTGCCTTGACATTAATATGCTCTTAATGTCGCAGAAGCTTCTCACCTCTATGGGACTTATCAAGGTAAGCTTCATATAGTACTTTGTTAAATATTGAAATATAACGAAACAGAATGGAATGCAATTCTTTCAGTTTCGAAAGGCAATCGTACCTTGTTTTGCAATGGGATTCGAGCTTGGGGCCTACTGACAGCCAGCTTAGCACATGCAGCGCTAGGCCGATTTGTACTGACTCAAAATAATACGAAATTATTTGCTACGAAAGTACCTAGCTCGATTAGTGCTTTGGTTTGGTTTGGAATGCAAAGTATGTCATTAACGATCGCACTCTGTGTATGAGAACGGGTATGCTGGGTCTTTACCAATAACACATACTACAAGAGTCAATTAAATTTTGTATTCGCATTCGTGCCAAACATAGCGAACATGAAGGAACATGTTGTAAACAAGATGTACCAGACACAGTTCAAAGGCAGATAAGCTAACAGTGCCAACTGCGGTTGTAGAGGAAGAGCAGCATCAGGCTTCAGCATCAGCATCGATCGATCGAAATAGTATTGTCTCATTGCTTTCTGTGGAATTCACTTGATTGTGAAAGGCAGAGCAATGAAGGTGGCGCGTGGCTGGTTGGAAAAATCCAAAATCTTTTGGATACTTAAAAGTTCTTAGGACATTTAAGGAGCTGTAGGAGATCGTTGACTCGTTTGAAAGCGTGTTTATACATGCGTTACTTTGTGGTTACTTCAAAATGACGCCAGACAGCAAAAAAAGTCAATAAATATTTTCATTCGTAAGTATGAGAGTTCGAGCGATCCTGCTTAAAGCTTTTTTTCTTATATTTTATTGTATCGCGCACATCTAATTAAGCGCCTGCATTCACTTACCAACTAAGCCATTGTCGCCAAAAGATCGCTTACTAGATTTTTTTTTAGCCCAACCAAGCGACATAGTAAGGATTCCCCTCTTTACGAATCGGCTACCCGTCGTATGCGTCGCCTTGGTATTTTGGTTGAATTGGCTTCGTCGATCAGCGTGATTTTAACCGCATGACTCACAATGTATCTTGTTTGTATTACTAACTGCAGTTTTTGTTGTTACTGCAATGAAATTACAAATATGTGCGTTGCTCGTGTACGCTCGCTTCTTTGCTTAAATAAGATGCAACATTTGTGACATCATTACCGCAAAGGGGGGCGATACCGCCGATTGCCTGATGAAGTGTGGTTGATTACGCGCCAAAGTTGCATTGTTTGCTTCTGAAATCGTGTCCGACGCCAATTTCGTTTCTTTGGAAGACAAAATAGCAGATAAGTTAAGCTAATGGGATTTTATTTACAATTGATTGTATTAATGAGGTTAACTTACAACCGCACTATGGGGCTTTTTAAAGAAATTTGTCTTGAAATAAAAATTATTGCTTTTAATTCCAACAATTTGTTGGTTTTTACGGCCTATACATTTTCAAGTATCATGACTATGAATGAGCTCAAAGCCGCTAATAATTTTTCTGTAGCGAAAATTATTATTAGGTCAAACTAGCCTACGATCCTTACTAATATTCAATTGAACTGACCGCAAAAACAACGAAAATTATTATTGTTTTTTTAATTTTTTAATAATTTATTTAATTGTTTAGTTGAATAGAAAAGGGAAATTTTTAGAGGTAACCGCCATAGCTTTTCTGCTAGACTTCAGCTTCCGAAATGGATCTATAAGAAAAGCTATGGCGGTTGTCTCTAAAAATTTTCCTTTTCTATTCAATTAAAAACTTTTAATAAATTAATAAATTATTAAAAAAGTAAAAAATCAATAATAATTTTCGCGGGGCGGCTTAAGGTTCTGAGCTCATTGAATAAATTGTTAAAAGCAAAGTCATCCTGTTTCTACGCCCTTTTGCAGACATATGTAGATGCAGGGCTTCCTAATAACTGATTTAGTTTTTAAGGCAAAAGCAATTGTCCCAACAAAACTTCCCTACAACACAACCCATTAAGCCACGCAGTATACTATCACAAATAGGAATCTTCTACTGTCTCGCATAGTCGTGTGCTTTGCATCTCGCCCGCGCGCAAGCAAAGGTATCGCACTGATCCTGCTTTAAGATTGGATTAAACAGCACATCAAACACATGCACATAGAATCTGAGGGGACAAAAGATGCAAATCAAAGGTGAACGCTCAACGAAAACAATAACTTAATTTAGTTGTATTTAACTGCTGTGGAAGACGCGGGTAAGCGTGGAATCAAGGAAAGTACCTAAATGTACACAAAAACCGTAGCTGTGTGAACTGGATAAGCTATGCATTACCCGGTGGCATATCAAAGCGCCTGCTATTGGCATATAAGCTCATACAAAAGCACTCGCTCCCAGTGCACCCACAAGACAAAATTGAAAATTGAGAAAAACAAGTTGCGATTGTTGGACGCCGAGATTTTTGTAAGTAGCCAAATTGGCTGCGCATAGCTGTAAGCGCCAATTACATACACGCGCGCTTAGCTTACCAATAATATGCGCGCTTATGCTAACTTGCTGCCATAAACGTAGCGTTACTCAGTTCAATGTTGTTCGTATTTCCCAGAGTGCGCATGCGCATATGCAAACGCCCGGCACTTTATAAAACCAACGGCTATAGACAATAATTGCAACAATGTGCAGCGTTGAACAACTGCAGCGTTAAGTGAGCAGCTCCAAAAACGGCACTACTATTTGACAAAGATCGTTAAGTGGTGATAAAGGCATTTAAGCTTTGCAATTTTAACATTTTTTCCTTTTGCTTTTCCAAGTGAGCAATTGTTGCTCGAAGGAGCAATGGAGTTGGCTGTTCAGAGTCAAGACAGTGGGCGCCAATAAAACTCAACGCCAGCAATTAAGGGCTTAGTTAGCTACTACTTGTTGTTGGTTAAAGATATTTTTTTTAAGTAGCAATCGCGCCAAAAGGGACGGCCATAATAGGTTGCTAGCGCCTATAATTACATTATTTTATTGGCAGATTTTGTGTTAGTGTTTTTTTTTATTGATCTGGCTGCAAGTGATGTATTTTGTAAATTCGTATTAATTTGTGTACATTTCAGTTTGACTACACATAGTGAATTTCAAGCAAACTTAGATTTGAGCGAGTCTTCTCAAGTCGAGGCACAATTCGTCGATTACGTTTTGTAAAGGAAGATAGTAAACCTTTTCAATTTCTTTTAGCCGTTGCCAATCAGGCGGTGTGGAAACCCACTTATCATAAGTGGAATGAAAACTGCGTACCTTTTTACCAAAACAATTTATTAAAAAGGTATTTCATTGAAGCTGACATAACAAATTATTAACAAATATCACTTAGTTGTTCATAAATATATAGGTATAAGTCATCTATTTTTAAATTCAAGTAAAAGTCACTCACAATAGTCTATATTTAATAGCTCTCAACATGGGAAACTTATCGCCAGTACATTGTCCACGGTAGTCATCCAAAGTGAGATCGAATAAGGCTACACCACCCAAATTCTTTGCCTTCACATAACCGGCCTTACTGGCAGCCGTATCGGGATCTTCATAACTCACCCAAATGCCATTAGCACCATCTTCATCGGCGGTGTGGAATGCATATGAACCAAAGCGTTTGGTTGGATCATTGATGCGACGTAGAGGAGCATCAGCACCTTTTGCATTTATATTTGAAGGATTTGGAAGACGTTGACACACCTCCAACCAAGTTAGCTTACCAGGTATTTTTGTGATCGGACCAGCTGGTGCTGGCCCATCTGTAGCGGCCACCACCGGTAAGCCTGTAGTACCAGACTCCTTAGTCATTTTCCAAGCGCGTCCATAAGTTGCAATACCTACATTGACTTTGATAGCTGGTACACGTTGTAGTATCCAATATTCTACTTGGTAGTTGATATTGTAGTGAGGCAAACGATTCTGATCAAGAGCTTCATAAAGAGGTGCGGTATAATCAGCTTCCTCAGGATTACGATCGGGTGTAAGAAAGTCAAAGGCGGCTAGGTTTATCATGTCCAAGTGGGGTGAAATCGCTGGAGCGTCGAAATACCCTGTGAAGAGAGAGAAGAAGACGGTAAGTTGCTATTGCTAGGATTGTTAGAGTAATACTGCCTGGGTATCAGGGGCTGTACACATAATTTGCCTATGCGCTTGTTGCAGGTGGTAAGCATCACGTGATGCCTATAACCCATATAAGAGTCAGTTTAAGTGGCCCTGATGTGATAGAGCAGAACTAACAAGATTTTTGAAAAATGTATGGGCTTAAGTTTTAAGATTACTGGGAGTTAATTGGATAAATAGAAAATAATATGTGTTTTAACAATAATATTTTAGTTGTCCTTGTAGGTGATGTATACCGATTAGGGGATCATATGATATTAAGTGCAAGACGTCGCTCACTTGACACCAACATGCCATCTTTGGATAATCAAAGTCTTTTTATAGTACTTTTGAATTTTAAGTTCAATGGTAATCGCAGTCTACCGTTTCGTGCAATTCTAAGGGATAAAAAATGTTCACATGATGACAATTGTATGATGCACATCATATCAGATCAATCAGTCAGATTGCATTCACCGACTGGTTAGCGCCTCTTGAATTTCGAAGCTTAGTGGTGAGTAAAATAAAGTAACTAAGCAGTTAGTGTGCTTTTACAATGCTGATTAAACGATAATCGGCGACAATCACATGATGTAAATCTCGTGACATTCAACTTCAGTAATTTAAACTTTATCACAGTTAAAAGTCAGCAGATGGAAATAAATTAACTATTGAGTCCAAGTGTGCAATATATAGGCACTTTAGAAGCATATATGATGTGACTTCATATCACGTGAAACCAACAGATCACGTGATCCGGAAAAGTCTGAAGCTGCAAAATTTTTGCTAGTTTTAAGATTTCTGTGTTTGCGACATACAAATTTAATCAGTTTTAAGTAATTACTGATTATTGAGACTTTTATTCTATGATATTGGCCACAAGCATCGCATGATGTCATCCGATTAAATTAAGGTCACTACCAACTTTACAGGTTTTCGCTTTTGAGTTTATGTAAATCGTATAGTTCATGTCATTAGCGTAATGGTGACGAGTATAGCGGTTTTTTATTTATAAAATTGTTTGGGACAGGGAAATTTGCTACTAAGTTGTGCATGACCTAAATCCATATGATGTGATAAATGATAGAACGCTTGCAGCACTTTGCTTTTGATCTTTAGTAACTATCAGAGTGGCAAAGAAGTGCATATAACATGGTATAATTAATCACATTGGAACTATCATTGTTGATTTTGCAGCTCATCGAGTGAAATGCAACTCATTTTTTACATAATAAGATTCACCGTTACGGACATACATTACAAGTGGATATCACATGTACATGAATCGATACATCACATGATATCATATATATAACACACTAGGAGTTCAATTACATTTCATTTGACATAGTTTTCCCAACACAATCTTTTGGATTTGAGTAAAATTACAGGTCAATCGACTTTAAATATTGAAGGATCATTCGATTGATGGCGATCGCATGATGTTATCACATTACATCAAATTATCTCACATGCAATTTGCTGGTTACTAACCTCAATTGCTGCTATTGAGTAATGTCCATTCCCACTGCAGGCGGGTCTCCGTAAAGGAATGTCTCATGTTTTACACAATTAAGGGATAATAATTCCGTATATTTCGCATGAACATACCGGCTTTAGGGCTATGCAGAGCGAAATGTTTGTTATAGTATCTTTTAAAACCCATAATACTTACAACTTGAGTTGACATTTGGCAACACCGTCAACGACAACAACATGTTATCAGCACTCAGCGCATTTTTCAAGTCCTTAACCAAATCGGTAAACTCCTCTCGATGCTCATCTGCCTTCTCGTCGACAATAAAATCACCAGTAAAGAACTTCTTAAAACTCTTCCAGGCCGAGCCGACATCCGAGTGCACCTTCCTCGGTTTATTACGTGGGAGTTGGAAAGCCAAATCTAGACCATCAAAATTGAAACTGCGTAGAAAATCACGAGCAGAATTTATAAATACTTCTTGTTTTTTCCGGCCTGCTTCCAATAGGCCAATATATTTATCAATAGTTTCAGTATCAGGAGGACCACTAACGCTCAGCAAGAATTTCACATATGGATATTTGTCTTTAAGTGCAGTAATAGTGGCAAAGTGACGGCGCTGTATATCCAAATTTTCATTAAGACTCATTACCTGGAATGTATCCGCTTTGATGCCCACATAACCATAGACGACGTGCGTACAAAACTGCAACGCGATTTCCATATCAGCAGTGGTGAATTGGGCAGAGCCTGTAAGAGAGACATTAAGATAATGTGAAAGGTGGAAAATAAGTTATTGTGTAACCTGCTCGTAAAGCGCCATTTGAATCGTAAAAGCATACTAATTTTCCATTAAACGAGGACGCACTTGCTATTGCGACGCACGCCAGCAAGGCAATCGAGGCCAGCACGAGTTTCATCTCGTAAACGTCTAATCCGCTTCAATTGAGAAATGAAAATAATATTCTAATGATTGACATTGCGTTTTGTTCTATTACAGATTTAACTTCGTATATACGTTCTTAGAATCTTATCAGCATTCTGTATTTATAAAGATCAGTAGATCACTGGAAATGTACGATTTGATGATTGAAAAAAGTATATTCTCAATTCATTTTTGTTTTTTTTATAAAATTATTTGTTTATTTAACGTTATTAGTATAAACTAAATTAGTATAACAAAAGTAAAGTCGAAAACGATTTCTAAACAGAAAATATATTTTACAAACGGAACTTGGCCGCTCTTAAAATTGGATATTTATCGCCAGTACAAAGTCCACGGAAATCATCGTAGCTCAAGTCGAACAACGCCAAACCGCCTAAATTCTTCACATGTACATAAGCTGCCTTATTCGCTGCCGATTCGGGATCTTCATAGCTTACCCATATACCGTGATCGCCATTAGTATCTGCGGGACGGAAAGCATAATTTCCATAACGTCTAGTGGAATCGCTAACACGGCGTAGTGGCGCATCGGCGCCCTTCAAATAAGCATTCGCTGGATTAGGTAATTTGGCGCACACTTCGGGCCATGAGAGTAGACCATCCTTTTGACTTTGCATACCAGCTGGTGCTGGACCATCGGATTCCTTTACTATCGGCTCACCAGTATTGCCGGAATCGGGAGTTAACTTCCAAGCGCGTCCATAAGCAGCAATACCGACATTTAACTTGCTAGCGGGACATTGATGATCGAGCCAATATTGTACCTGGAAGTCGACATTGTAGTGCCCTAACCGATTTTGATCATGAAGCTCATAGAGTGGTGCAGTAAAATCAGGTTCGTTGGGATTGCGCTCAGGTGTGAGAAAATCGAAGGTAGCCAGCGTTACGAAGTCCAAGTTGTCTACTATTGCTGGGATGTCGAAATACCCTGTATGTTAGATGTAGATGGAGACATTTGTAAGTAACAGAATGAGTTATCAAAATTTCACAGTGTAATAATTTCGGGGAGCAGATTAAATGCAGTGTGAGAGGAATAGATCCATATTCTGACATGTCTTTTTGAATTCCCATTTTTAATCGACCCGATTTTTTGAAATCTATAAATAATGATTTTGAAAGATCGCTAAGAAAATCAAAACGGTCTATAAAATTTGATCACTGGCCTCTGCCCAGATAAAATCTTTTAGGGATATTTATTTTAATCCTTTTGTTAAATGGTATTTTCGATACATACTTTAAGATGTTGACGGCTATAAGGGGTTAGCAAGTTTAAGAGAGAATGAATAAATATAATGTCAAGGGGGAATATCTAGTTTGAATTAATTAACTTAACGTATGCGGATTATTTGCGTAGAATGATTTAAATTTTCACCTGAGTATGCAAAAATCGTTTAATTCCGCTCCCCAAATATATTGTTACAAAAAGTTTTTGCAAAAAATATTTGTAAAGAAAACTTACAACTCGAATTAACATTCGGCAGCACTGTTAGAGTAAGCATCATATTATCGGGACGCAATGCATTACGTATGTCACGCACAAACGCCGTGAAGTCTTCTTTATGCTCTTCAGCTTTATCGTCCACTATGTAGTCGCCCGTGAATAGCTTCTTGAATTTCTTCCAGTACATACCAATTTCAGAATGTACTTTACGTGGCTTATTTTTTGGAAATTGGAATGCTAAATCCAAACCATCGAAACCGTATGAACGCACCAAAGAATATGCTGAGTTGATAAATGAAGTTTGTTTCACTTTTTCGCCCTCCAAAAGTTCGAGATATTTATTTGGATGTTCAGGATCAATATCTTGATCACCACCAACACTGAGCAGCACTTTCAAATGAGGATATTTACGTTTTAATGCTGTCACTTCAGAATATTTATGTCTGTGTATGTCCAAGTCTTCGTGTAGACTCTGCATTTGATAGGTATTCGGATTGATACCGGCATAACCATAAACTAAATGTGAGCAGAATTGTAGTGCGATTTCTAGGTCCGACGTGAGTAGTTTGCCGAGACCTGTGAATTTTGTTTTTTAGTTTTGGATTTGCCAAAATTTTTGAGTAAAATATGAGAATGGAAAAAATATTTATTTTGGTTCTTAATGTGAATATTTGTCATTTCATATCAAATTATAGTGCATGCTTTATAAAACGGCAAAATTACAATAAATGCAAATAATGATGATCTTACTAGCCCACTTAGGAATTATATACATGCAATTAAGCTTAGAGACAAGTAAATGAGAAAGTATAGTCGCCATTTGTACTGAAAATTATGCTATTAAATATAATATATGATGGCGAGAGATTTATGGATTTTTTCTAAACAAGATGCCTACGGTTGTCATAGGCTCCACGGCGTACACAAATAACTACAATATACTCGTATGTATAGATTTATATGAGCGTTGAACGAAAAAATAAGAGGGCGTTGCTGTAGTTATGAAACATACATATTATACACCAGAAAACAGAACATACAGTTTTGTAGACCATCAAAGTCTATCATATATATCTATCTATATATAATGTGCAAATTAAAAAATATCTAAAAGCGCCCTGAGTTTTTATGACTTCTTTAACGTTTATTTTCATATGGAGAAAACGGGAAGATGACTTCAGAAAAAAAAATTCTAAGCTTAAAATTTAAACTTAGATAGTATACGAGAATTTGATTTACTGCAAAATTTTATTTTCCGTTTTTTTATTAAAATGTTTTAAAATTGTTCGGAAAATTTTTGAGCCTTTTTTTGACCTTTAAGTTTCATATCTTATTTGGTATGGGAGATATAATGATTAAAACCGGACTCAGTCTATTATAAGTACTGAGCCACAGCGAAGCGTGGCCCTGTTTACTAGTAATAAATAGAATTAGAAAATTTTAATTGGAAGCTATTTCATTTCTACCATTTGGGTGTTTTTTTTTTATTTTTACTGGGACTTACTTCATTGAGACCTATTTCATTTGAGTGCTATTTCGTGGTACCTACATTCGACATCGGCATAGTCCAACGAATTAAAGCATCTTTGATCGCTTAGCGATATTTTGCAAATAAATGAAGATGCTCAGGCAAGTAGGTATAAATAGTGGAACCTGTATGTAGAAGCAGAGGACGAGGGTAACAACCACTAAAATATAAGGATCAATTTAGTGTTTCCAATTGGCTGCAGTTCGCAGGTCTTACAAACGACAGGCGCGATGTGCTGAACTGAACTATGTTACTTAAACCTTAATATGTGTGAACTATTTTTCAAAATTATATTAATTTCTTTTTTGATATGCAATATTTTTGAATACTTTAGTTTTATTTTGTGATCGTGTTACTTAAAGTAATCTGAGATTTTCTAACAATTAGCAAAAAACAGTAGACATAACGCTGCTAGTATTGAGAAGTTTTGATTTATTTATTCAATACTTTAAATTTTTAAAATTCATAAAATTGGCATTTTTTTAAAAGTCATTTAAATAAGATAAAATTAGAACACTTATTCATTTAATTCAACAATTCCCAAGTTATGAAGGAATATAACTTGCAAACCGACTATAAATATATTGATTTGTCAATAAGTAAAATAAAGTTTTTAAATAAACTAGTTCAATAAATAAACACATAATTTAGATTAAAGAGGTTAATTTTAAATAATCTGTAAGGAAACTGAAATTCTCCCAGGTTGTCATTCAATAGATTAGCAAACAATTAATACCAAAAGATTCTTGCAGAAATTAATATTAAATTTTTGAAAGTATCGACCACAGCTAAATCGGTACTATCAGCTCTATTAAACCAATGTCTATCATTGCAAGTAAATAAAGCAATTTGCATATGTGAATTACATTCGTTGAAATAAAATAATACAAAGCCATTTAAAAGCTTCAATTGTACGTGAAGTGAATGCGAGAGTGTTGTTTACTTGGAATATTTGCTATATAGTTTATTTTTACTCAAACTGATCTTGCGTGTAAAGCACCGATTATTGTCACATCTAGCTCTACTTAACAGCATGACGCTTGCGTCATCAACAGGTTTCAGCTAATGTCGATGTGACTCACTCTACGGAATTTTCAATGATATGTACGTACAAAGTCAGATGTGGAATACTAATTTCTATATAAATTTTGTTTTCAAAGTGTGTTGTCTGCGGTTGCGGGTCAACCGTGGGGGGGAGTGGTTGAGCATCATAATGTGGACTAGGTGGTTGTTATTTTTATAGTATTTATTTCAAGAAACTGCGGAATTTCAATTAACTATGATTCAAGCAAGTTTGTATTGTATTTTTTATTTTGAGTTTTATGATAATGTTTTTGGTAATCTACTATTTTACTCTAAAGTTCATTCGGTCAGCTGGTGAGACGTTTGATATTCTAAACAGCAGTATCCCTCCGCCACCGACAAACCACATTTACCATGCTCTGATAAGCTATTGAACTAAGTTTGTACGAATGTGTCTAATTGATAAAACGCTCTCTGAGCTATTGTGGAAACCTCAAAAGCTTCTGTCGGTCTAATCTAAACTTGTTTAGTAAATAGATAATTCAAATACTTTTAGAACGCATTATCGTTTGTTTCCACTAATTTGGAAACTTTTAAGTCGATAATACAAAGCAAACAATAAAGCAGGCGGCATACATTTGCAAGTTTATTTTTTGTTTACTTGCGAAATTATAAGCTAAATAAAAGAGATATTGACAATTGCTGTTTATTAATTATTTCCTTAGAAAAGTTGCTTGCGCTTAATAAATAGAATGTTTGTAAAAAGTGTAAATTATCCAAAGAAATTGCTTACTGACTTGGTCGTTATAAGCAGGATAAAAAAAAACCATTTAGAATTACTGTAAAGGTGGGTTTCCTGTTAAATTTTAAAATTAAAATATATACATATGATCATATCGAATGTAAAGTGGGAGATCAGCCTATCTGGTCCGAAAGCGCCCTCGCTTAGCGGATATCATAAATTGAAAACATTTTACTCTGAGATAGGACGTTCTTGAAATATAAAAACAGAAAGTTAGGATGTATTTAAACCATTATCTACTCATATTTTGCATTGAAGTAATAAAACTTGTTGTTTTTAGGACAATTTCAAAATTTTAAACAGAGCTTAATTAACTTTTACTACATACGTGAGAGCAGATGTTGAGAATATCCTTTAAAAAAATACTGAAGAGAAGTAGGACCCAAGTCAAAGCCCTTCAGACTTCTAACTTTAACTTTTCGAGTTCTACCCCTTAGACAGCTTTTTGCAATCTTTATGGCATTATTACCAAATCCAGAATATGTTCATGGCTTGTCGCTGACGGAGTGAAATCTCTTGAAGAAATCTAGAAGACACAAAAGTGTTAGGCTACAATGGTCAAAGTCTCGATGGACACCTTTGAGTACTGTTAAAATTGCTAATTAACGCTCTCATTTATTCCATATTAAGACACCTGGATAGCCTAGTCAGTGTGACGCGGTGCGACATGGTAATTCTGCTTCCCCCTAATACTTTAATAAAACCCTTTGAATGAATTATTTCACTAGGACCTTTAGAAGCGTGATACCTTGAAAAATATGCACTGATGAGCCTCGGTTGAACGAATGCAGCAGCAAACGCCGGAAAAGCATTGTATTACTATATTTAGGTGGCTGTATTTAAGTTCAAGTTTCCATTTACGATTCGATTTTATTTTCGTGGATGCCCTACAGATTGCATTCCTTAATCACAAAGTTAATGATTTTCAATGAACGGGACTGCAATAACATAGTCGGTAGATTGGCAGTACTTAAAACGTCTGCCAACAGTTATATTTAATTGGAATCAATTACCAAATGATTAAATTATGTACTGCTTCTATAACAGCCTCAAATTAGATCTCGATACTGTGCCTAACTACAATTGATATAAAAAAGATCAACATACTTTAATCTACGAAAAAATGGAGAAATGCATGCTTTTACTTTCAATGGCTATTTACGAACACACCCAAATATGTAGGCAAACAAAGAACCACAAGATTTTTGTCTAGAAAATAAATATTTAACAACAAATGCCTCACCTTCCCGTATATAGCTGGCCGAGTCATAATAGCAAACAAGATTAGCGGCATTCGATTGAGCAACCAGCAGGCCCAACACCAGTGAAAGTACGGCTACGACCTTCATCTTAGAAAATAAAAAAAAATCACAATACTGAATTATCAATTTTCAAACAACACTGATAAATTTTAGAATTAGAGGCGATTGCTTCAAAAAACGAACTGGACAAAACAAATGTAGAATTGAAACTGAAATCGGGCGAACTATAAATGTCACTGAACAACGATTTCAATGAATGCAAATGGTCAGCTGGGCGTGAGGCAATGATACGCCGAGTCAATAAACACAAGAGCTTTGAAGCTCGTAATAAGCTTAGCAACCATGTGGAAGCGAAGCAGAGTGTATAGCGAGATCTAACAGCTGATCGTTCGAGCTTTCAGTGCGTTTGAAACAGTAAATTGAGCGTTAGAATTGTCTTGGGATGCGATTGGGTGGGGATAGTTTTTTTCAAATAATGCAATTGAATGAGCAGGAATTTTAAAAGAGAGTCGGCAAGGTGATCGTGGGTGAGTAATCGCTCGAAATGCAGAGCACGTTCTAAAACTTTTTTACTCGCAATAAATGTTCACGAAATTGTTTGGTTTATAAGGGGTGGATGATAGAGGAGTGGTTTAATAAATGGACCGAAAAAAAGAAACATAAAAACTAAAAATAAATATTTCTATACCCAGCAGTACCACCGAAGAACTAATGTTTACCTTATGAAAATATCTACTAGTGATGGCGTAAAGGAATCGAAAAGCATGCACAAATCGTTTTTTAAAATGAGATTTGTTGTTTTCGTGTTAGGTAATACGAGTCAAGGTCAAGACTATCCACAAATAACCGTACAAGGCTCTCTGGAAAAATGGTCATCCTGGTCCGAATTTTGGTCGTATAGACCTCTCTGATTGCTAAACATTTCAAAAGTTCTTAATTCCCTTCAATGTCAACACAAGGCGTATTGTTTTCTCAAGTCTTCCCGTTTCCACCGTTATTTATTATTATCATCCATACATACAGGTAATATTTTATGTCTGAACATCGGTCACCAGGTAGCGCTCTAGTTTTTTCAAGGGGTTTGCCGTCTTCAACAAAAAGTAGCCATCAAGAATTCATTTCACTACATTCGAACTCAACCTGGCCAAGAATGGCAGCAGCTCTTCGGAATACTTGATCATACCAGAGATTAGTTTTGAAGTCTCTTATGCCTGCTACTGGGTATATGTTTATTCGATTTCACACGAACTTGAATTTTCTTAGCACATTTTCATTTTAAATATGAATTCATCGATTTATTAAATAAACAAAAAAGTAATAAAATATAGTGCGACCAGCGAGTACACAGCGAATTACGTGTTGAGTAATAAGCATTCACACAACACACGTTTTCAGGGTCAAGTAGAGAAGGTTACATTTTGCGCACTAAATTAAAATTGAAATCAAACGAAAATAAATAAAAAGTTGATAAAGAAGTTTCAAAAAAAGTAGCACGCAGTCTGTCATTAAACAAAAACAAAGCATAGGTTACAGTGGCTGCTAATTAGCAGTACACTTAGGGCCGCAAAAGGTCCCGTTGTGATACCACATGGATCTAGTGTCAATATACTCAAACCATCTGGTGGATTTCGTAAAGCTTTATTTTTTGGCTTTATTCTAAAGAATTTGCAGAAGCGATTAAAATAGCCAAATTTTTGCCTATGTTTGGTGCACTCCATCGTCGCTCGAACGTTTGCTTATATCAAACGTATTTCCTGATCGCAAGATTTCCTCCGTTCTTCAGGGATTTCTAGTTATCTCGTCCATTGGGCCACCTTGCGGGATTTTGTATAGTCACTGAGTTCTGAACTATGTTCCAAGTTTCAACAATCTAACTAAGCGGAAACTTACCTAAAAAGACTTTGCAAGATCCCAAATATCGTATGGATATGAGCTAATGAACAGGAAATAGACTTAATATAAAGGTAGTATTAATAAAAAGATTGTAAACAATTATTATAAATAACGCTAATTAAATAAAAAAATCACGTAATTTACGAATACAATATTTTATTCAATTTACTAATACAACTATAAAAATGTTTATGCTTGTAAACTAAATACAAATAAATGCTAATACCCAAAATTAAACTAAATTCTATATAAATAAAACTTAAAGGAAATGCTTTACCGCGCGCAAAATAGGAAATTTTAAGCCCGTACACAAACCACGGAAATCATCATAGCTCAAATCGTAGATGGCCACACCACCCAAACCCTTGGTGCGTACATAACTAGCTTTAATTGCCGCAAAATCCGGATCATCGTAGCTCACCCACATGCCGTGCTCGCCATTCTCGTCCGCTGGTCGTAAACCATAATTGCCATAACGTTGCTCTAAATCTGTGACTTTCCGCAGGGGAGCATTCTCACCGCGATATTCGGCATTCACGTTATTAGGCATTTTTGCACAAATTTCCGGCCAACTTAGTAGGCCCGGTGTTTGGGATTGTGAGCCAGCTGGTGCGGGACCATTTGTTGCGGAAACAACGGGTACACCAGAAAAGCCCGAGTCGGATGTCATCATCCAAGCACGTCCATAAGTGGCAATGCCGAGATTAAGCTTAGCTGGTGGACATTGATTTTGTAACCAATAATTGACCTGAAATTCGATATTATAATGTGGCAAGCGATCTTGCTCAACTAAGCGGTAAATAGGCGCTGTATAGTCAGCCTCATCAGGATTGCGTTGTGGTGTGAGGAAATCAAAAGCAAGTAGATTGATGAAGTCGAAATAATTTTGGATCTTCGGCACGTCGAAATACCCTGTAAATAGAGATGTTAAATGAGTTTGTTTTATTAAAGGACTTACAAGGTATAGCCTATGGACCAAGACTTTTGTAACCATATCTCTAACGGACAGAATATCATCAGAGTAGTAACAGAGGATTTTGGCTCAAGTATATGCCGCTCTAACCATATTAAACATTAATTTCAAATCTACACTCACGATTTGTTACCCGATCCTGAACTACGGAGCCCCAAATTGGTCAAAAGTAACTTGAAGGAAGCACGGGGACAACCTTCAGGTATTCCAAAATATAGCTCTTAAACTAACTTAAAACTTACTGCACTGAGCATTCCTCCACATAAGATCACACTTTTCCTAACAAGCACACTAGTTGTGCAAATTTATTAAATAACCTGCCGGCCCTATAAATTGCAAAGCTGAAACAACTTTCCCTCAGATAGAATCACTACCTTCGTGTATACTTACTTTATCACCCAGTGGATAAAGTAATTGACGAATAACCTTGACCGCCGTGGTGTGAAGGTAGTGTTGCCGGCCTACCACACCGAAGGTCCATGGTTCGAGCCCTGGTACAGGTAACATCAAAAGTGATTTGAAAAAAGTTTTTCAAAACGGGGTCGCCCCTCGGCAGTGGTTTGGCAAACTCTCCGAGTGTATTTCTGCCATGACAGGCTTCTCAGCAAAAATTCGTCTCCTTTGTAGATGCCGTTCGGAGTCGGCAAAAAACTGTAGGTCCCACCAATTTGTAGGGAAAATTCAAATCGGCACACCACAAATTGGAAGAGAAGCTTGGCGCAAAAATCTCTTAGGAGGTTTATGATGATATACCTGTTGTATATCGCGCCATAGAGATAGAGAGAATAACCTTGACCTTTTCATAATTAGCTCAAGTTAAACTCAAAATACATATCGGTTTGATTTTTCTCTAATATCAATTAACAAACAAACATAAAAAAAATTGGAGCACTGCTCCAACAACAATTACCAAAACTCAAAATGTTCAGGCAAAATTTTATATACCGAAATGGCCTATCTGACCTTAGAATCAGATTTTGACGGAAAGCCAGGATGAGAATTTGTTCATGCATACATCCACTTCCGAACCCCTTCTATCCATACTATCAGAAAATAAAAAAAATTCTAAGATGCCCTTAAGGTCCCACAGAAGCTAGTAACTTTAGCAAAATTTCAGAATGCTTCACTATTCCTTATTAAGTCTTTAATGAAGCCGGAACAGTGCTAAGAAGTGTAACCAATCTTTCAACAACACAGATCCCCGCTGTAAAACAACTTAAGATTGCTTGGCCTGGGATACTTTGAATAGAGAAGCAGCCCTTTTTTTAAGTTTGCATTCCGTTCATGTACTTAGCTGCCAATGAATATATGCAATGTGGCTCTCTGCTCCTGAAGATTATGAGATTTCGAAAAGCCGTTTAATTTGTCCTTTGTTATAGGTTGTTTCCTTTGCAATACCGGTTAGTCCTGGAATAGTGAACCTGATTGGAACTAATTTTATCACTGGTTAACATATTCGACTTCAAATTAGAGCCCACACCCAAGAGAATACTCTAAAGCTTTTAAAAGCATGATCGCGCTCGGTATTTTCACTAATAATATGTTTTTTTTATAATCATACTAGAAGGATTTTAGTATAGATTTCTGAACTATAAATTGCTCCTGAAACTCATCACAAAAAAATATGCCCAGCCATTTACAATACTCACAAGTTGAATTTACATTCGGCAACACCGTCATTGATAATGAAAGATTTGAACGCTGTAGCGCAGTACGCAAGTGTCTTGAGAAATCCGTATATTGTGTTTTATGCTCATTAGCTAAAGGATCCACAATAAAGTCACCAGTAAATAGCTTCTTAAATTTCTTCCAATATGAACCGACAGGACCATGGACTTTTCTTGGTTTATTGCGAGGCAGCTGGAAGGCCAAGTCGAGCCCATCGAAACCATTGCGCTTCAGTAACGATATGGAACTATCAATGAAATTTTGTTGTCCTGCGCGATCAGCTTCCAACAGACCAATATATTTCAGCGGATTCGCCTCATCCAAATCACTATCGCCACCAACACTTAAGTACACTTTAAGATTTGGGTATTTAGCTTTCAACAGCGTTATCTCGCGATAATGAAATATATCAAGGTCAACATTCAAACTAAAAACCTCAAATGTTTGCGGCTTAAGGCCAGCATAGCCATATATAAGATGTGAACAGAATTGTAAACCGACTTCAAGATCAGCGGGTAGTAGCTTGGCGAAACCTGCAAGAAGCATATGTGGAAAGTAAATTAATTCAATATTGATTTATGTAAAAAAGAGGTGTTACCTAGGCGTAAATAGCTTGCTGAATCGTAGAAGCAAATTAGATTTTTATCGGTGGCCGCGAGCATCGCAGGCGGGAAAAGTAGACCAAAGAGTAAAAGTAAAGCGTTGATTGAACGCATTGTGAGAGAATTTCTTCTTACTTGGACTATTTAAATTTAATATTAAATTGAGGTTTAGCAAGAACTTTTTGCAAACTTGTCTGGTGTACTTAAAAATCGAAACTGATCTCGCAATATGGATTTGCGGTTTTCGTAGTCAAACAACTTGATTGTTCAGTTGCTTATCTCATAAGTTGTTGATATTTATTAATGTATGTATGTGCATATATTTACAGCTATTTGTTTATTTTAAATTATCAGGTTTTCGTATGTCTACGTACAGCTTCTTGGTTTTTGTTTTTAAAGCTCACTTCATATTTGCTACGATTACACAGTTCATTTGAGTACTTGAAATGACGGATTTTTTCTCATTAACGCCTTAGGACGAGCACCAGAGATGCTAATTTTATGGTCCCGAAATAATGTTTGGACTTTTAAGCGCTATTTGAGTAAGTATGTAACATCCCGAGATCCGGGTATTCGTTTAGAGTTTAGTGAAGAATTTGCTTGAAAAACTATGTAACTTATTTATTTATTTTTTCATGTTTAAGTCCGGATTTGCTATTTTTGTTTGTTATGTAATTTAATATTTTTAGACTAATAAATTTAAATATAAATTATTGTTGTTTTAAACCCAGATTACATCTAAATTGTTTCTATGAAATCCATCACATGCATTATTTGTGAAAAATAGAATCTCCATCAAATTTTATTTAAATCGGAAGGGGTCGATTCATACTATCTGACATGGAGAGACCCATATATAACATTCAAATAAAATGGTTAAAATAAAAATATTATAAAAGTAAGAAAACCGCTCTAGAACTCTAAAAAGATGTGTGTTTATCTGTATCTATTGGCAGATGAATTTAAATTTGTCATCAGGAAACGACATTTTTGTACAGTTCAAAATCTGTGTTAACGCAGTGTTAGTCATAGATGATAACACGTTTAGATAAAAAATGAATAAATGAACGGAAAATTTCCTTGTTACTTTAAGTAAAATAATCAACAAAGATAATAAAAATATTCAAAAAAATTGCTAATAAGCGAAAAAAATTGTATAATATTCATAAATAAATAACATATATTTAGTGTTGAATAAGATATTTCCCATTCGAACATCCCGTTAAAGGTAGTCACGAAATAGCGGGATTTTTAGCACTTCAAAAAGCACGACACCCCGAGATTTTTGGCATCCCTACCTAGTACACATTCATACTAAGGTTTTTTTTTTCAAAGAATTCGAATTATTTTGAAGTACGAAACTTAGATTATTTGAAACAAGAAGCTTTCCACATATTTCCGACGAAGATTCACTGAGATATTTTAAATAATAAATAAAATTAATACCTTGGCCTCTTTTTTCGGGTGGGATAACCACTTGCTGGACAATCTTTTTAAAAGTGACTTGATACCTATGGATATTCTGCAACAGGATTAGAAGTTTACCAAT
The DNA here is from genome assembly GCA_949987695.1 of Merzomyia westermanni. Classification (NCBI taxonomy): domain Eukaryota; kingdom Metazoa; phylum Arthropoda; class Insecta; order Diptera; family Tephritidae; genus Merzomyia; species Merzomyia westermanni. Next base: position 30,872,050 of record OX465289.1, on the reverse strand, counting down.
TGGCGTTCGGTTTGGAATAGGCACTGACAGTTGACATACTGCTGAACAGTGCTATTTACACTTTGTTACTCTCTGAATTCTATCACGGAAAAGCACTTATCGATACTTATGAACATGGATATCGATCATGCTATATTTTATACTTAAAAAAGACTGTTCGAGTACTCTGGTATTGTACCGAGTATAACGAAGACATCCACTGTATCTCAAAAATTACTAAATCCTTTTCAAGTGTCCAGCCAGACAATAAAATAATTTGTGAGCTAAGCACGATTAGATATAGTAACTGTTCATAACAATTTTAGTAAAGCCCCTATATTATTTTTATTATGTGAGTCAGCAAGTACACATTACCACACTTGCTTTTTTTTTAAAGTTCATATTTTGTAAACATAAAATATGTATGTATATATGTATGTGTTCCTGAACTTTGGTTTGCTTGAAATACATTAATTAAAACTAAAACAATTTGGCGGAAATTAATAGTAAATTTCCATTGAACATTTAATGTGTCATATTATTTGCAATGTTCAGTCTCAATGAAATGTACGCGATAAGAGCTCGTTTTTAACAGATGTATAAAAATTGATAAATGACAAGATTGAAGTTTACTATAAAAATATTGAGGGAAACAACTGAACAACAGCTACCTCCTCTAACGGGGCATCCCAGTTGACACCTTTTACGGATTGACGTTAGCTAACGGTCACATTAGCACTAAATTAATTAGAGACTAACTAGCTAATAGCAGTGCTAATCTAGGGATATCATGCATAAGGATATGTGCTGAAAATCCAGGGGTTTTAAGAAAGTGATTTATGTGCAATATTTTTAAATATTTTAATTTTTTTTGTTGATTGCGTTATTTTTATTTGTAATTTCGATGCTTAATATAATTATTTCTGCTTGCCTAGAAACATCTCTGCATTAAATCAGCTGAGAAGGTATTCTTATTGCTAACTTCCGGTGGAAGTAGAGGAATAGGGATACCAGCACTCCAATTGAAAGACACCGGTTGGCAGAGCGAAGAAACGACCGCCAAAACAGTTTAGAGGTCATGTCATGGAAGTCATGTCATGGAATAGCACTTTCGTTCTTCAAAGGTATTGAGTATTGAGCTAGAAGTGTTTAGCTTTTTGTTAGTTATCGGTTAGTCGAATTTTTTACAGGGATGTTACAACCCTAACTGTAGTGCGAATGACTGCCTTTAACATCCTAGGTCCTCTCGCTCCCTATTTCTGTAAACAAATAGCGTCACCACCGTCTCATCTGCTACGTATGTACGAGGTGTGTTCAAAACGTATTTTGAATTTTCGCTGGTTACGTATATTCAAATTTCAAATTTTTTGTGGCGTTATGTTTCTCACTTATGCCGACAAGCTCGGCCATTTTGAATGTCCAGTTAACTGTTGACAGCTGCTTTGCTTGCACGTGTTTTGGATCGTCTTCGATTTTTACCTATTCAAAAAAATGGATCAAGAACCTGTATCAAATTTTGTGTGAAAAACGAAATTAAGTGCGCGGATGCATTCCGAATGTTGACTGTGGCATACGGAGAAGCTACCTTGGACCGAAGCAACGTTTATCGGTGGTACAAAATGTTCTCAGAAGGCCGAGAGGATGTGCAAAGAAGAACAAAAATTGGCTTTTGCACCACGATAAAGCCCCTGCTCACGCATCGTTGCTTGTGCGCGACTTTTTGGCCAAAAACAACCCAGATCTGGCCCCCTGTGACTTTTTCTTGTTCCCTAAACGCCCATGAAAGGACGACGTTACGCTTCTCTTGACGAGATAAAGACGGCATCGAAGGAGGAGCTGAACAAGATACAAAAAAATGATTTTTTGAAGTGCTTCGAAGATTGGAAAAACCGTTGGCACAAGTGTATAATATCTCATGGGGATTACTTTGAAGGGGACAAAATAGATATTCATGAATAAATAAATAATTTTTGAAAAAATACAAAATTCGCGATACTTTTACTACTGTTCAAACACACCTCGTATATGTAGGTGTGCATCTATATTTTAAATAGGACTCGCCACGCCTAGGCAAGGGTGACAATTTTATTGGCGGCGCTATCCACAAAGCAAAAAAATACGACCTTCTATTCTTTTAAGCAGTAAAATATCTTTAAAAACCAGAAAATATTAAGCCTGAAGATATCAAATTGTCTTTACCTTGCCCTTTTATGGCTTGGGTATACATTCGCTTATTGATTTTATGAATAATCCAAATTTGATAAGAGAAGAGAATACAGTAACTGCAGTAAAAAAGAGGAAAACAGAAGTTTAATTCTGTAAAAAAAAGCGATTAAAATTCTAGAACTTTTCTAATTAAATGAAAATAATCCTTCATTAAACAAAACAAATCATAAGGCCAATGTAATGCCTTCGGTTTTATCATACTCAGCTGTACCAGAGTGCAGCTTAAAAACTTTCTTCACAGTGCGGTGATTCCTAACGCCTTGAAGAGTCCGTCAAAATGATCAACACCAATTTTCGAAAATGCCTGAAAGTGTTATCCTTTGCTTGGACAAATGAATTCAAATCCTATGAAACACCGCATTTTCGTGCCGAAGTGAGAATAGAATGAAGCGTTTCGACATCGAGTCAAGTAGGCATCAAGTCTTATGCAAAATATGACCGATGGGCAATAAAAGGTGATCTGATAGCGAAGTCAGCCTTCTATGTATCCAATATAAGGTTCCCTTTAGTGTGTTAAATTTACAGACAACCTTATTGAACCGCCCAATGTGTCAGCCACATCGCTGCTAAGAGGTACTCTGTCTTATTCAGCCTGAAAATGCAATGAAGGATCAGCATGTTTGCGAATAGTACTGCTTTGAACTCAGGACTTGAATACACTTATGGAAAGAGAAGTTTTGGCTAGGCCATGGTTTGCGACTGAAAGAGACGCTTCAACCCAACAAGTGTTCCTATCGATAGCGTGATTTTGGGAACAGAGGAGAGGAGAAGTCCTCACTGAGTTGGGTAAAACCAATGTACTTACTAACAATTTTTTGACTGCAAATTTAACGTCACAGCGTCGAACAAATTGACCCCACTACTGTGGGTCCAGTACTAGAAGGTTGTAATATCAGGACATACCGAGTCCATGTCGGACAAAGAACTGTCATTATAAGTAGCACTCGGCTTGCAAAAATTGAACAAACTTCTGATGTAAAACCATGCAGCTGGGTATATAATGTTCAGTTTATTCCCAACATTAACTTCCTTATTTGATTATTTTAATTTTTTTTTGCAAATCTTAATTACTGCTTTGCAGGTGGAGTACCACATTTTTGTTATTGTTTGCTTCTTAAAAAGGTATTTGAAAAGTCTTAGATAGAAATCAGATACACCTGAGCCCATCCACCCACCCCCCATTTCTGCGCGGTGTCTACCCTTCCGGTTGTGTGTAAATGAGTGCCATTGACTACGATAATAACTGCTATGAGGAGTTTATGTTAGATACTTGAAGTTCGATTTACACTAACAAACTTGGCCATCTCCAGGTATTGCGAAAATTTACAATAAAAGAACTTATTTTATATCGCACGCAAGGAACGGGGGTGCGCTTTAAAGCTTAGCAAAATATTGTTTTGAAGTCGTTATGATTGTTGCACATGCAACAACATAAATATTGGCAGTTAATGACTTAAACGGAGCAGATACTAAATAAATGGACTTTTCTTCTTCTTTCTTACTGACAATCTTCTATTTGCTTTGTTGTTGGTGTATTGAATTTTTTTGTATCTATGAGGCCGCATAACCATTATTCTTGATGGGCAAATGAAAAAAGTTTAATTACAAATTTCAATTGTTTCTTGACGTTCCCTCTTGTTGCTGTTTCTGTTAGCGAGTTGCGTTACTTTACTACGAAAATAAAGAGTTGGATAAAGTTTCAATTCTGTAATTGGAGTGCAGTGAAAGTAGAGTTAATGAAAGTTGTTGCTTCGAACTAACATCAAAGTGCTCATAGAGTTCTATTGTTGCCGCAATTATCATTTAATTAATTAAATTATGTTTATGGCATCAGTTTATTGAAAGCTCTTTACTGGCCTTGTAGGTCTTCATGGAATAGCTTGATTATGAATATGTGCGTGGTGGAAAAGCACTAGTAGTATTATTAACCTTTTATTATTATTTCTAAAAGTAAAATTTTGATTGATTGCTACGAGACTCGATACACATATTATATCAGAATCAAAGTTTCATGATTTATAGGAAAGTAAACTGAACTGAAAATGTTTGTTTTAGTGTACGGTCAGTGACATTAATTCGCTTTCCCGAAGAGAACTAATGTCAGTGACTTTAAATCTCTTAAAAATTTGACATTAATTCGCTCTACTAATTACCTTAACAACAACGCAACTGCTATTTCAGGTGCAGTTATGTACATATACGAGTATACTGTACTAAGCAGGTTTTACTCCAAATTTTCATTTTATGCTATTATACGAAGTCAAACAACTTTGTTACAAATTTGGGAATTATTCAAAAAAGCGCCGCAGGCGAAAATTTGGAATATAAAATAGCGCGATTTTTTATCCCAAATTTTCGCCTGCTGCGCTTTTCTTAAAATTATCAAAATTCATTAAACTACATTTTTTTTATTTCATATACATACATATATAATATATAAAATGAAAATTTGGAATATAAAATAGCGCTATTTTTTATTCCAAATTTTCGCCTGCTGCGCTTTTCTTAAAATTATCAAAATTCATTAAACACAATTGTTTTTATTTTATATACATACATACATATATAATATATAAAATCAATATTTGGAAAATAAAATCGCGCGATTTTTTATTCCAAATTTTAGCCTGTACAAAATGAAAATTTGGCATAAAAGCTGCTTAGCTGCACCTTAAATAGCACTTGCGCTGTTATATAAATATAGTGTAGAACATTTGATATAAAGTGGTTCTGACATGAATTCGCTTTTGCAAAGAGAATTAATGTCAGTGACTTTAGTTCTCAAAATAATTTGACATTAATTCTCTTTAAAAAATCGAATTAACGTCACTGACATAAGTTCGCTTTTGAAATGCGAATTAATGTCACTGACATTAATTCCCCTGACATTATGACACGTTACCGTTTTGGTGATGTGGTTACTTCAAAAGGGCCCGTAAACACGAGAAGCCCTACACATAAAGGTTGGTCTGTAATTATTATTTTATAATTTTCTATCGACGTGATCAGTAATAATAATAGAATTTTTTGGGGTTATGAACTGCATCTCGAACTCTCTCCTTATTTCTAACTCTAGTGCTATCGCTAAGTAGTATTCTAAGTTGTCGTATTCATTATGCTTTCATGTTTGTCTATACAAATAAATGAACCAGTTTTCTGTTGGATTCTCATCATTTCAAGAAAGTTTATTGTGCTCCTAAAGTGGCGTAAAAAGTGTAACAACAAAGATGCAGTTTTTTGATTATAACTAGCAACTGTTAAAAAGTTTTTTAATCTAGAGATAAACACTTAAGATACCCCACTCGTCTTTGACTTAATTTTCCATAGGGCCCTTAAACTGCGCTAGTATCTTTATATTTATCATCATTTTTGACACAGTTTCCATCAAAAGTATCCGTCTCTCTATCAATCTCCATCTTCCCATTAATCATCATCTTCTCTTCAGTCTCCATCCCTTTCCACCCTCTCTTTCTGAATCTTCATTTAATTTCAAATTATCCTTTTCTGTTCAGTATCAATATCAAGATACCTCTTCTGTTCAATCTCTGTGTGAATCCAGATGTTCATCTGTTTTGTTCAGTCACCAGTCACCATCACCCTATTTTCTTCAGTATCAGTCCGTTACCATTTCTTTTACATTTCCAATACTATCTCCTCTACATCTCCGTGTAGCTGAACAGTAAGCCAAAATTTACCATAAGCGCGTTTCAATGCAAATAGAAAAGCTAAAAACAACAAACATGCGGTGTTGACAATACGAGCTCTTCTGTTAATAATAAAGCAGATTCACAATCCGTTTTTCTAATAATAATAAGCCCTCGAAGGGATGGATGACAATATCAGTCTGTCGAATGTAATAAAGGCCGGGTATATCCACCATCGATCATATCTTCACAATACCCCAATTCCTGGAGTTTACCCATGATAGAATAATCGACACACCCTTTTGCAGCTCGAAAGGCAGCCGGCTTCTTGCTGCTACGTCTGCATTTGACTACTATGTTCAGCTTATAGGAATATGCTAAATGAAGTTGCTCTTATTCGTGTTGAAAGCGCCGATCAAAAATCACGATCTATAAGTCACTCACCTTAATTGTAATGATGTGTGGCTAGGAATCAAGGACAGTGTATAGATAATATGTTATTAGTTTTAAAGTATGAGAGAGAAGAGCCATTCATACGATTCGCTGAATGTGTCATGTTTTGTTAATAAACAATCTTTGTTCCGAATGCGGTAGCAGAGGGAGGGGGCGCCGAACTGAAATTCAATAAATACGAAGATAATGCCTTTTCCAGCCTTGGTGTTTTTATACTTTAATATCGGGATTACTCGCAAGTGCATTGATATTATTGGACCAATGCCTATGACGATTAATCTTCCTGCTTGCCAATAACATGCAAGATGCAGATTCCTTAACAAAAACCACCCACATATAATTCATTTATGCCGCATGTACTCTCATTATTACTGGGGCAAACAATTTTTTGACCATTATTTTTTCGCGGTTAAAAATTGGTAGGTTCCGGCTGTCAATTATTTCTCCTATGAATACGTGTCGTTAGATACCCCATCCGCAACCTGGAATGTCATGCAAAAACGCAGTGCGAATGATGAATTGGAAGTCAGTTTCTACCATAAACAACTTCATCAAAAAATTTTCAAAGCGATTGCATTGAAATGTATGGAGTTAGCAACTTTTCATATATTTTTTGGACTTAGTAGGGTGTATTTTCAATATTTCCTTAGCTATTCTGAACATTGAACACATAATTTTCTTTCACCACCAGGTGTGGAAGTCTAACACCTGTCCAGCAGTATGAAAATCTCGTTTTGAGTGAAAAGTAAACTTAGCAGCTTTTACCGCGTTGCCGACGAAATACGAATGCATATGTACATAAATACATGCTTTCAAGTATCTCTAACTCAGAAACCAAGTGAGGCATTAAATCGCCCTCATCTTGTAGAGTAAAAAATTCAAAAAGAATGACACCACATGAAGTCCAAAAATATTTCTTGCTTGCTATGATTTTGCAATAATTCATTTCCTTTGCAAAGATGTACATGTAAGTATTTACAAACAGCATTATACGAGATGAAAAGAATTGATATGTTTTTTCTTAGCTCAATATGTCCCACATTACTTATGGGGATTTCTTTTGAGAGCAAAGCAAAAGTACTACTAATTCCACTAAGGCTTGTTGACAATAATTTTTCCCACTGCTTATAAATAACAATAGAAAGAACAATGCACCCAAGCAACCACATATAAAATGAATCAAAAGTTAGGTACGACGACAGTTGAAACACGACAGTTGGATAAGAATACAAGGGCAAAAAAAGAGAGAAAAAAAAGAATGTAAGAAAGTTGAAAAATGTGACACGACCAATTATGTGGGCAAAATACCCATAATCAGAGGCAACAACATATAACAAAACACTACCCACAAGCAGGTACACATGCATTTTCACAAAACCCATGTCACATTAGAATCCTTCACCAAACAATGAACCTAGTTTTGTCTCTTTAACTCGCCCCCACCAGCACGACACACCCGAAGCGGATTAAACACCGATCCTGTGAGCAGATATACTACGAGTACTTCCAGCATGTATTGCATAGTCCGTACTCGATTGCCTTGGTGATGGCGTCGAAGCGTGTAATCACCATGTCAGTGACGGCTGTTGTATCTACAATCTGCACGCACTTAGGAAAACATACTCAAACACACACATATTCATAACATCGCTGCAGAAAATTGGACTAGTTCAGAACTATCCCTAAACTAAACCGTTTGGCGGCACCACCAGTTCTAGCTCAATACCCAAACAATGCTTTCAACTGTCCACTTTAACATGGCGATGTCATTGGCGGTGGCAATTGTCGCCAGTGCATTACTTTGCAACTCGTTCTGAACCGGTTTCCATTTCGACACTTCTAAGATAGTTTGGGTTTGGCTAGTTGTCAACCTGTGCCATTTCGGAAATTTTGAGGGTAGTTTTGGTTGTGGATGAGTAATTATCGATATCCAATATTTCAAACTGTCTTTAAACGATTCGCAAATAGTGTAGCTCAAGACTGTCTCTTTTGAAGATTAGTTCGCAATTTTACTGCAGGGATATCAGTCTACTTACTCGCATGTTCTGATTTATATTGAATACTTGTTTGGAGTGTTGTGTTGAGAAGTATCAGATTAGTATTTTTTAGATTTTGTTTTTTTTTCTGCTCAACGCATGCATTTTCTGCTCTTAGTTTTTCCGCATGTGCAGATTTGTTATTATTTTTGTTGTTTGACATTATTAGGATTTTGTTATTGTCAGCATTTTGGTCCATCACAATTTTGGTTTCCCCCTTTTCATTGTTTCACTATATAGTCATATCGTTGTTTTTGTAAGACTATGTTACATTTACGAATTTCTAAATAATTTGAGAGCTACGGCTCAGATGGAAAAGAAGCTTGGAAATGTATCTCGCTAACCTCTGACTTCCAAAGAACATTGTGTCGCCACAATCCTCAAAACAGTAACGAGAAATTGTTTTGTTTTGTGTAGTAATACTTGCGTCTATGCTTTTTTATAGATTGAGAATACCTTCTTTCTTTCTTAACAGACACTTCAGCATCTAAGCGGTCTTGAACAGCTTCAATGCATCATATATATCGTCACTTTAGGAAACCAAGCTAGAAATACCAAGGTATGCTTTAGATCCTAGGTATTAGGTCTACAAGTGAAACCCTTTAGGTCCTAAAGAACTTCTTCCGCCAAAAAAAACATATTTGGAGGCAAAAGTAAGACGACTTTTAAGGTTCAAATATATGAGATGATTTTCTGCCATCTTATTCCGTGTTTTCAACCAAATGATGCTACTGCTATTAACTGTAGTTTCTTGAACTATTCCCCGTATATGAAATATGTTGTTGGTAGTTTAATTTCATGATATCATCGTCCATGATTCTGCTACCTATGAGAGGACGTATCCGATAAGCTAATACGATTTTTTTACGACTGATTTTGTACTTTACTTACCCAAAGGATCCAATCATCAAACAAATCGTTACAAGGAGTGGGGCTATTATCAGAAGGTGCTGTTAACAAAGCATACTGCTCATATTCGGCACACTCCCCCATCTCATCAGTGCCTGGAATTATTTGTTCATTTGTATAAGATTACGGAAAAGAAGGGTTTTAAATCTTCCAGAATACTTTTCTCTTGAAAACTCCATCGAAATGATGAGAGGCTTATGGAGCGTGCTCTTCGTTCGGGGAGAGAGAACTTTCCTACTTGCGTACTCAGTTCGAAATAGCACTTGTTGGCAAGAGTGATTCCCAGTTAAATTTCGAGGCTGAAATTGTTTATCTAACTATTGACTGCCAAAAGTGGCGTGGTTGCCAAGATGCCGATGTGCTGACTCTTTGCTTGATGACAACATGCCCTCGTTCACCACCAAACCCATTTTTTCCGGTAATTTTTCTTGATTGGAGTATGCAGAACTTACAGTGCTGCTGTTAAGGCCAATGATGTCAATGTCGCCCACATACGCCATCTATTGCACACTCTTGTAAAATATTGCTCCCGCGCGATTAAGTTCTGCAGCTTGTATTATTTTCTCCAGGCTGAAATTAAAGAAATCGCACTATAGGGGACTTCCTCGTTTGAAACCGCGTTTAGTTCCGAACAGCTCGAAGCGATGCTTTCCCGTGCTGACAGTGTTGGTCAACGTCATTTTCCACAGACGTATAAGTTTAGCTGGGATACCACATTCAGACATAGCAGCATATATGTAGGTACCCCTTTTCGTGTTATCGGCGGCTTTAAAATCAACAGAGAGGTGATGTGTGTCAACTCTTTTCTCACGGGGTTTTTCCAAGATTTGCAAAGTCTGATTCCACACTGATCAGGTCCATTCAGAGTGTCCACAACAGTCTTCAGTCCTTCGGACAATACGCTTGATATAACCTTATATGCGATTTTCGTTCCTCGCATTCATACATCCGACCATGATGCATGAGCTTTGCCAGTTCCTTGCCGCCATGCTGAAATAGATCAGCAGGCAACTATTCGGAACTAATCATCGCACTCGAGGGGTTGCGGAACACTACCGAAGGGCGCCACTGCCTATGAAAATAAACACTTTTCCTAAAACATTTGCGGTGTTACCAGTACCGTGAGTGCAGTATGGTAGGCTAGCACGCTATCACAATTAGCGGGGGCCGCGCGAGACCCATCGCCTACGTTGCTTATTCCATTATTATGCGCTTGAATGAAGTCGCTCAGTCAATAGCAAAGGAGGAAGAAAGATACCTCTACTCCGATGCAAGGATCAAGTGGAGTCAAATGTTACATTTCTTGGCCTTTTTAATTGGGTTCAGTTAAAAAACGAAGTGAATTGTGTCATAAACTAGAAGCTGGACTTCTAGTAACACATCGCGAAATTGCAATCAATTCTCTGCTGTAAAATGTTGAGTGATACACGTTCAAACATAAAGGCAGACATACAGACAGATACAAAACTCTAAAAACCATTGTTCAGGCTTCTTTCACTCCGATGAAGAGCCACCGTATGCATTTTTCTTGGATATCCATAATGTATCGACATTTGGTCTTACTAGTTTATTTGGCACAAGATTCCATGTCTACAATTTTTGCAATCCTGGCATTGTTGGAATGTTTACTGAGTGAGCGCCCTATTATCATACCAATCCACACAATTCTCTTCCGCACTATATATCAAGTTTCTTTAAAAACTTTCTCATACCATTTCTCTAGCCACAAAATTGAACTAATATCATTTATTCTCCTTTATTTGCAGTACCAAACAATTACAAATTCATAATGACATTTATTTACTTTGGCCACAGAAAAAAATATTTACCGCCGTAAAAGCGGCTCAAATTAAAAAAAAAAAATTAAAACCAAATATAAAGCGAAAGCAAATATTGGCAGAAGCGCACGTTGTGATGCTAAACTAATGTTATAAAGGAATAAAAGGCCATGCAAATAATGGAGCAACAAGAAAAGTAAAAAAACGTACAAAAATTACTGGAATACCAGTCAAAACGAGTGAAAATATCAAATTATCAATTGTAGACAATGTCAAACTAAGCGACAAAATTGAGGGCGCTTCGCTGGCCAGGAGCAACGCAGTGCATTCAGGAAATGCGGAGCAACAAAGCTGTGATGGGCGCTAATGTGCTTCAGCAAAGTGAAACAAGCACAGCAAATGAGATGAGCAGTGGTAGGATATGAGGACAAGAATTATATGCTAGAAGGACGAAAAGCAGGTATCAAAGCGTAAAAAGAGAGTATTGAAAAAAAATTTAAGAGAAACAAAAAAAAACAAATATTAAATTAAAGCAGGATAACTATTAGAAAGAAGCTTTTTTTCTTTATTTTAGAGCTGAGAAAAAATTAATTTCGCTTACACGATGATGGATGATTCAGAATAGACGCATGGTTGGACAGACAGTTGACGAATATCGTTGATGGAGAGATAGATGAGGGGTTGCTTGGGTGGTTACACCGAAGATGCATGACTGGGAGTTTGAATTGTATGGACAAGTGGATTGATGATGAACGAGAGTGGTTGCTATAGCAAAGCCGCCAAAGTAATAAGGTGTAAAAGGTAGCTGCATGCTTATTCTTCCACTTCTTTTTATTATTTTTAAGCTATAGGGTGACAGTTGGCTTTCCTTTGCATACGGTTTTTGTTATTCATTAAGTGAATTAAGTAGAAAAAATATTTTTTGTTCATTACATTTTTTTATTTAGTTTTTTTCTTTACTTCATTATCCACCGAAAAGTGTAGCATCAAAAGAAAACTTTTTAGGATTTTTTTTTTTAATTTCAAATGAATTTCTATCCCGCTTTTAATGAAGTTTGCTGCCGCCACAAACAATTACATATCAGTGTTGCTTTGGGTCGCGATAAGGTAAGCAGGAACGCTAAAACGCTGCGCTAATGAGATAAGATGAGTTCTTATATGCTTTGACGCTTAAATGTTCGTTATAATTAAATTTTTTTAAATACATTATGTAACAGTTTGGGTGTCATCTTCTAGTACGAATTATTCGAACTCTGTATGAAAATTCCGGATCTATATTATAAACTCCTAATAGATTTCTTTTTTTATTATTAAATAGAACTCGCTTTAAATTATCAAGCAAGAATATTACGATTGGTTCTCGTTTATTTCTCCGCCGGAAGTGTTCGAACATCTTCTTTCGTAGAGTTACCAACATTTACATGATTAGAGTTAATATTATTTAGAGTTACCGTACAACTGGTATAATACTAAGGCTGCATCAAAGTTCGATCATAATCTAAGTTTACAACATAGTGAAGCTTCAAAATATAGCTGAAGAAACTTTAGCTTAAGTCCAAAAAAAAGATATAAAAAGTGATTTAAGACATATACTTTATTACTGTTTCACAAGGATTTATGCTAATCGGGGACCTACCCATTTATATCAGACATGCTTTAAGAACTAACCGATTATTTTTCGTTTTGTTAGTTTACAAAATAAAATTATCAAAATATAACCGTTAGCCCTGAAACGAAATGAATCAGCGAAAAGATTAGCAACTTCGTTTCGTTAGAGGTAGAAACAAAATTTTTTAATGTTGATAATTGACGAAAGGTAATTAACACAAAAGTATTATTTTGCTAGCAATTATTATTAGTTAGAGAAAATAAATTACATTTATTATTACCTAAACGATAAAAAACTGAATCGTGTAAAAACAAACAATTCTTTTTTTTTAGTAAACGATAATATTAAAGGTGTTCTTACGGATATTGCAGTTACAAGTTTTAAAGTTTCTCAAATTTTCTCATTACTTTTCTTCTCGGGTAATAGAGTCCATGGATTAATTTTACGATAAATTTCACTCACTCGTCCTATTTTTTGTGACAAAACGTGTAGAATTTTGTTTAAGTCGCCATAACCTTCTGATCTAGAAATGTATACTTACTGACATGACCGCATCTCAATCGAAATTCCTGTAGAAAGAGCTTGAAAGACTAGTTAAAACAGAAAGGAAAATCTTCGTATGTGTATCCAAATTATATATTTCTCTCTTCAGACCCTTGGGTATGCAATTTCAACCTTCTAATGGAGATAGATGTTAAGTTTTACGAAACGGATGTTGCCAGATAATCCATTAAAATTAGTGAAAAAGCGCTGATCTCCTGAAACTCCTCAGCAGGCTCAAGTGGTGCTTAATAGTCAAGATTGTTTACTAAGACGTAAGAACCCCTGCGGGTTAGGGGTTTAGAATATGCCCTAGGTAGGCATACCGGTCGTAAGAGGCGACTAATATGCACAAAGGTAATGACGTGCAACTCGATGGTTGATCTAAGGATATGATGAATCTCACCTCTCATTACCCATCTCACCTTCCTTACGGAAGGAGGGGTGACATGACCTGGAAGGTTCCACTGGTCATACTAAATCGCTACCACGACAGTCGGGCAGTACCGCATGGAAGTACCGGAGCGTACCGGATTCATATCCGGCCAAGGACTGTCAGTTCGACAGCAACCCCCAAAACCTTCGGGGAATGTTTTTGTCGTTACAACAACAACAACTAAGACGTAAGGATGGGTATTGGCTCTAATTTTCTGGCAAAATTTTAAAGTTTTTATAAAAATAGGTAGTTACATATTTTAAAAGTAATTTTTTGGTGGTCCTCATTTATGCAGGACAAAGGAAATCACCAAAAATTTTACCAAATGGTATGGTATTCATCTTGAGCGTACTAATAATTACAGTCTTAACTAAGAAATAGGAATTTCCTAATATAGTTGTGCTTCCTTAAATTAAAGGAATTGGAAATAAAAATATATAAGTTTAATTTCTAAAGCTTTGGTTTCCTCGGAAAGCGGTGCCGCAATGTAACTTTCGCTATATAGCGGCCGCTATGCTTACCGTCATTAGCGGCACCGCTTTCTTGTAAATTTCGATGAGCGTTGCGGTCAATTTGGCCGATTTTGTTTCCACTATTTTGCCGCCTGTTTTATGAGTTTTATATTTTTATTTATTTCTAATATTTGAAATGTTTAATTGAATTCTCAATGTTTTGAATATGACGGTGGCAAAAACTTTGACGAAAGATTTGCCACCATCATGACGGCCGTAATATTTTATGCTTGCCGCTATATTACGTTACGGTGAACTTCACCGTCTTAGTTTCCACGTAATTACTTTCACATTGCAATGCTTTTGACAACCTATGCTAGCGCTATGTGACGGCCGCTATAAAGCGGCACCTCTTTCAAGGAAACCACTCCTTAAGTGGTTACTAACTAACTTGACAGCATCTGATGTTTTGTATGTTTACTATCCAATTTGCGTTTATACAACGTATGTTCTATATAACAATAGGAGCAAACATAGCCATTTTCTTTGAAATATTAGGAGCAATTCCGAAACAACAGAATTTGTCCACAGAGAAAATAATTATCATCGAATTTCGCTGGGAGTGTCGCATTTAAAATTTTTGGAAACAAACGTTTCATTATAAAATGGGCGTAACCTTAACCGAGTTCACAATAACTAGTTACCGTTAAAAAATCAACATCAATATTGATCCGAGTGAAGATATTCAAAGTGTTGTTGAATGCTCCACTAAAGAGATCCTTTTTTAAAATTTTCATACTAAACTCTAGCGTAAACCTACATTGGATGAAATTTCGTAACATAACCAGCGCGATATACAACAAGTATATCATCATAAACCTCCTAAGAGATTTTTGCGCCAAGCTTCTCTTCCAATTTGTGGTGTGCCGATTTGAATTTTCCCTACAAATTGGTAGGACCTACAGTTTTTTTCCGACTCCGAACGGCATCTACAAAGGAGACGAATTTTTGCTGAGAAGCCTGTCATGGCAGAAATACACTCGGAGAGTTTGCCAAACCACTGCCGAGGGGCGACCCCGTTTTGAAAAACTTTTTTTCAAATCACTTTTGATGTTACCTGTACCAGGGCTCGAACCATGGACCTTCGGTGTGGTAGGCCGGCAACACTACCTTCACACCACGGCGGCCGCCCGTAACATAAGACTAAGATATTGAATAATTTATTATGATACGAACTTGTAAATATCTTTCATATATATTTCTACTGTAACAAACTTTGTTCGCAATGGACTCCGAAACTACTCAACCGATTTTATTAAAGTTTGGTATCGACTTAAAAGATTGTTCAACTTAAGAGATAGGATATTTTTGAAGTATATTGAAGTGGCGTGGTATCGCTAAACCGATAAATTTTTTTATAATGTATATCTTTGGACATATTTATGTTAGGAATTAAAATGAGATTAACCTCTAACATCTCCCATACAAATCGGAATTTTAAATGTAAAACTGTTTATGTTAGAAAAAAAACTCGAAAACATGTTATATGAGATTAACCTTCAGCACCGTAAAAAAATGTTGAATTAAGAAAAAGAAGTGGTTACTATAGAAACTAAATTTTTCATGCAGACGATCCCTGGAAATGTTCATGGTAGCGAATAGAAATTTGGTGTGTGAATATGTCTAGGAAACCAGTACCATTCTCAGGAGGATGAAGGGTGCTCGATTACAAATTGAGTTTTATACTGAATATTTTAAAAAGTTTTAATGGTAGGGCTATGAAACTTGGAATTGAAAAGATTATGGTGAAATCAACACAAAATATGCTTAGCTTATATCTATCTATATGGTTCTTTGATCGTATCCAAAGAACGATTAGAGTCTAACTAAATCTCAAATGAGTTCTAAGACGTAGAGAAGCGTGGTATGGTTTCGCTGGTACATGTATGTATATATCAGCCAAGAAATCCTTGATGCTAAATATGTATATCAAAAAAAAATTCTACTAAGTTTTCTCGTTCTACATTTTTCTGAATGGAGTTATCTGCTTTTTCTGCCGGGACGACGATATACGTCATTAAAATCATACAACTTTTTTATAAAGCTTTAATGGTTACAAAAATACAGGCCGTATTATTGCAGCAGTATACTGACCAAATGCAAGGAAGGGGCTTAGAGAACGTTCCGGAAATAGCTTTTATGTCTGTATTTATATCTGGCGCCAAAACCACATGCCGTTTTTATATTTATTGTAATTGGCTGCACTTTCTTTTAACTCTTTCTCATATTATTATTTACATACTTCATACTATCGAATAACTGGCTTTCTTCTTCTACCCTAGCTCCTCCCAAAATCATTCATGTATGTATGTATGTCATACCTTTGACCTTCACCAAGCTTCTCATATTCATTATAGTCACCAAATAACTGTTGTTTATTCTAAGACATCAAGTGTCAAAATACAAGGCAAGAGAAAGAACATTTAAAGAAGTAGAAGAAGAATAAGAAAAAAGTTACAATTTGAACGGTAAGTAGCAGCAAGGATCGGGATTGGAGCCAAACAACAAGAAGGCCATTACTTAACTGCTTGTCCAGTAAAGTTCGTTTGGGCAAAAACCGCAAAAGTTCGCAACACCAGTTGCCCGTAAATGAGTTTGCCTGGCTGTTGAGTTGCAGAGCTTGCTGGCGCCCCATGGTTTTCTGCTCAATTTAAGTCCCTCTCAGGCTAACACAACCACTGTTGGTGGCGGCGTCAACGGAGTCATATTACCAACGGTACACACTTTTTACTAACAAACGTATTTATGTTTGTGTGCGAGTGTGAAGGACTTTGTCTGATTTTGTACGAATATTCCTATATAACAAGTATGCATTTTTGCCATACTTTAACATTCATAAACATGTACTTTGGTGCGTTTTTATTCTGTCTGTATTGGAATGCTCTGGATTTTTAAACCAGAGTATGAATATATGAATGCAACGGTGGCTTTTTCTTGGCCATGTTATAGCTGCTGGCCGCACTTGTTAACTTTTGTCGCCACATGTGCTTAATTATTGTTATTGTCATATTTCTTTTTTTGTTACTTACATAACCAGTAGTGCAAACCGAAATGGTAAAAAAAACTGCATTCAGTTAATACTGGAAAGAAGAGCACCTTTCTTCTATGATAAATATGACAGACGAGCTTAGGATCATGATTTTCTGCTATGAACGCCCCCGCTTCGCCTTGTCTAGTGGGCAAGATAACTCTGAGACTTGTCTTCAAGCTCTTCTGAAGGGATTCCATGGAAACAAGCAGTTTCAACAGGGTTGAATCAGAGTGATATTGGTCTTAAAGAGTATTGGTCTTGCCCTCCAAAAGCCAAACACTTGTATCGCCAAAACTCGACAAATACAACTCAACTATTACGAAAGTAAAAGTACCGGAGATGGACACCTCAAGCGTGTAACGATTACGTAACTTCCACAAAAAGTATGACTTTGATAAACAAGTAACTAAATTCGCAGTCGCTCCAAGGTTACTAGTAAGCTAACCATAAAGTTTTCAAAATTTAAAAATTGACAAAGGACGTAAGAGGCGACTAGCTCATGTCACTTAATTTCAATTTTAAAGTTGCAAGCTACTTTTGCATAAAGATCCCTGAAAGTCGCTGTTACCGTGTTGCTATATCACTGCTAAGTGATCATAACTTCAAAAGAACATTGCTGGAACAAATTTTTCCCATTTTGGTTGCAAGCACGTAATAACAATTCTCCTATTACGCTCGCGTGACGAATGCCTCTACACCTTAAAGTCGCACCCATGGCCTCAGTGACTATTTGAGCTACTTGAGTTTGGATAGGGCAACGCATAGCTACAGCAGTTGATGGGTTGTACGTGAATCCTTTCGATGTCGACCTAGTCCCACGGTATTAAAAAATGTGGGTTTTAAATGGGTATTTGGCCGTCGAAAATGCAACACAAGTTCTGTTTTTGCAGTACTTGGCAATGAACACATGATGTCATGGATGTCAGGATGCATTAAACATAGGCCCTGGAAATAGGTTATAGAGACAGAGTGTTGCCAAACCAAAGGTGGTATTGCCAGCGTCAGCGGTTTGGCGTATATTAAGTTTGCTATTTAAACTAGTTGTCAGGTAGTTTCCAACTAGTTGCTTTAACTGATGGTTATATTAATATATATAAAGCTTTGTGTATATTAACTGATGTATTGGTGCTAGTTTTTTGCGCCAGTCTGCGGTTCCAAATGTTGTCATCCTCCCAGGAAAAAGTAACTTTAGCCTTTAGTTGGCAAGCACTTGTCTTGTTGCATCGATTTGAAAATCAATATCTGTTTTGTGGTTTTTGGTGTATACTATTACTGTTGAATTTGTTGTGTTTTTATTTTCTTTCTTATAGCTGGCATTTTGTTTTTGCACACAGTCTTACTACCGATTCATTATTGTATCCCTTATTAGGTTATTTATTATTAATGCTAGCAAAATAGGCATAATACTTAATGTGATTGTTATTGTTATGGGGTGTAATTAGATATTTAAAATAGTCTCGCCTTAAAAATGTAATGCAGACAAGTATTGTTCAAGTGTTGGTAACATTATTCTTACACTAAAGCGTTCGTGATGGATACTTTGTGATGTCGATTGATACGACCTGGCCGTTATTATATTATCAATGAATATATTGCTTTTTTATACCAACAATTTTTGTTGATTTACATTTTCAAGTATTCATGAAACGAGAACGAACATTTTTCCTACTGTATTCAATCAAAAAACTTTTAATAATTAATTAAAAATTATTATTAAAAAATAAAAACAATAATAATTTTCATAAAAATTCAAAAAGTGAAAAATTATTATTCTTGGCCTCGAGCTCGTTTTATGAATACTTTAAAATGTACAGCCCGTAAATCAACAAAAATTGTTGGTATAAAAAAGCAATAAGAAAGCCGAGAGCACGCGGTAAGACAGTTCTGCTGATAAAACAGATCTGTCAAAAAATCCATCATGATCACACTACTAACTGTCAAATAGCGGAAGTGGTTCATGCATATGGTAAAGAAGAATAGAACTAGAAGTTTAGATGACATCAAAACCAGCGTATTTTTAACTTAATGGTTAGCAATGCGTGCCAAAATTTCTCTGATGAAGAAGCTTTTAGCAGCTTCCGAAATGGATCTATAAGCTATGGCGGTTGTCTCTAAACATTTTTTTCTACTCTATTCAATTAAAAAAAAAAACTTTTAATAATTAATTAAATGATTATTAAAAAATAAAAAACAATAATAATTTTCATAAAAACTCAAAAAGTGCAAAATTATTTTTCTTGGCCTTGAGCTCGGTTCATGAATACTTGAAAACGTACAGGCCGGAAACCAATAAAAATTGTTGGTATAAAAAAATATAATAAAAGCTTTTTTACCATCTTTTTATTTTCTATTTCTTAGTGCTACCTATCAAAATGCAATTGCAATTGGATTATTTTAGTTTCAGGTGCATATGTACATACTTTACAACCTATTTCGCATTCAAAATATCCAATTCCCGTAAAATAGTAGCGACGAGTAACACAGCAGCACAGTTATAAGCTGATATGTTCTATAATATGGGTGGCCATATGTCAAGTTTAAAGTCTTTAGCTCAACGGGAAGTGACTCAAAAATCGATCGCAAGATTCCCCGTTTTTCAGTTATCACAAATTATACGGTCATCGTGTCCTGAACCATAGGCTAAGCTTTAAGTTCCTAGGCCGAAAGGAAATCAGTTAAAAATCGATCACAAGATTCCCAACATCAAACGAATTTTCCAAATAGCTCGATCCTTGCTCACCTAATCTTACCCTAGTGTTACCTTCTCAAATTGTATTTCTTGTTAAGTAATGTGGCGCTATATAAAAAAAAAATCTGATTTCGTTGTTAGCGCCGTTCTGTTTACTCATACGAAATTATTTTCTGAAGTGAACAAATAAATCAGTGTAACAGCTTTTATAAAAGAACAATTAAAATGGAAATATTAGGTTAAATAGCATGTAATATAAAAGAGAAATGATCTGTTCATCAGCACTGGATAACACATTTGAGGACTACCTATGTTATTGTCCAGCTCTGGCACACATCAGGTTTGCAACTCTGAGCAGTTACATAATACCAGAACTTAAGGGCATCGCGAAATATTCAATAAAGGACATTAGTAACTACATAGACAGAACCGCATGGTTTGAAGGTAAAGTGATGGTTATTTTCAAATAGACGTATTGACTTTGGAATAACTTTTCTTACATTTAATTTTGCAATATCTCTTGGTCAAATGAAATTCAATGTTAGTTCCAAACCACTAAGCATTTAATGAAAATCATTGAATTTTAATATGTCTTGCCTCAAAATATAAACTTTTTTGTTTTCCATTATCAGCCACAAAGGGTTAAAATAATAAATTGTTACAATAACAATAACAAAATCACAAAACAAAAACGTCTGCACGCGTTCCCAGGCACAGTCTAAGTGAATTGATTTCCCCCGCCTCTGGTATGTAATGCGCCAAAGTTAAAAAAATATTTTTCATTAAAATCGCATTCGCATTCGTTTGGAAATCGTAAATTTCTAACAAAAACACTCAATGCCCCAATCACGGCGCTAATAGCATCTGTAATATTTCTTGATGTTTGCCACTTACTAAACTTGCGCGCTGCAGTAGCTCATATTTCGCCAGAAGTCGAGGAACCATGCATCCATCCTTTCAACCGCTCACTCAAACCAACGCTACGTTTGGTCTAAGCAGAATCAACCGACCTGAAGATGCTACGGCATATTTTTATATGCAAATTAAGTATTTTCTTTTTAACCCTTTTTGTGTATAGCCAACAACACAATCGTAATTCGTAAATGCGAAATGTTTTAATTGCTGAGTTTTCCTAATACCCACCCACGTACCCCCGCGCCAACTCGCAAACTTGCTCGTACTCTCCGCTAGCACATCTCCAATTACAGCAAATATCCTGTTATAGTGGTTTCCATTTCCCTCATTTACAGTTACATAGTTCCTCGTTTGCTTGTATTTATTGTTTTATTGTTTCCGGGTTTTGTTATTGTTGTAGCTACGCTCTATGTGGCATATTTAAAGTTAACCGAAGTGTATAAAGTTTTTATAAAGTTCGTTGGCCAAATTCAAAACTGTAAGTAATTTTTAAGTGGATTTGCTAATGGATCCAATAATTCATTTGAATTTGTTTATTGTGCTCGGTCTCGAAGTCAGTCTCACTTATATTTGGCTTTGTTTCCTGTTTGTAAATAGTATTTTCTCATGAAATGAGATTAACGACTTTCCAAAGGAGAAGAGCGAGGAGAATTTAAGAAGTTAATATAAAACTGAGGTGTTTATAAAGTTTTGAGTGCTTTGCTTAGCTGATGTGTTTACTAGAATATTTGATGTTGTGATGGTTACAAAGAGCAAGAGCAATGGGTTATGGGCGCGATCTTGATTTACGATTACTGTTGTGGCATTCTGTGTATTACAAAAATCTTTCAATCATCATAATATATTGGCTCCTAATAGGTTAGTCTATTTTTCCCAATGTTACTCAGAGCCCGCCATGGGCATTTGGCGATAATTGGCGCCGACTTTAGGTGTCGATAGGAACATCCCCTAGTCTTGAGCGTTTTTCTTCTTTCGAATTTAAACATGACCCAGCCCTTGGAGTCGCTGGACTTTAATTCAATGCACTACTTAAGCTCATATCTGCGTATAGCTCCTACAGCCTATCATTAAATTTAATTCGATGCTCACAGCGGAAGAAACTATAAATCTATCCATTAAGTTTTCTCTCGAATATTTCCTTCCATCTTCCTCCGACGCTTCCTATTTTTTCGATGCATACATCAGGGAGGGCACTATGGCAAACTTGTAGGGAGTAATTTTTTGGTCAGGGAAGGTAGGTAGGTAAGTAGAATTGCTGCCGATTTGATGAAATAAAAACTTCTCGAACGTACTGAAGATAATACGGATTTATGCTACAACCAGCCAGAGTTGTTAATAAACTAAAGGATATTTAGAATCCCTGTTTAAGATAACCTCACCAGTTTATCCCGATGGATTTTGAAGGTATTCTGGTTATTGCCTGGCAATTACACAGAGTATGTTCAACTATCTCTTTAAAAAAAACTTTCAACTTCTGCCCTGACCATAATGCGGAATTTTCATCTTTTCCGCATACATGCCTATTTCCCAATGACTTGTGCAGACTTCTACAAGTTGATGGGTGTGTCGTCTTGACCTGCTAGTAATAGTATTCTTCCACTTTCGTTCTGCTTTGTTCAACTAAAACTATTAAACGTACGCCTATTTCTAGGTTGGTTATGCCCTTTTCCAATTGTGGTGTGCTGCTTTGAATTGTTTCCTACAAATTGGCAAATCAGATGAATTTTTGGTGAGAAACCCTCCATGGCAATAATAAAATCGGAGAGTTTGACCAACAATCCTGGAGGGAGCCGATCCCGTTAGGAAGAAAACTTTTTGATATCACCAGTCCCGGTCAGGAAACGGTCCATTAAACTGGTCGGCAATTAAACTGTTGGACGGTCTGATTTCGGGGTATTTGGTACGTCTTCCTGGTTCGCCTGTCTTGTAGATAGGGCAGAACACACTTTAGTTCGAATCTTAAATGATCACGGTGAGTCGATTTAGCCTTGTCCGTCTGTCTGTTTGAACTTTTAGAGATATCTGAATAAAATTTGGTATTCGGCCGCCATTTTGTAGTATATTAATCATTTGTCGCAACCAACAAGATCGGATCACTATATCATATAGCCCTCATATAATCGATTCAAATGCTACTTCGGACTGAGTAGGCAATTGAAAAGTAAAGTCCTCTCTAGACGAACGAAAAGAACACTTTATAAGTCACTCATCGCACCCGTCCTGCTATATGGTGCAGAAGGGTGGACACTAACAACTTCTGATGAGGCGGCTCTTGGAGTATTCGAGAGAAAGGTTCTTCGATAGATTTCTGGACCTCTACGCGTTGGCGACGGCGAGTACCAAAGAAGATTTAATTATGAGCTGTATGAGCGCTACGCAGACGCTGACATAGTTCAGCTTCGCTGCCTAGGCCACGTTGTGCGAATGAGCGAAGATGTTCCAGCCAAGAAGGTATTCTTATCGGCACCCGCCTGTGGAAGCAAAGGAAGAGGGAGACCACCACTCCGATGGAAGGACCAAGTGGAGACCGATTTGCGATTCCGCGGTGTTTCCAATAGGCGTCAGTTGGCGCAACGAAGAAACGACTGGCGAGCTATGTTGGACGGTCAAAATCGCCGCGGAGGTTAGATGACCATTTAAAGAAGAAGAATCGTTTGCTCCCATAAACGGGTTTTGTGACACTTCTTCTGCAATTAGGCAACTAGGAACGTAAATCTTTGCAGTTTTTGCATATCGTCGGTGACACTGCAAAACCGCGTAACGCACAAATGCAAAACCGCCTAAGTAATATCTCAGTTTGGCTGTTTTTCGGCTACAAATACCTTAGTTTAAAGACGAATAAGGACTTTATGAGAAAGTTCCCATCAACATCGATTCTTTCAATTATTTTCCAAACCAACATGTAATTTGCTTGATAATAAATAAGGGGCCAATAATGGGTTTTGACACAAATGTAGGGCATGCGGTTTTTTAGTGTCACCGACGATATGTGGTTTGAGTAATGAAAATCAGTAGGATGGGACTGATATAACTAATAGCCGCCATACATCCGATTTTGCCGATAAACGGGGTTTGGAATATGTAAGGCCTACAAAATTTCGCACAGTTTGTAGTTATTGTAAACTAGGATCGGAAAGTGAAAATCGTGCTTTGTATTTATGAAAGGTATAAGGCCTTCGGCATAGCCGAAGACAGCGCTGCCTTCACTTGTTGTCGTTCTCATTTTAATTAATTTGAATGATGTTTACGTAAGGTATGGGGATAATATTTTTGGCTGATACATACTAAAATTTGGAACTTTCTGTATTACTATAGTATGAAAAACCAAATTCGTATCAAAATTTAAACCCAGTTTTCGAGAAAATGAGCACTATAAAAAGAGGTGCAATTTAAAATCAGAAAAGAATTGCGTCAGTAAAATATATAGAATTTTATCTGCTCTTCTAAGCAGAACGTTTAAAGTTTTTGGTTTACTTAAGGATAATTTTTTTCTTTTTAGTTAGGTTTTAAATTAAAACATATTTAAAAGGTTTGGCCCAAGTTTTTAGCCTTGTATGTAGCGCTTGTCTGGTACCTGCCATATTTGAAATTCCGGCATTTGGCCTCGTTTATTTATGCATCAATATAAATGACTTTTTCTAAAGTGGTAGTAAAAAATTAAAATAACAAAGATGATAACATTTTTAATATATTTACAAACCACTTAATTTGTTTTATTTAATCGGATTGGCGTTAATTATAAATTAAACGCATTTCAAATTTTAAAACATACGTAAAATGAATTTCATTATATTTGGCTGGCTAGCTGACCACGGCCACAACTTTTTTCTTTGCTTTGACATTTCATATTAATTTGTTGTTTTAAACCTACTGCCGTCAATACAAGCGAGATGCACCCAATACCACGCACTTTATATACCTTTTCTTATATTCGTTGTTGTTTTTGCTTTTTGTTTACCTTTTTTAAACATTTTGCACATTTAATGCTCTTCACCATATTTTTAATGCAATTAAAAAACAATTGGTTCGCATTTAATATTCATGGAATTGCAGTTTACTTTTATTTGTTGGCATAATTTTTTTGGAATTTTTGCTGCAATTTCTTTTGACCACAACATACGCCATTTAAAGTGTTGACTATTTTTCATTGCCCATTTTAACATTTTTATTTATTTTGTTTTCTTTCGCACTGCCTGCAGTCCTTTGCGTTAGCACAGTTTTTTGTTTTTGTTTTTAAAGTTAACGTTGCGGTTTTCATCACTATTAATTATTATTTACGGTATATTTATTTTTGTTATTATTGTTATTGATGGTTTATTTTGTTGGTTTTTTTTTCATTGTTTATTTTTATTTTCGTCATTAACTTTTGTACAGTAAATGCCTATAGTAAAAATAAAAATTAATTAAAAACTTAAAAAGCGTTTTATCAATTCCATTTAATGTTTTCACTCCTTTGCATAACGAAAGGCCATTGTCGTTGTGGCAGCCCTAGAGGGGAGTATATCGAGTACTGAACTGGTGCTTGTAGTTAATTCACTAACCATGCTACTTATAGTTTGTCATACATCTCTTTTATATACAATCTGGACTAGGCGATACAATAGGCGATGTTTTATAACATTATTTATAGCTGAGAACTAGTAATATGATTAAATGGTTTTGATAAAACCGCATGTACGGTAAAAATATACTATGGTTTTGAATTATTTTATCGACCAAAATTCCGCATTTCGATCCTAGTACCACCTTACTTAGTTTTAGAAAGACCCCTCTAACTCGCCTATCGTTTCGAAAACGCCTGATCTCAGGAAACAATGCCACATCTCAGAAAGTCCTTGAAGTACGCAGTCTCTTTAAATTCAGTTGAACAAAGTTACATCTCACTTCCTGGATATATCAGCAGAATGTATTGACTTTATATTGGGATGGGATGGGATGTATTTGAAACCAATATTGGAGTAGGATGGTAACTCAATTGTTATTTCTGAACTAGATTAGATCTAGGTCACAATCGAACATGTTCCCATTTTTCTCCAGCCAGAAATTTCTACCAGTGGTTATAAACTCACTGCAGGGAAATTCATATGTGTGTTTATATTGAGGATGATTGCAGTTGTGTTAATATGGTACAAACTATCTCAATATGATATCTATGCCTGTTTTATGGTGATAGAAGTAAATTTCTTTGACTAGTTTTTATGTGCTAGGCTCAGATTTATATCACAGACCAAGTAATATTGAACATTCCTTACGGGCAATTAAATGTCACAAGAAAGAATGAATCAGGAAATATTAGTAAATATTAAACTAATAACTCAAAACTATTTGTTAATGGGCATCTCCGTAGCGCAGATCCATGTAATCTTGAAATTTATTTCCCTTGATCTTGATTTATAATACCTATATTGAGGTTATCATAAAAATAAGCTATTTTCATGATATTGAGTCACATTAAAACTTGTTAACCGGAAAGACCAGATTGCCATGAAGTGCGAAAAAAGCTTTGAAGAGATGTATCAACAACCGGATTATGCCCCCGTTGAATTGAATGAATCGTTTGATCCTATATAGCTTTTAAATCTTCGATGTCTTGCTATCACGGCCACAAAGAATGGTCCCCTTTTTATTTCATCGCCATCAGACTCTAAATTACTTTCCCCAGTATTTACCTCAATTTCAAAATCCGGCTCAATGTCGAATTCTTCTTCTTTCTCAAAGTGGAGATCTGTGACTCATTGCTCATGCTTTTATATTCTGTAAGGGTCTCAAAGTCTCCATGGGTGTGGGCTTCTTCGTCATCGCTCATCATTTGTCTTCCGAGTTCTTCAAGCCATAACAGTTTATGACTATAGGATAAGTTTGCCGAAAAATTACTACTTCTCCTATCAGCTGCATCTTGAGATATTCGAAGCAAAAATTTGGCACAACTTAATACAATAAAAGATTTTTGTTCGACCTAATTAGGACATACTCGTATTTCGTTGAGCAGATTATATTTTTAAAATTGTTGTTGTTGTTTTTAGCAACAAAAACACTACCTGAAAGTGACAGTAATTTGACGGATATGAACCCGGTATGCTCCGGTACTCCCTTGTACATGCCTGACTGTTGCGGGAGCGATTTGGTATGACCAGTGGACTCTTCTAGGAGGTTGGTAATGAGAGATAGAGGCGTCATATCCGTAGATCAACGATGAAGTTGCACGTTATTACACTTTGTGGATTTTAGTCGCCTCTTAAGACATGCATACCTACCTCGTGCATATTCTAACAACCTAACCAGAAGAAGCTTTTTTTATTAGCGTCTTTTGGTGTAACGTAAGTTACCATCAAATTCAAGTGTTATAAAATGAGAGTGTGCTAACAACTTTTTTTTACTAAATTTGATAACTAAATGGACTTTATAACGCTTAAATTCTTCCCAAAATGTTGTGAAACAGTTTAAATATATTAAATGCATGTTATTCTAAATACTTGCCACATGTGTCTAGCTTAAAGCATGGCTACATTTAAAAAATATTTAAAATCGTAAATACGTTACCAGTTTATTGTAAAGTGTGGGCCGACGTTTTCTTTAATACTCTTGAAAATAATAAAAGTACGTTTTAAATTTTCTGTATGTTATACATAGATCAATTTCCAACAATGTTTCATTATTAAAAAATAGTTAATGGAAAGCTTCTCAACTTTTCTTTAGAATGTGACTGCTTTTAACGAAATTCAAACAACTTAGTCGGTTATTGCAAACATTTGAAAGATTACTAAGCAGATTCTATATCAGCTTACGCGTTCTCTGCAGATATAAATTTATGTTTATTTAAAAGCTAACTCCAGCTATCACACCTCAAAGTTATTTTTTTTATTTGACATAATCGCTTAAGGCGATTTCAACACTAATAGCTATATTCTGTCACTTCGCAATTCACTAAATTTGAGATTTTCCATTAGAGACAATTATTGTGACTCAGATGATTTCGGTATTCTGTAAGAGAAAACCACAAAATGCAATGATATGTGGTGAAAACACATTTGCATACATCCTAAGTACAGCATTTGACAGTCTAAGTGTCTCGAGTGCAAAAGTGAGCGGCGCATGTTTGAGCCCAGAGTCGCGAAAAATTTATTATTTAAAATTTTTATTTTATTTTTTGTTAATTAAATATTATTTTTTTAAATACATAAATGTTTCTACAGTCAAAATTTATAATTTTTTTAATTTCTTTAATTTTTAACCCAATATTTTACTGTTTGTGACCTGCCTAGAACCAGCTGATAAATTAATGACTCTTTTTTTTGAGACTAGAGATGTGAGACACCTTACTGAATACCTAATTGTATCAAAATTCAAATTGGCCACAAAATGTCTCTGTTAGTGACTAGATACTAGTTACAGAATTCACCTATAAAACCAAAATGCCTTATACATGTATTATCCAACTTAAGTAAATATTTAAAATGTTTCTTGAGCAGATATAAGCGTTTAATTTCTACAATTCCTAGTCCGACGATTATGCACGGGATAATACATTTTCCCAGGCAAACAAAGTGTTTTACTGTTTCGAAATAATGGATGCCAACAGTGAGGCAGTTGCCAAGACGAAAATGCGCTGAACACATTTTGTCGCTTCTTTCCTAGTTTGTAGGATACGTTAACAATGGTACGCTGTTGTAAAATACTGTTCCAGGGCGGTTAAGTTTGTAACATGTAACAGAGTTTCGAGCAGATGCTGGGTCCACACAGCAGAGCACGCGCTTGTACCGGCTCAGCAACATGGGGGTGGGTTAAGAATAGATACTGGGAGGGGTCAATAAGGGAACGCTGGAAAAAACTGCACAAAAAGTTTGAATAGGAGTGGTAGGAGCTACTTGAAAAATCTAGCTGGTCCTTGTTCTGGTTGTTGCAAGACGACAGGGGAAGTACCCGCCCTACCATGATCACTGCGGTCCGATAATATTTGATTGGTTGCTTATGATTTCAGTTTAGTGATACCGTTAAGACAAACGCTTCAATTTTAAAACAATATTTTTTTCGATAAAACAATATATGTATTTAGTATGTATCTTTTATAACTGCTGAGAATAATGCTTATCCATGGCCGGGCCCCCTAAGGCTTACGGCCGCCGCCCTTCTATGCGGGCCTGTCTATGGCAGGTTGTTGGGGAGAGGGGAAAAAATGTATTTTTAACAAACAGATTAATCAGGGCATTAGATTTCAAATGCCTCCTTGCTA
This sequence comes from Merzomyia westermanni, assembly GCA_949987695.1. Classification (NCBI taxonomy): domain Eukaryota; kingdom Metazoa; phylum Arthropoda; class Insecta; order Diptera; family Tephritidae; genus Merzomyia; species Merzomyia westermanni. The sequence continues at coordinate 30,843,063 of OX465289.1, read as the reverse complement.
CAATAAACACGAGAAAATCTGTTTCTCTCTAGAAGCTATTCACTGGATTGCTTTCATCGTCATTATTATTTTTTATGTTAAAAATAACATAAGTATTACACGGGTAAACAAATTATAAAAGTTCAAAAAAAGCGCAAAACAAATATGCACTCCTATATACCTAACAATAATAAATCTATCTACACATATGTATGTATTTATCTACAGATGACTCTCTGATAAAACAAAAATTTTACACTCAATGAATTTGTTAAAATAAATTACAATAAATCCTTTTTTTTCACACGCAATATAAATATAAATATTACACACACACACACATCGAAAGCAAATCGCTTTCATAGCGCAACACCCTAGCACCGCCGTTAACACCCACACAAACTTATTCACCTACGCACTCATACGCAGTGTCATACGCTGATGTTCTCTGCGTGCCAGTTCAGTGGTCACCACAGTCTGTGCACACTTTTCACAACTCGCTGAGCAGAAAAATTTTACAATGCACATGTTATTGCTTTTGTTTTCGTATTTATTCCTGTTGTGTCCTTTGGGCCTTTAGGCGCGTTACCACGAACGTATGTAAAAATTCTGCGTAAGTATTTTCACATATTGAATCTTTTTATTTTTATTGTTCTACTGTTTTTTCACATTTGAGTTTATATGTAAAAAAACTTAAAAACGAAATTAAAAAGCAGATAAATAAACACATATTCATCTCCATTATGCTTCTTAATTATTGGTTGTGAAATATTCATAGACTCTTTATATCCAGCTGTGAAAATATAATGAAAAGGCGGCTTGGCCTCTCATCGAAAAAAAAAATTGAAATAAGTTAATAAATTAAATAAAAAATTTTGCGAGATTTTATCGTGTCCATGTAAGGATATTGCTCACAATTTCATGGGTCAATAAACTTTGAATAAAGGCTCATCAAAGTACATAAATAGAGGTGAGTATGGTGTGAATTGGGCATTGTGGGGCAAAAGGACGAAATATTAACTGTTTAATAAATAATAACAATATTTTGAGGGCAATGTGGCTACGAGTAGTTTGAGGTCGCACGACGACGAGTCAGAAAGGGTTACATCGAAATACCTACCCTTGATGGGGTAAAACCGGAATCATTCCGGTACGATAGCACTAGCTGTTGTGGTAATGTAGAGCCTGCACCGTGGGCGAGAGCTGATGTGAGACGAAAAAGCAAAAGAGGTTCGTTTGTATAAAAAATAAGAAAACCTGACAAAAGCATGATGTTAGTGAACTTTAGTTATAGAGGGAAAACTTTATATGATTTTTAAATTGCAAGCAAGGTGACGAACCCGACGATGAAAAAAATTACGCACCTCATGCTTAGCACGAAATGAGGATTTTAATATCCCAGTTCAAAAACTAATAAAGCTTCTTAAAAGACGGACTACCTGATGCGAAAAGCTTTTGAAAAGCATGCGTCAACTATTATGCTCTGTGCCTATCCTCTCATATGTTGTAGGTATTCTAGACTTCACCTCGACTTTTAGCTGAGTAAATTATATAGCCAAAAAACGTGGTGGATTCTACAATGTCTCAACCGCCTAAGAGGCTGAGCATAGAGTTCCGGCTTAAGTGTGTTATGCCCAATCTTCACCCTAAATCGCAGAAACTACTTGCATATAAAGTCTTATCAATGTATTGTGTGAACGGCTAAAGCTTATTGTAACAAGCTGATTGTACCTCATCGTCCATATCTTCAACATACGCCAAGTTCTCTAAAAGAGCCATGACAAGAAAATCGACAGACACTACCTGGTTGTCGATTTCAAAGCAGCTTTACCTAAAGTCAAAAGAAGCTGGAAGCCACGTCACTGCTGATAGTTTCAAATTTGAAACTGTTATCTCTATATAATAAAGTTGTCAGAGATATTTAAAAAAGCTTGATAAGAGGGATCATTTCTGACACAATGGATCCCCGGCAACCGTTTTAAGAATTTTTGTTTGTCTATCTGTATGTTCGGGCGCTCAAAACAGCTGAATAGAATTGTATGAAAGATTCACCACGGCATTACTAGATATCAAACTTAAATCTTAAAATATTCTTTATTTCGATAACTCAACCGGTTTCGTAGTTATCGACCAATATGTGGAACAGGGAGACCCAAAAGTGTTAGCACAAATGGGGATCATAGGAAATGTGCTAATGAGTGCTGTGATTAAGTTCCATACCTCAACTGCTTTCGGAGATATAATGTTGAAAATCGAACCAAGTCTATTATAAATTCCGAGACGCAGCGGAGCCTGGCCGAGTTTTCTAGTATTGGATATGAATCTCATAGGAGCGATGTGGAAAAAAGCTTTCTATACAAATTGTCCCACTCTAATGCACAAATTAGGTACATTGCAAATCCCAGCGCTGCAAAAATTTAGTACAAAATGCACTCAGCTAAATCAAAAAGCAATTTCATGCATGAAATTATTAAAGATGGCGCAAAAGGTTCGAAGTAAAAAAAGGAGACCAGAAGAACCAAAAGAGTAAGAAACAAAATACAAATGATTTCCATAGCATTATCAAATGCATCATCTACATCAGCAGCTACAACTCGAATATGTGGCAGAAAATAACAAAAGAAAAGAACAACAAAAATAACAACCGCCAAATATATGTACGACTACAAATATCTTCGAATAAAACTGCACAGCAAACACTGACTTCCTCATCCTAATGCGGTATTAAGTTCCTACAGCAAATGTACTACGTGCTACCTGAAGCAAAACTTAGCGACAATGTCTTTTACAGCGAATCAAATCGCATTGTACGACTACAACTTCCAATCAAAACTTAATTTGTGAACTGCAAAAGTTGCAAGAAAAGCAACAACAGCTAAGATACAAGCAATGGCAACAACAAAGATTGATCAACTACAAGGTATAACAGAAATATCACAAAAGTAAGAAAACACCAAAAAAGAACAAAAACGCCACTGCTATGCGCATTATACTGACAGCATCCATCTTCTACTGCTTGTGTGTGCGACAGTCAGCAATAGCAACAACAACAGCAGCAATAATAACATCAACAACAACAACATTTATTTCAACTGCATCTCCAACATCAAATCTAAAATTATAAATTCAGCAAACGTACGCGAAATTATGCGAAATGTCTGTCTTGCTTCCCGGCCTGCCTACTTTACGGTTACACTGCAACATTTGCTTTTGTTGTTGTTATTGCCTGAACGTATATTGTGGTCTGTCTGTAGATGTTGAGTTGTCGTCGTAGTCGTTGCCGTCATCCTTCGATGAATTGCTTTGCGGTGGGATATGTTGCCGCTGAAACTTTTCATTCAAACCCAAGTTTCCTATTTTTCATATTTTGTTGTTATCATTGTTGTTGTTGCGGCTGTACTGCTATCTCGCGCTGCCATCTGCCGCTGTTGTGGCTGCTGCTCAAGCTGGAAGAACCACGCCTAAAGCGATGATTTTATTTTAATTTTTATATTTTGAAGTTTTTAGCAAAAAATATATATTTTATATATATGTATGTATATGTATATATTAACCATACGTTTACATACAGTGTACGGCAAAATTAAAGCACCAAAAGTCCATCTGATAAATATCTCTACATACAATAAAATTGTAATAAATCGATGTCTGTACATTGCAAATGTTCAAGAAAAAGTTATAGGAGGGATCATCCGAAGCAACTTGCTCCGGCTATCCCCTCCTCTCGGCGGGCCTGGGTTTCGAAAGTAAAATGTTGAAACGCGGGCTCAGTTTGTTATAAGTTTTGAAAAGCCACGAAGCTTGGCCGGGTTTTCTAGTGGTTAATGAAATTCTATGCGCAGGTTTTAAATTTTAAATTTGTTTTCATTGAAATGAACTGTTTAAAAAAATGCATAAAGCTTTTCAGGCTAACAACCCATTCATGCTGATCTAAAATTCGTGATTTCAGACCAGTAATTCGTAATAGTGGGACTATTTTCGAATAAATACTATTCGTATAACCGAATAAAAATATTCGTTTCAAAAAATTCGAGTAGACGAAATTGAAGATTTGAGAAGTCTAAAGATTGCCAGAAATAATTATTCCGTGGGCTATTTTGGGATCTTATTTTATATTAAATAAAAGTTTGCTGACTTATGATGACGCATTGAAGCTTAATCGTATGACCAAAAAATAAAGCTTATTAAAATGTACTATGCTTTTTGATCGGTTAAACATAGGTGAGACCATTAAGGTGGATCTACTAACGATACATTCTGCCGAAACATATAGCTATTAACTTCAAAAAAAAAGGTTAAGGCTAATAATGTTGCAGTATTACCGCACCCCGTGTTGCTCAACCGAACAGAGAATCGGTGGAAAATGGTTGTCCCCAAAAACTCAAGGGAAACTTGCAGCAACAAAGGCAATTTTTTCGGACTAGTTGAATCGGGATGGAAAAATATTTCCCAAGATATTTGCTCAATAAACATACATAAAGCCAAGGTGAAGTGAGCCTAACATAAAGAGCCATACGGGTTTCGTCCCAGAAATATTCATTGTTGCTTTCTATATTGATTCAAATTTCTAATAATTAATATATTTTCTTTCTGAAAAAAAAAGGACTAAACATTATACAACTTGCACTTACGAGTTCTTTAAGTACAATGTATTCAAGGGAATTCCGGTGCTTCAGTTTTGCCGAACACTGTATATATGTACAGTGCATATACATTGAATTGTGCAGTTAAGGAACCCATAACGCTAGTGGTTGTGAAACCCGGTTTACCAGGTTGAACCTGATTTGTCAGGCTCTTGAAATTTTTATTTTTTTTAAGGCTGGGGATGAAAAGATACCTAATGGACCAAAGATGTTGCCGTTGCACCAACCGTGTGTCCGTAGACTAAGAAACTTAACCAAATTTTGGAATCGTCGCCGACCCCGGGATCATTTTTTATTGCTTCTGGATGGCGTTTCATATTTATTATTTTTTGATTTGAATGTCGCTTTTGCGAAGATGCTGATTTGTTTCCACACGTCGGCCAAGCTTTTGCGGGATATCCTTTAAAACCCACCTGCTTCTTTTCCGGCTATCTGTGAAATTTAAAAAGGATTTGGCACATAGCAGGTTAAAGAACTTGGTAAAATTTTCATGCGTATTCCTTTGAACTAGCTTTATTATAATAAAATTAAGGCCATAGTTGGCTCGGGTACCTCACTACCTGGAGCAAATCATTCGCTCAACAAATCACTATCATCCACATCTTTATGGATATGCCCCCTTTTCTTATAAAATAACGTTTATTTTATTTTTTGTATTTGGAGTATTTTTTCTTACTTTACTTTCTGACGAACTGACTTCATTGAGCCACAAACGAACTTCACAGCATCTGCTTTGATTGAAAGGCACATTTCGATTTGTTGCTATCACGTATGTACTCGTACATATGTATGTACTGACATGTGTATGTGAAGAGGAAGACTTGTTGTATTCGATTAAATATATTAATTTTTTTCCTTTAGGAGACGAAGAAGTAGATGAAAAAGGAAAGAAGAATAATAGGAGGAGGGAGAAGAAGAAAAAAGCAATATGGGAAAGAGAAAACGAAGGTAAATGAGAAAGGGAAGAAGAAGGAGAAGATAAGGAAAAGCAGACGGTGAAGGCGAAGTAGAGAAAGGAAGAAAGAAAATGAAGAGAAGGAAGTAAATCAAAATAATAGGTATATAAATGGAATGATAGTAAGAATAAACGGAAGCGGAGAAAGAGCACAGACTAGAGGTAGGAGGAGGAAGTGTAACAAGAAAACGAGGAGAAAAAAAGGAGGAAAAAATTAAGGGGATTCGGAAGAGGCAAAGCAAGAAGAACATGAAAAATAAGCGAAGGGAAGAGATGTTACTTATCAAAGGATTTAGATATTTTTAGGCAGGCGTAAAGAGAACATCTGAGTTAACTTTTATTAATGCATTAAGGGTTTGCACTATATCGTAAGTTTTTCTATAATGAAGAACTGAATATTAAAACATTTGGCCTTCGGGCAATTCGCATGCTTTAAATAATTGTTTTTTGACGTATATTGGAAAGATTTTCGGTCATCCCTTGTAAAAGTTTGGTTTGTTTTTTATTACTACCAGTCTTCTGGGGACCAGAAAATGCTGTATGGGGAAAGTGGGTTTTTATAAAAGACCTTTCTTTGAATTGCGAAAAGTATGTTAAACTTTAACATAAAGTCAAGAAATCTTCCATATCTCAGCTCCAATTAGCGAAACCAAGTATCAGAATAGATAGTGCGTAGAGAAAAAAGAAGAAGAGTAAGGTTGATGCCGGTCCCCGCAGTCGGGTCTACCCACCCCATGCAGCCCAACTAGTCATGGATGCTGTGTTGACTTCTATCTCCTTAAGTGCCCCCCAAACTTGACAAATGTCAGTCCGGCTGTCATTGAGTCATTCTCTCTTCTTCTTACGTCCAACTATATAAAATTTTCGACAGTACTTCATACTCTTTATTTACAAACAAAAACTGTCCTACAATAAAAAAAATATATATAAGTTTTTCTTATGCTAAACTCAAAATTCAATTAAAATAATTATAAACTCTGTAGGTACTCTGGGACTTAGTTTTAAGGTACTCAAAATGTGAGTATGGAATAGATCATAAATACATATAAAATGCTTAGCTTTATTGCAGGTTGTAACCACTCTAAAAGTCTTTTAATATACTATATAATAAATACTATACAGAAACACATGAAGAAAAAAAGAGTAATATGTTCTAAATATTAACTTTAACTACTTTTTAGTTTTTTCCCAAAGTAATTTTCTATGAAACTACTTTTGCCTGAGTAGGTAAATTTGCAACACGTGTCATAAATGTGCATTTGAAATTGCAAACAACAAGCTCTCGAATAAATTGCATCATACACAGCTTTCTTTCCATGAGTGTTTACAAAAACAGAATACAAAAATTGCTAATAATAAAATTTTATATTTAAATTTACACTTTTTTAATATACAAATTGCATAAAAATTCATAAAATGGGTATTTGTGGCAATATGGCGCCGTCGTCGTTTTAATGCAATGATACTTACTAACAGCAGCGCGACAGTCATTTATTTCGTTTTCGTTGATTTGCACAAACAAGCTGCAACATTGCAACAACTTAGCCAGCTACACATATTCATGTGAATGTGTTATGTGTCATTTGCCACACCAAAAAGAGGAAGTGTTTCTGGTGCCACACTCTCTTCTCTCCGACCTGCCAACACTCGTGTGCATACTATTTTATTATGTAAAATGTTTTTATGTTGCAGCGTGTTGCACTCATTTGTTGGTTTGTTGCAACAATGACACAATATCATTAAGTTATCTACCATGTAAATGTGCGAGTGTGTGTGCCTAGCTGACGGTGTTGGTTGTTCCATCCCAGAAGGCTTTGGAAAAGTGAAGGTTGTATTTATATGCTCATAGGTGCAGTTGGGATATTTCTATCCAACATGGACATGTGTTCATTTGTGTTTGTTAATGGCGAATTTAATTTGAAGATTGTTTGAATGATTACAAATATGAGAAACAAAAATGGCTGCAAACACTGAAAAAAAAAAGTGTTGCATTCATTTATTAATTTTCGTTTCCCCTTAAAACGGTCTCAAGTCACCCTCCACATATTCTTCCAAACTAACTAGGGATCCGTACTTTCTTATGCGGCCAAAGGCAAGTGTATTTTCAGCAAAGCAGGTTTCATATTTTGTGGGAAGTTAGCGACGAAGTATTCAACAGTTTTCGAATAATGGGCCTAAAGTCGAGGTTTTCATAACAGCTACTATTGAGAAAGACTATTGCTTGTTTCTCACTTAGTAAAGGTCGCACAGTTTCATCATCAATAAGAAAGTTTTCGGAAGCATCGTCTCGAAGCTTCTCAAATATTTTATTATTTTTGGAATTATCAACTCATTTTATATTTGTGATACGAGAGCAGACACCTTCTCTTTATTACTATAGTTAGTAATCCTTGGTGTTTATCTGTTGTTGTTGTTGTTGTGGTAACGACAAAAACACTCCCCGAAGGTTTAGGGAATTGTTGTCGAATTAACAGTCCTTGACTGGATTTGAGCCCGGTACGCTCCGGTACTGCCTTGCGGTACTGCCCGACTGTCCTGGTAGCGATTTATGATCAGTGAAACCTTCTAGGTCATATCATCCCTCCTTCCGTCAGGAAGGATAAGATGGGTAATGAGAGGTGAGAGGCGTCAAATCCGTAGATCAACCATCGAGTTGCACGTCATTACCTTTGTGCATATTAGTCGCCTCTTACGACCGGTATGCCTACCTCGGGCATATTCTAAACCCCTAACCCGCAGGGGACTTTGTGTATATCTCAAGCTAAATAACGTAGAAGTCGATATTCCGCGACTTTAGTCTAGTTTCTAAAACTGTTATACAAACTATGTTTAAGTCTGCTAGTCAAACATTATTCTAAACGTGCTTAGACTGTTACTCAAACTATTATGAAAACTGTGTTTAAAGTGCTTTTCAAACTTTGTATCAACCATATCTTCAAACTGTTATTCAAATTGTTGTGCAACCTATTATCCCAATTTCATATCAATATGTTTTTTAAATTCTTATTCAACCCGTTTTTCAACCTCTTTTCGAATTGTGTATCGATTGTTATTGATACTGTGTTTTAAGCTTCTATGCAAACTTTTTCTATTACGCTGTTCAACGTGCTTTCCAATTGTGTTTCCAATGATACTGAAACTGTGTCAACCTGTATTTTAATCTCTTAATCCAACTTTTTTCAACTTGTTACGCACATTTTGTTCCAGCACGTGCAAGTTTTTGGAATTTTGTTCAAAACTGTCATTCAAGCTGTGCTTCAAGCTCTTATTAACCATGTTATTCAAACTGTGCTTCAACCTATTATTCAAATTGTGTTTAAGCCTGTCTTTCAACTTCTTACTCAAATAATATTATCGTTTCTAATTGTTTCTGAATCGCGCTTATATTATTATTGAAACTGCATTTGAGCCAAATTTTCAATCTCTTATGAAAATTTTTTTTTCAAACTTCTGTACAAATTTTCTTTCAACGTCTTATTGAACCTGAGTTTCAACATGTGCAAACGGTTTTTCGAATTTTGTTTCAAACTGTTATTCAAACTATTTACAAATTGTTATACACAGTGACCATCCAAACTGTGTTTTCAATACCTGTGTTTCAACGTGGTTTTCAGTTGATTTCTTTCAGTGTTCTCATTTGCATACCAGCACACATAGTACGTCCATATTCTCCGCTAATATTCATAATATAGCGCTGGTTCATCGACGAACACCACACAAGAACGTTGATGGCTGGCTGAACTACATAAGTTGAGGACCACCGTCATATAAAATGCGCCGACAAGTGCAATTTGTACGAGTGCGAGGTGTGTTCAAAAAGTATCGCGAATTTTGAATTTTCGCTGGTTACGTATATTCGAATTTCGAATTTTTTGTGGCGTTATGTTGGTACTCATGTCTCTCACTTATGCCGACAAGCTCGGCCATTTTGAATGTTTAGTTAATTGTTGACAGCAGCTTTGCTTGCACGTGTTTTGGATCGTCTTCGTACCAAAATTGCTCAATTGTGACCAAAAACAGCCTCGCATGAACATTGCTAATGAGATGTTAAACTCTGTCCGCGACGACCCAAATTTGCTCCAGAGGGTCATAACTGATGACGAATCGTGGGTTTATGGTTATGACGTGGAAACCAAAGCTCAATCATCTCAATGGAAGCTGCCGCACGAAGCAAGACCGAAAAAAGCGCCACGATAACGCCCCTGCTCACGCATCGTTTCTTGTGCGCGACTTTTTGGCCAAAAACAACACACTAATGATGGCGCAGCCACCGTATTCCCCAGATCTGGCCCCTGTGACTTTTTCTTGTTCCCTAAACTAAAGGACGACGTTACGCTTCTCTTGACGAGATACAGACGGCATCGAAGGAGGAGCTAAACAAGATACAAAAAAATGATTTTTTGAAGTGCTTCGAAGATTGGAAAAACCGTTGGCACAAGTGTATAATATCTCATGGGGATTACTTTGAAGGGGACAAAATAGATATTCATGAATAAATAAATAATTTTTGAAAAAACACAAAATTCGCGACACTTTTTGAACACACCTCGTACAATATAAGAACATGCTCCACAATAAGAGTTACAATGTGGGGTGTGGTGTCAACGCTCTGCATATTATGCACCGCTACGTTTCATTGCTTGCCAACTTTTGTAAAATTGTAACTATTTAAGTCGGACATTGAAAACACACCACACAACCACTTCAACGCAGTAAGTCAGCAATGTATTGACAGGGAAGTTCAGGCTCACTTACGCAGCCAAGTGACCACAGGGACGTGGGCAAATATGGCGTCCCGATGTGGAAGTTAAAACGCAAAAATAAATAAATTCAAGAAAATATCCAAATTGTATGCGACCACCTCTATATGCACTGCATACTCACCGGTATGGCTATGGTACCGCTACTCTGTCACTTAGCTACACAGGCAATTGCAAATATGGCGTTGGCTGGTGAGCGAACGCAAATACACGTCAATTATGGTGTGGACCTCAGCAAAGTAATAATGGAGATCGTAAAATGATATTATTTAAATGCGCTAGAGACGTGCGCACAAACATGTATACGTGTGCCCGAGGGAGGGAGGAAAAGGCGCAGCTCGACTAATCCTGCCCAGTAGTGGGCTACTGTTGGCAAAAACATGGCTGCAAATTTACGCAGAGGTTATGTAGCAATTATTTTTAGTTACCTATGAACATAAATATTTATGTAAGTATATTTGCATGAATTCTAAAACAAGAATAACCAAAGCTCACATTTTTGAAGTAAAAATCCCAAAATCTGAACCATAATAGTCCTCTAAACGGGTATATTAAGGTCCAAAAGTTATACTGAAAAGCCATTCTGAAAAATAGTTTCACCATTTTTTATTTTTTTTAGGCCAGTTTAATGTACATATATATAGCTACTGGTAGCTCGCAATTTGAATGCATTTTAAATTTGTATGCAAATTTTTCATTTGCATGCGAGTAGCTAACCATGCATATTTTGGTGGTTGCAGTTGTTACTGGTATTTGTATTTTATATTTTTTAAAACTTTTAATAAATGCTTACATAGTAGCCGACCAATGAGATCTTAGCAATTTCTTGTATAGTAAATAAAAATATATGAGCATATACCAGGGCTCCAAAATAAGCGGTAAGGAAGAAGTCATAACGCTATCTCAACGAGAGAAACTACTAGTATTATCTTCAAGAAAATGGGGTTCTACAATATTGATAGATACAAATTCATAACTGTGAAGCACGCATGTGATGTGTAGGACCACTTGGTCTGATGATCTGATACGCTAGATTTAGCAGGATCACTGTTGCATTGCATATTTTATTGAAGTACAAAACCCTCAGCCGATCTTTATGGAATTATAAATTAGTAGCGACCACTGGGGACAGCTATCTAATAGTTGGTATGAAGATACTGTATATGAAGATGTTGAAGCGAGTTAGGGAGAGGTAGAAGCAAGAAGACAAATAGCAATAATAGTAAGAATAATGGAGATATGTATTATAGGATTCGGAACTGAATAAGGAATAAGAAAAAGGATCGGAAAAGGAATACAAATAGGGATAGGAATATGAAATATGATAATATTAAGAATAGAAAAACAAACAGGAATAAAAATCGGAAAACTGATTTGAGTAGGAATTGAAATAGGCATAAGGATAGGAGTAACCAAATTCATAGGAATAGGAATATAAAAAAGGAAAGAATGGGAATAGAAAAAGACATCGGAATAAGAAAGGAATAGCAATAGGAATATTAATACTAATCCGAGTGCGAATAAGAATCAAATGAGGATATGAATCGGAATAATAATAGTAACCGTTACAAAAAAGTAATATATATATAACGAAGAAGTAAAAATAATAGAAAAAGTTGTGAGAATACAAATGGGAGAAGCTATTAAAATAGGAAAAAGAATAGGAGTAGGAATAGGAAAAGTTTTGAGAATAGGAAATGGAATAGGAATGTGTATTAGTTAGAAAGAATGGCAAAATGAATACAAATGGGAATAGTAGGAGTAGGAATATTGATGAGAATGATAAGAGCAGGGAAATAAGTAAGGAGTGGGAATAGGAATAAGATAAGGAAAAGGATATACGATTATTAAGCCTCAAAAGTTTCTGTATAAGACGTAAACAGAAAATGTGGTAGGTTTTCAAGAAAAAAATGTGCTGAATTTTCCACTTTAGCTGTAGAAGTTCGCATATACCGTAAACCTGAGTCCTTACGTTAGGTAGAGGGGTTGTGAGGAGACCTAACTGAAATAGGGATTATTCTTGCTGGCAGTTAACCCTCTCACATTGTCGAAGAAGAGAATGGTAGTAGGGGTATGACCTTGAGTCGGAGAAATCAAGTCGATTCAAAAAATCTATTATTAAATCAAATTTAAATAAAAATCGATTATTTCTTCACAACCTCAGATCATATAAGGAATCATTTTTTCAGTTTAAGGGATAAGAACACACGATTATGATCATTTATAAGTATAGAATATCTTAAGACATTCTACAACTAATTTAACAAAAAGTACTAACTGCGCCGTCGATGAGAAGGTGATTACTGAAGGCGTGTATTCTACCACTCATATTCAGCCCAATTCTAAATGATTTTTTCCCCTCTCCCATTCCTCGTATTCTGAATAAAAAATCCTTGGGAACTTTTTCACTCTTCCCTTTCCTCTTATTCTGAATACTGTTCGAAAAAGGAAAAACCAGTTAAGGGAGAAAAGAAGCTATTACGAATTTGAGGAAAAGGGAGATTTCGCTGTCGTTTTTAAGGAATTTTTTCACCAGCTAACTTGAAAGGAGCGCGGGATAAAATTGAATGTTTCTTGTATTTTTATAGGAAAACTATTAACTTGTGTAAGTATATACTAAACTAAAATAATGTAATATTAGAATACGATGTATTTTAGATCGAAAAGTACAAATGTACAACGGATATGGCTGTTTTTAAACTTGATGCTAGGCCATCATGAAATTGTATTTTTGAGTTGCTGAGTGTGCGATGTAAGGAGTTCCGGGCTTGTTTATTCTATAATACTTTTAAAATCTGCAAATAGCAGAAAGCAAATTAAATATACAAACAAAAATTGTAGATAACGTTTCCGGCAACTCAAGCGTATATGTACTATCTCATAATCCTCTGTTTATTTTGCTGTGGCTCTTATTCGCTTAATTTCTGCCACAAACGTATGAAAAGCAACACTAAACGTTGTTTTACATTTTTTTTTTTTCATTTTTTAAAACGAATTCTTCACAACATTTACATTTTTAAATTTCGTTACCCAGTTTAGAAATCCGTGTATACCATGCCAAATGCCAAAACAGCTGATTTCAAAAACTCGAAATTTCTCTTCCCCAATTATTCTTCTCCCTAGGAGAACATAATTGGAAGAATTTTTCCGAGGGAACAAAAAAATCCGAGAGAAAATTATTCCGTGAGAATATTTAGAATTGGGCTGATTATCTTAGGTGCGATACACTGCATTTAAATTTTGGCAGAGTATTGATTCTAATATATGAAATATAGATCATATAATTTAATTTTATTAAAATATGTTGTTCGTAACCACTCCCTGGGATACCGGCTAGCTGAGACTGAATGAACCAAATAAATTATGTCACAACAGTGTATAATAAGAACTTCCAAAAATGTGCTTAAGAACTATTTGGAGACATATGTATCTGCTTTAACAAAAATATGAGCAAGCAATGAAAATGTGCAACCGTAGCGCCGAAAATGCAGAAAATAAAATTTATTTGGTCGTGTGTGTGGCGTTACACAAGTAATATGTGTCAGTGTAGTGCAGGTTGTTGACATGGCGTGCTTAACACTTTGATTTATTGTGCGAAATTACGTTCCACGCTCGAAAGACAGCACCATCCTTCAGGCACACGTAGTTACCAACTAATACATTTCACAGAAAAGTGTATACGAGTATATGCTCTCTAATGCTAAAAGCACTCAGTGTTGAGGGACCAGCATTTTCGGTTCGACTTTAGTTATGCGCATAATTTGACTGCCACTGTTTTTACCCCAGGCACACATGCCCAAGCCTATGCATGCATTGAAATTATAAATTCCCCTTTCTGCCCATGCATTTAGATGAGTTAATATATATTCGCATGTAATGTCTTGATATGGTGCCCATGTATCAACTCATCATTTGGCCACACTTTCACTCCACCCACTCCTTTACTTCTGCAAATTGCTTCTTCATTTGATCTCCTGTTCTTCTTCACTTGTTAACAGGTGTAATAAAATTGTATTTATGTGCATTTTTGTCCTCAACATCTTTCATTGGTATACATTGAGGTGGAAAACAAGAGTCACACATGAGATGGAAACTGAAGCTTCACCAGTTCAAGCAATTTAAATTTTTGAAAACCGAAATCCGTTTTATTTTACAAATTTATCGGTTCATTTCTTGAAACCGAAACCATTTTTTTTATCAAAGATTAAATCGAAAAAATTTCCTTGAGCATTCGAAAATATTTCATTCTACAAACCAAAACCTTTATGGTACCCTTCACTGTGCTCTTACCTCTTTTATGGCCAACCGCGAAATTTTATGGAACATTCTATGTATACTCTTCTCTCAATCCTCCCTCATATTCATTATGGCTTTGGGGAAAGGGTAGTGATCTAAAATATCTCTCGCATGTCCCAATTCGCTCACAGTGATTTTATCTTTTCCTTGACGAGATCTGATAATATTGGAACCTATAAAAATAAGTTCAAAATATAATTCCGACTCCCAAATTTTTCATATAATTTATGACTAACACGACGTTACTTATCAATGGAAATTACCACTCTTAGTAACTTCCTCTACTTCATCACATTAAATCAAGAGTCGAAAATAAGAACAAGTTTTGATATTTATGTAAATGCTTTTGCTAGTTTGACACTTTAGAAGTTGGTAATGCGATTCAAATAGCTGAAAAAATATATTACCTTTACAAATTGTGTTCACTTCCTTTGTTTTGCACAACACTGTAAGTGAAAGCGTGACGGTAAAGTAAACTTTTTCTGTTTTTTTGTGTTTTCTGGCTTGGTGGGGGAATAAAGCTCGAGATTTATGTTCCTGTAGTTAAGTAATTCTTCTGAAATTAATTCTATATTAATTAAGAACTAAATAAGCACTAGAGCCTCAGAATCTCCCTTAAAATAGTACCAACCAACACCCTATTCGATGCTCTTTGCTAGTACCTTAAAAAATAAATAAATGTATGGCGCGATATACAACAGGTATATAATCATAAACCTCCTAAGAGATTTTTGCGCCGAGCTTCTCTTCCAATTTGTGTTGTGTCGATTTTGAATTTTTTCCTACAAATTGGTGGGACCTACATTTTTTTAGTACTAATTTGCTATTGCAAAAAATCGTACTTTCTAGATGAAGGGAGGCGCCGATATTGGACCAAAAAACATTGAGTTTGGAATTGGTGACATTAGTTATGTGTGCAAATTTTGATCGAACGATGGCATTGCACTAAACGGGAACTACGTGTGCTCTGAAGAAACCATAGGAAAGGGGGCCCCGCGGTTCACACCACCTATCTACTGAAGAGTACATGTATTGTATTATTGTTTTAGGAAGCCGAGAAGGGGAAGGCCAGTACTGCTTTGGGTGTGGGAAGCAGCGGGTCTGGAGTGATTTTGTGGTAGAAGACATAAATCAGTAACGACAAGATATTTCTCGTTATTTATAATAATATGATCGTTTTATTTAATATGTGAAAAAAAGCAAGTAATAAAGCACAATGCTTTTTACCTCACGACTGATGACGTGGCTGAGAACCTGGGGACGCGCGATTCGCTCGATGTTGACTAAAAAGTAGGCAGTTGTCCAGCCGGGGCTAACTTTGAGACCGCCAAAAGGTCATCCAAAAACACAGATTTTTTAAGAAATTTATTGGTGGCAAGCATGCCGTCTTCTTTCCAGTACCCAACATCTGACCACTCTCTCGGTACTAGCCCAACTGTCGCGAGAACGATTTGGTATGGCCAGTGCAATCTTCTATGTCATGTCACCTTCGAATCTGTAGATCAACCAGCAAGTTTCACGTTATTACCTCTATGCCTCTTAGGACAGGCATGCCCTCTTCGAACATATTCTAACCCCCTAACGAGTAGTGGAAGTTGATAGTGTACGCTGTTAGATATTGGTATGTATGGGGTTAGAGTGTACAGATTTTTAAAGATTTTTAGACGCCGTGCCTAAACAGGGGAAAAATATAGATATTTTGCAAAGGAGACTATTGCTGAGCTGACTGGGTGCTTCGCTAATTCGAATAAATGAGTACCAGGATACTATAACTGTTACTTACACCCCTATTCTGGCTTGCAGTGACTGAGAGTTTTTACAGCTAAGTCCCAACTGTTCCTATCCCTATTTATAATAGGGTACTGAAAACTTTGCTAGGACGATTGTTAGTTGTCACTACCCGATTCGGATTGCTGATTGCTTGTCTATTAGAGTGCGTTGAAAAAATGGGTAGACTTTAACATTAAAAAATTCTCAAAATGTTAAGAAAAAACATCCAAAAGTTCTCGAATGTGACAATTTTAATCCTATTTAACGCAACTTTATTTATTTTATAAATGATTTAAAAATTAAAGATAAAAAAGCGGTTTCTAGCTTTCCTTTACTTTTTAGGGAATGCGCTAATGATTCCAGAACACCTTAAAAAATTACCTTTTCCTTTGAAATTACCTAATTTGCTTAATTATTTACTTAAAAACTGACCGGCCCATCAAAATGTTAAGTAAACCGCTTTAAAAATTACATAAAAGGTTTCCTTTTTTTAGAGTGGAAATTCAAACAAAGTTTTTTAACCCACTCCATTGTCCAAGTTAAATTTATAGCACAAATGAAATCATTTTTGAATATAAATTATTGTAGCGCATTGTTTTCTTTACATTGCTCACCCCTTTCTCTTTCACTCTCTCTCTCTGTCATAGTTAACACTCTGCAATGCACCCTTTTTGCAATCAACAATCAATGCGAAAGCATGAAATACGAGAATGTGACTCCTCATTCCATTGTTCATGTGTCATATGCAATTTCTGATTATGACACCTCAATTTCAGTTATCTCCCATTGATATATTGTCACTGCAAACAAAAGGCAACAATTGTTACCACTGCGACTACTATCGACAGATGTTGTTTGTTGGTGAGTGTGTTGCAATTGCAATCGATTTTGCAGTCGCATCCAAACCAAAAACCAAGCAGAGAAGTCAAGTGCAATAACAATATAGCAGCAGCCACCGAGAGCATTAACCAAAGGCGAATACAACAAAAATAATGCGACTTTACAAAGGTGACAAACAACTTAACTTCGGAATGTTGCAAGTGGCAAGTGCCAAGTGCAGAGTTGAGTGAACAACCGATGCAAGCCAGCAGGTGAGTAAATGAATGAATGCATGAATGAGTGTTGCCAACTGTTTGACAGATAAGACAGACCAGCGAGCTACTGCGGGCAAACACTTGCACTGGAAATCTAAAGCAGACAACAACTCAATGCATTTTGTGTTGTTACAATGTTTGGGTGCATTCCAAGTCAAAGTGAAATCAGAGTGCGCCGTGTACTGCAACAACAACAATAATGGAAGTATGTTAATAAGTGTGGGCTAGGTGAGGCGAAGTCGAACTTTATATAACCAGTTGCTTTGACTTGTGCTTCCTAAGAGCATGTCTCACTACATTTGAGTTGCGAAAGTATTGGCGGTTAGATGCCAAGGCAGCTTTTCGAAGTCTTACCCTCTTTGTGTCTTTAGCTAGCCCTTTTTTCGCATAACGTAGGCGATCACTGATCTCGCCAGAGAGAGACAGCGATTCAGGGTGCTTCTAGGTGCTCGAATTTTGCACACATTTAAAACACTAAAAGCAACCGATGTCGACAGTTCTGCGGCTAAGTAAGGATCCAGTACGATGCTAAACCAGCCTTTTGGGTCGACCTGGCTTGTTTAGCTCATTCCAATATTCGGCATGCGGATTTTACTTTTTTGTCACTAGTGTCACTAGCCTGATTGGCATTGGAACCCTAGAACCTTCGACAGGCATCCCCTTACCGTGAATATATTCTAAACTCCTAACAGACTTGTCGATATATGAGAAAATTTCGGATACTGCCGAAGTTGTGGATACTGTTATAACCACTGCTTTCCTGCCTAGACGGCACGATCGTCTTCAAATTCTTGTAACGGAAATCCATGATTGAAGGTAGGGTGGAGGAGTTTACGCAAGTGGAAGAACCTTTTAGTCGATTTTCTTGCACCCAGTTCAGACAGCTTACTACTTCCGGAAGCTTGAGGCCAAGTACAATCAGGTTACTAAACTTCCGGGGGTTTGCCTTGCGTCAATTTGAGGGCATGTGCCTGGAACGACGGGTCGCTTAATGGGAAAATTGTCACTGCCGGGCTGGTCGATTTCTTCGCCAAGAGGAAAGTAACACACCCGCCTTTCTAAAGATGAAAATAATAGGTCAAACAAACTAAATCATTGAAATCAAGCACATCGGCAGCCGTGGTATAGTGATAGTGTGCTGGCCTATCGTAAAGAAGGTAGCTGATTCAGGTACCGGGACAGGCAAGACCAAAAATGGTTTGAGTAAGCTTCTCAGAAAAATCTCATCATGTAGGTTCCGGCAATTTGTAGGTAAAAATCAGAAGCAGCCAACCCCAAATTGAAAAATAAGCACGTTCTTCATCTTTTTGGAGGTATATCGCGCCAAATTACTATTGGTATTATCTAGCGCAACTGGTTATAATGACAGCTTGCTTCGTTCACTAAAAGCAGGTTGACTTAACCCCCTTTTACCAAATACCAACGAACTCCATCCAGCTGGTTCGTTCTGTGAAGTTGGTGGGGAATGTTTTTGTAATATTTGGCTGCAGGTGCAGCAGCAATCAGTATTATTTGAATGCCTTCGGTGGGTGCTTGTATGGGTGTAGTTCACGCTAGCTGGCCAGTTGGCTGATTTACTGGGTGTTTTATTCAGCTTCCCAACTCTACAGGTATTCCCTCGACGCCTGTCTGCATACGGCTCACAGTCGCTGTTTGGAGGAGTGTGCAGACAATGTGTGAACAAATAATTCCATCAGCAGGCACACAAAAGCTTCAAGTGAAATGATGTAATGTGCGGCAGGAGGTGCAACATGCATTTCGCATGTTCTAACCGGCCGGTTGTAACGTAGCATGGCCCCATTGTGACGCGTTGTCGGTATCTGTCATTTGTATTTGTTCCTGTTGTTGTTGTATGATTGTTGATTGCTTACTTATAGTCGTTGTTGTTGGTCTTTTGTTGTTCTTACAATGCACAACAGCAGTAGTGTTGACAATTTCTACACCAAAAGCAGCAACAAGAACAAGATTGTGTTGCAGCAGCATCCAATATCAGCTTAGTGTTCTGAAAAGTTTTGAATTCGTACCACACATACAATTGAATTTTGAACGCAAGCAAAGAGTACTTCTTAAGGACCAATAAGTACACCAAAACGACCCAGAGCTCATAAAAAAATTATATGTACATAATTCACGATCCGATGTTCTAAGCAAAGGGCCGTCACTTTTGGTTTGTCAACACAGTTTCTAGCTAAATTTATTTTCTTCCATATTATTGCTTTGCACATCGAACAATAGTAGTTCGTTGAAGACTTGGCGTCAACAACTGACCATACACTCGGAGACATGCCAGTCTAAAAGAACGTACGAGTGATAAGCGGAAATACGAAGTCCCAACTAGCATCCACGCCTAGGTCGCATACGCACGCCTGTTCAAAGCCATCTCCATCACAGTTACCAGTAATATAAGCATACGCTGGCACTCAGATGATCCTAAGTAGCGTGAAAGGGTTAGCCTTTCAGAGGGGTTATACTTGAGTGTTCTGCTGTCTAATACAGTTGAAAGCCATCCGTAAATATGTTTACAAGACTCATTAGCCTCGATCGGTTAGCGGTTCAACGCATTGCTTTAATGCTCTGGCAGAGTTACCGAAATCTTTACAAATTCTCTTTAGCCAACCCTCCCACCTGGTTAGATAATGTGGAATATTTAGCTATGGCTTGATATTCCCTTTTTAATTCATGGGTCTGCCAAGAAAAGCATACCAACGCTCCAGCCAATTTGTTAATGCTTTTTAAAACAGGGCCTGGGTAGTTTACCAACGTAATACCAATATAAAAAAAAGATTCATTCCCTTATTGGAGGCAGCATTGAACCACATCCACTTCACAGTTGCCTCTCTATACATTGTCTTCTCTATGCATTATAATCAGCGAAATCTTTTCGGCAATTGAACTTGATTAAATGTCACATAAGTTTGATAATCGAGGAAAAACCAGCCAGGCCCTGGATTAGAAAAACTTCACAGGGCCTTTGCCGAAAATACGATAAAAAAAGAAACCTACACTTTCCATGCCAGTTTCCTGCCACGCCCTTGGCAGGGTTGTCTATTGTAGGGAAAATCTAGGGCTCAGGTTTAGTATTGATTTTCCTAGATTATTTTCTACCCGGGCATCCATGTTTAATAAATTTATAACCAAGTTCATCAGACCCCTAATTTAATAAGGTGATTATTTATTACTTCTTTGATGTGATATGAGTTCTGGAGCCAGCGACTTTGGGACACACCTTTTCACCGCTTTTGTAGTGATTTTCATCGCTTTAATAGTGGAAAATAAACAGCAAAGCGAAGTACTGTTATAAAAACAACAAAACCAACATGATCCAGTGCACAGTAATATACGAGTATTCTTCTAAGGATGAATCGATAATAAGGGAATACCCTTTGTAGAAGAAGCATAATTCTATCTATCTATGGCGCGATATACAACAGGTATATCATCATAAACCTCCTAAGAGATTTTTTGCGCCAAGCTTCTCTTCCAATTTGTGGTGTGCCGATTGGATTTTTCCCTACAAATTGGTGAGACCTACAGTTTTTTGCCGACTCCGAACGGCATCTACAAAGGAGACGAATTTTTGCTGAGAAGCCTGTCATGGCAGAAATACACTCGGAGAGTTTGCCAAACCACTGCCGAGGGGCGACCCCGTTTTGAAAAACTTTTTTCAAATCACTTTTGATGTTACCTGTACCAGGGCTCGAACCATGGACCTTCGGTGTGGTAGGCCGGCAACACTACCTTTACACCACGGCGGCCGCATAGAAGAAGCATAATTACAGTCTCCTAATTAAAAGAGTGCTAAGTGGTTCCGAGAACATCGTGTGTAATCTTCCTGGAAAAAAGGCCATTAGCTTATAACTAATCTAGGATAAGTCGCCAAGAAGGATACGTCTAATGCCAGCTTCTATGCCTGAAAAGGTAGTGTCGGACAGATCCCCTTTGTTCCCCTTACAGGTACTGTCGGGCAAGTCTACTTTTAACATCTATAAGTAGGCTACAGAAATAAAAGTCGACATATACCAGATTTGCCTCCATGCAAAAAATGTGTTAAGTCCGGGATGCGTTGCAAAGGAGCATGCGACCAATGCCAGTTTTGATCTCTGTGTATGGGTAGAAGTGATCCCTTTTGTTTGAGCATGCCCTATGAAGGGACTAATTGGTCTCTATCATGCCCAAAAGGGTTGTGTCGGACAGATTATCTTTGTTTCCCTGAGGGTACGGTCGGACAATTTTACTTTCAACACCTAAAAGTAGGCTACAGAAGTTGAAATCACTTATCCCAAATATACCTGTAACGGAATAGTTGGGATCAATTGTAGCCCACTGCAGACGAAAGATTTTGATCCCGGATCCCCCTCTTCAGGGATCAGTCCCACGATTTTATTGCAGGGCTATAACAGAATATTTGGGTTCAATATAGGCCACTGTAGACGAAAGGTGATAGTCGGGGCTCACTCTCTTTGGAGATCAGTCGCAGGATTTTTTGCAGGCCAGCCGGTGTTCGTTTCAAGTAAAAATTATGTTACCTGACTGCGGATCACTTTTTCTAAGTACTCCAATATGATACAAATCCCATGGCCAACTCAATTTGATGCATGCTTACAATGCATACCTTTGTATTTGTGGGGTCCCTCTGCATTATGTACATATCTCCAGCGACAACAAAAATCACCAGGAAATGTTAATTCTCTTTGTAGCGCACTCAATTGTTGTTATTACATATGTTACTGTTTTTGTTACTGTTTTTGATAAGTTCATTCATTTTATACAACTCAATTTTTGTCATGTTGTACTACTTTTCAAAGTTCTGCGTTTTCCAAATGCGTTGCATACTTTCCGGCGCTCTACCAGCCTGAACCCAGTCCACCCGCCTCTGCATTCGACTGCAATTTACAGCTGAATTCTCTTACTCTAAATATATGATAGCGCGTATGTATGTGTGTTGCTGCATGCAGCATTCTGCTTTGTTTGTTTTATACCCGAAGTCAGCTTATGCATTGCCTTTTCTCTTGCTGCTGCTGGCTTGTCCAACATTCCTTATCCTTTTGTGCATTTTGTAATTACTTGATTTTATCAATGTTGTAAATTTATGTTACTGCTGCATGCTGCATTGTATTTGTTCAACATTGAATAAACGCATTTTCATGTACGTAGATTTGTTGCTGTGTAATTGTTGCACGGGCTGAATTTTCTATAACCAAAAATAATGATTTTCAAAAATAAAAGTTCAGATAGTCGTGCAAGTAAAAGCTGTTGTAGGTACATAGGTAGCATTGAATGCACAATGCAGTGTGGGACTATAGAAAGAGCTGATTCTTCTACACTGGGGTAAAATATTTAGTTTTTTGTGCAGATGTCTGTGTTTCCGAATTTAAGTTGTATCCTGATAAATTTCTTATATACATATGTATATTCAAACTAAAGACAACAACGGAGTTACACTTAGTTTGTTAAGTGGTGCCTCGTTGTCATGATACCTATAATCGATTCTTTGAAACTCAGTTTGCATATTCTGTACTTATCACACTACAGGATCCTACTTGAGTTCTTTAGCTAAAGGCCAGCCGATAACGACACATTCCCTGATTAAGAAATTTCAAATTTTTTGTTCACTTAAAAGGCTGGAAAGGCTTAACTGGCGTACAGTTTTCTTTGCAACCCACATTTTATAAAATAAAATAAACAACAATTACCTTAACTATAATTGATACAGGTACAGTGCGGGTGCATAACAAATAACACGGATATGCAAAAAATCCCTTCTCCTCTTTCCTTGAGTCAACATATAAAATA
The DNA here is from genome assembly GCA_949987695.1 of Merzomyia westermanni. Classification (NCBI taxonomy): domain Eukaryota; kingdom Metazoa; phylum Arthropoda; class Insecta; order Diptera; family Tephritidae; genus Merzomyia; species Merzomyia westermanni. The sequence goes on along the minus strand of OX465289.1, from coordinate 30,819,773 downwards.
GTACCTGGCCGACCGAGATTTGCTCGTTATTTTCATAGGTTGCCATACAATTTAGATAATCTTCAGTAAAGATATTGTTGTTGTTTGTACGAGGTGTGTTCAAAAACCAAATCAACTTGTATATAAGTTTATACGACGTGTGTTCAAAACGTATCGCGAATTTTGAATTTTCGCTGGTTACGTATATTCGAATTTCGAATTTTTTGTGGCGTTATGTTGGTACTCATGTCTCTCACTTATGCCGACAAGCTCGGCCATTTTGAATGTTCAGTTAATTGTTGACAGCTGCTTTGCTTGCACGTGTTTTGGATCGTCTTCGATTTTTACCTATTTTTTGACCAAAATTGCTCAATTGTGATCAAAAACAGCATCGCATGAACATTGCTAATGAGATGTTAAACTCTGTCCGCGACGACCCAAATTTGCTCCAGAGGGTCATAACTGGTGACGAATCGTGGGTTTATGGTTATGACGTGGAAACCAAAGCTCAATCATCTCAATGGAAGCTGCCGCACGAACCAAGACCGAAAAAAGCGCGCCAAGTTCGGTCGAATGTGAAAGTTTTGCTGACAGTTTTCTTCGATTGCAGGGGCGTGGTGCATCATGAGTTCTTGCCACAGGGAAGAACGGTCAATAAGGAATATTACCTGCAAGTTATGCGCAATTTGCGCGAAGCAACCCGCCAGAAACGCCCGGATTTGTGGAAGAACAAAAATTGGCTTTTGCACCACGATAACGCCCCTGCTCACGCATCGTTGCTTGTGCGCGACTTTTTGGCCAAAAACAACACACTAATGATGCCACAGCCACCGTATTCCCCAGATCTGGCCCCCTGTGACTTTTTCTTGTTCCCTAAACTGGCCCATGAAAGGGAGACGTTACGCTTCTCTTGACGACATAAAGACGGCATCGAAGGAGGAGCTGAACAAGATACAAAAAAATGATTTTTTGAAGTGCTTCGAAGATTGGAAAAACCGTTGGCACAAGTGTATAATATCTCATGGGGATTACTTTGAAAGGGACAAAATAGATATTCATGAATAAATAAATAATTTTTGAAAAAAACACAAAATTCGCGATACTTTTTGAACACACCTCGTATGAATAATTTTACTTACCAGCAATAGAGCGTTCTAAAGACATATCTTGATAATAAAAATATGTAAAAATTGTTTTATTGGTAAAAAAGTTTGAATACACATAATTACTCCTTGGTGGCTGCTCAAACAAATTTTCGGCAAGTCTTTACATGATTTCTTGCTGAATTGTATGGTTAGCAGCTGTCGATTGTTATCAAATAATCGAGAAAGATTAGGGTCACATGGGTGTATTTGTGGGTTAGAGCTCCATATATCGGTCAACATTCTGTGATTTCTTCTTTATTTTTAAAGAACTACGCAAAATTTTTATATTCAATACATACGAAATCTAATGCAACACTTCCTTCCATACCTTCCGAGTACGTTTCTTTATTCCGGAAACATTACTTTAAATGTATTTGGTCACTTAACTCTTAAAACGCCACATATCACATACCATGCATAAACATCGATGAATTTAGCTCCACTCCGACAAACTCAGAAGTTTCTCCCTGATCTTTATGTGCCGTCATGGCAAAGGTTGGCCTTACTGTAAGTTGCACCTTAGCGACTCCTTGGATGAGTGCCATTCTCGGTATATGAACTTCTTTGCCGGATTTTTCTTGTCGAACAAAAGTGGCAACCCTACTTAGAAATCTATTTTTTTCAATACGCAGGAAAATACCTTTCGTTTGATACCCATATTGGCATATTTCATTGTAGGGTTATTTATTTATGTACTTTGGTATTATAACCACTTTGTATTTCTATAAAAATTTAAAATAATTGTTTTACATTTTTCATTTGACAATTTTTGTCTATCCAATTTTTCTTTTCCTTCTGAAAACATATTTTTCTTTAATAAAAAAAAATTTAATTTTTAAATAATATTTAACTACTTAAATATATAAACCACATTCATTTCTTTTAAAAAAAATCTGATAGGTAGCAACTCCGTAAAAACTCCTATAAGGCAACACCTAGATAGGAATTCTTAGAATGTGGTACCCTATGTGCAGGCCAAATTTCATACAAATCGGTCAAGCCATTTTCGAAATATTCGAATATACAAAAATATAAGAATAGATCGTTAAAAGTTTAAAGATATAATAAGCTCAAATGGCAACAATAAGTGGCAATTCTACTTAGAAATGTATTTTTTTTGTTTTCAAAACGCAGGAAAAAACCTTTCTTTTGATACCCATATTGGCACATTTTATTTCATATTAAAAAAAATTCAGATAGGTGGCCACCCCAAAAAAAAATCCCCTATATAGCAACACCTACGTAAAAATTCTTAGAATGTGGTACACTATCTACATACCAAATTTCATCGAAATCGGTTGAGCGGTTTTCGAGATAGTTGTTAAGTAGTTACCCTAAACAAAAAATTTATATAAAAACCTCAATAAGTGGCAACCCCACTTCGAAATATTTTTTTTGAAATACGAATGAAAATATCTTTCGTATGATGTCCATATTAGCATAATTTATTTCATTTAAAAAAAATTCAGGTGGGTGGCAACCGCAAAAAATAACCTACATGGCAACACCTACGTAAAAATTCCTAGAATGTGGTACACTATCTATATAACAAATTTCATCCAAATCGGTTGAGCCGGTTTCGAGATAGTCTGAATATACAAATATAAAAATATACAAATATACAAGAATAGCTCGTTTAAAGTAATAAGATATGTATCAAATAATGTAAAAAGGGAATAATGTAAAAATGTCGCTACAGGACACCATAGTTTGGTTGTTAGAGTAATCTAACACCAACTTTGGTCTAGGTACTTGGGTTCGTACCCCAGTGTCCGAGAAGAGGTCTGATGAGAAGTTGGGGGCTTCGAAACATGTCATTCCATACCATCGCTGTGCATATCATTGTAATTTTTCTCTAATATCAATTAACAAACAAACATAAAAACTCTTACAACAATTACCTTAAAATTATATAAAATAAAATAGTTTAAAATAAAATATCATAAAATAAAATTCCAAATGGCCTTCACTTACAACAATACCGTACAACGAATTTTTACCAACACAAAGGACAAAATCGAAAAATACGAGAAATCTGACGTAATATACCAAATTCCATGTAACGGCGACGGGTCCCATGTATGCAATAAAGTATATGTCGGGACTACAAAATCAAAATTAAAGACAAGGATTTTCTCGCATAAGTCAAATATCAAAAATCGGGACCACGCTAATGACAATAAAACAGCTTTGACACAACATTGCAGAGTAACCGGGCACTCTCCAGATTTAAACAACGTAGCAGTAATTCAACAAGAGAGGCATTACAGCAAAAGATACACATTAGAAATGCTTCATATTATTAATACACCAAGAGATCAAAGAATACATTTTAAGGCAGATGTAAAAGGCTGCGCGGCAGCCTATCGTCGATTGATTACAACAACTGCAAGTTCTCGTGAGAAGAGTGTCGTCCCTAACATGCTGTCCCAACACTAATGTGCTGAGCGCCACTTACTGCTTATTATTTAACGTATTGTTGTTTATGTAAAAATTTGTTTATTATTACGGTTCTTTAGATGTTTACTTTTTTGTTTATCGTTTTCCCTTGTACTTAATTATTTTAAGATTTATTAAATTAGTCGATCAGGTGCACTCAAGAGTGTAAGTTCAAAATTATGGAATGTTGTTATGTTTTATGTGTTAATATGTTTTTGTTTTTATATGCTTTTCAGTCCTGAAGATGATTTCAGTTTGAAATCGAAATATCGAAAAGAAAAAAAAATGAACCCGACAAATATATAATTTATATGTAAAATAAGCATTTTTGGTGTTTCAATTTACATATATCAGGCCTAGAGCTCGGAAAAAGTTTTTATAAAAATTTATAAAATAAAATAATATACCTAAAATAAAAAAAAATTAAGTAAAATAAACCTGGCCTAAAGCTCAATGAAAATATATCAAAATAAATAAAAATTAAATATAATAACAGTAAGGGTTATACTTAAAAAGAAATTAAATAAAAAATATGTTACTAAACTAAAAACTATAAAATAATTCTTAACTACATAGAGACTGTTCTGACTTTTTGTGTTTATGAATTCTTAATGGTTATGAAAATGTACTTGTATGTTCGAAATATGAAAATATTGGGATATCCTTTATATAGTTCGTATAATTTTCTACAATATTATCAACATCAATTGGTCCATTCTTTTAGACTTTTAATATTAATTAAGTAATACATAATTAATATCAGCCAAATCGGACCATAAACAAATCTTTTGTAAATAGAGCGATCTGCGTGCCACCAATGGGATTTTTTCCTTCATATTGTAATGTCATCGCGACCTGAACTATGCTGAGGACTTCATGATAGCTCAGCGGGAGGTTGGTTTAATATCGAATACAAAAATCAGCGGACAAATACCATGAAAGCGACCTTATAAAAACACTTAAAAATAATAATTTGGTGTTTAAAATCAGAGTTAATGCTTCCGAAATAAAGTAGTAAAGTAGAAACTTGAATATTTAGAAAGGGGAGTCCTAGCACTAAGTTCCAGTGGAACGGCTACCGTAGAACTCAAACGTCGACATCTGTCTTAAGCAACTAGCAACTCTCTACTTATATTATTATACATAGTATGTATGTTTTTTGTACGTTCAACACCTCAAAATGGCGTTGCTCATAATGGGTACAAACTAATTTCATTGCTCTTAGTAGTACGTAGAAGCTTTTGTAGTTGGTGTTGGGAAACCAAATGTAGTTGTGAAGGGAAATTACATTCATATCTAGAACACATTTCCGACATAAGAAAACCACAACAGCAAAACCACAAAAGCAACAATAACTATTTGGTGTATACTATATAGAACAGCAATAATAATACTAAGAACAAAAACAACAACAATAGTTAAAGACCCTTTAATGGCTACCGCAATGTTGACGTACGCGTGATTGCCGTCGTTAGTCGGTTGGATGGCTGTTTGGTTGGTTATTTGGCTGGTTGGCTAGTTTTGCTGGTTAGTTGTTTGGCTAGCCGTTGGACGACATTATCGCCTGGACAACTTAATTTTCTACAAACATGCAAGGAATGGCGGCGGCAACTTACTCTGCACTTGCACACCTTTGCACCAACCGTTAAACCAACGACGTGCAGACGCTCAACTATTGCTACTAAACTACCGCAACCACGAAATCGACCAGCGGTCCCTCCTTCACCTCCTCCTCGTACACCATTTTATTGCTTGAGGGCAGCTTTTCCGTTTCTCATACGTCTCCTTTCAATTTAGCCCTTTCCTTCTTTGTGTTATGTTAACCTGCGCCAATTTTAATCAAAACTCAACTTGAGCTACTCGAAATGTAGCAAAAGAAAAAATTATTATCACGAATTTTCACTAATAGGCAGGTCTCCACTGGATGGCTGCCTATTCCCTGGTGGTGCGCTTGCTTGCACAGCCAACAAGCAACTTTAACTTCTTGTCGCGCACTCTCCCAAGCACAGCATGGCCAGGTACATTGCACATTTAACTATTGACTGATTGGTTGGTTGATGGCGTTTAAATGCGTTTCTTATGAAAATTAGTCTGGAAATTGCACTCGAGACTTTTTTGTTGTTTTGGAGTTGAAAGAAAGACCTGCTCTACTAGACGAAATTATAATTTAAATTAATCAACGCATTTGGACTACGTTGAATGTTGGCAAATTGATAAGAATTGTTTGAGGGCGGTGAGGTTAGTGGAAGGATAGACGAGTGATTGGTATGGGTGAATAAGGCAGATTCATGGTGATGGTAAACTTACGTTGCATGGAACCGAGCATTAACATATACCCAGTAGTGGCTTTTACTGATATTTAATGTCTTGCATATAAAAAGGTACTGAGTTTTTGAAATTACGGACATCGACAGGTTGTAAAAGTATTTTGTCTGGGCCGATAAGCAAGTTCTTATCTAATGTGGAAAGTTGGTTTCCAAATAAAGCAAGTGAACGAAGGAAGGGCTCTCCGGGATGGGTGTTATCTTTCCTTGAAGCTGTATGGACAATAGGGTGGGTTGAGAAACATTGTTTTGCGCTTAGCATCTAAGAGTTTTCATTTGGATATCAGCAAACTTGAAGAAATTCCTGGTACGATGAATAGGTGGCCTGGTTACCGATGTTCAGAGAGTACTAAGATTATGTAGGGAGCACTTCTGTAGAAGATGTCGAACCCGACAACACATTCGCAGATGTTAAATTTGAGTTTCGCCAAAACGACTATGAGGTGCCGATTGAAAAACAATAAAGCAGCAGGCGCAGATGGATTGCTGCTGAGCTATTCAAGCACGGCAGCGAGGAGCTGGTAAAACGCATGCATTAGCTCCTATGCAAAATATGGTCCGACGAATACATGCCTGAATATTGTATATTAAGTATTAATTACCCAATCCACAAGAAGAGAGATCCTGCAAACTCCTTCAACTATAGCGGAATCGGCCTTTTCAACTTCTCATATAAGGTTCTATCAAGCGTATTGGCTAAAGACTGATGCCTGAATTGACCAGACTGGTTTGCCTTATCAGTGTGACTTGGTAAATCAACCAGTGACCACCCTTGAGAGAAAAATTTATTAAACTTTTTGTTGATTTTAAAGCCGTCTTCGATAGGACGAGAAGGAGCTACCTATATGCCGCTATTTCAGAATTTGGTTTTTATAACTTAACAGCGCGGGAACAATATTTTATAAAAGCGTGCAACTGTTGGAGTATGCTAACGACATTGATATCATTGGCCTCAACAACCGCGCTGTGGTGAGCGAGGGTGAAACAAAGGACCTTCCGTCATCAAGCAAAAAGTCAGCGGACTTGCGTCTTGGAAACGACACAACTGTTGTCAACCATAATTTCGGAATAGTAAAGGACTTTGTTTACCTGGGATAACGCATTAACACCAAAAATAATGTCAGCCTATAAATCCAGCGATTGAGTAGCCAATGGAAAAGTAAAGTTCGCTCTAGAAGAACGAAAACAACACTCTATAAGTTACTTATGGTCCCCGCAATGGTTTACGGTGCAGAGGCTTGGACACTGCAAACATCTGATGAGTCAGAGCTTCTTCGATAGATTTACGCACTCTTATGCGTTGGTGACGTCGAGTACCGAACAAGATTTAATGTCTAGCTGTATGAACTACATATATGCCGGTATAGTGCAACGAATTTAAACACAGCTGCTTCGCTGGCTGTTGTGCGAATGAGTGAAAGTATTCTTACGGGCACCTGTCGGTGGAAGCAGAGGAAAGCTACCACTCTGATGGAAAGACCAAGTGGGGACCTATTTGCGATCCCCAGAAAGAATAAACGACTGGCGCGCTATTTTGGAAAGCCAAAATCGTTTAGTCGTTTGAGTTCCACTTAAAGAAAAGAAGAAAGAAGGTTATGGGGCCGTAGTGTGGTGGAAGACTGTCGAGTTCTAACCCCACGTTAAGCAAAATTGGTTTTTTCTTCAACTCACACTTAGGTACATCCGTCGAAGCCCTGAACACTACTGGCTATACAGTTGTCAAACTCGTTGTTTCCAACTATTTATAGTCGTTTTCAAAAATCAGCCTGCATTATAATTCGGTGCAAATTTTCCACTATGTCTCCCTCCATTTATGTTTGTGACTCTTCAGTTGGTACGATCACATTTGTTACTGTTTTGTATGATGTGATTTATAATTGCAAATTCAAACACGCAATTTTTTAAGTTAAGTGCGTCAATGCGGTTTGCGTTTTGCACGCATCCATTTTCTATGAAAAATAAGTTTTTCGCATAAACAAATTAAATGCATTTGTAGAAACATATATATTAAAATTTATTTATGAATAATAGAACCTAAATTGCACTGAGTTAATTTTAAATATTTTATCATACGATCATAGTCATACGAAAGTTTGTTTATCTACATTTCTGCATGAGTGTGTGGCTTGTAATAACATAATTTCAGCTGGCATTTAAAAAGTGGTATTAAATAAATATGTATGTTCGTCTCTGTCATTTCTCTGCCTTAATTTAACTATCTAAGAAACCGTTATAAGTGATAAGTTCTTATGTCAACCCTAGTTCAAATATTGGTCTCTTACACATCTAAATCGCCATTTGCCTCATCACAAAAGCTTAGGCAGTGGTAAAAAATAGAGGTATAGGTAGAGGTACAGCTAGAGAGAACCCTACAAAAGCTATTTCCATTAGTTGTTCAGAGAGTGTAAGAGTGCGATTGGATAATTGCTTTCGCGCAGGGAAATACCTCGATTTGCTATTTTAACCATAAAATATATCTTTGAAATATCATAAGCCGGTTGTGAATTACATGAGTATACAAGGCAAATGGAAAATATTAACAGCTGAGATACACGACCTGGATTCTGTCACTATAACGGAGGAAGTAATTTGGAATTTGAAGTCAAATTACAGCAAGAGAAATCACACCTCTTGGACCAGCAAAGGCGCCGATAGAAGAGGCCAGGGATTACGCATCCGGTATGGGGAACCCGGCCATAAATTCAAAGGGTGTAAAATTACGTTTCTGTACGTCAGCAGAATATTAAAAACAGATCAGGAGAGATGCGCGGTGTACAACGGCAGTGGAAAGCCGTGATAATTGCACTTAAAGGCAATATTCACAGAAGTAAAGACGCATTTTCCCTCCTAAAGCAATTGATAAGGAAGCGACTGGAACTGCGGCACTTGGGTCCCCCCCCCCCCCCCATAAAAACAAGTCCATTAAGCCGGGAACATGTCTGGGCCCAACGCGAAGACGCCGCAATAACAATACCTTACACTAAGCGACAGAATAGTAGAGTTTCAAGATAAGTTAAATGATATCGAGGATATAGCCCGCGAAATACGTAGGTCAGTGGGTGACTTTAACTCGATTAAGTTAATATGGTCACCGACGAATCCAAGAGGGAGATGATTTTTGGTCATGGCCAGGAAAGCTTTTAAAGATTGATGACGGTGACCATCGATATATCTCCATTTCAGTTTTCCTACAATAACCGACTAATATATTGGGCACAAACTCACTGTGCGACAAACATGGCATGTCAGCAGACTGATGGCAAACATCGGAGGACCTATAGAAAGCAAAAGGAAGCTACTGATGGGCACTACCCTGTCCACTCTACTATATGGCTCTGAGCTATAAGCAGACATACTTAAAATAAGGAGTCTCTGTAAACTTATAACATCTGTACTACAGTTAGGCACAGGTCTCAGGGTAGCCTTCTGTTGTTGTTGTTGTAATGACAAAAACACTTCCCGATTATTTTGGGGAGTGCTATCGAACTGACAGTCCTTGGTCGGATGAATCCGGTACACTCCGGTACTCCCTTGCGGTACTGTCCGACTGTCGTGGTAGCGATTTGGTATAAACAGTGAAACCTTCTAGGTCATGTCACCCCTCCATTGAATTGCACGTCATTACCTTGATGCATGTTAGTAGCTTCTTACCGGTCGTAAGGCATATTCTAAACCCCTAACCCGCAGTTGCGCGGGTAGCCTCCTTTTATCGGAAAGATCAGAACCAGCTGTGCGGGTGTTAACTAAAACGTTCCTCATGGACCTATTGACGCTGTATAAGTTAAGTTATGGCTTTGTTAACTGTTATTGAATTAGATAGATAACAATACATCATGGTCAATAACAGATAACAAACATTAAATATTAAAAAAACTACTGTATCTGCATGATTACTGTTCTGTATTGAAGTTAAATAATCTAAGAATTTATATTTGATTTTAATGTAATTGAAATGGAAAATTTTTGAAAGAACGTTTAGAATAAAATTTGTGGCGATCACGACAAGATCGTATTTTTCAACTTAAATATAATTTTAAATTTTACAAATTTTTAATTGGCGCCCAACGTGGGGCTGCAGCCATTTTTAGTGCTTTATAAAACGATCATAGATCCTATAATTTTTCTAACTGGCGGTAGCTAACCATTGAAAATACTGAACTATTATTAGTTTAGCAATATACCATCTTTATAAAAGCAAAGAACAATTCGTCATCATTCAAAAGAAGTATAATATAAAAACTTCATCAAAAGGATCATAGATCCTTACGGAGACTTTATTCTGCGAATCCAGGCATTTTAGAAAGATCACAGATCCAAGTCCAATCGGTGGTATAGAAGAAAAAAACTAATACTTATTAGTCCTGCATGCAAACCAAACAATAAAAATTTTTTTTTTTTCAACAACGACAAAGAAGTTATTGAGGATACTATTGGAAGTATATCGGGGTCAAACAATAATTTATCCCCAAACAACAATCAATACGAAGACAAAAAAAAAACAAAAAAAGACAACAATCAATATTAAAACAAACCCAAACAATCATATTAGTTAAATAAAAGGAAAGATCTTCAAAGAAGAGCAACAACAATAAAATAACTACAAAAGCTAAAATAAAAAAAACAAGTTAAGGAAAATCAGTTCCAGCAAGAAGGCGAAAGCTATTACCTTAATCTCTCACTACGAACATCATCAATTTCTTCTATTGATACTTAAATTTTGCAGTCAAGATTGTAAGTAATCCAAATTGATATGTCTAACTATTTATTCAACCACAAATTTATAAGTGAAGATCTACAATAAAACATATTAACTAAGGTGGTTTGTGAATTAATTGTGATTTTTTGTGATATCGTTTAGTGTCTTAAAGTTTTTTTTTTTAAATAATCTGTGTGTTCTTTCAACACCGGTTAAGTTTTTTAATTAATTTATTTGAATCGTTTATTTATCCATTTAATTTGTTCCCCGAACGTTGATTAAAATAAAGTAATATGAGTGTTTCTAGGGAACAAGTTATTGAGATAGTTAATTCAGTAAGTAACAAAGCTAAGCAAGAGCTTTGTGAAAAATTAGAAGCGAGTGAGCTTGCTAGACAGGATTTAGCAACTAAGATAGATCAACTAACGTTAGCATTTAATCGTTTGGAAGTACCCATTACAGAGACCCTTTTACCGGTTACAATAAATACTTCAATTGAATCGGGAAATTGTAGTCTTGATTTAATTAAATCTTTACCAGAGTTTAGTGGTCATGCTTCTTGCTATCCGGCTTGGCGCTCTGCTGCTAATTTTGTAATAAAATATTATAAAGAAGGATCTGAGAAGTATTACGTTGCAATGGGAATTCTTAGAAACAAAATTACTGGTTCAGCTAACTCAACGTTGTCTTCTTTTAATACAATCCTTAATTTTAAAGCTATCATGTCTAGACTTGATCAAGCTTATGCAGACAAGCGCCCTATTTATGGTTTGGAATCTGAGTTGAGTATTCTTAGGCAGGGAAAGCTTTCCATTTCAGAATATTACGACAAGGTAGAAGAAAAGTTAACCTTAATTAATGAAATAATAGATGCACTTAATGAAAAAGCAAGGGAAAATGCATTACGTGTTTTTATTTCGGGATTACGTAGACCTATGTGTGATATTCTGTTCTCTTCAAAGCCTAAAGATCTCCCAACGGCATTGGATATTGCTCAAGAGGTAGAAACTAATCATACACGTTATGATTTTGCGAGTACGTTTGCTTTTGGTAACTTTATTAAGCCAAATAAATCTCGACTAGAAATGGTGCAACATAAAGTGCCAACGGTAAATCAGTTCGAAAAGACAAAATTTAATGATAAACTAGTTCAAATGGATGTTGATCCTGGTTCATCGTTTTATAGAAATCGGACTTCTCATCAAAATAAGGATCTTCAACGTAGCAGAAATATAAATTTGGCTCAGCCTACAGCGAATTTCGCTCATCAACAACAGGAGTTACCTCAACAAGGAATGCATTTAAAGCGACATCGGGAACAATCTGGTTCGTTCCAGATCCCACAACAGAAAGCTCAACGTGTAAATCATATGTCGGAAAAAAAGGACATAGTTTGCGAAGAAATCGATTATAATGGCAGTGATATTGATGACAGCAACTGTTACGTTGAATATTCAGGTGGAGGTTCTGATTTCGAGGATGAAATTAATTGTTTAAACTGAAATCGCTCCTGCCATTCATTACGAAAAATACATCGAATGGTCAGGAGCTGCGTATATTAATTGACACTGGAACGTCCAAGAATTATATAAAGGATTTTTCTTTTCTTCGTGGAATTAAATTAATGGAAAAAGCATTTAAATTAAAATCAATAAATGGGATTAATTTAATAAATAAATATTGTTTAATTAATGTTCTTGATAATACATCAACATTTTATATATTGAAAAGTTTAAGCACATTTGATGCAATAATTGGGTATGATTTCCTTAAAAAAATCGACGCGAGAATTGACATAAAAAATGGATTTCTATATTATCATGATGGTAAAATAGAACTCAAGCATCTTAATTGTAATCAAGTTAACACAATAACCATTGAAGATGACTCTGTTCCTGGTCATATCCGTGATCGATTCCGTGAAATGATAAATAGTAACATAAATGCCTTCGCGGATCCAAATCGCGCTTTCACATATAATACGAATGTAGAAGCTGTTATTCGCACTTCTACAGAAGAGCCAATTTTTAGTAAAAGTTACCCTCATCCAATGTCCGCTTCAGAGTTTATTAACAAGGAAATAAAGGATTTGTTGAAAGACGGTATAATTCGAAAATCGTGTTCTCCTTATAATTCACCAATACTTGTAGTAACTAAAAAGGGATTAGATCAGAATGGAAAACAAAAGTTACGTATGGTGATTGATTTCCGTAAAATCAATGATAAAACCATATCAGATAGATATCCTATACCTGATATTTCGGTAATTTTAGCAAATTTAGGGAAATCGTGCTTTTTTTCAACTTTAGATTTGAAATCTGGTTTTCACCAAATAAATTTACGCGAAAAAGATCGCCAAAAAACAGCTTTTAATGTTAATAATGGTAAATATGAATTTTGTCGTTTACCGTTTGGGTTGAAAAACGCACCAAGTATTCTACAACGCGCAATAGATGACGTTCTGCGTGAAGAGATAGGAAAAACGTGTCACGTGTACATTGATGATATTATTATTTTCTCACCGGATGAAGAAACGCATATTAGACATATGGATAAAATTTTTAAATTATTAGAAAAGAGCGGAATGAGGGTTTCTCCTGAAAAATCGAAGTTTTTCAAGACAGATGTTGAGTTTCTAGGGTTTTTAGTTTCACAAAATGGAATTCAAACTTGTCCGAGTAAAGTAAATGACATTATTAATTACAAAACTCCAGAGACATTACGTGGCTTGCGTTCTTTTCTCGGCCTTGCTGGCTATTACCGTAGGTTTGTCAGGGATTATGCAGCAATCATGAAACCATTAACTAAATATCTGCGTGGGGAAAATGGCCACGTTGACTCAAAAAGATCTAAAAATGTTAAAATTAATCTTGATTCAGAAGCAATGTCTGCTTTTGTAAAAATTAAAAAAATACTTGCGTCGGAAGATGTGATCTTGCAATACCCAGATTTCAGTCGGCCCTTTGAGTTAACAACTGATGCTTCATCAAATGCTTTAGGTGCCGTATTGTCACAAAATAATCGACCGATAACCATGATTTCTCGTACACTTTCTTCAACGGGTCAAAATTATGCTACAAATGAGCGTGAAATGCTTGCTATTGTGTGGGCATTAAAAACTCTTCGCAACTATCTATACGGCATTAAGGATATAAAAATATTTACTGATCATCAGCCTCTGATATTCTCCATTTCAGAGAAGAATCCAAACACTAAAATGAAGAGATGGCGTGCTTTCATTGAAGAGTTTTAGCCAACTTTTTATTATAAGCCCGGCAAAGAAAATAAGGTAGCTGATGCGCTCTCTCGACAATTCATTAATAATCATAGCACTTCATTAGAAAAACTACATAGCGAGGAATCGTATACTGATGTAATTAAGACAGTTAAATGTCCTGTAAATCAATTTAAAAATCAGCTTCTTTTGTCAAAAGGACAATCCTAGTTAAAACCACGAAAAATATATTTAAAAACTTTTATCGCCATACAATATTTTTTGATACAATTGAAAATTTATTGCTATGTTTAAAGGATGTTATTAATCCGAATACAACTAATGCGATACATTGTGAACTACGAATTTTAGCAGAAATTCAAAATCCTATAGTTTCTTCATTTCCTGGCGTCAAATTTAGACATACTGAAATATTAGTAATTGATTTAGTTAACAGAAATGATCAACTTGAAACTGCTACTACTGAACATAATCGCGCTCATCGTTGCTTATTAGAAAATTTTAAACAAATTTCAAGTGAATATTTTTTTCCTAATATTAAAAAGGTATTAAGATCGATTATTGGGAACTGTAAAATATGCTTAGAGAATAAGTATCAGCGTAAGCCATCTAATTTAGAAATTGGAAAAACACCAATTCCAAATTATCCAAGAGAAATCCTTCATCTCGATATTTTCATCACGGATAAACAATATTTTTTAACATGTATAGATAAGTTTTCAAAATTTGCTATTGTCAAACCTATTGCATCAAGATCTACATTGGATATTAAAGCTGCACTACTTGAGATATTATTAATCTTTCAAAATACAAAAGTAATTGTTTCTGATAACGAAAAAGGATTTCAATCCAATGTAATTAGTTCTTTATTAAGAGATAATTATTCAATAGAACAATTTTTTATTCCTACGCTACACAGTGAAACAAATGGGCAAGTTGAACGGCTTCATTCAACGCTAATCGAGATATGTAGGTGCATTAAGGCTCAACAAGAGCTAAGTGATACTGTAGATCTCGTATTATTAGCAACGCATAAATACAACAATAGTATTCATTCTACAATAAATGCTAAACCAATAAACGTTTTTCAAAATTTTTCAGCGCAGGAGTTGAATGTTGTTAGAGAAAGATTGGTTAAATTACAGGAAGAAGTATTAGAAAGATTTAACAAAAATAAGAAAATGAAATTATATGAACCAGGAGAAAGAGTTTATATTAAAAGAAATAAGAGATTGGGGAACAAATTTAATAAAGTTTTTGTTGAAAAGGTTATTGAAAAAGACTTAGGTACAACGGTTTTAATCGACGGCAAAAAAATTCATAAAAGCAACCTTAGATGAATCTTTTTAATGATTTTTGTTTGTTTGTGAATGTTTGAATGTTAAACATATCAATTTTGATTGTTTACACTTATCTTGTTTATTGTTGATTTGAAACGATATTACTTAATTACTATTTAAATATGAATATGGAAAATGCTACTTTTAAGTTTTTTAAATATTGTTAAATTTTTAATTTATCTATAATTTATAATAGCCTAAACGTGGACGTTGCAGATTTAAAAGGGGGAGTAGTTAAGTTATGGCTTTGTTAACTGTTATTGAATTAGATAGATAACAATACATCATGGTCAATAACAGATAACAAACATTAAATATTAAAAAAACCACTGTATCTGCATGATTACTGTTCTGTATTGAAGTTAAAAAATCTAAGAATTTATATTTGATTTTAACGTAATTGAAATGGAAAATTTTTGAAAGAACGTTTAGAATAAAATTTGTGGCGATCACGACAAGATCGTATTTTTCAACTTAAATATAATTTTAAATTTTACAAATTTTTAATTTATATAAGAACAATATGTGAAGCAAAAAACATACGGATAATGAGCTCATAAGAACAACTCGCCAAGAAATCAGCGAGGAAACATTTGGACTTTGGGAATAAGCCTTGGGAAAATGAACACCGAGGCTGTTTACAACAAGGCTAATCACTGATGTTAAGGTACGGCTCACTTTGGCGATTTTAATTACTACGTTACCCAGATGCTCTCTGCACACGGGTACTTCAAAAAGTATTTTTCTAGAATGGAAAAAGTCAAAGACCGAAGACAACGCTGTGAGCTGAACAAAGAAGCTCTGGCCGAAACCCTAACTGATATGGAAAAAACGGGTGAATGATGACTTAGCCTCATTTGGTAGGATGCCTGGTGTAATTTGATCTGAAATGCCACAATCGTGTAGGCGTTTAAAAGCCCACAAATTAATGAATGAATAATATACTATCAAAATAAGAATTACTCTTGCAAATAAATGTGACTTCGGACTGAGTAGGCAATTGAAAAGTAAAGTCCTCTCTCGACGAAAGAAAATAACACTCTATAAGTCACTCATCGCACCCGTCCTTCTATAAGGTGCAGAAGCGTGGACACTAACAACATCTGATGAGGCCGACCTGGGAGTATTCGACAGAAAGGTTCTTCGAAAGATTTGTGGACCTCTACGCGTTGGCGACGGCGAGGACCGAAGAAGATTTAATGATGAGCTGTATGAGCTTTATGCAGACGCCGACATAGTTTAGCGATTAAAAACACTGCGGCTTCGCTGACTAGCCCACGTAGTGCGAATGAGTGAAGATGCTCCAGCCATGAAGGTATTCTTATCGGTACCCGCCGGTGGAAGCAGAGGAAGAGGGAGACCACCACTTCGATGGAAGGACCAAGTGGAGACCGATTTGCGATCCCGCGGTGTTTCCAATTGGAGCCAGTTGGCGCAACGAAGAAACGACTGGCGAGCTATATTGAACGGTCAAAATCGCCCGGGCGGTTAGATGCCATTTAAAGAAGAAGAATAGACTATCAAAACATACTTGTAAGGTGAAATAGATTGTGTTGTATTCGAGAGGAAAGCTCTTCGGAAGACTTATAAGCAGAACCTTGCTCTTTGTGGAACTAGACGACAAGAGAAATTGCTACCCTCCATCGAATAGAAATTCAGCTAGGTTATTGGGGAGTGCACTCTCATTATTTTATCATCTAGCAGAACAAAGGATTTATATTTAGCTCTTTCAAAATTTCAAAAGACCATAAATGCAATTTGATTCTTCTACCAGGCACTTGGGCCAATATGAAAACGCTTATGAACGCACAAAAATAATATGTCATTTAAAACGTTTTGACTGGCAAAACAATGAACACAACCAAACCACCATTTTATACCCCAACTCATGTTCACACTTTTGTCAGTTTTGCGCGCACGCAGTATCTCACAGCGACAACAATATGTTGACAACATGCGTTGAATAATCACCGCGAAAACACCACAAAGTGTCATCGCTGCTGCGTGACTGCGTACGCTCCCACTCCAAGCCGGAGGTCAGCGTTTCCCAAAGCAAGCGGATGGCTATGTAGAACTCAGTGAAGCCTTAAGTGTGGTACATTGCAGCTTCATATTTGCGGTAGAAATTTTTAGGTGGGTTTTCGTGTGCGTGGTAAGCAAGTTGTGGTTTTGGGGTGTGGTGTAAGCGTATTTGCATAAACACCTCATCATGCGCGTCTCAGCCCACTACTCTCTTCCTCGGTACACTGCTCAAGCTCGCCATAATTTTTCGGCCCTCATGCGTACCTGTTTATTGTACCAATATTGTCAATTTTATAGAGAATAAGTTTTCACGCCAAGAGTATTTGCATTTAATGAAATCCAGCACTCACATGCAGCCACGTATTCAGAGGGAGTCGTTAAGGGGGTTATCTGCAATAAATACTATTCTAATGAAGTTATGTGAGAACCACTTCGAAATGACATGATCATAGGTGACATGGAGGTGTTCTTATGGGATCTATTGAAACTCTTACCTTCTAATTTAACTGACAAAGGCTAAACGGAGTTCGGACTTTTGGCATGTAAGGAATTCTGCGAGCCATAAGGAACAACGGGTACAATTTGGAATATCGGGGCGCCATGGAAAAGGACCGTTGCCCACAGGCTCGTGTTGGAACCTGAATAGGAAACATAGATGTTGAGTTAGCAAAAAAGAAACGTGAGACTGAAAATTCTACTAGAAAATGAAGCGGATGACTGTGCATTAACTACTAGTGTGACGAAATATACGAAGTACAAAATGTATTTGACGTATTTGCAGGGACTACTCTTCCTAAATGAACCCGATACTCAAGTAGGGTTAATTTAGTTAAAATAACTTACAAGACGCAAAACTCAACCTTTTCAAAATGTATTTCGTTAGCTAAATGAAACGCAAGGGTTTCCTGGCATTAAGGATGCGGTGGATGGGATGCTGTCCAGCTTTGTTACCAGCAGAGAGTTAAACATTTATTCGAGTGCAAAGAACATGCAATCAAGAAGGGTTAGCGACTGTTTGCCATCGTGCTTCTATTTTGAGATTGAAATTGTCTGGGTGCCAGACCATTCCGACATCACGCTCAGTCCGCCAGGCAGCTGTAGTCTGCTTCTCTTTAAATGGAATTCGGGTCAGCAAAACAAGCACTGAGCTGATAACATCTCTTGGCAGGGTCAAGATTCTTCTGGCCGGCTGTGCGCCAAGCGGTCATAAGAACTACTTGGCTTCACTAAGGTCCATATCTCCATGGAGGTTGGATCATTAATGAAACACTTCCAGATAGGGCTTCATGCGGTGCGGTTGAATATTCTGGTGGACCCCAGCAGTGTGAGCTGCATAGCTGATGGCGTGGTTCACTTCATAAAGTTCTGCCCAGGTTTTGCTAAGACAAGGCGTAGATAAATCGGGTTCGATATTTTTCTAGCACCGGTGGATATATCCAAAATCGTTTTCTGCCTTTTTCGAAATTTTATTAAAGCTAGTGGCACCGTTGAAAAATGTGGTATCACATTGGACCGTCAATATGTTCAAGTGAGCTGCCCTTCTCAGATGTGGGTAACTGCGACTAGCCAAATCCATAAGAACGGAAATAAATACTGCAGAAATAGTCTGCTCAATATCGCATATAAAGTTATCTAATGCGCTGTAAGTTCTACTCCTCTCGCTATGTCTTGGCAGTTACGGCTCTCCTGGCAGGGAGTCAAATAACACTTGCGCGCAACTGCTTCTGTGGACGAAGTAGGCGCTAAAGAACTCTTTCATCATACTTTCCCTTGTTGTAGTTTGCAAAGGCAACCGAAAGCTTCGGGGTTTGCTAGTGATGCGGACAACCCTTCTGCGGATATGAATCCGATAGGCTCTGGTGCAAGCAAGTTCCAAATATTTTTTACACAAGATCTTATGGCTCGGAATCATGGACGCTGTTAAAAGCAGTCTAAATAGCTCATGGAGTTTTATGAGGAAAATAATGAAATTGAATATTCAGTTGCACGAGTTCCATCCAAATATGGATATAGTACAAAGCCAATCGGCTTCGCAGGTCATGTTTGTTGAGTGGACAACAACCCTTTGGCGAAGAAGGTATACCTATCTACACTCGTGTTTGAAAACAGAGCAAGTATAGAAGAGCCGATTGTGGTTGTAAAATTAATTCGGTCTGCTCTACTCACATGCAAAATTTACCGAAATAACCTTTGGTCAGGACCCGCTTGAAGGGAGAATGGAAGAAGAAGAGGTGGTGCGTTCTGAAGCATGATTTGTCTCTTGACAGCAACTCTTCAGAAATCCGTCTGATTGATAGCTTCAACGCCACTCTTTGGGGCTCGAATCAAAATTAGGATACCGCTTGGTGATTTTTATACATGCAACTTGTCACTTAGCATTCATTTAATATCCCCCTGCACCCGCCACTGCTAACACACTTTATTACTTTTCTCACTTCTGTTTGCACATTTTTCTGTTTTTGCATAAATATGTTTTAACTTGTTCACCACTTTGTTCGTATTTGTCTCATCCCGTTTTATGTTTATTGCTTTGTGCCTCACATCCTCCACCATTTAGCGCACCCACATGCTTCGATGTGCACTCAGTGCTATTTCGGTGTTTTTCATATGTCAAATTTTAAATGACAGCAAATTTAATCGATTTATGTTTTTGTTTGATGCGATTTAACACCAGATTGTGTTGTCTACGCCTGCCAATGCCAGATTTAATGGTGCTTTCACTGTTAAATGCGCTGATTTCATGGGCTTTGTGTGCGGAATGAGCTGCGGAGTGATACATTTGATGATAGCGACTCTAAAATGGCCCTACAAAAAATGCGATTAGTCTAGGATGCATCCGGGATGATCACTTTGTGTGGGTTGAATTGTACCCATTTAAAACCTGAACGGGTACGAAAGGACTAATCCACTTTCTACCCAAACGGGTACTTTTAACTTTTACAAGTATGCTACAAAAACTTAAAGTGTTCAACTGTCACCCCTATGAGTATGCTATAGCCAACTCTAGACTAAAGGGTATAATTGCGGATCAGTCGCTTTAAAGATTAGTCACGCGATTTTTTGCAGGGGGAGATTTCAATATGTATGTACGGCTTTTAGATAAACACTATGTCTCATTTAAGGCATGTTCTGTTAATGTTTTCAGATTTTTAGTTTTGAAATATTTAAACATGTTTTGTGAATCTTATCATTATGGATTTTTCCAACATCGATCCATCCATCGTAAAGCAAAATTGAAATAAAATCCAACGATTAAGGAAACACCTAAAAGGAAGTCATGCGAATAGCTATTTCGGAAACGATTTCAAATCACGCACTTTTCAGAGCATTCCTCATATTTTACTTTCTCTGTGTTCTTCGCAAAAGAGACTAGGTCCGATCAGGTTACATATGTATATTATTTATCAGGCCTTCAACACCATTTCGCAGAACAAAGATAATGTTCACGTTCTTTGGAAGGTGGCAAGAGTTTTTTTCTATGTTCTTATGTCCTAGCCAAAAAAACCAAAATAAGATGACCTATAAAAGGTAGCTGGAAAAGCGAGTTGCTTCCGAATAAACTAAACTGAAGAGACCCCACGTGCTGTAGCAATAGATTTCGAAGCCATGTTAAATGCCTTTGATTGTGGCTTCAGGGCTTCTTAAAAAATTTCGAACAAAAGGAACTGCACAATAGTTTTGAGTGCATTCCCAAAACAATCATGTCTAAGCCACGTAAAAACACGAATTAATAACAGGCCATGGACTGCCAAATAGAGTGTGACTACTGTCATTTCAGTGCATGTACCCGATTGTCCAAGGAACAATTCATGAGTTACTGCTGACTCTTGTAATACACCTTTTAAGGGCTCCCTGGCTTTTGTAGCGTCTATTCTACAAATTGGATAGCTATGCAAGTATCTCACTCTATCTGGTTATTATATGGTCTTAGGATCTGTGGCGAAACCCCGAATTTTAAAAAAGTTAAACCTATCCTCCTATGAGAACTCCATGCAAGCGCTTCAAGGACAATAATTTGAGAACATTCACCTGGAATGCACTGATAATTTGAAGCGTAGGTACCGCTAGCAGACTGTTTAATGTCCTCGTGGATGCAAAATCTGGTATGAAGACAGAAATTTCATACGAAAACGAAAAAGCAGATTCATAGCGTTGAATTTATGTCACTCAAGTCTGTCAAGAAACATCGGCATCCGCCGCACGCCGAGGGTGAGGAAATAACGAGTGTTTCTGCGAAAAAGCCGGGAAATTCAGCCTCATCATAAGATCCATCAGCCTATCTTTTTGAACGCGGAAGTGAAGGGTTCGGAAAAAGTATTCGTTAAGCAAACTATTGTCAGATCATTCTAAAAGATAGGCGATATCGAAAACCATGCTAACTACCACGGTATCAATCTGCTTAACAAAGCATATAAATTATATAATAACTCTACACTAAAAAAAAGTTATTTTCAAGGCGATACTATCTAAGCATAAACATTAAACTTTCGCGTATCTATTTTTTTAAATGCCAATTCAACAGAAATGTTAGGGAGTTTTCGGTTTATAATGTTCAGCTAAGAAATATTTTCAAAGAGTGCTCCCAGAGACGAAAAGCAAAAACAACTTTCCAACATCGAGTTTAAGCTACGAACTAGGTAACTTTTTATTATTTTCCAAATATAAATCAAACTAAAACAGGCATTTGAGTGATTGACTGTCTGTCTGCTCAGCCCATCTTTTTGTCGCTTATTTTTGGCTCCAAAATATTCATTACTTTGTAGACGTGCAACGACACGAGAGCGAGTCCAATTGCCCTCAACCTAAGCTCTAAATCAAAGCTAAATAATCTGAGTGCAACCAAGACCACACCAACCACAAACGCAACACAATCACTCCAACAATACACAACAAAGCCAACGGTGGCTGTTGTGCTTTTTTCGAGTCGACAAATGTAAGCAATAATCAAAATCTCGGAAAAGCGGGAGCCTCAGTAAACAAAACAAAGAAAAGGACATGCAACAAAAACCCAAAATAAATCAGAAGTTGAGGACGTGCGTTCACAGACTCACACACATAAATTCCATAACATAAAAGGCAAAAATGTCGACTTGAAGATGGAAAGTAGCGGTGGGGAAACTCGTGTCCGCGCATTTTGCTTGTCCTTTCTATCGATTTTGGTAGATTATTTACGTATATGTGTTAGTATGTGTGTATATAAGCGTGGAAATGTATGTCTGTTCCAGTGTCTGGTTATTTATTAACATCTCTATGTTTGTGGATGTTCGCCTCTTGACTCTATAAACAAAAATTGCAGCTACTCAATACCTCACTACCTCAGTTCTTATCACCGCTAGAACAGCGAGTCACAAACCAACTGTTGGCCTCGAAAAATTTTGGGGTCCTTTTTATTATTTTTATCGCTAATAGACATGACGAAAAAAAACACTTAAGAGTCAATAAAACTTGTTAACGGAGTAATTGCCAGCAATTTATTTATTTCACCTCATATGACTTGGTGTATGGCTGGCTGCCGAAACCGCTACATCAACGACCCAACAATTGGGCGTAAAATAAAATGTGTGGGTGTTTATTTGGTAAATATGAGACGAGACTGCGGCTGAGAGTCCAGAAATAACCGGTTTTGCTTGTATGTATGTTTGTGTGTGGTGTTTTTGTATCGAAAATTTACAAGACGTAGTAATAGTTATTGCATTGTGATAAATAAAAGGGTGTATATTAACTAAGAGAGCGGCGATTAAGTTCAAACCGCCACAGTCATAAGAGAAACTTAAGCATAAAATGAGCCATGTCGTCCTGCACCATACACCGTAACTATCTCAATATTCACGAAGTGGCTTATGAAGAGCTGTTGCTTGGACTTCACTGTTCATTTTCATTTAAACTATGACATACATCTATACTATAATAAAACTCTAGAAAATTTGGTTTTGTACATTGAAGAGTTGTTTGAAAAACTAATAGAATTTGATGCAGAGGGTGTCATAGGGGATATCAACAATTTTTAAAACTAACGTCTGGCTGTTTGCCGGTATAAATATGCTCCGAAACTACTGATCGGATTTTATGGGACTTTTGCTGGTGGCCAGACAAGAATCTCGGCCATTAAATAGGGTATATTTCCACAGCATGCTCCTGTCCTAAATAGGGTTAACAAAAGTGACGACAAAACGTGTGAATGAGGCATGGTCAGTGACCGTTTCGCGCTGAGCTCGAATACGTGGTCAAAAATGTGCCACCATGTAGAGCTTGTGAGAAAAGCGGGGGTGAAATCTCGGAATTGGTATAATTTCAACTATCGCCCGTCTTTAGGGTCCATAATCATAATTTGATTTTCATCCCATAAAAGAACAAGGCTTAGCCACTATTATCAGATTTAAGAAAATACTGTAGCAATTCATAGTTAATTTATAAAATTTTTCAAAAATGAGCAAAAACAAGAATTTTTCGATTTCGGCTATAATCGGCTTTTATAAATTAATTGTGACGTGTTGCAATTTTTTCTTGAGCTTAAAAAATTAATTCGCTTTTTAAAGGCTATTAGTAACTTGGTTTTGTTCTGTCACGGTAGATATGAGAAAAATGAGTATAGAGATTGAGATCACGACTTCGCAAGCCGCCATATTTTCTATTAAGGTGAATATGGCCCCCATATCATATAGAGCAAGCAATCCACCGCTGAGGCTCAACATACATGGCAAACGATATTTGCGATATTCACATAATTGTAGTAAATTCCAAGCCAGCTTAGGAATGGAATAAGATTACTGAAGATTTTCACTTATTGTTAACCTATGGGCTCTTATGAATCATGAAGATGTCTCAAATTATTATTTAGATTTTAGGGCAATTTCCTATTACAAATGCGGAGTTTTAACTTGTTCGAAAACATCCGATATCTCAAGATTTTTTTAAAAATTCCCAATTTCAGATTTAAGAAATATGTTGAACTTCCACAAAACCGTCGATTTTAGTGCAACGGAAGATTATCCTTGGAGCTAACTTAACAAACTTTTATATAAATTACTAATCCAAATAAAAAGGGCCAGCCAACTAAATGGTAACAAAACTGAATATTTTGAAGAAGCAGTCGATTTATGTATACTGATTGCTGATTTGAGGTGAAATATTATCTGAGTAGCTAACTAAACAAGTAATTTTTGGTTAATAATGCGAAATACTTTCAAAAAAATGGCCGATCCAAATAAAGAGAACCCAACCTGAGCAAAAAGTACCATTTTTGGCACAAATAGATCAAAGCAATAAAACATGAAACTTGCCGTATTTCTGAAATAATATTTGCCGCCTTATTAAATAACAAAAATTGCTCTACACCGCATCTCCTTGCTGCAAAAACAGCGTAAGTAGTTGTTGTCGGCTAGTGTCCGACCAAAGGTTCGGGCAAGCTTCGGTATTCGGCTGGTATTTTATATTCGGTTCTGGCTTCGGCCGAAAAGGCCGAATAACCAAAGCCGAACAATATTCCGAACGATAACTTACGCAAATTATTTAGTATGCAAGTATATCGATCAATTCATTTGCAGTGATATCACTTTCGATTACTTTAGTTCAGATTTTATTGAGCTGTTTTTATTAGTGCATCTCTACAAAAAGCAATATATTTTCCTTTTGCGAATAATACTTTGCGAGTAATTCTTCTTAAAATGTAAGTAGCCTCAATATTAGGGAAATATATAAAGTATTCATAAAACGAGCTCAAAGCCAAGAATA
This sequence comes from Merzomyia westermanni, assembly GCA_949987695.1. Classification (NCBI taxonomy): domain Eukaryota; kingdom Metazoa; phylum Arthropoda; class Insecta; order Diptera; family Tephritidae; genus Merzomyia; species Merzomyia westermanni. The sequence goes on along the minus strand of OX465289.1, from coordinate 30,794,862 downwards.
ATTATTTTTCACATTTTTAATTTTTATGCAAATTATTATTGTTTTTATATATAAAAGTAATACAATTGCATTTTGCTATGAATTTATAGAAACATGAGCGTTATTTGAAAGTTTTTCGACAGGCAAAAGTCAACTGCGATTTGCAACATGTGCCAAAAAGAGCTTTCTTTTGACCACAAGCTTGGAAAAGCATTTACAATTGCATCATTCACATCGTTAAATGTTATTAACATAAATACTACACTTTTTTGTTTTTGTTTACAACTACGTATTTTTGTAAGGTGTTTTTTATTCAAGAAACAATAAAAATGAATTGTTATAAAATAACTAAAATCACAAACATAAGTCTATTTTTTTATTTTCGTATTCGGCTTAGGCTTCGGCATCGACCAAAATGCCAGGTTCGGTCGGGCACTACTATCGACATAACGCGGACGATGGGATAAGTGGAAGAACAACAGCACAAGTAGCAAAATAACAGTTGTTGCAGCATTGCAATTAATGCCGCAAAGAGTTGAAGGAAAATTCAACAACTTTGTATGTACTTATTTCAAAAGCAACTAAGCATATATTTTAATAACTAAGCATATACTGCAAAAATATATTAGCATATTTAATGCAACAAAAAAGAAAATTATTTTAATAATTTAATTCTTAATAAGTTTGAAGCATGCAAATCAACAGTTTAAGTATTCGAATTAAGTTGCTTCATTTAGCGATTGCCAAGTATAGCGCAGGAGATCGGAAGAGAGAGCTCAGGAAATTGCAGGATGGCAAGTCAAGCGATGTGGCAACGTTAAATTAATTAAAATAATTGGTGAGCGCAAAAAAAATTAAATTTAATATTTTTGTAAGATTAGTTGAGAATTGAATGCAGTTTAAGTAGTATTATTTTATTTTGTTATGATTTCCCGCCATTTAATGTGAATTTAACTACTAGTAATTTATATACATGTATTATTTTTTGCACGAAAGTATGATTTTTATTTTTCAAAATTATAGGTACGCATTTGAGTTTATCAATCAACTAAAAGCGGTGTCGATGTTCGACTATCTTTGGAGCTAGCAGTTAGCTGTAAAAAACGTGTTGTATACTAAATACCCATCGAACGAAGCTAATCGGCCTGAAGAGGTAGACTACGGTGATATTTGATTGGCGGCATTCACGACCCGCTTTAAAACATGTCTTTCAAACACCGCTCATCTTCGGGTATCCCAGACAGAGGCGGTGAACGACGCGAAAAGGTATACCTTCGAAGGAAGACCATACAGTGGTGTCCCCATTAGGTAATCCAAATAAGGTACATACATAACAACTAATCTGTTGTTATCAAAAGATTCTAAAACAGAGATTTGACAAAAATGTTAATGATTGAGTTTTTCAGGACTGTAGCTAGGACTATTTTTTGGAGGGGCCAATTTTAATTTTTTTAATTTTATTTAAAAGGCTTCTACAGAAAATATTTGGAATAAATCTAAAATACGCGTAAAAACTGGCATTGTTGCACACATTTTAATACTTCGCAAATGTTTAAGAATAGTTTATTTTGACACACAGTGTAGTTTTTGAAAACATCCGGCATCCTTTTAGATTCATTACCTTTTCCATAAACTAAATTCTGTATCAATAGCTCCCCTTCTGCGAAGGCCTTTACAATTCGGAGGCTTAAAACACCTTTAACCCCCTAACTAAATACGGCACTGTTTTTTTTTTATAATACGAATACATATTTGTATATCTACTTTTCTTGCCAATACGCAAAATACGTGTACTATAAGCTTACGATAAACTTACTTTAGCAAGCTTTTCGTTTGGAAAGCGTTTACTCTCTCTCTCTATGGCGCGATATACAACAGGTATATCATCATAAACCTCCTAAGAGATTTTTGCGCCAAGCTTCTCTTCCAATTTGTGGTGTGCCGATTTGAATTTTCCCTACAAATTGGTGGGACCTACAGTTTTTTGCCGACTCCGAACGGCATCTACAAAGGAGACGAATTTTTGCTGAGAAGCCTGTCATGGCAGAAATACACTCGGAGAGTTTGCCAAACCACTGCCGAGGGGCGACCCCGTTTTGAAAAAGTTTTTTCAAATCACTTTTGATGTTACCTGTACCAGGGCTCGAACCATGGACCTTCGGTGTGGTAGGCCGGCAACACTACCTTCACACCACGGCGGCCTTCACACCAAAGCGTTTACTATAATCATTTTTAAACGTTTGGAAAAAGTTTTCGAATCGAGGAAAGTTATCCCTTTTAAAGAAATCGCAATTGAGGTTTGGAAAACAATTTTTAATTATCATTTTAATCAATGTACAGTAAGGGTTTGTTGAAAACTGATTGATAAAACTCCAATTTAGGCAACGGCGGTGAAAGTGGGCCAGTAGCCTAATGAATATGTTCTAGATTTTTGCTCCAAAGGTTGCTGGTTCGAATCCCGACAATTTCCTCAACGTTTTTTTTTAAATAAATTATTATACCTATTTTAAAATATGTTTTATAATTTTTTCAGTTCTATTTATTACTTTTTTTTACAATTCAAGTATAACAAAACAAATGAATAAAATATTCGACACGAGCTTTTTTACCAATTTGTGCAGTGCTGCTTCCAATTTTTATACAAATTGGTGGGAGCTAGCTCCGAACGGCATCTGCAAAGCAAAGCAGATGAATTTTGCTAAGAAGCCTTCCATGGCAGAAATACCCTCGGTACCCGTTTTAAAAATTCTTTTTCAAACCACTTTTAATGTTACCTGTTCCAGGACTCGTACCTTGAGCCCTTCGGTGTCGTAGGCCGGCAACACTGCTGCTACACCCGGCCATATAACATATTTAAACGTTTGTGCAATTTTTAAGTTACAAACTCGTTTGGAAAACATTGATTTCGACGTTTGGAAAATATTGTTTAATAAACTAGCTTGATTTATTGTTTATTGGGTTTAAACATTTAATACTACAAGTCGGCGCCTTCTATGCTCATTTGGCATTAGCGTTTTATTATGATATTAAATTAGAGAAGAAAAAGTTTCGCGCGTAATATGTAAAATAGTTTTTCCACCAACCACAGCGTCGTGGTGTGCCTTGAACCCCATACCGACCAAACTTTAGCTGAGTTACTGCCATTGCTTTGGCGTTTGTTGTAATCATCAACAAGTGCAATTGTTATTTTCAATTTTATTATACCTAAACATGTTGTGTGCATTGTTTTAAACTGTAAAATTTTCCTATCATGTCAAAAAGACATTTCAATTCAATTAAAGTTTGAAGGAGTGTTGCGCATGTTTTGTTAACTCAACTTTTGCACTCAACTTTTTGTTGTTGTACTATGAAATTATATTTAATTCATTTTTAGCGTTGCTCAAGCACATATTGTGGGCTTCGTGAACAAATTAAATAAGTTTATTTTTTTAATTTCCCAGGAGAGAGAAAATGCAGCCTAACTAGGTTCTATCAAGCGTATGTTACGAAAGACGGAAGTCTGCCTTGCTAGGGTTGGAAAAAGAGGCAGAGAAATAGTTATATAGTAATTAAGCCATGTCACTCTTGGAAGTTATAGGCTTGAAACGGTGACTTGATTGACTAAATGCAATTAATAAAATCAAATATTTTAAAGTGAATTAAAAGAGCATAAGCAGTGCTACTAACCCCACCGAGCCCACGCATCAAATCCATTTGTACCAAACCCTTAATCACAGCTATTTAGTTCTTCTCTGAAATCTATAAGCCCCATGCCACGTTTGGTAGCTATCATGAATTGTCCATAAAACGTACCTACTAAATGAAATGCAGTCGCACATTTATACCCTCGCAAACACTTAATTTCAACTCCACTGACCAATTGACTTTGATCTACCTATATCAACACAAAGTCGTCCAGCCACCAAATAAACAATATACAGCACTTTCATAAGGTTTTACATAAGAACATACCTACTATTTACATACGTCCATAAAATCACTTACATTGTCCTCATGCGAATTCATAGAGTCCATCCATCCATCTACACAACCACCATTCATAAGCCAGCTGGTCCAATCATTTAGCTATTCATCTATGACCATGGTGACTGAGCCTATTTGTCTGCTTTGTACGCGCCCCATTTTGGCACTTTGTGTGCACGGTGACGAACATTTGGATAATCCTGCTGCAGTGAGATTTGTTATTTGTCCCCTAATCTCCCGCTCTTTGAGCCATTCTTAATGAACAGCGTATGTGTAGCGTTATTTACGCTTCGGTGGGCCAAAACAAATGCATTGGTCAACATTATTGGCTAATAGGTGAAATAGTGGTGAAGGTGAAACGTTGTCTGGTCTGTGTTTTGTTGGTGTTGGTCAGTGATCCAAAATAACAGTTAAGCTGAAATTATTTCGTTCATTAAAGCGTTGATACACAGCACAACTTAATGCGAACTTACTAAGCGCTTGACCAGGTCAAAATAACTACCTGTAGTTGCTACCTATTTTTATTATATATACATTTTCACACATTCGCTATTGTCTCGAAAAAGACCTGACACATTTCTATGAAATTTCATAAGGGTATCAAACGAAAGTTACTCAACCGCCAGGCTACAACTATAATTAAGATTCCATCTTAGGTATTATCAATAAAGTTAATATTGAAATCCAGTAATTCTCTTGGGAACCAGGTTAGATAATTTCGTTAGTTAATTTCGAATAAACCAGATAATTTCTGAATTAGAAGATTGATGTTTCGTATTAGCTTAATATCTGTCATTGTCTGAGAGAAGCCAGACCGAAAACAATTTTATTTAATTTATTTGATACGGAAACTTATCCCTTCGTCGTCAACTATCATTGTGCAACCTTTTCAATAACTTTGGAGTTATTCTGGAACTATGTTGCTGTTAGTACTGGTAGCATAGTCATAAGGTTAGTATGAATGCCTCCAGTTATTGTTCCAACGCTTCGACTTTTATATAGTACTGTTTACAAAATATTCCGACTTTTCCATTGACCCCGAAGGCTTATTGCGAATATGAAGGTAACAAAGAGTATTATTTAGTGTCATCCCAAATAATGGGGGGGGGGAAATGTGTAATATGGCACATTTTAAGTAAAATCTAATGGAATATTCCCTTTATTGTAGTGTTCCTGGATTCAAGTTACCTACTATAAGCTGAACACTATCCAGTTTCCAACTATCTAATGTTGTTTCACATATTACCCGAGGCTTCATAGGCATCCCTGGACTACAAAGCTTTAGCTTTTTTCGTATGTGCACCTGGCAAATGCCTATTCGCGTGGCTGTATCAGCAGAAGGATGAACAGAAATAGTAGGAAATGGCTCCAAAATCTCTTCGGGTCCCACTGGTGGCTCCTTTCCTTCTAGTAATTCAAGGATTTCACGTTTGCTCCTAAATTATCCACAACCATTTGCCTTGTTTATGCCACGCTGCAAGTCGTCTGATTTCGCTTGGAGTGTAAAAATGGCGGGAACTCAATTTGCCAGAAATTGAAAGCCCATATTCTTCCAGACCACTAGCCGAGACCAGAAAAAGGCGTATTAAACTGACCCGTTGTAACCTCGGCTAAAAAATTAGCTATGGTGGAATAACTCTCAACGTGAAAATTATTTAGAGCTTAACTAATTTAAATTTAGTTAAATTGACTTTTTATATTTTATTAAATTCAAAGTGAGACAATTCAATTTTAAATAAAGCTAATTAAATTACATTTGAATTACTCAAAGAATGGTTTGAGTAAATCAAAACAAACTTATGAAATTCGAATAAAGTTTGTTAAGGCTGTATCTAATTAGATTAAATCAAAGTAAGTAGCATAAATATACTTAAATTGAGTGAGTTGAAAATCATATAACATTTTATTAAATTAATTGTGTTAGTCATTTATTTATTAAATTACTAAATTAAATTAACTTAATACAAGCTTAAGTAAATAAAACTGAATGAATTATACGAGTATACAATATTATAAATAAATCATAAACAAATCTAATTATATTAAGTAAATCAGTTTTAAATAAATAAATAAATAGCTTGAAGTAAACTGAAATAAAAAAATTTAAATACTTTGAAACAAATTCAACTCAAAATCTTATAGATTTCCAATAGAATACGGAAAGCTGTATCTTATAAGATGACTTCAAACTAAATTAAACGAATAAAATTAAATTAAATTAATTAAATTAAAAAAACTTTGAATTCAATAAAGATTTCACAAAAAAATAAGAAAGGTATCAATAACATTAAACTGATCGTTCGCTCTGATAAACATTCCACAAATTAATAACATTAAAATGTATTTCGCCGTGGTGATGCGCCTTCTATTAGAGATATATTTTCTATAAGAAATTGTTGTCTGTTTGGCGAGTATACTTCTCATCTAACAGCCAGTCAGCAAAATGGTTCAATTAAAATGTTGCGTACGTGACGTGAATTTGCGTCTTGCAATTTTTTTTTTGTATTGCAGTATTAATAAAACAAAAATAAAAATTTGAGGGCGTTGACAAAGATGCACCATCAGAGGAACCGATCTAACGATCAACTATGTACATACATACGAAGGCACAAATGTGATGAATAGTATTGCAAGAGTAGACAGATGGAGAACCGACTGCCGAAGGCTACGACAGCACTACACAGTGTGGCCAGGTTAGCCTTTTTGCTAGATTTATGGTGCTATTCTCAGCTTCCCTGTCACCTACAAACGAGGTGGTGACAGCTGCAATGGCTATTGCAAATTATATAACAATTGTCAGGATGACAAGCTACCCCAGAATGGGCAAATTTGCCTTTTTTGTCCTTTAGCCTCATAATTTTGGTTTTAGCTTCGTGGCTTTTTTTAGCCTTTTTTTACTCCCAACATTTTCTGGTCCCAACACCATATTTTTCAAATGCAATTAAAGTTAAATGAAGGTAGTATTAATGAAGAAATACAGAAATTTATTCGTAAAAATTGTCAACTATATTTAATAGAGTTAATAACCCAAATGCGACATCACCTATCTAATAATATGAACTCTTTACAAAAGATACATCTTTTTTCAGTTGATAATTCTTTGAAAGTTACAAAACCGGATGTATTTTTACACTTTCAGGAAGAAACGTTGTTTTGTTGTTGTTGTGGTAAGGACAAAAACACTCCCCGACGGTTTTGGGGAGTGTTGTCGAATTAACAGTCTTTGGCCGGATTTGAACCAGGTACGCTCCGGTACTCCCTTGCGGTACTGCCCGACTGTCGTGGTAGCGATTTATGACCAGTGAAACCTTCTAGGTCATTTCACCCTTCCTTGCGCAAGGAAAGATAAAATGGCTAATGAGAGAAACGTCTAGGTATTCTCCAAGTCAAGTAGCATTGATTGAGCTGCAGTGTGACCTCTTTTTTAGAACTGGCATTACCTTTCAGTAATGCGGAGGTTGAAAGAATTTTTAGTGCCATGAATATTTTAAAAACTAAATTAAGAAACAGATTAAAAATTAAAATGCTTAAGTCCCTGGTTAATATTAGATGTTCGTTAAAACGCTTATCCAAATGTTGCACTAATTTTGAAATTAATGTGATCTTATCTTTATGATAAATGCCCAAACTTTGTACGCAGACTCAAGCTCTTCTGATTCATAAGACGAAGAAAATATTATAAAATGTAATAACTTTGTAGTGATTTTTCCATAGTATGTGTTTCTTTGAAAAAATTCCTAGTCAAATAAAATGTTCCTGATATGTGTTGAAACAAGAATAGTTCCTTTAAGTTATGTCTACAGCTTTATATACAAATAGTTTAAACTAGAATAAAAAAACGGATTTCGTAAAAAAAATGTCTGACTTTTTTCAGCATTTTTTTTTTAATGTTAGCCTTTTCTAACTGGTTTTTGCCGATTTAGCCTCTTTTTTTTCTATCACCTGGTCACACTAGTACTACATGCAATGTTAGTGGATATAAATGCGTTCTGGCAAACGTTTAAAATGTTCGAAATAAGGCTCAAAGTTTGATGGGAGATCAGTCAAGAATTATTCTTTTGGTGTGGTAAACAGTATAAATTGGGAAAAGAGGAATATTTATATATATGTAAATAAGTATGTCGCACATAAAGTAAGGTATTTTTGTTTATCTGGCTTATATCTGTATGCTGTTTTTCTAGTGAGTGTATCTTTTTCCTTTTTCTTAGTAGGGCATTGGTAAGATAAGGATCGAAGCTCCAAGTTTAACAAGTACACAAATACTTAACGTGTCCCGCTGCAGGTCAACATCTACAAAAGAAGAAAATATTTCCTCTTCAAAAAAAATAGGGCACTAAAGTCTCCGCTATTAAGACGTCGTTGCCTTGCTGGTGGAGAGGCCCATCAACAACTTAGAATGTATTGTCGGGTAGCGCTAGAACTGTGCCTTGCGCTAATTATTATTATTGTTCTTGTAGCACTACTTAGCCCGGATTAGTCGGTGCATCCATGGAATGGGACGTGATGGACCAAAGATGGTTATACTGATGTTGGCAGTCCTTATCAGGTATGAATCCCGTACGCTTCGGCACAAGTACCTTGCGACACCAGCCCGACTGTGGTGGTATCGATTTCGTTGATCCCGGAAAAGGGGCGGTGTCGATTTTAGTTGCCTCTTGCTGCAGACATGTCTGTCTGTGTGCGTACCTTGCCTGCCCCCTCGATTGCTTCAGATCTGTTGTCCTTTAAAACAAACAAATTCTGATGTACTTCCATTTGATGTAGATTGCAGTGAGATGTTCGGCTTTACAACAGCAGTTACATATAATAAAATTGTGACAGACAAAAGTAACGAACAACTGGTTTCAGAATTTTTCTCTCTCTGTATGTATTAATTTTTTGGTCTCGCGTATCTCACAAACATCGGCCACATACACCGAAGTATTACTACCTATCTAACTAAAAGTTGAGGACCCTCCTTACCAAAGGGAATTATGCTTTTCCGGCTGAATATAGGCCCAACAGTATTTTTAAATACATAAAGTGAAATTTGAACAGGCCGGTGACTGCGTCTAATAGATTTTACGTAAAAATACATTTGAGTGCTTTTAATTAGGGAATTATTGTTCTTGAAATTTCTGCTATATATATGTGTGTTTGTACGCGCATCACTAGATAAGTGCTACATGGAATTGAATGGTTCCTTCACCGCTGCAGTCCCTGAAGTATATCTTGAAATATAGAAGGTATATTTGCTGCAGTATATCCTTTTTTTTATTTTTTAAGTGGATAAAACCATGCACGACCGCTGGCTTGCAGTATAAAATTCAAATTTTGATATCAGTACTGTTTAAATTATTTATACGTAAGTACCTTATTTTTTCGCCATATGCAAGTACTAAGCGACTTAATGTATGCAAAGTCAATTTAAAAACAACACAAATTTACCAAGCATTCTCCTAGGCGTTAGCTTGTTCCCTCACAATTGCAACATGGATGTGACACATTTGCATTCCATTTGGAAATAACAAAACAAAAAAACATTGCCACAAGACATTTTTCGGACCTAGAAAATGATGAATTATGATAGATCGGCTGACTAATTACATAACAAACAATAAATCGAAAATGTGTGACAAAAAGCAAACATTTCTGAATAAGAAATAATACACAGTAACCAATTGGAAAACCGTTGCGGCTGTGAAAATAATATTAAATGCAACACACATTGTACGCGTGGAACTTGTTTTTAAAAATATTGTTTGTATGTGTCTGTTTGATTGCTTAGAAAGGCCTACATCTGGGCGTGAGGGGTTAAGGTGTGCCTGCCGTTGATTGTTGCGGCTTCCATTTGAACGCGTGCGTCATAGCAATGTGATGAAAGGACACAGCATGTCATAAATACTTTTCTATTGTTATGTATGAAGGCAAAAAAAAAAGTAATTTAAATGCATATCGAAAATATGTTGTATGCAAAGCACATTAGCAAATATCCTTTTATTATATCTACACAATTCCTGCTTTTTTTGATTTTTGTGTTGGCAGCTGAAGTACCGCTTCTCGCCGTCGCTCTGCTAATCTTTTGTCTAATCCTGCAGTCATTTCAATAGCAAAACAAAATTTTAATTTTTGTTGTCACCAAATCTGATTGAACTGTTTGTAAATGATTTTAGCGCCTTTATTTTACTGTTATGTTCATTTACTGTAAGAATGTTGAGCTTTAATGCGTGTTGAAGGCAGTGTTCATGTGGTAAGTTAAAAAATACGAAATGATGGTGGAATATGGGAGCTAAATTTTGAATCAAGCGTTTTAACTCTTTAATTCATAGATAAAAGTAAAAAACTTGACTTTTTTAAAACAGTCAGAAATAATTAAAACATGGTTAAGTCGATGCTCAAAAACTAGAAACGCTAGTAATTAGAATCTCTAGAAATTAAAATAAGAGCTTGCAATAGATTCAGTGGCGTATGTGAGAGATCGGGAAGGGCATCAGCGCCACTCGCATTGCTTTGGGGGTGCAAAATAGAGTTTAGCTGAGAAATGATACACACGCATTTTTTATTCACACTCTTTTCAATGAATTTGAATATAATTATACATAAAAGAAAGAGATTACAAGCACATTGGCATTTTATATATATTTTTTATAAAACTCGTTTCGATCTTATCATACTTTCAAAACATGGAAAACTCAAACTTTTTCTTCTTAAAACTCAAAAGTTCAATTTTTTCGATTTATTAACTGCAAATTCAAATACCTAGTAATCTAATTTTAACAGTTTGGATAACCTACTTTGACTCATGTTTTATCTGAAGTTAAATTTAATCGCAGGCCCTAGGCACTTTTTAAGACAGGGCCGGGTACTAGTATCTATCTAGGCCCTGCTTGGTTTATTCCAAGGAAATGCCAATTAAAAAAAAATGTCATTACCTCTAAGGCACCATCGAACCTGGGCGCCTGCACATCACAGTCGTCTACTCTATCCATTAAACTATTACAATCAATGAAATCTTTTCTTCAATTGAACAACTTAAATTAAATGCTCATAAATTTAATAATCTTGGAAAAACTAGGCAGTCCCTGGACTAGAAAAGTAAGCAGTTGCATGCTGCAAAACTAGGCAGGGCCTTTACAGACTTTTTATAGATTTTCCAATCAAGGCGTTACCTGCGAAAAACTAGGGAGGCCCCTCGCAGAATATACGGTAAATTGCCAACTTCCATGCTAGGCAAGGTTGTATGTATATTATAGCGAAAATTTAGCCAGGGCCTAGCTTACGTATAGATTTTCCTAGAGAATTCTATTGCAGATTTTTTTAAGTAAATTTCCCTAATTTGTTTGGCTCTAGAAAACAGACATTTTTTGAAATTTATTTATTTATTAATTTCAGACTATGGTGTTACAAACGTTACAGACTATGCAACAAATTAAGTATAAAATAAAATTAAAATTCATATTGAGGACTGAAAATCACCTGTAAGAGTCAGGGAGCACTTAAATACAGAGAAACTAGAAAGCAAATAAATTCACAATAATACCATTATAATATAGTGAAACACCATATTAACAAAATCAAATTTTGATTTTTACTTTTTATGCTGAAAATAACAAGCAAAATTTCAGTTTAAATGATTGACTTTAACCGTGAATTTAAAATAAAAGTAAAATTTTGTGCACAATTCGTTTCGACTGCTTTATCGAAAAGGCCACATCGCAACCTATAATTGAAGAACACTATATATTAGACAATGATTAAAAAACTTTGCAATAAGAATTATAAAGAACTACTTTAGAAAGAGCTTATCCTTGCGGAACACTTTTACTTGTTCCAAAAATATAGTGGAAAAACTTACCTATTGTTGGCAATCGGTATTGGTTAAATTACAAAACAAAAATTACTGAAACCTAAATACCTGGTAATTCATTAGTTATATCAGGGCTTTGTTGTCTTTCATTTCGAAGTGATTACAAAAGCCGACATAGGTTATCTAGCGACTGCGACTAACTTCGATCAAATCGCGTCATGGTTTTGAAATATCTACCGAACTCGAACGGTTAATTTTCTATAGATTTTCATTAGGTTCCACATTTCTACTCTTTAGCTTAACCGAAATTAACATTAAAACTCCTAGCGGGCCTTCCAACTATGTAGTTTATAATGTACTAGTAGACCCGGCAGACGTTGTCCGGCCTAAAATTTTACTTGCCTTCTTTTAACTAATTGTACTTTTTTCCCTCCCCACTCGGCGCTTCCACTTCATTTATCCCTATATCTTCCTTTTTCTTTCTACATTTGATTTTTCCGCACCCCCGTATTCCGTTACTTTTCTATACCCTCTTTAATTACCCTAACACCTCCTCTAGCTCTCAAATTTCTATTCCTACTAACCTTCTTCTCGCATTTCCTCTTCGCGTACTGATATGTAAATTGTTTCGAAGATATAGCGAATTACTTTTATTTGATCCTGGTACCGCTTACTTTTTCCAAGGTTTTTTGATATATCGAACGCATATATATATATATATATATAAAATACCATTAACTTGAACCAAATAAATTCCTAGCTATGCCAAATTGCAACTTTATATAACCTGGGGCTTTTCAAAAACTATGTATGGCCTGTGTCGCTTCACAGATATCGAGAATAAAATTTGAACATGAATCAAGAACAAACAACACACAAAAATGTGTAGGCGTGGCACCGCCACTTTTCCAAAATTATGTAAACCTTGACTAATGGACACATATATCCAAATATTATGAATTTAGACCAGATACGTTCAGAGTTATGACTAATTGAAATTTTATATAACCTGGGGGCGTGCACCACCCACTTTTCCAAAATTATAGATAGCCTATGCTGTAACCAGTGAACCCAAGAATATACTCTGAAAATATCATAAAGATCTGTAGGGTACTTTGGACGCCTATAAAAGACACACACATTAATTTTTATTTATAAACAATCTTATACAAGGTGTGTTCAAAAAGTATCGCGAATTTTGTGTTTTTTCAAAAATTATTTATTTATTCATGAATATCTATTTTGTCCCATTCAAAGTAATCCCCATGAGATATTATACACTTGTGCAAACGGTTTTTCCAATCTTCGAAGCACTTCAAAAAATCATTTTTTTGTATCTTGTTCAGCTCCTCCTTCGATGCCGTCTGTATCTCGTCAAGAGAAGCGTAACGTCGTCCTTTCATGGGCCTCTTTAGTTTAGGGAACAAGAAAAAGTCACAGGGGGCCAGATCTGGGGAATACGGTGGCTGCGCCATCATTAGTGTGTTGTTTTTGGCCAAAAAGTCGCGCACAAGAAACGATGCGTGAGCAGGGGCGTTATCGTGGCGCTTTTTTCGGTCTTGCTTCGTGCGGCAGCTTCCATTGAGATGATTGAGCTTTGGTTTCCACGTCATAACCATAAACCCACGATTCGTCACCAGTTATGACCCTCTGGAGCAAATTTGGGTCGTCGCGGACAGAGTTTAACATCTCATTAGCAATGTTCATGCGAGGCTGTTTTTGGTCACAATTGAGCAATTTTGGTACGAATTTCGCGTAAATATCGAAGACGATCCAAAACACGTGCAAGCAAAGCAGCTGTCAACATTTAACTGAACATTCAAAATGGCCGAGCTTGTCGGCATAAGTGAGAGACATGAGTACCAACATAACGCCACAAAAAATTCGAAATTCGAATATACGTAACCAGCGAAAATTCAAAATTCGCGATACGTTTTGAACACACCTCGTATACCGTGTTCTGAAATATGTTCAAAGTTTCAAATTCATAGCTAACAAAAATTCAAATATAAATAAATGGGAAGATTCAGCCTTTCTGAAAGATTTTTTTTAAATACAGGATGGCTAATGAAAGCCGCTACCAAAAAAAAATTAAATAACTTTTTTTCTATTTAATGAATCTGGTTAATTTTTTTTTTATTTTGCAGATTGACTTTTACATTTAACAAAAATGGATAACTGGGACACTGAAACAAGAATTTGGATTGTCCGCCGCTATCACGCACTGGAGTCCGTAGTTTCGGTTCAAAGAGAGTATAGGCGCACGTTTGGCGGCAATCCTCCGAGCTGATGGACCATAATAAGACTTGTAAATAATTTTGCCGAGCATGGGACAGTCAACTGAAGACCTTACCATCGAAACCCTTCAGTTCGAACGGAGGAAACAATCGCTGCTGTAGCTGCTGCCATACAAAACAATCCACGTGTTTCGACAAGAAGCTTATCTGCTCAAATGGGTGTAAGCAGACAGTCATTACAGTCAATTATGCACAAAGATTTGGAGTTATTCCCATATAAAATTCAAATGGCCAAAAAAATGAAAGCTGCAGACTTGCCGATTCGCTTGGAATTTTGCCAGAAGATGCTTCAAATGGTGGAAGAGGATGGAAACATGTTGAACTGTCTTTTCATGTCTGACGAGGCCCATTTCGATTTAAACGGCAACATAAACAAACAAAATTGTCGAATATGGAGTGCTTCCAACCCACAGATACTCCATTAGACGGAATTGCATCCACTTCGTGTCACAGTGTGGTGTGCAGTTTCATCACGCTGCATTGTCGGGCCCTACTTCTTCGAAGAAAACGGTCACACCGCTACGGTTACTGGAGACCGTTACTTGAGCATGTTGAGAGAGTTTTTCTATCCAGAATTACGCCGAATGAGAATTTCTTTCAACTCTGTGTGGTTTCAGCAAGATGGTGCAGCTCCTCATATAGCCCAACCTGTTATGACAGAATTGCGACGAAAATTTCCCAATAAGCTGATATCCAGAAACTCCACATTCCGTTGGCCACCCAGGTCGCCTGACCTTACTGCACCTGACTTTTTCTTGTGGGGTTATTGCAAACAGGAAGTCTTCAAAGCAAAACCAACAAATTTGAATGAACTAAGGCAATCCATTCGAGAAACAATTGCGGCTATTCCTGTCTCAACTCTCCAAGCAGTAATGAACAACTTTTTGGTAAGATGCCGCACATGCATCGACGAGCAGGGGGGGCATTTAAATTCCATTATTTTTAAAACTAATTAAGCTATATTTAATAAAATTTAATGAGCTTTAACATGAATAAAATAAAAATGAATTCCATACTCTGAAAAAAGAAATTATTTGAGTTTCTTAAGGGAGCGTGTCATTATTCTGTATTACAAAATTCTGTGTGACAAAATTCTGTAAATTGCAAAAAAATTCTGCTTGAACAAAATTCTGCTTTTTTAAAATTCTGCTTTCTAAAATTCTGCTTTCAATGTTCTGTATTACAAAATTCTGTATTAAAATATAATGTTAACAATGTTAAAGAGGTAATGTAATTATTTTGAAAAAGTGCGCACATGTACATATGTATATATTTTATTTGTTTTGTCGCAAGTTTTCATGTGGTTGTTGTAAATTATTAGGCTGTACTTAAAAACGCGCAAAAGAGTCGGATCGGTGGCATGTTGCCACCGATCAGGGCAACCACCTGGACTTGGCATGGCGTAGCCCAGGGTTATTTAAATAAGCGCGGCCGAAGGCCGCCTATGCAGAAAGGTCTTTTGTACAGAATAACTGTAGTTCGCGTAGCTGCGCACTTTTTTAAAATAATTACATTACCTCTTTAACATTGGTAACATTATATTTTAATACAGAATTTTGTAATACAGAACATTGAAAGCAGAATTTTAGAAAGCAGAATTTTAAAAAAGCAGAATTTTAAAAAAGCAGAATTTTAAAAAGCAGAATTTTGTTTTTAGAATTTTGTACATACAGAATTTCGACACCAACCCGTTTCTTAATGTAGCAAAATTCATCAGCCACCCTGTATCTCTATGCGTGCACCACCTACCAGACGTTATCTTCTTTGAAAGTGGTTTAAAATTTCAGGTCTCTAGCATAAAGTGACGCAACTAAAAAATCTATTGCAAGATTTCCAAAGATTTTAACGAAATTTCTAAACATCTTGATCCGTATGCCATCTTGCTGGTTATTAGCTTCTGAACTATGTTCGAAAATTCAGGATCTAGCGCATTTTATCCTTGCTGCCCTTGGCTATTATTTTTATGATTTAAGAAAGAAAAATGGTTTTTATGCATTATGTACTGGGCATTTTCGCTTCTTGAAAGGTGCTGGAGCTGCTTTTTGGACTTTCTGTGTAGCTAATACTACATTTGCACTGCATGAAATGCGTGATTTTAGCAGAAAAGATCGGCACATTTCTTACACAGCAAATGCGATGAATTCATGAAAGTTCGTACCGAACGCGTCAAACTTGTTTTATTGAAACTTCAAAACAAAGGAACGAACGCATTTAAAGCCTATATAAACACTTTCATATTACTTTTCTAAAATCACTCCTTTTCTTTTAATTGAAACTAAGCCGGAATAAAATCTTCATAACACTCCTTTGGTGACATGTTTACATTGAACGTGATTTCGGAGCATATCCCACAAATAAGGCGATTTATACAATTTTCTGAGATTTTTTTTTTGGCTCTTGATATCAAGATCTATTAATTCGATGGCACTTAAAGTAATTAGAGAATGGACTTTGATGGGAATTTCTTCATTATGTAACTTTTGTTTAAAAATGACGCAATGTCCCTTACGCGGTTTTGCGATACACAGTTCACACTTTCCCCGACATTATTTTGACCTAAAACTACCTTTTGGGAACTTACGCAAAGAAGCGTGGATGTGTTTGTTTGAAAAATGTTCCAGCTGTAGAGTTTCGATGTCTTCACGAAATTTTTCGTAAGTGGTGCCAAAGTAATAATTATTTGCCAGGAGTGTTCTAAGACCCCTATCAAGCAGCGGATATAATTGATCCCTTTAAACAAACTAAATCGTCTCTCGTTTGTACCAACTAATACGAAGGCGTCACATACATATGTGTATCAGTCGTCTAGTTGGGTATCGATATCCTCTTTGGTACCGCCCTCCTCCTTCTGTCATGAACTTGGAGTCATCAGAGACTCTGCAAAAGTAGATGTTTTACTTGTTATGCTTTTTAGGGTAGAAGTATTCTCAGAGTCTATTTCTAGATTCTAGTCACTGCAGAGGAAGGGCCCCGTTTTCAAAAACTTTTCTCTAAAGCATTTCGATGTTGCTTGCCAACTCATATCTACTAAACAACCTATTTATTTGTATTTATAAGATTAGTAATCAGATACGCATATAGATCTATGTATGTCATGAAACCGATTCAATATTCTCATATCAAAGGAATGCAATTAAAATGACACACTTGAAGAAAACTCGATCTTAATGCTCTTACAACTAGTAATTGAGTCCCTTGTGCCTAATTGTCAACTACAACTTAAAACTTTGTGTGTAAATTAAATGAAGAAAATTGTAATTTATAATGTCACGCATAATATGATGCTACAAAGTTGCAAGGATATGTACAGGATATGGATATATGAGCGGGTTTTTCTATTCATACTCTATTCTCATTTATGTATGTACATGCGTACATATATATGTATGTAGGCACGTGTATATAATTGCTTAATGCACAAGGATAATCAAGCATATGTGAGCTGCTCGCTTATGAAAGGATATTCTTGGTAAAGGATAAACAAATGTATGTAATTAAGACAAAAGTTTGCTATATAAATCTATCATATGTGTGTAGGTATGTACATACGAGTATTATATACATATGTAAAGCTACATTTAACAGAACAGTGTATATTACAGCTTCAACTTTAGTTTTGCAGCCGCAAATTATTTTGTAATTATGATGAATTTCAAAAGAGAGTGAATTAAAGTACGTGATGAGCCAGAGCTAAAGGAAGGGTTAAGAAAAATAATTGTTGTACTATCAAGTAGGGAAGGAAGCTACTTGGACTAAATATTTTAAGTGGCTTTGTATCTTGTATAGTTAATCAGCGTTAACAGTCTAGAAATCCAAAGAAGAATTAGTTTTGCCAAAGACACAACTACTTCGACGAAGGGCTCGAGTCTTTTGTACAACTTGATGGGTGGAACCTTGTATGCGGTGCTAAGAATACTGATTCCGCGGAAGTTTATTTCATTTGAGGGATCGCCTTTCTTGTGGAATGGGCAGATTTCAAGCATAAGCTCCATTTTCCAGTTTTCGTTCGACTTTTTTGGTATATTTTGTATTAGAAAGTATCTCAAACTCCTTTCACTCAAGCCTTTCTCTTCCATATATTACTCATGATGTGACTCTACATTCAGCGTCCCTTTGGGAAATATTATTCATCAAGATTCGGATGAGAACCTGTCCCCATCCCTAATATATTGATATGTATTCTTAGAGAAGATATAACATTGAAAGGTTCTTACATTTATCAGTGCATTGTACCAGGTTCGCTGTCTTTATTGTCAAAAAAGTTGGCCCCACAACACTTGATGAATATCCGCCAAAGGACTGTTTACATCGGTATTTCGAATTGATGTTGTTCCGGTTACATAAGTAGTTACTTAAAGCAAGAGTTGTTGGTAAAAAGATCCTACCACAAATGGGCTTTCAAATGGCTTTTGCCTAGCTCTAGCATTTATACAGAAAGAAGTCCCCAATTTCGCTTAAAGTTATGTCTTTACAGCTTCTGTAGCGCATACTGCCTTAAGTCTATAAGTGTCAGCCCTAGATCTACCTATCGAAAGTTCGGCTCTCGATATTGTACAAGTAGTGTTAGTTTTTTCATTCTTGCTGAACATTGGTTAGGTAGAATCTTCCACTGTTCCAACTGACCACTATAAGGGTTTCACCAACATTTTTAATAGTCCTTCAGTTTAAAAATATCTGGCTAAACTTTTAATAGACAGAAGTCCATAATTTACCAGGCAGTTATGTCTTTACAGCTTGAACAGTGGCTATTATGCGGAACGCCTATCTTTGCCCCATGGGTGCCTATATCTACCTGATATATGTCCGGTTCTTGAGATAGTACAAAAAGCGACCTTTTTTCTCTCTTGTTGGACCAAGTTTAAGTAGACCTGTCCACTGCTAGGGATTTGCCTACATCTACGCTGGTTATGTTCTATCTTGTTCCTGAGGATCCCCTGTGTGCCAGCTCACAAGTTTTCTCATTTGCGTCTGCAAATCAGTCTGTGTGTATTT
Organism: Merzomyia westermanni; assembly: GCA_949987695.1. NCBI lineage: Eukaryota > Metazoa > Arthropoda > Insecta > Diptera > Tephritidae > Merzomyia > Merzomyia westermanni. The sequence continues at coordinate 30,775,845 of OX465289.1, read as the reverse complement.
TTGAACGTCAAATAGTCCGGCAGTTTGAAAAATATCTGGCTAAAATTTGGTATGGGGCAGCCATTTTACCACTTGAGATTTGAAAGTTAATCACAGCGCCTTTTGCAGAAGTCATTAGCACGTTTCGTATGATACCAATATTGTGCTAACATATTTTGGTTCAGCCTGGTCCACATGTTTATCCATAACTCCAAGCCCGGTCGAGTTATGGAAAAATAAAAAATTTATAATTGGAGCGATATATACCTCCGAGGAGATTAAGGTCGAGTTTCTTTACCAATTTGTAGTGGGCTGCTCCTAATTTTTCTGCGAATTGGCGGGACCTTCAGTTTTTTGCCGAATCCGAACGGCATCTACAAAGGAGATGAATTTTTGCTGAGAAGCCTCCATGGCAGAAATACACTCCGAGAGTTTGTCAAGCCACTGCCGAGGAGCGACCCGTTTTGAAAAAACTTTTTCAAACACCTTTTGATGTTACCTACAGTAGGGCTCGTTCCACCATTCCATTTCATCAGCAGCGTTTGTTCACCATGCGGCGCTGCTGCAGCGTGCGTCCGTCTTGGAACAAGCAGCTCGCTATATAAACGTGTGACATAACTTCAAACCTCCCAAAACTGGTTCTGCGTTGAGTTTGGGGCCCACCACAAAAAGCACAGCTGTAATATAAAAAGATAAAGCCTCGGATATGAAGCCCGGCCAATGTCGTTTAGACGGTTAAGAAAGAAGAAAAATTTATTCATCTTTCGGACCCAACAAGATAGGGCCAATATAAAAAATGGACCCATTCAATCTATTGTGCCGATAAATGGGGTTCCCAAAGGTTGTTCTATATATAGACAAGAAAACTTTGATGAGCCTAAAATCTACAGCTGAAGTTCCTTTGCTTTTTGACGCTGTAAGTTGAAGTTAAATTTCAAATTTTCTTACCCCTCCCCCCAACCTCGTCGCACATTAAAAAACAAATTGAGTTACATAAAACGTGCGTCTATGCAATTTAAGGTGTTTTATAAGCAGGATATTCGTAATTTAGATATGAAAATCCCAAAAAATCCCAAACATATTTTATATAGAATGATATCCGTATAGAATCTACATAGAAGTGTTTCCTAAAGCAATAAAACATCCGCACAGCTTACATACATACATATCACAATACCTTCATCAAAAGAGAGTTTTGTGAGTAGTACATAAGTGTGCGTTTATCTGTGTGTGTGTTCGTATGTATGTTGATCTTTCTTCCTTGAACATTTTTTATTGACTTTCAAGATTGAAAGCGATGATTTTAAGGCTTCGAGGCCACTCAGGTGCTGGACTGGATAACTTATAAAAAGCTTACATGGCATATGGATATGTGAATGTGTGTGTGTGTGACTTGAGTGTGTGCAGCAGCAAACCTTTTGTTATGTGGCTAGTTTGGCAAAAGTTTATGAGACATTATGCTGTTGACGCTGTAAGAATTTGCAATAATTCACCTGCAAACACAAAAGACAGCGAAAAACCCTACACTCAACGCTGTCAGCAGCCTGCTAGCCACTTTTTCTATGGACTCATTATCATCCTCATTTTTCAATAGCCCAACCGAACTAGCCAGCTATCTACGCAAGTACTCTTCAGTTTCTTTTTTTATATCGGAAGCGCATACATTTTTGTAAATTCTTTTAAAAACAAATATTTTTTATAATATGGTACTCGATTTTTATGATCAACGGTAAAAGGTGATTGCTGCGCTCCAGGTGTGTATTTAAATTGGTTTAGAGAAAGGCGGTCTTAAAGTAGAATTTATAAATGAATGAAGTAACAGAGATTTGCTAAAGATGCGCCTAAACTAGACGAAGAAAAATAAAGCTAATTTATCCTTCCAGTTCCCCTAAACGGTGTCCTCCTTTTACAGTTTATGACGATTGATTTTGTAGAATTGTGTGCGAAAATTCCGATCACAAGATTCAAACGAGAGGTAATCCTCCTTATACTTCTCGGGTGAAATAGTCCCAATCACAAAAAAAAATTATGTTTTGAAAATCAAGGCGTGGCAACTCCAATACAGATGGCATTTTCATACTTTGTATCTCTGAAAGTATTTATGTTAGAACTCTGGCATTCACTTAGTCTCGTAACGGCTTAAGAAAAACGTGGGTTAGGGGATAGAAGGCGTGGCATATCCCATACACATGGATTTTTTTAAGTGGATGCCTCAGAAAGTATTTATGTCAGAAAACTGGCATTCAGTAAGGAGTTATATGACGTTAATATCTAACACCTATGAACGGAGACTAAAAAAAATGGTCTTGGGTTTCCTATACAAATAAGGATTTTCGTTTATATATCTCTGGTGGCAGTATGATGGCCACTATACCTGTTTAAAGTATTAGGAAAATTAACATCCAAATTTGTAAAAGCGGGCTTCAACCCTTCTTCCTATGCCATGAAAAAGCAGATCGTCTCCTTTGCCAGGTGCCGGCTTAAAACATATTTCTTAAAACAATTCAAGGTGAAACTGACCCTTCTACCAGCCTCTTTTGAATCCGCACCTGCCCCGCGTGTACATCAAGAGCTGCATTTTTCACTTATGTCTGTTTATATGCATATTTCGCCATAACTGTTTTGCTGGGTCTTGTAAAATTTATCTTCTATTCTTTCTATAAACCTTTTTTTTTCAAGAAATACAATAGCACCGAAGAGGTAGAAAAAGATGCAAAAAAATGTCAATTGCCACGCATTGTCCTTTTACAGATCTGTCGGTGTGAGTGTGTGTGCAAAGTATCCATTTCTTTCAAATAGCAAATAATGGCCAAGTCGTTACAACGCATACAATTTAGTACTTTTTATGGCTTTTGCATACAAAGCTTGATACCAACAAACAAACCATTTCATTATCATATTTATTTAACATATTAAATTTTTTTACTCAAGCCCTCTAAAAAGAAAACCCTTGACGCAGGAGGCGCAGTAGATGGAGCGCTTGGTTTTGATCTGGTTCTCACTTAACCAACATAACTGCATGTTTTCTTTATGTTGGGTTTCTACTTAGGTTGTATGTATGTACATAATTCCTTGATCGAATTTTATTCTTTGTCACAAAAGTTAACATTGGCTCGCCCGTTTTGGCTTAACCGCAGCAGTTTTTGACATTTTAAATGATGGATTGCATTTTATGCTAATTGAGTTTAAACACTCACGTCAAAAGTTTTTTTCGCTCGTTGCTCTATCAGGCTGCTACTGTCTTTTCATGCAACATTTATTCATACATACATACTTATGTATATGTATGTACGTTTATGAAGCCAATTTTTATTTGTTCAAAAAGTTATGTATTTACTGAACCACGTGGAAATTATAACATTTGTTCCAACTAAAACAAATAAAGGTAATTCACGAACTAAATTAAGAAGCACAGCTGAGGAGGTGGAAATAGATTTAATATTTGATAAAGTTTTCATAGCAGTCAAGATAAAGGTCGACTGTGCTATTCCATTCCTCTAATTAAAAAAGGGTGACAAAAATATAAGAACAATTACAGGCCAATATCTTCACTTCCCTCCATTTCAAAACTTTTCGAGGAACTCGTTTTCTTAATTTTTCTGAAAACAAGAAATTCTTCACCCAGATGGATTTTTCTTCCTTACATATAGAAAATGCGATAACAGAAGAACTTACTTGATAAATTGCTCGACGCTTGCCTTCGTGGTTTCTTATCTAATTGGTTCAAATCGACATGAAATCGATTAAAATAACGTTCAGGTTCCGGTTTCATACCATGTTTCGGTTTCGCTTCCGGAAGCGTTCTTCAACATTTATTTCGGTTTTGGTTACAAATTTCCCTTCGCTGTTGGTATTTACACAGCCCGGTCTTGGATAGTTATAACTTGAGACAAAACTGTCAAGGACTTCTTTATGTTCGCCAATATCGTACAATTTACTTTAATAGCTTATTTACTAGTGTTTTTTTGCCAAATTTTCAATGCGTTACCTCTATCAATATGTGTCATTATTAATTTGCGTTAATTTTGAGTAAAGATTAAGTAATTTTTATTTGAGAAATCCGGCAAAAATAAAAACAATTTTTTTGCTCATAAGTGCTACTTTGGGGTGAGTAGGTAATGGAGAAATAAAGTCCTCTATCGACTAGCAAATGTCACTTTGGAACATTTGTTCCGATTCGCGCAAGGCCGGCCTTAATGTATCCAAACTTTACGCTGATATAGGAATAGGGGCAAATCTTCGCTCTACCAATATTTCAACATAACCATGAAATAAATAGCCTAAAAAGGTTTCACAAGACTGTGGAGAAATAAGACTGCGTTCATAACCTGTCGCAGTGTCGTGGTCCGAAAACTTATAATCACTGTAGGGAGATGGCCACACAAGCAAACAATACATAGTGAACGCTTCGTGGAATAATTTTAACAACATAAAAATCGATTTTTTATTCCCTCTAGAGGTCAGGAGTATTCAGCCACATCTGCAAATGGACATAATCAATGGGCGATCATATGTTAGAGAAGCAAGTAGAGGTTCAGAAGCTGCAAGATAAGGCGAAGAACTCATGGTTGAACTCTCTCCAGTTATGGATTTTTTTATTTCTATACTATCAATGCACTGCTAAAAATTTGAGCCTAAATTTTATACTTTTTTGGGTTACATAGGGTAAACGCACCAGTTTCCGGACACTTAAAGTTTTCCTCAATTTTGACTTCGACTCATTTTCTCACTATAAACGCTAACGCGAAAACATATACTATTTATAATAGCATAAATATTGCTCAGTAATATGACATCTGTATAATTTAAATATATAATGTTGTAAATATTATTACAGTAAAAACTCAAAAAAGTTCGATTTGCTCTAGTTTCCGGACAGTAAAATTTAGTTTCCGGACACTCAAAATTTTTATGAAATTTGTATATACACTATATTTTTTTAAAGTATTTTTGAAACATAAAGAAGGACTTTGAATACCTTAAATACATCTTACTCATATTCACATCTTTTTGGATGGACATCTCACTGATTTGGACACTGGTCATAAACCAACTTTTCGATCGGTGGTTCGAGGGATCAGCCAAACTTACGGCGTACGCAGTTAATGTTTTATTTGTCATAATTGGTAGAGTTTTTCCAACAATTAGCTATATGCCGGTCTAGGAACTTCTGGAGGTCCTTGTCTGGGCATCCGACGTTGGGTTAATCGCAAAATGCGGGTTTACATAGTCATCGCGGGGTGCACGTGAGTCTTCTCACCCTCTCTCTAATTCGGTATTTACCGCGATTGTGGAGCTAATAGTCATTATGGAGTCCTCGTTTGGTTACCAGCCAAACAAAAAAAGAACTTTTGTTAACAAACTGGAGACAGTGTGCACATAATCAATAATTAGAATAATGGGAGGCTTTAATGCCACCCCGACAGAATTATTAAATGCCATTCTGTACATCGAACCCGTAGACTTAGTGGGCAAAAGCATATTGTTAACAACTGAAACTAGGCCCAATACCTCGTGGCAGTAGCCTGTACCAGCGCCATCAAAAACGGGGTCGACAGACTGTATGGTCCCGCCCGCACTTCCAAATGGGTGTTGAAGCAACAATAGATGTGATAGATCCAAAGTTAAACAAATCCTACAAGGAGGTAAATTACAACAACTAAAAGTGTCTTGAAGTGCAACAGACGCTAGGAAAAATTTACAAGGAGGGAACGTACATCTATACTTGGTCATGGTTCATAGATGGAAGCGAAAGGGATGATATCTTCACCTAGAAGGGGAAGTCTCTCGAAAAATATACCATAGAACTCCCCATCAGATTGAGAGTATTGAAAATCAGTCAAGACCTGTAAACGATCTACCAAGCAAAAACGGCTTAGAAGCAACATGCGATGGCAAAGTCTCCGAGGCCTTGTGCAAGTCGTATGGGTTAACAACCTATCAATTAGGTACTTCCAGGGTTAAGAACAGAATTGTAGGACCTTTCATAATTCTAAGGAAAATGCACCTAAAACTAAGCAGAGCACACTAAACAGTAAATTCGTTTATCTAAGGGCAAATGAATGAATCTTATTTTTGGTATTTTCTTTTTTTCAGCATAATAAATTAACAACGTTTCAGAAAATTTCCGCCACTCCATTCACTTGGTAATTTTGAATTTTGCAACATTTGCAACTTATAACTAACAACTTACATCACAACGCAACGTAAGTAATTTCCTTATTTGCAGTATTGAAGAGTTAGTGAAAATGGAAAAGTTTTCTCCAAACAAATTTCGAAGCTGAAAGCCATGCTAATGATTTGCACATTTGCGCGGGCGTAACTCAATGCCAAAATCCGCAGGATAAAGGAGTGTCGGACAAGAAGTGCTAGCACGCATATTAAACTAGCGTTATGAAAATTCTAAGACAAGCTCACTGTACCTATTGATTTGCAGTTTTTCAACTTTGCAAGTTCCGGGAAGGTTGCTTTTAATATCTACATACTTACGCAATATAGTCAAAAGTTCTGATAGAATCCTGCAGTTCAATCAATTAGTTGTAACTCACAACTAAAATGTATCTCACGTCCTACAATTCAGTCTACTATAATTCTCCATACAGGCAATCTCGCGAGACCGTGTCCTATCCGAAGACTTTGGTCAGAAATATATCTTTCTTATACCAGTCCATGTACCCTGATTGTAAGCAAAACTTCCTTGCCCCGGGCTTTGATTGGTCTCAAATAAAGCATCAGAAAACTAACTCCTTACCGTTAGTCTTCCTGATATCACTAACACTCAAATAAATAGTAAACAGTAGTAAAGAAAAAGTAGGAAGAGAAGTAGTATACTCGGGAAGCTCTCATATATATGTATTTTAAAGTCGGCTCGCCATAAATTGCACCTATCATATCTTTCAAAGAATTCCCCACCATTAAAACATGATACCCTGCCTACTCTCTGGATGTACGTCGCAATAAATCAGTTAAATAAAAGCTCGGATGAAGTGCAAGATGACTAAATTTTGGTTTAGCCTCTCGCTTTACCAATTACGATACTTAAGTTCTTCGGATTGGATGTCCAAGGTATATTGGAATTAAACAAACACGATTCGAATCGAAGATTTCCAGGCATCCCTATTAAAATATTGAGAACACCCCGGTTTTGGCGCTGTGCCGTCTTCAGTGTCATTTGTTCGAACCGCTTTCTCTTGTTAAAACAGTAACATCTTCGTTATTTCACAGTTCGAAATAACATTTACGATTTCTCTTTCAGTTGCATACCTCGATATCACCATTTATTTATTTCATCCTTTTTCACTCTATACACTGTAGCATACTGTTACAAAATAGCTCAGCGCTCTAAGCCTTACCTTAGCATCCACCCATATCCATGAATACGTACTTGCGTACAGGCATTCTGGATTTTTCATCTGCACTAGACAACACAACTGCAAAATGCAATTTTCTTTTCCGTTTTGCACTTTGCACTACAAAGCCGTGCCATTGCGATTTACGAGGGTTGCATTTTATATTTTGCGCCTTCGCAACACTACATGTGATTAGCTGTAATTAGATATTTTTATCGTAAATTTTGGTACTTTTTGGCATAAACTTGCATATAACGTTTTCACTTACGAGTTTTATTTGTTTGTTTATTTATAGTGAGTTTAAAAATTCATATTGCCTAAAAATGGAATTGGCAGGAGTGCATCAATCAACTTACTTCTACTTTTGGTGTTGAATCACCACACTTAGCCACTGTGAAACGATGGTACAAAGTGTTCATGCGTGGCCGCCAATCTTTGCAGGACGAATTTTTGAAAAATATTTGAATATTTTGAAAATAATAAAACTATTTTCCTTAATATTTGACTGTGTTTTCATTATAAGGAGCAAAATATAAAAGGCAACCCTCGTACCGCCAACACAATACGAATAGCATTAGGGTAACTGCACTGCTTTCCGGGCAGCGCTAGTGTCCGGACACTATGTCAATATTTTGCGATTAATAGAAAAATAACTAACAAATAGTCTCAAATAACAACACAAATGGAAATGTACATGTTTTCTGAGTGTACGTGGGAAGTTCAAGTTGAATCAAAAGCATAGTTTAAAAGTTACACGTAATTTTAGTGTTAGAAGTTGAGCATGCGTCAAAATTGCAGATTATATATAAAAAAAAAAATAGTGGGAGCATTTTAGAAAAGTAAGGGCGTAAACAAGTATTTATTAACATATTACAATAAAAGTAATTATATTTGTTTAAAACATAATAAACTTTCATTTGATAAATAAAAATGAAATTTACATAAATTTTCAGCCTAAATTATTACTGTCCGGATACCAGAACCAAAATTTGAGATGATTTTCAGTTTCCGGATACTACAAAAAGGCGAAAATTACGAACTACCCTTTTAATGGTCCTAAATGATAGTTTATTATATTATGTATAATAGTTTATTATTTCGGATAAGCACAGTATAAAGCAGATTTGGAGCAATCGGTGTAAATGTGTATGGTACCAGCTGAACCTTACGCCAACCCTTCACATCTATTGTAGCTTCAACACCCATTTCGAAGTGCGGGCGGGACCATACAGTCTGTCGGCCCCGTTTTTGATGGCGCTGGTACAGGCTACTGCCACGAGGCCTAGTTTCAGTTGTCGACTGTAGGGTTGTTAGTTCTTATTTAAAATACTAATTTAATTGTATTAATATTTAAGTTTCATATAACTTTACTTTGTATTTTTGTTTGAAATCAAATTTGTAATTTTTATTTTTCAATTTTAAAATTGGTTACTTCAAAAATTTTCATTCAGAAAAAACTTAGAAAAGATACGGGCACAATTATTTTTCTTTATAAATTAAATTAGATTTCTTTTTTTTATTGTATAAAATACATGTATATGCATATGTGAAATATGGGTACACTATATCACCAATATGCTCTTGCCTACTAAGTCTACGGGTGCGATGTACAGAATGGCATTCAATCCTCTCATTATACTAATTATTGATTATGTGCACACTGTCTCCAGTTTGTTAACAAAAGTTCTTTTTTTGTTTGGCTGGTTACCAAACTAGGAATCCATAATGACTATTAGCTCCACAATCGCGGTGAATACACAATTAGAAAGAGGGTGAGACGACTTACGTGCTCCCCGCCATGACTATGTAAAGCCGCATTTTGCGATTAACCCAACGTCGGATGCCCAGACAAGGACCTCCTGAAGTTCGTGGACCTTCATGTAGCTAATTGTTGGAAAAACTCTACCAATTATGACAAATACAACATCAACTGCGTACGCCGTAAGTTTGGCTGATCCTTCGAACCACTGATTGAAAAGTTGGTTTATGACCAGTGTCCAAATAAGTGAGATGTCCATCCAAAAAGATGTGAGTATTATTAAGACGTATTTATTGTATTCAAAGTCCTTCTTTATGTTTAAGAAAAACATTACAAAAATATAGTGTATAGATAAATTTTATACAAATTTCGAGTGTCCGGAAACTAAAACCAAACCGGAAACTAAATTTAACTTTTTGAGTTTTTACTTTAGTAATATTAACAACATTATATTTTTAAATTATACAGACGTCATATTATTGAGCAATATTTATGCTATTATAAACAGTAAATCTTTTCGTGGTAGCGTTTATAGTGAGAAAATGAGTCGAAGTCAAAATTGAGGAAAACGTTAAGTGTTCGGAAACTGGTGCGTTTACCTTATAAAGATATCTCTCAACTATGGTGGCATGTCGTACATAGAGTTAAACAGCGATTAACTCAAAAAATCACGTTGTTCAGAAAAGGCGAAAAGCGGATAGCCTCTCTCATATGCAGGGAAGGAGTTTTCAGTTTAAACTCGGGGAATAGTGGAGATACTATTAAATAAGTTATGCAGATACTTCGGTATTCTATTCACGAAGCCGGAGTTATGAATAACTTAAAAACTGTAGAATTTTGAGTTAGACCCTTTTAGGTGTAGATATTCGGTAGATGTGTAGGTATGTTAGTACTTACTCCTTTCCTACTCGAGATTTTATTTTATTGTATATCTTCTCTTCCTTCAATTTTCTTTATGATTTTGTATACCCAGATTCACTAGTATACAATATATTATAACTTCAAACGAGATATTCTTGAGACCTATCTGTACTTTTTAAATGAAATACGATGTGCCCATATGGCTATCAAACGAAATGTATTTTCCTGCGTATTTAAAAAGAAAAAGCGTTACTAAGTAGGGTTGTCACTTATTGTTGCCACCTGAGCTACGCTCGATTTTGCTTTTTTTAATAAAAACCGACAGCTTCTAACCATACAATTCAGCAAGAAATCTTTTAAAGACTTGTCGAAAATATAGGTGTAATATGTTTTCAAATTTTGTTACCAATAAAAAATAGTATTAAACATCTTTCTATTATCCCGCAAGCTTTGTTTGTGGTTAGTGTTCGATATGTTCCTAAAATCTATTTCGAAAAGCTTCACTGCTGGTAAGTAAAATTATGTATACAAACAACCAGAATATCTTTACTGAGGAGTATCTAAAACAAAGTACTTATACCATTGTTAGTATAAAGACGGTTGGTAATACCATAAGGAATCGGTAATATAAAGTCTGAGGAGTTGGCAAAGGAGGACGCAGTTTTTGAAGCATTTACGGTATAGAATCCACTTCAGTTGGGAGAGGTGAAACGGAGTCATGAGCTTTAAAGAATCAAACTAGGAGTAAATGCCAGGATGCAATATCATATGCTGGTATTACAATATTACCTTAACAAAATTGATCGTATCCCTAAAAAGAGAGAAATATAAGCTCATGATGGGCATTCTAAGCTAGATTCCTAGAAGGTTCCAGTATTTACTAAGAGCATTGAGTTATTTCATAGAACAAATATGAGTTCCCTGAGAGGAGCGACATGACCTAGCTTTTTTATTTTCCAAAGAATTCCTGTGAGTTCACCAAAGTACCGGTAGAGGACGTCATGAGTAACATGGAAACTGAATTCTTTAGAAAACACTGGATGCACTGTTTAGGGCAAAGGCTGCACAAAAAAGAGTAGCAGCCAAATTTGTTAATTTAGGCGACCTCTCTGCCTCTCACGCTTGATATTTAAGGAAGACTGTATTCTAATTTACCAACTTTGTAAGCCAAATTCAGTTCAATAAGGAGTTCTATGTGGTTAATCTCTAACATTTGATTTCGGCGCAAACTACTTAATACGGCTGTGCAAAATGATGTTAATCAAAACCACTAGATCAGTCTGAATTGAGAACTAAACGAACTTGGACGCTGGCAACGCTGAGACATGTTCTACAAAAGATTTATGGACCTTCTATATAATAATGAGTTAGGGTTGTACACATTTCAGCTGAAAGCACATATTTTCGAATAACTTACTTCTAGTACATCTTGATTCCAGTTAAATGTTAGGCAACTCTCAAACTTTGCGGAAATTATTCAGGTTCATTATTTAGTCTCAACGTTCAAGAAAAAAAAATTTGTAGGTTCTAGTTTTAAGACCAAAGAGTTTAGTTTTATTTATTGGAATATTTATCAGTTAATTTAATGTTTAATTTAGTCAAATGTAGAACCTTATACTGGTCATTTGTGATAATAACAATTCATATTCCTTTTTCATTGTCTAAACCTAAATTGCAGCTGGCGTTGTATTTGTATATTACTTTCGAGACAACAAATCTTTTTACTTTAACACCACATTCATAAAAAATAAAACAGATTTATAATGCTCTTATAATTGAAAATCTACATGGAAATGTAATTTTACAAAGCATTATAAACCTTTTTTTAATTTTTATTAATATAATGGTTATGGTATGTAAAGTTTTCATTGTAGTAAAATATTTAAGCGGATTAAAAATGTGTCTGTGATATCTACATATTATTAAATTGTAACAGGTCGATGTCGGCACATTAACCCAATAGAATAAAAATCAACAGTGTTTAGAATTCTTATCTGTATGTTTGGTCGCGCAAGATTCAAAAACTGCTGAATGGAATTGAATGGAACTTTAAGATATTCCTTATTTCTATATCTCGACCGGTTTCGCAGATATCGACAAAAATGTGGACCCGGGCGACCCAAAATGTGTTGGCACAATTATAAGTTCTGAGACGCAGCGAAGCGTGGACTGGTTTTCTAGTAATTAATAAAATCTAAAAATCCTCCATTTGGTTATTTGTTTATACCTATTATTTTAAGTGATTAATTAAAGTAATTATTCATAATATTTTTTTACTAATAAACCGAATAGGCATTTTTTGTTTAAAAAATTTCGGCGATTATTTTCTTTAAAAATCAATTTCTCACAAATCGATTTATCTCTAAACAAAAATAATTATTATTTAGTAATTGATTTAACCAACTCGTCGTTTTTTAAGTACTGTATACTGTACTGCAGCGGAAATTGACCCTTTGACCCTAGTCATGGTACGTCAACAGACTACCCACAATACCACATGACCCGCTAGATTATATAAGGAACATACTTCATTGGAAACTTTCAAATGAGTGTCTCTCGAATATCTACTCTATGCGGGTATATAACGTTCGGCTCCTCCTGAACTTAGTCTTCTTAACAGATTTCATTGCACACTCACTCGCAAATGTAGTTCCTTCTTTTCTTTGCACTTTTTGGTTAACTCATTCTCTTCGCTTTTTAATTTTTCTGTTGCATAACTTTCTTGCTCTGCACTTTTCTTCTCTCTGGCGCAACTTTCATTTTGGTCTGAAGTTTCGCAATTTTACTTCACAGGATTTCTGTTAGCAACGGGAATTTCATTTTGTTCGCAAAAATGCAAGCAAAAAAATAGTTTCCAACAACAACAAATGAAAATATTGCTGCATTTGATTCGGTGCCAACTTCAATGCGCGGCCACGCCCTTTATGTAGTTTTTCTGCTTCTTCTTCTACGTCTACAATTTCTTCACATTTTCACTTCTTACGCGAAATCACTGTAATGGTTGTTTTAGTTGTTTTTATTTGATTTTTGTTGGATTGATTTTCTTTGTCCTTCCTCTCTTTTTGTCGATGTTTTACTTTCATATGTCATTAAATGGCAGCCGTTGCAATGATGGAAGTTTTAGGGATTTTCAATTTGAGTGCAAAAAAAACATACAAATAACAATGCAAAAGGAAAGATGGGATGGCAAGCCATTATGCGACATTGTTTCTTTCTTTGTTTTATTTTCTGAGTGCGCTTCGGATTTTATAACAACTGCAGGAGAGATCAATAAATTTTTTTTCTGCTATTAAGAAAATCAAAGAAACCCTTATTAAAACAATGAAGGCGGTCGTAACAGCGGGAGTTACGGGGATTTTTGGATTTAGGATTGCTTTAGTTCCTATGAATGCACTGGCTTAGTTTATATTTGTTTAACATAAAATAGCACCGCGAAGCCTAGTATAAGAATGATCTGTACTGACAGACTCCGTAGGGCAAACTTTCAAAGGTCTACGATATTAGGTCATGTACCTGGAGTCTCCAACCCATTCTAACCGAAAGTACCACTACCCGGCTGGTTGATGCAAGAGTTAAAATCAGCACTTCTCATGAAATGCGATAAACAGACGTGGGTAAGACATCCTTCTATGCCAAATGGAAACAGAGATTTGATCGCTGACTCCAACATCGATTTGACGACATTAACACGAGGGTGACTACTCTTTGATCAAAATACGCGAAATCAAATTTATGGTAGGCATAAATCTATCGCTCTGCATGTGCGATCCTTAGGAGGTTCCAATATCGACTCTTACTACCATCTTGTGTCCGGAAAGACATGCCCAAGCTTCGGTCCAGAGAAGAAAGCGGATTTAAAGTTTGACGTCGAAAATCTGCACATATAATTGATCATATCTTCACTGGACTCTGACACTTAATTTCTGAGAGCAACCGTCGATCTAACGATGTAACGGGGTATATTTCTCACGCTACTGAGGACACTTTTGGACCCCAGCAAGACCGAAAGGACCACTAGTACGATGCAGAATATCGCTCTTCCTTGGAAAAGAGTATGCTGTTACAGGGCAGGTAAAGCGCACAATGGCCAATGTAAATGAGTTATATAGCAGGCCAACAAAATATAATCTATTTAGAAAAAAGAACAATGAGAACCAAACGCGTTAGTGTGACTAACTTGAGATGCTAGCTAATACGAATAATGTCCTAACATGCTATAAAAAGATTTGGGGGATTCATATGGTGAATCCCTTCAGGGTTGTATACTCATTTTTAAATTGCGGGCGAGATGAGAAACCCGGTATCTATATCTCTGACTATGGAAACAATGACAAACCACCTGATTATGATGAAGAGAGGATTTTAATAACCTGCTTCAAAAGAATAATGATCCTGGAAAGTACTGACTGTCCGAACTGCCAAACAAGACAAAGAGCTGTTGAAATTTATGCAGGAAACCTTTTGGAGCTTATGGTGGAACTTAAGTGTGCTCTACCCATTCCACAAAATACGATATCCGGCAAATCGCATCCCCTTTCTCGGAATCAGTGGCCTGAAAAAGCGCTCCGTAAGTTCTCAATCCTTTCGCTGGATAAAGAGGCGATGAAAGTGGGTCACCCTGTTAACGAAGACGAGGTGAAAAATTCGCTGACATAGAATAGAAGATATTCGCGCCCGTTCTCCGGAAGATTAATAGTCTTCCTCGCGATGTCAATGGTGAGTATCGAAGGAATGCCCCTATATTCTAGTAAAATTTTAATCAATTGTCTAGGTCACAGTAATAATTTCTAAAAAGGTGTTCCTCATCTCTTTTTGATTCGCGTTAGTGCCCTGCCAGGATATTCATTGCACCTGTATGTGCTTAGTGGCTTCCCTTTTTATCTTACAAGTTGCTCTTTCTGAGTAGTTAACATTCTATCAAAGCCCAAGTGAGGTTTCATAGTAAGTAAGAAATATGCTCTCACTGCTCGTATATATAATCGAGTCGAAGACAGCTAAATAAATTTCTGGCCACCAGCTTTATGGACGTTTCCATGTTGAAAATTTATGCTGCAGATCGCCTTATGTTGAACCCCGCTAACGTCCAACAGTCTCTTTTCATTGTGAAATGCTTCACTTAGATTTCACTATTTTTTTACAAAATATAGAAAACTAAAAACTCAATTTTCATCGAATACATAAACTATTCACCAGCCTTTTGCATCAATGAACTGAAAAACTCTTAATTTTAATGGTAAAAATATTTAAATTAATAGCAATATATATATATCGTTACTTTTGCATTAGGGATGTTACAAACGTGAAATTTTATGCTTTCGGTGATATGAACTTCTGATGTGAGTTTCTGAATACGTAGAACAGCGGATGCTAATGTCAAAGCGGATGTCAAGTATGCTCTAGATATAATTTGGTAGAGAGCAGCCGAAGGGCCTTTGGGACTTAACTGAATAGCCCAAATTTCCACCGAACCATTCTTAGGTGCCCTTTTATGCTTTTTATCGAAATTTTCATCAATTTTCTATTCGTTGGTCCTAATATTTTAAAGGAAAATTAATAATGGAATAATGACCTCAACTTTATGATGATTATGATGATATTCAAGATCTGATTAGGCAACCTTTCGGGAGTTACTGGGTTCGGACTTCACAAAAATATCGTTTGCGATGCATCTAAGTAGTTTGCGGCTAAGACATCGCTCAGAGTGCAAGATATTTTCACACTGTCTTTGGGGATCACAATCGCATCGTATGTATATAAACTTCCTGCTGTTAAAATCAGTCCAATCACCTGTTTCTATTCTCATAGCTGTGTCGGCGCACTGAAATAAATCACGTTTTACCCAAGAAAGGTTAGGTAATCTTATCTAGCAAAATAAAATCAGGCAGCTAGTTCCCATCCAGAAGTGTACGTATCTGGGGAAAGGGGCGAAGTACTGCTACAACAACAGCCCCAGTTTTTTGGCCAATTTCATTTTCATGTGTACAAAGCCCTAGAAGACCTTAATGTATCAATACGAAAAGTTTAAGTTTCGAATTTTGTGTTTTTGAGGGATTTTCACTGAGCGCTGAAGACTTAGCCCAAACACTAAGGTAGAAATACGGAATGTTGAAGATTTGAATTTTCGTTATAGAGGTGAAAGAAACCAGCCCTTTTCTTGAAAGATTTATCGCTATCCTGAGGGCTCAGACAAAATAAGGATAATATTATTTCGAATTTTTGTGCCTACGGCTTTGAGAAATTTACGCTCAAGACTTCATCTAACTTCCATTCATCTTAAAAGAAGCTTATGAATTTTGTTTTAGTGATGATGAACCCTAGCTTTGTCTTTGAGCGATTCATACTGTGCCTTAGGACTGCCCCCATGAATCATGGAATTGAATTATATAAAGCTTGGAATTGTTGTCCTGGAGGTATCTACCACTAGCTTCGTCTTTCAAGGATTTACACTGAGTCCTGAAAACTCCGCACTTAACGCACGCTGCACCACTAATGAGGTTGGAGAAGAGGCCACTACGAATTGTAAGTCTACTACAGATCTCTCTTCTTTTACCACATTTTCCTATTGATTTTTCGAAGTAAAATTTATAAAATTGTATTGGATATTCGGGGCATACTGATTTATGCTCTTGCAAATATTCGCAACGTCCCTAATATCTCTGTATGAATGTGTTCAATATTTAATATACCGATATAACAAAGCTAGAGAGAAACAAAGCAAACAATATACAACACTGCAGTACAAATGTATGCAAAAAAATATACAAATCCAAAGAAGAAACAACAATAATAATAAAACATATAAACCCAACAACACCAACTAACTTACGTACGAGGTATCAAAGCAACAATAATAAAAATAACAAAAATCAAGCAAATCCAAAATGAAATCAACAAAATGCGAGCTCGTACTCGTATTTATTTACTTGGCAATGCGAGAAATATGCACGCACACTAGCGCAATTACACACACACGAGCATACACCACTCCAACCGTTAAGCAAAAGGAAGTATTCGCAGCTAAGAGCAGACAAGTAAATAAAACTCAATGAGATATGGAACAGTAAAAGTAGGCGGAGCTAAGCAACCAGAGAGCGCAAAGGAAACGAATGGAATTTAATAGGAAGAGAGAGAGAGATATTTATGAGAATATGTTGCAGTGAGTGGAGTTCGAGCACTGTGTAAATGCGTGTGTGTATGCCATGGCGCAGAAACAAAACGGAAATGAAACAATGTGAGTGGAAATGAAATTCAAATGGAAACGGCAATGGCAAATGACAAACACAAATACAAAATATAAATGCGAAAGAGATGGCGCGCTGTTTTGCAAGTTGGCATACACAAGTCCAAAAACAATTTGGTGTGGCAGACGAAATTCAAATAATGATTATGTGTGTGTGTGTGTTATCGAGAGGGGAAATGCAAAGAAATTGCTAGTGGGTGAGTGCTGGCTATTGCCGTTTCGATATACAATGGATTTTATTTTATTTATTTATTCATTTTGTTTTTCTTATACGTATTTTCAGTTGGCAGCAAAATAAAATCGTCAATCAGCATTGTCTGGTCTCGTATGTATTGTAAATTTGCATGAAGCAGCACTGAGTGTCTTGACGGCGAACGAGCTATGGAATTGGTGTTGACTTTTTAATTATTTTGCCTATACACATTTCTTATTATTCGCCATACTTTTTTGTTGCTGCTTTCTTTTGCTGCTTTTTATTGTTATCCATCTTGTGTTTTAAAATTTCTTTAGCTGCCTTAGTTCAACAATCTTCCTACTCCATAAAGCTTGCTAAGGAGATATAAAGAAACAAATTGCAAGTAGCGCGCAACATTCATTGAATACCTTTTCAGCGCACATCGTTGGCTCAAGAATTATCAGCGGCAGTAACGCGCTCTGCTGCATTGCCGACGGCAAGTAAGGCTCAAGCAAGCAATGAAGATTTTAAGCGCTTGATTGTTGTTGTGCTAGCAACTTTATGCTTTTTTATTTTTGTATCAGCTTTGTTGTTACCCATTGCACATATTTTCGTAACTTTTTTTTTTGCTGTTGTTAGCTATGTAGTATTTGCTACTGTCGATTGTTAATCACCATTGTTATTGTTCGTTGTCTTGTAAATTTCCGCAGTTCTGGAATGTAACAATTTTGTAGTAGTAATTAGTTGTTTGTGGAGCTGATAATTTTTTTGATGCTCATTATTATTATTTTCTTTTATTTACGATATGGATGTTTGTGTGCATTTGTGCAAGATTTCAATTTTTTTTGCACTCCGATGTGTGACCTATGGTAAATTTGTTCTCCTGAAGCTACATTAATGAATTGGATTAGATGGTACTTTTGAACATGAAGATTCTTAAAACGAAGCAAGAATCCATTGAAAAATGTCCGTTCCCATGAACGCCGCAATTGAAGAATGTTGCCCAAACGCCACACTGGAACCTCTTAATGAAACATTTTCGATTTATTAAAAATGTATGGTACATTACCTGTCGATATTGCACTGCAGAACGCTCTTTTTCGACCTTGAGGTGTCTCAAACCCTTTTTGCTGGACTCGGACGGCGATGAAAGACTGAATATCGCAGCCTTCATAAGTGTCGACAGTTAGAATATATTTTTTAATAAATCCGAAAATCAATACTTTTGTTTTTTTGTTGTTTAATTAAAATATTTAGAGTTAATAAGAATTTTTGGATAAAAACACGTTTGAATAAATGTAAGAAAAAATGAATAACCCCTTCAGAAAAAAATTAAAGCTACGGCGCTGGTGTGGTAAATATTCAAAATTTCAACGATTTTTCGACTTCCATATATTTCAATTTCCAAAACTTTCTTTATAAAGTTTGAGTGCCGAGTGTAGCGTAAAGTAAACAAATATGGACCATCAATTTTATTTTGGTAAATAGTTCACCAAATACGCGAAACAAGAACTACCAACTCAAAATACTTAATAGATACATATATTAAAAAAAAAAAGATGGCAATATCCAGAAATACGAAAAACAAATATTTGCTAGTAATTTGGATCAAACATATTTTTCATGACAATTTTGATGGGACTATATCTAAAATTAAACAAATATGAATTTCTGAATACCAAAGTTGTCTATTTCCTTTAAAAGAATATTAAAAAAGTTGTTCAGATTGTATTTTGCGAAAACTCGTGCTTTTGCCAGTGAAGTCCTATTTTGTGTGAGCAACGTTAAATGTAGGCTCCTCCTTAAAATTGTGTTCATTTCAAATCGTAAGGGAGTGATAAAATATTTCGTCAAAATGCTGAAATCAAACACAAATCACCATACTTCGTATTCAACTATTAACACTTCTAAAGATATTCAGTTTGCATTCGAGGTGCCACCCGCTCTTCCAAAAACACTTCACTTTTCTAAGTATGGTGCTGATTTCGTTGACATGCTCTCCTACCAATTTTCGTTCACCTACTATGAACACTTCCAGGGATTTTAAGAATTAAAAATATATTTGCTATTTTCTTTTTTTTGAGAAGCTGGAGATTAATCTCATATAACCCATTTCTGGCTTTTATTGTTCTATAGATATTTACATTGAAAAATCCCATTCGTAGGGGGTGCCACGCCCCCTTTCCCTTATGCCAAAATTTCCTCTTAAAACAGTTTCCCGAGTTTTACTGTTCAATCGTCCATTCTTCGGCCTAATCTCATTTAATTCTTCATCTAATTTCCAATTTTTTTAAATGAAAACTTTGAAAGATATGCAGTATCAAGAAATTAGTCAGCTTAGCGATACCACGCCACCTTAGTATATCGGAAAAACAAATTTTAATTTTTAAATTGAACAATCTTTCAAGCCGACCCCAAATTTCATTAAATCGTTTAAGTAGTTTCGGAGTCCATTAAAGCCAAAGTTTGTTACACAAAAAATATTTATGTATAATAGACTAATATTTTTCGTACATTTATTTCATTTGCCTTGCAATTCTGAACCGGTTTATGAAATATCATGGAGACACAGTTTCTCTATGCAATCCCAGCAAAATAAGGTGACTGCACCCAAGCCAATCTCTGAAAATAAAGAAAAGATGTAACAAGTGCTCTGCTCTCGCCCTCCTAACAACTGAACAATTTTTTTAAAATTATATAAAATAACATTAACTGGAATATAATACTCGCCCGTTCACCCACAAAACTTGTGTAAATCTGAATAAACATGCTTGTATTAAATCATTATTATTATTGGTCTGCGAATGTCAAATTATTTAATTGATTTACTTGAGTTCAAGACCGGTCTTCTTCTATTTGCAATACAAAAATTTCTCATAAATCCAAATCCATGAAATAAAGCCAAAATAAATATTTATCCTTTTATCCTTCTCCTTTTCATACTCATGTTCCTATCATACTCTGTCAAGCAGTAAATCTTACAATAACAAAGGAATTTCGATACCGCCAGCCCCACTATTTTGCCACTGTATACAACATATTATATTAGGCTCACTATCACACGGTCTTAAGCTTTCCTTACTTTTTTATTTCATTGCTTTCACAACTTGCCATCAACTCCCATAAATTCCCTGCAACTTCACTTAACTTTTGATTAGCTACTTCGCTACAATTTCACCGATAAGAGATCTGTATTCGGACACAAATTTTTCACAACTTTTAAACATTTTTATAATTGCTCTCTGCCGGCGGCTAAAACATGTTTGGTAATGTTGTGGATTTGTTTTGCACACAGATAGGAAGGAAGATTGCAGATGGAGTTACGGGCTAGTGAAGAAAACCGCAACATATCTACATGAAATTGGAGCTTAAATTTAGAACAGAAAAAATGTTCCAATTGGGCTTAAAAAAGCGATGCTTTGTCTGATAGCTTTTAGTCGTTTTCTGGTCGGCAAAACAATTATATAAATTTTAATAGAGTTCTTCTTATAAAAATAGCTTAAAAAGAGATTTGGTGATCAAAGTTAACAGATAGCAATTTTTGAAATTCAAGACCTCCTATGTACAAAATATATATACAGGGACTAGAGTGTTTATCTTCGGGATAATATAGTTTCATCACGTCAACGTGAGTTTAACAAAAGTTACATTATATGTTATGCTCCCGAATTCCGGGATAAATTACATTTATTGCTAGCTGAATTTCTTTCCCACGATCGGATGAATTGAAATATGTTACCATATATTAAATAGGTGAGGTTGTAATTATATCCATCTAAGGGGTCTTTTATTTTTTACTTTTGTAGAGATACTGTCTACACATTCACTACTCGAAGACGAAGCCGACCTGTGAAGAGGAAACTGACAGATATGTATTTGTTTAAAAACCGAATTATTTTTATGAAATTACTTACACTTATCACAAACATTAAAATAAATTGTTGAGCTATAAATTGAAAAAGCTAAACCCAGCAACAGCATGACCATCTGTAATCCAACACATTGCAGATTTCGACAAAAGTCAATTCAAACAATTGCCATGCAACAACTGTTCGTAATTGTTTTGGGCGGTAATTGCAATTTTGCACATTGCACTATGCCATTTCGATGTTGGATTGTGCCTGATGGACAATTCGCCAAACAGTCGAGCTCACTGGGCAAACTGAATAAAAGAATGTCGTCGGCTCCACAACTGAAATATACTCGTACACTCATATTTATATTTTTAACATACTCGTACATATCTTATCTAAGTATATACAAAGGTAAGTCTGCACATTAGGGTGGCTCGTTTTTGGAATTTGTTTTTTCTCAGTCCTGCCTAAAGGAGCTGTATTAGTTTGATTTGAAACTCCAACTTGCTTATGGGACTTCTGCAAAACTGTGTTTTCCTTAGTATTAGGTGTAATATTTTTTGTTTGTTGATCTATCCCGAAGGAAAACCAATTTACAAAACCATAACTATATGATTTGTAATTCAATTGACTTACTCATCAAGGTTATAGTTTTAAGGGTACTGTTGTACTTTAAGGTTATACTGTTGTACTCTACGAATATGTTTGACAGAAATCCACTCACTTACTTAACGCTTACCATAAAGATCGTAAAATCGTGGCTACAAGTTGACTAAGAGTTGACAGGGCTCTTCAAAATTGTTCATTGTTTCATTACTAAGATTTCTTTAGAAGAAAACAGGTATAGGAAATGAAAATCTTCTATAGTATCTTCTCATCAGATACTCAAGGATCAGTGCATCCCAAGATTCGAAGAATTTATATCATTAAACTTCAACATCGAAAATCTTTAACCACCTTTGCCTAACAACATGGCTGCTTATAGAAGAATCAGTACTCAATTTTGGAGTTTGATTGATATAAAAGAAAAAGAACTTGCAAGCATTTTTAGTTAACTAAGTTGCACTAGCGAAACTTTAAACTCGGCCCAAAGTTATGATTACCACAAATTTCATACTTAAAGTTTACGGTGCCACCTCATGGTTCCATTTTCCATAGCAAATAAAGATTTTTTTTCTAAACGTTAAACGCAAAATAAAAATTATTGTATTAATTAAAAATATCAAAACATATTTAGTTTAGATAATATTTAAATAAATAATTATTTATTGTATTATAATCCACATCCTGCAGTAATGAAATAAAAATTTGTAGTGGTTTTTGTGGAATTTTTTAGTCTTCTCAGCGAGAGCGAAATTAGAGAAATGGCAACACTGATTTGATCAGCGGTTTCTTTCTTCCTTTTACAGCAGTAAAGAATTACTTAGTATTCGTGCTCGCATTTGTACTTTGTAGTAGCCATCGACGTCGACGTTTACCACTATTAAATATTACTTACAAGTTCCGTAACTTTAAAGTGACAATGGATTACGTCCAGACGTAAGGGAAACTTCAACAGCTACTTAAAAGTAACCTCAACGTTAAAGTCGCATTTAAGTAACACAAATAAGTCATCGCTTGAAAACTTTAAGCAGTTACTTTATGGCATTTACGTAATACAATAAAGGTCCCCGTCCCTGTTGCTACTACTTTGGTGCTAGTTAGGTACTCTTTTCAATTGTACCAAAATCTCTTTTACAGAGTAAGCAAGAAAAAAGTTATCCTCTAACATATGCCTTCACCTCTAGAAAAGAGGTTTTCATCCCTAACTGCAGATTTTGTATGTTTCAATAAATGATAATTATTAAAAATGAATGATAAAGATGAACGTTTTCTTATATTTGCACACAAGAAGTAGAAATTTTTATAGTTATAAAAGTTGCTCTCCAGGTGGCATAAAGAATAATTTAGAAAAAAATTGGTGGTCAGTGATGCATGGAGCCAAACTGGGCGCTGAATCCAGTTTTCTATCATATTTCATATCTAGCCAGGGTGTAGGTTATGGTAAAATGGTTTTGTTGAGTTTAATTTCCAAACAAAAAAATACCACGTACCGAACAATTATTTTCCTTATTAGTCTAGGACCAATGCCGGTTTTTATCTCTTTGTATGGGTTCACGTGGTCCCTTTTGTTTGAGCATGTTCTATGAAGAGACCAATTGGTCACTTTCATGCCAAAAAGGATAGTGTCGGAAAGATTCCCTTTGTTCCCCTACGGTCACGGTCGGACAAGTTTACTTTTAACACCTAAAAGTAGGCTACATAAATTGAAATCGACATATTCCAACTATGCCTAAACGGAATAGTTGGAATCAATTATTCATGAAACGAGCTCAAGGCCAAGAATAATAATTTTTCACTTTTTGAGTTTTTATGAAAATTATTATTGTTTTTATTTTTTAATAATCATTTTTAATTAATTATTAAAAGTTTTTTATTGAATAGAGCAGGAAAAATGTTTAGAGACAACTGCCATAGCTTTTCTTATAGATCCATTTCGGAAGCTGCTAGACTAGAGTTGGAATCAATTGTAAAAGAAAGTTGACGAAAAGAATTGATCGTGGATCACTCTCTTTGGATATCAGTCGCATGATTTTTTGCAGGGTAGATACTATCAGAAATAAAAAGAAAAAACCCTTCCAGAGGAACTTAAAAAGTAATAAATCTGAAAACGAAAGACAAACTAAATATAGCACACGCTAATGTACAAACATAAAATATGTCTTCGCAACTTCTTTAAAATGCAGCCGAGAGCGTTAAAAGCAAGTGCTGGCACTTTTTCATAAACGATTAAGCCGAAGAATTGGATATGTTTGCCTCAGCAACATTTTCGATGAGCTGAGCTGAGCTTAAGTTATCATGAAAATGTTTTTGCAGACACTACAATTTAATTTAATAAATTTTATGTGCATGACTGAAATGGCTCGATCGGTTCGTGAAAAGGGACTACGCGACAATTGCTGGGTGCGCACAGTACATAGACACGTTTATGACAATTCATAAGCGATTCACTGCTCACCTTTCAACTGCTTTCGTTGAAATAATAATACAAAATTGTTGGTAGGTACATATTTATATATGATACCCTTCCTCTAGACCATCCAATATTTCGCGAAAATTAGCTATTGCATTCCCAATGACACTTAAATGTTACTTTGGGTTAAGTCTTTTGTTGTTGATGTTGTTGTTGTGAACGTATAAATGGGTTGCACGGGCGCTACAAAATTTTTTTTTATTATTCTTTTGATGTCACCTTTATTATAATAATAAGCGGCAGCACGGTCAACCATTTGAGGAATATGAAATTAATTTATTTGAAAAATCGGGCGAGAAATAATAAATTAAGAATAGAATATAAGTACCTGGACGACCGAGCTTTGCTCGGCATTTTCATAGGTTGCCAGTTTGAAGTTTGCTTTAGATATTAATCAGTGAATTCTGCTTGTTTGTATGATTAATTTTACTTACCAGCAGTGGAGCTTTTCAAAAAGAGATTCTAAAAACATATCATGATATTAGACAGATGTTTTATATTTTCTTTATTGGTAACAAAGTTTAAATACACACAATTACTCCTTGGTGGTTGCTCAAAAAAGTTTTATTTTCGGCAAGTCTTTAAAAGATTTCTTGTTGATTTTTATGTTTATAGGCTTTCGGTTGTTATCAAATAATCGAAAAAGAATAGGGTCACATGGGTATATTTGTCGGTTAGTGCAATATATATCCGTCAACATTATTTGATTTCTTCTTTATTTTTTTCTTTTTTTTTATACATATGAAATTTAAGCCAACACTTCCTTCCATACCATGTTCCGAGTATGTCTCTGACTTTCTTCCGAAAGCATTACTTTTAACGTATTTGGTCGCTTACCTCTTGAAAAGGCCACACATATAACATAACATACATAAACATCGATGAACTTAGTTCCACTCCTACAAACAGAAGAGTTTGTCCTGAGCTTTATGCGCAGTCATGGCAAATGTTGGCCTCATTGGAAATTGATGCCGTTGTATGGTACACCCTAGCGGCCTCTTGGATGAGTGTGATTCTCGGTATGTGTACTTCTTTGCCTGATTTTTTTATCGAACAAAAGTGGCAAAACTACTTAGAAATGTCAAATCCGTAAAAACGTTCCATGTGGCAACACCTAGGTAAAAATTCTTAGAATGCACAGAGCAAATTTCATCAAAATCGGTTCAGCTCTTGTCGAGATATTCTGAATATAAGAATATAGAAGAATAGCTAGTTAAAAGAATAAGCCCAGGTGGCAACAATAAGTGGCAACCGTACTTCAAATTTTTTTTTTAATACGCAGGAAAATACTTTTCTTTTGATACCCATATTGGCTTATTTTATTACATTTACAAAAAGTTCAGATAGGTGGCAACCCCATGAAAACATCCAATGTGACAACACCTAGGTAGAAATTCTTAGAACGTAATACACTATGTACATACCAAATTTCATCCAAATCGGGTGAGCGGTTTTCGAAATAGTCTGGATATACAAATATACAAGAATATCGTTTAAAGTTATAAGATAAATGTATGCCCAGAAATAATAAATATAATAGACTAGCAGACCCAGCAGACGTTGTCCTGCCTAAAATTTCACTTGCCTGCACTTAAAAAATTGTACTCTCCAACCACTGTTCCAAGATTATATATGGCCTATGCTGTACCCAGTGAACCCAGGAATATATAAATTCAGTAAAGATCGGTTGAGTACTTTGGACGCTTATAAAACACACAGGCACACATCCATTTCTATTTATACGATTTACCAATGTTTCAAGTAAAAAATAAATTGCATGATATCGAAACAAATGTATAGATTTAGTTCGTGCTTGAAGTATGGCTTTAATCGTTGTATAAGCAATAAAATCGAAGCATAAAAACCAACCATCTGAAAACAACCGTATAAAAGTAAGGAATTTTTTTTTAAATTTCAATACTTTGACAGAGTAGTCAGTAAGATTTTTAAAGGGGATCCGATCGCCAGAGAAATGCAACAAATTATAAATTATGGTCAGCTAAGTTGGGCAAAAATCTATTTGGGAAATTTGTATTGCCTACATATATTTGCGACAAGGATGGCATGAACTTAAGAACCCCATATTCTGAAACAGAATTTTCAGTTCTGGCACCTTTAGTGAAGTTCTTGAAAATTAGAAGGTGAACATTTATATATTATGGTAAAGTCAGCGATTTCAAACGTTAAAAAGAATATATGTATTCCTTTACCTCAATTCGATACTAAGGTATCAGATATTCGTTTTCTAAAATTACATCCTTATGAAACTTGGAAAAAATTCAAGTTTTGTATTCGACAGTTTTGGAATTAAAAAAAAAAAACTAAACTAATAAAAGAAACTACAAAATAAAGAACAGAAAACAGACTTTTCAAGTAAATTTCTTCCCTGAAAAGTTTTTTAACAAAAACTAATTGACCAGCTTACTGACTATAAACAGTACCAAAATTTTGGGTGTTGCCTTTAATAACTTCGCCCACCAGAGCATCGACCACAAACAAAATCATGAAGAGACTATAGACAATAAAAGGGATAAAGTTTACAAGTCTTAGGGAACACCTCTCTTAGTGACGCCTCAGAATTGCGCCATTTGACGCCCGAGCATTATCTTCATTTAAAAAGAGGAGCGAAATGCGTAATAGGTATAATTATTTGCCATAGCCGTATAATTTTTTACTGAAAACTAAATTCAGGCATAGCGAAAGACATGTAGGTTCTTTTCGTGCTATCCAAAGATCTAAAAGTGGTGCGCCTCGATTAATTTTTCATGGATCTTCTTCAAGAAGTGACGTACGAGGTGTGGTCAAAAAGTATCGCGAATTTTGAATTTTCGCTGGTTACGTATATTCGAATTTCGAATTTTTTGTGGCGTTATGTTGGGACTCATGTCGCTCACTTATGCCGACAAGCTCGGCCATTTTGAATGTTCAGTTAATTGTTGACAGCTGCTTTGCTTGCACGTGTTTTGGATCGTCTTCGATTTTTACGCGAAATTCGTACCAAAATTGCTCAATTGTGACCAAAAACAGCATCGCATGAACATTGCTAATGAGATGTTAAACTCTGTCCGCGATGACCCAAATTTGCTCCAGAGGGTCATAACTGGTGACGAATCGTGGGTTTATGGTTATGACGTGGAAACCAAAGCTCAATCATCTCAATGGAAGCTGCCGCACGAACCAAGACCGAAAAAAGCGCGCCAAGTTCGGTCGAATGTGAAAGTTTTGCTGAGAGGTTTCTTCGATTGCAGGGGCGTGGTGCATCATGAGTTCTTGCCACAGGGAAGAACGGTCAATAAGGAATATTACCTGCAAATTATGCGCAATTTGCGCGAAGCAATCCGCCAGAAACGCCCGGATTTGTGGAAGAACAAAAATTGGCTTTTGCACCACGATAACGCCCCTGCTCACGCATCGTTGCTTGTGCGCGACTTTTTGGCCAAAAACAACACACTAATGATGCCACAGCCACCGTATTCCCCAGATCTGGCCCCCTGTGACTTTTTCTTGTTCCCTAAACTGAAGAGGCCCATGAAAGGACGACGTTACGCTTCTCTTGACGAGATAAAGACGGCATCAAAGGAGGAGCTGAACAAGATACAAAAAAATTATTTTTTGAAGTGCTTCGAAGATTGGAAAAACCGTTGGCACAAGTGTATAATATCTCATGGGGATTACTTTGAAGGGGACAAAATAGATATTCATGAATAAATAAATAATTTTTGAAAAAACACAAAATTCGGGATACTTTTTGAATACACCTCGTATAGTAACTATTACTGCCCTTACATTGATTAAGCGCAATAAGCTGATTCTGGTAATTGACTCAGTTTTTATAGAAATTACTAGAAGCAGAGTTGTGTAGTTCGAGAGCCACTATTTTAATTCAAAGTTTAGAACCACTCTATTAACGTACTTGTTCCGCCAAGGTTTTTAAGAAAAATATGTATTGAAAATGAGAACGACTACAAGAAGTAAACAAATTAATTCACTTTTCAAAAAAAACTTCTTCTTGCGATACAGTAGTTATTTAAAGATGCGATCGCAAACATGATAAAGGCAGACACGGAAAACCCGAACGAATTTTGGATTAGATGCTTTTGATATAACAATGGAACATATGGAAGACCTCGATTTAAGACATTTGCACTAAACTTATAAAAGGATGTGAGCTCCTTTTTTGGAAAGTTTCATGCTGTGAAAACTTTAAGTAAAACATCTAGCAATACTTGCGTGAAAATTTCATTCGACTCCAAAACTGTTGTTTTGGCTTCTGTTACACGAATAAAGGCAATTTTACTATAGTTAAGTTAAGATATTTTAAGTTATTCTAAAATATTTGAATGGTCATTAAGCCACAAAAACCCTCCTGCCACCCACCCCGCATTCTCTGCCTTTGCCAAAAACTGTAACAACCAGGCATATTAAACAATTATAACAAAAATAACTAAAATTCCTTTTGAAGTTCACATCAATGAGTACTTATCCCACTGCCTATTGTTGTTTTTGTTGCTATATTTGCTCTAGTACTTTAATATGTGCAAGTGTATGTGAAATATGAAAGTGCTCGTAATACGCCAAGCGCGACCACATTGTGCATAGAAATGAACTAACAGCTTTCCTACGAGGTGATGGGCGTTTACAAAAGATTGTGGGGTAAAAATTTAAGCTATAATTAACGCAATAATTATCGATAAGTGCGTACGTGTGGACAGCAACAACTACAACAACAGAGGTGAAGCAACCGCAGCACTACCAGCAACATTAAATACCAATTGAATATTTTCCATATGCTCTGCCTGCCAGGGCGTATACGTGCTATAATGAGCAGCAACAATTTAATCAGCTGATAGCAAAGTGTTGGAAAGAGGTGACAGTGGGTGCGTGCATGCGGGGGTGTTTGATATAGCAGCTTGTGAACGAGTTGAGAGCACCGATTCACTTAGCTGTGAAATGACCAGCGGCTATTTTTAAACATTTTACAAGCTTACAAACGAATGAGTATTGGCATACCAAAGGACATGCCCTTTAAACGTGTGTGTGTGTATGATTGCGTGCACACGTGTAAATATGTTGCTCATGAAAATATTCTTATTTATATGCGTAAATGTTGAAAGGTGTTGAGGAATTTGATTTTGACACGTGTTAAAGCGTAAATGGGCGAACAAACCAATAGACAATGAACTGACCAAAGGCTGCATACGCATACATACATATGTACTCGTATAGCTGAAATACTTCAGAGTGAGCATACCGTTGCATATTATGATAATTTCGGCTGCACTTTCCCATTCCTAATTAAGGCATCAGATTCAAACAATATCGAAAAATATTAGTTCCGAATAGAATAAAGAATCAAGGCGTATTTGTGAGGTTGTAAAAAGCGGCAAAGCATTTGCAGATCTTGAAAATTATTTAGAAGCCTAGCGGCGGTATCCACATAACAGAATTAAACTCCAGTGTTCGAATTTCTATCACCTTTTATCTTAATTACTTAATAATCAATCAGATACTACCAAGCAAGCTCAAAATCTACCACTTTTTTGTTAGAAAATGTTCAAAGAAAGGAAACCATTAGCTTTTAAAAGAGGAAGAACAATATGCCTATCTTTCGGCCCAGAAGTAGAGGTATCTGTAAACCTGCTCGGGAGTGCCGTGAATTTTTTTTATGTTAGTAGAGAAGGTTCCAGTTTCATAAGGAGTTGACGGAAAACATCATTGGCATACAAGGCAAAGAATGGGGAAACTTTTTGTAGTGCAAACTAATACCTTAAGAATTTTTTTGTACACACAGCCTGTGAACGATGGATCCTTAAATCATATAATCCTAATTTTGGTCATATAATCTTAGCTCGATTAAAACACAGGGAATTTAAACATTTAGGCAGGTAGAGTACTTGCATTCGCTGTTGGACCTTTTAGTAGTTCTACGTCCTTTGTTACCTAGAACATTTTTGGAAGTCTTTAATTTTTTAACCCAATGCCGGGCCCGACAAATAGGTTTCGAAAATATCTTATTGTTATCCTCTTCAAAGTAACGTTGAAAATAAGCAGTTATTTAAAAAAAAAAATTTACACAAAAAATCGCTTAAAAATACTTTGTAGCATAAGTTTAAAGGAAGTTTCTTATTGTCCTAGATTTAAAGCTTAAAAATAAAAAACAAACAAGTAATCAAACTTATTTATCTCTAGTTTTTTGTCCTGAACAAAGTAAGGACAGTGCCAGTGGAACTTCTGAAGCCTCGAGAAAAGTCAAAGTTTTGCAAATATTATTCTCTGCAGGATTTAACTTTGAATGAACTGATGTTTAGTTCATTTCATTTATTAAAGATTTGAATAAGTATAATAATATATTGAAACCTTTTTCAGCACAACAAACAGTTATTGCAATTGAAATTATATACGAAGTGTGTTCAAAAAATATCGCGAATTTTGTGTTTTTTCAAAAATTATTTATTTATTCATGAATATCTATTTTGTCCCCTTCAAAGTAATCCCCATGAGATATTATACACTTGTGCCAACGGTTTTTCGAATCTTCGAAGCACTTCAAAAAATCATTTTTTTGTATCTTGTTCAGCTCCTCCTTCGATGCCGTCTTTATCTCGTCAAGAGAAGCGTAACGTTGTCCTTTCATGGGCCTCTTCAGTTTAGGGAACAAGAAAAAGTCACAGGGGGCCAGATCTGGGGAATACGGTGGCTGCGGCATCATTAGTGTGTTGTTTTTGGCCAAAAAGTCGCGCACAAGCAACGATGCGTGAGCAGGGGCGTTATCGTGGTGCAAAATCCAATTTTTGTTCTTCCACAAGTCCGGGCGTTTCTGGCGGATTGCTTCGCGCAAATTGCGCATAACTTGCAGGTAATATTCCTTATTGACCGGTCTTCCCTGTGGCAACAACTAATGATGCACCACGCCCCTGCAATCGAAGAAAACTGTCAGCAAAACTTTCACTTTCGACCGAACTTGGCGCGCTTTTTTCGGTCTTGGTTCGTGCGGCAGCTTCCATTGAGATGATTGAGCTTTGGTTTCCACGTCATAACCATAAACCCACGATTCGTCACCAGTTATGACCCTCTGGAGCAAATTTGGGTCGTCGCGGACAGAGTTTAACATCTCATTGGCAATGTTCATGCGATGCTGTTTTTGGTCACAATTGAGCAATTTTGGTACGAATTTCGCGTAAAAATCGAAGACGATCCAAAACACGTGCAAGCAAAGCAGCTGCCAACAATTAACTGAACATTCAAAATGGCCGAGCTTGTCGGCATGAGTACCAACATAACGCCACAAAAAATTCGAAATTGGAATATACGTAACCAGCGAAAATTCAAAATTCGCGATACTTTTTGGACACACCTCGTACGTAACCAGCGAAAATTCAAAATTCGCGATACGTTTTGAACACACCTCGTATAAACTTATATACAAGTTGATTTGGTTTTGTGTTTTTCCGACAGGGTGGATACTGGATTTATATTGGAACGAACGAACGAAATCAATCACTGAAGATGGCGGATCGCCGAAACCGGTTTGTTACAAAACCAAAATTGACAAGGGATGACGAAAATTCGTTCTTATATACAAGTATTTGAACTTAAACTAAAACTTAAACTAATCACATTAAATAAGAAAACAGAGCATAATTATAGTGTTAATATATATGTAAATAAATACGTAATAAATAATTAATATAACTATATAAAATAAAATAAATGTATGGCGCGATATACAACAGGTATATCATCATAAACCTCCTACTAGATTTTTGCGCCGAGCTTCTCTTCCAATTTGTGGTGCGCCGATTTGAATTTTTTCCTACAAATTGGAGGGACCTACAGTTTTTTCCGACTCCGAAGGGCATCTACAAAGGAGATGAATTTTTGCTGAGAAGCCTTCCATGGCAGAAATACACTCGGAGAGTTTACCAAACCACTGCCGAGGGGCGAGCCCATTTTGAAAAAAACTTGTTCAAACCACTTTTGATGTAACCTGTCCCAGGTCTCGAACCTTTGACCTTCGGTGTGGTAGGCCGGCAACACTACCGCCACACCACGGCGGCTGCGGCCTATAAATGTAACAAATTAAAGTTTTAAACAGTTGGTAACCCTTTTATGGAATATATATATTATAATACCTAATCTCCTATTCCAGATTGATAGGAGGTATCACTATTGAGCCAATACAATCCAAAGCAACAGTTTCTAGAGTTTTTGTCTGCTTGTCTGTATGTATGTCTGGGCACGTACCATCCAAAAAACTGTTGAATAGAATGAATTTAAAATGTGAGATATTTCTTACTATATCCGGATTCAGTATTTACACAAGTATGCAAGTTTTGCTCCTTAACATTAAAACACACATAATTCAAACAAAGTTTTCTTTTACTAATATGAAAAAATTCTTTTAATTTATTTAATTACACAAAAATTAAAAAAAAATATTAAAAAAAGGTCAAAATAACAGGTGCACTGAACTTTCTTCGAATTGAACAAAAAAAAAAATTGGCTTATAAAATATTTATTCAATGGGTTTATAGTAACCGGTTTGTCCTCCGCAGTTTTGCATAAGTTTTCCCTTTTTATTGGGCTTAGAATTAATAAGCCTGTTGCAGGTTTTCAATGGTGCGCTTGATCCCAGAGTTTCTTTAATTTCTGACACAATGAATAAATGTTCTGAAGTAAAAAGACTGACAATCCCCTCCTGAGGTCCCTCCACTTGCTCTCGCATATGTTGCGGTCAGGGGGTGCGCTGGACCATTGTCACTTTACCAGGTCGAAGATACCTGCAGAAATAATATCCATAAAAAAATGTAAGTTAAAAAGAAAAAAAAAATACCAAAAATTCCTATAATGATATCCATCACACCCACTCATGCTCGACACCTCTGGTTCTTCCTACTCTTGATCGCATTTAAAGCTAATCTTAAAACAAACTTTGCTATGAAAGGTATTTCTTAATCAGGCTGCTTAAACAACAACCCCGAAATATAAACTTCTACAAAAAAACCCAAATTTTTTTATTACTCATCCGCATTTTGCTACATTCTTTTTGCCGCTGCACGTGTAATGAAAGCAGCATTAATAAGTATTATTTAGGGTAGGAAAGATATCAATTTTTGTGAGCTATGAAAGAACTAATTTGTTTTTTTTTCTCTACTTTTTAACGTAATATTTTTTTGTATTTGTGTTTTATCTGTGTTTATCTGTTGAATTTTTATTAGCAAATATTTAAGCTAATTTCTCAGTATTCTCTTCTTTATTTTTTGTTTGGGAAATACGAAATTAAACGAGCAGAAATTGTAATTCAAAAATAAATCAACCAAAGCTATTGTTTTGTTAATGTGGTCAGTGGGGTACATCTGCTGCTGTTGTTTTGAAATTGAATTTTTATTTTATGACGATGAATAGATTTCAATTAAAAACAAGGGAGGAAGAATAAGCTTTCTGAGATAGCCAGCTCTATGTAAAATATGTGGCTAAGCAGAAATAAAAAGCTGTGGGACGCTTTCTAATTCGATGTTTTACATGTTCTTCGAGACATTGGTATTAGAATATGGGTTGATAAATTTTCAGGTTTGGATTTAAGTGAGAAGGTCAGTTGTATCGGACACATCAGCAACACTTCCCGAAAACTACACAAACAATCAATGGTTTTTAAATATAAAGCAACGGACACATCAGCCTTATTTTTTGCAAATACCTGGAAATTCGATTTTAAGAATATGTATTATTTTCATGTCGACATCATCTGCGTGAAAACTACCTTTGTTGTCTTGAAATTTGAACTTGTACTGCTTTTCAATGTTTATTTTTTAAAGTCATAAGTTATAATCCAAATAATTACTTTAACCGTTACTTTAAATCTAATTTAACAAACAACAGCTACAAATTGTAACGGCTTCATTGCCTAGAAAAGCAAACCAAAAAATAACTAAACAGCACATAAGAAAGTTTAAAAGTGTTGTGGTATTTAGTTTCGGTAAAGTTCCCACATGTAACACGAATTAGTCACACACAATACCGCTAATCAGTTAAAAGTGCTTCACTAATTCACACATTTAACTAGTAATTTTCAAATTTAAAAACACCAAAGTGCCCGTAACCAAAAACGAATGCAAGTAGCAACTGGAATTGAACAAGAAAATATCTTTTTTCGCTTAATGAATCGAAACAAATGTGAAAATTTATATGTCTAGCTTTGATGTTCAAATTGTCATAATTGATGATCGTTTTGAAAGATTAATTTTTTCAAATTTGTACATTTTCGATCATTACGCGATGACTATGAAAATAAAGATAGAAGTAAAGGTAGCACAAGTTATACGCGCAATCTACAAATTTGTAGTAGTCAAATCTATGTATATGAATAGCAGAACTAATCTATATCGATGCATTTGTAAAGTGGAAAGAGATTGTACACAAGCCAAGAACTTGTATTGACAGGCACAAAATGAGTACGAGTTAAAAAAAAAGAACAAGCAGTAAAAAAATGTTTAATTCACACCGTGAAATTGAATAAATACTAACGGCAGAATAATAGAAGGAGGCGCCTTCACAAATTCAAATAATTAATGATGTAGATACAGTTCAATTTTTAAAGTTACATATATACATACATATCCGATGGGAATCGAAAGTAGCGATGCTTAGTAAATAATGAGAAAAAGTAACAATTTAAAAATAAAGCAAAACAAATTAAAAAGTACAAATAAACAACATTTAGAGATATATAATATCTGTAATTTTACAAACAGAACTTTTTAGTTCTACTGGAAAAAAAAATTCTGCAGCAGAAAACCGGAAAAAATAGCTTGGATAGGCTAAAATTTTCACACAAACCGGCGGTGAAGCAATTTTTTAAAGTACTCCTTCACCACAAACATTCTCTCAGTGCTCATAATTTAGGAGTCCGATATGAGTCCTAAATATTTGAAAAAATATGAACCTCAGAACTGCGATCATATAGGAGTCTTTCATGACCCTGATGTGATGAGAATTATGTGGTCTATACGAAGAGTGTTTATTTTACAGAGCAACTTAGGAGTAGATATTCATATTGTTTGTTTCAAAAAAAAAGTTGTTATGTTTAAAAAAATTTTATAACATGTATTTTGCTGTTCCTGACATATGTATATACATTTACGTGAAAAGTGTGTTCCATAAAATTGTAACTGTATCGATATACCCTACCAATGTATTGGTGGTTTTCAGTGTAGTTTTTTTTTTTTAAACACATAGGAAATATGGATAGATGAATCGTTGAACGATTTTCTTTCAAATATCTTTTAACAAAGTTTTGCGAAACATAGCCTCAAATCACAGTGCCTGAATCAAAGGTCCAAAAATTATCTTTTAAGGGCCCAAAAAGAACAGATTGTAAGTGCCATAAATCACTTAGAAAAGCTTCATATAGGAATCGTTTTGGAGTCCAATATGTGTTGATTATGAGGGAAAAAGTTATTACATATGACTCCTGTTCAAGCTGATATGATATATGAAATTCGGCTCATATCGGACGACCATCGCAAGAAGGGAAATACCGATATATATTGGAACGATTTTCCGTCATCCCTTGTCAAATTTGTTTTGGAGACAAACCGGTTCCGGCGATATGCTCTTTTTAATGTAATTTTTCGTTCTCCCTCATTTCGGACGCATAAATGAGCTTATAAAAAACGTAAACGCTCCAATTTGGGACTCCTTTCTGACTCATTTATGACTCCTATGGTTTGCTGGGTTAAAACCCAAAGATATCTACAATGTGAATGAAACCGGCATAACTACTGTAATGGAAACTCTGGGATAAAAAAAATTGAGATCGATAGATATTGATGAAAGAAACATCACGGTGTGCTTTTTTTTGGGAAGGGGGGAGGGGGGAAACAACAACAGCAAAACAGGGGGGAAACAACAAACAAAACAGCAAAAGGTCAAAGTTCATATTTATAGAATTCGATATGTATTTTGAATCCCTTTAAAATTCCACTTGTGTAAAACAAAATTGGCAAAATTCTTTTAAACCAGGTTTTTAGTTTAGAATACCTTATTAACTACTTGTTTCAATGACGTTGCCCGAAGCCCCCACTTATGGAATTTAACTCCCAACTCCAGACGCCAACCTTATCAAATTGTAAGCAAACATCCATTCTGGAGTGAGTAGTTATCCAAGAAATCGTTTTCGGTCTGGGTCTTAATTCAGTGCGCATTGAGGGTTTCCTATCCTCTACCTATCGAATGGTATAAAGATATTCAAAATCGGTGCCGTAGTTTTTGAATATTTTAAATTTAAACAAGTAAGGAAGTTTAAGTTCGGGTGGAACCGAACATTATATACCTAGTAGGGATCTGTTATGTCATCCCAATTTACGCAAGTCTATTTAAATACTTTCAGTTCGTATTTGCATTCAAATAGACAGACGGACAAACAGAAAGACGTATCGAGAGACGGACATGGCTACATCGACTCAGCTCATCCTCCTGATCATTTCAGTATACTTTTTGATGGGACTATCTCTTTTTCTTCTCATACGTACAAACATTTCATGTTCATGAAAGGTATGAAAATCAAAAAAGATATACAACTTCGCAATTGCAGTGGGGTATTAACTACTTACCCGGATATATTACTTTTCATCCTGCACGTTTTGATATACATTAATAAATATATATCTCGATTCGTTTATGCCGAATGAAGTAATTTACCTTGTGTGCGTAACAAAAATAGATATAAAAAAAGGTGTCTTTCATAGGCGCCAAAGAACTCAACCGATCTTTATTAAATTTTCACAATATATACTTGGGTTCACTGGGTACAGCATAGACAATATATAGTTTTGGAAAAGTAGGCGGAGCCACGCCCCCAGGATATATAAAGTTTCAATTAGTCATAACTCCGAACTTTTTTGGTCTAAACTAATGAAATTTAGATATATGTGTCACTTAGTCAATATCTACATAAGTTTTCAAAAGTGGGAGGTGCCCACATATTTTGTGTTTTGTTTTGCTCTTGATATGTTCAGGAGTTCGCTGGGCACGACACAGTCTGTATATAGCTTTTGGAAAAGCCCCCAGGCTATATAAAGCTGCAGTTCGGTATAGTTAGGAGTTTATTTGGTTCAAGTTAATGACATTTTATATATAGATGTGTTCTATGTATCAAAACGTCAAAACAACGTATACCGGGTTTGCTAGTATATTATAAAATGGAGAAAGCAAACAACGAATTTCAGCATTCTTTTGTAAAACTGAGAGACTAGTTTGCGTTCAAATATTCAGACGGAGAGACAGACAGACGGACGGAGAGACGGGCATTGCTAAATCGACTCCGCTCATCGTACTGATCATTTTAGTGAGCTTTTCTCTTCTTGTTCTCATACTTACATACATTTAATGTTTATGAAAGGTATGAAAATCAAAAAAGATATATAACTTCGCTCTTGCAGTGGGCTATTAAGTACGTGCCCGAATATTTCGATTGTGTGTTTCCCGATTTGGATACTTTTTGGCAGGAGTATAATACATACTACTGAGAAGCAGCTGATCAATTTTCATTGAAATATCAAGATTGAATTATAAGCGATTGCCTTTGAAAATAGCAGAAATTTTATGCTGAAAAGTGGGCGGCGCCAAGCCTACTTCTTCAAAAATTACAAAATTTTTTTGCGGCCGAGTTTTTCTTGAAAAGCTTATTATGTGTGCAAAATCTGATTACTATAACTTGCTTGGTTGTAGAAATATCGCTTTTTAAATTTTACAAAAAATTTTTTCAGAACTATGTTCAAAAACTGGGCGTGGACTTTAAATGATTTCGCCCATTTTAAATAGCGCTCGGAGATGAGTGCCAAGGAACCCGCACACCAAATTTCATTAAGATATCTAAAAATTTACTCAAGTTATCGTGTTCACAGACGGACGGACATGGCTTAATCAATTTCTCTTTTCGTCCTGAACATTTTGATAAATATAAGTCAATATCTGGAGTACCCCAGAATTATAGTAGAAGATTCCTGTGTGAGATCAGTGATGTCATTTGCTTACAATTGACCTGCAGGCAGCAGTTAGATTCTTTTCCGAGTTTTGAAGTCGGAGGAGTTTAAATTACAACTGCTAGCTTTCTCCACTCCGTGTTATAACCACCACAAGTTTCGTTCACTCAAACTACCAACTTTCATGTACAAAATGAAATTTTTTTCACCCAAAAAATTATGCCTTTAAATTAATTGGACATTTAACCCTCAGGAACCACTGTCAATAACAATTTCTAACTACATTAGCGCCATTAATGGCATTAACCAAAACAAAACTGCCAAATTTAAATACAAATAAAGCAACAACAATATAAACAACCAAATTACACTAATCTACCACACAAAAATCGCATGCCAACTGAGAAAACCTTAAGCTGAGGCGGTACATAAATGTTTTTCCGGCTATGCTATGAAATACTTATGAAATACTTCGGCAGCACAATAGAATACACGAAAAACATGAAATAATGCTTTCTTAAATGCATAAAAACTCATTTATTGCGAAATTTACATAATTTTCCATTTTACTCTGACAACATGGAGCAAATGGATGCCAGAAAAAAAGTGCGGCTTGAAGAAAAAAAAAATATAACAAAAAAGTACACAAAGATGATGTAGAACAATTAAGGATGTTTAAATTCGGGTGAAATACTATATACCTAGTTGTGAAAAACTTTCGTCTTTTGGATATTTCGTGCAAGTAGGTGAGCCCGTATATCAATCCGAATTCGTTATATGGCCTATAGGATCGTAAACTAGTGGCACTTAATTTTTTCCCATGTCCGACAGTTTACTGTGTGCCATTGACTGTGTGAAGGACTCATTCAGGGCAGCTGACCTGTGACAAGGTTATTGGATGGATCATGGTTGGAAGGAAAGGTTGAAGGGGAAATGTCTGTTAGGAGTCACTAATAAGCGGAGGTCGTGGCTCTCTGCGATTGATTGTATGGGATCGTATCCACTGCTGCTACGGTTAGGGAATCCAATCGGCCATACCGCTCTGAGCTTAGTAGTGGTGTGGTCCAGGTGTGTATGGGAATGATTGACATATCTCTCCATTGCCTTAAACACAGGAAAATTCCGGGTTATGATAAACAGGAGCGGCTGTAGACAAATCGGGGTTCCATTGGCGACCTGCATCAAGCGATTGACGGTATCTTGTATGTTTTGGGTAGTGTTCTCGAATTAACAGTCCTTTACCGGATATGAAACCGGTACGCTCCGGTACTCCCTTGCGGTACTGCCCGACTGTCTTGGTAGCGGTTTGTTATGACCAGTGCAACCTTCTAGGTCATGTCACCCCTACTTCCGTAGGGAAGCAGAAGATAGGTAATGAAAGGTGCGAGGCATCATATCCGTAGATCAACCATCGAGTTGCACGTTATTACCTTTGTTCATATTAGTCGCCTCTTATGACCGGTATGCCTACCTCGGGCATATTCTAAATCTCTAACCTACAGGGGGGACTTGCGGTATCTCTTCCATACTAGCTCAAGATTTCTGGCCGATGGTGGTTTGCTGGAGATCTGTGGAACTGATTGGGCTTACTAAGGCTCATTTATCCCTGTTGAAATACGTTGTAACCCTTAACATATTGAAAATCTCTTCTTTCAGTTGTTTGGAGAATGATGAGGTGGAATAATTGAGACCTCTTCGTGACTCCTGAAAACTTATCCTTGGGTAAGGCCAGAATAATCAGGAATTATATCGATTCTTATAATAATAATTCTATATTTTCATCCGTTTCATTCCGTTATAACCAACCGTTAGGCGAACAAAATGAAAATACCTGCGCAGCACCACTAGTTATAAAAAGCGCACAGAAATGATGCAGAAAAAGAAATAATAACGAAATGACTGCCAAACGTTGAATTCCAAGCTGAATTGTGGCATGCTTCTAATGCGCTTTATGCCGGCCACCCACCGGCAAAGGCTAAATCAAGCCAACCGTACAAGAGGTTGCGGAGTAGTAGGCAAATGTACGTAGCTTTTAATACATTTTTATGATGCTATGTAACTTGCGCTCGAATTCATAATTTTCTTTTTTTTGGTGTACATTTCAATGTTTTCTTAAGGTTTTTTTCCATTTTTTTTTGTTATTTCGCTCCACTTTGGTTGCACTACCTTCTCGGTTCAGTTGTGCAGGGACATGAAGGGCTAATTGCAATAATCCATTTATAACGTACAATTTGCCGGCACAATGCCAATACAATAGCTAAGGAAATATCACCAAAGGCGTAAAATAAA
Organism: Merzomyia westermanni; assembly: GCA_949987695.1. Classification (NCBI taxonomy): domain Eukaryota; kingdom Metazoa; phylum Arthropoda; class Insecta; order Diptera; family Tephritidae; genus Merzomyia; species Merzomyia westermanni. The sequence goes on along the minus strand of OX465289.1, from coordinate 30,735,284 downwards.
AAGACCTTCAGCAAAAAAAAAAAACCTCCAATGAAGAAATAACTTGAAGAATATATTATGAATGAATGAAGACTAACATTGCGGCATGGAAATTGTGGCATCGAAGAATAAAAACAAACGAATTTCCTATGAAATTGCTCACTTTCATATTTATGAAGTTTTCGTAGAAAGCTAATGCAGCATAAAAAATAAAAAGAAACAAAAAGCTGGGAAAAAGAAAATTGTAGTAGAGTAGATCGCTTTGGGTTTCACATTTCCAACCCTTACCGCTGCGCTTCGTGGGTGAATGTGTAGAGTTAGTTGTCGGCTGATTGCTTGTTTAGCTAGCTTGACTGGCAGTCAGTCAGTTTGTCAAACGCTCACACCACACATTTGATTAGCGGCGTAAGCTTCACGCGTTTTTGAGGAAAAGTGGGAAAAGGTCGATTCATTTGTGAATGGAAAAGTGCAAAATATATAACGTCGTACTTTTTGTTGCATACGTTAAGGCGTTTGCCCCTGATATTGGTTGACTAGCGATTTCCCGTTGCTTCATTTAACTGGCTCGTATTTTATGCTTTTCATAGAACTGTCTGGCTTATGTGTACAACATTGAGTATAATAAAAAGGCAAGAAGAGAATATTAAATAGCTGGAGTTTGAAAGCTTTCTACTTTTCTGGAAATAATTATAGAAATACTTATTACGCCCTGCGGCAGTGCTGCCAAATAGGCCTAGTCTATCGAAGTACTCCGACACATACAAATGTTTTCGCAGCTCAATATTGATATTTTTGAATAAATTTTTTGATCAGGATATTTCAACTGTTTGTTCGAAAGCTACAAGGATCATAGCACTATCGAAGTTTATCAATCTCGCCTGGAACCAGAATCGATGAGCTTTACATCAAAATAGTTGATTTGATATTTACTGAACAGATGAATGTGACCTAGTAGTAAGCTATACGCGATATTCATCATGAGTAAGGCAGAGCCTTTTTCAACTCTATTCCTTCTTTTTTGTTGAAAAGCGTGCCAGTCGTTTACTCTCCCTGCCAATTGGAAACACCCCGGATGTAGGCGGTCTGTAACGCTAAATTGCATCTTGACAGCTGCATATCAAAGTAAGGCCAGATTAATTGTTTAAATACATAATTTTCATTCTGATCCATAGTGTCGCACCTGTTCATTGATCGGCTTATATTTCTATAGGAAAGCTTGTAAAGCGAGCATTTTAGTTGATTTGATTTTCTGTTTTTCCGACAGGGTGGATATTGGAACGATTTTTAATTCCAACATACGACGACGCAAGTCTTCATTATCTCATGCTTGTTATATAATTTATTCCGAAGGAGCAGGCGATCAAATTTGCATTGGGAATTGGGAACTTGTTTTAGAATTTTATTAAGTTTAGAGTCTAAACTTAAGAAACTAATGCTCTCAGAACGTCTAAGAACTCATTTTCAGACACTTTTATGGGGGAGTTGATCCACTTGACTTACAATTTGTTGTTCAGAGAGAATTCCGAATTTCAGATGATTTCTTTAAAATTTATTGAAATAATATTCAATTCAAATCGTCACTATTCTTTGGTGGCCTCATTGGCCATCAACAAAATTCATTAAATTACCCAGCTCCTGACATATGAAGCTCTGCGACCAGCTGTGGCATGCATATTTCGTGCTACATTGTTGCTCTTGCGTAATTTGAAATATAGTTTGGTAAACATTCAAATGTGCTTAAGTCTCATTTAAGTCCAACTTAAATGATTGATGATTTTCCAATTTATGTCCACCAGCAAATTTACAACAGCTAAGCATATGAAATAAAATTAAAGATCAGCAACGGCTTGAAAAAGCTTCTGCACATCTCATCATGCAATAAGGTCGGATTTCGCGGTTCATTTGCTGCCTACAAAACAACTTCAAAGCAAGCGATCGTTGCGCCGGCGCATAAAATCAACTGAAACGTCAACTTCGACAGTTAAAAACGAATACAAAAAAAAAAAACAAAAGCAAATGGGATACAATGCGAACAGTAAGTAGCAACTAAATTCAAAAACTAACTACAACTAAAAAAAAAATTTTACAAAACAAAAAAATTTCACACAGAGAAAACACCAGCGGCATCATCAATTTTGAAGTGTCAGTGTCAGACATTGCGTCTGATGTTATGGTCATTATGAAGTCAATATCATAAGGCACGCACCACACCCTGAACTTGTACATTAACTATAGAAATAGTCGCACATATATATATACAATTATATACGAGTATGTATGTATGTATAAATTTACAAAGTGTTCGAATTGTGTTAATTTGTTCTTAAAAGAAACTAAGAACGTACTGCCTTTGATAAACTATTAGACTGATTTAAAAACAAATAGGTTTTTGTCTTCTCAACAAGGACTGTTAAAAACGATCCCTTAATATGTCACCCCACAGATTTATAACTGTCAAAGAAACTGCAGAATATCACTAAAGTATGGTAAGCTAAGTATCAGTTGAAAACGGCCAATATCGGAAACTGTTTCAAAAACACTTCATATCATCGTTTTGAAATGATTTCTGAGATAGAGATTTTCTTATCCTAATCATACCAGTTCTTCCTCTGGGCTAGCTTGGATCCTTTCGCATCTACAGTAATATTCTAGTACAGGTTACAACATTAGGTTGGATCATGCTCTCAGTGAACAGAAAGAAAACCAAAAGGCATTCATACCTTCGTTCCGTTTTTGGGGGCCTGCTCTGCTGGCAAAGTCGGGTGTCGGTATACCTGAAGGGTCAGAGAACCTTCGTTCTTTCGCATAACGTTAACTATCCAGCAAAGAATTTGGGCTTTATACGCTCATATCGGTGTAGAGCTCGTAAAGCCTATTGCTTAAGCGACATAAGCTGCGGTAATTTTTTTCGTTTAATTTATTTTCCTTACACGCTATTGTAATTCGCTATCTCTTTTTCTTCTAAATGGTCATCTAACCGCCTGGGCGACTCTGACCGTCCAACATAGCTCGCCAGTAATTTCTTCGGTTCGCCAACTGGCGCCAATTGGAAACACCGCGGGATCGCAAATTGCTTTCCACTTGGTCCATCCATTGCCATAGTGGTCTTCCTCCTCCTCTGGGCTGAACCCTATCCGCTCATTTGCACAACGTAACCTAGCCAGCGAAGCCGCTGTGTTTTAATTCGCTGAACTATGTCGGCGTCTGCGTAAAGATCATACAGCTCATCATTAAATCTTCTTCGGTACTCGCCGTCGCCAACGCCTAGAGGGACACAAATCTTTCGAATACCCCGAGAACCGCCTCATCAGATAATTCGCAACCAGCTTATGAAATATCCTGAAGACATCGTTTATGTCTGCAATCCTAAAGAAGGCGTTTTTGATGAGGAGACCAATTCCGCGCTAATATTTCAAGTGACCGCCCACCCATGAATAGACACAAGTTTGTAACTTACAAAGCGGCCACAGGTACCACATCGAACGCGCTCCCGATAGCTAAATAACGTTACACTTATATTTTTAAACAACGTGCTTCTCGTACTCTTCCTGAAGTAAGTAGCGCGCAGCGTGGACCAAAAGTGATTCGAAATCTAAAGATCCTCGTGCGGCCATTTTGCCTCAGTTGCTACCATAAAGTTTCCTCTTTGAACCCTGGTCTGATGCCCGTATGCAAATACCCATAAGACCCATGCGCCAAACTTAAGTACGCAATATTATATTGCCTTCGATACTCACTGTTGCTACTCATCCCGATAACTACTATTCAATACTCCAAAGGTTAGCTCATCCGCTTTTAAAAGAGTCCATAATTTTGAGCCAAACATCAGGAGAGGTGTGATGAGCGTAATTTTTGTCTTTTGGGAGAAGACATCACTTCTCAATTGCCTAGTCAGTCCAAGGTAGTACTTGCTGGCAAGAGTTGCCTTCCATTGCTGTTCAGGTTTTTCATGTTTTCCCTAATTCCCAAATGGACGAATTCCTTCACAGCTTCGGAGTTTTACTTGTTGAAACGGAGTGTGGATTTTGTTGAGAGCAGTCACCGGCGGACAGCAATCTACGCAAGGTGGGATAGAATCGAAAGAATGAAGCCCTGTTGATCATGAGCATGTAGTCCATATGAGTAAGCCTGCTTTGCAACCTTACCCGCAATATCCAGCGGAGGCTTACTCAGCCAATATTGAAACTAAATGTGGGTGTAGTCTTAAGTGCATCGTTAAGCCAGCCGTTTAGCTGTGTTAGCAATATCCAATGTATTATACCAGTCAAGCGCTTCATAGAAGAGTAGATTGTCTGAACACCACCTTATAAAATATCAGTGTCCGACCTTTGCCAAGAGGTCCTATCTCTCACGGAAGGGCTGCCCTGCAGTTTTGCAGACTACACAAGCCTCACTAGCCCCCATCTTCAACATAAGGTTACCGTATTCCCGGACCGAGGACAGTCTGCCTGCTGTGATCTTATATATTTTCAGAAGAGGTGAGTTTTATTTTGCTGTCGTCGACAGCCAGTCCACAAGTCTCTGCTCCTCACACAGAGTGTCTGGAAATGTTCACCTGTCATCGGCGTAGGCAACCACTCGCAGGAACTTGCGACCCTTCTCTGAGTTGATGTCCCACCCCACCACGCTACGACTGTTTTATAGCACAGGAGCTTGCAATAAATCTAACCAGAGCCCGCTCTACGCGTAAATCTATCAATGCTCTTTCAATAGTCCCGGTGGTGCACTCAAGAGCTTCCCTTACCCAGTTACAGCTACTTGGCCTTCCTTTAGAGTTCGTTAAAGTAAAGAGACTAACAAATTGTCAATCTTAATAAAGAATCAAGAAAAGAAAAATGTGTAACAAGTGTTTTGCAATCTGCGTCGAAAAAATCAAAAACCCCTTATACAAATATTTTTTTCTTGATTATTTATCAAGATTAACAAGTTGTCAAGAACACAGAATCGGGGGGTAAGGCACAACAAAAGCAGAAGTGAATACCTTTTAGGTTGTATTTCACGTCGAATAAAAAGCTTAAAAAAATTCTCCAAACACCCTAATGTAGATGTGTAGATAAAACGAGTGGGCCTTCCCCTCTGACCTACCGACACGCAATTCAATTGTTTTTCCTTTTTCGTTTTTGCTGCGAATGTTGTAGTTTTTCAAAGCTTTTTGACTTAATTTGTTTCGGCCTTTTTTTGCTTTCTTAGTCACTTTGACCATTTCGATCACTTTTCTCACATTTGCTTAAAGAAATGTTCAATCAATAATAAATAACAGCTCCTTATGAGTAAAGCTTTGTTGTAAGCGTTTTTTAAAATTAATTACTTTTACCAATGGGCAGTAGCTTTTTTATTATTTCTCTATTTATCCGTTAATATTGGTACTACAAGTGTAACCAATCCGAACTGATTGCTTTCCCATTTGCAATCGGAATGAAATAAATAATGATCTGTGGGTATCATAATGTAAATAGGCGTTTACCGTTTTTATTAGTTTAAACAGCTTTGCTATATAAAATTTGATCGTTTATTAACTAAACATTTCTTTTTCTTTGTGCGCTGTGATATTGATTGGATTGCCTTTGGCGATCGCCAACTGTGAGAAAATGGGCTTCTGTATAAATAATTTGTGTTTTCCTATTTTTTGAAGTGCGCTACTTTAATTTTTATCAGTTTGTTACACTTTTGCCATTAATTGTTTGGATTTAGAATTGGTTTATCACAATAGAAGTTTGTGAGGTGTGAGTGTGAGGAGCTTGAGGTGCTCGTTTATGGGAATAATTATTTATTTATTTAAAGTTATTTGTACAAGGAAGAATAAAACTTTGAGGTAGTACATCAATCTACTATGTCTGTATTTGGTGGATGAGGGCAGGTCTCAGCATCATCACAACTCAATGCTAAATTTCGTGGGAGATGATGAAACCGATATTCCAATCCCTGATGCTGGAAAAAACACATCACCACCAAAGGCGGTTGAGAAAAGTTGTTGAAAAGTATGGATCAACTCTTAATCAGAATATGGTCAGACAAGCGCTGGCACCCTGAATGTAACTTATGGCGATTCCAAAAATTGCACAATCCACCACGGAGTCATGCTCCTTAATATCGCCTTCAAACCCGGTTATTCTTTACGATTGTCGATTTCAAGTCAGCTTTGGGCTTTGTCAAAAGGAGCTCCTATGTCTGTGTTTGACTTCCCTGCAAAGATTGTACTGCTATCCTAAACCATGCTCAGCAGCTGCGACAGAACCCTAAAATATATTCAAATCAGTGGTACAAGTGCTACCTTGGAATGATCAACCAATTTAGAAGTAAATGTTCTCTCAACGAACAAAGATCATGCTTGCAAGGTGTAACACCATATCTGTCCTGATGTGTGGTTTGGAATTATGGATAGACTCGAAAGAAAATGGGATCGCCCTTGGATCGATCGAAAGAAAAGTTCACCAGTTATGGTACATATAAAGGTGGTGTTCCTATTTGTACCCGATTTTCGAAGCAGACGAAGAAAAGGCGCTTACTGAGGTGGAAAAATATTTTGAGAATGACTTGGTCTCTCCTAGCAGCACCTTTTCCTGTCTGATGACATTTCGTTTAAATATAGGTATACAAAGAGATTCAATAATCACCTGTTCGTGCTTTCTGCATACACCAACTTAGCTCAATGAATAAGAATCATGTGGCTTCACTGGAAGGCTAATATTTTGTACAAGTCAATGAGTGAAACCACAGCTAGGTGGTGGATCGTATTCTAAAGTAAAGAGATAAAAAAATCAATATTAGGAGTGATATTCCACCGAGGAGATTAAGGCCGAACTTTTCCACCAATTTGTGGTGTTTGCGGGACCTTCAGCTTTTTTCCGACTCCGAACGGTATCTGCAAATGTAGATGAGTTTTTGCTGAGAAGCCTTCCAATGGCAGAAATACATGCGAAGAATTTGGCAGAAATCCACTATGAGAGTTTGGCAGAAATACACTCGGAGAGGACTCAAACCTTGGGCCTTCGGTGTGGTAGGCTACCACCACATCACGGCGGCTGCCGTTGCTTTAATGATTTATCAGAGTCATTTAGTTTCAACAGAATATGGCCGTGATGGTATGTAAGAGCTCTCAAAAGTTTGAACTTTTGATAAAATATTCAACCGGTGGCATGTGACGTATCACAGCCATAACACCAATGAATACTATGTGCCTCTATCCCGTTTGTTTACAAAGAGGACCTCTGGACTATGCTCTATAGCTAAAATCCATACCGAATTGTTGAATTTATGATCGGTCAGAGAAAGTAAACAAAAGTTGTGCATTTTCTTAATATCGGTGAGAATTTAGTTATTGGTACTTATTCTACTTTATGCCGTCTAAAGAGTTGCGTAATCGTCTTTGCTCATTGTATGGAACAACACAGTCAGCTACGCGTTGTTATACCTTTATACGTCCAGCATAGGATACCATATCCGGATTAGCTACATCTCTTTTTCATAAAACGCTGTTCACTTACCTTTTTCCTTATAAACTATCAACACCTCTGCTCAACGCAACGTCCCTGTCAGCATAGAGGTCACATACAACACCTATTGACATCATATCGTTGCCCATTTGCTCATCATCCTACCTGACTGGGCACCTTTCGGCAATTACATTTTAGTTAGTTGAATGACTTTCGGCTGGCTAACTTGGCGGACAACTGCATTATACAGCTGGTAAACGGACTAAGCTACGTGACGTGCGCCAGCCAATGTAACCGGTAATTATGCATTTTCTGCATTTTTAGCATATCACATTGTTGTTGTTGTTGCAATTACTATTTTGTTGCTGCGTGCACTTGCAATGTGCAAAATGTGCATTTTTGCTGCTTCAACAACATATCATAAGAGTGATGCACAGAACCATGGATTCGGAACTGCGGAAGCGGGTTCTTTAAAACAACAAAAGTTTGTTTTACAAGAAATAAAATTAATAATTACGGCTTACTGAATAATGCCTCATTTTACATTTTGTAATTATACTTTGCTTGCAAATCAACGATGCTCAAGAGATTGGGACAGCGAATAGAACCATTTACCATATCTGGTGGGTTATACTTTTGAATGAATGCTCTGAGATTATATCACATAAAGGTAAGCTTAGCACAAATTATTAAACATACCTGGAAGTAATCAGCATTGGTGTAATAGTTGCCAAAACAACGGGTTTTTAGAAAGTATTGTCTCTATATTTGGCATTTATATGTAATTCACGGACGTTGGAAAGTAGACAAAAAAAATATATTTTCTAAATTTCAAAATGGATAAAAATTTAATTTTACTTTTAGTTAGATTTAGCACATCATTTTCATTTACCACTAAGGGCAGAAGTTTTCCGACTCTCCAGCAGCGTTTACCGCTATGACGACCGTATACTGTTTTTATTTAGGTGCTTCTCGAATCCTCTCACGACTGCGAGCAAAGAGATAATAATAAGAAGATATAATACAAATAGAGTCGATATAGCCTCTTCAATCTAGCTCAGAAATAGTTTTTTATGACATATTTTTAATAAAAAAATTTTTTAATTATTTGTTATTTAATACAAAAAAACCAGTTTTTCGAAATTTTTAATTTTTCATATAATTAAAAAAAAAAACAAAATTTTTGTATGTAACTCAAAGAAAAACAGTATGTATGTATAAAAAAAATAAAAGTTATGGGCACACAAAAAAAAAATATTATCTTACTTGTGACAAACTATGATCTAATCTTGTATATATCAGTGCATTTGATAATAGTAAGTAAAAAATATCATAAGTGAAGACTTCGCAGACAAGATACAGTTGATTATTTCTCTTTCTATTGAAATCGGCCTATCGTTGTCGATATGATATTTATAGCCCTTCTTTAATATGTGATATACAGCCAGGTTCTGCAATTCACTTTCGAGTGAAATTGCGTGTTGAGCCTATATAAATTAGCTGGTTAAAACAAGCAAATCCGAGTGAAAGTGGATTGCAGAACATGCCTGATATAGAGGTTTCTTACCAATCGTGAATAAATTTGTGTGGTTTTTTTTTATTTCATTCTGGAGACTCCATTTATATCATCTTCTTCGTTCAAGATAAGTGACTCGCAGTGAGCGTGCAAACATTTTCAAAATCTTAGTAGCTGAATCGCCAATGAATAAATTTTTCTCAATTTGTAGTACTGCTTTTCGAGCCGGAACTGGTCCGAGTGACAGCAGGTAATTGGACCCTGGCTTTTATTGTTGTGGTAACGGTGAAATAACTCCCGAAGAGTGTTACTGTAGCGCTCGTGATTTACCGCATAAAGAATTGGATATTTATAGTGCTTACTAGACTGAGGCGATTTATTAACCGATATCGCGCCATCGATTTTTCGATAGGTTTTGGGCTCAAGAAAAAAAGTTCCACTACGCATACCCAAAAAAAATAACCTTAAAAATCAAAGTCGAAAAAAGTCAAAAAAAATTAAATTTCGCAGGCTCGAAATTTATTTTTTTGGGTATGCGTAGTGGAACTTTTTTTCCTGAGGGCAAAACCTATCGAAAAATCGATGGCGCGATATCGGTTAACTTTCGTCCATACAAATCGACCCATCCAAGTACTTCTCTTCCTAGAGTACCCTACAAACCCGGTTCTTCAAACATTCACTCAAAACTGCGCATCCCTACCCATCACTGAACCTGCAATCTACAATGAATAAGCAGTTAACAACAATAATTGGCACATTTGATGAATTTATGCGCAGACATTGGTAATAATTTTTGTTTTGTTGTTTATGTCTGTTAATCGTTTGGTAATTTCGCTGTTGTTGTTGTCAATTCGTAGTGTATATAATTGGAAAAACATTTATCGAAAAGTATTCATTTGTTTGTCATTGCGATCGATTGACGCGAGTTGTTGTGCTACCCTGTTTTGTTTGTTTTTGTTGTAGAGGAATGATATGTTGGCCGATGGAAGAACAAGTGGAATTTCACTAATCGAAATTAAATGACGTGTGAATATTGGCAGCTGGTCAAAGCTGGACAGACTACTGCGACTGGCAACGGGTTATCAAATGTTGAAGGTTAGTTTGGTTTTAAGAGCGCCTATCAAGTTTAGCTAATAATATTGCGTAATTTAAATGCAATGAAGGTAGGGTTGCTTCACTCAAGTGGATAGTTTTAGTTAAACTTCAGCTAGAGCAGACTTTGTGGAAAACACAGAGGGATAGTAGCTGCTGGTGAGAAGTTAAACATAAGGACCAACCTAAGGATTTCGGAGCATAGAACTGACCTTTTATTCCTTGGGTGAATCGTTAAGAATTTTCTAAGATTCGACTGATTTTCTAAAGTAACACACATTCGACAAGTGGTACTTTCAAATCGGGGATATGCAAGATACCAAGTTTATTGTTAGAAACTGCCGAACAAAACCGAATTTTAGGCAAGAAATGGAACCGATTCAAAATAACGATCCGGCTTCGGCTAAGAAAAAAAGTGTCGGTCACGATTTTGATTATAGAACATTAATATAGGTTCCTTATCGGCACCCGCCGGTGGAAGCAGGGGAAGAGGGAGACCACCACTCCGATGGAAGGACCAAGTGGAGACCGATTTGCGATCCCGCGGTGTTTCCAATTGGCGCCAGTTGGCGCAACGAAGAAACGACTGGCAAGCTATGTTGGACGGTCAAAATCGGCCGGGCGGTTAGATGACCATTTAAAGAAGAAGAATATAGGTTCCTTTCTGGGATTTTCAATATTTTATATTGGACTTTATTTGTGCCTTGTTTAAGTCCTAAGGGTAAGGTCGTTTGTAGAAGGTAGGTTCTTTTATCAGGGATTTCATATTATCTTTATTGAGTCAATGGTAACAAACCTTACTGACTAGATCTACCAATATTATTTTTAGCAAATTTAACATAAAAAAGGTGAAGTTGCTAAATAGTAAGACTTTATACATGTCTTAAAAAAGATCCTTGCCATAACAAAGTCAAGGTCAAGACTCAGAAAGATGATTAAATCCTTAGAGCCCTTTTACAAGGGGGCAAAGCTAAGATAGTTTGATCGCAGAACCTCAATACGGAATGTGTTATGAAATCGAACTGAACTTTCAGTTTTTAACGGAACGCCTGACTTCGGGAGAAAAGACATAGATAGGCATACGCCTAGTTATATTTATATCTGCAAGGGATTATCCAAATGGAAAGGTCGAAGAACAAATCGAATAATTTTGCGATGAAGTCTTTCAATTCTTCAAGAATGTAAGGAGCATATCGGACACCTAAAGCATTGTATAAGATTTTCGAAGTATCGCAAAAAACCTAACTGACATGATTTGCAAAGTTAAGGATGATTCAAACACTTCATCAAGATCAAGAAAATCTTTAACAGAGCAAATGGAGTATATTGAAGTAGCAAACTCAATTTCAACAAAGGAGATTCTGTTCGGCAAAAATTACTTTAACCATGACAGAAAAGTTGAATAGAAGCGTATATTATTCAATTTCCACAGTAGTATTTTCCGCGAAACTGTGTGAAATGCTTTATCTGTATATATCTTGTCAACTTAACGATTGGACTGATAGATGGCAACTTCCAACGATTAATAAAAACTCCAGAAGATAACATTAACGGTATGGGTTTATCATTTCTCTTAGTGCTTTTTTTGGACTATACATCTTTCTTCGCATCACCACAAGCCTCACTTATGCCAACTTATGACCAGGATTTTGGAATGTCCTTTCCTCAATTAGAGTCGTTAAGTACGGTTTCATATCGGGTGCAGTGAGTATATTTCTTTTCTAGCTCAAATGTGGTGCCTAGTTTGTTCGAGTACTTTTGGTTTAGAAACCAAAGCAAAAAGTTTACATCTAATACACGAAAATAGTTGTTGTTTTTTGGAAATAATCAACTGATCTAATAACCAAGGTCAGTAGGTAGTTAATTCTTGACAAAATGTTGTCCCCTTAGTTTGATAGAGCGGCCCCATGTATACCATATCCATACGTTTTTAGTTGAGATTTTTCGTTTTTGAAATAAATTCTGATATAAGGCATTTTTTAACTGAGCTCTGAGTTAGGGTGTTTTTGAAAAAACTCTTAGGCTAACTAAATACTGAGATAGCGCATTATTCCTTCTTTTTGATTTGCAAAAACCTAAAATTAAGAGGCAAGGGAAGTAAGAGCTACCTTAGTAAATATCTATGTATCCATATTCACAAATGAAACGGCTCAGGTGTACACTAAAAAAAAAAACATTTCCTCAAAAAGATACAAACTGTTTCATTACCTATACAAAGGGACTTTCAAAAATTTATTATTTTGAGAAAATAGTTCTACTTGGAAAACAGATATTCCTTGTTTTGAGGAAATAGGTTTTGCTTTTAGGATATGAAATCTATTTATTAAACAGAAAGTAGTTTTATGAAGAACTACATTGTGTTCGTTCCAAAATATTGCTTCCAATTTTTCCCAAACTATTCGAAGTAATTTGATATTTGAATCGTTAAAATTCCATCTTGTTAGCTTACATCGAAATATTGAACTTACTCGTGTGAATGTGTGCAATGTTTTATCATAAAAAAATTCCAACTTTGATGGTTTATAATATAAAGCAAAGAAAACAGATATGTATATCCATATTTGAGTTCGGGCCAATCTACAAGGACAACGAAAGGTAACAGATGTCATCAACTAGACTGCGTGTCTAAAAGTCTACGAAACGAACATATGACAAACGTTGCCAACAACAGTTTCATCATCATCATCAAAGTGAAGGAAAAACATTAAACATTTTGCGGTTTTCGCATACCAAAAAGAGGCAGCAACGTTTCTGCATACAAACTTACGCAACTTTGTACGTATATTTGAATTGTAAAAACGATACTGAAATTGGTTATGCTGTCATGGGACATGGGTATGTCGATAGAAACTCAGAAAAATTTCAAATTATGCTGAGAATGCCAACAATTACTTAGCTATCAAAAATGAATTGCAGCATTCAGTACAATATATACCCTGCAGTCAACTGCCAAACTAGTAGGTAAACATTTTAGTTCATTAACTAGAATTTCGTGGGCTTATTCATACCAATCTGAGCGAATGCAACGTGTCCTCTATCATAAGTAGCAACAACCAGCGAATACGAAAACAATTCAGTATGTGGACAGCAATCGTTCAGTGAATAACGCGATACTACATTTAATTTTCTGTTCAACTAATATTCTCAGTTTTAAGTATTCATTTCAATAAATTTAATATGGTGAAATCACCGTTTTTTTTAGAATTTCGTGCTTCAAATAGTACATTTGGGTTGCAGATCATGTCAAGAAAATCACCCTTATTTTTTGCGACGTCTGCTGCAATAGCGACGCAACAACGAGTAAGCAGTGCTCATATGAAAAGTGAAAACGGAACTATTAAATACATTGTACGTAAATACAATTTATTTCTGGAATAATCAAAGTAACATTTTTCTGTAGAAAAAGTCTTTAACAAATGCATAAAAGAAATATTGAATTATTGTTATTTTTCAGGGTTTACTAACTGTGATTGGAAAATGCAGTTTTCAAAAATGAAATAACAGTGATTATCCAACGGAATCGTTTAGAAACTACAACAACGAAAATGACTACCAGATACACATACGACCAAGGGTAAAATTACTATGAACAGAGACTTTATTTTTATTGAAATTTGTTAAATTCTTCAATATAGTGAAGTAATATTTATTTTAATGAGCACATATATTATATCTGATGACTGAATTTTCAATAAAGTGGTTTGTAATGTAATTTTTGCAATTTTCATATATTTTTCAACCCAAATTGAACTAACCTTCTATGAAGTGTTAAAGTAACTGTTATGATCCTGATGGTATGATTCCGATGCATAGGCTATATAGGTTCCATATATCAAAAAAACGAGGGAAAAGTAAGCGGTACCAAGACCAAAAAATGTTAAATCGCTATATCTTCGAAACTATGTACATATCATACCCGCTAAGGAAAAGGGAGTGGGGGAATAGGAATAGAAAATATGAGAAGTAGAGGAGGTATTAGAGAGAAATGAGAAGTATAAAAAAACTAACGGGATATGGGGGTGGGGAAAAAGAAAAAGTAGAACTAAAAACTAAGATATAGGAATAAATGACGAGGAAGCACCAAGTGGAATGGGAAGAGAGTACAATTTGTTAAATGTAGGCAAGTCAAATTTTAGGCAGGACAACGTCTGCTGGGTCTGCTAGTTGTATATATTTTGATTGGGAAAGCACAGAAAGTATATCTTTGTTTTGTTTTAGGAGTTCTAAAAAAAAACTTATGTTTTGGAGCATTTTCCGAAGTTTTTCCACTATACCTAACAGAGCGTGGTCTTTTTTCGGAATTTTTATCAATACTCGAAATTGTGCCTAAAAAGAGCAAAAAAAGACTTCAAAACCCCTTCACTGAGTCAAAAAGACTGCGAAACTCATTTAAAAAAAAATCATAAAACACTTCAAAATCTTCGGATTCGGATTCATCATGAATTTATTTTAATGGCGCGCCCTCATGGAATGATTTTTTGCTCATTTTGGCACCATCCGATCCTTTCTTACAATAATCACAAACTCTGTAAAAGTTAATGGTCTTACCCTGTTAATTTAAAGTTACATAGCCCAAACCCCGTTTATCGGAAAATGTGTTGTATTGGGGCTATACGATATATTGGTGCAATCGTGATGATTTTCACTACACACATTACATATGTAAGAAGTACTGTATCTGCCAAATGTTGCATTGCTATTAAATTGCCATAGCTATAGCCCAAACTCCATTTATCGGAACAATCGATTGTATGGGAGTTATGTTGATGTTGTTGGCGGATTTTCACTAGCCACATTACGTATATAATAACCTGTAAAACTTTACTTTCCTAGATTTTTATTGGCATGAGTAATAGATCAAAATCCGTTTATCGGAACAATCGATTGTATTGAGAGCTATGTGTTGTATTGGTCCGATCTTGTTGGTTCCGTAAAATGATTAATGTTTTACAAAATGAGAGACTAAAACTGAGGGACTGTTTGCGTTCAAACAGACAGACGGGCGGACATGGCTAAATCGACTCAGATTATCGCCCTGGTATACTTATTGGTGGGTCTATCTCTTCTTCTCTTAATTACAAACATCGGTTATAAGTTATAAAAAGCAAAGTGATCAATGTGGCACCAGTGCGCTCAATTAATTTTCATGTTGTGCAAAAAAATCAGTCAGTAAAAATCACGCCAAGGAAAAATGGCATGAGAAGAATTTCTTTGTTGAAATGTTGTAGGTGTAATTAAGTACAATGGTAATAAGAGTGTTGACTACAAAACCTTTGTACATGACAGCTGTGTATCTAAGTTCTTTTCATTACTTTATTTTTAATAGCTCAACCTGCTGCGTGTCGCTTTGTCGAGGTTACTTTTCGATGCTGTTCGTAAAATTTACTGCCCCATAGATGTTTAGTTAGAACTGCATGTTAACAGCTTTATAACTTTTGCCACAACAACAAAAAATACACGATTTCTTTTCTCTGTTTCGCTCTTAGCTATTTGTCTATTTGCAGTCAAAGTTCACATTCATTACGAGTTAATTTGAATGTAAATGAAGAGCTAAGGACTTTTGCTATTGTTTCAATTAACTAGAGAATTTAATTTTGTTTTCTCTGTGCGTCTTCAATGGTCTTATTGGGCGCGCACTGTTTGACGCCAATGCCCGTTTCAACAGCTGGCTGAGTACTAGCCCTGTCTTATTACCAATTGTTGTCCTAGTAATTTGGTAAGTTTATTAAGCGTAAAAGAAGCGTTCATTCTCAACAAGTAATTATCTCTATGCTTATTAGAATTGCGTTTGCCTTTAAATGCAGTGATGCCCATCAAAGGTTGTATGTTTGTACCTACGGCATTCCTCAGCCGGCCTCACTTCAGCTCAGCCACCACAAGCATCCTTCCTTTGCTTGCTTATAATTTGGAGTAATTTTATTTAATTGACCTTCGTTCGCTACAGAAGAAGAGCGTAGCCTCATAAGCTACTCATTCAAATTGATTTAATTTGTATTTATTAAAAGGTATATACTTCTAAATAAAGTGAAGCTCAGCAAATGCTTATTTTTAAACCGTAACATACCCCTTTAGCTAAACAATTTTCTTGTTTCTTTACTACTGCTTTATCTTACAAATACTACGCACTACTACCTGCTGCCATTATTCAAATCCAAACTCATCTACCTATTACTCTGAAGATATTCGCCTCCTTGCCATATTCAGCAATTGATCATCTTATAAAGCTTCCATTTTGAATAAATCACTTAAGGGCATGTGTGGCATTCGTAACAACAATAACAATAACAACAACAATAAGCACTTACGCCCAGCTTTACAAATCTGCATATTAACTCACACACCGGCTATTTTATTTCATGCATGCACCTCAAAGTTGATCTGGTAGCATCGGTTGCTTTTGCTTTTCTAACTCCACCCATTTGGCTGCTGCGCTTCATCGACTGCAGGCTATTCGAGATGGCCAACTACATAAAATCTGGGCTTAAAAGCATGCAATGAGTAGGCGCTCACTCTTATATACTTATCCCTAGGGATGATAATCCCGGTAAACGGGAACCCCGACATCCCGTGCTGTTTTAACTGGCAGAAAACCCGGGATTCCTTTCTTACCATACCGCTGTTTTCGGGCTAGGAAATGCGTTACTAAAAGTTAAATATGTTTGATTTATATATGGAAATGCAATATTTTTCAATATATTAATCTTCTTTGCTCATTATTTTACTTTAAGTAATCTGACACGTTTTAGAAACTAACAAGAAACTGTAACCCCCTGGTAAATAAAAAATAAAATTGGTTTATAAAGGTTTTTAAAATGAAACATTTACGCCCTAATTCTAGTGTGGTAACAACATTCGTTTTACCGGCAAATAAATAGTTTGGAAACTTTTACTCCCTTTGGGTATTCTGTCGGCTTAAGTTGCAGTTCAATTTTGTGACCATTAACATAGGTGGTAACGTCGCGTAACCGCGAAAAATTGCACGTGTTTTGTAAATATTTTGTGTATACATACTAGTTCACAAGAATTAATAAACAATATAAGCACTTCTTTACACGAAGTTTTCACGTTTGCATTTTATTCTCTATTGCGCATTGTTGGTTTTTGACAGTGTTGCCATGTAGGCTAGAATCGCGGTTACATGAACTGCATTGGCAACGGTTACGGTTTTTGGTTAGATAATCTTACAGGTACAAAATTACCGGTTACGCACAGAATTGACCCGTTAGTATTTCAATGTCTGACTACTTGCTTAATCAAGACTTTATCAGAGGTTGGCCCAATAACCCTTTACACAATGCCTTATTAGCAACAATTCGATGATTATCTTCTGATTATGTGCTTATCAAAACAAAAAGTGACATCTGAAAGTAAATATTTTATTTTGTGATAAATGGTTTTTCTAACAAACTGTGCTAGTAATAGAATTTAGAAATGTAATAATATCCATATAAAGAAATATCACAATCGAAATTTGTACGCCAAAATGGTTAATTTAAATTTGTAAACAAGAGCAGCTTTCAGTTTTTATGCGTTCACAATACAACTTTTGTGAATTTTTTTCCAAAAACGTTCACAATGACCAACTTTGTCATGCTAACTTAATCAGACTTTTGTGTAAACGAAAATGTCATTCTGAGGCAAGCCATGATAAGGTTTTCATGTGATGAAGTTTATCATAACCAGACATTGAACAAACGGCCCTTAGTATTTCATTATGTGTCACATATTTTAGATTCAGGTAGTTTCTTAAACAATTTCTTCACGTTTTTCAAATTAAACCTTTGTGGAATAAGGATTGCCCTTTTCCCGGATCTAATCCCGAAATTGTTAAAATCCAACAAATTTACATACCTAGTTTTCACATTCGTCCAATTGGTATCCATTCATGCATATCAGAATACTAGAAGAGCAATTGAACTCCAGAAATTAACTGTTTGAAAATTTGAACGAATTCCTAGCCTAGAAACGTGTTTTATGATTCACCTCAAAGCTATTTGCATTTAGTATAAAATTCTGAATTTGAAACGCATAAACTGCTTCTCACATACATAGAGTTTCTTAATAATTTTTTAAAAAATAACTCCTCAAACAGTCTCGAGAAAAAACTTATCAAAATTCAACCGTAGTCTGCAGTAGCAACTTGAACTTCCCTTTTGGACGTTTCAATGCTTCAGTGTAGAGCACGATCGACTCGGAGTGTCTCTTAGTGGTTCAAGAATGCTTCAATATAAAACCCACTTATTGCTGTGAGACATTATAGTGAGTTCCTCCAAACTGAGAAACTCCTGAATTCGCTCTTTATCGAGA
The DNA here is from genome assembly GCA_949987695.1 of Merzomyia westermanni. Classification (NCBI taxonomy): domain Eukaryota; kingdom Metazoa; phylum Arthropoda; class Insecta; order Diptera; family Tephritidae; genus Merzomyia; species Merzomyia westermanni. The sequence goes on along the minus strand of OX465289.1, from coordinate 30,716,957 downwards.
GCTACTTAGCTATGGATATAATTTTTATTTTAGATACACCATAATAAAAAAGTGTGGTAGAAAAAGGAATAGGAAGAAGGATAAGAAAATTAAGAGAACAAACAGAGAAATGGAGAAGTTAAAAAAGTCAAACCAAAGGGAATGAGGGGAAGAGGAGGAGAAAACAAAAGGTGCAGAATAGGAAGAAGATAAGTAGGAAAAGTAAGAAAATTAAAAGGGAAAAAATTACGAAAAATATAAGAAGATTTATGAAAATGAAGGCCCATATAAAGACAAAGTGAAAGAATAAGAGGTTAGATAGTAAATTTGTCGAAAGTATATTTTTAGGCAGGACAACTACTGCCGGGTCTGCTAGTATTGTAAAATATATAAGTGAATTACCGAATTCATGGTTTTCGGTTTCCCACTAGTTCGTCCCATTGAGCTTCTATCTGTTATTTCATATCCGCAATTTGTTTGATTAAAATATGTTTCCATATATATGTATGGATATCTGAGCTTTGTTAAGTATTAAATTATATGAGATGCATCACAACAGACAGTATTTTTCTACAAAAGTTTTGAATTGTTGAATACAATTTTTATTACCGTTTATTGATTGTTTCGACGCGATAAAGATATTTTTTGTGAGCAACATTAAAAGAGATATATAGAACGAGAAATAAATCGGCAATTTTCTTTCGATACCGCGTTATTAGTTTTATTTTGGAATTGCAAAGGATATCAACGATGATATAGTAACTTTTGAAATTTGGCAATAATATTTAATGCGCTTTTATTGAATATATTAAAATAACTTAAAGTTAACTTTTTAAAATGAACAATATTACGTAGTTTGTCGTAGAAACTCGTGAGTAAAGGCATTCTTGGATTCGTTCATTTAGTTTTCGAGGTAATGGGAGAAAATTTTTTCCTAGAAAATTTTTTCGTTTTATGCCCACATTAGCATATCTCATTTAATTTTTTTTTTTTGTAATTTCAGATACATATACAAAATTTCTTAGAAATATATCAAGACGTTTTCTAGGAAATAGCAGATATGTATGCCAAAAAGTAAACATAATGGGAGTAGGTTTCAACCCTAGGTGGTAACCCTAACTGGAAATCATACTGGCATATCACATTCCCTTACAATGAATCGGTTTCAAAGGCTATTTGAAGGTTTACACCAGGGCCCGCAAAAAAGATGTAATTTTTTTTTATTTTATTAATTTATAACAAACAAATTATTAACCACCCATGACTTCCAGGATCAAAATCCTGGCTACAATTATTTTACTGACTTTTTGAAAAACTTTCGATGGTAACTTAAAAATCCGGCAGTAAAAGTTATATTTGACCAGATATTTTGAGGGAAAGAATAAGAGTCTAAGAAACCTATTTTAGATAAATAAATTTGGTATGGATTAATAATTTAGATTAGCGTCTGGTTAGTAATTGGGAAGGACTTTTATTCTGTTGGCGATAAAAAATGAAAGATCGGAGAACCTATTATTTTTTTCCGAGTAAAATGAAGTTCCAGAAATAAATACTTTGTGGACTCTTATTTGAAAAGGAATAAAAGCTCCAGTACCTGGTTTATAAGAAACTTTTAATAACGTTCAAGAATGAACTTTTATAAATAGTTAGTTCTTTTTTTTGGTTAAGCAAATATCTATGAATAAATAATAAACCATAGACATATTTAATTTTTATGTTAAGCTGTTGTTATATGCGTATATAAAATCATATTCCGAATGTTTTGACAGCAATAAAACTTTTGTAATTTATGACCATTGTTTATGTGTTAATACTACCTAGTTATTTAGGTGGCTTCCGTTTAACATCCATGCCACATTAGGATGGTCTTTAGAGTATTTTTCATCAAAATCAAAAACCTGTAACCGACTCGAAAATGATAATGATTAAAGCAATAAGAGAAATAAGAAGATTTGTTGATAGAAATTGCTGCTGCGGACACTGGCAAATGAGGTGATGCATCGCTTTTCTTCCTCCTCTTGTTGCTAGCTCTCGCAAAGGTAGTGTGTTGATATTAGGGATGTGAACCGCGATGAAAACTGAGTTCAGTACATTTGATTAGAGAAAAGTGGTTCACAAATAAACTTTTAAAAATTTGAAGAATAATATTTTTAGACAAGACTTTTGAACATTCCAAAGATTTTTTAAATTAAACTGAAGTTGATGCATCAATGTGTTTTTCCCGCTGACTAGCCTAGTTGGAAGCACAGTCCTATTGTGAAGACATCTGGAAGAACCCTAAGAATCAGTAGGCGATAAAAAGTTAATGAATAAGGAAATATTGTTGCTGTAAAAATAGTGACAAAACTAGTCCCAAGCTCAATTATCTTGCACCTAGCTTTCCTACCATTAAAGCTAACGTTATCAGTAGCAAAATCACAGAAAATCAAGCACACCCTAATGTCACATTTAATATGCATTGTAATGGAATGTCAAACAATAAACCAAGTTGATTATTTGGTTACCAATTGAAACTTGCAACAAAAAATTATTTTTATTATTGCACGAAATCGACCAACACACACACTCATCAGTATTTTCTCATTTTGCAAGTAACTGATAAGCGGCTTAATTACGCACGAGACGAACTCCAACTAACGTGCTATAAGTGGGTGGGGATGTGAATGTAGAGTTAGAAGCGAGTTTTTCTTTTTTTAGACACCAGCTGTTGGCTTTTTTATGACTTTATTAAATGTTGATTTTTTTATTTTATTTTTTTGTTATCAGCCCGATGCGTTTCAGCGCGATTTGTTTGTCAAATGCTTGATTCCTTGACTTCTGTTGACAGTTGTAATGAAATGTTAACAAATACAAGTTTATATACCAAAGTTATCTGTATTGTATGGGGAGAGTATTCGTATGAAGTAAATTGGATTGCATGAAGCACATGACATGTGTTAACATATGCACCTAACGGAATTTCAAGTGGATAGTTTGATACTGATTCTCTAATTTAGAGTTTCCTTTGACGTAGTTGTTGGATTTGTAGTTTATATATAAGTATATAAATATTGCTCATGCGTATCATACGAACATATATACGATTAAGGGTAATTCATTTATTGTATGCAAGTTTAATCAAGAAACGCAGTAGTATCAATGGAAGGAGGTTTTTGGAAAAAAATAATTTCCGTCTTTTGGTCAATACTTCTATGGTGAATACTTTTAGTCTGGAGATCAAATTCAAAGATGACATCAAGGCGCATACTCATGTCAACCCCAGGTACTTCCTATAGGGAGCACAAAAATCAATCACTTTTCAATTTTATTATTAACACAGACCTAGTATTTTGTAACCGGAAAAGAACCTCTATACTACTAAATCATAACAACAAAATTCGCAATAACTCAGATGGACCATTCTTGCAGGAAATCTCTTCAGTGGAGGAATTTGATGTGAACAGTAGAAAAATGGAGAAGGCTAAGGCATGCTCTAAGGATAGCTTTCCCAAATAGTTTTAACCTGAGCGGTTCCATTGAAAACTTGAAGTCAAGCAAAAATAGCATATAATGCGGTACATCCTATTCAATTTAATTAACATCCCAAAGGTCAACAATAGGGAACATACAAATTCCACAGACTTCAGACCAAATAGGCTTTCGTCGTTCGTTCTAAAAACCTTCGGAATACTTCTAGACGTTCACTTCGTTCATTCGTTCAAATCAGGGTTGTCATTAACTTCTATAAATGGGGTGGTACACAAGGTGGAAGCATACCTTGAAAACAGCAGTTCACTCTGGCTGCATTCAGGCAAATCAACAATGTTCGACTGTAAACAATAGAAGACGCCCGCCCTGTGCGTAGTAACGATAGCCCTGTAGTGAAATTAGTAGGGATGGTTTAGGGACTTCTCCGTGGATGGCGACGAAAACATTTTTATACCCGTGTGTGTTAGAACATAATGTATTGAAACGTTGTGCACTTAACGGGGATTTATAACAGCGTGAAGGAACTAAGATTGATACCGAGTTTCATATATCAAAGTCCTTAGTATAAATAGAGAAATCGAATTAGCCGTGCTCGTCGTCCGCAAATCTCTGAACATGATAACTTAAAAAATAGTTTAAATATTTAAATGAAACTTTGAAACACAGGTTACTTCCCGGCCAATGAGCTTTAGAAAATGAGCGAAATAGAATGATGGTAATTCTATACGAGCGCACGTAACTGCTAAAACACATGCAAAATTAACGGGAGAGGAATCAAAAGACGCGTTTTGACCTCGGTATCAATAATCCGAAAGCGGAAAAGAAATATTATATTTCAGTGAAATAGGAAAAAACCGAAAAATGGCCTAGGTCTGATCCCAAACGGGGGGCGTGATCCATGGTATTTATATGCAGAGCACCTTTCTGCGTAGAAAATAACCTTTAGCCGATCCAACACCGGCAACGCGATCCCCAGTATTTCTGCAAAAAACTCACTTCTGCACATTTCGGAACGCCCAATATGTGTGATTACAACAACCACATGAAAATGACAGAAAATTTTCAACTTTGATTGCAAATATCTCTTGATATAAATATATAATCGAGTTTCCGCTTTCAGATTATTGATACCGGGGTCAAAGTTACGTACGGTAGTATAGAATTACCAGAATGATAAACACACCCTGTTTTTCGAAATCGAAAATTACGAAAAACATTTTATAGCTTTATTGACTTATTCATCCTGTTAATGATTTTGCACAATGGATGCCGCACCATGCATATATGAATGAACAACTTTTACTTGGCCATCCACCTCATCCCTGGGTATTTAATTTTCCGTTTCATCCGAACATGGAATTTCTTACTTGTTATTTACAATATAGAGTCATACTTTATTAGATTAAAGTGCAAACTAAAATACTATTAACCATTCAAAATCAAATCTTTTTCTTTCTAGAAATTGTAACAATATTGATTCGTCTCCACTCATATTCAATATTAAATTAGTTCCTTTGTTTTCAGCACAACTTTGTATGGAATTTATCTCACCGGGCTCCATATATCACACGTATGTAATTGGTACTGCTTCATGAGTTGCTATTCACAGCCTTCAAATTAATTTTAAATACCGCGGTCCTACTTTGAAGATTACCAAACTGCTTTTATTTAATGTTGTCATTGTTGTAGTTGTTGTTGTGGTCGCACAACAACTTAACACCATGTATGCACTTATGTGGTTTATGGTGTTGAATCGCAGTATTTTGCAAACTTCTGTAGAAAAATGTTTTTATTGACTATAAAAATGATTTAAATGCAGAGGCGATATAAGTATTGAGTCGAAATGGCGACCACCAGCCAATTGTCCAGTCGACCGCCCAAATAGCGTACAGGCTGGGCAGCAATATTGCTCTTTTGTGCAACGCAGGATATCTGAGATTTAAGTACACACTTACTTATATATATGCAAATATGTATTTGGTTTGCTAAAGGGAAGCAATTGGTCGCCTGTGGAACATTTCGTGAAATTCCGTTGGAAAATAATATTTTTAACCCTAGAAAGCTAACCTTCAATCCCTATAAAACCTAACCATTTGTCGATTCGACAAACATTCTTTAAAAAACTTATTTCTAATATTGGTGTTTAGTTTTTGTTTTGATTTATTGTACGCATATGTGTACCAGTTTTTAATCCTCGAAACTAATCTTTTTTTTTATTATCTTGGAACAATTCAGATATATATTTTTAGGTATTTTAAAAAGGAAGTCTTAAAAAGAGAGAAAATTCTCAATAGCGTATTCGTCGAATAGACGAAGGTTACGTCTCTAGGGTTAATATCGATTACTTTGCTGACTTTTTGAGAAAGGAATATACCTTAATAAATAAAATAAAAAATGTTATAATAGAAATAAATAAATAAAAAAGAATTGAAATATATAAGATACTTATCGCCCCTCGGCAGTGGTTTGGCAAACTCTCCGAGTGTATTTCTGCCATGACAGGCTTCTCAGCAAAAAATTCGTCTCCTTTGTAGATGCCGTTGGGAGTCGGCAAAAAACTGTAGGTCCCACCAATTTGTAGGGAAAAATTCAAATCGGCACACCACAAATTGGAAGAGAAGCTTGGCGGAAAAATCTCTTAGGAGGTTTATGATGATATACCTGTTGTATATCGCGCCATAGAGAGAGAATTTAATTTAATTTAATTTAATTTAATTTATTTTAATTTAATTAAATTAATTTTTTTTATTTTATTTTTGTTTAGTAGACTTTATTTTACCTTTTTGCATTTGTTGTGGTGTCACTTTTAACTTATTTATTCATACCTTATTTAATTTAATTTAATCTTTTTGTCTAAGTTAACGCAGCTTGACCAATAGCTTGAAAGAATAGTTATTTCCCATTGATGAAGAAAGGAGCGTATATATTGGGGCAATCGCGGTATGGCAATATTCGGAACAATTGGTTAGCTGCAGTTTGGCAGTATAGGTAGAATGCAGAATGACATCCCTACATGGGAAACTAAGGCTTTCGGTTAGCATGACTCCCCTTCTCTAGCTGATTTCCCAGGATTCGCTTACCATTTTTGCCTTATCTGTAAGTTTTGCCTTATAGGGAATGACAAATGTGGAGAGTAAGAGATTGCAAGTTTGCCATGGTTAGCCAACTCCCTCACATTCAATCTTTTTTGGCATGGGTTTTGATCCTTGAGCCTTCTTGATGACTTTCTTATTATTCGAAGTGCTGAAATTGGCTGGAGGGTCCCTTGGGAGAATAACAATGTCTATCCTTTTTCATTTATTTCTGTTTAGACCCATCAATTCAGTAAACGTCCCCACTGTACGATCATGCAACAAAACCGCAAATGCTTTTGGACAACGACGTAGCGTCAAAATTTTCACTTAAGCCCAAAGTGATTCTTTAAGTTTTTAGCTACCGATTGGTTAGTACACAAAACCACACAAAAGGGAAGCCGGCCGATGAACGAGCAGCACATCTCTCTGTGCAATTGCAACATTGTGAGTTTGACAGCTTTTGTGATGCGTCGACAAAGCTCAATCACTTTTGTCATTTCTGGCGTATTTTCGCTTTTCAAATTTATTTAAGTTCATAAATGTAAAACGATTTTTCATGTATGTAGCAACAAATAAATTGCGAGCACACAGAAAGATTCCTTCGAAGTGCATATACCACACTCCGGCTTGTATTTCAACTACAAAAGCCAACTTTGAAATTAATGTGGTTAGGACACGATACGAGTAAAGTCGTGTAAACTGTCGGTCAATCGGCGGTCAATCGTTTTAGTGATTTGCTTTTTTCTGCTGCTTTGTTTACTGTTGTTATTTATTATTACATGCATAAGGCTATTGAAATTTGTAAAAGGTATCTGCCTAAGTCGGCTCATTTGCAATTTGCGTGAATACGCACAGCACAAGCGCAACAGCGAAAAGACGAGAGCAACACTAACCATAGAGGTTTGGCCTAGGGCGGTGAAGATTAGAAATGAATTTATTTATAATAAATGCAAAAATGCACACATGTACATACTTGAGACATATACAGGTATACATTTCTGCTAATTTTTCTGAAAATGGCATAAGCAAAATTATTAAGAAAAATTTTTATTATCGAAATAATTTTATTAGCTTTTTTTACATTTTCTATTGACACATGTTAGCACTGTATTTGCTTCGCAGTAAAGCCAACTAGTGGGAAACTACCTTGCAACTAGTCTGAATAGGAAGCCTTGTTAAGTCAGTCAACCGTTTTTTTTTTAATAAGAGGAATAAATATTTTTACCTGGAGATGTCAATTGTCCGATTTGGATAGATATATTTAGTCTCAAACCAGTTAAAAATAGACCAATTCATTATAGTTCAATTATAGTAAGCGGAAATGATTAAAATTCCGTCGGGCACAGTCTATAAGGACTCGAATCGAATATTTAAGGTTGTCATATTATTTGTTTTGTTGTAGCTACTCATCAGTAAAGGATGCAGGTCGTATTTATGTACGATTATATTTACCAACCGTATGTATTGATTAATTCGTTCAATAAGTTTTTTGAGGTAATGGCGGATATCGAAAAAATATATACATATGCATGACCCTTGGTGTCAGCGCTACCTAAGAATATTTTTTTTTTAATATGACGTGAAGTACCATTCTTTCAAAACCCATTTTCGCATATTTTATTTAATTTTTAGATATGTAAGTAGCAAATCGATGTTTCAGTAGGTGGCAACTCGGTAAAAACCTACCAAGTGGAAACACTTATGTAAAGGGCTAAAATTGTGGCAGATAACCTAGTGGTAACTTCACATGGAAACATTTTTCTTAAAATACGACTTAAAAGACTCTTCATACAAATGGGTCAAGTCGTTTTCGAGATAACAGCGGACGTGGCAAAAAATAAGCAGAATAGGCGGCAACCCTAAATGGTAACTCTACCTATAAATTTTTTTGTTTGGCATATCTCACTAAATTTTTAAACATTTGAAATAGGTGGCAACTTGCTAGTGTCCACACCTTAGTAAGAGAGCTTCAAATGTAGCATATTACCAATGCTTAAAAATTCCTTCAAATGGGATTCAAGATAATAGCGGTTATGCGAAAAAAACTAATATAATGGGATTAGGTATTAACCATAGATGGAAACCCTGCAAAAAAAAACAGATAGGTGGAAACTTCATAAAAACATCCTGGGTGTCAAAACCTATGTGGAATTTCTTAGAATATAGTACACTAGCTATGTACATACCAAGTTTCATCGAAATCGGTGACAGTAAATATAGATACATGGTGAGGTTATCACTATGGCGTTAAAGCTATGGAAGTTCATCTACAGCTTAACTTTGAAAATTTTAGCCCTTTTGAATAGTTCAATGCCAGCCAGAAAATTTCTAGTTGTATACTGGTATATTTCCTGAGTAGTTGGATGTGTCACTGCAGTGTGTAAAACATAGACGCTTCGTGCGCAACCAAAGTCTCGAGACAAAAAAGCTCACAGTTTCAAAAGTCTGCACGCAATCGATGCTTAGCAAAATCAGTTCATTTGCGCTGCGTATGGCATACCATAGTCCACCGTCTTCATACGGTTAGGCATATGTATATGAGCTCATGTACGTACATATGTATGTTCTTATGAAAAATTGCGTTTCTCGCATAAATCTGCGTGCAAAATTGGCCACGCTTAAGTGCCAATAAATGCCGTATAAATACTAAATTGTTACCCTTTAACGAGCAGCTTAAGCGGATTTGGCAACATGTTGTATTTGCACCAGTTCGTATTTTGGCAATATCTAAAATATTAAATTTTTTTGGAATATTCACTTTTTTGCTGTGCTACTTATGTAATTATTCTAAACGAAAAATAATTTCGTGTTATTCCTTCAGATGTTTAAAATTATACAAAGAATGCTTATAATTTAAAATTTTTGTATTTTATTAAATGAATGTAAAAGGGTTCTTTCAATCCCCTGCAGCATTTCGGTGATAATCTGCTCATTAGAATATTTACCGAATTTAAGTTCAACGCTTGAGTTCCTTTTATTTGTTAGTTCGTATTTGTTTGCCATTAACAGAGTTGCCATGTGGGCCATTTTGCAAATCGAATGTTCCTAAATTCGGGATGGAATAAGGTCATATGGAAGAAAATAACAAACACCATGTAGAAAAAACTTCCCAAGAAGCAACCCAATTTTATAAGCCTTGGGATTTTTTAAGGCTTTGTGAGACTAGAATTTAATAGGCTACACAATTGCATACTCTTCGATCAAGCCCATTACTTCATTGATATAAACCGTCCACTTTCGCCGTTAATATTCTTAGCCTTGCATGCAATGATTATAAGAAGTACGAGTATTTTTAAGTGAATATACTTTTTTTGTATGCCAAAAATAATAATAGTGAAATTAAATTGGATATCGTTCGACGAAATAAAAAGAATCTGTGTTTTTAATAATTTTCGTTTAAAATGTAACGGATTCCATAACAGAAACCAAAGAAATCACTCAACACCCTTCAGGAAAAAAAATTCTAAAAAATTCAGGGAAAATTTTTGATCGAGTTCTACCTTGCACAATGAAAGTTTTCATGATCTATATTTAGCTGAATGAAAGTTTTCTGATCTGCAAAAACAAATTTTTTAAATCTTCAATATCTTCAATGATTTAAAATTTCCCCTCGCTCTATATCCGAGTGGTCAACGCTGTGCTAAATTTAAATAAGATTGGCAAGTTATTTATGAAAATGGAACAACCTTTCGTTTTTATACAGCAATAGGCACTTCTTATAGCCAGAATTTCCTCTTAGGCGATACCAGTGGCGTAGCCAGTGGGGGATTGGGGGGATAGAATATATGAATACTAAGCCTATATATGTATACTAGTTTTTTAGGACCTTCTAAAAATTTTTTTTTTGAGACGCCGAAACCGGTTTCGAGGTATGCGTACCCATTGGCTCTGGTAGTAATAAAATAACTGATCGAAATAATACGGTAAAACTGCTAAAACTCTACTCCTTTATCTCTCACGTCTTTAAAATCCCGAATTCAGGCGGTCTGAAAATACTAGTAGGCAGGCTTATTAATTTAATTAGACCAAACAGTGGCGGAAAAATAGATAGCGACGAGCCCATTATCTAATAAAAAATATACAAGAACAAATTTCAAACTTTGTTCAAAACATAGAAAAATTTTGCCAAGTTTAATCGAAATTGTACACTTTTTAATCCGAGTTTTTATAAAAAAATTTTATTTGTATTTTTATGATCTATTAAATTTTAGTATTTTTAATAAAGTGCCAGGGTGAAGTTGGCAAAAAATAGTGGCAATTTTGGGCATTTATTGATAAATGTATGGTGTCAGTTTTGTTATGCGAAAGGCTCAAAATTTAAAAAATTTCAACATTTCCTCTATTGCTTACTATTATAAAATTCGTAGGACAACATTAAAAGCAATTTTTGTTTTTAAATAATAAACGCAGTTTTCTGCCTTTGTATAATAAACTTCAACAAATGTAGATAAACTTAGCGCTTGAAGTGAATTTTGCAAAAAACTTAGTACTGGAGTGACGTATTGTTGTTGTTGTTGTTGTTGTGGTAATGACGTATTCGTTTCAACGAACATGATTCTAAAAATTGCTTAGAACTTCTGACATGAATATTGAAATCAAATAGAACCAATTCAGTCTGCAAGCATGTAACCTAGATGTTTATTTCAAGATTTCTATTTTTATCCATTTATGTATTGATCATATAAAAATAGAAATAGATAGTCGATTCACTCAACATAAAACTTTCTTTAGAGATTTCGCTTTGATTTTTCAACAAACCACAGAGAAGAAACTGACAAAAATTTATTTAAGCTTGCTGAATTTTATGGACCACTTGTTCAAAACCAGAATATAGTGGTCGAAACCAATTTATGGAGAAGGTTCTTAAAGTGACATAAGCTTCCGCCAAAAACTGCATTTTACGCACTTCAGAGCTACTCGTTATGTCTTTCTGCCAATTGCCGCCAATTGGAAACACCACGGAGTCACAAATCGGTATCCACTTCGTCCTTCCATTGGAGTGGTGGTCTCCCTCTTCCTCTGCCCACCGCTGAGTGCCGATAAGAATACCTTCTGGGTCGGAACATCTTCATTCATTCGCACAATATGGCCTAGCCAATTAAGACGTCGGGTTTTTATTCTTTGGACTATGTCGGTGTCTGTATATAGCTCATCATTAAATCTTCTTCGGTACTCGACTTCGCCAACGCTTAAGGGTCCGTAAATCTTTCGAAGAATCTTTCTCGCGAATACTCCCACAGCCGCCTTATACAATGTTGTCAGTGGCCAAGCCTCTGCACCATAAACCAGGACTGGTACGATAAGTGAGTTTTAGAGTGTTATTTTCGTTCTTCGAGAGAGGACTTTACTTCTCAATTGCCAACTCAGTCCGAATTAGCACTTGTTTGCGTGAGTGATTCTTCGTTGGATTTCTAGGCTAACATTATTGTTGGTGTTAATACTGGTTTCCAGGTTAAAAACTCGAAATATTTTCTGGGGGATTTCTCTATTTTCCTCAATACAAGGTTATGAAAGCAATTTATTTTATATGAAAGAAAACACTTTAGCTCTTTGGAAAAAAATATTAACAAAAATCAGCAAAATGTGTCTCGACCTTAAGATTGACACATTACCGCATTCAAATTTAGTAAACTACAGAACTGTGTACTCCACAAATTCAAAAAATTGTAAAAAAAATATGTAACACTTTCTATGAATTTTCGCGAATTTTGCGTACATTTCAAAACAAATTTAATTGCGTGTCTAAAATGTCAGGTTTCAATAAACCCCCCCTCCCCCAATCCTGGATACGCCACTGGGCGATACTTATAATTAACAGTTAATAAAAAATGAATTTAGAATTATCATTCCTATATTCAACGAATGTAAAAAATCAGTAACTAAAACTCAAATATTAAGCGTCAAACTTTATAAAAATAATGACTGATTTTGACACATGTGGAATCAAGTAATTGCCGCTTTTAAGATACAGGGTGACATTAAAATTCGTAAAATTACATTACATTGCTGAGTAATTTTTTTAATTTATATGGGTAACTTTACTCTTGATTCAGCTAAAAACTGTGTTTATAATTGGCCTATATTTTGAACGCCTTTCCGCGTATTATAAAAAATGTAATTTAAATCCATATTAGTCAAGGACTATGATTGCATTATTTTAGCAATACTTCTCCCTAGTACCTGACGGACCAACCAGCGCCAACCCGACTGCCGTGGTAGCGATTTCGTAGACCCGATGTGGGTTTTAGTCGCCTCTTACGACCTCGTGCATATTCTTAGTCAATAACCTGCAGGGGGTTGCTAATTGACCTATTCGAATACAGTTGAAATGTGAATGACCCCAATTTATTTAGCAGCCCATATGTCAATGTTTACAAACAAGCCTCCTATGTAGTTGTAAGTATGAAATAAGCAATAATTTCTTTCACCTCAACTGAATTCAGAATCCTATAAACTATCAGAAAGATTTATGTATCCACATCTGTGCCCCCCCCCATCCTTTCATTTCACACCTTAAGTGTTAACGTCATCATTTCTAGCGCCTATCATCGACAGCTAAATAAACATGACAACTCAAAAACGAAATGCAAAAGAAAGCTGGAAAAGCAATTGAGTTGGACAAAAAGTTCATTGCTCATTCAAATGTGTAATATGTAAATGCAGAAAAATGTTTGCCACAAAAATATAAAAACCATACAAAACACAAACGCAAGTGTACTTAAGTGTTGGAGTGCATGTGTTGGTGCAGGTGCTTGTGTGAAAATTAAACACACTTAGGTCACCTACCTCGGTTGCATGCAAAAAATATTACTTTAAAAAAGGACAAGGAGCTAGTATAGAAATGTGTTGCACATAGATATACAATAACAAAAGCAACAATCAGGATGCCATATCAGCAATAGCAACAGCACCAGCAACAGCATCAGCAACACCTGAGTGCTTACTAAACACAGTACAACGAGAAGCAACGAAGTGCACTTTGTTTACACAAAACACACAACATACAGAAAGACAGACGAATGTGCTGCCGCATACTCAGATTCAAATACACTGTGAAATGAAAATGAGTGATAAAAAAACTGCAGCGGAAATATTCATTCTAACTCTCACCCACCCAACTCAACCCAACATTTAAGTGGTGAATTAACATGCAGAAGTGCAGCCACAAGTTTATTTGCTTACTTTTACATGAATGTGCCTGCACATATGTAGGTACAACGCTTGTGTTTGCTTCCATACATTCACAAAAAAAAAATTTACGAATTGCATTTCATCTCGAAAAGAGATTGCACTCGGCAAATATCCTTTGGCAAAGGAGTACGCGCTTTCTTTCTGCTTGTTTTTACATACTTTCTCACAATTTTCCTCACACAAATAGTAGGGTTGGTCGAAAATAAATTTTAAAGGTATATAACGGCAGCTTGAAACGATTATATGCTTCTTTCTTACCATGGTTCTTGGTGAGTGAACCACTTCTGGTGTCCCTTATGAAGTCGTATATCTATGCACTTTTTTGATGTTAGTAGGAAAGCCCAGATTACCCTGAATATGAATGTCACTTGATGTAATAAGAATAACCTATCCCCTGTTGGTTAGGGGGTTAGAATATTTCCGAGGGAGATATGCTAGTCGTAAGAGGCGACCCAGTTTCTGGGGTCAACGAAATCGCTACCATGGCAGTCGGGGTGGCTGCCAAAGGTGCTGATAATGGAGTGAACAAGATTCATATCTGGCAAAGGGCTGTCAATATCAATAAACCTTTTTGGTCCATTTCGTCCCATTCCATGAATGGATGCGCCGACAAAGCAGGGCGAAGTACAGCTATAATAATAATAATAAGCTATCCGCTCAACCAAGCAAAACTAGTATTGTTCTCTTGTTGTTGTTGTTGTTGTTAACAGTGCTTCGCCCTGCCCCAGATTGGACAGGGTTACACCGAAATAACAGCCCTTGGCCGGGTGAAAAAACCCGGGTCATTCCGATGCGATAGAACCGGCTATTGTGGGAATGACCCCGTTAAGTTTAGGTAGAAGAGAAGAAGAGAACAATACATTCCATTTCCAATTATGATTTAATATTTCTATGTCACTCGGAACAATAACAGCAAAAACTGAGTTTCGTTTCATACGAGGTATCCTTACAAGTCTTTCTCTGGTTTATACGTCGAGCTTCACGAGTACTTTTCCAGTCAAATATGATCTCTCCTAATACAGAAACTTTGGCATTTCGATTTAGGTCTCATAGCGCACCTTCGCTTGAATAATTACTCCTGTTTATTCATACACAGTTGCGTGTCAAGTGAGTTTTTATTGCACTTTTCCTGCATTCTATATTCAAGTGGTTTCATGTTTGTTTTGTTATTTTTTGAGATTTTCCACTTCGAAGATTGGTGATGAAGTAAATAAATTTTCACTGAATAAACCTGAAGAACGTTCACACCAGAAATGGATAGAAACATTTTAGACCGGATTGCAATAAATTAACAGACCTGAGCAAACTTTTGTATTGAGTATATTTCAAAAAATTACAAAATGTTGATAGCAATCGATATCGTTCAACGTCGGGCCGCGAAATCAAATTTTGTCATTATAACTTAAACTTAACATATAAATATGCACAGACTTATTCGTTCTTATCAGGGACCGTAACTGTTATCAGTTTTACTATAAAACTCGCTATTTGATCATTATTTTCAGATTTTTTTAAATAAAAATCAACATTAATATGTACCTTCAAGTTTTATTTTTTTGATTAAGGATAATGTTTATTTTTGGAGTTTTATTTTTTTTGATCGAATAGTAATAAAATTTTTTTGACGAAAATAAAATTTATTCCTTGAGCGATATTTTTTCCTTCAAGAATACAAATTAAATTTTGAGTTTTAATTTTTTTCACGAATCCAAAAACTCAAAATGCCTGTGCGCCTTTTTGGCAAGTAATTGATCATAAATATTGGTTGTTATAATCTCGTCAACATATATACTCAATAAAAAAAACCCAGCTAACCAAAAGTGCGAAAAAAGACTCCCTTCGGAGCCATAAAACGCACATTTCTCGGAGCTTTACCCTCCGAAATGAGCTCCTTTCGGAGCCCAAATGGAGCGAAAAATTGTTCTGCGCGGGCATCCCAAAAGGGGTCATAAAAATGAGTCCGAAATTAGTCCGAATCCGATGAACTTGGAGCGTTTTCTGGCTCTTTTTTAATGAACTTCGGAGCCTTTTTGGACTCTGTTTGGAGCCTTTTATTGACGCTTTTCTGAAGCTTTTCGGAGCCTTTTTCGACTCTTTTTAGGCACATTTTTTCCGTTTTTTTACTCTTTTGTTAAGATTTTTATAGGGTTTAAGACACATATCTTTATTTAAGTAATCAGAAGAAAATTGTCTTTTTATTGTTTTATTATACAGTATTATTTATTTAATATTAAAAATTTATGAAATTTAATTAGTTCTTTATTGAAAACAAGTTTTATGTAAAAATATTTGTATAACTAAATATATAGGTACAACTAAGCGTATACATTTTTCATTAGGAACTTAAAAACAAAAATTATATTATTTTCATTAAAATGTTATATAGAATAAACCTACAATAGTGGCGGGAATAATAGAACTAAATTGGAGCCTGTTTTACTCGTAAAATATATTTATTTATGTGGTTTTAATAAATTTCTTTTAAAATAAAGCAAAATCTTTTGCAGAAACCACATAAATCAAATTTTGAAAGTTAACACGAAGATCAAGAAACTTTACCAAATTTTGGTGGCAATTTTTAAAACGTTGATAAACTTTCCTGAACTTTGTGTTAACTTTGAAAATTTGATTTATGTGGTTTCTGTAAAATATTTTGCTTTATTTTAAAAGAAATTTATTAAAAACACATAAATAAATATATTGTACGAGTAAAACCGCTCCCAATTTTGTTTCTATTATTCCTGCCACCACTTTATGTACATATCCACGCATAAAGGTATTATAAAAGTATATAAATTGGTTTATACTAAATAATTTTAATTTGTTTTATTTTAAATGCACTTCAGTTGGCTTCCAACTTTCATCTATTGATAAACATTCAGAAAAAAATACTACTTTACGTTCCGTTAGGTAGTTAGGTAAAATAAAAAACCTCAGAAAACGCTCTAAAACATTCACTTCATTGAACGTTGCCGCTCATCCGCTCTCCACTCCAACGTTTATTTTCTCACAATTCTCTTTACGCCTACAACAAAAAGGATCAGAAAACGCTCCCAATCGCTCATATAAGTGAGCCTTGTCATTTATCCGCTCTACAATATTCATTTCTTCTCCCAAGGCTCCGTGAATCTTCATAAAAAAGTGGGTTTTTTGATGTTTACTAAATAACACTCCAAAAAAGCTCAAATTACAGACTCTTTTTGGATCATTATTTCAGAGCGCTCCGACTTTGGTAAGCTGGGAACATATTTATAGACACATAGGTTGGCATGCAAAAAGGCTTTTTGAGTTTTTCGAAATGTGAAAAAAAATTAAAACTTATAATTTAATATTTATTCTTGAAGGAAAACATACTGCTCAAGGAATAAGTTTTACTTTCATCAAAAAAAATAAAACTCATGTTTAAAAAATAACACTCGAAAAATCATGATTTTGATCAAAAAAATAAAATTAAAAAAAGATTGATTACATCCAATTTATATAGGTGTCGCTCAAATTTTCTTCAATCAATGCAGTTGTCCGTTGAGCATGACGAGATATGCATGTTCATATACTTTAAACTGTTCTCCGATACTGGGAAACCTTTGATTTTTTTCATTTAAAATATAAGAATAATAATTATAGGGGGTCCCTGGTTCTGAAACATTCGAATACTTGGAGAACTTAGGTATCGTTCTACAAGAAATATGTCATCTTGTGTCTTGTCACATAAATTTCAATTCATAGACATAAATATCTTACAAATAATATTAAGTACTTATCTACTGTGTAACATTTCAATAAAAGGATTTGCTATTTTCACCATATCTTCAATTATATCCTAGAAAAAAATTCGCACAAGGTTTAGCACTAACGCGCTAACAAGTTTTCGAATATATTTTCTAGCATTTTACACATCTACTGTTCGATATCCTTTGCCTTTGGCTAGAAACTTCTCTCCTGTACTTTTGTTGTATGTGGAAATCTTACAAGACAGTATGATTAGTTGTTGTTATGCGAAGCAAGTATGTAAATGTATTATATGGCTTTTGAGTTCAACAAAGTCGAGGATTGTTAAGGATTATTGGCAGAGTTCATTTCTTCGAGTACGTACATATGTACGCATATACAGACCCATATACCGACACATGTAAGTAAATAGAATGTTGGTTTGATGCGAATTCGAGGCGGATTCGCGATATTAAGTTTTCTCGAGGATAATTTTTCGGACTTAAATTTTTGATTAGCGAAATTTTTGTGCCGAAGTCAAGTAGGATTCGCGAAACTGGTTCCCTTAAATGTAATTTTGGGGCTCTTGCCGTGTAATGACTCGAGCGAAAAAAAAAACATTCGAGAAAGTACATATATACATAAGTAAATATACACAAATCGCTAATGACAAGTGACTCACCTGGGAATTCAGATGTGCCGATTTCTGGCCGCTATAATATTATCAGAGAAAGCGAACTCGTCTTTCGTTCGTCGCGAGTACATTCTGCTTATCGGGTTGCTGTATCGAAAGCTGTCACTGTTGTTTGTATTGAATAGCTTTCTTAAAAATTATGTAATTCGCGATTCTATTGGTCCTATTATGGTTGCCGAAGAAATTTTTTAACGTTCGAGATCAAGACTTAAATACCAACTTTTTGACACCGCAAAGAGTAGCAACAGAAACTATAAAGTTGAGACACTAATACGATAAGTAGAGTCGCACAAAGTCGAAAAAGAAGAACGGACGCAAAGGAAAAACTAAAATTTAGAATCATGAAGTGCAGGGAAATGACGAAGCACCTGTAGAGATGTGCCTGAGGTGAACAGTTAATTAAAAGCATGCCTCCATGTTGATTTAAAATGCTACCAAAACTTAAGTATGCTCTGTCCATTCCAAGAGGAAGACAATGAAGAAAAACAGCTCCAATGATGAGAAAACCAATATGTTTAGTATCGCATTTAATGATCTATCCAACATACTGTTACGGCTAACGAGTACAAAGTGTATACTGTCATCAAATAAATAATAGGCCGCATTACCAGCGAAAATAATGTAATTGGAAGAATTCAACGGAAAATCGCTTTAGCCAACAACTGCTACTTTCGAATGAGAAACTGAGAAGTGAAGTCCTCTCCACGGACAAAGACCACGCTTAATAAATCTCTCATCACACATGTCCTGATAAAGATATGGTTGTCTATCAACAACCGAATTTTACTTTAACGACTTTTTTTTAATCATCTATGTTTTTGATCCATTTTTTTAATGCGAAGAATCGATCATTTGTTATACATATTTTATTCTTATTATTTTGTATTGCGTAAAAATTACTGAAGCGCATGAAGATTTTTTTTTGCTGCCATAAAAAAATTAAACGATGCGACATACATAATTTTTCGAATTAATTTAGAATTTTTAGCCATTATAATTTGCAGTTGAACTTTTATTTATAACTCGAGACTGCGTTGTCTGATTTTTGGCACATTTGTAAGCGACCCTGATTTCTTTCGTTTTTGTGCAAGTTCTAAGCAAATATAGAAATAGACCATAAAACCAACAACAAAAAATAAATTTATACCGGAGCACGCGGTTATGTACAATAACTATCTTCTAAAAATAGAAAGAAGAATGTACAAAAACAAAGTCCAGCATACATGATTTACATACAGACAGAATGTCTAAAATATTGTGTATACCGTTGGCAAGATAACAAACAACAATAAGAGGAAAACTTGAATTAAGCAGCTTGCGAAACTACACGCTGCGCTTGCAATCAGAGTGAGTGGGTTCGATTATCCACAAGATCCTCTGAAAATAGCAAAACTATAAGAATTAGTCTGACGAGAAATCGTGGCTGTTTTCGAAATAGTACTGTAACTATAGCTTGTATATGTTTGTTGCTTTAAATTTTTCCTATAATCAAAAATAATAATAATTATTCAAGAATTATTATCAACTCTGGCCTTGAGCTCGTTAAACTTACAAAAATATGAAATATATCTAAGCTTTTTTTTTTTTTTTTGCATTTCGATACTCTTACGTTTATGCCTATTTTGTGAAAGAAAAAACTAGAGCAAGTCACCATCGAGTGTTCTAAATATGTTTATCATTTTATGAAGAAAAATCTCTTACTTTCTATAAAACTCGACTTTTAATAAATCGATTTATCTCTTAAAAGAAAAAAGTGATTTTTTATAAATCGATTTATCTTTTAACCAAACAAAAGTATTATTTAGTAATCGGTTTTTGTGACTCCATAAGATCTATAGTCCTTCCCGTGGTGCCAATGGTGAGTATCGAAGGAAATTAAAGAACAGCTGTAAGAGCTTTATATATACATGAACATACTTCGCCGATTGAAACCACAATGGCTTCGCTGGCGGGTTCCTGTTATGCGAATGAACAAAGAAACTCTCATCCTGAAAGTTTTGGCATAGCTCGCATTCGACAGCAGAGAAATCGGCAGGCCCTGACTAAGATGGAAAACACAGGTGCAGAATAGCCTGGACGTGTTTCCATTTGGGACAGTTATTGTAAGCAGCGATGACTGGTGTAGGTATAGGGTGTTTTTTTTACAGGTTTGTTTTTCGAATAGAGATAAAACTGGCATTTTGTGGTCAAATCTGGCAACTCTAATGTCATTTATGTTCAGTTTGGTTTGCCATTTTATCATGAACAGGTTGACAAAAGAACAACGCTTGCAAATCGTGCAAATTTATTTCGAAAATAATGGTTCAGTTCGCGAAGTTTACCGTGAGCTCCGTCCATTTTATGGTCGACATAATCGTCCATCAGAGCAATTAATTCGGTTAACCATGGATCGTTTTCGCACTACGTTTACTCTATGTGATAATACGCATCCGCAGAGACGTCGAACAGTGCGCACCGAAGAAACAATTGCCGCTGTAGAGCAAAGTGTTGAAGAGGACCCGAATGAATCGATTCGCCACCGTGCACAGCAATTGGAGCTTTGTCCATCAACTTTATGGAAGATTTTGCGCAAAGATCTTGGCTTGCGACCTTACAAGATCCAGCTTGTGCAAGAATTAAAGCCGCGAGACCATGCAATGCGTCGTGATTTTGGTGTATGGGCCGAAAATGAGATTGATTTCGATGCTGATTTTCATCGCAAAATTTTGTTCAGGGATGAGGCTCATTTTTGGTTGAATGGCTACGTCAACAAGCAAAATTGCCGCATTTGGAGTGAAGAGAATCCACATGAGACCCTTGAAACGCCATTACATCCACAAAAACTGACTGTTTGGTGTGCTCTATGGGCTGGTGGAGTCATTGGGCCATACTTCTTCCGCAATAATGCTGGAGAGGCAGCTACCGTTAATGGAGACCGGTATAGAGCCATGATAACCGACTATTTTGTTCCCGAATTGGATGGCATGAATGTGGATGAGTTGTGGTTCCAACAAGGCGGCGCTACATGCCACACAGCGCACGTCACAATCGATTTATTGAAGGAAACATTCGATGAGCGCATAATTTCGCGGAATGGACCTGTCAATTGGCCACCAAGGTCGTGTGATTTGACACCATTGGATTATTTTCTTTGGGGATATGTGAAGTCGCTCGTCTACACCAACAAACCAGAAACGTTAGGGGAATTGGAAGCCAACATTCGTGGCGTTATTGCCGACATACGGCCCCATATGCTCGAAAAAGTGGTTGAAAATTGGACCTGTAGAATTGGCTTTATTCGAGCCAGCCGCGGCGGCCACATGCCCGAAATCATATTTAGACATTAATGGCATAAAATTATCCTTCCAATAAAGCCAAATTGATGGACCTTAAAACGATTTTCTTGTGTTTTATTTCAATTCGAAGTTCTATACCCCTAAAAAAAACAGCCTTTACTTCGACATGCAACGGCCAAAATCGCCACTTCGGTTAAGCATTAATACATGATGATCAATTTTGATTTAGGTGCATACATTTATTTCTACCCATATGGGTAACCCTAACAAACACGTTTCTCTATATTCATTTTAACAACCCCAATAACCCGAATCTAGGAATGCAAAAGTAGCAACTTCATGACTTCCGTTTTTGATGCGGTTGCAAAAATATTTATTTGAAAATTTCCTCCATACAAATTTCCTAAGCTCATTGCGTGTATTTGGCTGCCTAAGGCAGGATTCTATATGTAGTTTTGTGGGCGTTTGATGGCAACCGTTAAACACAACAAGAACTTTATCCGCAAAAGTATGAAATACGATTTCTTAGTCGATACACACAAACCTTGTAGTTACTACGAGTATTTTTTGTCTAAAGCAAATGCTACTATTGTAGAGCTTATAAGACTTATGGAAACTCTTACAGTCAGGGTTAGCCATTTGCACATGTAAGTATGTATGTACACTTTGACGGTATGTATGTATTTCAGTTCCTGAAGGAAGCTCAGAGCAATTTGAAACAATTTCGTGCAACCTCATGGTTTCTTGAGACTTTAAAACATTTTCTGACTTAAAGAGTTGAGGTAGCAAGTTAGTTTTAGCTTTAAATTGTTTTAGCTACCCATTAGCTGCATATAAAGATGTTAAGTACATAGGTATCTGCTTGTGGAAGCGGCCATGCTTGTCCCGCATAAAGTACGATCACTCCCTGTTGCATTCGGGATAGGTATCAAGCGATCATGTGACTGGTACTACTTTTGATTTCTCTATGTGGAATGAACTCTTTGCTACCCACTCTAATTATTTGAATGAACATGAGTAACCAGTATTTATTATCTCTTATCTGCTCAGTTTATTTTAGGCGTTGAGTCTCAAAGTACACCAGTAATCTCTTTTTAACGATAACAGAAATCAATCGGGGCCTTCCTTCTACTGTCAATGTTGATAGGAAAACCTTCTTGCTCTTCCTGTACATAACACAACCCAGCCAGTGAAGGCTATATCTTCGGTAAGCTCTTACAACTCTTCGTTAAATTTCCTTCGCTTCTCACCATGGGCGTATCAAGCCATCGTAACTTCTTTCGCCCCCGTCAAGGATGTCGCGCCATACATCAGGACAGTTATGATGAGATCGGGTTATACCCGCTTATTTCATGCTCAATTTGTATGATCAACCGTTCACAACGGAATCCGGAATACATAACCAAATATAGAAACAGAGTCTCCACCTCTTTCAATAGCAGCCATACAATTGACGGAAACTTTTTCATGTTGTTGCTATTACTCCACCCAGGGTAAATTTTGTGCAAATCGTAAAGAAATTCAAAAACGAATATCAACAGAAACATCAATAATGGCATTGGTATAGAGCAACAGGAGAATAAAATCCAAAAAGCTAACAAAACAGAAAAAATCTCGCCAGACTTGTTTCCCCAGTTGAAAATAATTTATTCTGCAGATCTGTAAACGATATAAATTCATATTTTGATCGAATCAATCATAAGCGGATCCAAACATGACGAACTCAAATTGCTTTGCAGCAGACAACAGCGAAGTGAAAAGATTCACCAACACAAATACGAATGCGAAAATCAGCAAAGAGCAGAAATCAAAGAGAATACACAGGATACATAAATATGTATTAATGTATATTTGAAGGCGGTGACCGCGGACTGATCATTGCACGATCGAATACACCCAATTTGCCGTAGCATGAGGACGGATTCTAAACAAATTACCTTGAAGTAATTTTTGGCAAAGTAAACGTAATTTCGAGGTTGTTATTTCTCATATCAAGGCCGCCTTTACGATATGGATCAGGGTAAGTGTCACCATGATGGTCTGACGGTAGTCTTTATAAAAACTTTTTCAACGGTGTGGAATCAAAGTGAGATTAGTGGTGACTCAAGCAAAGACAGTATATAAGGCGAAGTTGTGTTACAGTGACGGCCTTCTCTCGTGGAAGGTTCTTCATGTACGGTAGGTGGTAATTGAGCTCGAGTTACGATATCCAAAGAAAGTACGACTTCATAAAAGTAAAGACCGACTCCTGCGGCATGTTTATTGTAGCCCATCGTCACTCAGCGGACAAATATGTCATTGTATGTATTGAAACATCTTATAATTCTGCTCTTGAGGTGTGAAGACTTGGGCGCTTTATGAGACACAGATGTAGCCTTACTTAAAGCAGGGTCCTTGGGAGAAAATGTACGATGGCAGAAGCAGTTATTGTCTTTGTTTTCTTTAACTGTAAACATCTATGTCTCTTTGTTAAATTCGTATCGTGCTGATATCACAATTAATCCCAAAATTGTTCAGACAGGACTCCAATTTCTTGCACTGTATTTTCTTTAGTTTTGGCGATACAGAATTCTAGACGGTGGACAAAGTGTTCTAACTATTACCCACAACTATTCTGTGATTTTAGCAATAAGTTGAAGATTTCATAGTGCTCGCGTAACTTGTTTCCATCGCTTTATGTTCGGCTATGTAGGGGAGGCTACACATATTTTTATAGTGACTGACAGGCGTCAACGCCCTTGTAACGGATAGAGGTCCGGCTTAGTCAATATCTAATTTCGCTAAGAAAAGAACTGTAGGGATGACTAGCTTTCTCGGTAAAAATCAAAGGGTAGTACGGATAAAATGGCTTTCTCCTCTCTCGACCTCATCAATCTGAAAGAGCTAGTACCCGAAGGAGCCATATTACATCGTAATCTTTGCGACAAAGTCCTCACACTGCCCCAAAGCTTCGCAAAGTTTTATTGATGCTAAATGTTGTGATTGGTGGAAGTCCTGAGGAAGTCTAGCAGGGTTTAATGTATGGAAATCTTTGGATGGGTCGAGTACATACGGACTATTTCCTTGTTCACCCCTGCGGGTTAGGGGTGCAACTCGTGCAACTCGATGGTTGATCTACGGATATGATGCCTCTCACCTCTTATTACCACCTTATCCTTCCTTTCGGAAGGAGGGGTGACATGACCTAAAAGGTTTCACTGGTCATAAATCGCTACCACGACAGTGGGGCAGTACGGCAAGGGGGTACCGGAGCGTACCGAGTTCAAATCCAGCCAAGGACTGTTAATTCGACAACAATCCCCAAAACCTTCGGGGAAGTGTTTTTGTCGTTACCACAACAACAACATTCCCTTGTTTCGGTGCTTTATTCTAGGTGTTTATGGCGCTTAGGGCAGAGTATTTCGGTGCATTACGTGAAGTCCATGGTGATGTGTGGCCCGTCAGAAATATGCAAATATGAAAATAGAGCCTTTATAGGATTCTCATTGATTTGTCCATTCAGAGTTTATGGGTTTTTTTCCTTCTTTTGAGATCCTTCACAGGAAGGTTAAATTCCTGAAGGATTTAGCCTCACTCTCCATCACAAGGCAGTCGGGCTAACGGCTGCAATATAAGTAAAATCCTGTTTTGTCCGTTAAGTCCCATTTCATGAATAGATGCTTTGACTAAGTATGATAAATTCCGCTAGAACCACAAAACTACAGGGTTTCGGCATTTTTGATGACTTTCTGAACTTCTGCGGTAGTATTGGTCATCTCGTTTTTTTGTCATTATCGGGGGTGTAAAGATAGCTTCCAATTTATTAAGTTCGTCTACTTTTGGAGACTTTTTGGATACGTTTGACATAAACAACTTGAAATAACCAGCGAAGAAGATGCAGCTCCATGACAACCAGTCGTTTTTGCATTCATTAAATCGTTTGGTTAATTGGGTAAAATTGGCTAGGTACAAATGAAACTTCAGAGTATTCGCGGGCGAAAGGAAGAAAACTCAATGCGCACAATTCAGCGAGCAATCCGATTTATATGCAGCAATACATCGCATATTCCTGTCACGTAATTTATTGATTTAGCTCATGGGAATAAATACATCATCGTAGTATTTCTGATTGTTTGTTGCTGCGCTGACTGCTTCCATGGCTACCATGGATGCCAGCAATTGGCGGTAGTTAGCAGTTGGCAGTTGGATAGATGGACTGTAAGCAAATCAAAAGTTGAGTACAATTATATGCGCGTGTGTCCCCCGATGCTGCACCACAAATGGGTGGAGTGCAGATCAACCAGACGTGGACGCAATTGCGAACTTAGATTTCAGTGTGGACAAGCGCATGCGCAGACACAACTGTATTTATTGTAGTAGATCATTATTAATGCTCGGGAGTGAACTGGTTTTATTTATGTCCGTTGGCAAAAATTCAAATTCAAGTGGAATTACACGAACGTTGATAGCTTACGGATTGTGATGACCGCCACGGCCACAGTCATCTCGAATCGTGACGTATTTCTTTGGCTTACGCACATCAAATAAAATTCTGATGTATACAAAAACAAAAAACAGCGAGAAAAAACAATTGTTGCAGAAAATTGTCGGCTGACATGCGTTGCATGTTTGTGTGTAGATACAAAGCTCCAATCACAGCCTCGAGCCTGAGCGAATGGTGCCAAAGAAATATGCAGAAATCAACAAGGCAATCAATGATCAATGTGATCGCGGCGCGTTCGTGTACGCCAGAAGTGCGTATGAGCGCATGCGCAGAAGCGATCTTCATTCCAATCTCGAATGCGATTGCGATGCCAAACTCGATGCAATGCAGCCCAACCCATGTTTTAAATCATTTTAATGAAGGACTATGCTACGATTTTGTTGTTGCTAGCTTGAATGATCGTATGTTCGTATGTTTATTGAAGCAATGGCAACATTCATTCGCTCATATAATGGCGGGCATTTTGCATTTGTAATGAAACTGAAAACCAGAAAAATGTAATTTCCGTGAAATGAAATACTGCCTTCGTATAACGAATGGCGGTTGGCGGCTGGCGGCTGGAAGCTGGAGGCTGGCGGTTAACAATTCGCAATTGGAGTGTGCAATGATGGCGGCAGCAGGAAACAACAGAGCAACGGATGTTTTCTTTTTGTATTTTGTAATTTATTTATATGTGCAGTTAAGAGTGCGTGTGTGTGTGTATGACAATGTTTGTTGATCAATTACTGAGCATCACTAGTCGTTGAAACATTGTAGAAATGTTGTTTGCAATTGCTCTTCAACATCTTTTTCTTACAAAATCTTGTTCTTAAAATGAGATAAAAATCAAATTATGATAATGGACCTAAGCACGGAGCGATAGTTCAAATTATACCAACTCCGGGATCTCACATCTGCTTTTCTCATAAGCTCTACATGGTGGCACATTTTTGAGAGCATATTCGAGCTCATCGCGAAAAATCCTTTAAGAAAGCATATAGTTTTTTTGTAGTTGCATAACATACACGGAGAGAAATATCAGCAAGAATATATTAAAAATTGAAGAAAAACTATGAAATTTTATAGAAATATTCGAAAAAGTATTAAATTATAATAAACATTACTGTAAAATACTAAAAAGTTTTGAACTTTTATTAAAAATTGAAAAATAGCATAGGAAATTCTATAGTCTTTAATTTTTAATACACCAAAATATTAAAATTTCATATATTCTAATACTTTTAATTCACCAACTACTAAGTTTTGCTAATTTTTGTTTACTTTCAAAAAAAATCTTCTTTAAAACTTAGAATAATTTGCATAGCAATCTTTTACTATGTCGTACTTGAAAAAATATAAAATGGAATAACAAAAATTATTAAACTTTGGAGTGGGCCAACTTTAAAGTGCTGGCGTAGTAAAAATTAAAGAAACTTTTCTCAGCGTGTATTGAGACTAGTGTCTGAAATATGAATAAATTATTTAATTTAATTTTAGTTTCAACATTTTTTTTTTTAAATTGCCATTTTTAGAGATAAACGTCAGTTATAGAGACAGTGTATACCACAGAAACTAAAAAAAGTATTTTTAAAAATTTTGTATTGTAAAATGCATCCTTTCACGGAGCATAAGGGTTAAAGCGAAATATTTCGCGAAAACGAGCATGCACGATTTTACTTTAAATGGATTTTGTACTCTGGACGTTCACTGACTATGCCTCATTCACACTTTTTGTTGTCATTTTCTTAAACCCAATAAGGCCAGAGCACGCTGTGCATCAATTAACTCTATCAACCAGAGATAAGTCTATGATTGCCAATTAAATTGCGTAGAGTGCATCGAAGAGCAGGTGCAGTAAGGCTGCACTGCTTTCTATGCTCGTAAATCGAAGTTCAATAAAAAGTTGGTGCTTTGGGCGTACGAGGTGGTGTTGCAACCTGTGCCGTCCTATGGCTCTAAAGTGTTGCAGCAAGATCTTGGTTGAACAACGATCTCACCAGATTACAGAAGGTTCAGTGCATTTAGTGTCTCACAAACTAAAGTATTGGAGCAAGTTTAGGGCAAGATCTTAATTGAAAGCGCTTTTTTTTTATCTGTAGTCATGATTGCACAACATCGAAATAGGTGGGTAAAGTTCATGGTGCTGTAAATCAGCCTAGGCTTCAGCTATCCCTGAAACAATGTGAGCCCCACCTGAGTTTTCCACCAAAAAAAAAAAAAAATATGATGAATTTTGTGCGGTAGACTCTGGTCCTTGCATCTAGTCGCACTATTCTGCCTTTTCGAAAATGGGATAATGACATCTAGATTTTGTATATTGCCAACCTCGTGTACCTTAGCGGCATTTTGCTTGTCGAGTATTTCTGGCTAGTGTGAATTTTGCATACGAAAGCTATTTTAATAAACTATTCATAAGGGGCTTGACCAGCACTAATAAATGCACTTTTTCCACCCAACCCATCTAAATTCCACATGAAGTCCTGCAGAGAACTATGATTACTTTTTACTGCTTAAAAAGTATACATTGCCAGATGATAGTGAAAGATATATAAACAACAAAGAAACAAAGTAGATAAACTTGTAAGATCACTACATATATCCTTCACTAATCCACAATGTATAATGTTCCTTCCTCTAGACGAATTTCCTGGTTTTTCCATGTTTTTATTGTGAAGGCAGGGATCCAAAGCCATTAGGGTGTAACCTTCGTTATTGGGAAGATTTTATGTTCCAATATTTTCATGTTTAATTTTGGTATGAAATGCAGTACATATACATATGTACATTAAGTTGCCTCAACAAAAAAAGTTGCAATTTATAGAAATACCTTCAATATAAAAGGAGTTAGGGATAATGTTTTTCAAAAAAAAGAAGAAAAAAACATCAATTTTGTTGTTGGTTTTATGGTCTGTTCATTTTAACATAGTTTTGTAAGTTTAATGAGCAACAAACATATACCGCTATAGTTATAGTACTATTTCGAAAACAGCCACGATTTCTCGTCAGACTAATTCGTATAGTTTTGCTATTTAAGAGGATATTGTGGATAATCGGACCCACTCACTCTGATTGCATGCGCAGCTGCCTAACCCATAGGCTATGCTGCGAGTAGTTTTGCAAGCTGCTTCATTCAAGTTTTCCTCTAATTGTTGTTTTGTTGTTTGCTCCGGTATAAATTTATTTTGTTGTTGGTTTTATGTTCAGTTCATTTTTACATAGTTTTTTCACACATCACGAATATTCGTATACCAATACACAGCCGGGTCTTATCGCTGATTTTTGCATGAGTCTACAGCAACGAATCAACGAATTCAGCACCATGGCAGTTTTCTCATGTTTTTGACTTAATTCAAATAGGTTAAGGTTAAATGAAATAAGCCAAACTATTTTTTTTTTATTTGATTGTTGGTTTTATGGCTGTTCATTTTTACATATTTTTGTAAGTTTAACGAGCTCAAGACCAGTTGATAATAATGCTTGGTTAATTTTGTCTAATTGTGCTTATAAAGATGGGTTTCTATCTACTACCGTAATTCTGTCAGAGATCGACCTCGGTGCGCCACCCACTTTCGTTTTCCGACGCACCCCGAACCAACAATGACACCAATTTTAACCGACTATTACTTGCGCGAGCCAAAATTTATCTGAAACGCGAAACATAGTTGGGAGTATATTGCAGTTGCAGTTGCAGTAGATCTACGAATCTATACCAAAAATAGAAAATCTAGAGATTCGATTTTTTGGCTATTAGTGCAAGGCATAAAAAATGCTTAAGACCATACTTTTCACCTAAAGGCCGCTTTCTAACTTCATTATTTACATGCCGAATGCTTTTAAATTTTTTTTATTCCAAAGAGGAATGCAAAATGAATAATTATTCCGGAATAACAAAAGAAATAAGCACTGCAAATTTGCATTCCGCATTCCAAAAAATGGAATAAAAGCTGCAATCCCAAATTGTTATTCAGTGAATGGGAATGCATGGACTGTATTCCAAGATGAATGCATTTCTAAACAACTCTGGTGGAGAGAAATCTTAACAAACTAGAAAAAAATTTGAAATTTTAAAAACGATAAAAGATGATAAAGAACCTAACAAAGGGTAGGGGTGAATCCAGAAAGGACACCGGCTGATATGTGCATAAATAAAGGCCAAAGGTCTTCTCTACTCAAAATATGTACTTCTTTAGAAAAAAAGTAATAGAGATATTATTTTAATAAAAGTCTAGTACTACCATACAACGTTCTTAACTTTAATGTGAGACAAAAATTTCTTAAAGTAACATTAATGAGTAAAGTATCTTTCCACGTGACAAACCTAGAACAAACAAATGTAGTACATATTTATATCACCAACCACTTTTTACAATACAAACAAAATATTTACAAGTGTGAGGTATGGAAGAAATGAAAACAATTTTGGAATCATATTTCAATTTCAAATTGGATTCGTAAACACTTTTTAATGGCGTTGTTGTTGTTACTTATTGTAGACTTGGAAAACAAAACGTTAACATTTTCGAAAAGGGTTACGTACTTATTACAACAACAAACTACTTAATATAATATTTCGAATGACTGGAAGCTACAGCGCAAGGGTGATGGCAGTAGCTGTTGTTGGGTAAATAGAAATAATTCGTTTAGTATTTTAACGCACACGTTTTGTTGTTTCGATTTTTGTTTTTTCGGTAATCATTTAGCCTCGAACCAAAACCAAGCATGTAAGTCTTAGAAGTGGGTGGTGGGGAGAGCAGTGCGTACGAGTATTATTGGCCAAAGGCGTTGCAATTGTTATTTGAAAGTCGTACTGTGGTAGCAACAGAAGTAAGATAAATAAGGCGAAGGCGACAACGGAAAGAGTTTATGTAGAGCTCAAGGCTATTTTGTCAAGGCGTCTGCTCGCTGGTGCGTAGGGGGGCGGTGCATGAGTTGGCAACTGACACCCAAATGGGGTGCTGGTTGGTGTATTTGTTGTACGCATTTGGTTTTTTTTTTAGCTTTCGTCGCATATTGTATAATTTTTCTATTTTTATTTTCAATAAATTTATGTACATTTGAGTAAAGAAAATGTGTCTATGTTTACTTTGAATGAACAAAAAAGTGCTTGCAATTGTACAATTGCGATGGCGTTTCGAAAAGTGATGCTTATTTTCATCTTTTTTTTGGTAAGGTTGTATCTATGGCATTGCGTATGTATTAGTATTTGTTCTAATTAAATTGGTCGCGTGCTTCTGTTACTTGTTACTCTTTTGTTGAAATTGTGTAACAAGTGTCCCTTGAGAAAGAAAAGAAATTTAGTTTCCCAGCAACATTGGGGCATATGTTTTTAAATTACTTGACAGCTTCTCATACTGGAATTTCGCTAACCCAACAAACACAATTAGATGATTAGAGTAAATCTCGAGTCGAGAAAGATACTATAGAACTACACTAGTAATCGACTCACGAATGATAAGAGAATAAATCCATATTCAATTCACCTTAGAAAGCCATGTGCTTCTCCAGTCTTTCTCGAGACTTTCTCGAAAGTTCGAGATTAGAGAATGGTTACTAGCCCCATCTGACTTCAGGGTTTGTTGGGAAAATGTATACACTTTAATTCATATGTGGGGTTGGGTTTGTGACTTATATATGTGTTATTCGATGCAGGTAAAGGCAAACTATTTCTAAATTTGTCGACGCAACTTCTTCTTTTTGGAAAAAAAAATTATTCTTTAAATTTTTTTAGATTTGGTGCTTGTGCCACTGAGTTTGCTCAGTTTACGGAAGTGATTAGGATAGTACGTTGGTAATTATTTTTTTTTAAATCTTATGAAACCAAAAGTGCACACTTTTCGGCAGCTTAGCAACATCACCATCCATCGACTGCCGTTTAGAAAACGCCCTGTCTAAAAAATTTTTCCAAAACCACCTTGTTTTTGTTTTGTCAGATGAAAACGTAGGAGATATGCTGTTCGTGAAAAAATGTCATGGTCTGTGATATTCCAACCAATGTAGTTTGCCGATAGTTGTATATGTTTCTCATCAAAAAATCTGAGCTTAAGTTGAAACATTTTTATAAAGACACTAAATGGAAGAACTCAGCCTGTCATTTGAGAAAGTCGTCTTAATTGTGGCTATAACTCCAGGTTTCCGCTTGAAAAATTATTTACAGTAGGAATAATAATAATTCCCAACGGATAACCCACCATCCCGCCAAACCGACACGAAGGGCGGCATAACGCACCGCTTTTTTTTTTCTTTTTAAATATAATGCCTAGTCGTTGACAGGCAGGGGTTTGTTAAGTGTCGAGATCTAAAACTGCTCAGCTACAGAGAAAAACTCATCAGCTAAGTTACTTAAGGATTAAAACTTAAATATATTTTGTTGAAAGTAGAAAGAATCAATTGGACTGTAACTAGTACATATACATTCAGGAAATTATTATTGATTAAGTGAGGATAGTATTGATTTTGCTGGAGTGGGAGTGATAATTATGGCATAAACATCGGAAAGGCTCATTTAATTCAAAATTGGTTCTACATTGTTCCAGGACGAGAGGTTAAAATCATCGCCTTGCTTGTTAGGGGAAAGAATGGATAAAACAGGAATGTTGTCTTCTTAAAGTTAGTAATTGTCAAACTTTTATTAGGATAACCAGATCACTGGCCAAAGGCGTTGGAGTTCGGAGTGTCAGCTATGAACTGTTAAACATATTTAGTGCTAGTCAATCGCTCACTCACTCACCTTCTCTTCATATTTAGCTAATGCTTACCGTTTGTCCGTTTCAGAATAGCGTCCGCAACAAAACAGCCTGTCCCACAATTGAGTACCAGATCATAGTAGAAGGAAGCTGAGCTGTATGGCAGATACGTTTGGTAAACAAACCACCACTTATCCAAAATCAGTGGCGGAGGTAAGATAATCAGCGCCCGGGACACACCCCCCCATGTATTGTCGAAAGTTAGATTTTTGTTTGCACTATTATCTGTGTGTAAATATGATAATGAACCTCTCCATGCTCGTTATATCATTTGCTGCTAAAATTTTCTGGAGTTTGAGTGACAAGTTGCTGGGAATGTAAAGGCGCCATAACGCTTAGTAGAAAGTCGATAGATTACAACATAACAAAATGAAACGAAACAAACCAATCTAAACATTCTTTGGGCGGAAATTCTCGAATTTTTTGGCAAAGTTAAAAAAACATCTACAAGAAAGAATGATCAGTTTCACTCATGTATTGGGACAACTCCAAATGTTGACGAATAAACTGATTGAATGGAGAACAGAGTTGTACCAGCGAGCAATTTTCAAAGCTAAAGAAAAATTCAAAGATTGGGGTGTTACCACTGAAAAGAGAATTCGGAAAAAGCGAAATATGCCAGGGGAAAAATCAAAGGATGCTGAATTAAATTCAGAAGGAAAAATACGATGCTGCATGATTGAAATTTTGGAAAGATAGTCTATGGAAATATCCACCCGTTTTACAAGTTTAAAAAAGCTTGACGACCTTTCCGGTTTTCTTTGCGGATTCGAAACAATAATGCAACTACCCACAAAGATACCCTGTCGAAGTGAAGAAAAGATGCCAGACACTTGCTGATTTTTATCCAAATGATTTAGGCAACGAAGATTTGTACAGCGATATTCAAAATATTCTACTTCTGTTGAAAAGAGCAAAGGAAAACAGAGAAAAAATTGGATTTGGGCCCGAACAACTTTTATTGTACATTTCTTCAATGGGAAGCATATAATTAAAGAGTGGATTTGGTTATGTTCACTATGACCTTTATTTTCCAACTAACTTTACATATTTTCTAACGACTAACTATGCTTAAAACTGAAACTAAAAATAACGGTTAGTGCGAGAGTTATAGTAAGACTATTAATGAGTATTAATGTTTAAAGAGATAAATTATTAACTAAGAGATTAAACTAAGAGAGTGAGTGAATAAAAGAATGAGGTGAGAGAAGAGTGGGTGTTAATACATAACTATATGCATAAAACGTTAGCGACAGCTTTGAGATTTTTACTTACTATACCGGTTTCAGTTGCATCCTGTGAAAGATCATTCAGCAAATTCAAATCTTGCTATTCTTTCAATAGAACTGCGTCAACGTTAACTTATGAAGATATTAGGCGTGAATTTGCACCAATGAAAACAAGAAGAGTGCACCTTTAAATTTCTTTATATTTAATGTAAAAATTATGCGGGTGTAAATAGAAATACTTTTTCTTTTAATAAAATATTTTGTCAGAGATCAATTTTTTGAGTATTTTCCTGAAATTAGGAAATCGGTGAGAAACGTTTTGTGGTTAAAAAAAAACAACGAAAGGCAAAGCTCCATATAATAAAGGAAAACAATGTTTAGTTCTCGAAGGTAACTTTATTAATATTCCAATAGTTCAAATCAAGGTGTACAATGAGCAAAACTTACGACTAGAATTGAAAGTGAGAGTATGGGGCATTCTCCTGGTTTGTTGTTGTAGTAACTTAAATCTATAATACAAAGTAAATAAGCTAATAGTGAGAGAATTTGTTGTTGTAATTAAAGAGCTTTAACTAAAATGCAATAACAAGAATGACTTTGGTAAATGATGTGAGAGATTAACTTAAGCTTATTATAAGTTGTTGGTAGAAAAGGCAATAGTATGTGACTATATCCATAATCTTTTCCACAACAATTTTTGTATGCGGAATTGGTTAGAGTAGGGTTATATTGCGTGTACAACTTATTTACTTACAGAGATATTTCTTTTTACAGACTTTTTATTTATAGCTCGATTTAAACTTACAGTAATGGTCAAGCAACGCATCTAATCAGCCCTATGCTAAAAAAAAATCCTTCAATTATGTTTCCCTAGGGAGAAAAATAATAAGGGAAGAGAAATTTCGAATTTTCAAAGTTAGCTATTTTAACAATTGGCATGGCTTAAACGGACTTCTAGATTTGTTACAGAAATTAAAAAGTTTAAATATTTTTCGTTTCAAATTGATTCAAAAATTTTTAAACAACGTTTAATATCACATAATATCACGCGTTGCTTCAAGTTTACTAGCAGCCCTATTTGTTTTTTCTATAAAACTCAGAAGTAAGAAACTCTCCTCTCCTCTCCTTTCAGTTTAGCTAGTGAAAAAATTCCTTATTAGCGTAATATTTTCCGGATAATCGAATAATGAACGATTGCATCCGAAGCTGGTAAATAATCCTCTAGTCTAAGGGGTGAAATCTGAGCGGCCAAGTAAATGTTTTAATCTTCTCCAACTAATCCAGAGACATGCGACCTTTGCTCAGAACGTACTGTATCAAAGACAAATTTGTCTTACTCAATTTAGAGGTAATTTTTGTAAATTTAAATGCTTTCAAGTAAAAGGATTTCATGATGAGGAAACGACTTTAGCGCTTTCACTTTTGATCTCTTTCTTCAGCAATATTTAGAAAAATAACAAAAACATATATGAAATACATAACCATGTACGAGTATGCGGCTATGTTTATTTCCATATTCACAAATATGTCAGCCGAATTAAAGGCTATGCCATTAAAAGCTAATGCAATAAAAGCGTACAATATAAATTAATTAAAACATTCCATTTTAGCTGCAAATTACATTTGCCACATCAAATTCCACGAACGGCTCTGCAAAGCTAAACTCAACTGAATTCAGAACAGAACGAACGCCACTCAGCTCAACTCAATTCCACACATAAATCAAATGATGATGAGGTTGACGACGAACATAAAACGCCCTATATTCGCCAGTTTGAATTTGTTAACCGAAAAACCATAAAGTGAAAGAGGTGAAGATACTAAAACATTTCTGGTATGGGTGGTTATGAAAACATTTCACATGTGTATGCATGTGTGTATGTTTGAGCAATCATTCGCATATAAGTAAGTATGTAGATATCTGCACATTACTCTGTGTGGGTGTAAATGTCAAGTTGACAACAAAATATTCGAGTTATGAATTGTAATTGTCATGTGGGCGTAAACGAGGCGAACTGCGTTTGCAAAACTTTCGGCATTCCGGGAAATCATCGTGCGTAGCATATACAAATTTAATTACAACTTTGAAAAACATATCACACATCCGACAGTATCTCCTGCGCGTGTAATACTACAACATATTCGTATTAGTAATTTTAGTAAAATAATATCGAAAGATACTTCAGCTCTCACATTTATTTGAGCTAAAGATATGTACACTAGGTTGTCCGTTATTTCATCAGCAGTTTTGTTTCCATATAACATCATTTAGGCTATTTCGGTAGCGTCGAATTTTCCAAAGCCGATCTGAACTATCTTTTCTGATGTCGAAAATAGCAAACGTTTTAAAGACTAAGTATTTCCTTGGAATATCCTGGCCCTTTTACCGAAAAGATACGCTGAACAGCAGGTTTATGAACTCGTTGTTGTTTTTACGGCACTTTATTTTTGAAAGGAGACGAGCGTCTCCCGATCCTCATCTAAATGTGGTTCTTTAGCATATATTTCATGTGAGTGCAGGTGCCCACTGAGGAAACGCACTCTTTCACTGAGGAAACGCACCCACTGAGAAAACGCACTTTAGAGTCCGAAAGGGCTTGGAAGAAATATTTGGCCCTTCAGTCGATAAACCCAGTATGTCAGCTGGCAGCATCTTGCAACGGGCGCG
Source organism: Merzomyia westermanni (assembly GCA_949987695.1). Taxonomy (NCBI): domain Eukaryota; kingdom Metazoa; phylum Arthropoda; class Insecta; order Diptera; family Tephritidae; genus Merzomyia; species Merzomyia westermanni. The sequence continues at coordinate 30,680,466 of OX465289.1, read as the reverse complement.
GTTGATTGCCTTCGCAACATCTCGAAATATGGGTATCCGTGCTCAAAAAAAAGGAAACAAAATTGACCAAAATTTACTTTATTGCAGATAAGATAACCATGGGCGTCATTTCATATTTCTTCCAATGGAGTCTGGCACGTGCTATCTAAAAGGAAACTTGATATAATCTAAATGAGCCGTGGACATCGATTAAAATTCACCACACGAAGGTGAAGAGTTGTGAAAAAGAATAATATTCAATAATAAATAAAAAATAGTTTAAAATTTTAACACTGGCAGATAAACTTTAACATTGGCGGTCAAAAACGTACATTGAAAAAGCATCTATGATCCAGGGACCGTAACTGTTATGAGTTTTATCATACAACTCTGTATTTGATCATTTTGGCAAAAATAAAATTTATTCCTTGAACAGTATTTTATCCTTCAACAATAAAAACTAAATCTTGAGTTTTAAATTTTTTCACGGATTGAAAAACTCAAACGTAATATAGAAAAAAAAATATTATCTGTTGATATAATAATACCATATTGGCTCTTCAAAGGTGGTGGTAAATAAATTACCAACAAAAAATAGAAAAGTTCTGTCCGTATATCTTTGGGGTTTGTTTCAAATATTTTATAATTTTTTTGGTGGAAGACCCCATATTCCAAAATATATTACACCCTATTGCTTCAGGAACTTCCTATCTCAAAACTTTTGCAACATCGACCTATCTCAGCATTTTATTCAAAAACGCCTAACTCAGTTGAAAACGTATTGAATTTCTCATTCTGAAATATTAAGTTATTGAAACAAATTCTGAGATGAGAGGTTCTTCAAAATAATTTTGAAATATAGTGATCTTCCGGATCTTTTATATTTGCAATAGCTGTTTTTCTTTCGTTAACACTTACCGATTTTGAAAATCACTTGTGAACATGTCGCTTGCGAGATAGCAACCAAAGTTCTTTTAATTTATTCCGCTACCTAAATTTTTTTTTATACCTTCCATGAAAATGAAATGCGATTATAACATTGATCCGATGTTTGTAAGTATGAGAAGAAGAAGTGATAGACCCACCAATAAGTATACCGATATGATCCGTGCGACAACATGAGTCAATCAAGCCATGTCCGTCCGTCCATCTGTCTGTATGGCGCAGCCATTTTGCAACACTTTTATCATTTTTCGGAACTAACAAGAGCGGACTAATATAACATTTAGCTCCCATACAATCGATTGTTCCGATAAATGAAGTTTGGGCTATATCTCTTGCAATTAAAAAGCTAGGAACGTTAAATTTTGCAGCTTTTGAACTTATTAGATATCTAATGGGACTACCCGTACAACCCATTTTCCGATAAACGAGATTTAGGCTATATATATTTAAATTGACAAATTTAATTGATGCGCCCAAACATACAGACAGAAAGTCCAAATTGTAAACACTGTTGATTTCGATTCCATTGGCTTAATAATCTGCAATGTACAACATCGACCTAGTACAATTTTACTTTATGCAGAGATAACCATGTGTCACACATTTTGTTGTCTTCACAAAAAATTTAGTTGTGGAATAGATGGCAGCCTAATGTACACACACATACATACATGCTCCCGAATTAATTTTTGATTGTCTAATTACAAGGAAGCGATATGTGTTTATAATTACATTGTACGCCAGGATAATTGCTGGGGAAATGAAAAACGAAATCTTTTGAAGCTTTTGAGTAATTGAGATTTGTAAGAGATATATTAGAAAATATAAAAATGGGAAAAAAACAATTTTTTGAAACTGCATCCATATGTAAACTTGCTTGTTATGTCTTTGTTAATGATGAAAGCAAACGAAACTGTGCGATATCTATATATGCTTGTATGGTGTATTACAACGTATTTTGCTATCTTTCGCTCACTACTTTCTAAAAACTCCCCCAAACGTCAACACTCAATCACCTTGACTTGCAAACTTCTGTCACAACTCATCCCCTTCAAAAATGTTAGATGATAAATGACATTTCTTTATTGTTATTGTCAGTTTTTGTCAGCAAACTGCTTAGACAAGTGGCTTATGAAGTATTTACTACAAATTCGTTGTTCCAATGCAAGGTATTGACATCTCATGACTTCGAAGTCATAATAAAATGATGAAGCACCCTCCTAACAAATTATAAACTGCCCGAGCTATGCGTCAGTATATTTAGATAGTTCAGCGGTTCCATTTCAAGTCAAGTTAAAAGAAAGAAAGGCAGAATTGTTAGTAACGTAGGGGACAGACGGCTATTTAAACACCCACATGGTGGGTGATAAAGAATGTTCAAGGATAAGTTAAACGAATCGGGGTCCTCAAGTGGAATTACGAAATGCTGGAGATATTAATGTGATGGATTGCACCACTCGTGGGGAACAAATCGTAAGCATACCGAAGAGGAAAAAATACTCTCGGTTCCGTCATAAAACAAGGGAGAGCAGAGGATCCCACTAAAAGTCTCAAAATTATTAATATTATTATTATGCTTCGGAACTTCGCTCAGTAGTTGAGCATGAATAGCAAGCAAATATTAGAAAAGATTGCTTACTTAGATTTAGTTTTTATTATTATAAGCCAATAAAACATAAGATGTAGTGGAAATTCTTTTCTTGAGCCCTTGCAGTAATGCTCACATCTTACTGTTGGCGAAAAACCTCACACATAGCTTCATATTACTTTTTGTTCGAAAAAACTTATTCGATTTTTTCTCTTTCTTCAAAAGTCCATCCTGACACGTCCCATTGTCATAAATTGTGAAAATTACACTTGCAAAAATAAATATCCACCTCCACCTCTCAAACACTCATGCCATTTATTAGCGAATTTTCGCGATTCGATTTTCATTCATCAATCATTGTAAAAATGATTTTCTGCTGAGCAGCGAATGTGTCAATGCTAAGGTATGTATAACAGCACACACAAATGTACTCTAGGTCGTTTCAGATAAAAGTATTCTGATATATTTTACTTCCAGGCAATCACAAAAGTATATTTTAGATTTACTATTGATATTAGAATTATCAGCATTACATTTTTTTTACTTATCTAGAAATTAAAGACAAAAATTTCGATTCCTTCTGCTTTCCCTTAGTGATTTGTTAGCGAGTTTCCAAGAAATGTTTGATTAATGCAATAGCCCAAAAAGTCAAAATATTCAAGCCCAAGAGCGCAGATAACGATCGGTACTAGCAGAGCAGGTTTATCTACGCTTAGGATTTTTTTATAGGGCAAAGTTATTTGAGGTTATTGCATTTTTCTGTACAAACAATATTTTTCTTATGTCTGGCATACTGAAAATATGTGTTATTTTTGGGTTGTAGGACCGAAACTACCTTTTCGCAGTATATTTAAAAACAACGCCCCATCGACGAACTTTTTCAAACAAACTCCCTATACGAAGGTTTTGATAGCCCAAGAATTTGTTACAAAAATATTCTATCAATCTGGAAATTAATTGAATCGGTCTAGGGGTACTCTTAGGACAAAACTCGATTACTATTAACCGATTAACTCGTAAAAAATTGGATGTGGAGAAAGGGGTAACTTGGGCTATTTGTCATGGGGAGTTATGGCTTAACTCACCCACATCTGTACTCAACAGAAACTTAAAAATGGTGAAGTCTGAGACCAACCGAACAAACGCTAAATCACAATTCAGATTTATCTACTTACGAGTATATATCGGAACAAAAAGCTGGAAAGATGACCTAGTTGGACATGCAGCATTTAAGACATACATTTGGCATATCGGGGTTTAATCTTGATAAAGAAAAGTGGTTTATTTTAGAATAATAAGAGCGAAGTTGAACTAGAGTAACTAGGGTATCCCTGGATATGACCCTACTCCAGCTACAGCCTTTTTCGGCTCAAGGTAACATATCTATTGATAATCAGAACCATCCCCATGTACTTGTTGTCAAAAGCAGATGAATAGCAAGTCTTATCAGAGACGTTGAGACATGGAGCACGAGGAACTTTTGACTATGTTAACTAGAACTTTACTCAAATGCGCTCTGTACACTGGTATTTGAAAAAATACTTCCCAGAGGGTGACAATAAATCAGCAACTTCGTAGAAACCACCTGCGTAGAAACCACCAGCGGTACCTCTTCGCGGGCACAATCATCTTCATAATTTGTTGTCGCTTAACCGCCTAAGCGAATTTGGCCGTTGCATACAAAAGCATAATAGTCAACCCGTTTTAGCGATAGCTAGCATCAATTGTGGGCCCCAATTTAGTAAATTCATACTCCACCTGTATTTTCCATCTCAGTCGAGGCCTCGGTGTCGGTAGCACAACTTCTTGCGCCGGAGCTTCTTTGCTCATTCGCATAACATAACCCAGCCAAATGGCATGCATTAGGTACTTCAAGGTTCAATCTGAGTAGCTAGGGTGTGAACATCCAGAATGTTGTTGAGGCAAAGCGAATAGCGTCCCCCTAGGTTAATCACGTCCTTCATCAATTATCTTTAGTTACTACTACTCACCGTCTAGGAGTAGGCAAACAAAAGTGACCGAATCTATGAAATGCTGGCCTGGTGGAACAAATAATTTAAAAAATCAGAAACGGTCTAATGAACGTATCTAAATATTTACGTTAGAACTACTTTGTGAAGTGATAAAGTAATAGAACTGGCATACGGATATACTGTGAGATGACTTAAGAAAAATATTTGAAAATGTATATATATTTGGAGGTCAATAGCGGAAGAGAATATGAGAGGCAGTCGCCTGGGCTATTTAGCTGGATGAAATGCCACTTTTTTGCGACATTCTCATTGCCTGGGTGTAGGAGCAAGGAGTTCATTTTTATTTTATTTATTTATTTTGCTTGATTTTTTTTTTTTTGTGTCGCGAGACAACTGGCTTATCGCTGTCAGCGGTTTTCATGCATTTGAACACAATGCACGTTTCAAGTGACGATTACAATATATTTAATGATGACAATGGTGGATTTTTAGCAACTTTTTGCAAATGTAATATATATATTTTGTTGAGTGTCTACACCTCAACGATTTATTATTTTCAGCAACGTCATATTGTGATGACACTTGATGGATAAAAGTTAAAGCGACAAATAAATGAATTGAATAAGGTGAGGCGATAAATCTTGTGTTTCCTAGGAGAGTGGTAGAAAATTAAGAAAATTAAATCTCAACATGTAGCGGCAACGGTTGTCTAAAAGCAAAGACCCGACCTTGCAATAATTTGCTCGCTTCAGATATTGCCTTTGGGTCCACTTGTATAGAAGTCTTTTAAACTAAATTTTATAATTGGAGAATTATCAGGGCGAACTAAACCCGAAATCGAATTAAGAGCTGAAAATGGAGCCCTGGCCGAAACTTACTAAGAAAATAAAACTAAAATCTAAACCAACTCAGCCACAATTATGTACCTAGTATTGAGCTATTATGGCATACTAATTTACTCAGGTCTATTTTAATACATTTTAGGTCGTATTATAAAACCAGCTGATTTTTTTCAATAAAAACACTTCTGTCATGAGTGTTGACGGGTAAATTAATTTAAAAAAAATATAAATGTATGGCGTGATATCAACATGTATATCATCATAAACCTAAGTAAATCCTAAGAGATTTTGAGCCGAGCTTCCCTTCCAATTTGAATTTTTTCCTACAAATTGGCAGATCCTACAAAATTTTGCCGACTTCGAACGGCATCTACAAAGGACATGAATTTTTGCTGAGAAGCCTTCCATGGCAGAAATACACTCGGAGAGTTTGCCAAACCACTTCCAAGGGGCGACCCCGTTTTGAAAAACTTGAAACTGAAGAATTTGTATGCTGAAAAGTGAGCGGCGCCCCGCCTACTTCCCCAAAATCCACAAAATTTTTTTGCGATGTGGTTTTTTTAAAAAGCGTATAATGTGTGCAAGATCTTGCTTGCGCGCTTTACATTTGACAAACAAATTTTTCAGAACTATGTTAAAAAACTGGGCGTGCCCGTTTGCCGTTTTCGCCCATTTTAACCACAACCGTTTACCTCTATATATTCAACATTTTCGCCAAATATCGTTTCGATAACTCAATTTTTGTCAAAGTAATGGCATGAAAAGTTTTTGGGAATAATCCACTATAAAAGGGGCGGGGCTACGCCCATTTTAAAAAATTTATATTTTTCCACTTTCTTCGTTCACGGACACTTTGAAAGTGAAGCATAAATTATGTAAAGCATTTGTACGCAAAGTTATTGTCTGTTAAATATATCTATGATCCTTTTCAAAATCTTTCGTATAAAATTGGGCGTGGTTCTGAATCGATTTCACCCATTTTTTTCCCGAACATACCTTGTATTAATATAATATATGTGTGCTAAATTTCATTTCGATATCTTGAACGGTTTTTGATTTATGATTAATATTATTTCTAATTTTGACTTAATCAAAAGTGGGCGGTGCCACACCCATTTTAAAAAAATTTTGGTTAAACTTATTTTCCGCCTTAACATTAATGCACACACCAAATTTAATCCTTATAAGTGTATTATGTACTGAATAATCACTTTTTTGTATTTTCGAAAATATTCTATATAAAAAAAGTGGGCGGGGCTATCATCCGATTTCGCTCATTGAGTGCCAAGGAACCTGAATACCACATTTCATTAAGATATCTCAAAATTTACTCAAGTTATCGTGCTAACAGACGGACGGACTGACCGACATGGCTTAATCAATTTCTTTTTTCCTCCTGAACATTTTGATATATATAAGTCAATATCTAACGAATAATTACAATCGACTTGCAATACTTGTTTAAAAAAATATCACTAATCGATAAGCCGGATAACCGATTGTACCCAATAGCCCTAATATTTACGAAAATATATGTTTCCTGAATATTCCCTGCAGTCAATCCAACTAGTATGTATATGCACAACTAGTATATGCACCAAGCCCAGAAAGTCAGCCAACTGTCATATTTCCATATAAGCAACGAAGGCGATGTCCCACGAGATGGCAATTGTCAGATTTCGACCAGAACATACCACTCATCTACTACTAATGAAATACTAGTTTGTATATAGTGGAAATATGCTAGTATCATACTGGTCGTAAAATATAAGTTTCATATTAGTTCAAAATGAAAGGAAATGTACTAGTAATAAGATAAAAGTATACTAATCCAAATGTGGACCAAAACCTTTAGCAGGGATTAAAATAAGAAAATGGACATATTAATACATCATTTTCATTTTTCATCATTTTCGTTGTGAAAAACCCCGATTTGGGATTGCAAAACACAAACTATATCTTTTGAATATTTCATAAGCTGGTTGCGAATTACAATAGCATGCAATGCAAATGAAATAAACGAAAGAAATAAGTACAGCTTATGTCGCTTAAGTACATACTATGAAAATTGTAGGCGTATATTAGTATGGATTGAAATTTTTCTGACTAGTATGATTTTAACCAGAAAATTATTGTTGGATACTAGTATGTTTACTGACTAGTTTGATATTTCACTGCAGGGGTTCTACATAAGAAATAGTGGTGTTCGACTATTGGCTCTGATTACTGATGAAAAACGTATGCGGGTGATAGTTCCGTAAGCAGATGTGGCAATGGTGAACCTAAGAATAAGATGTTGTAACTTTTTTACAATAATTACCTCCAACCTACTTGTAGTATTTCTAAGCATACACGTACTTATACATAGTTATTAAAATTGAACAGAATTTTGCAGCATACACACAGGCGCAACCTAAGCAGTTTTCTGATTTTAATATTTCTGATTGTGAAATTGTTGCTTATTTGATACGGACAATTCAGGTAAGGATATGTTTGTTCATATATATTTCAAAATGTAAGTTTTCCCGAAAAGGCAAGAAGTTTCACATGACGCCAGTAGCATACCTTCAGGCATATAAACCTTCCGTAAGTATCAAATACCAGCATGCCTAGTAACCGACTACCTAAATCAGCCCTTTCTTGAATCCGCATATGCATAAGTTTGTTATGCGTTGAAAGTTCAAGACAATCCACTTCTTCATCTGCTCCTTTAATTGGTTTGTTTCTTCATTATTACAAATGCAGTACACTTATGCTTCCGTTTATATATTCATATGTGCTTCTCTCTCATCTCTACGACATATTCATGCATTGTCTTCAATATTTCGAGCTCTCTTTTTTATTACAACTAAAGAAATTGTACTTCGAATATGCTTGCGGTTGCACTTTTTGGGCTTGCAAATGTTTTGTCTAAAAACTTTTACTTCGTTGCAAGAAAAGTGCTGAACCCTCTCACTCATCTGGGACTGGTTGTGATACCGAACAACAAAGTACCGTAAAAATGTTTAAGGAATAGAAACAGTGTTCGGACTTGCCATTTTTATTAAGTTGTAAGGTAGCAGCTTATGTTCAACCTGTTCTGTGGGACCATTTCCTGCAAAGATCTACGGTAGCTTAGAGCAAGTTTACTTGCAGATATCTGTACTTGTTGTTTGTAATGACAAAAATACTTCCCCGATATGAACCTGGTACGTTCCGGCACTCCCTTGCGGTACTGCCCGACTGTCGTGGTTTGGTATGACCACTGTAACATTATAGGTCATATCAACCCTCCTTCCGTATGGAAGGATAAGATGGGTAATGAGAGGTGAGAGGCATCATATCCGTAGATCAACCATCGAGTTGCCATTATTATCTTTGTGCATATTGGTCGCCTCTTCCGATCGTGTCGATATCTATACTTCTGCACCGATAGTTGAAATCATTGGGAGAGCTAGTCATATTGTATTCCCTCCTTTCTGATAATTTGCTACTAAACAGGTGATCGGTTTTCAGTTTGCGTGGTAGAAATAAAAGAATTTGTAGTTTAAGAAAAGATATGGTCGATCTACGACTTTGGAAGAAGAAGTCCGACCAATAATTTGGAAGAGCGGGAAAGGAAAAAGTGATGTAATACACATTCTTATACTATTTGTGAAATATAATAAAAGTTTTGATTTTTAAATAATTGTCATAATATTTTCATTATGTATTCATATGTACTAACAAACAGCTATGTCCGTCCGTCTGTCTCTTTGAACGAAAACTAGTCCCTCAGTTTTGCAGCTATCTCGCTGAAATTTTGTATTAAATTAAACATTTGTCGGATCAACAACATCGGACCTATACAACATAAAGCTCCCATACAATCGATTGTGACGATAAACGGGTGTTGGCCTTTAACTCTTGCAATTAAATAGCTTGAAACGTAAAATTTTGCAGTTCTTGTAATTATTTAAGTAATGTGTTATATGTAATGGTGGCCGCCATGGTGTGGCGGTAGTGTTGCTGGCCTACCACACGGAAGGTCCAAGGTTCGAGCCCTCGTACAGGTAACATGAAAAGTGGTTTGAAAAAGTTTTTTCAAAACGGGATTGCCCCTCAGCAGTGGTTTGGCAAACTCTCCGAGTGTATTTCTGCAATGGAAGGCTTCTGCACAATTTGGTAGAGAAGCTCGACCTTAATCTCCTCTGGAGGTATAGGTTAGTGAAAATCAGTGGATTGGATCAATATATCGTATACCCTGCATATAAAATATTTTCCCGATTAACTTTGTTTGGGGTATGTACCTTTCAATTAACGGGGTAAGATGGTCAAACTTTGCACAGTTTGTACTTTTAAATAAATATCGGACAATGAAAACCATGATGAGTTTTCATGAAACAGCTGAAGACTACGGTCTCCTTATTTGTTTTAAATATGAATTTTTAACTTAAAACTCGATTTGCGTCAAATTTAAAATTATGACTTGAGAGATTATTGCAAAGCGGCATAGGTCTATAGCTTTCATGATCTTTTTTGAACTGATTCTATTTTTCACCAAGAGCATTTACATATCAGCGAAAGAATAAAACATTAAAATATTTTTGACACTGGCCTGTCTAAGAAATTGGTTGAAGAACACCCGATCCCATCGAAAATAATAAATTTTTGGCTGAGATAGGGAGTTTTTGTATCGAGTTCTGAGATAACTAGGACGTTGTTAAAAAAAAGATTCTCAAATAATTCGCTCTTGAAACTAATTCTTAATTCGGTATTTATATGTATGCTCTTTTTTTTTCAAGCGTTACTGAGTATATAAAAACGTTAAATAACCTTACGCGAAAGATATTATATATGGACACACAACAAGAAACTTTTTCTTTTCTCAAAAAATAATTCCTGTACTGAATTAGATAATTTAAACAGCATAAGAAAGTACTAAAAGTCGAATATTTCATTAATTTCGCTTATACCCCACAACTTGGCAGTTGGTCAGGGAACACTGAAATAGGAAGACATCACAAGCATTAGTAATTCACTTTATTTACAACACAAAGCACGAAAATTCATAAAACTCATATTTCAAAAAGCATGAAACAATAATTTATATTAGAATTGACACAAACAACCCCACAGTTTTGGAACGAGTAGGTATATATATACCCCCCACCCAACCAACTAATAACCAATAGGCTGAATGAAAAATATAAAACAATAATGGAAAACAAATGCGAAAGCTGTGAGCATCCAAAAAAAAGAGAAGAAAAGTAAAAATGTACAAATTGAAAAAGTAAGCAGATAAGAAAAACTTATGAAGCAAACGCACTGGTTTCAATACAAATATACAAAGTGTGTGTGTTCAACTGAAAACAAGCAAATTGAATATTAATGTTTGTGTGGTATATTTTTAGGCGTTTATTGCATGGCTCCTGCAGACTGCTGCTGCTGCGCCGAATAAGTTTCATTTCTGTTTTTTTTTTTTTCTTCTTACACATCCCCAGAAAAGTGAAAAGTTTCATGCAGCAAACGAATAAGACAATTTATCTTTCTAGATTTTCATATGCGGCGGCGCTGTAGGCATGGGGTATGCGAGCAGCGAAGACAAGGAAGTCATGGAATGAAATCAAGAGAAAAGTAACTGAATAGCTGAGAAATCGAAATAGCATTTACAATAAATCACTGCAGGCGAGAGTATACCCTGTGGCGTGGGCTTGGATGTAAGGTGCTAAATATGTGAATACCTATATTAGAGTGACCAGAAAAAATTAAAACTGTAACTTTACTTTGAATACTCAATATAATAATTCCCGAACGGATTACCCACCATATCCCGCCCGATCGGCACGAGGGGCGCATCGGCATAGCGCGCAGATTTTTCGTTCGTGCCGAGTCGGGTAAAGGCTTTGGTTTGTTAATCGTCGAGATCTAAAACTGCTCAGCTACTGAGAAAACTTCATCAGCTAAGTAAAGTAGATATAAGATAGATTATACATTAAGAAATAATTAGTTAAAAGAATAAAATTATTGTTAAAAGTTAATATAAAAGTCAAAGAACAAGAAGCAATTAGTTGCTATGTATTTAGGATAGAAAGAATTGATTATTTTATGCTGAAAAGCGAGTCTGAAATATCAAATCTACCAGAAAGAGGGTTATAATCTTGACACAAACAGCGAAAAGGCTCATTTAACACTTAGAAGAAACGGGCTGGAGAGTGAACCATTTAGCAATTTAATCATAATAACAATTCCAAGCATTCCCCTCCGACTAGAAATTGTTTTTGAAGTGATTCTAAGCGATCTATATGTACGGTTCTATATATGTACGGTTCTATCAAGTATCGGTCTGGCTAATGTAGTGAAAAGAGCTATAGTTACATAAGGGTCGCTAAATTCTTTAGACCATCGTTTCGCGAACGCTAGAACACCTCTAGCCTTATTGACTGTTGCGTTAATATGGCGGTTGAAACTGAGCTTATAGTCCATAGTAACCCCCAGGTCAACAAAATCATACACTTGCTCATGACTAATTTTTAATTGTATAGAAAGCGGGCTGAAAAGTTCCACGCGAAAAACGCATTGATTTACCTTTTTTAAGGTTAAGTGGCATACAATTTAAATAGCACCAAGTAACTAGTTTACCTAGATCTAATTTTAGCTTATTTCTGTCTTCAAATGATGCGAATGATATAAAAAGCTTTACGTCGTCAGCATACATTAACATTTTTGAAAATTTTATTATTGTAGAAATATCATTTAAAACAACAAGAACAGAATCGGGCCAAGATGGTTTCCTTGAGGAACTCCTGAAGAAACATAAATGACATCGGATACTCAAACACTTCTCTTTGTGTCCTGTCACTAAGTTAAGAAGAGACCCAGCGATTGAGGCCCGGCTGGAGGCCCAACTGCTCGAGTTTATGAATAAGTAATGAGTGACACACTTTGTCAAAAGCTTTGCTGGTATTCGTATAAATAACGGTGGTGTGCAGATATTTTCTAAAGCCGTTTGAGAAATGCCCGTTAAACTCAAGTCAACTCGTAACTGTGGACTTTCTCTTACTGAACCCGTGTTGGCAGTCAGCAATCAAAGTAGTAAATTGATTTGTAACAATAGCTTCAGACAATTTTGGGATGGCAAAAAGCTTTGCTATGCCACGATAATTCTCCATAGAAGACCTACTCCCGCTTTTATGCAGCGATAGAAGAAACGATTATTTTTACGAAGTTGGAAAAACACCACACTTTAGTGATAGATTGAACAAATTGGTAAGGGGCTGGTAAATATGGTTCGCACATTTTTTCAAGAAACATGTAGGAATCCTATCACGACCGTATTAAAAATATTATTTTAAGATTTTAAGGTAAATTAGAAAGTCTTTGGCATATAATTGGTGAATTAATAAAATTTTTCCCGTGTAGCTTATAAGGACAATTTTGAAAGTTTGAATTGGTGACGCCAGAATAGTTAGAAGTGAAAAATAAAATGACTTTGCATTGAGAATAATGTCTCTTTTTGTTTTAGAGATATAAGCTTTATAGCACTTTTTATTTAAATCTATGTACTTCTGACGTAGAATGGAATACAGTAAGTAATGTTTGTTTAATCCGGATTTCTTATATAAATTAAGTGATCGTGTTTTCCTATTTTTCAAAGTCTTAAGCTCTTTAGTAAACCAAGCTTGCGTAGGATGATCATAAATTACTTTACGTTTAGTGATAAACTTCTCAAATAGGCAGTAAATAGTTTGATTGAAATGTGAGACGTTTAGATCAATATCACCACTAAATTCAGGCCAAGGTAATTTAGACAGTTCCTTATTTAATTCCTTGTAGTTGGCTTTGGAAAAGTTAAAATCAAAGCTACTACTTGAGTAGCATTGAATACCTTGGCCATTACTTATCTTTTAGCAACCGTTAAAGCCATCCTGAAAATGTGGAACATGTCGAACATGTTGTAGGCATCTGTAAACCTAATTGGCAGACATCTTTTCGAACTGTCCTCTTATGTCGATACATTACAAAAACCACTCCGAAAAAAATATTATAGAAAAACTACACTGCCAGCCATATTTAGCGGTCTTTGAAATGTAATCAAGTCGCTCACGTTGCTAGGTCGGCAGGTATGGAACTCCCAGATTTTCTTTTGAAAAGACCTAAACCATAAATAATTTAAAGAGCCATTGAATTTTTCTTAAAAGGGACCTCGCAGAGTTCAATTTCGCTGAACATGCTCACCGCCCAGGAGGGTTAACTTTGATGTGCGGGTAAGGAAGGCGCTTTCGGTCCTTCCGCCGAAATGTTTACACTGCACGACTTTCATCCTCCTTCCTCTGAGTTGATTACCGTTTGCAGCTGCTCGAAATATGACCATCTACTCGTATAGTATCAGCTTTCAGCATGAAAAGATCCATCAAGCCACTTGGCTGCCAACTGATCATAGAACGCGAAAGCAATTTGCTTATGTCGTGATCGGTAGCAGAAATAGCATCAACATCAATATCGACTCGAATCAGCATATTGTGGCAGTAAAAATAAGTACATGCCTCTGTGCAGCGAATAATGAGTGCGAAGTAACGGTAATAAAGTTTGATGTCGATAAGCGAAGGACCAGATGGTCTCTCCACTCGGCCCTCACCTGCCTCTGTGACCAATCTTCATCGCAGCGATCCAATGTAGGAGTGGGACAATACTTTTATTTTCTGCCCACTGTGGGTTAGGGGCGCAATGGGGGAAAAATTTAAGCTTGTTGACACAAGCTGATTGAACCTTATCAGTGCGGCATAAGAACTTCACGATACATCAAATCCTAGAGAACACCCATGATAAGAGCATCGACATACACCATCTCTTTATCGAACAGCTTTCGAAAATGCTCCGACATCATTACTCCATGGAGGGAGTAGGTGTACTTTTAAAGGACCAGCCATTTCATGAAGTAATCTTTTGGGGGCAATTTGAAAGTCCTTTCGCTTGGAGTACTCAGAATCAAAGAAATAGAGTACTCTGAGAAGAAGTAGGAGATCGCCATGTAAATTAGACCACCTCTTTTGTATGAATGAGTATAAGTGTTGGAGTACTCTAATACTCCTTAAGAAGTATCCTCCTGATGTACATACTAAGAAGCTGAGCTCTATGTGACTGTTCACAAGTAATAGCATAAACATAAGAAGTTAAGTTACTTATCTATGAAGTTGGTAGCATTCATGTTGCATGCAACATGTCAAATCTAATTTCATACAATTTCTTGTGTTGTTGGAAATATGTATGTATATTAGACTGGGTCGATTTATTAACCGATATCGCGCCATCGATTTTTCGATAGGGTTTGGGCTCAGGAAAAAAAAGTTTCACTACGCATACTCAAAAAAATGATTTTCGAGCCTGCGAAATTTCATTTTTTTGACTTTTTTCGACTTTGATTTTAAGGTTTTTTTCATTACCTACTAAAAAATTTTTCATTTGATTTTAAAATTTACATGTTAACCCTGTCCGACACAAAAATCTCAGCTAAAAACGTTGGCGATAACAGTTTTTTGAAAAAAATTTTGGTAATTCTATACGACAGCACGTAACTGCTAATATAGTTCCAAAAATATCGGGAAAGGTATCAAACGACGGGTTTTAACCTTCGTATCAATAATCCGAAAGCGGAAATTCGATATTTTATGTCGGTTCAGAGATATTTGCAATCAAAGTTGAAAATTTTCTGTCATTTTCATGTGGTTGTTGTAATCACAGATTAGGGCGGACCGAAAAGTGCAAAAAGTGTGTTCTGCGCAGAAATACTGTGGACCGCGTAGCCGGTGTTGGACCGGCTAAGGGTTATTTTTTTGAAGGGCGGCCGAAGGCCGCCTATGCAGAAAGGTGTTCTGCACAAAAATACCTTGGATCAAGCCAACTATTCGGGATCGGACCTGGGTCATTTTTGGGTTTTTTGTGAATAAGTTTTCACTGAAACAAATTATTTAAATTCCGCTTTCGGATTATTGATACAGAGATCAAAACGCGTCGTTTGATACCTTTCCCTTTTTGGACGTATATTAGCAGTTACGTGCTGTCGTATAGAATTACCAAAATTTTATTTTCGGGTTTTGGAAAAGTCGATTTTTCGACCAAACCAAGTCCCAAAATCCGAAAATAAAATTTTTTTAAAAAACCGTTATCGCCAACGTTTTTAGCGCATAATTTTAAGTTTTCATCGAAAACATTTTTGCATGCGTGCTGAAAAAACCCTTAAAAAAATGGCGAAAGGGTAAATTTTTTGACCAAAACACTCCCCAAAACCCAAAAAAATTTTTTTTAAACTGTTATCACCGTTTTCAACGAACATTTTTGGGTCGGACAGGGTATACATGAAAATTTGAAAATCAAATGAAAATTATTTTAGTAGGTCATGAAAAAACCCTTAAAAATCAAAGTCGAAAAAAGTCAAAAAAATTTAATTTCGCTTGTTCGAAATTTATTCTTTTGGGTATGCGTAGTGAAATTTTTTTTCCTGAGCCCAAAACCTATCGAAAAATCGATTGCGAGATATCGGTTAACTTTCGTCCGTTCAAATTGACCCACCCTAATGTATATGCATGTATACTAGCCGATGACAAGCAAAATCTAAAAGTTAATATATTTAAAATCGCATTTATTAATTTTCAAACAAGATTTGTTGCAAGGAACA
Source organism: Merzomyia westermanni (assembly GCA_949987695.1). NCBI lineage: Eukaryota > Metazoa > Arthropoda > Insecta > Diptera > Tephritidae > Merzomyia > Merzomyia westermanni. The sequence goes on along the minus strand of OX465289.1, from coordinate 30,664,506 downwards.
AGGGTGAAACAAGTCGCAAAGTGTAATCAACATCACAAACTTATGGAATTCACCACAGATAACGTCAGCTGTCAGAGCTCATAACATTGAGTTATACCATTATGGCGTACTATTGAATATATTTAGACATCTTCGTATGTTTCGGCAGGAGATATGTGTGTGTGTACGCATATATCACCCCTTCTTCCAAACCCCCTTTGTTATTACCGCTGTTAACTTGTCGACATGTTTGTTGTAATATTGTATGTAATATTTTGTGTAGATAAACATCAAGCAATATAAAAGGAATTTGAACGGATGTCATCGCTCATTTTCTACTTACCCGCTCAGCATCCCTATTCAAAATATTTAAATGTTCCTTTGTACATAAATATATTTGATTATTTATTTTTAAATTTATTCAATAAATGTTTTTATAATTTAGATATCATAGTTTTTTTACTCCATGCCGTTTGATTTGTAACTATTTGGGATAGATTTTGAGAGCAATTTGACAATTGATGTACCGTTACTCATAAATGTCAAATACATATTGTGTTCTTACGAAAGAAAAGCCAAGGGGCTTATGTTTTCTAATAAAATGTAGATTCTGTTTTTAATAAGTTCGATTATAAATTTTAATAACTGAGGAGCTAGATAACATTCTTCGAACTATACTTAGGGGGTTAGAATATGCCCGAGGTAGGCATACCGGTCGTCAGAGGCGACTAATATGCACAATTGTAATCACCTCTCCTTCTTTACGGAAGGAGCGGGAACATGACCTAGAAGCTCCCACGGGTCATACCAAATCACTACCAAGACAGTCGGGCAGTACCGCAAGGGAATACCGGAGCGTTCCAGGTTGATATCCTGCAAAGGACTGTTACTTTCGACAACACTCCCCAAAACCTTTGGGGAATGTCTTTGTCGCTAAAAACAACAACAAAAAACAACGACAGATAGAAAACCCAAGAGAGCGGAAGTCATCCTCAATGTGATCTTACCAACTCACGAAAAGTTTATTTTCTTTTACTGTTCCAAAGCTTTTACCTTCATAAATTTTAAAGGAAATACCAATTTATATCAATCATCTATTGGAAGATTTGGACTGATTTAGAAAACTTCTATCACTCTTCCGATTTCCAGGCAAAATGTATGACCATTGGTCTTTATGTTTTCTAAGTAGGCACAGCTTGTGTCTGCAGGCAAAGACCTTCCCTTGAAAGGCTGTGCTGCTTATCGTACCAGTTGTCCAGTATCTTAAAATACTTATGCTAGAGGTGTCAAATTATCGATAGGATCACTATCAAATGTTTAAAAAAAATATTATTATTACAATTACTGTAGTTTCAAAGTGGCGATCGTTTAGGAGAAGTTTTTATAAAGCTTGTTTAAAATAGATTTTAGTTTAGTAACTGAACTTAAGTTTAGTATATATTGAAGTAGTTAGTAGAATCGATTACCCTTGACTATCGATAGTCTTAATAGAATGAAAAAATCGAAAGCATCAACAATTTTAAACAATCGAAAATGCCATCAATAACCTGATCCTAATCAGTAGCGTAGTATAGTTTTTAAAGCTCTGAAAAACTCCATAGTTTCATCTGAAACTCACTAACCTGCCTCAATCTATTCGGTAAGTAAAATTCTAAATATAAACTAAAAATCCGACTCATGTTACGCATTGTAGCCGTATTTGCAGCTTAATACGTTTTTATCTCATCTTCTCCCCACCAAATGACATACGTACCATACAACCTTGTCTACTCACCGCGATTCGCATTTAATGCAGCCCATAACTCACTCAATACCTCATATGCACCTAATCTCATTTGCGCCAAACATTGTGACAGCAACACCAACAACAAAGGAAGGTAGTATCTGGTGGTTGGCGTAGTAGCTGAACACACAGTACATACATTTCCAACCGAGTATGCGAGTTGTGGTGCATGTATTCTTCTACCATAACCGTCACACGTATTCCGCCTTTCTGCCACTGCTCCTGGGGATCAGAGTGATTTGCTGCCGCCCGTTAACCCACCATTTCAACGCTTCATTGCGATTCGTTTCGGTTTCGATTTTAGCGGTCCATTGCATTGATTTCACATTTCGACTTTAAGTGCTTGCAACATTGCAACAAATGCCTGACCGTGTATTAGTTCTCGGTTTATATTTATTACTCCCTTTTGACTGGGCTACTCAGATGAAGGCGGCAAGCATTTGCGTGTATGCAGTTTACCATTTTATTTGCGCTGATAACTGTTGCGTACACATTTTCTTTATTTCAGATATAATTTGTTAAACACACTCACTTTACATTTTTAAGATTGCAAAGTGAAGTGGAATACATTTCAAAAACAACAAGTCGGGCAAATGGCAAACAACTTTGATGGGGTCTGACTGTTTGGCGCAAGGTGAGTGTGGATGGACGATAACGGTGTGAGAGCTCGTGTGTGGTAGGGATGCCAAGCCTAGTGATTGATACTGATGGTTGGGGAATGAGGGATTTACAATACTATACCACGCGCGGGGTTGACTCAATTTAAAAATTAATAGAACTTCTCCAATTTACTTTTAATTATAGGGGGTTTTCCGTGACTTACATTTCTTGTAAACTTACTAAAGCAATCAAATGAAATAAAATAAAATAAAATAAAATAAAATAAAATAACATAAAATAAAATAAAATAGAATAACATAAAATAAAAAAAGAAAAGAAAAGAAAAGAAAATAAAAGAAAAGAAAAGAAAAGAAAAGAGAAGAAAAGAAAAGAAAAGAAAAGAAAAGAAAAGAAAAGAAAAGAAAAGAAAAGAAAAGAAAAGGGAAGAAAAGAAAAGAAAAGAAAAGGAAAGAAAAGAAAAGAAAAGGAAAGAAAAAAAAAATATAATAAAAGAAAAAAAAAAAATAAAATAAAATTAAAAAAATAAAATAGTATAAAATAAAATAAAATAAAAAAAAAATAAATAAAATTAAATAAAATAAAGTAAAATATTGACCAGAAGATCTGTGAGGCAGTTGATAACAATTCCATTACTTATATTACCTTAATCATCGCTTACTTATGGCACGTTAATGATGCGAAAATTGAACTTGACCTACCTCAAACACACATTTGTATCAGAAAACAAACCTCTCCTCTTCTAAATTCTTATGACAAATGTTCCATTCCTCAATGCTACACTTTACAAAAATTTGTGCAACGGCAGGACAAATTGCAACCAAATTCCAAAAACTTAGAACGATTTGACAGAAATTATCGTATCAACTCAATAGAGGATTTGAACGGTGCTGACACTGTATACTGGTGCATTGAGAGAGAAGAAAAGAGGAGGCAAAAATGGCAAACCAAAAATTCAATCAATAAATGCAAGAATGCGCTCAATAAGTAGATGTTTATAGGCAACGCAGATTTAAAGATTTTTATTTTATTTTTCAGTTCAGTCGTAGACGCAGCAGCCGCCAAGAAATATCGTCGTTGTGACGTCTGACAAACCCTATCCAAAGCAAAAATGTTTGGACAAGAGCTACCCTGCAGTCAAACCAGCTAGTTTTAAACTACTTCAAAACTACAAGTTTTCCAACAGTTTTTCCGATATATCCCAATTAAAACTTAACCACAGCTTTATTTCAGAAAAAATCTAAAGTTTTTCAGAATTAAAATTGTTTTTCAGAAAACTAAAATTGTCAGACATGCAAAAAGTATTTCATTAAACGCCGAATGCTCTTCAGAAACAGTATTTAAGAAATACATCTAAGCTTTTCTGAAATACGTGTGACTTATTCCGAAATACAACTGGAATATGCGAAAAAAATTCAAGGCTTTCTGAAATACGTTTGTCCTTTTCCAAAATATAGTTGAAAAGGTATAGTATGAACACCAAGCCCACCTACAGCTTTTCCAACTGTACATATTTCATAATACTTCAAATGTATTTCAGTGTTGCAACTAAGTTTCAGAAAATGTCAAATGTATTTCAGAAAAGTCAAATTTCGGAATTTAAAATTATTTTTCAGAAAATCTCAATTTTATTTCAGAAAACCAAAAGAAAAGTCAGACCTTTCCTTGTAGCGACTGTTCATTACTAACATATGCGGGTAAAAATTATTTAAAACCGTTGCATTTGTGCACCACTACTTCTACTCTCATGCACGTCTTCTGAAATACCTTAGGCTTTTTGAAAATTTTTTTCGCTCTTCTGAAATACATTTGACACTTTCTGAAACAAATTTGAGCTTTTCTGAAATAAAACTAATGTTCGCTAAAATACAAATTAGATATCTGAAATACAGTTGGAAAATGTGTAGTTCAAAATAGGCTAAAAACCCTAGGTCAGTCTTAGTGGTGGTTGCCAAGTGAGAATAATTGAAATACCTCCCACATTGGAAAGGTTGCAGGTGCTAGAAAAATTAAATGTATTTCATTGGCTTTTTCAGCTCTGCAGTGTTTGCAGAATTCTTCAAAATTTGAATTTATGTTAATACAGATTTGAGCTTTTTCGGACTAGTTTTAGATGAAATAAAAAAGTGGTCCCAAACTAGTATAATTTCTGATAAGTTTGAGTTTTCACTGCAGGGTAAGGGCAATTGCGTCCAAACAGTGGCAGTGACTTTGCTAGATCAAAGCTTTCTGGGCGCATGCGTTTGTGACTTTGTTTGCTCTGGACGCGTTCGTTACGTCTGTGAAATGCTTTGGCGAATTGATTTTTGGTGTAAACGATGTGCAATTTTAATGGATTGCTCAAGAGATAAGCCACATTGGAAAGCAGCCACACATAACAACATAGCATACTACGTAGCAACAGTATCTTGAAGTAATTTTTTGTTTGCTAATCTGCGGCACAAAGTCGTATTGTAGTTATGGACTGTTGAGGGATTTCGATTTGTGTTCAGGCTCATGGGGTAGGTGTACTCGTATTTGGGCACACACAAGAAAATGTGTTCTAAAGTACTTTTAATTGAATTTCGTTTGATTAGCGGTTATTTGTTGGAGCTTTTATTGTGTTGTTTGCGCTACGGCAGGGAAAACTAGGAAGCAATTCGGTGGTCATAAATCGGCAGTTAGAAATTGTTGGCAGTTGGTGAAAACCAGAAACAGAACACTGGAACGAACTTATTGGACTCATCGTTCAGATATTTTTAAAGCTTTATATCTACAATAGTAATATCAAAATTAATTCACCATCTTGTTGCTTTTGGCGTTGTAGCTGCAAATCCACTAACCGAAGGTTTTCCTTCCCCAGTGAAAACTTTCAGACAAATAATGCCTAATACGTATTTCCAAAGCCAAGATCGGTATCCCAATCACCACTACGTATATGTGTTTTATTTAGTTGGATATTTGAGAAGATCTCCTAGCTAATATCATTGAATTGGGAGAGGCTTTCTAAAAAGGAGTTTCGTCCGCTGCACAATCAAAAAAAGAGTATCCATTTGTTAAGCTATGGTGCGTCATTCAGTGGTAACAGAAGACGCTAGAAAGTAACGAGATGCATATCTTTCAAAGGACTGCCCACATAGGTTACACTCAACAAACAACACAACTACGGGATGACGTAGACATCGGGTTGAAACAAGCAAGCTATGGACAGGCTATGTTAGATCCGCCGACTGAAACTAAAATGTGCCATCCCTCAGCAACTTCAGCTTTTTCTTAACCCTTCTTAGTAGAAAAGAGAGTCTTATATTTTAGGTCGAAAACTGGTATAAGACGGAAGAATTCGTTCTTGTTTGGGTTTAGGAGTCGTTGGAATTGAGCAGAATATGTCCGTAGGCGTGTTACCAAAGAAAGTTTTAATTATTAACCGTCAAAGTGGCGAAGATAGCATCATCGCGCTAAGCGATTTGGCGCATAGACCAGTTACTAGTGCTACTGAGTACTTCATTGGTACGTCTAGCATCTCTACGCACTTACTAACTGTCTTTTCATTTTGTTTTATTGTCAAAGTACTCATACAAAAAAAGAGAACCTGAAAAATGATGTCACTACAACTTTGAAGACCTGCCGGCTGTTTACTCACATGATGTTGACATTACCATACGAGTATTCTTTGACTTTCTGGCAAAATTTTTTTGTACAAGTTAGCACCTTTTTTGTGCGAATCATGACAAAATGTCAATTTGAATATTTGGAAATATTTTATTATTATTAGAGCGCATGTCAGCTGAACCAAAAATTTTATTTCACACATTCCAGTGCTTTTTATCCCAACTTTTTTCATATAAATTTCTAGACTTGTTAGCTGTTTTTACAAAAATTTGTTTCGGTGGAAAACTCGACGAATTTTACATTAAAAACTTTTTTAATTAATTAACTACGTTGTCACATGTCACCCATTTTGGCATTCGACCACTACCCCATACCAGGCGACCTGGAGGTTTTGAGGTGGTGGAGAAGTTCACCTCGTTTTCCAGCTATGTATGTATGTATATATGTAAATGAAAAATGAGTTTTGGCTTTACCACTGTTTTGTTATTTCAAGCTTTTAACTGCTATATTGATGTATTCGGTATTGCATAGGTTAGCATCACTGCCCCACAGGAAGTGTGATGGACGGGACATGACACAAAAGCAATTGAGCCTTGAGACTTCTAATACTAATTATGGCTAGACAATTATGAACTACAAGCCAAGTCGTTGCTTTAGATTCCAGGTGCTAAGGAATACGCCTAGGACCAAGTACTATCGTTTACTCCCATGGACGAGTGCCGCAACCTAACTTTTTCTGCGCGTCTGACTAAGCGGCGCCTTAGGAGAACTCTTACTTGTCGACTTTATTGCCAGTGTGGGCAAGGAAGCAGATTTTGGAACAGTTGGAAAATTTGGTCTCCACTGTATAACATATCCAAAAGCGACTAAGTTCATTGATTGCGCCAGGGCCCGCATATGGTCATTTATAGTACCAGGTGTCAGAGCAAATGAAATCGTCAGGTCATCTAGTTATCCCTTGATCAAAAATACAGAAACCAAATTGATTTCATAATAGGAGGCAGATATAGATTCACCGTTCTGCACGTGCAAAAGTAGAGGTCCCAATATGAAGAAAGAGTGCGCAATAACGGAAGGAAAGTTTGTGTTGAGAAGCTGTGAATGACACAGACAGCAGATAGTATCTCTACTCAATACTCGGGCTTGCCCTCTTAGAGAAATCCTCGACCTAACTATGTAATCGATTAGTGGATACTATGGTTATGATGCGGAATGTCGCTCCGATACGGAATAGAAAGAGACTGTCTATGGACCAACCCAAGAGTAAGTGAGCATATCGTGAAACTGAAAAGCCTGCTTTCCTAGATTTCGTTTAGATAGATACTTGGCTCCCACACCGGGCGGGACATTTTAGCGACTCCAACTTTTTCCAGCGTAAAAAAGACTGACTTCTACTGAGGGTAAAATGTATCATCTTAACTCATTATTTTAAAGCTATTACCTTGAAAATTCTGAATTTAAGTTTTAATAGCCAAATCTCAAACCAAAAAGTGCTAAATGCCTTTTAAATATTTCTGTAGGCACATTTTCACACCCCATTGTCCGTGTTGTGGCAAATGAATAGAGATTTTCCATTTACACGCCAAAGGAGTCTAATATTGACTTAACAGTAAAATGAACAAAAGGATAACAAACCCATTTAACTGAACAACATTGGACATATGAATATGAGTAGTGGGATTAGAAGAAAGTTGCAAGAAAAGGATTCCAGCAGCAACACTATGAAAGGGAGAGCAAAACGGCAAGGCAAGACGGCAACACACACCATGATACACAGCCACAAATGAGGTCCGAGTATGTCAAAGCGGTAAACCAATACCTTCGGACAACTGGTAGCTTGGCAAACGAATTAGCCAAGTACTTCAATGATGAACTGCCATCAGTTGTGCATGAAGGTAGAGTGAGTCAGTAGCTGATAACAATAACACAAAGAACATAAGAAGTCTTAAGCATGCAATAGAAGGAAGAGGCAAGGGTTTGACGCATTGGAAAAGCAACAAGTAACTCCGTCCACTTCAGCTATTAGCGCTTTGCGAAATGCAAGGAAAATGCGTTTGCATTGTTTCGTAAATACCATTCAACAAAGCAATTGAATTCAAGATTGCACAGTATCGCCTGGTGGGCGTTTGAGCTCTTAAGTTTGGGGTGCAAAAGTCAATTTGTGCAAACAAACAAAGGAGGGAAAGAAAGACCATGGGACAGGTAACCATGGTGTTTTGTATACCACGTATTAGTGATTGGGTGAGTTATATACTTAGTTGGGTCTATATCATCGCTCCGAGCGAAAACGAAGAGAAGAACATTTCATGCTTCGAAAATTTAGAACTTTTACAAAAAACTCAAGCCAATTAAAGATAGCGAATATACACTTACGACAAAGAAACCCCCGATTATTAAAGAAGCTAAGTGATAACGGGGATACGTCTTAAAAGATATGATCATTCAAAGCGAATTCATCTCAATAGTAGTTTAGAATGCCAACTTTTTTAAGAGTAGACCAATAAAAGACCTCAAGGTTTGATAGGTCCAATGGATTGTGCCCGCTCCATATCTCGAAAATGACTAACAGGGGTGCACGAGAATATTGCTACAATATAGCAAAGTATAACAAGTTAGTAACAAAAAGTTTATTTCTTGCCGAGAAATCAGCGAATAATACATTCAGCCAGCAAGCTTGAATAACCCACATCATAAACGGTAAGAAGCTTCTATAATACAAGGTGGCGCAAAAGTAAGCTTCCGATGTTCAGCATATCGGCTGTGGCACGTGCAGTGTGTGCTGTTGCACCGTCTTGTTGGAACCACATGTTTTTCAATCCCAATTCATCAAGTTGCGGCAAAAAGAACTCGTTGATCATTGCTCTGTAGCGCTCACCATTCACAGTAACCGTTTGGCCCCGACCGATTATTGGTCAAATAAATAGTCAGCAATATTCCGCGTTCTGGAGCAGTGTAGCGTAACATTGTTTATTAACGTGTATTTCTCATGTGTTTACTACACAAATGTCAAAACAGAACTGACTTTAGGGGCCAATCGCAAAATTTATAGCATTTTCTGATAGGAGGATTACTTTTGCGCCACCCTGTATAACAAATGCAGTCCCAGAGCCAAAAGACTACGCAACATAAACCAACATTTAGCGAAAATTTTGGATTGATACCTCCCATGCGCTTGGAAACGACGTCGAACCTTCTATTCCTTAATTCTTGCACACGAAGTGAAGGAAAAAGGAATCATCAGAGCTTTATCTTGTTGTTGTTGTACGCTCCGGTACTCTCTCACGGTACATGTGCCACTGTCGTGAAAGCGATTTGGTATCACCAATGGAACCTTCTAGGTCATCTCGCTCTCTCCTTCTGTAAGGAAGAAGAGGGTTGTTAACGAGAGGTGAGAGGCATCATGTATATAGATCAACCATCAATTTGCACGTCATTACACTTTTTGAATTTTAGTTACCTCTTACGGCAAGTATACCTACCTCGGATATATTCTAACTCCCTAACCTGCAGGGGTAAGAGCTTCATCTTCATTAGTACTGTCTACAATTAGGTAACTTGGATATTTGGAAAGCGCGTTTGTTCACGCCAAATGTCATCCTTCAATATCCTATCTCTCGGTTTCCAATCCCACTTCCAATAAATCTGGCCCTATTCCTCTTCCTGTAGAACTTGATTCTCGTTGTCCTTCTCCCTCTTTATTTTAATTTACCCTTTTACTTCGAATTTCCCTTTAAGCTGCCTGGCGACACGCAAGCATATGCTGCTGTAGCCATAGCAACGGGAGGTTGTGTGCGTAATCGGCGCGAACGACGAGTAGTCGTGCCCAGACGTACTTGTTGTCGGCTTTCGTTGATGAAAATCAAAAATTTTACATTTTTTCGCTTGACAGCTGGTCTATTTGATCGTTGCCAACGTGTTTGACAAGCATTAGTGTGTTAGTTTTGTGAGAACGTGAAATGAGCAAGCTCGCGGAAGAAAAAGATTTTACGTTGCGGTTTATTGAAACCTACGAGTGCATGATGCTTTTAACTCTTTTAAGAGGTTCTCATGCGTAAACTGTTTACGTTGTGCATGCAAACTTTTCATCCAGAGTTTTCTTTTTTTAATTTTTTTCTTTTTTTCCGCCAAAACAACTGCAGTAACAAGCAATAAAAAATCGTCATCCGATGACATGTTTACGTCCGCACTCTACGAATTTTCAATACAAATGGCGCTTGATGCTTTATGCTTGTATGGTGGCCGGGCAAACGACAATCACCCGATTACGCACACAACCACCCGTTGCTACGGCTTCCAGCAGTATATGCTTACGTGTCGCCAGGCAGCTTTACCTTTATCTTACTCTTCTTCACCATGAGCATAAAAAGAGAGAAGAATAGAGAACAATGTGTGGTTTGTTGCTACTCTCTCTATTTTAAATGCCAAATAGTGTTTGGACTTCTATCACTAAATTGGTAGATTTATGAAATTTTTTTAAATTACAGGTGATACCACTCAAGCTGAAAATCTCCTTCTTTGTTTTTTATAGAAATGAGGATAGCTCCAAGCGAAGTTCTTTCGCTGTCGTGCTTGAATTCCAGAAAATTGTAGGAATATCGCTACGTTTTCCAGTGATTTCATCTCTCGACCCAGAAGTACAGATATCTGCAAATAAACTTGTACTGGGCTGCAGTCGCTCTTTTCAGAAGATGACTTCACATACCAGGTTGTACCTAATCTGGTCCATGTTCATAGGGCGTTCCCGAGAAATGCCCTATATAAACATGCTAGGCAATTAGAGACCACAGCTGTCCTAGTACTCGTAATGCAAAATGCAAACTTTAGAACTTGTGCATAAGGCAATAGAAGGTGGAACTTAAAACCAGATTATCGGAAATCCCCAATATAAATTTGGAGCATGATCGGCAATAATCTCAAAACATCTATTACCTTGCTAACAGAACACTGCCTTGTTGGTCGATCCAAAAAAGGCTACCAACGCTTTTTCGAAGCATTGGAGCACCTTTGAGAGTTGCTTAGGCGATGATAAGTATCAATGGCAAATGCTTTACTATTCCTTTTCGGATAGTTTAAAAAAAGTTGGCAAATCTACTCTAAAAGAGTTTATCAAATTACTTAGCCTTTTTGGCTGGTGTGAAAATAAAAAATTAAAAAATTGGTATGACAATTCTCCGTTAAGTATTTTACCCAAGTGCGCCGTAATAAAAGCTGGAATGTTCAAAAATATTGAAATTATAATCGAAATCTGCCACATTTTTTTATATTAGTATTTCTTCTCAAATCATACCACTTATTACAATTTTAAAGTCCGAGCACTACCGACAAATGGTTTATGTTTGCATAGCATTATTGATAAACTTAAATCCCTACTTAAACATATTTGCTAATCACATTTCACTTTAAAAATATTTCTATGTCCTTGTGAGCCAGTTACATATTATTTTAATATTTAAATTTATAAACTCCACCGAGTAGATTAGCTATTTTGTTCTTCGAAAAATTGTCCTTTACTTAAGTAAAATGAGCTAAGATGACTCAATCCATCTCTTTTATGTGAGTTATTTTATGTGCTTATCCCACTGGGTATAAAAACGAAAGTACAAGGTTGTGGCAACGATTTTTCGTAGAAATTTGAAAATGAAAGCATTGAAAGAGAGAGGGACGGAATCAAATCAGCATGCCATATTCGACAGCTCCTATTTGTTGAACAATGCAATTATAATGCCAAGATTAAGTCAACTCATCTGTGTTTAGAAGCATAATTGATTTGGAACACTCAAGAGTAAGAGAGCTGAACACAGAGTTGTTAGAGTGAGGGTGGCACTCTTGTGGTCGAGCCAGTTAATTGATTTGATAAATTGAATTACAGTGAAATACCAACACTTTTGCATGCGAATATTGTGCGCTTTGCTGTGCTATGCTTTTGGCTGATAAGAAAACCATTCTCATACTTAGGACTTTTGCTTTGGCAATTTAATTACTATGAAATACCTATTCCAAGCCATTCTTAGAGCATTAATGCATTGCGTGCAGTCGTCTTTCAAATGCAACGCAAGTTAAATATGTACAAAACTTGGCAGTTTAACTTACTCATTTCCAGCGGAGTTTGGCTGTGCGTGCTAGTGCAACCACGCCCACTACTTGCCTATGCATCAAAGCACTACACTTGCACTCTAGGTAAACAGTTCCGCACCTCCCCAGTTGCAAACTTGTATTCTCACCCACACCCCACTTGTTCGCTCTCATGAAGCTTTTAATACAATCTAACGATAAATCAGCAATAAAAATTTTGTTGTAATCTTAAAGAAGATTAATCAACGCTTTTGTTTTGGTGTACTACGGCTGTAGTCTATATGTGTATGTATCTGAGCTTATGAAGTCACCTTTGGTACTAATTAGTAGTTCATAAATCTTACTTAATTGTTACGAATAAAAGGTTAATAAGCAATTATGTTGCAGAAAGGTATGTTAAACATAAAGTTGTATTGTGATAAAATACAATATTACATATATATTTAAGCTCTAACATTCACATGCTAAGCCTATTTTTGCAAAGCTTTCCATTCTCATAATATTTTAGTCAAAAATGTATAACCTATCATTATAAAAAGACTGCTCGTGATTAAACATATAAATTATGGTCACCTAAGAGGTTTATTTAAATAAAAGCCAATAAACTAGCTGGAAAAATTAATTCAGTTCAAGGAAGAAACTGCAATGATAAATTAAACTAAAAATGCAAAATAATTGTTACAAGGGAAATAAAGTAACAAACAAAAATGAGTAGTATGGGAAAGAAGCTTGGGGGGCTTTATAAGAACTTATATATATATCTATTTTATATTAGGTCACTTTCTTGTTAGTTTGAATTTTAATTTATCATTAAAGCTCCGCACACAACACGTGATTTTATAGAACAGGTAACAAGATCAAAGAAAATAAGGTCAACTCCCTTTATTTCGCATTGTTACCTGTCAACACTATTTTCAATTTTAAAACCTCACCAATTTTCGAGTTTTACCAATTTAGCAAAAACCTGAGATGAAATTATACGGCGGCCGCCGTGGTGTGAAGGTAGTGTTGCCGGCCTACCACACCGAAGGTCCATGGTTCGAGCCCTGGTACAGGTAACATCAAAAGTGATTTGAAAAAAGTTTTTTTCGCCCCTCGGCAGTGGTTTGGCAAACTCTCCGGGTGTATTTCTGCCATGACAGGCTTCTCAGCAAAAAATTCGTCTCCTTTGTAGATGCCGTTCGGAGTCGGCAAAAAACTTTAGGTCCCACCAATTTGTAGGGAAAATTCAAATCGGCACACCACAAATTTGGAAGAGATGCTTGGCGCAAAAATCTCTTAGGAGGTTTATGATGATATACCTGTTGTATATCGCGCCATAGAGAGAGAGAATAAATAACTAATTATTGACAAATTTGTTTCAAATGGTAGTAGGTTTGATTCCAAGGGCTTGTACAGGGTGGCGGATGAATTTTGCTACATTAAGAAACTCAAATAATTTTTTTTTCAGTGTATGGAATTAATTTTTCTTTTATTCGTGTTAAAGCTCATTAAATTTTATTAAATATATCTTAATTAGTTTTAAAAATAATGGAATTTAAATGCCCCCCCTGCTCGTCGATGCATGTGCGGCATCTTACCAAAAAGTTGTTCATTACTGCTTGGAGAGTTGAGACAGGAATAGCCGCAATTGTTTCTCGAATGGATTGCCTTAGTTCATTCAAATTTGTTGGTTTTGCTTTGAAAACTTCCTGTTTGCAATAACCCCACAAGAAAAAGTCAGGTGCAGTAAGGTCAGGCGACCTGGGTGTGGAGTTTCTGGATATCAGCTTATTGGGAAATTTTCGTCGCAATTCTGTCATAACAGGTTGGGCTATATGAGGAGCTGCACCATCTTGCTGAAACCACACAGAGTTGAAAGAAATTCTCATTCGGCGTAATTCTGGATAGAAAAACTTTCTCAACATGCTCAAGTAACGGTCTCCAGTAACCGTAACGGTGTGACCGTTTTTTTCGAAGAAGTAGGGCCCGACAATGCAGCGTGATGAAACTGCACACCACACTGTGACACGAAGTGGATGCAATTCCGTCTCATGGAGTATCTGTGGGTTGGAAGCACTCCATATTCGACAATTTTGTTTGTTTATGTTGCCGTTTAAATCGAAATGGGCCTCGTCAGACATGAAAAGACAGTTCAACATGTTTCCATCCTCTTCCACCATTTGAAGCATCTTCTGGCAAAATTCCAAGCGAATCGGCAAGTCTGCAGCGTTCAGTTTGTTGGCCATTTGAATTTTATATGGGAATAAGTCCAAATCTTTGTGCATAATTGACTGTAATGACTGTCTGCTTACACCCATTTGAGCAGATAAGCTTCTTGTCGAAACACGTGGATTGTTTTGTATGGCAGCAGCTACAGCAGCGATTGTTTCCTCCGTTCGAACTGAAGGGTTTCGATGGTAAGGTCTTCTGTTGACTGTCCCATGCTCGGCGAAATTGTTTACAAGTCTTATTATGGTCCATCTGCTCGGAGGATTGCCGCCAAACGTGCGCCTATACTCTCTTTGAACCGAAACTACGGACTCCAGTGCGTGATAGCGGCGGACAATCCAAATTCTTGTTTCAGTGTCCCAGTTATCCATTTTTGTTAAATGTAAAAGTCAATCTGCAAAATAAAAAAAAAATTAACCAGATTCATTAAATAGAAAAAAAGTTATTTAATTTTTTTTTGGTAGCGGCTTTCATTGATGCAACTCGAAAAAGCTTAAGAAGTTTTTGAAAACCCTTGGAGCGTATTTTCGCCATGAAAAGTTTATGAGAAAAGAACTAAGGCCCGGTTTCACCAGCTCAACTTAACTTTTTCAGTTTCGCTTCCTAACTTAACTAAGTCACGACTTAGTCAGCCTGCCAGCTGACTTATTCTCGACTAAGTCAGTGTTGCTGTCGTTCAAAACCTAAATGTCAGTAATGCTCCTAATTTGTTTTGTACAATGTTCCAGCAGGAAAATTCGTGAAGCATGACTTTAACGGCGTATGCGTAGATGCATGTGAACGCTTGTTTTCTAGCATGCAACCATTACGAAACTATCGTTTTCAATTAAGCGCTAAATTTAGTACCTTCCAACTAAAGAGAAATGGGTGTAAGATCAATACATTCCTTCGTGTATGGCCATACATGCCCATTTCGCACTGGGGTATTAGAATGCGCAGAGTTGTCTGGTATGAAAAACTACTACTATGCATAAAACAGCTGATCGGGTTGTTGTGTTCAAAATTATTTAAGTCGCTCAGTTGGTGAAACCCAAAATTAAGTTAGTCTCGAATCTGTGCTAACTTAAGTCACGACTTAGTTTTAGTCTTAGTCGCGTTGGTGAAACCGGCCCTAAATGTTTGGCTTTTGCACTTTGGCGCCGTGACTTCAGAACGATTTCAAATAATAAACAAGTAAGGAAGTCTAAGTTCGGGTGGAACCGAACATTAAATACCTAGCTGTGTAAAAGTGGTCGTGGTAAATTGATAAATTGTTGTAAAGTTATGACCTACAGAGGTTTTAAACTTTTTCTGCTACCTTGTGGGCAATCTTATAAATAAAAATTGATGTGTGTCTGTGTGTCTGGCACCCAAAGTATTTAGCCGATGGGAGGTGCCACGCGCCCATGCTACATAAAATTATAATCTTGTATAGGCGTCCAAGGAACTCAACCGATCTTTATGAAATTTTCACAGTAGATTATTGGATTCACTGGTTCCAGCATATATCATTTTGTATCATGTTTCGTAATTTTATTTAACACGGTTCTGAAATTAATAATAGCTGAAATCTGATAATTTGCTCATTTATATGTGAGCGTTGCCGCGCCCATTTTCCAAATTTTCAAAAAAAACATTAATAAGATCATCAGGTCATTCCAACTACGAATTTCTAGCATTCTATCTGCATCAGAGAAGGAGATATGGCATGTTCCGGTTTCTTAACTCTCTTTTAAAAACCTTTGGCCCAAAGTGGGCGTGGTCGTTCCTCAATTTTGCTTATTTTCCGTGGGCGTACTCTACATGTCTGTAGTATAACTCGTATTAGATTTTGTAATTCTATCTTATACCGTTCTGAAGTTATTAAGAGTCGAATTTGAAAATTTGCTTGACTTATGAAAATTTTGCAAAAATCGTATAAAGAATAATAAAATTGAGGTATCTGTCAAATTATATTATTATACCTGTATCAGTTAATTAGATATGGGCCCTTCAATATTTCTACCTGCTTTCACTATAACTTTTATGAAAAAGTAGGCGTGGTCGAAAAGCGATTTCGCTTGTTTTCTATGGGTGCTTTTATCATGACAATAGTATGCCTCCTACGAAATTTCATGAAGTTATTTACAGTCAAACTTTGAAAATTTCTTCCCTCATATGTGGACGGTGCCAGGCCCCTTTCCAAAAATTTTATAAAATCGTCAATGGGACAACCAAATTAATAAACCCACAAAATTGTATCATTGTAGCTGATTTTATTATTGAATTAACCCATTTTATAAGTTTTTCGAAATTTTCGGTATCGAAAAGAGGCGTGGTTATGTTTCGATTTCACCCATTTCAAATAGCAACCTACCTTGTCCGGAAAGCAACCTGTGTGCCAAATTTCATTCAAATCTCTCAAGTTTTACTCAAGTTATCTTGCCCACGGACGGACGGACGGACATTTCTTAATGGAATCCTCTGTTCATTCTGAGAACTTTTATATATGGAACTCCATATCTATCTCTATAATTTTGTACCATTACAAACCACCGTTATATGACCAAAGCTATAATACCCTTTGTACTAGTATGGGTATAAAAAAAAACAAGCAACAGCTTTGATTAATAAAATTATTATTAATTAAAATTTTGTTTAATCGATTAATCGCACATCCCTAAGCTAAACACATATCGTAATATAATATGAGACTTTAAAATTAAAAATCTCGATGTTAAAACAATTAAATGTTTGAAGACCTCCAAACAAAATTAAAATTATTTAGAAATGGGGGATATTTTCCTTAAAAGAAAAAATACTGGACATGAAATATTTCTGAAAAATAAGCTCTTAGAAATTGCTTCCACATATCGTCTGTGATGCTGCAAAACCGCGTAAATGATATGTTAGTTTGGCTGTTTTACTAAAAATTTCTTGTTTTATAGACGAATAGTCGCTTTATAGAAAAGGTTCCCATCAATATCGATTATTTTAACTATTTTCCAATGCCATCACTATCGATTATTTTAATTATTTTCCAAACTCACATGTAGTTTTTTTGAGAAGAATTGAATAGATCTTAATGGCAGGGGCCTATAAAAGTCATCACTTATTCGTAAAAATACAATAAACTACTCAAATTGGTATGTGTGGTGGCCAAACATTACATTTTGACATCTGAAACCAACTAATATTTGCACAGACAAGATTCAGGACAAACGAAGTCACGAAACTAAATATTTTACACATATGAGTTGATATCTGAACAAATACAAATGAATAGGAAAATATCCTAGTAGGGAATCTAGTCGTTTGTGACGAGTCGTTGATTCTGCGCTAAACAACATAAACACTATACCAGCTAGGACAGTCAGAGTGATGAATAACCCTACCAACCGTGCGTAACCGTGCTGGAAATCAACTTGGTGAAAAAGTCTACCTCTCCGAACAAATTCACCCACTTTTTTATGCGTTCTTTTGGTAAGTCGGGTCACTGTTTATCCAGTTATTTATCCGTTGCTGTTTGGTAGGAGAGTCGGCGAATTATCTAAACTGACGGCAAATATGGGGCGCAATCCCCCATTGGTTTAATTTCTACAACAGTACAACACTAATCAGCTTCCGTTGCGCTGACAGCTATCAAGACTCACCAGAAAACCGCTGATCGTGTTAGATCCTCCATCCCGCATAAAGATACGCGTAGCGGTGGCACAAAATCTAATGACGACTTTCACATTCACTAATTTTCCGCCAAGTTAGGTGGCCAAGCATACTTTTCGAATTCAATTCTTGTCCGGTGACCGAATTTATTGCGTTCCAATCAACCGATTTATCTAAGAAAAAGGAATCAACCTCGAGAGATGCCTGTTACTCTGAGAAATCTTCTCTGTGGATAATATAACAGACTAAACTCTTCATTTAACCCAGACTTACCCAATGTCCTTAGGTAATTTTGGGTATAAAGATACTTGTTGGTATACATATCACCTAGGGCTAATTCACTCCTGGGTACGTGGCTTAAGAGTAAACGGATAAGTAATAGGTATATTGGGTGCGTTTATGAGTACAGCACATATGAGTGTCTCGGCACTGGTGAAATGGAGCAGCATGACAGGCCAAACAAAGC
The DNA here is from genome assembly GCA_949987695.1 of Merzomyia westermanni. NCBI lineage: Eukaryota > Metazoa > Arthropoda > Insecta > Diptera > Tephritidae > Merzomyia > Merzomyia westermanni. Next base: position 30,646,168 of record OX465289.1, on the reverse strand, counting down.
ATTCAACATTGCAAACACAAAGCAAAGAATTTACTAAAAGTAATAGACGAAAAAGGCAATGAATGTAAAAGCAGCAAATCAAGGCAAAGGAAAAGTTCTGTGTAGTTCATAGTAAATAATCGCACGAGAATTAGCTGGTTGTTGTTGGTAGGCTTAAATGCTTGAATGGTTGCATAGTTGTTGGGTGGAATGGTGTTTCGATTGTTGAATTGGTATGAATGCTCTTTTGTTTGTTTAGTTGTTTTGATTTGGTGGCACGCGATATGCTTTTACTGACGGGATTTTTGTTTATTTTGCAAAAGCTCAAACATTCATATACTTACACAAATAAATAGATACATACATATGTACATATAACCAACTAAGAGGTGTAATCAGATTCCGAATGAAAAATAGTTAGTCTCCATGCCGCGTAACAGTACGATTATTACTTGTGCTCCCTTAGATTTTGGCGAAAATAGCAAAAAGGATCATGTTTTGGCCGGCAGTAGCTGCCTGCCAGTGTTGGTGGTAGTGGTAATTATTAACATTTACACAATGGAATTTATTTATTTTTGCACTGCTGGCTTGTGAGTGGCGTTGTCGTGCAAACAATAAAAACTATTCAATATTTGTTTGTTCGTCATCGCTTTTAGTAAGTTTTATTGTAATGCATATTTACCTTTTGTTCGATTTATTAGCTCGAATAACATGGAATTATACAAATCATAATAATAAGGGTGATAGTAAAAGGCTTTTTGGGAAATTATCCGTACAAATTTTGACAAAAAGAATTAGCGATAATTACATAGAAGTACATGCCTTCATACACTTGGCAGTCCTTTGAGGAGAATCTCGTGTAAGCCACTGGTGCCATTATATTCGATTTATAAATACTAGTAGTTCGCGGCAAAGAGGTGTTCATCGAAACAACTGGTAAATACAACACGGTAGTGCGCTAGAAGTTATAACTTGTATCTTATAGATAATTTTATCTCTATCTTAGTTCCTAATCAGGTCTATATACGGTTTAAGAGAATTTTTTGCGTAATTAATCGTCCTAAAATTAATTTGCATTAAAATGAAAAACAATCAAGTTGAAAGGGCTTCCAAATATGTTTAGAGTTTTGATCCTGAAGGTTCGAGGAACCAAACAAGCCACTGCAGACATGCTTCTAACAGTAGGATATTGGCGGTGAACGTGAAATTTAGACGAAGACATAGCCCGCAACCATCTGAAACGGCATTATTAGCACACTATAACGAAGAGTTTCCAGATCCTTTTATCGATTATTCAATACATTGGCTTAAAAATATCAGTGCGTTTAAAATATTAAAATATTACAAAAAAAATATATAAAAAAATTTTGATTAATGACCGAATTAGCCTAGACTTAGAATTAACTTGTCTTGACTTAGTTCACAAAAGAACTGAGAGTCAATTATTCAACGTGTCATCTGTTTGAAAATTTTTTTATTTGACGTATTGCCATATAAATTTCATTCATCCAAAAATGTAGTATGCTATAATATATATGAAGGAATTTTATTAAAAATATTGAAAAAAGTTATATGGTAGCACAGTTCTCACACGTCTCTCTTTGAACTTAGAAACTTTTTTGGAAATCAAAAATTTGTAGTTTTCCAAGCTTCTAAGTTAAGCTATTTTCTGGGTAACTACGTATACGAGCTGCTCATTTGTTAGATGTAGGGGTTTCAAGTTAAGTTATGTCTAAGTCTAGGCTAATTCTGCCATTAGTATTTAAGTATGTATACGAGGTGTGTTCAAAAAGTATGGCGAATTTTGTGTTTTTTCAAAAATTATTTATTTATTCATGAATATCTATTTTGTCCCCTTCAAAGTAATCCCCATGAGATATTATACACTTGTGCCAACGGTTTTTCCAATCTTCGAAGCACTTCAAAAAATAATTTTTTTGTATCTTGTTCAGCTCCTCCTTCGATGCCGTCTTTATCTCGTCAAGAGAAGCGTAACGTCGTCCTTTCATGGGCCTCTTCAGTTTAGGGAAGAAGAAAAATTCACAGGGGGCCAGATCTGGGGAATACGGTGGCAGCGGCATCATTAGTGTGTTGTTTTTGGCCAAAAAGTCGCGCACACGCAACGATGCGTGAGCAGGGGCGTTATCGTGGTGCAAAAGCCAATTTTTGTTCTTCCACAAATCCGGGCGTTTCTGGCGGATTGCTTCGCGCAAATTGCGCATAACTTGCAGGTAATATTCCTTATTGACCGTTCTTCCCTGTGGCAAGAACTCATGATGTACCACGCCCCTGCAATCGAAGAAAACTGTCAGCAAAACTTTCACATTCGACCGAACTTGGCGCGCTTTTTTCGGTCTTGGTTCGTGCGGCAGCTTCCATTGAGATGATTGAGCTTTGGTTTCCACGTCATAACCATAAACCCACGATTCGTCACCAGTTATGACCTTCTGGAGCAGAGTTTAACATCTCATTAGCAATGTTCATGCGATGCTGTTTTTGGTCACAATTGAGCAATTTTGCTACGAATTTCGCGTAAAAATCGAAGACGATCCAAAATACGTGCAAGCAAAGCAGCTGTCAACAATTAACTGAACATTCAAGATGGCCGAGCTTGTCGGCATAAGTGAGAGACATGAGTACCAACATAACGCCACAAAAAATTCGAAATTCGAATATACGTAACCAGCGAAAATTCAAAATTCGCGATACGTTTTGAACACACCTCATACACACTAAGCTGTTGTTATATCACTTGTCAAACCACAAAGACAAAGTTTTCTGGGCGGAAGAACATATTTGCTTTACAATATTTTCCTTAAAATCATTAGTTGGCATATAATTAAGTTACTGCTGGGATACACCAAAAAATTTAATTTAGTGTCGGCTATAACCTATAATATAATATTTATATCTATTGCCACCGATTATTGGCGTCCAAGCCTCAAAAGGATCTTAATTTATGAAAAGGTCCTGACAAAATTAATTAATTTGCCAATTTGTATGCAGTTAAAAAGAAACCCAAAATTTCCATATTAAATGGCAGATAAGAATAAAATTATGTTCAATAAAATCTTTGTTTGTCAAAATTTCTTACGCAGTTCGAATTTTTACTACCATATTCTGAAGTGAAAATGGGCACTTCTATATTGCTAGCATGCTATGCTATGAAATCAAAGGGAGACAGCGAAACTAAATTTTTGAGATTGTATTGTATACGTGTACTTTTGTTAGCTATGAAATATACTGAAAAGGCAAATCGTTACAGGAGAGGTTCAAGCTTATATAAATAGAGTCAAGAATTTTATGAAAACCCCCTATCTTTTTTATCTAAATTTAGTACTTTAGACCACCAGCTTTACGTCGCTTTGACGATATTGAAGAAAGTAGTAGTAAACACTGGCCCAACAAAGAAATTAGTACGAAAATAGTAGTAATTTGGCGCAATATACCACGGAGAAATTTAAAGATGTGCATTTCTTTTCTCCCATTTAGGTTTGGTTGTATTTGATGTTTCTAATTCTTTTCTAGAAATAAAATGTAGCTCCCACATGTTTTAACTCCTAACGGTGGCTGCTAAGCCAGATGGAATTTCGATAGAATCTCTCCATTGTAAAAAAACACTAGAAAAGTGGCGACCCCGCTTGAAAAAGCCGTAGTCCTGCAATTGCCCCTAGAATCTTTAGACACTCCTGTTGTAGTCCGACAACTAATATGATAAAACTAAATCTAATAAAGTTAACATTTGGAATAAGGGAGGATTGGAAACACGTCCTTTCCAACCTCTTAAACAGCCGATTGGAATCCAGTGCTTCCTGACAACATTGGCATCATTATCTTGAATGTAATTTTAGTTATACGATTGTTATGTTTTCATTTCATATGTAATATTAGTAATAATTATAGTCTTTATTAATGACTTGTATATATACCTTTTTATTGTTAATAGTAGACCGTTTTGTGTTTTTATTGTGTTATTTATACCACGGCCGATATTGAAAAAAAAATTGTTAAAAAATGGCAATAGAAATTTGTATTACACAATCTACCATAAGAATCAGTGGCAGTAACAACTAATATCGGAGTGGATGAAACATAAAAATAATGGTAACCACGGTTACTTGCAATAATTATTATCAAATATCAGCCCATGGTCGGAAATATTTGTTAGCTTGCCAATCCACAACTTAAAAATACTTTGGCATCTGTTCTCCACCCTTAGATATGGTCACGCCTCCGTCAACTAGAATCTGATGCTAGGCTTGTGTTATTTTAAGTTTATACAAATCTACTACAAGATTACAATATTGTATCTTATCCAAAATTATTTTTCAATGTAAGTAAAATACGCTCATGGATTTTTCCAAACGAAATGTGTCATTTTGGTACGTTCGTTTCCTATATATCTGCACTCTGATGTTGGCGAGTGTACTAAGTATTTTCTAGCAATATAGAACTAGTACATATATGGCACAAGGCAATTCTGATTTTGCCAAGAAATAAATGATATACCATTTAAATGATGTTCATTTATTTCTACTTCAATTGATATTCTATTTGTTTCTTCAAGAGAAGTGACAACAGCCGTAGGTAAACTCATGAATAATTTGTTTATATAATTTAAATGCCTAAAATATGTTTTCTTTTTTTTTTTATTGCAACTTTCCCTGTGAACAATGAATGACCAATTTTCTTGACAATTACTATTACAAGACCGAAAGTCTGATCACTATTGAAATTGTAACGGTAAATAAAAGGCAATAGAAACTATAACCGTAACCCCTGAACCATAACCGTACTGAGCGGTAGTCTCAATGACCGAAGTCGTTCCCGGAACTATGCAATGCTGGTGACAGTGATCGAAATACGGCGTCTGCTTTGACTTTTAGAAAAAGAAACCAAAGCAAAGTTATTTATTCCAGCCTCGTGTGAAAAAAGTCATCGATGTATTTGCTCCTCTGCGTCAACTTGAAGTTTTGTACTGAGAATAATTTAATGAGGAGTTATAATAACGACATTTTGTTATCCCCTTATCCTTTAAGGGAAAATAAAAAAGAACTCGGACTATAAGTTTAGAAGATTTGTGTTAGTCAAGTAATGGCAAAATCGGTCAGTTAATGCAAAACTTGAGATTGAAATAATTCACTATTCGGAAAATCGACTGTATGCAAAAGCTTACAAAGAAAATTATACATTATATACCCCTATTCAAAAAATTACTATGTATCAAATGTTGTCGTTTTGCAGTGTAATTAATGGAAATAATAAAATCAACAAAATAATATTGGCTTATTTAGCGAAGTGAAATGACCAGCGATGTGCTCAATTTATAATCACACACACATCGGCTGCAGTATTGTGTATGAGTGACAGGATGAGAAAGAGAGATATGGAGAGAGCAACAGAGGGTGAAGGCTTAAAACCATTCGGCAAGGCGTTTGTTTAATTAAAAATGCTTCACTGCATTTAATTAGCCATAATTGAACAACAAATGCAGCTAAACAAATCAAATATTTATGAAAATACAGTTAATTAAATTTGCAACCATAAAATCATACAAAGCCATTTATGTACTTATTGATATACAAATGAATTGTTTAATATTTGAAGATTTGGTTTAAATACCCACAGTAAGCCATTGACCATTTGCATGGATGTACAGAGGTATGTACATACGTTTTGATTACTCGAACAGGCTTCAAATTATTGCTGCCCACGGTTTATTGTAGCCATAAAGTTAACAAGAACTTATTAATAGTTATTTTATGAAATAAAATTAAAACGCCCGTAGCATATAACTAATTACGTGGGCGCATTAGGGTGTTCCAAAGCTTGGCGTATCCTTAGTTAGTTCTAAACGCTGGAACTTTGGGGAATGAATGGAGAAGTATATTTAAGAAAACAAAGTTATAATAGCTTTTGTAAGAAGTTCAAGTAGGTATAAAAACATATACCAGATTGGTACAATAAGGATAGTTCTATTGTGACACACCTAACGTCCGCCATATTGCTCTAATTAAAGCGGCAGAACAGCAATTCGCTTGATTCGCTCACTTTCTTAAATTAGCTGGTTGAAGAGATATTCTAAAGAAATCCAAGATTTTAAGGTTTCAATTCGTATAAGGTGCACCCTTAATCGAATGTGTGGACTAGAGAGGACAATCCCGGGATCGTGTGATTTTGTTTTTTTGTGCGAAAACCCTGCGATTTATTTCTTACAATCAAGGGATTTACGGGCTGGCAAATATGTGAATAAGAACTAACTGTGAATAACATATGAAAATTATCTGACCTTTTTGCTGATCTTTGCATATTTTAACTGTGCTTGTTGATTATGTTACTTAAAGTAACACGAGCATTTCTAGCAATTAACAAGAAGCTGTGCGTCTACCGCACCCACTATTGAAAGTTTTCTATTTATTTGCTCAATACATTTTAAAAAACGCACAAAAAATCCCTTAAAGATTCGAATAATCCGCTTCGAAAGCTCAAAACATTTTTTAAAAAAATTTGGGTAGCTTTTTGATTTTTGTTTGTTATTAATGAAATAACTTTCGTTTTTAATAAAAAAAAATTTATATTTATTTGCTACACTTTTTTAAACCTATACTATTGGATAATAGCGAATACCCAAATCCCGGAGTTGGCAAATACGATTTCGAGACTGAAATCCAAAAAATTAGCATCCCTGATATTATCGCCTTTGCATATTAACGGGAATGACTCCAGTACATATTTTCCAAAATTTTCACTAGTTTTCAAATCAAACTGATTGTTGCGAGCAAACAAAGTGGAAATTAGCAGTTTATAATAATTTAGCAATTTTTTTGTTTTTCAGAATAAATAATGACGCGTTAATTTGACATAGTTGGCCATATATGCATTGTAAGCAGCTAACTGATTGGGTTATTATAAATTATTTAAGCGTAGCAACATATTGTTTAAATGTTGTATATATATGTTTATAAAATGCTGCTATAAATATACCAGTATGAGTATATCATAAGTATAGTAATAAGTAAAACCCTGTAGGGCAAATTTTCCAGTTCTGATTTGGTGTGCTTCTAGTGTATTTGGAACTAGTCACTAATCTCTTAAATGGCATCGCGCTGGTGACGTAGGTGAAAATTGTGGACATAATTCGGTCCATTCAGCAAAACCTAAAAATTATAAACATCTATTCAACTCCTGTTACCAACTGCCCAATACACCACTAAAGACTTGTGGCAATCAATCGTACTAGTACTAGGCAGAAAACTAATACCGCAAGAAATAGATGGCACTAAGATCGTAACTTTGGCGCACCGCAACTTTCATAGATCAAACCAAAAGTAAAAAAAAAAAAAATAGCATTCAGAAGGTCCAACCCCACTACAAATAGTTGTAATTACTTCTGCCTTTTCAATAAACAGAATACCGCCGTAACACTACACCTTGTGATAACTTCAAAGAAGTTTTTGGCGATATTCATTTACAATGCGACCGAATTATATTGATTTGAAGCAAAAATTACTTAATTTGGCTATGAGAAAAATTCTATTCCATCATGACAATGCACGACGTGTGTAGTCAACATGCCAGAATTCATGAATTGGTTTACCAAATGCTACTTACAAAAATGTGTAAAACGCTGGACTTATTGTGTTGTGCTAAAAAGTGATAATATTGAAAATTAAAATATTTTGGTGCCAAAAAAAATTGATTTTTATTCAAAAAGTCAACGAAGTTTCAAACTTCCTTAGCACAGTTATAAATTTTTCCAGATAATAAATCTAATAGCGATTGTTGAACTAATGAGATCTACTTACGATTTAACAACTTCTTATGTGGCACTGTAACTCTAGTTTTGAACTAGAAATTTTATTCACTATTTATTGATTTCCCTACAGGGTACTTACATTTGCAAGTATTTATGTGCAGTTTTTATTATTTGCCGCAGCAGTCAAGTTAACGAAGTAACCATGCAACTCGCCATAAAACACCTACACGGAGCTAATAACTAATGTCTATCAGCTAAAAAGTGTTGCAGCAACGGCAGTGAGCTGATTTGAAAATTCGGATAAAGTAGCGGTGAAACAGTGGCCGCTAAATTGCTGATTATACACTCTGAGCAACAGCAGCGGATAACTAAAAAGAAACAAAAAAAAGAAAGCGGATAAATTGAAGAAATGAAGCGAAAGAAATTTAGTTAGCTACTCAGTTTTATAGCTTTAGCTGTATTATTGAATTAATTATTTCATTTTCTATATATGGTTTTCGTCGAGTTCGCCCATTTTAAATAGCCAACATTCCTTCTCCGTAAAGTAATCTATGTTTATTAAATTTAATTCTGATATCTTAAGTTTTATCGTACGGATGGATAAATGGACGGACGGGCATGGCTCAATCTATTCCTCTATTCATCCTTAAAACGTTGATAGAAGAAACTCCATATCTGTCCCGTTTCCTGTATGCGGATTCAACTCCCCTTATATGTGGACATAATTACATATAAAACTATATATAACCTGGTACAACTGGGTGCAAAAATAGAATAGTCATACTTTTCTGCTGGCTTTTGGCACAATGATAGTGTCGAGTTTAAAAAACATTTTACCGAATGGAACCGAGTAGGCGGTACTTTCAAAATATAATAAACTCGTGAGAAATTTAATGGAAAATGAGCCATCCGCTCGAGATTTAGCTGAGTAGGAGGTGAAATTCGAAGGGTTGCTATTTTTATAAATGGGTGTGTCTAGGCCTACTTTTTACAAAACATCATTTGTCTGTACATTCCAGATATTTAAGAAAAATTGATAGGAGGAATAAGGTGGGTCGATTTGTATGGAAGAAAATTAACCGATATCGCGCCAACGATTTTTTGATAGGTTTTGGGCTCAGGAAAAAAAGTTCCACTATGCATACCCAAAAAAATAATTTTCGAGCCAGCCAAATTTAAATTTTTTGACTTTTTTCGACTTTGGTTTTTAAGGTTTTTTCATGACCTACTAAAAAAATTTTCATTTGATTTAAAAATTTTCATGTATACCCTGTCCGACCCAAAAATTTCCGCTAAAAACGTTGGCGATAACAGTTTTTTGAAAAAAAAAATATTTTTTGGGTTTTGGAGAGGATTTTGGTAAAAAAATTGACTCTTTCGCCATTTTTTTTAAGGGTTTTTTTCAGCATACATGCAAAAATGTTTTCGATGAACTTGTTTTGGTCGAAAAATCGACTTTTCCAAAACACGAAAATAAAATTTTTTTTCCAAAAAACGGTTATCGCCAACGTTTTTAGCGCATAATTTTAAGTGGGATATCATTTTCATTAACTAACATAACATAAACTATATCTTTGGAATATTTCATAAGCTGGTTGCGAATTACAATAGCATGCAATGCAAATGAAATAAACTAAAGAAATAGTAAGAGCTTATGTCGCCTAAACACATACTATGAAAATTGTAGTCGTATACTCATATGGATTAACCTTTTTCTGACTAATATGACTTCAACCAGAAAATTATAGTTGGATACTAGTATGCTTACTGACCAGCCCTGGATTTACACTAGGTGCTCTCGGAGCACTGGCACAGGGCGGCATATTTCGAAACATAAATTAAAATTTGTACAAATATTTCTGATAATGGGCTCAATTTTTGTTTCTGTACGAATCAAAAGTTTGACGTTTGTGTTTAGAAATCAATAGGAACTAATAACTCAAAGGATGCGGTTATTCACCGTGGAAAGTACCTAAAACTATGCCACAAAAAAATATTTTCTGTAAACTGTAGTACCCTTTTATTCTGTTAAGCTCTTTTCAGCAGCAGGGTTAGAACTCCTGGAGAACAGTCGTAGTAAATGACGAAATAAATCTTAGTAAAAATCATAATTCCGTAGTAGATTGTTGTAAAGTATGTTTTTTCAAAATCCGCAGTCAACTAAAATGTGTACCTTTTACCTCTTAATAGTTTTTATTTGGTATTTTCACTATTAATCTTTTCTGCAAACATTTTTATTACTTTTTAATTTAGAACATTGCTTTCTTAAAAGTCTATGGTATATTTTGAAATACTTCGTAAAAATTACAACTCTGACAGCTATTCTGTTTTCCCCAAAAACGAGATCATTTTTCGATTTGCCTGACGAAGTGAAATGGAAATTATTAGGGAGTCCAAGGCGATTACCAGAATAACAAATATCCAATCGTGGGTTGTTGACTTCAAGTTGATTTGAATATTTTTTGGGACCCTCTGGCTTTACTTGAGTACTAGATGCTCCGGAAAACTGTAAACATTTTCTTGTGTAGGTTTCCTTCAGTATATCTTGCGTGAAAACACACAATTTTTCCAAAATTTTTAGGGCTTTAGTTATTCTTACTTAGCATTGCGTTACATATGTAGTCGGGAAACATATTATTCAACACGAATTTCATTAGGACGTTTTTTAAATGACAGTTTTCGTTCTATGCTCCGCTTAGTTGAGTATGAGTAACACGGCCTTAACTACTTACAGAATACCTATCACTCTTTTTTCAAATCTAAGAAATCGTAGTAGATTATTAGTAAAGCGTGGTGGGGAAGTAGATTTCCATTTTTCCAAAAAAGTAGTAAGACCGCTACGATGGTCAGCACTGATCAGCTGTGATTTTATTAGCAACTAACTCTGAAGTTTTTATAATTTCAATCGATAATAATCCTTTTGTGTGAAATAGTTTATTTATATTTTGAAAATATGAGTGATGGGCGTAAAAGATTAAGCGGTGCTGCATATAAAAAGCGAGCTTTGGACAAAACTAAAAAAGAAGTGGAAATTTTGAGCAAAACTCTGAAGCTACATAATTTTTTCAATCAAGGAGGTATGCTCCAATAATTTTGATAATTTTTGCAGGGATTTTTTTTGGGATTTAGTTTCTTATATACAAATATTTCAGTTGTGAATTGCATACGTAAAATACCTTTTTACTATATTTCATGAAGATAAAAGGGCGGCATTTTTAACAAGGCACAGAGCGGCATTTCAAGTAAATCCCGCCCTGTTACTGACTAATTTGATATTTCACTGCAGGGTATAGCTTTCATAGGAGAAAATGCCTGCTCACATATGAATCTATGATTTGAGCTGCGACTGAGTATCAGTAGATGGCGCAGTCACAATTTAAAATCCATTGCGAATTTATGTGAAATCTTACTAGTACAGGGTGGCGCAAAAGTAATCCTCCTATCAGAAAATGCTATAAATTTTTCGATTGGCCCCTAAAGTCAGTTCTGTTTTGACATTTGTGTAGTAAACACATGCGAAATACACGTTAATAAACAATGCTACGCTACACTGCTCCAGAACGCGGAATATTGCTGACTATTTATTTGACCAATAATCGGTCGGGGCCAAACGGTTACTGTGAATGGTGAGCGCTACAGAGCAATGATCAACGAGTTCTTTTTGCCGCAACTTGATGAATTGGGATTGGAAAACATGTGGTTCCAACAAGACGGTGCAACAGCACACACTGCACGTGCCACAACCGATATGCTGAACATCGGAAGCTTACTTTTGCGCCACCTTGTAGATACAAATGCCTGGTGATTAAGAAAATTGTGCTGCATACAGCCCAAGGTTACGAGATAATTTTGAATGGAGTTTTTCGCAAAAAAATTACCTTGGCAATTTTAACAAGAAATTATCAATAAACGGTTGACTTCCTGCCAAAAAATTAAACGTGAGGGCTCAAGCACTCTAACCGCGGGAAAAGTCCTTTTTCTAGTCGTAGGGTACTTCGGAAAAATTTTCCCAATTAATGTTTTAATTTACTAAAAAATTATTACTAAAACTTTCATCTATTTGCAACAATTTGAAGATAATGGGGCATATTCATAGTCAAATTTAAGTATGATTTGAATTTAGTTGTAGCTATTTAGCCAATTTGATATGGGATATCTGTCGAAAAAGCTTCATTTAAATCATACTCAACTTTGACTATGACTATGAAATAAGATTTCAGACTACAAACGAAGATTTATAACCAAAACAAACGATAATAACAATCACTGCTGGTGGCTCTTCTTTCCAAGGGGCAGTCACAGTCACGGATCAAAAGAGCTGTGGCTGAGAAGTCACAGTCACAAATCACACTGTTCTGCAAAAATCACGGGATCTGCCAACTCTAGAGCAAGGTGACCCAAAATGTGTCAGTACAATTTGGGTATCAAACGAATGGTGCTAATAAGTGATGCAATAAGCGATTTGAATAAGTTCAATGTCTAAACGGGTTTCAGAGATACGATGATCAATATCGGACTCAGCCTATTATAATTTCTGAGGCGCAACGAAGCGTGGCCGGGTCTTCTAGTTAGTAATAAATGAAAAGCCATTGAAGACAGCATAACAAACTTCTGCAAAGAGATAATGCTTGATAAAATTCATTTTCCAGGAAAATATGGAGGAAATCGTATACTTTTTATATAAAGGATTTTTAGAAGCATGGACCAATCACACAGCAATATATCTGCGAAATTTACTTTAACTTGTAGTGTACTTGTGAGGAGGAGTGCGAAAAATTAAATATTTGCCAACGTAGGCGTGGTCTAGCCGCTTTTATAGTGAATTATTCCACCAAAACTTTAATGTAAAAACTCGAATAAAAATGCACTTACTGCAATGTAATTTGTTGAAAGTTTTATTTTATAACGATAACTGTTTGTGGTGAAAATTAGCTAAATCGTTTAAAGGCCAAGCCCACTTTTCAATTTAGTTCTGAAATACTTGTAAAATTTAAGACGCGATATTTCTGTAACTGTGCAAGTTATATCAGTAGAATTTGGCGGAAATAATGAGCTTTCAAGCAAAGCTCGACCGCAGTTAAATTTTATGGATTTGATTTAAGTAGTCGTGGTGCCGCCCTCTTTCAGCGAAACTTTATCTGAATACTTCAATTAGTAAGCCAGCTTTTATTGGCATATAGCACATTTTTGACAAAAATTAACTTAATCGGATAACAGATAAACAAACTATCCGGTCATGTAGTTAGTGCTCAATGCAAAACGGAGCTTATATATATTTTTTGCTTTTCTTTGTTTTGTGAACCGAAAGTGGGTTGTCGTAATAGAGCGCTATTAGTTACGTAATATTCGGTTTCACCCGAAGTGAGACTACCTAACTTTACAACAACTGAGTAAAACCCTGCACAGTCTCACAAACACCCCATAATTTACTGCAAATGTTTTACAATCCACCGAAAAGGCCACACCAAAAACAATCAAATATGAACACTGCTATGTAACAGTTAGTACAAACGCAAGTTGCCGCCCAACGCCCATGCAGCTTGCCACATGCAACATGCAAATCCAATACAGCTAACAACAATAATAAAAGTTCTTATCTTCGTAAGAACATGTTTTTGTTGTGATTAACGATAGCTCAAAAAAAAAACATTTGCAGGCCTCCCAGCAACCAACAGCAGCTGGAGCAGAAGCTAAAGTCGTCGCTGTTTTGGTGTTGTTTACCACGAAAATTCTAAAGTAAGTAGGTGGGTTGGCAGCCTCCGAAAACGGCTTCTTCAGTTGCAAAATTTCTTACTTTAGAAACGCGACAAGCAAAAAAATTTTATTCGCTAGCGGCAGCATTAATTCTATCGTTCGTCGTTATGTGAGTGTTATTGTTGTAATGTAGCGGCAATCATACAAATGTACTTACAAACATGTGAGTATATTCATGTAGCAAAATTAAGATTCGGCAAGGTTTACTTTGTTAGTAGTTTTATTGCGGTGGGAGCCGCCATATTTTCTTTAGCAACGGATACCTATTTGACGGCAAGGTCAGATCCAAGATCTAAGTTTGTGCAGGAATCGATATGTGCCAAGGAAAAAGTTATTGATTAGTAAAGCTTAGGATAGTTGTTATGGCAAACTTCTCAATGAGACTCGCGTAGGCACTGTCTATAAGACACCATGGGCCTGGACCTATTATCTAAGTTTAATGAATTCGACAGTTTTCACATTTTGAAACTCCCTTCTCACCCAAAAGGAGTTTCCATAATTTGTTATGTGCGGTAATGACAGCGGATCAGCCCCACTGAAATCCCGCTGTTGTTCTTCAAAAGCAAATCGTCGGTGACACACAAAACTTGATAGTCCCCTGCCTTTAAGATCTAGTCATTTATTCTTAAAAAAACTACATGTTGATTTGGAAAATTTTTTAAAGAATCGATACCGATTGTTCGTCTTTAAATTTTGCAATTTGTAGTCGAAAAACCGCCAAACACCACGTATCTGCATTTGTGAGTTACGCGGGTCTGCAGTGTCACCAACGACATGCTGATTGTTCATATTTTCTAATGAACAAGCTTGAGACCCTTTGGCCCAATATCCAAATGTTTTTGTTCAAGACGTTTAACATTGAAATCAAGTCATTATATACTTGGTCCGGCCATAAGTTCTGTTACAGTTTAAAAATAATTTAGAAAATTAAATATACGAGCTTTGGCATAGGAACTGCGGAATTATCCTGGTTGATCCTTAGCAAGTTCTGCTTCCTACCACTGTATTTTTGTATTTAAAGATAACTGAAAGTGTGGCGATGTCATTAGAGGACCTGCTGAATCCATATTGGTTCTGTATTGAAATGATAATTATCAATTAACTGCGCAGTTAATCAGACTAAAGCGCTCGTCTACTACCCATATTAAGTGATAAAAATTCACCTTAAAAAAATCGAGGTCGTGCTTAGTAACTAAAGCCGGCTTTCTAGGTGTCGTTACCAAATCTGCGAATAATAGTCTGCACTTTTCGAAACAAACCTGTCCATGGACATTCCCCTAGACCTTAGAGGGGCGCTTATGCGATTACAAAAACATCAGCAGGAAAATAGCGAGAAAGGGGAAGACTATAAAGTTGAAAAACCAAAAGTATATGAAACACGAGATGAGGAGGGGAGAAAGTATAAGTTTTTACAAGTAGCAAAATATAATTTTCCGGCTGGTCAATCTCTGCAGGTGTACTAGTCTTATATCAAAACCATTGCACTACAAAAAGTAAGAAGTGGTAGACCTTGCTTAGGATCCCATGGTAACTTATCTTTACGTAAATATATTTTAAGCTTTAGACTTCCAAGGATAGGAGCAGGTGTACCTAAAGCAAATCCAGGACGATATATGTAATAGGTTTTATGCAGATAACCCTTCATGGGAGTGTACGGTGATCTTAAAAATTCCTCCAAATACTTGCTTTCTGTTGAAGCAGTGAAATACTTAGGTCAATTAGCAAAACGACAGAAACAGAAGTGAAAAGACACTTTTCACCCTGTCTAAGGCTAAAGACACTCCTCATAAAAAATTAAAGTGCTGACAAAAAACCTCTTCAAGTAATAGCACACAGGTCAGATGTTCCTCTTAGGGGCAACAGCCTCACTTTGCCCCTACCGTATACACCCATATGTGTTCAAATAAATATGCTGCACATGTAACCCCATTGAGATGTGCATGTATGTACTTTTTTAATGTACTTGCATTACTTTTTAACTTCGGAAGCCCGTCTTGCTAGCCAAGCAACGCGAGATTTAGACTGAACTTCACGCTCCCTGTTGCAGTACTTACAACGAGGTACATCTCCCTTTTCTGCTCTCCTTACCATCTCATCTTCCGCCAGCCTGTAAATCAACCCTGCAAAAAATGTGATTAGTCTAGGATCAGTCCGGGACGAGTCGCAAAGGAGGATGCGACTAATACCTGTTCTGATCATTTTGTATGGGCTGAACTGTTCACATTTGTTTGAGCATGTCCTATGGAGAGACTAATTGTACCCGTTTGTTCCTGAACGGGTATGAAGGGATGAGTCGCCTTTGTAGACTTACGGGTATAAACAGTGAGTAGTACCTTTTCGCATGAAAAAGTGTACGAATTGAGACTAGTCCGCTTTCCATTCAAAACTGCTCGAATATAGACTACTTGTTTTGCGCACCCCCAGGTAGTGCAATGATACTCATTGATTTAATACTTTTTAAATAAAAGATAATAGTTTCATTTTGAGTTTCAGATTTATTTTTTTTTATTTAATAATAAAACCTATAGTTACAATTTTTTAATGTTGTTTACATTTTATATTTGGATTAATGACTTAGTATTGGCGATTGCTTTCTTTGCTTTATTTATACAAGTTCATTATATAAACTGATACATTAGATTTTATATAATTTTAATGTTAAATGGAATGCATATTTTTGCTTTATTTTATTTGATATTTTATATAAGAATATTTTAAATGATGATACCTTATCTTAATTTTAATATTGTTTCGCCTCTTTCAGATATAAGCTCGCATTAAAATTGGCCAAAGTTGAGTTCTAGAACTACGGTATAGTGGTAGACCATCAACATTAACATCTACAATTATAATGTCATAGTTATTTAACTTTTCGCCGATTTTATCCAGTTGCGTCTTAATACCTATATTGCAATAGAATCCCGGGCTCATATTTTTAACTAAAGTTCCTGATCTATGCTTTAAAAGAGTTTCCGAACTTTTGGGCACATTCATGCCTTCTTCCGCAAGAATCGTCAAAAGTTCGGAAAGGCTTTTATGTGATATTTTGTTACGGATTCCCCACATTTTAATTTTTTCACGAAAAGGCACTTTCAAAGAGCAACTTGGCTCATCAGCATGAACTTCTTCAATTGCATGAAATGGAATCTGAGTTACTTCTGTATCACTTCTATCTAATCTCAATTTAGACCGATTTTTTGCCCTTTCTTTGCTTAATAATCTGCGCAAATGCCGTTTACTTACCTTGCTCATCTTTGTTGCTGTTCTTGATTACAGTTTAATATTTATTACTATAACAGGTTCTCCGTCAAATGGTTTTTCTTCTGTGTTCTGCAATGTTTTCGTTATTTTCAATTAGTTTGCCACACGATTTATTATAATTTTGTTACCTGAATGTAGTATTTTGATTCCGTATTTTATCTTTTTCCACACTTGCACTCGCAGGTTAACTTTGCACTTCAAAAATTATCTTTCATTTAATTTGGCAAAGTTAAAGACCGCCTACTATCGACTACAACGAACTTAAATCTATCGATAGTACTTTGGTTATATGTTACCCATTCCGATAAATGAAAATCGTATGAAGAGGAAGAAAGTATTATAGCGAAATTATGAAGTGTAAGCCGTTTGCAACTTTTTCGAGTATTTTCACATTACAATTACTGAAGTAGTGTGATTTTTACATTAAACCAAAAGAATTGCAAAACCAAAAAATTATTGCTACCTATTTATTTCTTGGTATGAAAACGTCATTTTAATATAATAATAAAAATGTTTGTTCAAATGTTCCGATAATTTTTCTTCGCTATGTTTAAATTCATATTTTTGATCGATTTCCCGCAAAGTCTTACTTACTGTATACTTTGTTACCATGAAATTGTCAAACGAAAAAGAAAGATATTGTAAAAGTTTTGGTAATACTTTACATCCAACGTCAATTGTAAAAATTGCGCTAAAAATATGGATATTGGTACCCAGACACACGTTTCGGTCCCAGGAACCCTAATCCGGTGGGTGAAACCCATAATTTTTTAGTAATTTAAAAGTTATTGGCAAAAACCAAAAAATTACCTAGGTTTGATCCCAAAGGTGGGGCCTGTTCCATAGTATTTATGAGCAAAACACCTTTCTGCGTGGGCGGCCTTTGGCCGCGCTTCAAAAAAATAACCCTTAGCCGGTCCAACAACGGCTACGCGATCCCCAGTATTTCTGCGCAGAACACACTTTTGCACTTTTCAGAACAACCTATATCTTTTTCTACAACAACCACATGAAAATTACTGAAAATTGTTAACTTTGCTTGCAAACTACTAAAAATTTTGGGTTTCCCCCACCGGATTAGGGTTGCTGGGACCGAAACGTTTCTTTGGATACCTCTCCCAACATTTTTCGACATGTTTTAGCAGTTGACATAGGATAGAAAGAATTACGCTTATCGTATCTAAATTCGCACATTTTATCAACCGATAAATCTTGATAATCGATAAATTGTACGTGGCAGTGGCCGTCTCTGAAAACTTTTGACAGCCAAAAAGAAACTCTGTGTTGTTATAGTTTTGTTATGTTTTGGTTAATTTATTTGAATGCAAGCATTTTGGAAAAGGATGGGTGATTTAGGTTTCTTAGGCATTACAACTGAACCCGACTGTGGTGTTACCGTCGGCACTTAACTGGATCATGGCATCAGTATGGAAGAATTATCTAGGTAAAAGTAAAATATTTGGCAATTGTGTACGAGCGCCACCGAGTGCTAAAACACGCCCAAAATGGTCAGGAGAGGTATCAAAAGACGCGTATCGGTCCCAGGAATCATTATCCGGATCCGGAGAACAACTAGTTTTAGTAGCTTGTAAGATATTTGCAAGCACAGTTACAAATTTTCTGATCAGGCCCACGGTTTAGAATCGGCCTGGGGTAATTTTTCGGTTTATTGGAAATAATTTCCAAAATAATAAAAATATTTGTTCTCGTGAGGCTGATTCTCATTGCTGGAACCGAAACGCGTCTTTTGACACCCCTCCCGATATTTTTGGATGAATATTAGCACTCGGTGGCGGTCGAAAGCAATTACCAAATTGTATGCAATGTGATATATAAATACATATGTAAAATTTCTATTTAGAGCTGCAGGTGCCATTGCATTTTCCTATGGTGCTCACTTCAACAATCCAATCTTTGCAGTGGTGTACCGCTTAGCATGCGATTACAGATTTTATCATTGAAACAGCATGGGAGGGGTTCAGTGTAGCACACAAGTTGGATAAATGAGGAATGCGTTGCAGTAACATATGTGAAGGTACCATTGTACAAGACGGTTTAATGACTAATTTTCATAAAAAATTGTCCCTATTAAAAGACGCGCCTTGACGCCAGGATCAATAATCCGACAGCGAAAATTTAATTTTTTTTATTTATATTAAGGGATATTTGCAAAGAAAGTTCCAAAGGTTCATGTGGTGGCTGTGATATCACAGAATATCATGCAGAAAGGTGTTCTGCACATAAATACCATGGATCAGGCCCCCGGTTTTTGACCGATTTAGGGCAATTTTAAAATTTTTTGCCGATAACTTTTCACAGAAATAACATTTTGAATTTCCGCTTTCGGATTATTGGTCCTGACGTCAAGGCGCGTCTTTTAATACCCCTATTGACAATTTTTGATGAAAATTAGTCATTGAACCGTCTTGTATAATGTTGCCTATGTGAATTGGTATTTCAAGATTTAAAAGTGCCTGCAAGGAATATATTGGGTAAAAAGAATAAGTGTATGTGCGTGTGTCTGGCTTGGATTACGAACGAAATCTAGGAAAAAGTTAGCTCTGAAATTAGATTATATTATATGTATTAGGAAAAGCTTGTAAGCAACTCAATAGATGTGAGGAAATTAAATTATTTATCCATTAGGATAGCAGTTTTAAAAACCCAAATTTACTTGTCTTTAATTATTCGCATAAGGGAGTAATTGCGATCAATTATACCCCTTTGTAGACGAAAGGGATTAATCAAGGACCGCTCTCTTTAGCGATTAGTCTCACAATTTTTTGCAGGGAAAGTATACAACAAGTACACACACACCTCCACAAGCATCATCTAGACTACAACCAATTTTGCGTTGCTTCTTTGTTCGCCTCATTCTACTCGTACATGCTGAAAATTCGCAATTTTTGCCAAAAGCGTTCGTGAAATTCTTTTTGATTTGTGGTTCCTGATAAAAAGAAGTAACAGCAGCAGCTGCAACACACTCGGTAATAATAATAATAACAACAATAACAACCAAAGGTGTAAGATATCAGAAGACAATAGAAATTCTTGTTCTTTGGGTGCAATAATTTTGTAGCAACATGGTATATATTATTTGTGCACGAGTAAAGTCTGGTAAGATCTTATTTATTTTCCTCTTTCAAGTGACTATGCGCAATGGGGAAATTATGATAAACGTTTGTTCACTACAAAATACGGGAGTCAAAATATTCTTTTAAACTCACAGTTACTGACACAGACATGACAGCCCTCTTCACATGTTTTTGGTGGGTTTAAGGATATGCACACGTGATAAGGTTGTGCTTTTCGATTTTTACTTTAATCAATTATTTTTTGTAAATATCGATTTATGGGTCGATTTTGCTGGTGCTAAACATCCATTTTTTATAAATCGGTTATAAGAATAACATATTTTAAATCGATTTTTGTAAATAAATTTTTAATAATATTTTTTAGTTTTAAGACCTAACGATTTTCGATAAATTTATTTTAATATTAATCAGTTAATTTCCTTTTTTAATTAGGTAAACCGCATACTGACCATTATAGGAATTCATATTCGTTTTTTTTTTCACTGGCTTAACCTGAATTGCAACGAGTGATGCATTTTTATTTTAGGCTTAAGACCAAACATTTTTTATATTTTTTACTCTTATTGTTTTGGATATTATAATAAAATATTTAAGACCCATGGTATATTTTCTTGTTTTTTCATAACTAATATCTTAAACGATTTACACTTCAAACAAGTATTCAAAATGTAGTTTTACTACTACATCCAATTGGGATTTTTTATATCCGAAATCGATTTCTAGGCGCAAATCGATTATTATAATTAAAAATCGATTTCTAAATAACATAATCGATTATTGAGTGATCGGTATTTTAGCCTAGGGGTCACATTCCGTATTAGTGCCCGAGAGGGGCGCAACATGTCTGTTTATGCTGGTTCCCACAAATGATTAATTCTTTACAAAATGGCTGCCTCTTACCAAATTTCATCGACATATCTCTAAAACTGAGAGACTAGCGGGCGTTCAAACAGACGGACGGACAGACGGACATGGCTTAATCAACTCAGCTCATCGCCCTGATCATTTCGGTATACTTATTGGTGGGTCTATCTCTTCTTCTTCTCATACCTACAAACATTGGACCGAAGCTATAATACCATTTCATTTTCATGAAAGGTATAAAAATATTTTTGTTTTCATTTTTTGGAACACTTCGGTTGCCTATTTCGCAAACATGGGCCCAACTCATGAGATAGGAGCATTTATATTTTTATACCATTAAAAATAATGTTTGACTTTACAAATCTGCAAAATAAGCAAATTTATATTTAGACACCGAAGGATCGCGGTTTGACCACAATTCAACTACCATCTCGACAAGGAGAAATGGTCACCCAGTCTCGGTTACCAGCTTGAAAACACGTTACTTCAGTACATTTGTAACTAAAGTAGAATGCTTTTCAAACAATATCCGACTAGTGAGGCTCCTCAACTGACATCTGAGAGACGGATTGCATAGAGTTAGACAGAGTACGATATAACCGGTTGTTGTGGGAATATCACCTAAACACCCCCTTCACAGCGAGACAAAAATGCTCGGAGTTAAGGAGCATAGTGAGATTTTGACCGGGCAATTCCTGTTTAATTGTTACAAACCGCAAAATCGGAAATGCGCCTGTCAGGAGAATAAGGAGGCATCTCTGTAAGCACTATGATGAGATCCGGCATTGCATATTTTCGCCGTTTGATCCAAATGTACATCGAAGGGCCCTCAATCTCAGCCACACAGAGTAAGTGAACCCCTTTGTCAGTTCTCACTCAATGAATGCCGTCATTCAAGCACAAGCTCCACCTGTTGACGAAGAAAAACGGGAACTGCCAGGGAGACAAGGGTCATGCTGGCCCAACTTAGTTCTGCATATTGTAACAGATTAAACTTTTACCTATCCAGACTGAACCACGACATACCAAATTTCTGCCCGGAATGCGGTGTGTCTCCCCATGGCACTAACCATCTATTGATCTCCTCAATTGAGCCAACTATTCTAACACCAATTTCACTCTGGTCCACTCCTTCTGAAGCCGCAAGGTTCATGGGATTTCTGTTAGAAGAGCTTGACGACAATGCTAGGTAAGGAAAGTGACGACTAAGCAGGGCTAAGCATCGCTAACACAACAACAACAACAGAGCGATTTCATGAAACATTGGTTCAGCCATTAAATGCGGTTGTCATACCGACATTTTTTGCATGAAATTTTGTATTTGGAATTTGGAGCGATTCTGTTTCTCACCTAAACATAAATAAAGTATTTTTATAAAATGAGTCGCAAACGACTTACGTTACTGCAAAAAATCATGTGAGTGACTAAACTCTAAAGGGAGTGAACCGTGACTAACCCCTTAGCCTACAGTTGGCTATAATTTTATATAAATAATTTTGCGTAACATAGTCATCCCAGTCTGATCCTTGTTTATATAATATTATTATAAGATAATTTTTTTCAAAAAACAAATAAAAAAATTGTTGTGCGATATGTTTGTGATGTAAATTTCATCTCAGATTTCTCACACAATTCTTAAATTTGTGACCAATATGTTTTTAACCAAGGTTTCCAAAAGACTTAAACTAATACAACCCCAACAAGAGCTAGTCTGTCGTAGCAAAACTTTCTACAAGCGTTGTCTACAAGTTATGAATCGGCAAAGGAAAACATTTCTCGTAAGCTTTTTAGCAAATACATAAAAACTTAAAAGAGCATCAACAAGGAGAACAGTACTAACTCTAAGGATATTGACCAAAATCTAATTTCGCCAGCGCAGCTAATAATCTTTAGCTACGCACAACAAAACAATCTAAACAACATAAAACTTAACTATTTATATCTACTAAACTAAACATTCAACAAAGGGCACTATTAAATTGCTAGGAAATGGAAAAGAATAGAGCAAATAAAAGAGGAAATCATTGCAATTAACGACATAACGAACAATGTAAATTTAACGCGCAACATTAATTGAAACATTAAAAGCAACATTTTATTACTTAATTTACATGGAAATTAACTGAAACATGCTGACAAAGCAATACGACAAAACACTTTGCAACAAGGCGCGTGAATGATGCGCAACAAGGATAATGGGCAAATACAACAACTACTACAAATAACAGTAACAACGAATATAACCAAATTTAAATGTAAACAAGTAAGGAAGTCTAAGTTCGGATGGAACCGAACATAAAATACGCAGCTGCAATTGTTGTGGAGTTATGACCTATAGAGGTTTCAAACTTTTCCTACTACCATGTCGGCAATCTTATAAATGAAAATGAATATGTACAAAGTATTTAACCAATCTTTATGAAATTTTCACAGTAGATTCTTGGACTCACACCATAGGCTATATATAATTTTGAAAAACATTGACAGTATACCCCGTATCTTGTTTCGTAATTTTATTTAACACGGTTCTGAAGTTAGTAATAGCTGAAATTGGACATTTTGTTCATTTATATGTGTGCGGTGCCACTCCCATTTTCCAAAATTTATAAAAAATCATTAATAAGATCATCATGTGATTGTAACTATGAAATTCTAGTATTCCATCTGCATCAGAGAAGGAGATATGACATGATCCGGTGTTCTACCTCCTACCGTTCTGAAGTTATTAACAGTAGAATTTGAAATTTGCTTGACTTATAAGTGGGCGGTGCCACGCCCACTTTTCAAAATTTTGCAAAAATGATATAAAGAATAAGAAAATTGACGTACCTTCCAAATTATATTATTATACCTTTATCAGTTAATTAGCTATGGGCAGTTCAATATTTATACCTCCTTTCCAGATAACTTTTATGAAAAAGTAGGCGTGGGCGAAAGCGATTTCGCTATATTGCTGTGGATGCAGTTATCACAACAATAGTATGCCTCCTACGAAATTTCGTTATACTGGCGTAAACGGTTCTAAAACTAATAACAGTAAAATTTTGAAAATTTCTTCACTCATATGTGGGCGGTGCCACTCCCCTTTTCCAAAAATTGTATTAAATCGTGAATGGGACAATCAAGTTAATAAATCTAGCAAATTGCATCATTGTAGCTGCTTTTATTATTGTATTAACCCATTTTATACGTTTTTTTTTCGATATCGAAAAAAGGGGCGTGGTTATGGTTCGATTTCGCCCATTTCAAATAGCAACCTACCTTGGCCGGAAAGCAACCTGTGTGCCAAATTTCATTGAAATATCTCAATTTTTCCTCAAGTTATCGTGTCTACGGACGGACGGACATGTCTTAATGGATTCCTCTGTTCATTCTAAGAACTTTGATACATGGAACTCTATATCTATCTCCATTATTTTGAACCTTTACAAACCACCGTTATATGGCCAAAACTATAACACCTTGTGTACTAGTAGACGCTGGGTATAAAAATAGCTTTGAAAATGTGGTATATATGTGCGTATTAGGTCTGTTGCGAATGCGAGATTTTCGAAGCAACTAGAGGTAAATCATTTGTGGAAAAGGCAGGATCACATCAACAAGATTATTACATCATAAAGCTCTTCGCTAACTGATTGTTCAAATAAAGGAGTTGCAGGATACCTATATCATTTAAACAGGTTGCATCAGGGTGAGCGATTCCCTTATAAAATAGTTCAGATCTCTTGAGAAACTCACTACTCTCACTGAATTCTATTTAAAAAAGCTCTTAATTAGCTGATTGTTAAGATATGACCAACAAAGATGCCCGCTAGGCCTAGTATTTTTTCGGTATCTCAACCGGTTGCAGTGATATCGACCGAAATGTAAACCAAAAAGGTCTATACCTGGTACTACTTCGTTTTGCAAAATACCGTTTAGGAATCATTTCGAAATTGTTTTCTGGAACATTACTAGTTTGTTTTCGGAATCGTTTGCATATCACTTTTTCGGGATAGTTTCTGGAATTTTGCGGGATCATTTCTGCACATTGTCGGTATTGTTTTTGGGTCCCAAAAAATTTGCTGAAATTATACCAAAAAACTTTCAGAAGAAAGTCCCAAAAAATGACGAAATGCACAAAAACAATCCCGAAGTGATCACATTCCAGTCGACATCCCTGCAACCGGTTGAAGTGGCATTTTTCAAATGACCGCTATTGCGAATGATGATGCAAATATTCTCAGCAGAACTAGATGTACGAGTATGTAACTGATACAACCAAAAATCGCTGAAAGATGGAATGCGACCCTAAAATACTTGTAAAATCAAAGTCTACGCGTTTTTGCGGAATGTCGGATGGGATAGACGTGTAAATTAATCGAAATGAACATAAACGGCGGAAAAGGTCTGAATTTGGTTGCTTGAAAATATTATATACCCAGTAACATTTTGTTTCGTGAAACAATATTATACTCGTGAGGAATTGACAGGAGGATAAGCTTATATGTATTACTACTGGGTATTGATACGCGCATGCTGCCATACATAAATACTTCAACCTCTTCGACATAACTAAGTACATACATAACTATGTGTAATGTTTTAGGACATTTTAATTCTCAATTTCACACCCTAACTGACTGACACTTCGCCTTTGACTTCGGCTTTGCCCTTCTGCGTATTTCTTATGTCCAAACATTAAATTTTTTTTGCTTTTTTGCTACACTTGTCTGTCCCATCCTGCACTGGGATACCATGACCGAGCGTGGCATTTGCGTTGGTTTCAAAAATTTTCAACACTTATACGCGATTTTCCCGCCGAACTTTTCTGACAGTCATCCCCAACCATTGGGTTGTCTTTCTGTGCCGTTCCGCAACACTGAGCTGCCAATTTTTGCTTTATGACCTTTTTTAATCTCTGACTTGTCTATTTGTTTCTGTTTTTTCAATGCATTTTATACATTTTTTGTCTGCGCTTTTTTGGTGTAAATTTTCAGTTTTTCCCTGTACTTTTTTCATTCTCCTACTTCTTGTCCTCCTCTTGTTTTTAATGTCACCCATTTTATGCCGTTAAGGCTCATTAGATTTGCGAAATGTTTTGACACTGTGACGGCATTCTTGACGTTAATGTTATTGCATTAGCGGCTTTACTTTGCACCAAATGGCGCTTTTTGCAGTTTATTCTCTTCTTTGTATTATTTTTCTTTGTGACTATTAGTCTTTTTTTGCTTACAAATATAGAATTAGATTAATAAATGCCATTAAACTGTAAGTGTGTATTTTTATTATCTGCGATTTTCCTATTGGAAAATGTCCTCTAAATCGAATTTGGCTTGTATTTTAATGTTTTAATTTTATTTCATTTTCCTTATTGAGGCAAAGTTCAAATTTAGCGGTACATTAAACACAAATTATTGTTATTAGAATAGACAAAGATGGCATGTTTGGTTTGGAACTGTGGGAATTATAAATATTGATTTTTCATTACATTAATTTAAGTTTTACAACATATTTATTTCAGTTTTGATATTTTTATTCATTTACTAATTTTTTATATGAAATACAGGCTTATTACACGCTAAAAAACAATGCATATCATGATAGATAAATTAGATAACTCAGCGTAAAAGCTGAACAACATATTACAAAATCGTGTTCAATATGCTAATAAATTCATGCTTAAATATTGAAAAATCAAACAAAAAAGAATTCGAGATCTTATTAAGTTCATTGATAGCTCGAGCAATGGGATCATTTCCAGCACAAACGGTTCTAAGATGCTATTTTTAGAATAGAAGAGCAATACGTAATGACCTGCGTGGGATGTTTAATCAAGGAGGGAACCGATTAAAATAACGTTCACACAAGTTTGTGAACAAACAGATGTATTAAGTTATTACTAAGCTACAAAATTTAAGTGGTTTAAAATAAGTCTAATTTTTTAGAATTTTTTTTCGGTTTAAATCATGGATTTTGTAAAAAATAAAAGATTATAATTATTGTTTGTGTCAGTGTGGATGAAATAAAGCCAGAACAAATTCTAAAAATTAACACATTGTTTTATTAGAAAAGTATTCGATTTTTTCGATACCTGTATTCCGACGATTCCATAAATATGTATCTATCATCGAATTTTATAGTAGGTCTTTTAAGAAATTGGAATTTGAAAAGATGATTGTCATTAAATTCAAATTCAACAGTTATTGGTAAAAAACCAAAAAATTACCGTGAATCGATCGAAAACTGGGAACGTGATCCATAGTAGTGCTCGGCAAAATATTCTTATGAAGGAGCGGTCTTCGGCAGCGATTCAAAAAAGTAACCCTATGCAAATACCTCTGGACAAAATTTAGAAATTAAATTTGCTCATTCAGTTTTTTAATACTAATATGAAAATGCATCTTTTTAACCTTGGTCTATCAATCTTCGATTAAAATACGTGTCCACAAAATTAAGGAAAAAATAAAAAAGTTAAGACCGTTTGGGAGCGGTTTGGTTTTTTTTTTTTTTTTCAGATAAAAATGTAAAAATACCGGCTTCGGTTTCGAAAAATTATTCGGTTACAGTTTTAGTGTTTCCGTTTTTGTATTAAATTAAATCGCTCTTGAACAGATATACAATCTATGACGCCACTAATAATATTGAAAATGAAAGATATTGAGATAAATACTCGCCTACTTTCAAATTGATTAAAAGTCATCGCGAATTATATGTAGACATCGGCTCAGTAAAATTTAATGAACGTAACGCAAACCTAATTGATACTTTTGGGCTCTTTCAATCCTGTTAATGTCAGAAATATGGTAAGGTCGCTTTAGCGATAATAAAACTTATTTGACTATTAAAGGAAAATTTAGGAGTAAATATTATACCAAGATCTTTGGTTTCTTTTTTTCTTTTAAAGAATCTACAACAGGGTCGGCTATCCTATAAGCTGACGACAAGACAGCGTATGTGACTTCAAAGCACTTTCTGATATTCAGTTAGAGGTGGGAATTCAAACACCAGATATGCAGTTTATCAATATCAGTTTGAACCTAAATAACATTCTCACGATTTTTAATAGTAGAATGAATATATGTTTAGATCGTCAGCATATAGTAGGTATTAAACGAACGAGAAACAATTGCTTATGTCGTTATTAATAACACAAAGAGCGGTGGACCTCAAATCCTTCCTTGAGTAACTCGAGAGCTCGCAAGAAAATGTTGTGAGTTAAAGGTTCTGAGTTAAAAACAATAACCACACATTGCCTCTTAGATAAATATGAGGTAATGTAATGCACTTAAAAAAACAGAGTGAAATACTAAGTGTCCTAGCTTAGTGACTTAAACCGCTTGTGTTACTTTATTAAAGGCCTTGGAGAAGTCAATGTATATCGAATCGACTTGAAACCCAAGTAGAAAGCACTTCACACAGTATTCACAAAATTCAGGCAAAATAGTGATTGTCCAACGATTTGGAATAAAGCCATGCTGGAAAAGTAGTATACGGCTTTTGATTGCAAGACAGATTTTTTCTTTTACAATAGTTTCAAAGAGGCTGTGCACAACTTTAAAATTGGACGATATTTATAAACAGTATTTTTGTTTCCACTTTTGAAAGTAGGAGGAATACATTTAATTTTCAAATCCTCTAAAAAACAGTCCGATGCTACCAACCTATTAAAAATTAATTTATGTTAAAATAATAACGATGGCACACTTTTTACCAAAATCACTGAAGGCCATCAGCATCAGTTTTTTCTGAGTACCTAACTTTCAATATTCCGTTCAAAACATCCGCAGATGAAAGTGTGAGCGAACCAAAATTTTAAAAAGATACATCGTCTCTTGAGTCAGCCTCAAATTGAGAATCACTAGGTGAATCACATCAGTTAAATTACTCGCAGATTCATTTTCCAAAAATAGATTTTTTCGATTCGAGAATAATTTGGGACCGGTTTTAAATTAAATTAGTTTTAAATCGCCACGGTGAAAATAGTCCTTAGTTTATGAGGTTTGTAAACCGTAGAATATAAAAAAAAAAAACCTAAATAAAAACGACCATTTTTGGTCCAAAGTGGTGATTGTTGTGGTTTACCGGATTAGCACAGTTTAACCCACATATACACTCATTTAACTCTATATACGAGGTGTGTTCAAGAAGTATCGCGAATTTTGAATTTTCACTGGTTACGTATATTCGAATTTCGAATTTTTTGTGGCGTTATGTTGGTACTCATGTCTCTCACTTATGCCGACAAGCTCGGCCATTTTGAATGTTCAGTTAATTGTTGACAGCTGCTTTGCTTGCACGTGTTTTGGATCGTCTTCGATTTTTACCTATTCAAAAAAATGGATCAAAGAACCTGTATCAAATTTTGTATGAAACACGAAATTAAGTGCGCGGATGCATTCCGAATGTTGACTGTGGCATACGGAGAAGCTACCTTGGACCAAAGCAAGGTTTATCGGTGGTACAAAATGTTCTCAGAAGGCCGAGAAGATGTGAACGACGAAGAGCGTGCCGGACGCCCGAGCACTTCAACAACAGACGAAAAAATTAATGAAGTGGAGAAAATGGTATTGACCAATCGTCGAATCATCGTTAGAGAAGTTGCTGAGGGCCTTAACATATCGATTGGCTCGTGCCATTCCATTTTTATCAATGATTTGGGCATGAGACGGGTCGCCGCGAAATTCGTACCAAAATTGCTCAATTGTGACCAAAAACAGCATCGCATGAACATTGCTAATGAGATGTTAAACTCTGTCCGCGACGACCCAAATTTGCTCCAGAGGGTCATAACTGGTGACGAATCGTGGTTTTATGGTTATGACGTGGAAACCAAAGCTCAATCATCTCAATGGAAGCTGCCGCACGAACGAAGACCGAAAAAAGCGCGCCAAGTTCGGTCGAATGTGAAAGTTTTGCTGACAGTTTTCTTCGATTGCAGGGGCGTGGTGCATCATGAGTTCTTGCCGCAGGGAAGAACGGTCAATAAGGAATATTACCTGCAAGTTATGCGCAATTTGCGAGAAGCAATCCGCCAGAAACGCCCGGATTTGTGGAAGAACAAAAATTGGCTTTTGCACCACGATAACGCCCCTTCTCACGCATCGTTGCTTGTGCGCGACTTTTTGGCCAAAAACAACACACTAATGCTGCCGCAGCCACCGTATTCCCCAGATCTGGCCCCCTGTGACTTTTTCTTGTTCCCTAAACTGAAGAGGCCCATGAAAGGACGACGTTACGCTTCTCTTGACGAGATAAAGACGGCATCGAAGGAGGAGCTGAACAAGATACAAAAAAATGATTTTTTGAAGTGCTTCGAAGATTGGAAAAACTCTTGACACAAGTGTATAATATCTCATGGGGATTACTTTGAAGGGGACAAAATAGATATTCATGAATAAATAAATAATTTTTGAAAAAACAAAAAATTCGCGATACTTTTTGAACACACCTCGTATTTATTAGTGGTGGGACTATTTTCGAATAATATTCGAATAAATACTATTCGACTAAACGAATAAAAATATTTGTTTCAAAAAATTCGAATAATTTATCCGTTTATTCGAATAGTGGTATTCGAATAGTTGTACTGAAATGCGAGATATGTCAAAAGCGAAAATCCATTTTCTTAATCGCTTGGCCTATGAGCATACATTCACGTTTTGTAAGTAAGTGTGCATAAGCTGTAGTGTTATTTGTTAAACTATTCGAATAATTGGTATGTCATTTATTCGAATAATACTATTCGAATAAAAGTATAAATTATTCGAATAATTTTTATTCGAGTAGTCCCATGCCTACTATATACGAGGTGTGTTCAAAACGTATCGCGAATTTTGAATTTTCGCTGGTTACGTATATTCGAATTTCGAATTTTTTGTGGCGTTATGTTGGTACTCATGTCTCTCACTTGACAGCTGCTTTGCTTGCACGTGTTTTGGATCGTCTTCGATTTTTACCTATTCAAAAAAATGGATCAAATTTTGTGTGAAAAACGAAATTAAGTGCGCGGATGCATTTCGAATGTTGACTGTGGCATACGGAGAAGCTACCTTGGAACGAAGCAACGTTTATCGGTGGTACAAAATGTTCTCAGAAGGCCGAGAAGATGTGCAAAGAAGAACAAAAATTGGCTTTTGCACCACGATAACGCCCCTGCTCACGCATCGTTGCTTGTGCGCGACTTTTTGGCCAAAAACAACACACTAATGATGCCGCAGCCACCGTATTCCCCAGATCTGGCCCCCTGTGACTTTTTCTTGTTCCCTAAACTGAAGAGGCCCATGAAAGGACGACGTTACGCTTCTCTTGACGAGATAAAGACGGCATCGAAGGAGGAGGAACAAGATACAAAAAAATTATTTTTTGAAGTGCTTCGAAGATTGGAAAAACCGTTGGCGCAAGTGTATAATATCTCATGGGGATTACTTTGAAGGGGACAAAATAGATATTCATGAATAAATAAATAATTTTTGAAAAAACACAAAATTCGCGATACTTTTTGAACACACCTCGTATACTTCTTTTAGGATTTTAGAAAAACTAACAGACTGGCTAGAGAAAGTTTCAGCTTATTTCCATTTCCCTTTCACACCAGTTAGCGTTTCTTTCGGTATCCCTACTAGCAATCGAACAAGTTCGTATCTTGTTCCCATAAATTTAGATTCCCTAATACAAATATCAATGTTTTGAATGCTTCAATGTTTTTCCGAAATCTCTAATTTAGTAACACCTTGAAAACAAACCACTAGAAATCATTTTCTTTAGCAGGCAAAAACTTACATATCCAATGTATTAAATTCTAAAAAACGGATAACTACGTTAATGAATTATTCGTATTATACGCTATTTGGGCTACAAATTTGAAACTGCTTACAAAATAAAATTATTCGTACTTTGCTTGTAAAATTATTTATCCCTAATAAAAAATAAGTAAAAAAAATACCACAAAAACGTATCTTATCTATTAGCTGGCGGCAGCTGTTACAAGATGAGGCCAAGAAGTCATTGTGGTAATATTCATTGTAATTGTACAAAATATTCAGCGCAGTTGTAAAATTTGCGGGTAACAATTGTTACATAAAAATTTGTATAAAAAGAGAAAAACACATACAAAACATTCTATGAACGACAATAAAAATGTAATAGATACTGCAGCTCGCTAAAAAGGAGAGAAAAAAACGTCAAACCAGCTGTTTCCAGGACAACACAAATCAGGAATGTAGTCGTAAGTAATGCTTAGGCAAATAGGAAAACATCGACAAGAGAAAAAAACTACAACAACTTTTTCTAACAAATCAGCAGGCACAGTCGCCATGGGGGTAGAGAAAGGTAACGTTTAAAAGCAAGGACTGCCAACGAAAAGGAAACCGAAACTGAAACCGTAACTGTTTAGACACGCTATTAACAACAATCTACTAAGAGCCGTTTTCGCAATCTCCGGTTAATGCTATACGGAGTTTGATTGACGTCAATCGCTCGTTTAGCTACTAAATTAGCCACCGATTACTTATAGTTAACCGACTTTTATGAGAGCGGCCCTAGATATCCCTTGACGAGCTTTTCATATCGCAGGTGATACCTGAGCAATAGTCAAACCCACTTTTTCCTTAATTTCAACCCCAGATTCATTTTACAGGACAGCTTCCTATTTACTACTCTTTAAACTAATAAAAAGACCTAGGCATATTTTAATTATTTAGACAATCCCAAAATCTTTCTTATTTTCCAAGCATGAAATCAAACCCGTAATTTTGCTTGGAATCGGTATCATTCCATGTTTAAAAGTAACTGTAAATTCAAGGTAATGAACTGATGGACGCCGCCCAAAGACAACGACTCTCGCGCAAAAGGCAGGTTGTGGGTGTAAATCCTGTTAAAAGCCACCAAAGCGCTTCATAACATGAAAAAAGAGGGTGAGAGGCACCGTAAATGTCGTGCGTAACGAATTGTTAGAATTGGTATTTTCCTACTACTTATTTAACAAATAAAAACTGAAAGCAAAAACATTTTAAATAAAGAAAAAATACGCAGAAAAGCATAATGTTATGCATATTTCCCTTGCTCCGCACTCACACACAAAAGGACTAATGACAGCTTATTAGCATGTCGCCGCAGCAGGAAAGATACACTGGAAACCTTGAAGCAAGGTGTCAGCACAAAGAACGAAGTCGGGGATTAATGGTATTGCATAGAGTGG
The DNA here is from genome assembly GCA_949987695.1 of Merzomyia westermanni. Classification (NCBI taxonomy): domain Eukaryota; kingdom Metazoa; phylum Arthropoda; class Insecta; order Diptera; family Tephritidae; genus Merzomyia; species Merzomyia westermanni. The sequence continues at coordinate 30,613,281 of OX465289.1, read as the reverse complement.
CAGTGGGAGCATTGCAAGATGCTCTGTTACAGTTTTGATGGGCGCGTGCCGCGGACTATTTCAATGTAATAATGCTGACTTTACGATTCAAAACAAGCTGCTCCGTTGGTGAGATGGCAGAAAATGATTGTTTTGTGGAAAATAAGAAATCGTATTATGAACCATGAAAAAGAGATTTCTAATGTAAATTTTATGTGTACAAAGGGATATCCCTTACCTAATGAAATACGTAACTATGACTGTGAACTTTTTTAATGATGCTGCACTAAGTTCAACTTAAAATGTTTATATGAAAAAAATAGAAATGAAAACGTTTTGAAGCTTTGAAACCAAAGTAAACTCACAGCTGGTGAGCGAGGAATAAGAAAAACGTTGAAACTGGGTAACTTTTTGATTTTCTGTATATTAAAAAAAAAGAAAAATTACCTTATCGGACTTTTGTAGGTACTTTCGATCCGTATTTTCATTTTTGTGTATTTTTTAAGCTTTTCCGCTCTAATTGGGTTTAGTGCAAATAAAACTAGCTTATTCCACTCTGCGGCCCAACCTTCGGCCAAACTTCCTTGGCTTCCTCAAGGACGAATATCTGCGTTATTACATTTAAAGCTTAAAAACCCGGATAAAACGACACCATCTAATGTGGTAAACTTCTCATACTAAACCTACTTATACAGTACTCTCGCCCAGAAAGCTCTTTCTCAGCCTTCAATAGATCACCTGCTCTTTAGGATTGATCTGAGGAGGACTTTTCCCGCTTTTGCTGATCACCGATAGTCTAGCCTTGTATTCCGACAAAGAATTACTCTGGCCAACCAATTTTACATTGGTATCAATCAAGAAGTCCATTACTTTAAATGTTCTAATAAGTGGTGGCCAATCATTGGCTATATCGTCATTAAATGCGATGACCTTAGGAGCATACTCGAAATAAAAGACATTCTGAAGAATTATGTATATTAGCGCTTTGGTATCGTAGAGTTCGAAACTCAAGGATCTAATGAACCTGTATATATGTTCCGCGCATTTCAGACTGCTAAGACGCTTCTTGCTAGGAAATAATCTTATCGACTTATGACGGCTCCAAAGCAACAAGAGTAAGGTCCAACTGCGTTGGATGCACTGCAAGACAAACTTTTGTGCCGCTGTTGTAGTCCTTCTTTAATTGTTTAAGGTCATTTGGCATAGTTGCACAAGCTTTACAGGTAACTCATACAGGGAAGCATGAAGACGCACAGATACTTTCTGTTTCGCTTGTCGACCATGGAGGTCACTGTCTCTAAATACAATTGAAGGAAAAATCTCATTGGTGGGACTTGCGAGATTGTATACACTTTAATCTGCTGTCGTCCCACCATATTTTGCGAAAGGATAGGTGCATGATTTCTACCAACTCTTTTTCTCTGTATTTTGAGTGTTCCGTGACTCTTTTTTTTTATCCGGAATACTACCATGCTCAGCTTCTCAGTGGTAATTATTTTTTGGATGTTGTAGCTGTATTAACAGTACTTCGCCATACTTAGGCGACGTATTCATTTATGGAATGGGACGTGATAAGGGTTATACTGGCGATCCTTGGCCCCTGAATTTTCTATCGTCAGGCGTTGCGGTAATCCTTAGCTCGTAATTTAGAAATAAGGAGAACTGTTTTTCCGTAGCTTGAGCGCCATCTGTACAATTTTATAAGGAGACAGCTACTTGGATCATTTTTAGTCTGTAGGCTGAGGCAATATATAAACATACTTTAAGCAGTGACTAAGTCTACCAGATGATGAAACGTGGAGGCGGAAATTGCGACTGAAAGACCAAACACTTCTTCTTTCTGGCCAAGCATGATTTTAATGTCGGAAAGGAGCACCGACCATAAATTTTTCTGGTCTATCTTAGACCGAGCCCTTATCCGCTACATACGCACCTTCTGGTTAGGCGCATAGAAACGACGTGTTCACTAATTTTGCCTTGACGCGGATGGCGCGGAAACGACTGTTCAATTGCATGACTGATAGTACTAGTCGGACCAATCTCTTCCCCACCATCAAACCAACACCACTACCTCGCTTTTCTTTATTCTTTATTTGGCACTATAGTAGAGGTAGCCCCGTCCCATTATTTCCATGTCATGTTGATGTCAGCCTTTGTATTTAGGCAGACATAAGCCAGCCTGACAGCGGTAAAATCTTAAGAAGGACCTGTTACTTCTAGAAATACTGTTGTGCACATAATCAGGAAAGACAGTTCTCATCCGATTCTTCTTTGTGTATTTCTAGAACAAATTTTCCATGAACTAACTTTTCCGATTGGAATACTTGCTTCATATTTTCCAACATAAAATTTGTCATTTGCAACCACTTAAAAGTAAATTACTCAGAACAAGAACAAATAGTTCAAACATACTAAAACTGGCGAAATAAAAAAATATTTAGTTTCAACCTTTTTGAATTACATACAGACAGGCACACAACTACTTTATTGAATGCAAACTATTTTCTTTGATTCATTCTCCATTTTTCCTCCCACCAACTCAACGAACATTATGAAACGGGTCTGAAATTCAACCATCAAACAATTTGTGGGAGTACACATGTGGAACATGAGCTTCCAAGTGTATAGCCTGCATCTAAAAATATTGGAAAGACACCTTACCTAAGGATGTAATTACAAATGGATACACTTTCATGAGTACGTTAATATGTATGTATGTACTATCGAAAACTATTAAAACTAAAAAAAAAAAAACTATTCGTGTATAGTATGAAAAATGTATAACCTAAAATTGAACAGCAAAACAAAGTAGATCGACTGTAGAGCACAAAAGTATGCAACGTTGCTGCTGATGAGAAACCAACTGACCACTAACGATTTTCCTTTGAAAAATGACATTTTGTGGTGCACCATTTTTCACTCTACCTGTACATTTTTATGAGTAAAAAAACAGAACAACCTCAAACCAAACAAATGTTGAAAGGCTTTCAAATAGTTACTATACAATGCATATAAATTTTATAAAATAATAGTGTATACTTTTAGGCGTGTAAAGAGTATGAGCCAACAAAAATTGCCAAACTAAAGTAACAGCTTTGAGCTGCTTTGCGCTGATTTACGGTTTGAGTAAAATAACCATAGCTGTGATGATGATATTTTTTGTTGCACAGGTGCTTAAGAGCTTCATCGCAACGAAGAGAGCGCAACAACATGCAAATTGTGTGCCTGCTAGTGTTAGTATTGAGTGCACGGAGTGTGGGGATAACCCTTTTTGGGGTACAGTGTAATTAATTTTTCAAGCAAAAATAAATGAATAAAGAAGAAAACAAAATCAGTGGATGGTTTATTTAACGTTGGAGTTGAGTAATAGAGTAAAAAACGTGCATGCAAATAACTGTAAATCTAATATGCCATGCAGCTGACAAAAATATTTTAGAGCAGCACATCAACAGCATCAGGTCCTGTGACATTGAGTTGATGCAATGGAAGTGAGTAGTTTGTTTTTACTATATTTAAGTATAGAGTAGTCATACACCGTAAGAAATCTTTAGAATAGCTTTAAACCTCTCTAGATAGTTAAATTAACATTTGCTCTTCAAGCCTAGAAATGTGGTTCTTTAAAACTCAATTTCAATCTCGATTTGACATTTGCCTGTAAGCATAAAAAACAAAAAAAAACTGCAGCGATATATACTTCCTGCGGGGATTAAGGCCGAGCTTCTCTACCAGTTTGTGGTGTGTTGCTTCTCATTTTTCCTACAAATTTTTTGCCGATTCCGAACGGCATCTGCAAATGAATTTTTTCTGAGAAGCCTTCCAAGGCAGATATACGTTCGGAGAGTTTGCCAAACCACTGCCGAGGGGCGACCCCGTTTTGAAAAAACTTTTTCAAACCACTTTTGATGTTACCTGTCCCAGTACTGGGACCGTGGGCTTTCGGTGTGGGACACATGGACGACATACTACCCTGCCAACTACCCGTGAGTAAAAATCTAAATAAACAGTGAGTGGATAAATATATGTTAATTTTGTTCAGAGAGGCTCACTAACCAGGCTGGAGTAGCTGCTCCGTGTGTGAGGTCTAAGAGGCTGCATGTTTTAAGGCACGTGTTGTTTATCATACAATTCCATAAATATTTGATGGTGGTGTGTTTAGGAGACAAAACTTGTGATCGCCTGAAGTAGTTAGAAATGGTTGTTGGGATATGTGAGAGGGCTGAATACGTCTGACAGTAAGAGAGGAATACAACAGAATATTGCAAACTTATAGGGGCATACTTTGTTGTTTAAAATACATTTTGTAAGTGAGTGATCGGCAGGTTATTTGCAGAATCCTAGAGGAAGAAATAATTTGGAAGTATGATCTTCTTGTAGTTGTAACAGTACTTCAAGATGCAATTTCCAACAAGATCTTTTTAATCTAGAAAACTTACAGATTCAAAATGTTGAAAAGATAGTTCGTATCGTGTTAAGATAATACGCTTAATTGACATACATTCATTAGTTTTGATGGGAATATATCCGTGATAGGAATACCTTAAAAGCTACGTAAACCCACTACTCAAGCAAATCGTTATCCTCACTGGTAACACTCCTCTAAACCTTCGGAGAGTGTTCTTGCAGTTGTTCAAACAAACAATGTGGGTTTTGCCGGGAAAGTAGGAGTCATATCTATTACAGCATCCTCAGCAAAGGTTAACCCGACGGAAGTGAATCGGCACAAAACCGACTTCCTACTCATGCCATTCATGGCCCAAGGGTATGACACCTCATTCAACGTATACAGGACGCAGGCCTACGACAAGCAGTTGTCATGGACTTGGAGGCCTAGTCTTCTTGATGGCTCCCTGAACCTCTGAAGTAAGAATTCCAAGGGCTGCATTGCTGGGTTTTCTGTTTTTGCGCCCACCTTGATCTGATGCACCCATTTTGATTTGATGAAATACGCTCTTACAGCTCATCGCTTAACTTCTTTCGATCTGCTTTATTTCAGGATGTACCATAAATCTTTCCAAACCCTTTCTCTCGAATATTCCAAAGATCAACTCATCTTCTTTCGACACTGTTCATTATTCCGTGTGATCCGTGACTTATAAAGCGTTGTCTTGTTTTTCGGGAATGAGCTTTACTACGGGTAACACAAGGATTTCATGGTTCACCGTAGCACGGAACTTAGATGTGCTCTTCTCATTTGGTTCTTTTTTTGTTGACCGATGGTGTGAAGGTAGTGTTGCCGGCCTACCACACCGAAGGTCCATGTCCATGGTTCGAGCCCTGGTACAGGTAACATCAGAAGTGATTTGAAAAAAGGTTTTTCAAAACGGGGTCGCCCCTCGGCAGTGGTTTGGCAAACTCTCCGAGTGTATTTCTGCCATGACAGGCTTCTCAGCAAAAATTCGTCTCCTTTGTAGATGCCGTTCGGAGTCGGCAAAAAACTGTAGGTCCCACCAATTTGTAGGGAAAAATTCAAATCGGCACACCACAAATTGGAAGAGAAGCTTGGCGCAAAAATCTCTTAGGAGGTTTATGATGATATACCTGTTGTATATCGCGCCATAGAGAGAGAGATAAATTTCTAGATTTTGGGGTGTCACCCCAGATCACGCTTTCTCTTAATCAGTATTTTTCTGATTTCAATTTATAGAAATCTGTTGGGCTTTTTGTTAGCTACTATAAACAAGCTTCAGAACTTTATTTTTCCCAGTGCACTACCGTACATAACAAACTACTACTTCGACGGTGTAAAAGAAAACTAATGAAAACAATTAATTTTTGTTTGTGCAACTAAATACTGTTGAGTCGTAGATCCCTACAAACATACACATACTCAGATAGTCGTATAACGAGTAAGGGTTATACTTAGTACTTTTTGATACATTTTGCACCTTTTTTGGGATTCTTGGCAGTTTAGTCAAAATTAGCAAAAATTTAATTATGGAACAAATTTTAATGGAAAATTTGAATTGATTATATATATGTATGTACGTAAGGATGTAAATGGCAGCAATTTTTTAGACTCTAAATAACGGGCTTGACAACTGCGCTATTCAATCACAGCAGAAAGGACTTCTTAAATCGCATGCATCAGCTTCTCTGCAGAATAAGTTCGGACAAATGCATGGCGGAGAATTTTAATATAACTAATCCTAGCCCAGTTTATAAGAAAGGAGCTCCTAAAATTAATTAATAAACAACAGCCGCGAAATTAGCCTTCCTTATAAGGGATTGACTGGACCTTAAAATCGTGCTTCGAGACCTGGTGAAATATCCAAAAGAGGAATTAGACGTTAATATCCTTTTTTGTACAGTGTCAACATATCGAGTTTCATGCAGCTTTGTGTCTTTCTTTTTACTTATAAATCCTTATAATGATTCGTTGAGCAGATTGACGGTTTTGCAACAGAATTTTTTTTAATTTTAAGACCTTGAGTAAAACGTCCCCATCAGGATCAACAATTTTGACACAAATGTTGCTTACGTGGTTTTGCACTTTCAACAACTGTATGGTACTTCCTTAGAAATCAATAAGTCATTATTAATTCTGGTTCTGCTAATAAAAAAAATTACGCAAAGACCGTGAGTAATCGTAAAAACAACTGTAACCATAATCCTGACTGCAAGCCTAACTTTAAATATCACTATAACAATAACTATCACATGAACACAACGTTACTGTAACCTGAATGTAACCATGGCCGTAGTTTTCACAACAGCCGTACTGGTAAAACGTAGTAACTGCAGCCGTAACCGTCACTATAAATGAGAATAGACATGGGGACACTTCATTGTGGATGCGGTTATGGTTATGGCAAAGGTTCGGCTACGGCTATGATTATAGCCAGGAATAGATTACGATTTGGTTAAGAGAATGGTCATGCTCAAGGTTACTTTATGATTTCAATTATGGTAACGGCTAGGTTTATGGTTTATGAGGTTACGGTTATGGTTAAGATTACTGGTATGGTTATGGTTACACATATCAGAAGACTCAACTTAAGTCATTTAATAGGAAAATAGGTAATTGGCTTGTAAACAATTTGTTTCATAGAATTTTACGTATTATCAGCATTTCTTAAGAAAATCATCGGAAACAAAGTATACTTATTTTTGGAAAATCTTTTTACACATACTCGTATGTACTCCAATATTTTGTTCTCACATAGATTGAATAAGTACACGTTTTGGTTTTTGTTGATCTCATTGGCTCCCTTTTGACCACCGAACTTTGCTTAACACATACTCATTTTTTATACATATTAGCGATTTTCATTTTTATTCTACTCATTAAACCAACTGATTAGTTTATTATTTAATTATCGTCAATATCCAAAATAAATTGGTTTTCGTCACGCATAAATGGTTGCACTTATATATTGCTCCAAGTAAATACGAGGTGTGTTCAAAACGTATCGCGAATTTTGAATTTTCGCTGGTTACGTATATTCGAATTTCGAATTTTTTGTGGCGTTATGTTGGTACTCATGTCTCTCACTTATGCCGACAAGCTCGGCCATTTTGAATGTTCAGTTAATTGTTGACAGCTGCTTTGCTTGCACGTGTTTTGGATCGTCTTCGATTTTTACCTATTCAAAAAAATGGATCAAAGAACCTGTATCAAATTTTGTGTGAAAAACGAAATTAAGTGCGCGGCTGCATTCCGAATGTTGACTGTGGCATACGGAGAAGCTACCTTGGACCGAAGCAACGTTTATCGGTGGTACAAAATGTTCTCAGAAGGCCGAGAAGATGTGCAAAGAAGAACAAAAATTGGCTTTTGCACCACGATAACGCCCCTGCTCACGCATCGTTGCTTGTGCGCGACTTTTTGGCCAAAAACAACACACTAATGATGCCGCAGCAAGCGCATTCCCCAGATCTGGCCCCCTGTGACTTTTTCTTGTTCCCTAAACTGAAGAGGCCTATGAAAGAACGACGTTACGCTTCTCTTGACGAGATAAAGACGGCATCGAAGGAGCAGCTAAACAAGATACAAAAAAATTATTTTTTGAAGTGCTTCGAAGATTGGAAAAACCGTTGGCACAAGTGTATAATATCTCATGGGGATTACTTTGAAGGGGACAAAATAGATATTCATGAATAAATAAATAATTTTTGAAAAAACACAAAATTCGCGATACCCCTTGAACACACCTCGTATATACATTAGACTGAGGAAAATACATTTTTTTTTCTAGATTTTGTAGAATTGATATAATTTTTAGTGTAAAATTGTCAAACTATTGAAGGAGAAGTTTTGCAGGAAATTCAATTCCCCACAAAGAAATTGCATATCTAAATTTTCGTCAGATGGGCAGTTCCAGAATAATCAAGCTGTAGCCATTTGGGAAAAATGTCAAAATTTATAAAAATTTGTGGACACTTATTTTTAGGTCGTACAATTCTCTCTCTAAATTTGTGTTAATCTTGATTACTATAACTATATTCAGATACATTTCTTTGCTTCAATAGTTCGGCAGTTTTAAATAAAAAATTATACAAATCTTAAAAAATCTAGACTAGCAATAATGACCTCTAGAAATTAATATTAAGTTCTATAACTTTCACAGTATTTTTTGATCGCTATTTTTTTTTGCAACAGTCTTATCTACATAGGTTTAAAATAGTAAAAATATTAAAATTTTGTATATAAATCTTGTGGAAAAATCCATCTATGTTGGTGTGTTTGTCTACTGCTTACAAATTTATTTATTTATCCACAATATCAGTATGTTTTAGTATTTAGACGCCGGTATTAACTTATGTAATCTCCATATGTATGAGTATATAGAGAGTAACATGCACTCATATGTGTATTGATTAGTATGTATATACCCTTTTTGGATGGTAATTTTAATTGGTTTAGTTTTATATCGGCTCAAATTGAATTTGTTGTGTTAAATCAATCTGGCATTGGTTTTTGTGAGTCTTTAATTAACTGGCGCTCTCCCCTTCTCTCGATTGCTATGGAATTAGAATATATTTGGGGATTTGTAATCTATAGCCATGTATTCATGTGTTTGTGTGTATTTTATATCTATTTAACACCTCCTTCATTGAAGCTGCGAGCGTTGTGACCTGGGAATTTAACTCCCTATGGTCGTTGTTGTTTCGCTTCGAAGGTGTGAATTTGATAAATAATTGTATTATGTTTGTCACAGTATTTCCACTTGCTTGCTTGATGAACATGATTAAGCTGTTTGATGTGGGTAAAAAATTAAAACTTTGTATGACTATTTTGGAAAACTATCTCTTTCCTTAAGCTATTTACAAATTCAGGTTTTAGACCATACAAAATCTATTGCAGATTTTGAATCATATTGTTGTTGCAGTTGTACTTTCTTCTAGCATCGGCCGTGGTCGAAAATTCGGCAAATAAGTAATTTCTTAAGCACGCATTATGAAACTTTCGATCCCATTTCCCCCCTAAGTCGATCCTATTTTCATGATAAGCAGTGGTTAAGGGAGGGATTCCACCCAGTATGGCAATATCTCATATATTCATCTCACAATATGACAATTTGTTGCTTAATTGCATGCGCTGGAGAATCCTACTAATACTAAAACAGATCGGGGCGTGTTCCTCTCAAATCGCCCAAGCAGATCGCCCAAAACGGAGTAAAAAAATGTTTCGTGTAGCGCATTTATAGATATACCCACCTATACAAACCCCTTTCCAGTAGCGAGTATTATTACTCTGGCTTTATTGGTCTTGGAGATATTAAATTTTACACATTTTACTCTATATATCGGGTGCCACTCCCATTATTTATCAAAGATACCCTCTATGCAGTGAAGAATTCTATTTCCTTCAGATCTTTGGGTATTTCATTCAAATCAGTCAAACGATTCTCCCAAAAAGGAGTTGAAGGTTTTTCCATCTGGAGTATTTATACAGTTGTGTTCAATATAATAGTAGTGAAATTAAATTGGATAGGTTTCGACGAAATAAAACGAATATTCATTTGAAATATAGCAAATTCCATAACAGAAACCACATACAAAGAAATTCAAAGTTTACACAAAGTTCGGAAAAGTTAATTAAACTTTTAAAAGTTTACATCAAAATTTCAATATTTTTGGCAAAATTTTTATAAATTTTGAGTACGCAGTTTTATAGTTCATTCAACTTTATGCAAGTTAGAAGTACCTCAGAATTTCCCCTGAATTTTTACAATTTTTTTTGTCAAGGATGTTGGGTATCTTTTTTCAAAATAAGTTTTTCTTCATATGTTGTATGGAAGAAATCACTCAACACCCTATATTTTAAATGAAAATAATTAAAATCACAGCTTCTGCTTATTTCATCCACCGATATCCATTTTAATTCACTACTATTATATTGAACACAGCTGTATATAGATAGATGAATTGTGTCATGGGAGGCACACAACATAAAAACTATCCAGCAACAACCCTGCGGTTCCCCCAATGTGTTTCTACGCGGTTTTCTGGACCGGCTAGCCGATCGCTTTGAACTTTGTCAACATCGTTTTCTTTATCCTTTCTCCAGGTGCTACCAATCAGGTCGGTCGTGTAACCGCAGAAAGGTGAGTCAAACGTCACAGCCCAGATTTTGGGGGCGGTTGTGAGTCAGTAACGTGGTTCACCTCCTCGTTCCCTCCCTTGAATAGGTTGGCCCACAATTTGTCAATGAAAATGTCTGCAAGGTGAAAAGCCAGAAAATACCGGGAGATAAACATGGATTGCGGAACAATGCTTATTAATAAGAAGTCATTGGGCTGCTGCCATCATCTTGTGGTCGAAAGTGAAGGAAACGATGAAACTCCTTCTGGTGGGAAAGGAAGTTTGAGACATTTAAAATAAGCTCTTAAGGGGATAGGGTACAACCCCTGGCGGTCCATCTTTTTAGCCTTGGAGAAAGGGGAGTTACGCATTAACCCTTCGAATTAATGCGTCGTTGTTTGTGTCTTTGATGAGGTCTTCCTTCCTTGATTGACACCTCCTGGATGAGCAGAGCACTTCTCTATTTGTGTTGGTGATAGATCGAAGTTTAACAAGTAAGGAAAGGGCTGTATTCGACTATGCCGAAGACTTAATACCTTTCATGAATACGCATCACGGTTTTAATTGTCCGGTCCTTACTTACAACTAGTAAAAACTCTGCAAAACTGATAATTTAAGGATACATAGCCCAAACCCCATTTATCGAAACTATCGATTGTATGGGAGCTATGCGTCTTATTGCTCCGATCTTGCTGATTCCGACGAATGATTAATCTCATGCAAAATGGCGGCTCCATACCAAATTTCATCAAGATATCTCAAAAACTGAGGGACTAGTTTTCGTACAAACAGACGGACAGACGGACGGACAGACGGACATGGCTAAATCGACTCAGCGCATCGCCCTGATCATTTCGGTATACTTATTGGTGGGTCTATCTCTTCTTCTTCTCATACTTACAAACATCGGACCAAAGTTATAATACCATTTCATGTTCATGAAAAAAATTAAAAAGGACTAGGCGATCCACCTGGACAACTTATATACTCTCCAGATGCCTTTAACATCCATGTACAGGGTCATGTCGTTAAACGATATGAGGCACTCACCGATTGGTTTTGTGTTTTCGAGACATGAGTCTCAGAAGCTCAGTACGACCTGGCAGCTGAAGATAAAACCTCTTTTCAAATATCTAGGCATAGAAACTATAGCATCTACGTCTGAAGCTTGCAACGTTTATTTATATATCTGCAATGCTGGAAGAATATGTCCCTTTTTGGTATAATACAGTTATGTGGCAGACATATAAGAAGATATTGCATACTTTGAGGCACTTCGAACAGCCTGTTAGATTTTTGAGGTAAAATTAGAGCTGGCCAAAACTCGGATGCAAGAGACTTCATTAAAGCATTGAAATAGATTCATAAATTCATATTTAAAGTTCCGATTAAACTTCGATCAAAGACACCGAATATAAAAATTGTACTGGCAAGCCCACTTCAAATCAAGATTACAATAAATGTCAAAAGCAATTTAAACGAAATTAAAATGCAACATAAAAGAGGCACTTCCTTCGGTCTTTATTCTTCATTTTGCATGGCATATCAATATACGCTTGAATGGGTGTGAGTGAAGATTGAAAAATAAGGCAATAATTTGCAAAAACCCCAAAGATGTGAATGTGAAAAGGTACGAGTTATGGATATGTGCTTATTGTTGTGGCTGTAGCGGTCGCAAATATTTATTCTTCTTTTGTCAGCATTATTTTCAATAACTCGTAATATTCTAATCCCAACGGCGTATAACAATAGAGAAAGCTAATATATCAGGACTAAGAAAAAAATGAAAAATTAAAATGTATATAAAAGCAAAGAACTGAAGAAGAAATATATAATTTGAAAGTGAAGAGTCATAGGTTGGATTTCATGATCATGCAAGAAGAAGTATTTGTAAAAAATATATGTATGTGTTAGTGAAACTTGGTGTCGGTAATCAAAGTCAAAAGGTTTTGCAGAAATGTGCAGGGTAAAGTGTAGTGATTTTCACAGACCTACGTACATTAATTCATGTGAATATTGGTGCCACCCGAAAACAGCATCTAAATTTGTGGGTATTTTATATATAGATACTTTACATAGGCGCATAGAGAGAGGGTTAGGCACCCTTTTTTGTTTATTTTTTCTTAGCCGATTCAGGGACACTGTTTTGACTACCGCCAGTCCAGTGGCTACCAAACTGTTCGAAAGCCATATGACTGTTATTCCAACTGATTTCCGAAGTACAGCGAATCTTGAACCTTCTGATCACGGATTGCCTATAGCCTTCTACAAAAACAAGAGCAATAAAACCATGAGGCCTTATTTCAAATTGATAAGCTTAACTTTTGCCTACAAAAATTTATCAAGCACCAGCTTAACTACGCCTCTGCTACTATTGAGAATCTAAATGTGGCCATAAAATTGGCATCACTACACATATGTTGATTGCCAAGCTGCATTAGACCGGGGTGGTGTGGGAGATAACAAAAATTACTTCTATTTCGCCATCGAATTGAATATAATGAATGGCTGCAACGACCGCACTTATCTGCGATTATGACTTTTTTAAAATTGCAAAAAAGAAAACCGCTAAAAATTGCTTAGAATTCAGAACATAACAAATTTCAAAAGGGAAAGAAATCGCAAAAAAAAATATTTGAAAAAAGTGATATGTGTGCATAAGAGGCTCATAATCAAATGATAGCATGAAAAATATGTTTGGGGTTGGAAACATTTTAAACACACAATTTAAAACAGGAAATGCCTCTTACACGCACACCCAATTCACAACAATGGGTGCTTCACTTTTAACTTGAATATCCACTCAACCATACAAATAGCATTTGGATCTGTGTGTGAGTGCCCTTCTCGAAGTTGGCGTAGCTTTTGTGACTTTGATTTACTTTTATTGGCAGCTTAAGCGCACTGATCTCCGCTTTTATTATTATTACAGCGATTACACCGGGCAGAGCATATGAAATTGATATACATTTTCTTTGCTTTTTACTTTACACATTACCTTTCTGGTATATATCACCATTTTGAAGGGACATGAGTGCATATGTGAAATGTCCTTTTATGAGGAATGCTTATTGAAGTGAACAATTTTTTGAATTATCTTTATTAAAAAAGTAAACTTTCTCTTTTTTTTTGGTTGAATGTGATATGTGTTTGTAAAGAGAAGAAATTTGAGGGAAGAGTTGCCCTTTAGGAAAACGTGATCATAAAACTAAAGCTGATGTCGGTCTTGCTTAGCATAGAATTAATTTGACTTTTGCAACTTAGACTTGATTATGCTCAGATAAATAAATCTTAATTCAAGTAAAAGTGAAAATGTAGCAAAAAATTTTAAAATGAACTAAGAAAACATAAATTTCATCCTAAAATGTAAACGTCATTTTGAAGTTAAGTAGCAAATGAAAAATCAACAGACTTCAAAGACGAATTCCCTAAGTTCACCTTCGCACAACCGTATGTAATAGTTCCCGAGTCAAGTCTATGCTATGATGTTTTCGATATTGCTGTTCAATAGATATTTTATTTTTAACGTCAAGTAGCTCACAATTGATATTTATTATATCTCAAAGTCTGACTTCAGGGGCAAGCTCATTACCTGCTCTAACTTGCGAGGTTATTATTTAATTCAACCATCAACTCGCCCGAAGATACCTTCTTAGTCGGAAACTGAGATGACATTGGTGCACACATTACCACCCGAAATACAACAGACGCACAGTAAGATCAACTAGGTTGTCATACTAACAAAAGCATGAAAGTTTATTCCGGAGTCCTGTCGGGAATAAAATTTGATGCAAAAAAAAGGAGCTAACTATTTAGGGCTAATACTAGACTCAAGACTAAAAAACTGGACGCAAATTCAGTATGCGGCACAGAAGGTATGCGTGCTAATTTGGCTGAAGGCAAAAGCCAGACCAACAGAAAGCAAAAGGAAACGGATGTACTTTACTATGTGACCTTGAGCCATCCGGGTAAAAAATATTCTATGAAATCTATACTTAACCTAGGCCCTGGCTAGATTTTCCCTACAATAGACAACTACACATATGGCCACCCAGGTATATTCTGCAAAAGGGCTTGCCTAGTTTCTTCTAACTTGCGCCTGGTTAGTTTTTCTAATCCAGGGCCCACCTAGTTTGTCCTCGATTATTAAATGTATGTAAACTTAACTCGAGCAGTTCAGTCGATGAAAAGATTTCATTAATTGTTTTTTTTTTAATTTGCATAAATTAGGAAGAACGAGACAGGGCCTAGATAGGCATTCCTATCCAGGACCTGTCTTAAAAAGCATTAACAAACTGGTTGCGGCCTGCGTATGCTTTCCTTGCCAGGCCCTTGACTTTCGAAGGGAAATATAAAGGCAAAATTTATCACATTTTCTACTCGGGTATGGCGAGTCACATTTAATATAAGGAACCACTAAAAATCATAACATCTGTACAGCGGACATCAGCTCTGAGAGTAGCTTGCGCTTATCGAATCGTGTCAAACCCCACCTTACAGAACAGCAAATCAGTGAGGAAGCGTTTGGACTCTGAAAAGACCGCTTGGAAACAACATCGAGTTCAGATGTACAGTTAGGCTGATAACACACCTTAAGATATGGCTCATTAAAAGCTTTGGCGAAATAATAAAAAATTATCATAGCACGGGGCTAGAAATCTTTTCTTTTCTGCAATGTTAATCAATTATATGCTGCCCGCCACATACACGCCAGAGTAGACGTTGCATGCATAGCTCCGATGATACTATCTAAAGCTATCTGTTAAACAATATTCGACTTCAACTTTCACCTTCTTTAGAAAAACAGTATGAATCCAAAACCGAAAACAGTGCCAGAAAATATGAACCAAGTACCCCAAAAATGTGTTTAGAGAGTATATAGCGATATTAAGTTGGACCAGTTAAAAAAGATTGGTATAGTAGTAAATTTTCTCACCTTTTAACAAATGCTCAAAATGGAGTTATATGTGTGATGCTCACCATTGAAAAAGTGATAAAATTTATTGCGTTCAAAAACGTTTTCATTTCTACTGGGTAGCTCATCAAGCACTTATTCACACTCACATATCACGCTCATTCACCTCATAATAGCAGGAAATTGATAGGTTATCAGCCGTCGTTCTGTAATAAATATGTTGCCTATCTGCAGGCGCAAAAAATGAGCGGCGTAAAAAGATGCCCAAAAAAATTACGATAAAAACTTTGCAAATCTCATAATTTTTCGAAACACATACAAATATTTAAAGATTTCGTGAATTCAGTTAGATATGTTTGCATAGATTTTTTTGAGTTCTCATCTCATAAACTGTTTGATTCATCGAAAAGCACCCTCTCATTTTTTCAGCATTTGCCATGTGTTACTGTCAATTGTTTTTGGGCGATTCATAGATATGTGTGGTGTTATCTCCCTTAAATAAATAATAAAAATATTAAACACAATTTTGGTATTTTCAACTGTAAATCAATTGCGATAATTCTTTTTATGCTTTTGTTAGCTTCATCTCAAGGGGGATATGCGCCGAAAAATATGACGTTTTCAACATACTACGTGAATGCTTTACTACTGTCTTCTTTTTGTAATCTCTTCTATTTATGACTTGACTTTAGCATTATTTTCACTTATTACTGTTTTATCTTCTTTCATCTGCGTTATTTACTTTTTGCTTTAGCTGATTTATTTTCAAGTGCTTGCGTTCATGATTTTCAGGATCCGCTTTGAAGTTAAGCTGGATTAAGTGTTTAATCGATGCTGGGGAGGTATTGAGTATGTTAAATGATCCAATGATGTATATACATACAACTGTGACTACAGAGATGTGAGGCTGTTTGACTTTGAGGGGACTTAGACCAAGACTTTCTTTTGCGTGCATTGTACTCTTTTGAATAGTTCTAAAAAGAATCATAATTTAACAAGGTTTATGCAAATTATCTTCAAAAGTGCCTGAATCTACCAGTCTCAAACCAGACCACAATATCTCAAAAAAGTCATAGTGGATAAGTACTCGGTACGCAAGGGAGAGCTCACAGGCTCGAGAGTTGGTTGAAAGCATTAAAAAACAAGTAAGGAAAGGGATGTCCTCGGCTGTGCCAAAGACTTTATACCTTTCATGAATACGCATCACGGTTTTAAGTGTCCGATCCTTACTCACAATTAGTAAAAACTCTGCAAAACTGTTAATTTAAAGATACATAACGCAAGCCCCGTTTATCGGAAAAATCGATTGTATGGGAGCTATATGTTATGTTGGTCTGATTTAGGTGATTTTCACTACACACATTACATATTTAATATGTACTAAAACTTCGAAATTTTACGTTCCTAGCTTTTTAATTGCAACAGTTAAAGACCAAAACCCGTTTAACGGAGCAATCGATTGCTATGCGTTGTATAGCTCCGATCTTGCTGATTCCGACAACTGATTAATCTTATGCAAAATGGCTGCTCCATATCAAATTTCATCAAGATATCCCTAAAACTGAGGGACTAGTTTGTGTTTAAACAGACAGACGGACGGACATGGCTAAATCAACTCAGCTCATCGCCCTGATCATTTCAGTATACTTACTGGTGGGTCTATCTCTTCTTCTTCTCATACTAACAAACATCGGACCAAAGTTATAATACCGTTTCATGTTCATGAAAGGTATAATAAATTATGCTGGGATTTTCCAAATCTCCGCCCTCAAGTAATCTCCAACGGTTTCAACTGTGTTTCGCAAAATGGGCAAATATATTTCATATATTCCAATTATACTCGTATTTCAAACAACTTCAACTTAAATTTGATTTAAGAAAAGCTCAAAGGTATATCAGAAATCCTCAAAGGTCCTAATTATAAATTCATTGTTCGACTATTTAATTAGTCCTCTGACTGTTGTTTAGTCCTCTTTTAATTCCCGCACCTCAAGGTGCTGAGTTTTGAAGAGCAAGGAACCATTCGAGATTAGATATTCATGTATGAAGATTATGAAGATTAGTACAAGGTGGCGCAAAAGTAATCCTCCTATCAGAAAATGCTATAAATTTTGCGATTGGCCCCTAAAGTCAGTTCTGTTTTGAAAGAAAAGAAAAGATTTCTAGCCCCGCGTTATGATAATTTTTTATTATTTCGCCAAAGCTTTTAATGAGCCATATCTTAAGGTGTGTTATCAGCCTAACTGTACATCTGAACTCGATGTTGTTTCCAAGCGGTCTTTTCAGAGTCCAAACGCTTCCTCACTGATTTGCTGTTCTGTAAGGTGGTGTTTGACACGATTCGACAAGCGCAAGCTACTCTCAGAGCTGATGTCCGCTGTACAGATGTTAGGATTTTTAGTGGTTCTTTATATTAAATGTGACTCGCCATACCCGAGTAGAAAATGTGATAAATTTTGCCTTTATATTTCCCTTCAAAAGTCAAGGGCCTGGCAGGGAAAGCATACGCAGGCCGCAACCAGTTTGTTAATGCTTTTTAAGACAGGTCCTGGACAGGAATGCTTATCTAGGCCCTGTCTCGTTCTTCCAAATTTATGCAAATTAAAAAAAAAAAAAAATGTATGAAATCTTTTCATCGACTGAACTGCTCGAGTTAAGTTTACATACATTTAATAATCGAGGACAAACTAGAAGGGCCCTGGATTAGAAAAACTAAGCAGGCGCAAGTTAGAAGAAACTAGGCAGGCCCTTTTGCAGAATATACCTGGGTGGCCATATGTGTAGTTGTCTATTGTAGGGAAAATCTAGCCAGGGCCTAGGTTAAGTATAGATTTCATAGAATATTTTTTACCCGGATGGCTCAAGGTCACATAGTAAAGTACATCCGTTTCCTTTTGCCTTCAGCCAAATTAGCACGCATACCTTCTGTGCCGCATACTGAATTTGCGTCCAGTTTTTTAGTCTTGAGTCTAGTACAGGGTGGCGCAAAAGTAATCCTCCTATCAGAAAATGCTATAAATTTTGCGATTTTCCCCTAAAGTCAGTTCTGTTTTGACATTTGTGTAGTAAACACATGCGAAATACACGTTAATAAACAATGTTACGCTACACTGCTCCAGAACGCGGAATATTGCTGACTATTTATTTGACCAATAATCGGTCGGGGCCAAACGGTTACTGTGAATGGTGAGCGCTACAGAGCAATGATCAACGAGTTCTTTTTGCCGCAACTTGATGAATTGGGATTGGAAAACATGTGGTTCCAACAAGACGGTGCAACAGCACACACTGCACGTGCCACAACCGATATGCTGAACATCGGAAGCTTACTTCTGCGCCACCTTGTAAAAATCATTGGGTTTGTGCACAATTACCTTCGGATGTAGAAAAGATTCGACTAATTGTATAGATTGCAAAGACTGCTGAATTAAAAAAAACAGACAGTGAACACCAGCCATAATGTTTTGCATGCTCAACACCAGATTGGCTCCAAAAGTTCGAAAAGCGACTCCTATGGCTCCATGGCACACAAAATCATAACTTGTCTTTTCTTTCTGGTTGATCAAGCATTTATATAGCTGAAGGAAATAATTTTAGTATGACCTCTAACAAACTATTCATTTTAATCTTCCAAATTGCTTGAAGAAAGCTATCTCCTTACATTAATATTTTAGTTCTTCCGCCGAAAATTGGAGGTGACATGGCAGTTTTTGATTCTTCGCAAACTTCAGAGTTGTCATTTCTATAATAAGTGGAGGCTCTAACTGAATTTTTATTATTATGGGGACGCGGCTTTGACTGGGTACACTGTGCATTACACGTCGCTGCCTATATCAAGTATACTATGTCTAGGCAAAAGCTCCCAGACGCAGCCCAGTCCTACTTCACATAAATGGCCACTCTTGTACAGTTTTTAACTTTTTATTGTGTTTTAATAAGTGTCCAAAAAATGTGAAAAGGTGTAGTAAAAGTGGTAACATTGCTGTTTGTTTGAACTTTTTGAACCTTTAAAGTGTCAGAAACACTTGTTTCACGCCTTTACGTACACCAACTGATTGGGTGACCAGCACGTAACAATACTGAAATGAGTATGTGAAATTAAAGTGCCTGGAAGATTGCACTATGGGGTGATTTGAAGAAACTGCTAGCAAAATCAAATGATTTTATAATCGCTAGATTAGATAGTAATCAAATATAGCTTATGAAGTTCAAATCAGGCCTGTTAAATTTGCATTAGAATTGAGTAATCAATTGATTGGATGGCTCTTTCAATCAATAATGATTATTTAGTTTCCAAAAATTCCCAATTACTAATTGATTACCTTTGAAAAAAATTAAAAAAAAAAAATAATCAAAAAAGAAAAACAAAAGAACATCAAAAGTAATAAAAAATAATAAAAAGAAAATTTTTTTTTTACTTGTGACTATTTTTAATTTTTTTTGATTAATTTCCAAATTTTGTTATATTTAAATTTGCAGCATGTGCTTATGCTTGTCTGAAATAATACCAAAAAGTTGTAAAAACAAATAAAAGAAAAAATCAGAAATAATAAAAATTTATTAAAAAATAAATGTTCGATTGGTTTTGATAATTTTAGATTTTTATTTATTTTTTTTTTTTTTTTTTTTTTTGATAATCATAATAAATTATTATTCTTTTTCGATTGTTTTTAAAATAAACATTCAAATAATCATTAAAAACCCAAAACAATGGGTAATAAATCATTAGTAGGCTTATTCAAAAAATAATTAGTCAAACCGGTAATCATAACGATTAGTAATCATTATTTAACCAGTCTAGAATCATGATGGTAGACTTTGACTTATGTTGGTAACGCCGAAACCGGTTTTTCTGACAACCAAAATTGACCAAAGATTCCGGAAAATCGTTCCAAAATAATTTAGTTTCCTACCCTGCCAGAAACATAACGACAAAAAAGGGAACTTAGTTTTTTTCAAAAATTATTTTCAAACTAAAACAATATTTAAATATTTTTTTAGATTCTCGAAACAGTGTCTTAATAAGTTCATAATTTTTTTTACTGAGTAGGGGATCACCACTATCCAAAATTTTTGTTCAATACTATTTTATTTTAAAAATCCAATAAACACTGTAACTGTTTATCTTCTGTTGTTACGTTGCCGATATATTTAATTTTAAGACAAGCTTCCTCAAATTAACCCATAGTACGCAAAGTACTCTTTTCTCACACCAAAAGCCAACCATTTTTATTTTATTTAAAAAAATTTATATTAATTGTTTTGTGGACAACTTTAAAAAATGAAGAGTAGGAGAAACGGCTGCTCATCATTTTTTGGCAAACAGAGGTTAAAATTAATGAATTTGGCGACACAACCAAAAAAAACTCACGAATAATTGAAAATCGAAAGTCAAATTTTTTTTCTCAACAGAAAATGAAGCTACACGGGTGTACGCACATAAAATGCTGACTTCAATAAACATTTTTTTCGAACAATTTAAATATTTACCTTTCATTACTCGACAATCGCTGTTATGTGAGTATTTACAAGCACACGCATGAGGTTTCTGCATATGAGTGGGTAGTAAATATTTTCAAAACATTATTTGGCACTGAACAAATAAGAAGCGACTTTTTGTGGTTGCGAGATGACATTAAAAATTGACATGCCACACCTACGCACAATTTAAATTCACATAAAAATATGCACACACGGACACACACGCACACAGCCACAATAACAAACCACCAAGAAAAGCACAAAATACCACCGTGAAAAGCGCAAAATACCACCAGCCTCGCATGCTTTCGTCATAAATTTTGTATTTTTTTTATTTATTTTTTTTTTGTATTTGCCTGCTTACCTTTTAGCGGCGTTTGCGCACGTTTTCATGTTTTTATGGCATACATTTAGGCGAAAAGCCTGTTTTTGTGCGTTTGCACCTTTTTTAAAATGTTGACGGCGACAAACGCATACGCGTGTCACAGTGCTAATTTGTGGGGTGACAACGTTTGAGACGAAATACAATTTTTTTATTCTCTTCTCACCGTGCGCTGAATGTGTGTGCACTTTATCATTGGCAAGAATGTACCAGGTGCTTTCGCTGTCTTTCATGTGCCCTGAGCTTACTCGTATATGTTTGTAACTGTGAGAGGTTTTTTTTGTGTCTATGTGACATCATCAAAAAATTAACCCCAAGTGTAAATAGCGCTGACATGTCACAGCAATTTTTCTGTCAACGCTCGGCCGCCGCTGCGTAGCTTTTACGCATTGCTAAAATGTGGGTTTCTCCACATATTTGCTGGGTTTTTTTCAGCACTTTTAGAATCATTTTTTTGTTTGTGTTTTTTTTTTTTGTAATTTTTTCTCACAATGGTTTTTGGTATTTAAAATATATATGTATGTAGATTTAATTGACACCGCTCCTTTGTTTTTATTATTTGCGCATTGTTGAGTTGCTAAATGGTTTTCAGCAACAGCAATAGCTTCACCAGTATAGGAAAGTACGTCAGCGAGCCTTTTGAAACCAAACGAGGTTTCAGACAAAGCAACTCCTTACAATGCGACTTCTTTAACTGGAGCAGAAAGTCGGAGCAGCGAAGCTTCACCGTACTCGTACAATCTATTACAAAAGATTGTCAACACTGGCGTTCTCTAATGATACTGATATCATTGAGTCATAAGTACTGTCTCCACTGCCCTGGCCAGGTCTGGGGAATACGGTTGCTGCGGCATCATTAGTGTGTTGTTTTTGGCCAAAAAGTCGCGCACAAGCAACGATGCGTGAGCAGGGGCGTTATCGTGGTGCAAAAGCCAATTTTTGTTCTTCTTTGCACATCTTCTCGGCCTTCTGAGAACATTTTGTACCACCGATACACGTTGCTTCGGTCCAAGGTAGCTTCTCCGTATGCCACAGTGAACATTCGGAATGCATCCGCGCACTTAATTTCGTTTTTCACACAAAATTTGATACAGGTTCTTTGATCCATTTTTTTGAATAGGTAAAAATCGAAGACGATCCAAAACACGTGCAAGCAAAGCAGCTGTCAACAATTAACTGAACATTCAAAATGGCCGAGCTTGTCGGCATAAGTGAGAGACATGAGTACCAACATAACGCCACAAAAAATTCGAAATTCGAATATACGTAACCAGCGAATATGCTGACAATAAAGGTATTCCCAAATACTTTTCCTTCCTACCATTCCGTTTAGCTTTAGCTTTTTGCTCATCCAGATTGCTTCGCCTACATAGGTCATTACCGACCTTTTCTCCTTCCCCATAACAATACTAATATCGCTGCCATATTCAGAGCCTCTATTCTATTAAAAACCTACGCCCTTTCATCAAGATGATCAGAAATGAGCGAGATATAGTTACTGCCAGCCTTGAGGGACACAAATGCTGAACCGGTATCTTCAGATCTTGGTAATGACGAGCGAACTGTTTTCCTTTGAACTAGAATTTAAATCAAAGACATGTTGGTCGCGGTGGGCTTTTGATGGAATTTTTTCTTCATTAACAGTAGCAGTACATATCTTTGACTGCAGAAGTCGCCTCGTTGAAAAAGATTTCCTTAATATCCATATCTCGAAGGTATAGGCAGCCCTAGGTAATGTTCATCCTCTAGACTTTTTCCTGTAGTGCGTCGTTCCGAGAAGCTGGGTAATTTTCACTGTTTCAATCTTCTTCATATCTAGTCACTACCAATTCCATTAATTCAAGGATTACTTGTCCCGATAACTCGGAAAATCACATACGCCTTTTAGGGTTTTAGGTATATATTTTATATGTATTCATTTTACGCAAGGTTCGCACCGACCGACAGCAGTACCAAGAGACAAACTTTTTTTTCTGCTAACACACCAAATTCTACTTATTTTAGCACTGTTGATACTAAATGATCCAGTTTTTGAATATATCTTCACGAAACAAAATCATGAAGCTGAGGGCACTTGTCATAAATAAAAAATGTTTAATTTTAGTTAAAAAAGTGTTTTATTCACGGTCCAATGGATTGTATTTGAGATCGGGAAAGAAACTTTCCTATAAATATGGTCAAAGAAACTCAAATAATTTCCTTAAAAAAAGAGTTTATTTTTATGGGAAACTTGATTTTTGTGATGGTTGCTGTACTAATTTCTCTTTCGGACATTTAATTCCCCTTGCATGCTCCTGTAATACGTAATCAGCTTATGAAATTTTATATTTATGTTTGCGATCCCAAATCAATTTTTTCACAGCAAAATAAGGTGGTCAATCCCACGCCTTTACCTTATAGATATAAGTGCTAGCTCCCAATAAGTACATAAAAGGTGCACCAAGTGCTCCACACACGCTCTCTTTATACAATAACAACTTTTCATGGCAGGAATGCACTCTACGACCGCCGACCTTTGCTTCTCCTCACACATCTTTCTTCTGATATCTCTGCCCATGCATTATCATATCCTTTCGCTCCGACTCCTTCTGTTTTTGGTGTACAATGTCTCGTTTTTGTGTTCTTCTTCTGCCTGTTCCTTCCCTGTCTTTTTGGTGAGCCCCTCATTCTTACTGTTCTTATTTCACTGCAAACTCCTATTTTTTCATCTATTTGTTTCTCTCCTTCAATGCGTTTTCTAAGTTTTCTAAATTTTGTCTAAACTTTTTATTTCCTAATCAGGCTAGTATTATTTCATATTACGATTCTTGTACCAAATACAAAGAAACTGATGAGATATAGCGAATGTAGATTTTTAATAACTGGGGGCATCTTTCAAAGGCCTACACACGGAGAAGAACTATTGTAAAATTAACTAAAAATCGCATGCATCGTAACTTAAAACTTATGCAAAATTAACCTACTAAGTTTTTTCGGGATCTTAACGAAAAAAAACTTAGTAAAAGCTTTGCAAGCTTTTTTCTTGGGTAAATTTTACAAAGTATTATTTATTTTACCCAAGTTAGATTAAGTAAATTCTTACAAAGTTTTTTTGTAAATTTGAATCTAACAACTAAAGTAACTTTTAACGAAAATACTTTGGTAGCTTAACCTCTGCAACTTGTGTAACATTCAACCAAACCTCTTTTGCAGTTTGTACAAGTTTCCTGGTTGTTTTAACTAATATAACCTAGGTATTATTCTACCAAAAACTTTGGTAATTTGCAAAGGGCCGATAACGCAGTGTATATCAACCTATCCTAGTAGAAAGTTCGTTACTTAAACATTTTGTTAAAAAGTATGTAATTCGGCGGTTACTTTAGAAATGTTGTATCTCGGAGTTTTTGTTTTAAAAGACGTATCTCAGCGTTTTCGTTAATAAATTAGTATCTCAGAAATTCGATTAAAAAGTGGTAACTGAAAGAATAAGGTTTATTACATGAGAGATGTGAACACTTAATTCCTTTTCGAAATTCGTAAAGGACTTAAATCGGTCAACTTTATTAATTTTCATAAATGTTTATATCTCTCTTGTAAAATATTTTTTATTTTTTTTGTTTTTTTTTTTTTCAGTTAAAACCCTTTCATTGTAATTTCTGAGATACGAATTTACGAACGAAAACGCTGAGATACGTTTTTAAGCAGAAAGTCCGATCAACAACTTTTTTAATGTTCCCAGTTACGTTCCTTTTAAAAAAATGTTTAAGTTACGTCCTTTCTACCACGATATTTCGATTATCACTGCCTTATCCTTTGTGAAAAATATGTATCCTGCAAATAAAAAATTTTAATTCTTTAGAAAATTTGTTTATTTCTGTTTTTTATGATGCATTTAAAGTTGGACATTAGATAATATTTAAGAAAGATGGAAATAGAATCTTAAATTCTGTAGGAAACAAGGGTATAGTTGAAGAAGTATT
Organism: Merzomyia westermanni; assembly: GCA_949987695.1. Taxonomy (NCBI): domain Eukaryota; kingdom Metazoa; phylum Arthropoda; class Insecta; order Diptera; family Tephritidae; genus Merzomyia; species Merzomyia westermanni. The sequence goes on along the minus strand of OX465289.1, from coordinate 30,588,041 downwards.
TATTCATTCATATCGGATTTTGACTTTTGAAAGTTGTTTATATCGTTAATCAATATATCAACTATTGGGGATGTGGACTTCGTGGACCGAGAACGTAAATTGTAAATGCCCTAAAAATAAGACTGTTTTTTTTCGGAATTTTATTACATAGAAAGTTTCATATTTGCCCGTTTTGCCAACACGAAACCTTATGCTCTAATATTATTTTTTCATAATTTTCTCTCCATCGAAAATTTCGTCTAAATGCCTGGCTTTGACATATTTGAGACCTTCGATTGTTATGCCTTTTACTGGGAGAAAAAATACAATAATCAGATAAACTTTGCAAAAAAAAGGAAACCTATACTTACACGTTAAAACGTATAACGCCCTTGAAATAAGTTTCATGATTTCAACAGCTTGGCCAAAGGGTCATTGTCAATTTGTGTATCGAGTCGCATTTCGTTTTGTGGATTAATTTCAAGACTTTGTGGAAAATGCGCCATTGGTTGTAACGCTTCAGGTTGTATTATTAAATGCTCTTTTTGTGAATGAATATCTACCACTGATAATGCTATTCAGATCGTTCATTGTGATTTTGTTCAAAACTTATATGTACTTGTACTTCTAATCTAGCTTATTTATAAATAGTATTCATGAAACGAGCTCAAGGCCAACAATTATTATTAATGTACAGGCCGTAAATCAACAAAAATTGTTGGTATAAAAAAAAAGCAATAACGAAAACCGAGAGCACACGGAAAGGCAGTTCTGATGATAAAACAGATCTGTCGAAAATCCATCATGATCACACTACTAACTGACAAATGGCGGAAGTGGTTCATGCATATGGTAAAAAGAAGAATAGAACTAGGAGTTTAGATGACATCAAAACCAGCGTATTATTAGCTTAGTGGTTAGCAATGCGTGCCAAAATTTCTCTGATGAGTGAAGTCTAGCAGCTTCCGAAATGGATCTATAAGAAAAGCTATGGCAGTTGTCTCTAAACATTTTTCCTACTCTATTCAATCCAAAAACTTTTAATAATTAATTAAAATGATTATTAATAAATAAAAACAATAATAATTTTTATAAAAAATTCCAAAAGTGAAAAATTATTATTCTTGGCCTTAAGCTCGTTTCATGAATACTTGAAAATGTACAGGCCGTAAATCAACAAAAATTGTTGGTATAAAAAAAAAGCAATTATTTATAAATTTCTAATGAAAGTAAACAGAGTTATGATTAAAACTAATGAATGATTTCAAATTCTAAGCTATTAGCAAAAATACTTTGGTCTTATCATATATTGACCAGCCGAAAGTTTCAACTGGATAAATACATAACAAACTTGTATTAGATTGATTTGCCAATAGAATTTCATATGAAATATAATGCTCATTTGAGACAGCTTGTAGTTTTTGACACACAACATGTAGTTTGTTGTCGACAATTACATAATAAGAAGCCATATAAACATCAGTGTTAAAATTGGTCCATATTGTTAAATGCTGTCCCGACTTGTATGAGCTTGAATTAAATTTTACTTGCTTGTAGCATAGTATACAATCTTTGTGAACTTTTAATGTGCTTTTAATAAAATCTAAATCACTACATTTATACTCAGCTGTGTTTTCGTATTGCAAAGTTATGTCTTTTTCTTGTAATAACTTATAAGCGAATTTTAGCTGAAACTTTATCAATACTGACCAAAGAAAAGTTTGTCTACTGTTGGTTACTTTGGAATATGTTTTTAGTTCACGATGTTTTGCTTCATATCGAAAGCTCCAATCAAATTTTGGTGGCCCGGAATGTCGAATGATAGTTGGATAATGGATTACATTATGATGCTTCGGGTTTAAAGTATCATTGAACAGTTCTATGTAGCTTCTGTTATGTTGCACAATAAGATGTTCTATTTCACAAATGTCTTGCTCATTTAAAGTTGGTCTAAGAAGATAATCTATTAATTTAATAAAATCACAAAGAAATGACCACACATCATCACTTGTGGGAACTAGATGTCCTGTAATCAGGGGCAAGTATAAAATAAGTGTCCACATTTCTCTTGCAGCTGCATTTAGCTTTTTCCTTTTTAAGTGGGAAAGAAATATATCTTTGCAAATGTTAGAAGCCTCTGTTTCTCCATATGAAAATGTTTTTTTAAAATAATTTAATTGGTCAAGTGTAAACATATTATTTTGGATGAAATAGTTAATAATATTAGCTAGATCGTAATGTGCAACTCCTTCAAATATATCATGCATTATGTCAACAGCATAGTTTTCTGTAACATGAAACGAAGGAATTTCATTAAGCAATGAGTTCTTCATCAAGCCGTTTGATTGGTTACTCACGTCTACATTATAATTTTTGGAATTTCTCTGTGAAAATGAATTCTTTTTACACAAACTTAAAGTCGTTGTCTTTGAATCAATGCAAAATCGACAGCAATTATTGGCAGTGAAAGATTTAGTGAAATCAAGCATCTGATTTAGACCAAGATTGTCCCCTAATACAAGGCCCAAAACGAAATAAACTCTTTTCCTATGACCGTCTATATTGAGATCCAAACCATTAACTTCTAAAGAAGTAAGTATTTTGATCAAGGAACTCATTGTCAATTCATTTCCAAACGTTTTTTGATATTCGGCTTTAACGAGGGCCGCTAGATATACATGCTTTAGTTTTGATACATTTTCCAAAGTTGGGAATGATATGTATGAGGCAGTCACTGCTTGTGATCTATTATGTGATCCAAGTGGATTATTAATCTCAAAATCATCAGCATATAAAAAAAAGGGAATACAAACTTTGTCTTTAAAAAAAAATCTATTTTACTGCGACACAATTTTCCTTGAACAAAATTTTTTAAGTTTTGTGAATCAGCATTATATTGCTCCATTCTGTTCAAGGATTTTCTCTCTAGAACTTGTGGCTTCTCAAAATTTTTTCTTTATTTGAAACTCTATTGGCAGTAATATTCCAGTATCAACCTGTTCTTCAAGAACATTTTGACCACACTTTATCTTATTAATAACTTTCCGATTTATATCGAATTTAATTGACTTTTCATACAAATTATTATCTTTTAAATGTTTAAAAAGTTTATATTCAGGAGAGATTTCACTGAAAGAATTTACAAAATTATCAAGAATTTTTTAAATGTCTGCAGAATTTTCAACACATATGTAAATCATGTGTGACAAACGCATTAATGTTATCTAACAAAAGGGGAACACTACACCTTACAAAATTGTTATTGTTGTGCATTGATAATGTGAATTCACAAACTTTTATTTTTAACTCTTCTTTCAGATCTTTTTCAGATATAAACATTAGACTGGGTCGATTTTTTAACCGATATATTTTATTTTCGGGTTTTGGAAAAGTCGATTTTTCGACCAAAACATATCCCAAAACCCGAAAATAATTTTTTTTTTCAAAAAACCGTTATCGCCAACGTTTTTAGCGCATACTTTTAAGTAGGACAGGAAATATGAGACAAATTCGTTTTCATCGAAAACATTTTTGCATGTATGCTGAAAAACCCCTTAAAAAAATGGCTAAAGGGTCAATTTTTTAACCAAAACACTCCCCAAAACCCAAAAAAAATTTTCTTTTTTTTAAAAGCTGCTATCACCAACGTTTTTAGTGGTAATTTTTGGGTCGGACAGGGTATACCTGAAAATTTTAAAATCAAATGAAAAATTTTTTAGTAGGTCATAAAAAACCTTAAAAATCAAAGTCAAACAAGGCAGGCTCGAAATTTATTTTTTTGGGTATGCGTAGTGAAACTTTTTTTTCCTGAGCCCAAAACCTATCGAAAAATCGATGGCGCGATACCGGTTAACTTTCGTCCATACAAATCGACCTACCCTAATAAACATTCTTTCTACCTTCTTTACAATTGCTTTCAAATTCCATATTATCAATTTCTGAAGAAGTTTTATTCTCTTCTCTAATTGCTCTATTTTCAGGGCAACTTTTTGGGTCGATTCTTAACAAATGATTACTTAAATGTTTTTTATAAGAGTACATGTTAGCAAATGATTGCCTACAAAAGCTATAGGCGCAGATGTATTGACTTTTATGAGCACAATGAATTATTTTAAGATGGCTTATCAAACTTCTTACGGTTTCAAAGTCTTTTTTACAAATAAAGCATAACGTTTTTACTTGAAATCTTCTAGATATTCTATAACTTTTATTTCTATTATTCACGCTTAAATTTATATAATTTACCAGTCAGAATGGTCGCTTAGTGTTGAAATGCCAATTTTTGGAACGCCAATCGATCTGGACCGCAAGAAACAATTCAAATACTCCGATTAACATTAATTAAAATTGGTGAGGCTTTATACATTGATTTTAGAGATGTCTGAATCATTTGTTTACTTACCTGGTCTCTTAAAAAATCACTAAAAATTTATAAATTTACCGCGTTGTGGCTTTTTATTTTGAATTGAAAACACAGAATGACGAAAACTAGCGTGAGCCTCACCTAATTTGAAATTTTACAAATACTTTGTTAGATCAAACAAGTTTCTTAGATAATATAGCAAGTTCCATGTTCTTGAATGGTTTAATAACACTTTCGCGGAAGCTCGTTCCCGAAGAGTTTTTGGTTAAGCTTCTACTCCTTCAATATTGTACTGACTAAAGGAGGCTAACAAAACAGGTGAATGCCTACAGTTTCTGGTAATGAAACGTTAGAATTGTACACCCAATGAGGGAAAAGTAACTGGAGGCAGGTGTGAAACCTATAATGCAATCAAGGCGCAAACAAAACTCCAAAGATAAAAGAGTAAATTTCGGCGATTAATTATAACGATCGGACTCTAGCTCTAGACAGAAATTATGCCAAGTGGACCTAAAACTCGACAAAGTTTTTTCGAAAATTTAACAACAAAACCTATTAATAAATTTTTGAGAAATGCTCAAGTGTCATGCATAGAGGTGAAACTGCTTGATATTCGATAGAACATTTCCGAACACTTAATTGGAATGCCGTGGCTTTACCTGCCACCCAAGTAATTACGAAATCTTGCTACAATATACTAAATATTGCAGCGGAACATTTGATGTGTTAAAAGGGAACGACAATTTTGCTCAAAGAAGGAAACAGCAAGAAGTAGCAAGTAAGATAGTCGAAGTTAAGATGAAAGCGCGCAGTAAATACTCAGCTGTGAAACGGCACTAGATAACAAATGTTAATAAGTTTTCATAAGATCTAAACTGATACTTAGGAAAGCTACTTGCTCTTGAAAGCAAATGTGATTATAACATTATTTTTTACTTTTAGTAGAAATATAATATTGTCATTGGGGATCTGATTAATTAATAAAAAGTTTCCTTCGGTTTGTAACTTACCCATATGGCGGCCCATTTTTAAACTTAACGTACTTCCTTAGAGACATATTTTCACATGTGGTGTTTTTTTCTGTGCGGAAACGTGCATGGTTCTTGCAACGGTTTTTAAAATAGATGCACTAAAACTGAAGAGTTTTTGGAAGCGCAAATACTGATATTTGAATTACCAAAACCGGTAAAGTACATCGGCCGTTTTGAAACAAAAGGGAAAAAAGTTTGCCTTGACTATAACACAGGAAACATTTTTTGTCCCAAAAATCAAAGAAAGGCATTTGCTTGTATTGTCAGCAGTAATAATACCATTTAGAAATTCTTACACCGCTAAAAATTTTAAAATAAATTTTAAACTTTTCTGGGCTACATATATGTACTCGTATGTCCAAACCAAGTTTGGTTTAGAATTTAAATTATGCTAGTTTTCGAGAAAATAAGCGTGAAGAAAAGAGTTTCGTTTTTAAACCAGAAATGTCTTAACACGATTCGAACCGACACCCACAGCATCAAAGTCGTCTGCTCTACCCACTCAGCTACGCCGTACATAAAATTTAGAAAATTTTAGACGTTTTTTCAGTTCAGTCTTAAATCTAAATTGAAAATTGTTTTAGGTAATTGAAAGGTCTGGAATTTATTATAAAAAAGTTTAAAAAATTGGCCAAACCCACGTATATTTTAAAATTTATGCTCAAACTTTTAGCCGTGCACCTACTAGTAAAATTTCAACAGGACTAAATCTGTACATAATTCATGTTACTTGAAAACGCATTTGAGAACACAGCAATCCAAGTATAAGTTCATTTAGTGTCTGTCTTTCTGTCTGTATAAGCCTTCCAGAAAATGTTTATTATTTTGGAAAATGTTTATATTTGGAATGTTTATTATTTTGGAACAACACTACTAGTTATGCTGCTTAAATGCTATTATATAACTTAGTCTAAGTCAGTAATTCGATTTCCCTTTAAATATTATGTTTTAAATATCAACATAGTTACTGAATTCATCGATCTAATTGTGCTTTTTGACTCTGGTTATCGGTTAGCGGTGTAAAGTCACTTACTAGTAAAAGGTCTGTATGTTCATTTACTACACAATTAGCGGTTCCATTGATTCTCCAGATCTTCTTGGGTTCACAGACTTCAATGTTCCAAGTAGAATAGTATAAGGCCTAACTCACTATTCCATCTAAATATTACCAGATGTAATTCTTGTAATTTTTCCTTAAACAGGGCTTTAATTGAATTCAATAAAATCTTCCGAGATTCTGGTTTTTGTCTAGTTATGAGACTCATTATCTTTAGAGTAATTATTATACTGGCAGACACGGCAGACGCTGTCCTCACTAAAATGTGATTTGCAAACATCTGACAAATTGTACTCTCTACCCAGTTATCCCTATATCTTCATCTGTCTTACCCCTTTTGCTTCACTTATTACAGTGTGGATTTGTACGCGCATCAATAAGTAACTGATGCATGGAATTGAATGGTCTTTTTATTGTATGATGTATTGCTGGTGACTTAGTATCAGATATAGGACAGAACTTTTTGTTGCTGGTTTATATACAGTTTGATTTGGGTCCATTGCGAACCCTTGCTCCACTACGGATATATAGAAATAACAATCTAGTATTAAATCGTACTGAATTTAGATATGAAAGCGTTAAAGAGTATTGAGTTAAGCCAAATTAATCTTTAAAATGTTTCTTTTGTATGTGGGTGCTGGCACTCCCATGCCCAACAGTTTGCCAAAAATTTCATATACGTTGAAAATTTAATTTTTATTACGGTTTGGTGATAATTTTTATGTATAAAATTCTCTATCTATTCGATGCGCTTATGTTGTTGCAACTAACAATTTTGCTAACAAAATTAAAATAACTTATGTACTAAGTGCAACTAGGTATACCAAATTTGAAAGACGGAGTCGTGGAATTATTGGTGGTGCAGTGTTTTTGACGTAGCACTGCCTGCCTACCGCGGCTGTCTGTGTGTCTTAATCCTTTTTCCATTATTATTTTCATAATTCTTATTTACATGCCACCAACAGTGTTGTTGTTGTTGCTTTTTTCCATGTTACTTGGTGTTGTTGTTTTTCATACATACTCACAACCAACACCATTTGCACTGTTCGCTGTTCCTGCCTGGTAGCATAAGTTTACAGCTACAATAACTGTTGTTATTCCTGTTCCGTTGCTCATTTCCTTGTAACTGTAAAAGATGTTTTTCTTACACAGATTTCGCCTTTTTATTGTTTTTGTTTCTGTCTTTTTTTTTTTTTGTTTGCTCACAATTCTTATGTGTTTATTTGTAGCTCTTCAAAGGAAAGAAATGGAAAAGGATTGCTTTTTCTTCATGTCCCTTGTCCTGGTAGGTATGGCATGCTTTTGGAGTATGCAGAATTCTTAAATATGATGTGATGGGGGGTTATGGGCGCGTGTGTTTATGTTTAACAGAAAATTATTTTCTTATAACTGAATTATTCACAGATTACATGCCACACTCCATAATTTGCGTGTACCGGGATGCCGAGGATAGGCAAAGTTCTAGACTAAGAAGCATAGCTGCGAATTCTTATTCCAACATTAAGTTCCTTGAAGCGCTTATTTTGCACTCGGCATGCCACTCCTCCTCTCGGCTTTTGACGCTCATGTGCAAACTTCATAATTACAAACGCAAAGGATTTAATTTTTAATTAAAGCGCATTTATGGTGGTTCGTCTTTTACCCATACCTTGAGCTCGAGTTTTTTGAAGAGCTTTAACAATTTTGCAGTGTTTTTTTTTCGTTTTATTTTTTGTGTCTTCTGTAATACTTGATTAGCATGCAGTTGATAGAAAGTTAATTTTTTTTTGTTTAGGACTTTTTAACGGCAAAATAAAGGTTTTTGGAATATATTCCACTTGCCGGTTTGAGCTAAATAGTCTTTTATTAGGTAAATAGTTCATTCTAGCAAGCTTTATAATTACAATGGGTTTTTTCTGATGAAGGTTTTCTTATAGTGTTTCTGTTTCCCCTTAGTATCGCTATATCCTTGAAGGCAACGCCCTTCCGTTCCAAGATTTTTATTAACTCTACATTCTTTATCATTTGACTATCTCCCATGCTAATCTCTCGCTTCCTCTTTATCTACCCCTCCATCTTCATTCTTATTTTTCTACTCCTGCAGATATGGTATTTAAAATTAAATAAATATATAATAACTTTCTTTGCAAGGGGCATGGTACGTCCACCTTTTTAAATTATTATATTTCATTTCAATTTGTTTTCTTCAATTTTTTTTTTACTTTTTTTCTTTTATTTAATTATTATTTTTTTTTTTTTTTTTTTATTTTGTTTATTTTTTTTTTAATTTATATTACTTTATATTTTATTTTTTTATTTTACTTAATTTTATTTATTTTACTTTATTTTATTTTTTTTTATTTTTTTTTTTTTATTTCATTTTATTTTATTGTATTTTATTTTATTTTATTTTATTTTATTTTATTTTTTTTATTTCACATTATTTTATTTTATTTTTTTTTTTATTTTATATTATTTTATTTCATTTTATTTTATTTTATTTTATTTTTTTTATTTTATATTATTTTATTATTCTATATTTTACTTTTTCATTTTATTTAATTTTGATGACATCAAAAACCAGCGTATTGTTAGCTTAGTGGTTAGCAATGCGTGCCAAAATTTCTCTGATGAGTGAAGTCTAGCAGCTTCCGAAATGGATATATAAGAGAAGCTATGGCAGTTGTCTCTAAACATTTTTCCTACTCTATTCAATCAAAAAACTTTTAATAATTAATTAAAATGATTATTAATAAGTAAAAACAATAATAATTTTCATAAAAATTCTAAAAGTGAAAAATTATAATTCTTGGCCTTGAGCTCGTTTCATGAATACTTTATTTAATTTTATTTATTTTACTTTTTTTTATTTTTTTTATTTTATTTTATTTTATTTTATTTCATTTTATTTTATTTTATTTTATTTTATTTTATTTTATTTTATTTTATTTTATTTTATTTTATTTTATTTTATTTTATTTTATTTTATTTTATTTTACTTTATTTTATTTTAATTTATTTCTTTTATTTTATTTCATTTTATTTTATTTTATTTTATTTTATTTTATTTTATTTTATTTTATTTTTAAAAGCCTTAATTAATTTTATTTTATTTCATTTTACTTTATTTTATTTTATTTTATTTTATTTTATTTTATTTTATTTTATTTTATTTTATTTTATTTTATTTTATTTTATTTTATTTTATTTTATTTTATATTTTTTAAGTTGATGTTTTCAAATTTACAATTTTTTTTTGTAGAAGGCAACGCAGCTTGAACAGCCATTCTGCATATGTACGAGTATAAGTATTTCTACACTAAATTTAGAGGTCACACGTAGAAGGACAGTGCCTCTTGAAGCTTGCTCTTTTATATCTAAAGTATCAAAAGGCTTAAAGAATCCACTGCCTTTCCTATTATGTATATATGTAGATGTGGTTCGTGTCCTTAAATGTTTTTTAATATCACTCAGCTTCTGCTCATCTTACTAGCACTAACTATGCATATTCATATTAACTGCTTAAAACTCTACCAAATACACCACAAACACTACGCGTTAAAGAAAACATTTGGTACTTTCGGGTTGGGGTGACTTTCTTAAGTCGAACGATTAACATGCAGTCGCTTACAATTATGGAATTTCGAAATGATGCTAGTTTTTGAATTTAATTACTTTTTACCGCTACAAAAACAATCCACGCTTAACGACTGTTCATCTCAGCTGTAAAAGCGAAGAAGAGTGAGGGAGCGATAGAGTGTAATTTCTTGCTTTGAATAATATTTTATTTTGTTAAGGCTGGTTTGCTAGAGTCAAAAACTTTTATGAGCTTGTACCAAGGAATTTTCATATGCAAGTGTGTATGTTTGTGTGAACATGTAAGGTTCGCTCGTCACCGCAGTTTCTATAAAATTCTTCGTGTGGCAACGACCGTAACGACGTTGTCACATTTCCGCACCCAATCATACTCATCCTCAGGCCATGCTATGAGATGGAAGCCGTGTGCACTGACTTGATTTATCATCGCGCATAGTTCGTTATTTGAAAGCAGTACCACCCCGCTTTGCCGCAGACCTCCTTTGTATCAGCCAAACTTATCGTTTTCTTTTAATTTTTAATTTTAATTTTATTTTGAACGAAAGTGTTTTTTTTCTTCTTTGGATTTTCATCCTCTACCTCTTCATAATTGCATAACTTCCTACTTTCGGCGACAAAGCTTTAGCAGTAGTTGTTCCTCTTGCCTCACAGGATACTTAACACCTCAACTGAAGTGACATTTACGTGCAATTTCCTCCTTCCACTCGACGTCGTAATTCAATTTTTCCGCTCTCAAGTGTAAAATGTTACATTATTTTAGAATTTCATCTCATAAATACTTTTTTGTTGTTTTTAAGTTTTCGTGCTCATAGAATTTTGGTAAGGCTTTTCCTTTATTGCTATTTCAACTGCTTCACCTCCTTGTTGTTGCTTTTGTTGTAGTAATTGTTGAGAAGCGCGCACAATTGCAATTAAGCAATTATTTTAAATAATTTATTACTTTCGTAGGTTTTATTTATTTTCATTGTACATCTTTGTTATATTTCTTCACACAGCAAATTTTGATTTTTAATTAAAAGTTTTCATTTGGAAAATGTGAGAATTGTATTTATTTTAGGCATGAAATAGCACCTTAAACACTGGATATTTAAGCTATGATATGAAAACTTTCCCTTCCCGATTCAGTCCTGAATTCAGGGTTTTCATTTTGGCTAAGTAAGTTACACCCGAAATAACAGGATACCGGGTCTGTGAATGAAATACCCAACTTTTTGACTGAGGCCACAAGTTCTTGTTTGGTAAGCAAATTCTTGTTTGGTAGCAAATTAGCTTCGTACTTAGTAATAAAACATGCATGAACTGAAAAGTAGCTGTGCTTTGAAAACCGGGCCCACAACTTCAATATCAGTGCCGCTACAGAACTAGCAGGCCGAAACCCATTTTTTCTAATCGAAAAATAACACTTATTCTTGAGTTCGAAAAACTCAAGAAGTTTTTTTGCATGCCAACCTATGTACACATACATATGTATGTGTCTATAAATACCCTATAGTGAAATATCAAACTAGTCACTAAACATACTAGTATCCAACTATAATTTTCTGGTTGAAATCATACTAGTCAGAAAAAGTTCAGTCCATTCTAGTATAAGACTACAACTCTCATAGAATGTGTCTAAGCGACACAACCTGGAATTATTTCTTTCGTTTATTTCACTTGCATTGCATGCTATTGTAATTCGCAACCAGCTTATGAAATATTCCAAATATATAGTTTATGTTTTGCAATCCCAAATCGTTGTTTTTCCCAGCGAAAATGATGAAAAATGAAAGTGATGTATTGATGAGTCCATTTTCTTAATTTAATCCCTGCTAGAGGTTTTGGACTAGTATTATTTTATCTTTTTCGAACTAGTATGAAACTGGTATGGTTAGACTGCAATTTTACTAGTACATTTCCTTCCATTTTGAACTACTATGAAACTGGTATTTTACGACCAGTAAGATACTAGTATATTTCCGCTATATACAAACTAGCATTTCATGAGTAGTAGATGGCAATTGACATCTCGTAGGACATCGGCATGTTAAAACTAGCAGTTGCTTATATGAAAAAATGACAGTTGGCTGACTAGTTGGGCTTGGTGCATATACTAGTTGTAAAGTAGTTCGCAACTAGTTAGTTTGACTGCAGGGTACGTTCTAATTATTGAGTACATATGTGGACGAGATTATACCAACCAATATTTATGATCAAATAGCTGACCCGCCGAACTTTGTTCCGTCTTAAAAGCACAAATCATACAGTCACCCTGGGTCCACATTTAGGTCAATAAATTGGGAGCCGGGTAAGATATCGCGGTGAAAGACATCTTAAATTTTAGGAAAGACGTCTAGAAAATGATTATTGAAAGTTTCATTCATTTCCATGCAGTCGTTTTTGTGTGACGCGGGCGTTATGGTAAGAAAACCACATTTTTGGTCACATTTTTCCCACATTTTGGTCAATAACTCGGGAACTGGATGAGATATCCAAATGAAAGTTGTCCTAAAATTTAAGTTAGACGTTAAGTGATAGAATGGTGAAAATTTCATGCAATTCTATTTAGTAGTTTTTGCGTGATGCACGCACAATCATACAGACGGACAGACAGACAGACAGACAAAAATTCTAAAAATTGTAGATTTGGGTTCTGCTGGTCCAATAACGACCTCTCCTATCAGTTTTTCTTGAATATCTCCAATGTACAGACATCGACCTGCTACAATTTTATTATATGTCAAGATTTCTTGAATATCTCCAATGTACAGACATCGACCTGTTACAATTTTATTATATGTAAAGATAAAGATTCCTTGCCAAAAAGGCGCAGCGGCTTTTTGAGTTTTTCGATCCGTAAAAAAATGAAAACTCAAAATTTAATTTTTATTCTTGAAGAATAAAATATCACTCAAGGAATAAATGTTATTTTTGGCAAAAAAGTAAAACTCAAGAAATAAACATTTTTTTTTAATTGAAATTAATGTTTTCGGGATGTATTGAATAAAATAGACTATTAATTTTTTCCCCAAATATTTGTTTGAAATTATGATTTGCTACTTCAAATTAATTTATTTTCCAGTATTTTGCAACCTTCTTAATTTAAAATTCGTCATTATTCTTAAAGCAAACAATTTTATTTTTCCATTTAGCTTTACTTTTTTTGTTAATACAAAACATATTGTCAACCAATGTCTATAATTTAAGTTAGTTTTATCAACCAGTACTCAGTTAGGTTGCTATTAAGAATTCAAGCAAGGAAAAAAGACCCATTGTCAGGCTTTAGTTGCTATTTTACGTCCTGTAAGTGATTATTATAAACCAATAAATATGCTGCTCCTCTATTCAGAGATATTAAGTTTTCCTAGTACTAACCAGTAAACATTTTTCGCTTATGATTTGTTTACTTAATAAATGGTGTGTAGACAACGACTGAGGATACAGTATAAAGTGGCGATGGAAAGCTAAGGCAGCATACCCCGTCTTAATCGAATTTTAAACTGTCCTTGATTGCTACTTACACCTCCAATCAAACCGTTTCCCTAACCTCATTAATCATTACTCACATTTAAATGTGATTGCCTACAGACTGAATGCATTCCCATGTATGCGTATTATATTTGATATGTCAATGTGTCCTTGAAATTCGACAGAGTCCTTGACATTTATGTGCCCTTAGCAGTTTGATATCAAATGGCCGTTGGCAAATCAACACTGCAATGAGCCAAACGCATATTTACGATTGATAATGACAAAGGTAAGCGTACATTCCACCAAAGCAAACGTGTTCGAGGTGGACAATAATAACCGTAACTGCATTCAAATTGTGTTTAATAGTCCTTCAACCCTGGAGTCTCAGTCAGTTCAGAAGGCAGTATAGGCCTATAACTGTTTATTTTAATTACTGAAATTGCATTCGAGTGCAGTCATATGCTATTTTTATAACTCGTCCTCTCTCTCGGAATGAATGTCATAAATAAATTCTAACTTCATATGTTTTTATAGAGCACGCCAAAAGTACTGGGATAGCTGAGTTTTTCTTGATAATATATATGTATGTTCCTTGGTTATGGTAATAAATACGAGTATTGTTGAAGGAAAAATGTTCAAACCCTTAACCGGTTGACGGAAGGTGTTAAGACCGGGGTCGATAATGGAAAGCACTTGACTATGATGAAGTTTCAGTATCCTGGCACAAAAGTAATAAATCGCCAAGAGCGAAGAGTGGTGGAAAAGCCTGCATGAACAGAATATGGTGTTACGACTAGAAACCTGTCTGAACTATTCAAAACCGAACGAGGCCTTCAATGCGATTTTTTTAACTTAATGCTGGAAAGAATAATTTGAGCAGAAAAAAGGTCTAGTGAACAAGAACAGAAAGACGAAATATATGCTGTCATAATATAAAGAATCCACTATCTCGCCATTCAATTTGGCGAAAAATATCTAACACCATTTTGCAAATCATGCTGGCACTTATGTCGGACCCTATTTGAAGGCCGCATACATATTTGAAGCTAGTTATACCCATTGAAATTGCACAAGTACAATAGTATGTGTAGATATATATGAATTTGTCTCTATCTGCTTTTTATTCCCTTAGTTAGCACTAGGCGCTGCCCACAGTTACCACTAGAGCTCTCTCAGTCCTACACCCGGATTGTGATGCATTTCACCTAACCTCGTTGTAGTTGGAGCAATTGTCTGATTTTCATATCAAAGTTGGTTCAGGTGAATTTGTGTTCAGTGTCGTCATTTGCGGTAATGGCTTTGTAACTACAACAGCTACAACAACAAAAACAACAATGACTACTTCAACAGTCATGCACTCAAACAAACATTGGCGTTACATTGACCAAATGAAATGATAATATTGAAATCAAATGCATTGCAAACGAAACACTCGAATGGATATGGACGATGAGTTAAGCACACATTCGGACAAATGAAAAGGACATCATAATTTTGTAAAGTGAGTAATGGAGGATAAAGGCGTAACATGCACATATCGCATACCGAGATCTCAAAGGTGATAACTCGAAAATCGCAAGCTTTAAATCTATGGATCTTTTCAGGTTTCTTAATTTTAGTAATCACCTAACCGAGTAATCGCTTCAAGAACAGCTCTAACGCTAACGCAGGAAATACTTGGTGAAAATTACAAATTTCCTTTAGCTCAGTTTTCCCGTTTTTCCGAACAACGTGCTGTTTTTTTCGTTGCAGAATAGGAAAACCTAAAGTTGAAGCACATTCAAGATTTTAAATCAATTATAAATACATTGAAAGGTCCCTAGGGAAAGTTTTTATTAGGTTTATCTTGGCGCTTAGCCATCACTTTTGTAGCTATAACTGGCACTAGTTCAAACACCAAAGCAGGCCAAATTATGCTCCACCTGTATTTGCCAGCCTTCAGTTCCTCATCTTTGGTCGGAGGGTATAAGATAACTTAGCCAGCGAAGCTGTTGGGCTTAAGTTAGCGATGCTGTTAGAGGGAGAGGGAGAATGGCAATTGATGCCAATTAGAAACGCCAAGAGAGGTGCTAAGTCATCTGCTGAAATCAGTTTTTTGTTTAAGATGCTAAATTGTGTTCATATGTAATTAAGGCTAGTCCAGCTCTGCGTAGAATTTCTCTCTTCGCAAACCCGCCGGCATCACGGGAAGAGCCATATATCTTCCAGAGAAGTTTTCTCTAAGAGTTCCAAGAGTCATCCCATCCTCTTTTAGAAAGTATCTAAAAATCTTATAGAAAGCACTTCTTATTTCTACAGCTCAATGCTCAGCAATATTGCTGACATTTGCCTGTAGAATGTTTGCTTCTTATCATTCCACACCTCCAAGGACCACAGTCCCCCTCAAAAGCTTATTTTATGCCTTTTATGTGACCACAAAATTAC
Source organism: Merzomyia westermanni (assembly GCA_949987695.1). Lineage (NCBI taxonomy): Eukaryota > Metazoa > Arthropoda > Insecta > Diptera > Tephritidae > Merzomyia > Merzomyia westermanni. Next base: position 30,572,161 of record OX465289.1, on the reverse strand, counting down.
GCCTTTTAATTTTAACGTGGCGTTTACTATGATATTTGATTTCATTTGTAAATAGATCGTACAACAAAAACAAAAAACAAAAAAAAAACAGAATACAAACTGTTATCTCGTACTAGCGACGCCGGAAATGAACAAACGCAAGCATATAATTTTTGTTGTTGCCCTTTAATGTTGCTGATGCTGACGGTGAGCATTTAACGTTCCACACGCGCTTAATTAAATTCACTTTAACTACTCCATAGTAGAATATATAGTAAGAGTGCACATGAACATACATTCAAACATTGATATGTGGAAATGTGATGTGCAGGTGTGAGTAGTGTTTATTTATAAACCCTGCCAAAGAGCTATCACCCACACCCCACGCCTATCCACATACTCATTTATATATTTGCGCACTTCATAAAACTCTATCTTTTCCTCTGTACGTTGCGCTTTTCATTGTCCTCTTAATGTTTATGTAATTGCGTATCTCTGCTTATTTATGATTTAATTAAATGCGTTGCAATGGCAAACAGCAGAGCACCACAAACGCACACACACATGCTTACGCACACAAGTTCACAGGTACTACTTGCATTTATGCAAGGACACAAGCTAGGACACCAAAGTGCCTCATTACATCAATAAAAGGATGACGGAGTGCAATTTTCGTTTGGTACACGCATGCATTGATATCAGAGAAGTGCAACAAGCAGGTTAAATTTGCAAGTTTTATACTCACTTCTATTGTTGTTGTGACTGCAGAAACGCCCTATCGCCGAGATATTCTGAGCCACGAACCCACTGGGTGACGGTTTACGGGTTGGTCCACATATTTTAGAACATATTTGGGTTAATATCTCTGACTTAAAAAACAAAAAGGTTCGATTTTGATTTTATTTGTTTAAATAGCGGCTAAGGATGAGATTTTTTTTTTGTATTTTTTAATTATCCTGACATTACCGGAATCAGATTTAACAACCCTGGGATCTCGGCTTAGAGTATTCGTTCCAATAGTTTAGGTTTAAGAAAGTGAAAAAATTGTTGGACGAACCTTCTCATCTTAAAATCTAAGCCAAGAATTAACAGAGAATTTTCAAAAATTATTCACACATATGAATTTATTTTTTAGTAACATATGTCCAATGCCGAAAATTCCGGGACGATAAGCAGCCTCGTTGGTGTGGTGATAATATGCTTTAAGAAGTTTTTTTATAAAACGAAGGTCGTGCAAATTTGTAGAAAAAATTAGAAGCAGCACATTATCTCCTCGGAGCTATATACTCGTATCTCGCCAATTATTTATTTTTATTTTATTTATCTTTCGTTGTATATTTCAGCTCCTCATTTCAGTCTTACCTTTCAATACTGTACAGATTTGAAGTCTTGCAAAATGATTCGATAAGTCCCCTCGACACTGACCTTCACTTTGCCATTTATTTTTCATTAAATCAAACTTGTTGATTAATCAAAACTTGTTTAGTTAACTAAACAGAAAATGATCAGGATTTACTAATCAAAATTACAAGCTAGAATTAGTAGTGATTATTCAGGAAACTGAGTTATATATTCTGATTAATCAGAAAATGTAATTTGGTTTGCTATAATTTGTTTTGCGTTTATGGACTCCATCACTAACAAGAAAGCTAGGTTATTGCATTTGGACTTACTGTAATTTTTTCCTAAAGTAATCACAGATGCGAATATTAAATTTGGTTTAACTTTCACTGTGTTTTGTAGAGCTTTAAATATCCAATTAAATTTTGTGAGCCCTTACTTTACAATAATCTATCGATAGTTTAGAAAAGTCGTCTACAACATCAGCTGGACGAATTTTTATTTTTTTTTCTTTCAAGCTATAAATTGAATTTTTTTGTTTCATAAAAGTTCGAGGCATAAATAAAAGCGTTTCATGCAGTTCTCTGATGCATACCAACCAAGCATCGTCGTTTGACAATGCGGGGGGCCAAAAGAATTATAAAGACACGTATGCAAACACGTAAGTATGTTTGTATGTTTATGGACTTTCTCCACACCTTGTAACAGATAGCTTTTAAATGTTTTTCCATACATTCGATTGCCAATTGCCCAGACTAAAGTGTGTTTATTTTGATTTTATGAACGTTGAGTACTCAATTGAAAGCATTAATTTTGCCCAAGTCATTACCATCGGCTATAAAATTTCATTAAATTATAGCAATGAGGATTTAATTAGTTGACCAAAAATCAAAATAAAGAAAATAAAACGGTTTTATTAAAAGACAACAAAATAACATTGGTATAAATGCATTCTAGTAAATTGAAATTAGCATGAATTAAAAAGAGGTTAAATTAACGTATATTCCGCAATTTAATTTTGGTATAAGAAGTTAATTAGATTTAAAAAATAAATAATTTAACTTAAAAAAACTAAATAAATTTTTTTTAACTTATAATAAATTACAACTTTAGTGATATATGATGAAAATAAAAATGAAATGAAACTGAAAAAAAAGAAGAATTTCTTTCGTAAACAAATGCTCTTTCGAAATGAGGAGTCAATTGAGCAGCAAATTCCTCTTTCCATGAACTAAAATCGTACTCTATAAACCCGCTTGTGGCGTTCACCACATACGATGAGCGAGCTTCGAGAGAAAGGTTCTTCGAAATATTTATAGACCTTCAGGCATAGGCCACGGAAGATACCAAGGAAGTTTTAATGGTAAGATGTACAAGCTGTATGCAGACATCGACATAGATCAACAAGCTAAAGCCCAGTGACTGCATTGGAAAGGCTTTGAATCCCATAGTTCCAACAGAAAACTTCACAAATTATCGGGGGATGAAGTAAAGTCCACCTCGTCGAAAAGCTTCAGAATAAATAGCCTTGTGACGTTTTATTTTCTAGAAAAAGTTTGACCCTTTTGGGTTTTATCTCGGTTTTCCCTCAAGTTACCTAGGTCAAGAGCTACACTTTGAGAGGATAACCGGGGTAACATTTTTTCTAGAATAGAAAACGTCATTAGAGACTGCTGCACACAGAACCTCCAGCTTGTTCGACATTCACTGCTTGTCACGCAAAAGACAGATAAAAATGTTGCTGACATAATAATGCCTAAAAATCTATTCGACTTTGGAAACAGTATTTCTGTAGAGAAGTGGACTAGTGAGTTAATTCCCTTGGCTACCTTTGTTAACATATCGAGAGGATTTCCAAGGCTGGAGCTATGAACTGTGTATACTGTGGATACATGGACGACGTGGGGTGAAGTGGCATAGGCCCTTAGATCACCGGGAAGATATGTAACTAACATACTACTCACTAGGCGACGGTTAACTAGCAAAATTAAGATTACACATAGAGCTCAAGCCGTTCTGTAATTGCAGCAATGTAAAGCTCGTTGTTTTCTAAAAATTTAATTTTCACCTAATCCTGAACTGTGTGCTAAGTTTCAAGTTCCTACAGCGCCTATAAATTAGCTTACAATCGATTGCAAAATTCCTAATTTCAAACGTATTTTCTAAGTAGCTCAATCTGAGCGCCACCTATCGTTAATTTTTTAGACAAATTTTTGCATTGTCACGGGTTTCTAAGTCTCTAGCTCAGCGGGAGGTTTCTCAAAAATTTATCGCAAGATTACACTCAGGTTTTCAAGAATTGTAAATTATTTCGATCACTGCATCATCTAATAGAATTTTGTGTAAAGCTCATTTCATTGTCATACCGGGAAGTTATTCAAAAATGAATAACAATTAAATGAATTTTCCATGTATCTCGATCCGTGCGTTGCACTGTCACGGGTTCCTGAATTAAATTCCAAGTTTCAACTTTCTAGCTCAGCGGGAAGTAGTCTAGAACGACTTTAATAAAAATAATAATAACAATAATTCCCAACGGATAACCCACCATCCCGCCCAACCGACACGGCGCATCCGCATAACGCATGGCTTTTTTTTTACCTTCTTACTTCTCCAAATGTTTTCGAAAAGATTTAATCACTAGCTCATCTGAAATAATCTGACTGCCCGAAAATAGATTTACCCTCAATTGAAAAGTATTCCCTTTCCCGAACTAATATCCTTTCTACTCTAAATTTTCTCGTTCATATCAGTCTTCATGTTGTTGTCTTTGTTTGTAACGTCAAAAACACTCCACGAAGGTTTTGGGGAGTGTTGTCGAAAGTGACCGTCCTTTGTTTTCATCTTCCGGGTTTGCAAACAGACCGTTTGATCATTTGCTTCGACTCGTAACCTGGCGTATCGCCCTTTTTGCCAATTAAAAACGTCAATAGCAGGTAATATGAGTGAACAGATTGCTATTTCTTCTCGGTACTTTATAGTTCAATTTACCATTTTCAATTTAGAGACCACCTTAGCCGATATTACATTGATAATCTAATTTTCTTTCCTCCTACTAATCGAACTTCGTTTATTATAGCTGTTTTATTCAAGCATTCGTGACATCCGGTAAGTAGGAGATCTGCAACAACTTTTTTGTATGCCAAACCGGAAATTAAGTTAAAACCACAAGCGTCCACGCGTATTTTCAGTTGCAAGCTGCTTCCTGCCTTCCGCACTTTTAGTCGCTTGCGTCGCTTGACCGCCAATTTAAGAATACGTACATACGAGTACATGTATAGATTTTTAAATGTGTATAACTGCAAGTGCTCTCCAACAAAAACTTTGTCCACCTTACCGTCGTTTTATTTTGACGTGCTTCTTTCTATTGATGCATAATTGAATTCTTCTGCTTGACGTACTTTGCCGATTGATCAATCAATTTGCGACAGTAGGAGTAACAAAAACAATTGTTTGCCTATCTGACGTTAGATATCTTTACCTAATACCAGAAACTTTTGAACGCGATAGCTACACATGTACATACATAAGTATGATGGTATGAAGTAGTGTATAATCCTTCTGCAGGGAGCTCAGTAACTAGATCCAAGTTTCCAGATAAGTAAGAGCTACTCGGCACTTGAGTAAAAACGATTTTGAGAGATATTCTTTCCAACATGTCCTTCAACGAAGAGCACTTACCCCCAAATTAATGAAATATAAAATTAGTTCTTAAAACTCTTATAACTGACATTTTTTCGGGGTATATCTTTTAAACATTTTTTTTTATATTTCTTACGAATTTAGGTAGAGGTTTCTTTTCTTTCTTACTATACTACAAACATCTTTAAGAAAACGCTTAAAATGATAATTTAATAAATAATCATAATTAATGGTAATGAGTACTGTTTATTTAATTATTTCATTCAGAAAACATTCAATGATTAATAATAAAAAAGGCAAGAGGAATACTATCTGCGTATGGGCCAAACATCTCATCAATAAACTTTCTTGCAAAGTCGCAATTTTTGTAACAATGCTCGTATTGCCAAAAAAATGGGTTCGTATTTAACATGAACGTTTAAACTAGAACGTTTGCATCAGAAAATCTCAGCTTACCAGCAGCAATAGGGATAATGGAAACTCAGAATTTGAAGTCGGCTCAATATAAGGCCAAACTTCTCGACTATTGATCTCCGGAAGAATCTTACAGCAGGTTTGGGGTTTACAATATACCTGCGATAAGGTGTGAAAGAGAAAGGGGCGAATATAATAGGTCTGGTGCGACAACTAGATGGATCCGTATCAGCCTCAGAAATGTCCCTGTGGAAGCGCTGCCCCATTAGATGAATGTTTTTGACTCTGCGATAGCAATATCTCCAGAAGAATTTTTTTAGTAAGTACTTTTTGCTTTTAATGATTTTTTTTACCATTCTGAAGTAGAGAAAGGGACAGGATATCGAATGTACATAGAGTATCGATACTCTACTTATTTAAAGTAACGGGTTCCCGATAGTATCGGAACAAAAAGAATCGATACTCAAAGTATCGATACTAAATTTACAAGATAAATAAGCAGTTCCATGAAGCAATGTAAACGTTGCACCGTAAAATAGGCATGTTATGTTCCAATTAGAGGCTGGTGGGAATTTCTCTCGAATTCTATTGCATTTCGGAATTATTTAGGTACTTAAGTCTACTTTCAGCTATTTTTACAGAGAGCTCAGAACATCAGCTGGTAATATAAAGCGCTGAACTAATCATCTTCATTCAGTGTTTGTATTTGAATTTTAATTTCCTAAAAAATTTAATTCATTTACAGATCAATTCTGGGCTTAACCGGTAATTTTGTACCTGGAAGATTATCTAACCGAAAATCGTAACCGTTGACAATGCAGTTCATGTAACCTCGATTCTAGCGTACATGGCAACGCCATCAAAAACAAACAATGCGCAATGGAGAATGAAATGCAAAAGCGAACGAAACTTCGTGTAAAAATTGCTTTATTGTTTATTAATTCCTGTGAACTAGTATGTGTACAAAATTTTGTGATATTTTCTGTCCACAAAAATATTTACAAAACACGTGCAATTTTTCCCGGTTACGAAATTGAACTGCAACTTAAGCCGTCAGAATACCAAAAGGGTGTAAAAGGTTACAAGCTATTTATTTGTCGGTAAAACGAATGTTGTTACCACACTAGAATTAGGGCGTTAAAAAGCAATGGGGCAAAATAATGGATCTGATGGGATATCGAAGGGCAAAAGTATCGATATGGTATCTAAGTAGAGAAAACTACCAAGTTCCAGTATAGCACATGAGAAAAAGCATTACAATTCAAAGTCAGGTTCTTTAGGATTACTACAGTCAGCTTTTTACATAGCATGAATAGTTTTCTATGCAGACACTGCAAGTTTTGCTGCTTACACAGTCTGCAGAAGACTTGACTGGAATATTGAAAGTATTAGTTTCGTAATAAGTAAACTATGCATGATCGATCTCACACTCTTCTCTTCAAGACCCATCTGTTAGGAATATGCGCGAGAATCCTAGTACATTATCAAATTTTTAAGGAAATTAGAAGAGCACCCTATCAAAATCAAATGCTGCTACACAAAGAGAATATCGAATCAAATATGAAATGTGTGTATGAATGTACTAGAAATGCCAGTGCCGATGCCTTTTTAGGCGAAAAAATCTTAAAGTTTTTCTTTCCAGTCCCGGGACTTTCTGCATTGGAAATATGTTACTAAAAACTCAATAAGTGCGATTTATTTATACAAATTGTTGAAATGCAATATTTCTTAATATGTTAATTTGTTGATTGTATTATTTAGGGCAGCCATGAACGCAAAAGTCAAATTTATTGAAAATCGATTTTTTTATTACAATATAACGTCTCTCTTATAAAAAAAAATGAGTTAGCACGGATTTTAAACTTTACAAAAATGCAGTTTTCTCACATCAATTTTAAATTTATCGGTCAGAGGAAATACATTTTTTCACAAAAATTTAGGTTTTCAAGATGATCTCTTTTAACAATGCCTTCAAATGGCAATTTCAAAAATTGCTATAAAAATATTGAAAAAACAAATTTGTATACCTATTTGGTTATGCTATGTTGTTCATGAATTAATTCTGTGACCGGGATTTTTAAAATCGTAAAACTTGGCATCCCTTGTGTGTAAGTACATACAAATGTATGTAGCTTCCACCTTCTTAACATAAATATATTACACAAATGTAATAATATTTTTACATAAATTTAATATTTTATTAAAATCAGTAAATGAGCATAAGCGACTAACTACAGGGTATTGCAAAAGTATTGAGGTTTATATAATGGGAGTAGCCATTAACAAAAAAACAAAAGAACTCGATGCTCAAACAACATAAAAACTTTATAAAAAAAAACTCCAAGGGTAGACTCGTCTGCGGCTGCCATCGTCCATGCTTTTGCTCCACATTGCAGGACTTTGCTACTCAATTGTCTACTCAGTCCAAAGTTACCTTTATTGGCAAGGGTAATTCTTAGCTGACATTATTGTTGGTGTTAATGCTGGTTCCCAGGTAAACTATTTTACTATTTCAAACTTATGGCTGCCAACAGTGGCGTGGGTGCCAATCGAAATGCCCTCGTGAAGGCTTACATATAATATTCTACTATCAAATACTCGTACTCAATACTTGTGGGCAGCATTCGTATACTTCTAGTTTACCATAAAAGCAGTTCTTATCCACGTTTTCTGACTTCTTAGACGCAGATATGGCATTAACAGATCTCCAGATTTCTCAACTGCAATTTCAGTATTTTCCAATTAGCAACTGCTTAAAATACACTTCCAACTAAAACTTGAACTTATTGATAAATTTAAATTTGATAACTTTATACGAGCTATTCTTTTTTATTTGTAAGTTTATATATTTGTATATCTAGACTATCTCGAAAACCGCGTAGCCGATTTAGATGAAATTTCGAATATACATATTGTACCACAATCTAGGAATTTTTACCTAGGTGTTGCCACATAGGATGTATTTACGGGGTTGCCAACTATCTGAATTTTTTTTAAATGAAATGAAACTAGGTATTTTCCTGCGTATTAAAACAAAAACTTTTCTAACACTTATTGTTGCCATCTGTGCTTATTATATCTTATAACTTTTAACGATCTATTCTTGTATATTTGTATATTGAGAATATCTCGAGGTCACTAAACCGATTTGGTTGAAATTTGGTATTTACATAGGATATCACATTCTTAGATCTTTTTCTATGGGTTGGCGCATAGGATCTTTTTACGGAGTTGCCACCTATCTCATCTTTTTTAAATGAAATGGGTGCACCATGCAACAGCTGCACATAAAGCTTATGGACAAACTTTTGAGAATGCCGGAGTGGAGCTAAATTCATCGATATTCATGCATGGTATGTTATATTTAGTGTCTTCAAGAGTTAAGCTACCAAATACTTTAAAAGTAATGTTCCGAAAGAAAATTATAGAGGTACTTGGAACATGGGTAGGTTGTCTTAGATTTCATATGTATTTAATATAAAAGTTATGGATAATTCTTTCTTGAAAAATAAAGAAGAAATCAAAGAATGTTGGCCGATATATGGAGCACTAACCGAAAAATATAGCCATGTGACACTATTCTTTTTCGATTATTTAATAGCAATCGACAGTCTCTAACCATACAATTCAGCAGGAAATCTTGTATAATCTAAATTTCTATTATCAAGATATGTTTTTAAAATCCCTTTTTGAAATGCTCCACTGCTGGTAAGAAAAATTATGAAAATATCGAGCAAAGCTCGGTCGCCCACCTACCTTATCTAAGGAAAAATGGCATTTACACCTAAGACAGCCCCTGTATTATATGTGCATGCATATATGACGAGTGCAACAGAAAAGCTCCAAAATTTAATTTGCTCATGTGCCTTCAAAAGAAAATTTATTAAAAATTCAAGTGTTGCCATTTCGCTGACAACGACAAAAACGTAATGAGATACACGCACTTCGAGATAAGTATTGCTAAATATGTTTCTTGCTCACAAAAATGTAATGTGGCTCTGGGAATAATATTCCAAATATGTACAACAATGGAAGACTTCGCAACAATGGTATTCAGTCAAAAGGCAAAAGCAACATTAGCTAGCTCACACACACCAATTCAAATGATTTTTGCATAATTTATTCGATGATTATTACAAACGATGCCAATGTAAAGAATTCTAGTACTCGCATGCAGATGTTTGTTAGCGGTTGCTTACTTAATTTTTGTTGTGAGCCTTTTTCGAAATTATGTTGTTGCCCTGAGACAGGTATCTAGAAGGATGTGTGCTGTTTCAGGGTAGTACAAGTGTGCGGGTGAGCTCGGTAAGTACCCTGCAGTTAAACGAACTAGCTGCATAAAAAATAAACACTAGACTTATGGAATTCGTATACTTTTATAAAAGAATGTTTCTAAAAATTTGTTCAAATAAATATTGAATAATTTTACATTCAAAAACCAGTGGACCATAATATAACCTTTTAAATATCCAGGAAACATTTCCTTTAAGAATTTCGGCAGCAAACGGCATATCTAAAAGTAAAACTCATAGAAAAACAGTAGAAAATCCTCGCATATTGTTACAATAGCACCAGATTGCAATGAATAGAAGAGGGAATGTTATCAGGTATATGCATTTCGCTCAGGTGGCCTAATGATAGGATAATGGGGCCAAAATTTCGTTGATAAGTAAAGTTTAGCAGCTTTCGAAATAGATCTATGGGAATAGTACCCCTGCGGATTAGGGGTTTAGAAATTGCTGGAGGTAGGCATACCGATCGTAAGAGGCGACTAAAATGCTCAAAGGTAATGACGTGCAACCCAATGGTTGATTTACAAATATGATACCTCCCACCCCTCATTACCCATCTTTGCCTTCCTTACAGAAGAAGGGGTGACACGACCTATAAGGTTGCACTGGTCACCAAATCGCTACCAGGACAGTCGGACAGTACCGCAAGGGAGTACCGGAGCGTACCGTCACTTTCGACAATACTCCCCAAAACTTTCGGGGAGTGTTTTTGTCGTTACAAACAACAACAACAACAATATCTATCCGAATAGCTATGGAGTTTGTTTCTAATTTCTTCAGAGCTTTCTATTTTTAATAGCATCTATGTGAAAATTGTAAATAGAAATTGACAAAATTTTAAGAACCCGGTTTTAAATTCGAAATAGTCCATTGAATATAAATATGGATCAAGAAATTTAATTTTTTTTGTTGATAGAAAATTACTTTTCAAAGGGACTTCATAAAAATAAAATTTTGACAGCTTTTTTCGACCCTCATTTCCTTTAAGAATCGTTTTGCTTTCAATATTAGTTTCTACGTTTTAGACAGATAAAAACCTGAAATCAGAAATTCATACCAAGCTGTCGACTAATCGGGAATTGGCCCGAAAAATATTTACTTTTTTGGGAAGAATTGAATTTCCTATGAACTAGCTAATGAAGAAACGAGTAGGGAGAGCGCTGTCTTCGGCAGAGAAGTAAGCTTTATACATTAAATGAATACGCATCACGATTTTTACCATCCGATTCTTATTTAAATCATTTTAAGTTCAACGTCTAGTAATGCAACGGTGAAAGTTACATTAAGAGGTTTTTGTGCGATGCGGCCCCAAAAATACAGACAAAATTTTTTAACACTGTTGATCTACGCAAATTGGCTTTAAAAACATATCTCCTCTCAATTTTTCTTGATAAGGCATCTGCAATGTACATACGTCGACCTGTACCAATTTTATTATTTGCAGAGATAAGTGCAAAAGCTCCAAAATTTTACGTTTCTAGCTATTTAAATTAAAATTTACGTTTTCGACATTCTCAAAACTACAGCCCGATTCTGGCTGTTGATCACTGACTATTGTTATAACTCCGTTTTCACTTCCCTATTATAAATTATGGAAAAGTTTGAAATAGGTCTATAACATTTGGCAGCCAAATATATATTTCCAAAAACTAATTTTTTTTTGGTCCAGCCTAATGAACACAAGTCCTGGGCAGTGGCGGATCCAGGATTTTGGGAAGGGGCAAGTCAAATTTGCTTAAAACTTCTTATTTTTTAAATAAGGCTAGAGTTGACCATTTTTGCTTGTTTTTCAAATAAAATATTTGCTGGTATTGGCAAAGTCAAACTCTGTAACAACAACATATCAGTATAGAATCAAAACTAGGAATTGTTCCTCCTAATTGAAACTGTATAGGAAGCTAAGGGGTAGAAACAATACTAGTAGCGTTTCTTGCGTACCGAAACTGTAACAAAACCCTATGCGGTTTCTGCTAGCGAGTTGTTGTATACATATGCAATTTTTATTTAACCACAGTTACCATAGCGACTCCAGAACCTGCATTTTCAACCTTGAGCAGAATCAAGAATTATTTGAAACATACGATGGGGCAAGAGCGTCTCAATGGTCTAGCTTCTTTGAATATCCATAACCGGATTGATGACTGAAGACGAAATCTTGGAAGAATTTTTCCAAAAGCCTCGAAAATTTAAAAGCGATAATGGGCTGAATGGATTTTGGAACACAATTTAAATTGTTTTAAATTCATACATACATTTTAAAGACATGATATAAAATAACCGATATAATTTTACGCTCCAATCACACAACTTTTTTTAATTCTTGAATTGAATTGTACTTGTCAAGTTCAAAAGATAAATGCGTATGGAAAAATGGCTGTGAAAAATATGACTTTTTGGATCCCGAAGTGGGGTCGGACCCGAAACCCCCTCGTGGATCCACCCCTGGTCCTTGGCATATAAGAAAATGGCATTTTTAGCATGGCGAGGTTCTACAATGTATCAACTATTCTCAAACAAGTTAAAAACACACCAAAAAGAATATTAGTTTAATTTTAGTAGTTATGATTAAGTGAAAATATTTAAAATCACTCCAGTTTTGATGTAGAAGTACTCGGCTCGAGTAGAAGTGCTCACAGCGTCAAGTTCTTAAGCTGAAAATATTTGTACTGGGACTTTACCAACTTTGACCACTCCAATGTTTTCCAAAAATTAAAATTTTTGTTAGTACATATTAAGTCTTTTTCGGCCTAGTTTGTGATTAGTTAGAAAATGCGAGTTGCAAACTAGCAAAATTTTTCAGACTAGTTTTCTGCTTACCTGCCGGGTAGTTAAAAACAACTGCGCCACCAACGAGACTTTTTTTATTGCAATTACACGCGTTCAACTGTTGCAAAGCTCTAGCTTACAAGCAAATAACCCCAAAGGAGGTGGGGTAAGTGTACAAAAGGTAAACACGAAGCATCAAATATAAATTGTAAATATTACTTGGATTTAATTTCGTTTGTGCCATTCATTTAATGCTAGACTTTTGTGGCAGCTGCTCACGCGTTTGCAAGTAAAATGATTATGACAACTCAGGAGTTCACGTGTACTTATGTCGATATGGCCGTTGTTGGGTCTATAGCATCACGTTAGCTATTATGTCGTTAGTATACGAATATATGAATTTCTTCTTCTTCCTTTGAAAAAGTATTATTGTTTCTTACTTTGCATATTCTGCCCAATGCATAAGTTCTAAGCACTTTAACATGCATTCATTCAGCTGAGACTTTTCAACGTCTCGTCACATTGTTATTAGGCGTTTGCACTCGCTGGGGTTTTGAGCTGCGTCAACAATGCTAGTCCCTAGCGATTTGACATTTCTATGAGATGTCACAAATATTATACAGGGTGTGTCGGGTATTCTGAGACAGTTTACAGCAATCAACTACCTTTGGACTTATCATCTGGTCTGAGCCATCTCAATTCATGCTGTCAGGGAACATGATTCCGAGAAGAACAGAAAAATGTAGGTAGTAACTTGTGTTTTTGTTTTTTGTAACTCTTGAGTAACCTACTAAGTTAAAAATAACATTCTTTGGCTGGAAGATTCTTCGTCCAGGTAGCCAATTTTGTATCCGTTAGATGACAGAAACTATAATAATAGAGACGTTCTTTTCAATCCTACTATAGAAAAGCCCTCCTACTATAGAAAAGCCTCCGGCTTTCCGCCACGTCAGATGGCAGCGTTAGCTCCAAAACATCTCATCTTAACTCCAAAGTCTCCACGACGGTCAAGCTAGTACCAGAAGGTTTTGAAGCATGTGTGCGTCCGGTCTCAGAACGAGAAGAAAGGATATTGATGGAGTCAAAAAATACCGGCGACTGGGTGGATTAGTTAAGAGCTTATTCCCATTATAAAGAGGGTATTTTCCACACTTTTGATAAATCGAACTAAGTAGAAGAATATAAGGATCACATGGAATACATAAATGGTGGATGAATACGTGCGATTGATGAGTTCTTCTGAAATTTGAAATTCATCGCCAGAGACACCCTTTATTTATGTAATATTTTTGTACATTTACAATGACGCTCAGCTACAATTACACATTTCCTCGAGTACTTTAAACGAGGGCGTTGTAAGACTTTTCTTTTCTATTTTGCTTCATTTCAGCTTTCATCACTCAGTCAGTTGTTTTCTTCCACTTTATGCCACTTATGCATTATTGCATATTGTAGTAGATTAGCTTAGCTTTGCTTAACTCAAATACATAAAACCTGGGTTTAATCACATTTCTTAGGCACTTGTTGGCTTATTGGACTTTGCATTGCTGTTGTTGTTGTCATCTCCTTGTTATCTTAGATATTTTATGATTATTACGTTGTCTTCAAATGATTTCTTTATATTCTTCATATTCGTACTTATATTTCAATAGGTTGTTGTTGTGCTTTTTGTTGACATGTTGCCACGCAGACGTAATCAAAAAGGTAATCAACATAAAGTCACACTTGTCACAATCGTAAATGAGGTAAGTGTTTTAGGTGTAATCACAGGGAGAGAGGGTGAGTGCGTGGTATTTACATTTTTCGTAAGACGTAAGGAAATTTTGTTGTTCTGGCATCAAAACCAAAATATTCTCCGAAGGATTTCCAGTACCAGACCCAATATCCACATTGCAATTTATATGGATGCGAGATTAGCGACAACTTAGCTCGGCATGGATCGGCTTTTGATGTACTAGATACCTCTGAAGAGTATCATCTTTCAGCGCTGGATTGATAAAATATGACGCATTCATACAACTAAATACAACGTGCAGCCATTCCGAAGATGAATCGTATGCACGTATTCATATTAATTTTGACTATTGGAGAATATCGCAGCTGCAAAAGCATCAGACCAACCACAGGAATTTTTCCTTATACATTTTCCCCACCTACAATTTTTTCAAAAACACCCCGAATGTCATTTGCTAAGTCAGATTGATTTTTTTCTGAGCAGATTTTCATGGCGGAAATACACTCGACTGGTATGTGATATCGGCTTCCTTAACATTCAGTAGTCTTGGCACAGGATGTCATCTTTGCTGATTGCTGTCCATCGGCACCCACAGATTTATAGTTCTGTAGTTCAATGGTTGCTTGATATGGTTCTAATACTCTCCGGAACTAGCAACTTCTGCTACTATCCTTTCTACCTCGGTACTGGTGCGTTCAACCACGTCGACCCTTTGGAGCATGGGTTTTATAAGTCCTTAACCCACTAGAAGGTGTTGGTAACTGGCTTCAGTTGTCCCCAATTAAAGAAGTAAACAGACGAAGAAAGTCCGGGTAGCATATTTTTATACCAGTTTACGTAGAATGCGAACGCTGTGAAATAGTAAGCTACAGGTTCGTGAGGTACGAGCACTAAAGATCTTTGCTGGCTTCGGTTTCATCACGGGCGAACACATTACTGTGTCCAGTTACTGCCATATTTTCTAGTTCGATACCCATATTTCCTGGAGGGAGGAATGGGGCAGGGGTCTCATTTAAGGGTAGCAGAACGGATGTATTAAAATTGGAAGGAAACATGAGTAGGTTTTCTGTCAGGAGCCGTAAGTTCCAGCTGCTTCCAAGCAGAAGTCCCACCAATTCCCAGCAAAAGTCCTAGCAATCAAGGATGCAGTGAATGGAGTACTAGAAAGCTAGGAATTCACTATTTACTCGGACAACAAATCAGTATTAAGGCCATGAGATCAGACCAGACATGGTGCGGTCGAGGTTAGTCTAGTAATGCATAACTACTTTTCGTCTCTTGGTCACATTGCACTATTTAAGAAAAGGCAAAGTTGGTACTTGTGACGGGGACGATGCCGCCTGTAAAGAAGTCGATATTCCAAGGCTATTTGTGATCTGTGATTCTGGTTGTGTCACGTCTTGTAAATTAATGCCATTATTATTTTCCTCGAGCAGATTGGCGGGATATGCGGAGCCCATTGGGTTCACCAAGGCTCATTCATTCCTAGTTTTGGAAACCCTCTCCGCTGCAGATGCTTATAGAATGATGGGGTTAAACCATCGGACCAATTCATGATTAGCTGTCTAGCTTTTGCTGAAAAGGATGATTCGGATTTAGATTACTAGGTTCTGTTATTGTTGTTGTTGTATTAGCGACTACTTAACCTGCCTAAAGTATCACCTCTTATCCAACATTGATTACTAGGTTCTCCGGGGCACTTATGACGGATCGCGGTGAGTTTATTCGAAATTAGTTCGTACTAAAAGGGATATATTAAACATTTGTCGGAACCAACAAAATCGGACTAATACAACACATAGCTCCCATACAATCGATTGCTCCGATAAATGGGATTTTGGCTATAACTATTGCCAGTCAATAGCGAGGAACACAAAATTTGGTAGATACAGTACTTATTACATATATAATGCGTTTAGTAAAAATCATCAACATTGCGCCAATATATCGTATAGCCCCCATGGGGTTTAAAATAATCAAATTTTGCAGAGTGTGTACTTATTGTAAGTAAGGATCGGATACTTAAAACCGTGATGCGTATTCATAAAAGGTATAAAGCCTTCAGCACAGCCGAAGACAGCGCTTTCCTTACTGATTTTTATATAACCTTGGTCTACAATATGAAACGCAATCTCCACTTAAGTTATAAATTTTCAATTTCAGTTCTACGTGAACAAGCAAACATCCTTTTGCTTTAAATTTCACTTTTTTTGCTCCCTGTCATAATTTCGAACAAATAATGATAATAAATGACATACAAAACAGCCAATTTATGATTTCCGCAACAAAATGTGCTACTTAGAGCATTTGTTTCTGTTGATCTTTTTTTTTTCTTTTTTTTTTCAAACAAAAAGTTATTCCTGCTGTACGACCAGTTGTCCTATCAAAAGACGCTCAGACAAGTTAGACAAATGGATTCAAATTACATTTGATGAGCGAATACGTGCGCGACGGGCAAACGCAAAATGGGTGCGGCGTCATATTTTGCATACTATTAGGCGCAAGTGCTTATGCATTTTTACAATTTTTTATTTGTTCGTTCTTTTTTTTTCTTGGTTTATATCAAATTCGCTTTATTCATGGTTCAACCGTGAAGAATTTTGTTTGCTTATTTATTTTAAGTAAATTTTACCATGTAAATATGGTGGAAAAAAAATAACAGTAATGACTTTTAAGGTTGATTTTTATGGTCGCAGCTGTTGCCTTGGCATTTTTGAGGTAGAAAACCGATGATTTATTATAGCGCGGTTTGAAAAAAAGACACACGGATTTGTTACGAAAGTATTTAGAGTTGGGAAAACTGAATAAAATGTATTTTATTGAACTTAAATTTTGTTTGTCCAAAAATGTTGGGTGGAATATACTTTTTAACAAAATAGCAAAATTACGGGAAAGACAGTTTACAAGGTATTTTAATGTGTAACAAATGATGACTCTAATTTAGGAAGCAATACATCTAGCCATAAAGGTTTGACAATTTTTATTTGCGAATTTTAGAGATCAACGGCTAAGTGGAAGATCGACCTATTTTTGAAGTTGGTTTAGGAACACCCTATGTCGCAGAACTTTTTTCAATAACGCCTTAACAAAGATCTGAGATATGGCATTCTTCAGCCTTCTATTTTTTGCCATTTTAAGCAATTAACTCTAGTCAAGACCGAAAAAATAAATTTGAGCATTCAATAGTGGGCTATAGAGCTCAGGATAACTTACCAACTAAATTAGCCCTTAGTAGTTAAAACCGTATTTTGCGCGCCATTCTCCACTTTCTCCTTGCACAGGTGTGGAGGTCTTGGTATCCCTTTGTGACCGAACATAGATGTCCATAAGTCTTTTACAAAACACCTCTCTCGAATATTTCCATAGCAGCCCCTTCGGAAGTTTTTATAGTTTTTAGGCTTCTGCATCGTATACATATAGTGAAGGTCTGGTTTATAGTCTGAAAGGGTAGCATTAATTGTTACTCTTTACTTTACAAATAAAATAAGAAACCAATAACAAAATACAATTAAACCGAAGCACGAATACACGCAATAACCATCTTCTAAAGATATAAAAGAAGAATGTAAAAAAACAAAATCCAACATAAATGATTTACATACATATAGAATGTCTAAGACTGTTGTACATTGTTGGCAGATAACAACAACAATTCATGGAAAAAAATTGATTTAAGCAGCTTGCAAACAACACGCAGCACAGTTTATGGGTACGCAACTGCGCTTGCAAATCTGAAATGAGCGTATTCGATTCACTGCAAGATCTTCTGAATTATCAAAACATTACGAATTAGCTATTTTCGAAATCGTGCTGTAACTATAGCCTGTGTATGTTAAATTTCTTCTTTAAAAATCATATATAATAACACTGGATCACAAATTCCAACTTTTTTTCTGCACCAGAGACGCCATAGTGAAATTCCTATGTAAAATCACCTCCTAATTCCGAAAATCAAGGTTATTTTTACTTGAATGGTACCGTTTTTGAGATATTTACGATTTACCGTTATTTCAAAAAACAAAAAAGATGGCTCCACTTAATCGTGTATATCTCAAGAACAAACTGAGCTCTTCCAAGACGGTTTGAAAAATTTGAAGCTTATAAAATTTACTATAATCAGTACATACAACACTTTTTGCTAGGTCCTGCAGATTCAAACATATTGAACAATCATTACGGATTTTTTAAATTTTTTTTGTAAAAATATAAAAAAATGTGTACTTTGCGAGGAAGCATCTCGAAAACTTTTTGTTTTTTTGCAGATATTTTTTCCCCCCTCTAAGCTCTGTTTTATTACAAAAAAAATAAGCTATCAGTGAACAAAATCGATGAACTAATACAAAAGTTATAAGCATTCAAGTAAATATATCCATTTAATGCTTAAGTACCCTACTGGTACATATGTGTTAGTATTCGTATATCAGTTAGTTAGCAGGTAGATTTTCGAAAAGTTATTAGATACAAAAAGCTGTTAGTGTCGTTTTCTCAAACCTAGGTACATTTTAAACAAGAGCCTATTTTTGAGGCAGGTAGTGTTTTCTTTGTAGAACTAGGGAACCTTTGTTTAGGTAGGCTTGAATTTTTACTGGATCTAAGTATAAATAAGAGTACATGCGCCTTGTTCCTTCATAATATCTGCAAGGCTCGCCGGATACTTGTCAGTTTATAATTGCAGTTTATAACCCGTCATTTACTTAAAATAAAAAATGAATAAAAGGGCGCGAGAGTTTGAGTGTACAAATGATCCAGATATGTTCTGTTTCATCTGCGGTCAATTTATTGTTAAAAGTATGAGACGTGTGTTTTCAAATCCTTTGAAAGTTACATACTATAAGTGTTTTGGAATTGAGCCTAAAAACAATGAAAAACCATGGACACCGAACACTGTGTGCACCACATGCCGAGTCGAATTGATTTCTTCGGAAACCGGAACAAAAAGGTACGTTGTAAAAATTAGGAATTTGTTCCCTTTTAATGCATAGCTGACTAATTCCTGAAACTATCTATTTAGGCGACGTGTGAAATTTATTACACCAATGAAGTGGAGGGAACCAACTTGCCATTCAACGGACTGCTATATTTGTACTACAAAAGTACTTGGGGTTGGAAAGTCCAGAAAAGTAACCTATGCGAGCGTATCTACAGTGTCATTACCAGAACTAATTTCAACAGAAGAATCAAATTTAACTTTAGTTCCGGCTCCAGTTTCATTGTCAACAGTAGTATCTGATTACGCGGCATCATGTTGTACTGAATTTCAAACGGAAAACGAAAGAAATTCTTTGTCACAAGCACAACTCAATGATTGGATAAGGGATTTGGAATTGTCAAAGGAAAAGGCCGAACTACACGCCTCTCGAATGCAACAATTTAAATTTGTTTCATCCGATGTTAAGGTAACATATTATAGAACTCGTCACGAAGAATTTTCCAAGTACTATACGAAGGAGGACAGTGTTTGTTACTGCAAAGACATTGCTGGTCTATTCAAACAATTTGGTGAACCATATGATTCAAAAGAGTGGCGATTGTTCATAGACGGCAATAAATTAAGTTTAAAGGCCGTATTATTGCATATTGGCAACCAAAAGCCATCTATCCCGATCGCGCATGCAGTAAATACGAAGGAAACATATGAGATAATGCAAAAATTGCTCAAGTTAATCAAATACGAAGAACATGATTGGATAATATGTGCCGATCTTAAAGTCGGTGGAATGCTATGTGGTCTACAAAGTGGATACACAAAATACTGTTGCTTTCTATGCAAATGGGATAGCCGAGCTCGTCAAGACCACTACATCATAAAGGATTGGCCAGAACGAATCGAGTTTCAAGTTGGGGTAGATAACATAAAATACTCTCCACTTATAAAGAAGGAAAAAATAATTCTACCTCCGCTCCACATCAAGCTCGGCCTTATCAAAAACTTTGTGAAGGCTTTGGACAAAGAAGGCGAAGCTTTTCATCATTTGAAGACAATCTTCCCAGAGATTTCAGAAGCAAAAATAAAGGAAGGGATTTTTGTGGGACCGCAAATAAGGAAAATGATGACCAATAACCATTTCAAAGAACTATTGTCACCAGTGGAGGCAGCAGCGTGGGATTCTTTTGAAAAGGTCGGTACTTCTTTTTTAGGCAAACACAAAAGTCCTAACTACGAGATGATAGTGAACGACTTAATCAAAAACTATGCGGAAATGGGTAAATAAAAAAACATATTATAATAAATTATATATTACATAAATTTACATGAGAATATATAGCCATAAATCTGAATTCATCGTCCAGTTCCGAACAAACAAGAACGGGAAAAATATAAACAAAAAATGTGTTCTGAATTGAAAGATAAATCCAGCCTAAGAAAATTATATACTAATGTGTCACTTATGTATTTATCTAATTTACTTTTTTATTTTCTTTCAGGAGTAAATATGTCTTTAAAAATTCATTTCTTACACTCCCACTTAAATTTTTTCCCGCAAAATCTTGGCGACGAAAGTGACGAGCATGGCGAAAGGTTTCACCAGCAAATGAAAGTGATTGAAAGTCGGTATCAAGGATTCTGGGATGTCGCTATGATGGGCGACTACTGTTGGTTTCTCATAAGAGAAACCGATCCTAATCTAAATAAGCGTCAAAACAGACACATAACTTTTTCAATTATAAAATAAGATCATAGAGTTAAGACAGAACCATATGTACATATGCTATTATTTGTAGGGTACTTAAGTATTAAATGGATATATTTACTTGAATGCTTATAACTTTTGTATTAGTTCATCGATTTTGTTCACTGATAGCTTATTTTTTTTGTAATAAAACAGAGCTTAGAGGGGGGAAAAAATATCTGCAAAAAAACAAAAAGTTTTCGAGATGCTTCCTCGCAAAGTACAAATTTTTTTATATTTTTACAAAAAAAATTTAAAAAATCCGTAATGATTGTTCAATATGTTTGAATCTGCAGGACCTAGCAAAAAGTGTTGTATGTACTGATTATAGTAAATTTTATAAGCTTTCAAATTTTTCAAACCGTTTTGGAAGAGCTCAGTTTGTTCTTGAGATATACACGATTAAGTGGAGCCATCTTTTTTGTTTTTTGAAATAACGGTAAATCGTAAATATCTCAAAAACGGTACCATTCAAGTAAAAATAACCTTGGTTTCCGGAATTAGGAGGTGATTTTACATAGGAATTTCACTATGGCGTCTCTGGTGCATTTTGGCTGTAAACCAGTGTAATTGAATCATAAATATTATCAACTGATCTTGAGCTTGTGAAACTTAGAAAATATGTACAATACGAAAATAAAAAAATTTAGTGTGTTTACCAGGACTGAAGGCAGTCGGGGGTCCACATCAGTTATTCGAAGAAAACTTTTGAAAAAAAACTTTAGATTATATTTACAAGGTTGCTTGTTAGCTGTCAGTTTGAGGTCCTAGCTCTCCCGCCTTTCTGTCCTTCTTTGCGGAATAAGAGTGGGTGAAGGGATCTTTTTTTCCTCTTAAACAAATGAAGATACTAAAGGATCAGCACGTAAAACAGTTTCTGAAACAATAATAACGCACAGAAAGGCAACGGTTTTACTATCTGTTAGAGTCCTTTTAGTTCCGAATGTCGTCTTAAATCTGCAACAATCCTGTCGTTAGTAATTTCTGGATTAATGGATCAATTTTTTTAATAATTTCTTGCTAAGAATAGGCCAGTCTAAAATTGGAGATGTAGAAATAGTCCCAAGTGGCTTAACTACTGTCGATATGAGGATGTTCCGTGGTTGGCTTGTTTCCAGTAGGGGTACCCCCATTGCTTCGTTCCATAACTCTGTAATGTCAACGGTTGAGCTGGACGTGGAGACATCCGTTTTGTAGCTAGTTTCACTACAGTTTAGGTATTTTAGTAGTTGTGTTACCATCAGTATAGAAATAGATGCTGCCCAATGGCTCTCTAGTTATTGGCTGTGCAGGAGTTGTGTGAGGGACCAAGCTGAGTCGAGAATTCGTTTCATAATAATTGGACCCGTAATTGGATTATGCTGAAATAACATAACTTTGTTATATAAAAACCGAGTCATTCGGGTACGTAGAGTCGGCTCTCATGGTATTGTTGTTCCCCTTCTCCCATTGCTTATTTAAAAAACACTCAATCGCCAATTTATAACTGGAAATCAATACACCTTGTTTTGGGCTAAAGATGCCAGCAGAAAAAAGTTTTGGTTTTTCTTCCTTAGAGCATTTAACGATCTTCTTTTATTAACCCTAACTGCATTTTGTTTGAGCCAGTGGCAAAGATGTTTATCCTCGCTGGCTGCACTGCAGGGATATCAGACGAACATCAAAACAAGCATACGCACATCGATATGAATGTGTATGTATGTAATATAACCAAGCTTATTTAGCCATTTCGTGGGTGTGATTGCATGAGGCGGCGTCTATTACACCGAGCCTCCCACCCACTAAGCACTCTTAGCGGGAGACTTTCACTGCAACATGGGTAATATTCTCATTTTACGCTACTTATGTGCGTTCTATGAATTATATTAACGTAAAGATTAGGCTATTTGTGATGCTACGGAGAGTCGATAATGACTCAGTTTCGGCTTCGATAGGGATGTAAGGAGCTCATATTCAAGTCCTCAAAGTTCGGAACTTCTTATTTATTTACACCTCTGATTATGATTTCGATAGGGATGTCTTATTCAGATTCACAAAGTTCGGATCATCATATCGGTTTCGATTGTCTTAAATCCAAAGTCAAACAAGATATTAAGGAGTTTTAGATTTCTGAATGAGTTTTAGTTTCGTGTGTTTTAAGTCGAAAGTAGAAGAGGGCTTCGATTGCGATTCTTAAAATTCCGAACTTCTTATATATCTAGACCTCGAATTCGATGTTTTTAAATTGAAAATCGAAAGGGATGTCACGGAGCTGTAGACCTTTGGTTTATTTTCGGTTTCTATTTTCATTCCCAATGGTCGAAACTTCCGAATTATTCAGATCTCTGATTATTGTTTGGATGTTGATTGTATTAATTCGAAAGTCGAAAGACATTAACAAAACAGAAGACTTTTCTGAATTTCTGGATTTGCTGCTACGTTCCCGCTAGCTTGATTTCCATTTTTCTGTTCTATATCAGTCGGGTGATCTTGCAGTACCAAAGGATCTTAGACGTTAATTCTATACATTCAGCGTTGTTGAGCAAAATTTCCTATAAACATTCAAACCGACAAACAAACAAAAATTCTATGAAATTTATGTTGCTCATATCGGGTTCTTTACATCAGACTAACATTTCCCTAGATTAAGGTATGTACTCTATTCTAGATTTCGATTGCTATTCTAACTCCATCTACAATTCCTAAAAATCAAATTTGAAAATTGACGTTCCGGTAAACTCTCTTCCGTAACATCCTTAGAGTTTCACTTTTACCACAATAACAATGCCAAAAACAAAAAAAACCCACAAACAAAACGCGTCTAATAACCAGTATTTCGGCGGGAGGCGATATCGCTTTGAAAGTGAGTACAACGCAGAAGAAATCTTTAATAGACATTATTTTTATACTCGTCTGGGGGATATTTTTTTATGAAAAATGTTATGAAACAAATATATTAAACCGTACGTATGTATGTACATTTGTATGTAGCATATTACGTATTACATAAATGCATTGAAATCCGAATGCTTCTGTTTATGAATATTGATTTTATTTATTGGCGTTTTTGCCTTGTTTATTTTATTCATTTTTTATTTTTTTTTTATTTTCGTCTTTCAACGATTTTATTAGGGCAGAGAAATCCCAGAGGGCTTTAAGCGCAATTTAAGTTTTTGTCGGCATTGCCTTCATGTGATTTTTTATCCTTTCCTTGTTTTGTTCAGTGTTTCATTTTGCATTGCCTTTTTTTTGACCAAACGATACCGTTATTGATATTGAAGCTTATCTGCTTATCTTCAAAGCTATTGATATGCTGTCGAATTGTACGATTAGCACTGAGCTTTTCGCTCGGTGCTCGAATCTCTCAGAGTGCTTCGATTGCAGAAAGAGCTCTTTTTTATTGATTTTATGTACCGCCTCATACTATTTCAGTTTTGTTGTAATATGGGATAGCAGTAAGTAGAATCTCCAACCAGCTATGCTTGAGTTGTTAGCAGAATTAAGCATAAAATAGTCAATAATTGATATTTAAAGATCCCGAAAGTTGATCAAAGCTATTGAACTTCAGTTATGACAACGGTGAGGATTGAAGAAGATTTGAAAATGAGCTGTGCAATCTTCAATCAGATAAGGGCATAGTGCACCAAGTAAAACATTCGAAGCATAATTCATTAAAGCCTACAGACAACAGAAAAATATGTTGTCTGTGAATTTTCAAAAAAAAAAGAGCCCAATTCAAAATAATCCGATGCCGGGTTTGGTTGCCTTATTCATATTGGTTTCAAAATTTCATATTTTTCAATCAAAGAAGTTTAATTCGTGAAAAGGATTAATGTATTGTTAATGAGTAGAGGCTACATTTAATTAAATAGGAAATTATTATATCCATTATTCAATAGGAAGAGGACAGATTAAATCAAAATTCTCCAAAAATTTTAACAGCCTTTTGTTATTGAATTTTTTAAATTATTTTCCTAAGTAAATAACATCGTTTAAACAATTTAAAATATTAAATATATTTTTCGACCTGTGCATATGTTGAATTCCCTATCAAACATAAAGAAACTGCATGAACAGAGTTTCGAACAACCCTTTAAAATCAGCAGTTAAGGACTAAAAAGACTTTTTTCATTAATTGGTTTAAAAATGGAACCCTTTTTTAATTAATTAAATTAAATCCAATGCTTTGTATAAAAGTTTTTTTTAATTGTCTTAGCCAATTAAACCATAGAAAATATTAAAAAAAAACTTTTTCAAGGCTTGCATATTTAATCACGGGACAGTCTTTATCAAGCGTTTAAAAAATACATACTTAGAACTTCGAAAACCCTCTGAAAATCATAGGTTGGCTTTTGCGTCCAGTAGGTGATCTAATGTGCTGTTCATGCTGAATTTAAAATGCAGCATTTTGCATTTTCGAACATTAGTTTCGAAAAAGCGTTCATGGTGGCGCATTTAGTAAATGCACATTTAGCAAGTTCGAGTCATATGTTTTTTGTTTACAAACATTTTTTGAGGTTATGAAAATCTTGAAGCACGTGTGCATAAATTTAAACATTTTTATTAAATCTTTTGATTAATTCTATTCGCAAACATTAGATTCACTTGTAGATGGTTTTATTTCAACAATATCACACAACACGCGCGTTAAATTACAAACTAAAACTCAATATAAATTTGCTGAATGTTTACATATGACATAGAATGAGAGGATGCGAAGAAAAAAATTCCAATATTGCCACTCTTTTGAATTCATATCGCAATTTTTTTCGAAGATTGCAGGGTTGATTTCAGCATTTATAATGCTAATGCAAAAATAAAGTTGCATTTAGTTGCATTTAGGTGTCAAAATTGTTATGGTAAATACGAAAACAAATGCTGCATTTTGAGCTAAATGCTAAAATGCTAGGTAAATGCAAAATGCAGGCTCAGCATGACTCAAACTATCAAGGAGTTGACTCCTCCTGAAGCAGCCGTAGTGGGTTCAAAATTTATTTGTTATTTATTGTTTTATAATGGAAGTGTCGGAGCTTGCCATTTGCGAAAACAATGCACTACATATTAGAGTTCTCTGATGATGTCTTTGGTAATGTTAATTTCTCTGGTAAAATAATGTGGCCTTGACAATTCGAACGCATGTCATAGCTTTGAGAGGCCTCTTGAAACAGTAGCTTGGCCGTTAACACATACTTCTAGTGGTGAAATCCAGTGACACTTGACCCAAATACTTGTTCGCAGCTAATTTAATATTCTATTATTTTTAGTTGACATAAGGACTGTTTCTAATTTTCATTTATTGGTAACGCCGGATTGAAGCTGAACCCCCTCTTTCAGCATAGGTGTAGCTCTATTAAGCTTTTATTTGTAATGTAACGAAATTCTCATTAAACCTGAGCTACTTAAACTACCTAAACTCATGTGTCTGTTAAGTTAGACAAATTCTGTTATTGTTTATAAATGTATGTATGTTGTAATATGGAGCGATTCTGTAACGAAAATATACAGGTAAATCATTTTCGGTTGTTATTTTCGGATTTTCCGTTTCGAAATAGTTGAACATGCTCTGTAAATCTTGCCGTTTTGGAATTTTCGAACTTCGACAGGCTTAAAACTGTTCTGAAAATCGAAATCCATTAAATTTTCCTTTTTAAATTTCGGTAACTTAAATCTTTTGCGATTTCCATGAGTATATTTTAGAAAAATCAGAAAAATATATATCCAATTAATGTAAGATCAAATGATTTATATATTAACAAAAAATGTAAATCTCAAAACAATTTCGCATTACATAAAATATAATGATTTACAGAATACCCAAAACGAAGTCGCGCTATTTGCCATTTAAATCGAGCGATTTTCAGAAGATGACGGATAGCTTCTCACTAAGGCAACTTAAGGTAATATGGAAACTAGCAAACATCCTAAATTTCAAATTATCTCAATGACTTTACACATCTTGATTTCTACAAACAATAAAATTAAAATCTGCTTTAATTTCTCCCCACAGACAGGTTACCAGAAAAAATCTTATCTCAGCATAATTTCGAAAGACAAACGATGCTTAAAACGGAAAATATCGAAAATTTTATTAACTGCAAAATCTTATTTGCATATTTATTTTACATAATTTTCCAAAAGCACTTGCGTTAAGCCATTAACGTAACAAGAACAACAACAACCAGGGCGTGCTACACCGTCTTTAGGGTTTTGAATTCGCAAATAATTTCTTGTCGCTTTTCCACTTGTTAACCTCCGTACGGAAATGCATGGGGATGATAAAATTCGATTTGTGCAAAACGTTAATGCAACTGTCAAATGCCATCAAGAATGAGCAGCAAAAAATGCGAATGAAAATTAGAACAACACTCAAACGAAATAAAAGAAAAACAAATTTCACGCTTCAACTAATAACGAGCAACAAAAAAAATTTAAACAAAAATTCAAATACAACAAATTTGCATTCAATAAAAAAAAGTGTGTGTAAATGGTAAACGATTGTACGGTGACATTGCAGTGCGGCAGTGTGAGGGCACTGCCACGCCCAATAGCACAAAGTAAATATGTCATAATGTGGCTGTTCACAGGGACTAGCAATAAGTAAGGAATTTTATGTTTGCGGGTAACAGAACACGATATACTACAATTCCATCTCATGCTGAAAGATTCTGCATAAGGAATTTGGAAACATTGGGTTAATGACACCTGTAAGTACTCTTACCGCAGATTTGTTTAGCTTGAAAAGGAAGTTAGTCCTTTTTGCTGTCTAAACATATAAACCTTAAGACTTCGCAATTATCCCGGTTAGTAAAAAGTAAGTTCGCTGTTTCAAAACTAGTGTCATCAGCTTTTTCGATGATCCAGAACCCTTAGAATTTCAACACCTTGGCAACATATCGGTGTTTATCACTTTAGCTCTAATGCCTAAAGCGCGAGTACTTTTTTTTTAAGTTAATGTTTGTATATTGTTTTATTATATGTTTAGAGAGTAGAACGGGAAGGTGCAGAGCACATGTTGCATAGGGGCAACCTTTTAGTGTTATTAAATTATTATTATTTTTTATTCAAGTTATATAGAACGGGGGTTGCGGGGCACCAGTTACACCTGATATGTATTAATGGCGGGCGAGCACTATTGGCTCTGAGGCATTGCCTTCCTCATTTTCACTGTGAAAAACCCCCCTTGCACATATTGCATAGGGGTGACGTTTTAGTAATATTAAATTATAATAATAACGGGGGAATGCAGGGCACCTTTATACCTTGTATGTATTAATTGGGGGCGAGCACTTGTGGCTCTGAGGTATTAGCGCGGGAATGGCCTCCTCATTTTACAAGAGAGTGTATAGAAAATGAAATAAAGGAAAGAAAGAATTATAGCTTATGTCGCTTAAACACCTTTAAACCCCTTTGGCTGTCAACGAAGACCGTTCAATTGGTCGCTGGTACTATACCCTCCCGTATCAATCTAGCTGCCCTTTTTGTGGCATAGCTTTCTGCATGGAAGACACTTCATGAGTGAGGGAGTCGATATGACTGTGTGGGTTACAGATCCACTGATTACAGCCTAGCCCCCGTTCCATTTGCCATTTTCGAGCCGTCCATGCAGATTGTAACTTCTTTACCAGTGACTAAAGCCTCTTACCATTCCTCCTTTGAGGGATACTCTACCTTAAGTGCCCAGAAGTCAATAACTAACGTGATCTAGTAACGCTTAGTAGCGTATCCACATGTTGCATTCCCTCATTCTGAGAACTCCTTAGTATGAAAAATCTTCAATAGATATTTACTGTTCCACAACTGACAAAATAACAAACTAAAACTTCCTTTTTATTGTTGCTGTTTCCGACAGGTTAAAAATATGAGTTTTTCTGGAACAATTTTCGGTCATCCCTTGTCAATTTTGGTTTAGAGACAACCCGGTTTCGGCGTTGTGCCATCATCAGTATCCATCTTCGTTCTCGTTCCCTACAAACCAAAATTGACAAGGGATGACGGAAAATCGTTCCAGAAAAACTCAAAACGCCAAAGCCTGGCCAAGTACTACACACCCTTCCAATGTTTTTTCTCATTTGCCGGGTGTTCTCGAGATACCTTTTCTTAGCCCATATTTTTCTGGAGTGATTACTGTCCAGCTCTCCAGGCTGAAATTTTTGCCATTATTGAGATGGCGAGGTAACTGCGTAATGCTGCTCTAACCATTCGTTAAGTGTTCTGCTATTACTGCAGCCGTGCTGATCAGGAGCACCCAACCTACCTAATAGCGTCTTTGATAATTCAGGTATATTAATGGGATTCTGCCCTCGGCTAGAAGCTCCCTTGGACAGCATAAGGGCCCTTTGCGATAAAACCTTAGAAACGTTAACATCATATTTAATTACTGAGAGAATTGGAGCGGGATACTTTCGCTTCGACCAAGCAAATTCTGAGTAGTCACATATATTGGAAGTAGACTAATACACCTCCTCACCTTCCACTCTGATGATCCGAGTTTTCGAACAGCAATCACAAAGCATTAATGAGTCTTAATGAACCAAATGTGTCCAATTGAACACCTGTCATCTAACTCTGGCTGCTAGGATCTTACTTCTCTGTGTGAGGCAATATCCGCATAGCTTATGCTGAGCTGATCCAAAGCTCACCTGTTAAAAAGCAAACTACAAGTGTTCAGCTTAACTTAGAGTTGTTTCCAGTCTGCCATAAAGATTGCAAGACAATCAAGAGCGATGCCAAGCATTTGCAGACCACCCTTCTACCTCACTTCTGTTGACTTCAGTGCCTTTATTGGCGCTTAAATTTCCTAATAAAGTAACATTAGCACAGCTGGGTATAAAATTTCGAATACTTCATTTAATCGTGACTTTTGTCAAAAACAAAAGCTCTCCTTAACCACTTTCTGTCGATATCATCGTACAGCTCATCCACCATTCATCCGGAAGCGATTATGTTGCCAAATTCTCCCTGAGCTCGCAATAACTTTGCGGTTTTGTACACAATTCCTTACCGCCATGTTAGCCTGTGCGGGGGACTCACTCTCACCCCATCACACTGTCACCCTCAGCCTCTGTGACACATCAAATTGTGCTTGCCTAATCAATACGCAATTGCCGACACCTTGACATCCCTCTGTGCAATGCGTCTGGCTTTTGTTTAAATTGTAAATTCATATTTTGCTCATTTCATATTCAAATTTTCGTTTAATACCAACAATGCTATTGTACTACTTTGTAGTAGTTGTTGTGACGCAACAAATTTTTGTTTGTTTTTCTTCGATTATTTTTCGACTTTCACATTTTTTGATTTTATGATCCGCCACTCAATCTGCCCACTTTCACTATTCGATTTCTCGATTTTCTCCATGGCATCTGTTTCATTTGAATGCCTCATCCATGTCCTGAGTATTGCTTGTGTGTCCTGTTAGCGAATAGTATTATTTTTATTTTGCTGGTTTAATTTTACGCCGATTGGTTTTACAACATTTTGTTGTTGCGTTTAATGTTGTCGAATGTTGCCTGTGCAAATATGCTCTCAGTGCGATAAGCCATTGAGTAACTTCAAATTTTAAATAAATAGCAATAAAGTGGAAAAAATCACAATAGCTAAGTAGATGCTTAATACAATATAACGATGTGTATTTATCCTGGAGGTAATAGCATGAGGTGTGTAAAATAACACGGTTCTTGCGATAAGCAATAAGCCACCGGGGGCCTACTGTCAGTGAGGGGCTAAGGATAAGTTTAAATTTATTTCCTAGCCCAGAGCTTTAGGGAATTATAACTAGGTATTAGTCCTCTAACCATTGAGTTAACTCGCCTTGCTATTTTGTTATTATTATTACTGTAGCAATACTTCGCCACAATCCTTTCCCTGCAAAAAATGCGATTAGTCTAGAATGCATCCGGGATTAGTCGCACATTATCTGGGTGGAACTGTTCACATTTGTTTGAGCATGTCCTATAGAGGCACCAATTGGACCCATTTATATCCGAACTGGTAGGAAAGGACTAATCCACATTCTACACAACCGGGTATCTTTAACTCTTATAAGTATGCTACAAAAACTAAAATTGACTTTCACCCCTATGCAGGGTTCGAATTTACACGCACGTGTGCTGCACATTTGTATATTTTTCGCTCTTACATATGTGCTATGTGCTACTAGACAAATTTTGTGGCACACAGCTCATGTGTGTGCTGATTCGGATTAAGCACATGCACTCGTGTGTGCT
Source organism: Merzomyia westermanni (assembly GCA_949987695.1). Lineage (NCBI taxonomy): Eukaryota > Metazoa > Arthropoda > Insecta > Diptera > Tephritidae > Merzomyia > Merzomyia westermanni. The sequence goes on along the minus strand of OX465289.1, from coordinate 30,541,116 downwards.
TTTATATAAAATATTTATGTACTTACTCTCGTGCTGTGTGTAGAAAAAAACAAAACACACACATTTTTTTCCTGCCATATAAAGAAATCTAAAGAAAATTGTAAGGAAATAATTTTTCAAAAATTGCTCGAAGTCCTTGTGGAAGAAAAAAAGATTAAATGTGTAACGTATGATAACATGATGTGGGGAACTAAACATTCACCATCAAGCGGCACTATGCACACACACACAGTGGATATCGGGGGCAGAAAGAGGTCCAGTGAGTTAAGGGTTAACTTCAAAAAGCCTAGATTGTGTTCCACCATATAATATGAGTTTAGTTAAGGTGTAACTACTTCACTTGGCTATACATAGTCCAATCAGCACATACATGATCTGGGAGCTAAACATTTCTGATATCCCGCAACACATGTATAAGAGCAAATAATGTGCTGCAAATCCGAACCCTGCCACTACACTCAGCAGAATTATGTGTGCAAGTGTTTTCAACAAAAAACACGCGCATGAGTATGTGCCTCCATATTTTCAATACAAAACACACATGTGTAAGTGCTTTGTTTCAAACTGCACACACACGTGCTGTGCGCTCAACATTTTTTTTATAAGCACACAGCTCATGTGCATGAGCAATAAATTTTGTGAGTACTTTTTTGGACGTGTGTGTGTACCGTGTGCGTGTGTGAAAATTCAAACCCGGCCCCTATGAGTATGCTACACAAATAAAAATTTATTATGCATATTGAATTATAACCAACTGTAAGCTAAATGGACTAATCGCGGATCGCTCTCTTTAGAGCTTAATTACACGATTTTTTGCAGGGTTATTATGGAGTCTTAGTTAGGTGGACAACCAGACAAAAGAGAACGTATGCCAATAAGCTAGAGAGAATATACTTATTATCAATAATTATTATACCGGGAGTTTTGAAAACCACCACGACAGCACCATTAAATGCTACTCTGCACATCCCACCCGTAGACCTAGGGGCCAAGAACATGGCATTAACAGCTGCAAAAGCTTGAGCGCAGACCGTACGACCACAGTAGTATATCGTTATCTAATATTGAACGGACAGACTACATGGTACCGCTTCTGCACTTCGAAAAGGGGCCTGAAGCTACAATAGATGTAGATGGTTGTCGTAAAGGTGCAGAAATGACGGCCAGCACCACACACGTGCACACCGATGGTTCCAAATAAACGGAAGGTGTGGGATCTGCTGTGTTCTGTGCTCATCTTGATAAACAGATGCTACAAGCGGGCAGTACACTGTAGTATATTTCAGGCGGAAGTTCTAGCCGTAACGAAAGCAGCCGAGTCAACTTCTACAGTGACAGCCAGGCCATTAAGGCACCCAATAATCTCGTACAACAAAACAACTAAGAGTGTCCTAGAGTGCAAACAGGCGCTAGGAAGGATAGCGACGGAACGGAACTTACATATATACTGGGTCCCCGGTCATGTAGGCACAGATAAAACGGAAAAGGCTGCAGCTTTGGCCAAGAAGGTGCTGCTATGGACGAGTATTCGGTAAAAGTCCCGATCAGACTGGGAGAGTTGAAAGCAGGGAAGAGTTGCAATTGATCGACCAGGTAAAAAGGCGTGCAATCATCGTGGAGTTGCAAAATCTCCAATATCATGTGCAAATCTATGATATGAGATCTACTAAACTACTCTTATCCCTAAAAAGGGAGTACTGCAGGCTCATTATGGGCGTACATACAGGGTCCTGACTTTTGGCATCGCATGCCTGTAAATCAGGTATCGTCGGTGACGATAGATGCGGGAAGTGCGGGCTGCAGGAGGAGACGGTTGAGCATGTTTTGTGCTTCTGTCCTGCGCTCGCTAGATTAAGACTTCGACTATTAGGAGCTCCACAACTATTAGATCTCGAAGCAGCAAGTAGGATGGGACCTAGAAAGCTTCCAGTTTTTGCCAAGAAGACGGAGTTATTCTCTGATGTGGATCCTAGTTCTTGATAGGGTTTCCTTTTCTGGTCTAAGGAACTTCTGCTAACACTATGGATATTTTCAGTCTATGTGGGTCTTGGCAGACCGGCCAGCTCAACCTAACATAAAACTTCGCCAAGCTTAGTCTATCTATTCATGGCTTGGGATGTGACGGACCGAACAAGGTTATACTAATATTTGCAGTCCTTTCACAGGTAGGAATCCGGTACAAAGTTAACTTCCCTCGCTTTATTTATTGCAAAATTCACTTATTATATCTTTATACTTTGATTCAGGATTGATCTCAAGAAAAATTTGATCAACGTAAATTTTTGCTGATTCATCTTTCGCTTGAAAAATGTGACAAAAATTGTTCAGGCGTGAAAATAATTTCCTCGCGACAATGGTTGCACAAGCCTTTGTTGTTTAAGTCATCTGAATAAATCTCGGTAGGTTTCTTGCATTTTCCTTCTATTTTGTAAAAATTTCTGGGAAGTTGCATTATTAAAGTAGGGGTACCACAAGGCTCCGTTCTTGGGCCAATCTTGTTTTTAATATACGTAATTAAGTATCGTACATCAATTTTATCTTCTCTTTGCCATTTATTGGCAAAGTAACAGCCTTTGCTGATGACCTTGCCATCGCATATGGATCAAATAATTCATTTAATCTTTTCAATTCACGATGTGTTTATGTTACGAGCATGGTTCGCAAGCCATAACCTCGTGGTAAGCAACAAGACAAAAGTGATGTATTTTAATATTTGCGGAAAGGAAATACCAAGAAACGACATTCTCTTTCGCGGTTCAAACTGTATGCGTCATCGCCTGTGTTCAAATAATTGTGTTCAACAAAACTCTACGAACACTTTTGATGAGACACAAAGTTGTGACAGTAAATGCTTCAAGATTGAAGTGGTGTCTAATTTTAAATATTTGGGAGTTATATTCGACAATGATCTAAGTTGGTCGTCACATATTTTTGCATTGAAATCGTACATGGTATCAGCGGTTCGTTCTTTCTATAACTTAAAAAAACTATGCTCAAATCGAATACTGGCATTAGTGTACAATGGACTAATTCACTCAAAATTACTATATGGCATCAGTTGCTGGGGTGATGCGTACGCTAATAAGCTTCACCCACTCTTAATTTCACAAAAGTGTCTCATCCGAAGAAATTAAATATTCTTCCCGTGCGATACTTATACTATTTTAAAGTGCTTAAAATTTTTTTTATAAGGAGTGGGTATACGCAAAGCCCTATTTACAACCCATACTGCCTAAGAAGTAGATCGTCATCTAATACTCGTATAACAGTTCCTGGCTTCCGTACCACACTTTTCGTAACTTTTTCACTACCGTATCGTGTAAATTGTACAACAAATTACCTGCTGAGATACAACTCATTAGAAGACTATCTGAGTTTATGAGGGAAGTCAAACAGTGGCAACTTGGTTTCAATCATGAGGGTATGGAAATTCTGTTGCGACCCATTGTATGAATTGTTTAAATTCCTGTTGTTTGGTATTACTGAATGATTAGCTTTACCTATATTAAATTTTATTTTAACCAGCCTAGTTTCGACTATTTTATTTGTACCTAAAAAATATGAATGTTATGAAAATGTATCTTAGTACTAGCTGACCCGCCGAACTTTGTTTCGCCTTAAAAGCAATAAATGAGCAGATTGATAAATGTAAATAAAAATTTTTAACATTCCTTTTTGGTCATGTACAGGGTGGCTAATGAAAGCCGCTACCAAAAAAAAATTAAATAACTTTTTTTCTATTTAATGAATCTGGTTAATTTTTTTTTTATTTTGCAGGTTGACTTTTACATTTAACAAAAATGGATAACTGGGACACTGAAACAAGAATTTGGATTGTCCGCCGCTATCACGCACTGGAGTCCGTAGTTTCGGTTCAAAGAGAGTATAGGCGCACGTTTGGCGGCAATCCTCCGAGCAGAGGGACCATAATAAGACTTGTAAACAATTTTGCCGAGCATGGGACAGTCAACAGAAGACCTTACCATCGAAACCCTTCAGTTCGAACGGAGGAAACAATCGCTGCTGTAGCTGCTGCCATACAAAACAATCCACGTGTTTCGACAAGAAGCTTATCTGCTCAAATGGGTGTAAGCAGACAGTCATTACAGTATTATGCACAAAGATTTGGACTTATTCCCATATAAAATTCAAATGGCCAACAAACTGAACGCTGCAGACTTGCCGATTCGCTTGGAATTTTGCCAGAAGATGCTTCAAATGGTGGAAGAGGATGGAAACATGTTGAACTGTCTTTTCATGTCTGACGAGGCCCATTTCGATTTAAACGGCAACATAAACAAACAAAATTGTCGAGTATGGAGTGCTTCCAACCCACAGATACTCCATGAGACGGAATTGCATCCACTTCGTGTCAAAGTGTGGTGTGCAGTTTCATCACGCTGCATTGTCAGGCCCTACTTCTTCGAAGAAAACGGTCACACCGTTACGGTTACTGGAGACCGTTACTTGAGCATGTTGAGAGAGTTTTTCTATCCAGAATTACGCCGAATGAGAATTTCTTTCAACTCTGTGTGGTTTCAGCAAGATGGTGCAGCTCCTCATATAGCCCAACCTGTTATGACAGAATTTCGACGAAAATTTCCCAATAAGCTGATATCCAGAAACTCCACATTCCGTTGGCCACCCAGGTCGCCTGACCTTACTGCACCTGACTTTTTCTTGTGGGGTTATTGCAAACAGAAAGTCTTTAAAGCAAAACCAACAAATTTGAATGAACTAAGGCAATCCATTCGAGAAACAATTGCGGCTATTCCTGTCTCAACTCTCCAAGCAGTAATGAACAACTTTTTGGTAAGATGCCGCACATGCATCGACGAGCAGGGGAGGCATTTAAATTCCATTATTTTTAAAACTAATTAAGCTGAATTTAATAAAATTTAATGAGCTTTAACATGAATAAAAGAAAAATTAATTCCCTACACTGAAAAAAAAATTATTTGAGTTTCTTAATGTAGCAAAATTCATCAGCCACCTTGTATTTTGGTGCATGGGTTGTACTCTTCAATCAAGCACCTTGTGATAAACGCCATTTTTCGTTTTATTATCAGCCGCTAGAACAAATAAAGCAGATGGTCTTCCGACGCGTGAGCATGCCTCATATAATTGACCATCAGAACATGGATTCTCTCGAGTCACACCACAAACTTTCCAGAATTGGCCTTGTCATTTGGTAATGGTCATGGCAAAACAACGTCCATTTTCCCAATTTGAACGCTAGAATGTAAGCCGTATTCAGGGCTGCAATCGTATCGAAACTCTGCTCGATTCAAAACTGTACTTAGATAAATTTCTTCCAGTGCGTCGAAAATTATCTAGTTGTTGATTTCTGAGATTTGCTCGACGATTTCGCATTGCCAACCGAGCCATTTTTCGGGCTGCCTCTTTTTGCTCTTGTAATTGAGAAGCACGAAGTCGAACTATACTAACGCGGCGCTTTTCACGTGCAATTTCTGGCTCTTCTTCAGTCCTTTCATTCGCACCGTTTCGAATCCCACTTGTATTACGGTTTTTTCGTCAAAGATTTGATCGTCTTGGTCGCGGAATGATATTGTTAATGATAATATCGGCACAATAGACTAATAGAAACTCGAAACACACACATCAACCGGTCAACTTCAAAATATTAAATTTTTAAAACTTTCAAAGAACTGTCAGTAAAATGGGAATGACAAAACACTATATCAAACGCAAAAAGTAAAATGTTTCCGCTTAACAGGAATAAGCAAATACTTGCAAGCAAAACTCCTTTCTTCTTTAAATGGTCATCTAACCGCCTGGGCGATTTTGACCGTCCAACATACTGGCGCCAATTGGAAACACAGCGGGATCGCAAATCGGTCTCCACTTGGTCCTTTCATGGGAGTGGTGGTATCCCTCTTCCTCTGCTTCCATGCAGATATACGCACAAATCATACAATCACCCTGGTCAATAAATTGGGAAACGGGTAAAATATCGAGAAGAAAGATATCTTAAATTTTAGGAGAGACGTCTAGAAAATGATTATTGAAAGTTTCATTCATTTCTATGCAGTCGTTTTTGTGTGACGCTGGCGTTATGGTAAAAACCCACATTTTTGGTCACATTTTTCCCACATTTTGGTCAATAACTCGGGAACTGAATGAGATATCCAAATGAAAGTTGTCCTAAATTTTAAGTTAGACGTGAAGTGATAGAATGGTGAAAGTTTCATGCAATTCTATTAAGTAGTTTTTGCGTGATGCGCGCACAGTCATACAGACGGACAGACAGACAGACAGAAAAAATTCTAAAAATTGTAGATTTGGGTTCCGCTGGTCCAATAACGACCTCTCCTATCAGTTTTTCTTGAATATCTTCAATGTACAGACATTGACCTGTTACAATTTTATTATACTATGTAAAGATTATGAGCCCCTCAAGCATTTATAATTCTACTCAAAGAAATGACATTTCCACTGCTTTTAAAATGAGCATTTAGTGTCATTAACTATTTTCTTATTTGAATTGTTATTATTATACTAGCGGACCCTCACCCGCTTCGCTGGGTGAAAGAACAATAGAAATGAAAGGTGTTCTTTGTTTTTTTCTTGTTTTATCATTAAAATCATTTAATTCATGTTCGGCCATTATTTTGTGACTTATTGTAATAACAATGTTTTATTTATTTTAGTGATTTACTCTAATTATTGTAAATTAACAACTTATTCTAAAGCCCATCTGCTTGAAAATTTAAGTTTGTATGGGAGATGCCACGCCCCTATTTCTGATAACCCCCCTTTTTATGTGTGAGAATGCTTTTGATATCATATAGGTCTATACCAATTTTCAGGTCCCTACCTTGAACCCTTTCACAGATATTCTGCTTGAAAATTTAAGTTTGTATGGGAGATGCCACGCCCCTATTTCTGATAACCTCCCTTTTTATGTGTGAGAATGCTTTTGATATCATATAGGTCTATACCAATTTTCAGGTCCCTACCTTGAACCCTTTCACAGATATTCTGCTTGAAAATTTAGTTTGTATGGGAGGTGCCACGCCTCTTTTTCTGATAACCCCCTTTTTATGTGTTTGAATGCTTTTGATATCATATAGGTCTATACCAATTTCCAGGTCCCTACCTTAAACCCCTTTAGAGATATTCACCTTGAAAAATTAAGATTGTATGGGAGGTACCACGTCCCCTTTTTCGATAAACCCCATGGGTTGTATGGGTGAAAATGGTGTTGTTATCCTATAGCTCTATACCAATTTTCATGTTCCTACCTTTAACACTTTTAAAGATATTCACCATGAAAAATTAAGTTTGTATGGGAGGTGCTACGCCCCCTTTTCTGATAACCCCCTTTTTTAGTTATAAACCTTCTCCACATGTGTCTCTTCAAAGGTGCAAAGTTTGGTTAAAATCGGTTCAGCCATTCTCACATTCATCACAACGCGAAAAACGGCTAAATTTTTATATATATACGAGTAGATTGTTATTTATATATTGCTAGTACTTGAAAAAATTTTTCATAAGAAAATAAAGAATACATACATAAATACATACATACATGTTTTCAAAGTTGCAAAGGAAACCAAAAAGCTCATCGAGCTTCTTCAAATTTTTCCTTGAAAGTTTATCCAAAATGTCTTCTTCCGAATTCAATCTTAACTGAATTCATACCCTTGAGTTACTTAAGTAGAAATATCTGAAGACTTGCTTTCGGAATATTGTCATCTTCTGCAGAATCACATTGATGAGAGCAATATTTTCTTCCGGATGAATTGAATATTAAGTTCATCACTAATTCCAATGACGTTTAATGAACGTTTTTATGACTCGCTAGCTGATGCCCGCGACTTCGTATGCGTCAAAATTACAATGAAGCAACAGCATAATTATTTTTTTGGGAGCGTCGAAATAAAACACCAATGGTTAGTTCAGCACAAAAAGATTAATGCACCTTTATCGTCATCCAAATATGTTGTTTTTCGTCCGGATACTTTTTATAGTAATTTCCGAATGTGTTTTTTTCGTTATTGGTTCTTTGTCTCGGGTAAAAAAGTTTGCAATGATGTGAGTACAAACATGCAGAGAGATATGGTCAATAACTCGGGAACCGGATAAGATATCTAATGGAAAGTTATCCTAGAATTTAAGTTAGAAATTATGTGATAGAATGGTGAAAGTTTCATGCAATTCTATCCTAGTTTATAAGTGATACGCACAAATCATACAGTCACCCTGGGCCCACATTCAGGTCAATAAATTGGGAACCAGGTAAGATATCGCGATGAAAGATATCTTAAATTTTAGGAGAGACGTCTACAAAATGATTATTGAAAGTTTCATTCATTTCTATGCAGTCGTTTTTGTGTGACGCTGACGTTATTGTAAAAAACCACATTTTTGCTCACATTTTTCCCACATTTTGGTCAATAACTCGGGAACTTAATGAGATATCCAAATGAAAGTTGTCCTAAATTTTAAGTTAGACGTTAAGTGATAGAATGGTGAAAATTTCATGCAATTCTATTCAGTAGTTTTTGCGTGATGCGCGCACAATCATACAGACGGACAGAAAGACAGACAAAAATTCTAAAAATTGTAGATTTGGGTTCCGCTGGTCAAATAACGACCTCTCCTATCAGTTTTTCTTGAATATCTTCAATGTACAGACATCGACCTGTTACAATTTTATTATATGTAAAGATAATCGCTATTCTTATCGTACTCTATATCAGTTACCTCAGCCAATGTCGAGTCCGCACATGAAAACACGGTTTTGTGCAGTCAAGATGATTTACTAGGTGGGAATTTTTTATGGGGGTCTTATATTTTCCTCAAGGTAATGGAATGATTTATGTGAAACGTATAGCTCCGCTGAACTTCTTTCGTGAATCGTTATGGTTCTAGGGCCTAGCAAGAGACGATCTTGATGACGATTTATGAAAAGGTATGCATTAATTTAATCTCAGTCTAAACTAGCTCCTCGTGCACTACTCACAGCAAAGCAACTTTCCACCCATAAATGTATATTCCTTGCAGTTCAAGGTGTGTGCCACTATCTTTGGAGTTTTTTTTTTTTCAATAATCCCTTAAAATGAATCTTAAACTCCTCTATAACCTCTTTCATTCTGCTAAATTGCACCATTTAATTGCTTTTTCACCGTTTAATCTAGAACATTTAACAAACTTAAAAAAAAGACTCCACCTTCCTGACTTTAGATGGAAGTCAAAAAAATTCATTTATACTTAGGACGGCTAATCTCCAGAAAAATCATATCAGTAGGTCTCACACATGTCCACAAACATATACATACTGACAGATGTACATTAGACTGTTTCAAAAGTATAAAAGGTTTTGGACCTTCGTCATTCGTTAAGTTTTCGTATGTTTGATAGAACACGGCACTACACCAAGACTCGAAATTGCCAAGAGAAGTACTTGCTTTTGTCGTCCCACGAGTGAATTTACGCCTCTGCAGGTACATCACTGTTGACTTTGTCATAGGAGAAACGTTGAAACCGAAAATAATGTCAGCCATAAAAGCAGGATATCATAAGTTTCCAAACGGAACCAAATTCTTGAATAAACACTTCTCCTTTACTACAGAGCAGTGAAGGAGATGATTAGCCCGATACCACCAATCATATGTTTCACCACGTGACTATGACGAAATGAAAATGGCAACATCCCTGATAAAAACAAAAAAGCCAGAAAAGAGGGATTGCCAGCCAAGATATATTTAAGACGCTCGACTAGTTCTTCTTAGGAAATGAAAAGAGGAATGAAATAAGCCAATTTTTTATGGATTTTAAATCGGCCAGGAAGAACCTCTCTGAGCCCCTAGTAACGAAACTAGATTTTAGAAAAAGCAGTTTTTCAACTTGATTTTGGCGAAGATAGATAGATTTGTAGTATTATACTTCCGCAAGGTTTTGTACGACTGAAGTCAAATCGGAAGGTTATCGACCACCATTGAGGGATAACCTCGTTCATTCCTTATGCTCACTCCACTATAGCATCCGTCTCTTATTGAACACATCGTGATAGATAAGAAATCAGCGACTGAGCTGTTTGGGCTGTAGTATGATAATGAAATACGACGTTCCGCATTAGCAAAGTAATAGGGAAAATAACTTTTGCTTGTTTGGTGGACTAACTACCGTCAGCGAACACGCTATAACTGATCAAATAATTTAGAAAGAGAGAATTTGTTTGTGTATCTTCACGGACTCTGGCCAAGAATTTAAGCTTTCCATGATATAAAAGTTAAAGAATCTACCATCTTCCGTTCATTCGCCGGTGCTTTCCAAATAAAGCAAAAAAAGTTTTATGAGTTCACATATTGCTCAAAATCTTCGTCTGTTAGAAACTTGGTACTCAGTGGCTTCAATGCTTCAGTATTTGCTGTCCTCAAATGTTCTTCACCGGATAATCAGATCCGGAGCCTTTTTTGAAACAGTCTAATAAACTTACCCAGATATATATTCAAAGACCCTTACCCATCAAATAGCGATGTATAGAATCATCATTGCCATTAACAAGCAACACCAATATCTCTCAAATATGCCCACCAGCTAAATCTAATAGAGTAAAGAGTTCAAAATCGACAAGCAAATAGACAAAAAATGTTAAGCCTCAAATTGAAATCTCGGAAATTAATCATTTAGCGTACGCAATTAATCCAACTCAAATGACTGCCAACATATCGGCGCTGACGTGTGTAGCCTGGCGTACTTATGAACATAGGCGATGTGCTCGTTTATAGCTGGGCTTATGAGTGTTTGATTATCAGCAGGCAAAATGTTCATATCCTTGCAATAAATTTAGCAAATCGTGTTAATTTGCAATTCCGATTTCAATTTCACAATTTCACTTATAAACGGAGCACCTCTCACACACACACCGTAGTAAGTAAGCCTGCACAGCGGGAGACGAATATGGCTGTGAGTAGAGGCGTGAGCGGTTTGAGTTAGAAAGAGACTTATGAGCTGGCGACCACAAAAATCCCGGTAACCGCAATTGCAGCCAAATATCCTTTTTCCATTCTCAGCAGTGTTTAAGCTCCCACTCAATTATATTATGTCCGATCCTACCCCATATATGGGCTTACTCCATAAGCGACCCACACTCGAACGACTGGGAGTCACTCAAATAGCAATTGGTGCCACTGAACGATTTTCAATGAAACATTTACTCCTTGGAATGAGTTTTTTGCTTATTGGTTTATGCTGGCCTAGAAAGTGAGGTTTGTATTAGGTTCGGCTTCATTCGCTACCGCTCTGCTGATAGCTCACCCACTCATGCCATCCATCTCCATCGCTATCTCTTGTGTCTATCTGTCTGTCGTACTAGTTAAATGTCTGCTTTACTCATTCAATTGTGTGTCCATCCATTTGTCCAATCATTCAACCGGAAGGTATTCCGGATGACACACATACGACTGGTCATCAATTGGTATAAACACACATACTATTCTAAATACATATAAGACAAGCTGTGGGGTTGAAGTGGGGAGCTGATGCTGTGTGAAATTGTGAAGTTGACTTCCGTTGCCAAGGCGAGCGTTGAATTGGAGCGAAAGTAAAATGTTTATACAGGGTGTTTAAGCTTTATGAAGACCTGGTGCCGTTATTGTTGTTGTATTCGCACCAAAAGTGCCCGCCGAAGATTTAAGAAAGTGTTTCGTATGTGGGTTGATTGGAGTGGCCAGTCTAATGCGTCGTTTTGATAACGAATTTCGTGAATTAACCAATGAAGGATGTTATAAGAAAACTGAAAAACGTTCAAGATCAATGGTGGAGCTCGCGTCCCACTATATAAATGCTGTTAAGTTTACAAATTTCAGAAGCTTCCCAGTCATGACAATATCAAGCTATCTTAGAAATTTAATTGTGCTGTGCGTTGGACCAAAACACATCAGGTGCTCCGCCCTATCCCCCGCCCAGTGAGCACCGCAACTACTCTGCAGAGTTGCTTTCTACTCACCCTCAAAAGGGTAAAACATCCTGTTTCATTGTTGGGAGGCCACAGCCTCCTTTAAATTGTTCAGGACTGCAAAAGCTATCACCTATTATTGACCATGCTGAACCAGTGCTAAGAGATATGGCCCTTGATAACTCCCAGTGGAGCAAGAGCCGACTTCGCCTCTGAGAAATCAAAAGCTCATTCACGCTCAGCCAGCACAAAGGCCATCTCGTTTCTCTTTATGTTACGACCCAGCACGGTCCATGGTCCACTCTCTGAACTAATCAACCAAGCTCGAGGTTATCGATGTTGAGCCGAGAGCACGAACACCCGTCTGGTAGTCAGAGCAGAAGGCTATTCTCTTCGTGAATGTAATGCCTTATGGATTGAAATACACTTGCAGAGTCTGCTTTGTGTGACCCCTTCGAACCCTTCGAGTCGGCTCACCTTGCTTATCTTTTCTCCAAAAGATTTTTAGTGCTACATAACGTGAAGAAAATTAGTAGACTCATAGTGATACTTGAATTTTCGAAGATCAGTCATCAAGTTGCCGCAGATAGCTTGTGAGATGGGCTTAAGACCAACTGCGTTAAAATCACTTCCAATGAAAATGCAAGACATAACAGATCGTTTGGTTAAGGACTTTGCATTTTGAATATTTCTTTTAAAGAAGTCGGTGTGACATCAAAAGATCTCACGCACCCTGTAATATACATTGCTCACTGGTTTGATGTGAATGTGTTTGTATACGTTCCGGTATTGCTGACGGGTCAGCCACATGTGGCAGCAATAAAACACCCGCATGGACACTTCCGTGACACATGCAAATTTTTAAACGCACACACACACCCACACTAATAGGCATACAGTTACAAATATTTCTACACAGCCACACGCAAACACATTTCTTCTCACTCAACCTCTTACCATCCAACACCAATTCGTTCCAGATTTAGTTACAACCCACCTAATGCTCCCCCCTCACAAAAACGCTTACACCGCCCCGGGGACTTAATTCATCTGCCTTAATTTGGCAATTTCTCGCAATTCGGAACCGACATTCGGATTTGATCAATTAATTTGGATAACACCGGTCATTTATCACACGAAGAGCAGAGCACGTCATTCAGTTGCTGAACTGCAGGAGTTGGCGGGCGTAAAGGGTTTGCGCTAGTCCGCGCGCCAGCACGCGCTGGCAGGTGATGCCGTTTGGCACGAAAAGGGTTCACTCGTTGATATGATTTGTTTGGATTTCATGGATCTGCTTAATCATACTCATTTGTGCGAGTTAAATTTGTAATTTTTTTCTCCTTTCGCATGAGTTGTTTGGAATTATTTGTTGGGATTTCGCAATTTAGTAGGCTTCATTAATGAAAAAAAAATATATATATATAAATTTCGCTTGTGTACACGAAGAAGATGATGGATGTTACAGAGCACGATCCCTTTTGTTGTAGTTCGAGAATATTGTCAGTATATGACAGACGTGGTTTATGTAAAAAAAGTAAGTTTGTTCCAACTTTCTCCCTTCGCACTCTGTATCAAACATAGTCCTTAGCTTCCTTTAGAAAACATCGTCTCCTGCAGGTAGAGCAATCATAAATCTGATTGATAAGAACTACGGGCTGGGAAAAAAACGCAATGATTTAGATGGCCGAGCCGTAGTACGCGATTGGCTGAAATTTCTAACGATAACGTGAGGTGACAGCGAGGAAAGAAAAGAGCCGAGCATATTCCTACCATAAAAGTAAAGCCTTTACCTTTACCTTTACCTTTACCTTTACCTTTACCTTTACCTTTACCTTTACCTTTACCTTTACCTTTACCTTTACCTTTACCTTTACCTTTACCTTTACCTTTACCTTTACCTTTACCTTTACCTTTACCTTTACCTTTACCTTTACCTTTACCTTCACCTTTACCTTTACCTTTACCTTCACCTTACCTTTACCTTTACCTTTACCTTTACCTTTACCTTTACCTTTACCTTTACCTTTACCTTTACCTTTACCTTTACCTTTACCTTTACCTTTACCTTTACCTTTACCTTTACCTTTACCTTTACCTTTACCTTTACCTTTACCTTTACCTTTACCTTTACCTTTACCTTTACCTTTACCTTTACCTTTACCTTTACCTTTACCTTTACCTTTACCTTTACCTTTACCTTTACCTTTACCTTTACCTTTACCTTTACCTTTACCTTTACCTTTACCTTTACCTTTACCTTTACCTTTACCTTTACCTTTACCTTTACCTTTACCTTTACCTTTACCTTTACCTTTACCTTTACCTTTACCTTTACCTTTACCTTTACCTTTACCTTTACCTTTACCTTTACCTTTACCTTTACCTTTACCTTTACCTTTACCTTTACCTTTACCTTTACCTTTACCTTTACCTTTACCTTTACCTTTACCTTTACCTTCACCTTTACCTTTACCTTTACCTTTACCTTTACCTTTACCTTTACCTTTACCTTTACCTTTACCTTTACCTTTACCTTTACCTTTACCTTTACCTTTACCTTTACCTTTACCTTTACCTTTACCTTTACCTTTACCTTTACCTTTACCTTTACCTTTACCTTTACCTTTACCTTTACCTTTACCTTTACCTTTACCTTTACCTTTACCTTTACCTTTACCTTTACCTTTACCTTTACCTTTACCTTTACCTTTACCTTTACCTTTACCTTTACCTTTACCTTTACCTTTACCTTTACCTTTACCTTTACCTTTACCTTTACCTTTACCTTTACTTTTACCTTTACCTTTACCTTTACCTTTACTTTTACCTTTACCTTTACCTTTACCTTTACCTTTACCGGGTTCTGAAAAACTCTTCATTTGTTCCAGTTTTTCCAATTTCAAAGAAATACTCCAAAAAGGAAACAATTTTTAAATGCTCATAATGGGAATAGAACTTTACTAGTAGACATATTCCACATCCCTTTGAGAGGATGAAAACCCACTTCGCTTGCTGCAAACCACAACAAAGCGATCAAGTGCAAACATTTTTTTGCTTTTTTTTTTTGAAACAACGAAAGACAAGTTACCAAATAATACCAATTGAACAACAAAATACCTTTACCTTTACCTTTACATTTACCTTTACCTTTACCTTTACCTTAACCTTTACCTTTACCTTTACCTTTACCTTTACCTTTACCTTTCCTTTTACCTTTACCTTTACCTTTACCTTTACCTTTACCTTTACCTTTAACTTTACCTTTACCTTTACCTTTACCTTTACCTTTACCTTTACCTTTACCTTTACCTTTACCTTTACCTTTACCTTTACCTTTACCTTTACCTTTACCTTTACCTTTACCTTTACCTTTACCTTTACCTTTACCTTTACCTTTACCTTTACCTTTACCTTTACCTTTACCTTTACCTTTACCTTTACCTTTACCTTTACCTTTACCTTTACCGGGTTCTGAAAAACTCTTCATTTGTTCCAGTTTTTCCAATTTCAAAGAAATACTCCAAAATAGAAACAATTTTTAAATGCTCATAATGGGAATAGAACTTTACTAGTAGACATATTCCACATCCCTTTGAGAGGATGAAAACCCACTTCGCTTGCTGCAAACCACAACAAAGCGATCAAGTGCAAACATTTTTTTGCTTTTTTTTTTTGAAACAACGAAAGACAAGTTACCAAATAATACCAATTGAACAACAAAATACCTTTACCTTTACCTTTACATTTACCTTTACCTTTACCTTTACCTTTACCTTAACCTTTACCTTTACCTTTACCTTTACCTTTACCTTTAGCTTTACCTTTACATTTACCTTTACCTTTCCTTTTACCTTTACCTTTACCTTTACCTTTACCTTTACCTTTACCTTTAACTTTACCTTTACCTTTACCTTTACCTTTACCTTTACCTTTACCTTTACCTTTACCTTTACCTTTACCTTTACCTTTACCTTTACCTTTACCTTTACCTTTACCTTTACCTTTACCTTTACCTTTACCTTTACCTTTACCTTTACCTTTACCTTTACCTTTACCTTTACCTTTACCTTTACCTTTACCTTTACCTTTACCTTTACCTTTACCTTTACCTTTACCTTTACCTTTACCTTTACCTTTACCTTTACCTTTACCTTTACCTTTACCTTTACCGGGTTCTGAAAAACTCTTCATTTGTTCCAGTTTTTCCAATTTCAAAGAAATACTCCAAAAAGGAAACAATTTTTAAATGCTCATAATGGGAATAGAACTTTACTAGTAGACATATTCCACCTCCCTTTGAGAGGATGAAAACCCACTTCGCTTGCTGCAAACCACAACAAAGCGATCAAGTGCAAACATTTTTTTGCTTTTTTTTTTTTGAAACAACGAAAGACAAGTTACCAAATAATACCAATTGAACAACAAAATACAAAAACTTATAAAAGTTTATGTTCAAAAGCCCAAATAAACACCCCACAAATGTTATCCGCCTGGGAAAGTGTCAAAGCCACTTAACACCTTTAAAAACGACATGCGACAACCAACAACTGAGGCACCCAGTCAACCAACCAACCAATCTCACACACATAAATCCTCTTAACTCGACAATAATTCAAACAAAATGTGCGGAAAAAAGCAGGCAATTGAAAAGCACAAACGAACGTTTCTTCTGCAAAATTTAACAAAAACAACAGAGGAAATCAGCAAACCCATAAAAAGGGAGAAGTGACAGAACTTTTGCGCAAAAAGAATGGCATAACCACCGAATGCGTTTGGGGGAGGAAGGAAAAGTTTCGGACACAAGTCAACTAAATACAATATAAACAACCACAATTTAAGGACCTTTTTGGCAGCAGCACTATCAACGAAGCACACATGCAATTTGAAAGACTTGACTTGATATCACCACCCAGCACTTTGTCAACTTAACCTCCCCCAAAAAACTAAGCCAGCCATGCTCAAGGCAGCCAACCCATCTTAGCCACGCAGCTGTTGGCAAGGGGCTTGCAAATCGAAAAGGACACCTCACACAAGTGCTTAAAGGATATTCAACAAGTACTCACAACTAAAATGGGATTTCAATTCTAGCGAAAGAATAACAGTAAAAACCGAGTGAGAAAAAAAAAAATAAGCCCAACCCAATCTAAAAAGAACCTGCTTTAGAAAAACAATAAGGAATTGTATGAGAAAATTACAAGAAAAACAAATGCAAAAATTGCCAACATCAAAAAGCTTAAGTTTAAGTATGTATAATAGGGTGGGTGAACTTTTTTTTGCTTGGCTTAGGGATAGGATTTATTTTTAAAAACTTTTCTTTGAATTTACTAGGCATTTAAAAAAAAGTATAATAATAGTTCCAACGGCGAAGTTTTTTATTCAAATTTTGAAAGGAAAAATAGCAAAAGCATTGACCGACCACCAAGCCCTGTCGGATTTTTGTTATTGTTTCCCCTATTGTCGTCTACTCTCAGTGCATGCGAAACGGAACTATTTCTTTTACTTTACCTTAAATAATATCCAAAAATGTTTACTAAGATTTTTTAGTATTCCTTACATACATAATAAAAGTACCATGCTTATATCAACCAACCCTAATGTATAAATGTCAAACCAGCAAATCGGAAGTCACAACGGATGTTGGCATTTATAGCGGCTTTATATTGGGCTTGTTAACTCTGGATGTTATTTTTGTTGTTTTTCTTGGATTTGCAAAATTTTGTAGCCTTTTGTCTTTTATAGTCGCCGTGTAAACCTGTAACCCTGGGCAGTTGGAATTTAAATTGTCACGCTAAAGAATATTTACTAGTTCCTGGTGACAGCGCCTATGAAAGGAATTTGTTAGAGGAACATTTGGAATTGGCAGAATATTGACTATGAATGCTGGAGAAAGGGAAATTTTTTTTGTTTTGCTTTACCTGAGATCGTCAAATCTGTTTAAGGATGATTGTGAAATACTTTTTGTTTTTGTTATTGGAGCAGCTATACTCTTACAGAACTGTCCTCAACATATTCTTAAAAGGGTCCTAGGACTTTTGCAGTATTAACAGAAGCTTTTGTTGTGCATATTAGTTGAATAAGCAGATTGTGACCTGCAGCGGCTCTTCAGGTGCTCTGAATTTACATTAGGATTAGCTCTTTGAGGTAAAGTGGCATCCACTCTTTATAGGGGAGGTCCACTTGTACCAATACCAAACGGCAGGTGAACCAGTGAAACTGGAGTTCTCCACAACGCGCCACGCTAGATTAACCAGTACCCAACTGCGCTAGGGGATCGGTACGACAGTCTCCTCGAATATTGCTATGCCCCGGAACCCAATCTTGCGGCGGTGCAGAAGAGGAAGTCATTCCTAGACCATCCTTGACCCCACCATAATTGAGCTCAGAGCCTAGTTAGCCACTTAGTTGTCCGAGTAGAAATGTTATACCATACCATCCACTGCATAATTCAGCGTGGAAGACACTAGAATGATAGGACATTCGTGAATTATTTAAACTGCCTTAAGCGAGTGCCTTCCCCACTAATACGGTATTGAAACTAACATTAAGGTAAGTCAACGTCACATAATAATCTGTCCCACCAGCAATGAGAAGATTGATTAGAACACGGGACTTACGTTCAGCAAGTATTGAAGGCCAAGGTGGTCACAGAGTTACACACCACATATCTGTCATACATTTGGTATGTGACTATTCAGTCTTCGCATTTTCTGGTTTGTTATATTGATATTGATATGTTGTTTTCTGTGTAGGGAGCTCAACTTCAAGTGTATCTTTAGTTGCATTGTCCTCCCACGCCTTCGTCATAACCTGATTCTTTCTCTACCTCTATCCTTTATCCTTACTTTTCTTTTCGCCTTCCACATCCGGATACTCTGTTGCTCGAGCTCTGGGTTACTTCCAAAGTTAAGAAATTATTAGTTTCACTTGTGCATTAAGTTTTCGCTAACGTCGTTTCCTGTTGTTGTTGTCGTTATCATTGTATCCGTGGAAAAAGCAGTTAACGGGAAGAGTACCAACATTGACAGGCCTTTTCAAATATGGATCTGGCACCTTACCTCTTGGCGACTGTCGCGGAAAGGAACTTTTCTCAGTTCATCTGATCTGTTCTCTTAAAGGGCTTTAACTTTAAACCCAATTCCTCTTTAGTTCAAATAGATGTACTGCGACATCTTTGTTGGCACCTGAATACTGCTCAGCAAAAGTTACAGTAGGTAAGACTCTATTAAATTTGGACCTGATTTGAAGAGTTGTTATCTATTCCCACATTCTATTCCACATGGATTTAAGTGATGTGTTAGCTGAAGGCATACGAAACTGGTTCGAAAATTTAAAATTGTATTTTCTTAATAAACGGACTAATTCTTTTTCGCATATGCTTTAATAAGTTTGGTTTGGAAATCGGTTCATGTCGTATTGGCATTTTAAATGAACTGCCTCTTAACTTATTCTGCTGTATCATAACTTTGATACACTTTTTAAAATATTTGGTCAGAGAAATTACTTTTATCGCAGTACGAGTAACATCAAATAATTTCTTTTTTACTTTTTGCTTAGTTCAGGCCAATACATCGAGAATGACTTTCGAGTGGCCACTATGCACTTGACGATAAGTGGATGGGTGCGTGAGAGCGTACGCCCGTTTTTGTTAACTTTCGTTGTTTTATGCTGTGACACAAGGAAAACATTATGTCGAACTCTCAAAAGAGTACAAAAGGAGTTAACAAATCATGCAGAAAATGCTCATATTTGAATAAAACACCATATCATACAATAGGGTGTCCGTATTATCCCATGAAAAGCTTCTCCACCTGCGTCCTCCCCTTCTCCATTATTTTCATGGTGGCTTTAGCCTTACATTACCAACCTCATTTTTCTTTACGGATGGAGTGGGCGAGATGACCTAGAATGTTCCACTGGTCATACCAAATCGCTCCCGCAACAGTCGGGCATGTACCGCAAGGAAGTAGCGGAGCGTACCAGATTCATATCCGGCAAAAGACTATCACTTTCGACAACACTCCCCAAAACTTTCAGGGAGTACCTACTTGTCCTTACAAACTGCTTACAGCTTAGGGCAAAAGTAATTATATTTTCCCTCATTAATTTTGAATATGCGCATATATTTAAGTCTTATAAATCAGAGCTAACCCTGCCAATCACCAAAGGGGAAAAATCTCGATAAACAGTGAGTCGTGCGAACCACAAAAGTGTTTTGTTTTGTTGGAAGAGGTTAGCTTTTTGCCAATGTTAAAATAGCTTATCCGTGTAGGTTGGAAAAGCTGCATACTTCTAGGCACTTATTGCTTTCCTGCAGTTAAATTGCGAACCAGTCTTTAAAAGAGACAGTCTTGAGCTACACGCTTTGCAAATCGTCCTATGCCGGTTACAAAAGTGATAGTTTAAAGACCTTTTGAAATATCGTATATCGATAATCACTCATCCACAACCAAAACTACTCCCAAACTTTCCGAAATGGCACAGGTTAAAAACTAGCCAAAGCCAAACTATTTTAGAACTGCCGGAATGGAAACCGGTTCAGGGGGATTACTCTGTATCGCGATATGAAAGGCAATGCGATACGAAAATCAAATGCGATTCGATAACCAAGTGGCACTCTGTATTGCTTTCGCATTGCGAACAATGTTGCCTACTTTAACTTTTGGTTCTTTTCATGCCGGGGTAGGCATTACTGTCAGAAATATCAACGAATGTGAGAGAAAAACATAGAACGAAAAATGTGGCGTTTACATTTATTTAGCAAAGTCAAGTTTTTGTAAACAAATAAATGAAATAATAATTGATAAAATTTGTTTATTTATTAAAAATTATTGTTGGAGACTCTGATATCCCCTAGAACCATGATTATTCACACTTTTTGGAAACCCTGCAGAGAACTCCGTCCAACTTTTCTCAACGGTAATTGTTTCCTTTAGTAGACAACTGCTAAACCACGTCCAAAAATGTCGGGAGAGGTATCAGATGACGCGTTTTGACATCGGTATCAACAATGCGAAAGCGAATTTTCGATTTTTTGTTTCAGTGAAAAGTTATTGGCAAAAAACCAAAAGAAGACTGGGTTCCGATCCCAAATAGGGGGCGTGATCCAGGTATTTCTGTGCAGAACACACTTCTGCACTTTTCGATACACCCTACATCTGTGTCTGCAACAACCACATGAAAATGACAGAAAGTTTTCAACTTTAATTGTAAATAGTATCTCTTGACAGAAATGTAAAATCAAAAATCCGCTTTCGGATTGTTAATGCCGATGAACGTGTTATAGCAGTTGTCTCCTAAAGGAAACAATTACCAAGAAAACTTCTTCCATAAATTTGTTGAAACGCTAAGGACATTTGAAGCTTTTAATGATTCTTTGGATAAATCGGGATGGGCTTTCATAAATTCAACAAGAATTTCAGACTGCTTCTTTTGCGAGTATTTAATTTTTGATTTTTCCCTTAAAATATACAATTAGTTTTAGTATATACATAAATAAACATAAACCATTATTAAAATCAAATATTTTTTGTAAAAACTTAAATTTTTTTGGCGGTGCGACTGCTTTTCGTTGTAGCAAAAAAAATTCGAATTTTTAAAGCATTTGACATTTGCTTTCGAGATACAGAGTGCAGGAAGTCGAGAGTGAAAAATTTAATGCGAAAGGGGAAAGACAAATGCGAAAATGTCAATTTCAGGTTGCGATATAGCCGAGTTACAGAGTGTCACCACAGCAAATGCGAAACATTTTTCTTTCGCATCGCGATACAGAGTAACCCCCAGAAGGAGTTGCAAAGTAATGCACTGTCTACAATTGCCACCGCCAATGACATCGCCACGTAAAAGTGGACAATTGAAAGCATTGCTTTGGTATTGAGGTAGAACTGGTGGTGTCGTCAAACGGTTCCAACAAGAAAAAATCTGGTTGAAGCTAAATAAGCGACACCCTAATGTGCACAATTTGACTTAATAAATGCAATATATTTGGTGTGGTTACATATTTCCAAAAAAAAAAAAAACTCCATGTAAATATGAGCTCATGTAATACCTTTGTCCATTTCTGCAAGCTTCACGCCCTTTCAAGAGTTAATGTAAGCAACTCTCACATAAAAGCTCATACGAATATGTCTGCAATGTTGATTGTGCATTAAACAAAAAACACTGAAATGTTGGCAAAATAAATACAAATTTACATTTCGCTGCCATAAACAGTTTTAAATTTGAATTTCTCAAAACCAACTCACACACAGCTACATCTGCATTTGTACATTGAAAGGGCCATTTCTTGTTTGCTCATATCAAAATTGTAATAAAAGATTTGTAAAAAAAAAAGATTGAAAGAAAAATATGCTATAATGTAAATTGAAATTGATGTTTAAGTAAACAGTGATGGTCACAAGGGTGCGTAACACTTACAAACAACGTTACCCCTTACTACCTTCAAATGCAGCATATTTTGAGGGTTGGGCTGTTACTAAATGTTTTTGGTTTTCTTCATGATAGCAGTGGTGTGCATTTTATAGGCATACAAATTTTGCAGTTATAAAGGCCCAGAAGATTATGTCCAACATGTTTCCAACATGCCTTTTTAGTAAACAACTGGCAAGTTGTAATGCAGTTAAACTGATTTCAGTCCTGCCCACATCGTCTCAATAAAAATAACAGAGTCTAACGAAAAGAAGTACTTTTATACTCTAGAGTCTAGACCTACAATACACAGGCATCTTTAAGTATGGCCGATTGCTTTGTCAGCAGAAATAGTTCCCACGATAGTCGGATTATTACCACAAGCTGCTGGTACTGAAGCGCGCGGAATTGATTTTGCTAATGAGGATGACCCTTCATGGTCCAAAACGTTCCTTTACATGAATGGATGCGCCGACTAGACAGTTCGAAATACTACTACTACAACGACAATAAAAGGAAAGCTCCAAGCAGATATGGGTTTAGACTATATTCGCTTTAAGGTATGCCTGTCGTAGGAGATGACCAAAACCCACGGTCTAAATGTTCGAATTGTCAATAATATCGTTTCTGCTGCGGTCGCTTTAGTACCGAAGCCTACTGACATTATTCCAGCAAAGGGCTGCTCACCAAACCTAAGTGATGTGGTTTAGAGTTACAGCAACAACAACTAGCAGAGGATTTATTTTGTTTTGTTGATTTTCCGACAGGGTGGAAAGTTGATGTCAAATTTGGTTTTGTAACAAACCGGTTTCGGCGTTCCGCCATCCTCAGTGTTTAGTTTCGTTTTAGTCTGCTGAGCAAGCTAACTCCAAATGCGCACTGAAACCCACATGCGAAATGTCCAATCAATCAAATACAGACGAGCCAAGCACTAAACAAGTAGTTTATCTTCATTTTACGACGACTTCCGGCTGTTAATCAAAAGAAATACAAATATCATCGAATACTCTTCTTAGGGCTACGAAAGCCTGAGATTCGATACTTACCCAAAAAAAAAGTTTAAGAAGACATGTTCAAGCACTCTACTTCATATACCAGGTCATTAAATACAGGAAGCTTTTGCAGGATTTTTCTTTCTCAAGGGGACTCAACTGACTTTGCTAGATCCCAGATAGAGGAAAACACTTTGACCTTCGTATGGATTAGTCTATGGCTCTGCCACCGGCTTGTCCCTTTCTTTTAAGTTGAGCTGAACGCCTAATCATATAATCACATAATCAAGCGGAACTCAAAAAAGTTTGAAATTATCTTCTTTTACGTTGGGTTATCTAAGTTAGCAACACCTAGTCATGCTCAAAGGTATTGCAAAAACTGCATATCGTCGTCACCGCGTACACTTAAAACACTTTCAAAAGAACCCTTTTTCGAATACCCATAGGTCATCTCATCTAATTTGGTTATATTTCAGGCTTTTGTGGAATATATCAGGGCGGGTACGATAAAAGAGTTAGATTTTAGACTTCCGACTTAACTTCGGGATCGCCTACTAACTCCAATAACTTTTCAGACTAGCATAATTTGTGTGCTAACTGTCCTAGATAGACAAAGTTTCAGACCTGTAGCTGCCCGAAAAGATATGCCTGACAAAACGCTAATGCGTTGGCTTTCACTTCGGCTACAGTACATAATTTGTCTTTACCTTCTGACGCTAGATCAATTTCTTTCAATTTCTCTTTTCAGTTCACCCAGCTACTCTTATTTGCTAAGAAAAACCGTTCTGTGTGAAATCACTGCTGCTGTACAGCTTCTACGTTTGTTTCACAAAATCTATGGTTGCGTAACCAGGCGGTTTTCCCCTTTTCATATTACATTTCTGTTTGATCAGTGACAACTCAGCGAATACTCAGTTCTGAGGTAGTAAGCTATCAGAATTCTTATAAGATTTCCGTGACGCTTTTGAAAAATCTGATAACAACATTCCTCTACTTGTCAGCCGTGGGAGTGTGTGTGCCGCACGTGTGCTCCTCCAACACAGACCTGAGTATCAGATGAGTTAATACTGATCAATCAGCTGTGTGAATGTGTTGCTGGCATTTGGTAGGCTAGTTTCATCCAGACCTGTTAAATAATGATTACTAATCGTAATGGTTACTGGTTTGATTAATTATTTTCTTGAGAATCCATATAATGATTAATTACCAATTCAATTTTTGATGATGATTTTTCAATTAATTAAAAAAATGATCACAAAAATCATAATTTTTACGATTATTAAAATAGATAAAAAAACAATGAAAAATAACCAATAAAAACTTGTTTTGATTACTTTTGATCATTTTTTGTTTTTTTTTTATTTTTTCTAGTCGTAATCAATTAATAATTGCCTTTCTTGAAAAACAATTAAAATAGTCATTACCAATTCAAAAAAGTCGTCTAATTTATTGACTACTAATTACTCATCAAATTTAAGAGGTCTGGTTTCATCAAAAAGATTACCGATTTCTCTGCATTACTGCTTAGTGACAGTCACGTAAAAAAATATCTGTAGGTTAGGTTAAAAGAGCGCTCATGGGATATCACAAACTTTCACTCGGAGACACATTATGAATGCTCGCATTTCTTGTCGGGTTTGGGCACATTCGTTCAACCAGGTATTATTCACTTAATCTTTTTTAACCCATTTACTATCACATATTACCGTAAGAAGGAGCGAAAGAACCACTTCCCTCACCTCTGCCAGACTAACGAAAAGGCCTGATCCCTGGGCCTCGACAAAGAAATTGATGAATCGCTCCTATTTCTCCAACAGTAGATTTTTTAATTTGGACAGGGAAGGTAGTTATTTTTCTGTTACACATGGCCATATGGAATTGGAGACTTCGCAAGCATCCCGGTCAGTTCATAGTCAATTCTATGTCTTATAAGAATGATCATCGATTCTCTTTAGCAGATTTCATAATGGCGGTCGCAAGGAGCTGTCTGCGTAATGTATGTCCATTTTGGAGCCCTTCCTGGCCATCACAGCAGCTATTTTGTTCATCAAAGCCGCTGTGCCCGGGGACCTAGCAGAGAGAAATGTTGAGATGATCCAGAGCATTTAGCGAGCTTAAGCACCTCCGAATCATATCAGATTTTACCACTTTAGATTCTAATGCCTTTACAGCAGCCTGGCTGCCAATGAAGACCGTTACATTGGTTGCTGGTATCTACTATATTCTAGCGCAGCAATCCAGCTGCCTTTTCTATGGCATAGATTTCCGCTTGGAAGACACTGCATGATTCAGCAAGGCGATTTGACTTCTGCTATTTTTGAGCTGTCCGTGTGGATTGTAATCTGTCTACAAATGACTAAACCTGTTCCTATTCCTTCCTCGAGGGAACACGAACAGAGGCACCAAGTGGAAGATGACGTTTATCCCTTCCTTAGATATTTGGCCCTACCTACTCTTTTTATTTTTTCAGCTTTCAATGCTAATTTGCAATTTGCAATGCAGTGAAAATCAATGAATGTTGGAAAAGTCTGTAGCCCAAAATATTGTATGCAACGGCTGCAAGTAAAATTTGATGCACCATTTCTTCTTTTCTTTTTTACAGAAACATTAATTTTTATATCCTAAAATATATCGTTACATTTTATAACAACTGCTGTGGAAGTGCCTCTTCTCCTTCTCACTTGCGCTCTCTTCAGCTCTTGGAAATAACGTCTGTGGTACTTGGCCTTTTACTTTTTACAATTCGCTATTCGCCAGTTTTCGGTCGCTTATAAATCTTTATTAATTTTATTGAACAATTAAATAAATGCGGCAAATGTGTTGTAACCGTAAAATGCAACTGCATTTGCACCCAACAACTATTATATGTCATTAAAACAGACAACTTCATCGGGCCAAATTGCACCAAGTTTTAAGCGAAAGTAGAGGGTTCGATGGTGAGACCGTTCGTTGACTATGGTCGCCTGCAGTAAAAATATGAAAACGATGACTGTATAAACTGCATGCCAAACGGTTAGCAAGCCGCAAAGTATGCAACGTTCCTCTGCATACAACACAACCTCAACCTCAACGCTTAGCAGCAAAAAGGAGTAGTCCAAATATTTGTTGTTGGTCAATGCATTTATGCTGAAATTAAAATACCACAAAAAGGACGACACAATTCCATTGCAATTGCTAGAAGTGCGAGAGCAGTGCTGTGATTGCACCACTCATAACGACATTGTTAATATTTTTACTAAAAGCCTTTTGCATACATTTAGGCGCTCACCCATTAGTATTGCCTTACAAACGTAGCGAAATGCACTTGTTAATTGTTATTGTGTGTTGCATGTGTTTTCTTTTTCGAATGTGGGGATGTTTTATCGTTATGCTCTGCCATTTATTTTTGTTTTCTCTGGTTTGTGTGCCCTCTCAACAGCTGCTTCAGTTACATGCTCCACTGTGTCTCTACTTTTGTCACTCCACTTCTGTGGCATTCCATTGCCCTTTGTTCGGTTTTTCATGTTTCGTGTTATGGACCACTCTTTGCATATGTTGCATATGAAATGCACTCAATTAAATTGCAATTGCAATGTTTTTATGCATTCACCGAATTGTTGTATGGGTTGGAGTTAAGGCGATGGAACCGCTGAATGCATGTCGTTATCACAAATCGTTTATGTTAGCAGTATTAAATATACAGTTAACTTTAACATTGCTTTTTTTCTAGTTTATATTAAGAGAATAGCAATTTTCGTTATGAATAAGTACATTAAGACTCATGTCGCAATAGATTTTTATGTGCCATTCAACAAAGCCCAAAAAATGTGCAGCAGTCATGGTGAGGACTAAATTATTTCGGCCTTAAGCTTAAACTGTTTTTATAGTTACCGATTTTAGCAACTCTAACCAACTTTAACTCTCGATCTACTTCTAATGCTAACTCAAACTCAAACTCTAATTCTACATCTTACTCTAATTGTGACTCAAACTGGAACTTAAACTGTAACTCTACTCTAACTCTGACTCTCCTCTAACGCTAACTCTAACTCTAGCAGTAACTGTAACTCTAACTTCAATTCCAAGTACAACTCCTGCTAGAGCTCCAACTCCAACTCCAGCTCCAACTGCAACTGCAACCGTAACTCTTACCCTAACTCTAACCCTTAGTCACACTCACTGTATCTACACCTCTTCCTTTGTGTTCATCTCCCTCTCTCTCCGCATCCTACTCTCTCTGTAGTTGCTTGTGACGACAAGACCCTCTCCGAAGATTTGGAAGAAGGAGTCTTACCGATGAGAAAATTGTCTTGGCGATGTAAATCTATACGGTATCACCCGGTACTGGCAGCTTCTGGTACCAACGCGACTGGCGCTTATCTCTCTTCGCCTTCTCCAACGGCGGAGTACCTTCTGGGACGAAGGTTCTTCATTCAATCGCACAACATGGCCTGGCAACGAAGCCGGTGTATTCTCTTCTTTCGTCGAGGGGACTTTCAATGGCCTACTCAGTCCGAAGTAGGCATACCTGTGGTATATTCTAACTCACCTAAACACCTGGGGGATTTCATTCTTCTTCATAACTTCTGTTGTTCCTGACCTTGTCGACTTCTCCTTACTCTCTATATTCCTCCCTCCCAAAACAATAAAAAGCATGCTGCGCGTACCTTAAAAGAGGGTAATTTCATTTTTAAACATCGGATATAGCCTCTCCTTGTAGGTGTGAGGTCTAAGAACTTCCTCCTGTTCTTCCTCCTCCGCCTCTCCCTCTATCAGTGCCCCTTAGTTTTTGTCTTCAATTTCTTCTTCATCTCATTTTCTTTCTACTTCCTTTCACCTTCCCTATCCATCTAACCCCTTCCCCTTTATCCCCTTTCTATTCTTCTTCGTCTTCTTCTCTTTCTTTGTTTTTCCTCTTCCACTTCTCTGTTCACTCCGCCCTCGAACTGATTTTCTCTAATACTTGGAATAGCTGTTTCTCTCCCACTTCTACCTCCCTACCCTACTCCCAAACCTACTTCTACTAGCTTTTCGTCATCTCCAGCTCTCTTGATTTTTCTTTCGTACTATCACTGGCTCACCCCACTCTTACATACTTCCCTCTCCTATGAAAAATACTTGTATTCTCGTATACAGATATTCATTTCCCAACACATTGCAATTACAACTCAAAACTTATATACTCATAACGCCTCCTAGCATTCTAATGCAATTATGTAACGTTTTCGAGTAAATAAAATTTAACACTTGAAATTCAAATTCAAATTTTAAATGCATTTGGCAACAATTCAATTTCACACTTGAAAACAACAAACGATCAGAGCACCGGAAAAATGCCTTTTGGGCTAATTTTAATCTGATAATACAAGGCGACAGTTGAACTAAATCATTTGACATTTGTTGTTACAAAGGCAACAGGGCAAAAGCAACAACAGCAACAACAGCAACTAATTATGCAGAGTTGGAGATGTGACAAAACTGGCACTTCAATTGTCATTCAAGTGACATAAGCAAAAGAAGCTACAAACAGCAACAACAGCAACGATACAATAATAATAATAATAAGTTATAACGTGCGCACTTCAATTTTAGCCTACCCTAAGGCGTTGAAACTCGTCAAGCATGTCAATATTCATATTTTTGGCAGACTAAATACATACACAAGTACAATATTGGAACAAGTGCTCATCGCAAAGCCTTGGCACAGCCACATACGCAATTTGTTTTTGTAGTGCGCTTTTAGGGGTATGGAATTTTAATTTTATTTTGTATTCTATTTATTGTCGATTGCACTTATATATTTTTAAAATTGTTTTGAGCAACATAATATTTAAGTTTAAATTCAACTTACAAATAACCTTCGGCAAAAGTTGATTTCGGCAACTTCTCCTTTTATCTTGGTTTCATATTCAAATGCATTGCCAACAAAACTCATAATTTTTCAACGCAATGCGTATTACGTTTAAATAACTCGACGGGTTTTTCTTTTTTTCACTTCACTTAACGCCTCTCAGCATTTGCTTGTTGGTCCAACAAATTGAAAAGTTCAAATTGAATTTGAATTCAATTTCGTTTCATATGACCCGATTTGCCATTCCTCTTTTATCTCTGCCCCCACCCCGTCTTTATGCAACTACTAGAGTGCCTAACGCCCCCATAAAATACATGGAAATGAAGTTAAACAGAATATGAATGAATGAATGAAATGAAATGAGTTAACGAATTGCCGAGTGAGTGAGTGTGTGTATGATTGTTTGAATTTAAGCTTGGCTGCATGATAATCCCTTGTGTTACAAGCATATATGCTTCAAGCGCAACTAATTTGTTTTTGACTTTCTTTTTCCAAATACACATTACCATCTTTACTGAAAAGCATTTAAATGTTGTATGAAAAAGTTCTGAAACATTTTTCGGGCACTTGAACACAAATTAAATTTGTAATAAATTTTTCATTTTCATTCACATTTTTTTATTACTTTCATCATTGTTGCTTCCTTTTTGCAGCTGTAATCCCTGAAGTGATATGAGCATTGCAAATACGATGTTCTGTACAGCATTTTTCTGGGAAATGTTGTTAAAATTCGGTCGAGAGTAGAGGGAGTGTAAGGACGAGCGCTAAGCAATGGGAGAGGGAGAGGGAGAGGGAGAGGGAGAGGGAGAGGGAGAGGGAGAGGGAGAGGGAGAGGGAGAGGGAGAGGGAGAGGGAGAGGGAGAGGGAGAGGGAGAGGGAGAGGGAGAGGGAGAGGGAGAGGGAGAGGGAGAGGGAGAGGGAGAGGGAGAGGGAGAGGGAGAGGGAGAGGGAGAGGGAGAGGGAGAGGGAGAGGGAGAGGGAGAGGGAGAGGGAGAGGGAGAGAGAGAGGGAGAGGGAGAGGGAGTGGGAGAGGGAGAGGGAGAGGGAGAGGGAGAGGGAGAGTGAGAGGGAGAGGGAGAGGGATGTAAGAGGTTTAGAGCTCGGGGAGCTCAGCGTTTGAGAGTTAAAACTTTATTGTTATAATTTTCATCTGACCTCAGTAAACTTGATCCACTAATAACGAAGGCGAAGAGGAATTTAAGATTTAGTTTAGTTTACTTAGTCCCGACTTCCAGTAAAAGCAGCTCTAACTTTACCTGCCATCCAAGCATTCTTTGTATCCATATTCGAGATTTAACCAAATTCCGCTTTTCGCAAAATACTTGACAAAGCACACACGAACATAAATTTTATGAGAAATCGCCGTCAAACAGAAATAATAATTCTGTAGTTGGTGTATGATGTCGCTGTTTACAAACACATTTAACCAGCACTGACAGTCAGTGTTCGAACTTTGAAAAATGTAACAAGTGGCAAAGTTGCTGAACAATACGAAGAAACAAATGGTAGAATTGGACTAGAATTTAATTGTTTTAAAGTCGTTACAGACTTAGACAATTACTTAACTGGCAAATTAGCTTAAAGTATCCAAAAATGTTTAATAAGTCAGCTATGTATGACAAAATATTAATTCCCATTTCCCTTCGTCTTTGCAGACTTTCTAATTCGTTTACAAGGATACAGGTAACCTTTTGTTGTATCTACTCAAAATACATTATTCTGTTAGTATGGCAGTATTAGAAGATACACCTAGGATTTATAGGAAATATAAGTCTTTAGAGCAGTACCGATCACATTCCGATTACTTTATGCCTAACTTTCCAATAATCTAGGCTTAAGTTCTATCCTACACTGGCGCATATAAAACTAAGTTCTTGAGGGATCAGTTAACATTACGAGGAAAATAATTAGCTTAGCAAGTTTATCAGCCATGCCCTTACCCTCAAATTCTCTGTGAACCTGAGCCCAACTTAGTTTTTACTGAATCCCTATCATGCGATTTCTTCTGTTTGAGAATCAATAAAGCGGTTCCGGACCAAAATTTATTTTTATGCGCTCACACTGTCGGGGGCACAGAAAGAAGGACTCGCCCACTCCTTTAACGATACGGGTTTCGTCATGCCTTGTCAAACTTGAGTTGAAAACAAGCCGGTTTCGGCGTTGTACCACCTGCAGTACCACGAAAACTGAGGTCGCTTGGTTATCCCTAAGGAAGAAGATCATCAGGAATACTGTCTTTATCATTTATTTTATGAGTACTTATTTTCATGAAATGCTAATATCCTAACGGCGTGGCAGTTGCTGCTCTCTAACTTCAAGTATTCGTCTTCTTCGTTGTCCTTGATCCTCTATGGCCTGGTACCTAGCCCAATTGTGATTTTAGCTGCTAGAAGTGGTAGCATCCTTTATTTAAGTAAAAGGTTGATAATTTTATCACTTTAATAGTAAAACTTCGAACACTGCTCGCTAAACTCTCGGCAAAGAGCAATTTTGATTTTGAGTGCAGAATTTTTCATTGTTTATAACTGGCTTTTGTGTACCAAATACCGATGACATCAATTTTCGCTGTTGGCTTAATTGTGGTCATCAAAAATGGTAGCCGACAAAGTATAGTGAAACGTAGGGAAGGCGAGAGAGAATGCAATCCTATAATGCAAATGTGTGTTCGTGTGCGTTAAAACCCAGAAAAATATGCGATTCGTTTGGGATGAAGCCGTGATAAGTCAAGAAGGAGCATGCGACTATAACGGGGTTTTATCGCTTTATATGGCTGGAACTTTTGTTTGAGCAATTTCTTTAAAGCCTAAGAGTCCCCTTTTATGCCTGAGCGGGTACTGTAAGAGAGATTCTCTTGTTCCCTACATGCACAGGCGAACCATGATTTAATGATTTATATGGTTGACGCAAACGGCCAACAACACGAAATTACCGTTTGACGTCGGTGAATTCTTATGTCAAAATGCACATGTGAGAGGGAACGCGCAAAAACGATTCGCCTATTTTCTAAGCTTTTGACATAAGGTGTGGATGAGGAAGAAGAAGACGCTATGTCATTTGAAGCGACCATATAAATTATTTGATCATGAGGCGAACAGGTACATTTCCTGTCTCTTTGAGTATGCCATACAGAATAAAATTTAATTATCACAACTTTGACCATTAGCGAGTAACGGGTCAATTCTGTGCGTAACCGGTAATTTTTTACCTGGAAGATTATTTAACCGAAAATCGTAACCGGTGGCAATGCAGTTCATGTAACCGCGATTTTAGCGTATATGGCAACGCTGTCAAAAACAAACAATGCGCAATAGAGGATAAAATGCAAAAGCGAACGAAACATCGTGTACAAAAGTGCTTTATTGTTTATTAATTCTTGTGAACTAGTATGTGTACAAAATTTGCGGTATTTTCTGTCCACAAAAATACTCACAAAACAAGTGCAATTTTTCGCTTTTACGCGACGTTACCACCTATTTGGGTGGTTACGAAATTGAACTGCAACTTAAGACGGCAGAATACCAAAAGGGTGTAAAAGTTTCCAAATTATATATTTGCCGGTAAAACGAATGTTGTTACCACACTAGAATTAGGGCGTAATTGGTATGACCAATGGAGATTTGTTGCGACCAACTATATCCCACTGTAGACTAAAGGATTTCAGAAGTGAACTACTCTCTTCAGAGATGAGTCCCACGATTTTTGCAGGGAATGTTTACAGACTTATAATATTGGCCGCATTTCTCTAAAGTTGATGACGTTTGCAATATTCGATGCTGCGAAATATCTACGCCTTCCCCAACCTCCACACCCCTACTGACTATAGCTACAATAACAATAACATCCAGCAAACAATGCCCTGCTATCACTTGTCAAAATAACAACTTTGCAACAAACGCAACAACTTCAACATTTACAACGTGTATAACAACAACAAGTATAGTTGCCTACAAGTTGGGGTGGAGGATGGTCAGCTACATTGGAAAATCAAAAGAATCTTATCGCTGATATTGTGTTGCAGACAAACGACAAGATTACAAGTACAACAAGCGATATGAAGTACATTCTGCGCGTTTCGCGTTGTTAAGCGAATATAAAGCAAAACATAGAGCAAAAATGCAGTTAACATAAATGGAAATTATGACAGCAGCGCACGGCAAAAAGACGATGGATACAAAGCAGTAAATGTGAAATATTAACGAATACAAGTGACGAGCTTGTCAATCCCAGCGTACACACGCCGATAATGAGGATGACATTGTATGTGATCCCTGCAGGAAAGACCTCAAGTGAATATGGATAGCTGAAGTATCTCACAACATACCACAATCGTTTCGTAAAGATTCTAAAAAATCAAAGTTAAGACCACCTTATCAACTTATATTTTGTAATCAAAGAGGGTAAGCTTTCAGGTTCGGAATCCTAACTTTTGTATATCAAGAAGAGTAGGAGAATTATTGTTTTATCTTCTATTATTTACCGTACCGTATTGACTGTAATTCCGTTAGTCAGTGATAAAATTTTCACTCAGGTGATATACATACCCCTGCCCCTATTGGGCGGGAGAATGACTAGCCGATATTAGTACGCTACTCTGAGGAGAAACCTCTTATTATCTTTACATATAAAAAAAATTGTAACAGGTCGATGTCTGTAGATTGCAGATATTTAAGAAAAATCGATAGGAGGGATCATTGCTGAGCCACTAGAAGCCAAATCAACCACTTTTAGAATTTTTGTTTGTCTGTCTGTCTGTTTATATGTTTGGTCGCGCATCACTCAAAAACTGCTTAATGGAATTGAATGGAGCTCTTACCGATATATTAATAGATGTTTAACTTGAAATTTAAGATATCATATGTTCCGATGTCTCGGAGATATCGACTAATATTTGGACCAAGGTCTCCCAAAATGTGTTTAGTACAATATGGGTATCAAACGAAAGGTGATAATAAGTGCTACAATAAGCGATGTAATTAAGTTCAGTATCTTATTTGGTATGTGTGGGAGATATAATGATGGAAATCGGACTCAGTCTATTATAAGTTCTGAGACGCAGCGAAGCGGGGACTGGTTTACTAGTTAATAAAATTATTAGGCCTTTTAAAAGTGTGAGCTTTGAAAATATTGTGCTAACCTTTCAGATTATCTTTGTTTTTATGTACATGTCCATCATCTACCCGTAAATTACCATCGGACTCTGAGCACTTCAAATTATGGTTGGTGTTTTATAAATCGGATATTAAGAGAGCCAGCAGAACTCTAACAAAGGCGTTTGCGGAAACTTGAAAGAGTGTAATACGTCAACTAGGTTCAGGAAAATTCTCCCAAAGAGTTTTGTTCCCTTGGAATATTTGAGAGATATAAATGGTAGCTTATCGACTAGGGCGGAGTAATCTAGTCAATATCAATCTTTTTCCAAAGGCTGGAAACTACTTTAGGCCAATCAGTCGCTCCTCTTTTCTTTAAAAAGCTTTGGATCACCTGATTGATCTTTGCATACTCAATAGGATTCCTTAGAAGCGATTTTCGGGTTGGCAAGATGCTATTTGTAATGGCACTTATACTGAAAGGCCATCCATTGTAGTCAATCTTAGAGCGGGTCTGTCGGTCATAAATAATTAGATGCTGTGTGGCTTTCTGCGGATCGAATTAACGGACCAGCCGTAAGCGAATGTAAAGCGGAGGTAGTTGTCTTTACGAGTAGTCCCAATATTTTCTGAATTTGGACTAACTTAAATTAGAGCTGTACCGCTGGTACTGTCCGGCTGTCGAGGCTACTTGTCTCCGGATTATTCTTTAGAGCTTACAAGACTTCGAGACGCTGGAGATATGGGCACTCCATCGTTTTATCTATTTCGACTTCATCCCTCTCTGGACAGAGAAAATGTTACTATATCCTTGAGTCAAATTAGTTACTTACCTATTTGATTTTAACCTTTCAGACGTTCAAGAACTTCCCCCTGATCTTCCAATCTCAAAACTTTCTACACTTAATGCCTTAACCCTTGGGTGCATTAGGCGTTGTAGACTTCACTCGGTTTTTGGCTGTGTATATATATATCTAAAAGAAAGTTGAAGTCTAGCACAATTGAAATGTACAAGAGCCTAGTCAAGAAGTTCAGATGTGGTTGTCTATGACGTGGGGCAACATATTCATTAAGTTGCGTAACATATCCAAGCTAACGCAACCGCTGGGGCTTAATTCACTTAACAATCTGCATGCCTATATAAAGTTTGAATACCTGGAGTAAACTCTAACCAAATCTCTATACACTCGCACTTAAGTTTGCATTCCTACAGGGTAGCTTACCCCTTTATATCCAACAATAATAAACGGATGTCCAGCAATGGCTGCTTCAGGTAAATGGCGCTGATTGAAAATTACAAAATACGCTGATGAATACTGCAGGTTAACATACTCGTAAGTACACAAAGAGACGCATATTTGCTAACCACCCAGCATATTCTCTTGCTAAACACTTGCACGTTAATATTCCTAGCCAACATCTGGCGTAAACGAAATCCCACGTATATTGCAGAAAATAAAATAGAAAGCCACTTACATAGTTAAACGTATAAGACTCATCACAAAATATGCGATGCACTAAAAACATATGTGACTTATCAACCGTTGTAACTTCACCACTCACTCTTTCTAGCAGGTGTTGTCCTATGGACAGGGTATGTTTGGTTGAACGAACAACATAAAGCGGAAATGTTTTTCAATCATCATGAAAATGTCGCTATTAGTTGTTTGACAACGGAATTTCATATTGCTTTAGCTGAGTTGTTGTTGTTATTTTACTGTAATGTTGGCTCTCAGTTAGCTAGCAGAACTACAAAATACGACTGTGGTTATTAGACTTTATTTACAAGGAAATCGAAACCAGGTTTTTAAAGGGTTCGGGTCCCCGGGAAACCGATACCTTTCTGATTCATAGGAAGTTGATTATACCCATGAATCCATTCAAATGCAGGCCAAATTGCAATGCATAATCTTATAAATAAAAATGAATGTGTGGATGTGTGTCTGTGTGTCCTTTATAGGCGTCCAAAGTACTCAACCGATTTTTATAAAATTTTCACAGGTTAAAGCATAGTTTATATATAGTTTCGGAAAAGTGGGCGGTGCTACGCCCCCAGGCTATATACAATTTCAATTCCTCATAACTCTGAACTTACTTGGTCTAAATCAATAATATTTGGATATATGTGTCCTTTGGTCAAGATTGACATAGTTTTGGAAAAGTGGGCTGTGCACATTTGTTGTATTTGGTTTGTTTTATTGTCGATCTGTCTGAAACGACACAGGCCATATTTAGTTTTTGGCAAAGCCCCCACGCTATTTAAAGTAGCAATTCGGTATAGCTAGGAATTTATTTGGTTCAAGTTAATGATATTATATATATAGATATGTGTTTTATATATCAAAAAACCTTGGAAAGAGAAAGCAGTACCAGGATCAAATAAAAGTTAATTTGATATATCTTCAAAACTATGTACATATCAGTGGCTGCAAAGGAAATTCGAGAAGAAGGTAAGTAGAAATAGAAATTTGGGATATAAAGGTGGTGTTAGAGGAAAATAAAGAGGGTAAAGAAGAGTATTGGTATATGGTGATGGAGAAAAGCAAAAGTTGAAAGAAAAAGGAGGGGACAAGGATAAATGTAGAAGAAGCGAAAAGTTTGGAGGGAAAAGAGTACAATTAGTTGAAAATGGGCAAGCAAAATTTTTGGCAGGAGAACATCTGCCGGGTCTGCTAGTGTATTATAAAATAAACAGAAAAGACCAAGCTTACATAAGCACTCACGGACTAGGCACAATAGCGCCATGGAAGTCATTATTACTGGCATGGAATATATCGCCGAATTGTTTATTTAGCGCCCCCAAAACCTTACCTTTGTTCTGATTCTTTGTCTTCAAAAAAAAAAAAACGATAAGAAGTTAGTGTATTTGCAAATCAAATGTAGATTTCTAGCTGTGTTCTTCTGGCCGCTAGAAAAGCACTGTACGTAATTGGACGTGAAAAGCTCCAGAGATAAAAGCCAGGGATGATCAACGAACGAAACGATTCTATTTCGTTTCGGTAATTCACAAAATAAAATTATCAAAATAATTTCGTTTCGGTAATTCCCAAAATAAAATTATCAAAATAATTTCGTTTCGGTATTACACAAAATGAAATTATCAAAATAATTCACAAAACTAATTTATCAAAATGTAACTGATAACGCTGCAACGAAATGAATCAACAAAAATATCTCAATTAAACTGTGCTGGCAATACCTTCGCGAGGCGCATACATAGCTCTCGGTTAAATCAAATTAATTCGTGCAAATATACACTTAATTTTTGAGCATTAAAAAGTTACTACGGGAATTATATTTTGCAAATAAGTAGATTATATAGTTTTTTATATTATTAAAAAGTTAGACTTTAATGAAAAACTTACCCAAACTCACGTATTCCAAAAATCTAATGTTTACTTTTCTTTCGTATGTTAAGTTTGTATGTATGTCATTCGGCCGACTGTTTGTAACGGCATTGCCAGAAGAATAACAACATAAAGTTTAGTGTTTTAACGTTATCAACTACGTATCGTTTACGTTAATTAACAAAATAAAATTATTTCGATAATTTCTTTTCGTTAATCAACGAAATGTTATTATTTTGATAATTTCACTACCGTTTTTAGCACAAAGAAATTATTTTGATAACTGCCTAAACGATAAAAAAAAACTGAATCGTTGTAACAGAAACGATTGGTTTTTTTCGGTAAGCCATAATATTATCGTTACAATGCATCCTTGATAAAAGCATACACATGAGGATATGCATATGATACATATATATATATATATATATATATATATAGGTCAACAGCCCTTAAATGACTGTTGGTTATACAGTCTAAACAATTTCGGCCTTCCAACAAAGCGAGCCACCTTATTCTATCCTTTGCCAGCTAACGTGAATTAGAAACGGCAAGGGATCACAGATCGCTGTCCACTTGGTCCAGCTCTAACGGAGTGGGGGCCTCCCTCTTCCTCTACTTTCATAAGTGTGTACCGACAAAAATGCCTTCCTTCTTCTTCCATTCGCATTACATGGCCAAGCCAACGATCCGCTGGGTTTTAATTCGTTGGACTATGTCGATCTCTGCGTAGAGCTCATACAACTCGCCATTAAATCTTCTTTGTTAAACACCGTTGGCATCGTGTAGAGGACCACAAATCCTTCGAAGAATTTTTTCGCGAATACTTCAAGGGCCGACTCATCAGCGGCTGTCATCGTGCATGCGTCTGCTCCATATTGCAGGACGGGTATTATGATATCTAGTCAAATATAGACTTGTTTATTGCTGAGATTACTTGGTTTTGGAAACATACGAGAACGAAAACATACACTGAAGATGGCGGATCGCCGAAACCGGTTTGTAACAAAACAAAAATTGACAAGCGATGACGAAAAATCGTTCCACTATACAGCTAACATACGGTAATTTTCGGAACATTAATGACAGATCTTAGGATATGACATTTTTCACCCATAGCTATCAATCTTCTTTCCTCCTTATCGTTTGGTGGCATGTTAACTTTAAAAACATATGGTTCGGAAATCGTTTCTGTTTCGGCTCATGGGATGTGCTAATACAGGTCGTTTGCGATTTATACCCGACAAAAAACCACAACCTAATTTTTACAAATCTAAAGATGATCAACACCATTGCGGGTTATATCATTGTGACTATTAGTTGGTCGCTAACAAATAGTAATAAGATCGAGATTTTTAAATATATAAACATTGTGTTCGATATCAGAGAAATTTTTGTCAGAGGCTCTTCTTCTATTTGTAGTATGCTACTTTTTGTAATATTTCCTAAAAATTAGTGGAACCTTCGGATTATCATGAAGCTTCTTAGCCATATTAGTATTTGACGACAAGCTTCTCATGGCAGTAATACACTCGAAGGTTTAGCAGGTCAAATTTTTCTGGCATATATTTGATATAAACTCTCTTTGGACTTGCTGTGGATATGAAGTAAGGTTAAGCAACGACATACTAATTTTGTTAAAATTTAAAACAAGGACCAGCCCGGCTTATGCTGTCAATAACCTTAAACTATTCGTCGTTTATTTAGCGACAACAGCAGTTTTC
This sequence comes from Merzomyia westermanni, assembly GCA_949987695.1. Classification (NCBI taxonomy): domain Eukaryota; kingdom Metazoa; phylum Arthropoda; class Insecta; order Diptera; family Tephritidae; genus Merzomyia; species Merzomyia westermanni. The sequence continues at coordinate 30,501,806 of OX465289.1, read as the reverse complement.
AGATAAGCGATAACAAAATTTATACTGAATGACAAAGTCACACAAATCTTCTATCTGAGAAATAGGTTGTACATATGTATGGAGGCTTTATTTTATAGTTGTCTATAAATACATTGTATAGGTATCTCTGAAGTTGTTCGATTAGTTTACGAACGTACACGTAAACCGAAAAAACTAAGCACTTTCTGTTAATCAATTAATCAAATCAACTAAATTTAAAGATATCTTAAATACTCCTCTTGGATCAATTAGATTGTTTTTCAAAATGAAAGTTAGTGCATTAAAATTTATCCAGATACCAAAATGGGCAATTTAACAGGCACAACACTGCAATTAAGCCACTTAAAGTTCTCACCTCTCCACAGAGAACAATCAAAAATTGCCGCCAACAAATCTTAAAACAATTGGGGATTTGTAAAACAACTTTCTGAATTTCTAACTAGCTTCAAAGAAAAATGTTGTTTGTGTAGCGATAAAAAATAATGTTAACAGTCGGAGTCCTCGCGAAAAAGCTAAAAAAAACAAGAGAAATTAATAAAAACCAAACCAAACAACACCATTACACGACGACAGCTTGAGGCAGTGCTCCACAATAAGAATTAACAGTAGCTATGTAAGATTAACCTATAATGTATATCAATTCGAAAGCTGAGAGGAAGATTACTCTACCCTTTTTCAAAAATCCTTCATTTTAAATATGGTTGAAAACACCCTACATTGAATACATTTTCAGCTAAGAAAGGCATTCTTAAACCAAATTCTGAAGTAAGGCATTTTTGAACAAATTTTTACTCTTCCACTAGAATTAAGATTTGTTTTCATATTGAAGGAAATAATAGTTCCATTCAACTAAAATAGAGTTAAAGTAGTGGTATCATCCACTGAGCGCTAGAAAATGTAACTTTTTTTCTCTGTGAGTGCCCAGCTTTAACCAATATAAGGCAGGTTTGCATTGGCGGACCTTAGATATATATTCAAATGCTCCTCAAAAGACAAATTTATTGACGAAACCGAATGGCTTGAGGAATAATTATTAATTAATTAAATCAAGTCCAGCAGTTCAACTAAAAATATTTTCAGGAGTAAGAGCTTCAAAACGGCACATTTATTTGCAGACCAAAATATAGCTTTGCTCTCATAATAGTTATTGGCTGACTGTTCTGCGTGAGCTCTGGTTTAATTTTAGCACCATGAGAAATCTTCCAAGAAACAAGAAGAAGCAAACGATATGCTGTTGACATTAAAAGTGAAACCTAACACAGCAAGAAAGTATATTTGGTTGAAAAATTATGTCACATTTTAAATACATTTCCGCAACATTGTCGCCGTCCCTGCGAAACCACACTACAGCCTCGCGTTCACGAAATGTGCGCACAAGGCGGAGCTGTCGAAAAAAATAGTCTAACGCAAATACAACCAACCAATCAGTCGCACAAACGCTAAATTCACCCAACGCCGGAGGTCCTGTTGCTCCAAGGGGTGACATTATTTTTCATGTCAACTTGTCGGTAGCGCTAGCAGTCTAAAAAATTTTGCGGAGGAAGTGGAAGCGAAGTTGGGTCGCAGTTGGTGTGAGCATCGATGTGGCATTTGCAGATATCTTACACGCAATTGTTTGTTTTGTTGATTGTCTTTGGTTTGTCGCGTGTAACGCAAGTCTCCTTCAAAGTGGCCTATACAAATACAACGACGCAGCTTTCAGTTTTGGTTGTTTGTTTATTTATTTGCGTCCTACCTTCAGGTTAGGTTTGTGTAGCTTTCATAAGGTGTTTCCACGTGACTGCCACCTTTTAGGTTTTTTCTTTTTTTTTCTATAAGTCTTTGCTGCTCAAGACATATACACCATTTGCATGTGTTTACTTGTTCTATGATCTACTTCTTGCCTAACCTCTTGGCTCCACTACCCTCCTACTGATTTATCTTTTACAACACTTCATTCTTTTGTCATCAGCTGGAATTGGTTTTTAATGTTTCCGCTGAGATGCGTTAAGAATAATTGTTTTGCGTGTTCTTTTGTTGTTGTTAGCTTTTTATTTTTTGTTTCTTCGAGTACAATTTCAGTTACAAAAACTTTTGTGCCGCAAAGTGTCCTCATTTAGCTTTTGTATTGCCCACAGGTGTTGTTGCTCCTTTGGCCCTGTTATTTTATTTGATTTCTAAACGCAATTTTAATTTCTCTTTGTTGCTTTTTTAAATATCTTAAGTGCCTTTCTGGTATTATTTTTTTATTTAACTGACACAAAGTTGAAAAACTTGTTAATTGTTCTGTGGTCAATTTTTAGTCGAAAAGTTTTCATAACATATTTCCTTTCAAGAAATGCTGAGAATAAAATATTTTCTTTAACTAAAATGGATGCAAAACTTTAAACTAACTAAAAACTTACACAATACATTGGTTTTTGATTGATGCGCCAACAAACAAATATATAGACAGATATTCAAAAATCTAAGAACCGTTGTTTTGACTTTTGATACTCAAATAAACCCCCGTATGCATTTTTATTTAATATCTAAAATAGGCTTTTAAATATGCGACGTAATTAGAAAACAAGACTTCGCGGTTTACTAAATTGAATTATTTTATTCCTTTCTATTCTTTTTACAAAACGGTTTCTTAAATTAGTGGTTACAAATAGTAGTTACTTATGATCTATACAATCTACTAAGCGTTGCCATTCGCACTTAGTTTATAACATGATCCAATAATACAGGTCGTGTTAATAGACCAGCTGATTTTTACTTTTGTCTCGAATTTTGACATTACACTCATTTCTCAATACGACTTTGACGTTAAACTCACAAATTACAAAAACAAAATATATGGGAAATTTTTGTGTCTGTATGTTTGTCGAACTGCTACGAACTGCTACGACCTGTCCAACTACAGATAATGGTTTATAACTTAACCCTGGTGTATAAACTACTACAGCTTGTTAAAATTTTATTATGTGTAAAGACAAAATATTTGTAAAGAATAACTCGGTAAAACTAACGAGTATCTCTACTTCAGCACTCCATTCCGGCGAAACAAAACAGTGAAAGAAGCACTTTCCTCTTCAAATGATTTCTAAATGGCCTGCGAGATCAAATTTAATAAAATTTTTAGAAAAAGTTTGTGCTTGAAATATTATTTTCTCAATAAAAAAAAGAAATTGAGACTGATCCGTAAATTCCCTCAGCTAGAGTAACTTTCGAACCGGCCTGCGAAATATACATAAATTTCGTTCTGTACCGGTTACAAAAGCTATAGATAAGAAACACTTTCCAGTATAGAACATCAATCATCACTCAACGACACCTACCAAAAATCTACTGAAAATGGACAAAGCGTAGCTACCTTAAAAAACGAGTTTCCCATATAAAACAATGGGGGACAATTACCAAGGCCCATGACATTGCCATGTGGAGGTATTACTTGGGTATTGAGCTAAAAGTTTAATTCCCCGATAGCCGAGTTTTCTGCAGGGCATGTTGAAAATAAAACCTCAATCAGTAGGAGCTCATACGTAACAGTTAAACGAATAACAAATGGTGGTGAATGGTTCATTCACAGTCCAGTTTATGTTCAGAAATGACCAGGGCTTTACCTCGATCGAGGAGATTGAACTCGCCGACAACGTCTATTACAAATATAAAAGGTTAATGGCAAGTAGTATTAACTGAAAAGTAAAAGATCGATCTAACGATCATTTAGATAACACAAGCCTGTTGGGACCTGCAATCGTGGTGTAGTTATAGCTCTGGCTATGGTTTAGTCATCGCCATAGTTATGGTTATGAATATTTATTTATTTATGGTTAAAGTTTTTATAGGATCGATTACGATTTGTTTTGATTGATTTTTCAACAGAAATTTGTTATGGTTGTGATTCTGTATGGGTTATGGTTATGGCTATGGTTATAGTTAGGGTTAAGGTTATGGTCACGATTACCGAGAAGGTTGTGTGTATAATTATGGTTATTGCGTAGGTTTTCGTTATATGGTTATGGTTATGGATATGGTTATGGATATGGTTATTATTACGTTTATATGCATGGTTGCGCCTACATTCCTCCTTTCGGACACGGCCATGGTTGTGATTAGGTTTATTGGCACGATCACGGTTACGTATACGGTTACAGCTATGGTTTTGGTATAAGCTGCTGTTACTTTCTCGTTACGTTTTGGTTACAAGTACTTAGAACTGACGGCTTTCTTTCGAAGCTCACTAAACAAGAAACGAGTTGGCGAAAAATTGTATTCTTTGTCAAAACAAAATCCCTTTCTGTGTTGAAGAATCATAACTCTCGAAACTTAAAATACTATTATAAAACAATCAATGACAAATATCAGTTTGAAGTGCCGAAGATATCGATATGATATCGAATTCGATCAAAATGACATTCCACACCCCGTGATCATCCTGCATTTGTTAAACTAGTACTGGCCCTAAGCTGGCGATATAGTTTTTTTTTGTTGTTGTGTATATTAATAAAAAGCTACTTTCACCATTCAGTAAATACAGCTTTCCTTTTGATTTATTAACACACTTTGGTCCAGCAAATCCCAATAGAAAGTAAAGAAAATTAATTAAACAGGACGTTGGAGTATGTGTATGCCACCGAGCTCTACCGCGCCATTATTAACAATAACTAGGTCATTTCTTTGGTTTATTTGCGGCTAAAGCCCAAGGCAACTAAGGCAAACCACAAACCAGGAAAATGCCTAGAAAGGATTTGCATACAAGACAGTATGGGCATACATAAGTGGATACACCCTTAAGTGAGGCTGGACAAAAGAAGATTTACAACATTTAATTGCGCCAAGATTTGAGTATCAAGAAAAAGGAAAAGGGAGAAATTAAACAAACAAACATTAAAAACCAACAACCATGAAATGGTTGGATTGGGCGCATTAAGTGTATCCTTTCAACTGACAATGAGCGCAAAAATTGTTAAATATTAAATAATACCCGTAAATGAAAAAAAATTATACTGTGTTCCTTTTGTTGGGGTTGTGGATTCCGAAATGGGTTAAGCCGCAAATATGAACTGTGTAACCACATATGTAAGTAGGAATGTAGGTATTCCCATATGACGAACTTGAATGTTGCATATGGAAATGTGTGTTCACCTTTGGGTAGGCTTATGCGATTTGGGTGTAAAAAAACCAGTTTTTAATTAAGATTAAATAAGGAAAATGGCACACGCACACATATTCTCAGCTGGAAAATTATTTATGGGTGAAGGTAGGCTGTGGTGAAACACTTAACTAAACAGAAAAAATACCAGTGCCCTACTAGATATTTTGGACTTACACAAAACTAGTCCGAAAACGGCAGAACTTAAAGCATCCCGAAATTCAAAAGAGTATTTACTGGATTCAATATTGGCAGAGTCCTAGCCGAGCTTTAAATTTTACTTTTGGCCTCTTTGCGATTTTTTTGCTAAACTGTATTCCTGCGGTTGTACGAGGCATACAAATAAAAGCTGTACACACAAGCAGCAATAGAAAAATGTATTCCATATTTTAAGTGAGAACGATAGCAATATATAGGTGAAGAAACCATTCAATTCTATGTAGCAGTTATTTAGTGATACGAGCACAGATATACATACATACAGACGGACAGGCGGAATTTGAGAGATTTGTTCCTTTGCCTGTTGCTCTAATTAAGCACGCGGCCATGCAAAAGTATGCAATACGTATTGTCCGCCTGTTTCAATTTCACTAAACCCATAGAATATTTTTGAACAAATTTTTATTGCCACTACTGTGTGAAGCTTTAGAATGGATCTTAAACTGAAGTTCAGAACTCCAACAATTTTCGGTGAAAATTGCAAAGAATTCTAAGTAGCGGTTTTTGACTGATGCGCGAACAAACACAAAGACTGACAGACTAAAATTATAAAAACTGTTTTTCTTTGGCTTCATTACTTGATATTTAAAACGGGCATAAAAACTGGTTATGAACATGTTTGAAACTTGGATATTTCTGTTCGAGATCTGAAAATTTCGCATCCTAAATTTTTGCCTAAATACGTTGAGTAGAATAAACTTATATGCCTCCATGCTTAGTAGATCACTGCTCGGTAGACGGGGAAGATACCATGGGTTCGATCCTATCTGCTGTAAAGAAAGAAATTAAAAAGTATCCTAATGGGTCGTTTCCCTCTCTGAATGTACCAGTTTTTTCCAAAACTTTGACTTTTTGTTTTGGTCTTTTTGAAACTAGTTTGATACCAGTCAAAAAATTATAGTAGCATAATAAGATTTTCTCTTCCCAGTATTTTGTTTCACTGCTGGGTTTATGTGAGCATTCAAAGTTATTTACACATGTACAATTGTGGTAATGCAACCGATTTATGCTGTTAACTGTAAAAGGATATAAATATGAATTTAAATTTATAAATCTACGCACACGACATGCCACACTCACAAACATCCTGCCGCCACACAGACCCCATACCAAGGTCTACTTCACAGGAATTAAGATTGTGCTGATAGCTCATTAAAATTTCAAAGGTGTTGAAATATTAATTTATATTTAAAACGAAAATGAAACGAAAACTTTTGCATTCACAACTGGAAAATGAGTTTTTCAAATTGGAAAATTTGGGTCGTCTAACCCATTGCGTGAAACCGCGCAGCGCACAAACACTGATGAGCAAAAATGTGTTTAGTAAAGTAGATTAATCTTCTTAAGGTTGGCCAAAAGTGTCTAAAAGCGCCACTGAAATTAATTCCAGTTTAGCATTGAAATTGAGGCTATTTGGTTCAAGCAAAGCTTTAATTTAGTGCTAAACATCCAGGGTAGTAACCATGCTATCTTAGTCTGACCTTGACAGTGGTTTACACGCACACTAAACAATTTAACTGATTTCCAAGGTTTAGAAATAGCGCGATCACTTTTAAAATTCATTTCCTCGGGCTTATCGGTCGATGAATCAATAGTTTCAACTTTTTATTAGGTCGTGAGCTAATTACGTTCTCCACCACTGTACAAGCAAAAATAAAATAAAGTAACACACATTTGAGGAGCTTTCTGTACATTAGGGTGTGCCCTTATTGTATGTAGAGAAATTTTTGTAGAGCTACTAAGTAAGAATATGCTTTGAATCATAAAAACGTGGCCTGCGGAATGTTTTCGAAATCAGTTAAGGCCAGATGTGTCACAAAGATCCTTAAGGTGTTTTTTCATTGATTGATTATTAGTGACCATGAGGACAATGTAGTGGGAGTATAGGCCACGGTTCAAGCCTTAGTTGAAGCCTAAAAGAAATATGATATCAATCTGAAATTATTTGAGCAAGTGAGCCCAGAGTACAAGCTTTAGCTTAAAAGAGACTATCAAGCTAAACTACTTTTACTTGTCTGCTGAAATAAAATGTTCAATCCCAGAACTCGTACCAGTTCTGAAACCTACTGGCATTCTCCGGAGTTTGCGACATATTTTTTTGTCATTATTCGTATCAGTCAGCATTTAAAGCTACCTGCGGGTAGTTGGGAGCGCCCAGCTAAGAATCAACTGATGCAGAAGCTGCGCACGAGCATCGTTTTTTGGGTTCCTGGTCCAAATGGAAATTGGGATATCATAAATTGCGCACATGCATCACGGTGTAATAGGAAGACATGATCTTTTATGCGAAATATCGCATCTAGCAATCTCTATCACACCACACCACAACTGCGTTCCTTTTCTTTGGTCATGCTCAATAGCCACAAAATATATTAGTCTTCATACATTCTCCAATCAATGGCATCATTAGTCTTATATGGACCAGGGGACGTGGCCAGGCTGGTGCAACCCCTTTATCAAGGTCCACAAATAATAATAAATGTGGGCACACAACTTCAGGTTCTTAATCGGACGCAGAAATATATAAATAAAACTCCAAAAAAATTACTCGTACCTTCCATTTTCCTTTATCTAAATTCATACAACGAAATGAGAAGTCGATTCAACCACAACCAAAAGTCAGGCTACTATAGCATCAGATATATATTTATAAAAAAATTATAGATAGACTCCCTAGGAAGGTTGCTATTAAAAATGAGCGAAATCGAAAAAACACGCCCACTTCTTCGATACCGAAAATTTGTAAGTGTAGCTTTCAGCTAAGTAATAGGGCTAGGAGGATAGCGCATATTTTCCAATACAGAAAGTGATTGATAGCAGCATTGAAATACACTTTTGCGAAAACGAATTTTCTCCACCCTAATAGTAATGTGTTTGCATTTTGTACCTAAAAGAATAAGTTGAAATGCTTTGCTGTGAATACATGAGTTCAATATTAATTTACATTTAAATTCGATTTCACATTATCCTAACCCTTTACTACGTGCATACTAGGGATACCAAACCCGGGGTTCCGTGCCTTTTTTTCTCGTCAAAAACTCGGGATTTTTTTTTCATACAATCGAGAGGTTTTCGGGAATTTGAAATATGTTACTAAAAATTTAATATGTGTGATTGAGTAATAATTTTTGGCGACTTTATCGCATAAGTTTTAAATATTTTTGCAGGCTCGAGGGAATGAATATTGTCTTTATTTGTTATATGTATATGTTACTATAGTTTCTCAAACAGTTTCTTTCAGGAACTGAAAAGAAAAGTTCTTTTTCGATCTTAAAAATCTCGAAGGTTAGATAGTCCCCTGAAGAATGTAATTAATTATTCTGTCATACCATCTCTTCAAGGATTAAAGTCCTGGGCACAATTGATTTTTCTGACTTTTTTCTTTAAAAATCCGGAATTTTATTTTTTGTCACCAGCAATAAAAGTTATCTTTGCTCAGATATTTTCGAAGGACAGAATAAATGAATTAACTAACAAACCGCTAATCTTAATCAATAAATTTGGTATCAATTAATAATTTTGATTAGCGGTTTGTTAATTATTGGAAAGTACTTTTATGCTGCCTTAAAAAAATATCTCACCGAAGAGAACTTTTGGTGTTGGCTAGGAAAGATAAAAGACCGGGTCCACCGATTATTTTTGTCCGAATAAAGTAAAAAGTACCAGAAATAACTTTTAAAAGGAAAAAAATTCTTTGCAGTCATAGCGAATACTCAAAAGCTGGAACGAATCTGAGGATCGGGGATTTGTAATATTAGATTCCGAAATTCCGGGATTGTAAAAATTGGAAAACCCTCACCCCTAGTGCATATATATATTTTGATTCACTATCTGTAGTCATCAAAAAATTTATTCAGTTTCCAAGTTCATCACTCAAAGGCATCAAATAATGCTTTGATATTCAAATTAAATTAAAATTTAAAGTAAGTTTGTAGATATGCATTACAAATAATAATATTGTTGATAAATAAAATACATTGACGAAACAAATTTTAGATGTTATAGTTATGTTTTTTCAATGTTATGTAAACATCTACAAAGATATCTCTGTAAATACACTGCCGAAGATTGGACTAGCTCAGCTTTGCAACTCGTTCAGAACCGGTTTCCATTCCGACAGTTCTAAAATTGTTTGGCTTGGGCTAGTTCTCAACCTGTGCCATTTCAGAAAGTTTGGGGATAGTTTTGGTTGTGGATGAGTGATTATCGATATCCGATATTTCAAACATTCATTAAACTAACACTTTTGTAACCGGCATAGCACGATTCGCAAAGCGTGTAGCTCAAGACTGTCTCTTTTAAAGACTGGTTCGCAATTTTACTGCATGGTATGTCAGAAAATTGTGTATGTATGTGTATGTAGCTACTTTCTGAAGACCAAACAAAACACTGCACTTGCAGCGTATAGAAAAGGGGTGTCAACGCCTTGTTGTGTGAACTTCAAAAAACTCTTAAAGATATTAGCATATAAATTGCTTTTTGATAAGTTGCCATATTTTCAACCATTAATTTTATATAATTCGTTACAATTATAGATTTACAAACAGCAATTTATTTGAAAGTGGGCTGTTTGAAGTATTTTACTCTATCCGCACTAGTTATTGTTGTTCTCATTGTTGCTGCAATTTTCGGTATACCGATTGGCAACTTTCAGAAACAACAATGTAGTGCAATACCAAAGTAGTCAGAAAAAATACTAGGTCACAATTAATTTTCTAACTGAACTCAAACTAGACCGAAGATGCCCAAATATGTACCAAACAAAATATTTTTGAAGAACATAAAATTGCCCTGAATTAAAATAAACCAAGTAATTTAGATTTAGTTCTCTCAGTACCAGAGGTTGAAACTGTAGCCTCTCTCAAGTGGGTCGAGTATTTATTCATCAGGCCAGGAGGTATTTAAATTATTTTCACTTAACAATTACCACTGAAATGGAACTACGAGTTTCTCAATTTGATCTAGTTTGAGACTGGCATATTTCTGTCCGAAATCTGACAATTGGAATCTCATAGGGCACAGCCGTATAAAAATACCAGTTACGTAAATGGAAAAAGTCAGTTGGTTGACTAGTTATGCTTCGTGTTCATGCTTAGTTTGAAGTAGCTCACAACTAGTTGCCTTGACTACAGGGAATGTTCCACTCCTGTCAAAGCAGATTACAGCAAGGAAAAGTTGTATCCACACAGGGAAATTCTCTCAAAACTATGTTATGTACTCACCATAATTCATCATTAACTGCTTAGCAAATGCCGCCAGTTATACCTTGTTAGCGAAAACTGACGCTAATTGCAAATGTCATGGGAAGCCAAGCCAACTTTCACCAATTTTTTCAACTCAATAGATGGTTCCCCATTAATCTGCTGCTATAGTCCGGTATAGAACAACAATCAATAGCCTTCAATACTTTACGTTGATTCAACAGGAAATCTTCCTTCGAATGTTCCAGGAGTCTTATCTTACTTCGAGCCATTTATCAGGACAGTTCATCTTTTTACGTCGGGAGGAACCTTCACAGCTCATCTACGGGACTCGACAGACATTGTTCTAGTGTTCCCTCCGCATCTTTCGCTTTCTCTTCATTCTTTTTCTTACTCCTTCTTTTACTTTTCCTCCCCTATATCCCCACCCTTTTTTTCACCGTTTTCATTTTCCTCCATCACCTCTTCTAACTCTCCCCTTTCCTTTTCTATTATCTATTCTCCTTTTTTTCTACTTTCTATTCTTCTTATTGTCTTCTGCCCCCTTTTCCCCTCCTCTGAAAATTTCATACAGATGGTTATGTAATACATTGTATATACCAAAAAAATATATCATTAATCTGAACCAAATAAATGCCGAGTTATGACGAATTCGAGCTTTTTATTGGATTTTATAGCAAAGGCTATATATTGTTTTTGGAAAAGTGGGCGGTGCCACGACCTCTACAAGAAAAACGCTACTTACAGATTTTAAACTATGATATATAAATTAGATGCACCATATATGAAGGAGTAGACACGTTAAAGGGAGGGGTGGTTAGGAAGGGGAAAGGGAGGGGTGGTTAGGAAGGGGAAAGGGAGAAGAAGAGAAATGGGAGAAAAGAAAAGAGGATGATGAGAAAAGAAAGTAGTTTGCTATAAAAAAGGAAAAGGCTGAGACATAAATTTAAAAAAAAGGAAAAGAAAAGATTAAGGAGCAGATGAAGATGGAGCGAGAGATGAGGAGGGTAGATTTAAAAAATGTTCAAAATTAATTTTTGAGCAAAACTAGAACTGCCGGCCCTGCTAATATCTTGATAAAGCACCCGATATATCCAAATATGATTAGCCTGAAGGAAAGCAATATTCCCAAGTTGGACCAAATTACAAAATCAATGCAGTTGGTAAAGAGCTCACTGGAAAAAACCTCAGAAAACTGGATTTTTTAATATTAAAATGGCTAACACAGCCCAAAGTAGAGCTTGTAGTAAGAAATCTATATATAGTAACACAACTAAAAAATCAGACTCTGCTTTAATCTAAGAGAAATTTAAAATAGAGCTGGATTAATCCCAAATGTAATTTCTCCTAGCATAATACTCAGCCAAGGTTTTAACAAATGTATCTCCTACAAAAACAACCTAGTCCTTTAGAATTGAAAACTCTTGTGAATATGAAAAAATATCAAATTGCAATTCGAAATATTATGACAACGAAATTGTAATTTATAAATTCCTTTAATTTCATGCTAAATTAAAATTTCAAACAAAATCATATCGGCAAACATATTCAGCGGGCAATACGCCACCCAGCTTAAAAATAATAAAATATCAAATAAGAAGAAAAAAAATATTGTAAAAATAGGTATTTGTAATATGCGTAGATAAACGACTTTAGAAAAAAGTGGAAATAAAATCCAATGTGGAACCAAACACAGCTTCAGAGGCACACATTCCCTGCTAAAAGCGCAAACCATAGGAAAAACAAAAATTGTTTCCAACTCATTGATTGCCATATTTTTACGCGCTGATGATTACGTCATTGAACATATCTGATACAGCGATGCTGTGTATTACTGATTATGCCTAAAAGTATGCAAACAAATAGAAAACTACGCATGTGAGAGGGGAGGGTAAAGAAAATATGCAGTAAAAATAACAGCTTAAAAAAGGAATTTATAAAAATATATAAACTGTGCCGCATGAAATAAAGAACGCATGAATGATTGCTTGCTGTAAGTTGTTTTTGTTGTTATTGTTACTATTGTGTGCAGTGGCATAAATACAATTCAAAGCACACTTCTAGGCGTACAAAGCGATGTACTTTATGATGTGAACAGCGTATATCACACCGGCGGCATCGATTACGCTACTGCTGTTCCCCCTTCGCTACTTATTTCGGTATGATTTCATGCGCAACTTGTTGGGCCTTTCGTAGAATATGTGTATCGTGTGGTTATTTGCGTTCTTACGTTCTTACAACGTTTTGCCCCACACAGGTTCAATGAGTGTAAATCATTATACCCAGCTGTACTAGCGACACCAAGAAACAAAATCGATATTTACTCGATGAACGTGAATCAAATAGCAAATTTTCACCTGTTTTATATTACAATTATGAAATTATCGATAAAGTGAATACTTTATTTAAATACATTTGTTAAAAATAATTAAGTTTATAAATACTCCTATAACCCTGGGTGGCACGGCTAATTCATATTAAAACTTAAATTGCAGAAATCGGCCCAGTAGATTGGCGGTTTTCCTCTTATGAAAATTTAAGTTTTAAGTTTATATATTGTCGGATCGCCGGCAAATGCTCAAAAGCTCTTTTTACACTGCGAGAGAATCTGCTAGCTCCAAAAATTTATAAAAAGCTGGTAATTCCATACATTTTCAAATTGCAGGTTGGGTTAAGTTTTCATTTAATTAAGTTTTTTCGTGCTTGTGAAATATTTTGTTGAATGGACTTAGCAGCTTTTACCGCTGTGTCGACGACATATGGTATAGAATGAGAACTAAATTTGTACACACCTAGGCTCTAAATCCGTTTTACCTACGCAAAAAACATTTGGTATAAAGTAAGAAAACAGAAATTAGGGAAGACTGACTGTTACAACAACTACAGCAAAAAAGTCAACTCCGCTATATCCTGATACATGGGTGCTATTTTCAATAAAACTCCATCCCAGTCTTCATAAGAAGTTCGAATTGCAGTATATATCAATACAGTTTTGCATTGGATGTCGATATTTTCTATTCGATAAATTTGTAGCGATATTTATATTAATCGTTAGACCGGAACGCATTAATACCAACAATAATGTTAGCCTAGAAATCCGACGAAGAATCACTCTTGCAAACAAATGCTACTTCGGACTGAGTAGGCAATTGAAAAGTAAAGTCCTCTCTCGACGAACAAAAATAACACTCTACAAGTCACTCATCGCACCCGTCCTGCTATATGGTGCAGAAGCGTGGACACTAACAACATCTGATGAGGCGGCTCTGGGAGTATTCGAGAGAAAGGTTCTTCGAAAGATTTGTGGACCTCTACGCGTTGGCGACGGCGAGTACCGAAGAAGATTTAATGATGAGCTGTATGAACTTTACGCAGACGCCGACATAGTTCAGCGAATTAAAACACAGCGGCTTCGCTGGCTAGGCCACGTAGTGCGAATGAGCGAAGATGCTCCAGCCCAGAAGGTATTCTTATCGGCACCCGCCGGTGGAAGCAGAGGAAGAGGGAGACCACCACTCCGATGGAAGGACCAAGTGGAGACCGATTTGCGATCCCGCGGTGTTTCCAACTGGCGCCAGTTGGCGCAACGAAGAAACGACTGGCGAGCTATGTTGGACGGTCAAAATCGCCCAGGCGGTTAGATGACCATTTAAAGAAAAAGAAGAAGAAGACCGGAAAGCTAGCGCCGTATCGAGTTCTAGAATTTACTTCTTGACAAGATCAGCTTAATGTTCTAAAGTCCCTGACTATTTTTTTGAGCTCCCAAAATTAAACATTTCAGAAACTTTGTTAGCGTTGGATGCCGCTTAGAAAGGTTTTATAGTCCTAAGTTCGTTTTTTCTCGAGATAATATATCTAGATATTTCTAGGTAAGCTATACGCATAATTGAGGTAGTAGACTGTCTTATTTAGAATAATGTGTGTATGATAATTTTCTTCTTTGGCTGACACACTGTTTTCTAACTTTCCGCAGTCCATAATGAACGGTATTCAGGCACCAGTCGATGCTAGTGGTAAAGAAACATGACTTGGTTGGTATAGCTGATAGCCCAAACTAGCCTCATAACATATGGCTGATAGTGCTTCTACAAGTAATATATTTACATTTGTTGTAATTTAAACCAGGTACCTAGATTTTACAAATCTCAAACTTTGTGAAATTGATCCTGTTCTGGTAGCCTAAGCCAACTTTTCTATCGGTTAGGTATGCTTTGAAAAGGTGCAGGAATAGTGGAAGCAGCAGACTTTGTAGATGGGTTTCCAACACGTTAATTGCTTTGTATTTTATGTAAGCCAAATCGGCTTAAACAATCCAGAAAACCTCGAGAATTTTTATCGATATTTGGTGTATCGAGCCTTTTTTCTTTGATATAATTAGGAACTCGATTATTCAATTGACTTTTTCGAGTTCATGACAGGTTTCGTGCTTTTATAGCTTTTAACGATGTATTAACATCCTATAGATCTATTTCGAAAGCTTGTTAACTTCACTTATCAATGAGCTTCTGGCGCCGTTTGCCTATCACTAGACCAACTTAGCGATATTCGTTTATGGGATATTTTCTTTTTATAATATAACATAAAAAAGTTTAAAAATAACCACTTTACAAAAGTAGGAAATCCAAGGAGGGCCCGACAGACGTTGTCGTGCCCAAAAATATATCTACATGCATCTAGAAACATTTTGCATGCCCATCACTTTTCCTATCATTGTATCTATCCCTATTCCTTTCCCTATCCCTATCCAACCCTTCTCCTTTATATAACGGATCTCTGTACCAAATACCACATAGCTCGCAGAAATAGTTGCGGAGTTATATTAATTTAGATTATATCAGAAGGTATTAGATATTGGTCTCATTTAACTCCTTACCAATTTTCAATATCCTACCATGAATCCTTCCAGAGATATGAAGTACGAAAAATCTCATTTGTATGGTGCCACGCCCACATCATCCAGTGGTCCTGATGAACGACTGTTAACTCTAAATATGACTTCGTAACACTTCCGTAAACCTCCTTGGAATCTTAAAATTTTTTTTGTTTTGCAAACCAGCAGTGGGCTATACAAATCTACACCCCCACGCTTCATTTATTTTTTTTTTTTATCTTGAAGGCTTTTTTTTTTGTTGTACGTTTTTTATGATTGGCTTTATGAAAAATACCAACGAAATCGGTTAATGTTTATTGAAAAAGCATAAAATTCGTTCTACCAGAATGAAAATATGCTTTTGATACAAAATAATTGTCCGTATCACAATACACAACTGTAGCGTCGGCAGAGACTAACGTTTTGCAACCCCCAGACCCAATTCTTCATAGACTTTTTTAGATCTCAGACATAATTTGTAGGTGTATTTGTGTGTTAACTTCAGCTCATCCACATATGCACACTTCTTGTGGTTGCTTGGCTTCGATTGTTTGCCCCTTTCTGCTTTGACTTCCTATTTGTATTTTGTTGTTTCTACCCAGCAAGGAAAGTAGAAGTAAATTAAGTTTTTAAAAAACTTCCTGAAACATACATGAAGCTTATAAAACGTTGATTTTCCTTTTACAAAATGTTTGAAAGTTAGCGTTCTAAAATCGAAACGTCATGTTGATTACAAACTTATGAATGCAAGGCTATAAAAGACTGTCAAAGAACATTTTTATACATTATTTCTAAACTTTTATTTCAACGTGAATTAATACTTATGAAAGAAATTTGAAACAATTAAGTTAAAAAAAGTAATATACAAATAGCATTTTTCTGGTTTTGTTGTAGCCATTTGCAATTACTAGGTGGACCCGTGCGCGCCTTGCGCAAAAAAAAGCAAAAATGGTTTGAAACCTTTTATTAGTCCAGGTCCAGGATTTTTCAAACCTTTTTCTCAACTTACCTGCTAGTTGAAATTCCACCACTTATATTACATTCACATTGAGCCATAAACTTGAGTTGATTGACAACATCAATATGAATTAACTCAAAAAATGTCCCTTTAACTCGAGTTTATGACCCAATGTGAACGCAGTCTTAGTATTCAAATGTAGATGTCGCGAGGCATGTGAATGTCACAGTCACAATAGCGTTGCAGTACAAATTGATTTTTTTGTGCATCCACAATCGTTTATTTTAAAGAAAATACGCTTAAACAAATGCACTCCGCTAATTAAAACATGGTTTTGCATGTAGAGCTAACCCCCACCTTTAAAACGATACCTTATTTATTAATATTGGTTCCAAATGAGAGCAGAAAATTAGGAACTAACACAAAAAGACCTTACAGAAATAATATGTATGACTCTTTTTAAATTAAAACGCCATTCTTGAAGTTTATAAACCTTTAAATAAAACTTATACTGAAAACGCTTATATATAGATGTATATTGGAACGATTTTTTGTCACACATTGTCAAATTTCGTTTTGTGACAACCGGTTTCAACGTTCTGCCAACTTCAGTACA
Source organism: Merzomyia westermanni (assembly GCA_949987695.1). Classification (NCBI taxonomy): domain Eukaryota; kingdom Metazoa; phylum Arthropoda; class Insecta; order Diptera; family Tephritidae; genus Merzomyia; species Merzomyia westermanni. Next base: position 30,484,823 of record OX465289.1, on the reverse strand, counting down.
TAGTTTGGTGCCTTTGTATCGCTTATTATAACAAGTTTAATTAAAGTTATTTTTAGCAACATTTACAGAAATGTTTGTTGGGTGTTTTTCTTACCAACAAATTTATTTTTCTTTCATTCAGGTTCATCTTTTTCTCGAAATCTTTCTTGCAAGTCTGTGATTTGCTTATTTCCTTACAAATTCCTTACTTTTATTTAGCCTTTTCGGTTTCGATTTGTTGTTTGCTGATAAAAAATAGAAAAGGAAACCTAAGAATTTGCATGCATACAACTACACACATACACACAAGTGCATATACATACACACATAAGCAACCGGAAGTCAGTCAGGAAAGCAATTTCGTGGCTATGGAGTGGAAAAATAAGCGAAATACGTATCTAACTTTGTTATTAGCATAAGAAATGGAGTACATACGTACCCACTGGCTGCCCCTCGCCGGCGATATATGTTTGTATGTATTGTACCATGATACGTATAGTATGTATGGGGATCCCTTTTTAGCCAAAGATGTATGAGGTTTCTTCGGACTAACTTTATTGAGCATTCGAGCGGTTTTCATTTGTATGTTTGTAAAACAATGTCTATAGTGTATTATAAGGCGATTAGCCTTAGCTTCCAGTTCGATGCGATATTAATTGAAAAATTAAGGCGGTTTGAACGAGTTTGAAAATGTTGAAGAGCTAGGTGTATTGGTTTGAAGCGAAAGCATCGAAGAAGCAATCAATCTATTTATACAAAGCCTTGTCAAGGGAATTTTATACCGTTATAGATTATTAAAAAGAAATAAGTGTAAACTTTGTATCCAAATCTCTTAATTAAAAGGGAGATGTATCTCATTACGTATGTGTGATTGTGCCTCTGAAGAAGCGGTCATATGGTCTCAATCTTACTTCATGTAAAATAATTTTATGTTATGCTTTTTGAAATTATTATACGATGTGTTTGTTTATCATATAATTTCGGATTGTGCTTTGCTGTTCTATGTTCGATTATGTAGTCATGTTATTTTCTTATTTTTCTTTGAATAGCGCTAACCGTCTAAAGGAATTTGGCAGTCAAAAAAAGTTCAGTCGTTTCTTCTTTCTGCCAACTAACCTTTCCTTTGGTTTCTGGGGAGGAGCATCTTCATTCGCCCAACCTGGCCAAGCCAAAGAAGCCGCTGGGTTTTATGTTATGACATGTCAGTGGCGTAGCCCGGATTTAGGGAAGGGAAATTTTTTAGAACCCTACATTTTAAAAATGTACTAAAATTCAAAGAAATTTTATCAAAATTTTAAATTTTTTTGTACACAATTTTTAGAATTTTTTGGAGTATGCAGTTTTGTAGTTTATTATATTTTAATGCAACAATGTGTCAATCTTAAAGTCGTAACACATTTTTCTTAATTTGTTTGAATTTTTTCTTCCGAATAGCTTGTACTATCGTACAAGCCAAACACGAAAAAGAAAAAAATCATTTTTGTTAACTCCCGATGATGTGAAGTCTTTTGCGTTGCACTCGGTATCCTGTTTTTTTAGCCACTACTGTTTAACCATCTTCATTTCACTAAACAAAGCTCATGTCAAAAACACCTGATATTGAGCTTTATTATCGACCTATCAAAGTGACACTAAGGTGTAATGCCACTTCCGCCGAAAACTATCGTTCTTTTCCTGTTGAGCTGCCTCAAGAACACAAGGTTTTAGTAAGTGGTCGTGAAAGAAAAAAAAAAGTTCGAATTTTCTTCTTCCAATATTTTTTTGGTTTAAATGTATATCTACAAACTCGTAAGTAGTGCGCGGTTTATAACGATTGAACCCAGCATCATCCTGCGGCCAAATCCAGTTTTCACAACAAACAAATATAAATCTATTTGGTAAGTTGTACAATATAAATATAGGTATTAGCTTTCCCTTGAAACCAAACAAATGCAAAACCCCAATACCCTCTCTCTAAATTTTCGGTGTTTTATTTCCCGGTAGATTTTATTCAACAATAAATTCCTGATTTTCAATCAGAGGCATGTGGGTTGCTTGTGCATACCACAAGCAACCATCTCTTCTTATACCTTATCGAATTCCATCACCACGTGTAAGACTCACGGCCATTCTAAAGCAGCTAACACCTAAAATGTCAGGAAACCTACATCCATACCGATCTCTTCATGGCAGAATTCCACAAACAGAGTAATTCCAATTTTTATAGTAAATTTAAAATTTATGAAAATTTAAGTATATAAGTAAGAAAAAAAAATGTATTAATAAGTTGTTTCAACCCGAACTAAAACAAGAGGAAGATTTAGGTTAGGAGTTGTTAGTATAAGCAACTAAAACCAATATAATAAATTGTTGTTAGTTATTTGAATTAAATAAAAACAAATAATTTAATAATTTTTGTATTTTATGCTAAAGTTATTTAAGAGAAGTAAATGGAAAAAGAATTTGAACGTTTCGAATGAAAAAGCTTATTAGACAGAAGAAAGAAGAGGAAAGATTGTAGTAGCATTACAAAGAATAAAAACATAAGTATGTAGTTGCAAAACGTATGTAAATCTAGTTTAACATAATGACAATTATAATGGATTAAGTTAAGAGTAAAATAAATACCCTTGATCCCTTTTTTTGGCGTACCCACTGTATGTCAAAACATTATTTAAAACTTTCTTATTAGAATTTACTATAATTTACAAATGATCCAGTTATTAGTAAATATACACTTACCTACCTCAACATCTGCGGAGGTTGTTGTTTTTGTACAGCAGTCCCTCAAACTGGCTCCATAATTAAAATTACTGCTAGCAAAGAAGCAGTGGACAAGCTTGAGAGAGTGCTGTATGACATGGTTTGATCGAGCATTGAGCGCTGTTAGTTGTTTTTGTTTAGATATGCGCTCACTGCAGCCTTTTTTAATATAACCAATTAGGGTTACCATTACTTTCGTTCAGAATGTATTTAAGATTCTTAAGTAAGTCTATTATTATTTTTTTGAATGTAAATGAATGTAGGCTATGAGACCAAGCCAAAGTTAGGGAATCTTTGAACTTCAGCACTTTGAATAAGCAACAACAAAGCAAGAAGGCCTTCGACGCATGCATAAAAAGTGGGTTATTTTTTTGGATTTCAATTATTATGATTCCCTGATTTCATTTATTTATATACATATGTACCGGCCTATCCACATACAAATAATATATTCATTTCTTTTTATGATCGCACATACATATGTATGCACATATGTCAGCTAAACTTATATTGAGTTTTTTTTTTCTCCAATCTATATTGGTTCGATTACCATTTTTTTTTTATTCGTACATAGATATGTACACATTTTGCACATACACACATATACATATTTACATACATATGTACATAGGTATCTTTTGTCATAAGCAATAGTTTTGTAAAATAACCGATCCACGGGAATAATTAAAGTTCTTACTTTAATAGTAAGATACGCGTTCGTACCTACCGTGTAAACCAGATAAGCTAAGAAAAAAGTTTTGTAATGGATTGAATATTGTTATTAATAATAATTGTTATAATGTTTAATTAGTTCTCTTTTTATTTGGTTTGTGCCATGGGAAAATAGTGGTAATGATTTGGGGCCTTGATAACAGCAAAAAGGCCAATGGTAGGGCGGGTACAGAGGCAGCCATCGAACCTCAATGAATGAGCTGTCAGGCATGCAAGAGGTAAGTGTGAAAGGGCATATTGATGAAGTGTGGCAAGTAAGTGCAGATTGTAAGTGAGTTTTTTTTGATAGTTTATTCTGTCTGTTGCAATTCCAGTGTGCAAATATAAAAATATATCGTGTGTGGCCATTGACTGAGGAGGGTAATGCTGTACTGGGATCACGTTATCGAATACCACGAAGCTGAAGCTCCGGGCCTAAACGCCAGTGCACACACCGCGATTACAGCACCTTGCCACAAGCATTGCTCCTCTATCGTCAGTGATTGTGATTTAGCACACTCAGTCAATGGTAACATAACAAGCTAAAGTGTTTTTTTTTCATATAAAAGAAATTGCTTTCACAACCTTAATAATATTATAATAATAATAATAATAATTCCCAACGGATTACCCACCATATCCCGCACGACCGGCGCGAGGGGCGCATCCGCATAACGCGCGGATTATTCGTTCGTGCCGAGTTGTTGAAAGGATTTGGTTTGTTAATCGTCGAGATCTAAAACTGCTCAGCTACAGAGAAAACCTCATCAGCTAAGTAAAGTAGATATAGGATAGATTATACATTAAGAAATAACTAGTTAACAGAATAAAATTATTGTTAAAAGTTAAAATAGAAGTCAAAGAATAAGAAACAATTAGTTGCTATGTATTTAGGATGGAAAGAATTGATTTTTTTATGCTGAAAAGCGAGTCTGAAATCTACCAGAAAGAGAGTTATAATCTTGACACAAACAGCGAAAAGGCTCATTTAACTGAAAATTGGTTCGGCAGTGTTTTAAGACTAAAGGTTTAAAATGCCTTGAAGGACGAGACGGTACATTGAAGTTCACTTCACTTAGAAGAAACGGGCTGGATAGTGAACCATTTAGCAATTTAATCATAAAAATAATTCCAAGCATTTCCCTCCGACTAGAAAGTGTGTGTAGATTAATGAGTTTTAAACGATTCGTATAGGGTGGCAGATTGTACAAGGGATCCCAATGAAAATCTTTTAAGGCAAATAGTAAAAATTGTTTTTGAACTGATTCAAGGCGATCTACATGAACCTGGTAACGCAGGTTCCAAATTATAGAACCATATTCAAGTATCGGTCTGACTAATGTAGTGAAGAGGGCTTTAGTTACATAAGGGTCGCTGAATTCTTTAGACCATCGTTTAACGAATGCTAGGACACCTCTAGCCTTATTGACTGTTGTGTTAATATGGCGGTTGAAACTGAGTTTATAGTCCATAGTAACCCCCAGGTCAACAAAATCATACACTTGCTCAAGACTATAATTTTTAATTGTATAGGATGCCGGCTGAAAAATTCCACGCGAAAAACCCATGTGTTTACATTTTTTAAGGTTAAGTGGTATATAATTTAAATCGCACCAAGTAACTAGTGCATCTAGATCTGATTGTAGCTTATTTCTAAAGGGTGTTTTTTTTACAGGTTTGTTTTTCGAATTTCGAGATAAAACTGGCATTTTGTGGTCAAATCTGGCAACTCTAATGTCATTTATGTTCAGTTTGGTTTGCCATTTCATCATAAACAGGTTGACAAAAGAACAACGCTTGCAAATCGTGCAAATTTATTTCGAAAATAATGGTTCAGTTCGCGAAGTTTACCGTGAGCTCCGTCCATTTTATGGTCGACATAATCGTCCATCAGAGCAATTAATTCGGTTAACCATGGATCGTTTTCGCACTACGTTTACTCTATGTGATAATACGCATCCGCAGAGACGTCGAACAGTGCGCACCGAAGAAACAATTGCCGCTGTAGAGCAAAGTGTTGAAGAGGACCCGAATGAATCGATTCGCCACCGTGCACAGCAATTGGAGCTTTGTCCATCAACTTTATGGAAGATTTTGCGCAAAGATCTTGGCTTGCGACCTTACAAGATCCAGCTTGTGCAAGAATTAAAGCCGCGAGACCATGCAATGCGTCGTGATTTTGGTGTATGGGCCGAAAATGAGATTGATTTCGATGCTGATTTTCATCGCAAAATTTTGTTCAGTGATGAGGCTCATTTTTGGTTGAATGGCTACGTCAACAAGCAAAATTGCCGCATTTGGAGTGAAGAGAATCCACATGAGACCCTTGAAACGCCATTACATCCACAAAAACTGACTGTTTGGTGTGCTCTATGGGCTGGTGGAGTCATTGGGCCATACTTCTTCCGCAATAATGCTGGAGAGGCAGCTACCGTTAATGGAGACCGGTATAGAGCCATGATAACCGACTATTTTGTTCCCGAATTGGATGGCATGAATGTGGATGAGTTGTGGTTCCAACAAGACGGCGCTACATGCCACACAGCGCACGTCACAATCGATTTATTGAAGGAAACATTCGATGAGCGCATAATTTCGCGGAATGGACCTGTCAATTGGCCACCAAGGTCGTGTGATTTGACACCATTGGATTATTTTCTTTGGGGATATGTGAAGTCGCTCGTCTACACCAACAAACCAGAAACGTTAGGGGAATTGGAAGCCAACATTCGTGGCGTTATTGCCGACATACGGCCCCATATGCTCGAAAAAGTGGTTGAAAATTGGACCTGTAGAATTGGCTTTATTCGAGCCAGCCGCGGCGGCCACATGCCCGAAATCATATTTAAACATAAATGGCATAAAATTATCCTTCCAATAAAGCCAAATTGATGGACCTTAAAACGATTTTCTTGTGTTTTATTTCAATTCGAAGTTCTATACCCCTAAAAAAAACACCCTTTATCAAATGACGCGAATGACATGAAAAGCTTTACCTCGTCGGCATACATTAACATTTTTGAAAATTGTATTATTGTAGAAATATCATTTATAAACAACAAGAACAGAATCGGGCCAAGATGGCTTCCTTGAGGAGCCCCCGAAGAGACATAAATGACATCGGCTACTAAATTTGTAAACATTACTCTTTGTGTCCTGTCACTAAGGTAAGTAGAGATCCAGCGATTGAGACCCGGCTGGAAGCCCAACTGATCGAGTTTATGAATAAGTAATGAGTGGCACACTTTGTCAAAAGCTTTGCTGAAATCCGTATAAATAACGTCGGTGTGCAGATTTTTTTTAAAGGCATTTGAGACATGACTGGTAAACTCAAGTAAATTCGTAACTGTGGACTTTCCCTTACTGAACCCGTGTTGGCAGTCAGCTATCAAAGTAGAGATCGGACCCGTAATTTGATTTGTTTTGAGGAAAATACAGAAATTGCAAAGAAGACATTAGAGTTTTTAACCTGGTAACCAGCATTAATATGTCAGCCTAGAAATCTAACGAAGAATCACTCACGCAAAAAAGTGCTACTTCTGACTGAGTAGGCAATTGAAATGTAGCTATATGTAGACCCCGACATAGACCAATGAATTAAAACCCAACGTCTTAATTGGCTAGGCCATGTTGTGCGAATGAATGAAGATGTTCCGGCCCAATAGGTATTCTTATCGCACCCACCGATGGAAGAAGAGGAAGGACACCACTCCGATGGAAGGACGACGTGGAGATCGATTTGTGACCCCGTGGTGTTTCCAATTGGCAGAAAGACGTCACGAGTGGAAAGCTATGGCAAAAGGCTAAAAGCGCTTAGACGATTAAGTGGAATTTAAAGAGGAAGAAGGGTTGAAGAGGTAAGTTCTACTGTAGAAGTGGAAACGGGTAGAGTTGCAAAAATTTGCAGCAATATGTATAAGTTATGAAATGACGTTTTGTCACAGCTTCGAAGTGATTAAAACGCAGTTTTTGGGGAAGATTATGTCAATTTTAAGAACCTTCCCCAAAAATTTCGGCCACTATATTTTGGGTTTGAACAAGTGGTTCATAAAATTCAGCAAGTTTAGATATATTTTTTTCATTATCTTCTCTGTGGTTTGTTGAAAAACTGAAGTGAATCGACTATCTATTTCCATTATTATATGATCAATACGTGAATGGATAAAAAACCGTAGTCTTGAAACAAGCATCTACTTTACATGCCTGCAGACTTTGACTAAATTTGAATCGGTTCTATTTGATTTCAATGTCCATGTCACAAGTTCTGAACAATTTTTCAAAGTCACGTTCGGCGGAACGAATACGTTGTAACTTCAGTACTAAGTCTTTTGCGAAATCCACTACAAGCCCTAAGTCTATCTTTATTGGTTGAAGTTTATTACACAAAGCCAAAAAGCATTGTGTTAACAAAGATGCTAAAAGACTGCGTTTATTATTTAAAAAAAAATGATTTTTAATGTTGACCTAAGGACTTTATAATAAGCAATACAGAAAATGTTGAAATTTTAACAAAACTGATACCATAAATTTTTCAATAAATGCCCATAATTGGCACTATTTTCTACCAACTTCACCCTGGCACTTTATTATAAATACTAAAATTTAATAGGTCATACAACTGCAAAGCCAATTTTTGTATAAAACTGGGATTAAAAATTGTAGAATTTTGATAAAACTTGGTTAAATTTTCCTTGGTTTTGAACAAAGTTTGAAATTTGTTCTGGAATGTTTTTTTATTAGATAATGGGCTATACTTTTATAAAAAACGTGTAAACAATTCTCGTCGCTATATATTTTTCCGCCGTTGTGTGCTCTGATTAAATTATTGAGCCTGCTTACTCTAGTATTTTCAGACCGCCTGAATTCGGATTTTTAGAGACGTGAGAGATAAGGGAGTCGAGTTTTAGCTCACCGATATCAGATAAGGTATTATTTCGATCTGTTATTTTATTACTACCAGAACCAATGTGTACGCATACCTCGAAACCGGTTTTATCGCCTTGAAAGACTTGTGTATTTTGTAGAAGGTCTGAAAAGACGCCTATATGTTAGAGCGTATCACCAAAAAAAAGTCGGCCGTACCTCCCCTCATATGAAGTGTTTTTGAAAAACATTTAAAAAAAAAATTTTATTTTTTTTTCTGGCAACCCTAGATGTCGCCCAAATACATTTTTCTTCATATCTTTGGCATTTGTTGTCGGATTTTAAAGTGTGACACATCAATTTTTTTGTCTCAAAGAGGAGGTTTTTCTCAAGAAAGTTCATTGAGCTCATGCGTTTCGTTGTGGTACTTACCCACCATATCTCAGTTTCTACCACCCTAATGTAACAACCTAATGTCAGTTAATTGAAGACCGCAAAAAATCATAAATCTTTTGCGAAAAAAGTATTTCGATTCAATCAGTAGAACCAGAAATATAACACAATTTATATTTAGCCTAAAGCCATACAATAAAAAGTAAATTTTACTTATTTTCTTCGCTCGCGAAACAGTTAGTGAATTGTTTGTTTTGTAACGGAAATTTTAGTCCATAAAATTTTGTCGGGATTCAAGCTTGCTGTATTTCTGCCGGATCTCGAGCTTAGATAAAATGTGGCCCATGCGTTGTTCATCGGTGACCGCCATTGCAGATTCATGAACTGTATGAACAAATCGCTCGGTATTTTGGGAACGACAAGGATATGCTGTGAAAAAGATCAATGAAAATGCCGATAAAAGAGAAGCAAAGAAAAATTAATGGTTTTCGTTGTGCATACCTGGTAATTCAATTATTGCATTGGAATATTGTAATGCTTCGAGGTGATCTTTCGCGAAGAACTGCAACCATGGTGGTTCAGCCGGTTCGAATCTATCCCAATCTATTACATTAAAATATTTGTCACTCTCGAAATTTATAAAATTATCCTCTTTCGGAGCAAACCTTTGACGAACACATCCATTAGCTTCTCTGCGGGCTGCTAAGATCCTCGTGTATCCATCTGAACGTACGAATGGATCTGTATCGGTTATCATCGATATCAAAATATTTTCTGGGTGCAGAAAGTACGAGTTATTTTTTATGACCGGACGGGCAATATTTTGAATGTCTTGTGGCAATTGGCGAATCCATGTGATGTATTTGAAAACGTGACGACATCCGTGAATTACAAGTGGTTGGGTTTTAACCAGAAACCAGAAAGGAGCATAAACTTTTACAATAAAGTCAGCAAGTGTTTTTTAGTGTTATTGAGGGTTGCTCGCACGTTATATAATAGCGAAGAATTCGAGACGCTGTTGTCAGCCAAGTAGATAAACAATAGTCCAGTTAATTTATAATAAAACGGTCTTCATAAAGAAAAATGTATAAAGAAAATAAGGCATCTAATGTATGGCTTTCAACTAAAAACAAAATTTGTTTTATTGCGAGTTCTACTTAATTAATTGAAGTACTGTTTCGCAAAAGATTAACGATTTTTACGGTCTTTAATTTGCTGTTATTAGATCGGTACATTAGGGTGGTAGCAACTGAGATATGGTGGGTAGGTACCACAACGGAGCGCCTGAGAACAATGTGTTCCAAAAACACTTCATATGAGGGGAGGTACGGCCGACTTTTTTTTTTTGCCTGTAAGGCGAGACGATGTACATAGGCTGTATATGCAAACGGCTCATCCACTAGCCGATAATTTCATATATTTATAAAACTGCCCTTTGTCATTTATAAAATAAAAAAATTATAAATCAGAAGCATAAAATGGTATTGTGTTATTCAATCGAAAGTAAAATAAATTTTAATTCATTGACGAAGCCCCCCTGGCTACGCCACTGTGGCAAGTTGATATATAATGTTATGTAATGATAACTTAATATATATTATATTATTTTCTACTATATAATGTTATTTTATTTTACTTTATGTCATGTGTATTGTGATTATGTCTATGTTATCTTATTATTATTTAATTTTATATTTTTGCCGAGGTATGTTATGAAAACTTACACTGTTCTTTGTTATGCTAAGTTATTTTATGATATGTGCTGTGCTAAACTAAGTTAAGCTATTCTAGCTATATTATGTTGTCATCTCAAATTTCGTCAAAATCTGTTATATTATATAGTGGGTTACCACATTATGCCGTTATATAATACGCTTTGTTCTTTTATGTAAAGTTATGTCGTGTTATGCTATGGATAGTTATGTAAAATATCTCATGTCAAGTTGTTTGGTATTACTTCTCAATTGTTATGTTATTTTACCTGGGATAACATACATTGACGCATATATCATAACATAACATGACAAAGTTAAAAAGAAATTGACACAGATTTGTTTATTTTGCCTTAACTTTTTCTTACTTCCATCATAAAAACTTTAATTTGAATAATTTCCGTTTGTTGTTCTGAGATTAATAGAGATATCACTCATAAATAATCTGAAATAACAATATGCGTTTAAATGAGAAATTTAAGTTCAGTAAAGCTTAATTTTAATGTTATATTCTCTATGATTTACGGAAAGAAAAACATCCTTTTCGCCTATACTTTCAGTATTCGGACAATTTAATTATTGTTGTCCGGATACTAGGAAAATAAGTTTTAATGTGGGATAGCTGTGGAACTCCTAATAGCCGGCAGGCTCACAACATATATAAAGCAATTTTGTTAACCCCGTATCATACGACTTGTACATGGCCTCGGAGACTTTATTCCATTAGATTTTTGCTTGGTCGCTAGTTTTGCAACTCTCAATCTGATTGGTAGTTCTATGTAATCCATGTATGTAAAGTAATCCTCCTATCAGAAAATGCGATTGGCCCCTAAAGTCAGTTCTGTTTTGACATTTGTGTAGTGAACACATGCGAAATACACGTTAATAAACAATGTTACGCTACATTGCTCCAGAACGCGGAATATTGCTGACTATTTATTTGACCAATAATCGGTCGGGGCCAAACGGTTACTGTGAATAGTGAGCGCTACAGAGCAATGATCAACGAGTTCTTTTTGCCGCAACTTGATGAATTGGGATTGGAAAGCATGTGGTTCCAACAAGACGGTGCAACAGCACACACTGGACGTGTCACAACCGATATGCTGAACATCGGAAGCTTACTTTTGCGCCACCTTGTATAAATCAATTTCGTTTCCATGTACGCCCATATGTCCGGTGACTCATATAGATATAAGTTCTCCCCTTGCAAATTCTTCCTAGTCGATGTATATTGGAACGATTTTTCGTCATCCCTTGTCAAATTTGGTTTTGAGACAAACCGGTTTCGGCGTTGTGCCATCATCAGTGTCGATTTTCGTTCTGATCTGTTGTGGTCGTTTGTCTTGTATTTATAGTTGGTAGCAGGTAACGTCAGCATGGGTGTCTGTTTGTGTACGTGTGTGCATGTGTTGTGTGTGTACATTCAGAAACGGGGGTGGTTTGCATCGATCGGTTTTTTTTTTTTGTGCCTGACTGAGGCAGGTAAAAGTTGGTGATTTTTGTTGTTTGACCTTTTTTGCTTGTTTGTTGTTTTTGATCTTTTGCTGTTTTGTGCTTATTTGTCGGTGCGTGTGTGTTGTTGTACCTGAGTGGTTGCTTTGTTTTTTGTAAACCAATTTTAAAGGTTCGAATATTGTGTCGGAAACAGTGTTTGTCTGTTCGTTTATTATTCTACCGTCGAAGTCTCTGCTTCAACTCCAAGGCACTTTTAGTTGTCGTGATGTGCGAGATTGAATGGGCTCCAGATTACGGGGGGTTTCTCCGGTTTTCCACAAGCAGTTACCACTTATGATAAAAAACAATATCTGAGTACGCCGTAAGTTTAACTGGTCCTCCGATCCAGTGTCCAAATCAGAGAGATGCCCATCCAGAGAAATATAAACATGATTAAGACGTATTTATTGTATTCCAAAGCTTTCTCTATGTTTAAGATATATTCACACAAATTTTGGGCTTCCGCAAATTAAATTTTTTTGTCCAGACACTAAAGAAAATCGACCTTTTTTGAATTTTTAATTTAATAATATTAGCAACTATATATTTTTTAAGTATATGGATGTAATATCTTTGAGAAATAATAAAGCTGTTAAAAACATTTTAACTTTATATACACATATGATTCGGTTGTCGAAGTTGAGGGAAATGTTAAGTGTCCGGTTATTAAGCGACAGGAACCCCTGCGGGTTAGGGGTTTAGAATATGCCCGAGGTAGGCATACCGGTCGTAAGAGGCGACTAATATGCACAAAGGTAATGACGTGCAACTCGATGGTTGATCTACGGATATTATGCCTCTCACCTCTCACTATCCATCTTATCCTTCCTTACGGAAGGAGGGATGACAAGACCTAGAAGGTTTCACTGGTCATAAATCGCTACCACGACAGTCGGGCAGTACCGCAAGGGAGTACCGGAGCGTACCGGGTTCAAATCCGGCGAAGGACTGTTCATTCGACACCACTCCCCAAAACCTTCGGGGGATGTTTTTGTCGTTACCACAACAACCGAAAGTTTTTTTCTATTCACCCTTATATACATATAATGGTAAAATCTCTGTATGCCAAGGGCCTTCAACTTATATGTACTTATATAAGCGTCATTGTTTTTCTTGCAAACCGATTTGGTTTCAAAAATTAGCTCATAACTGACCTACTCTTTTTTCCGATTTGTGCTTTAACAAATCGATTTGCAAGTTACTACAAGGTGGCGCAAAAGTAAGCTTCCGATGTTCAGCATATCGGTTGTGGCACGTGCAGTGTGTGCTGTTGCACCGTTTTGTTGAAACCACATGTTTTCCAATCCCAATTCATCAAGTTGCGGCAAAAATAACTCGTTGATCATTGCTCTGTAGCGCTCACCATTCACAGTAACCGTTTGGCCCCGACCGATTATTGGTCAAATAAATAGTCAGCAATATTCCGCGTTCTGGAGCAGTGTAGCGTAACATTGTTTATTAACGTGTATTTCGCATGTGTTTACTACACAAATGTCAAAACAGAACTGACTTTAGGAGCCAATCGCAAAATGTATAGCATTTTCTGATAGAAGGATTACTTTTGCGCCACCCTGTACTTCTTTATCTTAATTTTGACTTCAGCTGAGCAATATAGAAATGAGTATTACCTAAAAAGATTCGACCTAATACTTAGTATGCTCTCAATTAAATTCATTACTTTCATTAGTAAAAATTGTCCAAATGTCAAGTGGCAATCCAACTTTGTCAATCATTTGAATGGCGCTGACCCATGACAGTACCAAAACTAAAGAACAGCAAAGGAAGTAGCAACCAAAAGTAAGTGTTGACAGGACAAAGGTCAAGGAAAATAATAAATGTTCTACTCATTTCGTTGATGATTATTACATTATAGAAGGAAGTGCCAACAATTCACACATACTTAAACTAAGCTAGTAAGTAGATCTGGCCAAAGACTAAAAGAAAGTTATATGGAAAAACGTTGACCAGCTAAGACATAGCAAACAAATAAAAACAGCAAATTTATTTTATTTCAGTAACATTTGGCTGGCGAAAAAAATATCAACATAAGTGTAAATGTGCAAGTAAATACGAACTTAGCTAATGCACAAGGACAGTGAAACAAACGTAAGTGTGTGAGCCGCTTACGTGGCATATCCCATGTCGCATACAGTCGTTCGTAATAAAAATTATCGCTGCTCATAAACTTGCACAAACTCAGTAGAAAGAGATAGGAAAATTATGATTACGCATGAAATTAGAGAAATTGACAACATTTCGTTACACTCACCATCCACTTTTATTTGTATTTAGCTATTGCGCTCCTTTCGCAGAATAACGATTTTCTTGCAAGCATTACATTTGATTGCTTTCTTTACTGTTGCGAATTCCTCAGTTGATTAGTTATGAATATTCGTCATTTCGAATCAAACAATTTTCGTCTCTTGGTATACCCTTATGCACTGGCTGAAAGTATTTACGCTGTTAATGCTGGGCAGTGTGACCAGGTTAGCCTTTTCGAGGTTAGCTTTCGCCTTTTTTTTTGTCCTTTAGCCTCATAATTTTGGTTTTAGCTTCGTGGCTTTTTTCTAGCCTTTTTTTACTCCAAACTTTTTCTGGTCCTAACACTATATTTTTCATACAACTTCGAGGAATATATAAAATTAAAGTTGAATGAGGGTAGTATTGATGAAGAAATACAGAAAGTTATTCGGAAAAAGAAAAAGTGTGACCTCTACCATTGAATTTTGGGCGAAAGTCCAAGAACATAAAAGCAGGGTTGCCAGTATATTTTTAAAACATTTCGCCAGATTATCCCTTAAAAGCCGCCAAAATTGCCAAATTTTACTTACATGTCGCCAAATAAGTCGCCAACAAAATTTCAAGCAAAACTAAAGCTATAAAACTTTCCGACAATGTTCTTTCAACGCTCATATGTATTTAAAAGGTGTTCTGAACATACATAACATGGATCAGGCCCCTTTCTTCTTTTCAAAGACAGTTACATCACCTTTGGAAACCTTTAACGATAAACTTTTCTCTTTATAATAAAGTATGCCAAAGTACGCTAAGTCAGTGTCAACATTTTTCATCAAACAAAAGTGGGCTTCGTCACTCGTTGACATAGTCGCCAGAAAATTGGCGCCAATACACAACTTTAGTACGTATGCCTATGCATATATTAGGCGCTTTCCAATCAGAAGTGATCCAGATCCAGATAGAAATTTTGCATATAAATTCATCAACAACGTTGTGATCTCGACGTTTAGTTTTTTGTAGTAGATTTTTTGACAGCCAACCCTTATTTGCTTGGTAGCTCAGACATACATATATGAACACAAACAACTCTCTTACAACTGATACGTATCGTTTCCGTGAGATCTTGATCGTGATACGGATCTGAATAGCTGATTGGAAAGCAACTTTTAATTTTCTTAACATACGGCTTGATCTGCTCCAAACTCTCGTTTGCCTTCTACTTCATTTTCTCGTAAGATGTATTGGCGAGGTGTAGATAGAGGATGAAAACAGAGTTAAAATTATGCTTAGAAATTTACTCAAGCTTCATAACGCCAAAAAAGTCGCCATCGCCATTTTCATAATTTGGTCGCCAAAGTTTGTAAGAAGTCGCCAATTTGGCGACAAGTCACCAATACTGGCAAGCCTGCATAAAAGTTCATTAAACGAACCCCCTTTTTTAGAACTGGTCGAATTCGTACCTAACTCTTTGTTATTACTTTTCTGTAGTGAGGAGGTTGAAAGAACTTTTAGTGCTATGAACATTTTAAAAAGGAAAATTATAATGCTCAACTCGCTGCTTAATATTAGATGTTCGTTAAAACGCTTATCCAAATGTTGCACTGATTTTAAAATTACCGATGATCTAATCGCTATGATAAATACCCAAACTTTGTACACAGACTCAAGCTCTTCTGATTCATCAGACGAAGCAAATATTATACATTTTATTAGTTTGTAGTGATTTTGCTATAGTACGTATTTCTTTGGAAAAATTCCTAGTCAAGGAAAATGTGCCTGAACAAGAATAGTTCCTTCAAGTTATGTCTTCAGTTTTATAAACAAATATTTTAAGCTAAAGTAAAAAATTTGAAATGGATTTCGTAAAAAAAATTTCTGACTTTTTTTAGCTTTTTTTTTTCTTAATTTTAGCCTTTTCTAACCTTTTTTTTTGCCGTTTAGCCTCTTTTTTTCTATCACCTGGTCACACTGATGCTGGGTCACAAATAGGCGTAGCTCCTCAAATTAGTACCAACTAACAGTGGCATGGATACCAAGCCTTAGGTGCGCGCATCTTTTTTCGGTAACATCAAGTACTGCCTCTTGCTTATCCACATCAGAAAAGGCAGAAGGTCAATGGACTGGGTCGAAAAATAACAAAGTTGCAAAAAACAGTATTTTGGTTGTTTTTGTAAGGATCATAAAGTAACAAATTCCCGTAAATCGACGTAACCTTTAAATTTAGGGGGGGATTTCTGTAACTTTTTATTTTGGGTATGGTGACCAACCCTGCCTAATGACGAATAGTTTCAGCAATATCATCGGTATACGACTAAAATAGCACGGTTTTGTAATCCCCCTTTGAAAGAAATCTGACTATTCTGTACAATGGAAGCTAAATTCATAGACAGTAGTAGACAGATAGGTCCGTTTGGCGCTGGCAAAAACTGATTTGAAATCGACAAAGAGATAGACTATGTCTATTCTCTTATAATTTGTTCTTACTAAGACTTGATATTTCATGAAAATATGGTGTATATAAATCTGGTTTATACCAGATAAAGAACTTAAGGCCGCAACAGCTTGTCAACGATATAGTCGATTAAAAATGTGCAAGCCGTAAATCAACAAAAATTGTTGGTAGTTATAAGAAAGCAATAACATAACCGATAGCACGCGGTAAGGCAGTCGTGCTGATAAAACTGTCAAAAAATCCATCATGATCACACTACTAACTGTCAAATGGCGGAAGTGGTTCATGCATATGGTAAAAACAGAAGAATAAAACTAGGAGTTTAGATGACATTAAAACCAGCGTATTGTTGGCTTAATGGTTAGCAATGCGTGCCAAAATTTGTCTGATGAAGAAGCTTAGCAGCTTCCGAAATGGATCTATAAGAAAAGCTATGGCGGTTGTCTCTAAACATTTTTCCTACTCTATTCAATTAAAAAAAAAGACTTAATAATAACCTAAAAATGATTATTAAAAAATAAAAACAATAATAATTTTCATAAAAATTCGAAAAGTGAAAAATTATTATTCTTGAGCTCGTTTCATGAATGATTGAAAATGTACAGGCCGTAAATCAACAAAAACTGTTGGTATAAAAAAGCAACATTAATAACCTATTGCACGACGACGACAACTGAGAAGCCGACTGAGTAGCGACGCAGTGGTCATTTTGGCGGCGATGTATTTGGCAAAATCTTGGTCTAGTTTAATCATTGTCTTCGGCCCTGTAGGCAAGTAAGAAATGTGCACTCTTCCAGACAACGGAGCAATGTGTGCCATAAATCAATTTTTCAAGTTCATCCAGGTTTTCAAGTTTATCGTAGAAATAGTACTGTTGGTCGTTTTTGTAGGAGCAAAGAAATGTCTTGTTGAAGAAAGCACTATTCAGGTATTTCCCCATCCGTCGCGTTTCTTGTTGGGCAATGATGTCACCCGTTACATTCACGACGACATCCACCAGCGGGTAGCAACTTCTTTTTTAAACTAACATGGATGACGCGTAGCCGTTCGATCTGCCAACTGACGGCGATTGGAAAAAACTCAGAATCTATATCTATCGGTATACATTTAGGGCCGGAGCATCTTCATTTTTTCGCACAACAAAGCCTATATCGATTTGTGCCTATGTTCTTTACTCGCCGCTGCCAACGCATGGATGTACATAAATCTATCGAAGAACTCTATTATCTTTAGTCGAGTAAGGACCTTACATCTCATTTGCGTACTCAATCCGCTGTAGCATTTGTTTGCAAGAGTAAAGAGTTGGTGAGTGTGCTGTTTTATGTTTTTACTAAATTTGTATGTTACGTGGTGTGCCGAGCCCAGTGCACAGTAGGCCAATAGTATTGTTAATTTAGAGCTCCATGACTAGCCTCTGAGGAGTTGCAGACGTTGTATAATTTCACTGCTTTCAGCTTTACACATCCAAAAATTAAGGTGTATGTGTACGATGCATGTAAAGCCAAGACTACAGTTGTGGAGTTCGAGCTTAAGATATACTACAGTTTCTATATCGCAGATAGGTCCCACCGAGACTCCGTCAATATGTATATCTCTTACTTTCAAAGATTACTCCATAGGCTTTCTTGAATAAAACGAAGGCTTAGACGCTGGAAAATATTTATTGTGAAAACCAACTAAATTTTCTTCCCACAACAAGTCCGTGCAGGGTATTACTTTGAATCATAATATTAAACTAAATAAATTAAATACATAATACAAATATTTATTGCCTTCAAATTTCTACTGAGTTAATAAAACCAAAAATGCACATTTCCGATTTTATTGAGTGTCAATCGCGCTGCAGACGCAGAAGGGCGTACGAAGATTTATTACCGGCTATCACAGTGCGCGATGCAATAAAAAAAATAATATTGCGCCAAATAGGATAAATCCTTTCAAAATATAAACACGTAAACATACTCGTACACCAATAAATAGTAAAAGTCCAGGCAACTTTCGTACACAGCTTTTGGTGCTGTTCAGCTCATTGATTTACTGCGCGCTATTGATTTTCCCAAGGCAAACCGAATGCTCAGATTTTTATGCCACAAAAGGAACAACAGGGAAGTATTAAATATATTATTACAATGTTTCTTAGAAGATAAAAGTCCACGCTTCCAACCCCATCCCTCAACTATACTCACAAGCACAAACATACATAAAATGAGTATATTCTGGCATGGCAACTTTCACTCCACCCCAACTTACGAAGCTTTTGTTTCATGCTGCGTGCACCAGCAAATGAAAGTAATAATTAAAATAATAATTTTCACAATTTAAGTCTCTGTAATTATATTTGACGTTCTTGCGTTCTTTAGATACGACCGTTAATATTTGCTACTTATATACGGCTTATTTTGTTTTATCGAGAGGGTTATATATGAGGCCTGTAGGTGCTAATAGCATGTATCACATCTGTTGGAAAATATAAGCACTTGTCTTCAGATTAAAACGTAAGGTTTATAACAGCGTATGCCCAATAACCGCCACCTTAGGGAGTAACGCTGCCTTTACCTCAGGAATGGGCTCTTTTGAGAAGCACCGCAATGACGACAGTTGCAATATGAATCCTTCCTCACTCGTCGAAAGTCACACCAGAGGCAAGTCACCAGCATAATAAATAAGATGGAACTGGTAGGCATGAATTCATGAATTAATGCATCAGATGTATATTGGACCGATTTTTCGTTATCCCTTGTCAATTTTTGTTTTGTTACAAGCCGGTTTCGGCGATCCGCCATCTTCAGTGTATGTTTTCGTTCTCAATATACATCTAATATCCACCCTGTCGGAAAAACAGAAAGTCAAATCAACTCAATTAATGCATCAAAAAATTAGGAACTCCCACCAAGAGAGATCATGAGCCCAAAATGCCCCTGCGGGTTAGGGGTTTAGAGTATGCCCGAGGTAGGCATACCGGTCGTAAGATGCGACTAATATGCACAAAGGTAATGACGTGCAGCTCGATGGTTGATCTACGAATATGATGCCTCCCACCCCTCATTACCCATCTTATCCTTCCTTACAGAAGGAGGGGTGACATGACCTAGAAGGTTTCACTGGTCATAAATTGCTACCACGACAGTCGGGCAGTACGGCAAGGGAGTACCGGAGCGTACCGGGCTCAAATCCGGTCAAGGACGGTTAATTCGACAACACTCCCCAAAACCTTCGGGAAGTGTTTTTGTCGTTATGACAACAACAACAATAACAACAACTTGAGCCCGAAATGTGTGTGTAATGTTAAAGCAATACATTACAATTGTGAGGGGAGGGTAGCATGCACAAAAGACGTTGCGAACCAGAAAAGTTAAACAACAGTAGTGTAAAGGAAAGCACTCCCAGCTAAACGGATTAGCTGACGTAAAGCGAAAGGGGCAGAGCGGGACCGGGGTGTGATACCTTCGAAAACGGTCCTCTTGATAGAATCCAAAAAGAAATGCCCACCAAGATCTGCTTCAGGAAAATAATCCAGAAACAGGGAGCTTTCATCACAGCACCACGAAATCCCTACGACAAAGAAGAGTACTTCGTCCTGCTTAATCGCTACGTTTAGTCATGGATACGCATTAAGCACGGTTATACTGAATTAGCATATCTTGGTTTGGTAAAACCGAAGTCATTCCAGTACGTAGACCCAACGGCCGTTGGACTGTAAAACCGCTCAACCTCGTGGGCATTGAAGCAGACGAATGATCAACAGCAAACATGAAAAAACAAAAACGTGTACTGGGAATTCGAGAGGTAACCCTGTCAAAGATATATAGAGCTTACACCATTCCTTCCAACTAGACATCGGCCAAGGTAAAGTAGGCAGCAGCCTAATCATAGGCCGCGAGGGAGGTGTCAAGCGCCTCTGCTTTTAGAGATATCCTTATATCGGTGCTGCCCCACAAGTATCCAGCTGAGGTCTTGAGTTAAGATGAACTGACGCTACTACACGTCGACGCAAAGGGCCCCGTCTCTCAAGGATACTCTCTAGTTTTTTGTGGGGTTTATTTGAGGTCAGAAATACTCTCTGTAGACTTCAAGGAAGAGAAGACACCGAAATGGTTGAAAAATACTGCCTCGGCCTTTAAGGTTGGGAAGGTCCAGCCCTCATTATGAGGAAAAGCGTTGTACACCACAAAAGCATCCTATTAAAATATATCTTCCTAGGAGCATAGACCCACAGTTTATCCTAGAATTTTAAAACTCAAAGAGCACCAGTCTGAATGTCGGGAAGTGGCGCATAATTAGTAAAAGTGTCGGCTATCGACTATCGACAGGAAGCTTCTTCCCGGTTAGTTCGTGGCAGGAAAGAACGCTAATCATGGTGAAACTGAACGGGGGAAAAGAATGCATGTCCAACTAGTCTCAATTTCATATGGAAAAGTAAGTACCTCAAGAGGAGATAAGTTCCACCCTTGCGCCGATACAAAACTCGGGAAAGTCACCTTACTTGAAGACCTACCTTCAGTCGCTTAGATTTAAAGGATATAGAAGAGCACGAACTGTGGTTGCCTATGAGGTCGACCGGTAAAGCAATCACGAAAACAATCCCAGATCCACATATGACATGTGAGTACAGTACTCATCCAAGCGACATTTGTGTTTAAGGGTGAGGTAAGAGATCTCAAGGAGACTAATAATAAGGTTATTTGGGATCTATATTAGGAAATGCCTATAGCTTTACTATTGTGCATTATCTAGTTCGTGGGAGAAGGATGAAAATAAAGAAAGAATTCAGGAAGAGCAACACGATCCCTCCCTGCAGAAGGGCACAAATATCACCAAAACGATCAACAATCATCTTCCCTCCTTCTCTTTGGTGGATGTTACATCACCGAGACATTTGTGATCTGACAATAACCGCTTACCCCATTTTTTGTTGGGATGATTGGTTTGTGCGGCTGTATGTGTGTGTGCTTTCAGGCTTTTCCTGTGTGTATTTACTTTCTCCAGCGGCAGCGCACCGAAAGTGACGCCATTATGCATTTCCATTTTATTTTTATCTTACTAAGCATTTTTACGTGTTTGTAGTAATAAGAAGCTCTTCATTCAGTCCTCCAAGCATTGTCCCATTAAGCAATAATTTTCGAAATTTGAAACCACAAATGCTCACCAAAGTACTGTACGAATGGCTGTAATATTGTACTATTTATAATTTAATATTGTACTTATACTTAAATGGAAAGCGCACAGCAACAACAGCACCGCTAAGGAATTATGAATACCAACACCAATCTCACCACCATTGGCACTACCAATAACGGCCAAGCCACTACCACCACCAAAAAACAAATAAATTTAATTCTTGGCGATATTGGCCATCAGTTCTTTTGTACATAAGTATTTATAAGTAGGTCTTTTAAATTTTAAAGAAAATTTAATTATATTTATGTTACTCAAATGGGTCAAAAACATATTGAGCGCAATTTCATTACGAAAATTAATGGGGGTCTCCTATTTTTTTCAGTGTAAAAATATATTAGCATAACAAACTAAAAAAGTCATGACAAAATTTAATACAGGCTTTGTACGAGTATGTCCTAATTACAACGGTGCTCACTTAGTAATCGCCATGTCTCCATTCGAAGTGAAGCAACAAAAGACCTCTGAGAAAATCCAATTTGTGGAAGTCGGCCAACTCTGTAGGCAGAAAACCATATTGTTTAATACAGGAGCAAGGCGGCTCAACATCTACATATGTTATTGCCAATTGTTATGTAATACTCTTCAGACGGAAGATGAGTAACCCTTGGAGGGTTCGAGAAAAAAGTTCTACGAAAATGTATGATCCTTGCCGCGGTGCCAACGGTGAGTTCGATTAAAATTTAAGTATGAGCTTAACGAGATTTACGCAAATATGAGCATAGTGCAACGAATTAAACCGCAAATGCACTGTGAAAAAACCTCCATCCCTATGGACCGAAGAGGGCACTTCAACTGACATTTAATTTTATATTTTGTGGACTAAAAAAGCTTTCTGTTAAAACTATAATTAATTTATTTAAAAGTGGAATGGGCTACCTGAGAATGTTATGAAAACGTTTTTTTTTTTTGTTTATTTAATAAATAATAAAGTACAAATTCCACCCATGTGCTCAGCGGAAAAAATTTACAATTTTCAACCCACCTTGGTATGTATCTCAACATTAAGTAAAAATTTTGAATATCAAATTTAATATTTCGAAAATGGTTTTCATAATTTAAGTTACAACAACGATTCAAAGGCGCTTAATTCAATTGCCAACTGTTCTCAGCAGATAAACTAAACGATTCTTGTAGTAATCTGTCAAAACGTTGGATCCAATAAAAATTCAATTTCAAATCAATCAAATTTTCCATACGAAAATTCACTTTTCAATATTATACCAATTTCATTTCAATTTGTATACCACAAAACCAGTTGTTACAGCCGGCCTCCAGGCGTAACGCAAAGCCAAACTGTCCCTCTTGACTGTCTGACTAATCGCCTGTTACAGTCGAATATGATTGACCACATTCATGTTGTCAGCTTTAGCCTGGACTGGCGCCCTTAAAAGTAGAGAACAACCAATCAACTTAACATTCGATATGAGTATTTTTGTATGTTTTTGCGGTCAATTGAACACAGCTGAATTGAATTACCAGTTTGTCAGAATAATAATTTTATAAAAAATTTTAAAAACGGGCGTCTAACTAAAGTTCGTTTGGTTGAGCAGAAAAATAAAACCAAATTATTTCTTCATCTAGTCCTAATATTCGAATGTCTTCTTCTTTCTCCGTTTCTTAAAACATATCCCGAAATCTTTTTATATAAGGATATTAAGTTCTTCCTACTGTTCACTTTTCTTTTCTAATGCAGTTCCATTTTATTTTCTTTTATTTTATTTTATTTCATTTTATTTTTTTTACTTTATTTTATTTTTTTTATTTTATTTTAGTTATATTTTATTTCATTTTATCTTATCTTATTTTATTTTATTTATATTTTATTTTATTTATATTTCATTTTATTTTATTGAACTTTATTTATTTTATTTATTTTATTTTATCTTGTTTGATTTTATTTTATTTTATTTTATTTTATTTTATTTTATTTTATTTTATTTTATTTTATTTAATTTATTTTATTTTATTTAATTTAATTTATTTTATTTTATTTTATTTTATTTTATTTTATTTTAGTTTATTTTATTTTAGTTTATTTTATTTTGTTCTATTTTATTTTATTTTATTTTATTTTATTTTACTTTATTTTATTTTATTTCATTTTATTTTATTTATTTTATTTAATTTATTTTATTTTTTTTATTTTATTTTAGTTTATTTTATTTTAGTTTAATTTATTTTACTTAAAAAAAAACCATAATATTTATATATATATATTTATATTAAACAATTAGTACATTAAGATAATAAAATATTTTATCGTACAACAAACAAGAGTTACAATTTGATAAAGCATAAATGACAACTTAACCTATACATATGTATTACAGTAACAATCTTTATAATTTTAATAATTTTAAAACCTACAGTTAACATTCTTGAGAAATAGAAAAAGTGTTGAGAAAATTAGCTAATAAGTCATTTTCATTAGAGTAGAGGGTTCAGAATCATAATCAGTGGCTAGCAAAATAGTCGTAGAGAATTCGTCTACAGTTGTTCTGATTTAAAGAGTTTCTAACAGCAATTGGAATAGAATTCCAGAGACGTGTGGTGTTGACGAAAAACAGGTTCGTCGAGGTTGTATAGTTAAAACTGGGTACAGACAAAGTGCATGACCGGAGCGACCTATTAAGTACAATTTTATTATCCAGATAAGAAGGTGCTTTGGTTGAGATTAAACGGAACAGGAAAATGCAACTCCTTGCCTTCTGGTAATCAAACAGGTTACAGCCTAACAGTCGAGATCTCCAAGGTGTTATATGGTCAAACCTGCGCAAGCCATAGACGTATCGAGTGACGTGATTGAACGCTACCTTCATTTTATGGGCAGATCTTGAATCAAGCTTATTGTAAACTAACTCCGAGTATGTAATAAGTGGCAGAATAAGTTGGACAGCGAGTTTTTTTCTCATATTAAGTGGGGTAAAGGGCGCACGCCTAAGATTACGCAGCGAACCATACACCTTACCCACCACAGAGTTTACGTGATCAGCACACGTGAGGGTAGAGTTTATCACAATTTCGAGGTTCTTAACTTTCGTGATGGTTGTCACATCAGAGTTTCCAATGCTTATTTTTGGAATTGTATATATATTTTATTTCATTTTATTTTATTGAATTTTATTTTATTTTAATTTATTTTGTTTTATTTTAGTTTATTTAATTTTATTTTATTTTAATTTATTTTATTTATATTTTACTTCATTTTATTTTATTTTATTTTGTTTTATTTTATTTTAATTTATTTTATTTTATTTTATTTTATTTTATTTTAATTTTTGACGACCTTTTTACTTTATTCAACTTTCTATTTTGCCGGTTTGAGAACCGATATATTTCGAAATTTTAAAACAGATGTTTTGAATAATTTAACCCAATATATTTCGATTATTCACGAATTAACTATAAACAAAAAATTGAATGCAATATATAATGCAATTTACATCAACAATTACATCTTAAACATAACTGATGACGGGACATTATCCAAGCAAAACTCTGTTAGTACCCCCCTAAGCACCAATGTGTTGAGCAACCCTAAATGCAAAAATTGCCTACCGAGAGAGTCGTATTAAGTATGTGTGCGAAATGTGTATGTGAGTCAGCATGAGCGGCTATGTAATTTTCATAATTCCTAAACTTCAACATTCATCGATGATTGTGCAAAACCCAAACATGTGTGTAAAAGAACATTTCAATTAAACGCTATAACTGACATATCAATTCCACTAACAACTCTATACATATAAAATTGCCAATCTACCAGGCGCGACGGCTTAAAAATTAAATATCATTAAAAATAAAAAATATAAAAACCAGAACTTTGCTCGTAAAACTCAGCGAACTGTAATTTTTCACAAAACTTCCATTTAAATTTCAGTCGTCTACTCGTCTGGTGCTGGCTGCTGGTGATTTTTAAATAATATATGATGACACAGTGATGCATCATTTCTTGACAGCCGTCACCACCAACATGACAGCAGATATTCTTTCGGTGTTGTTTCTTTTCTGGTTTTGGCCCGCAAACCGTATCCACCACTCACTGACTGCAGTCCACTTGTGCTTTCCATTTTTGTAACTAGAAATTATTTAATTTATTCACTTACCACTTCGTTTTACAGTTTCTTTTTTCGGTTTTGTATTTTATTTTAATTTGCAGGCAGTTTGTACAAATTTGTGTTGTCATTGCATCAAATCCCCTAATTATCCCTTCAGTTTGTCTGGCAACATTTGTTCCTTGTATTTGCATGTTGTAAGATGATTTAGTGCTCATAGCAATTGTCTTGTTAGCTGTAATGAAATTAGCCATATTTGTGGTATTGACTGCAATAGTTTGAAAGCCACGTTTTTGAACTTTATTTCATAAGTGAAAGCGGCAAAAGATTGTGTGATTCTGAGAGAAGGATCAAAGACAACTTTTTGGAAAGTCATGATGACAACTTGTTCATTTCAATATCAACTAATGTTGAAAAGACTAATTACAGGCATACTACACATGTATTTAATTGTTATATGGATAGTTCGTACTGGGGCAACTGAAGTAGGGACATAACACGCAGTATGGGTTATTTTTAGGGGAAGGAGAAGGTCAAAGCTTTCTATACTTACTTCTAGATTCAGAGTTTGCTTGAATTTAGGAGAAAGCAAAATAAGAGAACGGTACTGACAGGGCCATGTTGAGAGCGAATGCAACGAGAGTGTGCGAAAGCTAACGCGAGTTGAAGCGGAAGCGAAGGGAATGAAAACAAAGAGACTCTGAAATGCGTGATTGCGAAGAGACTGAGATGCTAGCCAACAGAAAAAGCGTCCGAAAATTCTATTAGGCAAATTACGGAAGGTTTTAAGCTTGTTATTGCTGTCTAAGCGACAAAAACACTTCCCGACGATTTTAAGCACAGTGTAGTCCCGTCAAAATAAAAAAAAATCTGGTAAAGGGTATTCGAATAGTACCAGGAGCACTTCTCCGTCCTCTTAAATGGAGAAATTGAGCAAGAACCCAAATAAGATGTCAAGCCCGATATCACAACAGGAGATAATGGAATTAGTGTTCCACAACCCGACTATGAGGAAGTGCAAACAAATAAAGCAGCAAGCGCGGGAGAATCGCCAGCAGAGCTATTCAAATACGGCTTCGAGGGGTTGGTAAAGCACATGCATCATCTTCTTTCTGTACCTAATATGGTCGCATGATTGCATGCCTGAAGATTGGAATCTAATTGTTCTCTGCCCAATGCACAAGAAGCAGCTATAATCAGCGCTCCTAAAATCGTAAATTAGATACTAACAAGCATGTTGTTTAAGAGACTGATGAACCAACAAATTTATCTTACCTTATCATTGAGTTTTCATACCTAGTAAATGTACCATGGGACCGATTTTGACATTTTACATATATACGTTATGTCTTGGTCCTTTTTAAAGCTGGCTGCGATAGCTCAAAAAGCAGCTGGTGGAGATAGAACACGTTGCTGAATTTGGTTACGCCAGAAAAAACAAATTTGAGAAGACTAAAAAGATTCAGACAACTAGAAGAATCTGGTAAACGATTGTGAAATTTTTGATGTATGCTGACGACATTGACATCATTGGCCTTTTTAGCAGCGCCCTAACTTCTGTCTATTGCAAATTGTGTCGGACTAAATAAGCAATTAAGAATTAAAGTCCTTTCTCGTCGATACAAAATAACACTCTGTAAGGCACTTACCGTACATGTCCTGCTGCATGGTGCAGAAGCTTGGACTCTGACAACGTCTGATGAGACGGCTCTGGGAGTAGTAAAAAGAAAAGTTCTTCGAACAAATTATTGACCTCTACGCATTGCCGACTGTGACTACTGAAAACGATTTAAAGATTACCTATATAAGCTATATGCTGACATAATTATTAAAATACCCAGCGGATGCGTCCGCTATGCCATGTTTTGTAAATAAATAAAGATAGTCAGGCCCAGAAATAATGCTCTACAGAGACAGAAACTTCTTGCAAATTTTTGGCACCTTCTAGCTTCTAAAACAAAAATCGCCCAGAATAACATCTGTCTTCTCTACTGAAGGGATGTGTTTCGAGTCGATAAATTCGATTCCTTAGTAACCGATTTTTTTGTAAAGGGGTAAATCGATTTATGAAAGATCGATTTTTGTGCACAAATCGGTTTTTTATACAAAGAACTCATATTCGAAATTTCAATGTTACTTTAAGCAGCACTCTGTGTTTTCAGCTGTGGTGTGTGCATAGCTTCATCAATATTTAGATCCGTTGCTCAGATGACACTATTTAAAATTTATAATTCTTTTTATCAGACAAGGCAAATAATGATTATATTTTTGTTTTACTCAAGAAGTATGACTATTTAATTTTTCATAACAAAACTCAACTGAACTATGCAGAATTTCGTCTTAAATATTTAAACGAACAAAAATCTGACTGATCCTCAAAATAAGTTATGGAAAATTCTACTTTAAATGGCGGAAAGGGGTAGTTAATGGTAGAAAGGAGTATTTATGAGATAGAAGTTAAGGCATGCATATTTTCATACCCATTTTCTACCATTTATCGTAGAATTTTTAACACATTATCTTCGGGATCAATCAGTTCAGAGCAACAGGGGTTTTCGTTCAAAATTTGAAGGCGAAATCCTGCATAGTTGAGTATATCTGACGCTTTTAGTTTTATTATGAAAAATAAAATAACCATCATCATAAAACAAATAAATAATCATTATTTTTAGTTCCTTCTTATAATCGATGTTTAACATTAATAGAATCGATTAAAAAAATTATAGTAAAAAAAAACTATCGATTAAAGTAAAGTATTCATAAAATGAGCTCAAGGCAAAGATTGATAATTTTTCACTTTTTGAATTTTTATGAAAATTATTATTGTTTTTATTTTTTAATAATCATTTTTAGTTAATTATTAAAAGTTTTTTAAAGTGAACAATTATTTATTCACAAAATCCTAGGCTGTTGGTTTATTACATATTTAAGCAAATTTCAATATTTACAAAACAAAAAATTCGTCTATTAAATGTAGGCATTTTATTTTGCCAGCTTGTTGCATCATATCTATTTTAGTAGATGTAGTTTATATAGATTAAAATTAAATTGATGTACTTTTATTAGCTTTCTTCTTTCATAAGAACATAGAGTACTTGGCCGCTGAAATGGAAATTATTTATTAAAATTCTTCACTTGCAACGAGTATCCTCACGAAAGGACATTGCAAACGATAAATTGGACGACAGATGAGCTTGAGGTAAGATATAAACACATACCAACATGCAACCGTTGTCACGAGGTTCTAGATATATGTAAGTACGTAATAAAGCCGTCATTGAGCAAAAACAAAAGCAAAAGAACAAAACTCGTTAGTGGTGAATTTTTAATAAAACATGAAATTATTTGTCATTATTGTCTGTGGTTATAAGGTGAGCACCTAGTTGCCCAGGTATTAACGAACGTAACACAAGCTGGCATGTGCGTATAAGCATGTCCATGTAGTAGGGATGTAGCGAATATGCGCATTTGATTTCGGAAACGCGGAACTTCGGTAGCTTTAAACGAGCTATACTTGTATATTTGTATATCCACAGTATCTCGAAAAGGGGTTAACTGATTTAAATGAAATTCGGTATGTTCCTAGCTGTTGCCACTTAGGATACTTTTATAGTAAGTGGCAACCCACCTATCTGTTTTTTTTTGTAATGAAATGAGATATGACAATATGGGTATCAAACGATAGGTATTTTCCATCGTATTTCAATAAAAAATATTTCTAGTTAGGGTTACCAACTAGCGTTGCCACCTAATCACGTTATGATTATTTTTGGCATATCTGCTGTTATCTCGAAAACGACTTGACTAATTTGGATAAACCAACATTTAATTTCAAGCTCTCCTACTTGACTATTTCTATGAAGTTTTGTTGTTTCTGAAATAAGCATTTCATTTAATAGAGTTTTGCCGTGTTGCCACCTATCTGCAAAAAAAAATTAAAAAATATTTGGCGATTTTGGTACGGGTATCAATCAATACGTGCTCTCAGCAAATCATAGAGGCACAGTACTACTACTAAATTATCTATTTAAAATTCTTGAGTTGCGGCTTCCCATCCGCGTTTAATTAACACATCACATTCGCTACAACCCTATGCAGTCTGCACATGTATATGTGTAAGCTAGTTTTATATAATTAAGTCGTGTGCTGGACATCGTTGCTTAGTTGAAGAGTAAAAATTATCAGGTTGGTTGAGAAGTCTATCAAACGTGTGCTCTCATAGCCAAATGTGTTGAGGCGCATCGTTGATGGTTCTAACCGCAAAAGGCGGGAGAGTAGTAGAGTTGCGTAAAGGTGAGCTATGTGCTAGGACAATGTAAAGATTCATTACATGCTTTTTGCATATTTCATAGAGCAAACTAAATTTTATTATCACAATATTTTTTTCTGGCATAGTTTTTTCATTTACCAAAAAAATTAATTTGTTTTGATGATATTTCCATTAATATTTAAATTAGTTTTTTGTTGATGTACAGTTTTGCAAATTATCTGAATTTTCAGTTTTTTATGTCCTTCATAAAGTTATGTGAGAAGAGAAAATGCAAATCCAAATAAAAATCCTCAAATTCAGCAGCTTCACTGTCATCAGACGTGAATCAACTTTTCACAGTGCAGAGAGTGCTTCTACCAAGTAGGTGTGCGTTTATCTCGCTGTTGACTCTTCCTAGACGAACGGTATTCCTAGGAAACATAGTTTCAAAAGTGGAGGCCCACAGGGGCGAAAGTCCTTGATTTCATATGGCATGTGAAGAAAGGGTGACGGTCATTATTTCAATGTCAGTGAAATTAATTCCATTAACATTATGACACGTCACCGACGAAAGAGGTGCACATCGTTCGAGGATTCTCAGCATGTATATATTGGGCATATCTCGATTAAGGGTTCCGTAGACTACAGTTTACCAAAAAAATTAGCGACTTTGTCGTTCATGGCCGCATGAATACTTTAGGACCAAACGTCCATTTTATATATTAATGATTCTCACAGGCATACTGCTGGAGATGACTTCTTGAAGTCTGGAAGGAAGTCTAAAAAGCATACCCAAATGAAGTTATGTTAAGCTTCTAGTTTCGAGCTGGATTCACTCCAGAGTATGGTCGAAACGTACAGTCCTTTGCGGGATTTGAACCCGGTACTCCCTTGCGATACATGCCCAACTGTCGCAATTTGGTATGACCAGTGGAAGTTTCTATGTCATCTCATCTCCTCCTCCTTCCTTAAGGAATAAGAAGGTTGGCAATGAGAGGTGAGAGGCATCATATCGGTAGATCAACCGTCAAATTGTACGTCATTACCTTTTGGTATTTTAGGCACCTCTTACGACAGGTATACCAACTTCGGGCATATTCTAACTCGTAAGTCGCAATGCTCCTGATATGTGAGAGAACCAGCTTTATATAGGGTGCACACCAGTTGGAAATGCTTTGAAAAATAAATCGATGTACACGGTGGGACCTAAAAGGAACTGTGCAGTGTAATCGGGATTCTTAGCTATACCACTTTGTGAGCGGGTTTCAATTCGTCTTTGCTATACCGAATTGTGAAAGCGGTTCTCCTACATTGACAAAATCGTTCCTGGTAAGACATAGTAGAGAATAAGGACTTTGGCTGCCGGAGCTTCGTTTCATACACAGTAATGACCAAGACGAGGGGCTCTTTTGTCGTTAAGGTATATTATATCTGCCCTGTAAGAATCTAAGGCCTCATGATCACGATTTTGAGACATTGTTAAGATAAAATGGAAGGATATATTCAAATTACCTTCGGCATTACCTCGACACTGGAGGGGGATTAAGTATGTAAAATTTTCAAAATTCCTTAGAGAACATATTTAATATTGGAGCACCGCGCATCAATGGGAGGACCCCAATGCATTGTCATTATTGTGCAGTCTCTGCAGTCTCTCCTGGTGGAGAAGGGATTTACGTGACATCGAAATTTAACAGTAACGGGGATAGGACACCACCCTGTTGGGCTCCTCACTTCATCCTAATGGCGCTTGATTTCATGCCCTGAATTCCACAGATGCCTGCCGACCGCTCAGATAATATGGGTTTCCTTTTTAAGCATGGGGAGTTGACTGTAAAGGTCTTGATAGGTCTAAACCCACAAGAACAAGGTGAGGCCTTCCCATTGCTTGGCTACTAGGAAATAAAGGATATTGGACGATATAACTGACTCTGCTAGCCAGTTTTTGGGATTCCAGGAGCAGTATCACCTAATCAGCTTAAAGCATAAGCATGGAGATAGCCTCATAGCGCAAGGATTTCGAAACCCTTTTTCTGTTATCTTCGTCAATCATTATTATGATTTGGATTTCCATTTGAAGTCAGCTATCGCTATGCCGAAAAGGTTGTGTATTTTTTTTGGATTCGGCATGTACCTTCATGCATATGGACATTGTATCAAGATCAAAGGATAAGATTTTAATTTATTTTGCTTTTAAATTAGTATTCCTTTTGGGCGCACCAAAAAAAGGTGTGAAATAATAACGTTTCGGAGTATGCAAACGAAGACCACATGCGGGCTTTCAAGCTCAACAAACTCCGAAACTACACATATGAATATTGAACACAGCGCAGTGTCATTTGATCACACGACAAACAACCAGAGACCACGTGACCAGCCATTCAATCAAATAGAGTATGCATTTAAAATACCAGAATGCTGATGGATCGCCAAGCAAATGGATGCCATTTCCAAAAAAAAATTAAAGCAAACAAAGGGACAAAAATGGGGCATGTGTGTACGTACTTCATATATAACAAAAACAAAAATAATTGTAAAAGTGGCAGAAAAGTTAAGCAAAAAAGCCTTACAAACATTTGAGAGTATAAATAAATCCGACGCCGCGTAACACCAATTACAATTTAGCGGGGCGCCATACATGTGTGGCGCTCGCGTTCAACTAGCGCTCATGCCAAACTTTTATTGCATCCAAGTTTATGCTGATGCAACACAATTTTAAATTGAAGTGGATCAAAGTCAGCGAAAATTCATTTCAATTCGCAGTGGCGCGCAAAGTGATGTGTGGTGTGGAGCGGTGCGTGGTGACGCGGCATGACGCGTACGTCAAATGAAGATGAATGTGAATGTGAGAAACCGCTTCGATGGTGAGAAAGCGCGCGTCATCAGTAAATACGCAAATATTTAAATGGCATCAGGTGTGAGCTGTGATATGACCACAAGCGCACACATTCATGCATACATACAAAGGATAAACGCCCACATATAACGCGGTCACTTTATTAACTTCATGCGCGCTGTACATGTAGCGCGCCCCCAAATCATCCGCTTTCTCCAATATCATACACAATCACGCATTTGACTTGCGCGCCACCACTTTATTTGTTTGTATTGGTGTTTGTATGTTTGCTTTTTGTTGGAGTTTATGTTTATATTCGACGCTGTTTCCGATTTGATTGCGTATGCAAATGCCGTTTGACCATTGGTCGGGCACGTTCAGCGCTGATGTGATGATGAGGTATAGCGGGCGTGATGAGTGTTAGAGGGTTTGGGTGTGCTTTTAGTTAGTTACTCTACGATATTACTACGTTGTGAATTGTGTTTGGTCAGCTAGGGTTCAACAAATATCTATGGTTCTTTCATATAGTGGTTCCAAAACAAACCTCGATCTACTTACATACATAGATTTGTGGGTGTTTTATTTACTTTGATGAAATTAGTTGGCCACAAATAAACATTTCTATGTACATTCTTACATAGTCGAGTTATAGAAGTCCGCGCTTACTATGCTGGTCTGCCCTGCAAGTACTTTTCAGCTCGTATTCCTTTATATAAACAAATTTGTAAACTTTTTTCCAATAAATATGCAAATTCATGGGCGTTTTCCTTTTGGCAGAAAATACAACACACATCGGGTCGAAAATAACGCAATTTAATTTATTCTGTGTTCATATTATTTATTTCAACTCTTTACTCTTTTAATTACTTTTTTCTGCTCTGGAAAACATGTTCTATTTATGTTGGAAAAAAGTTGATAAAAAATTATATAAGACTACCATTATATAAATGGACCATAAGCATTGAACAATGTTTTCTTAAACACAAAGAATTTTTATCATCAATCAAGGGTTTAAACAAAACTCATTATTGTAGCCTCACACATCGACGGCTGAGTGGAATATCATCCTATTTCAAAATATTTTTCAAAAAC
The DNA here is from genome assembly GCA_949987695.1 of Merzomyia westermanni. Classification (NCBI taxonomy): domain Eukaryota; kingdom Metazoa; phylum Arthropoda; class Insecta; order Diptera; family Tephritidae; genus Merzomyia; species Merzomyia westermanni. Next base: position 30,450,826 of record OX465289.1, on the reverse strand, counting down.
ATCCTATCTCAAAGTTTCTTTAAAGAACGCCCAAGCTAAAAATTTTTTTTTAATTTGCTTTAAGAATGCCCTATCTCACAATGAGTTTCATAAACACCCTATCTAGACAAAAGTTCAATACATTTTTACATTTTTAGTTGAGATAGGGCGTTGTTGAAAAAAAAATTCTGAGATAGGGGGATTTTGAATTAAATTCTGAAATAGATTATTTGAAGAAATTTTGATATAGGTTGTTTTTGAAAATTATTTGAAATAGGGTGAGCCGTCGACATAGTACTTCGAGGACCGAGCTTTGCTCGAACTTTTCCAAGGTTTTCTCATAGTAAGTTAGTTCTAGATACTCATTAGTAAAGACATTCTGTAGCGTAATTCTGGAAGTCGCTAAAGCTCAATCATTTAAATTCAAAAAGTATTGCCAACTTTTTACAATAATTTAGTTAGGTTTGCGATTTTGGAATTTTATTCATCTCGCAAAATCCCAAGTTTTCTCCTAAAGAAAACTGGTTTTGGCAGTCAAATAATTTTGATCCCGAACAATTTCTAACCATAGATCCATACGAGTACACCATAAAAGAAGAGACGAAAAAGAGAGAGAAACGCTGTCCTCTGACGATCGGAATGCATCAGCCTGAAGCAAAGACGAGTAGTTATAACACTAAACGAGGCAACAATGCGCTATCCAATAACAATCTTACAATTTCGCACGAGATTGTAGACTCAAGGCACATTTGAACAAATTGCCCGTGTTGATTCAGTGATAATTAGGATGAAGCAGGAGCTACCTCTAGAAAAATACAGTTAATCCTCAGACTTCCAAGAGTAGGGCGCACACACGAAGTGAAGCCGAAACGGCCCGCTTGTATAACGTGCTATGGGGATATGGCGTCCCAAAATATCTTCAGGCAACAGTGCACTACCTCAATCTATAATTATTCATTCAGTTTTTTTGAGGTGTATTACATTATTACATTATATCTAATTAATCGTGTAGCAACATCGTGCAGACTTCTCCCCAAATCGATTTGTCTCACCTTCGACCTGTCTGCGAAATCATTGATGTTGAAGTAATCCTCGACTTCATAATCACAAATCATATTCTATGCTTGCTTTTGTGCGATGCCACAGCTCAGAGTTTACTGGCCCATACACGTTGAACTTAATATGCATGGCGTTTGTTCGATCTAGGCTCGCTTATGAGTCTTTTCTTTGGTCCTCTTACTTCGTATGCCATATCACAAGAATTAAGCTTATTCAAAAGTTATTTCTACGTTTTGTATTAGGTAGCCTAGGCTTTTCGCATATTAGTCGAGATGCCTGCTGCATATTAGTCGAGATGCCTGCTGGCTCATCTAAAATCGGTTGCAGAGTAGGAAAACAATTATATCCTTGGCTTTTGTGTTCGACGTAGTTAGTGAGGTCGTTGATTGGCCTGTACTCAGTGAAAGAATTTCCTTCAACTCTGAGCTTTTATTTCTATGTCTTCTAAAAACTATACATTAAATAAGTTCGCCAATAAGTAAACCCCTGATTGAGTTCAACAAAGTCTCTAGATATGTTGAGATCGATTTTTCATTTCATTTTCATAAAATCGCTTCATGGGGTTAATTTACCGCTTCACTGCGTTTCAGAACTTATAACAGACTGATTTCGATTTTATTCATTTTATCTCCAAAACCAGTTGAAATATGGAACTTAATCACATAGCTTATTTTAGCAATCATTATCACTTTTCGTTTGATACCCCCATATTGTATTTAACCCATTTTGGGTCACCTTGGTCCACATATCGGTCGATATCTCTAAAACTGGGCAAGTTATCGCAAAAAATGATATCTTCAATTTTAAGTAAGACGTCTAATAATGAAACGATGAAAGTTCCATTGCATTAATCTGGTTTTGAGTGATGCGCCACCAAACATACAGATAGACAGACAGACAAAAATTCTAAAAACTGTTGAACTGGCGCTATTGACTTAATAATGAACACTCCAATCGATTTTTCTTGAATATCTGCAATGTACAGACATCGTTCTTTTACAATTTCATTATATGTATAGATACTCGTTTTTATTATCGTTTAGTTTTAGTTCTGTTTCTATTTAGCCTATTAGAATGTTATTTCACTCATTAGCTAAATTAATAAATAACTTATTTAAAGCTTCTCCGAAACGATAAAGGTATCCGCGGTATCTCGTAAGAGCTGTTCTCTGTTAAATTGTCAGTTTTCTAGTTTTCGCTTCTGTCAATATTTTAATTTTTTTAGTTCACTTTCGAAATATTACCAGACTTTTTGGTTCAATCCCACACTTCTCAGATTGATGTTCTTTTACTCACAAATTATTGTTGTAATAAGAAATATGAGGGGCAAAGGGCAAAACGAAGTACCTTCTGTCATCATGCAAAGAGTCAGCGCATTCGCGCCTTGGCAACCAAGCCACTGTTGGCAGCAATAATTTCGAAATAGTAAAGGACTTCGTTTACCTGAGAACCAGCATTAATACCAACAATAATGTTAGCCTAGAAATCCGACGAAGAATCACTCTTGCAAACAAATGCTACTTCGGACTGAGTAGGCAATTGAAAAGTAAAGTCCTCTCTCGACGAACGAAAATAACACTCTACAAGTCACTCATCGCACCCGTCCTGCTATATGGTGCAGAAGCGTGGACACTAACAACATCTGATGAGGCGGCTCTGGGAGTATTCGAGAGAAAGGTTCTTCGAAAGATTTGTGGACCTCTACGCGTTGGCGACGGCGAGTACCGAAGAAGATTTAATGATGAGCTGTATGAACTTTACGCAGACGCCGACATAGTTCAGCGAATTAAAACACAGCGGCTTCGCTGGCTAGGCCTCATAGTGCGAATGAGCGAAGATGCTCCAGCCCAGAAGGTATTCTTATCGGCACCCGCCGGTGGAAGCAGAGGAAGAGGGAGACCACCACTCCGATGGAAGGACCAAGTGGAGACCGATTTGCGATCCCGCGGTGTTTCCAATTGGCGCCAGTTGGCGCAACGAAGAAACGACTGGCGAGCTATGTTGGACGGTCAAAATCGCCCAGGCGGTTAGATGACCATTTAAAGAAAAAAGAATAAGAAATATGAAAAAATATAAATTTTTGTAAATGCTGCATTTATAACGGTAGCTGTTTGCTAGGAAAATGGCCGAAATGGGTCGAGGGTCATGTCCACTTTTGTATTGTAGCTTTAAAAAATGTGCTTGCAAAATTTATAATGCAATATTTCTATAACTGTGCAAGTTATATCAATAAGGTTGAGCACACGTAATGAACTTTTTAAGCAAAATTCGAACAAGTTTTGTGGAAGTTGGCATGGTGCCCAATTTTGATTAGACAAATTCTGTTATTTTCGAAGGCGGCTACTAGTAAGGAGACACCCATAAATGACTTGAGCTTAAAATATGAGAGGAGGCCTCCAATAAAGTCTCACCAAATCTCACTTAAATGGGGGGTGTAGTCGAAAATGGCATGCCAAGTTAAAAAAATATGGACTGATACAAATCTGAAACAACATTTTTTTTTAGCAGATGTTGTAAGACATGCGGCATTTATTTTTGCTGGGTTGGGGCTGCTTCGGCCGATATTACAAAAGAAAAAACCAAAAAGTTTTCTTTCTTTCCTACGCAATTCACCGAGAATCTTCCACCAAGATTCAACCAACGCGTCTGGCGACCCACCGTGCTAAGGAGATACTTTGCGTTTTAAATGGAGGATTGGAATGGATGGAGGAAGAAAACGGTATTCTGGCACTGCCGAAAACCACAGATGACATTCGATTATTTCAATCGAAACTGTACACGAATATCCTTGGATCGATTAAAATAGATAATAGGGAAAGTATTGGTTTTATCGTTATTTAAAATTTTATTTCATTCAAATGCACTGAATAAACATGAAATGTTTATTTTTTTCTTAAATAATCAGAAGGAATTCTCTTTTAAACATGTTTAGCGTAAATCTCACTTAATGGGGAGGGGTCTACCAAAATATCACTTAGTCTCACCTAAGGCGGGGGACTGGTAAAAAATTGGAATGTTATGTTATATTTATTCAAGTACCTCGAGATGCCACGACGTTATGTCCACATGCGCACTCCAAATTTCATCCAAATCGGTTAAACCGTTCCCGAGATAGTGGTCGATATAAGAAGGAATAATTAAAATGCAGTCAGGTGGCAACCCTAGGTGGCAATCCTACTTAAAAATATTCTGGTTGGTATAGGTCTCAAATACTTTCCGTTTGATACCCACATTGCGACATATTGCTTAATATTTTTTAAAAATTCGGAAAGGTGGCAACTCTCTGAGCTTCCTTTAATGGCAACATCCAAGTAGAAAATCTTAGAAGGAAGCATACTATCCATTTACCAAATTTTATCGAAATCGGTTTAGCCGTTCCCGAGATAGTGGTCGATATCTGAAGGAATAAATAAAATGCGGTCAGGTGGCAACCCTAGGTGACAACCCTACACGAAAATACTTTGGGTGGTATACGGCCTAAAATACCTTTCATTTGATACCCATATTCCCATATATTGCTTAATATTTAAAAAAAATTATATAGGTGGCAACTCTGTGAAACACCCCAAGTGGCAACACCAGAGTATAAAATCTTAGAACAAAGGATGCTACCCATATACCAAATTTCATCCAAATCGGTTAAGTCGTTCCTAAGATAGTAGTGGATATACAAATATACAAGAATAACTCGTTTAAAGTTATAAGATTAAAAAACCAATTTTTTGTTAAACCGTTACTGAGAGAATAATTAATTTTTCATCATTCGTTACCCCACAAAAATCAGCTCAATTTCAACTAATTTTGTTTTCAAAGTACTTCTTCACACGAAACTCATTTAATTACATACATTTTTAATACGTTTTCCCCCAAAAATTAAGCTCAGCAATATTTTCAACCAAAAAATTTTACTCGAAAATGTTTACGGCACACGCAGCTAATTAACTCAAAACACAACAAAAAACATTAGGACAAGAATTACACTTCATTATCAAATGAAAACGAAATTTTTAATTCAACCGCCAAATTGAAAAAGCCAACAAAGAAAATGATGAAATCTCCAAGGACATGAGTGGCGGCACAGAGAGAAAATCAAAAGGCATATAAATGAGTGTTACATTACACATCGGAAACGGCAGAGATAACGAACAGCTGGATTTGATTCTCACAGCGAAAAACCCTTTTCATTCAAAATCTCAACCAGTTTTTATTTTGCTTCGATTTATATAATTTTTATAACCAATTGCTGAGAGTAACAAAACATAAAGAGTACAAATGGAAAATGGACGATATCGGACCATAGTGACACCCACTTTCCTGTATAGGGCGTGGCAGCGGCTACATTTGAAAAAATAAATCTGTGGCCTTCTGTAGTAACCGCTTAAGTCGACTTAACACAATTATAAGCTAAGGACGTTGTTCGCGGCTTAGGATTCGTGATAAATTGGTTACTGGTACTCCATCATTCTAACCCGCATCAGACAGATTAGTGTGCGCAAGTCTTTTAGGCTCAGGAATCAGCTGAGCAGAGCTGACGTTATCGCCTTCATGGTAGCCTTATTCTGTTGTCCAAAGGTGGATCGCAGGCTTGGGCTCACCGAAGCTCATTTAGTCCTGGTGATCATCGTTCTGGAAACCTCTTACTGCTGCAGTCACAAAGAGTACTACAAGGTGGGACCATGAGTCACTTCGTGCTTAGCCTTTGTAATAACTACACGGAGGTATGTATACTTTGTCCTAGCCTTACTCGGTTCTCCTTGTGGCTAATGTAAGGTGAAGTAGGTCTTACTTGGAATTATGCAACTAGAAACATCAGAGTTATTTCATACTGAGATACTCCGGCTCATACAGTATTTTTATCGGTACCTATTGATGGAAGCAGAGAAAGAGAAAGACTACCACTGCGATGGAAGAGCCAAGTGGAGACCGATTTGCTATTATGTGTTGCTTCCAATTGGAGACAGTCGGCAGAAAAAAGAAACGACAAGCGAGACTTTTTGGACGTCCAACACCATTTAGAGGATTATCCGCCATTTATGTAAATGAAGTGCACAATTTTATTTAAATAGGCGTGGCCCCGATCTTTTCAAACACTCGTATCCTTCCACTGTAAGAGGTAATTTATATGGGAAACAAAATTTCGTAACAATACGTAATGAGTAATTTTTCCCTTTCGTGTGAAAGTAAAGAAAGACTCACAGCCACGCCCTCTCTCTCACACCTTTAGTTCTACCAAGGTTCTTTTTAGAATTTGGTCAAATTTGGCAGAAGAACTATGTGTACCAAACTAGGATATGGTCAAGTCTGATGCCCCAATATCTTACAACTTGCTATATAATATTCGGTTTCACGCGCACTAAGGCTTCCTTACTTGGATGTTTCTTACTTAAATACATACATATTTATGTAACTCATTACAACTGTTACCTTTTGCTTTACTTTAATTTCATTTTATATTTAAACTTTACACCTGCCATCATTCAGAAAATGTAGAAATGGACTCTATGGCAAGTGGCTCAAGTTCAATTAAATCCTTTGTTCAGCCCTTTTGACGCACTTAAGTACCACTTGGGACAACAACAAAAATTCACTGCTGTTAGTATGCTATTTGAGTACACAGCAGTTAAAAGTTTGTCCATTTTCCCTGTAACATTTTGTTAATTCTTTGTGACTTATAAGTTCCTGCGTCGTCCTTTTGCTTACTTACTTCCGTTCATTACTTCGGTTGAATTGAAAAGTTCATCGTTTTGCTTTATTTGAAATAATTCGAGTACTTTGTGTTTGAGGTGTTTCACTTTAAACCAAAAATCTTTATGTAATCGGATAAGGTAATTGGAGGCTTTGTCTAGACATTAAATGGACAAATAAATATTTTCCATCTTCGACTATTGTGTAAAGAATGGTAGGGGAAGGGTGAGGGTGAATTATTATTTTCAGAGTTGAGTTCTTATTGGTTGAGCAGCAGCTGGTTGCTATTTGCTAAATTTGAGCAAGAGAAGTCGTCTATGAGCTTAGTCAAAAAATGAGAAACTCGGCAACTAGCAGCAGAATTTTTCCCCTTAGCAACCGCAAAGCCGTTTAGACGATATGGTCGAGAAAGAAGTCATTTCTTCTTTGCTATAAATGACGTTTGTAATTAAAAATCAAGGAAAGGCATTCTCCACCTTATCTTTCAAAAGTAGTTGGACCTCCAGTGTCTTCAAGAAATGATCCAACAGAACAGTGTGAACCTTGCATGGGTCCCAGGACATTGAGGCAAATGCCAAATTCATCAGATATCTAATGAAACTTGGCCAAAATAGTATCTCAATAGATCCCTTCCTGTTTACACCCTAACCGGACATTGGCTTTTTGAGAGTAATGCAGAAAGCCTAGGGGTGCTTAATCGTCGATGCTGTAGGCGTTGTAAAGATGGAAAAAGAGGAGGAAACGTTCATACACCTCATCTGCAATCGCCCAGTGTTAAGTACTGTCAACCTGCACTGTCTGAGACTTCCCTTCCTACATCGCCCAGGCGCACAAAATGGTATCTGCTAGTACCTTATTAGCTGAACTATAGTAATCTAATCTCATCACGAAATCTCATCCTATACTCGCCGTCAGTATCCCGGAAATATACGTGAATCATCCGCTGATACTAATTGAGTCGCCTCGCCTGTAACTTAAACTGTTTTAGAAAACCTAGAAGAGATGCTTCTCAGAACAGGAGTAGAGCGGACAGAAAAAGCTGCATATAGGCTCCTGGTTTTCGGGCATCTTAAGATTTCAGGGAGCCTCGTGCTTTTTGCCAAAAATGGATCAAACGTTTCGAGCGTTTCCCCTATTCGTGTACCTCTACTGCCATCGACTAAAACGTTATCTTCATCCCGGGGCAGGCAAAAAGCTTGTCGTATCCTTAAATGCTGGAACCTGATCCCAGTTTGAAGTTTCTAAGGTCTCATGTCTTAGGTATTGTTGTTTAAAGCATCAAACAATGCTCGAACTTTTATAGAAAAGTGTCGAGCCATTGTGTTGTGAATTTTAGTCGCTTCGTACGGCAGATATAGCTTACCGGGAATACATCCCAATCCCCCCTCACCAGTCTAGGTGTGATCTTTTAACTTTTCCATCGAGCAGTAGACGCTGGGGAGCTGTATACTGATAAACCTGTCTTTGGTGGAACTCATTGCAGTGCTCTCTGCACAGAAGCGAGCTACAGTACATGGCAGCAAAGCTTCTTTCCCAATACAAATCTAAAGCACAACTACGCCCTTTAACATGAAAATTGAAATTTAACTCGAATTTGCATTTAAGATTTGTTTAATTCCTAATAAAGGGTCCAAACATTCGGGTATCTGCCCCTAAATCGAATCCCTTAAAATGTGGTTGTTTTGTCCGAGACTTTTGTTAAAATTTTTTGTGGAACTACTTTTATGAAGCAAGCGTACAGCTTTGTCTCTAGCTGGACAACATGGGATGCTTACTTCAGTCTCACTTAAAGTCGATTATGTCCAAGTAGCCTCACTGAAGCTCACTTCTTTATGGGTTAGTCGAAAATTTTTCAAGCCTTGGTTATGACATCTCATAAATAATTTGTTCGTCTTACCTGGAGCTAGAAAAAAGATCGCAAGAGTCCATGTTGAACCGAACATTGTCCACCTACTGCTTACAATTACACATTTTCTTTAATCACAGTGGTTCCTATACCGCAATTATTTAATTATTCCGTATCTCACGATCTACACATTAGACTGGATCGATTTATTAACCGATTTCGCGCCATCAATTTTTCGATAGGTTTTGGGCTCAGGAAAAAAAGTTCCACTACGCATAACCAAAAAAATAAATTTCGAGCCTGCGAAATTTCATTTTTTTTTTTACTTTTTTCGACTTAGATTTTTAAGGTTTTTTCATGACCTACTAAAAAAAATTTCGTTTGATTTTAAAATTTTCATGTATACCATTTCCGACCCAAAAATATCCGCTAAAAACGTTGGCGATAGCAGTTTTTTGAAAAAAAAAATATTTTTTGGGTTTTGGGGAGTGTTTTGGTCAAAAAATTTACTCTTTCGCTATTTTTAAAGGCGATAACAGTTTTTTGAAAAAAAAATTTATTTTCGGGTTTTGGAAAAGTCGATTTTTCGAACAAAACAAGTTCGAACAAAACAAGTGGCCAACATTTTTAGAAAATATTTTTGCATGTATGTAGAAAACCACCTTAAAAAAATGGCGAAAGGGTAAATTTTTTGACCAAAACACTCCCCAAAACCCAAAAAATATTTTTTTTTTTCATAAAACTGTTATCGCCAACGTTTTTGGGTCAAACAGGGTATACATGAAAATTTTAAAATCAAACGAAAATTTTTTTAGTAGGTCATGAAAAAACCCTTAAAAATCAAAGTCGAAAAAAGTCAAAAAAATTTAATTTCGCAGGCTCGAAATTTATTTTTTTGGGTATGCGTAGTGGAACTTTTTTTTCCTGACGCCAAAACCTATCGAAAAATCGATGGCGCGATATCGGTTAACTTTCGTCCATACAAATCGAATCACCCTACTACACATACAAAATTTTACTGCTACTTTTAGAAATAGTCCGTTCTACGTTCTACCTCCCCAACCAATCAACGTAATAAGATTTTTGCCAAAAATACTTGCGGCCGACTTTGAGGTCGTTTTAAACTAACCGCAGGTGTTGCATTCATTTGGGGCTTTGCATTAATTATGATATTGCTAGAAATGCCAGTAGTAATAGTATGTTGCAATGTGGAAATGTACACACATACATAGTTGCATATGCGTATATACCACTTTACTGGTAAGGTAACACTTATATATACATATGCATACAGACATACATTCAACAAACCCAACTAACCAAATTAACAGAAACAGAGACCTTAAAAGAGTAAATTTTACGAAACCGTCATTAAATTTGCGACTTTTGTGTAAAAGTTACTTTATTTGTAATATTATGTTATATTTGTAATAACTACCATTAAAAATGTATGGTGATCAAGTAGAATTACCGGTATTGAAAAGGAAATTATTACCTTTATGCCTACTTCGACAACTTCAAAACTTTAAGGTTATCTATCATTTACTGACCAATTCAAATCTGTCTCAAAGGATTTTTCTAGTTTCGGTGGCGTTGTGAGTCTTCCTATGGTAATCTCAAAGTAAGTGTATAAGTTATATTTAAGAGTAGCAGGATGGTCGATGGCACTATGATTACTACGGAGTATTTTACACATCTTAAGGCTACTATGAAGTAACTATCACTGACGGCTTCTCACATTCAATATATTTTAAATCAATTCGCATTCGTGTTTGTGTATACCTGCAAAGAAATGTAAAAACAATGTTTACTATGTTCAGTGTCAGTCGTCAATTTGTAGTAAATATTACCCCAAAGTTCCATGTTGCCAGTTAATATCACTTTCTTGAAGTTCTAATTACTCTGAAGTGGTTGTTTTTGGAGAATGCCACTTTCAAGTTATTAATAAAAGAGTACGACAGCTACCTTGCAGTCAAAAGCCAGTCCAATCTACTTAGCAAATATTCTAGGTCATTGACTATACATTTTTTGGGCGTTTTCATACTAGTTCATTGTTGACTAGTTTCAAATCAGTTGTAAAAAGCCCAGTGAAGCAAAAATATTTATTTTAAATAATAATGGTTTATATTTGCCATGAAAGTTATAGGAGGAGTGGTTCCAGCTTCAGATTAAACTCTAATTTCGCTATTTGTAACTAAATAACAACAATCATTTCATTCCATTATCTCTATTATATAAATTAAAGACAAACTGTTTTTCCTTGGCCTGCCTTGGAATTAGCGTGACGAATTGCAAAGGAGTACTATGCGAGTACTTCCATATAACACGGGAACCAACGGTTTTTGCATCGTCACGTTTCGGTACTACTAATAATAATAATTTGGCGCAATATACCTCCGAGGAGATTAAGACTGAGCTTCTCTTCCAATTTTGTAGTGTGCTGCGTCTAATTATTCCTGCGAAACTTTTTCATGGAAGAAATCACTCGGGGGGTTGTCTAACACTGCCAAAGGCGGCCCTGTTTTAAAACCACTTTTCCAAACATTTTGATGTTTTTATTTGAACGTGGGATCTTCGGTGTGGTAGGCTTGCACACAACCACCACATCACGGAGGCTGTCACGGTTCACGACTACATCTTTAAAATACTCCAAAATTTACTGTTATATACATACATATTAGAATACTCGTGAAATTAAATGTAATGTTTATTACAACGATTTGGCAAAACAATAAAAAAAATCAAAAATAACCAAAAAAAATTTTTTTATTACTTTTAATTTTATTTTTTTTTTTAATTTGTTTGATTTTTTTTTTAATTCGTTTGATTTTTTTTTGATTATTTAAATGTTTATTTTTTCCAATTCTAATCAATTAGTAATTGCAAATTTTTGAAAACAATTAAAATAATCATTAATGATTGGAAAAGCTATTTAATCAATTGAATACCTTATTCTAATGGGAGTTTAACATGTATGTTTAAAACCACACAATTGGTCGAAGCTCTGTTCCTAATACTAGAAGTGCTTGTTGGGTAGGTACGCTACTTTTAACCTGTTTGCATAAGAAAACTATTTGCCACACTTGTGACCATGGTTAGGAAAAGCGTTCAAAACCCGAATTATGTTTAACATACACCACCAGGAGCACCATATACATATGTATGTATTTGTACGTGCGTTCTTATACATTGAAGTTCGTTGCAATACTAGCGAAATGCCATTAGAAGAAGCCGTTACTGTCCAGTTCATTTGGGGAGCCGTTGTCGCCTTTACTGGTTGATTGCATTCTACCTTACTACGTGTTGAGCGTGAGCTGCATAGCTGGTTGTAATTGGTATGTGTATATGTACATATATAGGCATGTAAAACTGAGCAACTACCTACCATTCATCTGAAACAACTAAACATTCCCATCAAGCAGCATTCGCTTGTACCTGCAAATAAAAATTTTGCTGCATACTTACAGGCGCACAAGCAATGGCTTGTATTAACCTTCATGTGAAGCAATGGAACTTTACCACTTTCTTTATTGGACTTTGTATAACACCACCGGATGTGGCTAGTTTCGTGCTTTTAACATTTCATTACTATTCCAAATATAAAATTCAAGCAAACGTAAATGCTAATATCAGAAATTTTAAATAACTAGGTATATATGCATGTGGGTACTAGCACAATGCAAAATTTATATAGTACATAAGTTATTCCTAAGGGAAATTTCATTACCAACTCACATAAAATATTAATAAACATACCTACACACATATAACTAACTAAAATTGCTAAACTATTAAATTTCTCTTGAGATATGGGCCATATACATATATAGCAATATAAAATTGATTTATTGAAACCTGTTTGGTGTCCACATTTTTTATTAAAGGAGTGGTGGTGCAGTGCAACTAATGTCCAAGGGTTGAATTCAGTTATTGTACGGCATGACTTCTGCGTAAAGACAAATGAATTCGGCTAACAAATTGTTTGCTTCGATTCTGGGGAGTTGAATTGGTAATCAATCAATATATGAATATGGCGAGTATATCGAGAGAGGCAAATGGGACCATTGAAATGTAATTAGTTCTTTGAAAATAGAACTTATTTTGCTAAGTAAGCTATGAGACAGCTTGCATACAGTTGTGTTCAATATAATACTACTGAAATTAAATTGGGTATCGTTCGACGAAATAAAAAGAAGCTGTGTTTTTAATCATTTTCCTTTAAAATATAGCGAATTTCATAACAGAAACCATATAAAAATTTAAATTTAAATTTCTTTCAAAGTTTACACAAAGTTCAGAAAAGTTAATTAAACTTTTAAAAATGTACATTAAAATTTCAATATTTTTGGGCAGCATTTTTAGAAAAGTTTTATAGGTCATTTAATTTTAGCAAAATAATGGGCAATTTAGAAGTACCTCAAAATTTCCCCTGCGCTTTTTGAATTTTTTTGTCAAGGATGTTGGGTATGGTAGAACCTTTGACGAAAAAATTCTGGAAATTCAGGGAAATTTTTGAGTGAGTTCTAACTTAAATTGATTGGGCTACAAAACTACGTACTCAAAAATTTTTAGAAATTCTGCGAAAAAAATTTTAAGATTTTGGTGGTAATTTTTAACTTTGAAATTTCTTTTTATGTGGTTTCTTTTATGGAATTCGCTATATTTTAAATGAAAATTATTAAAATAACAGCTTCTTCTTATCTCGTCGAACGATATCCATTTTAATTTCACTGCTATTATATTGAACACAGCTGTATATCTGTTGATACTGAGAATCATTTAAAAAAGTGACAAATAGTTTTAATTATGTCATGATTTTAGATAATAATCAAAGAGGTCAACCAAATATAATAACCTTCAATTGTTTTTCAACTCTCAGGTTGCATTTATTGCTGTTATTGTTTGTTAGGTTAGAAGAGGCTCATTTTGATGCCACATATAGTATTGTAGGTTCTAAAGGGTGCAATTCAACCCAACATCGGTCATTCTCATGAAAGCATTAATGCAGAACTTGGAAAGAAAATATACCCTGCAATCAATTCTACTAGTTCGAGTTATGTAATTTTTCCATATTAGCAACTGATATTTTTAGCATGGCGATGTACTACGAGATGGTAATTGTCCGCAACTGCATCAGCACCATACTAGTCAGTCTCTGCATCAGCAATATACTAGTTGACATACTAGTCACTATATACATTGATCATTTACCATTCAAAATACTAGTCTGTATATACATAAGGATCATACCAGTTTACATACTAGTCAGTACATACACCAGAATCATACCGTCATACTAGTCAGCCTATGCATCAGTATCATACCTGTTACTGTACCACTTCATAGTAGGTTAGTTCATTTTTGGTTTAAAAATACACGAAATTGTAAAATTACATTACAAACCACTTTGATGAAAATTCTGTAAGCAAAAACAAAAATATATGTCATCAGATATAAAAATATATCTATCACTATATTAAACAAATGGAATGAATTTCAATAAAAATATAGTCGCTATTAATAGCAATTTTACCCTTGGATAACATTTCTAAAAAGTGATTTTCTTCTTTTTTAATAATAGTCCTTTTTTGATTAAATTTTATAGTTGATTTCACAGGCATAAATCTTCAAATTTTCTAGAACCATTTTATGGAAAATTTTAAAATTTAAATATTAATCTCAGATATAATCTAATCCGTACTTGTAAAAATATCTTTACATAAAATTAAGGAAATTCAAGAAAGAAAAGCTTTTTATGGTGCAAAATTTTAAGTTCGGAGTTCTTTGCAAATAACAATGCAGATAACTCGCTTATGAAATTCTAGTACATAATGAGCAAGTTCTTAGTAGCCAAATTTTTTAGAAAGTGCTATTTCAACCAACTTGTCCTTGTACGTGCCTCTGCTCGACAATTTCGTTGTTGCAGCTTTTAAGCGATTCCGTTGGAGATTCATTGCTAATTTATTTATAAAAGCTGCATTTCACAATCACAATAAATCAACCCTGAAAAAAAAACAGAATTCAATATTCATTTTTTGAGAACTTTTTTAAAAGAAAAAGGTTACTTAAATTATTCCAAACAGAAATATTATTTACTTATTTCATTTGAACATTTCTCATTCGTTGTTGCTTCGCCGTTACTGAAGAACTCAAAATATTAGGTGAATAGAAAATTAAAATGTAGGACGGCGTTGTTAACTGAACGATTGCAGCCCGAATACTGAATTGTTTAATTATTCGCTCGTGTATGCATTTATCAACAATTTTAGAGGGTTGTTGCTGCTTATGATAGTGGAAACATTGCAGTCGCTCAAACTGGTATGAATAAGGCCACGAAATTCTAGTTAATGAACTAGAATGGTTATAAACCAGTTTGGCAGTAGACAGCAGGGTATATGCAGGAATTGAAAACCAAGTTAAGCGTGGCTTTTTACGTTATGTACATTGACGACATCATCAGCGTTTTGACTGCGGACAACGAATATAAGATTTTCTCAACAAGCAGCATTGGAACATTAAATTCACAATGGAGACGGAAAAAGGTGGAGGCATGAACTATCTGGACCTAAAGCTAAGGATTGGCAAAGCATAAATTCCAGTATGACATTTATAGGAAACTAACTGGCACGTACACCATAATACATTCTGCGTCACACCATCCATAACAGCCCAAAAAATCAGCATTGAGGCAATTAGTGGACAGACTCCAAATGACACCTCTCACATAGGTTTGAACTTAAAACAATATATAACATAGCCACAAACAAAGGATACAAAAAAGCGGTGTTGGATAAGCTTCGAAGGACCCAAGGATTACAAATAAGAAGCAACGTAGATAAACACAAATATTTGAACGCCAGTGAACGGTAAAAAAGTTGTACAAACTTTTTCAAAAATCATAACATTAACACAGCATTCAGAACAACAAACAACGTGGGACAAAAACTAAGAACCAACATTAACTCGGAACACCTGTTGAACAGACACGGGGTATGCAGGCTTACCTGCAAATGGCAATACAGCTACATAGGACAAACATTAAGGAAAACAGGCAAGGAAAGGGCTGTCTTCGACTGTGCCGAACACTTTATAGCTTTCATGAATACGCATCACGGTTTTAAGTGTCCGATCCTTACTTACAATTAGTACAAACTCTGCAAAACTGTTAATTTAAAGATATATAGCCCAAACCCTATTTATCGGAACAATCGATTGTATGGAAGCTTTATGTTCTGTAGGTCCGATCTGGCTTATTTTCACTACACATCACATACATAATGAGTACCAAATCTGCAAACTTGTACGTTCCTAGCTTTTTAACTGCAAAATTTATAGCCCAAACCCCATTTATCGAAACTATCGATTGTATGGGAGCTATGCGTTGTATTGCTCCGATCTTGCTGATGCAAACTGCCGGCTCCATACCACATTTCATCAAGATATCTCAAAACCTGAGGGACTAGCTTGCGTACAAACAGGCAGACCGACAGACGGACATTGCTAAAGCGACTCAGCTCATCGCCCTGATCATTTCGGTATACTTATTGGGGGGTCTATCTCCTCTTCTTCTCATACTTGCAAACATCGGACCAAAGTCATAATACCATTTTATGTTCATAAAAGGTATAATAAGCACACGATGCCGAGAGCAAATCAGGGGACTATAACAAAAAAAAAAAACATGAAAACCCACCACCATACCAGAATCTAACGTGAAAACATGGAGATATACAAACTAAAAACATTTAGTGAACAAACAAACACTAACTCTGAACTTGATTTACAAAAAACAAAGTGATCCCGCAGGTATAACAACAAAACAAGTAACAATGAATAAGTGAACATACAAAATAAACGAATAGCAATGGTCGGAGACTTAAGCCTTAAACGAAAAAAACAGCATCCGAAGTCGAAGCTTACGGCGAAACCCAAAACGAAATATAAACCTATACTAAAACCATAAGCGAAATTCAAACGTAGACAAGAACCGCATCCAAAACTTTGATCGTGAGCGGAACCAAATTTAAAACCAAACCTAATAAAGATAAAGGGAACGAGTTAAGAGTGTAAATGGGAGACGAAATCAAAATCTGGAGCTATTCATATGTAAAATTTATAGGGTCATAGTCGTTCCTGCCAACATACATGGCAATCGGCCGATCGGCAAAAAGTTCTACATCGCCAATGGGTACTAGCCCATATTCAAAGATTACACATTGTGCGAAGTTGCAGGCAGGCTATAGAACTGCATTGAGAACGACCACTGTATATCTCTTTGGGACGCCTAAGGGCCACATAAAGGGTGTTTTTTTTACAGGTTTGTTTTTCGAATAGAGATAAAACTGGCATTTTGTGGTCAAATCTGGCAACTCTAGTGTCATTTATGTTCAGTTTGGTTTGCCATTTCATCATGAACAGGTTGACAAAAGAACAACGCTTGCAAATCGTGCAAATTTATTTCGAAAATAATGGTTCAGTTCGCGAAGTTTACCGTGAGCTCCGTCCATTTTATGGTCGACATAATCGTCCATCAGAGCAATTAATTCGGTTAACCATGGATCGTTTTCGCACTACGTTTACTCTATGTGATAATACGCATCCGCAGAGACGTCGAACAGTGCGCACCGAAGAAACAATTGCCGCTGTAGAGCAAAGTGTTGAAGAGGACCCGAATGAATCGATTCGCCACCGTGCACAGCAATTGGAGCTTTGTCCATCAACTTTATGGAAGATTTTGCGCAAAGATCTTGGCTTGCGACCTTACAAGATCCAGCTTGTGCAAGAATTAAAGCCGCGAGACCAAGCAATGCGTCGTGATTTTGGTGTATGGGCCGAAAATGAGATTGATTTCGATGCTGATTTTCATCGCAAAATTTTGTTCAGTGATGAGGCTCATTTTTGGTTGAATGGCTACGTCAACAAGCAAAATTGCCGCATTTGGAGTGAAGAGAATCCACATGAGACCCTTGAAACGCCATTACATCCACAAAAACTGACTGTTTGGTGTGCTCTATGGGCTGGTGGAGTCATTGGGCCATACTTCTTCCGCAATAATGCTGGAGAGGCAGCTACCGTTAATGGAGACCGGTATAGAGCCATGATAACCGACTATTTTGTTCCCGAATTGGATGGCATGAATGTGGATGAGTTGTGGTTCCAACAAGACGGCGCTACATGCCACACAGCGCACGTCACAATCGATTTATTGAAGGAAACATTCGATGAGCGCATAATTTCGCGGAATGGACCTGTCAATTGGCCACCAAAGTCGTGTGATTTGACACCATTGGATTATTTTCTTTGGGGATATGTGAAGTCGCTCGTCTACACCAACAAACCAGAAACGTTAGGGGAATTGGAAGCCAACATTCGTGGCGTTATTGCCGACATACGGCCCCATATGCTCGAAAAAGTGGTTGAAAATTGGACCTGTAGAATTGGCTTTAGTCGAGCCAGCCGCGGCAGCCACATGCCCGAAATCATATTCAAACATAAATGGCATAAAATTATCCTTCCAATAAAGCCAAATTGATGGGCATTAAAACGATTTTCTTGTGTTTTATTTCAATTCGAAGTTCTATACCCCTAAAAAAAACACCCTTTACATAG
This sequence comes from Merzomyia westermanni, assembly GCA_949987695.1. Lineage (NCBI taxonomy): Eukaryota > Metazoa > Arthropoda > Insecta > Diptera > Tephritidae > Merzomyia > Merzomyia westermanni. The sequence goes on along the minus strand of OX465289.1, from coordinate 30,432,648 downwards.
TTGGACAAAAGTCTTTAATGTAAAAGTTCATAACGGCATAGGATTTAACAGACAGGCTTATCGCTACAACAACAACAGGTTAATAGTCAGTAACTGCTTGAATGTCGCCTTACGGAGACAGTAAATGAAAGAGCTGTTCTCCAACATTCCAAAAGAGTATTTCATCTCTTCAGTAGGCTACCACCTGCCGCATTCTATAATCGGAATTCAATAACCAGAAGAAGAAAGCGTCCTGTCTAGCGAGAGTATAGTTACACTTGTTCGATGTAGGTATGGATATTGCAAAGGGTGAACTTTCACTTAGAAAAGTTTAATCCACACACGCTTGTGGGAAGTCCCAGCAGTGAAGCACTCTCTCAAATGAATCCAACTAATTAGTATCGTTTGACAAATTTGAGAACAACCACTGCCATCACTACTGTAAAATGTCGGTCAAACAGGGCGAACTGATTATTATCTATAGCCGTATGATCAAATTTAAACTGTCGCCAGCTGTTACCTACTAACCTTCTGCTGACAGACTATACTGCCGTAAACAATGGATCGACGCCAAGTAAGAAAGTCTAAGTTCGGGTGGAAATTGGTAAATTGTTGTGGAGTTATGACCTATAGAGGTTTTAAACTTTTTGTACTACCATGTGGGCAATCTTATAAATACAAATGAATGTGTGTCTCTGTGTCTGTTGTTGTTGTTGTGGTAACGACAAAAACACTCCCCGAAGGTTTTAGGGAGTGTTGTCGAATTAACAGTCCTTGGCCGGATTTGAACAAGGTACGCTCCGGTACTCCCTTGCGGTACTGCCCGACTGTCGTGGTAGCGATTTATGACCAGTGAAACCTTCTAGGTTATGTCACTCCTCCTTCCGTAAGTAGATTCCTGGCTTCACTGGTTACAGTATAGGCTATATATAATTTTGAAAAGCGTAGATAATATACCTCGTATCACGTTTCGTAATTTTATTTAACACGGTTCTGAAATTAATAATAGCTGAAATTTTACATTTTGTCATTTATATGTGGGCGGTGCCACTCCCATTTTTCAAAATTTAAAAAAAATCATTAGTAAGATCATTAGGTCATTCTAACTACGAAACTCTAGCATTCTACCTGCATCACTGAAGGCATGTTCCGGTTTCCTACCTCTCTTTTAGATAACTTTGGTCCACAATTGGGCGTGGCCGTCCACCGATTTTGCTTATTATCCGTGGGCGTACTCCAGATGTATATGGTATACCTCGTATCAGGTTTCGCAATTCTATCTTACACCGTTCTGAAGTTGTTAACAGTCGAATTTGAAATTTGCTTATCTCATAAGTGGGCGGTGCCACTCCCACTTTCCAAAATTTTGCAAAAGTCATATAAAGAATAAGAAAATTGATATAAGTACCAAATTATATTATTATACCTGCATCAGTTAATTAGGTATGGGCAGTTCAATATTTCTACCTCCTTTCCATATAACTTTTATGAAAAAGTAGGCGTGGTCGAAAAGCTATATAACAACAATAGTATGCCTCCTACGAAATTTCGTTATATCACATAAACGGTTCTGAACTTATTTACAGTCAAAGTTTGAAAATTTCTTCACTCATATGTGGGCGGTGCCAAGCCCCTTTTACAAAAATTTTTTAAAATCGTCAATGGGACAATCAAGTTAATAAATCTAGCAAATTTCATCATTGTAGCTGCTTTTATTATTGATTTAATCCATTTTATACGTTTCTCGTAATTTTCGATATCGAAAAAAGAGGCGTGGTTATGGTTCGATTTCGGCCATTTCAAATAGCAACCTACCTTAAGGCCGATATGCAGATCAAAAGAAAAGCAAAAGCTCCATATAAAAAAACGCTTAAGAAATGCTTAAGAAAATTTCTTGGGTTACCTTTTCTTGAGGTAGTACGCAGTTCTCAACGTAATTTTACTACTATTTCATCGTGAAATTTGAGTACGGCAACACAAGTTTCCGCAAGAAATATATCAAGCGGCATTTATTTCTTGAAGAAAACAGTAATTTGGCAATACACCAACTGGTAAAACACGTCCAAAAATGTCGGGAGAGGTATCAAAAGACGCGTTTTGACCTCGGTATCAATAATCCGAAAGCGGAAAAGAAAAATTTTGTTTTAGTGAAAAGTTATTGGCAAAAAACGTTTAATTCGTTTATTTGCTTATGTGCTCTTCTTCTTGCTGCTTCACTATTCACCATGGATTTGTATTACTTCCATACTACTATTTTTCACGCAAGAAAAATTGCGCCAAATTTCATTCAAATATCTCAATTACTCAAGTTATCGTGTCCAAGGACGGACGGGCATGTCTCAGTGGATTCCTCTGTTCATTCTAAGAAGTTAGATATATGGAACTCCATATCTATCTCTATTATTTTGTACTGTTATAAACCACCGTTATATGACCAAAACTATAATACCCTGTGTACTAGCACACGCTGGGTATAAAAAAGGAACTTGAATTCTCTTGGTCCTTTTTTATCAAAAGGCCTTTGAATATTTTTGCATATCCGTATCACTTCTCATTGCAGCTCAGTTGTAGACTCCAAAATTTTTATTTTTTCCATGTCATCAAGCTTTCAATCTAGTTCCAGCTCATTGCTTGATGGCAGATCCTCCGAATGCTGGCGACCTTTTATGACGTGGTGTAAATATGTTTGTGTAAACATAAATGTTTGTTGTTGCTAATATTGAATTTAGCGCTTTTGCCCTCTTTGAATAATTGCTGATTTTGACATAACTAATTATTGAAAATGTGACAGCAAAATGGCGCGCTCCAAAAAGTGGAGAATCATCAAACCCAAAAAACAAAAACAGCAACAATATTGAACGCATAAATGGCATTCTCATTTTACCCAACAAACTCTTAACGTCCTCTCAAAATATAAACTCGTCAAATTTTTTAAGTGCACATGAAAATTACAAGCCGTTTTAAAATACTAGAGGAGTATATGGGAAGGGGTTGTATGACGGCTGCCGAGCGTTGAAATGAAAATTATGATTTTCCTATACATAATAACTTTGACAGAAGCATTCAAGCAACGCCAAAAAATTCATTTAACTCGCGAAATACACTGAAGATTGGTAGTGTAGTATGGAACGTTGGAGCAGGGGCACAAGCCGTTTGACGAAAGGATTGAATGTGCCAGCGAACAGACAGATTTTGGAAACTGTTTATGTTCTTTTTTTGTTGTATGAGCTCACGTAAACGGCTCGTGGCACTTATTGAAAAGGGTTGAAGGTTAGCAGCGCAGAAATTATATTTTGTGTATTATGCGATTACGTGCATGGGAAGGGGGGGAAGGGTATACATACATATGTGGTCGTTATGAAAATATTACTTGGATGGCAGTCGATCAGAATAACGACGCGACTTCTTGCATATACTCAGCACTTAGATAAAGCATAGAAATTTCAACTGAGCAGAGCTCGCGGAATTATTGTAATTATTTGTCAGCAAACTTGAGCTACGGTTTTTTAGGTTACGTCTGCACTGTGAGAAATTTTGATTTGATTCCACTTACTGTTCATGTACTCTATGAATTTAGATCAGAAAAGATTGTACAAAAACCCTTGTCTTCTTATCTCAGTTGGACTTTCTATGTGATTTGATGAGGACTCTCTGCAGAATGCTACAGTTGAACTGCATTTTATATGAAAACAGAAATATTATCACCGATTCTATACATTTTCAAGTGGATTCGCTCGATCTATAAGCACATTTTAGGAGCTCAGTATTGGAACTCAAGCATAGTGTGGAGTTGGATCAGCAAATTGAAGGTAACTGAGAGGTCTTTAAAGCTTCCCTTAAAGTTGTTGCTGTTAGAAAAGTTTTTAGCCCGGCCAACAGATGCTAATTGAAAACACCAAGGGACTCCGATATCCCCTTGAACCAAAGTACCGTCCATTATTCTGTATTCGTATTCCTCTTAATATTTTTTTAATCTGTCCGATTTACGAATAACGTAAAGTAGTATCTCACTGTCAGTGAACTTAGTTATTCGTCTCCCAACACATCTATCTTTAAAACAGCATACCTAATTCGAACGAAGGCGGGATGGACGCGCAAAAAATGTTCATCATCAAGACATAAAGGGCAGATTGGGTCGTCCTGTATCCTAATCATAGTCATGTATTAATGCCATGTTAAGTGAACTTTCAGGAACTCCACAAGTTGTCTGCAGACCTGCACATGCGATAGTGAGTTTTGCCTACCTGCAGCTCCTCGGTACCACCCAATCATGAGTAAGCGAAATATTTTCTGACCGTCGCTTCAATGGCCCAGGAAAAAAGCCCATCCCAGAGTAAAAGAGTTTGTTATCTACTTCAACTTACATTGCCGAATCCATTTTAAAGTAGTTAGAGCGCTATCCAACGTCTTTAGTGAAGCTTGGCTATCAGTAGAAATACTAAAACTCCTGCATCAATTTATAAGACTAAAAAAGAATTATGGAGTGGAGTCCTTTGGTGTCTGAAAGACACGGGGATCCATATCGTAGCCCTCAGCAATATTCACTCTACCCCTCCCTGTTATACCACCACCCATTCATTTCAATTCTTCGGGGGTTCTTAAGGGCATCACTTCTTGAGAGAAAAAAAAGAAATGACAGGTGGAGCATTAGTTCCAGAGCACTGTAGGGAAAGCTCACACAGTAATCAGTCTATGAAGTTTACAAAGCTGATTTGACGGTGTATTGATTAAGACTCTGCTACATCGTACCACAAAGGCGTAGCTGATAACGGTCTGATCATAGTGACGTAGAACATCTTCATTCATTCGAAGAACATGGCCTATTCAACGTAGCCATTGGGATAAATCTCTCACAGCTCATCAAAAAATTTCCTTCGGCCAAGAAAGCTTTCAAGGTACTTATTGTATGAAAACTCTAGATTCAATGCGAAACCACACTTAAAATGATAGACTAATACAACAACTAATGGACAAAGGACCAGTCTTCATAGCATTCGTGCCATTCTGTTTAGCAGGTTTAGCGAAAACTCGAAATGGGGTCTAAATTGTAATTATTATGTTATGAGAGAGGATGAGGGATGGATGATAAGGTCTCCAAAGCATAGTTCAATGAGGTTTTAGTCACAAACAACACTAGGCCTAAGCAAAAGGCAATAGCCTCTAAGAGGAAACAATTTTAGAAAATGCAATGAGTCAGCAGTTGGCACCCCGATATTACTTTTAGGGTATACTAACGGGTTGTGGAAAAACATTTCGGCACTCACCTTTCATCCGCTATGAGGGATAGAAGCGAATCAACCTTGTTTCATGAGCCGTTGGCCTATTCCAGTGGAGCCACTGGCGTTGCCCACTTCGTTTTTATGTAGAAATTTTCAATCTAATTTTTTGAAGAATTAATGAAATTTATGGAGATTTTAAAGCACAATACCCAGCAATAAACTGTTCCAAAGTTTAGCAGTTTTAAATTGACCCAGATTCAGCAAGTGATGCCCAACTCCGTTTCAATTATCTAAAATGTTCTTTATGTATTTCATTTCGCTGAGTGTACAATCATTGACGACCCATTCTTCGGCTCATCTATTCTCATACATTTATCTGTGCGTCGCAACAACACCACTATATTGCATGTTTCTGCCAATTTACATCTAAAAATTTTAATTGTTTTCGAAAATGTTGCGGCGGAATTTCAAAATGAGTTATTATCGCTAAGCGATATGCAAATTTTCGACAATTGTGATCCTGCCAACGATTTGCGTATACATGGAATATAAACAAAAAGTAAAAGGGTGGTTCAAAAATATGAATCATAAAAGATTTTAAGTAATGTAATGTGCAAGCCGAGACTCACTCAATGCCTACATGTTACGCGAGAATTAGGAGCTTGGAAGATACTATTTCTCTGAGATTCAAGAGTGCCTGTCATAGTCAGTACACCAAAACTTTGTATGAATTGGCCACGGCATTATTTTATTCGGTCACAAAAGAGATAAACTAATTATTGAAGCACCATGAGCAGCCAAGTTTCATCTTGTTTGTTGAAGCTTGGTAAAAGATTTAAGTATCGCAGTTGTTCTAAGAAACTCCTCCACAACAAACTAAGTAGATTGCTTGGTTAAGGTAGAGTAGGGACAGAAGCATTTCATGAATAGTTTAGGAAGTCTTGTCGAAATAATAGTCCTTTGCCAGATATCAATCCGGTAGAATATATCGATTTGTATTCAAACCATAGGCATGTCAATTTGTAGGAAATATTTAAAAATAACGCGCACGGATTTTATTTCCTAAGAAGTCGATGCGACTTAAATAAAGCGCATGGGCGTTGTTGGTGATATTGCACTACTGTGTCATGGGTTTAAGTGAGGATTGGTGCACATTGAACTACTCGTGAATATTGAGCTTATGTTTTGGACCTGTTAATAAAATGTTTTTTTTTTTTTTTTTTTTTTTTTTTTTTTTTTTGAGAACATAGTATGAGAACTGGGGCAAAAATTTTAACATATTAAAAAGTGTTCATTTCCTTATCCACCTTTTTCAGTGCTGTTTGATGGAATTTTTTTTAACTCATCTACAGTTTTTGTCAGGTTTTCCTTATGGGCAAATGGTTGGCAAGCGGAGCTGGAAGCTCGTTCATAAACAAAGTCCAGGAGTTCCGAAACAGATCTATCCGAATAGCTATTGAGCTTCTTTCTACATTTTTCCACCTTTTCTATTTATAGTAAAATATACCCAAGAAGCATATCTGTAAATGTTTTTAAAAATATTCTAAAGTAAACTTACTAAAATAAGCTTTGAACTTACTAAAGTAAGCTTTTTCAGTTTTAATTTATTCGAGAGTTCAAAATAAACTTTATATAAACTACAAGAACGAACTTTCATGAATAATTTTACTTCAAAAGTGAAATACAAATGTTTATAAAAAATCCAGAGAAAACTATTTGTAATTTTTTTTTCTTTTCAGCATGAATGAATTCAAATTCTTTTCATAAAAGATTTTACATGAGAATGAGGACAGAAAAGCAAAAATCATGGCTGCGTCTTAACCACTTTTGAAAACTGCTAATAATTGGTGTAAGTTGCAACATTCAATGTATTATTACAACTTATTTATTTATTTTATTACCATAGCTAAATAATATAATAGATAAATAAAAAAAAGGCTTGAATAAAGTTTCAGAAAAACCCTTATTAAAAGCTTTCTTTGAAATTTTTCATTTTATTTTTTATATATTCATCTTATAAATAAAAATCGATGTGTATCTGTGTGTCCTTTATAGGCGTCCAAAGTACTGAACCGATTTTTATGAAATTTACACAGTATATTCTTAGAATCACTGGTTACGGCATAGGCTATATATATTTTTGGCAAAGTGGGCAGTGCCACGCCCCAGACTATATAAATTTCAATTCGTCATAATTCTGGCCGTATTTGGTCTAAATTAATGATATTTGGATATATATGTTCTTTAGTCAAGATTTACATAATTTTGGAAAAGTGCGAGGTGCTCAAATTTTTTGTGTTTTATTTGTGCTTCATTAATGTCCAAAATTTATTGTCGATCTCTGTGAAACGACACAGGCCATATTTAGTTTTTCGCAAAGCCTCCAGGCTATTTAAACTAGCAATTCAGCACAGCTAGGAATTTATTTGGTTCAAGTTAGTGATATTTTATATATAGATATGTGTGCTATATAACCTTGGAAACAGAATAAGAAGGGGAGTAGGAATAGAAATTTGAGGTATAGAAGTGGTGTTAGAGAAAAATTAAATGGGTAAAAAAGAGTGATGGTATATAGGGAGGGGGGGAAAGAAAAAGTGTAAAGAAAAAGGAGGAGATAAGGATAAATGTAGAGGGAGCGAAAAGTGGGGAGGGAAAAGAGTAAAATTTTTTAACTGTAGGCAAGTCAAATTTTAGGCAAGACAACGTCTGTCGGGTCTGCTAGTAAAAAATAAAATTGATTTATAAAGCTCTTATAATTCAAAATTTGTATGGAAATGTCATTTTAAAGAGCTTTATAAATCAATTTTATTTTTTGTGAATATGGGGGCTACATTATTTAACTTTTTATCAATGTGCCGTTTGATTATAAAACTCTTATTTTCAAACGTTTTATAAAGGAAAAATCATTATTTTGTAAGCTTAATATTTATTTCGAAAAGCTTTTTAAAAATTTATTTTAAGTTTACTTTGCTTGTTGGGATTAGAATTAAATTGTAAATAAAAATAGCAAATTTACAAAAACCCCAAAAACCTCGAAAAATAAATATATAATAAGTTACACAAAAGTTCATTTTTACCGTTTTTAGTGCCACCCTAACACACAAACCCCAAGTAAGGGTTGCATCACTACAGCGAGTTGTCTTGCCTATCGTTTAACCCCAGCATGTGGATTACCGAAACCTCGCTGAAGTACAAGGTGGCGCAAAAGTAAGCTTCCGATGTTCAGCATATCGGTTGTGGCACGTGCAGTGTGTGCTGTTGCACCGTCTTGTTGGAACCACATGTTTTCCAATCCCAATTCATCAAGTTGCGACAAAAAGAACTCGTTGATCATTGCTCTGTAGCGCTCACCATTCACAGTAACCGTTTGGCCCCGACCGATTATTGGTCAAATAAATAGTCAGCAATATTCCGCGTTCTGGAGCAGTGTAGCGTAACATTGTTTATTAACGTGTATTTCGCATGTGTTTACTACACAAATGTCAAAACAGAACTGACTTTAGGGGCCAATCGCAAAATTTATAGCATTTGCTGATAGGAGGATTACTTTTGTGCCACCTTGTACATACATATGTACAGATTCACACAAAAACTTTTTGACAGCACACACATCAATGCTGATAGAAATCTGTAGTGAAATCTTTGAGGAAATCAAAATAAAAACAACAAAAATTAAGTTTAACAGTTGCGAGAGCATGTCATTTATTATACCCTTGCTGTATTTAATTTGAAGCGCTACTCACGCCCAGATCTTAAAATAAGAAGCAAGACGGAAACCAAAAAGCGACGCGACGCACAGGCTCAATATCTCAGACACCCTGCAAAAAAACAATATGACGAGTCTCTAAAGAGACTAGCTTGCAATTAACCGTTTTAGTCTACAAAGGGCTATAACTGAGCCCAACTAGTCGCTTATGGGCATAGATTTGAAAAGTGAATTTTAAACTGTGCGGCCTATTTTAAAATTGTACACTTTGTAGAGACCTTTCCGACATTACCCGTTAATGTGTAAAGGGGTAGAATCGGTCTTGGCTTAAGTCGATGCTTCTTTTTTGCGACTGATGCTGAACTCACCCTAGACTAGTCGTTTATTTTGCAGGGAACTATTGTTATGTGTTATTGTGTGAGAATTGTGCAAATGTGCGCTCCGTCGGTGGTGGGCGGAGTAGTTAAAACTAATGTTTGTCTTAATCTTTGATTTGTTCTTCAAATGTAAACGACAGGAATTAATTTAGATAAATGATTTTTGAAGATACTACAAGAACGCCACCACTTGAAGCCAAAAGCTGGGTATTCAAGGACACAACGGAGAAAATTGTGCAAATTAGGGAGCGGGGTGTTTATTGCAATGTCAATAGCAATGGTTATGTTGGCAGTGGCAAGCTTAGAGCGCATGGAGTGTTTTGCTGCGACTCCACCGCCGGTATTCCACGCCTGTCACTATAGCCATCAAATGCGGCGAAAACCTCTGAGTCAATCAACCAAGCGCCGAGGCAACGCTTCAGCATCAGCCAGCTGATGTTTGGATTAATTGCTGCCTGCCGCCACTCAACTCGCGCTGGAATGTCATGCCTCTATGCAGCTCGAGACTATTAAGTCCTTTAAAATTGTTTACGTAAACAATTTTCGTATTGAAATTTGATTTATTTGCTAATTTGTTTGTAATGAATTTTTCTTCATTGCCCCCCGTGCCTGTTGTATGTTCATTGACTGAGACGCACAGAAAAGTTTCTTGAAGTATTTACAATGTGTTTAGAGTTTTCTTAAGCATATAATTGGCCAGTGCTGTATTGGCTCATCGTCCGGAAGTTGGAATTTGTTATTTGTTTGTTTCATTTCCGCATCATTGCTTACATTTTAGCTAATTTCTTAAGCTCACACTAACTTCTTGTGTATTTGTATTGACGCTGGCGAGTTCTGCTTTCTTTAATTTTGGTTTTTGTTGTTTTCGATTTTCTCTATCATTTGCTCATTTCAATTATAAGATACTCTATTGATGTAATTAAATTGAAAAATTGATTTGGAAACTATAACGAATTGTTGTTGGTTGGCTTCTGTTGGCGACTGCTGGTGACTGGCGCTGCTGTGCGCTTTGAACTGTGACGAAGTGATGAAAAATAACTTGCGAAGATAGATACTTTGAAGTTCTTCAAATGCTTATTTTGATTATGCAATGAGAGTTTTTTGGTTTTTAATTACTTTTTAGATTTTAGACTTTAGAGCTTCTTTCCTACACCTTATGTCACGCCTGCTAGGTTAGGACAATTTCCCCCTCAAGGTTCAAGCCATCCCCGAATGGGTGCATAGCGTTGATACTGTTTGATGGGTTTTAGTATTCTCGATATTGTACTGGTCAGGAAGCTTGCAATGACGCTTTATTGGAGCTTGACTTCCTTGACTTGTTATCGTTGCATATCAAATCTTGCCAGTGATCGCCTTCGTCTGCTGCCGAACTCGGTTGTCGAGGGTCGGTGCCTTTCGTCACTAGCAAAGCCCGTACAGCTCATCGTCTGCAGGCTGGGCTGTAACTAAGCTACGGAGCACAGCCTATAAATGGTATAACTATGGTTGTTGGTAGCAACTACAATTTCTGGATATGGGCATTCCTTTGCAGGAACGAACGCGGTAGTCTTCATTTACCTTTTTTTACTTGCCCCGACTGAGCCGGGAACGATTTGTTTGACCCTTGAAAATGATTGATTTCATTCGCCTCTTATGACAGGTATATCTTAGCGCAGTATATACTGAATCCTTTTTCTCCTAACGTGATTGTAACTTCATCATTCTCAACCGCTGTGACTTTATTCGTATCAAAACACAAGCCGGTTACTATCCCTTTTGATTTGTTTACAACCAATATACACTCCAAGAAGAAGTGTAGAGTTGAACTTATCTTAGAAACTTGGCTAGGGTTGAGTCAAAACAGAGTTGATGGTTTCTTTCTGACATATTTTGTCATGATGTGCTACATTATATTTTATTTCATTTCATTTCATTCTATTTTATTTTATTTTATTTTATTTTATTTTATTTTATTTTATTATATTTTATTTTATATTATTTTATTTTATCTTATTTTATTTTATTGTTTCTTTTGTGTTATTCGGGCTTTAAAAAGTTGTTGGAAGAATTTTTTTCCTAGACCTCAAACATTCTTCCAACTATTTTATATTATTTTATTTCATTTTATTTTATTTTAGTTTATTTTATTTCATTTTATTTTATTTTATTTTATTTTATTTCATTTTATTTAATTTTATTTCATTTTATTCAATTTTATTTTATTTTACTTCATTTAATTTAATTTTATTTTATTTTACTTCATTTAATTTAATTTAATTTTATTTTATTTTATTTTATTTTATTTTTTTGATTTTATTTTATTTTAATTTATTTTATTTTATTTTATTTGTTAATTGATATTAGAGGAAAAATTACAACGTTATGCACAGCGATGGTATGGGATGACATGTTTCGAAGTGCCCAGCTTCTCATCAGACCCCTTCTCGGACACTGAGATACGAACCCAAGTGTATGCACCAAAGCCGCTGTTAGAGTACTCTAACAACTAAGCTAGCGTGCGGGTGCATAACAAATAACACGGAAGTGTTGATATGCAAAAAAGCCCTTCTGTATCTAAAACTGTTCTATGAACGCGCCTAAAAATATTCCACTTTCCTTGAGTTGACATATAAAAATATATGTACCAAAGAATGTATAAAAGGAATAAGCAAATGGCACATTAGAGGAAAAATGCATAGTGACGCTACAGGGCATCATAGCTTAGTTGTTAGAGTACTCTAACAGCGGCTTTGGTGCAGACACTTGGGTTCGTATCTCAGTGTCCGAGAAGGGGTCTGATGAGAAGCTGGGCACTTCGAAACATGTCATCCCATACCATCGCTGTGCATAACGTTGTAATTTTTCCTCTAATATCAATTAACAAACAAAACATAAAAATTCGAGCTTTGCTCCAACAACAATCACCATTTTATTTTATTTTATTTTATTTTATTTTATTTTATTTTATTTTGTTTTAATTTATTTTATTTCATATTATTCAATTTTATTTTATTTTACTTCATTTAATTTTATTTTATTTTATTTTACTTCATTTAATTTAATTTAATTTTATTTTTTTTATTTTTTTTTTTACTTCATTCAATTTTATTTTATTTTATTTTATTTCATTTTATTATATTTTATGTTATTTTATTTATTTTTAGTTGATGCCCATTCCTTCATTTTCCTTTCCATTCCTTTCTTTTTTGCTTCTTTAATTTACTTCCTTTCTTTTTTGTGCCTTTTCCTATAATTTCATTTTCTTTATTTACCTTTAATAATAAAGTTTCTATTTTTATTCTTTTTTTCATTGGATATTACTGTGAGATCCATCGCAACGATGGATACTCGGGTCAGTTATAAATCAGAATTGAAATCCAGCCCGTCACATTCACTAATATTAATCAAATTTTGGTTAATTTTTTTCGCATATAATACATTGTTCAAATTAGACCTTTCGCCAATATCTCCGCCTGTGTAATCATGCTGCTTAGAAGGCAATTGGGTTTTCGTGCATAGACTACGACTAACTTGTAAGGCGCGATAAATTTGAAATCCCTAACATTAAAATCTCCATCACATAGCTTCATATTCACCACAGCTTTGATAATATCATTCAGAAACTCCTCATGTTGTGTCTTTGGTATGCGTTCCAAAAATGGGCAAACGGCCTCGACATTATCTGAAAACATAATTTTATCAGCAAATTAGTCAAATACATATACATTTATAGAGCGAGCATATTACTGGTTTCGTCTTACGAAAATCTGGGTTTTAATTTTCTAAATGTATACAGTGTAGAGTTTAAATTAACATTTCACACTAAAATTGTCCCTATATCCTTGTGTGGCACAAATATTTAATTTTAAAATTTGAAGTAGAGAAATCGGGCCAGTAAATTGACTGTCTTACTCTTACAAAAATTATGTTTCTAATTTTCCTCATTTACCTTTCAGATTCTGCGTGCCATCATAAACGAAGATCTCATTACGTATCTCAACGTTGAAGTCCACAAAACCAGTCTCCTGCAATAATCTGCTATATTCGGCACCAGGATCGCTGCTATTGTGTAGTGGTGAAATGAATTGCATTGCATCGGTCATATAAGGACCCCATTCCTCTGTTTTGGAAAGCTCAATATACACATCAAAGATGGGGTTATTAGCCAAAAATACGAGTAAGCAATCACCACCACTACCACGCAACAGTTGATGAATATTTTTTAGAGCACGTCTGGAAGAGAAAAATGTACGTGTCAAATTTAGTAAGTAAAGTGAATGCGAGAGAGGTAGGCACTGACTTTTGATTTTGTACCCAATGCAGACAATAAAAGGAAGTGACATGATCAAATTGACCAAGCAAACGCGTTGGTAGCTGCGCGCAAGTAATATCCAAAACCTCAAAGTGTGCACGCTCACAGTCACCATAACTTTTGCGCGCAAAGTCCACCATACGTTCTGAGACATCAGTAGCCAGAACAGCATCAAATTGTGACGGCAGCATAGGATATACAAACTCCATGAGCACATTGCCAGAACCCGAACCGATATCGATTATTGTATCACGACCTTCAGGACGCCATTGCATAACTTTCATATATTCTTGAAAAATCTGTTTCGCATCACGACGTTGCACCGCACTGGCACGATGATAAAGTGATGCTTGATTCATGATTTGTGGTTTTCTCAGACTTCAATAGTAGATTAAGCAAAAAATTAGAACGCGGAAGCTAAAATGAAATTCGCGCAACAACTGCTAACCAAACACTTGACCGCGAACATTTAAAATGAAACTAACGTCGCATACAGCTATTTATATTGATTGCAAGATTACAAGTAATTGATCTTTCAGTCTCCCCTAACAAGTTTAGGAACACCAATGACAAACATATGATACACACACAGTTGGCACCACACATCTCACCTTATCTTAAGTGATTCAAAATTGATTTATTTTTGTAGAAATATTCATTTGCATTTAAAGAAATATCGCACAAAGTAAATTCAAATGAGCGGAAAATAAATGTGGTGTAAGAATAATCGTTGTAGACGTTTGACGACTTCATTTGTAGACCTGTCGTCAAATTAGCTACATACTTACACTCATTCATCACAAACAAAACATTTGTTCCGAAATTGGAAATGATCTCTTTGCATAGATCGCGTGACGCGCATGCATCACATGACTCTTGGTGCTGAATACATTTACTAAAATAGTAATTATGACTATCAATGGAATATGTATCCAATGAATGAATGTAGTTTCAAACATTTTTTACGACGATTCATTCATAAATTCCTTGACACTTTACCGCCTAAGCGATTTTGGCCGAAACACGCCAAGTCATAGTCAACCATTTTTTCCGATGCATTAGGCGCTTTCCCTTGCTCTGCTGCAATGCTTTTGGGCTAACTCTCGCTGCACTATGGTCGTATATGCATTAAGGTTATTAGATTCCCTATGATACTCACCATTCTTATCCGGATATCTGATTCCGAACTTTACATTAGGATTGGTATGAAGAAATAAAGTGTGAATTTTGTTCGTCGACAGAGATATTTAGTTCTCAATTGTTAAAAAGAATTGAATCTTCGTTGAATTTCGCGGCTTGCATTATTTTCGGTCTTAACGCTGGATCCAAAGTTTACTCACAGTGAGTAGCGGCCAAAAAGAGGTAGCGCGATTTTTTATTCAATGATAGCAAATGCTTCGCTTGTTCTCTTCCATCGCAAGACCTATTTTGCCCATCTTTTTTCAGGCCAAAAAGGCAGAACTTAACCCACGATGTCAACAGCATCAACCTAGCCAGAAATTGCTCACTCTTGTAATGGATAGTACCAGTGCGGTTTAGCTCTGCACCACCATGAAGTAAAATACTTTCTCGAATAAGTCCATCCCAATAATGAGGGAGCATTTATTGCTCAGCGTCGTTTGGTATAGTGTACGAACTATTTACGGAACTCAATTTCCTCCTTTTAACGATGTCAATAGCGAGGAACACAAGATTTGGCAGCTA
This sequence comes from Merzomyia westermanni, assembly GCA_949987695.1. NCBI lineage: Eukaryota > Metazoa > Arthropoda > Insecta > Diptera > Tephritidae > Merzomyia > Merzomyia westermanni. Next base: position 30,417,372 of record OX465289.1, on the reverse strand, counting down.
CAGTGCTTATTACATATGTATAGTGTGTAGTGAAAATCATAAAGATGGAACCAATATATCGTATAGCCCCCTACAACACATTTTTCGATAAACGGGGTTTGGGCTATTTATCTTTAAATTAGCAGGTCAAATTTTGCAGAGTTTGTTCTTACTATATGGATCGGACACTTAAACCCGTGATGCGTATTGATGAAAGGCATAAAGCCTTCGTCCATCCCATCTTTTGAATACCCATAGAGTCAGGCTTTGTCTTTACGAAGACATCAAGCAACCGAGTAGAGATAACTTCCCCATTAAAGTTTCAGGCATTCGAAGTGCATAAACTCAAATTGTAAGCCTTAAAACGTTTGCTGTGGTCGTTATCACAAAAGCTTGTCTCATTATCCGAGGCAATTTCTTACAGTTTCAAAACAATGGAACAACGAGCTTGCTAGTAGCACTGTCTTCTTATTGTTTTTACAACTGTGTGGTAAGTAAAAAACTTTTCGTATGTTAAATTGAAATTAAAGTTGGTAAACAAGGTAACGACATGGACACAAGTATGTAATGTATGGCTTTTCATATATGTATTGGTCTGAAATTGTAAGAAAATCGCTTACCACCCCAAAAGTAGACAGCAGCAAAGCAGAGCTAAAGGAAACTGTAGATACATATCCCAACTAGCACCAAAGTAACAGAAATGGAGGCGGGAGAGATTTTGTTGCTATAATCTTTGGTAGATGCGCTGTGACTACTATCACCAGAGGCTACTTTAAAATGATGTTACTATCATGTAGCATTAACGGTTTTAAATAAGACGTTCACAAGTTCCATGACTTCTAGGTTTTAAACTATAAAGGTGTCTGACTCGTGTTACCAATATGCCACTTGAAAGCCATTATGTATTCTGAGAGGTTTGATTGTTAATCTCACTTTCACTAATTCCATTGACATTATCACGCGTCACCGTTCACAAATCAAGTTTAACATGAAACACATAGTAAATATTTCTTTAAAGCTCCATACAGTCGATGTCACTGTTGTCAAATTCTAACTACTTTAAAGTTTCTCTCAAAACCAAAACTTTCATTTGAAAAAACTTATACCAATTAAAGAACTACACCTTTTCCAGAATAGTCAGATTTACTTCAGAAATTGTAAAATTAATTTCAGAATTGTCAATTGTATTTCAGAAATCGTGAAATGTATTTCAGAATATTCATTGCACTTCAGGAACCGTAAAATAATTTTCAGAATAAATAATTTTAGTTCATAAACCGTAAATTGTACTTCAGAATAATCAATTATAGTTCATAATTTATGGTTTCTAAAGTAAAACTGATTATTCGAAAGTACATTTTACAGCTTCTGAAATACAATTTGCGGTTTCTGAAGTATATTTTACAGTTGCTGAAGTACAATTATTTATTCTGAAAAACATGTTTCGGCTTCTGAAGTTGACTATTCCGAAATACACTATTCCGAAATACATTTTACAGTTTCTGAAGTACCATTGATAATTCTGAAATAGATTTTACGATTTCGGAAGTATAACTGACTCCTCTGAAATACATTTTACAATTTCTGAAGAACACTTTATGTTTTCTGAAGTACACTTGGAAAAGGTATAGTAATTAAAGGCACGAGTGGTGAGGAATAACTTTTAAGTAAACCAATTAGTTGGATCCCGTTCCCGCTTTTAAATATGCTAGTTGGGCTGGATATCCTTGCCGCATATGTACAAATGTATGCGTTGAAAATGGGATTTTAATGTCCCAAAAGGGAATACTCAAGTGCTTCAAAAGTAGCTGACGAAACGTGTTGACGTAAATATGTGGAGTGGTTCAAAGCTTAGATAAACAAGTCAATGGAGAGAAGGTAGTGGAAATCATATGAGAGTGAATGCGAGTGTTTTGTTTGAGCTGGTTAACTACCAGACGGATTGTAAATACAAAATATAAAACGGTGATTTGTTGTTATTGATTAAAACGGACACATGAATTTCATGCGTGTGTGGTTCAAATAGATTTATGCGTACACACATACATACCTAAGTATTTAGGCTACTTCAAACAAATAAGCATAAGAAATACTGAACTATTTCTTAGCTCCAACTCCACCTCGCCAAACGTCTACACATGCAAATGAGCAACTACGTAGCTAAAGGGTTAAGAGATTTTCCATATGTTCTTGATTGTGTGTATATGCGTCAGCCGTGACGGTTAAGTAAACAAAAACAAAGCACTGCCATCAACGAACAACACGAAATGATTATGATGCTGAATAATCGGAAAGGGTGCATTGAATCTGGTGGGTTACGCTTGAAACCCGAGCTCGCTCTATGCGATGTATCGATGTGATATGAATGAAGTGGTAGTAGTGCTATGTGGGTGCTCAGTTTCTTGGCGGGGGTGTTGATGAGATTTTAAAAGTTTTTCTTTCGTCTTCCTTTTGTTTGATGAATATTTAATTAAGCAGAAAAACAAAAGGAAGTGGTAAAGATATAAAAAGAAAACGTGCACTAGTTGGAAGTACACCGTTCTTTCGAATATTTATTCATTTAATAAAAAGGAGAAAACCCAAAATAAAATATTGTTCGGAAGTTAGTAAAGATTGTAAATATTACAATATAAAAATGTTTCCTCAGGCCATACAGTTGCTAGGAATCGAAATGAGACAATCTTGCCTTTGTATATATATATATATATATATATATACTATATATAATACAATTGAAACCCAAATTTTCGTAAGAGCAACCCAGTCAATGTACTTGACCGATTTCTCTAATTAAATTTTTAAACTGTCATATTCTTCAATCTCTTTAAACTTTTGGGAAAGTGTGGCGGTGCCTTGGGGCTATTAGTTGTTTTATAAAACCCATGTTAATGGCATGTCGAGAAGCCATGGGAAATTTGGCTAATTAAAGAAATGTTTATCAAAATTGGTCAAACTTAGAGGTAAAGAGATGGTAAAAAATATTCATGAACTCCTACGCAGAATACGGTAGGACGAAAGCATATATCCAGATTGAATTTAAGTGTGCTCTGTCAGTGTTTTTATAAGTGCATTGGAGTTTCTATCTACCGTTGATTTTTAGACCTTACAAGTCAACTATAGAGGAGACCTGGGCATTATTTCAGCCAGCAACCGTCTCAAGCTCCTCACTTGCAAGCCTTTCGACCTCACGCTAAATTGTTCGATATAGGCGTATGTCTTCCTTCTTCTCCTATATGGCCTAGTTGTTAGCATCCTTCTTTTCAGAGGCTGAGTGGCATACGAAATCGTGGCAATTATTATTTCAGGCTCTTTCAAACCATATAGTCTCTTCAACAGCTGCACATTGTAAGTGAGAATTTACTATTGTTGTTGCTGTAACCGCAAAACCCGACCGAATATGGACAGTATTTTTACCGCCTAGCTCCTGTGCTCATACCTTCTGGTAGCACCCGTCTGCTTTGAGAGCTATTTGCTTGACCCAATGCAAGTTATGGTCTTGGATTTTAGTCGCCATTTTCACAGTTATACCTCACCTCCGGTATATTCGAAGCCCCTTATCGTGGTGATCCCAATGCTTGATTACATCGTTGGGATTAAAAACTGCTCTCAACGAGGCAGTGGAGAAATTGGCAATTGTCTTTATCATGTACAACTTCTCGACGACAAACTTTCCTTGTGTTATTAGAATGAATAGAGAAATCGATTGAGCTAAGCTGAGATACATGAATGAAATTTGGTAAAAAATTTGCTGTTTGACCAAGGCAGTTTACTGTTGGCCAAGGAAGCTTGCTGTTGAAAATGAGCGAAATCGAATAAAAGACACGTTGCATCTTTCGATATCGAAAAATTTATAAAATGAGATATCTTGTTAACTGATGCAGATATTGACTTGGTTATCCTATGAACCGTTTGCGGTTGTGTCTCCACACCTAGTGAAAACGAGAAAACAAGATTGCTCCTGCATAAAACTCTAAAATTCATACAAATAAACTGTTCCATTTCTTGTGTGCGTGACTGTAATCAGTAAACTTTTTTCTCAGCCCTGAACCAGCGAAAAAAACGGCCAAATAAAAGAAAACTTCAACAATAAATTTTTTTTAACATAATAATCAGAGAGGAAATAATAATACAACAAAAATGTAAGCTAAAAGTAAAGATGACAAAAAATCAATTAAAAATTTTCTCTATCAAGTTATTCTTCAATTTTTTCTATCAATGGCAGCGTACGAAAAAAGGTAGATAATTAAGTCCACAGCATCCATATAAAATGTGCAATACCTTGAATGTATGTATATGTATGTTTATGCTGAAGTAGATATATTTGCGATTGAGTTTAAATCAAATTTGGCATTCGCCATTGGCTACCGTTTGTGTGTATGTTCAAAACAAAAGGGACAAAAGCTCCAATAATGGGCGGCAACTCGTAGGGCGCTTAATGTTCACGAGCACCGCTGCTATGCCATTTGCAGTACATTTTATTGCGTTTGTACTGTAGGTGGTAACTTATAGGGTTGCCAAATGTATGCGAAATTTTTTTCAAATTTCCAAATTTAAAATGTAAACAAAATGTGAAGTGAGTAATGGAGTATTTAAGAAACGAATCAATCACAGAAATCAGGTTTTATTCTGAGTGGTATTACAAACTCATATTAGTTTTGTTGTTGTGGTTTTATTAAATGTATCCACAGCTAAGTTGCGTAGCTTGGCTTTCTCGGGACAGATTGTAATAAAGGCATTCAACAGACAAATATATTAGCAATGCAGAGTTCCAAATTGGTTAACCGATTGTTTTGTAATTTGGCAACATTCCCTATATGGTCTACGTACTTTTTTATATAAAGTTTTTATATGCCATCGTGGTATCTAACTTTTTCGACCTACCATCCTAAATCACCAAAGACGATGCTGATGTTACGCCAGGGGAAGCGATGGTAATCCATTTCTTGTCTAAGAAAGAAGAAGTCCGTATCCGCTTCATCCGTCTACTCCAATTCATTCCGAATTCATTCAATTTTATGTGTATTTTTGCATTGCTGGCAACCCTTCTACAATGCTACATACCATCACTTTTTATTGAATTCCCATTTCACCCTTCCACTTTTTACGCTTTTGACATTTTGTTTACCAGACCGCCTTTCAGAGCTAACTTTTTTTTAGCAATTTTTTAAAGTTTTTTTTTGCTCATAATTTCTTTTTAAACCAAATTTTTTCCTTTACCGCTTTATAACAATTTTTTTCTTTGAATTTTTATTTGTATCCATATTTTCCAATTTTCTTTTCTACTTATTTCTATTTGATATTATACAGTTTTTTTTTATTTTACTTCATACTTCATAATACCAACATTATTATTATTTTGTTGTTATTGTATGTATGTACTAGGTAAGGTGGTTGAAAATTAATTAAAAATTAAATGAATAACGTGGATAATGAGCCCCTAAGCTGATTTGCAAACAAAAAATTCCTAAAAAAAAATTTCACATGACACAAAAATAAAGAAAGAAAAAATTCGGCAACGAAAATAGCAACTTAGCCAGAGCAGGAGGGTGGGACGGTAACAAGAATTATGAAAAAAGTAAACAGCAACAATTTGTATACAGTTTGGTATTTCGACCTACAGTTTTTTTTTTTTCTTAAGGAAAATTAATTGAAATTCTGAAGCAGCAAGCGTCAGCTAAGTTTGTTTTATTTTAATTTTTTATGCATTAAAGTAAACCACACAAAACCGTATTTTTTGTTACCAAATACGAGTTTGGTTGCTTATATCAAACTATATAGGTATCAAATTTTTTTTACTCAAAGCCATCACCATTGATAGGACTTGGGTCAGCTAGATTAATTAACTATAAAAAAGGCAACGAATACTCTCTTGCAATTAGAAGCTCAATCTTTCACACTTCCAATTTGTGTTGTACTACATTTTAAGAATTACCATCTAGGATTGCTATCTAATCACATTCCATATATTTATTTTTTGGCATATCTAAACTGCAAGATTTGTTCAGCAAAACTCTGGCAACTGGTGCAACGCGTTTTATAAAAACGTTAGTAAATTTCTCCTTCTCCTTTTCAGCTCTCTCCTGCCCAATTTTATCTTTTCTTCCTCTTTAGTTTTTTCGCTTTCCGTCCCCTACTTTCACCCTCCCTTACCAGCTGTTATCATTTTCTCATTTCCTATAGGTTTTATGTATCTGTTTTCGCTTTCTCTCTCCCCCATTTACTTATCTCGCGGGGTGATTAATTCGACCATTCATGCGAGAACAAGAACTAAAACGCCCTGTATAAATCTATTTCAAGAGCGAGCTATGGTGTCGTAAGCTCTTATACTCTGATCTGGAAAAAGAAGCAAAAAATTTAGAAACTTTGTTCATTTACACCCGGGCAACCACATCAGTGTGAACAGATATAAATTCGAAACAGTGAAGGCACTTCCCTATGTGGGAGGTATCGTTAACAGTGGAACAAATGTCAAAGTAGAAACAAAACGGCAAATTAGTATTGCCAACAAGTGCTGTTTTGACTTTTTTTTATATCATACATACATATCATTCTATTCTCTTATTAAAACTTAGTAATTACTTTGGTTTCTCATGTAGTGCTGTGAGGTTGCTTGAAAATTATTTGTGGCAGAGAGTAGTGGTCGGTAATAGCTCCTCAGAAATGAAGGGTCTGGACTCGGGGGTGCCAAAGGAATTAACACTTGGGCCGATATTGTTTACGATGTTCATTAATGATATGACACGTTGTTGCAGGAGTGTTTCGATATATTTGTATGCTGATTACGCTCAGGTATACGAGTACCTTTCACGTCCGATTGGTTTAGCAGAGGATTTGGTATTCAGAATGAATGAAGACCTTGAATGCATCTCTTCTTGGGCAAATGATAACAACGCATCCAAGACAAAGGCCACGTGTTTCACATGTTGCTGGAAGTTGGTTGAAACACTGCCATCACTACTCCTAGAAGGCATATCAATCAGTTATGAGCCCGTGGCTACTTCTTCTTTAAATGGTCATCTAACCGCCTGGGCGATTTTGACCCGTGGCTACTAGCTTGGGTTTAAATTAAATTCATACCTTAGCTGACCACAGATCAGAGTTTTCCGTCAAAATACTAAACTGTAGTATTCTGAATTTTCTAGAGTATCGCAATTTAGTATTTTTGAATGAATTAATTCATAAAAGGTGGCTTTTACAGAAATCTAAGTTTTTCGAGATCGAACAGAGCTTGCAATCTTATTGTACCAAGTTGTAAATATATCACATCCTCTAGAACATTCTTCGTCAGTGCTGTCAAACTTTGGAACTCTTCACCGAATAATATTAAAAATGAACGCAACATCAGGCGCTTTAAATTGACTTTATCTCACTTTTTGCTATAACAGGCGTAGATATACAACTGGTAGTATTAATATTATCTTAATTAACGGATATAAGACGGAGCATACAAACTATACATACATGTATACATATAATGTAATAATTAACTATTCTTTCTAACTTATCTTAAATTTATAACTTTGTAATTGTAATTTATCTTACATAGTTATACCATTGGTGTTATTTGTCCAAATGTCGATGTACGTACTTTAAGAGACAATAGTCTTACTTGCACAAATATTAATAAATAATAAATAATATTTTCTTTTACAAGATGGTCCCCTGGCTAATTTTCGAAAAAAAAAATTGAATACCTTTCTAATAAAAAAATTGGGTTAGTTTTTAGAATTTTTGACTTAATCTTATCCATACATGGCATGAACAATATTTATTATTATATTGGAGAAAATCCATGATATCCGAAGGAAAAAATTCTAAAAAATCAGACATATTTGAAACCACTTGAATTTTGTAGCTAAGCAATAAACTTCATATATTTTTTTGTTCACAAACTGTTGTTCTTTTTTTTTACTTTGAAACCGAAAGCTTAGCTAAACTGAAATAAATTTTGAAGAACGATATCAGAACCAAAACCAAAACGGAAACCGGAACGTTTAATTAATTGGTGTAACACCCTGCTTAAAACCATTGCGCTCCTAGCCAGAAGGTATTTCCATATGCACCTAACTCTAGGCCTATGCTTCGACTTTCACTAAGTTGATAAAAGAAGGTGAAGTATAACTTGCTCTAGCTTGGTGTTTTCGAAACAAGTCTTCTTTACCAACTCGGCTGATTAAAAGCAAGAAAAAACAAGTAAGGTAAGGGCTGTCTTCTACTGTGCCGAAGACTTTATGCCTTTCATCAATACGCATCACGGTCTTAAGTGTCCGATCCTTACTTACAATTAGTACAAACTCTGCAAAACTGTTAATTTAAAGATGTATAGCCCAAAACCCATTTATCGAAACTATCGATTATATGGGAGCTATATGTTATGTTGGTCCGATGTGGGTGATTTTCACTACACACATATATAATAAGTACCAAACCTGCAAAATTGTACCTTTCTATCTTTTTAATTTGAAGATTTATAGGCCAAACTCCATTTATCGGAACAATCGATTGTATGAGAGCTATTCGTTCTATTGGTCCGATTTTGCTAGTTCCGACGAATGATTAATGTTTTGCAAAATGGCGGGCCCTTAGCAAATTTCATCGAGATATCTCAAAAACTAAAGGACTAGTTTGCGTTCAAACAGACAGACAGACGGATGGACAGACGGACATGGCTAAATCGACTCAGCTCATCGCCCTGGTCATTTCGGTATACTTATTAGTGGGTATCTCTCTTCTTCTTCCCATACTTACAAACATCGGACCAAAGTTATAATACCATTTCATGTTCATAAAAGGTATAATAAGGAAAAAAATACTGTTATCCCCGTTGTCACTTCACAAGTCATGGAAACTTTTCCAAGGCAGTGCTGCCAAAGCTGCTTACAGCGGAAAGTAGCCACCACCTAACGCGTAATTCATTGCAAATAATTTTACAGTTAATAAAAAGCTAATTACTATAAGAAATATTTATGTGGTTGACAAATAAACCCATCCTTAGTATACCATACAAATCCTTTTAAACCTATTTTCTAAGAGCTCATTAAAGACAAGTTTCCCCTTTGAACCAAAATGTTATAAACTTCCTAAGTAAACTAAAACTATATTAAAATAATTGACAAAATAAAATGGGCGAAGAAAAACGAGCTTCTAACAAATAGTACAATGGAAGTAGTAAACAGGAAGAAAGTAGTGGAAGAAAGAGAGAACTTCATATACTTATGTATGTAGTTAACAAACGTGATCACACATAATCAAAAAGGTATCCATTACTCAAAATCTTAACTATGCTATATACTTACTTTATGTATGTATGTCAAATGCTTAGTGCTTTGGTGTAAGGCATATGCATTCAAACATTCATTTATTTATGTATATAGATACTAGGGATGTTACGAAGCTTAATTTCCGATTTTTTTGGACCTCTGAGTCTGACTTCGATTTCGATCGATTTATATCAGTGCTAAATTCAATTTTTATTTATAAATCTATAAGCCAAATAATTAGGGCAAAACCCTAAGTCGAGACCCGGTCGAGACCAGCAAACAATTTATAAGACGTCTCAAGGTCGAAAAAAACCTTCTGCAGTACACGTAACGACGGGCAAGGTTGCATACAGTTTTAGTAAAGGGAAAATGTTTGGGAGGAGCTGACTTTGACATTTGGCTCTTATTGGCTTCATTACGTTTTCCATTTTTTCTTTCTTTCATCTGTGGCGCTTGGTTTCAATTCCTAGAGCTTGCAGCCTACGGGAGAGTAATTTCTAAAATGCTCCCAAAAAATTATTCCACAGAGTGCTAAACACCAAATCAAGAGTTTGAGTAGGTGATTCTTAAAAGTACACCTACTCCCTCTTTTGCTTTGCTTTGAGTACTCTATGGGGTGATTTTTTGGGAGTTTTTGAAAAGTAGTCCTCTAAAACGTCAAAACAGCACAGTACATGTTAAAGTGTAAACAAACCGATTGAGAGCAAGTTTGACAGTTTAGGGGAAATTAAAATGAAAAAAATCAAATCAGCTGTTGAGTTTATATTACCTGTATTGGTATGCCATGGTTGAAACCCCTTACTTATTCGGCTGCGTGATCTTTGTTTATATCTGGAAGAGATGATAAAGGGCACTAAAATGGCGTACACCCTAAATGTTTATCTGGCTTCCCATTTGCTAGCAATTTAAACCTGCTACGACGATCTACAAAACTCCTCTCTTGTTATATTCTTATCGATTTTTGAGGTAACAATTCTTTTTTTGTCGATATTGTTAGGTACTCGATGTTTTTAAAGTTATACTGGTAACTAGTTCCACATTGAGTTATTTGTTGATTTTCTACATTGGTTCATTCCATTCGAAATCATGACCCTAATACTCTTTCAGAGTAACCTTGTTTCGAGAATATTTTGTCATATAAATGATATGTTCCTTTGTCAACCTGAGGTCATCTGCATTCTCTCAAAACAATAACTGTTGTGTTCTTTCGCACACGGAAAATACTATTTTTCGAAGCAAAGTTCTTCAACGTATTGGTTATCTAAGTATACGCGTTGAGAGAGGAAATATCATAAGGCATATAAACCTTGCCCCCGCCATGACATGGAGATAGCCAAGGTAAGCAATAACAGCCTGTTGTCATATGACAATCTTTTCTAAATTCCAAGCTCCAAGTAGTGTCTTGCCAACTTAGAGACAGCTTTCTCATTTACCAACACCAATAATACTGCAATTAACTATATCCAAACTTTTAATTATTTTCATGGTCGAATGGCAAACTTATTAGTTTGATAAAAAATATATATTCAAAGAAACAACAAACAGTACGGCTAACTAAATCTATTATAAAATCCATTACTCTGCAATTACAAACAACAGCCGAACACACTAAGAACATAAATAAGAAGTGGAAGAAATCATATTCCAAGGAGATTTTGGCAAGAACTTCTTAGTTTGGTATGAGCAAATGAACGAAGAAAAACTTTAATTGAATGGATGAAATTATTTTCCAGTTAACGTCAGCAGGAAAACAACAACAACAGAACAGTGGGCACACAAACCTACATAAGAAATAAATAAAATACAAGCAAAAGCTGTTATAAAACAAAAAAAAAATTGAAACAGAAAACAAAAACAATAACAAAGTAAGCCGGTGATACGATTTCGATTTGAATTGGTCATTCTATACCCAGTGGAATAAAACTTATTCGATACACGTGTTACTTCACAAGGGATGCCAGTATTTTTTAAGATATTCGGTTTCACTGTCAAGGTGAGTTACAAGTTACATTCCGTCCACGGTGACAATCACGTCATGTTTCTCAGGCTCGAACCTTAGACCTTCGGTGGCCGCCACTGGTAAAGTTTAACTTATAATCACTGTTCTGGTCATGGTTCCGGGCGCCGTCATAGTTCCCCTTATAATCACTGTTTCGCTCGAGCCGCAGTTCTATTTAACGTGACTGTTCTGGTCACGGTTGCGTTTACTGTCATAAGGATTATATCCAAATAAAAGCAGTAGGTTAGGGCTATCATAGTTCCATTTTCAGTAGCGACTGGAACTGTTCTGAACACTTTCAAAGTCATTTACAGTCACGGTTTTAGTCAGTGTTCCAGTCACTGTCACGGTCACTGTCATGGTGGTATTTATAGTAAACTATCCGGTCGCTGTGACCTTTAACTTCACCGTGAGTTGCATGAACAAAGCTGTTTACAAAGTAACTGTTGTAACTGGGTATAAAAGTACAAGTCAAGAAAACTTGTAAGAAGGCAATAATTCTATGTTAGTTGGGTGTGTCAGCGTTTGGGGGACACAGGCCAAAGACAATATTGCCGACATTAGAAGCATGTAGCATAAGTATGTACTAGCAGCTACAGTGACAACATGACAACAACAACGATATGTGAAGGCAAAATTGCAACAAGCAAACGCACGCACACTTCGTAACACCCACACGTACGTTATGTAATGGGTAATGTAAGCACAACTTGCAAGAAAAGTTTAAACGAAATGATAACCACCTTTCATACGTCTTTTCTGCCTCGCACACTTTTACTTACAAACAAGTCGTATCTTGTCTTCGAGCACGACTAACCGGGCAGTGTGTTTGAGGATAAAGTAGGCAGTAAATGTTATTGTTTTTGTGCAATAAAAACTCCCAAAACGAAATGATGCGACCGTTTTGCGGCAACTTTGGTGTTGGTGGTGATGAACAATAAAAGCAAGAATAGCAACAACAACAACAAAGGCAAACTAATCTAGCAAAATAGCATTAAAATAGTACCAAAGTCTTTTGTCACCCCACCTCACTAGGCAGCACTGTCCGCAATTATGTATTACTTACACACACAATTCATGCTTATTTCTTAAGGCGTTGATATGCACATACAGGGTGGTGGACAAAAAGTTTTATCGGAAAATTTGATATAGATTGGTTGATCTAGATCATTTATCATTTGCTATGGCACTATGCGATTCGACAATGAAACTAATGTTGCTCATACGCCCCTTATCCCAAGCTTTAGCACACCGACTCTGATAGTACAAACTGCCTTTAAGGCCTCTTGATACCTCAACTTAATTACAGATTAAATAGTCTGTATTGAACGTGGTATTGCATAAGCCATCTTTTAAACAAGTAATCGGTGTTATATGTTGCCCTTATTCTGGGGAAGTTGGGACTCTTTATTATCTTTTTTATATTAAAGACTCATTTACCAAACTAAAACTGGCCGGTAATATAGCAAACTTGGCAAACGCAGGGTGTGATGGTAGTGTTTCTGGCCTACCACACCGAAGGTCCAAGGTTCAAGTACAGGAACAGGTAACATCAAAAGTGGTTCTAAAGGTTTTTTCAAAACCGTGTCGGCCCTCTGCTGTAATTTATCAAACTCGCCGAGTGTATTTCTGCCATGGAAGGCTTCTCAGCAATAATTGATCAGATTTGCAGATGCCGTTGAGAGTCGGCAAAAACTGGGGGTCAAAGACAATTTGAATGCTCGGCGCAAAAATCTCCTCGAAGGTTTATGAGGATATCCCTGTTGTGTATCGCGCCATACTTTTATTTACATTAAATATGGCCAACTCGCTTAGAGATGCAACATTTTAGTTCTAAAGGAGGGATCTAAAACGACTTTTGAAGTTGGAGGAGGTACGTAATATATTACAAGATAAGGATAAATACAATTTAGGGCGATATACCTTCAAGAAGACTAAGGTCGAGTTTGTATTCCAACTTTTGTGATGCTCCTTCAATTTTTTCTGCGAACCCTCGAACGCACTGTTCAGTGGCTCGTAATAAAAGAAAAAAAGTCGATTAAACGACATTTCTATGAAAACTGATATGTTCAATACCTTTCGCTAATATTTCGGGTCAACCAATATATGATAAAATCTTTTATTGCTAGATAAAATTAAATAATGTGAAAGGAAATGGCAAATCTGTCAAAATTAAACATTAATCATCACCAAATTCCCATTATAATTGAGCAATCAATTGATTGGATGGCTGTTTCAATCAATAATGATTGTTGTTGTTGTTTTGAAAAATCCGCAAATACCAATTGATTACCATTGGAGAAAAATCAAAAAAAAAAAAAATTATCAAAAAAACCAAACATTTTTTTTATTATTTTTCCGCTTATGTCTGTCTGCAAAAATACCAAAAAATAATCAAAAATAATCATAAGTAATCAAATAAATCAAGAAAAAATGTTTGATTGTTTTTGAATTCTCATAATTTTATTGATTATTTTTTATTTTTATTTTTTTTATTTTTTTTAATAATCAATAAAAACAGACAACAAAGGGTAATAAATCATTAGAAGGCTTTCTCAAAAAATTATCAATCAAACTGGTAATCATTACGATCAGTAATCATTACTTTTTAAACTGTCCGAACGGGAAATGCACTGGCTGCCAATGAATCGCTATATAAATGTGGGCAATTGAAAGCATTGCTTCGGAATTGAGCTAGAACTAAATTATGTTAGGTCTGAGATAGTTGAATTTCTGCAGGGAATTTACTTACTAACATACCCTGCAAAAAAATCGTGAGAGTGATATCTAAAGAGAGTGAGCCGCGATCAATACCTTTCATCTACAGTGGACTACAATCATTCCAACTATTCCGTTGTAGGCATAGTTGGGATAGGTCGAATTCTATTTCTGTAGCCTACTTATAGGTGAACAAAGGGGATCTGTCCCCCACTACCCTTTCAGGCATAAAGGCACCCGGTTATATAAGGCAATTAGTCTCTTCATTAGACATTCTCAAACAAGAGATATCACTTCAATATATCCTTTGTAACTCTTCACAGATTCATCCTAGACTAATCGCATTTTTTTGCGGGGTACTTACTGTACAGCCAGCCGCTTCTTCGTTTGGAAATAGGTATAATTCCCGCTTTTTACTTTCAACTGGATAAAATATTGCTTACATACATATTTATATTGTGTTTTTTAAATTATCAACCACCCTGTATCCAAGTATATTCCCATTTATGTGTGCACGTTTGGTTTAATCACTTAAGATTGTGCAGGACGTGTGAAGTCTTAAGGTCGCGCTGATTTTTGGGCGTGGAAATAGTTGGGACATTTCGTTGTTGTTTGGGCGGGGCGCGGTTTTATACTTCACTACACAATGTTTATCAAGTGTTTTATATATATTTTATAGTCATTATCTTCTTGTGGCAGCCCACACACACGTTGTGCCTTCTTTATTGTTTTATTTGTACTTAGTCGGCAAAATGGTCTAACTGTATGAAAGAGCAAGAAATTAAGAAAGTTTGTTTGAACTCAGAAGAGCGTATCACATATATTTCTATGATGAATTGACCAAATAATAATATTTGTCTATTATAATTTCTTGACTGCGCAGTAATTACAAAAATATTCCATCTAAATTTGGTTAGTTTGGTGTAAATTAGGCCGGTTTTGTGTGTTACTGACATAAAGAAGTTAGTAGAAGTTGTCTTTCGTGTGAGAGCAATTAGAAATATCGGAGGAATTCCAGAGTCCGCTAAATCTGCTATGCCGACCAATTATAGGCATGCCAACTAAAGTCAAAGTAACAGAAATGGAGGCGAAAGCGTAGGTGGAGACGGAGTAAATTATAAGTAGCCGTCATCAAACTAGCGACTATTGGGCAAAGTTGTTAAGGAATGCATTCATGTCTGAATGCAGTCCATGCATTCCCATTCATTGAATAACAATTTTGGATTGCAGCCTTTATTCCATTTTTTGTAATAAGGAATGCAAATTTGCATGCCTTATTCCTTTTGTTATTCCGGAATAATTATTCCTTTTGCATTTCTCTTTGGAATAAAAAAAATTTAAAGGCATTCCGCATGTAAATAATGGAGTTGAAAAGCGGCGGTGAAAAGTTAGGTAAAAAGTTTGGCTTTAAGCATTTTTTATACCTAGTAGTGCTTCGCACACAAGGTATATTAACTTTAGTCGCGTAACGGCATTAACGGATCGAGATAGATATTGACTTATATATATCAAAATGTTCAGGACGAAAAGAGAAATTGATTAAGCCATGTCCGTCCGTCCGTCCGTCTCTGAACACGATAACTTGAGTAAATTTTGAGATATCTGTATGAAATTTGGTATGCGGGTTCCTTGGCACTCATCTCCGAGCGCTATTTAAAATGGGCGAAATCGGATGATAGCCACGCCCACTTTTTATATATATAATATTTTCGAAAACACAAAAAAAGTGATTACTCAGTATATAATACACGTATAAGGATAAAATTTGGTGAATACATTGATATTGAGGCACAAAATAAATTTTTTAAGAAATTTTTGAAAATGGGCGTTGCAACGCCCACTTTTGATTAAGTCAAATTTAGAAATAATATTAATCATAAATCAGAAACCGTTCAAGATATCGAAACGAAATTTAGCACGCAGGTTTTCAGGTATGCAAGGAATGTTCCAGGAAAAAATGGGCGGGATCGGTTAAGGTCTACGCCCACTTTTATATGAAAGATTTTAAAAAGGATCGTAGATATATTAAATAGGCAATAACTTTGCGTAAAATAGCTTTACATCATTTATATTTCAGTTTTAAAGTTTCCGTAAACAAAGAAATCCAAAAACTTTAAATTTTCGAAAATAGGCGTGGCCCCGCTCTCTTTATAGTGGAATATTCCACAAAACTTTTTATGCCATAACTCCGCCAAAAAAGGTAACTGTTTGCTGTAAAATTGGGCGAAATCGGTTAATGGGCACGCCCAGTTTTTTAACATAGTTCTGAAAATTTTTTTTGTAAAATTTAAAGAGCGATATTTCTACAACTAAGCAAGTTATATTAATTAGATTTTGCACACATAATAAGCTTTTTAAGAAAAACTCGGCAGCAAACAAATTTTTTCAATTTCGAAGAAGTAGGCGTGGCGTCGCCCACTTTTCAGCATAAAATTTCTGCTATTTTCAAAGGCAATCGCTTATAATTCAATATTGATATTTCAATCAAAATTGGTCAGCTGCTTCTCAGTAGTATGTATTATACTCCTGCCAAAAATTAGCCAAATCGGGAAACACACAAGCGAAATATTCGGGCACGTAGTTAATAGCCCACTGCAATAGCGAAGTTATATATCTTTTTTGATTTTCATACCTTTCATAAACATTAAATGTATGTAAGTATGAGAACAAGAAGAGATCACTAAAATGATCAGCACGATGAGCGGGGTCGATTTAGCCATGCCCGTCTCTCCGTCCGTCTGTCTGTCTCTCCGTCTGTCTATTTGAACGCAAACTAGTCTCTCAGTTTTACACAAGAATGCTGAAATTCGTGGTTTGCTTTGGCCGTTTTATAATATACTAGCAAACCCGATAGACGTTGTTTTGACGTTTTGATATATAGAACACATCTATATATAAAATTGCATTCACTCGAACCAAATAAACTCCTATCTATACCGAACTGCAGCTTTATATGACCTGGGGGATTTTCCGAAAGCTATATACAGACTGTGTCGTGCCCAGCGAACTCCTGAACTTATCGTGAAAGTTCAAGAGCAAAACAAAACACAAAATATGTGGGCGCGGCACCGCCCACTTTTGAAAAATTATGTAGATATTGACTAAGTGACACATATATCCAAATTTCAATAATTTTGACCAAAAAAGTTGGGAATTATGACGAATTGAAGCTTTATATAGCCTGGGGGCGTGGCTCCGCCTACTTTTCCAATACTATATACTGTCTATGCTGTACACAGTGAACCCAAGTATATATTGTGAAAATTTCATAAAGATCGGTTGAGTTCTTTGGCGCCTATAAAAGACACCCTTTTTTATATCTATTTTTGTTACGCACGCAAGGTATATTACTTCATTCGGCATAAACGATTCGAGATATATATTTATTAATGTATATCAAAACCTTCAGGATGAAAAGTAAAATATCCGTGCAAGAAGTTATACCCCACTGCAAAAGCGAAGTTGTATATCTTTTTCGATATTCATTCCTTTCATGAACATGAAATGTTTGTACGTATACTGAAATGATCAGGAGGATGAGCTGAGTCGATGTAGCCATCCGTCTTTCGATACGTTTGTCTGTCTGTTCGTCGGTCTATTTGAACGCAAATACGAACTGAAAGTAATAAAATAGACCTGCGTAAATTGGGATGACATAATAGATCACTACTAGGTATATAATGTTCGGTTCCACCCGAACTTAGACTTCCTTACTTGTTTTGAATTGACATATGTCTTGCACTAATAGCCAAAATGACGAATCTCTATATTTTCTATTTTTGGTATAGATTTGTAGATCTACTGCAACTGCAACTGCAGTATAGTCCCAACCCTGGCTTTCGTGTTTCAGATAAAATTTGGCTCGCGCAAGTAATAATCGGTTAAAATTGATGTCATTGTTGGGCCGGAGTGCATCGGAAAACGAAAGTGGGTGACGCACCGAGTCACTTCAAAGCATCTACGTCTTTCAAGAGGTTTTGCTGATTCCAGCCACATTATGATGGTACCTATTTGGACTTCTGAAATAAATGTACTTTTCAACTTTATTTTTGAATAGTAGCATTGGCACCCTCGCTTCAATAGGGGAATATGGCTGAAACGGAGTGCTTGACAATTATGTAATCTATCAAGAGGTAAATATCACTAATAAGTTCTCAATTTAAATATATTTAAAAGCCGATTGAAGAGTCGGCAGCTGCTTTGAAATAAAGATAAAGATTTCTTTACTTTTTTCAATCTAAACTTTTGGAGGATAGCGAATAACCAAATTCCGGGATTTTAAGACACGAAATGAACTTATCCTTCGTTCCAGCTATTAAATGTGCTAGCTGACTTTACTTAGCCATTGCGATGTGGAGTTTCTCGTCAGACCAATTATTTTCTCAGGGCTTTCTGGAATCAAATTAGCTAATGAAAATGGATGTGGAGTACACAGGAAATCTCAGTTCATAGAATTCCCTATTTCTGCTAGAACTCTGTGAGAATCCAGTAAATATGAAATTGATACCAGCTTTTCGACGTCCAGAATTCCTTCATATATGTAAATAGCTCCGAGTATCCTTAGTTCTTAATTTATTTACATTGTACATTGCAGTTGTTTAAGAAAAATTCATAAGGGGGGTCATTATTAAACCAATAGAATCCAATTCAACAGTTTTTAGAATTTTTGTCTGTCTCAAACAATGCTCAATATAATTTCATAAATACAGCTTTCATCGGTGCATTACTAGACGTTAAATTTGAAAAGTAAGATATCCCTTATTTCGAAAATTCGACTGACGTTATGTTAGTACAAGGTGGCGCAAAAGTAAGCTTCCGATGTTCAGCATATCGGTTGTGGCACGTGCAGTGTGTGCTGTTGCACCGTCTTGTTGGAACCACATGTTTTCCAATCCCAATTCATCAAGTTGCGGCAAAAAGAACTCCTTGATCATTGCTCTGTAGCGCTCACCATTCACAGTAACCGTTTGGCCCCGACCGATTATTGGTCAAATAAATAGTCAGCAATATTCCGCGGCGGCCGCCGTGGTGTGGAGGTAGTGTTGCCGGCCTACCACACCGAAGGTCCATGG
This sequence comes from Merzomyia westermanni, assembly GCA_949987695.1. Taxonomy (NCBI): domain Eukaryota; kingdom Metazoa; phylum Arthropoda; class Insecta; order Diptera; family Tephritidae; genus Merzomyia; species Merzomyia westermanni. Next base: position 30,398,344 of record OX465289.1, on the reverse strand, counting down.
TTCGAGCCCTAGTACAGGTAACATCAAAAGTGATTTGAAAAAAGTTTTTCAAAACGGGGTCGCCCCTCGGCAGTGGTTTGGCAAACTCTCCGAGTGTATTTCTGCCATGACAGGCTTCTCAGCAAAAATTCGTCTCCTTTGTAGATGCCGTTCGGAGTCGGCAAAAAACTGTAGGTCCCACCAATTTGTAGGGAAAATTCAAAATCGGCACACCACAAATTGGAAGAGAAGCTTGGCGCAAAAATCTCTTAGGAGGTTTATGATGACATACCTGTTGTATATCGCGCCATAAAAGAAATATTCCGCGTTCTGGAGCAGTGTAGCGTAACATTGTTTATTAACGTGTATTTCGCATGTGTTTACTACACAAATGTCAAAACAGAACTGACTTTAGGGGCCAATCACAAAATTTATAGCATTTTCTGATAGGAGGATTACTTTTGCGCCACCTTGTACAATATGGTGCTAATGAGTATTGCAATAGGCGATATGATTAAATTTCATATCTCAACTGGTTTTGTAGGTATAATTATTAAAATCGTACTCAGTCTATTATAAGTTCTGATACGCAGCAAAGAGTGGCCGGGTTTTCTAGTTGCTCAATACAATTTTGATATTCAAAAGAGACAACTTTGAGATATCAAATACATTCCAACATCATAGCAATTTTCTTAGATTAGGAAATCCCATAAGTTCATAAAAACGCAAAAAATGACACTATCATATGTAAGCTGAGAAAAAAAAAGTAACGTAAGTAAAACCACCGATATTAAAAAAACATGCAAAGTCATGTGTCATAACAAATAATGCTTTGATAAGACCAAATCCACTTTGCAATCACAAAAAAACACAACATATGTGAACCCATTTCCTTAGCGCACTTCCTTCCGTTCAAATCCACACAACACACATATGTGAGTAAGAGAGTGATGCGTAGAACCGAGGAACCGAAACTAGAAAACCCGGTTATATAAGGAAATTACAGAGAAATATGCAGTCTTCCACTTACCAAAACAGGAACTAAATCTCAGATCGAACCGAAAACAGGAAAAAACGGATCTTAACGACATATTTCCAAATCATCTAAAAAGTCGAAATGGTTTCAGGAAATTTAAAAACCCGGTTTTTAGTAAACAAAAATAATAATCATCCGGAGACTGACCTGTTCACAGTTATTAATTTGTCGCTATGTGGTCATGGAAAAAATTCTTATTGTAAAGTACTAAAATCGTTTTGTTTAGACATTTCAAGTAACTTAAAGAGCGATCGCCTTGTTTTACAATGCTGAAAGCCTCTGGGTCAAGTACCGGGAGAAGTAAATTCAAAAGTAATTTTTTTCGGGCTTTGATTAATGCCGTTCGGAGATGGCAATAAACATGTAGACGAATTTCGAAGAGAAGCTGGGTCTTCATACCTAATTATTATTATTATTAATATTATAATTATTATTAAAAGAGCTCGGAGACTGGTATTTGTTATACGGCCTTCTCAAACACGATAACATTTTCTTCGCAAAACTTTGCTCTTTTACCGCTTTTTAGTGAAGAATTCGACAGACAAAGCAGGCGAGTACCGTCAAATCTTTTACTTCGCAATAGGTAACAGGATAACTTGTGGCCTAGTAAAAGTTTCTGAACTCGTTACATCTACCCTATAGTCAAGCGAAACTTTGCAAACGTTAACTCACTCTAACTAGATTCGATACCTTTTTACAACAATTTGTTGAAGCCTATAACTTAGTACCGAAATCGCCCTAACCGATTCCTCAAATACTCGTAAGAGCACATCACTAAGTTATGATACAAATAAATAGATAGTAAATATGTCTATGTGAAGTTAGTTATAAGTGGAATCATTCGATTGGCAAACAAAGGCGCAGAGTTCAATGAAATAGAAAAATGGATAAAAGAAATGAAAGTGAAAAAAGTGCTACACGTACATAAAGGAGCGAATTGCAGAGAGTCGGTTTATATGTGGTTGGGACTATACAAATAGATATGTGATCTTTGGCAAAAAAAATATTCAAAAAGGAAATCATACCATTAAAGGTGTTGACTGTGACAGAATTTTTATCGCCGTAACAACATGCATGGTCTCAAAAAATAAAAAAATAAATCCTTTTGTTTGATGATACAATGAACGTCAAAAAAAAGGTGCACATTTGAACAATCGACGATTTTTATTAGATGACTACTATAGCGCAGACAGATGGTCGGTTAATCCGGATTAACCAGATAGTTCGGAATTGACATGAATACGAGGTGTGTTCAAAAAGTATCGCGAATTTTGTGTTTTTTCAAAACTTATTTATTTATTCATGAATATCTATTTTGTCCCCTTCAAAGTAATCCCCATGAGATATTATACACTTGTGCCAACGGTTTTTCCAATCTTCGAAGCACTTCAAAAAATCATTTTTTTGTATCTTGTTCAGCTCCTCCTTCGATGCCGTCTTTATCTCGTCAAGAGAAGCGTAACGTCGTCCTTTCATGGGCCTCTTCAGTTTAGGGAACAAGAAAAAGTCACAGGGGGCCAGATCTGGGGAATACGGTGGCTGCGGCATCATTAGTGTGTTGTTTTTGGCCAAAAAGTCGCGCACAAGCAACGATGCGTGAGCAGGGGCGTTATCGTGGTGCAAAAGCCAATTTTTGTTCTTCTTTGCACATCTTCTCGGCCTTCTGAGAACATTTTGTACCACCGATAAACGTTGCTTCGGTCCAAGGTAGCTTCTCCGTATGCCACAGTCAACATTCGGAATGCATCCGCGCACTTAATTTCGTTTTTCACACAAAATTTGATACAGGTTCTTTGATCCATTTTTTTGAATAGGTAAAAATCGAAGACAATCCAAAACACGTGCAAGCAAAGCAGCTGTCAACAATTAACTGAAGATTCAAAATGGCCGAGCTTGTGGGCATAAGTGAGAGACATGAGTACCAACATAATGCCACAAAAAATTCGAAATTCGAATATACGTAACCAGCGAAAATTCAAAATTCGCGATACGTTTTGAACACACCTCGTATTCAGGCACAGGTAAACATTTGCGGTGTACCATCTCAGAGTGGTCGGTGGAGGGTGGTGAAATGTGGTCCTGTTTGTTTTTTATAGCTTTCCAACTCAGCGACTCAGCTTATTCTCAAACGAATCAAAAAAAATGTCAAAATCAAATATGCTCCCTTGATATGAGATGTCAATCACCTGAATCTCGGGCGATGGCTCAATTTGGCAACGTTAAGATTTATCCGTGTCCTAGTGAGTCCCTAGGTTCTAAATGTATAATTTTACTGTTAATAAAGGTAATAAGCAAATGTATAGTGAATACTCAAACAAAGTTCAAGGTTTCCTGTTGCTCCCCATTAAAACCGGCACCGATTGCCTTCATCATGACCAAACCATGTTCCATGGAAGTAGTTGAGCGTACTTTCTGTGGATCAAATATTGACCAGACTGTCTGAGTCGACCTGTCCAGCAGGAAACCCTCGTGCGAAACACAAAAAAGTGAAATGCCAGAAAGCTACTCACTGAAGAAATAGCTTTCCTTCAAATAACTTGGCCAATTATGGTTGATTTTTTGGACTTTTGGAGTACCCTCTCTGACTGGCATTAGAGCTGATTTCGCGGTAGGTGAACGCTATTAATAGAAACCGGAAAAATAGTTAAGGGCCATGGTGGAAATCCAGTTCCAATAGATATTTGTGCCATTCTGTCTCAAAATTTTAGTGGCTCTACACGCTTTATAATCTAAAGCGTGAGAGTCTACTGAAGGAGGATTTTGCAAAATCGCACAGCAGCTGCTCTTCCGACAGCGGAAGAGTGCAGTTAGGGCACGAGGTATTTCAAACCCATCCATGCCGCACGCTCCCAAATAGTCCAGTTCCCAGTGAGGACAACAACTAATCTGATATGTCCCTTTTTTTCATCTTCAGAATGCTTAAAGATCGTTCTTCATTGCAGGAGAGAACCCAGAGAATCCTAGACACTCCTATACTGCAAATCGCCTCCAACTGTTGTAAGTCTCGCTAAAACAGTGCTGAAAGATACCTTCCCAGATAAATGTCAGTGGTGCAAGGACCTCCTTAACTTAAGAGACATCATGAGCCAATATCATTCCCCTGAGTGCTACGATGCCCTCCACCCACAGATTAAAGAAACGGTATGACAACTTGCCAGGTTTATTGCCTATCGTAAGAGCCGACTAAAGCCTATCACTCTCATGTTCAAGGTGTCAAGTAAAATAAACTTCTTATATTGCGTATTGTTGACTAACTTTTGACGCACATAGTGCAATCGCTTTCATAAAAATAAGTCAACCGCACACCCAACAACTGGAAATCGAAGTTTTCCACCAAATAAAACCCAACGCTACCCTCGGCTACTGCTGCGATATAACAACATATCAATGCATCAAAAACGCTCCTTTGGGTACAGAAATACACTCAACATCTCCTTCGAACATATGTTTGTATGTGTATACTCGTATGTATAGGTTTGTATATTTGTCTGTCGTTCGTCTTGATTCGCGTGACAACATTTTATGCTAAAAGGAGGCATATTTACGTGCCAATTTTTATGGCGTAAGGATTCTTTATGCTCACCCACTTATGAATACGCATGTTGATCACACACACACACACACACACACACTTGTGAGATACACTCAATAAATGTTTGAGTGATGGCAGTAAATATTTGCAATCGAAAACGTTAAGCACACAAATACGGTCAAATAATGACTTTTTGCACTTTTCAAACGCATTGACTTCTTTGTGGGTTATGTTGATGAGGATAATGTTGCGGGTGATGATGATAGGCATGAGTCCCATAGGAGGGCTGACGTTGAAAAAAGAAAGGTTTTTTTTGCTTTTGTTACCCTTTCAAATGGTTGTATACTACCCCTTTCTTCTCGAGAAATTATTTGGTAGCAGTTAACTGTTGAAGGTGTGGGGTTTACTTAAAGCCCCTCGCCTTGGTTCTTCACCCTTTATTCATAGTAGCAGTTTTTTATTCGCATCGGCTTATGGATATTTTGTCATTGAATGTTTATGTTTGTCATTCGATATGCATTATAATTCAATAATAATAAAGTAAACATATTTACTACTTGGTTTTATATTTATGCAATGTTTATGGGCATTCACACATTATGTTGTTTAGGATTATTGCAGGTTATGGTGAACTCGCATTGCTTTACCGCTTTTTTAACGATTGTCCTTGATTGTTGCTAAATCCTAGTGCAACTGAGTGCATTTATACTGTCAATTTTTACAGTTTTCTAATTAATGTTCCTGCAATTTTTTTTAGTAAAGATCAGTATAACTCAGACATGAAATCAGATAATCCCAGAAATATGGAAAGAGCCTTATGGTACACCAGTTGTTAGCTTAACAATGCTTCGCCCAGTCTAGTCGTTGTTGTTTGTAACGAACGCTCCGGTACTCCCGTAGGGGTTAGTCGTCACTATCCTTACCTAACATTTTCATCAAAATCTTTTAACGGAATTCCCAGGAAACTAGTTTGGTACACACCATGTTCAATCTGGATAGGTAAGAGTTTAATCTGGTACATTTTCGAGTTCCTCTTCGGCAACAGGTTCGCTTGTGATGCCCGATCTCAAAGTCTTCTTCAAGTAGGTGGTTCGTGAATCCAACTGGAAAAAATTGCTGTCATCCCGCAACACTAGGGCCATAACAGGCACGATATGCTTTCTAATGATCCCATTATTTTGCTCACAGTTCTATATAGAAGTATGCTGATTGATCAAGGTCATGCGAATTACTAATTTACAATAACAACAATAATAAAACAACAACCACAAGCCCTTCAAACTCGAATTTATCTGTCAAGTCAAGGCTTTGAGTAAAAAACTTCCCTTTTGTCTGCTGACACGCTGTGTCGTATAGGTTTCGCCATTCACATAGAGGCAACCCCTTCCCCGTAGTATCCAAATATGCTTTAAAATTAACTAAAAGAAGGTGTGTATCGATTTTCCTTTTACCAGCCTTTTTCTAGATTCGGCGTAGCCTTCACAGTTAATAAACAAAGTTTGCGGGCTCGTTTTTTATGGATTTATCATAGAGAATCTGATTTGATTCATGCACTTTTCCAACACTTCGCCTCCTTGATTGAGTAGATTCAAATCAGCCAACTTTTTCAAAAAATGATCTCGATATTTTCTCTTTCTAGGCTAGGAAGCCTACTCGATTTAAAAATTCAAAATGTGAGGAAGCTAATCGAGTTTATCGGAACCTGAAATCGTGGTCATCTGCAATATCAAATACCAGGGACTGAAAATAATTGTTTTGTTTTTTTTTTTTTGAGCAAAAGGTTATGCAAAGATAAAGATACTATTTTGGGAACTATAACCAATATTTGCATTCATCAATGTTAATGGTTAAATGCGACCTTTACGTCTTTTCTATCATAACCGTTACGTCCCTGCCAAAAACACTATGAAAAATCTTGCAAACTAATTTGCTATATCATATATTTATAATCGTTCACATTGAAGTCGTAAACAGACATAGCTGCAGTGTCCTCTATGAACACCCTAGACGAGGTTGCGACATCAACTCTCAACACTATATTGTGGTCGCCAAGATACTCACGTTAGGAATGAGCTCAGGCTCTGCGGGTTCTAGATACCGGCTTCAGTTACAGTATCATTCATCATTCTGGGTTAAAAATACTTTTCAGAAAAGGAGATACAGTTAGTTCAATATAAAAGTAGTGAAATTAAATTGGTTATCGTTCGACGAAATAAAAAGAAGCTGTGTTCTAAATAATTTTCATTTATAAAAGCGAATTTTATAATTAAAAATTTACATCAAAATTTTAATATTTTTGGGCAGAGTTTTTAGAAAACTTTTGAGTACGCACTTTTATAGCTAATTCAATTTTAGCTCGATAATGTGCTTCTAACCTGTACCTCAAACTTTTCCCTAAATTTTTAGAATTTTTTTTGTAAAGGATGTCGGGTATTTTTCTCCATAAAAAATTGTATGGAAGAAATAACACCTTTGCCAAAAAACATTCTGAACATTCAAGGCAATTTTTGAGCGAGTTCTAACTAGCACAATCTCATACTAAAATTTATTGATCTACGAAACTGCGTACCCAAGAATGTTCTAAAAATTCGGCAAAAAATTTTGAAGATTTTGATGGCCATTTTTATACCTTTCATGAACATGAAATGGTTTTATAACTTCGGTCCGATGTTCGTAAGTATGAGAAGAAGAAGAGATAGACCCACCAATAAGTATACCGGAATGACCCGGGTTTTTTCACCCGGCCAAGGGCTGTTATTTCAGTGTAACCCTGTCCAATCTGGGGCAGGGCGAAGCACTGTTAACAACAACAACAACAACATGAGATGAGTTGATTTAGCCGTATCCGTTTCTCCGTCCGTCCGTCTGTTTGAACGCAAACTAGTCTCTCAGTTTTAGAGATATCTCGATGAAATTTGGTAAGAGGCAGCTATTTTGTAAAGCATTAACCATTTGTCGGAACCAGCATGATCGGACCAATACAACGCATAGCTCCCATATAGTCGATTGTTCCGATAAACGAGTTTTGGCCTATAACTATTGCAATTAAAAAGCTAAGAATTTTGCAGTTTTAGTACATATTACTCGTAGTATATGTAATGTGTGTAGTGAAAATCACCCAGATCGGACCAACATAACATATAGCTCCCATACAATCGAAATCGATTTTTCCGATAAATGGGGTTTGGGCTATATATGTTTAAATTAACCGTTTTGCAGAGTTTGTACTAATTGTAAGTAACGATCGGACACTTAAAACCGTGATGCGTATTCACGAAAGGTATAAAGTCTTTGGCACATTCGAAGACTTTGAAATTTCTTTTTATGTGGTTTCTGTTATGGAATTCGCTATGTTTTATTTCGTCGAACGATATCCATTTTAATTTCACTACTTTTATATTGAACACAGCTGTAGATATTTGTAATCATAAGTCCTGGTAACAGAAAACTACCCCCGGATGAGATCAAAGACTTCGATGAGTACAATTGTGCGAGCCTGTCGGGGTGTTCGTGGCAAGCGGTTTTCTGTTGAGGTGTCCCGTAAGATGACGGTATTCCCACAACAGCCGGTTCTATCGTACCGGAATGACGCGGGTTTTTTTTAACAACCCAAGGGCTGTTATTTCAGTGTAACCCTGTCCAATCTGTCCCGTCCCACCCTTAAATTGTCATCCTCGGAGCAAACCCTGGCAGCTGGAGATTGGATCTGCTGCGTTTGCTGGAAGGAAATTTATATTAAACGGTCGCATTCGGTTCAATGCGCCAAGTCTAAGAGATGGCTACATAAATCTGGATGCTCAGGACTTAACCCTGCCATCCACAGACCCCGTACTTCCTTCAGTACTTTCGAGGTACCGTGCTGTACACACCTAAGGGCGTCCCGCGCTAGTCGCCGCTCTGGCACTCCCCTACCGCCCCTACCAACGTCAAGTAGCCACAATAGTGGCTCAGTCTACACGACTGGCAGCACTGCTGCCATTCCCGCCTCGCCCACTCCCGACTGTCGCTCACGCTCACCAGCGTCTCCATCTCGCACGGCCGCTCAACACTCCTATCCCCTCCGGAACAGACCAGATATGAGCATCGCCGAGCGTCAGTCCCTTCTTTCTCTGTCCCCAATGCCCCCCCCCCCCCTGCTTCCAGCTTGCACGTGGGCCAGGACCACCACCTCCTCGCATTTTTCACTAAGTGCACCGTTTGTCGGCAAAGATTATATAAGCCTGAGACATCGGTCAAGTGCAACAATTGCCTTGGCCTGTGTCACACCCTTATGTGCTCTGGGCTCGCAAACGCCGTACCTGCAGTACACAGCTGCCTTCCACGCCAGACAACAACGGCCATGGCGCTGTCAACTCCAGACTGCGACATAGTTTAGGCCTTAGCCTACCTCCACCTAGGCAAGCGCATCCGTCCCTCAATCCTAGCATGTCCCCCTCTCCCCACCTACACGCTTCACAATTTTACAGCTGAACTGTAACGGATTAGCTGGAAAGATCGCGGAGATAACTGACTTTATGAAGTCGCACATTAGAATCGCCGCGATACAAGAGACAAAATTCAACACAAGATCGGACTTACGAACTTGTGATGGGTATAATGTACATCGAAAAGACCGTCCCAGCGGTCTTGGGGGTGGCCTTGCGTTCATTACACATCACTCTGTACAATATAATCTATTTTCCTCTGACGTCGACCCCAGGGACTCTACCAAGGCATAGCAGTCCGGTCAGGAGACGCCGACCTGCAAATCATAAACATCTATATTTCTCCTGTCACGTGTTGTCCTAGAGATTATCATCCCGACATTAGTGCATTGCTAAGGGGCGATAACCGTCTAATCCTAGGCGACTTCAACGCGCATCACGATCTCTGGCACTCCAACTTGCCAGCAGACAGCAGAGGACACGCAATTGCAGACCAAATAGATAACTCAGCATTCTGTACAGTCAATGGAGATGGGGGCAGGTAACTGCCACAGTTCGCCAGATATCTCCATAACGAGCGCGGGCCTAATTAACTCTGTCATCTGGCGACCGATGCTTACATTAGCTTCATCAATCCCGCAGATCCTAGAATCAAAGATCTCAATGCGGAAATTCGGAGGATAGTCAACGAACACAAGCTGACCAAGTGGAAACAACACCTTGAGACATGCAACCTCTCCGGCGGAGTCGGCAAATTATGGTCGACTGTCAAAGCCCTATCCAATCCGACCAAACACAATGACAAGGTCGCCATTGCATTCGGCGACAGTATCAAATTGGACGCCAGGAAATGCGCGAGCTCCTTTTGCCGGCTGTTTATAATGCATCCACCTGCGGATAGGAATAAGAGAAGAGTTTTCCAACGTGCGCACAAACACAAACACTCCACTGCGCCCATTGCCATCTCAGTCGCAGAGGTTAAGGAAGCCATAATGAAGGCCAAACCCTCAAAATCCATCGGACCCGACGGAATAGCCATGAAGATGATCAAACACCTAGGCCACGAGGGACAGGGTTATTTAGCGGCTCTCTTTAATCTCTTTCTAAGTACCTTCGTTATACCTGAGGTATGGAAACAAGCGATTGTAGTTCCCCTACTAAAACCAGGGAATCCGGCGAACCAAGGAGAGTCTTCTCGCCCTATATCCGTCTTTTCGGCGGTAGCGAAAGTACTAGAGACCATTCTGCTCCCTTACTTCATTGCAAATCTCAAATTGGCCGATCACCAGCATGGTTTCCGCAAAAATCATAGCAAGACATCCGCCTTGAACGCCATTTCAACGCAGATTAATAACGGTTTGAATCAACACCCACCAAACCATAGGACGGTTCTCGTGGCACTTGACCTATCAAATGCATTCGACATGGTCAATCACGCCACACTCCTGCGAGATCTGGAAGAGACACCGCTACCTGCCGGCCTTAAAAGGTGGACCGCTAATTACCTCAATGGTCGACAGGCATCAGTCAAATTCAGGAACAAGAAATCTAGGCCACGAAGAATAAAACAAGGGGTGCCGCAAGGCGGTGTTCTCTCTCCCCTTCTGTTTAATTTCTATATTTCGAGACTCCCCCCCCCCCCACCAAAGGGGGAGTCTCCATTGTTTCCTACGCTGACGACTGCACGATAATGGCCTCGGGCAAGGGTCCCTCCATTGACGAACTCTGTATTACAATCAACAGTTACCTCCATGACCTTTCCAGCTTCTTCACCGAGCGAAATCTGACCCTATCTCCGACTAAATCGGCGGCGACCCTGTTTACTACATGGAATGCGCAGATGGGGCAAGAGTTAAATGTCCACGTAGACGGAGTACCTCTTCCTACTGTCAACCACCCGAAAATCTTGGGTGTGACATTTGACAACGGCCTCACCTTCGCTGGTCATGCCACCGCAATAGCCTCATAGGTGCAGAGCCGCAATAAGATCCTCAAGTCACTGGGCGGCAGTACTTAGGGAAAAGACAAAGAAACATTGCTTGCTACATATAAGGCTATTGGCCGGCCGGTTATTGACTATGCTGCGCCCATATGGTCGCCCAATCTTTTTGACACCAACTGGAGGAAATTGCAAGTCTGCCAAAATACCGTCATCAAAACTGCTACGGGATGTCTACTTATGTCATCTGAGTCTCACCTCCATCAAGAGGCAAAATTGCTCAATGTTCAAGAGCACGCGGAACTCTTGAGTATACAGTTCCTTCTGAACTGTCACAAGCCAAGTCATCCTAATCGACATCTTTTGGATGTAGCACCGCCCCCCAGAGACATAAGGATACATCTTCGTAAGCACTACGATGTGATCCGGCACCATATCTCTTTGCCGTTTGATCTGCGGAACCATAGACGGGCTCCAAATGACCTCCACACCGAGTCGGTAGACAGATCTCTCAGATCTCGGCCTGTGAATCCCGTTATTAGTACTCAACCACATGAATTGGCTGAAGAGGAGCGTGTACTTCCGAGGGAGACTAAAGTCATGCTAGCACAACTTCGCTCTGGATATTGTAATAGGTTAAACTCTTACTTATCCAGACTGAACCCCAATATACCAAACACATGTCCTGCATGTGGTATGTCCCCTCATGATACCAAACATCTCTTCTCCTGGTTAGTCGAACCCACTCTTCTAACACCTACATCACTCTGGTCCAACCCTGTGGAAACTGCGCGTTTCCTCGGACTTCCGTTAGAAGAGCCTGATGACAATTTAGAGTGATCGAGCCCATTGGGCAGGGCGAAGCACTGTTAACAAGAACAACAACAACATGACGGTAATATGAGGTTATAAATGAATGGCCAATCAACTGATAGTATTACGGATAGACGATTCAAAATGTGAGGTAATATCGGTCGCAAGTCTAACCTGGGTAGTTCAACTGTTGCGTTTTTTTACACCACCAACCATTCATGCAAGTTTCTGCCTTAGCATTCCTTTAGACACTGCTCATCTTCTTAAGAATCCAGCAGCAAAGTTCAATCGATAGGTTACAAGAGTACATCCATAAATCCATCGATATCCGCCATTCCAAGTTCTAATAAAAGCATAACAAGTCACCAAACATTCGAGTTGCTACTTTAATTTTGATTTATGTTTTCTCATAGACTTAAATAACTGCGTAAATATATTGTGAAACAAGCAGACCACGGTAATTGTCCGGCAGGAGAGGGGAAATCTTATGTACGCCTGTTAATACTAAGATTTATTTACTAGGGAATGGTATAGTATGTAGGTTTGGTTGGTTAGCAGAAATATTTGTATATAGTAAGGGTATACCTTTTTGGTGAAAGCAACTAGTTATCACTACCTGACAACCACAACTAGTATGAGTCCCAAGGTTAGTAGACAACCAACTGTGTTTTTCCATAGGACCAAATGGGATTTTTAAAACACATATTTTTTTCCTGTAAGATTTGAACTGACAAATTTTAGGCAAACACATATATACCAGGCCCAATATAGTTCAAAAAAGATATGAGGTGTTGTTGTTGTTTTTTGCGACTAAAGCACGCCCCCAAGCTTTTAGGAAGTGTTGTCGACAGTGGCAGTATATCAAATATCATAATCTGCCCACTACTGTAATGAAGTAGCCAAGATATCCACCTATCATTTGCATGTTAAGGCCGTGTGCTAATCGGAAACATTTAACCAGAGAACGTATACATAATGAGAAGGCGGAATTGATATGTTCCAACTTTTTCCCACGCAACCGTCTCAGTTGATTCACCACCCGTCCATATGTTTCAACTAATTTCAGATTTTTCCAACTTAATTGACTCACCACCATTCTCAGCGCTGTTAAATGTATGTTTTCTGCTATATGTAAGTTTGCAAATAAATTCTCTGCTGTTATCACTTATGTTAGCGTACTTGAACAATTGTTGGCAAAATAAAGAATTGTATTATACAATTTAATTTCTTTGTTTTATTTATTATTAGTATTAATAGGGTAATTTATAAATATTTAGTTATTATAAATAATGAAATAAAGTATAAAAAGTAAACATTCTGTCAATTTCGTCATGAAATTGAGGGACAAAGATCTGAGTTTTTGGTTCTACTGCTGGTTTATTGTTAAGTACCCAATTAGACTTTGTTTATTTATACTATCTTTGGTGTAGAGTGTAGAGCCATGGTCATAGTTTACTTTTGTGGTGTTGCGAGTTCGAATACCGCTGTCGGCTGTCTAGATTTTTTGCAGGTTTGATTATTTGTGTCTTCTTCTTCTTGTTATATTTGTCGCTAAGACGAAGACGGGTGGAAACAAGAAGCATATTTCTGCCTAGCACACACATTGTCATATAAATGCCAGCATATTATGCGCGTCATAATGTGCAAAGAACATATGCGTTTCATACTCCCCTCTTCCCCGTCACGATCTAAGTACGATCAAACACACATCGATTCACATACAGAAAAAATTGCAGGCATATAAATGTGTGTCATAATGTACACTTGTCGCTATTGAAATTTGTCTTCTACTTCGTGCATAAAAATATACAACAACAAATGCGTGGATATTTATGTGCGTAATGATGTACACTTGTACTTCATATACATATATGTGCGTAGTGTTTCAAAATATACAACAACAAATGCGTGGATATTTATGTGCGTAATGATGTACACTTCTACTTCATATATATGTGCGTAGAGTTGTACTTTTGCAAAAACTCCTTTTGCGACATTGAATATATTGACTTGAAAAAATTCCATGCCCGCATTCGTCTCATCAAGAGATCAAAGTAAAGAAGAACAAGAAGACAAATTTCAATGTCCATAATTGCCAAAATCTTACAAAACTAAAATATTTTATCCAGAAAGTTGAAATTGAAGAAGCCATACTGAACATAATATGCTCTCAACACTTCCATTCTACCAGGCAATCATAAAAATATGCACATGCCTGTTCAGAAATATTCAAATTATTCTTCTTGTTTGCACCCGTCTTCGTCTTAGCAAATCTTCCTATATATATGCAACAACAAAATCTATTCTTACGCACAAAATCCAACAACAAAAATCCATTTCTACGCGCAAACCTTAAAATGTAAGAACAAGAATTCATTCAATCCTCCATTCATAAAAGAAATAAAATATTTTGTCGAGGAAGTTAGAACGAAATGTTGCAACAAAGCATTTGAACAAATATCATAAAATTCAATGTTTGTCGATTTTATAGAATCCAGAAAGTTCTAATGAAATGTTGCAACAAAGCATTTGAACAAATATCATAAAATTCAATGTTTGTCGATTTTATAGAATCCAGAAAGTTCTAATGAAATGTTGCAACAAGAATTTGAACAAATATCATAAAATTCAATTTTTGTCGATTTTATAAATCCATAGTTGAACATGAAGAAGCATAGTTTGCTCTCCACACTTCCATGCTACCAAGCATTCAGAAAAATATGCACATGCCTGTTCAGAAATATTCAAATAAATTAATGATCCTAATAGAAACACTTATGTAAATATTTCCTTTGTACCACGCATGGTGCATAAACACATGCACATATATTGTTGCAGAAATATGCTTCTTGTTTCCACCCGTCTTCGTCTTAGCGACAAATATAACAAGAAGAAGAAGACACAAATAATCAAACCTGCAAAAAATTTAGACAGCCGACAGCGGTATTCGAACTCGCAACACCACAAAAGTAAACTATGACCATGGCTCTACACTCTACACCAAAGATAGTATAAATAAACAAAGTCTAATTGGGTACTTAACAATAAACCAGCAGTAGAACCAAAAACTCAGATCTTTGTCCCTCAATTTCATGACGAAATTGACAGAATGTTTACTTTTTATACTTTATTTCATTATTTATAATAACTAAATATTTATAAATTACCCTATTAATACTAATAATAAATAAAACAAAGAAATTAAATTGTATAATACAATTCTTTATTTTGCCAACAATTGTTCAAGTACGCTAACATAAGTGATAACAGCAGAGAATTTATTTGCAAACTTACATATAGCAGAAAACATACATTTAACAGCGCTGAGAATGGTGGTGAGTCAATTAAGTTGGAAAAATCTGAAATTAGTTGAAACATATGGACGGGGGTGAATCAACTGAGACGGTTGCGTGGGAAAAAGTTGGAACATATCAATTCCGCCTTCTCATTATGTATACGTTCTCTGATTTAACTCAGAGGAAAAAAGAGGTGAACAAATTTTCTATGGTGTAAAAATATTTTCCATTTCGCTGTGCCAAATGAAATGATAAATTTTGAACAGTTGTAAATTTTGACATCTGACAAAAGCCCGTGCGCAAGCAAATATTCTGTGAATAAATTTGAAAATGACGTATTTTTTCTGCCATTATATTTCGTATCTTTTGCGTTAAATTATATTTTATCGTTTAATAACGTGTTGACATATAAATTCATTTGAAATAATATGATTGGCAATACCGAATGCATATATGTGTACACATTCGTAGGGCTAGGGTAAATTCTGACGTTGATACTCACCGCGATAAATGTAAGAATTTTCTTTCGCTCTGTCAAAATTTACAATTTTCAACCGATTGGCACAGGGCCTAAGTACCAAACAAAAAGAAGCAGAGTGAAAATGTCAGTAGGGTTGTTCCCTGAGGCAGCGAAACGGTACATTATATACTTTCGCCATCCGTTCCAAACAAGAAACGCATATCGCACAGCTAGATCTAAAGGGAGCTAACTCAAAAATCTTAAATTTTGAGCTGAGCATGCCATCGGATACCTAGTCTTATTACCTATAGACCAATATAAACGCTTCTACAATCGCGCTAATAGTCAGCACTTGGTGGCGTTATAAGTGCTTTTTGTTGGTAGAATGAGCCCCAATTTCTTCAAACTTCACAAGCAATATAGACAGCTTTCGAGCTGGGTCCTTATTGTTGGCCTAACAAAGAAAAATGTAGTGAAGTTATTTTGAGTTGTAGCTGTTTGGGTGGTGAACTTTGAAAAATCTTAGTTTACTTATGAGTTGGATTTGTTTTGATGGTAAGAATTTTCCCTTTATTGCCCGCAAAACCTTGATTTTAGAGTTAGCTCTGTTTTGTTTATTCAAATTTTAAACTCATTTATTCCTCTAAAAACCAATGGATTTGATTTTGTTTTGTAGTTCTGAATGGAGAGTGTTCATGTTAATAAAGGGTGTTTTTTTTACAGGTTTGTTTTTCGAATAGAGATAAAACTGGCATTTTCTGGCAACCCTA
The DNA here is from genome assembly GCA_949987695.1 of Merzomyia westermanni. Classification (NCBI taxonomy): domain Eukaryota; kingdom Metazoa; phylum Arthropoda; class Insecta; order Diptera; family Tephritidae; genus Merzomyia; species Merzomyia westermanni. Next base: position 30,382,095 of record OX465289.1, on the reverse strand, counting down.
ATGTCATTTATGTTCAGTTTGGTTTGCCATTTCATCATGAACAGGTTGACAAAAGAACAACGCTTGCAAATCGTGCAAATTTATTTCGAAAATAATGGTTCAGTTCGCGAAGTTTACCGTGAGCTCCGTCCATTTTATGGTCGACATAATCGTCCATCAGAGCAATTAATTCGGTTAACCATGGATCGTTTTCGCACTACGTTTACTCTATGTGATAATACGCATCCGCAGAGACGTCGAACAGTGCGCACCGAAGAAACAATTGCCGCTGTAGAGCAAAGTGTTGAAGAGGACCCGAATGAATCGATTCGCCACCGTGCACAGCAATTGGAGCTTTGTCCATCAACTTTATGGAAGATTTTGCGCAAAGATCTTGGCTTGCGACCTTACAAGATCCAGCTTGTGCAAGAATTAAAGCCGCGAGACCATGCAATGCGTCGTGATTTTGGTGTATGGGCCGAAAATGAGATTGATTTCGATGCTGATTTTCATCGCAAAATTTTGTTCAGTGATGAGGCTCATTTTTGGTTGAATGGCTACGTCAACAAGCAAAATTGCCGCATTTGGAGTGAAGAGAATCCACATGAGACCCTTGAAACGCCATTACATCCACAAAAACTGACTGTTTGGTGTGCTCTATGGGCTGGTGGAGTCATTGGGCCATACTTCTTCCGCAATAATGCTGGAGAGGCAGCTACCGTTAATGGAGACCGGTATAGAGCCATGATAACCGACTATTTTGTTCCCGAATTGGATGGCATGAATGTGGATGAGTTGTGGTTCCAACAAGACGGCGCTACATGCCACACAGCGCACGTCACAATCGATTTATTGAAGGAAACATTCGATGAGCGCATAATTTCGCGGAATGGACCTGCCAATTGGCCACAAAGGTCGTGTGATTTGACACCATTGGATTATTTTCTTTGGGGATATGTGAAGTCGCTCGTCTACACCAACAAACCAGAAACGTTAGGGGAATTGGAAGCCAACATTGGTGGCGTTATTGCCGACATACGGCCCCATATGCTCGAAAAAGTGGTTGAAAATTGGACCTGTAGAATTGGCTTTATTCGAGCCAGCCGCGGCGGCCACATGCCCGAAATCATATTTAAACATTAATGGCATAAAATTATCCTTCCAATAAAGCCAAATTGATGGACCTTAAAACGATTTTCTTGTGTTTTATTTCAATTCGAAGTTCTATACCCCTAAAAAACACCCTTTACATAATTGCCTTGTTTTAAAGTAGTTATAGAGTTTACACCTATTTTATTGGAGTGTTTTTAGTTAGCTCTGTTTAGTTGGTACAATCATAATTTTTTTAATTCAAGGTCAGTGATATGTAATACAAAAACCCAATTTGTGGAAAACCACAAGTATTAGCCTAGAAACTAAAGAAAACGTTGAAAATTTCCACGTTACTGTCAAAAGCTTTGTAGGTGCAACAAAAAATACAAGTGTGAAATATTTCCTACAGCTAACCAGAGTAGTCGGCTAGGTGCGCTTATCTACTCAAAATACTCCCAGGAGGAGCTGCTTCTGTAATAAAAAGAAATCCTCGTGTAAAGGGATCCGGATTTGCATTGCCTGATACAAAAAAAAAAAGACATATAGGAATTGGTTGAGAATAATGTCATACCTAAATCTAACTGTTACATTTTGTATAAACATCCCTACAAGACAGCTGACCTTCACATGAGCCGTCATTTGAAAGGAATCGCTGAAGGGGTAATCAGGGCGTAGAACAAATCGGCCATCAGATTTGTAGCAGCTACCTATGTACATGTTTAACAATATTAGTGTATCTCAAGTATTTACAATAAGTACAGCTTTCATTCATTTTAATTTAGACTACGCGCAGAGCCTCTGTGGGATATGATATAATCGGCCCCGTTATCGGACTTCATGCAGCTCGCTGAACTTTGCCTAGCATTTTCCTTATGTAGTTCACCTCGACTGCCGTCGTTCTTTGAATCGCGGTCAGAATTTGGTTAACTTCGCGATTTTTCCAGTTAGTCCGCTACAATTAGCGATACAAATTTTAAGTGCGTCAGTGGGGTAGATGTCGATGTCACGATGTCATATGCGTTAGGAAAGGGGTGGGTTCACCTTGGTTATGGTAGGCCAAGTCCCTCGCAGTGTATAATGCTGTGGACCTGGCATCACCAAGTTATTTGTCGTGGTAGGCTGTGGCCTGTGATGAACCCATCCATCCAAAGGTTTCTGTGACGGAAACAAAAAGGCTCGAAGAAGAGCGGACGTGGGAGGGAGCAGATAAAGAGAAGTATGCTGACGCTTGCCGTTGCTCATATCAGTTTTACTCCGAAGGTAGTGTTGAGCGGCCGTGAGAGGTGGTGTCTCCGTTGGTAGCGAGCGGCGGCAGTCTAATTTTAATGCGAAGGGCATTGCAGCAGTTAGAACATGATGTGCGGTGGTAGAAGAGCGCTTTGAACAATAGGACGTCCTGGGACTTAACCAAGATGGGGCCACGAATGTACTAATGAAAGTACGGGGACTATGAATATTTGAGTTAGCCCCTGAAGCCGGATTTATGAAGCCACTCTTAAATGTGAATCATTGTTCAAAATGCGACCTTTTACTATCAATTTTCTCCCAGCAAATAAGTTATCTTCGTCCAGGGTTGGGTGCTATCCCCGCCCATTACAAGAGAACGGGGAGCAGTCCCGATGCAAGGTTCTTCTCCGATGACGATAATTTCCAATTTTACTTTAAAATTACTTATAATTTGTCACAATAAAGACAATTGTAAGAAAAAAAAGGAACGACCGAAAAACAGAAAAGTTTCAAAAAACCTAAAGAAATACAAACTGTCTCGTTTGTTTGTAACAGCCTGGATTGTTTTTTGGTTGTACAAGGTGGCGCAAAAGTAAGCTTCCGATGTTCAGCATATCGGTTGTGGCACGTGCAGTGTGTGCTGTTGCACCGTCTTGTTGGAACCACATGTTTTCCAATCCCAATTCATCAAGTTGCGGCAAAAATAACTCGTTGATCATTGCTCTGTAGCGCTCACCATTCACAGTAACCGTTTGGCCCCGACCGATTATTGGTCAAATAAATAGTCAGCAATATTCCGCGTTCTGGAGCAGTGTAGCGTAACATTGTTTATTAACGTGTATTTCGCATGTGTTTACTACACAAATGTCAAAACAGAACTGACTTTAGGGGCCAATCGCAAAATTTATAGCATTTTCTGATAGGAGGATTACTTTTGCGCAGTAACCGTTTGGCCCCGACCGATTATTGGTCAAATAAATAGTCAGCAATATTCCGCGTTCTGGAGCAGTGTAGCGTAACATTGTTTATTAACGTGTATTTCGCATGTGTTTACTACACAAATGTCAAAACAGAACTGACTTTAGGGGCCAATCGCAAAATTTATAGCATTTTCTGATAGGAGGATTACTTTTGCGCCACCCTGTATTTCGTTAGTTTTTTTACATAGCTTACCCGTTTTCACCAATTCGAAAACTGTACATGACTATCTCTTTTGCATGAAAAACAGCATAAAATACAAGAAAAAACATAGAGCATACGACATAAACAAGGATAAAAGGTTGTTCCATTGTTATTGATACAAAATACAAAAGTACCCCAGCTTTAAGGGCTGGCAGCTCTGTTCAGCAAATGTACTAAAAATCAACCAATCAGAAACGAACAGATGTCTTCGAAGAGAAAGCAGAAGAGCGAGTGAAGTATTTAAGATATTGTTTGACAATTGTGATTGGAAAAATATAAGAAATCAGTGCCCTGTGCAAATTTCTGTGAAATATTCGCATACAATAAAAGTTTTCACAAATAAAGTGCTTAGCACAAAGTCTTCCTCACAATAACTAAATAAGCAGATTAATTTCGTAAATAAAATAAGGTTTTCAACTTCGGCCGCCTTTCACAAGAGCAAAGCGGTCTAGAGGAATCTTAGCAACGTCGTACATAAAAATAAAAATTAATTCAAGATGAAAATGATGATATGTAAGTATAAAGATTGTAGTAATTGGACCAAATTCTTGAGTATTAATACTTGAACGGCTTATCTTATCTTTGTAGCTACCATTTTGTTGGTAGCTTTGGCCTCAACGCCTCTACCGGCATCAGCTTTATATTCGTCAAACGATGACGTGGTGGAATTAACGCCCTCGAACTTCGATCGTCTCGTCATCAATGATGATGCTATTTGGGTTGTTGAATTCTATGCACCATGGTGTGGGCATTGCAAATCATTGGTACCAGAGTTCAAAAAAGTAGCCACAGCATTAAAGGGTGTCGTCAAAGTAGGTTCAGTTAATGCTGATGAACATCGTGCACTTGGCGGCCAATATGATGTTAAAGGTTTTCCTACCATTAAAATTTTCGGTACAAATAAACGTACGCCCACAACCTATAGTGGTCAACGCACAGCCAAAGCCATTGCGGAGGCGGCACTTGCCGAAGCTAAAAAGAAGGTACAAAATGCGCTTGGCGATGGTGGAAGCAGCAGCGGTAGTGGTGGTAGCGGCAGCGGTGGTGCTGTCATTGAATTGACTGATGACAATTTCGACAAATTGGTTTTGGAATCGGATGACGTTTGGTTGGTTGAATTCTTTGCGCCATGGTGTGGACACTGCAAAAACTTAGCACCCGAATGGGCTAAAGCAGCCAAAGAGTTAAAGGGTAAAGTGAAGTTGGGTGCATTGGATGCTACCGTTCATCAGAGCAAGGCGGCGGTAAGTAAAATATTTAAATAAATAAGGGTGAGGGAGTTGTAGTTACACAATCTTAATTTTTACAAATGAAAAATTCCATCACAGTTGTCTTTTAAAAAAGATTATTTCCAAGATCTGTTCTATCCTTGCAAAATAAACAAACACCCTCCCTCCTTATTCAGTATTACTTCAGTTTGTCAACCGGTGTAAAAAAGGTGCTTTAAAAGTTACTCGAAACACATTTTTTTAATACATAATTTTCGAAACTTACTAATAATAATATTGTCTCTAAAAATGTTTATAGGAATATAATATACGTGGTTATCCAACTATTAAATTCTTCCCTGCCGGCAAAAAGAGCAGCAATGATGCCCAAGAATTTAATGGTGGACGCACTGCTTCCGACATAGTCAGTTGGGCACTCGAAAAACATGTTGATAGCGCACCCGCACCGGAGCTATTTGAAATCGTTGACGATGCCTCATTCGATAAAGCCTGTGAAGGTAAACCTCTATGCGTCGTTTCGGTACTACCACACATACTCGACTGTGATGCCAAGTGTCGCAATAAATTCCTTGATACATTACGTGAGTTGGGAGAAAAATACAAGCAGAAGTTATGGGGTTGGGCTTGGGCGGAAGGTGGTGCTCAGAGTCAACTAGAGGAGTCACTAGAAATTGGTGGATTCGGTTATCCAGCTATGGCTGTTGTCAATTTCAAGAAAATGAAATTCTCCGTTCTGAAGGGTTCATTCTCTAAAGATGGTATTAATGAGTTCCTGCGTGATATTTCCTATGGACGTGGACAAACTGCACCGGTACGTGGGGCTAAGAAACCAGCAATTGTAACGGTACAACCATGGGATGGTAAAGATGGTCAATTGCCAGCTGATGAGGATATCGATTTATCAGATGTTGATTTGGATGATGTGAAAGATGAGCTGTAAAGCTTTTGTGGGAGCACCATTACTCTAAGACTTACTCATTAAAAACGACAGGTCATCGTGTACGAAAAGGAAAAGTCGTATATGAACATGTCTAATATACTAAGTAAACTTAAAACCACCAAAAAACTAACAAATTTTATTTCAAGTTCAAATCCCTTTCCATATATTACTTAATAAATTAGTTATTTGTGTGTGATATTACTTTTTTAATCGTTACACACAAATGGGTTTCTTAAAAAATATTCAATTGCATTTACCTATCTACATATTTTTTATATGCCACAACCTGAATTGGAGCTCAACTTAGTCATGTAAAATGTATATTTTATAGTAAGCGTAAACAATTAAAATTTCTAAAAAAAAAATGTATTTTTATATTTTCTTGTTTCTAAACCCATTCATAATAGCTTTGATGTTCTGTTTTTGCGATGTGATACAGGGTTATACTGATGTTGACAGTAATTTGTCGGGGATGAATCCGGTACGGTCTTGTGAATAGCACCTTGTGGTACTAGCCCGACTACAGTGGGAACCATTTAGTTGTCCATCACTTTTGTTGGCATAGGACTGGTTCAATTCACTAGGAGTTTTTTGTATAGTAATATTTTGCTTCACCACCTAAAAATATTTATTTGTAAGATAATATCGTCGGTAACACTGCAAAGCCGCGAAAGCTACTTTTGTGTGAAAATAGGTTTGAAAAATAATTAAAATAATCGATCTTGATGGGAACTTTTTCCATGAAGTCATTATTACCCAACAAGCAAAGTAAACTTAAAATAAATCATTAAAAAGCTTTCGGAAATAAGTATTAAGCTTACAAAATTCAGATTTTTCGTTTATAAAACGTTTGAAATATACAATATACATCAATCTTTGAAAATAAACTTGTGTAATATAGCTTATTAAAAAAGATGCGATTTTTACGAAACCGAAAATGAATGTGTTTGCTTACATCTTGAGATCCTTTGCTTTAGTTTATGTTGCTTTATAACTATAAAAAGAGCTACTGAATTGCACTGCAAGTAGACAAACCTCTTTTTGAAATTTAAAATTTCACTTAAATTTCACATTTCAACACACAAATGTCAAGTCAGGTGCGATTGGGGTGCGCATACACTACCTTATTTTCGTGACCCAAAAATTGGAATTGAATTTGCACGGCCGTAAAAGAGAAAACAAATTCGTTGACCAGCATTTTAAAGAACCCCTTAACTGTATAACTATATACATGTCTGAAACGACACGTTGATAAAAAGCTTATTAATTTAAACCTACAAAAAAGATTATAAAGACTAAAGTCTACAAATTGAGCAATTCGTAGTTGAAAAACAGCCAAACTGAGATATCACTTGCACGGTTTTGCATTCATGCGTTACGCGGTTTTCCAGTTTCACCGACGATATGCGAACCATGTGATTTTCAGGGAGTTGGGTTCTTGTATTCCCTATTATTTTTTTTTCGAGCAACTGCTATTTTTTCTTGAGCCAAGGCTGCTCTTTCTTAAACTAAAGCTGCCTTCTCTTGGCACCGATTTGTTGATATTTCTGCAATTAATGTAATTTTCTGCAAATCTTCGAACGTTTGGTTGGAAAGTTCATTTGTCGATTCCGAAGGATCACTATCTTCAGCATCTATATGAATAACAGGAGCGGATCCCGCACCTTAAATATAAAGTTTTATTATTAAATATTTATTTATATATCAATATAATCAAGACACAAAAGCACACTTGGAATTAGCTTTACATTTGCTTACTTGGAATTTCGCAAAACACAGGATTCTTATCCTCCCCATTCCAGAAGTCCATAAACTCCTTTTCCCATTTCCTTAATACTATTTGTTTGCTTCCTGTCCTGTCCTTGTACATGTGTATATGCATAATATTCAGGTTTATTATTGATTCATTCGAAGACTCTTTGCACTTGGTAATGCGGCTGATAACACTGCGTTACACACATTCTGTCCTATGAACCAAATATACTTTTTCGGAAAGGGGAGAAAAACTAAAAATACACTTGTACGGCGATTTTCATGTACGCGTCAGGTTTTTTTTTCTTTGTCGTGTGCGACTATTGCTATAGAAATTTATGCAAGTTTACTGATGGAAGGCCAGCAATAAAGTACCAACAATTTGGCTACCACGTACGGAGCACTTCAAAAAATAAATTATAATTATAATATTTTTTTCCTCCCCTTTCCGCAAAAGTATATTTGGTTCATAGGACAGAACTAAAGCTCGTTTTTGTAACGCAGTGTAATGCATGGGTGGGTTGAGGTTGAATTCGTGTTAGATCCTAAGGCTCTTGAGGAGATTGATCAGAGTTTTAAATCTCGTTGTGATATCACCCCAGCAGTTCCTTTGCTTGTAGTAGCCCAGTCGTATACCAGTGCTGATCCCTGAAGTGTATCACGTCATGGGGTAGCATTTATTTGATGATGTGTTTCCCTATTGCTATGCCAGGTTCCGGCCCCATGATTCTTACACAGCCGCCTGGTTAGAATGTCCGCTTGCTCATTACCATCGATCCCTTTGTGACCCGGAATCCTGCCTATCTTAGAATTCCGATACTCCCTTATGTGTTACCTAGTTCCATATTTAAGTCTGCACAAACGTTTATTGCGTAAACCTCTGCTAAAAAATGTTCAGGAGCTGTCCCAGTCATACGGACACATTGGTTCTGGGTCCGAGGATTCCTGATCCAATGCCCCCTGAGGTCTTTGAACCGTCGGTGTCCCATACAAGCATTTGATGCCGTTGCAGACTTTCAATTTTGCCGTCGTCCCATGGTGACGAAAAAAATTTCGAAAGAAAGATTTTTATAGACTTGATTTATACGATAATTTCATTTTATTCATGAAAATATTTTTTTTTTTTGTGTATCAGCAGTTCTTAGTAAATTGGGAAGCGGTTTGGACGTAGCTTTTACTTGCTCTTCTTCAATCTATTCTCACGTATATAAATTTTGAATATATAGGTGGTAAGAATATACAAAACTAGTAAAACAAATCTAGGTAATTATAATAAAATATAAGAATCCTTCCAAAATTGTGCATTTATTTAGATAGAAAATTTAATAATTACTTCAAAGTAAAATAAACCAATTTTTTAAATTTCTACAAACTTTGGAAGATCTATTTTCCTACTAAGTTTAAAGAATTTTGCGTGAGATATATTTTGAGTTTGTATATTCTGCAAAACATTTCAGTTCTCAGATTTTTTAAGGAATTTCCCTGCTTTTTTTTTAACTAACATGTAAAAATTTCGATACTTAAAATATAGCACGATTAAGTAATAATACGTATAATATGAAATAGTGCGATTTAAGAAAATAGATGCAGAAAGTATATGTAGAAGAGGGAGTGTTTTTTTAAACATTTGAGTTTTTTACAAGGGTTAAAAAAACGCTTGCAAGATACCAACGCAGAACGCATGCATGGGTTTCAAATATTAATTTTAATTTATAATTATTTTTATGGGAAATTATATTATTTGCTGAAGTCTTGGTTCTGTGGAAATTGCAAAGTACCCAAAAATCTACTCAAAATGTCCATGGTTCATATGGTTTTCACCATTCTGGCACTATTGAAAAATGTTATAAAAAATTGCCATTTTTAGAGCGCGAAGTTTCGCATTAATTCATCTTTACTAGGTACCTCTGGTCAACTGAGCAATTTGATAAGAAAAATGTAAACAAAATAAAACTAAATTTTGAATTAATATATTGGGAAATAATAAAATACATGAAAATAAAAGTTTTTATTTTTTTTAAAATGTCTATTACATTTTCCGCGTCGGCAGTTCTATCGGAAATTCCGATAGACACACTTATTTTAAGGTTTCGTTCGAAAATTGTGGTTTTAATAAAAAAAAAAACCTTGTGTATATATAGTACTTGTATATATGTAGTTATGGATACATACTTAGTATTTTAAGCTTACTATTATATTGAAGAATTTCTTAATTTAAGCTCCATTTTATACTTTTTTAATCTTTCATCAGATTCTATTTTTTTGTCAATTTCATGTTTCTTTAATTCTATGGAATTTTTCATTTTTTTTATTTTTATCTCAAAGTCTTGTCTTTGTTTTTCTTTTGCAAGTTCTAGTTTCTCTCTTTCATAAGCTAATTGTTGTAATTTAATTTGTTTCTGAGCATCTATGATTTGGTTTACTTTCTGATTCTTGGATCGTTTATAAATTGGTGGTAGCTCTGTTGCCATTTGTGAGCATTGCCGTTTGCTTCCTCTTTTCGTTGTCAGATCGCTTTCTGTTTCCATACAGCTTTGTGAACCTGATGGTTTTGGAGTAACATCACTTGCTACCTCAATTTGAAGTACTATCTCTTCACTACCGTTTCGTATGCATACATTTTCAACATCGGGCATACGAACTTGGTTTGCAGTCGAATTTGTGTTATCGTCACCGTTGTCGAGGTTACCGCTTTCATACACAATGTTGGGTGTATTTTGATCACTAATACAGTTTTTAAATATAACAGCGAGTTTGTCGAAATTTGGACATTGCTGATGTATATATTCCATCGTCATATCGGTGCCACAATTCTCATCTTTCAATGCAGCAAAGATCAAGTATTGTGATTTTACGTAATTCATCCTTGTTTTCAAAGATAACCAAGGTATCGGCTCAAGAATTGCTTTTTTCGACTTGATTTGTTCGTAAAATGCCTTTGGTTTTGGTTGCTGCACATATTTTTGTAAAAAAAAATTAGTTATAGTATTTGCATGAGTACTTATGTTTTTAGTTACCTCAAAAGAATCGGAGTTATTATTTATTGCTTCGAAAACCCCTTGCACTAGAGTGTCCGTTAGTAAATCCGTCCAGGTATGCTTAATTTTCTCTACTGGCACAGCAGGCTATAAAAATAAAAAGTTAAAATTCATAAACAAGTTTTCAAATGAGTAAATGTATTCCTTAGCCAGTGTTGTGATCCATAATCAGGATTTTCGAATGCTTAGCAAAAATGGGGGAAGTGAAAACGGAGCTTAGACAACTGTCAATATTCACTAGCTACTCCGGTTAACTGGGATATACAAGGTGGCGCAAAAGTAAGCTTCCGATGTTCAGCATATCGGTTGTGGCACGTGCAGTGTGTGCTGTTGCACCGTCTTGTTGGAACCACATGTTTTCCAATCCCAATTCATCAAGTTGCGGCAAAAAGAACTCGTTGATCATTGCTCTGTAGCGCTCACCATTCACAGTAACCGTTTGGCCCCGACCGATTATTGGTCAAATAAATAGTCAGCAATATTCCGCGTTCTGGAGCAGTGTAGCGTAACATTGTTTATTAACGTGTATTTCGCATGTGTTTACTACACAAATGTCAAAACAGAACTGACTTTAGGGGCCAATCGCAAAATTTATAGCATTTTCTGATAGGAGGATTACTTTTGCGCCACCCTGTACTTAGAAAAAGTTAACATAGAACAACAATTTCGAAAGAAAGATTTTTATAACTGTTTTCCTTAGACTTGGTTTATACGATAATTTCATTCTATGAGTAGCAACGCTTAAATAATTTTTTTTGTGTCAGCAATTTTATTCAGTTCTTAGTAAATTGGGAAGCGGTACGTACAAACGTCTATGAAAAGCATTTGAAATATTTTCAGCTTAACAAAAATTACAAAGAGTTTTAAGTTTGTTGTCGTTTGGCATTTAAAGTTAAGCGATTTAAAGGTCCCTTTAAACCCTGAAATAAATTGAATACTGCAAACGTTTATCTATTGTTTTTGGAAACAAGCTTACTGTAAGTTATTTTTAAACACATTTACAAAAATGCTTGTTGGGAATTGTTCATTGCAGTCTATATAATACAGTGAAAGTTTTGGATGTGTTATTTATATATAGTTAATGTGTTAACTTTTTGTCACGAACGCCGTTTAACTCTGAATTGTAACGGTAACTTCGAAAATTTCCGAGCAAAACTCTGGCGAAAGAGAGTAAATAAGGTTCTCTCTCAGTTAGAAGTGGCAAGTTTTAGTTAGAAGAATTTTTTCTGGTCAATCGAGCAGCTGTTGGTGATTTGACAAGAAAAATGTAGACAAAAGCTATGTTCGGTGACAAAACTTGCAAACACTTGCAAAGAACTGTCAGTAAAGTGAGATTGACGTAAAACTCTCGAAACACAAAAAGTACAAAGTTGTCGCCGAAAAGGAGTCAGTAAAAACTTGCAAGCAAAACAGCTGTTGGTATTTTTAATGGTTAATAGTTCAAATTTTTAAATTTTTGTTGTTGCTTTCCTGTGTCACGATCAGCTGTTTTTCCCTTACAAGTTTTACTGAGTGAAATTCCCCCAGCAGAAACTTGCAACTCGCTCTCTCAATGAAATGTCAGAATGCGATCTCTCGCTGCAAGTGTTTTGTGTCACCGAACACTTCGGAGTAAAAATTTTATAAAATTTTTAAAAATGTATCCTCACCGAAAACAATTAAAATAAAACAAAATTTCGAACAGACCTGTTAAGTAATGATTAATAATTAATGATTAACGGTTTGATTGATTACCCATTGTTTTCGGGTTTTAATGATTATTTTAAAAAACAATCAAGAAACAATCATGACTTTTTGTGATTTAAGGAAAATTCAAAAACGATCAAAAAATTTTTTTTTTGATTTTTTGTGATTATTTGATTACTTTTGATTATTTTTGGCATTGTTTCAGACAAACATATGCACATACATGGAAATATGTATGAGCGATGTTAAAGTTCGTCTTTATAGAAGTTTTGATCAAATTAAGAATATACTTATGTACAATATAGTTCATACATATGTGATAGTAGCACGTGAACGCTGAAAAAAATCGTGTAGTCGATTGTAGAAAATAAAGGAATCGGCGGCAACGTTGCTTGTTGCAATGGTTTAAGTACAGAAAAAATGGAATTATATTCAGTTAAATTTTCTATGATAAGGTCGTTTTTCAAAAAGCATAGCAATCTTTTTATAAGGTTGTCTCTTATGGCGACTATAACTTCACGTGCGATAAAATCATTACAGCAAAGGCTGTATCTGAAGAATATTGCTTATAATTGAACTCCTTACAATTCCAGTCTTCATATTGAAATACAAAAATAAATTTTTAACACTAACATTTCTCAAGTGTTTTGTTATAAAGCATGCACGTAGATTAGGCTAGAATCCAAATTGGTAATAAAAATAGGGACCATACACAATTTACGTAGCGATGTGTTATGAAAGCACCCCCTACTCTTGTTGTTTATGTGTACTCCATGCAATACCTACTGTAGAGTACTTCTAAAGCTAGTACTCCATGGAGTATTTACAGGAAAGTACTATCCAAACTATTATCTATTCATTATTTTTATTATTAGTTTTATATTTCTTGACAACTCAGCCCAATAGCATTCGCAAAGATTTTTGATTATTTTTGATAATTTTTTATTTATTTTTTATTTATTCCCAATTCTCATCAATTAGTAATTGAAAATTTCTAAAAACAATTAAAGTAATCTTTAATGAAAAAGCTATTTAGAATTAAGTAATCAATTGATTAAATAGCTTTTTCATTAAAGATTACTTTAATTGGTTTCAATAATTGTAAAATTATTAGTTATTTTTAAATAATTTTTTTACAAAATTTCTGTTCGGTTCACCCACTTCAATCTTTTGGCATAGATATCATAGAAGAATTATACAAGAGTTTTGGTTATAGTACCAGAAGCTGCTGTGAAGAACTGAATGCGATTTTTATAGATGTATTGCTAGATCGGACGAGTGCATACCTCCAGATAGGTACTTAAGTGTGATCTGCTCAATCGACAATAAAGGCGAACGACTGAAGCCCGTCGTAGACAAGCTGTTTGGACCTAATCAGTGTATGCTCAGGCCTAATCCAGGCGACTAAAATCGACGGCCTTTAGAGAGATATTTTATCGCTTAAAACAACCCGAAGGCTCGTTGGAGTCAATCAAATCGCTCCTGTGGCGGTCGAGCTAGTACCCTATCCATATCCGACAAAGCTCTGTCCGCATCACTAACACTCCCCTTAACCACTTTTTCATCATGTCATTGAAGACTGGCTCGCTAGACATATATGCTATTCGAATGTGTAGTAGAAATCTTTGGGTATATCCGCAATGCCAGCGGTACTGCAGGCGGGTTGTAATTATAACAGTTTTGTAATCTCTATCTATTATGAGATACTACATTGTCCGTCGGAATTTCCGATATACCCTCTTATTTTAAGGTTTCGTTAAAAATTCTGGTTTTAATAAAAAGAAACAATATCGTATATTCTTCCGATCGGTTTGTAAGACTATTAAGTGTATTTTAAGCCATTCCGATCCAATGGGGTATAGTGCAAATAAAAACTTTATTTCACCTTACAGCCCGACGTTTCTCCAAATTTCCTTGGCTTCTTCAAGGGCGACTCTGTATTTATTATTAAAAATTATAAAAATACAAAAACAACATTAATTCACTGGCATAAACACAAGAAACATGATCACAAGAAGGTAAACAGACATTAGAGATATTTTACTTACATTAAAAAGGTGTATTAAGTCATTAAATAAAAATTATAAGAATTGAAAACTATTGGAATATAAATTGTTACCATCTCATGTGGTAAGCTTGTCAAAATAAAAGTAAATAAACGATTATAAACATAAGAGATAAGCAGCAGCAATATCGTCTGTGTTTTCTTTTTTGTTTATTGTTTTGTCCCTGTTTTGCAAAATTCGTAAACTCTCTAGTGTATATCTTGTTCTCTCTTTTCTTTCTTTATCTAAAAGTGTTGTATTTGCAAAGTCAGCTGTGTGTTTATTTGTAATTGCATGTTGTGATAGTGCTGTACTGTGTTTTTGTTTTCTGATATCAGCTTGGTGCTCGGCTAGCCTTTTGTTTAGCGCGTGCCGAGTCGTACCGATATATACTTTGTCACATTGTTCATTGCTGTTGCCTTTGCATTGCACTTGATATACCACGTTGCTTTGTTGTTGTATGCTTATTGGGGTTTTTGTTTGTGTGAAACAACCTGCTAATGTGCAATTTGATTTGTAAGCCAGAGTTATATTGGGTTTCTTAATTATATCGTGTGCGAATTTTTCTGTTAGCCTGGGAATGTGCGTGATGCTATGATATTGCTTTGTCTCATTGTTGGTTGTTGTTTGTGTTTGGTTTGGTGGTTGTGTTATTCCTTGCGCTTTTGTTGTATTAGACTGTGTATAAGGTGATTGGGATAATTATTATTTTTCAGAGTTTTTATGATTTTGTTTATATTCGTTTCATGAAATTTTGGGTGGCTAATGGTAAGTATTTTATTTATATAGTTTTTGGCTGTGTTGATTTTATATTTTCTGGGTTGCGAGGATAAGAAATTGAAATTGAAAAAACATTTATATATATATAATTTTATATATGTACTTATATATATGTAGGTATGCATATGTACTTAATATTTTAAGCTAAGGAGTTTTTCAATTTAAGGAATTTTTTAATTGAAGCTCCATTTCATACTTTTTTAATCGTTCTTCAGATTCGAGCTTTTTCTCAATTTCATATTTCTTTAATTCTAAGTCATTTTTCATTCTTATCATTTTTATCTCAAAGTCTTGTCTTTGTTTTTCTTTCGCAAATTGTAGTTTCTGCCTTTCATAAGCTAATTGTTGTAGTTTAATTAGTTTATCCTTAGGTGTATATTGGTTTAATTTCTTCTTCTTTGGTCGTTTATAAATTGGTGGTAGCTCTGTCGCCATTTGTGAGCATTGCCGTATGCTTCCTCTTTTCGTTGTCGGATCGCTTTCTATTTCCATACAGCTTTGTGAACCTGAAGGTTCTGGAGTAACATCACTTGCTACCTCAATTTTAAGTACTATCTCGTCACTACCGTTTCGTATGTCACTACCGTTTGTGTTATCGTCACCGTTGTCGAGGTGACCGCTTTCATACACAATGTAGGGTTTAATTTGATCACTAATACAGTTGTTAAATATAACAGCGAGTTTGTCGGAATTTGGACATTGCTGATGTATATATTCCATCGTCATATCGGTGCCACAATTCTCTTCTTTCAATGCAGCAAAGATCAAGTATTGTGATTTTACGGAATTCATCCTTGTTTTCAAAGATAACCAAGGTATCGGTTCAAGAATTGCTGATTTCGACTTGAGTTGTTCGTAAAATTCTTTCGGATTTGGTTGCTGTACATATTTTTGTAAAAAAAATTAGGTATAGTATTTGCATGAGTACTTATGTTTTTAGTTACCTCAAAACAATTGGGGTTATTATTTATTGCTTCGAAAACTCCTTGCACTAGTGTGTCCGTTTGTAAATCCGTCCAGATATGCTTAATTTTCTCTACTGGTACAGCAGGCTATAAAAATAAAAATTTTAAATTCATGAACAGGGCTGCGCAATCCCTATACACTTGAAGCACTTTTGTTTTTGTTTTGAAAAGTCGAAAGATATTAGGACTAGTCCTTGATATATTAAAAAAATACCAGCTTATTTCAATAGGTCTCGTTTAGATGGAGACAGAATGAAATTTGGTATACTAATTTCAGTAGGCATAGGAAATTTTGTTACTGAAAATGTGTGGAATCGAGAAGTAACCACGCCTAACTTTTATATGCGTATGCAATATTTTATCAAAATCTCCGATAGTTTTGAATTTAACTTGAAAATAGTCCTTTTAACAGCTTTAACTGAAACCACTTTGGTTATAATTGTCGAAATTGTGCTGCTTGATTTACATAGCTAAAATTAGCTGGAAGAATCTCCGTGATTAAAAAACAAGTAAATTCCTTATTAGTGGATTCCATTGACTTTATGTAACCTTTCATGGCCTGAACTGATCTTGCTTGGAACCAGAATCGTTTTTAAAGAAAAAAATTTTTAGCGATATCTCGAAAACACTTTCAAAATTTTGTTTTATGCTTACTCAATTTCAAAGACAGAATCTCATTGTACATATATATATACCCTTCGTATATGTCGCATGAAACTATGAATATTACCATTATTGTTTTGTATTTGTCCTGGTGACAATGCAGAATTTGAGTTAAAAAAAATTCGGTGGTGGCGCATAGATCGAACTATTTGGAAAATTCGTTTGGAGTTGGGAATCTTGAGATCGACTTTTAACTTATTTTGCGGTACCTTTAAAAGATCTTGCTTGTCACGATCAATCGTAATAATAATTTAATTTTATATTATTTCAGAAATATTTCTAAAACTTGCTAGAACGCATACCAAACATACAAAGTATAAATTGTACAAAGTATAAATTGCATAAAGTAAAACAATATGTTTAGACATAGTTTACATACCCTAGGGACTTACAACTTAGCACATACTTATCGTGTCCTGAACATAAATTTAAGTTGCAGAAATCAAAATTCCGCTAGTTGGCACGCGGATCGAAATCGCTGAAAGCGCGGGAATATTGCGATCGCTTTATAAGTAACTTCCCGGTGCGCTAAAGACTTTAAACTTGACATATAGCCACCCATATTACAGAACATATCTACTAACAACTGCATTGTGCCAACTGTGCTACTGTGATGCTGTGTTACTCGTCCCTACTATTTCGGCCATTTTTCTATTACAGCAAATATTTAAATATCAAAAGCATCAAAAAATTTGGTCAGAGAATGCGCTTAAATGTATGCAGCGAATTTGACGATTTCGCATTGTCGACTTTTTAGTCAACTTTGGAATCAATTTCAGTTGCACGAGATATTAGTTGAGTTCCAATCGGCTATCTAGATCAGTATCACGATCAAGATCTTACGGGACCCTGCAAAAAATCATGCGACTGATCTCTAATTGATCTTAACTATTTCGTTATTAATTTTCGTAGCCTACTATTAGGTGTTGAAAGTAAACTTGTCCGACCTTACCCGTAGGGGAAAAGGGAATCTGTCCGACACTACCCTTTTGGGCGTGAAAGAGACCAAATAGTCTCTTCATAGGACATACTCAAAGAAAAGGGATCACTTCAACCCATACAAAGAGATCAACACTGGCATTGGTCGCATGCCCCTTTGCGACTCATCTTGGATTCATCCTAGACTAATCGCATTTTTTGCAGGGGAACGATACCGATCAGTTGTATGTGTTTATATATGTATGCCTGTGCTACCAAGCAAATAAGGGTTGGCTGTCAAAAAAATCTACTACAAAAAACTAAACGAACAGAGCTTCTATACGGATCCTAAATTGATCCAGATAAATATCAAGATCACAACGTTGTTGTTGCATTTACATGCAAAATTTCTATCTGGATCTGAATCACTCTTGATTGGAACAAGCCTATTGATTCAAAGTTGGCTGCCTACAAACTTATTACATGCAATTGTTGCAACCTGTTTACACCACGCAACTTGCATGAATCACCAGGAAGTTGACTGTGAAATTGACTAGTGTTAACAGTTTTTTAGGAACATTTGACTTTGTACTTATGCAACGGAACTGACATTTAGGATAAAACAGGGGTCGAATTACGTATTCCGTGAACTGAACAGCCGTCTCTTAAAATTGCTTATTTGGTATTACGTGATACGTAAACGTATAGCTGCTATCGTAATTTGGTATTATGAGTTCAGTGAACGTACGCAAAAAATCGTAAACGTCAAAAACTATCATTCGATAGCAAAAATACGTTCGAGTGCCTTTGAAATTGACGGTTTTTAAACTATTTTCAGTTTTGTTTTTAAATAATTATTTTCAATCAATTCAAAAGTTATAATTAAACAAAACAAAGCAAAAACGAAAGTGCAAGAGTAACAATGTAAGTAAACAGATATAAATTAGTATAAAATATATGTATATGTATATATATCTATATAAACTAATTTTCTGTTTCATCAAAGGACACATTTAAATAAATTAAATTAAATTATTATTAAAAAATTATTAAGCTCCCAGTGAAAGAAAGTTACAGCTTCAACTAAATACCCTGCAATGATAAGCAATAATGTGTATAGGTATATACATTCAAAATATTTAGATAAAACTCACTTTAATTTATTCCTTATACACAATAGAGTGAATGTATTCCAGCGTAAACACCACCGCTTGGAATATTTTTGCAGCTATACTAAATTCTTGCTCACTTTCACTAAAGCAGTTCACTCTAGAATAAACTTTTTGTTAAATTACCTTAGATGCTAGATTTTGAAATGAATTTACCTTTTAACGATTTAAAGAATTATTCATGAAACGAGCTCAAGGCCAAGAATAACAATTTCTCACTTTATTATTCTTGGCCTTGAGCTCGTTTCATGAATACTTGAAAATATACAGGCCGTAAATCAACAAATATTGTTGGTATAAAAAAGCAATGATTTAAAGAATTTTCAATTACCAAAACCTTTAATATGCGATAGTAAATATTTTCTCATCATGGATTACGATACGCTACTGAACGTAGATCATAATACCAATGTTGCAGTTCGTACGATTAGTCACGTAATCTTTTTTAGTACCATTGCCGTTTCGATCACGGAATACGTAATTCGACCCGTTTTCATCAGGGGTCGAATTACGTATTCCGTGAACTGAACAGCCGTCTCTTAAAATGACTTATTTGGTATTAAATAATACGTGAACGTATATCTGCTATCGTAATTTGGTATTATGAGTTCAGTGAACGTAAACGTCAAAAACTATCATTCGATAGCAAAAACACGTAATCTTTTTTCGTACGATTGCCGTGTCGATCACGGAATACGTAATTCGACCCCAGGTTTTCGGTGGCAATGTTATAAAGCGAAAACACCGGTTTTCAACATGTTTTTCCCCGAAAATGAGAATGAGCTCCTACACAAGACAGTATTAAAAAAAACTTAAGATCAGTGATCGAAATGTGAACAATCATTTTGCCGAAACAATTTTTTGGTATTGGTTTCCTTTAGGGGACAACTGATGCCGAGGTAAAAACGCGGTCTTGATACATCTCCCGACATTTTTGGACGTATCTTAGCAGTTGTCTTCTAAAGGAAACAAATACCAAATTTTTTTCAAATCAAGTGCCAAAAGATGTAATCGGTTGTGACGTGAAAAAAAATATCGATAATCGTCGATTTTGCAATTCTATTACAAACGCGCTTGTCTTCGAAAAAGAACCAGCAGTAGCAACAAATAAGCAGATAGAAAGGAATTGTGTAAAAGTTAATTATTTTACACAGTGAAGGGGAATATATCAACAAGGACTTAAGCTTATTTTTTTATACCAAAATGCATAAAAATTGCATCATAATTTTCTTTATAATTGGTAATTATAATAATTGTACAAACATTCGCGATCTTTATTAGCAAAATAAATTCTCTTTGTACATTTGTATGACTGCAGCTACCTGCCATTTTTCATTAATACATGCGGGTCGAACAACCAATTACAATGGACGCCGAGGTTATTATGGTGGCGGCTATCAACAAGCGGCGCCTGCACCAGGTTCTACTGAACCTCCACAAACACCTAAAGAGTATTTAGATAAAAGATCGGGATTTTCCACATTTGGTATAATATCAATAATATTTTTAATAATTTTGGCATGCTTAATATTCTATTATGGCATTATGTGTTATCCGTTCTTGTGTCGCGATGAGAAAAAATATCGTTTTATGGATGTATCTTCTACAATCACATCAGCAACATCACGTTCAATACAATCAATAGAAAATTTTCCAGTTGACCAAAAGCATTAAGATCAAATATACTTTGGCATAAATGGAGGCTGGAGGTGGGTCATATTTTTTTAAATTTTAGGCAACTTTAAAGACTTAAAAAAAAGCGAATGTTTTCTACTTTTGTACTTAAATTTTTTATATCGAACTATGGTTAGTTTAGGTCGTACATAATATCATGTGTAAGCTTTAATACTGATCTTCCAAGAAAGTGGCGCAAACTTGACCAGTCAAGCCATTTGCTGTTAGTGAGTCATCAGTTTTACTATAAGCAATTTCGATTTAATACGAAAAATGAAATGTGCCAATAGTCTTAGCTTTACCTTCATTGGCAGCTTTGCGCGAAATTATGTTGAAACAGATGTAGGTAATTGGAAAGTATATGTAATTTTTGATGGGAATAACGATTACTTTATGCAAGATCAAGTTAAAAGATACCTTGACTACTATATATTTGCAGAAAATAGTCAAATTCTTGTGCATTTCTTAAGAGAGTATTGTCTTGCCGTTTTACTACCTAAATGAATTTAAGAAATCTAGTATTAATTATCTATCATACGTTTTAAAACTAAAGGTTGTGTGACTAAAAACCGTACTTAAAATCAATAAAAATTATATATTTGAACAAATATAGAGAAGTGCTTAAACAGTACCCATAAGTTAATTATACGATAGAATTTAATATTATCTTTATCTCGAATATTTTTAAGCGGACCGTGCCGGTTACCGATACTTGACTTTGACCGTTACCGGCAAATGACTTTTATATACCGAAAATAAAAATATTCCAACTGTGAAAACACTTTTGAACCAATACCTGCAGTGCGTTTCTGTAACGTTTTTGCAGGCTAAAATGTCAATTCACAAAGCACAATGACAGAAGCGCACTACTAATATTCAATATATACATATGTACGTAACAAATTATATAAATTTGTAAAAATAAGCACACAACCTATCTATATAGAGCTAGTAAGCGAGCTAACTTAAAAATCTTAATTTTTTAAGCTGACGAGCACATAATCATAAAAGACAAGACATTAGTTGGAATATATGCTCTTTGAGTTAATCGACTTTTTAGATCTATAGGGAAAGCTCAAATTGCATGCCAACTCGAATCATACTTTTTTATACATACATACATAAATATTTGCATTTATTATATATACATTTATTAACTTTATACAACACCGAGTTAAGTTTTAGAAAGTAATTTGACTATTGCATATACCCAAATGCAGTGTTTTAGAATTTTTGATATAAACAATTTTTTACACACATGAATAAATAAATTGCTTTTGGTACAATCATTCTTTAATATAAGCCTGTTTTTCCTGGTTGTTAGTTTTCAGTCCACCAGGTGCAAAATTTCGACCCTGAACATCCTCTAATGAGAGATGTCAATACCGAAATCAAGCGACTGGTAGATCAGATATAAGGCACCAAATAGGAGGAACTTTGTCCTGAAATCTCTCTTGTTGTTTTGGCAAATTATGGGGTCTACCTCTACAATTACGATTAGGATTAAGGAAATCTCGAATCTAACAACGGCTTTTGAAATGAAAAAGGAAAACATTTCCTCCGTTTTAAGACGCGCTCTCAAAATCAACTTGGTATTGGCACTACTAAATTGTTTAATAAAAATATTTTAATTGTAAAAGTTTCCTTTTTTATTCACATTAAAAACTTTTAATAATTAACTAAATTATTTATAAATAAAAAACAGTAATTTTCATAAAAATTATTATTCTTGGCCTTGAGCTCATTTATAGTCAATCATAGTTTATATTATAAATGTTAAGATAATTTAACCAATTTTTAATATTATAGTTTAAGAAAAATGGGCTTGCACTTATTTTTTATCCGAAATCGTCAAATAATCATTAAAAGGAATTGAAGTTTTGCATTTCAAAACGTCAAGGTTCTGTCGGACCTGAAGAAACGCGAAGCGCTTTCTGTCGACATTGTAATCTGCTAGATATCACCATCCTCCAATTCGGGCGAATTTCCAGCCAAATGTGGGGCCTTGTTCAGAGAACGTGATCAGGTGGAACTTTTAGACCTTGAAGATAAAAAATTACCCTACGTGAAGTTATACATCGCCTTTGGCACTAAAGTTGTGTCGAATCCGACGAGATGTCAGCTATTTTCGACGTCACTTTATAGCGGTCTTGGCTGCCACTGCGGTCCGAGTTAGGGGGTTAGAATATGATCGAAGTAGGTATGCCGGTCGTACCAAATCGATCCTGCGACAATCTGGCATGTACCGCAAGCAAGTACCGGGGAGTTTTTGTCGCTAAAACAGCAACAACCGGTACATAGTGGTATTCACTAACTTTATACTGGAAAACCCGTCCTTGGTCGAGTGAAATCCGAGTCATTCCTGTACATAGGCCAGACTGTCGTATCAAATGGCGATCTTGGGGTGGTCAGCCTTCTTCAAATACATCTTGCAAGGATCGACGTCAAAAATCAAACTCGTCTCACCGGCGTTTCCTAATGCTTAAACGAAGCAATTTTTCCGAATGTTCATTGTTGATTATTGTTTGTAACCGTTGGAACGACCGGAAATGAGTCCTGATCTATTTTGTAGTATTTGCTGGAAACACCTCGTACTAACTTAAATAGTCTCTATTTGGCATAACTGCACAGATATGTATGTCAATTCTTACTTTGAAATTGACCGTTATACTGGCCGGAAAATCTTGTCACGTAAAGATCGGAAATGAGTCAGAGTTTTACTCCTATATTTGCGAGCACAGCGGACGCTTTTAGTGGCTCTTGAAAGATTACTTTTTCTTCTGGGCATTCCTTTAAAACAACAAGCCACTTGAGAAATATGTAAATACCAGTTGCTTTCAAAAATAGTTCACATACCGTGTTTTATATATAGGTATATATATATATTTGGTTTTACTGTAATGGCAACTTATATATGAATTCCATTATTGAAAATTAGTTCATACTCGGCTAATTATTTACAACCACAGAACGAAAACAGAACTGGAACATTGTTGATAACGCTTTGGATATCTTAATTGCTGATTATCGATTGATACGCACCAATCCGTATGACTAGACTCCTAACTGGATTTCTAGACTGACATTAGTGCCTTGAGTAGCTATTTTAGAAGTCTTCTCCGGAATCGAAAAGGTACTAATTCAGTTTAAGGGACCTAGGTGGGGTTTGGGGGAGAGCTCCTACATGCAAAATGTTTCATAGGTCCTTTAAATTTCACCTTTACCAAAAAAAATAATCTATAAATCACTTATCGTACCCATCCTGCTGTACGGTGCAGAAGTTTGGCCACTGAACGATCGGATATCACATCGGAACGCCGTACCTTTATCAAATTCAATAAATCTTACCGGACCAGTTTCTGTTAGGGAGACCTTCTTCGCTGTTCTTCCTATCCCTATCCAAAAGGTTGTAGATTCGGTCTCTGCTCGGTTGTTGTTTGTGGTGCGTTTGTGGTGGATTTTAGTCGCTTCGGCCTACATTAAGTTAAGAACGCCCAAGGGGCTAGTCATGGATTTCTGCCATAAGCCCTTAAAAAATGTGGGTAATTTCTGCTCCATTCATACCGCAGCAATGCTACGGAAAGTTGGTTTTGTTGGCTGCAAAGCTCCATAGAATGCTGCACCCTAGGTATCTGTTGCCAAGCTCAGTGCATATGACGAAATCGCAAAAGTCAAGAAAGGACATTGTGCATTTACTGTTTGCGTATATAATATTTGCTGTTGTATTAACTATATTTTGTTAGGGAATAGGCTGATTAGGTAGGGCGTAATATCGTTAACATATATATCCCCCTGCGGGTCAGGGGTTTAGAATATACTCGAAATAGGCATACCGGTCGTAAGACGCGACTAATATGCACAAAGGTAATGACGCATGCCCCTGCGGGTTAGGGGTTTAGATTATGCCCAAAGGTAATGACGTGCAACCGGTCCCTTAATGGGGAAGGTGCCGCTGCCCGGCTGGTTGAGGTGCGATGGACGGGGCGAGGAAACAAGATCACAACACCTCGCAACATCTACTGGAGTGGGCATAAAGACAAGCGTAGATTCGGCGTGGGATTTGTGGTGGGAGAGAGACTCCGTCACCCAGTACTATCGTCCACACCCGTGAACGAGCGTCTCGCTGCAATCCACATAAAAGTACGATTTTCACCATATCGTTTATCTGCGCTCATGCACCGACGGAAGAGAAGGACGACGTGGAAAAGGATGCATTCTACGAGCGCCTGGAAGAAGCATACGAGCGCTGCCCCCGTCATGATATCAAAGTCGTGCTTGGCGACTTTACCGCCAGGGTGGGTAAGGAGGGTGTATTTGGCCCCACTGTCGGGAAGTTCAGTCTCCACGATCAGACTTCGCCAAATGGATTCAGACTGATCGACTTCGCCGGTGCCCGAAACATGGTCATATCCAGCACTAGGTTCATGCACAAGAAGATCCATCAAGCTACATGGCTGTACTCCGATCGAAAAACACGCAACCAGATCGACCACGTTGTGATTGACGGACGGCATGCTTCCAGCGTTTTAGATGTTCGCACAATACGAGGACCTAGCATCGACTCTGATCACTACCTAGTAGCAGCCAAGATTCGTACCCGCCTCTGTACGACAAAACAGGTGTAACAAAAAACGCAGGGAAAGCTGGACGTCGAAAAGCTGCAATCGCAATAGACCGCCAATTATTTCGCAGATCGCCTCTCACACCTGCTCTCCGAGAGCACAATTCAACCTAGTGGAATGCATGAGCAGTGGGATCATATCTCAGGAGCACTCCGTACCGCAGCCGAAGAAGTAATTGGATTCCGGCGAACGCGAAGAAACTGGTATGATGATGAAGAGTGCCGCGGTGCAACGAAAAGAAAGGACGAAGCCTACAAGGCAACGCTGAGATCGAATGCAACGAGGAGTGTGTGTGAACACTACCGCGAGTTGAAAAAAAGAGGCAGAAAAGCCTGAAATAAAGGAGCTTGAGATGCTGGCCAACGGGAATAATGCCCGAAAATTCTATCAAAAAATTCGGCGAATGACAGAAGGTTTTAAACCCGGGGCAAACTCCTGTAAGAATGAGAACGGCGACCTGGTGGCCGATGTTCAGAGAGCGCTCAGAATATGGAGGGATCACTTCTC
The DNA here is from genome assembly GCA_949987695.1 of Merzomyia westermanni. Classification (NCBI taxonomy): domain Eukaryota; kingdom Metazoa; phylum Arthropoda; class Insecta; order Diptera; family Tephritidae; genus Merzomyia; species Merzomyia westermanni. Next base: position 30,356,627 of record OX465289.1, on the reverse strand, counting down.
TGCCCTTTTAAATGGAGAAACTGAGAAAGAAACCAGAGAAGATGCCGAACCCGAGCCCACAATCGAGGATGATGGAATTGACGTTCCACAACCTGACTATAATGAGGTGCGAATAGCAATATCCCGATTGAAAAACAATAAAGCAGCTGGCGCTGATGGTTTGCCTGCTGAGCTATTCAAACACGGAGGCGAGGAGCTGGTAAGGCGCATGCATCAGCTTCTATGCAGAATATGGTCGAATGAATGCATGCCTGAAGATTGGAATCTAAGTGTTCTCTGCCCAATCCACAAGAAGGGCGATCCTGCAAACTGCGCCAACTATCGCGGAATCAGCCTTTTGAATATCGCATATAAGGTCCTATCAAGCGTATTGTGCGAAAGACTGAAGCCTGATGTGAACAGACTGATTGGACCTTACCAGTGTGGCTTCAGACCTGGTAAATCTACCATCGACCAGATTTTTACAATACGCCAAATCTTGGAAAAAACCCGTGAAAAGAGAATCGACACACATCATCTCTTTGTTGATTTTAAAGCCGCTTTCGATAGCACGAAAAGGAGCTGCCTATATGCCGCTATGTCTGAATTTGGTTTCCCCGCAAAACTTATACGGCTATGCAAAATGACCTTGAGCAACACCGCCAGCTCGGTCAGAATTGGGAAGTACCTCTCCGAGCCGTTCGAAACTTAACGAGGTTTCAGACAGGGTGACCCCCTATCGTGCGATTTCTTTAATTTAATGCTGGAGAAAATAATACCAGCTGCAGAACTTAACCGCGCTGGAACAATATTTTATAAAAGCGTGCAACTGTTGGCATATGCTGACGATATTGATATCATTGGCCTTAACAACCGCGCCGTAACCTCTGCTTACTCCAAATTAGAAAAAGAAGCGGAGAAAATGGGATTGGTGGTGAACGAGGGCAAAACGAAGTACCTTCTGTCATCATGCAAAGGGTCAGCGCATTCGCGCCTTGGCAACCAAGCTACTGTTGGCAGCAATAATTTCGAAATAGTAAAGGACTTCGTTTACCTGGGAACCAGCATTAACACCAACAATAATGTTAGCCTAGAAATCCGACGAAGAATTACTCTTGCAAACAAATGCTACTTCGGACTGAGTAGGCAATTGAAAAGTAAAGTCCTCTCTCGACGAACGAAAATAACACTCTACAAGTCACTCATCGCACCCGTCCTGCTATATGGTGCAGAAGCGTGGACACTAACAACATCTGATGAGGCGGCTCTGGGAGTATTCGAGAGAAAGGTTCTTCGAAAGATTTGTGGACCTCTACGCGTTGGCGACGCGAGTACCGACGATTTAATGATGAGCTGTATGAACTTTACGCAGACGCCGACATAGTTCAGCGAATTAAAACACAGCGGCTTCGCTGGCTAGGCCACGTAGTGCGAATGAGCGAAGATGCTCCAGCCCAGAAGGTATTCTTATCTGCACCCGCCGGTGGAAGCAGAGGAAGAGGGAGACCACCACTCCTATGGAAGGACCAAGTGGAGACCGATTTGCGATCCCGCGGTGTTTCCAATTGGCGCCAGTTGGCGCGACGAAGAAACGACTGGCGAGCTATGTTGGACGGTCAAAATCGCCCAGGCGGTTAGATGACCATTTAAAGAAGAAGAATGACGTGCAACTCGATGGTTGATCTACGGATATGATGCCTCTCACCTCTCATTACCCATCTTATCCTTCCTACTAGAAGGTTTCACTGGTCATAAATCGATGCCACGACAGTCGGGCAGTACCGCAGGGAGTACCGGAGCGTACCGGGTTCAAATCCGGCCAAGGACTGTTAATTCGACAACACTCCCCAAAACCTTCGGGGAGTGTTTTTGTCGTTACCACAACAACCACAACAAAGTAATGACGTGCAACTTGAAGATTGCACTGATCATACAAAATCCCTACCACGACAGTCGGGCAGTACCGGAGCGTACCAGACAACATTTCCCAAAACCTTCGGGGAGTTTCTTTGTCGTTACAAACAACAAAAACAGTGTAAAAGGGAAGCCTTAGAGGCATTTACCTTAAAGTGCAACATAAAGACGAAATAGAATTTAAATAAAAAACCTCTCCGGGTTAGGGGTTTAGACTATGCCCGAGGTAGGCATACTGGTCGTAAGAGGAGACTAATATGCACAAAGGTTATTGTTGTTGTTGTTGTTAACAGTGCTTCGCCCTGCCCAATGGGCTCGATCACACTAAATTGTCATCAGGTTCTTCTAACGGAAGTCCAAGGAAACGCGCAGTTTCCACAGGGTTGGACCAGAGTGATGTAGGTGTTAGAAGAGTGGGTTCAACTGAACAGGAGAAGAGATGTGTGGTATCATGAGGGGACATACCACATGCAGGGCATGTGTTTGGTATGTTGGGGTTCAGTCTGGATAAGTAAGAGTTTAACCTATTACAATATCCAGAGCGAAGTTGTGCTAGTATGACTCTAGTCTCCCTCGGAAGTACACGCTCCTCTTCAGCCAATTCAGGTGGTTGAGTATTAATAACGGGATTCACAGGCCGAGATCTTTCTACCGACTCGGTGTGGAGGTCATTTAGAGCCCGTCTATGGTTCCGCAGATCAAACGGCAAAGAAATATGGTGCCGGATCTCATCGTAATGCTTACGAAGATGTCTCCTTATGTCTCTGGGGGGCGGTGCTACATCCAAAAGATGTCGATTTGGATGGCTAGGTTTATGACAGTTCAGAAGGAACTGTCTACTCAAGAGTTCCGCGTGCTCTTGAACATTGAGCAATTTTGCCTCTTGGTGGAGGTGAGACTCAGATGACATAAGTAGACATCCCGTCTGATTGCGGTGTTTTGGCAGACTTGCAATTTCCTCCAGTTGGTGTCAGAAAGATTGGGCGACCATATGGGCGCAGCATAGTCAATAACCGCCCGGCCAATAGCCTTATATGTAGCAAGCAATGTTTCTTTGTCTTTTCCCCAAGTACTGCCGGCCAGTGACTTGAGGATATGTACAAAGGTAATGGCGGGCAACTCGATGGTTGATCTACGGGTATAATGCCTCTCATTATCCACCTTCCCTTCCTTATGAAAGGAGGGGTGACATGACCCACCACGACGGTCGAGCAGTACCGCAAGGGAGTACCGGAGCGTACCACGTTCATATCTGGCAAAAGCTTCGTGTAATTGTTTCCTTTAGGAGACAACTGCTAAAACACGTCCGAAATTATCAGGAAAGGTATCAAAAGACGCGTTTTGACCTGTTGTTGTTGGTGTTGTGGTAACGACAAAACCACTCCCCGAAGTTTTGGGGAGTGTTGTCGAATTAACAGTCCTTGGCCGGATTTAAACCCGGTACGCTACGGTACTCCCTTGCGGTACTGCCCGACTGTCGTGGTAGCGATTTATGACCAGTGAAACCTTCTAGGTCATGTCACCTCTCCTTCCGTAAGGAAAATGGGTAATGAGAGGTGAGAGGCATCATATCCGTAGATCAACCCTCTAGTTGCACGTCATTACCTTTGTGCATATTAGTCGCCTTTTACGACCGGTATGCCTACCTCGGGCATATTCTAAACCCCTAACCCGCAGGGGCACGCGTTTTGACCTCGGTAACAATAGTCCGGAAGCGAATTTTCGAGTTTTTGTTTCAATGAAGAGATATTTGCAATCAAAGTAGAAAATTTTCTGTCATTTTCATGTGGTTGTTGTAATCACAGATTAGGGTGGACCGAAAAGTGCAAAAAGTGTGTTCTGTGCAGAAATAAAGTGGACCGCGTAGCCGGTGTTGGACCGGCTAAGGGTTATTTTTTTTAAGCGCGGCCGAAGGCCGCCTACGCAGAAAGGTGTTCTGCACATAAATACCTTGGATCAAGCCCCCTATTTGGGATCGGACCTGGGTCATTTTTGGGTTTTTTGCGAATAACTTTTCACTGAAACAAAAAATTGAAAATCCGCTACCGGATTGTTGATACCGAAGTCAAAACGCGTTGTTTGATACCTATCCCGATATTTTCGGACGTGTTTTAGCAGTTGTCTCCTAAAGGAAACTTTTACCGGAAACAATTACCAACCTTCGTTACAAACAACAACAACATCGTTGATACATAATATTTGCCCACAAAAAATAATTTTAGTGGATTGAACCAGATGCTGGTGGTGATCTAACACTCTTTGCTAAAATAAAAGCACTCAGTTGGATAAGTATGGCCTGTCACAAAAGGACTTGCACATTGAAGTAAAAGGATTGTTTCGATTACAAGAGTTTTTGGTCGGCCATCTAGAAATAAGCCAATACATAAAATAAGAATACTAACAACTTACGGAATCGTCCCGAATTGATTGTTGTCTTTGAATTTTTCTTTTGCGATGCGTAAACGTTCTGTTTCGGGGCATTTCTATAAAAAATATAACTCTATGTGTATAATACAAGATTCTTTTTAATCTCGAAAGAAAAAACCAACCGATTTCAAATAAATATATAGCTCGAATAACAAGTTGGGTTAAAAATTACTTTTTTCGGCAATAATTTTGCACAAAAGCACACCAATAGAATTTCAATTTTGTTTTTATTACTAACATAGATCGGGTAAATTGTTGATGACGCTTCCGTTGCAGAATTTGCTTATTAATCGATTGATAAGAATAGGTTCGTATTACTAGACAGCTAACTAAAGAGCAAGCCAAATTTAGTTCAAGGTGAAAGCAAGGCGAATTACAAACACATTTTCCATTTATTTTGTTTTTGTAATTCATAGGTCTGATGTCAAAAGAGGTAGTACTTTACATCCAACGTCAACTGTAAAAACTGCACAAAAAAGTTCGGGTAATTGTTTCCTTTATGAGACAACTGCTAAAAACACGTCCAAAAATGTCGGAAGAGGTATCAAACAACGCGTTTTGACTTCGGTATCAACAATCCGAAAGCGGATTTTCAATTTTTTGTTTCAGTGAAAAGTTATTCGCAAAAAACCCAAAAATTTCCCAGGTCCGACTCCTAATGGGGGGCTTGATCCCAGGTATTTATGTGCAGAACACTTTTCTGCGTAGGCGGCTTTCGGCCGCGATTCAAAAAAATAGCCCTTAGCCGGTCCAACAACGACTACGGGCCACAGTATTTCTGCGCAGAACACACTTTTTGCACTTTTCGGTACACCCTAATCTGCGATCACAACGACCACATGAAAATGACAGGAAATTTTCAACTTTGATTGCAAATATCTCTTCACTGAAACAAAAACTGGAAAATCCGCTTCCGGATTATTGTTACCGAAGTCAAAACGCGTCTTTTAATACCTTTCCCGATAATTTCGGACGTGTTTTAGCAGTTGTCTCCTAAAGGAAACAATTACCAAAGTTCGTATTGGTACCCAGAGACGCGTTTCGGTCCCAGGAACCCTAATCCGGTGGGGAGCTCCATTATTTTTAGTAACTTAAAAGTTATTGGCAAAAAACCAAAAAATGACCCAACCGATCCCAAATAGGGGGCTTGATTCAAGGTATTTATGTGCAGAACACCTTTTAACATCGGCTACGCGATCCCCAGTATTTCTGCGCAGAACACGCTTTTTGCACTTTTCAGAACACCCTATATGTTTGTCTACAACAACCACATGAACATGAAAGAAAATTTTTAACTTAAATTGAAAATATCTTGCAAACTACTGAAAATAATGGTATAATCCCACCTTGTACTGAATTCGCTTTGCTAAAGGGTTTGATAAAAATATGTACTGAATTTTGCTTCGTTTGGCGTGATCATGGCAGATCTACAGGCTGAATAGTTTGCATAAAAAAGGTAGTAGTGTCCCTCAATGAAAAGTCACCTCCAAATATCTTTCCCTCCGCTGTCACTAAAATCCTTTCTTCCGTCCTTTTAGTTGTGATCATGGAGAAATCACTACGTGATGACTGCGACGACACTATTTACGTCATGGAAGGATGAGTTAGACATTTAATTCGATGGCATTAAGCTACCGACTGTCAACCAACCTAAAATCTTGGCTGTAGCGTTTCATCTCATACTTTCGCAATAGTCTCAAAGGTAAGAAGTGGCACCCAGAAACTGACAGCACTCGCTATAGCACTTGGGCAACAGATAGGGAATCGTTGATTGATGGGTGATAAACGCCACCCCCGAACTTCTCAGTCGATCGACCGTTTACTCAATGTCTGCTTAGAGACAATTCCCTGATTATCTTCTGGTAAAATGCATATGTAAAGGAAATTGACATTCTGAACCAACCCATGATTAGGTTGTCTTAGGACAAAATTTTTCATAACCAGACGGCACTAAAATATGTAAAAGGCGGAACAAACCGGGTTTTAAAAAAAAATGATTTTGGTAATGGTTTCCTTTAGGAGACAACCGCTAAAACACGTCCGAAATTATCGGGAAAGGTATCAGGAATTGTTTCAGTGGAGAGATATTTGCAATCAAAGTTGAAAATTTTATGTCATTTTCATGTGATTGTTGTAATCACAGATTAGGGTGTACAAGTGCAAAAGTGTGTTCTGCGCAGAAATACTGCGGACCGCCTAAGGGTTATTTGTTTGAAGCGCGGCCAAGGCCGCCTACTCAAAAAGGTGTTCTGCACATAAATACCCTGGATCAAGCCCCCATTTGGGATCGGAGCTGAGTCATTTTTGGGTTTTTGCGAATAACTTTTCACTGAAACAAACAATTTTTAATCCGCTTTCGGATTATGGTGATTGTTGGTGGAGCAGTGCTCGAATTTTTTATGTTTGTTTGTTAATTGATATTAGAGGAAAAATTATCCACGAGATGCACAGCGATGGTATGGGATGACATGTTTCGAAGTGCCCAACTTCTCATCAGACCCCTTCTCGGACACTGGGATACGAACCCAAGTGTCTGCACCAAAGCCGCTGTTAGAGTACTCTAACAACTAAGCTATGATGCCCTGTAGCGTCACGATGCATTTTTCCTCTAATGTGCCATTTGCTTATTCCTTTTATACATTCTTTGGTACATATATATTTTATATGTCAACTCAAGGAAAGTGGAATACTTTTAGGCGCGTTTATAGAACAGTTTTAGATACAGAAGGTCTTTTTTGCATATCAACACTTCCGTGTTAATTGTTATGCACCTGCACTGTACCTGTATCAATTATAGTTATGGTGATTGTTGTTGGAGCAGTGCTCCAATTTTTTATGTTTGTTTGTTAATTGATATTAAAGGAAAAATTATCAACGATATTCGGATTGTTGATACCGAAGTCAAAACGCGTTGTTTAATATCTATTCCGATGTTTTTGGACGTGTTTTAGCAGTTGTCTCCTAAAGGAAACCATTGCCATCATTTTATATTCACATTACACTTTGACATTTTAAAATACCAAAATTTGAAGGGAATATATTCCCTCGAATTCGACTTGCTATCAATATGTAAATGAATTCGCCTTGGTTATGAGTCTAATCAAACGAACCCATGCGTATCAATCGATTAATCAGCAATTTCGACATCTAAGGTATGCTCTCAATGTCATCTTTATTGATTTATATTTTTCAATACACTGATATATACTTTTCTATTGGGGCTGTACCAAATCTATATATATATATATATAATAAGGCAATTAGCGGAGTGTGTAGTATATTTAAACTGAATTGGTGGTTATTTTCTTTAATTTTATAGCTCATGATCTGTTTATTGTGTAATAGGAATGCCCGCAAGAGCAAAGAGTAAACTTGGAGGAGTCAGTCGATCAGCCCGGAGAGCTCGCCGAAACCGAAGAAATGAAACTCCAACTCAAAGAGCATATCGGCTAGCAAGGACAAATCAACGAGGTTTTGAAAACAGAGTGCTACTAAAAGCAGTTACACACGGATATGACAATACTGATGATCTCAACAACGATGGTTGTAACACATCTATGGATTCCCAAAATACCGAAGTTATGGAAAGTCCATCAGAATTGATTGGACGAGGAATAAAAACTGAAGATGTACACGAGTCCGTAAGTTTTAAAAATCCGTATGGGTATTTGTTCCCTTTAGGAGTCGTGGTAAAACACGTTCAAGGCAGAGTTGCGTGATTTTGATTTGGATGAATCACGAATCCAAAAATAAAATTTATTTATTTATTAAAAAATTTTCAAATCCAAGATATTTTTTATTTGTGATGTGAATCACCGCCCAAATCAAAGATAGTTTTATTTGTGATTTGAATCGAAGACCAAATAAAATATACTTTTTATTTGTGATTTGAATCACCGCCCAAATCAAAAATACTTTTTATTTGTGATTTGAATCGCATACCAAATAAAAGATACTTTTTATTTTGTGATTTGAATCACGGCCCAAATCAAATATAATTTTTATTTGTGATTGAATCACCGCCCAAATCAAATACGGGGAACACGTTACAAATTTATTATTATGAACATTATAAAAGTCCTGTCATATGAGGGGATTAAAATAAACGATCCGAAAATATGACGGGGTCAAAAAATCTACACAAAGACGTTTGTTGGGATGGTACAGAAGTGTTTTGGATTCACAAGCCACAACAATTATCTCTAATTTTTATAAATAATAAAGTATTTTTATATATTTTTAAGCTTTCCAGATTAGAAGAGGAGCCGTTAGTTCAGTCACTCCTACGGCAGATACTTGAAGCAATACAAGGCGATCCTGAGCGATTTGAGGTACATGCAAGCATACTGAATATGTCAGACCAAAATAAAGCTTAGTATCTAGATCAAAAGAAAAGCCAAAGGACCATATTAGATAGTTCACTTCTTGCCAGCTGAATCCTCTCTCTGAACGAAATTGATTAATCACTCACTTTTAATCGCTGTTAATACAAAAAGGAAGATTATATAGGGCAAAAATCAAATTGGCAAAGTTGCGATTAATGAAGCATTAATGCATGATGAGTCGCAAAGGAGGATGCGACTAATGCCAGTTTTTATCTCTTTATAAGGGTTAAAGTTATCCGTTTTGTTGAGCATATCCTATGAAGAAATTATTTATACCTCTAATGTCTAAACACCTATAAGTGAGCTACAGAAATCGAGGTATCCCAATAACGGCATAGTTAAGATAAATTATAGCCCACTGTAGAGAAAAAGTATTGATCGTGGCTAACTCTCTTTAGAGATCAGTCGCACGATTTTTTACAGAAAATAAGCTAAAGTAATACTTCATCTAAAATCCCCGTTTTCAGGTAACGATTTGAACTTTCAAGAATAACTTACATAAATTTTCAGTTATTTTTTATAAATTTATTACTTTAAATGAATAATTTATATGGAAATATGCCTACTTACGCTTCAGCTTCTCAATTGCAATAAATGCGAAAATATGAAAAGCATCAATAAATTTTGTGATGCGCAATTTGCGAATCTGAGATGGCCCGAGATCGCGCCTAAATGTATGCAGCGGATTTTACGATTGCGCATCAAACAGGAACATTTGACTTTGCACTTCTGTAGAGCAACTGCAGTCAGCCTTTCTGTTACCGTCAGACCGACGTATGACGATCATACTAGTCTTTGAGCAGTCAGAAGAAGCATTTTAACTAGGTATTGACTATAGAAGGCTGGCGCAGAATACTATTTTACACAAAAAAAAAACATCAAATTTGTCTAAAGCATTTGATTTGTGTAGATCTGGATAAAAGTTTTAAATTTAACTGAACGAACTATTGATACATTTGACTTCCGAAGCAGCGAGGGGGAAAGCAAGTTCTACTCCTTTAAATTCTTTTGCGTTAGCATTGAGAAGACTTGGGAAGATTCTATAAAAGTATCCAAATGCACCCTCAGATGTTTGCAGTCGTAACCAGTATTCGCGATTATTGAAGTCTGACAAAATTTACCAAATAGCTAAGCAAGAATTACGTAGGTGATAAGAGAAAATAGCTGCCATTTTGGCAGAGGGCTGCTCAATTCAAATATGTCAATACTTCGTGCTTTAATTAAATTTCAATTACAACTTACGATAATTATTTTGCATGCCTATCAAAGAAACCATCACCAAAATCATTTTACGACCAAATCAGGTCTAAGTCATCCATTCTTCAGTCGAAAACTTGGAGGGGCTTAAAATACCGAATGGGGATTATGAAAACAACATACTTCTTAGCTGCTATGAAGCAAGAGCAAAAACTTTCCCAAACACATGTCAATAGTAATGAGGAAGAGTTCACAGACTATATTTACAAAATATGCCCCCATTTCGATGCACTCGATGTTATATTCAGACATCAATCCGATAAACCAACTATTGTTTATGATCACGTAACGGCGCACATAGGTGAAGATGGTGATACTGAGACCAAGTACTCAATTGCTGATAATGAGACCAAATATTCAATAACGGATAATGAGACCAAATATTGTATTGCTGACACTGGAAGCAAAATTAATGCTTTGCCTGAATGTGAAAATAAAAATTTACCTAATGACTCTGGTGAAGTAGAACTAAAATTTGAGGTCGAAAGTCGTTGTGGTACTCCAGAAGCAGAGTCTTGAACTGTACCAAGGTCATATGACTATTATAGAGGTCGAAACAAAATGGAAAACGGCACTTGTCCGAATCCAAATAAACAATTGATGCAAAGCAGTAATGATAAATGTGCAAACAATTAGTATTAAACAAACTGAAATAATCAATAAAGAAAAATATGCCGGCAATATTATTAATAAAAACAGAGTTTTATAGATTCGAAAAAACATGAAATATTGAGTATGTATATAAATGAGCAAGATTAAAAAGAAGTGTCGCTTTTTACGGCCAAATAATAAATCTATGGTATAAGCAGTTATAAATTTAATATTCGGTTAGTCGATTCGGAACCTAGTTATTCGAATACAACAAACGTCGACTAGCAGTATTAGAATTTCACCTGCGGGTTAGGGGGTTAGAATATGCCCGAAGTAGGTCTGCCTGTCGTAAGAAGCGACTAAAATCCACGAAATCGCTACCAGGGCAGGCGGGCTGGTGCCGCAAGGTACTTAGCGTGTCGGATTCATATCTGGCAAAATATTATCAACTTCAGTATAACCCTCTTTGGTGCGTCACGTCCCATTTCATGAGTGGATGCGCGCCTAAGCAAGAGATATTATTACAATTGAATGCTTAAGTTAAGACGAAGAAAAATAACGAGAGGGGTACTGGCGCAATGTGCCGGGCTTACGTCAATCCAAATTGCTCTTGGGGGCATACAACACCTCTCGCTTTAGAGCAATCATAAGCCTCTCTAAATCTGCTAACCGGAGTTTAATTGACGTATTTTGTACGGTAACTGCTAACCGGTCTTTATGAAAGTGACCCTTAGAGAAGCAATTTCCAATATGGCCGCCGTGCTATTACCTGGGCCTTTACTCTGTATTTCTATTAGAAAGGCTATTCTACTCGAAAGCAAAAAGCGATTCTAATACACATAGGCACTCTGTAGTTCGTTAGAATTCACTTTAGAAAATATTCCTTAATAGTAGGCATCACTGTTTCACAAATTTCAAGCGCAAAGCAAAATAAAAAAACACTGCATAAATCTCAAATGCAATTTAACATGTCGCAGTAGCGCAGGTGATAAGAATCTCGACTACTACGCGTGCGGTTGCAGGTTCGAACGTAAGTGCTTGCACAAGTAATTTTAATTCTTTTATTTTATTTTTATTAAATAAAATTAAATTTTTTTAAATATGTAAATACTTCTAATCTGTAAAAATTTTGTTTTCTTGAATTTTTCCAATTTTTTACATAGAATTCTTCAATTATTTTCTGTCAACAGCGATTGCTTAACTCTTTCTGCGATAAAAATGATTTCTTGATGAAAAAAATAATACCTGTTTTATTATAATCATAAGAATATACGCTTTTGTGGGTTTCCGTTTACTAAATTGTTGTAGAATAGGATTTTCTAAGTTTCGACCATATTGGCATATGCTTTCGAAATAGTGAGTACCAAATTTTCTACAATCGAAAGGGGATGAATCAAATCCGCAGGGAACAGAATGGAACTCGAACAACGAATGCGTTCTACTCGAAAATTTCTTACGGAGTTCGAATCACTCGAAAGCGAACAAATTTTGTTTCGAATAGAACTACAGAGTGAAGGCCCTGTTTTACTATGCCATGGTATTGGAGTTTCAGGCGTTCGATTTGTGCAGCGATGACAACCTGTAAGTACTAGGTATGCCAATGTTTTGGATTTTTATAATCCCTGTATTTTTTGGGATTTTATTTTATAATCAATCCCGAGATTGGGAAACTCACTATTCTCCAACAGTTTAGGTTGAAGAACATGAAGAAATTGTTTGAGAAACTATTTAACCTTAAAATATATTACAAATAATTGAATTTTTAATTTTTTTAACGAAAGTACTTCTTTAATAACATAACAAAATCAAATAGGTACCCAAATGTGTTTTTTCAAAAGCTTAATTTTTTAAAGACATTTATTGTATTGCCAAGGGGAAAAATTGGTGTTTATCAAGCCGATAAATTTAAAATAGACATGAGAAGAAGATACGCTTGTAAAATTGAAGTTCCTTGCTAACCAAGGCGAATTTTTACCAGGTGATATTACGGCGAATTTGTTGCTGTATACACACACGTACTTCATTTATTTGGTTTTTGCATTGGCGGCTTCTCCTTTCATTGCTTACAACTTTTTATTTTGATAGAAGCCACTGCTCATATGTTCTTATGAGATCACCTGTAAGTGAATTCGCCTTGTTTCTAGAAGACGTCACATTTATATTAAAAAATCAAATATTGAATAAAAGGAAACTCGCGATAGTGTCTACGGTAGACTAACAGATACTTATTTCTTATTAAGGTTGATTTAAGTAATGCAATCATCAAAGAAAATCGCGTAAATATTGCACATCAAAAACATTAAGATAAGTCTTAATTTTCGGCGTCTAAAACTATGTAGTAAGTACCTACATATGTACACGTCTTTACATATAAGTAATACTTATTACAAAAAATTATCCAGAGAAAAATGGATGAAATCGGTTGAGGACCACAATCACTTTTTAAAAGCATTTCAAAAGGATCATACACGAATAAAATAGGCAATAACTGTGCGAAAAGTAGTTTTAGCTATGAGCACGCCAATTTTTTTATGTAGTTCTAGAAAATGTTCAATATTCAAATTGTGATATTTTTGTAATTGCATAAGTTATATACACACATAAATAAGATTTGGCGCAAGTAATGGGCTTCCAAGCAAACCTCGACAAGGAATAAACAAATTTTGTTATTTCAAAGGCGATTACTTGTAACCAGGGACCGATTTTAACCGTTATTTTCGAAACTTCAATTCAAAAAGTCAGATAGAAAGAATATTCCAATTTTACATTTGAATGCACCAGAGTAATTCCTGCGAGGCTCAGAATATTTATCTGAAATTACGTTTATTTTGTGATTTTTATGAAAAAAGCCAAAAAATACTTATTCTAAAAGTTAAAAATAACGGTTAAAACTTATTTTTATTATAAAAATTTAAAGTTTTTTTTTTTAGTTTTGAGTCAAAAGCATGCATTTTAGAAAGAAATTTCTTAGAATCCACATGATGAATTTGATTATTTTACTGAGGTAATTTTTAATCCATAAAAACTGATTGCAACCTGATATTTTTCTTTATGTTTTAGTTTTTATTTTTCTTTGTTTTTTTTCTTGAAAAAAAAAAGAAAAAAAGCCCAAATTGACGGGGAGTGACGGAAAAGAGTTTAAAAGTAATAAGTACTCCATTAATTATATACATAGCATAAAAACACCCCTAAATCAAAAATTTTCATATAGAATTGGAACCGCTTGTTTTCTTATTGCACTTAAAATTTTTGATCGCTTCTAACCATTGGCCCGCAAGCTACGGAATAGAAGGTTTCACTGGTCATAAATCGCTACCACGACAGTCGGGCAGTACCGTAGGGAGTACCGGAGCGTACCGGGTTCAAATCCGGCCAAGGACGGTTAATTCGACAACACTCCCTAAAACCTTCGGGGAGTGTTTTTGTCGTTACCACAACAACAACAACAGAATCGAATTTTTTAAAATGTTATAAGATTTTATAAAATTTTGACTGAAAAGTGTTCGGTGACACAAAACATTTGCAGCGAGAGCGCATTTCTACTGGGGGAATTTCACTCAGTAAAATTTGTACGTGAAAAACAGCTGATCGTGACATAGGAAAGCAACAACAAAAATAAAAAAATTTGACCAATTAAGCAATCAAAAATCATCAGCTGTTTTGCAAGTTTTTACTGACTCCTGTTCGGCGAAAACTTTTTTCTTTTGGCGTTTCGAGAGAGTTTTACGTCATTCTCACTTTACTGACAGTTCCTTGCAAGTGTTTTCAAGTTTTGTAACCGATAACGGCTACTATAATCTATATATATTTTTTGCTATTTCTTTATTTAAAAGTAAAACGAATTTGTAGGGCAATTCGTATTGCTGTATTTATTACAAGCTCAAGGTTAATAACATTACTTTTTATATCGTACTTCCCCATTTCCTCCTTGATAAATGAATGAGATAGACAAGTCAAAAAATTTAAAAAATTAAGAAGCTATTGTATATAAAAATTAAGTTTAATACACGTAACATCTAGTAGAAGTGTTTTCATTTACAGTTGGGTACATAATGAGACGTGTTAATTATTAAGGCCCGGTTTTTCAGTCCTTGGTTAAGCTCAGTTTAAACTAAGTTTGCTTAAACTCGGCCTAAATTTAAACTCCAGTTAAACTGCAGAGCGGTTTTTCAGTGTGAGTTTAAGGCCGCTTTTAAGATTTGCTTTTTTATACGGCAACATTGGTTTTTTTTTTATCAAGATACGGCAACAGATAACATTTGTTTACATATTCAACGCCATTGCTTCTCCTCAGTATTGTACATAGTATATGTCATAGTATATGTCTACTAGTACCCTGCAAAAAACGGAAATACTCCGTTTCATACTCCATAGAATACTCCTAAAGGAGTATCAGAGTACTCCAATACATATCCTCATTCATATAAAAAAGGTGGTCCAATTTACATGGCAATGTCCGGTGATTGGATCACCTAATCCATCTCGGAGTACTCCGTTTCTTTGCTTTTGAATACTCTATAGACCACCTACGTGAGAGTACTCTCAAAATACTCCCATGGGATTACTCTATAGAGTATTCAACAGCAAAGCGAGAGCGGGAGTAGGTGGTCCTCAAAAGAACACATACTCCCTTCTCGCTTTTGTCTAGAATACTCTATAGAGTAATGTTTTGGCAGCATTTTCAAAGTACTCCAACGTAGGTGCTCTATAGACTATTCAGAAGCAAAGTAAATGGTACTCCGAATAGGATTAGGTGATCCAATCACCGGACATTGCCATGTAAATTGGACCACCTTTTTTATATGAATGAGGATAAGTGTTGGAGTACTCTGATGCTCCAACGTTTTTTACAGGGTAGCGCAACTTACTCCGATTCTGCACACACACACAAACCACACAGGGTGAATTGTATGCAATAATAAAACAATGAAATTTAAATGCTGCAATATTGAACGTGAAGACTTAAAACACCCAAATTATTAAATATAAAGCAGTTATAACACCTAAATTGAAGTTTTTAGTTGTAGTTTTTACAAAAGAAGATGCGAAACTAGTACGGGTAAACAATGGTATTGTAATAGTTGGGATTTCGCTAATTTCTGCATCACTATAATCATTTTCGTCAGATGATATATCCAGTATTTAATTAAATATAAAAATATCGTCCTTTTTTAATTGCGTTCAGTTTATTGTTTCACAACCAAAACCATCAAATATGCAAACAGCTGACAGGTTAACTAGAGTTTAACCCTGCCAAATTGGCCGCTTAAACTATGTTTAAACTTCATTTAAAGTTGACTGAAAAACTGCGTAACAAGTTTAAGCTTAGTTTAACTGTCAAATTGAGTTGAACTTGTACTGAAAAACCGGGCCTAAGATATATAATTTTCCGTTCACCCCAACTTAGAACTCCTTACTAGTTTGGTTATGTAGTTTTTTCATGTAAGCAACAGGTATCCTTAAAATAGGATGACCCACATTTCATCTTTTTGCGATTACTTCGATTTCGAAGACATTTTAATGGTAGACTAACATATTATTTTTTTTTTTTCAAAGTAGGTATACCCCAGTGTTGGGCGTTGATCAATTAAATTTTTAATCCATTTATTAATTTATTGAGAAAGTAATTGCAATAAAATCAAATCAACTGTAATTAAAGTAATTGCAATCAAATAAATTGAAGCAATTATTAATAATTAACCATTTTTTATAATTACCCGGGTAATTCTTGATTGATTTCATTCAAATATTCAATACAATTTATCACGGACACAGAATTTTCACGACAGTGATATTTGAAAGAAATCAAGCAATTTTTTGCCATATATATAACCTACATGTTCTTTTAGTAGAAGTTTGTCGCAATAAAACACCACGGTAAACGGCTAATACTTCTATACTGGACAGCGTCCGGGTAGCGTGTTTATTGTTAAATTCATAAAACAATTGTAATTAACAAATTGTTAATTATAGAGGAACAATTAATAATTAATTAATGGTTAATTGCGATCATTGCCATTGATCAATTGTTAATTGTACATTTTTGCAATTACAATTAAAAATTGTTAATTGTAGAAATTGCAATTAACAATTAATTAATTGTTAATTATTAATTGTTGTAACAATTATAATTTGCCCAAACTGGTATATCCCCATTTTGGGAGCATTCTGGCTTGCAGTGTCTGACAATTATTTTAGCTCTATTTCTATATTTCCTATAATTTATAATAGGGTAGTGAAAACAGGGCTATGACAATTGTCAGTAGTCATTAGACATAATCTGTAAGACTCTGAAATCTGTACCAAATATATATTGCGGAGTCGTGAGATTCTAGTTTTAAAACCATGTAAATTTGTTATGTATTGCGGGGAGGTACCATCTTTATTAGCTAGGCATTTTAGGAGTCCAATAATGGAAATTAAAAATTGGGCTCATACGTATTGGATGACCATGCCAAGAAGGAAAACTAATTTATTTCGAACTCCTAAATGTGCTCATAAAGAGCATATACGCGTTCTGACTCTTTTATCACTCTGAATGTCACGTTAATAAATTATTAAGAACTTGAACTATTTCATAAATTAAGCACGTAGTTGAAATTTATAAAAAAAAAACTATACATTTTCCAAGTTGATGAAAACTATCGAAATTTGTTATTTGAATACAGTATAAATAAACATATTTTTGTACGATTAATTACCATGCCAAATTACACAATGAAACAAAATTTTTGGGAACTGAGATAATCGTTTGTTGCAAAGCGTTTCAATGGAAGAGCCCTGGTGCCATAGTGATCTGGGTAGGAAACTATGGAAAGTATTTCAGGTGTCTGTCTTAGAGCAAGCCACTCGCTATATAAATGTGTAAACTTTTCCAATCTACGTTATAACCACTTCCAATGAAAAGGAACGATAACTTGCGCTCTTTTTTCTGCTGATGAACACGTCAAACGTTTTAAGAACTATGAGTAAAGAACGTGAACCGGTTCCTGGCTGGTTGATGTCTTCGCAAATGTGGTCAACACCGTCCTACAGAAAATGCGATGTACGGGAAAAGGCATGAGAGCAAACGGGCCTTTCAACGTAAAAGAAGGAAAACAATGGAATGTAAAGTAAGAAACCAACTAAGAAACCGGGAAGAACAGTATACCAATGCAACCACTTGTGATTAAGTAAATGACAATTTAACTGGTGGGGCCCTGGGCCATGAGTCGGCTTTCCTTATGACGAATTAACAGTCCTTGGCCGGATGTGAACCCGGTACGCTCCGGTACTGCCCGACTGTTGTGGTAGCGATTTATGACCAGTGAAACCTTCTTGGTCATGTCACCCCTCCTTCCGTAAGGAAGGATAAGATGGGTAATGAGAGGCATCATATCCGTAGATCAACCATCGAGCTGCACGTCATTACCTTTGTGTATATTAGCCGCCTCTTACGACCGGTATTCCTACCTCGGGCATATTCTAAGCCCCTATCCCGCAGGGGTTAAAAGAACGCCATTTGATATAGCTGTTAGACCTATCCCAGCCGTCAATGCAAGTTTCTATCAGTTTCTTAAAGGCGAATTGACGATACTTCAAAAAATTACATGTATGTAGGTGTGAATTTCCCGGAGCGTCTTTTTTCATTAATATTCTCAATTTCTTTTAACGGAAGCCCAAGGCTAGAATAGAGTCAGCTCTATTTAGTAGTTAAAAAGATGATTTCTGTTGTGAGAGTTTAACCTATTATAATATGCGGACAGTAATTGAGGTCTGTCAGTGCATCTTTGGATAAAGGGGCATTGTTACATATATGAGCTCGAATCTCATAGCAGCGCTCACAGAGATGTTTTCTTATTTGCCGTGGAATTTAGCAAAAATTACCTGTTTAGCATTTTTTTGTGCTCTTGGACCTTAAGCATTTCGTACTCTTGGAACTGCATAAATGGTGATCCGGCGTCATGGAGAGAAATCCCAAAGCTGTCCTAAGTGCGTTTACAGGTGCTTATTGCTACAGTTTTGGCAAACCCGTTGAAATGATAGCCTTGGATGTTTATCTATAAAACGTCTAGGCTTAAGGTATTTAAAGAAAAGAAATTTGTTTCAGTTTTATTTTATATTTTTTTATTAAATATTCATTAATTTTGTTATTCATATCATTTAACTGCAGCTTCATACTTGTTACAGTCTCAAAAAGTTAAAATTCAACTTAATTAATATATGAAAAAACTAGCATACATACTATATATGCTATATGTATCTATATGAATATGAATAATTAATACGAATGTTAAATATATATGTATGCGCTATATGATATTAGCGCGCACTATCAAAGTACATACGCCAGTTTTAAGGTCATGAACTATGCAAGTTTATAATTGTTTAAATAAAAAAAATCGAATCATTACAATGGGTAAATAAGAGAAAATAGAAGTTGTGTATGCAAAAATGAACATTAAAGTTACATAAATATTATAATATGAAATAACAATTAGTATAGGTAGACTATATTTATAAATGTATTTTTAAAATTCTCGATTTTTCTTATCTTCTGTTTTTGTTTTGCGCTGTTATTGCAATATTGAGCGTGAGCAGCCAACTCGCAACTTGCATACGCTGCACACAAAGAAAATTGGGGTGCAGTTTCTGCAAGTTGTTGCTGGCTGTCTCTCACTGTGTCTTCGCCTCTTGCTTACTTGCTGCTCTTGCTGGGTATGAAAATAAAAAAACGACGAAACAAAATCCTCTTTCGCTAGATACTTGTTAAATACAAAACTATAACAGTTTAATGCTCTTTCTTTTTCCTATAAAATTGATGCCAGGCCGTAAACCGAATAAAACTAGCTTTCTCCTCCTTTATTTTCTAGTATTTTTTCATTGACTTCTTGTTAATTTTTTAATTCAGTTTTTTCTTTTTTTCCTTCACTTTTGTTAACGGTTGTTTTGTACTCCCTCTGCTGATGCTTCTTCTTCTTCATTAATGTCGTATCCTCCAAAAAAAAATAAATTCAATTCTTGCCGCTAACACACAGTTTTCGATTATTATTTGTATTCATGAATTTTGTAACTAATTTGCGTGAGTGTCCGTTAGGGTCGAAATGATTGGTATGCTCCTGTGCCTCCTTTTTGCTACGTTGCTTGCCACTTCGACCAGAAAAGATGTGTTTGTCGTGATCGAAATTGTAGTGTTCGTATTCATCAAAATAAGCCTCAGACATTTTGTTTGTTTTTGTTTTGTTAAAACCTTGACTGTAATTAATTTTAAAGGTTACAAATGAGATCTCTTGGTTTTTTTTTTGGAAAAATATTAAACTTTTATTTTTGCAGTTTCACTTCTTAGTTTTGAGTTTTTCCTTTCTACAGTAATTAATACTTCAAATTTTTTACAATTAGATTTTTTTTTTGCAGAAAATTCGCTTATTCAGCGTATAACGTTGTGTTTTAGCTTAACAAAATATGTTATTCAATTAAACTGGATTTTTGCTGCGCATTTCCCTTTATATACCCATCGGAGAGCTGGTGAGAAAAGCGCCGTTTTGCCTCTGTTTTTATATTTCTTTGTTGCTATTGTGAGTGGAACTGTTGCCGCAGCTGTATATATATTTATATATGTATAAAGTGGTTAATATCAGGGACCATTGGGTTTATGAGTTTTAGTTCAAACATTTTTTTTAGATTTTTTGGTCAGAAAATGATCTTTATTTAGGAGTTTTATACCCAGCTGTATCAGCATTATTATAACTTTGTTCACATACTGGTTGTAACGACATAACGGAATATATATTGAAACAAAGTTTCTTTAAGAGCTGTTTACATTAGTCAATTTTGGAATAAATTTCAGTTGCACGAGATATTGATTCAAAGTGTGGTGCCTACCAACTTATTACATGCAATTGTTGCACGGTCCGTTTACACCACACAACTTGCATGAATCGACAGAAAGTTGACTGTGAAATTGATTAATGTAAAAAGCTTTTTAGTAATATGAAGAATTTATTTGATTAAAACTAAAAGTGTAAAATCTCTTAAATAATTTTTTATCAAAATTAAAAAATTTTAGTGGCCAAAATAATAGGTGCACAGAACTTTTTTAAAGTGAAAGTAAAAAATTGCCTTTTCAATTATTTATTCCGTGTTTTCTTAATGGTCGGAATACCCTCCTTGGTTTTGCAGAAATGTGCCTATTCTTTTGGGCTAACATTTGATAAACTTCCATAGAGTTTGATGCAAGATGTCATATACTCTCTGACACAATGCAATTTTGTTCTGAAGCAAAAAGGCGGTCAGGCTCCTCTTAAGGTCACTTCACATATTCTAAATTAGGGCCAGATGAGTGGGTTCACTTTGTCATTTCAAACAAGGCGTGGTAATGCACACATATTTATATATATAATTTTAAAATTTCGATCGCTAATAACTGCAGAATCGTTTACAAATACACTAGTGTGTTTTTGTGATCCGTTCTGCTCCTCACTACTAGAACTTTGTATTTAATGTTGTTTTAGTTTTAATTTCTTTGTAAAGGGTGTTTTTTTTAGGGGTATAGAACTTCGAATTGAAATAAAACACAAGAAAATCATTTTAAGGTCCAGCAATTTGGCTTTATTGGAAGGATAATTTTATGCCATTAATGTTTAAATATGATTTCGGGCATGTGGCCGCCGCGGCTGGCTCGAATAAAGCCAATTCTACAGGTCCAATTTTAAACCACTTTTTCGAGCATATGGGGCCGTATGTCGGCAATAACGCCACGAATGTTGGCTTCCAATTCCCCTAACGTTTCTGGTTTGTTGGTGTAGACGAGCGACTTCACATATCCCCAAAGAAAATAATCCAATGGTGTCAAATCACACGACCTTGGTGGCCAATTGACAGGTCCATTCCGCGAAATTATGCGCTCATCGAATGTTTCCTTCAATAAATCGATTGTGACGTGCGCTGTGTGGCATGTAGCGCCGTCTTGTTGGAACCACAACTCATCCACATTCATGCCATCCAATTCGGGAACAAAATAGTCGGTTATCATGGCTCTATACCGGTCTCCATTAACGGTAGCTGCCTCTCCAGCATTATTGCGGAAGAAGTATGGCCCAATGACTCCACCAGCCCATAGAGCACACCAAACAGTCAGTTTTTGTGGATGTAATGGCGTTTCAAGGGTCTCATGTGGATTCTCTTCACTCCAAATGCGGCAATTTTGCTTGTTGACGTAGCCATTCAACCAAAAATGAGCCTCATCACTGAACAAAATTTTGCGACGAAAATCAGCATCGAAATCAATCTCATTTTCGGCCCATACACCAAAATCACGACGCATTGCATGGTCTCGCGGCTTTAATTCTTGCACAAGCTGGATCTTGTAAGGTCGCAAGCCAAGATCTTTGCGCAAAATCTTCCATAAAGTTGATGGACAAAGCTCCAATTGCTGTGCACGGTGGCGAATCGATTCATTCGGGTCCTCTTCAACACTTTGCTCTACAGCGGCAATTGTTTCTTCGGTGCGCACTGTTCGACGTCTCTGCGGATGCGTATTATCACATAGAGTAAACGTAGTGCGAAAACGATCCATGGTTAACCGAATTAATTGCTCTGATGGACGATTATGTCGACCATAAAATGGACGGAGCTCACGGTAAACTTCGCGAACTGAACCATTATTTTCGAAATAAATTTGCACGATTTGCAAGCGTTGTTCTTTTGTCAACCTGTTCATGATGAAATGGCAAACCAAACTGAACATAAATGACATTAGAGTTGCCAGATTTGACCACAAAATGCCAGTTTTGTCTCTATTCGAAAAACAAACCTGTAAAAAAAACACCCTGTATAACCATATTTCCAGTCCCTGTCTAGTATTTTCGTTTGTCTGTAGCCATTCTTGTTATACCCACTTGTTGGCATCATACATATATTCTGATAAATAAGTAATAAAACTTCATCCACACAACGATGGTTTGCTTGCCTTACATACTAAAGGTCCTGGGTTTGATTGTCAGGACAAATAGCCACAAAAGTGAGGTAGGGACGTTTAAACAACATAGCATTTGAAGTAGCGCACCACAGTTTGTGTTTTCCATGCAGACTCAACAGCTATTAAAAGACGACGAAAGAGAGATGGATATGGAAAGAAAGCGGCATGGGGAGAGTGATTTCATTACAAACCTGTGTATTACGCATCCATGAGTAAACTTACCAACTAAGCAGTGAGTATTACAACAATAAGAACGAGTGGGCTCCTTGGCATCCATGACATTAATTATTAATGATTAATAGCATTTGTGTTCTGAGAATATTGGCACTTTGGGGCATTGTGTATCAAAACATGGTACACAATACTTTGGGGTTTAGGAATTTTGGCCAACTGTTTAAATTTCAAAGCTCGTCACTGGGTATATATGTGATACCTGAACTTGAGCTTCACTATTTGATTTTGTATTTGTTGGGGATGTGCTCTCCATTTCTCTATACTCTGCCATTTGGGGAGACCGGTTGGAGAACAACTAACAAGGCTGAGTGAGTGCCTTTAGTGTTTCATAGTTTTTGTTTCATTTCTAATACTGCGCAGTTTCGTGTTTTATGTTATTTATTTTTACCGAATTATTTGCTTTGCTATGTACTTCCTCTAGTACTTGAAGCATTGGACAACATACATATATATGTATATATACTTGTACATAAGTATATACACATGTTCGTGCATATATTTCCAGGTTAATATGTATATTGGCTTGGTTTCATTGCCTCCATCGAAACAGCTGGAAATTAACTTTACCAGTACCCATGACAAAATTGTATGTGTATACATAAGTAAATGCATATATGTAAAATAATAATATAAACATATGTGTTTGCATACAATTATTCCAATACCCATCACCGGCTCTCTTTCTTTCTGAGTTAAGCAACCGTTTTCCATACGCGTAGAGTACTTCTAAAAAATTGGAGTACACTTTGAGGCTCCTGAAAGTGGATGATGCACGTTATGTTTTTGGAGACAGTTATTTAGAGCCAAGACCTGCTTTGGTACTTGTTATGTTCCATGGCTTTTTCTCTGAAGCTTTTAGATTTTTGATATTGCCGTCATCGAGACGGGAACCTGGGGTTTTCGGTGTGATAGGCAAGCAGACTACGCACTAAAACTTGGCTATATACATATTTTGTATATGTACTGAACCCGCTACATAGCTCTGTTCATGCATATATAGGTAGGTGAACTGATCCCTGTAAAAAACGTTGGAGCATCAGAGTACTCCAACACTTATCCTCATTCATATAAAAAAGGTGGTCCAATTTACATAGCGATGTCCGGTGATTGGATCACCTAATCCTATTCGGAGTACCATTTACTTTGCTTCTGAATAGTCTATAGAGCACCTACGTTGGAGTACTTTGAAAATGCTGCCAAAAGATTACTCTATAGAGTACTCTAGACAAAAGCGAGAATGGGAGTATGTGTTCTTCTGAGGACCACCTACTCCCGCTCTCGCTTTGCTGTTGAATACTCTATAGAGTAATCCCATGGGAGTATTTTGAGAGTACTCTCACGTAGGTGGTCTATAGAGTATTCAAAAGCAAAGAAACGGAGTACTCCGAGATGGATTAGGTGATCCAATCACCGGACATTGCCATGTAAATTGGACCACCTTTTTTATATGAATGAGGATATGTGTTGGAGTACTCTGATACTCCTTTAGGATTATTCTATGGAGTATGAAACGGAGTATTTCCGTTTTTTGCAGGGATATCACTGATTATACACAATAATTGCTTTGTCAACATGTGTCATACTGCCTTCACCAATCTTAGCTTATTTCTTGTTTTCATTGCAATATTCGCCGGTTTGTTTATTTTAATCTGAAAAATAATACATACACAAGTGGATTTGGCATCAAATTTATATATAAATGCATATGTATGGATTTGAAAGACTTAGCTGTTAACCTTGTAGCAGCGATAGGCGTATCAGTTGAAATTTGAAATGAATTTTCTGGAACTTTCTTTCGCCAAAACACTTATGTTTATTCTTTTGTTGAAAAAAGCTGTGGAATCATTTCACAGAAGGCCAACACTAATGGCACGATCACAGTTATCAAATTGCAAATAAACAAATTAAAAATGAACTATTAAAATACATATATTGACATATGTACAAACATTTATACTTACTTTACTGCGGTTCGTTTCAAATTTCATTATATACAAATACTACATTACTTATGTACAGGGTGGCTGATGAATTTTGCTACATTAAGAAACTCAAATAATTTTTTTTTCAGTGTATGGAATTCATTTTTCTTTTATTCATGTTAAAGCCCATTAAATTTTATTAAATATAGCTTAATTAGTTTTAAAAATAATGGAATTTAAATGCCCCCCTGCTCGTCGATGCATGTGCGGCATCTTACCAAAAAGTTGTTCATTACTGCTTGGAGAGTTGAGACAGGAATAGCCGCAATTGTTTCTCGAATGGATTGCCTTAGTTCATTCAAATTTGTTGGTTTTGCTTTGAAGACTTCCTGTTTGCAATAACCCCACAAGAAAAAGTCAGGTGCAGTAAGGTCAGGCGACCTGGGTGGCCAACGGAATGTGGAGTTTCTGGATATCAGCTTATTGGGAAATTTTCGTCGCAATTCTGTCATAACAGGTTGGGCTATATGAGGAGCTGCACCATCTTGCTGAAACCACACAGAGTTGAAAGAAATTCTCATTCGGCGTAATTCTGGATAGAAAAACTCTCTCAACATGCTCAAGTAACGGTCTCCAGTAACCGTAGCGGTGTGACCGTTTTCTTCGAAGAAGTAGGGCCCGACAATGCAGCGAGATGAAACTGCACACCACACTGTGACACGAAGTGGATGCAATTCCGTCTCATGGAGTATCTGTGGGTTGGAAGCACTCCATATTCGACAATTTTGTTTGTTTATGTTGCCGTTTAAATCGAAATGGGCCTCGTCAGACATGAAAAGACAGTTCAACATGTTTCCATCCTCTTCCACCATTTGAAGCATCTTCTGGCAAAATTTCAAGCGAATCGGCAAGTCTGCAGCGTTCAGTTTGTTGGCCATTTGAATTTTATATGGGAATAAGTCCAAATCTTTGTGCATAATTGACTGTAATGACTGTCTGCTTACACCCATTTGAGCAGATAAGCTTCTTGTCGAAACACGTGGATTGTTTTGTATGGCAGCAGCTACAGCAGCGATTGTTTCCTCCGTTCGAACTGAAGGGTTTCGATGGTAAGGTCTTCTGTTGACTGTCCCATGCTCGGCAAAATTGTTTACAAGTCTTATTATGGTCCATCTGCTCGGAGGATTGCCGCCAAACGTGCGCCTATACTCTCTTTGAACCGAAACTACGGACTCCAGTGCGTGATAGCGGCGGACAATCCAAATTCTTGTTTCAGTGTCCCAGTTATCCATTTTTGTTAAATGTAAAAGTCAATCTGCAAAATAAAAAAAAAAATTTACCAGATTCATTAGACAGAAAAAAAGTTATTTAATTTTTTTTTGGTAGCGGCTTTCATCAGCCACCCTGTATGTTTGCTGACGAATGCGCTAATGTAAACTACTATATCGACTAAACACAAAATTAAAAATATTTACGCAGTCTTCAAAATAAGTCTCGAAATGGTAATGTAAATGACCGGCATGCGTTTAACGGTAAAAACAAATGGCTAAGCGTATCCGTATCCGTTAAGAAGGAATCTAATAGTACAGGGTGTTCAGAAATAATTTAAATTGTCTGGCTAGAGATTATCATAGGCCTACTAATTCATTATACTTTTTAAGGTTACCATTGTATTCATAATAATTTATTGGCGCTCGACGTCCTAGGTGATATTAGAAGTTGCTTATCAAAGCACGCCAATCATCAGTCATCCCTCTAGCAATAATTGGGACCAATTGGAAACACCAAATAAGGCCAAGTCATCCTCCCCTGTTTTCCCCATCTCACCCGAGACCTCTTTCCTATCATTCTGAATTTTAGTTTCGATAAGAAAGCCATTTGGGCCGGAGTTTCTTTGTTCATTAGCAATATAATAAACAGGCAGCGGAGCCTTCGGTATACTTGTCTCACATTCGGTCATTTCATTCCCTAAATTTATTCCGATTACTTTAAGTCAGTACGAGCCACAAAAGGGATAGACATGTACATACATAAGGTTTGAATCGAACCATAAATTAAAATTTTATAAATATATCGATTTGCATGCAACACAGAGCAATCATTCTGACCTTGTTGGAAGTTGGAAATACAAAATTCACTGACATTAAAGAGGCTGTAATACTGCCCCTGCGGGTTAGGGGTTTAGAATATGCCCGATGTTGGCATACCGGTCCTAAGAGGCGACTAATATGCACAATGGTAATGACGTGCAACTCGATGGTTGATCTACGGATATGATGCCTCTCACCTCTCATTACCCATCTTATAATTCCTTACGGAAGAAGGGGTGACATGACCTAGAAGGTTTCACTGGTCATAAATAGCTACCACGAAAGTCGGGCAGTACCAGGGAGTACCGGAGCGTACCGGGTTCAAATCCGGCCAAAGGCTGTTAATTCGACAACACTCCCCAAAACCTTAGAGGGGTGTTTTTGTCGTTACCACAACAACAGGCTGTAATGCGTTATACATCGCCAACCCAATGACAGCCTTATCTAGTATGGGTGACGAATCTCCCTTACGAAGAGATTGTGTGAGATAATCTAGAAATTTTCACATGTTCATATTAAAAAGTTCCCACGATAGTCGAGGTATTAGAAGAAAGGGCTATTATCCATTTTGCTATATGTAAAACGATTGTCAAACCGGCAGGACTCCCTAGGCTTGTTTCTGTTGTTGTTTTGGTAACGACGAAAAGGTTTTGGGGAGTGTTGTCGAATTAACAGTCCTTGGCCGAATTTGAACCCGGTACGCTCCGGTACTGCCCGACTGCCGTGGTACCGATTTATGACCAGTGAAACCTACTAGGTCATGTCACCCCTCCTTCCGTAAGGAAGGATAAGATGGGTAATGAGAGATGAGAGGCATCATATCCGTAGATCAACCATCGAGTTGCACGTCATTACGCATATTAGTCGCCTCTTACGACCGGTATGCCTACCTCGGGCATATTCTAAATCCCTAACCCGCAGGGGCGGTTTGTTTCTGCCGCTCTACCGATCTTTATGCCCAAAGCAAAGGTGGTGGAGGAACAATTAGAGAGACAGGTAAACCCCGAGCCGTGGGAATAAAAAACTATTCGTCCGTCCATAAAAATTGGATTTCAAGTATCTCTTATTTTTCATTAAAGTTTTTTTTTCAGTCAACTACTTTTAATATTAGCGCTAATCTTTACTTTCTGTCGCACCGGCTTCCGGTTTCGGTGCAATTGGTATAATACGTCTCTCCTGCGCTAATATCGCCGCCTTAGTTCTTTTATGGGTTTTCTTAATTTTTTCACCTTTAAAACCAGCATTACTGGTTACTTCACTCTTCTCTCTAGTTCCACTACCGCCCCCAACAACGATCCCAGGTAGCGGTGGCAAATTGTATTCATCACAAGTAGTATTATTTTCAAATGCATTCTCAACCACTTCAGGCAATTCTAATTGTACCACCTTCTCGGTATGCACACGTTGCACATGCTCTTTCACTTTATCCGATCGATGACTGCTAAAAGAACATAATTGACATTTATACTTATGTAAGTCATCCACTGAATGTTTGAGAGCGTGGCGTTTTAAATTTTTACTTTGACTAAATTTACAACCACACACCTCACATACAAAAGGACGTTCTTGTTTATGAGTTTCCATATGCAGACGCAGATTCTCTTTACGATTCGCATGATGTTTACATTCAGGATAAGGGCATTTGTAGTATTCACCAGTGTGTTGTAATTTATGCGATTTAAGAGCTTTCATATGTGTGGTGCTATATCCGCAAACATCACACAACATTTTTTTCTCCTTATTATGTACTAACATGTGATTATTAAGTCCTTGCTTCCATTTGAATCCTTTACCACAATGCTGACATTGATGTGGTGTCTCCGTAGTATGCTTAGGATTATGTATTGTAAGTGCAGCACGATTGACAAACCTTGCGCCACATTCTAGACAAATGAAAGGTTTTTTCACGTCTACAGCATGTTGTTTTATATGCGCTTCATATTCACGCCATGCCAGAAAGCCAACCTCACACAAGGAACATGTGAGATGAGATGGTTCACATGAGTTCATATGTGTAATCATCTCCTGCACACGATAACATTTGAAGTCGCAACCGATGCAATAGTTTATTTTATTGCTGGAACTGGTGGCGCGTGGATTTCGCAACTGAAAACGATAAGAAAAAGATATATATAACCCACATAGTTTTTCTAAGCAATGGTAATTTTTTTAAGAAGGAACTGATTTTGTTCAGGTGTGTACGTCGACGGCCGCTATATCCGGCACCATATCTCTTTGCCGTTTGATCTGCGGAACCATAGACGGGCTCTAAATGACCTCCACACCGAGTCGGTAGACAGATCTCTCAGTACCTCTGCGGGTTAGGGGTTTAGAATATGCTCGAGGTAGGCATACCGGTCGTAAGAGGCGACTAATATGCACAAAGGTAATGACGTGCAACTCGATGGCTGATCTACGGATATGATGCCTTTCACCTCTCATTACCCATCTTATCCTTCCTTACGGAAGGAGGGGTGACATGGCCTAGAAGGTTTCACTGGTCATAAATCGCTACCACGACAGTCGGGCAGAACTCGGCTTGTGAATCCCGTTATTAATACTCAACCACCTGAATTGGCTGAAGAGGAGCGTGTACTTCCGAGGGAGACTAGGGTCATACTAGCACAACTTCGCTCTGGATATTGTAATAGGTTAAACTCTTACTTATATAGACTGAACCCCAACATACCAAACACATGCCCTGCATGTGGTATGTCCCCTCATGATACAAAACATCTCTGCTCCTGTTCAGTCGAACCCACTTTTCTAACACCTACATCACTCTGGTCCAACCCTGTGGAAACTGCGCGTTTCCTCGGACTTCCGTTAGAAGAGCCTGATGACAATTTAGAGTGATCGAGCCCATCGCTATAATGCGAATAACTAGTATTCTATATAAAATCACGGTTTTGATAGTCAACGTAACGATCTTCGACTATCTCAATCAGTTTTTTCGGCAGATTGTTTGAGGACCGACAAAAACACAAGCCGACGGTTTTGGCGAGCTTTCGAAATGGCAGTCCCCTATAGGATGTCAATTTGACTTGACCACGTCGAATCTTCGGGGAGTGTTTTTGTCGTTACAACAACAACAACGTCGAATCTTTTAGGTTGTCCCACCCCCACCTGAAATTGGAGAAGACCCCCTTTATGGCCAACCATAACATGATAGTGTTCCCCTCATATCAAGCATATATCTGTGGCAATAAAGCAATAAAACCAGTTTTTTTTTTGGATTTTTCAGTAGAGCGTTTTGAAAGTTTAAATTGTTGTGTAAATGTATTTGTCTATAAAATCCAGTTTTTGAGAAAAAGAGTTAAAAATTTGTAATATCTTATTTTTGTCCTAACTTGACTTTGGCTTTTATCGCTTATTGCCACAGATATGTACACAGTAAATCTGACATGACCTAGGAGGTCGCGTCGTTCATATTAGATCGTTCCCGCGACAGTCGGACTAGGGAGGTCACTTAGAATGTTTTATCGCTACTTAAACTAATAAACAAAAGATTTTCTCGGTATGCACACGTTGCACATGCTCTTTCACTTTATCCGATCGATGACTGCTAAAAGAACATAATTGACATTTATACTTATGTAAGTCATCCACTGAATGTTTGAGAGCGTGGCGTTTTAAATTTTTACTTTGACTAAATTTACAACCACACACCTCACATACAAAAGGACGTTCTTGTTTATGAGTTTCCATATGCAGACGCAGATTCTCTTTACGATTCGCATGATGTTTACATTCAGGATAAGGGCATTTGTAGTATTCACCAGTGTGTTGTAATTTATGCGATTTAAGAGCTTTCATATGTGTGGTGCTATATCCGCAAACATCACACAACATTTTTTTCTCCTTATTATGTACTAACATGTGATTATTAAGTCCTTGCTTCCATTTGAATCCTTTACCACAATGCTGACATTGATGTGGTGTCTCCGTAGTATGCTTAGGATTATGTATTGTAAGTGCAGCACGATTGACAAACCTTGCGCCACATTCTAGACAAATGAAAGGTTTTTTCACGTCTACAGCATGTTGTTTTATATGCGCTTCATATTCACGCCATGCCAGAAAGCCAACCTCACACAAGGAACATGTGAGATGAGATGGTTCACATGAGTTCATATGTGTAATCATCTCCTGCACACGATAACATTTGAAGTCGCAACCGATGCAATAGTTTATTTTATTGCTGGAACTGGTGGCGCGTGGATTTCGCAACTGAAAACGATAAGAAAAAGATATATATAACCCACATAGTTTTTCTAAGCAATGGTAATTTTTTTAAGAAGGAACTGATTTTGTTCAGGTGTGTACGTCGACGGCCGCTATATCCGGCACCATATCTCTTTGCCGTTTGATCTGCGGAACCATAGACGGGCTCTAAATGACCTCCACACCGAGTCGGTAGACAGATCTCTCAGTACCTCTGCGGGTTAGGGGTTTAGAATATGCTCGAGGTAGGCATACCGGTCGTAAGAGGCGACTAATATGCACAAAGGTAATGACGTGCAACTCGATGGCTGATCTACGGATATGATGCCTTTCACCTCTCATTACCCATCTTATCCTTCCTTACGGAAGGAGGGGTGACATGGCCTAGAAGGTTTCACTGGTCATAAATCGCTACCACGACAGTCGGGCAGAACTCGGCTTGTGAATCCCGTTATTAATACTCAACCACCTGAATTGGCTGAAGAGGAGCGTGTACTTCC
Source organism: Merzomyia westermanni (assembly GCA_949987695.1). Taxonomy (NCBI): domain Eukaryota; kingdom Metazoa; phylum Arthropoda; class Insecta; order Diptera; family Tephritidae; genus Merzomyia; species Merzomyia westermanni. The sequence goes on along the minus strand of OX465289.1, from coordinate 30,325,148 downwards.
GAGGGAGACTAGGGTCATACTAGCACAACTTCGCTCTGGATATTGTAATAGGTTAAACTCTTACTTATATAGACTGAACCCCAACATACCAAACACATGCCCTGCATGTGGTATGTCCCCTCATGATACAAAACATCTCTGCTCCTGTTCAGTCGAACCCACTTTTCTAACACCTACATCACTCTGGTCCAACCCTGTGGAAACTGCGCGTTTCCTCGGACTTCCGTTAGAAGAGCCTGATGACAATTTAGAGTGATCGAGCCCATCGCTATAATGCGAATAACTAGTATTCTATATAAAATCACGGTTTTGATAGTCAACGTAACGATCTTCGACTATCTCAATCAGTTTTTTCGGCAGATTGTTTGAGGACCGACAAAAACACAAGCCGACGGTTTTGGCGAGCTTTCGAAATGGCAGTCCCCTATAGGATGTCAATTTGACTTGACCACGTCGAATCTTCGGGGAGTGTTTTTGTCGTTACAACAACAACAACGTCGAATCTTTTAGGTTGTCCCACCCCCACCTGAAATTGGAGAAGACCCCCTTTATGGCCAACCATAACATGATAGTGTTCCCCTCATATCAAGCATATATCTGTGGCAATAAAGCAATAAAACCAGTTTTTTTTTTGGATTTTTCAGTAGAGCGTTTTGAAAGTTTAAATTGTTGTGTAAATGTATTTGTCTATAAAATCCAGTTTTTGAGAAAAAGAGTTAAAAATTTGTAATATCTTATTTTTGTCCTAACTTGACTTTGGCTTTTATCGCTTATTGCCACAGATATGTACACAGTAAATCTGACATGACCTAGGAGGTCGCGTCGTTCATATTAGATCGTTCCCGCGACAGTCGGACTAGGGAGGTCACTTAGAATGTTTTATCGCTACTTAAACTAATAAACAAAAGATTTTATATATGATAATTATATTTTAGCATTCCAAAATACACTTACCCTAAAAAAGTTGCGTTGATCATTAAATATATCCTTATTCCCCAAATTTACACAGCTTTCCTTTTTACATGTCGGCTGAATATTCGTGGTTTCTGTAACATCTACCGCGAAATCATTGTCTTCTTCACTTTTTGGCTTCACCCCCGCTACACCACTCCCATCCATTGTTGTTATCACTTCTTCAGGTATTCCAAATAACTTCATCAACTCTGTAACAGCTAAAATTTTAGCCAATTGCTTAAAATGTGGTTCATGCTCTTTTGCTATGGAGACCACATCCTCATAGAAGAATTCCATCATAGTGTGCAAACATTGTGTACAACTAAAATTATTTATAGTCACCTTCAATGGATTGTGTATGGAAAACTGTAGTGACTTTTGTATGAATTGTGGTCCACCAAGGAAACGACTTTGTGCACCAACAACGCAAAAGTGTCCAAATTCTGTATTGCCATCATCATTCACTTCGTTGTCGCCTTCCAATTCAATTATTAAATCACAAAATTGTCCGGAGCGTCGTTGATTATTGAGATAATTGGTGACTTTGGAATGTAATGGCTTATGTAGTGTTGGTAATAATCCTAAAGTTCCATTCATTATCCGATATTTATTCAATTTTCTTGAACTTGTGCAGCTATATTAAAGAGCTTTGTTTACTTTTATTTTTCGTAGACAGCAGACAAAAATTGATCAGCTGTTGACTTCACAGCGTTGCATTCCATGCAGGTGAATGCTATGTACAGTGAAGGGTGTTAAATTGTGATGAGGGACGTTAATTCAATTCAAATGAAATTCGAAAATAAAATCGCGGTCTATCAGCTGTTCCTGCGGGCCTCCCGGCGGGAAAAAGTTTGCAGTTACGACATTTTCGTACTTAGTACTGCCTACATACAAAATGAGGTACATCCTTCGGCTAGCGGCCCTCAAAGATAGATATTAAAATAGGTTTCCATTTTTCTTATTTTATTTTTTATGTAAATAAATATGAATGCCAATCATAGTTAGTGAGGCCGTTACCAATATTCGAATTTTCGGGAAAATTTCGTGACCCTGGCGGAATAGCTGTAGCCCGATTCTGTAACTCTTAACCACGCACCGAGCGTTAAGCTTATCGCCAAATGTTGGCGTTTGTTCTTAACGAAAATGCGATCCTGTATCTCTCCTTTAACGACGCTAAACAGCTGACTCTTGATGGTGATAAATTATGGCAATACTTCTCTTTTCGCCGTATTTTGCACTAAATTACATGCAAACAACTCAAAACCAATTTTTTTACTTTTTCCAGACGCTAAAACACTTGTAAATATATTAACGCGATTGTTAACACCTCGAAAATAATTCGCGACAGCTAACCACAAGAAAAATGTTAGCTAACGCTTTTCGTGTAGTTAAAAATTAGCGAATAAGACAAAGCGTTAAAAATGGTGTTAAGCGAAGTTAACGCTAACACCTAGCGTTAAAATAGTTACATAATCGACCTACTGATATCATTTTCTCGTCGGCGCCCAGGCGGGAGCTTTGCCGAAATAACGGATAGACCCCATCATTCCGGACTATTTTCGGGAATATGTTCAGCCTAATAATATCAGAACTTCGGAAAACTTTGAAATTCTATCAGAACATATTCAATCAGATAATACAGTTTCGGCATCCAACTAGATAAAACAGCCGTTTGCCTCCCTGTTTACAGTCGGACTATTGGCGACATATGCCACAATTGGTCTAATTGGCATTTGCAAAACGATGCCACTGAACACTGTGTGATTTTCCTCATTCACTCTCTAGTCTACCTAGATAGAGTACGACGGGGAAAAATAACTGGTGCTATAGGAATGAATTGTTGCTTCTGCAAAGATCGACATAATGTACTGACCCGCTTTGATTTAGGCCGCAACACTGACGCTCTCGTACAGAGAATGGGCGACAATCACATCTTTAAAAATACTAAGAGTGAGATCGATAGCCTCAAAATATTGGCTGATAGAGTTATGTGAAAAATTGCATCAAAAAACTAGGCGAAAGGTAGAGGGGGAAAATCCTACAGGAACGATAATGATAATCATCCAGCCGAACCACAAAATTAATGTATTTACGAAACGTTTCTTACATGCCAGTCACTTACAACACCAAGGGATCTCAAGATTTTCTCCGTTAGGTCCTTTCATCGAAAAGTTGGAACAGAACTTCGCTCTGCCTGATCGCCATTACAGACAATTTCAGAGTGATGCTCCCCTCTTCCTTTGCCTTCATCGCCAGATGCCGAGCATCTTCATTTATTCGCATAACATGGCATAGGTAACGAAGACGCTAGACTATATCTGCGTAAATCTCCGTCGCAAAGTCATAGGGGTTAATATATATTTCGGGGAACCCTTCTCTCGAAAACCCCCAGAGGCCCGTTATAAAAACCTTACAGAAACTAGTTCCATGCTATATTAGTACTCTTTAGTTTATAGGTTCTGAGCTTTTACTCTGGTCGTAACAAGTAAGATAAATATTCCAAAAATAATAGAATGATTTCTGAGTGCTCGCATGTGCTTACATAACAGAAAGATACGGTGATACGGTTTAGGGTGCGTCTTTTTTAATATTTTTGTTTAATTCCTGCACAATTATTGCCTAGAGAATTCTAAAACATTAAAACGTGATCTACATTTATTTGCGTTTCCGCTGCTGTGAGAATGGAACCAGTCAATACATTCGCCATTTATTTTCCTACAAGCAGCGATAAATTTCCCTTATGCTTAAGGAAAGCGGTAGATTGACCGCTGACAACCTTGCCAATAAGCTGGAATCAACCCTGGAAATTACAGTGGACTGTGGGTGTAGTACGCAACCATCCATGTAAAAATCTTGGTGACAAACAAGGTCAGTTCACGGGTATCGCCTATAAACGTCCTGCATATCCAAAATGCTGCAGTTTACTGTTTAATTCTATAGTAAGAATGTACTCAACATAATCCCAGAGCTTTTGTGGGTTTGAATAGAAGTGTGTATTAAGCATTGACATTTTACCCACAGCTGATGTTGAGGCATAGAGGGCAGCTGTAACCATTCTAGACCTGTCTCCGGTCACTCTAATGTTCAACTGTATGGGAATTTTATTTATATACCATGGTTGCATGGGAGCGCCACCGCCGGTGACGGTAACGACTTTTACATTTGAAGCTTCAGTCGAAACTTGCGAAGGCATGTGAATGTATGTTCTTAGCGATAAAAATTATAAGTGTTAGTTTTTTAAATCGACTACGCGTTAGGGCAAGAAATCAAAAACGAAATATTATTAATATAAAATAAACAAATAATTGCAAAATACTAAGTGAATAAACTTAAGAATACAAAGTGAAAGCAACACTTGTTATGCATTTGCATGTACATTAGGGGGTGTATTGCGGTCAGAATTTTTTGCGGTGTAAAAACATGTAATACCCGGTTTCGCATAGATCAGTAGTATTTGTGTGTTTTGTGTAAATTCAAATTATGACCTCGATATTAAACGAGTTTGAAGGTACTCTTCGCCGAAGTTCTGTGCTCACCATTTGCTGGCGTTGACCGCCTAGGCCGATTTTGGTCATTGCGCTTCAAAGAGTAAACTTGCAAATTACTGTTTGAACGTCGATGTTTCCGAAGGGCAAAAAACCCTTTCTAAACATTTTTTACTTCGGTAGAAAACCATCACCCCTTTTTTGTGGGGCAGCCTAGTATACATGTGTACAAGCAAATATTCAAGTATTTGTGCTCTAGTAAATAATAACCTTGTAGGGAAATCCGTTAACTACAAATCGACTATTAGTTCATTATTTTTTAGCTAGCTTTGTCTTTCCCTCAATCACTTTACATTACTTTTAGCTGACTACTTTTACCTGGCGATTACGCCGAAAAAGTGAGGGGTTTTTCAGTTGACTACAAGTTGACTACTTTAATATTGACTTGTAGCCAAGTCAATAATAGGCAATTTTGGTACTTTTGATTCCTATTCTTATTACTTAGTTATTATATAAATTTTAATTATAAAGTGATTAACGTGTGTTCATGTACATCATGCATAAATATGTGGATGTCCTGCTCTCAAATCATGGTCAGAAACCAACGTCTTAAGCCCATAACCATGTTGAAGCATGCAAATTCTCAATGAAATCGAAATATGAAATGAAAATTTATTGATTTTAATGAAAAAAGTGACATAAAAAAATACAATTGAGTTTTTTTGCTAACAAGTATTTTTATCTGATATTCAAGTGTTTAAAAAAATGTTAGATAGAATTTTTCGATTGAGCACTGAATTACTTTGAAAACAACCAATAGTTAGACACAATAAGATGACTAAAAGTTAGCTACTATAGTAGTCAGCCACAGAACTCCCCACAGGGAATCGACTCGAAAACGGAAACTACATACCTTCATAGATACTTTGCATTGGTGAAAATGTGTGGAAGAGATTTACAAATAAATATTAAAATTGCGAAAAACATCAAATTAAAATTAAAAAACTTAATGTTATAGCAGCCGATTTTTATTCGTAACGACTTACTTAGCAACATATGAATAAAATAACATTTTGAAAAATTTATTGAAATTTTGATTTTCTCATGTAAAAGCTTATGAATAAGCTGCTGAAGCTGAGCAACCAAAATTGCAGGCGTTTTTAGTTTCTTATACTTACTTAACTTTTGTTGCTTTCAGTTGAACATTTTTTTCTAATCAACCAGAAAATATTTTATCTAACATCCAAGTGACGAATAAAAAAGATCTCACTGCAAAGTTGTAATAATTTGGGTTTAAACCCAGTCATGTCGAATGTTTGTTTAGCATGTGTTGTGTCTCCTACGATACCAAACATCTCGATGGTGCAGTCCTTTCAATTTCCCCCTGATCCAACCGTATTGACGCTGCCAGTTTCCTAGGACCTCGTTTAGGGGAGATATAGCTACAACAACCACAACATAGGGATCAGGAAAGCTCACCTAAGACTACAATAGACCAATTAGACCATTACTTCAACAATAAGTCTTTCATGTAAGCTCGACTAATAGCTCAGTTCTCCCCCTTTGGCTCACAAGATAGCAAATAATAAAACGTATGCAAACGAAAATAAACAAAATATCTTAATTACGGTGCTATACTTAATTTCAAAGCAAGTCATGTTTGGAAAATCGGTCCTCGAAAACAAAATGAAAGCACTTAATTTACCCCAAATTAGTATCGAAGTTAACAACCAATCAGTGTGCGCTCCTACCCTGTAAAAAACGTTGGAGTATCAGAGTACTCCAACACTTATCCTCATTCATATAAAAAAGGTGGTCCAATTTACATAGCGATGTCCGGTGACTGGATCACCTAATCCTACTCGGAGTACCATTTACTTCGCTTCCGAATAGTCTATAGAGCACCTACGTTGTAGTACTTTGAAAATGCTGCCAAAAGATGACTCTATAGAGTATTCTAGACGAAAGCGAGAAGGGAGTATGTGTTCTTTTGAGGACCACCTACTCCCACTCTCGATTTGCTGTTGAATACTCCATAGAGTAATCCCATGGGAGTATTTTGAGAGTACCCTCACCTAGGTCATATAGAGTATTCAAAAGCAAAGAAACGGAGTACTCCGAGATGGATTAGGTGATCCAATCACCGGACATTGCCATGTACATTGAACCACCTTTTTTATATGAATGAGGATATGTGTTGGAGTACTCTGATACTTGGGATATATTTAAAGCGGCGAGACTGATAATGTTTATTTATTAAAATTGGTTTCGAGACATAAAAATGTTCATGATACTTTCGATTCGGGATATACCTAAATAAAAAAAGAGTAAAAAGTTAACCTCTGAAAAGAGCAGCAAGTATCAACAGCTAAATTTTGACTTTTTGATACTGTCAAATATGCATTAGTCATGGTTCAATTTGTTTTTATGTATGTAAACAAAGCAATCATATGTATTTTACTTGTAATTATTTACAATCGTTCACTGGAATATGAAATTTAATTGTTCTGTTAAACAATTCTTCAATATCAAAAAACATGCTTTATGATAGTTGAGATAAATACAAAACAAAAAAAGCATACATACCTACACACAATTGTGTTGATACAGAATGCTTGATATGCTGATTACTGGTACTAGGGGTCAATTCTGGTTTTTCGTTATCGTGAAGTGAAAAGTAAATAGGTCATGATTTTCGATTCTCGTTTTACTTTACACTGTGGTTTTACTTTAAATTTTCCTCAAATTTGGGGTCAACGTCAAAATTGCAAGAAATTCAAATGACGGATTTTTTACATATTTAAACATTTGAAATGATAAAATTTATTTTTTTTCTTACAATTCTAGAATAAACTATCATTTAGCAAGGGCAACTAGTGTCCATGCAATTGAAAATGGTCTTCTGTAAACAGTTTTCACCGCACATATCAGAATCGCATTTTAGAGCTTAGTGAAGTGAAGAAAGGAAAGCGTCAAGTGATAACTAAAGTGAACAGTTTTTTTTTTCACTTCTCGATTACGAATTGACACTCTGCACGCATATGCTATGTATTTCTTATTTTGTGAAGTCAGAAAAAGCTCGCTAAATTCGCTTTTTACAAAAATCGATACATCGATGTGCTTGAACTTCTATGCTTTTCCAGCACTACTGATCACAATGTACTTGGTAATGCAACATATTGAATATTTTCTTCTTCTTCAACGTGTATTTATATGTTTCTTGTAAAACACTTTCGAAATTTATAGTCCAAACTATTTCCAGTTTGAAAAGAGAAAAAGAGAATGGTTAAAAGTTATGCTAAATGAGAAAACTTTATTTAAAAATAAGATTAGTCAGTTGTTAATTACAACTGTCAACTTGCAATATTTAACTGTAAATGAAAAGTGATAAGGTGCAAATGCGGAAGTTTCATTTATGTTGAGGATAGTCACTTGTAAAGTAAAGATGTTGTAAATTCGAGCGTTGTGCTAACTGGGAGCGGCGGTGGCTCAAAAGCACGGCGGTCGAATTTGTGCTCAAAATAGAAAAGAAAAAAGAAACGAGAATTCTCGTTATAAAAATGTGGCCGTATATTTATAAAAAATATAATTATGAGCAATTATTTTACCTTGGTGCGGGCGAAAAATCCTGGGCTGGCCGTGATGTGGTCGTGTCGACTGTCTCTGGAAAAGTAGACGGTTTTTCAATCGAGGACAACCGTTGAACCTGAAAATCATCCTCCGGTTTTAAGGGGAGGTGAACCCACACATGCACACCCCCATGCATGTATATGTGTGCTGACAAAACACGAATATGCATGCATGCCCACACAGGTGGGTGGGTTGGTGTGAGTGATTGGAAGGGCGCTAAAGTTACATTAGGGTGGCCCATTTTTTAAGACTTTAGGCATCTCGCCTAAACAGATGTTAATTGTAAATATGGGGATTCATATAAGCCCCGTAAAGCTTATAAACCATATGAACCTTTATAAGGTTAAATTAATTCCCTTATTGTAATGCAAAAGTCAATTTATACGTTCATATTCTACAAACTAGATTATGGGCTGTCAAAGACAGCCATCTCATTTAATTAAATTTTTGAAGTTTCAACATTATTTCGTATTCATAATTAAACCACATACTGAATACATAGAGATGTATATACAAAACGATCATGTTTCTTTAGAGTTTTTTCATTACCAATACGTAATCGACACCCTTTTCACATTAGAGGCATCTAATGCTAACCGGAGATAGTGAATTGGCGGTAAAATTAAAAATTTTTATTTTTTAAGATTTTTAATCGGCTTTGCTGGTCAAAAGTTATAAAATAAGTTTTTTCTTTTTTAATTTAAAATCAGATTGGCTGGTTAAAAATTGGGATATATCATTCCGAAATAAGATTTTTCAATTAAAAACTACATAGAATGTTTGAATTCAAAAAGTGAACTCTTCTTTTTAAAATACGATTATTTAGTTAAGAATGAGAAAACTTAAATCACAAATAAGAAAATCACATATTAAGTTTAGTCAATTTAATATAAAAAAAATTCTATTTGAAATGAGAAAACCTCATTTGAATATCAGACTTGTTTCTTTGGAACTAAACAAGTTTCATTTTAAAATCATTTTATGGCAAGCATAAAATTAGGTTTGATAATTACTTTTCGGCTTCTGGATCCAGGCTTGTACCAATTTAATTCAATATTTAGAACTAGAGTTTTTATTTCCACCACTGCAGTGGTGCACTGTGTACAGAGGCAATCAAATATTTCCGATCCTTAAAATGAATGCTATACGTTAATGGCCCCTTTCATCATCTCTGCGCGTAACGTTGACAGGCAATTTAAATGACAGAAATCGTTCGACATCACATATACCAAAAAAATTAGAAGCTGGGCATAAAAAAGAGAGAGTAATTCAGAGACCGTAACAGTTTTAAAATTTTTACCGAAAAGTGTTCGGCGACACAAAACATTTGGAAGGAGAGGAAGTTGCAAGTTTCTGCTGGGAAGAATTTCACTCCGTAAAACTTGCAAGTTAAAAACACTTGAACGTGATATAGGAAAACAACAACAAAAACATACAATTATGAGCTATTAACCAATATAAAAAGCAACAGCTGTTTTGCCTGCAAGTTTTTATAAATTCGTGTTCGGCGAAAACTTTTTGCATTTGGAGAGAGTTTTACGTCGTTCTCCCTTTGCTGACAGTTCTTTGCAAGTATTGTGGGCGAACACACCTAATAGTTGTGATCCCGTACAAGTCATAAATAGTAAAGGTTACTAGGAATCTTGGACTACTGAGATCATATTGCATTGCGGACAAAAGAATACTAGTAGTGTTGCCACAGCAATTAAAGGAGTAACCGAAAATTAAAAAATTTAATTCCAAAAACTACCATTTTATAAAAACGAGCACATCTTAGATGGAGTTGTGAAAAGAAAAATCAAGAAACCCTTTTTGGATCTCTTTAACTAAATAACCTTCAAAAGTTATACGTTTTCTCAAACCACTATACATTTTTTAAAAAAAAACTATTAACTTTTCTAACCTAAGCTGCTTTTTCTAACATGCTATACTTCCAGCATCTGAGGGATATTTTACCTAAAACTATATATTGGCCTCAAGACATCGAAAAAATTACCAAACAGGGGGAAAAAAATTACCAAATTACCAAAAACGGTTTAAAGTGAGAAGAATTACCAGTTTTGGTTAAAAATAACCAAAACGGCAACACTACATACATACTACTACATTTCGAATTTATCTATTGGGAAATAATTCTATTTTAATGGGATGTAATATGCCGTCATGAGATATTCACATTAAAATTGACATAAGTAACATTTTTCTTAGCAAGTCAATCCCATACTTCCTCTGCCGTCTCTAGACTAGAGCTCTTCAGCATAGTTTTTCTGCCGACATCTGGCAGCACACGTAATCCATAAAATAAAAGCACTAAATTTCTGTCAAATTTGTCTTCTTTTCTTCCCATGTCTTGTGGCCAAAACGCTCTGTCAAATTTTTAAATTCCAATTACTCAACGCTAGCATGGGATGATTCATACAAATGAGCATTTTTTACAACTATTTTACGCTTGACGCTCCAATTTAGGGACAGCAGCAATGTGAACAGGTTAGCCTTTTCGAGGCTAAATTTAGCCTTTTTTTTTGTCCTTGAGCTTCATTATTTTGGTTTTAGCTTCTTGGCTTTTTTCTAGCCTTTTTTTTACTCCAAACCTTTTCTGGTTCGAACACCATATTTTTCATACAACTTCGAGGAATATATAAAATTAAAGTTGAATGAAGTTTAATTGATGACGAGATACAGAAAATTATTCGTAAAAATTGTCAACTACTTTTAATGGAGTTGATAACCCAATTGCGACATCGCCTACCTGATAATATGAACTCTTTACAAAAGATATATTTTTTTTCAGTTGATAATTCTTTGAAAGTTACAAAGCCGGATGTATTTTCTCACTTTCAAGAAGAAAAGTCTAGGTATTCTCCAAGTCAAGTAGCATTGATTGAGTCGAAGTGGCGAAATCTAATAACCGTACAGTGGACAAGTGTGACCTCTACCATAGAATTTTAGGCGGAAGTCCGAGAACATAAAAATTCATTAAACGAGCCCCCTATTTAGAACTGGTCGAATTCGTATTAAGCTTTTTGGTATTACTTTTCAGTAATGCGGAGGTTAAAAGAATTTTTAGTGCCATAAAGATTTTAAAAACTAAGTTAAGGAACAGATTAAAAATTAAAGTGCTTAACTCGCTGCTTAATATCAGATGTTCGTTAAAACGCTTATGCAAATGTTGCACTGATTTGGAAATTACCGATGATCTCATCTTTATAAATACACAAACTTTGTACGCAGACTCAAGCTCTTCTGATTCAACAGACGAAGAAAATATTATACAATTAATTAGTTTGTTGTGATTTTTCTATAGTATGAATTTCTTTGAAAAAATTCCTAGTCAAGGAAAATTTGACTGATATGTGTTGAAACAAGAATAGTTCCTTTAAGTTTTGCCTACAGTTTTATATACAAATAGTTTAAACTAAAATATAAAATTTGAAATGGATTTCGTAAAAAAAATTTAGACTTCTTTTCAGCTTCTTTTTTCTTAATTTTAGCCTTTTTCAACCTTTTTTTTGCCGATTTAGCCTCGACACAGTAATGTAAGTCTCTCGCTCTCAGCGAATGGCTTACTAGTATTAGTCAAGGCAGTACGAGATTGACCTAATGTTTGACGAGATAAATAATTCTCTAAGCATTTCCTTGTTATTCAAATATCGAACAGAAAAATTCTTTCCACTTAATTTTTAATAGAAATTAGAAAATAACTTATATTCAGTCCCTGGTTTTATATTGTAAAGTTTTCACAGTTTCACAGAACGCTTCTTTTCGAAAGCACAGTGAGTATTTGCTATGTAGTATGTACACATTTGACGCGACTGACAATTCGTTTTACATAAAGTCGTTCGCAAACAATGTAATGCCTGGGATTACTTTCTTTATACAGCTAAAGTAAAAACGAATACTAGTATATTGTTGCTTATGCTACAACTAACGAAATTGAGCTTATAAGCAAAATCGTCACGAAGGTCTTCCTAAGTCTTGTACTCAATTTGGTGCATTGTCAAACCAATCGCTGCTTCGTACATGGTGCGTTCACCGAAAACGAGTCAGCCAGAAATAATTTTTGTTATATCTTTTGTCAATAATTCATTCACGAAATCAAATCTTTTCAGCATAGCTTAAGATTCATGAGTCTCAGCGTTGCCATTATGGCGCAAAAGTAATCCTCCTATCAGAAAATGCTATAAATTTTGCGATTGGCCCCTAAAGTCAGTTCTGTTCTGACATTTGTGTAGTAAACACATGCGAAATACACGTTAATAAACAATGTTACGCTACACTGACTATTTATTTGACCAATAATCGGTCGGGGCCAAACGGTTACTGTGAATGGTGAGCGCTACAGAGCAATGATCAACGAGTTCTTTTTGCCGCAACTTGATGAATTGGGATTGGAAAACATGTGGTTCCAACAAGACGGTGCAACAGCACACACTGCACGTGCCACAACCGATATGCAGAACATCGGAAGCTTACTTTTGCGCCACCTTGTATTTGGATTGTGAACTCCGTTATTGTAGTTTTCAATTGCGGAAATATTTTGAATGCATCAGAATGGGCGGTATGAATAAAAGATAGGTGATCGGATTTTCTTAAAATTTTATCACTTGCATATAAATTTTTGTTTAAATGAATTTATGTGAAATTTTTCGGAAAAAATAATAATTAAACAACTTTAGCTCTGGCCGGCATTTTTTTGGGGAATGACTCATATGTACATATATACATCTATAACAGTGAACTTATGGTTGATTGAACATTTTTATGAATGAAATTTATAAACGGGAAATGTGGAGAACTGCTGCATTGTCTTAAATAGATACACTGGGCGAAATGCGTGTGCCAATTTTAATATTTTGTTTATATATATATATATACATGTACCTATATATATATTATAAACTATATATGTTTATAAAATTAAAACCAAAATGTTTGTAAGATCAAAAGAGCCAATCTACTAAGCCAATTTCCCTAATTGAAATTTTAAAGTGACATATTTGCACTACGCAAAACTTGAAAACACAAAGGGCGTCCAAGTCATCCCACACCTTATGGGCCGAAGCCCATATGAAAACAATTCCCAAATATTTTCGGAATTAACCAAAAATAGTTCCAAGAAGACCCTAGATGTTCCTACAATTATTCCAGTAATAATCCCGAAAAGATTACATAATATTGTGAGACATTGTACTCAAATGTACCCAAAATGGTCCTACACGATTTCGAAACAATTCCGAAAAGAATAAAGAAATATTTTCGAATAGATCCCAAACTACTAAAAATTGTCCACATAATAATCTCGAAAAGATCGCCAAATGTCGTTATGATTAAAAAAATTACCCCGAAGCGTGTTGGAAATAGTCCCGATATTATCCTAAAATATACACGAAAATACTCTAGAAATGGCCAGTACACGATGCCGTTTCCGAAATCGTTCCAAAGTAATCCCAAATATAATCCTGAAAATATTCCAAAATAATACTGAAATGCTCGCAAATATCCACGCAATTATCCTCAACTAGACTCCAAAATAATGTCGAAATGATATACAGAGTTTCCGCGAAATTGTTGGTGACCTGGCATATTCAAAAAATTAATTGCCTGACCAACCTTAGTGCATTGTGCTATTTTGTATGATTCATTACAAACTTACCAATTTTGGGAAGTAGTTTCCTAACCTTTATTTCTCAACCACTTTCCATCCTCTTCCCCACTCGCTTATGTTTATATGACGAAATATGTATGTATATACAATTATGTGTTTGTAAACTATCCTACTATTGTTTTAAGTTAGGAGCAACAAATTGATTATAAACAAATCCAGAGTGAGTCTAGCATTCATTGTGGACGGTCGAAATTGCACGCACCCAATTCCACAGCTTGAATAATATTTACAAACTACAGCGAAGTGCAGTTGAAAGGCGGAGTTTTTTCTTAAGTGAATAACGAGCGTACAAATAAATTGAATTTCACACACAATTACGAGAGTGAGAAAAGTAAGAAAAGAAATTATAAAAAGCAGCAGAAAAAAGTGAAAATAAGTTTGATTTAATTTACTTAATTAACGTGATTGCCACTGCCAATAAGCGAAAGCAAATAATACTTACATACATTCAGGCGTTTGATCCAGCTTTTCAGTTTTTATAGTACAGAAAATGCCAGCGCGCAATCAATTTACGCTGCTTACTTTTGTGCTCGTTTTGCTTGAGCGGAATACCGCCTCAGCGCTACCTTACAACTACGATGATACGAGTATACTCGATGTGGGTGCAACGCGCGCTGACACAGAACCGCATCGCTTGCGCCTTTGGTTAACAATTAGCGCGCGCCATCGTTATTTAGAGGTATCTTGGAAGGATGCGCCTGCTCACGCCGATGACCATATATTGATCACCACTGAGGAACCACACAAATTTGAGCGCGTCGAATTTAAAACGGGCACGCGTTTGGCCGCGTTCAATGATGCTGAAGGTAGTGGATTTGTGCCAACCGATGGTTTTACTGAACGCAGCACTTCCTCACCCACGCGCTTCATACTCGAAACCAAAGAAGACGACTACACGCATACGAATACAAGCTACACATTTGAGGGTAGTGGCATGCCTGATAGTTTTACAGATGCACCGCGTACAGCAACAGCGCGGTCGCCGCGTCACTATTGGATATCGAATGATGGCGCTAAAGATATTGTTGCGGCGTTGCAACCAGGCGGGGCCTCGCAATGGTTTACAACAGGTGTACCCTTTGATTTTGATCTGTCGCGCAATGTTACCGCCAAAACTAGTTGTTATGGTTATTGGGCGAGTTATGTGAATGGAAATGGTACGATTTTGGCAAGCACTTGTATGCGCGCTTACCCGCGTTGGATGCGTGAAATGAGGGCGGTGGTGAGTGGCTTGCGTTTACGTGATTTATTTATACCTGGTACACATGATTCGGGTTCGTATAGACCAAAGTTTGATCCGCTACTACATGAAACGATCGTTACAAAATATTCGCTTACACAAGATGATGATGTGCGCGGTCAATTGTTGCACGGCGCGCGTTTTTTAGACATACGCGTCGGTTATTATCGCAACACAGCTGATCAATTTTATATTAATCATGGCGTTACGCGACAACGACCTCTAGCGGAAATTATTGAACAAGTGAAAGAGTTTGTCTTGGAAACGAATGAAATTGTTATATTTGGATTGAAAGAGTTTCCGGTTGGTGAGTAGACTGTGAAATTCAAATATTTGTATATACATATTTACATCTTACCGCTTCAGAAGACAATGCCTTTAATTTTTTTTCTTGCCTTGAAAAATTTCTTACTTTGAAATCAATGAAAACACACCCTTTCTTAGGTGCTGTTCAAAAGCCGCTATATCTTTACTGAAAGTTTTACATTTATATTGAAGTTGGGAATTTTTTTAACAAAATTCTGGAACCGGAAATGTTTCGGAAGGTGGATTCCGAATTCAAAGGGTCACTACTTTTGCTTGATTTGGATATATAATTCCGTTTTCGGTTACTACTCTTTTTAATATGTGTTATAAAGAAAGTGCTAATGCATCCCTTACATACTTTCATCTAAATTATTTATGACTATAAGTGAGCACAAGGCCAAGAATAATAAATTTTATGAAAATTATTATTTTTATTTTTTAATAATATTTGTTATTCATAGCCATAGCTTTTATTATAGATCCATTTCAGAAGCTACTAGACTTCTTCATCAGAGAAATTTTGGCATGCTCTGTTAACCATTAGGCTATCATAACTATGACTTTTTGTCAACTTAACTACTACTTCCATTAATTTTTACGGCCGCATTGCGGAATTACCGAAATCTGTCCATCATCGTACACACGCGTGCATTTTTAAATAAAATCTACTATATGCAGACAACCTCTTACAATCCAAAACATCTAAAAATATTTAGAGCCAACTTTTATTGCCACCACTGTGTATAGCGGGAATAAAGGTAAAAAGGGCCCGAAACTTTGAGGTAGACTTCTAGCAATACATTGGTGGGAATTGCATCAAATTCTAGAAAGCAGGGTTTTGCGTGATGAGGGAACAAACATACAGACAGGTAAAATTCTGAAAACTGTTATGACTTCTACATATTACTCGAATAAAACCACTCGTGGTTTTTTAAATTTATAACCTATAGATATCGACCAGTAAAAATTTCCTTATAACAAAACCTCTGCGACAATCGATTTGAAGTCAGGTGATTATTCGGTGACGTTTCATAATACCAGAGGAATTAATATCAGTGACATTACTTCGCATTTCAAAAGCGAACTTATGTCAGTGACGTTAATTCGCTTTTGTAAAGAGAATTAATATCAAATGATTTTGAGAACTAACGTCACTGACATTAATTCTCTTTGCTGAATTAATGTCAAATTATTTTGAGAACTAACGTCACTGACATTAATTCTCTTTGCGAAAGCGAATTAATGTCAGAACCACTTTATATCAAATGTTTTACACTATATTTATATAACAACAGCGCAGGCGCTATTTAAGGTGCAGCTAAGCAGCTTTTATGCCAAATTTTCATTTTGTATTGTTCGCGCCGCAGGCGAAAATCTGGAATAAAAAATCGCGCGATTTTATATTCCAAATTTGCGCCGGCGCCGCTTTTTTGAATAATTCCCAAATTTGTAACAAAGTTGTTTGATTTCGTATAATAGCATAAAATGAAAATTTGGAGTAAAACCTGCTTAGTCCAGTATATATGTACATAACTGCACCTGAAATAGCAGTTGCGTTGTTGCTAAGGAAATTAGTAGAGCATTTATGATACAGGGTGGCGCAAAAGTAATCCTCCTATCAGAAAATGCTATAAATTTTGCGATTGTCCCCTAAAGTCAGTTCTGTTTTGACATTTGTGTAGTAAACACATGCGAAATACACGTTAATAAACAATGTTACGCTACACTGCTCCAGAACGCGGAATATTGCTGACTATTTATTTGACCAATAATCGGTCGGGGCCAAACGGTTACTGTGAATGGTGAGCCCTACAGAGCAATGATCAACGAGTTCTTTTTGTCGCAACTTGATGAATTGGGATTGGAAAACATGTGGTTCCAACAAGACGGTGCAACAGCACACACTGCACGTGCCACAACCGATATGCTGAACATCGGAAGCTTCCTTTTGCGCCCCCTTGTATTTGCCTTTTCTGACATTATATCTCTTTGCTGTACCACAATAGAAGGTAGCATGAGATAGCCAAGGTGTTTGCGGACCTTTTTATAATGAAAATTACCACCATATTTTGGCAAGAAGTATTAAACTTTCTGTTATGGGACCAAAAACAAGACCCTTGTCTACTCTGGGGTTAAAGCTGCCAAACTTTATTTAAATGTCGTGACAGCGGCCGTAGGTAATTTCCTAGAAGGATGACAACACCCGAGGTCTGCTTTCCTAGCTTCATTCTTGTACCCACCATTACGCACAATTAAAAAAAATCAAAATTGATAATGGAACATTTTATTTACAGGATTTGGTAAAGGTCTTGGCGTTCATCGTTTACTGGTCAGTTACTTACAACAACATTTTGGCGATGTCATCGTTCATCCATCAGCATCGTGGCGCGCTACGTTAAACGATATTTGGACACGTCAACAAAATGTCATTCTAGCTTACGATAACGGTGCAGTTGTGGCAGAATTCCCGCAAACTCTTTTTGGTTCAGTGGAACAACGTTGGGGTAATGTGGTAACGTGGACGAAATTGGAAAAGTATTTGCGATCTATAAATACATTTGATGTGTCGTAAGTAGATCTTCATACATTTTTTTATTTTTGGAAAATTAAAATTTTTCTTAAACAACTTAATCATGGCCCAAAGTTTAATGTTAACTTTTTTAATTAACGAAATGTTCTATGTGTAACATATTTATTTTCTTTATGGGGAATCGCGAGAGTACCGCCGAAGAAGCATATGTCTATTAACCGATGTCTTTTTCTGGGCAGAGCAGACCAGTAGCAAAGGAAGTGTTCGATACTCTCTATCTTATAATCATCCCTGGTCTAGCAGCAGAATTCATGTGCAGCGAAAAAAGGCAAAGGAAAATAAAAGGTTTATCATAGTAGTGGGACTATTTTCGAATTATATTCGAATAAAGACTATTCGAATAAACGAATAAAAATATTCGTTTTAAATAATTCAAAAATGCCGAAGTAGGCATACCGGCCGTAAGAGGCGACTAATATGCAAAATGGTGATGACGTGCTGGTCGATGGTTGATCTACGGATATGATGCCTCTTGTAACCCATCTTCTCCTTACGGAATGGGGGGGTGACATAACCTAGAAGGTTACACTGGCCATACCAAATCGCTATAACGACAGTCAGGTAGTACCGCAAAGGAGTACCGGAGCTTACCGGGTTCATATCCGGCAAATGACTGTCACTTTCGACAACACTCCCCAAAACATTCGACGAAGATGTATGTTAGGACGAAGATAAATCATGTAATAACAATCACAGTAACTGAAATCGTAGAAGGCTACGGTAAAAGTTAAGCTTAAAGTAAAATTTAAGGTTAAGTTTGAGGCAGAGAAAAAGATTAACATGAGGTTAAAGCTAAGGTTAATGTTAATCTTAAATGGAAACGGAAAGGCAAAAGGAGATAGAAGCGAAGAAGAGGGTAAGGATTATAGTTATGAAGATGATGGCGGTGATAATGATGCATAGATAGCGAAGACGGAAATAAATATATAGACGAATATTTGTTATTTGTTTTTTAAATGTGTTTAGAAGCTGGCTTGAGGTCCAATAAATGTAAATAAAAGGCAAGTTTTTTGTTTTAAATCAATATGTTTCGATTACACACAGTAATCGTCATCAGGATTTTTTCCAAATTTATTTGAGCGTTCGCATCAGTTGACGTGGTGTTTTACACTGCTAGAAAAAACAAAACCTATATGGCAACTATAACAGTAACTGAAACCGTAACCGGTTAGCAAAGCTTAAACTTTAATTTAAGGAGGGTTAAAGTTTAAATTTAGGTTAAGTTCAACTTTGAGGGTAAGTAGAAGGTTAATATCAAGGCTAAAACTAAGGTTTATGTTAAGGCCAAGGTTACAAATGCGATCTAGGCTACGGTTGCATTTATGGTTTCGTAACAATCGCGCCTACAGTTACAACCACGGTTATCCTTTTGTTTACCATAACGGTCTCACAAATGTTTACACGTCAAGTTTCAAGAGCCCTTGGTGTCCGCGCCTTTTTTTATTGCACCTAGTTTACATTTCAAGTACTATTTGAATCTTTTAATATTTCTTTTGTTATTGTAATTGTGGAATGCATTTCTAAAGGCGTTTTATTGTTTATTTACTTACAGCCGATTATCAAGTCGTCCTGTTGCAGATATGGCGGAACTGACGCCCGATACTTGGGGAGTTATACTTGACAAATATGGTGGGTTGCGCAAAATGGCCGATGAAACAAACTGGCGTATATCAGAGCTTTATCGCGACGAATTGGGTGCAAATGCAAATATTGTTGCGGTTGACTTCATACGTGGCACAAGTCTAATGGAAATCGCACTCGAATTAAATAGACGCAGAGTGACGTACTATTAAGGGACTACGTTTATTTTCGAGTAAATTTTTTATCTTACCGATATTTAGTAACAATAGCGTTAGGCAATAGCTTTGAATTTTGTTGCGCAATAGTAAACTTCAATTCATTTGTTAAACATTTTTTGCATAACATGACATATTATAATTAGTTAAAAGTTGATTAATTACTGTTCACTAGAAAAAATTTAACTACGATCGACTGCGATATGTTTTGATTCATAGCTGTAAAAAAAATTAATGTGTGTTTTTCGAAAGCAACAAAAAAATAAATGTAAGGAGAGCGCTGTCTTCGGCTGTGCCGAAGGCTTTATACTTGTCATGAATAGGTATTGCGATTTTTAATTCATATATGAATATTATAGCGGTCCGATCCTATTGGTTCCAACACATGATTAATATCTATATGACAAGTTGGTGGATTAGTTTCCGTTCAAACAGTTCAGTTCTTTGTCCTGATCATTTCGGTACGGCATTAAGTTAGAGTTTAACCCATGCCGTATCCAGAACGAAGTTTAACCATACTCCCAGCGAGTTGTGGGCTAAGAATATATCGCCGGTACGGTCTGCCTCTATCGACTCTTTATGGATGTCGTTAATGACCCTCCCGAACAGCAGATAAAACAGCTGTATTACATAGCAGTACTAACTTGCCAGCCATAGATGTGGATGCTTAAGATTTGGCCCATCTACGCATTCCAAGTGATTTTGTTAAGACGGAATTTCATTTTGATGCAGAGTCCAACGACAGTGGAAAACTTTTTTCAGGTTATGATCCTCCTTTGTATTATTCTTCTGAATACTCTTCACTGTTAAAATAGATTCCCATAATTTGCATCCTACCTTTTTCGGTTTCAAAGCAGTGAAATGAGTTTCATATCATTATATTTTGCTTATGCTTATGTTTTTAAAAAACACAGAAGTCGCTGTCCGAGCGAAAGCAAAAATTCAAATTTTTTTTGCATTTTAATATTCATGAGTTTCAAGCACCAGCAATTTAAAATTTAAACCTACTTTTTTGACCACGAAATTATTACGATATATTGCGATGTATCGATATTGAGTACGACGAATAGGCCCTGCGGGTTAGGGGCTTAGAATATGCCCGAGGTAGGCATACCGGTCGTAAGAGGCGACTAATATGAACAAATGTAATGACGTGCAACTCGATGGTTGATCTACGGATATGATGCCCCTCACCTCTCATTACCCATCTTATCCTTCCTTACGGGAGGATAGAAGGTTTCACTGGTCATATATCGTTACCACGACAGTCGGGCAGTACCGCAAGGGAGTATAGGAGCGTACCGGGTTCAAATCCGGTCAAGGACTGTTAATTCGACAACACCCCCTAAAACCTTCGTTACCACAACAACAACAACAACAGTACGACGAATATATAAAAAGCGGCATTTATTAATTTTTGAACATTTCATTTATTTGCATAAATCAATAAATTATAAAATTAAAATTAGAAAATTACAAAAAAATATTCGTGGTAAGATATATAATTTCAATTTTAAATAAACATCCATACTTGTTTGGGTTCGTTAAAAAATTAAATAAAACTTTAACTATGCTTTTAGTTCTTGAACTTCAATATTTCTTTACAAAGTTACAACATATAAAGTATGTACTAATAGAATTAAACATTTAGGGTACCTTTTTTTATGTTACGCAAGCTTCTTTTTTATGATAATTTCATGTTTCTTAAGGCACTTTACTATCTACTTGTAAATATATAAAAGGAATGTTCGCGACAATTCTTAGATCTATTTAGTAAAAAACGTATGTATGTAGATTGCTTACCATTCTTCAAATGTGTATGTGTTTGAACTTTAGCGCTTATTTTAGTTTTTAGTGTTTTCTATTACAAAAGTAAAAACACGCACCAGTATACTACATAGTGTATAATATATGTAAACAATTTGATTTTAATTCGTCTGTGAAAATGTATTCTAGTTGTATTTTTATGTTTACAAAATATTTGGTCATAATTCAGACCATTTTTGGACATTTAAACTATCACTTTTTTTGTCCTTCAACCCTCTAACAGGCCAATTTTTTTTTTTAAATGAAAAAACATATATTTTGTAATTCTAGTGCGATAAACTCGAATTTTAAGTCATATTTCCAAAGGGGTTCATATTTTTCCGCCGCAGGGCTGAAGCCCCTCACCCACCCTCTCGACGGACTTGCTGTTAACAGCTCACTCCGCCTGTAGGCGGGGTATGATTTTTAGCCCATAATTCTACAAACATACATTTTGTTCAACATGTTATTCATAAATTCCAATCCTAACAATATTTTCAATTACACTCAATTTTCAAACGAGAATGATTATATCTTCACTCTGCTACCACTTACAATTATAAAATCAAGTTTGCGACATAGATAAAATATTTGGCGAAGATTATGTGTCAACAATTATAGCAGAAAATTAGAGGTATATGTGTTATATCTGTTTAACTTAACCCCGCCTAAAGGCGGTTTTGCCGGTTAGAGGGTTAATTTTGCATAAGTTTTATAACTTTCTTTTGTATTAAAAAAATTATTTTATTGTACTATTTTTCAAAGCACATATTTCTAATTAATGCCCTTCAAAAGTAAGAATTATTCATGTCATATTTGCTGGAAAACATTATCTTTAACTTATTTATTTATAAAACTAGTTGAGTTCTTTTCAGGGACCACTTTGGAACAGCTACTTTTTTTAACGTGTCCAAAGAAGTGTTAAAAAATTTCCAGGCATCTTGGTGTATTTTCCAAACTTTATCCTTTCATGCACAAAAATTACAAAATATTGTTATAAATTGTTGCAGATGCGATACTCTTGAATTAATTGATAATAAGAGATGGGAAGATTGTAATACATCCTAGCTTGATGTAGAGGCCAGAGTTAAGAAAACGTTGGTGGCTGGCTGAATTAAAACAGTTCTTACCCAATAATAAAGTACCTGCTCGATTGCATTCTTCTTAAAATCTACATAGCAAATATTTTCTGTAAATTCTTCAAATTTAATGATTTTTAAATTGAGAAAAAAATTTAATATTCTAATGAATTCTTGAAATCATCTTAAGTCGAAGGCTGAGTGGAATAGGACACTTTTAAAAAAATATTTTTCAATAACGGCTTCTTTCAGAATATAAAAGAAATTCCTCTCAGGATTTATTTCAAACAAATCCCCACCACGAAATTTGAATCAAATTCTCCGTTTACCACCTATAACCATGGTGCAGTTATGTTGAGATAGGCCGTTTTTTAAAACTCGTTCTGAAATACAACGTTTTTTAACCAAACTCTGAGATATGGAGTTTTTCAATCATTTGTAGAGATATGGTGATATTCCACTTAGCCGTCGAATTGTTTTTTGTCATTTACGTTTTCCACTCCTTTCCATATTCTCTACTCTACTTTTTTCTACAGGAAGCATACCACGACCTTTCAAGCTATAACTATTCGAATAGGAGGAGAAGCTAGCTTTTCCATAGGGTATCCGAAGACGGGCTCTAATGTTGCATTTGGATTTAGAAAACTCGGGCATTGTGAAATTGCTATCGATATTTTCCCGCAATACTACAGTTATTTTTGTACCGCTTCTGGTAGAAGTCGAGACTTAATTTTTTTTTTTTTATTTATTACAAATATATTAAAAATCCAAGAATAACTTTTTAGGGATTTTATTTTAAGAGTTATAACTGTTTGGGGGCCTTTTTTTTCTAATATCCTACATTTTTCATATATGTAGTAGTTATTGGATATTAGTTTCCTGTTAACTAGAGTATTTTTTCTATAAGCAGTTGAGAGGTACAGTTGTGTTCAGAAACATCAAAAGTATCGTTCATCTTTTTTAGTAATTTGGTCTACAATTTTAAAATGTTCACATACTATACAGCGAAGCTTTGAAGTAAAAAATTAGCTACGGTATTTCTAAACGGTTTTCTACAAAGAATGGCATGATTAAAGAGAACCCGCTTAGGCTGAGTTGCACTTTAATGTTCCAGCCGGTTTCGCATACATATATCAAAAAAATAAGTTGATATTAATTTATTCAAAGGAAGCTGGGACAACCTACTATTTCATAGCTCAAATTGTAGACAGGCTTTACATATTGCAGAAAGGACAGCTGTCTGCACTCACATATAGTCGGGAAGTACATTTATATCACGAAAGGCTACCCAGAAAAAGGAAAGCTGAGGAAATATGCATTTGTGTTCAAGTTACTTGGCAGAAAAACTAAGAGATCCAAAAAAAACACGCTCTAGAAAAGTTGAAGAAAAACTGTAGTCGTCAAGTCCTCTTATGTGACGTGTACCTCTCAAGAAGATTTG
Organism: Merzomyia westermanni; assembly: GCA_949987695.1. NCBI lineage: Eukaryota > Metazoa > Arthropoda > Insecta > Diptera > Tephritidae > Merzomyia > Merzomyia westermanni. Next base: position 30,301,156 of record OX465289.1, on the reverse strand, counting down.
TTTCTTTTTGGAAACGTCAATCATTAGGCCCAATCCACTTATCTCAAGTAAAATTTTCCTCTTACACTTTTAAACGCATGCAAGACGGTAGGCGATTGTTATCGTGATACAATTTAAATATTTTCTTTTAAATATTTTGGCAAATGCACAACAGATGATCGTTTGGCAGGTTTACCAGAAGTAGTCAGCAAAAATTTGTCTGACTATAACTTCCTACTTTTTACTGAGAGGAGACCATATTTACTCTCATTTTGTGCTCTCAGTAATCATAGAACCGAGTACGAGCGAGATTTCTTGTAATTTCTGACTCGTGCGGGATCATAGCTGTTGTTGCGACGTTAACAGCAAAATTCTTTATAAAGCACGACCCTTGACTTGGCGTTTTATTTCGGAGCTGCTTCAACAGTTTAGGTCCGGTAAGAATGAATTATCGATATACTGTATTGCAATAAATTAACCGACGTTTTGACTCTAGAGTGATTGGCGCGACAATTCATGACCACGTAGTAAATTTAAACGTGACTACAAATATTATGCACACAAAGTTACTTATACCCAAGAGTCGGAGATTCACTTATTGGATGAGAAGCATTAACTTGTGTACGTTAATATTCGATTAAATTATTGAACAATCGCTGTCATGGATGACATTCCCTTAGTCCCATACCGTTTACAAATCAAGTTTATCAAATATTCCAGCCTCAATATTTCTCGGTTGTCAACTTCACTTAACCCAAACCACAAAAGAACTCTCCATTCATAAAGAAGTTGTGTTTGATATTGCCTAGTTTATGAAACGTGCTATTTTCATGAACACAACTGTATGTCATGGTAACTATGTAACTTAATCAACTTCTTCTTTAGTTTTTAGGCTTACAAAAGACTAAACTACTCGCACTTAATTATTATCTAGGTTTGCTATAAAATTGTTATGGAAGTATAAAAGGCATATAGCTGGACGTTCGTTTTGTTGGCATTCGACGAAATTTAATACACTTCACTTTTACTCATAACTACTTACTTATTTATCTTTCATTCCTTTGTCTCCTTACTATCAACACCAGTCGTCGTTATTTGTGTAGCAACACTTTCGTCTGCCTCCGATTTGGGTACTATCGTTATGAACTTGGCTTTTCCACGATCCAACAGCGGCGAACTATCCAACGTTTTGCTATTCACCGCCACAGCCGGTGATGCTCGTTGCTTCATCTCTGCAACACTTGTGAATGTCATTGTTTGTTTACCATTTTCAATTGTTGTCGGTGTAGATTTGAGATCGACCGAACGTTGACGTGTCCAAAGCATTTCAATGGGATACCAACAAAATAATATTAAGCCAACACCAAAACATATGCAGGCTAATATTTGACCACCCAGCAGAATTTTCGGTAACATTTGCAAATCGGCGGCAAGTTCGGGTGTTATGGTTACCTTCTGCTCGAACCAAATAAGTGGAAAGAAGACTCGTGGTGCCTCTTCGTATAAGCTGACCGGGATGAGAAGAGAAAAAATTTAATTATATAAGATAACAGTTGAGGCCAATGCGGGTGTTATGAGACAGATAAAACATATGTGGGGTTCATATGCCTACTGGTTTTTCCCCGTATTTTGTGCCTAGTTGGTTGAGTAAAAGAACTATCCGAAACTAGGTTCAAAAATTTAAATCCTATTCTCAAACTAAAACGCAAAATACTCCAAGGTTTAGGGCATGTATCCCTTTACTTAGTCAAACATCCATTACAAATTTCCAGAACTGTGCCCTCCAACACTGAATGCAACGGGGACTGAACTGATATCAGCAGGTGGGCGCATGAGAGGCGTGGACAATACCGGCTTGAGATAGAAGCCGAACTCTCGTTTTGAAGCGATTGACTCCAAAAGAATCTGTATTGTTATTTTGACGATAAGGGAAGTTATATAAATCTTTGGCTTCCGAGAGTAGCAAGAAGAATTTCATATTTATTAAGGAAGCGCTGGTAAGTCCCGAACTGTAGGCAGGTATTCTTAAACCGCTATATATTCTCACTAAGGGAGCACTATCCGTGAAGTATTAAAAAGGATCAAAGGCAGGAAACCCCACACACTTTGCTTCGGGAATGGGAGGAGCCGCAGCTGAAGGCAACAGAAAAAGAGACCTCTTGCTAGTAATGAAAAATAAAAAGTTACTCACGTTACACCTTCAATTGGTTCAACAAGCATATTAAGTTGAAAACGCGCTGCGACATCCAATGCGACACCTGTACGTGGATCTAATGTCATATAGAATTCATGTTTGTCTTTTTCAGGTTGAAGGCCATCAACTTGTTTCAAATAAAATGGATCGGCATTATAGAAGTGCGGATATGACATAAAAACGGGCGAACCAAATCGGCAAGCTGAGATATTCATAACACCCGAAGGCACACATTCGCCACCGCAGAAGCATTTATTTTCCAGATAAAGGGTGCCTGAGAAAGAAATAAAATTAAAACTTCGTAAATATTTGACGTGATATCTTGAAATAAAAGCTTTACTTCCATGCCATAGTACTAATCGTTACATACCATTATCCACCGACCTCTGTCCACCGCTGAACTTATAACCACGTATGCCCTCGATCTCTACAGTATCCGCATAATCCAATGGTATCGTACGACACATATCGGGTGTGTAGAGCGACACACTTCCGTTTACCTCCAAGTAAGGTGGATGGAACTCACCAGCTGAACCATTGACGAGACCACAAGTCGATTCAAAGTAGCCAGTATGCTGTTTGTAGTTCCATGTGTGCATTTGGCCGATTTTCGAAATATCATCTGCGCCAGTAAAAACATTAAAGATGCCAGTCAAATCGGCACTGCCATTTCGCTGAATTGAGAAAAATAAATTAGATACTTAAAGATTGTTGATAGAAGGTGAGTGTGGAGTAAAATTAATTTGGATCCTATATGGCTTTAAACTCCTTAATGAAAGTTCGATATTACATTCGTGTTATTGGGAAATTTAAGGTTAAGCCATTTTTATTCATAAAATTGGTTTTAATCAGTTACTACCCATGTACTGGATTACTAAAAATAGATCAAGAAGTTAAGAATGTATTTGGATGGGGCGCTAGATCTTTACTGCAGGATCTTCTCGAGCATTGCAGGAAGTGTTTTAAGCTATTATAGAGCACGCTCAGGTACTAACCCTATCCGAATATATACCAGCCGAACTAAAGTAGGCAATCGTTAAAGTAGGTTTGGGAAGCAGTAACTGCACCGTTCATTCCACTAGTTTACGACCGCAATACCTCAGCAGACAACTGCTTGAAGCTGACCCGTCTCCACGTCAAATAACTTAATATTTCCGTGAGGACTACCAGGCCCGTGCGCAAGGGGGGTTTTTGGGGATATTTCAGCAAACATTTATATTCCAAACGGCCAAATTCCATTCCAACTGATACTACTTACAGCCTTAGATAAGGTTCAAATTTTTTGTTGAGCATATGTATTCAAATTGTCATTTACGTTCGTGCATTCACTTGTATGTGTAAAGCGGTTTGAATTTGCATTATTACTCCCTGCAAAAACAGTACGGGTAAAATGATGCGTAAATTTACCCGGAGCCATACGAAAAGTTTCCGTATTTTTCCCATCACATTTATAAGGGCATCGGTAGATGTTGTGACTGTTTTTTTCCTCACGTTCCTGTGTGTGTGCTTACCTTGATTTCCTAAAATCTTCCGGACTGGATTGCACTTATTTCTTCGGGCAAGGATATGACGGTGCGAGAGCGGTTAGCGGAGAGTTCCAAGGGGCTCAAACTGCTGTCAGAAAAACTTATCAGAAAAACTTCAGCACTCGCGCTCTAAGCTCTGCGTGCAATATAACGGGAATCAAAAACTGTCTGGGAGTTCTAGAGAATATCCATTCCTTGTTCATTTATCCGAAACGCCAAAATGGCCTTCAGGATGCGATAAATGAAAATGGACATCTATCGGAAACTCGAGTGAAGAAATTGAAAAAATTTTGTAAAACCAGATGGGTAGAACAGCATGAGTTAGTCGCAACATATCTTCATTTGCAACCAGCAGTATCGCGCTCTTGAAGTGATTTCCACCAGCTGGAAAGACCCAACGACTTCGTCTGGAGCTTTCCAACTGCTTTCAGCTTTAAAAACCGCAAAATTTCCAGATATCCATGCATATTTTGTGCTCGGTGTATTCTCTCACATTGTCTCTGAGTCGAGTATTTCAAGGAGAAAATCAAGATCTGGGAGAGGCTATCAAATTGGCTGATGCTTTGAAACAAATTTTGATGGAAAGAAGAGAAAACACTAAGGGAGAGTTCAGACAAATTTATATAACAATCTACATACAGTACATTCATTTGTTTTTGATACAATTTGCAAATCACCGCAATATTTTATCAAATTTCGCTTGCCTTTTTCCCAACTAAATGAAAATTTTCGAAGAAGAGTCCTGCGCTCAACTATTCCAATCATACTGTTCAATTTTGCACGACGATTCCCGTGACATCTGGGTGAACGAAGTACAACTTTGGCGGAAGCTCATTGCCGGAAAAGAAATAAAAAACTCACTTCAAGCACTCGATATTTGTAATGAAAATTCGTTTCCAAATGTTAACCAAATTCTTCGCGTTATGGCAGTTTTGCCTGTGACAACAGCGACGAATGAACGATCCTTCTCAACTTTGCGACGACTAAAAACGTATTTGAGATCAACAATGTCTGAAGATCGCCTGAACGGCTTAGCCTCACTCAATGTAAATCGCGATGTCAAAATCGAACCGCAAATAATTTTAAAGAGTTGATTTATTAAATAATGGTAATTAAATATGACTTTTGACAATAAAATTTCCCTGCTCCGAAAATAAATTTCTTATCTTTTTTCATTGATTACGTAACTTGAGTTTAAACCGGCCGGGGCCCCTCGGATATTTTCTGCGCACGGGCCTGAGGACTACATCAAGATTTGGTACCGTCGGCCTGTAAATAATATCTGCACAGAGTCCGTAAGCTCCTTCCAGACGAACACAGTCTGGCAGCTGTAAGGTTAAACTCTTACCTATACAGGCTAAGGGCCACTTTCATAAAGGCCGGTTAAGCATAATCGGCGATTAATTTGACAGCTAACCGTACAAAATACGTCAATTAAACTCCGGTTAGCAGTTACCGGCTTTTATGAAAGCGGCCCTAAGTCCCATTATACCGAACTGAACAAATTCTTCGAACAGCAACACTCATTGTGGTTTAATCATATTGAAACTGCTAGATCCTGTGACTCTAATTAAAAGAGATGGGCACCTCACCTACACTAACATATTTTCAAATACTTTTTCTACTTACCGAATAAAACCAACCAAATTTATCGAAAGGCACTTGAACATCTTTGCCAAAAATTGGCATAGCTCGAGCCATCGCCAACATATCATCCTCGTAGCCCGTAAAAAGCATCTCATCAATTGTACGTGTTATGGACATTTCTTGACCATACATCTTTAAGCCCACATCAACTAAATTACGACGAATGCTATTCCAGCGTTTGGCCTTACCAGCAGCTGACTACAACAAAAATATCATTTAGTATTGAAATTGAAAAGTAATAAAAAAAACCAAAAATAAGAAAACAAATTTCTTTCACCTACCAGAGCTACCGCGTTAATTGTGACTACAACATCATCCAAAGTGCCATTACTACCCGCTGCATCAAAGTAGTAATCACTTTTTTTGCGATATGTCACCGTAGAGTTCTCAGGCACCCACCGTATGTCGACTTTATCCTGAACTTCCGTGAAGCGATAAGGGCCAAGTTGTTCGAAACTTGGCTTTGTGGAAAGATTTTTAAAATCTTCTGGATTTGTCCAATTGAATAGGTATATATCTAAACTTAAAGTCATTGGTGGACTTTTCCATTTGTCATAGACTTGTGAATCGGGTCGCAGGATCATTTCCTATACGAATATTGGAGAAAATTTATTTTTGAGATTAACATTGGATAGATATATAAAGTTAATATTATTATTTTGAAGATGCTAAAATCTAGGCGACATGAAAATGTTATAACAATAGTAGATTTGGCAAGCTTTTTCTGTCCGAAGAATTGTATTATCATTCATTCTTATCTTCCAGAACATATTCCACAACCCCTTGAAATGAAAAGAGGCCACCATCCCTAATGATACCTGCGTCGCAAACATATACCATAAAAGGGCGTATTGAAGTTTGCAGCATCAAATGAAAAACATAACAAAGCTTCGGGTTGGAACGTTCTTTTTATGGCCATGACCAACGTTTGCGAACGAAATGCGCAAACCCTTCTAAAGCTGTCAGGCTGGTTGATGTCCTAGTGCGATACGCAATCGGGAGTTGGAGAGGTGGGAAAGCAACATCTTATTGCTCACATCAACAAAAGGAAAGTTTGATGTTGACAAGCCGCTCATGGTACAACAAAAACGTGTGCCAAAAACTGAAGCGTATAGTTGACAGGCTGGTTAGATCGTATCTTGCCAGTTAACTCAGATCAACGGCAGCGCCGTAAGATATGCCTTCCGTAAGACGCAACTTAATTCCACGACCCAAAAGTTTTAGAGGTTAGTACTAGAACGCGGCGGATTCATTTCGGTAACGGACTGCGCATATGCGTACCAACGATGTAGTTTCGGACCCTTGATATTTTCTCCCTAGAATCGAATACAGTAGGGAAGAGGAATTAATCATCACGTTAGAGAGCTCACATTTCAAATTTCACCGAAACGAACCCTCCGAACTTCTTTAAAAGAGAAAATAAAAAATAATTCCTGTGGTTTGACGTTTGTCGATTATTTATTCATTTCAAAAATACCCCTGCGGGTTAGGGGTTTAGAATATGCCCGAGGTAGGCATACCGGGGTAAGAGGCGACTAATATGCACCAAGGTAATGATGTGCAACTCGATGGTTGATCTACGGATATGATGTCTCTCACTTCTCATTACCCACCTTATCCTTCCTTACGGAAGGAGGAGTGACATGACCTAGAAGGTTCCACTGGTCATACCAAATCGCTACCACGACAGTCGGGCAGTACCGCAAGGGAGTACCGGAGCGTACCGGATTCATATCCGGCCAAGGACTGTCAGTTCGACAGCACTCCCCAAAACCTTCGGGGAGTGTTTTTGTCGTTACAACAACAACAACAACAACAGAAAATAAAAAAACTTGATTTTTCAATCACCCTGATAAAATTATGTGCATCAGAGTGGTCCTTAAATGTGGGGAGACAATGTTTACACGAGTTTTCCCTAGCCTTCACATATGGGGTTTGTGGTTCCGATTGCTTAAGTGGTGTCGCACAAGAGTCAAACTTCAGAATATTCGAATGTACTCTGAATTAAAAATTATTCTCTGACCGTGATATTACCGATTGGAGGGTTGAGAGAGAAAAAATAGTCGATTTAATTTTAGCGATCCCCATAATGTAAATGTACATTCAAATTATTACAAGCGCTCACGAGACTTTGTGCTTCAATTGGAGAATAAAGTGAGTTGGCGACCTTTATATCAATCGCGAGCTAATCGGCTAGGGACTATTTACTATACGAGATTCAAAAACAGTGAAGTCACACACACGTGATTGGAAAGTCTCGTGCAATCTTAAATCGTCTTCAACTTGCGCTAACAAGATCAATTGGTTCTATTAAAGAGTTAATAAAAGGTCAAGCGAAAAGGAAAACAACAAATTTTGCAGCCATTACATTTAAGATTTATTTGTATTTTTAATTGATTACCGATAGAGAGGTAACTTTAAACATGAATAGGGAAATTTAAACATGGAACGACCTGGAATGGTATTGTTTTTTATCGATAGCAATAACTATAGAGTTTCATATATGAAAGTTCTTCGGATGAATCGAGGAATACGAGTATATATGTCAAAATGAAGATTTCGAATAAAATTTGATATACAGGCTACTTTCCGCACAAAAAAGATTGCTACTGAAAAAGAACGACATTGGATGTACCCTCTCATGCCTTTAATCCTATTACTATTATGTTCCTATTCCTTCATTATCAGCCTCTCAATTTTTCTTCTTAAGAACTAATGTATATAAGCTGCCCAATCTCTTTTCCGTTTTCACAGTAATTATACAGGGTGGCGCAAAAGTAATCCTCCTATCAGAAAATGCTATAAATTTTGCGATTGGCCCCTAAAGTCAGTTCTGTTTTGACATTTGTGTAGCAAACACATGCGAAATACACGTTAATAAACAATGTTACGCTACACTGCTCCAGAACGCGGAATATTGCTGACTATTTATTTGACCAATAATCGGTCGGGGCCAAACGGTTACTGTGAATGGTGAGCGCTACAGAGCAATGATCAACGAGTTCTTTTTGCCGCAACTTGATGAATTGGGATTGGAAAACATGTGGTTCCAACAAGACGGTGCAACAGCACACACTGCACGTGCCACAACCGATATGCTGAACATCGGAAGCTTACTTTTGCGCTACCTGGTATTTTTGGTCATTTCTACAATGACAGTTATTTTGGACTTTCTAAAATTATTCAAACTATGGCCCTTATGCACTGCGTTCCATCTTCAAATTCATATTATGAGCTGTGCGTTGGTGTCGAAATTTTCGTTGTGCATCGGTTGTTTTTTTTTGTCGAACAAAACTTTGCTTTCGACTGAGTGGATTTATCACTTTTATTTCTCCGGATTATGATTCTTTGGACCGAAAGGTATCTTTTGAGACCTCTTCCGACATTTTCCGAAGTGTTTTAGCAGTTGACGCCAAATGTAACATACTACATTTGTGTTTTTTTAAATGAGCGTCATAATACCAAATGGAGATTCGGTTGTTGATTTCGACAACAGGGTAAGATTGAATTTATGACATTAAGGCCCAATTTTTCAGTCCTTGGTTAAGCTCAGTTTAAACTAAGTTTGCTTAAACTCGGCATAAATTTAAACTCCAGTTAAACTGCAGAGCGGTTTTTCAGTGAGAGTTTAAGGCCGCTTTTAAGATTTGCTTTTTATACGGCAACATTGGTTTTTTTTTATCTAGATACGGCAACAGATGACGTTTGTTTACTAATTCAACGCCATTGCTTCTCCTCAGTATTGTAATAGTTAGGATTTCGCTAATTTCTGTGTCACTATAATCACTTTCGTCAGATGATATAACCAGTATTTAATTAAATATAAAAATAACGTCCTTTTTTAATTGCGTTCAGTTTATTGTTTCACAACCAAAACCATCAAATATGCAAACAGCTGACAGGTTAAAAGTTGACTGAAAAACTGCGTAACAAGTTTAAGCTTAGTTTAACTGACAAATTGAGTTGAACTTGTACTGAAAAATCGGGCCTAAGGACCTATATTTATTAAACAAGGCTTTTACAAATATTCAATGCATGTGAATTTACGTCAAGTAATATTTAATGTAAAATCAGCGTTTTCCAGTCCGCTAATTACAGTTACACTTGAAAGTATCAATCAAAAATTGTTAAGAAAGCTATCATCAAATAATGTCACGATCGCTGCATTAAACAGATGAAGCTGCCAGCAACAGAAATTATTGACTATAACTTTTGAGTTAGTTGAACATTTCTTAATTAACGTTGGCTAATTCATAACACAAACAACTATTCATCCTGAGAATTTGTAACAATTTCTGGTACGAAATCACAAAAAAAAAGATTTCTTTTGTTGAATATTGAAAATAAACCATTTGTCACAACTTACCTTCTCTATAATACTATTGAAGATATGTTCCCAAAACATGCCACATAAAATGCCAAAAATGCCTAAACAAAATCCGGTAACTCCAAAAATTAATTTGCGATTGTTTTGTTGCCATTTTTCCAGAGTACCGGCTTTCTTTGGCATTTTTAAGGTTTGGTCGCACGTTTAATAAAGTTATGTTAATATATATGACCTGGTATGAGAGGCAAATGATTGTGTGAAAGAAGCGTTTACTGCCAAAATTTAGCAGCTCCGATTATACAAAATCTGCAAAGAAAAAAGATGAGTTAACTTATTAAAGAGCCAGTGCTACTAAACTTAAGGTAAGGAGATTTTTAAAGTAAGTATTAAGTATAAATAAAGTAAGCATAGTTGGCAAAAGATAAGTAAATAAATAATTATGTAAAACTCTCTATAAATCCCAAATTTTCAAAGCTCCCACCGAACAGGAATTAGTCAAAACTAGCAAGTAAAAGAGCTGTTACTTCCTTCATTGGCTAATAACGCAAAGTTTGAAGTTTTTTTTTTTGCTAGGACACGATCAGCTGTTTTTCACTTTGCAGATCTGACAGTGAAATTATCTCAGCAGAAACTTCCAACTTTTTGTCTGCGACTTTTTTTTTGTATCACCGAGCACTTATTTGTTAAAAGTTTGAAACATTTTTTTAAATGGTCTGCTTGTCAAAAACAAGGGCTAATGCCTAGGAGGCTAATACACATAAATGATAATGACGACGTGTAATATTGCGCTCTGAACCGTAACTGCCTTCAAAATTTATAATATAATCGATTTATTTAGCCCATTCACCGCTTCTTTTAATTAATTTGACCTTGTACTCTTCACGATTTAGGCACGCAATCAATGTTCGCATGTCATTTATCATTAATTTTTGACTAATTCTCGTTAACTCTTACAGAATTATTGGAATATATGTAGCGGCGTTTTTTTGGGGCTGGGTTTACCATATCGTTTTCTGTGTTCAATGCTTTTATAAAATAAACTCCACTCACTTATTACTGAGAGAGCTACCATATAAAAAGTGTGTAACCCACAAATAAGGCTCCATATTGTCGGCGTTTTTTTGCATAGAATATTTCCTCATTTGGATAGGAGTGCAGTTAATGAGACATCACTCCACAGAAAACGGTCCAATGAGGTATCGAAATACGAATATGCATACCATGATTGAGCATGAGTAATGGCCAAAAAAAAATATTCAAATATTAGAAAAAAAATTGTGATTAGTTTCAGATATTGGTTATGACTCCTGGGATCGAAAGGCATTTTTGGCTACCCCTAGGAGTTCTAGGTCAAAGTAAAGAACTCCCATTTCACTACATCTATTTCTCTATTCATTCTAAGAGCTTTGAGATAAGGAACTATTCTCGATACAAGCACCAGTTATGTGAACAAAATTATAATAACAACTGTATAAAAAGGTGTAGCAGAATCAACAAATTATCAAAAGTTATTGATGCCGAATTTTAACGATATATTGATCACATCCAGCTTTTATCTCTGGTCTTTTGTAAAAATTTTAAAAATCCAAACGCATTCGCATCCTTAAGTATTTTTATTTTATGAAGGTTTCACTTCTAGCGTGTGTGCACTAAACACATGTGTCTTTCTTTTGTTTTATCACCTTTGTTTATAAAATGGCTTATCCCACAAGTACTTGAATGATACTTGGTAAACACTTCAATTTACGATTATTTTAGCTGATATTTTTTGGGTGCAAAAACATTTTGAAGATTAGTCAGTAAACAAATAATTTTTGGTATTTATTTACCAACAAAATAAAAAATTTATCAAAAAGGTGCATTTGGTTCTTTTAATGCTACCTTAACTTTTGCCTGAGCAATGTTGTTAAATTTTTTTTTTTTTTTTTTGATAACGGTTTCCAATAATATAGGTACTTAAAATGTCACCCGTTTATTGAACCAAGCACGGATGCCACATTTAAAACTGTTATGTATAAAATATTTTAAGAAAAAATACCGAAATCTTTAATATTGTATATGAGGTGGTTATCAATAAAGTTTAAAAAAAATAACTGTAAGAGTGGTGATCCTCTAGAGGTTCATGCAAAAATATTGGATCACTTGTTCCTTCTTCACCATATTGGAGTACTTTTGAGGATCACCTACTCCTCTATCGCTTTGCTTGTGAGTACTCCGTAGAGTAATTTTTTGGAAAGTTTTGTAAAGTATTCTTTCGTAAGTGTTCCATGGAGTACTCAAAAGCAAAAATATATAGAGTACGACGAGGTGGAGTAGGTGATTATCTTCTAGGACATCACAGAGTAATTTTTAAGGAGTACTATCCACACGGTGGAACAGAGTACTCTTGATTTTTTTTGCATTTCTTATTAAAATAGCTTTTCCTTTCACCTCTCATTACCAATCTTCTTCTTCTATATGGAAGGAGGGGGTGAGATAACCTTGAAGACTCCACTGGGCATGACAAATCGGTCTGCGACAGTCGGGCATGTACCGCAAGGGAGTACCGTAGCGTACCAGGTTCATATCCTGCAAAGGACTGTCACTCTCAACAGCACTCCCCAAAACCTTCGGGGACATTTTTGTCGCTACAAACAACAACAACAACAGCGGTGGTCCTCTGGAGGTAGTCTCATTACAGTTATAGGACGCTTGTCTCTGGAACTACATGTTTATTTTATTAAGAGTAAATTGGTGAAAATTGTTTGTCCCGGAAAGTCCTTGTAAATAAGACTTTTGGTAGCTGGGAAACATTCTCATTTCAATAAATTTTATAAATTAGACAAATTTGAGATGAAAATCCACCATGTATATTAGTCCTGGCCATTTAAGCCCTGGGCAGATGTAGTCCGGCCCCAACTTTGAATCTACTGAAAAGTTAAAAAAAACCAAGAATGTTCTATGCCTCATATCTGTAGCAATAATCGGGAAGAGCCAAAGTCTAATTAAGTCAAAACTGAGGTACTACTGCCATTGAATCCTCCGTACTAAGATCTATAACCAAACACATTTTTATGAATGTTGCTCCAAAAATGAAGATTCGATAAGCCGAAAACCAAACACTCAAAGTCGGTTTTCTGCTTTCTTTAATTTGTAAAAGCAATCTAACTCAAAACAAGTTGGAAAAAGCAGCGTCAATGATTGAATAAAAGTTTATTTTGTTTTGTAGTAATAGCTAAAATAATGTTTGCCTTAAAAAAATTCAAACTTATAAATAATCTAGCTAAAATATACTGGAATAGTAGAAAAATACTGGTATACTCGTAAGTTGAAATAGTATAGAAAAATTTCAAACCAAAATTCCTCAAATGGATTCCTAACCAAAATTTTGGAAAAAAGCTAAACAGTCTAATTTGTTCTTATTTCCTAAAAATATTAATTTTACTTTCAAAATCAAATAATAACCACTACTACTTAGTTACCTACATTCAGTGTGATAGTTTCAAGTTGATCTATAATCCCTGATTTCTGGTAACGATTTGAACTTTCAAAACGCTCTCCTGAAAACCTTTAGAAAATGTCTTTGGCTGTTTGAGCTTATTGGCACAGATATGTACCTCTTCTTCTTCCTCTTCCTCTAGCTAGCTATTTTCTTCTTGCTTCGATTCTCTCTCTCAGTCTTCCTTCATCGACTGAATGCTTTCCTCGACTCCTACCTCCGAGCCATAACTTTTTTCTTTTTTTTCAAACGGGCTTTAATCAAAAGTTTCTGATAACGAAATATTTCATATAAACAACAAAAAACCAAAAGTCATCTTAAAGTTCAAATTTAAATATTTTCGTACATCAGATTTTTAGAAATTTATTAAAAGTTATTCTAAATTAACGTTAATTCGTTTAGATTTTTGCATCAAATTCATATATCACTTGAGAGAAAGAGCTTTCTGCAGAACACGTTACAACAGGTAATGTTGAATAAATGCAAAATGTTGATTTGATGTTGACCTTACTAAGAACTTCCAGGACAATTGTTTGGCCACATTCGGCATCCATTTGGCTTCATTACCTCTTCCATAAGGTAAAATGTGTACCAATAAATTAAGGACGATTAAAACACCTTCGACTCCCCTCATCAAAGATTTTGTATTAAATAGTATATGCCGGAGTCGGTTAAGTTTTCACTGAAAGCCGACACATTTAAGGCAATATATCCAAAACAAAGTGAGATGTTCAAACCATTTACGCCGTCAATACCTTTCCTTTGATCCCCATACAGTAAAAACGCATTCAGTGGCCCAAAAAACCCAGATTTTGTCCACAATGGACCAAAGTGGTAACCTCGCAACCGGACATCTGCTCCATTATGTTCGATCAGTGACAAATCAGCTGATATACAGGTCTGAGTTATAGCGGTATAAGGATTTTGATAAGATTTCTATGGCGCGGTGCAAAATCTTATCAAAACATTTGTGTACGTGTGACTTTGTATCTCTTTTCAACCAATGGTTTTTGGGTATATGTTTGTACTACTTACTCACCTTACCCAACCCAACCAGCTCGTATGATCAGATCTGACCAATAAACGTTGATGCAAAATAGTGTCAGTTCTTAGCCTCATAGCTGACACCCATTATAGTAAGACATGATTGCTCTCGTCTGATGTATAAATCTATCAGATCGTATCAAACATCGCTGATTGAAGGAATATTCAGACCTGATCAACCCTCGCGCCTAATGAAAAAAGGCCTTCACAATCAAAATAATCATTTATTCCCATATTTATGTACAAACCTAAATTAAACAAATGTTTTAAATCTATATTTTTGTATTTGAAATGTGTATTATATTAAAATTATATTTGAATGTGATATAGTTATGCAACGGCACACATTTTTAAAGAAGAGTATAAAAAAAATCTCAATTCAATTTATATTATATAAACGATTAGAACAATTTAATATGTATGCCCGAAAATATAGTTTTGTAGCCCATCAAGACGACTTTAGAAAAATAATTGAAACATTTTATGCGATTTTAAAATACTTGAAATGTGTATTCGTTAAATTAAAAACTTGATAAGCTATAAAACTGCATTTTCGGTTTTCTGGTACAAATAGTTTAAGGTAACGCAGAAAAACTAAGCACTAGTAGAATATAAAAAAATCAGCCTTGGACTTATGAACTATAAATAATTACAAAGTTTGGTTTAAGATTTCTGCATTCTTCCTAGGATCGTATTTTTTTTTTTTTTGTTGAACACGGTGGTGACTTTGGCGCACCTCCTTTCTCACTGCATCTTCGAATTTCTTTGATGTCATGTTACCGACAACGACTATGTTATACGAGTATATCAAACGTAATTTCATTACCATACAAAACAATTTAAATTCCCTTAAAGCTGTTTTCTCAGTGATCCCATTCCAATTGAATCCTACAAGGGGAACATCGGAAAATAGTTTTTTTAAAAACGCAGTTTAGATCATCCGATTTTGCTTTATAAATATATGTGGTCTAATGAATGAAAATTTTTTGTTAAGAGATTCAGCTATTTAAAACAAATCGAACTCAGTCATACCATCGCTTTTAAATATTCTCTAGTTTGTAGTTTTTCTTCCAATGTCATTACATCTAAATATGTGGAGCAGGGTAAGAGGCTGACTATTTCGTTCATGATTTTTTCCGATTGCTCTCCCGTCGTGCGACAAACCTCCTTCTCTATATTCGTCATTAGGACCTTTATTTCTCGCACAGCTTTTGCTAGAGCCAGAAATTCCGATTTTTCTATTGACTGCAAAATATTTAGTTGATATTACTTGTAAACTTGTTTTGGAAGTACCGCTTATTCATTTTTTTTAAGCTAAATTTTCTATATGTTACTAAATACTCACAAATGTTAACTTTTTTATATATTTTGGCACATGGTTTTTGTACAAACAGCTTTTCTTTTTTATACCTTTCATGAACATGAAATGGTATTATAACTTTGGTTCGATGTTTGTTAGTATGAGAAGAAGAAGAGATAGACCCACCAATAAGTATACCGAAATGATCAGGTCGATGAGCTGAGTCGATTTAGCCATGTCCGTCTGTCCGTAAGTCTGTTTGTACGCAAACTAGTCCCTCAGTTTTTGAGATATCTGGATGATGGTATGGAGCCGCCATTTTGCATGAGATTAATCATTTGTCGGAATCAGCAAGATCGGAGCAATACAACGCATAGCTCCCATACAATCGATAGTTTCGATAAATGGGGTTTAGGCTGTAAATTTTGTAATTAAAAAGCTAGGAACGTAAAATTTTGCAGGTTTGGTACTTATTATGTATGTAATGTGTGTAGTATGTATCTTTAGATTATCATTTTTACTAATTGTGAGTAAGGATCGAACACTTAAAACCGTGATGCGTATTCATGAAAGGTATAAAGTCTTCGGCACAGTCGAAGACAGCCCTTTCCTTTACAGGTTATTGTCCAGTTGTATTGTTTTTAATTTTGGATTAAGATTCCAAAAATACGATGCTTTGTATAGTTAGCTCCACCAGTACACATGAGTATTACTAATAGCTTTGAAAACTTTGAAAAGAAACTCTTATTTAATAGCAAATGTTCGCTTAAAAATGGCGCGTCCTCATGTCATATGTTTTTGTTAGCGATGGGAAAATAGTCGATATTTTTGCATATGTGTTGGTTTGTTGTTGCATGTGTGTTAGTTGGCAACAGGATTGTCCGGTAGGGCTTGAAACCAAGCATGCTAATAGGAATTAGTCCAAAAAGAAAGGAAAAAACTTAACAAAACACGAAAGAGAAAAACTGACTAATTAGAAACAACAAAAAGATAATAAACTATAAATAAAACTAAACAAAATCAGTCAGCTTTTGATTAATGTATAAACAAAATCTCAATTACTCGTACTAGGTGGTCTAGAGTTGGGTAATATTCTCACCTCTACTTAAGTTATACATACTTATTTGTATATGTACGAGGTGTGTTCAAAAAGTATCGCGAATTATGTGTTTTTTCAAAAATTATTCATTTATTCATGAATATCTATTTTGTCCCCTTCAAAGTAATCCCCATGATATATTATACACTTGTGCCAACGGTTTTTCCAATCTTCCAAGCACTTCAAAAAATCATTTTTTTGTATCTTGTTCAGCTCCTCCTTCGATGCCGTCTTCATCTCGTCAAGAGAAGCGTAACGTCGTCCTTTCATGGGCCTCTTCAGTTTAGGGAACAAGAAAAAGTCACAGGGGGCCAGATCTGGGGAATACGGTGGCTGCGGCATCATTAGTGTGTTGTTTTTGGCCAAAAAGTCGCGCACAAGCAACGATGCGTGAGCAGGGGCGTTATCGTGGTGCAAAAGCCAATTTTTGTTCTTCTTCGCACATCTTCTCGGCCTTCTGAGAACATTTTGTACCACCGATAAACGTTGCTTCGGTCCAAGGTAGCTTCTCCGTATGCCACAGTCAACATTAGGAATGCATCCGCGCACTTAATTTCGTTTTTCACACAAAATTTGACACAGGTTCTTTGATCCATTTTTTTGAATAGGTAAAAATCGAAGACGATCCAAAACACGTGCAAGCAAAGCAGCTGTCAACAATTAACTGAACATTCAAAATGGCCGAGCTTGTCGGCATAAGTGAGAGACTTGAGTACCAACATAACGCCACAAAAAATTCGAAATTCGAATATACGTAACCAGCGAAAATTCAAAATTCGCGATACTTTTTGAACACACCTCGTATGCCATTGGACAATAAATTATTTGAATATTATTTGTCATTGTTATATTATTAAATTTATACAAATTCAAATCAAATTTGATTTAAATATTTAATAATATGCGAATATATGCATATGTATATGTAGGTATTGTTGGCGCTAGCATAAAGTTGTCGACGAACATGAGAATTATCATCGGTTGCCGGCAGAACAGCTGTTCGTAATTTGGTGTATATAGTTAGAGATGGGAGCGGGACTAAATACTTAATACCGATCGCACGCATCCCGACTATGGTAAGTAATTTCTGTAAAAAGCTTGTGAGAGTTTTCTTATCGATATTTTACATAATAATGCATTTTTTTACAACTATTCGCCGCCGTGTTTCAACAACTCAGCGAGTAGCCCGTCGTTGCCCAACTTTTTATTATTTTAGAGCCGGGATATTGCCATTGTAACTTTGTCATTGTCGGGTAGTGATACATTTTTCCCTTAAGCGGGGTTTTTGGTATCGGGTTGACCAAGTTTTCTGTATAAAAACCCTACATATGTATTCTTGGATGCAACTAGAACGATGTGAGTACCATCATAAACCAACAATAGTAGCGATAGTAACTTGACTCGAAAACCCTACATTCAACACGTGCTGTTCGTGTACGTAGTTACCCAGAAAATAACTTAACTAAGAAACATGGAAAACTACAGATTTTTGTAGAAGTTGCAATTAACAATTAATTAATTGTTAATTATTAATTGTTTTAACAATTATAATTTGCCCAACACTAACGTAGATTCATCCAAAAATTTAATTGATTAACGCCCAACACTGATGTACGTCAAATAAGAAAAATTTCAAAAAGATAACGCGTTGAATAATTGACACTCAGTTCTTTTGTAAACTAAGTCAAGTCAAGTTATTCTAAGTCTAAGATAATTCTGCCATAACATGGTTTTCTAAGCTAATGAAAGCTGCGAATTTTATCAGAAGGGTAGGGCGATTTTCAAATTGGTACCATGTGATCCGATATTCTGCACACATCTTTAATAAATAGTTCTTATAGTATTATTTAACTATAGCTTAGTATGGCTATTCAACCAGGCATAAACTAGTAATGTGCAACATAAATATCACAGTTTTGAAAATAACTAAACCTTGGCGTTTTTAATAGTAATTTCGATGTTAGCTTAATTGAAAACAAAAAAAAAAGTAAGGAAAGGGCTGTCTTCGACTTTATACCTTTCATGAATACGCATCATGGTTTAAAATGTCCGATCCTTACTTACAATTAGTATAAACTCTGCAAAACTGTTAATTAAAGATACATAGCCCAAACCCCATTTATTGGAACAATCGATTGTATGGGAGCTATATGTTATGCAGGTCCGATCTGACTAATTTTCACTACACACATTACATATAAATTAGGCACCAAACCTGCAAAATTTTACGTTCATCGCTTTTTAATTGCAAAATGTATAGCCCAAAACCCATTTATCGAAAATATCGATTGTATGGGAGCTATGCGTTGTACTGGTCCGATCTTGCCGGTTCCGACAAATGATTAATGTTTTACAAAATGGCGGCCTCATACCAAATTTCATCGAGGTATCTCAAAAACTGAGGGACTAGTTTGCGTTCAAACAGACAGACAGACAGGCAGACGGACATTGATAAATCGACTTAGCTCATTGCCCTGATCACTTCGGCATACTTATTGGTGTGTCTATCTCTTCTTCTTCTCATACTTGCAAACATCGGACGAAATTTATAATTCCATTTCATGTTTATGAAAGGTATAATAAGCAAGCGGAAAAATTTATAAGCGCCCACAATTTTTGTTTGCCGTCTTACAAGCGACAACTTCACATTATCAAAGCAAATCAAACCATTTTTAAAAAAAATTTCATTTTGTTATTTATTCATAAGTCGCTAAGTGCTTACCAAAAAAAATGTTCTGTTGTATAATAAATTTTAAGGTAGGCTTACTTTTAGCTTTTACTGGAGATAGAAGCGTTTTTAAAACAGCAACGCATATTACGTTAATGAAGTCACTAATCAACTTATACCTCAAAGATGCAAAAACTGAAAACAGTAAGCTCTTGCCAGGCGCTTATAATGTGATACGCTCTTTATGGTGTGTTACTGGGAACGAGTACCAGATCGATACTTTTTATGCGGTATGCTCTGCCTACCTTGGCTAGCCTCTCACTAAACTTGTTCCAAAAGTGAATATTTCACGATTTTTTCGAAAAAAGCTTCTTCTCTCTTTCCCTCTCTTTATTCAAACCTTCACTTGATATACGTAATGTACATATACTTTTTGAGGATATCTGAAAATACATTTGAAGTCTAAGGTAATTTTTGTATCAAATCTCAAAAATGTTTTTCAATCATTTTTCCGCCAATCAACATGTAGCTTCCAGAGAATGGGCTTGGAACTAAATTATCACAAAATGTCGGGTTCGGCAGACCTAACAAATTCGCCATCGCTATTATGAATGTATCTTTTGCCTGCACGCATCATACACCGGCACAACACAAGTATTTTATTTCATTCCACAATTTATTATACTAATTGACCCCATGATCCAATCTGCTCTCTACGAGATTGTTGGGTCTTTGACATTTTTTTATGAAATCTTGTTGGTTTCGCACATTTTTCACATTTCATCATTCTTTGGTCGCAAAGCGCTTACACATTTCTAACTTTGTTTAATTTTAATATCACAAAAGTTGCTAATTAAAGACTGAACTTTAATCTATGCTTCTAACTTTTGATTTCACAAAATAAAATTAATTGCTTATTTTATGTTCCACGCTTTCTATGCCTACAAGTTTTGATACATGAGAGTTAAAGGTTTTATCTGATTTCAACTTCCGCTTAATTGCTTTTAATCCATCTTTGAGCAATTTTGGAGCTTGGCCTAACAATATTAAAGCTAGGTGAGGTTGATCTAACGGGCCTTCAAGCTACTGGTTACAAATAAATCCTTTGATCCAAAGTGCAGCTAGGTGAAACTGGAACTCTGAAAGTAATCACGCAAGCTTGTAAACCTTAGACTACTTTCAGCAGAGTAGACTGTGGCAATTTTACAGAATACTCCAAACATGTATTTGGAACTCACATCTATAGTCACGCCTTCTTCTTTGGAATTTTTTGTGGGGGAAATGACCCGCCTAGCCTAACTTATGCAGTTAGGACCTTACTAACATAACTGCCTCAATATTCGAAAGTCGTTCTTCATTTTCATTGGAATGTGGTTTTATGTGCAAGGTTCCAAGCTTAACGCACCGACTGATTTGCGGGCCATATTGTTACATTGCACTTTTACATAGCCAGCCGCTTGATCCATGGTCAGAAGTTCCTGCTGAATTTTTCCAGCAAACATACATGTGTCGGAGTTGCCTTGCCAAACGGATGTTGTGGCTATCTGTGGCGCTCGGACATCCTGATCTGCTTAAACATCATGCAAAAGGTTGAGACCCCTACAAGACAAAGCCTTGTTTTTGTAGTTGTAACCGCGAAAACACTCCCCGAAGGTTCATAAGAAAAACGGTAGTATACCACACATTACCATCGTCATGCAGGACTCATAAACTGTGTTGACTGGCGACTAATGTGATTTCCAGTACCATAAAATAATTCCCAAAAAAAACCCAAATAATTTCCATATAAAATGAGACTTATTTCACAATTTCTTGAATCGGATCATTTACCCATCATCCTCTCTATCGATCACTCAGCCGATGTCATCACCTCGGAAACCCGTATATAATTCCAAGTGTTCACCGAGAGTTCCTTCTCTGAAAAGAGGAACGAGCAATAATGGTTCGGCCACAGTCGAATACATCTCAGTATGCATGATTAAAAAAAGTTGTCCGAATTTTTCTGTAGAGGCAGCTCTTTCTGCTGATGTTGGCAAACAGACAAATCCCTGTCAAATCCGTGTTTGAACAGATTGGGCAGTGTCGGGATATTGCCATTCTCAATCCTTCATAGTCGGCTAGTGGTACGTTTTTTCTATCGTCCAATATGCATATACACATGTTTAAATAATGTAAAGTTAGTGCCTAAAATAGCTATGCCAGCATTTGTGAAGACCAGATTATTGTATGTAACTTACTTATTCGTACTGAAAAATTTACATAAAAGTATCAATTTATCATGTTATCAAAGGAAAAGCACTACTCAAGCATTATTGTATTTGCACTTTGCTGTCACTGTAGAGATTACAAGTAGTACGTTGATTCGAAGTAACAAAAGCCCACGCAATCTAAAGTGAGGGGCGAAATCTGTCAAAGCATTGCTTAATTGAATGTTCATCTCCTAAACACTCAACCGTAATTTGAGATCGCATTAGATGTGTTGATTCAGTCTTAATGAATTAACATGCGAAGTATTCCACATTCATCGCGTTTTTGTTATTATTTGTTTGGCGGCGTTTTTTGTTTTCCAAATTTATATTTAACTAAATGCTGAGAAATCATGAGTTCAAAGTTCATAGGTCACTTCTAATATGGCGATTCAAAAAATTTTAGTTTTTTGTTTCTCTTTGGTGTTTTGCCATCTTGTTGTTTATAACAATAACAAAATTTTCAAAAATGTATGTGTATGCTGACGACGTAAAGCTTTTCATGTCAGTCGCATCATTTGAAGATAGAAATAAGCTACAATCAGATCTAGATACACTAGTTACTTGGTGCGATTTAAATTATATGCCGCTTAACCTTAAAAAATGTAAATACATGGGTTTTTCGCGTGGAACTTCTCAGCCGGCTTCCTATACAATTAAAAATTATAGTCTTGAGCAAGTGTATGATTTTGTTGACCTAGGGGTTACTATGGACTATAAACTCAGTTTCAACCGCCATATTAACGCAACAGTCAATAAGCCTAGAGGTGTTCTAGCATTCGTTAAACGATGGTCTAAAGAATTTAGCGACCCTTATGTAACTAAAGCTCTCTTCACAAAATTAGTCAGACCGATACTTGAATACGGTTCAAAAATTTGGAACCCGCGTTACCAGGTTCATGTAGATCGCCTAGAATCAGTTCAAAAACAATTTTCACTCTTTGCCTTAAGAGATTTTCATTGGGATCCCTTGTATAATCTGCCACCCTATACGAATCGTTTAAAACTCATTAATATTCACACACTTTCTAGTCGGAGGGAAATTCTAGGAATTGTTTTTATGATTAAATTGCTAAATGGTTCACTCTCCAGCCCGTTTCTTCTAAGTGAAGTGAACTTCAATGTACCGTCTCGTCCTTTAAGGCATTTTAAACCTCTAGTCTTAAAACAGTGCCCAACCAATTTTCAGTTAAATGAGCCTTTTCGCTGTTTGTGTCAAGATTATAACTCTCTTTCTGGTAGATTTGATATTTCAGACTCGCTTTTCAGCATAAAGAAATCAATTATTTCTATCCTAAATACATAGCACCTAATTGTTTCTTATTCTTTGACTTTTATATTAACTTCTAACAATAATTTTATTCTGTTAACTAATTATTTCTTAATGTGTAAACTATCTTATATCTACTTTACTTAGCTGATGAGGTTTTCTCTGTAGCTGAGCTGATCTCGACGATTAACAAACCGAAGCCCCTCGCGCCGGTCTGGCGGGATATGGTGAGTAATCCGTTTGGGAATTATTACTAGTATTATTATTATTATTATTATTAAAAAAAATTGAAGTTTATCACTTCCCTTCAAAAAATCGTTCCGCTCTGATCTCTAAAGAGAGTGGTCCGCTATTAATACCTTTTGTCTACAATGGACCATAATTAATTCCAACTATTACATTATAGGCATATTTGGGAAAATTCGATTTTAATTTGTGTAGCCTGCTTATAGCTGTTAAAAGAAGACTTGTACCACCGTAACCGTGACGAACAAAGTGGCTCTATCCGACACTACTCTTTTGAGTATAAAAAGAATATTAGTCTCTTCATAGGACATGCAGCCATATAAAGAGATCAAAAGTAGCATTAGTTGCATCCTCCTCCTAGACTAATCGCATTTTTTGCAGGAATTAAATTTGCAAAGATGCATGTTTAAACATGCGACATGACGCGAGTTCAGCCTGCGAACCATCCACATAGTTTAAAGCAATATTTATTAGTCGCATGATTGGTCAGGAACACGCACAAATTGCATGCAAAAGAATAACTCTCAATCATTAGATACTTAATATGCAAGTTTGTTCGTATGTATCGAATGATCATCGAAAATGGAAAATGTGCCAGAATTTCTTGAGTAGAGGAAAAGTTGAAGCCGCAAGTTGTAATTGGAACAGTTAATGACAAATTGCTGCTTATCAATTATTTCCGTTGCTAAGAGCAATAATTATCACGATTGGAGTTTAGAGTACATTAAATACCCCATCAAGTGGAAGATTCCAATATCTTTACATATGGATAAATAATTAAATAGTGATAGTCCAATGTCCACACTTAAGAAGCGAGGCAGAGGCCAAGAAACAATTCTTTTAATTTCCATCTCTCCCTATGTATGTTTGAACGTGCATCACTAAAAACTACTACATGGAAATAAAGATATATTGCTAAAGATCACCTACCATCCACCAACATTTAAAAAGCTGTATAAACAGTAGTCCGTTCGGACCAACAAAGTTGAGAGAAAAGTGTGCAATTTTATTCAGAGAGGTTCACTTTTTATCAATGTTAAAATTTCTTCTTCGTGTAAGGGGGAGGTCTGCAAGTCCGCATACTTTCCTGCTCCCTTAATGAAGCAGGTGCCGCTTTTCGGCTGGTTGATGTCCTCGTGTAGGCGAAGGCTGATATCACTACCAAACAAGAGATGCGATGGACGAGGCAAGGAAATACGACATTTACACCTTGCGACATCTACTGTCGGATTTGTGTTTGAAGAGACTTCGTTGACAAGTACTGTTGGTCACACCTGGATGAGGGTCTCGACGCGATCCGCATACAATTTTTCAACATCTAGTTTATCTGCATGCACGCACGGATGGAAGAGAAAGACGACGTGGAAAAGGATGCATTCTATGACCGCATATACGCACGCGGCTCCCATCATGAGATGTACGGCATGCTTTCAGCGTTTTAGATATTCGCAATATTAGAGGACCTAACATCGACTCCGATCACTACATAGCAGCAGTTAAGACTCATACTCGCCTATGTACGACCAAAAATTGCAGCAAAAAACGCAAGGAAAGCTGAACGTTGAAAAGCTGCAATCGCAACAGACCGCCAATAACTTCGCGGAATGCATGAGTAGTTGGAGCACATTTTGGGAGCACTCTGTACCTCTGCTGAAGAAGTAATTGGTTATCAGAGAAATCAACAAGTGGAAGCCGGAGACGAGGCGGCTTTTCCGGACAAAAAAAGCGACGCAGAAAAGTGCTAGTGCGAATAGCTTGAGATGCTAGCCAACAGGAAAAGCGTCCAAAAATTTCGGAGAGTAAACTATAAGTTTTCAACCCGGTGAGCTCCTGTAAAAATGAGAACGGTGACCTAGTGACCGATGTTCAGAGAGTACTAAGATTATAGAGAGTGCACTTCTCTGTTCTCTTAAACTGAAACTATTTTCGGTGTAAACGCTGGCTACCAAATAGACAATGTGCCTAAATCTTTGAATTCAAAGTTGCTCAAACAAGTTTCTGGACCACTGCCACAGTGCGTCAAAACATTTGAAGTTCACGGCTAGTTTGTACATTCCCACCTTTTTCATTTCGCGGAAATCGCACATCTTTTTTATGCGAATACAACGCATAAAACTTGAATGAGTTTAGATTTCTACCCCGGGGGATAGGCGCTAAACTCACGGATGCGTCAGCAGTTATGGATTGGGAAATTCGTAGTGACTTAAGTATGCAAACAAAAAAAGTTAAAGCACAATACATAGTACCCTACATAACATATAATTTCATACAATAATCTACCAAACTAGTCGGGAAAAATATCAGTATAAAACTAGAATTTTCTGGCTGGTATTAAAACAGTTCAAAAAGGACTAAACTTGTACCAGTAAATATTCAAAGTTATGCAGACAATTAAAATGTCCAGAGTTGGAAAAATCGGAGTAAAGCTTCTTATTTAAATTTTACTTTTTACCTCACTGAAACACGAGCCAGTGACCTCGCCGATCTGAATGGAGTATTTATCCGCTGTTCCCGCCGGCATTTAAATAATGTTTGCTTACAAGAAGTGAACTAAAATGTTTTGGTCTATTTTGAACTAGTTTGAGACTGGTAAATTTCTGTCCGAAATCTGACAATTGACATCTCGTAGGACATCGGCATGTTAAAAACACCAGTTGCTTACATGGAAAAAACCAGTTGGCTGACTAGTTGGCTTTGGTGTACATACTAGTTTTGAAGTAGTTTGCAAATAGTTGGTTTGACTGCAATGAATGTATGTACATATGTACAATGTATGTGAAGTGCATGCAACCGTAACTGTGCAATTAAGTCTAAAAGCCAATTCACTAGAAATCCAAATTTTTATTTGAGTTGTTGTCAATGTACGCCAATGCTAAATTTAGCCACAAATACTTAGTCAATTTGGTAATTTTGTAAATATGACATGCAAACAAACGTATTTAAGAGTGTGCCTACATATGTATATATGCCGTCAGTTAACTATATATGTATATCTACATAAATGGGCCAAACTTGCACGTGAATCAAAACAAATATTGCCGCCAACAACTTTTGTGTTATTATAAAAGTACCCTGCAGGGCACATGATGAAATATTCTACTCCTAAAATGCAACAACGACTTGCCGAATTGGCACGCCGAATCGGAAATGGTTTAAAAAAAATTTGTTTAGCAAATCCTTAATAGAATATTTTTAACTAATAGCAAAATAGTGGCATAAATGCTAAAGGTATATTTAAATTTTGACTGTTTTGTTGCTGTATAAATTTTTTTCGATGTAATTACTTTCAGCTCTCAATTTTGCAGCTCATAAAAATCATTAAATAGTTTTTGACCAAAAATTTTGTAAATCGGTTGTAGGCCCCGTATGATATGCAAATAACGATCAAAAGCTCAGGCATTTGAAAGTTCAAATAAACTAAATACTTTTTGCTTTGTTTGAAAAGAAATTGTTTCAAACTTTTCAATCCTAATAGGAAAAGAAGGTCTAAAATAAGGGATCCTACTCTTCGAAGTGAATAGAAGTACATGGTTAAAATTAAAACTATTCCAGTTTTCGAGAAACTGAATGTGATTAAAAGGGATTAAATGTTTTGAGAAAAAGTCTACTGATTATAAAAAGCTTTCAGAAAAAGAAAAACAATAGGAAATTTTTAATCTTCTTCACGGCAGAAAGAAATTAAAAATCGGAGTAGGTAATTGAAAGGTTTGGACGCTCCAACTTAAACCAAAATTTTTAGCGGATTCAAAAGCGGTAACTCTGAGTATAGTGTTCTTTATTGCTTTCGCTTCCGACAGGGTGTGCACCCATACCTGTCCCCGGAAGCGTTCTTGCATGTTGGCCCCTCTGCTAAAAATGAAGGTCAATAATCGCAAGTACAGCAATGAGAGCATAGATATTGACACATAGCCACCAACGCAATGTGCACCTTATATTATTCTTATGCAACATTTCATATACTACACATGTTGATGTTTTGTTATTATAAGATCAAATAATAAGTTTGACTCCATTTTTTGAAGAACTACCCTATAAATATATAAGTAGGGACACGAATTTCGATACGATACGATACCATATCGATACTTTTGCCCTTCGATACCGATTTTTTGTACTCGATACTTTTATAGCGATACTTTTTGGCATCGAGTATTTGGACCCCGGTATCGTATCGAATTTTTAGAAAAATGTGGCAATATACAATAGAAAGGACTAACAAAAACACTGCTCTGGTGGTTGTCCCTCTCTAAGTTGCCCGCATATCGAAGGAAAATCAGCGCCAAAGATTTTACAGTCAATTTAGTCGGAATAGGCAGTCGCCTGCAAATTAAATAGTTGCCGTTGATCGATGATCATTACAACATATACTGATTTTGTTTTGCCTTTATACTGCGCAAAAAAAAAGGAAAGGGAAATAAAACGGGAAATTTTTTCTATACTGAATTAAATGGGCTGCATACTCCAAAAACTCTAGAAATTCTGAAAACCCCTGACAATTTTGATGAAAATTCATTTTAAACTATAATTTACATTTTTCGTATTTAATTTCAACCTATATATTTGGAGAAACCTATTATTTTAAATTATTTCACTGAAGCCAAAATTGATGAACATGGCAAAAAACTTATTCTGTCTAGTGTATTTAGATTCAAGCCATTGTAAACAGACACTTAAGTTACATATCTGTATGTATAATTTTATTTATTATAAATAAACATGACATGTTATAAATAAATATGTATGTACATATAAATTTTTTTTTCATCATTAGGATATCTAGAATTCCAGAGTAAGTGAAGTAGGTTTATTATCTTATAACATTACATGAGCATTCTTAACTGTTTTGAATGCAATTTGGTATGTAGACAGTGTATTACATTCTAAGAGGCGCAGTAGTGGGAGAGGGAGAGATAAAGATAGAGATAGATATAGAGATAGAGACTGAGATGCAGATAGAGATATAAATAGAGATAGAAAAAGAGAGTAACAATCGTTTTGATAGTTGAATATATTTTTCATTTTTGGGCATTTAGAATGGCGCTTACTTGTGTTTCACTGTAAATTGTGAAATTGTGTAAAATATAATAACAGGAGTATAAACAAAAAATGTACAAATGATTTCTCTGAACTTTACACAAATAAAACGTCAAATTGATATTTGATTTGTGAAAGGATTTATGTATGTACATATTGTTTATTTAAACATATTTCACATGAATGGATGCGCCCGTCATATATTTGGCTCCATGAATTCGCAGAAATTAAAGATATGACAACTTTTTAAAAACGAAAATCTTTGTACTACATATATAATATATATTAGAGAGAATTGTTTTTAAATTGTGTATGGCACTCAATATTTTCATGTGAAAAAGTCATCAGTGCATTGAGTGCAATTAACAAAATAATTGCTTTCTCTAAGGTCCGATACTCCAGTTTAACTGCAGAGCGGTTTTTCAGTGAGAGTTTAAGGCCGCTTTTAAGATTTGCTTTTATACGGCAACATTGGTTTTGTTTTTATCTAGATACGGCAACAGATGACATTTGTTTACATATTTAAAGCCATTGCTTCTCCTCAGTATTGCAATAGTTAGGATTTCGCTAATTTCTGCATCACTATAATCCCTTTCGTCAGATGATATAACCAGTATTTAATTAAATATAAAAATAACGTCCTTTTTTAATTGCGTTCAGTTTATTGTTTCACAACCAAAACCATCAAATATGCATACAGCTGACAGGTTAACTAGGGTTTAACCCTGCCAAATTGGCCGCTTAAACTACGTTTCAACTTCGTTTAAAATTGACTGAAAAACTGCGTAACAAGTTTAAGCTTAGTTTAACTGACAAATTGAGTTGAACTTGTACTAAAAAACCGGGCATAAGAGACACAAATTTTGCTTTTCATTTGTTTATAATAAATTCAGGTGATGAAGATAAATGGTTCTAAGATGACGTTGTACTTCCCTAATAAAACATAATAAACACTTGTTGATTTTAAATGACAGTGATTAATAATTAAATGCAAAACGTCTAAAAATGTATGTTTATACTCTATTTTTAGGCAATATTACTAACTATACCATATAGAAGAACAACAGGTAAATATGTCATATGATAAAAACAAATTGCTAGAACTCTGTTAATATGGTTGATTTATGACACGGTGTATTGATTAGAGCGTTATTACACTCTTTTGGGGACTTTTGCTTTTGCGCATATTTGATTAGAAGCTAATGTCTTTGAATTAGGTAATAGACCAGCCATGGAAAAGCTAAAATCAAATCTGAATTCAGGTTATCAGGACACGTTAAATATGAAGCTTTGACTGGATTAGTAGGTGTAGTGTGAGCTTAATATCTGCTGCATAAAATTTAAGGAAATTTGCACCGATCTATGACTAGATGTTTAACTCAATGGTTAGGCCATCTTTTACTGCATTAAAATATTTTTTCCCGCTATATTACTTTGATAAATTTCACGGTATTTTCGGAATCTAAAAACAATTGTAAGCTAAAGTCCAGAGTTAATGTTAGACAAGAAATATATGCGAGTAGAGAAAAATTGACCTGAAATACGTAATCTTGTTTAACAGATGCCTGCGGAATAAGTTGTGGTAGAATCCACTTTCATTGCCCGACACATTGAACACAAGGGGTATATAATTTCGTGGCAGTTTTATCAACTAATGTTTTGTATGCAATTTTCACTACTAGAGTCAAAGGGGTTTATGGCGTTATTAGCGAGCCCTGGTAACAACATACGCTGGATGGTGTACAATTATTAAAAAATTTATCAGTGGATGAAAAGTTACTTATACGCCCTGTCATTTTGATAACAATTTGACTGAAATTCATTACCAATAGCACGTGTTCAGTAACAATTATTGTATTTGTGTCGTATGTAATTCTAGATAATGAATGTATTTGTAAGCTTATGTGTATACATATAGTACTAAAAACATTTAAATAAAGCATTAACAAATGCTGTAAGAAGAGATATAACACATGTGAACGACAAATAAATCCAAATCCCATACGAATATCAGCCGTGTGCCATTTAATTTGCATTTATTATGACCGATCAATGGATTAGTTCTTATCGATGTTGAGTGTATTTGTGTGTATGTGCGTGTGTAAAATATAAATAACTTTAATAATTTGATCGATTAAGTGATATAATTTAATTGTTTATTATTGTTGGAAAAAATTCAGTCGACTAATATGACAAATCTGACATTTGTAAACAAACAAAAAATTATTTATTTTACATACTGATTCACTGTGGCTCAGAATTTTAATTTACTTTGTGATATAGAAGACTGCTGTTGAGCCTGATTTGAGGATGAAGTATGGGAATCAATAGATATGGTCAGAGGAGTTAAACACTTTTTTTTTTTTTTTGGGTATAAAAGTATACAAATATTTTAAGCCAACTTGTATTGCCACCACTGTACACAGCGGGACTTAAAAATGTTCGTACTTTAAAACGGAGTCGAAACCCGAAAAAAAATCAGGCAAATAGCGGCGTAAATGCAAAATACCGAAAACTTCCAAACTTAAAAAGACTATTTGGGGATCGATAAATGAGAGTATGGTGAGTAAAGCCTTCGCTGTTGGAGAACACAACAAGAACAAGACTAAAATACCTATCCAATGATATTAACATTTTTAAAATCGGTTCATTAGTTTTTGAGAAAATATCACTGTACAAAATGATTAATTTGAATTTTGACTTTTAGTAACTGTTTTTCTCGTTGTTTTTTTTTTCAACAAAAAAATTTTATAGTAATACTAATCTCATTCATTTCTAAGTAAATCTTTATAAGTTTTCGGTATTTATGCCTTTCTCTGTATTTATTTATTTAATAGTCTAAAAATGTAATAATTTTTACAGACTAAATTCGAAAATGTACATAAAGACAGCATGAGGGTACTGTAAAGAAGAAAGTATATGTCTGAAGTGTACAATCAATTAGTTACAGCTTACGAATTAAAATGAAGAAATAAATATTACAAATATATGAAGTAACAATCATACAAATTTAACTTTCTTAACATAATAGTTTACAAGCAGGTATAAGTGTACTATACGTATGTTTATTATATGCAAGCTCAGTAAGGAGCTGATGCGTAGTGCCCAGGAGGGGGCATGTGAGCCAGGAAGGGCTCATCAGAATCAGCGAACACGGAGGTTGAGACAAAAAGTTTGAATCTCATTACATGCATGTATTAATATAGATGTTGTGTTGTTGATGTTGTCGGAATGGACGCGATTCCGAGCAACACGCGTTTCCAATCCTCCGATTCTTGCTTGCCAGCTTGTGATTGAATGGTATACATATTTAAACATGGTCTTGTTGAGGTGTTTATTATAATTGTGGTTTTATGCTGTCGGAATGGACGCGATTCCGACAGCATAGTAGATATGTTACTAAATTAGTTGAGATGCTTATAGCTAACATTTAGCACTGCGCTAAGGTGTGGTTGGAAAGGACGTGTTTCCGAGTCACTACTCATTTAAAATAGTAAGCAGATATCTCTTAATAGAAAAAAGCGAATCAGGGATATCAAAATTCTTGTAGGTATTATTGTAGTCCTAGCACAAGCATCGAATAGGTGCATGCAGCTCAAAATTCGTTCTGCAAGTGCTTAGAGAAATCGGCTGGAAATGCCTAGATGGCCTAGTAGGGATATTAAGCATAATTTCACAAAGCAGATATGAGCTACTCACAAGCCCTCTTAATAGTTTTACCACAAATAAAACACCGAGCATTTTACGACGACTTTGCAACGTAGGCAGTTGAATAAGTTTTAGACGACTACAGTGGGCAAGAGTACCACTCAAAATGTGCCAGTTGGTTCTTCTAAAGCTAAAACTCCTTTGTTAATATCATATAAAAATGTAGATTTTTTTAGTCATACAATGAGTATTTCCAAGCGCATGCAAAAATTCCGAAATTTTTTGGAAAGGTAAAAAAAAGTGGTGGGAAATTTGAAATTTGAGACAAAAGTTTAAAAAAGATTTTTAAGTATGCAGTTTTGTAGCCTGTTAAATTCTAGTTTCACAAAGTGCAAGTCTCGAGGCTCTTGAAAATTCGGTAGATTTTTGGCAATTTTTTTTCGACATCGTGTTTGGTCTGAGACTTGCACTTCATAAATTGAATAGGCTACAAAACTGTGTACTCGGAAATAATTTTAAAATTCTTGCCACAAATTTTAAAATTTCCTGGGTGTTCTTTTGAATGTTCCAAGAATTTTTGGAATTTTCCCATGAACTTGGAAACACTAGTTCAAAAGATGTCTGTGACAGAAAAGTCTATATTTTTATATGAAATTAACAGATGAATTTTAGTCGAAGAAGTTTTCGAAATATATTAAAGTAACCAAGTGGGCAATTTAAAGTGTCACTTACTGTATGTCGTAATGAATGTAATATTCACAAATGCATTGGTAGATGTCCAACATAAAGTTACGGATATATGTTACCAAAAGGAAATATTTCCATCCCGCTATGTACCAAGTTGCGTCAAAATATTTTTATAAATCTGGTGTAATTGACACAGGGTTAAAATAAAAAAAAATTATTTGATATTCAAAAAATTTTTAGTAATTAGTGAAATTTTATTGGTTATTCAAAAAATTGTGAATAAAAAATAAAATTTCAATTTTTATTCAAGCTTTTGAAAATGGAAAATAACACATCGAGATACAGCAAAATTATACCCGTATGTGCATACAGACATAATGCGTATTTGTAAAGATTTTTTTGGTTGTTTCTTGAATAAAAATTTAAATTTTATTTTTTATTAAAAATTTTTTAATAACTAATAATATTTCACTCATCAATCAAATTTTTTTTTGAATAAAAAATAAATTTTTATTTGTTATTTTTTCGTCCCTCAAATTTTTTAAAACGCCCATTCCTGAATTGGAACAGGCAGATGTCTGTACATACATTGAACGACGCGGCACGAACGAACAATCCGCGCGTTATGCGGATGCGCCACTCGCACCGGTCGGGCTGGATATGGTAGGTAATACGTTTGGGAATTATTATAATAGACGTATATATACATAAGGGTAGTCTTCCAAATTTTCTTGTAAATTTTATTTTGCCTTGGGTTAATCTTACAACTGATTTGAAATGCTTTTTGCTAGAATAAAATTTTGCTAGCAGGAGAATGGATACTTTTTAAAACGCAACATTGTCTACAAATTTTCACTAAAACAACTTGGCAAAGAAACAAAAAATCGAACTAAGCAAAGGTATATATATATATATATCTATCAGAAGTTTTTCATTAAAAACGAAAAAGAAACCAACAGATCGACCAAAAAAGTTTAGTTTTTAGTGTATGAGTATTTTGTACAGTAAATTCCAATTTTTAATCACCGTGCGATGAAGGCGTGCTTGTATTCAAGTGTTGCATCTACTCGAAAGTAGAAGTATCGGGAGTACTTCGTGGTGTTGTAAAAACCAGCATATTTATATGTACGAGTATGTGCATATTAAAACTGTTCTCGGGTACGGCACGATCGCAAAGCAATTACGACTCATTATTTGCATTAATTACAGAAAATAATCATCTTATTCAGAGAATACAAAATATAGCCACATAAGAGTATATTTAAATGTGAAGTAAATATGATCTATTAATACATACGTATGTATGTATTCTCGTTTGTAATTTACAACAATTTTGCCAAAAAAAATTATTTTGATTTAAATGATGATAGTGTCGCTGTTCATTTTTTATTGTACTTACATGCATACATACAAGGTGGCGCAAAAGTAATCCTTCTATCAGAAATGCTATAAATTTTGCGATTGGCCCCTAAAGTCAGTTCTGTTTTGACATTTGTGTAGTAAACACATGCGAAATACACGTTAATAAACAATGTTACGCTACACTGCTCCAGAACGCGGAATATTGCTGACTATTTATTTGCCCAATAATCGGTCGGTGAAAAACGGTTACTGCGCAAAAGTAATCCTCCTATCAGAAAATGCTATAAATTTTGCGATTGGCCCCTAAAGTCAGTTCTGTTTTGACATTTGTGTAGTAAACACATGCGAAATACACGTTAATAAACAATGTTACGCTAAACTGCTCCAGAACGCGGAATATTGCTGACTATTTATTTGACCAATAATCGGTCGGGGCCAAACGGTTACTGTGAATGGTGAGCGCTGCAGAGCAATGATCAACGAGTTCTCTTTGCCGCAACTTGATGAATTGGGATTGGAAAACATGTGGTTCCAACAAGACGGTGCAACAGCACACACTGCACGTGCCACAACCGATATGCTGAACATCGGAAGCTTACTTTTGCGCCACCTTGTATGTAAGAATCTATTAGACTGGGCTAAAAACGTTTAATGGTTTGACAGCTTTTAAAAAAAAATTAAGAAATCTAAACTAAAATGTATATTAAAGTCTAAAACGGTTGCACAATTTTTTTCAAAATAAAAAAAAAAAATATTTTTTGACCCAGTCTAGTAGATATATTACATTACATCTTTGCGAAATGTTCAACACTTTTGAATACAAATAATCTTTCCAATGCGCACACAACCTCTTGCTTACAAATTTATGTAAAAACAATTTCGAGTACATTCACTGATATAGAAATGTAATCCACTTGGGCGATAAGGTTTAATATATAGCTATTAGCAGCTGATAATGAGCGAATTTGCAAAATTTGAATGTGAATTTTTTAATGATCTGACGGAAAATGTGTAACCTTTAGGAATTATTGATAGGAACTTGTAAGACCTATTAAAAACATTTGATTTTTATAAATTGTGCACAGTGCATAAATTAAATTTGGCGCATGCTAAAATGAAAGCAATCCGATGCCCACTTTTTATTTAGATAACGAAAGTTTAAAAAAACACAAAAACCTCAAGTACGTAATACAGCTCCAATGACGAGATTTGCTGATATTTGACATTGATCACAGGCGAAAAATTTGCGAAATCGGTTAAGGTTCAGGCCTACTCCGAAATCTCAAAAAATTACAAAAACTTAACTATCTATCATCATCAGCATAATCAATGCACGTTAGCCATCCCATTTTAACAATAACTGATGCCAATTGGAAACACCTATGTAGGCCTAGTCATCCTTCACTTATTTTTTCAAACTCAGTGGGCCCCTCCCTATCTCCACAGTCCATGATTCAGCGCCGGACAGCTATTATGAGTGTATTATTATCATCATAATTTTTTCTGAGCGACTACCATTCCACTTACCCACTTTTTACCAAAGATTAGAATTCCTCTTTCTTAAGCAAATCGAAGGCCTATAAAAAATTGTAACGAAACCTATGAGCGCTAACTACATTTTCAGCGCTGTCGCCATAATCCTTGTTCCTTCTAATCGTTTGCGTGACTTTTTTCAAAACATTCATTGACAAATATGTACTTTACAAAAAATGCGCTGCAAAAAAATTATTTGCTAAAAAGCTTTTTTATAGCAGAAATACACTCGGAGTGTTGCCGATCACTGACGATAGCTGCTATGCTATACAAATTAGAATTTGCTCTTCCCATAAGGGATTAATCGCCAACTACCCTCTTTAGAAATAAATCACACGTTTTTTTGCAGGCTTGTATAAAATAATTTGCTTGCTAATTGCACATACGTCTCTATAAAAATTCTTAACTTTTGCATAAACGATTTACAGATTTACAGTAACTACAGCGATTTGTTAATCTGTTGCGTCTATTTATGTAGATTGCAATTAATTTCATCAGTAAATACATTCTGATGCCCGAAAGTGCATATACATATATTACACACTCTCGTACGTTACATATATGTAAGTAAACAATGATTTTAAACTTGTAAGCACTAAGTACTTATTTGGTAGTACAAGGTGGCACTAAAAGTATCAGACGTCTTCTGTTATAATTTTGATAGACTCAACCATGAGCTATCAACCTGGTTCGTTTAATGCTTAAAGAAGCAATAGTGTACAGGTGTGATAGGCGCTAAAATAAAAATAAGCATAAAGTTGCAGATAAACTTCCTTAGCCATAACACTATAGGCATATCCATACCATATACTTAGGCCCGGTTTTTCAGTACAAGTTCAACTCACTTTGTCAGTTAAACTAAGCTTAAACTTGTTACGCAATTTTTCAGTCAACTTTAAAAGAAGTTTAAACGTAGTTTAAGCGGCCAATTTGGCAGGGTTAAACTCTAGTTAACCTGTCAGCTGTTTGCATATTTGATGGTTTTGGTTGTGAAACATTAAACTGAAATTCTTGCTTCTTTTTTAATTTATTTATATATAGATATTTTATTTAACTTGTACGCGGCGTATTGTTTTTCTTTGTTCACAGCGGTTTTTCATTTAAGGCCGGTATGCAAATCACAAAAAAAGCAAAAGCTCCATATAAAAAAACACTTAAGAAATGCTTAAGAAAATTTCTTGGGTTACCTTTTCTTGAGGTAGTACGCAGTTCTCAAGGTAATTTTACTACTATTTTATCGTGAAATTTGAGTACGGCAACACAGGTTTCCGCAAGAAATGTGTCAAGCGGCATTTATTTCTTGAAGAAAACAGTAATTTGGTAATACGCCAACTGGTAAAACACGTCAAAAAATGTGGGGAGAGGTATCAAAAGTTGCATTTTGACCTCGGTGTCAATAATCCGAAAGCGGAAAAGAAAAATTTTGTTTCAGTGAAAAGTTATTGGCAAAAAACGTTTAATTCGTTTATTTGCTTATGTGCTGTTCTTCTTGCTGCTTCACTATTCACCATGGATTTTTATTACTTCCATACTACTATTTTTCACGCAAGAAAAATGCTAAATTTTTCTTGAGCAATTTCTTGTGATCTGCATACCGGCCTTTAGCAATGCCGTTGAATATGTGAACAAATATCATCTGTTGCCGTATCTAGATAACAAACAAACCAATGTTGCCATATAAAAAGCAAATCTTAAAAGCGGCCTTAAACTCTCACTGAAAAACAGCTCTGCAGTTTAACCCCTGCGGGTTAGGGGTTTAGAATATGCCCGAGGTAGGCATACCGGTCGTAAGAGGCGACTAATATGCACAAAGGTAATGACGTGCAACTCGATGGCTGATCTACGGATATGATGCCTCTCACCTCTCATTACCCATCTCTCCTTCCTTACGGAAGGAGGGGTGACATGACCTAGAAGGTTCCACTGGTCATAAATCGCTACCACGACAGTCGGGCAGTACCGCAAGGGAGTACCGGAGCGTACCGGGTTCAAATCCGGCCAAGGACTGTTAATTCGACAACACTCTCCAAAACCTTCGGGGAGTGTTTTTGTCGTTACTACAACAACAACAACAGTTTAAATTTATGCCGAGTTTAAGCAAACTTAGTTTAAACTGAGCTTAACCAACGGTTGAAAAACCGGGCCTTAGTGCCTTAACCTAAAAAATAGGGTGATTTCATGAACAGTAGGAAAATTCAAAATATTCGTTATGAATAACACAACTTATGCCTCACTAAATCAAAACGCATTGGAAATGAAAAATGAAAGATCCAAAAAGTTACTAATGTTGCTAACACTAAACCCAAAAGGTTAATATGGCGAAAAAACAAACTTCAACTGATTGATAATCGATTACATTAATTTTCATAAGGTTGGTTGGATCAGCTGTTTTATATGGATATAGCTATTAACTCCGGTTTTAGCCACCTGCTTTTTAATAATCCGAGCCCTTACCGCAATTTTGGCGTAACCAGCAAGTTTTTTTAAATCCGTATTTTGACAGATATCGATAATTTAGTTTATTTTAAACCAACAACTGTAATATGAACCTTTAAAAATATAAAACAAAGTCAATTATGGTGTAAGTAACATGTTGCCTTAAAATTTTTTATATTTGAAAACTTAAAAACCTTCTCCCATAGAGCTTTATTTTGTTGGTTACACTAAAATGGTTGTTAGGGCTCGATTCAATCAATTATTAAAGACGGATTTAGATGTATTGCACAAGTGTGATATCTAAAGCTCATCCTTATACATTCTATAATGATCCCATCCTGTGTCTCTTTCTATCATTCGAAGGAAAATATAGGTTTTGGCACTTAAAGTTAGTTGACAAATGACGTTTAGCAGCTTCCTAAGTAGACTTGTTTGTTTATTTGAGTAGCGACAAAAACACTACTCGAAGGTTTTGGGGAGTGTTGTCCAAAGTGATAGTCCTTTGACGAGGGAGCGATTTGGTATGATCAGTGCAACCTTCTAGGTCATGTATTTTTTTTTCAATTTTTTTTTGTAACATTTTCTGTGTATAATATAACATTGTAATAGAATTATAAAAATGACTTTTACAAAAAATAAGAAGCCCGGTCTTGACCTCGAAAAATTAATTGAGTCATCTGCTTTTCCGTAAAGAGCTTCCGGTCGTCAGAGTCTTTTTTGCTGAAGGTTAGCACTAATAATCCGATAATTTATTCTTTATTTTACTTTACTTAGCACATAGCTAGTAGCAATCACTGTTGACCACCATCGCAAAAGTAATCCTGAGCACACAACAAGCAATTTTTTTGTCCTTACAAACGGACACACCTTTTTGGGTCACCTTGTAAATTTGGAAAAATGTTCGTACCATTCGATCGTGCCATCACCTAAAGTCACTGCAGTTAATAATTGACCACGGCATATGGCGTTTAATTACCCAATGGTGACGATGAAAGTAACAAATATATTTTTGCTTTATTGTAAACAATTGCACTACGAGTACTCAGCAGTAAAATGATTCATGCCATGAAAGTGCAACTAAGTACAAAATGTGTAATCACTGGGTTTATATATCTTACTTTATATGGTGTGTAATCCACTGTCAGTTCATACAGCTTGTTTTTTAAATTGAGTAAACTGCTGTGTTTGGAAATGAGTAATATTTTTATCAGGAACCTAAATTATTATAAATTGGAAAGCACGGAGAGAAGCGGCCCTTAAGAAGTTCATTTATTATTTACGCACAGGGCCTGTAACAAAACCCATGACTTGTATTCGTCATTCAACCGTAAACGGTTCTAAAGCTATCAGCATTAGAAATTTTTAATTTATTCCATTATATGGTACGTTTTATTGTAAACAGATGTCCAAAAGTTTCGCTTTTTTTTAGAATTGTATGATGTACCAAAATAATCTACAGATGAAATTTGCTCAGAGCTTTAGAGTTGCCAAATGGATGAAAATGGAGTTCATGGATCTCATTTTTATAAAGGAACTCTATGAAAAAACCAAAACTTTGAATGCGTTTCCAAAAGATTTAAATTTTGAAATAAAATCCGTTTACAATAAAACGCACGAAATTTCCAAATCGAAAAAAGCGTGGGTCAGGTGGTATCTGGGTAATGCAAAGACTATTTTTAGTTAGCTGCCGTAATTTGTTGTTGCTGGCCTACCACACCGAAGATCCCAGGTTCAAGTGACAGGGTATGTAACTTCAAAATATTTGGAAAAAGCAGGGATCTCATAAAAGTCCGGGGTTGGAAAGTGTCCCTGAAAAAAGTTATTATGTTTTCTGTCATCCCAGGACGTCCAGGATCGATAGCAAATTTTTTAATTTTAAACAACCTGTGGGTTGGTTTTTGGCACAGGACTTTGATATCGGTCAAAAAAAAATTTTTTAATTGAGAAAATTTAAAATTGGTTGGTTTAAATATTGTTATCTGAAAGTTTTTTCGACCACCTTTCATATGATACCAAATTTATTTAAATTACATTAGCGGTTTGATAACTTTTTTCTTTGGTTTTTGGTTTAAAAGGAATAAAAGTCCCGGCCCCTGGGAAAAGTTTTTTCAAAACGG
This sequence comes from Merzomyia westermanni, assembly GCA_949987695.1. NCBI lineage: Eukaryota > Metazoa > Arthropoda > Insecta > Diptera > Tephritidae > Merzomyia > Merzomyia westermanni. The sequence goes on along the minus strand of OX465289.1, from coordinate 30,261,315 downwards.
GGTAGCTTTCGAGAGTAGTCGGCAACCCTCCAAGTGTATTTCTGCCATGAAAAATCCTCTCAGTCAAAGTTCATCTGCTTTTGCACATGCGGCTAGGAGTCGGAAAATTAGAAACAGCACACCACAAAATTTATAAAGAAGCTCAGCTTTGCACAGATCGCTATTATATTATTATTCATAATTTGCTTCTGATCCGTTCATATGTAAGTATTATTTGGCACAGATATCCCATAAAGCATTATTAGGTTTAGAATAGGAGAAGGGGAAAAGGAAGTGGATATGGGAGTGGCTTACTTTTTAGGATCCCATAAATAAAATGATCTCCTAAATTAAAAGCGATGACAGTTCAAAAATAACAAATACTTAAAAACTAATTGTCTTAGGAAAAACATAAAAAATCGTAAACAAATGGTAAATATTGCCGCAATGACTTTACAAAAGGCCATTTTTTTTAATTCAAAGTTCACATTTACTTATAATTGAATCACCAAACACAAGTCAACTATTCAGTTTTTTTTATAGACATTAACTCACTAGACGTACATTTCTTCAGCGACTTTCAATTGCCAAAATATTCTTAGCGCTGTATGAATTTGTTGGGATAGGACGAGATCTAAACTAAGAGAAGAGTAGTGCAATACCAATAGGGATAACGAAAGGACAAAAGAGAGAGAAATTAAGAGGGAGTATTAGAATTAGAAGAAGGTTGAAGCAGCGGGAGGATCAGGAAAAATAGGAGAAAGAAACTTCTTGAAAAATTATTCAAACTTCATTGCCAGGAACTCAAACTGGGACCAGCACAACGTATGCTGGGTCTACTATTTTACATATACAAGGTGGCGCAAAAGTAATCCTCCTATCAGAAAATGCTATAAATTTTGCGATTGGCCCCTAAAGTCAGTTCTGTTTTGACATTTGTGTAGTAAACACATGCGAAATACACGTTTATAAACAATGTTACGCTACACTGCTCCAGAACGCGGAATATTGCTGACTATTTATTTGACCAATAATCGGTCGATGAAAAACGGTTACTGCGCAAAAGTAATCCTCCTATCAGAAAATGCTATAAATTTTGCGATTGGCCCCTAAAGTCAGTTCTGTTTTGACATTTGTGTAGTAAACACATGCGAAATACACGTTAATAAACAATGTTACGCTAAACTGCTCCAGAACGCGGAATATTGCTGACTATTTATTTGACCAATAATCGGTCGGGGCCAAACGGTTACTGTGAATGGTGAGCGCTGCAGAGCAATGATCAACGAGTTCTCTTTGCCGCAACTTGATGAATTGGGATTGGAAAACATGTGGTTCCAACAAGACGGTGCAACAGCACACACTGCACGTGCCACAACCGATATGCTGAACATCGGAAACTTACTTTTGCGCCACCTTGTATAAATCGAATTATGTTTGCCTTTCGCTGTTAATTAGATTAGCAAAAACAATTTTTTAATTTAATATATGTACGTTTGTTTATTTTCTTAAGTTTTTGTATTCCAGAAGTTGCAATTAATCCCATTGAACCAAGAGAGTATCCAATATCATTCGAAAATATAAATAAGTTTGTGTTTGTTTGTATATCAGAATTTCTGTGGAAACAACTCTGACATATTTATTGGATTTATAAGTACTATGTGAATACATTTTGCAAACTACTTTGCTCACCTTACCTACAATGTATTTTGTATAAAAATTGTGGGTTATTGAATCGGCAGAATCTTCTTCGGTGTAGAATGACGACGCTCCAGGCCAGAAGGTATTTCTAACGAAATCCGCCTTTATCAGCAAATTAAAGGGGAGGCGCCTATTCCGTTGGGATTAGCAGATGGAGGAGTATTTTACTCAGTTGCTGTTTTTGTTTGCCGTCAGTTATCGGAAGGAATAAATTACAGAACACGGTCAACAACAAAAATGTAAAAAAAATAATGCACTTCAACGAAAAAATTAAAATATTTGGTTTTTAGTAACATAATCACAAGGGTTTTAAGAAAAATTTAAGAATTTTTTAGGATCTAAAAAAATTAAGGATCTCGGGTCTCCGATGGTCCGGGTATGGCATCCAAAGTAAGAACTACCATTCTTTTAAGAACTAGGGTACCTACATCTCAAATCTCAAAACGTTTATAATTGTACATCAACTGGAAAATTTTCAGAAGAATGGAGTTTTTTTACTGTCAAATGGCTAAAGCAATATGATCAATTAAAAAGTATACACACTAAGGTGGGTCGATTTGTATGGACGAAAGTTAACCGATATCGCGCCATCGATTTTTCGATAGGTTATGGGCTCAGGAAAAAAAGTTCCACTACGCATTCCCAAAAAAAAATAATTTTCGAGCCTGCGAAATTTCATTTTTTTGACTTTTTTCGACTTTGATTTTTAAGGGTTTTTTCATGACCTACTAACAAAATTTTCATTTGATTTTAAAATTTTCAAGTATACCCTGTCCGACCCAAAAATGTCGGCTAAAAACGTTGGCAATAACAGTTTTTTGAAAAAAAAATATTTTTTGGGTTTTGGTCAAAAAATTTACCCTTTCGCCATTTTTTTAAGGGTTTTTTCAGCATACATGCAAAAATGTTTTCGATAAAAACGAATTTGTCTCATATTTCATATATTTTTTTGGGTGTAGCAGCGAACTCTCTCGTAATTAAAGACAAACGCAACATTTCACAGGGCGCGTTCCAATCATGAGTGATCCAGATCCAAATAAAAATGTTGCATGTAAATGCAACAACAATGTTGTGATCCTGATATTTTTCTGGATCACTTTTGGATCCGTATAGAAGTTCAGTTCTTTGAGTTTTTGTAGTAAATTTTTTGACAGCCAACCCTTATTTGCTTGGTAGCACAGACAACCATACATATGTAAACACACATATACAGACAAAAAAAACTATCATACGACTGATCCGTATCGTTCCGGTGAGATCTAGATCGTGATAGGATCTGGATAGTTGATTGGGACGGAACTATAGCGTGCGTTTGATCAGCACTGCACTACAGTATCGCAAATTAAGGTACCAGCCAACGTCGATATCAACGCAATAGCATGAAAAAGCGCAGCGTTTCCCAGCCTTACTCCTATCTACAACATTTGGTAGGAAACCCAAATGACGTGCCAAAAAAAATAAGCAAACTGAAAAATTATCTTTCACATTTTTGGCTGCTATCCTGCAAGACAAGTTTAGATTTGATTTTCAAAAGGAAATTTCAAATTTTAACAAAAAAGTGCATTTTGTTATTTTAAATAATTCTTGAAAACATATTTTTCAATTACAGTATGTATTAATGCAGATGTGGATTGGTACTCACCAACAAAGGTTTGAAATTAAAGTTTCCACAGCCACCGAAGCCAATAATATTTACTTTTATTTGCACGTTTCGTCGCTGCAGATTTCACTGTTTATTTTTTAAAACAAGTAATTTGGTTACTGCACATTCTTTATGACATTATAAAATTATCAAACATTGTATTAAGCACCGAAATTCCTTTCTTTTGTTTTTTGAACTTTGACTTTCTTATCTCTTTGCAAATTGATACGGGATTGTCCTCAAGGCGCGTCGTCGCAGTAATCACAGCACTTCAAGCAAAGTCAAAAAAAATTTACAGCGGTGTATTTGTTTGTTTGTATATTTAATCATAATTATTTTAAAAACTCAAGATATCAGCTCCTATTTCCACTTTTTGTTTTAAAATTTTTCACTAATGAATGACCGGATTTGTATTATCTTTGTTTATGTCTGAATTTCTCTATTCCATCGAAGAACGTTTATTACCGCCGCCGTACTGTGTGAGCATGTTCTAAGCGCACTAAACGTCTGATAATGACTGTGATGACTGCCTGTTGCTTGAGTTTGCGTTTGTTCTATTAGCTTGTGTTCGGCAGATTTATTGCTTTTGTCGTCGCTGTATCGTTATTATAAGCAGACTCTGAATGGAAGGGAATCATTAGCACTTTCGAGCATATTTTAACGACTTCAGTTACATAGTGTAACCGCACAGCAATGATTCTTTGCTATGGCATTGCATATCTTGGAGTTGTTGTTGCTGCCGGCATACCCAGTCAGCGGTTTTTATTGAGAAGTTCTCTGAGAATTAATTCGAAATTTCTTTTTTTTTTATTAAAATTACGACCAATAGCTCTACCTATGCGTCGCTCTTCTGCATCTACCTGTGCGTCTCCATTCTCCTGTACCTTTACCTACACGCCTCCATTCGCTCTTCTGTATTCTCGTTTCCCTTTTTCATTTGTCGATATTAAAATCTTTTTCGCTAAACAGAACCTAACCTGCGAAACAATTGGGTCTTAACTCGAATACTCTAATGACCCATCCATCTTCTATCGACACTCTCCATGATTCACGACAGGTACGATGGTAGACTTATAGGGCGTGCGATCTTTGCTCGTCCAGACAGGACTTAACTTATAATTTGAATGCTAGGACAAAAGTATAACTATTTGGCAAGGGTCCTGGCACATTCGAGTAATAACCCACTGTAGTGTGGACGATTTGATTAGACCTTCAAGTTGGTCTAACCTTGCTCATCCGTTTTTCCTAATAGAAGTTTGGAGTTAATCGGGAAGGAAAGGCAATTTGTCTATTGTGGGAGATGTAAAACAAATTGTCCCTGCCTAAGCCATTGAGTTTCACTTTACTATCGTCAGTGCCAGCTGTATTTTACTAAACTTTGCGGCAACCTCTCCTTATCCATCTCTAAACTCCTATTTACCACCCTTTCAATTTTCTTCTGCCTTCCAATCCATCAAAGTGCTCATATTCTTCTCTTTCTTTTACGTCCCCTTTGCCTTCTCCATCTCCCTCCTCATCTTTCCCCAACTTGATCCATCTTTACCCCAGTGTCGTCTTTTAATCGACTTAAAGCTATTATTTCACTATAAGCCTATTTATTCTGTTTAAGTACTCTGGGTGCAAAGGTACTCTTATTAAGATATCTCAATTACTTAAGATATCCTGTAAAAGGTGAACAGACGGCCGATCAACACAAAGTATGGATTGTATGTTGTTTATTTTGAGATATGGAATTTTGTAGATTCATATCGACGGCTGTCGCCTTATCTAGGCTCGAAAATACCATTTTTCAGGAAAAGAAAACTATATCCCGAACCCATCTCAATTCAATATATTTTTAAATCCTGTAGGGCGTTTCTCAAGCACTTTCTGACACATTTTCTTAGACAGAATTTAAAAACAAAATTGTCTCTTTTCGAGCTGGCAAGGTATGATCTGTCATTTAGCAATCGCTATCTCGACTATTTACCGTTAGGTATACAAATCCTCTCTGCGCTACTAGTACACCTAGGCATAACAATTTGGTACAACAACAATAAAAAAACTAACATAGCTAGCGGCTAGAAACATGTTATCAGACGCGTCTGTTGAGATTTGATAACTGTATGTTTTTGACGGCGGAAAAGTCATTGCTTTTAAAATAAAAACAAATTAAAAACACATATACTCATATAGAAGCTAGAAGGGTGGCTGCATGATCCAATAATACAGGTCGTGTTAATAGACCAGCTGATTTTTACTTTTGTCTCGAATTTTGACATTACACTCATTTCTTAGTACGATTTTGACGTTAAACTCACAAATTACAAAAACAAAATACATGGAAAATTTGTGTGTGTCTGTATTTTTGATTTTTGTCGAGCTGCTACGACCTGTTGTAGTTGGACCATGGGTGGCTGTATAAGTTTGGAATAAATCGATCCTCATTCTCAGGGCTAAAAACAAAACGAATTTACAACTTTTCTCTAAGCTGTGTGTGATGAAAGTGAAAGGGAGGATATTTAACTATAAGCTGTTTAAATCGTGTTATCCGAATGAAGAAAGACGTTCCAGCCACGAAGGTGTGCCTATAGGCGTTCGTTTGTGACAGGAGAGTAAGAGATGTGAAAAGAGGTTTAGGGTGGCCTGTGCTTCACTGGTGTTTCCAATTGGCATAAGTTATCGCTAAAAAAGGGATGACACTCAGAGTGCAAGTGTACTTAAATTCACGTAATCCTTTCGCATTGAATCGATCAAGGTCACCATTATCAGCTTGAGAAAATGTTTTTATATTTTTAAATTAATTTATTTGAATCAAATAGAGATGTGCACTAGAGATGGTGTCAGATTCTGATCATCATTCTCAGTAATTACTAGTTACTCCAAATAAAATTATTTGAAACCTTAGCTATTTTATAATTTTTTTTTTTCAGTTTATTTTTCAAAGAAAATATAAGCTCTTATCCTAGTACTTTACATTAAACAAAGCCCAAAAAACAATGAATATATTTTAAAATCCTTACATGATACTATTGATGAAATAATTACGTTAGATGATGTAGAATATCTACTAATTCCATTGAGTAAACTGGAAGTGAATAACTTTAACTAGAAAGTGAATAACTTTTAAAAGTGCAACTTAAAGAAAAAAAGTAAAAACCATTTTTTAGGGTATGTTTATCTTTTTAATATATGAATTTTTTCGTTATAAGAAATATTACAAATGTAAAAATCTTTAATACTCGGAAATGTCTCGCCTGACGAAAATTTGTTTTTCTAAACTTTTTTGAGGCGAATTAAATCACTTGAAGGGTTTGACAATTTTAAAGTAAAAATTAGATCAGAATTAGAAAAATCTTTAACAGAAATGATATACCTCTTAGCATTAATATGAAGGGTTGAAACTGTCGTTTTCGGTTTTTAATGATTATTTGAAAAAACCCTCAAAACAGAATAATAATTTTTTATGAATATCAAAAAAAATATCAGGGGCGGTAGTACGACATACGTTCCGTGATCGAAAGCGAATTTTTAAATCACAATAGCTCGAAGCCCAAAATTCGGAATGAGGGCATACGTGAACAATTGGCTGGAAGTACCGGTCGGTTCAATTATGCATTATTACTCTTTTAAAAAGTTGAACAGTTTCAACGTTATTGTGACTTAAAACGTGGATTACGATCACGGAACGTATGTCGTAATTCACCCCTGTTTTTTAAGTCACAATAACTTTGTAACTTTCCGAGTTTTTAAAAAAGTAATAATGCATAATTGAACCGACCGGTACTTTCCTTTGCTTTCACTTCCTTGTTTATTATTTCTCTGCACATGTGTCTTGCGTGCTCTTGTTCCTCAACTGGTATTAATGATATTGAGAGGTTGCGTCTACGATCGCCTGTTCCGTTTTTCTTTTTTCGTTTTGGTCTATAATATTGTGTTTCAGTCCCTTTTTAAGAAGTTGTTCTTCCGCCGCGGTGATGGCCACTGTCGTTAGGTTTACGAGCCTGGCATGGAAATGGTACGGTTGTTATTTGCTGTCCCGTTCGCGCCGTCCTGTAAGCTTATCTAGTTTCCGGTTCAGCGTCCTGTATTTCTGTTGTAATTCATGTTCGACCTCAGTCCTTATGCGCTCGAAGCATTCCATTAACGTATGGGTAGGTAATTGCTCCGCCAACCTTAAATGGATGAATAGAATTTCGGCATTTATTCCATCTTTCTTGGCGTACTGGTTTTTCAACTCATATCTTAGGAAGTCTGTTTCCGCCTTCCTAATTGTCCTCCTGCTTGCATTGGTGTTTGTCTTCATTGTTATTTTTGCAAATTTTGGTGTCACATTCAATTCTATGCATTGTTTGTTAAACCAAATGTTTGCCTTCGTTGTATGCAATTTCAGTAAACGTCGTTTGTAAACTATTAGTAGACCGTTTTCGTTTAAGTTAAAAGCCTGACAAGCATTAACTGTTTTATTTTGTTTTGTTGTTTTTCCGACAGGGTGAATGATGGATGTATATTGGAACGATTTTTCGTCATCCCTTGTCAAATTTGGTTTTGAGACAAACCGGTTTCGGCGTTGTGCCATCATCAGTGTCGATTTTCGTTCTGATCTGTTGTTGTCGGCGGCTTGTATTTATTGTAGGTAACGTCAGCATGGGTGTCTGCTTGTGTACGTGTGTGCACGGGTTTTTGTGTGGTTGACTGAGGCAGGTAAAAGTTGGTGATTTTTGTTGTTTGACCTTTTTTGCTTGTTTGTTGTTTTTTATCTTTTGCTGTTTTGTGTTTATTTGTCGGTGCGTGTGTGTTTGTTGTACCTGAGTGGTTGCTTTGTTTTTTGTCAACCAATTTTAAAGGTTCGAATATTGTGTGGGGTATTAATTACTTGCCCGGATATTTTGCTGGGGTGTTAGCCGATTTGGATAATTTTTGGTAGGAGTATACTACATACTATTGAGAAGCAGCTAACCAATTTTTATTGTAATATCTAGGTAAAATTACAAGCAATTGCCTTTGAAAATAGCAGAACTTTTATGCTGAAAAGTTGGCGGCGCCAAAGTAAATTATTTGGTTGGCCCTTTATTTTCACAATATTGAGTAATCAGTTGAGCGCAAGTGTTTTTGAGTGCTTTTATTTCTTTTTATTTTTCGTTTATTACTTATTTTAATTTAATTTTATATGGCTTTTTATTTTATTTGCAAAACAGTATTGTTGACAAAATTCAATAAGATCTTAATGTTTTTTTTTTTTAATTATTTAACAAAATTCGTTTTTGGCGCCCATTCGATGCTTTCAATCATTCTAAAAAAAGCATACCTGCCATTTCAGTTTCAAATAGTACTCGTGTGCCAATTTGATGTAAATGTCACCGACTTCCCTCCAATAACAGCAAAATACTTGTGACAAGTGGCCTTGTACATCACACCAACAACGTAACACAATGCTCTCTTGCTCTGCGGAAGAAAGTAAATTCAACAAAACAAAGAAAAACGTATGCACAAGCAAATTTGTTTACTCTTGCATTTGTTGGTAACTTTAATTTTTGTGTTAATCTTTTGTATTTGTTATTGGATTACTTCCAGATTAGTAGTGACGTTGTGCCACTTATAACGGCGGTTGCCATTACTGTAATGAAAACTACTAAATTGCATGCGTATGACTGACTGAGTAGCATTTATCACCTAATTTTTATTTTCTAAATAGATCGTGTTACTGACACGTCAAAATATGGCGTGCGAATTAGTTTTATGTTGCGTGCATTGATGTTTTAATTTAATTTCAGAACGAGGCACTAAACATTTTCAAATGGTACTTCGGTGCGTATGAGAAATGTATGGGGAAAAATGATTGCGGTTACTATTAGATATCGATAAGCGATAAGTCCAAAGTAAAAAAAAAAAAATTATTATTCTCTTAGGGCCGTTTCGTCACATACGGTTAACGCTAACCGTATGGATGAATTGAGTCGATTATAATTAGTTGAGTTTATTTATTTATTCAGTCTACAGTTATCCTTACAGACTATTACTAACTCAGAACAGTGAATAATTGATATTTAGACTACTGCGAATGGATACTGGAATAGAGTTCCAAGTTCGAATAACATTTACAAAGAATAGCCGCCCAGAGGTTAAGTAATTATATCTTGGCCCAATCATATCGTTAATCCGAAGAGACTTGGGGAAAACTAGTTTGTCATATAAATAGCTGGGCTCCTTGTACATAATGTTTCTACAAAGGAAGATACAATTCCTGGCTTTCAGGTAATAAAAAATGTCACAACCTGATAGACGTGGTCTCCAGCTAGATATATGGTCAAACTTGGCTAAGCCGAACACATCATAACGTGTAACATGGTTAAATACTATATCAATTTTATGAGCGGACTAAACACTTAGCTTACTCTATACTAGTTCAGAGTAACATATGATTGGCATAATTAACTGTACAGCAAGCTTTCTCCTAACATTGACGGGTGTATACATTGCAGACATACGCAAGTTTCTTAGGCTGTTGTATACTTTATTAACCACCGAGTCACATTATCATCACAAGTTAATGTCGCATTTATAATGAAACCAATGTTAGTCACTTTTGATACTAGCTTCAGACACTTATCAGCAATGTATAAATCCGGAATGTTTGAAAAATGTACTCGTTTTTTGGCTATAGGTAACACATAAGACTTGGCGGCGGCCGTGGTGTGAAGGTAGTGTTGCCGGCCTACCACACCGAAGGTCCATTCGAGCCCTGGTACAGGTAACATCAAAAGTGATTTGAAAAAAGTTTTTCAAAACGGGGTCGCCCCTCGGCAGTGGTTTGGCAAACTCTCCGAGTGTATTTCTGCCATGACAGGCTTCTCAGCAGAAATTCGTCTCCTTTGTAGATGCCGTTCGGACCAATTTGTAAGGAAAAATTCAAATCGGCACACCACAAATTGGAAGAGAAGCTTGGCGCAAAAATCTCTTAGGAGGTTTATGATGATATGCCTGTTGTATATCGCGCCATAGAGAGAGAGAACACATAAGACTTATCGCTATTAAGACATAGTTCATTTCTCCTCGCCCATGCAAGGATGGATGCTAAGTCATTGTTTAGCTTTGTATATGTATCATTTATCTCCTCAGGATTTCCAGATATATATAGCTGGACATATGTAAGTCATGATTTAAGGAGTCAAAGGCTTTTGAGAAGTCAAGTAGACATAATAAGGTCAATTGGTTTTGGTCAAAGGGCCCCCTAATGTCACTGTTTAACATAGCCGCTGGGCAGCTATGGTTTGCCCTGAAGTCTGATTGATAAGGAGACAGCAGCAGGAGACTTATTAATGTGGGCATGAATTTGTTCTGACAACAACATCTCGAAGACTTTTGAAAGAGCAGGCAATATACTAATAGGTCGAAAATCAGTGTGGCAGTGCGGGGACTTAGTTTTGGCGATAGAGCGCACAGTCGCAATTTTCCACGTATCAGGAAAGCATGAAGTTGTGATACTATGATTGATGATGTGTGTCAAAGAAGGCAGCATGTATGGTGGAAATATTTTCGCAAACTTTATCGGTATGTTATCCTCGCCGTATACTTATATTACCTATGCACTTTGCCACATCTAATTCCGACACAGCTTGGAACTCAAAAACAGGCAGACACTACAGATGAAGGACAAGTAACACGACTCACAAAAGCATCATTAAGCTCTTAAGAACAGAAGGATCAATCCATACTGTCACTTACATGTACACGCAGGTTTTTTAAACTACGCCACAAACCATAATTTGGTAAAGACGTATCTAACATTCTACTGAAATATTTACATTTTTACGCTCTAAACAGGCCGTGGTCTCATCACGGGCTACCTTATAGGCACTCCAATTGGATTCGCTTTGATTCTTTTTCCAGAGGGGATATTGTTTATTGCGCTTTATTATCATTGCGGGAATTGATTTGTTGAACTATGGACAATAATTAGAGCTACCACGATAAATCCGCAAATGAACGTGAGTTGTATAGAGGTATAGGATTATTTCATCCAAACATCAATTTATTATGCACCGAGCTCAGACTCCAGCAGGTAGACCAATTTATTTGGGATATGTCACTTCAGAAATTATTTATGTCCAGTAGGCGGTAATCTGGTGAAAAAGATGGACAAGATATAACACTATCAACACCAAGCTGTATATCAAACGAGCAGAAAATCAGATCATAATCTGAAATAAAAGACATTTGGTCAAACTTGAAAACATTTGACAAACCAGACACAATGAAATAATCCAGAAGGCTAGGACAGCAGTTTTGTCCAACATCAACAGCGACAGAAAATAGCATTGTGAAATAATCCTTCACATAGCAAGACTTATTGGGAATATAACGTGTGACAGAAAGACTTTTGACAGTGTAATAGCAAGAGTTCGGCAACGCTACCGGATATTCCTGATTTTAGCCGAGGCTAAGGATGCTTTTTGCAATACATAGCGACACCACCACCCTTTTTGTCCTTCCTATCCATCCTATACAGTACATAACTCTTAACGTCAAGGTGTGAGTCCTTCACTTCTAGGCTAAAACCAGGTCTCGAAGAAACAAATGACATCAATAAACGATTGTTCAAATATCGCTCTGACGACATTCATCTTTTCACCGTTTAGACTACGCGCGTTAAAGTGCACTACATTGAAACCATTATGACGCTCGCACAAGATGTTCATACTCTGTAAGAAGTTTTCGTTGTTCGAGCTCCATTCTGTTCCCTTCGGATTTGATCTATCCCCCTTTCGATTGCAGAAAATTGGGTTCTCACTGTTTCGAAACCATATGCCAAAGTGGTCGTAAGTCAGAAGTGTTAGTTTAGTTTAGTTTTTTTTTCGTCAAGAAATCATTTTTATCGCAGAAAGATTTAAACAATCGAATGTTACGTAGAAATAGTGAGTACCAAATTTTCTACCATCAAAAGGGGATAGATCACATCCGAATGGAACAGAATGGAACTCGAACAACCAATGCGTTCTACTCCAAAGTTTCTTACAGAGTACGAATCACACGAAATCGAACAAATTTTCTTTCGAATATAACTACAGAGTAAGGGCCTTTGTGCTACTAGCCTGACTGCCGCGGGAACGATTCGTTGACCCCGGAATAGGGTTTGATTTGGATTTTAGTCCCCTCTACCTACTTGAGGTGCATTCTAAACCCCCAAACCTGCCGGAGTTTACCCTGGTTCCTTTCTGTATTCGGTTAAATTAATTCCCTTCGCAAGTCATGCTTCTTACATTCAACGTTTGCCTTTTTTGTTGGTAGCAGTGACTGCCTTATGGGCACGAACATTCTCAGAATCGTCATCGCATCTTCTAACGGGAGTCCAAGAAACCTGCCAGTTTCAACAGGTTTGGAACAAAGCGAAATCGGTGTTGGAAAAGTCCCGCCCCCTAAGGGCATGTATTTGTTATGGTAGGGTTTAGTCTAGATAAGTACGAGTCTGAGCTGTTACGATATCCAGATCGAAGTTGGACCAGGGTGAGTCTAGTTAAGTTCCGCGGATCAAACGGTTGAATAATGTGATGCCGGATCTCATCATAGTACTTACAGAAATTACGTTTTATGTCCCTGGGCGGCGGGTCTTCCTTCAACTGTTTGGACTACTAAGATTATAGGAATTCAGTAAAAACTGCCTTCTTAAAAAACCCGCAAGCTCATTGCCATTGGAGGTGACCTTCAGACGACATACTTACTTCCGGTAACGCAATAATCTGCAAACTTTTTAAATTTTACAAACGCATATTTTCAATAAAAGTAAAAAATGATTTCGGTCTTTCTTAATACAAATCTAGTATATGCAATACTCAATCTATTCCGATCCCTTCATGTCGTTAAGGCCCACAGATAACGAATAACAAACCTCGACCCTTGATAATTAAGTCAAGCACACTATTCCAACGGCTATCGTTACATTAGTTGAATATATCCGTCAATCATTTTTATTTCCGCCAAATCGTGGTTGTTCCTTGTTTCACCCTTTGAGCGGCAGAGGGCTCTGCTCACTCTAAGCAACGTCAAAAATGTCACCATTACAGATGTGCAGCCAGCTGTTAAAAAACATTACAAATTCTAAATATTTTTTATTCTTCAATTAAATGTAGGTTTTAACTTTTAGAAACAAATGCCGAACATAGTACCTTAAATTTGTTTCGCCTAGAACGTATCCTAGTAAAAGCAAAAAAAATTAAGAAAAATTATTTTGAATCACCCAATGGCCGCCTATACATGCTTATTACAATAAACACTATCAAATTTTAAGAGTAAATAATTATTAAATTGTAAAACATGGACGCCGATACGCTATCGCATAGTGTGGATAAATCACAAATGCCACCGTTGCATCAAAAACGTGTGCTGGCTTTCATCAACCATTTTATAATTAATTCATGCACATTTCTAAACGACTTTGCGCTGAAATGTGAAGCAAAATTTATAGATTTGGAAAGAAAAATGCAAAAAGTAGAAGCAGCGTTAACGATAATAGAAGCAAAGGTGAGTAAAAAGCGTTACAGTTATAGCAAAACAAAGCTAATGGGTAAAAACTTGTATTATATAGTTAGCATCTGTACCAGATGTAATAGAAAACATAGCGCCAGCGACTGCCAACACAAATATCACTGAGAATAATTCCAACCAAAAGACTGAAAGTACATACTCAGATGTCCCGATCGCTGTTGCTGGTACTGATGATGGCACGCCAGCTGATAATGAGCTAAAAGACAATTTACCTATAGAGCCTGTAGGTGTGCGCGCCTGCGAAGATGTACGTTTTAAGAAATTCTTTAAAATGGTACAGTTTGGTGTACCAGCAGGGGCTGTTAAGATAAAAATGCAAGCAGAGGGCATTGAACCAAGTATATTAGAGTGAGTTGTATACCGTTTATTCTTCCATACAGCTTCTAACGATTTTTTTCTTGTAGCACTCCAAATTTGTTGCTGACAGATGGTGTAATCTCATAAACAACCCCAGCGTGCTGAAATGTGAATCGAGTGTGCTCAGTGATTTAAGGAATATTTGCGTCGGTGACGATTATAATGTGATATATTGAAAATTAGTACGTTAATAACTAAATAAAAAATACAAAGCGATTTGCAACTCTTAAACCAAAATCATTTGGCAAACCCAGTAAGGATTTGTCATGTAACAATAGGCATGTAAAACCAGCACTGCCAGAGTGCCCAGTCACCAGTTGGAAAACTCGCAACGGCAGAAACGCTTTTGGTAATTATACACCCCTATTGTAAGTGTCGAACAAGAATCGATAATCGACTATTAAGCGATTAGCAATCATCGAGCAATTGCGAGTGTTGAACCGACCGCTTAATGAGCGACTGTGAATACTTAACCGATCATCTTTCTACTACCATTTTGCAGTCGCTGGCGTGTCGATGCGATTTGAAGTGCTAATAAAATGGATAAAAAAGTAAATAATTAAAAAAAGATATAAAATTTGTAAATAACCATTAAAAATGTCCAGTTTTTGTTCAATCAAGTTACGCAATACCAAAATAAAATGCGATCTATTCAATCGAAAAATTTCTATTCTACTGCAAATCGACAGTCCCAATAGCGGTGATAGAGATCATCTGATTGAATCAGGAACAATGGATTGTTGTAGTTTGTAACGACAAAAACACTCCCCGAAGGTTTTGGAGTGTTGTCGGATGTGAGTGCTTTGCCGGATATAAGCCCTGTACGCTCCGGTACTCCCTTTCGGTACATGCCAGACTGTCGCAGGAGCGATTTGGTATAACAAGTGCAACCTTCTGTCATGTCACCGGTAAGTGTTGTCGTTAGACAAAGATAGGTACGGAAAGGTGATTCTCTTAGGGACATAGCCCTGTTCGTGAATGCAATGTTGAAAAGGAAATTAATGAATTTCAAGAATAAATAATCGATGCCACAAGAGGCGAAAGGCCTATTCCCCAATGTTTAGTTAACTGAAATTCCACAGTAAACTATACATTCACAATTTTATTTTGCTACTTATTTAATGACCAATGCACACTAGGCAACCTTATGATTTTTAACTAGAGTTTAACTGACCAATATTGGGAAATTAACTTCTGCTAACATGTACATTGGAAATCAAGAGTTAACTGTGGAATGTAAGTTAACTCGCCTCTGTGTAAATGGGCCCAAGAAATAACCTGACAGTACATGGGCAGTATGAAAATGGAATGGAGAAATCTGTGTTCTTACCAACTTTCAACTACGTGCGATACATTCCTTTATGATTTTCTTTGCAGAAGACCCATTTTCCCTGAATTATCTTGTTTAATACATTAGAGGAATTACTGTGAATTACTGTCTGTTATTATAACAGTGGTAATTGTTTCCTTTAGGAGACAACTGCTAACACACGTCCGAAATTATCGGGAGAGGTATCAAAAGACGCGTTTTGACCTCGGTAACAATAATCCGGAAGCGAATTTTCGAGTTTCTGTTTCAGTGAAGAGATATACGCCATCAAAGTTGAAAAATTTCTGTCATTTTCATGTGGTTGTTGTAATCACAGATTAGGGTGTTTCGAAAAGTGCAAAAAGTGTGTTCTGCGTAGAAATACTGTGGACCGCGTAACCGGTGTTGGACCGGCTAAGGGTTATCTTTTTGAAGCGCGGCCGAAGGCCGCCTACGCAGAAAAGTGTTCTGCACATAAATACCTTGGATCAAGCCCCCTATTTGGGATCGGACCTGGGTCATTTTCGGGTTTTTTGCGAATAACTTTTCACTGAAACAAAAAATTGAAAATCCGCTCCCGGATTGTTGAGACCGAAGTCAAAACGCGTTGTTTGACACCTCTCCCGATATTTTTGGACGTGTTTTAGCAGTTGTCTCCTAAAGGAAACAATTACCATAAAATAGTTAAATACAGTGAAATTTTCAATTCAATGTTTAAGTATAAAACACTGTGTTAAGCTATATTTTCTTTATCTTCACACTTTTTGAACGCTATGTTTTCTTTAACAAAGCAATAGGCTTCCAATGTATATATTTTTAGCAAACAGCTAACTTAAAATCAGATTATAGGCTAGATGGAAATTGTGGCGAATAATTTAGAACTGAATCATTTGTCCCTTCCTTTTCTTATCACCACCCAACTCGAAATGCTTGCAACGCTTTAATGGCGTCTGTTTGCGATATTTGCACTCGGTGCATTCCATACGCAGCACAATCTTTTTGGTAGTCTTAGCCTGCAATCGAAGAACAATTATTGAAATAGTTTGTCAAATTATTAAATAAATATTTACAGCAATAATTTAAGCATGTATGAACGTTGCCACTTCGCAATCGTCATATAAAACATTTGCTCTAATTCAAGTGCTCAATATTCAACATTAATTTTGCATAATTCATTTCCCACCAAAGAGCTTTCCATCGCCGCTTTTTGCGACTAACAGCAATTTAGTTCTACTTTCTATGCATATACTATTCTAACTACTTGGCGTTATTTTTAAACAGCAAAATATGTTACCTTTTTCCTGAAGATGGGTTTGGTTTGACCGCCGAAACCTTGTTGTTTTCTATCGTACCGCCGTCTGCCTTGGGCACCTTTACGCTCCTTAGATTTTTTGTATTGAGTCACCTTATGCGGTTTGTGGCATTTGCACTTTTTGCAAAATGTGCGTCTTTGCTTGGGCACATTTACCTAAAATTGTATTGAAAACAAATTAACATTAAAAAAAAAAAGTAAAGAATAATTATAATAGACGAAATCTTTCCAGAAATCCTTGCAGCCATATGCAATATAATTACAACAGCACTATATAAAGGAATAATACTGCCCAATAAATTACTACCTAACTCAGTTAGAATGACTACTATTACGATGCAAAGCGATAAACTTGATAAGTTTTAATATAATTCCCAGCAAACGTACCATCTTGGCGAATGTTGCTTGTCAAAGGAAGAAAAATAGAAAAGAAAATATGTAAAACGGAAACGACACAACAGTCAGTTGTCAAAATAATCTGAGTGAGAAAGAAATGTGAACATGTTTAAGCACTTTTCATGAAACACAGCCACATGGTTGCATTGAAATTATAACTAAAAAATGTGATGATTTACATGACCATGTTCAATTGTTTTCTTTTATGTAAAGATTTATGTAGGGATTAAAGATTTTATACAAGGTGGCGCAAAAGTAATCCTCCTATCAGAATATGCTATAAATTTTGCGATTGGCCCCTAAAGTCAGTTCTGTTTTGACATTTGTGTAGTAAACACATGCGAAATACACGTTAATAAACAATGTTACGCTACACTGCTCCAGAACGCGGAATATCGCTGACTATTTATTTGACCAATAATCGGTCGGGGCCAAACGGTTACTGTGAATGGTGAGCGCTACAGAGCAATGATCAACGAGTTCTTTTAGCCGCAACTTGATGAATTGGGATTGGAAAACATGTGGTTCCAACAAGACGGTGCAACAGCACACACTGCACGTGCCACAACCGATATGCTGAACATCGGAAGCTTACTTTTGCGCCACCTTGTAGTAGCGCAACTTACTCTGAATCTGCACACACACACACAAACCACACGTTGTATGCAGTAATAAAACAATCAAATTTAAATGCTGCAATATTCAACGGGAAGACCTAAAACACCCAAATTATTGAATATAAAGCAATTATAACACCTTATCAGTTCCTGCAGAATGTAAATTTTTGTGGTAATTGTTTCCTTTAGGAGACAACTGCTAAAACACGTCCAAAAATATCGGGAGAGGTATCAAACAACGCGTTTTGACTTCGGTATCAACAATCCGAAAGCGGATTTTCAATTTTTTGTTTCAGTGAAAAGTAATTCGCAAAAACCCCCAAAATGACCCAGGTCCGATCCCAAATAGGGGGCTTGATCCAAGGTATTTATGTGCAGAACACCTTTCTGCGTAAGCGGCCTTCGGCCGCGCTTCAAAAAAATAACCCTTAGCCGGTCCAACACCGGCTACGCGGACCACAGTATTTCTGAGCAGAACACACTTTTTACACTTTTCGGTCCACCCTAATCTGTGATTACAACAACCACATGAAAATGACAGAAAATTTTCAACTTTGATTGCAAATATCTCTTCACTGAAACAAAAACTCGAAAATTCGCTTCCGGATTATTGTTATTGAGGTCAAAACGCGTCTTTTGATACCTTTCCCGATAATTTCGGTCGTGTTTTAGCAGTTGTCTCCTAAAGGAAACAATTACCATTTTTGTTTTAATTGAAGTTTTTGGTTGTAGTTTTTATGTTAAAGCAACTCTGAACGCGATTTCCTTCATTACACTTTCTTGGAGTACCTTAATCCACTACCTTCCACTCCGATTCGCAAAAGAAGATGCCAAACTAGGAGGGGTAAACAATGACGATACGGATCAGTTGTATGAGAGTTGCTGGTGTATATATGTGTGTTTATATATGTATGTCTGTGCTACCAAGCAAAGAAGGGTTGGCTACCAAAAATCTACTACAAAAAACTAAACGAACAGAGCTTCTATACGGATCCGAAATTGATCCAGATAAATATCAAGATCACAACGTTGTTGTTGCATTTACATGCAAAATCTCTATCTGGATCTGGATCACTCCTGATTGGAACACGCCTAATAAAGGGCCGCAGAGCCGAGCCGGGCCCCTGGGACAGTTCGGGTTTATGGGCCTCCCTAAAAAATAAGCTCAATCCAGTAAAAAAAATTAACTTAACATATATTTTTCAATACAAATTGTCAGTTTTATTTCATATAAAATAAGATCTAGTGGTGCACTTAAATGAAATGTTAGATTTCATTGTTTGATTTGCTTATATTAACTTTTTCTAAATACATTTTCAGAGCTTGAATCGGTAATTCTATACAACAGCACGTAACTGCTAACATACGTCCGACGCGTTTTGATCTCTGTATCAATAATCCGAAAGCGAAAATTAAATAATTTGTTTCAGTGAAAAGTTATTAGCAAAAAACCCAAAAATGGCCTAGGTCCAATCCCAAATAGGGGGCTTGATCCAAGGTATTTATGTGCACAACACCTTCCTGCGTAAGCGGCCTTCGGCCGCGTTTCAAAAAAATAACCCTTAGCCGGTCCAACACCGGCTACGCGGTCCCCAGTATTTCTGCAAAAAACTCACTTCTGCACTTTTCGGTACACCCTAATCTGTGATTACAACAACCACATGAAAATGACAGAAAAATTTGAACTTTAATTGCAAATATCTCTGAACAGACGTAAACTATCGAATTTCCGCTTTCGGATTATTGATACGGAGGTTAAAATCCGTCGTTTAATATCTTTCCCAATATTTTTGGACGTATATTAGCAGTTAAGTGCTGTCGTATAGAATTACCCTTGAATCAGCCATGGAAAACCTTCCGTGCTTTTTGGTCTGCGAATATTGAAATTGCCGATTCAAAACTAATGCTGCGAGCAAGGCTGGACTCCGGGGCCAATGTTTCAAGGCTTGTCAAGCGATTTTGGCTCATAGTAGAACGTAAAAAATTTTTCACGCCAGACAATAGACTGAAAGAAAGCTCCCCTTCAGCCACACTGACTGGAAGTGTGCAAAATATTCTTTTGTAACAACAAAATATATACGTGTGTATCTTTGAAATCCTGGTTAGAATACTGTCAATACTGCTTTGCCTTGCCGGCCCCCAAAAATCTTCCCTCTCTCCGCGGCCCTGTGTACATCTGCGTCTGCGACTAAAAAAAAACGATCATCGGCAATTGCCCATAATCATAAAACTGTCAGCACTGCTCCTCAAATGTCAGGCAAACAGATATTTGTTTATGAAGTAGAGCAACGTGCATACATACATACATTTCCCCTGTTGTCATTCGGTTTATTATTAAGGGCAGCAATCTGCTTTAATTGCTGAAAGTTGGTAAAGCAGTTTGCGAAATGTAGAGAAAACTACTTGGAAGTACTGATTTTATCCGCCACTTTAATATTAGCAGATATGGCATACCTATACAGGTAGTATAATCTCAACAGCTGATTAGATTTTTTTCATTTCAATTTTCTCTAAACCGTCAAACTTGCTTTCAAACGGTTTGTTAACATTTTAAAATTTGCTGTGGTGTTTTGACGTTTTAGAGAAGCGATTTCCAGCATGGCCGCCGTGTGTGTTACCTGTTTTACTATGCCATGGACATACAGGGTGGCTGATGAATTTTGCTACATTAAGAAACTCAAATAATTTTTTTTTCAGTGTATGGAATTCATTTTTCTTTTATTCATGTTAAAGCTCATTAAATTTTATTAAATATAGCCTAATTAGTTTTAAAAATAATGGAATTTAAATGCCCCCCCTGCTCGTCGATGCATGTGCGGCATCTTACCAAAAAGTTGTTCATTACTGCTTGGAGAGTTGAGACAGGAATAGCCGCAATTGTTTCTCGAATGGATTGCCTTAGTTCATTCAAATTTGTTGGTTTTGCTTTGAAGACTTCCTGTTTGCAATAACCCCACAAGAAAAAGTCAGGTGCAGTAAGGTCAGGCGACCTGGGTGGCCAACGGAATGTGGAGTTTCTGGATATCAGCTTATTGGGAAATTTTCGTCGCAATTCTGTCATAACAGGTTGGGCTATATGAGGAGCTGCACCATCTTGCTGAAACCACACAGAGTTGAAAGAAATTCTCATTCGGCGTAATTCTGGATAGAAAAACTCTCTCAACATGCTCAAGTAACGGTCTCCAGTAACCGTAACGGTGTGACCGTTTTCTTCGAAGAAGTAGGGCCCGACAATGCAGCGTGATGAAACTGCACACCACACTGTGACACGAAGTGGATGCAATTCCGTCTCATGGAGTATCTGTGGGTTGGAAGCACTCCATATTCGACAATTTTGTTTGTTTATGTTGCCGTTTAAATCGAAATGGGCCTCGTCAGACATGAAAATACAGTTCAACATGTTTCCATCCTCTTCCACCATTTGAAGCATCTTCTGTCAAAATTCCAAGCGAATCGGCAAGTCTGCAGCGTTCAGTTTGTTGGCCATTTGAATTTTATATGGGAATAAGTCCAAATCTTTGTGCATAATTGACTGTAATGACTGTCTGCTTACACCCATTTGAGCAGATAAGCTTCTTGTCGAAACACGTGGATTGTTTTGTATGGCAGCAGCTACAGCAGCGATTGTTTCCTCCGTTCGAACTGAAGGGTTTCGATGGTAAGGTCTTCTGTTGACTGTCACATGCTCGGCAAAATTGTTTACAAGTCTTATTATGGTCCATCTGCTCGGAGGATTGCCGCCAAACGTGCGCCTATACTCTCTTTGAACCGAAACTACGGACTCCAGTGCGTGATAGCGGCGGACAATCCAAATTCTTGTTTCAGTGTCCCAGTTATCCATTTTTGTTAAATGTAAAAGTCAATCTGCAAAATAAAAAAAAAATTTACCAGATTCATTAAATAGAAAAAAAGTTATTTAATTTTTTTTTGGTAACGGCTTTCATCAGCCACCCTGTAGTATATGTCTACTAGTAGCGCAACTTACTCCGAATCTGCACACACACACAAACCACACAGGGTGCGTTGTATGCAATAATAAAACAAATTTAAATACTGCAATATTGAGCATGAAGATTCAAAACTCCCAAATTATTGAATACAAAGCAGTTATAAAACGTTATCAGTTACTATAGAAGGTATATTTCAGTTTAAATTGAAGTTTTTAGTTGCAGTTTTTACTTTAAAACAACTCTGAACGCGATTTCCTTCATTCCACTCTCTCGGAGTACATTCATCCACTGCCTTCCACTCCGATTCGCAAAAGAAGATGCCAAACTAGTAGGGGTAAACAATGGCCATGGAGCAGATAAAGTTGTGCGCTCAACAGTCCATACAACTATTAAGCGCAAACGCATATGCGAGTGAAAAAAAAAAACGGATATTGTTGAATTCAAATGTGCTTGCGTTCTCTTTTGTGTTTTCTATTCGCGTTTACATCTGTCAGTTTTTCTTGAAAACATACAGAGAATGTCTCTGAAGCATATAAGGGAGAAAGAATGTGATAGAGAGAAAAACTTGAACCGACTTGACGGTACGAATGTACTTGTATTCTATTCCTCTCTTCTCATCCCATTCGCCGTGGTCGAGGCAGACTTGAATTCAATACTTGAATCGTGTAAATCTGCTCTTACTCTTTGCCTCGTATCCACTAACACCATTGTCATTGTTTACCCGTACTAGTTTGGCATCTTCTTTTGCGAATCGGAGTGGAAGGCAGTGGATGAATGTACTCCGAGAGAGTGTAATGAAGGAAATCGCGTTCAGAGTTGCTTTAAAGTAAAAACTACAACTAAAAACTTTAATTTAAACTGAAATTTACATTCTGCAGGAACTGATAAGGTGTTATAACTGCTTTATATTCTATAATTTGGGTGTTTTAAGTCTTCACGTTGAATATTGCAGCATTTAAATTTCATTGTTTTATTATTGCATACAATTCACCCTGTGTGGTTTGTGTGTGTGTGCAGATTCGGAGTAAGTTGCGCTACTAGTAGACATATACTATGACCATTGTACAACTGTACAAGTAAGTTATGTCGGCATCCATTTCTCTTCCTTCTCTCTCTAGCTCATAGGCGTTTGACACTCACTCACATGTCAAACAAACGGTTGACACTCACTCGTGGCTGGGTTGCAAAGGCTTAGTGCAAAAATGGACGGAATTTTACAACTGGGCTGCTGTGTTAGTTAATTTATTTTACTGAATTTAGTACGAAAACGTGTTTATAAATAATAATAAGCCCTAACTGAATAAAAATAAAAGGTAATTCTATACGACCGTGCGTAACTGCTAAAGCACGTCCAAATTATCAGGAAAGGTATCAGAAGACGCGCTTTGACCTCGGAATCAATAATCCGAAAGCGGAAAATCAACTACATATATATTTCTATCAAGAGATATTTGCAATCAAAGTTGAACATTTTCTGTCATTTTCATGTGGTTGTTGTAATCACACATATTGGGCGTTCCGAAATGTGCAGAAGTGAGTTTTTGCAGAAATACTGGGGATCGCGTAGCTGGTGTTGGACCGGCTAAGGATTATTTTTTTGAAGCGCGGCCGAAGGCCGCCTACGCAGAAAGGTGCTCTGCATATAAATACCATCGATCAGGCCCCCCTTTTGGGATCGGACCTAGGCCATTTTTTGGTTTTTTGCCAATAACTTTTCACTGAAATAAAATATTTTCCGCTTTCGGATTATTGATACCGGGGTCAAAACGCGTCTTTTGATACCTTTCCCGATATTTTAGGACGTGTTTTATCAGAATTACCGTTGTTTATATGATTAACTAGTTAGAAATTATCTGGATTATTTGCAATAACTTTTATTATGGTTATATTATTGAAAAAGACCTCCTTACCATGGAAAAACAGTTCAGTAACTGCGAACTTGTGAAGCCACCTTAACTATTATTTTTTAAAGTAGTTTTGTTTAGTAATTCTTTTTTTTTAATAAAAAGTTGAATTTATTAATTTTATTTGTAGATAATGCGTCAGTTATGTATATGGGTGATAATAGGCCTACAGGGGAACCGCACACTCAATAAAATTTATATAACGGGCCTGAATTGCAGCCTCCTGGGTGGTGTGGGAAAGCAATGGTTAGCAAAGTGTCTAAAAGGGGTCTGATGAGAAGCGGGTGACTTCCCAACATGAAACCCCAACCATCGCGTGCAAATCTATAATCTTTTCTGAAAAATAAGGTAAAGCTACGATAACTACAGCGCTCAAGCGACGTGGAAGTTAACATAAGCGCACCCTTATATGGACGCTTGGTACACATCATGCACACACAAAAGAAAAACAAGAAATGAGCATGCGCATTTTAGGAGACACACTTTAAATGGTAGGGAACTTTATTAAGATACGATATAAATAAGAAAAATGCTTCTTAAGTTGAAATGTTTGAAGATAATTATCAAATTAGCACGTGCAATTTTATTGTAAACAAAGAAGAACAAGCGAATTGCCATGGCAATATCAACTACATGGTTGTTTTTTATAGGCAGCACAGACATTTTTATAAAGATCTCAAAGATATCAAAAACTGGTACTTAAATTAGTAAAACTATTGCAAAAATAGTTCTACTTGAAATTATGCGCTTTAAACAATAATTTGCTGCAACTAATTTCTCTTATTTATTTATTTAGGGTATATGTTTTTATAGCATCGCCTACTTTCTGTCTGCTGCCAATGAGTACCACTCTGCGTTTAATGACCTCTGAATGACAAGCTCTTTACATGGTGGGCACAACTGTGGACGAACAGCTGGTACATATCTTACTTGTAGACCTTTACAGTGGCTAACTCTCATGCTGTCTTAGTGGTGGGAGTGTTACTGAGTTAGGGATGATACATACTTGCGAGTTCCATGCTGCCCAGCCGACACCCTCATGTAAGAATTTCCATCAAGATCATCTTACGGTGCTTCTAGGAAACGTGTCGTTTCAAACGGGCCTGGCAAAGTTGTTAGAAGAATTGACTTCATGGGCTTGTGAAGAGGTGGTTCACATCGTGTTTTTGACGCTACTTAAACAAGCCATCAATTAAGCGGGTGTGACTGTCGAAAGAGGTGAAGCCGTTTGACGTATATGAACACGGTACTAGTCATGTTGTACTGGGAACAATTTGTTTTACACAGCCGAACCTTCCGAGTCTCCTCACGTTATTTTTTGAGTACTCCAAAAACGTTTCGATTTAACAAGGTTACTTCATGAAAAAAATAAATAAATAAAATGGGCGACACTTCAGTAGATCAGTCGTCGAATACCATTTCAGTCCCCTTTTGGCACCAAAAGACCCGGTAATGTGCATGTCTAG
This sequence comes from Merzomyia westermanni, assembly GCA_949987695.1. Classification (NCBI taxonomy): domain Eukaryota; kingdom Metazoa; phylum Arthropoda; class Insecta; order Diptera; family Tephritidae; genus Merzomyia; species Merzomyia westermanni. Next base: position 30,236,161 of record OX465289.1, on the reverse strand, counting down.
TATGCATAGGTACACATACATACATTCTGTATGTTGAACTGGGTAAAGATGACGGACAGAGAAGTAATTCACTGATTCATTGTTTATGTTTTAAAAATACATAAGTGAACATGTTTACAGTGTAGGGTAAACGCACTAGTTTCCGGACACTTAAGGTTTTCCTCAACTTTAACTTCGTCTCATTTTTTCACTATAAACGGTACCGCTAAAATTTATACTGTTTATATTAGCATAAATATTGCTCAATAATATGACGTTTGTATAATTTAAAAATATAATATTGTTAATAAATATTATTAAATTGAAAATTCCAAAAAGTTCGACTTGCTCTAGTTTCCGAACAGTAAAATTTAATTTCCAGACGCTTTGGTTTTAGTTTCCGGACACCCGAGATTTGTATGAAATTTGAATATAAGCTATATTTTTGTAAAGTATTTCTGAAACGTAAAGAGACCTTTGAATACAATAAATACAACTTAATCATATTCACATCTCTCTGGATGGGAATCTCTCTGATTTGGACACTAGTCTTAAACCAACTGTTCGATTGATGGTTCGAGGGATCAACCAAAATTACGGCGTACGCAGTTAATGTTTTATTTGTTATAATTGGTAGGTTTTTTTTTAGATTTTAGAGGTCCATGACTGTGCATCCGACGTTGGGTTGATCGCAAAATGCGGATCTACATAGTCTTCGTGTCTAGGGATTATAAGATCCCGAATTGGACTATGGCTAAACAAGGAGGGCTTACCCTGCAGGAGCAACAAAAGAAGACATCTGGGAATAATTTTGGACAGCAAGCAGTCGTGGAAACCAAATAAATATATAAGATAAATTCAAAGTATGCTCAACGGCACTATATAAATGGGCATTGACGCCGATTTTGGAGCTAATAGACATTATGAAGTCCTCGTTAGGGGGCCAGCCACTCAAAAAAGAACGTTTGTTAACAAACTGGAGAGAGTTTGCATATAATCAATAATTCGTATAATAGGAGGTTTAAAAACCACCCCGACAGAATTATTCAATGCCATTGGTAAAGCATTGTGTTAACAACTCAAACTAGGCCCAATGCCTCGTGGCCGTAGCCTGTACCAGCGCCATCGAAACGGGGCCGGCAGACTGTGTGATCCCTGCTTTGTTTTGAAATGGATGTTGAATCTACAATAGATGTTGGCGTGAAGGTACGGTTGTTACCATACACATTTACACCGATTGTTCGAAATCTGCTTTATACTGTGCTTTTCCGAAGTTAAACAAATCCTACAAGCGGCAAATTATAACAACTTAAGGTGTTTTGAAGTGCAAGGAAGAATTTAAAAGGCGAGATCGTACATCTATACTGGGTTATCGGTCATATTGGCATAGATGGAAGCGAAATGTTGACCCAAGTAGAAGGGGGAATCTCTTGGAAAGTATACCATAGAACTGCCCATCAGATTGGGAGTACTGAAAAGCAGTCAAGAGTTTTAAACGATCGACCAAGCAAAAACGGCTTGTAAGTAACATGGGATGGCAAAGTCTCCTAGGCCATGTGCAAGTTGTATGGGTTAACAACTTTGCTCTGATCCGTAAAACGGGTTGACTGCAAAATTATGTTTTTATAGTTTGTACGAGAAATGCTTAAACAAACAGCTATCCTAAGCTGCCTCTTGCCTGATGCTTGTTTGGTTTGACCTTATAACTTCGAAGGGCTGAGGTAAGATGTCTGCATTAATTCTTTAAATAGTAATATTGATAAAAGCAACAATGTTTGCACGAAATGATAACTGTCCGGACATGGAAACTTATTTCCTTAGTATCCGGACAGCAATATTTGTACTTGAAAAAACGTGTCCGAAGACTGAAAGTATAGAAAAAAAGATGTTTTTCATTTCGCAATTCATATAATAAACTATCATTTAGGAGCGTTAAAATGGTAATTCGTAATTTTCGTCTTCTTTTCAGTATTCCGATAGCCCGTCCGGAAACTGAGAATCCTCTCAAATTTTTGTTCTCGTATCCGGGCAGTAATAATTTAGGCCAAAAAGTGAAGTAAATTTATTTTCTTATTTATAGAATGAAAGTTTGTTATATTTTAAGCAAATATTATTAACTTTTAATGAGTTATGTTAATAAATACTGGGTTAGGCACTTACTTCTCTAAAACGCTCCCACTATTTTTTTTTTACAAATACCTACAATTTTTCCGCAAGCTGAGACTTCTGAAACTAAAATTACATGTTAGTTTTAAACCATGGCATTGATTCCACTTAACTTCCACGTACACTCAGAAAACATGTACATTTCCATTTGTGTTGTTATTTGAGACTATTTGTCAGTGATGTGCCTATTAATCGCAAAACATTGACATAGTGTCCGGACACTAGCGCTCTTCGGAAACTAGCTCAGTTACCCTACCTTGTTAGTATTTGCCATTGTGTATCAAAACAAGTGTGATATGTTATCTGTCAAAGGCACATCAGCATGGAGTTATTGTTGACATCTAAGGCATTTCAATATGGCGACGTATCCGGTACAAAGCGAACTCCTATCTTCTAACGAATGATAGAAAGGGATGAAGGATGAGACCAATATAGAATATAAAAAAACAGGTGACGAAATCTCTTCGAAATTTGACGTATCTGCCTTAGATATCACACTTGACATGGTACACAATGATATTTGCGAGCTAAGTCGTTTTGACGCCACCACTATGTTTGCACCCACCTTTCCCACCGGCCGATAACCGTTTCCATGGAAATACATACGTAAAAACATACATATTGCATGCCAGGAAGTACACTAATATGCGAAGACAAATTATTGTTGAGGTCTTTGCAACTACCCTCCTAGACAGCTGTGGTTATTTCACAGGTCATATAACCTCTCTGCCTAACGATAGTTTTCGTTAGTTTTGTCAGTTATTTTCTTAAGGCGAATCTGACGAATATAAGCATGTGTGTTGACGGTATGAGGTTAGATGTAACTCTAACATGAGTCAGCTCTAGCCGTCAGGTATAACGCAAACACAGGTCAGATCTAATAGTTATGCATGATTTATTTTATTCCAGTCTTCCTCCCATTAAAATCGCGTTTGCTTGTCAACCTGAAAATATACAATTTTGTATTTTGTTATACATTCAAATTGTTAAATAACAATAATTGCCACTAAATACTTATCTAAACCTTATCTAGGTGAATTGCTTGAAGCTTTACTATATAAAGCCTTATAATATATTTTAAAATATTATTAATGGCGTACTTATCATTTGGGCATTTTATTCATGAAGTTTCACAAAGAAGAAAAATTCGAGAAAAATGAAGGTTAAACCATAAAGGTTCAACGCGACGAATAGTGGGTTTTACGGGTAGACACAGTGGTGAATTGCCTACAAGCCATTTTACAGTCTGCTTGCATTCGTTATAGGATATTCTCATAGTTAAAGCTTCTCGCTTGTATTTATTTATACATTAGTGACGGAGTGGTATGCAGCTGCATTGGGTATACCAATCGTTCTGCACATCTGCTGCAAAAGTATAAATTTAAACACTACAAGTAACCTACGTATCTATGTATATATTCATGTTTGAAATCATGATATTTATTTATTTGAGACGGGAGAAAGAATAAAATTAAAATCGGTGGTTTATGTCGTGTAAAATTTCTGGAAACTTTTTTCTGTCTGTGGCAATAGAGTTGGTAATTGTTTTTAGTATTGGTTAAATTTGTGTCAGCGGAAATTACCGCGTGTGAAGGCCGCAATGAAGGCTTCTATTCACTCGCTCCAACATTTATGGCATTGTTTACCCGTACTAGTTTGGTATCTTCTTTTGCGAATCGGAGTGGAAGGCAGTGGATGAATGTACTCCGAGAGAGTGTAATGAAGGAAATCGCGTTCAGAGTTGTTTTAAAGTAAAAACTGCAACTAAAAACTTCAATTTAAACTGAAATATACATTCTATAGTAACTGACAACGTGTTATAACTACTTTATATTCAATAATTTGGGAGTTTCAAGTCTTCATGCTGAATATTGTAGTATTTAAATTTGATTGTTTTATTACTGCGTACAACACACCCTGTGTGGTTTGTGTGTGTGTGCAGATTCGGAGTAAGTTGCGCTACTAGTAGACATATACTATGATTTATGGCTGGAATTGCAAGCTGAAGAAGGTGAGTGAGTGAGGTTATATTAATCCTCTCTTCTTTAGAGTCAGATATGGGCATTTCGATTAATCGTTATCTCTCTCTATGGCGCGATATACAACAGGTATATCATCATAAACCTCCTAAGAGATTTTTGCGCCAAGCTTCTCTTCCAATTTGTGGTGTGCCGATTTGAATTTTCCCTACAAATTGGTGGGACCTACAGTTTTTTGCCGACTCCGAACGGCATCTACAAAGGAGACGAATTTTTGCCTGTCATGGCAGAAATACACTCGGAGAGTTTGCAAAACCACTGCCGAGGGGCGACCCCGTTTTGAAAAACTTTTTTCAAATCACTATTGTTATTAATCGTTATATGTTCGTAAAATCCCATACTATCCTCTGATTTCGTTTAGCGCCTATCACTCCGAACTACCGTAATGGTACGATCAACAAAGAAAGAACCATAGTATATGTCTACTAGTAGCGCAACTTACTCCGAATCTGCACACACACACAAACCACACAGGGTGTGTTGTACGCAGTAATAAAACAATCAAATTTAAATACTGCAATATTCAGCATGAAGACTTGAAGCTCCCAAATTATTGAATATAAAGTAGTTATAACACGTTGTCAGTTACTATAGAATGTATATTTCAGTTTAAATTGAAGTTTTTAGTTGCAGTTTTTACTTTAAAACAACTCTGAACGCGATTTCCTTCATTACACTCTCTCGGAGTACATTCATCCACTGCCTTCCACTCCGATTCGCAAAAGAAGATGCCAAACTAGTACGGGTAAACAATGGAAAGAACATGGTCCATTGCAGCACGCCCGCGTGAAGGTTTTATACTTTGGTCCAAAAAATTAAGCGTGCATCACAACCCTCACTTTTGATTATTGAAATCAAACTAAAGGTGTTGCCTTGCTGCTTTTGTCGCATTTCTTCTGCTTCTATTCGATGTATACGTATATCCATACGGCGGGCTCATGGCAGAAACGACTAGCATATGTATTTTGGACAGAAAGCCACTGAAACGAGCGAATATACCTAGTCACGCGCAGTATGCTCATCGTATTTGCTCTGAGGCCGTGGTACATACATGTATGTATACATTAGATTGGACCAAGAAATACCTAAAATTAACTCTTAGAGGCCGATCGTTACTGAATGTTTTAAAACTGTATAAAAATTAAAGTAAACTTTAAAAATTGGTATATTTTTTCTGATTTGACGTTTTTGTTTGGGAAACTTGTCAAAAAAAGGATAAAGTATGGGATAAAAAAAGGTGTGAAAACATTCTTGGATAAAGTTACTTTTCAAAAGTTATTTATTATTGAAGTTTATAAAATTTTGAATTCCATTCAATGTAGCCTATGCCTAAGTTTATATAACCTATGCTTAAAGCTCAAAACATTGGTGACGTTGGCGTATCGGTATAGTCGTATCCTTAACGTAAGGGAAAAACCAACATGCAATTGGTCGGTAAGTTACTTTACGGATAGGGAATTACGATACAGCACCAAGAATCGATTGCATTGTTTCTCATAAGGTTGGTTGGATCAGCTGTTTTATAAGGTTACCGATAACGCACCAATAACTTGAGCTTAAGTTTATTCATCAATTGTTATCGATATACATAGCAGTTAAGCCTGTTATAAAATAAATTGACACATGTGCCACAAGTTTATCACTTGAGCATTTTAATCTTCAAAAAACTAGAAGATCCGAGATTATCAAAATAAAATATGTTTTCTTTAATTGTTGGCCCAATTTTTCACTGAATTTAAGTAAATTATATCGTTCTTCATCAAGAATAATATGCATTTTGTTTTAATATTATTACTCAAAATGTACGAATTACACATTACATTCAAGCTTACTCTTGGTCAACTGTTGCTTGCTCTGGGAAAACGTAGATTTTAGGGGTGCTTTCATAAAAACCGGTTAACACTAACCGAGGTTTAATATGTATTGTGTACGGTTAGCTGTCAAAGTAATGGCCGATTAAAAAATAACACAGCCACAAAAAAGAAAGATGTAGTGGAAAAGCGAATTCAAATATATTCACTTCGGACTTTTGTCACTCAAAAAGTCAAAGTAAAAGAGAATACAAAGTGGATTCCAGTTTAAATGTAAAAAAAATCGTCGTTTTGGAGTTTTTTTTTATTGAAATCCTGAGGTGCACACATCGGTTTTTATGTCATCACCAGAGCCCTTACTCTATAGTTGTATTTGAAAGGCTGTTCTACTCGGAAGCAAAAACCGATTCTAATACACATGGGCACTCTGTAGTCCGTTCGAATTTACTTTAGAAGATATTTTATAATAGCAGGCATCACTGTTTCACAAATTTTAAACGCAAAGCAAAATACAAAAAAATCGCATAAATCTTAAGTGCAGTTTTAGACAGCGCTACTTTACATGCATTGTTTACCCCTACTAGTTTGGCATCTTCTTTTGCGAATCGGAGTGGAAGGTAGTGGATGAAGATACTCCGAAAGAGTGTAATGAAGGAAATCGCGTTCAAAGTTGTTTTAAAGTAAAAACTGCAACTAAAAACTTCAATTTAAACTGATATATACATTCTATAGTAACTGATAACGTATTATAACTGCTTTATATTCAATAATTTGGGAGTTTCAAGTCTTCATGTTCAATATTGCAGTATTTAAATTTGATTGTTTTATTACTGCATACAAAGCACCCTGTGTGGTTTGTGTGTGTGTGCAGATTCGGAGTAAGTTGTGCTACCCTGTAAAAAACGATGTAGCATCAGAGTATTCCAACACTTATCCTCATTCATATAAAAAAGGTGGTCCAATTTACATAGCGATGTCCGGTGATTGGATCACTAATCCTACTCGGAGTACCATGTACTTTGCTTCCGAATAGTCTATAGAGCACCTACGTTGGAGTACTTTGAAAATGCTGCCAAAAGATTACTCTATAGAGTATTCTAGAAAAAAGCTAGAAGGGAGTATGTGTTATTTTGAGGACTACCTACTCCCACTCTCGATTTGCTGTTGAATACTCCATAGAGTAATCCCATGGGAGTATTTTGAGAGTACTCTCACGCAGGTGGTCTATAGAGTATTCAAAAGCAAAGAAACGGAGTACTCCGAGATGGATTAGGTGATCCAATCACCGGACATTGCCATGTAAAATGGACCACCTTTTTTATATGAATGAGGATAAGTGTTGGAGTACTCTGATACTCCTGTAGGAGTATTCTTTAGAGTATGAAACGGAGTATTTCCGTTTTTTGCAGGGTAGTAGCGCAACTTACTCCGAATCTGCACACACACACAAACCACACAGGGTGCGTTGTATACAGTAATAAAACAATCAAATTTAAATACTGCAATATTGAACGTGAAGACATAAAACTCCCAAATTATTGAATATAAAGTAGTTATAACACCATATCAGTTGCTATAAAATGTTAATTCAGTTTAAATTAAAGTTTTTAGTTGTATTTTTTACTTTAAAACAACTCTGAACGCGATTTCCTTGATTACACTCTCCGATTCGAAAAAGAAGATGCTGAACTAGTAGGGGTAAACAATGGCGCAGGTGATTAGCATCTTGACTACCACAAGTGCGGTCGCAGGTTGGAACCTTTCAAGAACATGAAATGGTATTATAACTTTGGTCCGATGTTTGCAAGTATGAGAAGAAGAAGAGATAGGCACATCAATAAGTATACCGAAATGGGCAGGACGATGAGCTGAGTCGATTTAGCCATGTACGTCCGTCTGTCCGTTTTAACGAAAAACTTATCCCTCAGTTTTATAGATATCTCGCTGAAACTTTTTAATGGGCCGCCAGTTTGTAATATATTAATCATTTGTCGGAACCAACAAGATCGGACCAATAGAACGCATAGTTCCCATATAGTCGATTGTAATAACTCTTGCAATTAAATGGCTAGGATCGTTAAATTTTACAGCTTTTGTGTATTAGATATCTAATGGGGTTAATGAAAATTTGTAAGATTGTACCAATATATCAGATAGCCCCCATACAACCTATTTTCCTATAAACGGGTTTTGGGCCATGTATCTTTAAATTAACAGGATAAGATCGTCAAATTTTGTAGAGTTTGTACTTACTGTAAGTAAGGATAGCCACTTAAGCCCGTGATGCGTATTCAGCGCTTTCCTTACTTGTTTTATTTTATTTTCATTAAAAAAAATTAGTTTTTTTAAATATATAAATACTTTAGTAAATTTTTTGTTTAATTTTTCCAATTTTTTACCTTACATTCTTCAATTATTTTCTGTCAACAGCATTTGCTCAACTCTTTCTGCGATAAAAATGATTTCTCGATGAAAATAAAAAACACTAATTGTTATAAGAAAATACATTTTTGTGGATTTCCGTTTTCTAAATTGTTGTCGGAGAGAATTTTCGAACTTTCGACCATTTTGGCATATGTTTTTGAAATAGTGAGTACCAAATTTTCTACAATCGAAAGGGAGATACATATGTAAATCAAATCCGAAGGTAACAGAATCTGTACTTATCTTTCTTCTGCAACGATTTTTGTGTTTTTACCAAACTTCGAAAGTAAAAACGTGAAATCAGACAACCATACCAATGTTTAAAGCTTGATTACTCTAGAACGGCTTACTAAACGAAACTTTTCTGCCACTACTTTTTTGTGGGGAATTCGATTTCCTACGAAACTGTAAGCATCTTAATTTTTTTATTTCAATGGTTTGACAGTTTCAAAACAAAAATGAGATCAGTCCTAAGAAACAAAACTAGCAATTAGATACCTCTAAAAGTTGATATTAATATCTGCACATTCTACAATACTCTCTTTTCGGTATTCTGAAAAATAATTAACTTGATTGAAGGGTCAAATATCAATATAATTTTGAAAAAAAAAAAATGTTTTTGGCCCAGTCTAATATACATAATCAGATATATATATGTTTTCTCGCACGCCCGATTTAGAGGGTGATACTTATTTGACAGACCTCAATTTCTTGTGCCTACAGCCTTGAGATTGTATTGTTGGGATTTATTTTTATATATCAGTAGGTACACTTACTTTCATCAAAGCATTAAAGATATCCATATGAAAAGTATACAACTCCAAAAATCGTATCCATATCACAGTTGCTTCTTGTAATACAGCTAAAGAGGAAGTGTATGAGGGGAGGGAAGGTACTATGTATAAGGTTGACATACTTATCTTGTCAGGTAGGGTGGGTTCAAGGCTATATATAAACGCCTGTTTTTGTCAACGGTTTACTTACGACACATACATATGCAAATATGTATTTTCTCTCTGGGCTTCCTACCACGAAAAGATGTGCAACTTATATAAGGCTTATTTTTTAAGGCAGTGTCTGATAGAACTCGGTTGCGTCACTTGTCATTTATAACTTCTCCAGGTAAGCAAAAAACATAAAAGGCGTGTCACAATAAAGCGGACATTTTGTGTATTTGTAAAAATATATGTTATAATGACTTTAGTTTTTGAAAATATGGCCAAGATGGCTAAAGTGACTCTTTTCGTTTTTAAATTTTCCGAATTGCATTAAATAGAAAATAAATGAAACTAGACAAATGACATCGCTCGTAAAAAGAAGGGAGTTGCCCAACTTTATACTTCGCTTTGCATTGCGAACAGCTTATGCGACAATGAATGCTTTGTCTTTGTAGTCAAGGTTAATCGGTACCGCAAGGCCATGAGACTTAACGTTTAACTTGACGCGCTCCGGAAAATACTATTGACTAGTTGGCTATGGATTCATATTATTTAACTAGTTGGTTTAACTGGAGGGTCGCCATACATATACATGTATGTATACATCAGGGCTACAATTTTAGGATACCAGCACCTGCCGACACCAAGGGATTGCAAGTCGGTCTCCACTTGGGTCTTCAATCGGAGTGCTCTCTATTCCTTTGCTTTCACCGACGGGTGGCGATAAGCTCATACAGCTCATAAGTTAATTTTCTTCTGTACTTGCCGTCACCAACGCGTAGAGGTCCATACATCTTTCTAAATACCTGCCCAGTCGTTTTTTTGAGTAGCGACAAACACACTTCCCGAAGGTCGTGGGGAGTGTTGCCGATGTGACGGTCCTTTACCGGATTTGGACCCGGTACGCTCCGGCAACCTTCTAAGTTATGTCACCTCTTCTTCCCTAAGGAGGGAGAGGATGTGTAATGAGTGAGAGGTATCATATAACTAGATCAACCATCAAGTTGCACGTCATTACCTCACCTGCCTAATCGTCACTCGAATTACCCAGCATGCGGACATTTTTTTGTGGGTAGACAATCTTCTCTGTATGTTTCCGTCTATAAAATCCTCTTTAATTATAATTTTTTTCATATTGTAGTTTAATCACACCCCTTATTGCGTTCACCTCATTTCCCGATGTTATTTCAACATACATATGTACATACAAACATACGCCGAAATATATTGCAGATATTTTTCAGTGTTAATATATTTATAGGCCTTATAGCAATTTGTCATACGCATCCGAAATATCAATGATTTTCGCGACGTGCCTGTAATCATGGTTGCCACTTTGGTTTATTTGAAGAAATAGTCAGTTTTGTGTTTCTTTTGGCCTGGTGGTCCCTTTTCTTCTCGTTGCCGCCTCCAACTATAATTCATTTAGTCCTCTCAAACACCAAATACATAATTTTACAAGCTCATTATAGAAACCTAGAGACATTTGTATGAACTACAACTGTTTAGTTTCCTGATCGAATCAGCGGACTGTGCTATACTGACAAAGAAGCTTTATGGATGACTACCATGCAATTTAACGAACTAAATGGACATCAAGGAGTGCCGTTTTACCTTTGAAACTCATTTCCGATTACTAGATCAACTAGCTCGGTTGATCGGCTTAAAATGATATAACTTTTGGACAAACATTTGGTATGGCTGGGTTTAGGTTAGATAAGTAAGACCAAAGTCTACATAAGTAAGAGCAAAGTTGAGGCAGAGTGTCTTGCGTCTTCCTGGGAAGATCGAGTTCTCTTGAAGCTGTACATCGTACTTTCACCTGTATAACAGCGGGAGTTAAAAATTAATCAAACCATTGTTATGCTTGCGGAGGTGTGTTCTTATATGTGGTGAAAGCGGCTCGGCTTCAAGCAAAATAACAGGGCATATGTGCGATCCACGTCGCGACTGGAGTCTCAGAGTTTTTGGACTTAGATCGCCTAGTCGCCTTTGACCGATGTCAATTTCCGTGAGGTACAAAAATAATAAAATCGACAGATAATACCTTATTTTGAAACACATCGTATCCGTTGCCATCAGAGACTCCTTCAAGTGGAGAAGGGAGTTTCGAGATGTAAAAATGTAAAGTGTGGTCTCCTCAAAGTTCTTTAGGAGTGTGGCATAGTTGACGGTGTCGAAAAATCTATAAGCACGAGGACAGTGGATAATGGAATATGATGACCATTTTTTTTATAATTTTGGTACTTTTCCAAATCAAATTATGGCCCAGAAAAAATTTAAGGAAACGGTTCCTGTAATTAACATAAACGTCCCAAGAGGGGGTAAAGAAGTAATGCACTTCATATTAACATTAATACATATGTATGTATAACAGCAGCTACCCTATCTATACATACTAACTTGGCCACCACATAATTTTTAACACCACCTAATTTGCAGATGCAGACAGGAAATAGACAAGATAGAGTTGCCAAATTAGGGTTCATTGGTATACCTTCAAAATAATTTATATGCCGATTTTGGTTGTTTTTTTGAACACACTTACGAGTAGAAAACTAATCCTGTAACAGGATGATGGGAACGTCTTGCAAAATGGCGTTAGTCATTTATATATATCTGACCCGTATTAAGTTGAGCCGCTATATATTAACCAGCACCTTTTTTTTGACATCTATATTTTAACACCATAAGGGCTATCTGGGTTGAGTGTTCTAAATCTTATATTTCCTTTACGCTGATAATTTTAAACTCATAACCGAAATTTAAAAACAAAATAGAAACAGCCGTTCTCGATGAACCTAATTCATAGACAATGAAATGCAACGATCAAGCATTTGGCATCTCTTCCATAAGGGTCGAAAGAGGAGTACATAAAGATCGAAAGAGGAGTACATAAAGATATATACGAATATGTATATGTATATAATAACGGCACCACTCTGTTTTGATGTGGCACAATAATGCACTGCAGTAAGAAAAAGTCAAACTGCTATGTTTAAATAATCTAAGGAGTTAAGGTCAGTGTAGGTTTATGCGGCACAGGCTATACGTTCATATAAAGTTTTGAAAAATTAACCTATGCCGAGGGGTTGTCAAGCGTATATTTTCATACGATTGCTGCATAGATTCTATAATCCAATTGTCAACCTCACCTAAGCGAGGTTAATTCTGTTACAAATATGAATGTATACGTACAAATATTTAATAGGTGAGGCTCTGGCGACCCCAAATTGCTTACGGAAGAGGGGACTAGGGGGAATGCAATGGCCTGAATTCATACGTACACATACTTAACATGCGAGCCTCTGGCGATCCCAAATTACTTACGGAAGGGGGGTTGGGATGATCTAGAGATTCAACTTGCTCCTTTCAAAAGTTCAATTCGGGGAACGTTTTTGTAGTTACTCAAACAAAAAAATAAACGACCCGAGGCAATATAAAGTTTCAATTCAGATTAATAACATTTGGATATCGTCCCAATTCTGCGTTAAGTTCGTAATTACACTTTTGGATAAAACTCATTTTTTATGTGGAAATACTCTTCCGACATCATATGCACAACGTATGTTTCTTAGTTGGTTTTCTGCGTTTTCTGAAATATGTTTCATTTGTAGATACGAGGTTAACGCAGAAATGGGACGATATGTGCTTCATATATCAAAACAAGCTAAATTCGCTGTATCTCTGCAACTAGCTATCTATCTATCCGTAAAACAAGAAGAGGAATAGGTACAAGAAGAGGTAGAAGAAATACAAAAATGAAATGGAAATGACTGTTCAGCGAGAAAACTTGATGAAGAGAGGAAAGGCGTATGGGAGAGATATAGGCAAGATCCCAGCGGCGAAGTGAGTTTGCAGTCCTTCCACATAATGCATTACGAAACCCTTACAAGTACTTTATTACCATCTATTACATTGTATGCTGACATGTAATGAAAGAATTTCTATGATTTCTGCTTCGTAAAGTGTTTAAACTTCGTGAAAGTTCGTCTTTGCTCTATCGCCGTACATTCACACAATTATTCCATTACTAGTAGAGAGGTATGTAATCGGCTTTGTCTACAAAACAGCCATGCTTATGGGAAAGTAATATTGGTTGTAACTGATTCTTGAAGGGAAACTGTCTGCAAAGTGTTGGAGAAGTATTGCATTTTGTAATGTGAATTTTCGCCTCTGGGTCATAGCAAGCAAAGAACGTATTTGACTGTAATTATTCTTAATCCTTTTTGATTCTAATACAAATGAAGTGTATTTCCATTTTTTACTTAAATTATAAGATACTACGAAATTTGTTCAACCCCTACAGATTCTAGAACACCTTTAAACCTTTTTCTTTCGTTGAAACTAGCCTATTTGATCAATTATTTCTTTTAAAATCGAAATGGTTCAACTCAATGCTGAGTAAAAATAATTTTTTTTCCTTTATAGAGTACAAATTGAAGCGAAGGCCGAAACCATTGTTTACCCCTACTAGTTTGGCATCTTCTTTTCCGAATCGGAGTGGAAGGTAGTGGATGAAGGTACTCCGAGAGAGTGGAATGAAGGAAATCGCGTTCAGAGTTGTTTTAAAGTATAAATTACAACTCAAAATTTTAATTTGAACCGAAATTTACACTTTAAAGTAACTAATAAGGCTTTATAATTACTTTATATTCAATAATGGGCGAGTTTCATGTCTTCACATTTAATATTGAAGTATTTAAATTTGATTGTTTTATTATTGCATATAACGCACCGTGTGTCGTTTGTGCAGATTCGGAGTAAGTTGCGCTACTAGTAGACATATACTATGGCCGAAACTGTATCAAGAGCTCAGTTAAATCATTTTTCTAATGTGGACACATTACAAACGTAAACCCTAGGAACCATTGTAAAAAATTCGACTCGTCTAGGATGCATCCGAGATGGAGGATGTGACTAATGCCACTTTTGCTCACTTTGTATGGGTTGAACTCTTCACATTTGTTTGAGCAGGTCCTATGTAGAGACCAATTGTACACATTTATACCCAAACGGGTACGAAAGGACTAATCCACTTTCTAACCCAACGGGTACTTTGAACTCCTATAAATATGCTACAAAAACTAAAATTGATTTACACCCCTATGAGTATGCTACACAAATAAAAATTTACTTATATATTGAATTATAACAAACTGAAGACTAAAGAGATTAATCGCGTATCACTCTCTTTAGAGATTAGTCTTATTAATTCGTAAAATACTCATACATTTTAAAGACAAAAGCGGCCCAAATTCAATAGCCAATGAACACAGCACTTTGGCTATTATTCTAATAATACACCTATATGTAAATATGTAGAATAAATACGTATTGCTGTACCATGGAACGTAAATGAATTTATTCACTACCGTTAATTGCATGTATGCATGTATGCATGTATGTCGCTCGTCACTTTGCGACCACCAAGTACAGGCAACCCGAACTGTTAACTGAGAATAACACCATAAAGCCGAAAATGCAATATAATGGGTACCTTACATGGTGCAAATATCTGAGTCATTTAACAGCTTTATTTACTAAAACACAAAGTTTCGCTAGGTAAGAAATTTTTTTATATTTTAAGTTAGACTTTTATCAAACTTATGAACATTTATTAAGTAATATCCCAGCAAAAGCAATACGGGTAAAACGATTAGTCAATTGACCCGGAGCCATACTGAAAGTTTCCGTATTTTTTCCATCACGTTTTCAAGAGCAGTTTCTTTCCTCACGTTCAGTTACTCGATTTTTACAGATGCTATTTCGATTACCACTAACAGGTCCATAGGAGCTTAATACTGAGCTTTTCAGAAGGAAATTTAAAAACGTCACTTATTTAATTGAAAATAATAAGAAAGATTTCAAAAATGGTTCCTTATTTTATTTTATTAAACACAGTAAATATACATACAAACAAACAAACAAATCGCTAATGAAATTGAGTAAACTATTCAAAATGATAGCAATGATTTAATCTTGTGGTCGGTTCTAGGTCCTGCTTAAATCAAAACAATTTTTGTGGCATGTGTGACCTCCTTAAAACGATGCAGATAGTGGAGCGGCGAGCATAGCGAAGAGCAGATTACTACATATCGATGTTACAAAACAAACAAACAAGAACAAAAGCAGATAAAAAGTTTTAAGTAACCCCTCATAGTGAAGAACAAAGCATACTATGTCGCGCAAAGGAGCATCGAGTGCAAAATATATTGATTTCGTCGCTATGAGTGAGCACATTGGATACATTACATCCGTCTTTTGTATTTTTTCGATGTAACGGCCTTGTTAAAAAAGTTAAAATATTAAACTTAATTTAAAATTATTGTTTATCGGTTAAAAATATGAAGATAGAAGAATTGATAAGTGCTGTGTATGTAAGGAATTCGCTGTGGGATCAAAGCGATGATTGCCATAGAAATCGATTTGTTTTGGACAAACTTTGGGATGAAGTTGCCGCGCAAATGGATTCAACAAGTGAGTAGCAATTTGAATGATATAATTTAGGTTTAATGATTATTATTATATTGTCATACCAGACTTATATTTTACTTTAGATAGAGTGATTGTTTGAGACCTGCAAACCTATCGAAAGTCAGAATGGACTCTATCTATAGCTTTGTATTTATGATTCACGATTTGTTTGATTATAAAAGTGGCGACAAAAACACTCCCCGAAGGTTCTGGGAAGTGTTGCCGACGTTGACAGTCCTTTGTCGGATATGGACGTAGTACTAGCCCGACTGTCGCGGTAACGATTTGATAGGACCAGTGTAACCTTTAAGGTCATAAGGAAGAGTCCCGCCAAATGATTAATATATTATAACTTCAATACCGCATATCAAATTTTATCTAGATGTCTCAAAAACTGTTTTCCATTCAGCGGAGACATGCCCATATAATAAACTGGCCGTACTTACCAAAAGGTAGTCAACTTCACTTACTATTCTTATTCACGGGAGTCCCCCTACTAAAGCCTGGGAAACCAATTAAAGAAGAGAGTCGTACTAGCGGTGCTAGACATGCCGAAAGCCTTTTACTCGGTTAACTATACGCCGCTAGTAAACGACTTTTAAGACAGGTTTCTTTCTCCATGTCCACCTGCGTGGTCCACATGCATACATATATGGAGTTCAGAAACGAAAGTTCAAGATCCCGTAGGACTAAATAAGGCGTGCCACAGGCCCTATCCCTACTTTTGATTGACCACGACATATCATCCAAAGCCCCTTCCCCAACATCGTTTCCTACGTAGACGATTGCACGATAAGGGGAATGGACCCTTTCGTTGATGAGCTGTGCTCCAAAATAAATAGTTATCTTCCGATCTTATAAGGGTTTTTCACCTCGCGGAACGAGATATTGTCGCTGACTAAATCCTCGGAACCCTTGTACTGCGCAAGTGATCTAGAGATGACGTTTGATAACTTGCTCACCTTTGCTGCTCATTCAACCGTGTTTGCCTCCAAAGTACAAATTAGCAACAAAATTCTCAAGTCACTGACTAACAGAAGATGGTACATAGACAAAGAAAGGCTGTAGGCAAAGAAGGCAATCGGCCAGCCAGGTCTGAGTTACGCGTTGCCAATACGGTCGTCGAGCCTAGCAGATACACATTGGAAAAAATAAAGGTCTTGCAGAACTCGGTGTCAAAGAGAGCAATGCAATGCTAAACAGGCAGTTCTTGCCAAGCCCGGAACATAAGAAAACCCCTCGTTAAGCATTGCGACGAGATCCAGCACTACGTAACAACGCCGCTCTATCCAAAGTTGCATGGGCAGTCCCTCAACAACATCCAAACAGCACCAATAACCCCCTTTATCAGCTCCCCGACGGATAATGTCGTCGTACAGGCAAAATAACAACCTCTCATCGTAGAGGAACAAGAACTTACGAGAGAGACGCGAGTTACTCTGGCCAAACTTTGAAATGTTTGTAATAGAATTACTTACCCAGACATTCCGTAGTTTTGCATGGCAGCCACACCCCCAAAAATCTTCCTACCTGCTCGACACACACCGGCACACTTTTCTAACACCAGTTTCCTGAGAGTTTCTGTGGAGAGATTGATGACAATACTTGGTGGAAAATGTACCGATTGGGTAGGACGAAATACCGTTACAACGACAACGTGATGAAACAAATTTTTTTAACGTCTTCGTATTGCCGGCTAGGTCAGGGTTTTTTTCCAAAATTAAAACTAGAAAAAATTAGAAGCTCCTACAACTTCGGTTTCATTCATATTTTCTTTATGTGTATATTGCTGAGTGCTTACGAACAAAAAGAGGCTATAATATATATATTCTCTATTTTTATTATTTCTTTCCAGGAGAAGCCGTTAGAAGTAAATGGAAAACACTACGAGATACTTACAGAAAGGAACTCCAAAAACGTGTAAAAGTAAATGAAAATGAAACAGGAAGTTCGATATTGCCCAGGAGCTCAAATTGGACACATTTGAGGAGTTGGAAATACTTTGATAATCTTTCATTCTTATGTAATCAATTCCAAGCAGGTCGGAATGGTAATTTTGAAATTATTGATACAGCTTCTAATTCCCAAACGCTTAAAAGAAAGCGAAGCGAAAGTCCAAAAGTTCCGGCGATTGTGGAGTCTGAGTACCGAAAAGAGCCAGATTTATATAGGACGACGGACTGTAACTACGACGGTACTCCTCAAAATTTTCGGGGAATATTTGTGCCATTACAACAACAGCAGCCTCAATATCCAAGAGTAGATGATGGTGACGTAACAACCACTCAAATGAGGCCCGATCAATTAAAAAATGTAGCAAAAAATGATGATGCCGATGACGATGAGGATATGCATTTTTTTAAAAGTTTATTACCTCATATCAAACAACTTTCGCCACAACAAAAAATGTTGTTGCGCATGAAGCTACAAGGGGTGGTATACGATTTTGTATATACACAGAGCAACACATCGGAACTCAATCCGATCGGCACTGAATACTCTACCAAATATCTTTCAGACTAAAATATAGCTTTATAGATTATATAGTTCCTAGTTTTTAAAGCTTTAAAATTTGTTTTTTGTTTGTTTAAAATTAAATGAAGCACTGATCTACCAAACTATGTAACTAGCCTTAAATTTTGAATAAATAATGCTTAGCAGGAAAATATTTGAAATTAGTTTTATATTTGAAAAGTTAATAGGGAACAGCACACAGACTGCACCCGGAACAACTGCATGTGAGACATTTTTATAGTCTTCCCTGTTCATACAGCGTAATGTGACTGTGAAATGGATAAACCTGCTCGGCTCCGGACACGGTGTTAATCGGCCAGTGTATTAACGAGAATTCTCATCAATCTCTTCAAACACACGTTCGATATGTCGGGTTTAGTCTGGAAAAGCAAGAGTGTAACCTTTGGCAGTATCCAGACCGAAGTTGGGTCAGAGTGCCTCTCGTTCTCGGGGCAGACATAGAATTTTACCGACTCAGTCGTGTAAATGGTAGGTTCTGAGAGGTTTAAAATACAGATAAAACCGGGAGATAGCCATGTAAACGGAGTGGTGACCTGTTACCATGAAGTCGTTTAGAAATGGAGAAACTAAACAGTAGCGGGGTTGTGACACCACCCTGTGTCGCCCCTTGTTTAATCGTCTGGGATCTTCAGCTTTCCTTTCTGAACTCCCCAAAGTCTTTCCGACCACTTAGATTATTGGCGATTTATCTTTTTAGGTAGAGGGAAGTCCAAAGCCAGAAGGAAAGTCCGGTAGTGAGGTCTTTCCTTATTAACACTATCACACGCTTGGTTCGTAGTGTCCGTAGCGGCCCGATTTCCAAGCAAAACAATCCTCAACATGTATGGTAGAAGTAAATAAATAAGTACATTTTTAGCTAAAGCAAAACCAAATCACGCTACCTAAAAGCCTAACTAAATATGAACGAATCGTTGCTATTTCTATACCTTGCTCGATGTAAGCTTACTCATCCCCTACTTTTCATCGCTGAAGTAAAAAAAAATAACAGTTTACGCACAATTTATTGTATCAATCGTGTGTACATACATATTAGACCAGGCCAAATTTAAAATTTTTTTTTTTTTTGAGAATTTTATTTACATCGTTTCCAGAATGAAAACAAAAAATATCGTTTCAGAACTTAATATTATACTTTAAACGACTGAGGCTCATAATTTTTGGCGAAAATTTGTATTTCAATTCTTTGTGGGGAATACAATTTACCAGAAAACTGTATGCAACTTGATTTTTTTAGTTTGGCGGTTAAAATGCAAAAATGAGATCAGTCCTAAAAAATCTATACTAGCAATGATAGATTCGGCAAATAAATGTTAAGGTCGGAAACTTGAACAGTATTTTTAGGCATTCTTAAAAATAATATCTAAGTACTTAAACAATTTTTTTGGTCCTGTCTACTACACATGTATGCGTGTGAATGAATTGGGTCTGCTTCTGAGCACAGAATCGTTCATCAGTGCCACCTTATCCTAAAGGCATATAAGGAGACAGTCGCAGGGCAGCAAGTCCCAAGGAGCTATAACAAATTAATAAAATTATTATATTTTAATACTGAGATACAAACTTAACTTGAGTTCGGTCGTAAGTATTCGCAACCAAGGACATATCGGGACCAGACCGTTTTTTTCTTAGATAGGGCTGCAGGATAATATTTCTAAAAACCTTATAAAATTATTAATGAAAAGTGTTCGGTGACACAAAAAATTTGCAGTAAGAGAGCGCATTTTGACATTTTATTGGGAGAGAGAGTTGAAAGTTTCTGCTGGGGGAATTTCATTCAGTAAAACTTGCAAGTGAAAAATAGGTGATCGTGACAACAACAAAAACTTAAAAATTTGAGTTATTAACCACTCAAAAAAGCAACAGCTGTTTTGCTTGCAAGTTTTTACTGATTCCTGTACGGCGAAAACTTTTTTCTTTTGGCGTTTCGAAAGAGTTTTACGTCATTCTCACTTTACCGGCACTTCCTTGTAAGTTTTGTCACCAAACACAGCTAATACCTGAACACTTTTACAAAGTGAGGACAAGTCCGATGTAAAAGAGCACAATCGTTCCAGCTTTGTTTTCACCAAACGGGCACTGGCAAATTTCGTCTTCAACTTGTGCTATGGCGGTAGAGCGTCGTTATCAAAGCCAAACACAACCTATATATAAGAAAGAACGTGACCTATGTAAGAAATTTTCGAGTAAAACGCGTTCGTTGTTCGAGTTCCATGCAGTTTGCTTCGGACTTGATTTATCCCCCTATCGATTGTAGAAAATTTGGTATTCACTATTTCGAAAACATATGCCAAAATGGGCGAAAGTTAGAAAATTCTATTCGACAATAATTTAGCAAGCGGAAATCCACAATAATGTATTTTGATTGATGATAATAATAAAAGAGTTAGTGTTTTTTCCATCAAGAAATAATTTTTATCACAGAAAGAGTTACGCAATCGAAAATAATTTGACAATGTTAGGTAAAAAATTGGAAAAATTCAACAACAAAGTTTTTACTAGAAGTATTTACTGCTTTTTTATACCAACAATTTTTGTGATTTACGGCCTTAACATTTTCAAGTATTCATGAAACGAGCTCAAGGCCAAGAATAATAATTTTAAATTTTTTGAATTTTTGTGAAAATTATTATTGTTTTTATTTATTAATAATCATTTTAATTAAGTACTTACCATATACTCGTATTTAAAAAAAAATTTATTTTATTTAATAAAAATAAAATAAAAAAATTTATTGTGCGAGGACCTGAGTTCGAACCTGCGACTACACGCGTGTTCGTCGAGTTCATCCTTTACTCCTAGACATACACTATGGGCCGGTTTCACCAGCTCGACTTAACTTAGTTAAGTAACTTAGTTAAGTCGAGTCTTTCACTTTTTCAGTTTCACCATCTAACTTAACTAAGTCACAACTTAGTCAGCCTGCCAGCTGACTTATTCTCGATTAAGTCAGTGTTGCTGTCGTTCAAAACCTAAATGTCAGTAATGCTCCTAATTTTTTTGTACAATGTCCCAGCCGGAAAGTTCGTCAAGCATGACTTGAACGCCGTATGCGTAGATGCATGTGAACGCTTGTTTTCTAGCATGCAACCATTACGAAACTATTGTTTTCAATTAGGCACTAAATTTAGTACCTTCCAACTAAAGAGAAATGGGTGAAAAATCAATACATTCCTTCGTGTATGGCCATACATGCCCATTTCGCACTGGGGTATTGGGATGCGCAGAGTTGTCTGGTATGAAAAAATACTACTATGCATAAAACAGCTGATCGGGTTGTTGTGTTCACAATTATTTAAGTCGCTCAGTTGGTGAAACCCAAAATTAAGTTAGACTCGAATCTGTGCTAACTTAAGTTACGGCTTAGTTTTAGTCTTAGTCGCGTTGGTGAAACCGGCCCTATGTCGAGATGCTTATCACCTGCGCTACTGCGACAAGTGAAGCAGCGCTGTCCAATACTTTGTATTTTGCTTTGCGTTTGAAATTCGTGAAACAGGGATTCCCAATTACTGAGTGCCGATGAGTATTAGAATCGAATTTTGCTTTCAAGTAGAACAGCCATTCGAATAGAACTACAGAGTAAGGAGCCAGGTAGCAACACAGAAGAATATGCTGCAC
Organism: Merzomyia westermanni; assembly: GCA_949987695.1. NCBI lineage: Eukaryota > Metazoa > Arthropoda > Insecta > Diptera > Tephritidae > Merzomyia > Merzomyia westermanni. The sequence continues at coordinate 30,214,177 of OX465289.1, read as the reverse complement.
TAAAAGTAAGGTCGTTTCTCACATCCTCTAAGTTGAAAAGCTTTTCAGTGAAAACTATCTGACTCGGCAGATGTCGTTTGAGATCGATATAAATTGTGGTACTCATCATTTTCTTTCTTCTTTTAATTGGCGTTTAACCGACCAGATGATTCAAAAAAAGTCAGCCAGTCCTTTATCAATGTATCATAAGAAAACGTACAATTTATCTGAAATATACATCAAAGCAACCTGATGTAATTCGTTTTTGTAGGTCTAAAGTCAAAATCGCACTGCGTCGAAATTTGCAGAAATCCGAGAAAAAGTACCTAAAAGCTGATTTTACTGAATTCGCCTTCGGTAGCTCTAAATCTTATCGGAAACAATCGAATAGCGCATTGTCACACAACTGATAATTCATTATGCTTTCCCTGACAGAACACTGCCAGAGATATAAGGAATCATAAAAGTTGCAGACATAACGCGTTAGTTAGAACGATGTGAAAAATCTAACCTTGTCTCTTTCCTATTTGACAATCATCTAAAATGAAATAAAAGATGACAAAAACTCTAATAGTAAACATTTGCCAAAATTTTGCTAGATCTCTGTCAACTGAAAAAAGAATAGTAGGTATGAACTCACTTGTTTTATGTATAGTGATTTATACAAAACTTCGCGTTTTATGCTGTATTGTATACATAGTCTAAGGTAAACATTTTTCCAAAGCCAAGTTAATCATAACTATTAGTGATGTACGTTTCAGGGTATATAAAGAACCGGTTCAATTAAGTTACATTCCACACCGGCGTGGAACGCGGTTCTAGTTACAACTGTAAATGTAAAATATATCTTTGTCTTAGATCGAAAGGTCGCGCAAGCTGAAACTACGGCAACTTCATCCTGCTTTAAGCTCAAAACATTGGTTCTGTGGCGTATCGCTATAGTCGTATCCTTAACAAAAGAGCAAAATCAAAATGCAATAGGTCAGTAAGGATACGTTATGGATAGGGAATTACGATACAGCACCTATTATCGATTGCATTGTTTCTCATCAAGTTGGTTGAATCACAAATGAATAATTTATTTAAAATTGTGTTATAATTTTTAGTCCGCCATATTGGATCCATTAGGTTCGAAGTTTTGACTTCGAGTTAGTTATCAGAGACTATTAAGCCCCGAAAACAGCTGGTTTTTAGTAATTTTTTTTTCTCGAAAACCGTTCGCCATATAGGATCCACCATTTCGAATTTTTAAAAACTGAGTCGAAATTCATAACCTGCGGCCTCTAAAACACGGAAGTCCCAATTTTTGCCAAAATATATGCAAGGATTGCTCAGATATTTATCTTCATTCACTCGAGCAACATGGCCTAGCCAAAGTAGCCGCTGGAATTTAATTCGTTGAACCATGTCGATGTCTGCATACAGCTCATAGACCTCTTCGTTAAATCTTCTTTGGTACTCGCCGTAGAGATCCTTGAATGTTTCCAAGAACCTTTCTCTTGAATAATCCTACAACCGCCTCATCAGATGTTCTCAGTGGTATTTTCTTTGGTAGAGAGTGAACTTTACATCTCAATTGCCAAACCAGTCCAAAATAGCATTTTGTATCTTCCTCTGTACCAGTTACAAAGGGGATAGTTAAAAGACACTTTAAAGCCAAAGCAAAGCTACCTTAGAGTTGTCGGAAAGGGAACCGGCGTACCGCACAAGCGTAGCCATCGTTATCTCTGTTGTGTTTAACTAGTGGTGGGAGTGTTATTGAGTTAGGGATGGTACATTGCTTGAGAATAATCGCTACACTGCCCTCCACCTAAGTCTGATCGTCCAGATCAGACACATTGCTAGAACCAAACGCAGCTAGCCTTTCCAGATGGACTACCTTCATCTTATTCCTATATCCTTCCCAATTACACTGCAATTTCCGGGACAAACCTTTCTTACGTTGTGGGTTGTATAGCAACACTAAGTCTCCATCCATAAAACCTTCTGAATTTATTGCTTTGTCGTACTTGGCCTCCATTAGCCTTTATTCCAAACTTCAAGTCAGCCATCAGGAACAAGGAGATATGACTACCCCGATCCTTCTGGAACTTATCCACTCAATGCTTCCGGAATCGCGTCTACCCAGTCTGGCCGTTCTACCTCCACGCGGTGAGCATTGTACGCCAGCTTACTTAACTTGTCCTGCCGTTCTTTGAATACCTCTTGCACTTCTGTTATTTTTGCACCCTGTGTTTCCAGCAGCGATGACATATAAGCCCTTTGTTCTTCTAGTTGAGCAGAGATTTGTGATGAAACCTGGGCAGAAATTTCAGACGACATTTCCAAAATACGAGTATCTTGGGCTTCCAGCGGTGTTGTAACGCTTGACGACATCTGAGTCAATACAGCCAACAACGCGTTTGTGTCCACACGGAGGCTCCTTTTTCTAGCTAGTTTTATTTACTAGTAATAATAGCAATACAAATTTAAGAGTATGGTAACTTCACAGTAGTTCACTGAACAACACTTCAAAATAAACTGATCAACTTGACTTGCTTGGTCACTGCCTTATATAGTCCGACGGGGTGCTTCCTCATGCACCGAGAACTTTCTTGGGTGTTCGCTCTTCGTGTTCTCGAAGGGTCGGTGTTATTTATTGGCACCTCCTCTTTGCATCGTATTCTCAAACACTCTCGCGATCTCTCTTCCTCTTGCTTGGTACATGCTTGCATGCATAAGCGTAGCCATGTTGTGTTTAAGTAGTGGTGGGAGTGTTATTGAGTTAGGGATGGTACATGCTTGAGAATAATCGCTACAATACTTTTAACCAATATTTGGAAAAAGTTAGCATATGTGTAGGTTGTTATAGGATGTTGTGGTAGACATGAGTATGTAAATAAACACAAAGTTATTGTTCGATAACCTCATATTTGAAGGGGCCAGAAGCAAAAGGATCAAGTGAAATTTTTTTTAAATTTGAGTTATACCCATATTTGTATAGTTAAATATATTGTCTATATGTTGACAAAGTGATCCAAATCATTTCTGATATTGTATCTATTAGCCCGGCAATAAACGCACTATCCAGAATATATGTACATTTACAATAATAATAAGTAATCAACTTTAAACTTGAAATATCTGAAAACATTGTCAGACCTACTTAGATCCGTTTTGTTCTAACCCCTTCATTTGTACTTATTTTATGGTACAACTTCTTTCCTGTTAGGTTATTTTGCTAGGTTATATTGCTGTGGCAATAAGCACAAAAGGCCAAAGTCATACTTGATAGGTTATCAGGAGAGCGTTTTGAAAGTTCAAATCGTTACCTGAAATAAAGCATTCGAGATCAACTTGGTTTGAATTTATGATATTGCAAATTCAAGGAAGCAAAAAACAGGCATCGTTACTCAAATTTTTGGCTTATAGAATCCTAATTCAAAATCCATGAAAATGTGTGTTGTTATCAGGGACCGGGACTTTTATTCCTTTTAAAATAAAAGTCCAAAGAAAAAAGTTATTTCTGGACCTTCATTTCTATCCGGACAAAAATAATCGGACAACCCGGACTTCTATTTTTTCTCGCCAGAAATAAGTTATTTTTTTGGCAAATTGGCTTGAATACGTTTGCTTGAAAGGATTTTGAATCCGCTGTTTTTCGATACAAAATTTATTTAATTTGAAACAAGCGATTGGTTATTTATTGGCAAAGAACTTTTATTGCGGCCACAAAAATATCAGGCCAAAAATAACTTTTATTAAAAATAAAAGTCCGGACACTAGGGACACTATCTACTTTTATAACATCGAAAAAAAAATTACTTTTATTTTCCGTCCCTGGTTGTTATACGCCCTAGTACGGGGAATTCAATGCTGATGCTCAACTTCAATTGCTTTTCCCGCTTTTTGCCACAGATTTATAGATTTCCTAAGTTTGAGCATACATGCTAGTGATGCCAAGTTTTTGGATGTTAACAATCCCGGGATTTTCGGAATGTCATTTTACAATCCCGAGCTTTGAATATTTACTGTTCTCCAACAGTTTAGTTTGAAAAAAAAAGAAGATAACTAACTAATATATGAATTTTTTATTTAAAACTAAAGTTATTGCATCAATACTCCTAACAAAGCAAAATCGTATAGTTAGATAATCCAATAATTTTTTCAAAGTTTTGGATTTTTTCAAGCGATTTCTTAAGCGATATTGCTATGCAATTTTAAAAAGCGTTCATCTTGGTAAACAATTTTTTTTACATTTACAATCGACGTGAAAAACGACATTATTTTTTAGTTCAAAAACAGCGTTAACTCAGTTTTTATTATAGAGGAATGGTAAAATTTCAATACTCGTAACGTTAGACGAACATTCACCCCTATTGCGTACTATAGCATTGTGTAACTTGATCAACCAGAAACTGCACATTTCTAATGTATTTCTTATTTCCCTCCAATTATTAACTTTAAATCCATTTGAATAGCACTTTTCAAATCACATCGACACGCCAACGACTCAAAATGGCTGTAGAAAGATGATCGATTGAGTATTCACAGTCGCTCATTAAGCGATCGGTCGATACTCGCAATGTCTCGATACATTGCGATAATTTTCATATATAAGTCAAACCTATTTACCTATATTTTCGGTCCAGGATTGGCATGCCTAAATTTTGCCGAAACCGCCAAAAAATATTATTTAATATGTATACATCAAATTTCGGCCAAAAGCTATAGCAGCCTGAGTACCATGTAAAAGTATAAGCAGGACATTAAGGCGGTTATCGCTTTTAACCACAAATATGCACCACTGTTGTCTGTTCAAATATAGCAAGCAGAAAGGGTAAGCAGCAATACTAGTACATGCCAGAAAAATTAAATTATTTCTGAGCGCTCTTAGCAGTATTAGAACACTGCACTGAGGTGACGTCACGATCGTCATATTCACTGAGAGCGAAATAGCTGTCGCCGTTTAGCGCAACCTCTTTTAACTCCACGCTATTTAGAACGGGCGAAGCTGAGCACTACAGTAGCTGCACTGCACACAAGTACAGTAGGTTCAGAAACAAGGAAGAATGTGTTATGATGAACATATAACTATTAGAAGGTTCAACGCGACGAATAGTGGGAAACAGTAAAGCATCAATTCGCGGGTAGGTAATTCACCACTGGGGAAATTTGCATTTAAATCGCTAGTTTTAAGGCTATTTGCACACTTATGTTTATGTAATATTCACAATAAAACGTTTTTGTAACTCCAACTATAATTTTTTGTGTAAATTTTCAATTAAAACACAGTGAATTCAAGCATTTTACCATGATCCAACTACAACATGTCGTAGCAGCTCGACAAACATACAAACACACAAAAATTTTCCATTTATTTTGTTTTGGTAATTTGTGAGTTTAACGTCAAAATCGTACTGAGATATAAGCGTAATGTCAAAATTCGAGCCAAAAGTAAAAATCAGCTGGCCTATTAACACGACCTGTATTATTGGATCATGCATTTTACATGCAGGTACAGCGGTGAATTACCTACCATCGATTTGACAGCGTCCACCTGCATTCGCTGTTGGAACTTCTTATAGTTTTACGATCTTTGGGTTAGCGTAAGTGCTTTCGATTTCACTTCCCAACAAACACTAAAGCTAGATATTGAATAGAGATAGTTATATAACTAACCCCGTTCTCTAGTCTCAACGTTATTGGACGACTCGAGAAAAACTGGAGTGTTCTCAAACAAAATGAAATATAATTCTCAAATCATCTTATATGGCTACCAAAATTTATCTAACGTTAGAGACTGTGTTTGTGGGTTATCAGGTGTATACACAATTAGTGCACATAGTTAAAAATATATGCATGAATGTATGTAAAAACCTTGAAACATAGTACCACTTGACTCGACTTCATCATTAATAATCGCTTAACAGCCTAGGCGTTTTCTGCAGTTGGGTAACAAAGTACGGCTATCACCTCTGCTTAGCGGTAAAAGACGCTTATTGCAAACACCAAGGAAAGCCAAGTCATCCTCCACCTGTTTTTTTCTAGCTTCTGGGCCGGAGCTTCTTTGTTCATTCGCTTCAGATGACCTAGCCATCAAGACTGCTGGACTCTTATCCGCTGCACTTTGCTCATATATGTGTATAGCATTAAATTTCCTTAGACGCCTATGAAATCTTTCGACATCTTTCAAGATTCCGAGCGATACATCAGTGACGAAAGTAAGTTTCGCTGTTAAGCTGGTTATTCTTGTCCTGATTCGCCTCGAGATCAAATTTTCCACCTCTTTATGCAGGCCAAAGAAGGAAGACCTTATGCCGCATGCGCCAACAATTGACTGCAGTCTTATCTTTGAGTGGAACTGTCATATCTTTGAGGTCAGTTTTATAGTAGGTTGACCACGTCTTAAGATGGACTGATAAGTTTCAGTCAGCTTGTACTTCGCACAATACGCTAAATAGCACCTTGCATATGTATCGCTGTACTTCGGAGCTGAAAACTATATGGAAAAGTTCCAACTAACTGATATTCACTGTCTACGATTATATTTCTTAATGAATAACAACATCCTTTCCCATGCAATAACCCCACAACGACTATGGAGAGTGTTTCGTAAAGTCAGCTTAATGCTCACTTATATTCGATTCTTACCGTTCTGTATTCAATTTCGATTTTATTGTTTATCCATATAAATTGTTTGTATGTATGCATGCGCATTTACACGATTACTTATTTGCACACCTAGCGAATTCCCCAGTAAAGCTGTGCATTGTACATATTTTAACATTGGATCACAGTCAAACCACTCTTCTGGCAAACGTACATTTTTGTACTTATGTATATATGTATGCTGGACTTATTTATGTATGAATGTGTGTTGAAGACGTAAAGTCGGCTTTGGTTGTAAGCGGCGGTAAGTCATATCACTCGATATCATCCAGTACAGTGTTCGCCAATCTTTTATCAATGTTTGATGTATGAACTTTTTTAATTGAGGACATTGATACTTATACTAAATAGGTAGGCAGTGGTGGGGTTTCCACACCTTATCGTAGAAAAAGGAAATCTGACCCGGGGCACTCATCTAAATATGTATTCTCTTTGAACGAACGCCGGAAAAACTACCACCCCTATTGTGGGTGTCGAACAGGAATAGATAGTCGACTACTAAGCGATTAGCGATCATCGAGCAATTGCGAGTGTCGAACCGATCGCTTAATGAGCGAGTGTAAATATTCAATCGATCATCTTTCTACTACCATTGTGCAGTCGCTGGGGTGTCGATGTGATAATAAAATGGATAAGAAGTAAATCATTAAATAAAAATAGAAAATTTGTAAATACACATTAAAAACGTGCAATTTTTTCGATCCAGTTACAAGTCGGATGCGCAGTTTTTAATAGTGCTGAAACACCAACAGACATGCACCAGGAGTTAACTGAGCAGAATATTCAGTTAGTCCTTAAATATTTCTAATATATCCGAAAATAAAAGTTAATATGTAATTGTACTCTGTACCCATATTTTATGTAATAATAATGTAGTACTAAAGTCTCCGTTTTTTATAACATCACTGGGATTCATTGACAAAAAAAGTTTGAATATAGTGAACAAGGCCATGGCTCAATAATATTTTGTTTCTTTTTTTGTTGTTTTAAGCAATAAAAACACTCCCCTAAGGTTTTGGGACTTTTGTTGAAAAGTGGCAGTCTTTTGCAGCATATGAACCCGTCCGTTCAGCTCCGGTACTCTGCCCGACTGTCGCGGGAGCGATTTGGTATGACCAGTGGAAGTTTCTAGGAAGGAAGAAGAAGGTTGGTAATGAGAGGCATCATATCTGGAGATCGACCCTGAAGTTGCACGTCATTACCCTTTGTGGATTATAGTCGCCTCTTAATACAGGCATACCTATCGGGCATATTCTAACCCGCAGGGGATATATATGACTATTTTGTCAATAGTTACCCTAGTATGTTGTTGGTGCAAAGTTGACTTAGTAAACCGTCTTGGTTTTGATTTTTGCTGTTACTGCAATCGAATTGAACTATTTAATTTCCCTTTTTGTATTCAGTTGCACAAGACAAGTTAAATTCAAATAGAAAAATAAGTACATTTCGGAAAACTCATAAATTTTAAACAGACTTTTTTTAATTCGAGCACCTCAAAAACACGCTGTGTAAATTTCCAAATCGAAAATTATGAAGCCCCAAAATTATTTGCAAACCCCTGGCGACTGTCTTATCATAAATACATTCACACAAAGGTGCCGCTACAACGAATCACGAGCAACGCTACAGTACTAACGTACATATGTAGAGCTCAAACAATGGTTCTGTTGAGCAAAATATTGAAAATTTGTTTAGAAAAAAAAATGGCAGAAAAAATCTTAAAAAGATTGAAAAATGTGGCAGAAAAAATCTAAAAAATAAAGCAAAATAAACTGTACGAAATGAATATACCCAAATCGAATGAACGAAAAAGCTAATCAGATGTTTATCGCAACGGAGAAACCCCAAAGCCATTGAGTACTCCTACTAGTTTGGCATTTTCTTTTGCGTATCGAAGCTGAAGGCACTGGATAAAGGTAGTCGCAGTGAGTGGAATGAAAGAAAACGCGTTCAGAGTTGTTTTAAAGTAAAAATTACAACTAAAAACTTTAATTTAAACTGAAATTTACATTTTATAGTAAGTGATAAGGTGTTCTAACTACTCAACATTCAAAAATTTGTGAGTTTTATGTCTCCCAAAAGATCCCTACCGTTTTGCCTATTTTTTATGTAACTTTCTTCCTTAAATTAAGGCGCCTTGGCATAGCCTTTTTTACGTCGACCTCTGGCAGCGCGACTTCTTCAAGCAAAAGCGATTAAGTTTTGACATTCTTGTCTTATTTCCTTCCCAAGTTTACCTTCAGCGGCCAACTGCAGAAAATACCAATTGCTAGCGCTGATGTAAGGGCATAAGGATTTTTGACAGTTATTTTACGCTAGGCGCCCGACACCTACTTACCGTGTTTTTTATGATTATATTTACAAATTATACATTAAATTCATTAGTTTATAGATATATACATATGTAAAAATAATACTGAGATTAGCTATTTTTGTTCATATTAGATGAGGTAGAAAATTTAACAATATTTACGCTTCGATTTCGACAGCTAAGTGAATCATCATCCTATGTGATCAAAGGATTGATAAACCATCTATCTCCGAATTCGTTTGAAGAATAATTTTGAGCTATATACCCCCAAGGAGATTAAGGCCGAGCTTTTCTACTAATTTGTGGTGTGCTGCTTCTAATTTTTCCCACAAATTGACTGAAACTATATGTTTTATGCATACGGCATCTGTAAAAGCAGATGAATTTTTGCTGAGAAGTTTTTTCATGGCAGAAATACACTCGGAGGGTTGCCAATCACTGCCGAGGGGCGACCCCATTTTGAAACAACTTTTCCAAACATTTGATGTTGCCTGTCTCGTATCTTGAACCTGGGAGCTCGTTGTGGTAGGCCAGCAACACTACCACCACACCACGTTGAGATTTTTGAAACTCATACGATAGGTCAATTCACCGAACTGGAAAATAGATGCAATCAGCTGAGCTAGAGCTTCCACCTTGCTATAGTTCCGCAATGATTGTGACTGTTTTTGATTTATAGTGCGATATGTACGTACATATACATTATATGTGAGGCAGTTCATGCTTTTTGTAGAGTACACAATAAAGAGCAATACCAACAAGCTAATCACCCAACCCTTCAGCCATCGGCAGCCAGCCTACCGGCAAAACAACATAGCACAGAACTGATTCATATACCGGCTCAGGGACGTATCGACCCACCAACAGTTCGACCCACCGACGACTCAACGGCCAAACGAACAAGTTGTGACATGGTAAAAGCTAAACAAACGGACGCACACCAGAGCCCGCACACACCGCGCCGCACTCCACACCTCTGGCACCCTTGAAATGCCGACGCAACGATATAGAAGCAATTTTCAAATTTACCGCCAAACAGTACTTTACTGAGATGTGCGGGGCTGTACTCATGGAACCCTAGCAGCATTTGTATGGAGTTACTCAAGAAACCCTCTAAATGCGTCACCTACAAATAGGCATTTGTTCGAAAAATATTTTTAATAATTTTAAAAAATTCATGATATTTTACTCTATTTAGTGATATGACTTTCATATCGTTATGAATAAGGATTATAGTGTGAAAAATCACAAAAGATATAGTAGGTGTTTATGCACGCTAGTCGTGATGCCATCAGCTTTGAGCACATCAGCTTTGCTATGGAGCAGACGCTTTCAGTCGCATACGGACGCTCAACGAGTACACATCTCGGTGGTTGAAAATACTAAGAAAACCAAAAACGCTATCAAACAATTTTATATAGCAAATAAAATAATATACAAACAGCAAAGACACAGCTACTACCTAAGCGCTTTTTCTGTTGAAAACTGCCAGCCAGTCAGCCTGCCCGATTGATTGTATAGTCATCAGCCGCAACAGCGTGCACATTTGCAAAGTAAACGAGCAAAATAATAAAGTATCTATCATCTACCGACCCATAGCCAACTACATAGTAGTAGACAGCAGCACTACACGCCGTCTGTTTGCATGTTCACATTTACATTAGAGCGATAGAGAAGACAAGCATCACTTAAGCATATTGTCTTCGTACTCGTTGTCGCACGCCGAAGTTGTTGCTGTTGAGGTATCATACGTATAACGCAACGATACGTCTGTACACCTTCGGTCGACTACAAACGTTAGCTAAGAGTTGTTGTTGTTTTGTCCCACTGTAGCTACATTTACGTGTAAAGTATCTGCGTACCGAACAGAACAAACAGCGCAGTACACAGAAATAACATTTAGAAGTTAAATACACACCGCATTCGACAGTCTCGAACAGTGTGTCTGTGTGCTTCGTACTGAGTGGATCGCAGTCGCGTCTTGTGTTAAAAAATAAAATAAAAGCAAATAAATTTCAATTTGTAAAATTACAATTAAAAGAAATAGCGCGAACGGAGTTATATAACTTATAGATTAAAGTAAAATATATTTAAAATAAAAACGCATAACAAAACAAAGAAAATGTCAGCTGCCACAGAACAAAATAATGGTGATGTCGCCGTTGAGAAAGTTTCCGCCGATGCCGTTGATGCGGCAGCAGCCGTAAAGAAGGATCTCAAAAAACCTGCCGCAGCTGAAAAAGTATCAGCCGCCGATAATGGTACAAAAGGTGAGGACGAAGACGATGCACCAGAAGCAGTTGCCCCCATCAAGGAACACGTAAAAGGAACAAAACGGCCTGCCGAAGTGAGTATCCAATATAATTACACATTAGAAGAAAATAAGAATAATAAGTTTACATTCAGAATATACAGGACGAAAACCAAAAAGCACAAAGTGAAAAAAGTATAAAATATTCTTAAAGACGAGCATGTTTTCGAAAAAATTAATTAGCGGAAACTAAATTATTTTAAGCGACAATGCTTTAGAAACTAGGCTAAATGTGTTTGTGAGGTAAATGCCATAAAATACATGTCCACATAAACTAAATCTTTAAAAGTGGCTTGTGTTGGAGTAGCCGAAAAGAGCGGTGGAGATAACCCAGAGAGGATGTTGCTTTTTGACAAGTCTTTGAGAGCAGAGACACAAAATGTTTTCGCGCCGTATTAATAAATGCAAATTTCGTGTTTCGATTGTGGATACAATAATACACAAACATTTTGTTATCATGCAGCAAAAACTTAGTGAAATAGTTAAGTTTTATAAATAGTTAAATGCTTTTACCTATTTACCAAACGTTTAAATTATTGAAGAGGTTTTAGAATGCGGTTGTGGTGGAAACTGTATAAGGAATATATATGTATGTATGTTTCTCAATCTCAGATTCGTTTTTCTCACACTCGCTTACTAATATTTGCTCTTGTGGTAAACTCCAGCCCATATATTATCTGGTCATTTAATAGAAATATATTTTCACGTTTCGGCGTTTTTGTATTAACAGAGATTTAAAATAATGAGTAAATAGCCCATTGAGTAGTAAGCCATTACATCAGCAAAAAATTATTTTATTTCGTCTGATAACGCAAAGCCATAGAAATAATAAGACGTAGAAAAGGTTGTGCATATGGAAGTTCGTTAGCTTAAAGGAAAATACAGCATTGTGGAGGTAATCCTTGAACTAATAAACCAATGTATACAAATCTAGGCACCCGTATCATGTCAGCAATAAAAACGCGTGTTAGTTGTTCGGGCGTCCAACAACGCAAATCCTTAAACTCTCACAATCTGAGAAATAAATATGCGCTCCATGCCAAAATAATTTACTATCAATATTTGTAATTTAGTTGTAACATTTTTTAGGGTATTTTAGAATTTATGTATGTATGTCCTTCATAATGACCGCCCGCCTCATGCCGTGTCTTAAAAAGTTTTCACATATTGTGCATATGATGGGGCCATAAAATACATATGTACATACATATATGCACATGTGTGCCACTATTAAAATCAAAATCGTATTAATGCATACCACTCGTATTTATTGCTGATTGCCTACAAAGTACTAAATGTATATATCACTGCACAAAAATAGACATATCTCGGGGGTTAAAGTATGCTATCAGCAACAGCGAGATAATAGCTGACGATTGGCTCTGGAACATTTGAGTTTCGAGAAAGAAATCAATATTTTTTCCATGTAGACAAATATAATGTAGTGCACCCATTAAATCTTGAACCGTTCTAGCCACTGATACACTTATTTACACACAATCAAATACTACTAGAGCGCGATACACTTGCCGCTTCTTTTCCCAACCAATTTCGGCGCTGTATTTGTTTTATTGCTTAATTTAAAATATTTCGTCTTTCTTCTAGATTTTCGCTTCACAACTGTAATTAATCCACTTATGTGTGTATGTAAGCATTTGGGAGTGGACTTGTGGCACCCTACATTTGGTAGCAGTTAGTAAAAGCTTGTAAAAATATAAGTGAACTATTCGGTTAGTTTCAGGGCTCGAGCAAAAAGAGACATGCCAAAATAATCTAAAACACTATGATCTGCAGTTAAAGTATGATTTTGTTATCTTTTCCATGCCTTCAGTAACTTAATTGGCCGGTTTTAAAAATAAGCTTAGGCTTATGCCTATCCACAACAATACAATATGATTGATACAATTGGTTGGGTGTTTCCTTTAAACGTGTGATTTGTAATCAGTAGATGGTCGTGGCAGCCATAATTAGCATTAGAAGACTTTTTATTACATTTTCTACGTTATATAAATGTGAATAATTTTCTTTGCATCCCTTTTTTATTCGATGAGTTGACGTGGTTTTTGTGTATATATTTTATTTTCGTCTGTCCCTTTGCGAGCAGATATTTGGTTATTTATATGTGAATTTGCCGGCCGGCGTTTCCATAAATTTGCTATATTGTATTTGTTTGCTAAAGTTAAAACTAGTATCCTTACAATAAGTTATCAGGTTATTCAGTACCAATTTTATTTCATATCTCCGACTAAAAAATGTGTCTACATTTAACAGTATTTTTCTGTTTGATATCTTGTCGGTTTTTTTTTTGAAGTAATAATTGCTCACTTGCCGTTCTAATTAAGCGCTCTCGCTCTCTCTGTTATATACTTGATGACTCTTCCTCGTAATACACTTGTTTACTTATTCAATGTTTAATAAAATCATAAATTACGTACTTGCACAATCCCCAATGCTGTTATGCTGTTAGAACACGCGGGTAGAGAAGTATAGAAACATCAAAAATGCTAAAAACAAGCGAAGCGCATAAGAAGATACATGGATGGTATTCCATTCAAAATAAAAACAAAATAGTATATAACGCTTACATACAAATGTATGTGTACTTTGTTCACTAGAGCTGTCCCTTTTACACATACACCATTTTTTGTTGTTTGTAGTTGTCGTTGCCTATCGCTGCTTCGCGTGGATGTACATACATATATACTGAACGCCGGTTCTTTTTTCTTTTCAATTCCTTTTATTTCATTTTATGAGATACCTTTAGAGAACGCCTCCGTTGTCGCTAGTTTAGTTGTGCTAACTTTCTACGAACCTTCTGATTGTTGGCTTTCATTTTGAATATTCTTCTGTAAAATTACAGTTCTATGCCAAATGTATTTCAGCTACAAAAATATTTATTCACGTGTTTCTATTGAATTGACCATACACAGCTTGGTAGAAGTCTGTTGGAAAAATTGTAATTATTTGTTAACAATGTACCTACTAGAATAGAAATGGAGATTGGTTTTATATAGGAATACCTATTATGTAAAAATACTAAAATAATTTGTTGGATACCTTAGTAATAGTAGTACATAGGTAGTGTGTTTATTGCTTCGACATGATGATTGTTACTAATGAATTAGTAGATATATGTATAAATGTAAAAACATACACGTACATGGAACTTAGTCCGAATTTAAAATGCAGAAGATTGTTTAGCTTTTTGATGCTTAATTTCCAAATATTTTAAGGGGGTTAGTTCTATTTTAAAGTATACACATAAGCTTTTTATATAAAAATGTTGATAACCAGGGGAGTCATATAAACGTATGTCTCATAAAGTTTTTAAACCTCATTGTATTTACTTACACTATACTAGTTTATATGAACCCCCTCGAGCAACTGACGTGTTTTTGCCATTTGAAATAACGATAACAGGATCATCAACTTTGGAAAAGAAGATTTAGAACACTGCAGAGTTAATAAAAAAAATGTCAGCCTTGTATGCTTTTTAAAAGAAAAACCTCAAGAAATTTTCTGTATAGTCATAGCCAAGAAATTTTGACATTTAATTGTTTTGGCGGAGAGGTTCCAAAATCAAAAAAATACTTTTTTTTTAAATATTAAAACAAATTATAGATTATCTACAGCTGTTGTCACTTTTCTTGAAAAAATTAATGGAATATCGATTATTTCTTCCCAGAGTATCCTTGTTTTACTTTGGAATATAGTAGTAGAAATTACTTTGTAACTCCATAATACGTAAGAAATGTTGGAAAACAACATTTTTTTAAGTCATTCATGCCATTTTATATAGAAATTCTGGTATTCTTTTGAACTGCATGCAGCACTTTATTGGGAAAACCTAATACGATTAAGAATGCATCTAAAAGGTGCGTAAAGCTTAGGTTAACCTGGAAAATTACATAAACAATTTTATTAGGTAGGCTTCTACGGTTACGCGGCATTTGCGGACTTGTATTACGTACGTGCTAGAAGCAGTTATTACATGTCCCAGTTGCAAACCCCAAATTAATTTAGTTAGCAAAAAGTTTATCAGAACACTTGCAAAAACCTGAAGTTGAACTGCGTTAAACTCGTTGTTGCTAAATACTCGATTATTATATATACGTCCGCAAATAAGTATGTCATCTTTACATGCCTTGTCAGGTAATAAATTTAGAAGTAAAACCATTTGTAGTTCTTTGCTTCAACCCAACTCAAGTCACTTATTAAAAAAACAGGTTTGCGCTCTTTCAAGGTCATATTTTCTTTCATAGCTATGTCCGTACTCTCTAAATTCCAGCATGTTTAAAAATCAATGAAAACTAATTTGCACCGCCAAAATCTAGTTTGAAGTGCTCTCGTTTTTTTCGCTCTCACTCTCAACTAACTTTTCTATCATACAGTTTCCTATACGTTTTGGAAAGTACGTATATATTCAAATGCATATTTTAAATAGATTTTCTTCGAAGTTTTTGTTGCAGGCACTGTAATAAAAATTGTACAGTCGTCATCCATTATGTTCTGATTATTCACATGCCTGCTTATATTTTCTCAAACGAGCAACCACAATACTTTCGAATTCACTTCATGCCTAACGTTTTCTTCTATTTTAGATTGTAAATATGCCAGTAATTTTGCGCTTTACTTTGCTATGTAATTATTATGCATGCATACATGCTCGTAGATATTGTCTTTACATATGTATGAGATGAAAAAAAAACACACAAATAAGTACACCGATTAACATCACACCGGCATATGAGGCATACTCTATAGCCATGCTTTTCTTTTATCTTTATTTGCCATAGCCACATAGCAAAAAAAATTACCACCCCTTTGCAGTTGCGCCCGGTTACCTTGTGTTAATTTGCGTTCATTGTACTCTCAATTTGCTTATTTTCTTTGGATGCTCGTTATTTTTCTTTTTCCATTTCACATTTTTTGTTTGTGTGTCAATTCATTTTTAGTTTACTTTATTGGACTCTATTCTTCAAATTGTTATTCCATGGGCTGAGCGGGGGCTAGCAATGTATTGTAACGAGGTGTGTAAAGCAATAAGTTATACGAGACATCCGATTCGTCTAGCACTTGGTACATCCGCCCAACATAAAGCGAATTCGATGGTTTTTTTTTCAATTATTCCGCCGCCATTACCAATGAGAGCATATAATCACATCACATCAGTGTTCAATCTAGCGTACGTTGTTTTGAAACACATGTCTATATGTGTGGCTCTCTGACGAAATATATATCTGCTAGGTACAGCAATTGTATCAGTTTCAGACACTCTAGCTTTTTTCGCTCTCGTCCCGTTGTTTCTCTTCCTAACCGTTCCTTTCTCACTCTCTCTCTCACTGTATGTTTGACGGTCTGAAGTTAATTGTCAAATCAAAAAAATATGTAAACACATATACGCAGCTGTCTGCCCAACGCGGCATAACATAATGCTTGTCGGTATGATTACGCTTAATTCTATTTGTTTCTACCACATTCTATGAGTATTTCGTTATTTATGTGACGTTAGCAGATGGCCGGCCGCCTGCACGGCATCGTATTGACATGCCTTTTATAGCAGCAGATAGTCGCCACCGACGCGACCGCTGCGTTATCGTTTGCAGTGCATTAAGTACAGTTTACTTCGGCAGCTGTTTGCTTTAAACGATAGCGTTACTTTGTTAGTTGGCTTGCATGAAGTAAGCGTTTGTTGAGTGTGTATGTACCATCAGCGCTTGTTTTAAGTTTCAATTATTCATTCTGGAGGGTTGGCGTTAGTTTTACCGCGTCTTCTTTAACACTGCACTGCCGACCGCCATTTTTGTGCAGCTGTTTTAGTGGGAGCAGTTTCCTTTATTATTATTCGGTTAGAGTTTATGTTGTAAATAGTTATTCCGCTCGTAACTCGTGAGATCACTTAATACTTAGATAAAACGAAGCGTTATTTATGGTGACCGCATGTTTCTTTTGAGGTTTTGTTATATGTACAGTCTGCCATTAATGGCTCGATAAAATAATTTGACGACCAGGGAGACTGTAAACCTCCATGTAAGGTGCCTTTGCACTTAAAAGCATAAAGTTAACTTTATGTCGACTACCGGCGAGTAATATAATCGCGTTACTGTTTGTGACGTGATTCGACAGTGAGGTCAGCAGTATATTTGGTCGACAACCGTTCTACGATTACTTCAGATCTTTGGTGTGTGTGTAATTTTGTTTTGATATATTCTGATTATGTTAACTATTTAAGTAGCATTGTTTTTAACGGTTAAACTGATTCTTAATTATTTACTTATTTTTAGTCAAAATCCGCAGAATCAAAGAAGGCAAAGAAAGATAAAGCCGCTGAAGTTGATTCAGATGAGGAGGAAGTTTTAGACGAGATCGTTGAGGGTGATAGTGATATTGAAAGTGATGAATACGATATCCCCTACGATGGTGAGGAGGAGGATCTGGAGTGTGATGGTACGTATCCGTAGAAAAAATAAATTAAATCTTTAGATAAATAAGTATATAATATACGAATTGTAGTATTTCAATGAAGCATAGTTGGGGTGCACCTAGTTAGGGTCGTTTCCGCTTAACGCTTACCGCCTTTGTCCGAAAGATCACCGACAGACTTCTGTCAGATACATTGGAAGTTAGGGTTAACATTAAATTAGATTCACGAAACGTATTTCGTGAAAAGCAATCAAATTTATCTTATCGGGTGGGTTGAAGTGTGACGGGACGGAAGTAATGTGGTAAAAGCTTGCGATTAGAAATAATTCGGATTCATGCGAATTGTACTGTATCAAGCTGTAGGTGCTTCAGCATTATATTCTTGGACTGGTGTGCGTTAAGCAAACACTAACATTTTTAAATGTACGTGATCATGTGAGCTTCCTCATCCTTGGCCGTTACTAATGCTATATTTTTTACTAAACTTTGTTTCTTAAAAAATCATTTACAATTATTTCTCTATTGCCATTATTGCAGATGATGACGACGATAACGACGACGGCTCTGGCTCAGACGATCAGGCGTAATAATAAGATAGTAGTCAAAAACCTTTTAAATTAAATATTAAAAACAATTAAAAAAATAAAAAAAATGCAAGAAACCTTAAAAATCAGCAAAACAAGCAAAAAAATGTATGTAATAACACAAACCCAACAAAAATGATGAGAAAGTAGTGAGGAGTATATAATTATTATGTTAAGAAATACTTTTTTATTTCTTATTTTATTTTAATTATATTATATGTAATTTTTTTTATAAAAAAATAAGAAGAATGATGTTGACGTTGACCAAGATGATGATCAACAAAAGGTTTGCCCACAAAACTGCATAATTTTTCCTTTACTCTTAAGTCTTAAGTATATCATTTTGATATATATATATAGTATATATATCTATATATATTTATAAATATATAAACAACTTAAGCGTAATGATGAAAGAATGAGTTAAACAAATAAAAATTTAATTATAAAAGTATGCAAAAAGTTATAATAACAAAAGTGAGATGAACATGATGAACACAAATTACAACAATAGCAATTAGAAACGTTACAATTGAGTAAAAAAAACAAAAACGAAACAGAATACAAAAACATGAAAAGTATTTAAATAAAAGAAAATTATGTGAAAAAATTAAAATTTTTGAGAAAATTATTTTTTAGTTGCTTTAAGTTTTTAAACTTTCGAAATTTTTACCGTTTATAATTGGTTAAAGGGGAGGCTTTCTTAAACATTTTTTTCTGATTGGCAGCAAAACTTCGATTTGGATCTAAACGATTATCGGCAAAAACTGGTTCTACATAGAATCTAAAAAATTATCGAAACTATTTTTGCATTCGAATTGGTAAGTAGCATGCTATTTAGCAGTTTTGAGTTGATAACCTAAGCGTTTAAATAATAGTGATGTTTATGATTTTCGATCCTTGTAATTCTTAGTTTGTTGGTGGAAGGCGGTCACCATGGTGGGGTGCGAAAATTTTTTCAAACCGCGGTCGCCCTTCGGCAGTGGTATTTCCGCCATGGAAAAGCTTCTCAGAAAAAATAATTTGCCTTAGCAGCAGCCATTCTGAGTCGGCATTAAATATGTAGGTAAAAATAAGAAGTAGTACACCACAAATAGAGAGAAGCTCGGCCTTAATCCCCTCGAAGGTATATCGCGACAAATTATTATTATTATGAAAAATTTAGCATGTGGGTGGTTTCGACCGAATTGGACTTGAAAGTAATAATATATTGGTATAGAAAAATCCTTTTAGTATCGATGGAATGGCACACAGTTACCAACAAAAAATCGAAATTATATTCACCTAACATTCGTAAACAATTTTCCGTTCGGTCAAAGAACATATAACTATAAGAAGGTTCAACGCGACGAATAGTGGGAAACAGTAAACCATTAATTCCCGGGTAGGTAATTCACCACTGGGGAAATTTGCGTTTAAATCGCGAGTTTTAAGGCTATTCGCACACTGATTTTTATTCAATATTCACAATTAAACGTTTTTGTAACTCCAACTATAATTTTTTGTGTAAATATGTAATTGAAACGCAGTGAATTCGACCAATTTACACGCAGGTACAGTTGTGAATTACCTACCACCGATTTGACAGCGCCCACTTTATATACGAGGTGTGTTCAAAAAGTATCGCGAATTTTGTGTTTTCTCAAAAATTATTTATTTATTCATGAATATCTATTTTGTCCCCTTCAAAGTAATCTCCATGAGATATTATACACTTATGCCAACGGTTTTTCCAATCTTCGAAGCACTTCAAAAAATCATTTTTTTGTATCTTGTTCAGCTCCTCCTTCGATGCCGTCTTTATCTCGTCAAGAGAAGCGTAACGTCGTCCTTTCATGGGCCTCTTCAGTTTAGGGAACAAGAAAAAGTCACAGGGGGCCAGATCTGGGGAATACGGTGGCTGCGGCATCATTACTGTGTTGTTTTTGGCCAAAAAGTCGCGCACAAGCAACGATGCGTGAGCAGGGGCGTTATCGTGGTGCAAAAGCCAATTTTTGTTCTTCTTTGCACATCTTCTCGGCCTTCTGAGAACATTTTGTACCACCGATAAACGTTGCTTCGGTCCAAGGTAGCTTCTCCGTATGCCACAGTCAACATTCGGAATGCATCCGCGCACTTAATTTCGTTTTTCACACAAAATTTGATACAGGTTCTTTGATCCATTTTTTTGAATAGGTAAAAATCGAAGACGATCCAAAACACGTGCAAGCAAAGCAGCTGTCAACAATTAACTGAACATTCAAAATGGCCGAGCTTGTCGGCATAAGTGAGAGACATGAGTACCAACATAACGCCACAAAAAATTCGAAATTCGAATATACGTAACCAGCGAAAATTCAAAATTCGCGATACGTTTTGAACACACCTCGTATATATGTTCTTTGGTTCGGTGCACTTTGTTGCTACCAATTAACATAGGTCCAACATGGAATTTGGCAGATCAAAGACAATTTTGTACGTTTATCGTGGGGAATACAAACGTAAAACTTCGTGGTGAATACAAACGTTAAAAACAATTCTCAGATATATAAATAACATAAGCTTTGTGACCGCCAATAAAGTCGAAACACCTAATTTTTCAAATTTTTATATCGATTCCAAGCCCAGATTTTGTTATTTTTGTAAAACATGTAATTTTTCAGCTGTTAAAACCCAGAGTACAGGGAAAATCATCTACAAATTCTAGCAAAAAGCGAAGATGAATGCTTAAATTGCTAGTAGCTGGCATATGGTCAAATGAATGACAGAGCGGCACCAAAAGTTCGTATAAGTGAAATTAAGCATCTTACGTAATAGATCTATCCGGAGAGCTACATATTATAATATTATATTAAAGTAAAACAATTAAATAAACCGGGTCTTGAGCTCGAAAAACTAATTTAATATATTAACCTTTACGCGGCAAAAAATTTTAGCTAAAATTTTAAACTTTTTGGACTACATATATGCCCAAACCAAAAGGGTTTCCATTCTAAATGAGAAGTGTTTAACCAATAACAAAAAAAATATTTGTATCAGTTTGCATGATTCGATGGTTCAAAATATAGGCTCACATTTTTAGTCGTGTACAGATAAATAAACTTTAATATAATTTATACTCACTATAATATACATATATAAGTCTTGAGTTTATGGAAAGTTTCTGCCCTAATGCCGAGGTTTTATGCACAATCTGTAAACAAACTGGGAAACACGATGAAACTCATTCATGATAGGGACATATAGGAGAATCTGGAAAAGTAAGTCCTTTAAAAACTTGAGGGTTAATAAATAGTAGAAAAGAGGAGAAAACAACTAGGCGAATTAGGTAACTATTCGTTTTAAAACTGTTAGTCGATGAAAATTCGGTATTTTCTAAGCAACATTTGATATTAGACTATTCCAACAATCGGCTTAAATATTTAACTGGCCATAAACACTAAAAAAGTAATACAAATTGTGATTGTGATTGGCAGTAAATCGACTTCCGTTTACTGAGTCTGTTAAATTTGGTTTTTGTATTGTTTAACAGATTTTCGGTATCATTGCGAATTTATAGCCAAATTAAATTAATTAATTTTTCTCCATTATCTCTTGCCAATTTTAAAACTTCAGTCTTTCGGTTCGCTTAAGCATAGTTTAATGATCGATTAACTACTGTGGTCTGCATTTCCAATAGTCGCGGTAGTAAATCTTTTTTCCTAACACCTTTATAAGCAACATATTTTGTAAATCCCTACAAAATATAAAAATCATAAGACTAAACATAATTTCGTCCCAACGAAGTATTGATTTAAGTATTTTTTAATGCATTTCAAACATTAAGTATACATACATACTTATTTACTTATGTATGCCAAATAGTACCCCATCAAAATAAAAAAAAAACTTTAATAATTTATGTACATATACTTACTAAAAACTTTTTCTTTTGTATTTAAAAGGTTAAAAACAAGATAATATGTTATCGAAAATATATATAAAATAAAGAATAAGTAAAAGTTTACACACAAATAATATATATGTACTATTATTTGAATTTATTTAATTGCAAGTTTAATACAAATAAAAATATATTAGAGCTGCACACTGCGTATCTCAGTCTGTACCGCTTCCAAAAGGGTTAGTATCGGATATCGATAAGCACAGCCAGAACTAAGCCTAAACTAACCGAAATGGAAGCGGTTGAGAAATAGCCAAAGCGAAGCTAGCATAGAACTGTCCGAAGGGGAACCGGTTGAAAACAAATGACCAAGTAATGCACTGGGCAACAATTTGCACCTAATAACATCGCCATGTAGAAGTGGACTTTTGAAAGTATTGCCTGGGTGTTGTGCTTGAACTAATAATGTCGTCAAATACAGGGTGGCGCAAAAATCATCCTCTTATCAGAAAATGCTATAAATTTTGCGATTGGCCCCTAAAGTCAGTTCTGTTTTGACATTTGTGTAGTAAACACATGCGAAATACACGTTAATAAACAATGTTACGCCACACTGCTCCAGAACGTGGAATATTGCTGACTATTTATTTGACCAATAATCGGTCGGGGCCAAACGGTTACTGTGAATGGTGAGCGCTACAGAGCAATGATCAACGAGTTCTTTTTGCCACAACTTGATGAATTGGGATTGGAAAACATGTGGTTCCAACAAGACGGTGCAACAGCACACACTGCACGTGCCACAACCGATATGCTGAACATCGGAAGCTTACTTTTGCGCCACGTTGTAGTTTAGCACTAAGTCACTTCAGAGCTTATTGAATTTTTTACAGGGCAGCCGTAATTAGAGTAGAGGTGCATGTAGCCTCGTTTTCACTGAGTGTGCTCTACACAACCGTGTACCAAGTTTCTCCATTATATCGTCAGCTAAGTGAAAGATCAAGATATTTCAAAATATTTTTTTTTTTTTTTCAAAAATGGACCTTTTCAGAATTTGGTTGAAGATAGGCACAAAATTCTGAAAGTGGGCAATATTCTGAGATAAGATGTTTTCAAAAAAATTCTGAGATAGGGTGTTTTTGAAAAATATTAGTTGTGTTTGGTGACAATTCATTGAAAGAGAGAGTTGAAAGTATCTGCTGGGGGAATTTCACTCAGTAAAACTGGCAAGTTAAAAACAGCTGATCGTGACATAGAAAAGCAACAACAAAAATTTTTAAATTTAAGCTATTAACCAATCAAAAAATCAATAGCTTTTTTGCTGACTCCGGTTCGGCGAAAACTTTTTACTTTTGGCGTTCCTAGAGAGTTTTACGTCATCCCACTTTACTGACACTTCTTTGCAAGTCCTGTCACCGAACACAGCTATTATGTAATAGGGTTTTCTTCCACTTATCCGTCTATATCGTTCTGAAGTTATTAACAGTCGAAAACTGCAATGCAGAATCTTTCACTTCAAATATAAATGAATAGACACGATGTGATTATGAACTCCGCTGTAGCCTTCAAAATAAAAACTCAACTAACAAATCGATATCTTATTCTCCATTACTCCACTAAACCTTAGGGCAGTTATTTGCTTTAGAAACAACAACACATTCGAGCTATATACATACCTTTCATGAAAGTTATGCCCTAGGATTTAAGAGTTATACAGCGTAAGATTAAACATGAAACGTGCATTGTATGGATACTTAGAGGTAGCAAATACTATGAAGAGCTTATCAGCAAAAATTTGTTTGTTTGTTTTGTAACGACAAAAACACTCCCCGAAGAAGATGGGTAATGAGTTGCACGTCATTACCATTGTGCATATTAGTCACCTCTTACGACCGGTATGCCTACCTCGGGCATATTCTTACCCCTAACCCGCAGGGGGATCAACAAAAATTCTTCGGCCTTAGCAGATTCGATAGGTCGCGTCTGTTTGTAGGAAACACTTAAGTAGCCTAGCATAAATAAAGAAACATGTTTTAGTGGCCCTAGTTTGAGAGTTCCGAAATATGCAAAGAATTTAACTATGTTAAACCGAAGACTACTTGCATACTTGGACTGCACTGTTGCAACTGGAAAGAAAGAATATAAATTGTATGACGTACAAAATTCGATTTTTTAATTAAAAGCAATTATTATTTGCTTACAATAAATGACGTATGTATGTCCATTTTTGGGTGCACAAACGACAAAATATCCTCCTAGGACGATACATATATACAAAGCGATAACTTCCCTGCAAAAAACGGAAATACTCCGTTTCATACTCCATAGAATACTCCTAAAGGAGTATCAGAGTACTCCAACACATATCCTCATTCATATCAAAAAGGTGGTCCAATTTACATGGCAATGTCCGGTGATTGGATCACCTAACCCATCTCGGAGTACTCCGTTTCTTTGCTTTTGAATACTCTATAGACCACCTACGTAAGAGTACTCTCAAAATACTCCCATGGGATTACTCTATAGAGTATTCAACAGCAAAGCGAGAGCGGGAGTAGGTGGTCCTCAAAAGAACACATACTCCCTTCTCGCTTTCGTCTAGAATACTCAATAGAGTAATCTTTCGGCAGCATTTTCAAAGTACTCCAACGTAGGTGCTCTATAGACTATTCAGAAGCAAAGAAAATGGTACTCCGAATAGGATTAGGTGATCCAATCACCGGACATCGCTATGTGAATTGGACCACCTTTTTTATATGAATGAGGATAAGTGTTGGAGTACTCTGATGCTCCATCGTTTTTTACAGGGTTGTAGTTACTACAAATAAGCACATTTTAATATCGCATGCTACATCTTTTTATGTAAGTGATGCATAACAGATAGCAGTCAGCAAATATGCACGAGTAACTTTGAACTCGAACTAAGGTAGGCAGTAACAAATACCATATCAAACCACCCTCAGTTAGTAACAAAAAAGAAAAAAAAAATGTTTACATACAAATGTATACTTATTACCCCTTCCATTTATACTTAGCAGGAAGAACGTTACGTCTTGGAAAATATACAGGTAAGTGGGTAGTTAAAAGCATAAATTCCACTTCATTTGAGCTAAATAATGACTGTAGGTAGAAAACAAGGACAGAAACCAAAACCCAATCGACGAAGCCGAATGATGTCGCTGACAAACAATCAATACGACTAGTTCATACAATACGAGTACATCCACATTTTTCAGGTATTAATTTTCAAATTAGCATAGACGTCAGTATCTGGTCTACTGTATACTGTGTCAGCAAATAAGAGACTATAAGAGAGACTCGTATATACACCCAGTAAAACCAGGGATCATCGTTTTATTAATCCTGGAGTACTCCCTTGCGAGTGTTGGATTACTTCCTACTACTCGCTATACTTCTGTGTATTACCATATAATTTTGTATACTCCCTTTTAACATTGCATGTCCCAGGAGGGCGAGTAATATAAAACTCACTTTCACCTGCCAAAATAACGATAACACCGCGTTACACAAATTCTTACTTTTTCGGAAAGGTGAGAAAAAATAAAAATACTCGTGTATCGGCGATTTTCATGTACACGTCAGCATTTTTTTATGTATAAAGTATAAAGCTCGTAGTGTCCGTCTGTCCGCCTGTGTGAAAGACTTTGCATCGATTTTTAACCCTTTTTCCGTGATCCAATCGAGCTGAATTTTTGCAGGCAGACTCGTGAAAATGTCTGTATCACGTCAGATTTCCCTGAATTTTTTTCACTTTTTTCGGCATAACTTGAAGGGACTCCAAATTTTTAAACTACAAGGTGGCGCAAAAGTAATCCTCCTATCAGAAAATGCTATAAATTTTGCGATTGGCCCCTAAAGTCAGTTCTGTTTTAACATTTGTGTAGTAAACACATGCGAAATACACGTTAATAAACAATGTTACTCTACACTGCTCCAGAACGCGGAATATTGCTGACTATTTATTTGACCAATAATCGGTCGGGGCCAAACGGTTACTGTGAATGGTGAGCGCTACAGAGCAATGATCAACGAGTGCTTTTTGCCGCAACTTGATGAATTGGGATTGGAAAACATGTGGTTCCAACAAGACGGTGCAACAGCACACACTGCACGTGCCACAACCGATATGCTGAACATCGGAAGCTTACTTTTGGGCCACCTTGTACTAAAGCGTTCCGAAAAAAAAAAAATTGTTTTTCGACCTATTCTACTCCATATATTTGTAATTTATCAATAGTAACTTTCTAACACTAAACTGTTTATGACTTTTACAACACTTACAACTGAATAGAAAAAGAGTTAAAAATCGATCCAAAGTCTTTCACACAGGCGGACAGACGGACACTACGAGCTTTATACTTTATACATAAAAAATATGCTGACGTGTACATGAAAATCGCCAATACACGTGTATTTTTATTTTTTCTCCCCTTTCGCAATCGAGTATTGAGGGAGTTTTTAAAAATTTTTAGAAAACCTCCCAGGAGAGTAATGAGGAAGACATTTCACATTCCTCCTAAACGACCAATGAAAGCTCTTTTGAGAATCATGCCTCAAGCCTTCTATGGAAGCAAAAAGAGGAATGGAAGCAATTGAATGGAACTCATACATAAATACCTCACATATCAGCAAATCACAGTATACAGCAGACCAGATAGGCCAAACCACAGTGGAACAGTGATCCAGCCGCTGACAACATGCTTATTTGACAATATGTATGTGAAATAATTCAATGTGTCAGCAATTTGTTTTCATTAACCCTTTAAAAACAATTGAACGAAAAGTTCACAAAAGCTCAAGTTACTAGTTGACCTACGTTTCGTATGCAAGCATGAGAAATATATATATATATTATGTGGTTTTCCAACTTCTGCGCAAATATTTATTAGACAATAGCTCTGTTAGAGGAGCTTAAAACTTTTAAAAATGTTACTTGCAGGGAGAGAACGCATTTTGACATTTAATTGGGAGAGGAAGTTGCAAATTTCTGTTGGGGAGATTTCAATAAAAGGTTTGCAAGTGAAAACACATGATCATCAGTAAGCAAAACCACAAAAAATTTAAACTTTGCTATAAACGAATTAAAACAGCCACAGCTGTTTTTCTTGCAAGTGTTTACAAATTCCTGTGCCTTTTTAATTTTTACGGTTTGCAGAGATATTGACGCAATTCTTTCTTTACTTAGACCTTGTGCTAATCGGAAACATTCTATTCAGAGGAATGAGGTGAACAAATTTTCTATGATGTAAAAATATGTTCCATTTTGCTGCCTAATGATTGCCATATACATACACTGCATTTCTTCTTGGATTTTCCGTAATACGTATAGCTACTAATCTTCCATGTCTCAATAAATTCTTTGAAATTTACTGCTTATTTTAACGGGAGTGTGGTAGGTAACCTGATATAAGTATGTAATTTTCTGGGGAAAGGATAAAGTTGAATTATTACCTTCCCATATCTTTAGTAGTCATAAAACGACTACTGCGAAAATTTTCGATCCCTGTAACAATTAGGAATAAAGACATATTAGTACCATTGTGCAAATTAAACAATTTACGCAACATGTATTTCAATGCAATGTCAATATCTTTTCTTTTTCTAAATTGAAATTAAATTCAAAGTAAAAAGTAAATTTTATACGGGTTAAAACAAACGACATTTGGTGAACAATTTTAACTCATACATTCAAACGAATTGTCAAATAAACATGTTTACTTTTTTTATTTTGGCTACTTGGCTCACTGTTACACTGTGGGCCAAACTTATTTCATTTCTGTCTAAAAGGTGTCATTTGCCTTAACCCAAAACAAATACATTTTTATGAAAATTTTGTGAATGTGATAAACTTTTAACAGTAAAGAAAAAGAAATTGCCAATAATTCGTGTTTCTTATATAAGAATGCTAAATGCTCTGAGTATGTTTATGGTATATATGAAAAACCAGTTGAAAGTCGCATGAGGAGCATCATTACCACCCACATCACATATTTGCGAAAATGTTAGTCCAAACTAGTTTCTTCTTCAAGCGTGAACTGGAAACGCCCATGCCCTGACCAATAAGACCCATGTGTGACACTTAGCACAACTCTGGCGATCAGTAGGTGGAATAACTGTCATTCAAATTTAGCGATTTCTTGAAAATATATGTACGTAGGGACAAAGTGCAGTAAGCAAGTAGTTTTGGTAGTGGCTTGAGTTCGTTTCGTATATTCAGGACAGGACTCAAAAAGCAACGCTCAAACACATAGTAAGATCGGTTTATATTTATAAGGCAAGGTTGAGCATACAAATACAAATATCCGGTTAATATGATAGAATGGTTCATTTCCCTCAGTAACGAATAGAATCTAGTTACTTATTTGCTCTCTCTTGCATTTATCTACACTCATATGTGTACATATGCGGGTATTCCGGTATTTGGTATTGGTATTTTTATGCTATCAAAGATGACAAGAATCATCCAATAACTACCTAGAAACAGTGGACTAATACAGGCTTTTGCTTTAAAAGTTATATAAAAAATTATGTGTGCCTTTGTCGGTTCAAATGGGTTAATGACTTAAAGTACCAATACATCCACATTTTTCAGGTATTAATTTTCAAATTAGTATAGACGTCCGTATCTGGTCTACTGTATACTGTGTCAGCAAATAAGAGACTAATTATCGAAAAAAATAGTTATTATTATTTAAATCTATTTAAATTGTGTTTATTTCTCATTTTTCTGCGATTGCACCTTTTTTTTTAAATTTTTTTTTTGAATTTTTTTTTGAAAATTCTTTCTTTTTTTTTGCAGAGAAATTCGGCTTACTTAAAAAGGGGTTAGCTAGGAATGAGAGTTGGAGAAATCTCTACTTTCGCTCCAAAAATATATAGAAAATAGTAATCTTTTAACAATAACTTGAGGAGGTCTCCCCTATTGCTCCAAGATTAGTAGAATCGGACCACAGAGTGTGGAAATCTCTGTTATTGATCCCGAAAGGATGTTAAGGGGAGTATTCTTTTATTCATGCTTGATGATATCTCTCCTTGTCCTCCACAAAGAGTAGCATAAGAGCAAAAAAAGAAAAAAATATCTTCTATTATTCAAAAAAGATGTCAAAGAGAGTACTCTCTTATTCAGCGCTAGGGGAGATCTCGCTTCGATTTCTACTGGGCAAATACACATAGTATTCCTAGGGGAGGCTGTTTGGATAGCCATATTAAAACACTTTCCAATAACACTCTTTTGTACGTGGTAAGACCACCTGCTTATGTTGATTACAACAAAATGCCCCTGCGGGTTAGGGGTTTAGAATATGCCCGAGGTAGGCATACCTGTCGTAAGAGGCGACTAATATACACAAAGATAATGACGTGCAACCCGATAGTTGATCAACGGATATGATGCCTCTCACCTCTCATTACCCATCTTAACCTTCCTAAAGGAAGGAGGGGTGACATAACCTAAAAGGTTTCACTGGTCATAAATCGCTACCACGACAGTCGGGCAGTGCCGCAAAGGAGTACCGGAGCGTACCGGGTTTAAATCCGACCAAGGACTGTTGATTCGACAACACTCCCCAAAACCTTCGCGGAGTGTTTTTGTAG
This sequence comes from Merzomyia westermanni, assembly GCA_949987695.1. Classification (NCBI taxonomy): domain Eukaryota; kingdom Metazoa; phylum Arthropoda; class Insecta; order Diptera; family Tephritidae; genus Merzomyia; species Merzomyia westermanni. The sequence goes on along the minus strand of OX465289.1, from coordinate 30,184,442 downwards.
TTACCACAACAACAACAACAACAAAAGCAAAATATTTCAGTTGGCCATTCTACAAGGTGGCGCAAAAGTAAGCTTCCGATGTTCAGCATATCGGTTGTGGCACGTGCAGTGTCTTGTTGGAACCACATGTTTTCCAATCCCAATTCATCAAGTTGCGGCAAAAAGAACTCGTTGCTCATTGCTCTGTAGCGCTCACCATTCACAGTAACCGTTTGGCCCCGACCGATTATTGGTCAAATAAATAGTCAGCAATATTCCGCGTTCTGGAGCAGTGTAGCGTAACATTGTTTATTAACGTGTATTTCGCATGTGTTTACTACACAAATGTCAAAACAGAACTGACTTTAGGGGCCAATCGCAAAATTTATAGCATTTTCTGATAGAAGGATGACTTTTGCGCCACCCTGTACCTTGTTTAATTTGCCTGGATCCCTTGTTACCATTGTGTACCATGTACTGACCCTGTCTCCGACTAAATTAACGGCGACTCCTCTTACGACGTGGAAACGTCCACATACATAGATGGAGTATCTCTACCTACTGGTAGCCACCCTAAAATCGTGTCTGCCCGGCATGCGGCGTGTCTCCTCATGACAAGAACCATCTATTCATTTGCTCAACTGAGCCGACTCTTCTAATACCAATTTTACTCTGGTGCAACCCTATTGAAGCCGCAAGGTTTCTGGGACTTCCGTTAGAAGAGCTTGATGACAATGCTAGGTAAGGAAAATGACGACTAGGCAGGGCACGTATCGCTAATACCACCACAACAGACATAAGGAAACTTCTCCGTAAGCACTATGATGAGATTCGGCACCGCTTTACCTTGTCGTTTGATCGGCGTAACCATAGCCGGGCTCTAAACGACCTCCCTCAGATCTCGGCCAGGGAACCCCGTTATTGACATCCAATCCCTTTGAATAGCTGATGAGGAGCGCTATCTTTCGAGGTCCAACCCTGTTGAAGCTGCGCGTTTTCTTGGACTTCCGTTAGAAGAGCTTGATGACGATTCTTATTATGACGATGGTTATTAGCTTTTTGGCGCATACATCGAGTGAAGTTACCTTATTCTCGATTTTAGTTTTACCCTGACCATACGTTCCAACTTTCAACATTCTAAGCTGATTCGAAATATGGTGAAATCAATTTTGAGTAATCACCAAGATTTAATTATGCGTTTCAAATTTTATTAATTTACTAGCAGACCCGGTAGACGTTGTCCCGCCTAAATTTGTCTTGCCTACATTCAACAAATTGTACTCCTTTCCCTCCCCACTTTTCGCTTCTTCTAAATTTATACTTATCTCCTCCTTTTTCTTTCAACTTTTGCTTTTCCCCCATCCCCAAATACCATTACGCTTCTTTTCCCTCTCTTTTTCTCTGCGGGTACTGATATGTACATAGTTTTGAAGATATATCGAATTAAGTTTTATTTGTTCCTGGTACTGCTTTCTGTTTCCAGGGTTTTTTGGTATATAGAACACATATTTATATTTAAAATATCATTAACTTGAACCAAATAAATACCTAGCTATGCCGAATTGCTACTTTAAATAGCCTGGAGGCTATATATATGCCTACTTCTATATTGCTAGAAAATACTCAGTACACTCGCCAACATCAGAGTACAGATATATAGGAAACGAACGTACCAAAATGACATATTTCGTTTGGAAAAATACATGAGCGTATTTTACTTACATTGAAAAATATTTTTGTATAAGATACAAAACTGTAATCTTGTAATAGATTTGTATAAACTTAAAATAACGCAAGCCTGGCATTCTAGTTGACTGAGGCGTGACCATATCTAAGGGTGGAGAACAGATGCCAAAGTATTTTTAAGTTGTGGATGGGGCAAGCTGAAAAATATTTTCGACCATGGGCTGATATTTGATAATAATTACACAGGCCGACAAGAAATTTTACCATAAACCAGACCAGAATTGCTCTATCACGTCAGGATTTTGAGATATCCTAAAATAAATGTGCAAAAAACACCGTTTTTGCCTATTTTTGAGACTATATACAAGGTGGCGCAAAAGTAAGCTTCGGATGTTCAGCATATCGGTTGTGGCACGTGCAGTGTGTGCTGTTGTACCGTCTTGTTGGAACCACATGTTTTCCAATCCCAATTCATCAAGTTGCGGCAAAAATAACTCGTTGATCATTGCTTTGTAGCGCTCACCATTCACAGTAACCGTTTGGCCCCGACCGATTATTGGTCAAATAAATAGTCAGCAATATTCCACGTTCTGGAGCAGTGTAGCGTAACATTGTTTATTAACGTGTATTTCGCATGTGTTTACTACACAAATGTCAAAACAGAACTGACTTTAGGGGCCAATCGCAAAATTTATAGCATTTTCTGATAGGAGGATAACTTTTGCGCCACCTTGTATAAACGACAAATTTTTTTTTTTTAAAAAGCACACATAGCATCTTAAAGAAGAAGTCTTTCTCTTACGAACGGCGTTGAGTTTGCTCAAATATCTTTTTTTTCGCTAAGATAGAGCAATTTAAAGTTTATAAATTTGCTAATTTTCCTATAGCTGAAAACCCACTGAATTAACCTAGGTATGATGCAGTAGAACACATACCTCACAACACATACGATAAGTGTACTTTAAATTGCTCTATCTTAGCGAAAAAAAAGATATTTGAGCAAACTCAACTCCATTCGTAAGAGAAAGACTTCTTCTTTAAGATGATATGTGTGCTTTAAAAAAAAAAGAAAAATCTGCCGTTTATATATAGCCTCAAAAATAGGCAAAAACGGTGTTTTTTGCGCATTTCGGTTAGGATATCTCAAAATCCTGACGTGATAGAGCAATTCTGCGTCCAGATTTGAATTCAGCGCATCGAAAACCTTTAGGAAAGTATGGTCTGGTTTATGGTCAAAAAAATCGGTCTCATTTTGTCGGCCTGTGTTATTGTAAGTATTCTTGGTAACCATTATGCCATGTTTCATCCACTCCGATATTAGTTCTTATTGCCACTGATTCTTATGACAGTTTGTGTAATACAAATTTCTATTGTCATTTTTAAACAATTCTTTTTCCAATATCAGCCGGATGCAAACACAAAACGGCCGACTATTAACAATAAAAAGGTATATATACAAGTCATTAATAAAGCTTATAATTATTACAAATATTACATATTAAATGAAAACATAACCATAATATAACTAAAATTACATTCAAGATAATGATGCCAATGTTGTCAGGAAGTACTGGATTCCAATCGGCTGTTTAAGAGGCTGGAAAGGACCTGTTTCCAATTCTCCCTTATTCCAAATGTTAACTTTATTAGATTTAGCTTTATCATATTAGTTGTCGGCCTGCAACAGGAGTGTCCAAAGATTCTAGGGGCAATTGCAGGACTACCGCTTTAAGCAGGGTCGCCATTCTTTTAGTGTTTTTTTACCATGGAGAGATTCTATCGAACTTCCATCTGGCTTAGTAGCAACCGTTCTGAATTAAAACATGTGGGACCCAAATTTTATTTTTGGAAAAGAATTAGAAACATCAAATACAACCAAACCTCAATTGGAGAAAAGAAATGCACATCTTTAATTTTCTCCGAGGTATATTGCGCCAAATTACTACTATTTTCTAAAGTACTAAATTTCGATAAAAAAAAGATAGGGGGTTTTCATAAAATTCTTGAATCTATTTATATAAGCTTGAACCGCTCCTGTAACGATTTGACTTTTCAGTATATTTCATAGCTAACAAAATACACGTATACAATACAATGTCAAAAATTGAGTTTCGCTGTTTCCCTTTGATTTCGATTTCAAAACTCACTGCGGGCATAGCATGCTAGCAATATAGAAGTATTATATATATGTATGAATGGAGGCTTTGCCAAAAACTAAATATGGCCTGTTTCGTTGCGTGGCGTGCGTGGTATAAGTCAAGCAACCTTCAAATTCGAGTGTTAATAACTTCAGACCGGTGTAAGATAGAATTAGGAAACTTGATAAGTGGTATACTATAGGCATGTAGAGTAAATGAGCAAAATCGGGGTAGTTTTCTAAGAGAGGTAAGAAACCGGAACATGCCATATCTCCTTCACTGATGCAGATAGAATGCCAGAATTTCGTAGTTACAATAACCTTTGCTGTAACCACTGAATCCTAGAATCTACTGTGAAAATTTCATAAAGATCGGTTAAGTACTTTGGACGCTAGACACACAGACACATATTCATTTTTATTATTTATAAGATTGCCCACATGGTAGAAAAAGTTTGAAACCTCTATAGGTCATAACTCCGCAACAAGAGAGATGGGTAATGAGAGGGGGATAAGAGGCGACTGATATGCACAAAGGTAATGACGTGCAACTCGATGGTTGATCTACGGATATGATGCCTCTCACCTCTCATTACGTATCTTATTCTTCCTTACGGAAGGAAGGGTGGCATGACCTAGAAGGTTTCACTGGTCATAAGTCGCTACGACAGTCGGCCAAGGACTGTAAATTCGACAACACTCTCCAAAACCTTCGAGGAGTGTTTTTGTCGTTACCACAACAAAAAACAACAACCTGGGCTAAATTTTTGAAGAGTGTTTTTGACAACAACTTTGAGTGAAGTGCGATCTCTCCCAAAAAGCTACTGTAATTTTTTAGACGAAACACCAACAAAAGCAGTTTCATTTATATGTAAGTACCAAGACTAATTACTTACAGGTGATCTCATAAAAACATATGAGCAGTGGCTTCTTCTGTCAAAATAAGAAAATTATATGCAATCTGACAGGAGAAGCCGTCAAAAGAAAAACAAAGCATGTATGTGTACACAGCAACAAATTCGCCGTGATATCACCTGGTATAAATTCGACTTGGTAAGTACGAAATTAAAAAAAAAAAATCTGTAATACATATTTATTCTCTTTTAAAGAATGTAGGCTGCTGGTACTTCAAAGCTAAATATAGTTACCAATAATAAATAGCATACATGTACATATATTGCTTGCAAAATTATAGAAATAATAATAATAGCTTATTACAATATGTACTACCACACTTGCTTATACAGTCGAACTTCTCTATAACGAATTCCAATTCCGAATTTACTTCGCTATAAAGAAAATTCGCTATATAGAAAAGAAAAACAATTTTGTTCCTTTTAACATTTTTTATTTGTAGTAGTCAGTTATTTTGGATTGAAGTACATTTTTCCACTTTTCTTCTTCAATATAATTTTCTAATGCATTTAGAGAAGTAAACACAGTTTTTGGTACGTTGGTTTTCATTTATAAATAGGTACGGAAACTTTCAACTGATTAATGATCGTTATATGGAGATTGAAAACGCTTCAATCTTTAAGTTACGGTCGCAAAAATGCTTCGTTATAAGGAAATATTCGCTATAGGGAAAGTCGTAATTCGTTATATGGAGATTACAATACATACAAAGTAGACCCAAAACACAATGTTCTTATAATTGCTTCGCAATAGAGAACACTTCGTTATATAGGAGTTCGTTATAGAGAAGTTCGACTGTATATATACAAGGTGGCGCAAAAGTAAGCTTCCGATGTTCAGCATATCGGTTGTGGCACGTGCAGTGTGTGCTGTTGCACCGTCTTGTTGGAACCACATGTTTGCCAATCCCAATTCATCAAGTTGCGGCAAAAATAACTCGTTGATCATTGCTCTGTAGCGCTCACCATTCACAGTAACCGTTTGGCCCCGACCGATTATTGGTCAAATAAATAGTCAGCAATATTCCGCGTTCTGGAGCAGTGTAGCGTAACATTGTTTATTAACGTGTATTTCGCATGTGTTTACTACACAAATGTCAAAACAGAACTGACTTTAGGGGCCAATCGCAAAATGTATAGCATTTTCTGATAGGATTACTTTTGCGCTACCTTGTATATATCCATAACAATAAGCACAGAAAATAATACTCTCCAACTTTTGATAAATCCTTAGTTCTCAAGTTGAGTTTCAACATTCCTTAGTATTTGAGATGAAGTTGAGAAATTGTTAACAATGCTTCAACTTGAGAATTAATGATTTCTCAGAATCACCGAAATTCTCATATTGAAATAGTGCCTGAAATTAAGAATTAACTTTGGAGGTTGAGATAGGCCAAAACCTCAAATTCCTTTCTCAATCGTTAATTCTGAAGTTGAGAAATTATTCTTAAAAATTTCTCAACTGCATCTCAAATACCGCAAAAGTTGAGGAATTAAGTTGAAGATAACTCTTAAACGCAAATACCAAAGAATGCTGAAACTCATCTTGAGAACTGAGGATTTATCAAATAGTGGATAATATAGTTTTCCGTGGCTATTGGGATATTATGTAAATAATTGGATGCATTACTTTCTACTCTTTACCAAACACCTTCATTTCATTCAATTGGAGTTGCTGTTTTTGCAGTAAAATTTCTTCTCTTCGTAGCTTTTCCATCTCATAATTATGTCTACGCTGTTCTTTGAGAGTTTCATTTGTCACATTACTTAATTGATTCGTAGATTGACACATTTCACTTACTCCTTTTCGTAAGTCTTTTAAAATATTTAAGTTTTCGTGATGCAAATTAATATTTTCATTAATTAGCATTGATACTGTATTTATCACTTTGGCTTGTTCTTTCAAAAGTTTCATAAAATTGGCATTCTCTATATTTTCTATTACAGCTGTGTTTGTATTTAATTTGCGTTTCTTTGTGGATAAATTTGATTCGGAGTTTTCTTCCACTTCACCTTTTACTTTACTCGCGTTGGTGACTTCGTCATATTGAGCAAATGAACGCACATTAATAATTGGTTCAGCATCATTTATATCATCATTATTTTCTTTCACAGATACAAGGGTTTCGATTTCATTTGCTAAAGGATTTTCATCATCTTCCTCTGAAAAACCTAACTCTTCCTTTATTATATTGACCACACCGCCATCACCACTATTACTACCGGCCGAAAATTGTGCACTCAAATCTTCTTGAAAATCTGCATCGTAGTTATCATCTTCAAGAGCAACATTTTTGTAAAATCCGCATATAAGTGCTACGTCGTGTTCTGCAGGCGATAGGTTCTTTTTATATGGTACATTTTCCGGTTCTGGTCCAATAACATCATTTCTATCATACAATACTTTTCTTTTTACTGCCGATCGCCAATCAAACCAAACCTAAGACGAAATAATTGATACATGGAAAGAGGAAATATCTTTACCTTGCGATATTTATACGTATGAACTAAGGTTTCCTACTTTTTTCCAGCGTCCAGCTGCCTTACTCGGCGGTCCATGAGCATTTAGTTTGTTAGCAAGTTCAATCCACAGCGCATTACTTTGCTCTCTATTCGTCATATGACCAAAAGCAAGATCCAAGTGCTCTTTGATGAAATTTATCATGATAGCTTCTTGTTTTACATTTTTGTGGCGTCCCCTGCACAAGATAAATGGATTAAATGTAATCAAAGTAGTTAGGTGTAAATAATTAATGTTTTAAATTTCACTTACATTTTTTTTTTTTTTTTTTTGGGTTTTGGTTTGAATGGCCAAGGTTCCTAGGAACCACACAAAGCCAGGTTATATTCCAAATGGGTTGTTGTTTTCCTCCAAGTATATTAAAATTATTGTATTTAATGTATTTCAATATGTCTTGATGCAATTCCGCAGAATCAACATGAAAAATTTAATGGCATAGATTATACATCCATATTAGCCAGGTTATATTCGTTTTGTAGCACTTACATTTTTAAGCTGTGTACATAGTATATTTTTTCATCGAATGGCTTGATGTCAACGCAAAAGGTGGTTTAAAATCGGATATGAAAGCATATTAGTCGATTTCATTTCACACGACAGCTACAGCAATCGAACGAATGAAACAAAAGTGGAATTGAAATACCTACTCATATCCAAATAAGGTTGACCTCTATGTTCTGTATCATAACCCGTACGTCAACGCCATGTAAGATTAAATAATATCATATACGATGAAATCAGCTTTAAAAAAGAAGTGTTAAGATGTGGTTCTAAACCAGCAGTGGCCCAGCCAAAGGAACATCCCAATAATACTCGGAATATAAAAAATTCTCGAGACTCCGAGACATGTCATCAAGATAATGGTGATTGTTTCGTTTAGGAGGCAACTGCTAAAACACGTCCAAAAATATCGGGAGAGGTATCAAACAACGCGTTTTGACTTCGGTATCAACAATCCGAAAGCGGGTTTTCAATTCGCCAAAAACGCAAAAATTACCCAGGTCCGATCCCAAATAGGGGGCTTGATCCAAGGTATTTATGTGCAGAACACCTTTATGCACCGGCTACGCAGGCTACAGTATTTCTGCGCAGAACACTTTTGCACTTTTTGGTACACCCTAATCTGTGATTACAACAACCACATGACAATTACAGAGAATTTTCAACTTTGCAAATATCTCTTCACTGAAGCAAAGATGTCAGGGGTTTAGAATATGCCCGAGGTAGGCATACCGGTCGTAAGAGGCGACTAATATGCACAAAGGTAATGACGTGCAACTGGATTGTTGATCTACGGATATGATGCCTCTCACCTCTCATTTCCCACCTTAGCCGTTCTTACGGAAGGAGGGGTGACATGACCTAGAAGGTTTCACTGGTCATAAATCGCTACCACGACAGTCGGGCAGTACCGCACGGGAGTACCAAATCCGGCCCATTTATCGCCAAAACTTTTGCCAAAATCAAATCTCTGGATGTTTGATGTTTATCCTACAACAACTTATATAGCAGTATCAGCTTTGAATGTTCTTTTGCCTCCTTATCTAATGCAATACTTGCATTCCTAACTGCCAGCTACATAAAAGGTCATCACTTCCAAGTTATAAAATCGATCTAATGAATCGATGAATGATAATCGTTCAGATCTCAACGCACAACCTTAAACAAATTAATCGACCGAATGTGAGGGCGGATTGGGACACGGCCTCTCCAACCGTCCAGTTAGTCCTTCAGACTTCTACACATAACTTTAATGAAAATATCGATCGAATGAGAGGGTGGATTGGAGACACGGCCTCTCCAACCGCCCAGTTTGTCCTTAAGATTTCTTCACGCAACCTTAAACGGATAAATCGACGGATTTATTGCAGACAGGTCCTCTTCAACCATCCAGATGGTCCTTTGGGACTTCTATGCACAGCCTTAAACGAATGAATCGACCGAATGAGAGGGTGGATTGGTGACATGGCCTCTCCAACCTTCCAGTTGGAAGCCCACAAATAACACCGCGTTACACATATTCTGTCCTATGAACCAAATATACCTTTTTCGTATAATTATACAATATATATAATATAATTATACAATATACATATATAATTATACATAAAAAAAAATTCTGACGTGTACATGAAAATCGCCGATACAGGTGTATTTTTATTTTTTCTCCCCTTTCCGAAAAAGTATATTTGGTTCATAGGACAGAACTCAACAGCCGGTTCTATCGCACCGGAATGACCCGGGTTTTTTTCACCCGACCAAGGGATGTTATTTCAGTGTAACCCTGTCCAATCTGGGGCAGGGCGAAGCACTGTTAACAACAACAACAACAACAACAGAACTCAAGCTCGTTTTTGTAACGCAGTGTAGTATATAAATAACTAGATTTATGCTATCCTCCGTTTTGTTCATTATACTTTTGTATGTTTTGTATATTTAATATTATATTCTGTTTGTAATACCATGTTTTATTTTTTCAATAGTCGACCGCTTTGTTTAGTGTCGACTTAAAATGAATAATTTCGTTTACACAAAAGTCTGATTATGTTATCAGGATAAAGTTGGTCATTGTGAACGTTTTTGGAAAAAATTCACAAAAGTTGCATTGTGAACGCTGATTTTGTTAACTGATTTTGTTTTGCTTGCAAGTTTTTACTGATTCCTGTTGGGCGGAAACCTTTCACTTTTTGCGTTTCGAGAGTTTCACTTTACTAACACTTCTTTTGCAAAGTTTTGTCACCGAACACAGCCATTAAGTCGATATTCGTGCGACTCAATGCGAATTACAAACATACAGACACGCATTTTCCATGTATTTTGGTTTTGTATTTAATGGATCTAATGTCAAAATCGTACTGCGGTGAAATTTGTAGTGTCAAAATTCTAGAAAAAAGTAGCTATCAGCTGATTGGACAATACCACCCAAGGCGAATCTATAGATGGTGATAGCAAAGCGAATTCAGCCATATTCGCCTCAGATTTTTGTAACTCAAAGGCCCGGTTTTTCAGTACAAGTTTAACTCAATTTGTCAGTTAAACTAAGCTTAAACTTGTTACGCAGTTTTTCAGTCAACTTTAAACGAAGTTTAAACGTAGTTTAAGCGGTCAATTCGGCAGGGTTAAACTCTAGTTAACCTGTCAGCTGTTTTGCATATTTGATGCTTTTGGTTGTGAAAAAATAAGCTGAACGCAATTAAGAAAGGACGATATTTTTATATTTAATTAAATACTGGATATATCATCTGACGAAAGTGATTATAGTGATGCAGAAATTGGCGAAATGCTAACTATTACAATACTGAGGAGAAGCAATGGCGTTGAATATGTATACAAATATTATCTGTTGCCGTATCTAGATAAAGAAAAAACCAATGTTGCCGTATAAAAAGCAAATATTAAAAGCGGCCTTAAACTCACACTGAAAAACCGCTCTGCAGTTTAACTGGAGTTTAAATTTATGCCGAGTTTAAGCAAACTTAGTTTAAACTGAGCTTAACCAAGGACTGAAAAACCGGGGCAAAATGTCAAAGTAAAAGAGAATATAAAGGGCAACCTGAGGTACAAATGTACAGGAAGAATAAGCAATCAGCTGTTTCTGATGCCACCTTGTACTGAATTCGCCTTGGTGCGACTATTTTGCTTGATTCCTATTCGAAATGGAAACTAATGAAAATCAGTGAATTCGGAAAAGCCAATCCTATCAAAATTTCTTTCGTATATTCAGCGATGGATAAGGATTCAGACAGCACTGTAACATCATTGGATGAAAATACAGAAAATTTCTGCACCAACCCCACTCGTGATATTTTAGCAGAAGGTATTGTGAATTTATTTAAGCCATCAGTGGAGAAGTTGGACGAACACATACAAGCAACTCGTTCTTCACAAATTGAATTAAAGAAACAATTAGACACACTTTCATTGCAGCTAGTAGAAATTGAGAAAGCCCAACATAACATTCCGGAATTTTCTAGTAAAGTTAAAGAATTGATAAACGTTAAGCATAAAGTCACTGTCATAACAAATATTCTCACTACAAGTCAGGAGCGTTTATCTGGATTGTACAAACTTATTGAAAAAGAGCAGCGACGTCGACAGGCTTTGCTGGACTCAGCTTTAAGTACAAATATATCTTAGAGAGTTCCAAAATGGATACACCCTATATAGATCACTTAACTGCTGATGACTACGAACAAGTTTATGAACCTGCTGAGGATACATTCTTACTGCTAGATGCCATCGAAGCTGATTTACCCTATATAGAACAAATAAAACCGCTAATATGCATGGAAATCGGGCCTGGAAGCGGTATTATTGTAACGGCACTTGCTAAAAAGCTCACTACCGCGATTTGTATGGCCAGCGATATTAATGCTCATGCCTGTAGGACTACATTAAGAACAGCCGAACGCAATTGTACGCATGTGGATACCATAAATTGCCATCTGGTGGATGGTGTACGTAAAAAATCTATTGATTTACTAATATTTAATCCCCCTTATGTGGTAACCACAGATGATGAGTTGGAAAATCGGACATTTGCCGACTCGCAACTGAATTGTAACCTTGTGTATTCTTGGGCAGGTGGAACACATGGAAGACGTGTAATTGATGAATTAATTCTACGTTTGGATGGAATTTTATCAGCTAAAGGAGTGCTCTATTTACTAGTATTGCGGGAAAATAAACCGGATGAACTTATATGTGATTTGAATTCAATGGGATTTACAGCAATTAAATTTAGCGAAAGACGCATACCAGGGGAGTATCTTTATATTATAAAAGTAACGCGTAAGCAAGCTCCTTGCTGAGAAATTGTCCTTTCGAATTTTCAGCATGGATGGCACGATCTTCTAATCAATCGTCGTAGCACATAAAAATACAGGATTTAGTGTTGTATCATACTTTTAAGAATTGTAATGGAAACTGTATTGATTTGAATATAAACAGTGTATTATTACATTTCAGATTTGAGGGTTTAAACAAAGTATGGCGGCTTACGCATGGTTATACCATGATCAGCTAAAGCTGGCTGTAAATCTTCAATAGCTAGGGTGTATCGGCGATCCTTGTTTGGCTTCTTGTCCTGAAAAGAAATAGGCAAAATAAAACAATTAAAAAATAAAATTTATGTAAGACACACAATCTAGCCTCTATCGTTTTCCTATTCCTTTAATGTCTTTTACCTTATTCGATCCGTGACCACCGGAGTGTTGACTACTTGTTCGTGTCTTACAATGTTGCAAAGCATCATTGGCAATATCGGAAATGAATTTTTGTGCAGCAACCGACATTATGCGTACAATACGTGGGTCCATGCTTTCGAACCCCGCTCTCTGCAAGAACTGTGTAGTTACAGCATCGGGTATAGTGGGTATATAATCCTCAAGTTGCTCAAGCAGTTCGCTTAGCTCCTCACTAGGTGGTGGCGGCGACAATGGTTCTACATCTTCTTCCTGTTCCGAAGGTGGGGATGCTGGAGCGGGCGAATTGCTTCCTTCATTGCCAATTACCATTTTTAAACAGATTTGTTCCAATTGGTATTAAAATTTGATTGACTTATTTCACAGAACACTATTTATTATTTCTTCAGAGGGCTGTCATAACAATGTGATCGAAGATAGTAATCGATTTCTGGTTCGTTCGATAGATTATGGAGGGCAACCCTAATCGATTTTTAACATTAAGGCCGTGTGTTAATCGGAAGCATTTTACTCAGAGGAAAAATGAGGTGAACAAATTTTCTATGGTATAAAAATATTTTCCATTTCGCTGTGCCAAATGAAATAGTAAATTTTGACGGTTGTAAATTTTGACATCTGAAAAAATCACGTGCGAAAGCAAATAGTATGTGAATAAATTTTGGTAATTGTTTCCTTTAGGAGACAACTGCTAAAACACGTCCAAAAATATCGGGACAGGTATCAAACAACGCGTTTTGACTTCGGTATCAACAATCCGGAAGCGGATTTCCAATATTTTGTTTCAGTGGAAAGTTATTCGCAAAAACCCCAAAAATGACACGGGTCCGATCCCAAATAGGGGGCTTGATCCAAGGTATCTATGTGCAGAACACCTTTCTGGGTAGGCGGCCTTCGGCCGCGCTTCAAAAAAATAACCCTTAGCCGGTCCAACACCGGGTACGCGGTCCACAGTATTTCTGCGCAGAACACACTTTTTGCACTTTTCGATCCACCCTAATCTGTGATTACAACAACCACATGAAAATGACAGAAAATTTTCAACTTTGATGGCAAATATCTCTTCAATGAAACAAAAACTCGCTTCCGGATTATTGTTACCGAGATCAAAACGCGTCTTTTGATACCTTTCACGATATTTTTGGACATGTTTTAGCAGTTGTCTCCTAAAGGAAACAATTACCTAAATTTTAAATGTACGTATTTTTTCTGCCATTATATTTCGTATCTTTTGCGTTAAATTATATTTTATCGTTTAATGACGTGTTGGCATATAAATTCATTTGAAATAATATGATTGGCAATACCTAATGCATGTATGTGTACACATTCGTAGTTGTCAAAATTTTACCTAGCCCCATGGGCTAGGGTAAGTTCTGACGTTCATTCTCACCGCGATAAATGTCAGAATTTTCTTTCGCTCTGTCAAAATTTACAATTTTCTACCGATTGGCACAGGCCCTAAAGCAAAGACTACGTGCACACCACAATATAAAACAAGTGTGTTACGCCCTAAATCTAGTGTGGTAACAACATTCGTTTAACCGGCTTTATCCATAAATCCATAGTCATAACCATACCATATAGTTAACCATATCTATTGTCATCGATTAATGTTGCCTCAACCTAAAAAAAATGGAAATTTCATTTAAAGTAAGAAAATGGAAAAAATTTATAATGATTTAAGCAAGTAATATTTCACTTAACCTAAATGCATCGCAAACAAAACATAAAAGTTCCACACAGTTAATAAAATTGCCACCTTAACAATTTGTAGGTTATGGATATGGCAGAAAACCAAAAACCAATTGTTTGACTAAGGTATGGTAATGGCGTTAACGTTATGGTATGTCACCATTATTCGATTACATTGATATCCATAAGGTTGGTTGGATCAGCTGTTTTATATGGATATGGCTATATCACCATTAACGGGGCACTTAAGTTGCAGCTCAATTTCGTAACCACTAAAGTAGATGGCTACTTCACGTAATCGCGAAAAATTGCACGTGTTTTGTAAATATTTTTGTGGACAGAAAATACCGCAAATTTTGTACACATACTAGTTCACAAGAATTAATAAACAATTTAAGCACTTTTTTATTCTGTATTGCGCATTGTTTGTTTTTTACAGCGTTGCCATGTACGCTAGAATCGCGGTTACATGAACCGCATTGCCAACGGTTACGATTTTCGGTTAAATAATCGTCCAGGTACAAAATTACCGGTTACGCACAGAATTGCCCCATTAGTGTAAAACAAATGTCTTTATACCTGCGATTCTTATTTTCAGTTGAAAACTATCTAGCTCGGTGGTACTGTTTTACTCAATTACGAGATAGAGAAAATGTCAATTAATGTATAATATATACTTTATTATTTCTGTTATATCTTATTGAATTTTGGAGTACTCATCAATAGAAAAAAGACTGCGTTAGATTTTACATCGGGTTAAGAAAACTAACGCGCATTGTTTACCCGTACTAGTTTGGCATCTTCTTTTGCGAATCGGAGTGGAAGGCAGTGGATGAATGTACTCCGAGAGAGTGTAATGAAGGAAATCGTGTTCAGAGTTGTTTTTAAGTAAAAATTACAACTAAAAACTTCAATTGAAACTTAAATTCACATTCTATAGTGACTGATAAGGTGTTATAACTGCTTTATATTTAATAATTTGGGTGTTTTATGTCTTTACGTTCAATATTGCAGTATTTAAATTTGATTGTTTTATTACTGCATACAACACACCCTGTGTGGTTTGTGTGTGTGTGCAGATTCGGAGTAAGTTGCGCTACTAGTAGACATATACTATGCTAACGCGTTATGCCTGCACGTTTTATAATGCCTTATATCAATACCAGTGTTCTGGCAGGAAATTAACAACGGCATATCAGGTATGTTACAGTATTGTGGCGATTATTCTCAAGCATGTACCATCCCTAACTCAATAACACTCCCACCACTAGTTAACACACAACTGAGATAACGATGGCTACGCTTATGCATGCAAGCGTGTAACTAGGAAGAGGAAGAGAGATGGCGCGAGTGTTTGCAAATACGATGCAAAGAGGAGATGCTAATAAATAACACCGACCCTTCCAGAACAAGAAAAGCGAACAACCAAGAAAGTTCTCGGTGCGTAGGCAAGCACCCTGTCGGACTATATTTATAAGGCAGTGACCAAGCAAGGCAGACTGTTCAGTTTATTTTCAAGCGTTCAATAGTGAACTACTGTAAAGTTATCAAACTCTTAAAATTGTTTTGCGTTTATTACTAGTAAATAAAACTAGCTATTACTTACATTATCTGTGCGTGTGTTTATTCGACTTTATAGTGATCGAACCCAGGATTGATAATCAAGGAATCATCGAATTCGTCACAATTGGTGTCAGAAGTGATATTGTTAAATAAATACCGAGAGTTTTCAAGGATAACAAAGGCATGGCAAAGTTGAATGAGCTGAAGATCCAGCAACTCAAAAATGAGCTGCAACAGCGTGGCTTGAATACAACAGGCAATAAATCAGAGCTACAGTCACGATTGCGAGAGGCTATGGAAGCTGAAGGAATTAACGTTGACGATCATGTGTTTCAGCTTGTGGAAGAAGCATCGACAAAAATGGAAGAGAAGGAGTCTACAATTCCAGCCGCAAGTGTGGACACTAATGCGTTGTTGACTGTATTGACTCAGATGTCATCTAGCATATCGACACAGCTGCAAGAACAAAAGACACACATGGCATCTCAGTTGCAAGAACAAAAGACACACATGGCATCTCAGTTGGAAGAACAAAAGACACACATGGCATCTCAGTTGGAAGAACAAAAGACACAAATGGCATCTCAGATGGAAGAACAAGAGACGCGTATTACATCTCGAATGGCATCTCAGCTCGAAGAACAGAAAACTTGCATGGCATCTCAGCTGGAAGAACAGAAAACACACATTGCATGTCGAATGGAGGCCCAAGAGACTGGTATTATAGAAATGTCGTCTCAAATTTCGGCCAATATTTCATCACAGCTCTCCGCTCAACTGGAAGAACAAAAGGCGTATATGTCATCGCAGTTGGAAGCACAAGATGCAAAAATTGCACAATTTCAAGATAAAATAGAGACCGAGGTAGATGCGTTAAGGGGCCGTATCCAGGAGTTGCAACTGAACCGTCCATCTGCTTCAGCGAATACTCCCAAGGTAAAATCCCCGTCATTTGATGGTTCTGTTCCTTTCCAGGTATTTAAGCTACAGTTTGAGAAGACGGCAGCGGTGAATAATTGGGGCACTGAAGACAAAGTTGCTGCACTGTTCGTGGCATTGAAGGGTCCTGCAGCCGAAATCTTACAGACGATTCCAGACGGTGAACGCAATAATTATGAAGCATTGATGGGTGCAGTTGAGAGACGCTATGGTAGCGAACATCGAAAACAGATATACCAAATAGAGCTACAGAATCGCTGTCAGAAGGCTAATGAGACATTGCAGGAATTTGCATCGGATATCGAGAGGTTGGCCCATCTAGCAAATGCGGACGCACCTGTAGAATATACGGAGAGGGTGAAAATCCAGTGTTTCATAAATGGAATACGCGATGTGGAGACGAAGCGGGCCACATATGCAAACCCCAAAAGGACATTCGCTGAAACGGTATCGCATGCTCTGACGCAGGAAACAGCCTCGCTTTTGAGTAAACCTACATACAAGGCTCATCGCGTAGAAGTGGACACTCCGGCTTGGGTAGACAAAATTTTGGAAGCGTTGAACGGAGTACAGAAAAAAAGTGATGGTGCCATTAAATGCTTTAAGTGCGGAAAACCAGGTCACATAGCACGTTATTGCGGCACTGGCTCCAGTAATCCTGGCAATTTAAGTGGAAGTTAACGCAAAGCTGGAGAAGATGAGCAAGATGAATGCCCTATAATCTCTGTGTCACAACTCGAACGGAAAGCGAGTAATGTTACTGTTGAAGGCAACGTGGACGGGAAAGAGCGCTTGCTGACTGTGGATACGGGTGCATCACATTCCATCATTCGGAGTGACTTGGTCAGCGGGAAGGTGAGACTATTGCGGAAAGCTAAATTGTGGACAGTAACTGGTGAAAGCAAGCAAGTCCTGGGAGAGGTGACATGTAAGATTGTGATTGGGAATGTAGCTACTTATCACAACTTCTTGGTAGCGAATATTGTCGACGAAGTCATCATTGGCGTTGACTTCTTGGCTGAGAGAGACATTCACATCAACGTAAGGAACAGGGTTATGACTTACAACGGCCAAGAAGTTCCTCTGGTCTTTGGACACAATAGTGGCTATACCACCAAGGGAGTGATCTTGAAGATGAAGCAACAGAAGCCTCGTAAAGCACCGGTAGCTCCTCGACCAAAGGCTTTCATGGACAGGTGCCTCCTGAAGAAGATTCGGCAAGGCCAGGAGGAAGATCCAGATTTGGCACGTGTGTTGAAAGGAATAAAGGAAAACAAACAGCCAAGAAGAGGAGAGATGATTAGAGAGAGTCGCATCGCAAAAGCATACTGGACACAATGGAGTAATTTGAAGCTAATATCTGGGTGTTTGCATCGGATATGGGAAAGTGAAGATGGCCGGAATCATCGAGCACTTATTGTTGTTCCCAAGGCAAGAATTCCAGATGTTATCAAAGCGTCGCATAGTTGCCCAGATGGAAGGCACATGGGAATAAAGAAAACGCTGCAAGAGGTAAAGCGGCGGTTCTATTGGATCGGTTGCAAACAAACTGTGAGGAAATGGATTACTAAGTGTGCAGGGTGTGCTGAGGATAAAAGACGAACATCTGGTGGTCATGTTCCGAGGAAGCAACGCAACTTAGTGGATAATGTGAATCAGTGCAATGGGCATGAGAGAACGGAACGGAATCCTGAAGAAACGAGCTGCAGGAATGTTTGCCGGGTACCACTGGGATCGAAAGTGAAGGCACAAATCCATTCGGGATTAAGAACGGACAAAATGGTTGGAATATGTGACACTGC
Organism: Merzomyia westermanni; assembly: GCA_949987695.1. Taxonomy (NCBI): domain Eukaryota; kingdom Metazoa; phylum Arthropoda; class Insecta; order Diptera; family Tephritidae; genus Merzomyia; species Merzomyia westermanni. The sequence continues at coordinate 30,166,005 of OX465289.1, read as the reverse complement.
AATACATTGTGGGAATCTCTGCAGGAGAGGATTGATGTCGGAGTTTCAATCCCTGGAGGAAATGAGGTTTGGTAAAGCAGTGCCAACCATTGAGCGTCTAGCAGCGTTTGGTTTGGGAAATGTGTCTGATCGGGACGATCAGACTTAGGTGGAGGGCAGTGTGGCGATTATTCTCAAGCATGTACCATCCCTAACTCAATAACACTCCCATCACTAGTTAACACAACAGAGATAACGATGGCTACGCTTATGCATGCAAGCGTGTAACTAGGAAGAGGAAGAGAGATGGCGCGAGTGTTTGCGAATACGATGCAAGGAGGAGATGCCAATAAATAACACCGACCCTTCCAGAACACGAAAAGAGAACAACCAAGAAAGTTCTCGGTGCGTAGGCAAGCACCCTGTCGGACTATATAAGGCAGTGACCAAGCAAGGCAGACTGATAAGTTTATTTTCAAGCGTTGTTCAGTGAACTACTGTAAAGTTACCAAACTCTTAAAGTTGTTTTGCGTTTATTACTAGTAAATAAAACTAGCTATTACTTACATTATCTGTGCGTGTGTTTATTCGATATTAGCTTCAATACTGTGACGAATTCGATGATTCCTTGATTATCAATCCTGGGTTCGATCACTATAAAGTCAAATAAACACACACACAGCTATTGCAACTAATAGCTAGTTTTATTTACTAGTAATAAACGCAAAACAACTTTAAGAGTTTGGTAACTTTACAGTAGTTCACTGAACAACGCTTGCAAATAAACTGATCAGTCTGCCTTGCTTGGTCACTGCCTTATATAGTCCGACAGGGTGCTTGCCTACGCACCGAGAACTTTCTTGGTTGTTCTCTTTTCGTGTTCTGGAAGGGTCGGTGTTATTTATTGGCATCTCCTTCTTGCATCGTATTCGCAAACACTCGCACCATCTCTCTTCCTCTTCCTAGTTACACGCTTGCATGCATAAGCGTAGCCATCGTTATCTCAGTTGTGTTAACTAGTGGTGGGAGTGTTATTGAGTTAGGGCTGGTACATGCTTGAGAATAATCGCCACAGTATTGTGACGAATTCGATGATTCCTTGATTATCAATCCTGGGTTCGGTCACTATAAAGTCGAATAAACACACGCACAGATAATGTAAATAATAGCTAGTTTTATTTACTAGTAATAAACGCAATACAAACTCCCGAGTTTGGTTACTCCACAGTAGTTCACTGTACAATACTTGAATACAAACTGATCAACCTACCTGCCTTGCTTGGTCACCGCCTTATATAGTTCAACAGGGTGCTTGCCTACGCACCGAGAACTTTCTTGGTTGTTCTCTTTTCGTGTTCTGGAAGGGTCGGTGTTATTTATTGGCATCTCCTCCTTGCATCGTATTCGCAAACACTCGCGCCATCTCTCTTCCTCTTCCTAGTTAGACGCTTGCATGCATAAGCGTAGCCATCGTTATCTCAGTTGTGTTAACTAGTGGTGGGAGTGTTATTGAGTTAGGGATGGTACATGCTTGAGAATAATCGCCACACTGCCCTCCACCTAAGTCTGATCGTCCCGATCAGACACATTGCCGGAACCAAACGCTGCTAGACACTCAATGGTTGGCACTGCTTTATTAAACCTCATTTCCTCCCGGGATTGAAACTCCGACATCAATCCTCTCCTGCAGGGATTCTCACAATGCATTACAGTGTCCCATATTCCAACCATTTTGTCCGTTCTTAATCCCGAATGGATTTGTGCATTCACTTTCGTTCCCAGTGGTACCCGGAACACATTCCTGCAACTCATTTCTTCAGGATTCCGTTCCGTTCTCTCATGCCCAGTGCACTGTTTCACCTTATAAACTAAGTCGCGTTGCTTCCTCGGAACATGACCGTCAGAGGTTCGTCTTTTATCCTCAGCACACTTTGCACACTTAGTAATCCATTCTCTTACAGATTGTCTGCAACCAATCCAATAGAACCGCCGCTTTACCTCTTGCAGCGTTTTCTTCATTCCCATGTGCTTTCCATCTGGGCAACTATGCGACGCTTTGATAACATTTGGAATTCTTGCCTTGGGAACAACAATAAGTGCTCGATGATTCTGGCCATCTTCACTTTCCCATATCCGATGCAAACAACCAGATATTAGCTTCAAACTACTCCATTGTGCCCAGTATGCTTTTGCAATACGACTCTCTGCTACCATCTCCTCTCTTCCTGGCTGTTTGTTTTCCTTTATTCCTTTCAACGCACGTGCCAAATCTGGATCTTCCTCCTGGCCTTGCCGAATCTTCTTCAGGACGCACCTGTCCACGAAAGCCAATGGTCGAGGAGCTACCCCTGCCTTAGGGGGCTTCTGTTGCTCCATCTCGAAGATCACTCCCTTGGTGCTAAAGCTACTATGGTGTTCAAAGATCAGACTAACCTCTTGCCCATTGTAAGACATAACCCTGTTGCTTATGTTGATGTGAATGTCTCTCTCAGCCAAGAAATCGACGCCAATGATGACTTCGTCGACAATATTCGCCACCAAGAAGTTGTGATACGTGGCCACATTTCCAATCACAACCTTGCATGTCACTTCTCCCAGGACTTGCTTGCTGTCACCAGTTACTGTCCACAACTTAGCTTTCCGCAATGGTCTCACCTTTCCGCTGACCAAGTCACTCCGAATGATGGAATGTGATGCACCAGTATCGATAGTCAGCAAGCGTTCTTTCCCGTCCACGTAGCCTTCAACAGTAACACTACTCGCTTTCCGTTCGAGTTGTGACACAGAGATTATGGGACATTCATCTTGCTCCTCTTCTCCAGCTTTGCGTTTACGTCCACTTAAATTGCCAGGATTACTGGAGCCAGTGCCGCAATAACGTGCTATATGACCAGATTTTCCACACTTAAAGCATTTATTGGCACCATCACTTTTTTTCTGTACTCCGTTCAACGCTTCCAAAATTTTGTCAACCCAAGCCGGAGTTTCCACTTCTACACGATGAGCCTTGTATGCAGGTTTACTCAAAAGTGAGGCTGTTTCCTGCGTCAGAGCATGCGATACCGTTTCAGCGAATGTCCTTTTGGGGTTTGTGTACTCCACAGGGGCGTCTGCATTTGCTAGATGGGCCAACCTCTCGATATCCGATGCAAATTCCTGTAAAGTCTCATTAGGTTTCTGGAAGCGATTCTGTAGCTCTATTTGGTATATCTGCTTCCGATGTTCGCTACCATAGCGTCTCTCAACTGCACCCATTAATGCTTCATAATTGTTCCGATCTCCGTCAGGAATAGTCTGCAAATTTTCGGCTGCAGGTCCCCTCAATGCCACGAATAATGCAGCGACTTTGTCTTCCATGTCCCAATTATTCACAGCTGCCGTCTTCTCAAACTGTAGCTTAAATACCTGAAAAGGAACAGAACCATCAAAAGATGGGGTTTTTACCTTCGGGACACTCATTGAAGTAGTTGGACGATTCAGTTGTAACTCCTGGATACGACCTCTCAGTGCATCTACTTCAGCATCGATTTTATTCTGTAGCTGTGCAATTTTCGCATCCTGCACTTCTAGCTGCGAAGACATTCGTGCCACCTGCATGGATATACGTTCCTCTTGTTCTTCCAATTTTGATGTTATACGTGTCTCCTGGTGTTCCATCTGAGATCTCATGTATGCCTTCTGTTCGTCTAGGTGAACTGAAATCTGAGATGCCATGCTAGTCTTTTGTTCTTCCAACTGAGATGCCATGTGTGTCTTTTGTTCTTCCAGCTGTGTTGAAATGCTAGATGACATCTGAGTCAATACAGTGAACAACGCGTTAGTGTCCACACTTGCGGCTAGAATTGTAGACTCCTTCTCTTCCATTTTTGTCGATGCTTCTTCCACAAGATGAAACACATGATCGTCAACGTTAATTCCTTCAGCTTCCATAGCCTCTCGCAATCGTGACTGTAGCTCGGATTTATTGCCTGTTGTATTCAATCCACGCTGTTGCAGCTCATTTTTGAGTTGCTGGATCTTCAGCTCATTCAACTTTGCCATGCCTTTGTTATCCTTGAAAACTCTCGGTATTTATTTAACAATATCACTTCTGACACCAATTGTGATGAATTCGATGATTCCTTGATTATCAATCCTGGGTTAGATCACTATAAAGTCAAATAAACACACACACAGATATTGTAACTAAGAGCTAGTTTTATTTACTAGTAATAAACGCAAAACAACTTTAACAGTTTGGTAACTTTACAGTAGTTCACTGAACAACGCTTGAAATTAAACTGATCAGTCTGCCTTGCTTGGTCACTGCCTTATATAGTCCGACAGGGTGCTTGCCTACGCACCGAGAACTTTCTTGGTTGTTCTCTTTTCGTGTTCTGGAAGGGTCGGTGTTATTTATTGGCATCTCCTCCTTGCATCGTATTCGCAAACACTCGCACCATCTCTCTTCCTCTTCCTAGTTACACGCTTGCATGCATAAGCGTAGCCATCGTTATCTCAGTTGTGTTAACTAGTGGTGGGAGTGTTATTGAGTTAGGGCTGGTACATGCTTGAGAATAATCGCCACAGTATTGTGACGAATTCGATGATTCCTTGATTATCAATCCTGGGTTCGGTCACTATAAAGTCGAATAAACACACGCACAGATAATGTAAATAATAGCTAGTTTTATTTACTAGTAATAAACGCAATACAAACTCCCGAGTTTGGTTACTCCACAGTAGTTCACTGTACAATACTTGAATACAAACTGATCAACCTACCTGCCTTGCTTGGTCACCGCCTTATATAGTTCAACAGGGTGCTTGCCTACGCACCGAGAACTTTCTTGGTTGTTCGCTTTTCGTGTTCTGGAAGGGTCCGTGTTATTTATTGGCATCTCCCCTTTGCATCGTATTCGCAAACACTCGCGCCATCTCTCTTCCTATGTAGTTATACGCTTGCATGCATAAGCGTAGCCATCGTTATCTCGGTTGTGTTAACTAGTGGTGGGAGTGTTATTGAGCTAGGGATGGTACATGCTTGAGAATAATCGCCACACTGCCCTCCACCTAAGTCTGATCGGGACGATCAAACCAAACGCTGCTAGACGCTCAATGGTTGGCACTGCTTTACCAAACCTCATTTCCTCCAGTGATTGAAACTCCGACATCAATCCTCTCCTGCAGAGATTCCCACAATGCATTGCAGTGTCACATATTCCAACCATTTTGTCCGTTCTTGATCCCGAATGGATTTGTGCCTTCACTTTCTTTCCCAGTGGTACCCGGCAAACATTCCTGCAACTCATTTCTTCAGGATTCCGTTACGTTCTTTCATGCCCAGTGCGCTGTTTCACCTTATCCACTTAGTTGCGTTGCTTCCTCGGAACATGACCACCAGATGTTCGTCTTTTATTCTCAGCACACTCTGCACACTTAGTCATCCATTTCCTCACAGTTTGTTTGCAACCGATCCAATAGAACCGCCGCTTTACCTCTTGCAGCGTTTTCTTTATTCCCATGTGTCTTCCATCTGGGCAACTATGCGACGCTTTGATAACATCTGGAATTCTTGCCTTGGGAACAACAATAAGTGCTCGATGATTCCGGCCATCTTCACTTTCCCACATCCGATGCAAACAACCAGATATTAGCTTCAAACTACTCCATTGTGCCCAGTATGCTTTTGCAATGCGACTCTCTGCGACCATCTCTTCTCGTCTTGGCTGATTGTTTTCCTTCAGTCCTTTAAATACACGTGCCAAATCTGGATCTTCCTCCTGGCCTTGCCGAATCTTCTTCAGGAGGCACCTGTCCATGAAAGCCTTTGGTCGAGGAGCTACCGCTGCTTTACGAGGCTTCTGTTGCTTCATCTTCAAGATCACTCCCTTGGTGGTATAGCCACTATTGTGTCCAAAGACCAGAGGAACTTCTTGGCCGTTGTAAGTCATAACCCTGTTCCTTACGTTGATGTGAATGTCTCTCTCAGCCAAGAAGTCAACGCCAATGATGACTTCGTCGACAATATTCGCTACCAAGAAGTTGTGATAAGTAGCTACATTCCCAATCACAATCTTACATGTCACCTCTCCCAGGACTTGCTTGCTTTCACCAGTTACTGTCCAGAACTTAGCTTTCCGCAATAGTCTCACCTTCCCGCTGACCAAGTCACTCCGAATGATGGAATGTGATGCACCAGTATCCACAGTCAGCAAGCGCTCCTTCCCGTCCACGTAGCCTTCAACAGTAACATTACTCGCTTTCCGTTCGAGTTGTGACACAGAGATTATAGGGCATTCATCTTATTTACTAGTAATAAACGCAATACAAACTCCCGAGTTTGGTTACTCCACAGTAGTTCACTGTACAATACTTGAATACAAACTGATCAACCTACCTGCCTTGCTTGGTCACCGCCTTATATAGTTCAACAGGGTGCTTGCCTACGCACCGAGAACTTTCTTGGTTGTTCGCTTTTCGTGTTCTGGAAGGGTCCGTGTTATTTATTGGCATCTCCCCTTTGCATCGTATTAGCAAACACTCGCGCCATCTCTCTTCCTCTTCCTAGTTATACGCTTGCATGCATAAGCGTAGCCATCGTTATCTCGGTTGTGTTAACTAGTGGTGGGAGTGTTATTGAGTTAGGGATGGTACATGCTTGAGAATAATCGCCACACTGCCCTCCACCTAAGTCTGATCGGGACGATCAAACCAAACGCTGCTAGACGCTCAATGGTTGGCACTGCTTTACCAAACCTCATTTCCTCCAGTGATTGAAACTCCGACATCAATCCTCTCCTGCAGAGATTCCCACAATGCATTGCAGTGTCACATATTCCAACCATTTTGTCCGTTCTTGATCCCGAATGGATTTGTGCCTTCACTTTCTTTCCCAGTGGTACCCGGCAAACATTCCTGCAACTCATTTCTTCAGGATTCCGTTACGTTCTTTCATGCCCAGTGCGCTGTTTCACCTTATCCACTTAGTTGCGTTGCTTCCTCGGAACATGACCACCAGATGTTCGTCTTTTATTCTCAGCACACTCTGCACACTTAGTCATCCATTTCCTCACAGTTTGTTTGCAACCGATCCAATAGAACCGCCGCTTTACCTCTTGCAGCGTTTTCTTTATTCCCATGTGTCTTCCATCTGGGCAACTATGCGACGCTTTGATAACATCTGGAATTCTTGCCTTGGGAACAACAATAAGTGCTCGATGATTCCGGCCATCTTCACTTTCCCACATCCGATGCAAACAACCAGATATTAGCTTCAAACTACTCCATTGTGCCCAGTATGCTTTTGCAATGCGACTCTCTGCGACCATCTCTTCTCGTCTTGGCTGATTGTTTTCCTTCAGTCCTTTAAATACACGTGCCAAATCTGGATCTTCCTCCTGGCCTTGCCGAATCTTCTTCAGGAGGCACCTGTCCATGAAAGCCTTTGGTCGAGGAGCTACCGCTGCTTTACGAGGCTTCTGTTGCTTCATCTTCAAGATCACTCCCTTGGTGGTATAGCCACTATTGTGTCCAAAGACCAGAGGAACTTCTTGGCCGTTGTAAGTCATAACCCTGTTCCTTACGTTGATGTGAATGTCTCTCTCAGCCAAGAAGTCAACGCCAATGATGACTTCGTCGACAATATTCGCCACCAAGAAGTTGTGATAAGTAGCTACATTCCCAATCACAATCTTACATGTCACCTCTCCCAGGACTTGCTTGCTTTCACCAGTTACTGTCCAGAACTTAGCTTTCCGCAATAGTCTCACCTTCCCGCTGACCAAGTCACTCCGAATGATGGAATGTGATGCACCAGTATCCACAGTCAGCAAGCGCTCCTTCCCGTCCACGTAGCCTTCAACAGTAACATTACTCGCTTTCCGTTCGAGTTGTGACACAGAGATTATAGGGCATTCATCTTGCTCATCTTCTCCAGCTTTGCGTTTACTTCCACTTAAATTGCCAGGATTACTGGAGCCAGTGCCGCAATAACGTGCTATGTGACCGGGTTTTCCGCACTTAAAGCATTTAATGGCACCATCACTTTTTTTGTGTACTCCGTTCAACGCTTCCAAAATTTTGTCTACCCAAGCCGGAGTTTCCACTTCTACACGATGAGCCGTGTATGCAGGTTTACTTAATAACGAGGCTGTTTCCTGCGTTAGAGAATGTGATACCGTTTCAGAGAATGCCCGTTTGGGGTTTGCATATGTGGCCCGCTTCGTCTCTACATCGCGTATTCCATTTATAAAACTTAGGATTTTTACCCTCTCAGTGTACTCCACGGGTGCGTCCGCATTTGCTAGATGGGCCAACCTCTCGATGGCCGATGCAAATTCCTGCAAAGTCTCATTAGGTTTCTGGGATCGATTCTGTAGCTCTATTTGGTATATTTGCTTTCGATGTTCGCTACCATAGCGTCTCTCAACCGCACCCATCAATGCATCATAACTGTTCCTTTCGGACTCGGGAATAGTCTGTAAGATTTCTGCTGCAGGTCCCTTCAATGCCACGAATAGTGCTGCAACTTTATCTTCAGTGCACCAATTATTCACCGCAGCCGTCTTCTCAAATTGCAGCTTAAATACCTGGAATGGAACAGAGCCATCAAAGGAAGGTGATTTTACCTTGGGCGTATTCGCTAAAGCAGATGGACGATTTAGTTGCAATTCCTGGATACGACCTCTCAATGCATCTACCTCAGCATCGATTTTATCCTGCAATTGTGCAACTTTTGCATCTTGCACTTCTAGTTTCGATGACACCTTTGCTTCCTGTTCTTCCAACTGCGATGAGATATATGCCTTCTGTTCTTCCATTTGAGATCTCATGTATGCCTTGTTGTTGTTGTTGTTGTTGTTAACAGTGCTTCGCCCTGCCCCAGATTGGACAGGGTTACACTGAAATAACAGCCCTTGGCCGGGTGAAAAAACCCGGGTCATTCCGGTGCGATAGAACCTTCCTTCGTTTCATCTAGTTGAGCTGAAATCTGAGATGCCATGCAAGTCTTTTGTTCTTCCAACTGAGATGCCATGCAAGTTTTCTGTTCTTCGAGCTGAGATGCCATGCAAGTTTTCTGTTCTTCCATTTTAGTCGATATCTGAGTTAATACAGCCAATATCATGTTTGTGTCGACGGTTGCTACTGGATTCGGAGACTCCTTTTTTTCTTCCATTTTTGTCGGTGCCTCCTCCACAAGATGAAAAACATGATCATCAACGTCGATTCCTTCTGCTTCCATAGCCTCTCTCAATCGTGACTGTAACTCTGATTTATTGCCTGTAGTGTTCAGTCCCCGTTGATCCAACTCATTTTTGAGTTGCTGAATCTTTAATTCATTCAGCTTCGCCATGTCCTTGTTATCCTTAAATTCACTGGTATTTATTCAACAATACCGCTTCTGACACCAATTGTGACGAATTCGATGATTCCTTGATTATCAATTCTGGGTTCGATCACTATAAAGTCGAATAAACACACGCACAGATAATGTAAATAATAGCTAGTTTTATTTACTAGTAATAAACGCAATACAAACTCCCGAGTTTGGTTACTCCACAGTAGTTCACTGTACACAATACTTGAATACAAACTGATCAACCTGCCTTGCTTGGTCACCGCCTTATATAGTCCAACAGGGTGCTTGCCTACGCACCGAGAACTGTCTTGGTTGTTCGCTTTTCGTGTTCTGGAAGGGTCGGTGTTATTTATTGGCATCTCCCCTTTGCATCGTATTCGCAAACACTCGCGCCATCTCTCTTCCTCTTCCTAGTTATACGCTTGCATGCATAAGCGTAGCCATCGTTATCTCGGTTGTGTTAACTAGTGGTGGGAGTGTTATTGAGTCAGGGATGGTACATGCTTGAGAATAATCGCCACAGTATGTTTTTCGACTATTATCGATACAAGCTAGAGTCCGCACTGATTGAAAATAGTTTTCGATGCTGGTTTGGGATAAAATTGGCGGTTTCATAAAGTTTTCGGCGACTTCGCTTTTAGACCATTGTTTACCCCCACTAGTTTGGCATATTCTTTTGCGAATCGGAGTTAAAGGTAGTGGATGAAGGTACTCCGACAGAGTGGAATGAAGGAAATCGCGTTCAGAGTTGTTTTAAAGTAAAAACTACAACTAAACATTTCAATTTAAACTGAAATTTACATTCTATAGTAACTTGTAAGGTGTTATAACTGCTTTATATACAATAATTTGAATGTTTTATGTCTTCACGTTCAATATTGCAGTATTTAAATTTGATTGTTTTATTATTGCATACAAAGTACCCTGTGTGCTTGTTGCTATAACTTGTAATAGTAATTGCAGCCGTCACCACCTCGTTTGTAGATGACAAACAAGCTGACAATAGCACCATTAGTCTCGCTGTACTGGAGTGGAGCTACTTGCTCCATTGAGTTGAAGTCTGTGTTTCTGGCGCTGCTGGCGCCATGGCGTTACGGTATCACAAATAAAGGTATCAGCGCCAGTGACACCAACACCGGTATCAGCGCAATTTCTCGAAGCCGCGCGGCGTTACACAGCCTTAACCAACATCTGATAATCTGAGGCGAAAAAACAAAATATTCCCAGTTATAAATAATAAAATGATCGGTTCAAATTTTGGCATATATCGTCCGAATTCTTCCAATTCAAATTCGGCTTCATCTATACCTGAAGAACGCGCAGCTATTCAACAACTTAGCGATTTTATGTTACAGCTCGAGGATTATGTGCCAACAGTGCCTGATGCCGTTACTGCCTATTACTTAAACTCTGCTGGTTTCGAATCCAATGATCCACGCATTGTGCGTCTTATATCGGTGGCTACACAAAAATTCATTTCCGATGTAGCCAATGACGCATTGCAACAGTGCAAAACTCGTTGCAATAGTCAAAATGTTACAGCGGGAACACATACGCCGGTAAGAAAAAAATCACAAATTTTTTTGTTTTTTTAGAATATGTATTTAATATAACTGAAAATTTTTCAACGGTAAAGGGACAGAAACAGGTAAAAGATCGCAAATATACATTGACTATGGAAGATTTAGCTCCTGCACTTGCAGATTACGGCATTACAGTGCGTAAAGCTCAATATTTTCCGTAAAATATTAACATCAATTGAGAAATTTTATTGTACTAATTTATAACTGGCGCAAAGTCCTATTTCATCACATAAAAGAAGGCAGAGAAAGCGTTTTACGACTACCAATCTTTAAGCAACATTTTTGATTATGTTGGTACATTCATTAATAACTGTTGTGGATCAAAATGGGCAAATAAAATGTGATGAAATAGTAAATCATCAATTTTTTTTATTTCTTATGATAACACTGATGTTTTGTATCAAAAAATAAAGTCTAAAATAAATGAGTGTATCTAATTACAAAATTATTGTTCTTATAAAATTGTTAAATCTTACTTATATTGCCTAAGATGTAGTGTAAGTAAATTGATTACAACTATTTAGTCAAAGCATAGAAATATTTATTACATTAGTATAAGTAGTTGTATACATATATAGTATTTCCCAGTTTGTCTCATTGGCATTTGATAAAACGTATCATTGAATTTTTGCTTCCTCCAGCAACTTTAAATGCTAACGCCGCTGTCACCAAAGTTAAAATATATGTAGGCAATAGTATAGCAGTGTACTGCTCTTGTATATATAGTAATGTTATCAACGAAACGAACAGATGGGTACAAACGACATAAACAATGTGAAAATAATTTTTAGTATCGAAAGCATTGAAAAAAATGACACTCCAAAAGGTATGTAAAAGTATCATAGCCAATGCTTGTGCCGATGAAATTAAAACGAAAATCTCTGAGCCGCCTTTAAGTCCCATTGTTGCCGGACCAGCCTGTAATTAAATAGATACATATTTCAGTTATTATCCAAATAAACACTACATGACAGAATTTACAATATCTGCAAGTAAGTTTACTAAAGCAAACAATCCAGACATGATGCCAAATCCAAGTCCAGAAACATAAGCCAAAATATGTTTATTTTCAATGATTCGTTGATTCTCAGTTACCATCTGAAGACCTTGCTCCGTGCATCTCAATATATGATACACGATGTATCGAAATCCTTCTTGAAAAAACACTGAAAAAGTTACACCAAACCACAAATATTCACGCAATGGTACAACAGCAAACCATAGCAAAGATGATAGCAGAAGAGATAGCAGCCAAAAGAATGCAGCGGCGATGAGGATAATTATCCGTATTGAATCATTAGCAATAGTGAAAATAAACATCGCAAATGGTGTACCAAATGCGATAAAAGTACAACCAAAAAATTCTGGGATCGTCATTTTTTTGTATAATTTATCCTAATCGATGGTATGCTTAATATAAAAATGCACTCAAACACAAAAAGTACTTTGTCCACGAATTGTTTGTTTTGTTGTGAATTACGGTTAGTGATGGAACCAATAAGAACTTAGATAATTAGATATTGCGGCGAATGCACCGACCATCCCTAAGTCGTTTACACTTCCACTGTTAACATAATATAGGCCAATGCTACACGTGCAATACTTATTGACAATATTTTTGGATCACGATATTTATTGAACGTGTAGCGTCAAATATTGATGGATCGCGAAAAATATCGCAAGATGTTTAGAAATCCAGAAATCCGCGATCCAGTTAAAAATGATAAAAATATTGTCAATGAATATTGACGGTGTAGCGTCATTTTTTGCGATCCGTCAATACTGCCTGTATTTTGGTAGAACGGACACAAATCCAGAAATCCGCGATCCAGATGAAAATACTGTCAATAAATATTTAATAAATTTTCTCCTATACGTTTTTTTTTTGCTTCAGTATCGTCTCTTATTATCTTTTTTTTAATAGAAAAAGCTATTAATATAGCTAAACACGTCCGTTTTGTATTTTCTTGCTCCATTCTTTACGAACAGCTTGGCATGAAAATTACGAAAGTACTGACGATAAGTATTGAACGTGTAGCGTCAGTTTGCGATCCATCAATCCATCAGTATTTATCGTGATCCAAATATCGTGATATTTACTGACTGTGTAGCGGGCGCCATAAACCGAGCGTTTTCTTATAAAAAACGTTCTGGAGTCGCTGTAGTAACTGGCTATACTGTAAAAACTCGCAACAACGATTTCACATTTTTGAATGCGCTTACATTTATTACCTAAAAAAGCGAAAATTAAATTTAATCTACGAGGTGTGTTCAAAAAGTATCGCGAATTTTGAATTTTCGCTGGTTACGTATATTCCAATTTCCAATTTTTTGTGGCGTTATGTTGGTACTCATGTCTCTCACTTATGCCGACAAGCTCGGCCATTTTGAATGTTCAGTTAATTGTTGACAGCTGCTTTGCTTGCACGTGTTTTGGATCGTCTTCGATTTTTACCTATTCAAAAAAATGGATCAAAGAACCCTTGCCAAATTGTGTGTGAAAAACGAAATTAAGTGCGCGGATGCATTCCGAATGTTGACTGTGGCATACGGAGAAGCTACCTTGGACCGAAGCAACGTTTATCGGTGGTAAAAAATGTTCTCAGAAGGCCGAGAAGATGTGAACGACGAAGAGCGTGCCGGACGCCCGAGCACTTCAACAACAGACGAAAAAATTAATGAAGTGGAGAAAATGGTATTGGCCAATCGTCGAATCACCGTTAGAGAAGTTGCTGAGGATCTTAACATATCGATTGGCTCGTGCCATTCGATTTTTATCAATGATTTGGCATGAGATGGGTCGCCGCGAAATTCGTACCAAAATTGCTCAATTGTGACCAAAAACAGCATCGCATGAACATTGCTAATGAGATGTTAAACTCTGTCCGCGACGACCCAAATTTGCTCCAGAGGGTCATAACTGGTGACGAATCGTGGGTTTATGGTTATGACGTGGAAACCAAAGCTCAATCATCTCAATGGAAGCTGCCGCACGAACCAAGACCGAAAAAAGCGCGCAAAGTTCGGTCGAATGTGAAAGTTTTGCTGACAGTTTTCTTCGATTGCAGGGGCGTGGTGCATCATGAGTTCTTGCCACAGGTAAGAACGGTCAATAAGGAATATTACCTGCAAGTTATGCGCAATTTGCGCGAAGCAATCCGCCAGAAACGCCCGGATTTGTGGAAGAACAAAAATTGGCTTTTGCACCACGATAACGCCCGTGCTCACGCATCGTTGCTTGTGCGCGACTTTTTGGCCAAAAACAACACACTAATGATGCCGCAGCCACCGTATTCCCCAGATCTGGCCCCTGTGACTTTTTCTTGTTCCCTAAACTGAAGAGGCCCATGAAAGGACGACGTTACGCTTCTCTTGACGAGATAAAGACGGCATCGAAGGAGGAGCTGAACAAGATACAAAAAAATGATTTTTTGAAGTGCTTCGAAGATTTGAAAAACCGTTGGCACAAGTGTATAATATCTCATGGGGATTACTTTGAAGGGGACAAAATAAATATTCATGCATAAATAAATATGTAATTTTTGAAAAAACACAAAATTCGCGATACTTTTTGAACACACCTCGTATATCAAAAATGTGTAAAATTTGTGGTTAAGTAAAAATTGCATATGTGTACCTAATTATAAACAACAACTCACTAGCAGAAACCGCATATAGGGTTTTGTTACAGTTTTGGTACACAAGAAACGCTACTAGTATTGTTTCTATACCTTAATTTTTCTATTCAGTTTCGATTAAGATAAACATTTCCTAGGTTTGTTTCCATACAGATATGTTTTGTTACAGTTAGCATTTACGGTTTCGTTTCTGTACCCAGAGTTTCGGGACTGCTTACGGTTCTGGCATATAAATTATTGGATCATGCTTCCAACTTATATTAAATTCGCCTTGCTTATTACTATACTTGTTGCCAATTTGTTGCCTACCACCCATCCCGGCGGCCCTACCTACATATCGATTGACGTACATCGCTCGGTTAGCTACCAAATCAACCGCTGGCTAGTGTTAACAGAATTTTATGAAAGCGGCCCTCGAAAGCAGACATTACAATTGGTTTCCAGTTTTCGTATTTTATTTTTTAATAAGTCTGATGTTACTGATGTAAATAAATATGAATGTTACTCAGAGTTAGTGATGCCAAGTTATCAATATTCGAATTTAGGGAGAATTTCGTGACCCCGGGGAATAGATGATAGAGCTGGGAGCTCCACCGAAATTTGCTCATAAACCCCTTTTGATCGATGTAGTATTTTCTTTTATTTTTCTATATTTATTATTTTATTGCATTTATAGTTATTTTCATTGGGTACTCTCGGTTTCGTCAAACGTTGGGCTACAGAGTTTAATGATCCTTATCTTACCAAGGTCCTATACACGTCGTTGGTTCGTCCAATACTTGAATATTGTTCGTGTGTCTGGTGTCCACGATATAACAGTCATATAAAGCGAATCGAGTCAGTTCAGAAACAATTTTTAATTTTTGCTTTACGGGTCCTCAATTGGAACACCAATCTTCACCACCTCATAGAAGCAGGCTTCTTCTTATTGATTTGCCAACTCTTGAAAATCGCAGAATACAAGTAAGCTTCCGATGTTCA
The DNA here is from genome assembly GCA_949987695.1 of Merzomyia westermanni. Lineage (NCBI taxonomy): Eukaryota > Metazoa > Arthropoda > Insecta > Diptera > Tephritidae > Merzomyia > Merzomyia westermanni. The sequence continues at coordinate 30,150,484 of OX465289.1, read as the reverse complement.
GCATATCGGTTGTGGCACGTGCAGTGTGTGCTGTTGCATCGTCTTGTTGGAACCACATGTTTTCCAATCCCAATTCATCAAGTTGCGGCAAAAAGAACTCGTTGATCATTGCTTTGTAGCGCTCACCATTCACAGTAACCGTTTGGCCCCGACCGATTATTGGTCAAATAAATAGTCAGCAATATTCCGCGTTCTGGAGCAGTGTAGCGTAACATTGTTTATTAACGTGTATTTCGCATGTGTTTACTACACAAATGTCAAAACAGAACTGACTTTAGGGGCCAATCGCAAAATTTATAGCATTTTCTGATAGGAGGATTACTTTTGCGCCACCTTGTATTACTTTGGGTAATGTTCCTCTATAAGCTGATTCTCAGCGAAATTGACTCTTCTTACTACTACTACCGACTAAACTTTGCTGTTCCTGTTAGGACGTCTAGACCCTATCATGATCAAACAATTTATATGGTCGCTTCAAATGACATAGCGTCTTCTTCTTCCTCATCCACACCTTATGTCAAAAGCTTAGAAAATAGGCGAATCGTTTTTGCGCGTTCCCTCTCACATGTGCATTTTGACATAAGAATTCACCGACGTCAAACGGTAATTTCGTGTTATTGGCCGTTCGCGTCAACCATATAAATCATTAAATCATGGACCCTATGAGTATTTTCATATGCCCCTTTGTCGTTTAAATTTTGCCAAAAGTTCTCGTACTACAATAGGCGTGTTCCAAACAGGAGTGATCCAGATCCAGATAGAAATTTTGCATGTAAATGCAACAACAACGTTGTGATCCTGATATTTATCTGGATCAATTTCAGATCCGTATAGAAACTCTGTTCGTTTATTTTTTTGTAGTAGATTTTGTGACAGCCAACTCTTATTTGCTTCGTAGCACAGACATGCATATATAAACACACATATGTACACAAACAGCTCTCCTACAACTGATCCGTATCGTTCCTGTGAAATCTTGATCGTAATACTGATCTGGATAGCTGATTGGAACACAACTAATGACTTGTATAAATGCATTAGTATAGAAGTTTCATTTGCTGCCCTACATACCGCAATACTTTCATGTCTTACTTGATATTGTGACGAATTCCATGATTCCTTGATTATTAATCCAGGGTTCGATCACTCTAAACTCAAATAAACACACGCACAGATAATGTAACTAATAGCTAGTTTTATTTACTAGTAATAAATGCAAAACAATTTTAAGAGCCACTTTCATAAAAGCCGGTTAAGCCTAACCGGTGGTTAATTTGACAGCTAACCGTGCAAAATACGTCAATTAAACTCCGGTTAACAATTACCGGCTTTTATGAAAGCAGCCCTAAGAGTTTGGTAACTGTACAGTAGTTCACTGAACAACACTTCAAAATATACTGATCAACTTGCCTTGCTTGGCCTTACATAGTCCGACAGGGTGCTTGCCTAACACCGAGAATTTTCTTGGTTGTTCGCTCTTCGTGTTCTCGAAGGGTCGGTGTTATTAATTGGCATCTCTTTGCATCGTATTCGCAAACACTCGCGCCAATTCTCTTCCTCTTCCTAGGAAAACGCTTGCACGCATAAGAGTAGCCATCGCTATCTCCTGTTGTGTTTAACTAGTGGTGGGAGTGTTATTGAGTTCGGGATGGTACATGCTTGAGAATAATCCCCACACTGCCCTCCACCTAAGTCTGATCGTCCCGATCAGACACATTGCTGGAACCAAACGCAGCTAGCCTTTCCAGATGGACAACCTTCATGTTATTCCTTGGCCTTCCCATAGTTTGTATGCGATATACCACATCGTTTATCCGTTTTATGACTTTTCAGTTACATTGTTGTTTTGGGGACAAACCTTTCCTACACTGTGGGTTGTATAGCAGCACTAAATCCCCTTCTATAAAACCTTCTGAATTTATTGCTTTGTCGTACCTGGCTTTCATCTTATCGCTTATGATCTTAGTCCGTTTTCTCACAAGGTCGGGAATTTCTCTCATTTCTTCTTCCAATACGCTAGTAGATTTCCGAGCATTTACTCCTTCATCAGCTTTTATCCCAAACTTCAAATCAGCTGCCAAACGAAGATCATTCGCGAAAATTACCTTTGCAGGAGTCTGACCAGTTGTTTCATGTACTGCAGAGCTATATGCTATTAGGAATAAGGAGATGTGAGAATCCCACTCCTTCTGGAACTTATCCACTACTTTCCTCAGGTGCTCTTCCAATGTTCTATTGAATCGTTCCACCATGCCATCTGACTGAGGGTGCAGTGCAGTTGTTCGGGTTTTCCGAATACCCAATGTCTTGCGCATTTCCTGGAACACAGCTGATTCGAAATTTCTGCCTTGGTCAGAATGTATCTCCATGGTGCACCAAACCTAGCTACCCAATTGTTAGTAAACACTTCTGCTATGGTTTCTGCCTCTTGATTTGGAATAGGGTACATTTCTGGCCATTTGCTGAAATAGTCCATAACTACCAGTACATATTTGTTTCCGAGTTTGTAGGAAATCGACCAGCTACATCCATGGCTATCCTCTCAAATGGCGCACCTGAGTTATACTGTTTCATTTGGCCATGGCTCCTTGATTTCGGTCCTTTAGCTTTGATGCATACTTCACAGTTGGCAATCCACTCCGCGACCGATTGACGGCAACAAGCCCAATAGAATCTTTGCTTGACTTTCTCCAAGGTCTTGGTGACTCTAAGATGATCTCCGCTTGGACCGTTTTGTAATTCATTGAGTACATCAAGGATTTTCTTCCTTGGGACGACCATCAGCTTTCGAACAGATTGACCATCCTGACTCTCCCATATTCGATGCAAACAACCGGATTCTAATTGCAAACTATTCCACTGTGCCCAATATGACTTGGCAACAGGACTTTCTGCTAACACCACCTCTCTTAATGGTCGCTCGTTTCGTCCGATTCCTTGCATCACACGAGCAAGAACTGGATCTTCGTGCTGACACCTCCTTAATGGATCCATGTTCCATTTGTCCTTAGATGTTATAGTCATGAGCCGCACATCTATAATGTCTTCCTTGGCCTCAGCTTTGGAACAATGCTTGCATTCCAAGTTACATGGTCTTCGTGACATTGCATCAGCATTTCCGTGGGTGCTACCTTTGCGATGCTCTATGCAAAAGTCATAACTTTGCAGTCGCTCTATCCACCGTGCCAATTGACATCCGGATTACGGAAGCCATTTCAACGCTGCATGGTCTGTCCTGACGTGGAATCGCTGCCCATAAATGCAAACAGTTCTCTCCGGGTTACACAATAGTTCCTTTCAGGCTTCCCGATTGTTCGGCTATAGGATGCAACTACCTTCTCCTGTCCATCAACAATCTGGGACAAAACACCTCCTATAGCATAAGCACTCGCATCTGTATCCAGAATAAACTTTGATCCTGGAATTGGATATGCTAACATAGGGGCAGTGCATAGTCGTTCCTTCAATGTTTGAAAAGCCACCTCCTGTTCCTTCTTCCATTCAAATCTCATATTCTTCCTGGTAAGGTCATGGAGACTACTAGCTACACTGGCGAAATTCGGTACAAATCGGCGATAATACGTGCACAGCCCAAGGAAGCTCCGTAACTCATGCAAATTCCTCGGTCTTGGCCAATCCTTTACGGCTTCGATCTTTTCCTTAGCAGTGGAGATGCCCCCTGTCCTTACCTTGTGACCCAAATTACTTACTTCCTTTTTAAACAAGGAACACTTCTTGGGACTTAGTTTCAGACCAGCACCAGCTATTCTTTGGAAAACTTCCTCCAAGTTCTTCAGGTATTCCTCAAAGCTTTTTCCCAGCACGATGATGTCGTCCAGGTACACCATACGTCTTTGGCAGTCCAATCCTTTCAGTTTCTGGTCCATGAGTCTCTCAAAAGTAGTTGGAGCATTGCATAACCCGAAGGGCATTACCGTAAATTGCCAAAGCCCTTCTCCAACGCAAAAGGCCGTCTTCTCTTTATCTGCGTCTTTTACTTCCACTTGCCAGTAGCCGCTTTTCAAGTCCAGTGCGGAAAACCATTTCGTGTCAGATAACGAGTCCAGAGTGTCATCGATTCTTGACAATGGATAACTGTCTTTCTTAGTTACGTCGTTCAACTTCCGGTAATCCACACAGAACCTCATTTTTCCGTCCTTCTTTTTCTACTACCGCTGAGGTCCATGGACTAGCTGATAGTTAGATCACGCCGCTATCACTCATTTTCTGTATAATTGCTGTAACCACTTGTCGTTTGGCCAATGGAATACTACGAGGAGCTTGGCGGATCGGTCTTGCATCACCAGTATCAATTTGATGCTTCACAACTTTGGTTCGACCTGGTTTGGAATCATCCTTGTAAAATATGCTCGAGTAACTTAGTAGAAGTTCCTTTGCCTTTTCCTGATGATCTTTTTCCAGGCCTGCCGTCCACGACGTGATATCATCTGAAAGATCAATCTTGCTGGTAGAATCATTTTCCTGTAGGTCGATTCTATAACTATTTTAACGCGAGGTGTTAGCGTTAACTTCGCCTAACACCAGTGTTAGCTAACACTTTTCGTGTGGTTAGCTGTCGCGAATTATTTTCGAGGTGTTAACTATAGCGATAATATATTTACAAGTGTTTTAGCGTAATTTAGGGCTAAATACGTCTGAACACCAGTATTTCCACATTTTATCACTATCAAGAGTCAGCTGTTTAGCGGCGTTAAAAGAGAGTTACAGAATCGCATTTTCGTTAAGAACAAACGCCAAAATTTGGCCATAAGCTTAACGCTCGACGAGTGGTTAAAAGTTACAGAATCGGGCTCCTGAAGCTGTTCACAATTGATAACTACCTCGACCTGTTGGCATTGCCCCAATATTGCTCCTTTGGAAAGTTTAATCGGCGATTTGAACTCATTAAGTACTCTTACCAGTACACGTTCATCTTGTTTTGTCATGGCCAGGGTTTTTCCTACTAATATGTTTATCCTTTATTTGTTTGCTGCCCCGACAGCCCCCAATTTTTTTGTCCCATAATCTCCATCAATCTTTGCCCATATGATTGATTCCGACTTCGATGGAATTTGTTGCCTCTCCTCCTCAAGCACTCGCTTACTAACGTATTTGTTTTCGTAACCCAAATTCATAATCATGTTTTGCATGTCGATCTTGATGCCTTGCTCGCTTAAGAAGTCCACACCAACTATGATTTCGTTAACAATATCTGCTACTATAAAACTGTGTAGAACGGCCACGTTCCCAATTGCGCTTTCACATGTTACTTCTCCTAGGACATGGGTGTCCTCACCAGTGGCCGTACGTAACTTTGCTCCATGCAATGGTCTCACCTCCTCGTTGACTAAATTAGCTCGAAATGTGGAATGCGATGCACCTGTATTCACAGTTAGTATGTGCTCTCTTCCATCCACATATGCAACAACAGTCACATTACTAGCTTTCCTTTCGATCTGTGAGACAGAGATTATGGGGCATTCAGTTGTGGGAGCCAGTCCACGCCCCTTTCGGCTGGCTAGATTTAGTTTAACGATTGATTTGGTTGGGAGATTTTCTCATACTGGAGCCAGTGCCGCCATAACGTGCTATGTGACCTGGGTTTCCGCCCTTAAAGCATCTAATGGCACCATCACTTTTTTTCTGTACTCCGCTCAATGCTTCCAGAATTGTGTCTACCCAGTCTGGCCGTTCTACCTCGACGTGGTGAGCTTTGTACACCGGCTTACTTAATAGCGAGGCTGTTTCCTGCGTTAGAGCATGTGATACCGTCTCAGCAAATGATCTCTTTGGATTTGCGTATGTGGCTCGCTTCGTGTCGACATCACGTATTCCATTTATAAGGCTTTGGATTTTTACCCTCTCCGTATACTCTACAGGTGCGTCTGCATTTGCTAGAAGGGTCAACCTCTCAATGTCCGATTAAAATTCCTGCAAAGTCTCATTAGGCTTCTGGAAGCGATTCTGTAGCTCTATTTGGTATATCTGTTTTGGATGCCCATTAATGCCTCATAATTGTTTTGTTCGCCTTCAGGAATAGTCTGTAAGATTTCGGCTGCAGGTCCCTTCAATGCCACAAATAGTGCAGCAACTTTGTCTTCAGAGCCCCAATTATTCACCGCTGCCGTCTTCTCAAACTGTAGCTTGAATACCTGAACAGGAACGGAGAACCGTCAAAAGATGGGGATTTTATGTTAGGAATACTCGTTGAAGCAGTTGGACGATTCAGTTGCAATTCCTGGATACGGCCCTTCAAAGCATCCACTTCGGCCTCAATTTTGTCCTGCCGTTCTCTGAATATCTCTTGCACTTCTGTTATTTTTGCATCTTGTGCTTCCAGCTACGATGACATATAAGCCCTTTATTCTTCTAGTTGAGAAGAGACTTCTGATGAAACCTGGGCAGAAATTTCCAACGACATTTCCAAAATACGAGTCTCTTGGGCTTCAATTTTTGATGATATTCGTGTCCTGCTCTTCCAGCCGAGATGTAATGAGTGTCTTCTGTTCTTCCAGCTGAGATGCCATTTGTGTCTTCTGTTCTTCCAGCTAGGATGCCATGTGTGTCTTCTGTTCTTACACCTGGGATGCCATTTGTGTATTCAGTTCTTCCAGCTGCGTTGAAATGCTTGACGACATTTGAGTCAGTACAGTCAACAAAGCGTTTGTGTCCACACTTGCCACTGGATTCGGAGGCATCCGTTTTCTCTTCCATTTTCGTCGATGCCTCCTCCACAAGATGGAAAACATAATCATCAACGTTTATTCTTTCCGCTTCCATAGCCTCTCGCAATCGTGATTGTAGCTCGGATTTATTGCCTGTAGTGGTTAGTCCGCGTTGTTTCAACTCAGTTTTGAGTTGCTGAATCTTTAATTCATTCAATTTAGTCATGCCCTTGTTATCCTTGCAACCACTGGTATTTATTCAACAATACCTCTTTTGACACCAATTGTGACGAATTCGATGATTCCTTGATTATTGATCTTGGGTTCGATCACTATAAAGTCAAATAAACACACGCACATATAATGTAACTAATAGCTAGTTTTATTTACTAGTAATAAACGCAAAACAGTTTTAAGGGTTTGGTAACTTTACAGTAGTCCACTGAACAACACTTTAAAATAAACTGATCAACTTGCCTTGCTTGGTCACTGCCTTATATAGTCCGACAGGGTGCTACCCCACGCAACTAGAAGTTTCTTGTTTGTTTGCTCTTCGTGTTCTCGAAAGGTTGGTGCCATTTATTGGCATCTCCTCTTTGCATCGTATTCGCAAACACTCGCACCATCTCTCTTCCTCTTCCTAGGTACACGCTTGCCCGCATAAGAGTAGCCATCGTTATCTCTGTTGTGTTTAACTAGTGGTGGAGGTGTTATTGAGTTAGGGATGGTAATTGCTTCAGAATAATCGCCACAATATTTTCAAATTTTCTTTTTCAATGTTGAATGTTATACTACATTTACACTGAATGAAATGCGTGATTTTAATAGGAAAGATAGAAATGCGCCTCATTTCCCCATACAAATCGCATTCACAAAATCACGCATTCAAAACAAATTACACAATAAATGCGATGAATTCTTACAAGTTTGTTTCGAACGCGTCGAAATTGTTTAATTGATACTTCATAACAAAGGAACAAACGCATTCAAAGCCGATATAAACACATTCGAGTTGCTATTCTGAAATCACGCTTTTAGATCAGTATAAATGGGTTATTAGATACACATGCTAAGTTGGTGTCAAATTTATTGTATAGTTATTTCTAAGTTGCATTACTTTGTACGATTTGTTAGTGGACCGTATTTAATTGTTGAATGAATAAATAATAAATAATAATTGTTTACATCGGGCCATGTCACAATTTTAATAATATTTTTATTGGAGCTTTTCGGCCGGGGTTAAAACAACGTTTTTATTTTTCATCCTACGCGTTTCGACGCAATTTTTGCGTCTTCATCAGGGATTTTTTTAATCATCTGTTTATTACAAGAACGAAAAACAAGTACATTAATAATTGCTATTTTGAACATATCTTAGAATTTATTAAATTTGACTTACAAATTTTTGTACATTTACAAAATTACCCAGGTCTTATCCCAAATAGGGGGCTTGATCCAAGGTATTTATGCGCAGAACACCTGTCTGCGTAGGCGGCCTTTGGCCGCGCTACAAAAAAATAACCCTTAGCCGGTCTAAAACCGGCTACGCGGTCCACAGTATTTCTGCGCAGAACACACTTTTTGCACTTTTCGGTACACCCTAACCTGTGATTACAACAACCACATGAAAATGACAGAAAATTTTCAACTTTGATGGCAAATATCTCTGCACTGAAACAAAAACTCGAAAAGCCGCTTCCGGATTATTGTTACCGAAGTCAAAATGCTTCTTTTGATACCTTTCTGGATAACTTCGGACGTGTTTTAGCAGTTGTCTCCTAAAGGAAACAATTACCATTTCATTTGCTTTTAAATATACCTCTACTTATTCTATACGTACGAGCACGCAAAACCCAAAAAAATAATTCAATAGCACCTTTTGCATTCGGCTTGGTACTAGAGAAAGGCAGAATAGCCAAAAATCTAAACAAAATGCCCATATTTTATTTTCACCATTCTGGCACTATTGGAAAATGTTCAAAAAATGTCATCACCATCATGATTTAATGATTTATATGGTTGACGCGAACGGCCAACAACACGAAATTACCGTTTGACGTCGGTGAATTCTTATGTCAAAATCAAAGAGGATAGATATGTAAGAGACGTCAGTTCGCTACTCGGCGAATGGCAACATTTTGTTGATCGCTGCTTTGTGTGCTACTCGACGTTAGCTCTCAGGGGTTCGGCCATTCCTCTTTGTTTTCTGTCCGAGTTTTGAGTAAAAATCTTGAAACAAGAATTGAGTGTCGGCTAAATTAATTTGCGGAAATGTCAAAAAGTGAAAAGCAATATTGTGAGTCAATGTCAAAGTGAAGTTGTAAACAGTGAAAAAGTGGTAAAATTAATTGAAATTGGTGTAAAATTGTGAAAAACTGTAATAAATTGTCAAAATAATAAAGAAGAGTGAAGTTAATTAGTGATAAATTAATTGATTTAAAATTTGAAGACTGTGTTGGGCTTACAAAGGTGTTTTGCTTGTTTGAACGGAAAGTGGTGTATGTGGTTTGTGCGTTTGTTGGCATGTGTGGTGTTTGTGTGTTTATAAAAGTATCCAATTGTGTATTGATATGCAAACGAATTATTGAAAAATTGCAACATTATTTATAACAATTCGGATATGCATTTCATATATTACTTGCAGTAGTATTACTAAAATCTCTGCAATTTTGTATGCATGCATAAATGTTTTGTTCACATCATAAAAAGGGGAGATAAAGGTAATTGTTTCCTTTAGTGAAAAATAGTGAAAATAACAAAGAAAAGTGAGGTAATTAATGTTAAATTAAAGTATTTAAGACTTGAAGACAGTGTTGTGCGTACAAAGGTATTTTAGCTTGTTTGTACAAAAAGTGGTGTATGTGGTTTGTGCGTTTGGCGGCTTGTGTGTTTAGAAAAGTGTCCAATTGTGCTTTGATGTGCCAGTAACTTATTGGAAAAGTGCAAAAGTTATTAATAACAATTCCGATATGCATTTCATATATTATTTGCAGTAGTATTACTAAAATCTCTGCAGTTTTGTATGCATGCATAAATGTTTTGTTCACATCATAAAAACATAAAAACACGTCCAAAAATATCGGGAGAGGTATCAAACAACGCGTTTTGGCTTCGGTATCAACAATCCGGAAGCGGATTTTCAATTTTTTGTTTCAGTGAAAAATTATTCGCAAAAAACCCAAAAATGATCCAGGTCCGATCCCAAATAGGGGGTTCGATCCAAGGTATTTATGTGCAGAACACTCCGGTCCAACACCGGCTACGCGGTCCACAATATTTCTGCGCAAATGTCCTAATATATGTTATATGTGTGCATGCCAAACTTCTTGCAACAATAAGCTATCAAAAATATGCTACCAACCACCTCACGTGCATAAATGCATATTCATACATATATGTATGTAAGTATTCTTGTCAACAAAGTACATTTGTACGCACAAATATCTACGTCCAACAACAAAAACCATTTCTACGCACAAAAATCTACGTCCAACAACAAAACCCATTTCTACGCACAAAAATCCAACAACAAAAACCAATTCTACGAAACAAACTACAAATGCAACAACAAAAACTTCATTGAATCATTCATTCATAAAAATATATAAAATTATTTGTCGAAGAATCAAAATATTCAATTTTGTCGATTTTATAAAATCCAACTTCAATCCATATGAAGGGTATTCCCTCGAAAGCGTTTTTTCAGTTGTGCACTTTGGCATTTTTCCGAACAAAACTTGGCATTAAAACTTTGATTTGCTTCAGGTAGTTAGGTATATTAAAGAAAAAATAAAATAAAAATATTCAGCTATTGTCCAGGAACAGACCCAAACTTTTGCAAAAAAATTATTCCGAAAAAGTTTCCCTAAGTATTTTTAATTATTTAATGAAAGTTTCCCTTATATGACCAAAAGTTGTCCTTATTCGATAAGCAGTTTGATTATTTGCGCAACTGATATTGCTTTCCTCACTTTTGTTTGTTTGCGTGAGAAACCCTATGAGATTTTGTTGTTGTTACTGAAATTCGGTCGCAAATTTGGTCAGCCATGTTTTTTTGGCTTAAGTGTGGCCGTTCTGGCACAGAAGTATCCTTTGAATACACTACTATGTAGTAAAAGTTTAGCTTTTTCCACTCCTTATCTACATTATGTGCGAGTTTAGATGATTTTCTTAGGCAAAACTTAATATAAGAATATGGAATTAATATCCGAAGTAATTTAAGATAGTTACATGCCATTTTGGAAGAAAAAAACAGAAATTAATAATACTTAAGTAGTGAAGAACTACTCCATTTTTTTGGTAGTGGCTGAAAGATAGGAACAAACTGTGTGCGCCAACACTTTTGATCACCGACGACTTCACTCAAAGCTCGTATCAAAGACGAAATCAACGACATTCCTGTGTATGTACATATTTATATTTTCATACAATTTACTAAATGCCAGTCCAACTGAAAGCATTCATACATGAGTGCGTTCGTACGCATATATTTAAGGGTGGATTTTTGTTTGCTACGATCAAGTGCTTTTGCATTTGATTTGTGCAATCAAAAATTGAACCTAAAATAAATTTGCCTAGTACATTATGCACATGCCACCCATACCCATGTCACCCATAAACCAAATAACCCAAGAAATAGAATTTATAGCTTTTAATAAGAAATTTCATTTTTGTTGTATTTGTAGTTGCCGTCGGCAAAACCGTATTTTCATTTTGTTACCATAATAGGATTATTTTGAATTTGTAATATTGAATACTGAAATAAACAACAGTAGGTACATATTTCAATAGAATTTTTTCCAAATTTGTACAATATTTCAACTAAATAATGATAGCAACATTTTTGTGGTATTCACCGGCGGCAAATTTATTTCTTGCATATACATATGTATTTTTCCATAAATTTTTTGAAATTGGTAAATGTTTATAGTATTTCATATTTTTCACCTAATATAAGTCATAAAAGTCCATTTTTGTGAAAATTAGGAATATTTGCACAATATAAGCAAATACCACCAACATCATAAATACTCACAAGTAGCAAACAGCTCGAAATAAATATATATATACTTAAATACTCCAAATACAAATGTTACTCATTCCCCACAAATGTCAATTCCGTGAGTGGAAACAAAAATTGAGTAGTTGTCAAACTCACGAAAATGCGCAAAAGAAATGACCGAAACCCTGAGACAAAACGGGCACCAATTTTTTAGCAGCTTTCAGCGAGCAACTCGTTCATATTGGCGAACTGACGTCTCTTACTTATCTATCCTCTTTGTCAAAATGCACATGCGAGAGGGAACGCGAAAAAACGATTCGCCTATTTTCTAAGCTTTTGACATAAGGTGTGGATGAGGAAGAAGAAGACGCTATGTAATTTGAAACGACCATATAAATTATTTGATCATGATCACCATCACCTATTGCGAATCACGTATGGTCTTACGGATAGTATATTTATTTCATTCATAACTACTTCGTAGGATTTAACTTTAGCAAAGAATACATATCACAGATCAACGTTAGCGTAATAAAAAATATTTCTAAATAAATAAAGACCATTTGAATCCAAAAGGTAAACAGATACTTAAACTAATGAATTGTGGAACGCGAATTAGGATTAGAAAGCTAAACATTTGTTGGTTATTTAAGTAATTAAAATTACTTTCATAAAATGAAATTGCAACACAAGCATCATAAAAAGAAGACGCTGACTCCTCCGTCAAACTGAAGGAATGCCCTATTAGTCATGCTTGCATTGTAAATAAAAAGAAAGAAATTATATTGAAAAGCATGCAATATAAACAAACGCTTATTTTTAGAGAAGATGAATAATCTTTTGTTTTGTTACAGGCGCTACACCAAAGAAGTTTAGTAAAGTTGGCAAAGTTAACAATAATCTCGTAACCACTTTTATTAAAAACGGATAAGCGTGCATAGCAAGTATGTGGGACAAATTAAGATTAAAGCCCTAAAATTTGTATATATTTACATACCAGAAATAAATTGTTCAATACAATTTCGTACTTTATTCAATACTATGGCTGTTAAAAAACAAAAAGGCATAATTTTAAATACCCTGTGGTAAAGCGATCACTGAAAGACAGTAGGAAACTGCAGTGAACCATTTTCAGCTGCATTGTATAGCTGATTCCACGTCCATTATCTTAATACTGGAGTAAGGTATAATTTTACTAACAATTTTGGAATTCAGAATTTGTTTGAGTTAAGAAGCACCGCTTTGTTAATAAAATTTTATTAAATCAAATTCCTTTAACGAATGTAACTAATAATGAACTTCTAAAAAAGTGGATATTTGGTTCAAGAACCAATCCGTTTTCCTACAATGCGGCTTCTTGGTTAATAAATGTATCTATAGTCTCTCTAGTTACAAGTTAAACCCTCTTCGAAGACTTTTTCGTAACAATTTTTCATATTTAGGCTTAGATGCTTAAGTTAATGTAAAGTATTTAATGTAAATCATGGAACTAATTTTAAAATATCACAATTTCAACTACAAATCTCTTTAATATTTTTTTTTAAGTGCGCGCGGCAATGACAAGGAGAACACAAATACATTCTATCGACATGCCTGATAATACTGAAGAACTTGAAAGTCCAGAAACTATAGAATCTGCTGCCCTTGCTGTGCAGGATTTAACAACAAGAACGCCACAGAAAGGTATGTTACATACGTTATAAATACGGTATTGTTTTTAAACAGATATGAAATCTTATAGATTTATGGGAACGTCCTGTACCTACAATGGCACCACATTTACCTGACGATGGTTCTACTTTATTACGTTTTGAAATACAATTGGCACGTATTATGCCACCGGATGGAGAAGATCTTAAAGTGAAACGTTATGTAGTCTATGAATTATCGGTGCGTCAAGATTCTTCAATTATAGATCCACAGCCTGCAAGCATACAACGACGTTATACGGATTTTCGAAATCTCTACAATAGCCTTAAGAAAGACCATTCTACACTCATGTCTTCAATATATTTTCCAAGTAAGGTGCTAGTTGGTAATTTTTCTGCAGATTTAATTGCTGAACGTAGCGCTGCATTTGAAACGTTCCTCACATATGTCGCCAGCTGCAGTACATTACGTGATACTCCTGCATATTTACATTTCCTACAAGATAATGAGTTATCAAAAGCTTGCCAGTTATTGGATGAACGTCGTAATGAAATGGCAATACCTCTATTAGAAAATTGTTTTCGTTTATTAAATAAAATATTTATGGATCGTTCACGTCCTGTGCTGTTGATATTGTGTCGCTTGGTTGCTGCATGTACCATGTCCCCGGTGCCACATCATTCCGCTGAGCGTTGGGCAACATTGGCGATGAGTCGGTACGATACCTTATGTGACATTGATCTACTACAATTGTACATTCCTTTATTACATACATGTACACATCTTTGGTGAGTGTGCAATACCTCTAACAAAAATTTTAAAATTAATTACGAATGGGACACTTTACAGGTGGCAGCGTGGCTTGGATCAGAAACCAATAACTCATCGTCTTGAAGAAATGTCAAAAAAAGGTATTAATACGAAAAATGGTCCAACTCTTATACAGGCCATACATAAATTGGATCCACGTACTGAAACTATATAAGTTAATTCACTTTATATGTTGAAAATAACGCACATCCATACTAAACATGCACATACATAAAAACCGAAAGTCAGGGCATGCAAACAAACTTGACCAAATGTTTCCAACGGTATACAATTTAAATTCCCAAAACTTACTATACTAAAACTTAGTATTTAGCACAGTTTGAATTAGGTTTCGATATTTTTACAAAACTTTATACGAGATCTTTTTAAAACGATTTACTCATAATTAAGAGATTTTTGATTATTATTACCGAATCTGTGCTTCCTATTTTCTTGAAGGTATTTCAAATTTGGGTTTATTTTGGAACGATTGTAGGATTATTTCCTCATGCACTTAATTTTTACTCTTCTGTATTGGAAACTAATTTGATCGTGTACGGTACAATACAAAATATTAAATACAAATTTGCCTACTCTGTAGCAAATCCTTTGTTAAGCATTGAGAACATACATAAATAATTATTTTCGATAGTAGATAAGACTAAAAGTGCAATTGTTTACAATATTCACCATCATATTTACTCGTTAAGCAGGTATCAATTTCAACAAAATTTAAGGATAGCCGCTGTATAACAAAATAAGTTTTAGTTCGGATGAAACCGAACATTATTTGCCCAGCTGTGTGTTTTACCAATGTTTTTGTTGTTTTTAGAGACAAACCACTCCTCGAAGATTTTGGGGACTTAGCGTTGCTCCCTGGCGGTACATGCCTGACTGTAGCGGGAGCGATTTGGTATGACTAGTTTAACCTTCTAGGTCTCATATACGCAGATCAACCATCAAGCTTCATACCATTACCCTTTGTGGCTTTGGTCGCCTATTACTAGGCATGCCCTCCCGCGGGTATATTCTAAGCCCCTAAACCGCTGACGATCGCCAATGTTGTTTGGGTGGCAGCAGCAAACATGTTTAACAGTATTTTAAGATTACTAAACGAGGGAACGTTTGGTAAGAAGTCGTCGATGATGACAGGTTTCCCGAAGTTGAGCAAAAAAGGTTTTTCGCATTAAATGACCTTAGTCAGGTAAAAACTGATCAATCCGGTAAGTAAAAATAGCTGCGGTGAGAACGCTTGACGAATTAGATAGGGTTATTTCGAAAACTGCAACACACCTGTGCACCGACTGTTACAAATATGCATACGTATTACATATTTAACAGGCGAAATTTTGACCACTTCCAATTCTTTCCCCTCCTGGGTTTTGCGATTACCTGGATGCTCGATGTCATATCGTTCATATGTCAGTTCCTGAAGTTGCTTGTACCTGGGTTTATTGGATTGATATCTGGCTAAGGACAATGAATTCGACAGCACCCCCAAAAGTGTTTTTGCCGTTACTCAAACAAACAAAGAAACGGCTGGGTATTAATACACAATGATTATTTAACTCGAAATAATTTATATATGTATTTTAGTTGTGTAATGTTAATTATTGTGTTTTATATGAATTTATTTGTCTATACTTAGTGTCTATTTTATATGAACATATTTATATGTATGCATACAGTTCAATATATGAAAAGAAAATACAAATTATTTGTTGTATTGGACATATCTTCCTTGAAAATGTATTTTTTATGCAGAAAAAGTATTTATGAACTACATGCATATATGCAGGTGTATGTGACAAATTGCTTTATTTTTCTGTTGAAAATGATTGAAATATGCATTGTTATAACGTGATAGCAGTTAAGCTCCTACTTTTTCGCGATCGTTTAGGGATGGTCTTCGAAAAATTTTCGGCACCATTTCAGGATTGTTTTTAGGATCATTTTGGGACTTTACCAAGATCATTTCGGGATTGCTTTGGGACCATTTTGTGGTTGTTATTACAAATAAAAAATTAATGAGGGAAAGTCTTAAAAACCGAATGATCCCGATATGCTCCTGAAAATGTCCCGAAATATTCCCGAAAATAATCCTGAAATGACGCGACAACAACCCCCAAATTATCCCGAAAACAATACCGAATTGATCCCGAAATATGCCTGAAAACGGAATCCGAAACGAAAGGTCCCGAAAACAACTCCGAAAAGATCACGAAATATTCCCGAAAAAGTCCCGGAATGATCCAAACACAGCTTAATTCTGCAACAATTAGCTATTTCATAATTTCTATATGAATCGCCGCCTAAGAAGTTAACCTCAAAAATTATTGCTGTATAGAAATTGAGCATTAATTTTTGTAGAATATAATTTATAGAATGATATGTCCCCATCTTCACTTCATTTGTAGACCGATTACTCTGAGACGAAGGAGAACTACAATCGGTTTCAGCGAGTCTAAGATACCGGGTGCTTCAAACATTAATAGAATTTATGTAATTAAAACTATTGTTGGAAGTAATTATAGCAAAAAGGTATTAACCTTGATCAGAGGAATTATACCCAACGCGACTAACAGAGAGAACACGACTGCAGCGGTAACGATTTGGTTGTCCGTCTTTTACTGATCCTAACACATGAAGCAGCAGCATTGGTATTGGAAGAGTCGGCTCAGTAAAGGCGATAAATATATGGTTAGTGTAATGGGGAGACGACCGCTTGCGGGCAGACATTTGACATGTCATGAAGCTCAGCATCAGACTTCGCCAAATGGATTCAGGCTGATCGACTTCGCCGGTGCCCGAAACATGGTCATATCCAGCACTAGGTTTATGCACAAGAAGATCCATCAGGCTACATGGCTGTCCCCCGATCGAAAAACACGCAACCAGATCGACCACGTTGTGATAGACGGACGGCATGCTTCCAGCGTTTTAGATGTTCGCACAATACGAGGACCTAACATCGACTCTGATCACTACCTAGTAGCAGCCAAGATTCGTACCCGCCTCTGTACGACAAAACAGGTGCAACAAAAAACGCAGGGAAAGCTGGACGTCGAAAAGCTGCAATCGCAACAGACCGCCAATTATTTCGCAGATCGCCTCTCACACCTGCTCTCCGAGAGCACAATTCAACCTAGTGGAATGCATGAGCAGTGGGATCATATCTCAGGAGCACTCCGTACCGCAGCCGAAGAAGTAATTGGATTCCGGCGAACGCGAAAAAACAACTGGTATGATGATGAAGAGTGCCGCGCTGCAACGAAAAGAAAGGACGAAGCCTACAAGGCAACGCTGAGATCGAATGCAACGAGGAGTGTGTGTGAACACTACCGCGAGTTGAAGAGGGAAGCGAGGCGGCTTTTCCGGGCGAAAAAAAGAGAGGCAGAAAAGCGTGAAATAAAGGAGCTTGAGATGCTGGCCAACGGGAATAATGCCCGAAAATTCTATCAAAAAATTCGGCGAATGACAGAAGGTTTCAAACCCGGGGCAAACTCCTGTAAGAATGAGAACGGCGACCTGGTGACCGATGTTCAGAGAACACTCAGAATATGGAGGGATCACTTCTCTGCCCTTTTAAATGGAGAAACTGAGCAAGAAACCAGAGAAGATGCCGAACCCGAGCCCACAATCGAAGATGATGGAATTGACGTTCCACAACCCGACTACAATGAGGTGCGAATAGCAATATCCCGATTGAAAAACAATAAAGCAGCTGGCGCTGATGGTTTGCCTGCTGAGCTATTCAAACACGGAGGCGAGGAGCTGGTAAGGCGCATGCATCAGCTTCTATGCAGAATTTGGTCGGATGAATGCATGCCTGAAGATTGGAATCTAAGTGTTCTCTGCCCAATCCACAAGAAAGGCGATCCTGCAAACTGCGCCAACTATCGCGGAATCAGCCTTTGAATATCGCATATAAGGTCCTATCAAGCGTATTGTGCGAAAGACTGAAACCTGATGTGAACAGACTGATTGGACCTTATCAGTGTGGCTTCAGACCTGGTAAATCTACCATCGACCAGATTTTTACAATACGCCAAATCTTGGAAAAAACCCGTGAAAAAAGAATCGACACGCATCATCTCTTTGTTGATTTTAAAGCCGCTTTCGATAGCACGAAAAGGAGCTGCCTATATGCCGCTATGTCTGAATTTGGTTTCCCCGCAAAACTTATACGGCTATGCAAAATGACCTTGAGCAACACCGCCAGCTCGGTCAGAATTGGGAAGTACCTCTCCGAGCCGTTCGAAACTAAACGAGGTTTCAGACAGGGTGACCCCCTATCGTGCGATTTCTTTAATTTAATGCTGGAGAAAATAATACAAGCTGCAGAACTTAACCGCGATGGAACAATATTTTATAAAAGCGTCCAACTGTTGGCATATGCTGACGATATTGATATCATTGGCCTTAACAACCGCGCCGTAACTTCTGCTTACTCCAAATTAGAAAAAGAAGCGGAGAAAATGGGATTGGTGGTGAACGAGGGCAAAACGAAGTACCTTCTGTCATCATGCAAAGAGTCAGCGCATTCGCGCCTTGGCAACCAAGCCACTGTTGGCAGCAATAATTTCGAAATAGTAAAGGACTTCGTTTACCTGGGAACCAGCATTAATACCAACAATAATGTTAGCCTAGAAATCCGACGAAGAATCACTCTTGCAAACAAATGCTACTTCGGACTGAGTAGGCAATTGAAAAGTAAAGTCCTCTCTCGACGAACGAAAATAACACTCTACAAGTCACTCATCGCACCCGTCCTGCTATATGGTGCAGAAGCGTGGACACTAACAACATCTGATGAGGCGGCTCTGGGAGTATTCGAGAGAAAGGTTCTTCGAAAGATTTGTGGACCTCTACGCGTTGGCGACGGCGAGTACCGAAGAAGATTTAATGATGAGCTGTATGAACTTTACGCAGACGCCGACATAGTTCAGCGAATTAAAACACAGCGGCTTCGCTGGCTAGGCCACGTAGTGCGAATGAGCGAAGATGCTCCAGCCCAGAAGGTATTCTTATCGGCACCCGCCGGTGGAAGCAGAGGAAGAGGGAGACCACCACTCCGATGGAAGGACCAAGTGGAGACCGATTTGCGATCCCGCGGTGTTTCCAATTGGCGCCAGTTGGCGCAACGAAGAAACGACTGGCGAGCTATGTTGGACGGTCAAAATCGCCCAGGCGGTTAGATGACCATTTAAAGAAGAAGAAGAAGCTCAGAACCAGCTGCCCAATCGCCTTCACGTTGCCAGAAACGTTTCTTTATCTTTCCACCAAGTGCTGGCAGCTAGTGACTTGAGAATTTTGTTGCGGCTTTGTACCTTGGTGGGAATCGCAGCTGCACGTAGAAGTCTAACTCCATGTCCACCTGCGCTGTCCACGTTGTAAATAAGGTGGCCGAGGATTTAGTCGGTGACAGTGCCAGATTTCGACCAGCGAAGAAACATGATAAAGACGGGAGGTATGAATTAACTCTTGAGCACAGCTCATTCACGGAGGGGCCAGTAGACTGAAACGTGCAATCATCAGCGTAAAATACGATCGAGACACCCTCTGACTGCCGTAGAACGTAAGTGCTTGATGAAGTTCTACGTACTCTGTGACACCAGTCCAGCTACCGGGAAACGTACGTGCTTTGATAAAGTTATACGTACGCTGCTGCTTGGGATGTTTGTAACATCAAACCACTTCACAAAAGTTTAAGGGAATGTTTTCTGGGTGGAAAAGCAATAGGGAACGTGAACAGAATTGAATTCGGTAATTCTATACGACAGCACGTAACTGCTAATATACCTCCAAAAATCTCGGGAAAGGTATCAAACGACGCGTTTTGATCTCTGTATCAATAATCCGAAAGCGGAAATTAAATAATTTCTTTCAATGAAAAGTTATTAGCAAAAAACCCAAAAATGGCCTAGGTCCGATCCCAAATGGGGGGCTTGATCCAAGGTATTTATGTGCAGAACACCTTTCTGCGTAGGAGGCCTTCGGCCGCGCTTCAAAAAAATAACCCTTAGCCGGTCCAACACCGGCTACGCGGTCCACAGTATTTCTGCGCAGAACACTTTGCACTTTTCGGTACACCCTAATCTGTTATTACAACAACCACATGAAAATGACAGAAAATTTTCAACTTTAATTGCAAATATCTCTGGACAGACATATTTCCGCTTTCGGATTATTGATACGGAGGTTAAAACCCGTCGTTTGATACCTTTCCCGATATTTTTGGACGTATATTAGCAGTTAGGTGCTGTCGTATAGAATTACCTTGAATTCTATACCCGACTTATGTAAATCGGCTTGTTTCGATTTTTATGTTGTTGTTGTTGTTGTTAACAGTGCTTCGCCCTGCCCAATGGGCTCGATCACTCTAAATTGTCATCAGGCTCTTCTAACGGAAGTCCGAGGAAAAGCGCTGTTACCCCAGGGTTGGACCAGAGTGATGTAGGTGTCGATTTTTATGTCAGTGGCATCATCAGTATATAAAACTACTTTCGGAACGCTTTCAACTTTTTTGTTTTGATCACGCATTCCACAATTGTTTACAAATGTGGCGGGTAACTTTTATACGATCAGCTGCAACGTCTTAAAAACAATAGAAACGATGGAGCCTTCTGTTATTGAATTTATTGGTGAAAAATCAACCATTGGTATTGTACCAAATTTCTCATTTGATCCTTTACATTTAATATCGGGTAGTGTCGGACCATTTCGTGCAGGACTCCCAGTTCACGTGCCGCTTTGGCTTGGTATACATCTTCGAAAACAACAAAAATGTCGTATAGTGCCGCCTGAATGGATGGATATGGAGTTGTTGGAGGAGATTAAGGAAGCGGAAAAAAAATCAAAGTATGGCTGAAGTTGGCAATATTTTAAAATTGATTGGTCGAAATAGCTACAAGCAGCTTGAACATGAACTGCTTGCAACTCGGGTCAGTGATGACTTAACTTATTTAACAAAACTTTCCGTGTTTCAGATTTTTCACAAAAATGCCCAGTGAACATTTTATGGTGGAGGCTCAGCTGATTATGAGTACAGCACCGGATGATGTGCCACGTTGCGAAGACTTACGCACGATAATCAAAGATATCTTCGATATACGTGACTCTAAATTGCGTACATCTATTGATGCATTTATCAAGGGAGAAGGCACGTACGCAAAGTTGGATAATTTAACATTATTGGAAATACATACAGTGCGTCCAATTTTACCACATTCCCTAGATCATATTGCACGTTATCAGCGTACGGCCTTGGCAACGCAACGCGATACATCTTCACTAGGATTAAGTAATTCAATGAATACGAGTCATTTTTCGCAATAAACAAAAAACTTGGTTTTGTTAATTTTTTTCAAAGTAACACTTTTTGGTAATTGTTTCCTTTAGGAGACAACTGCTAAAACACGCCCAAAAATATCGGGACTGGTATCAAACAACGCGTTTTGACTTCGCTATCAACAATCCTGAAGCGGATTTTCAATTTTTTGTTTCAGTGAAAAGTTATTCGCGAAAAACCCGAAAATTACCCAGGTCCGATCCCAAATAGGGGGCTTGATCCAAGGTATTTATGTGCAGAACACCTTTCTGCGTAGGCGGCCTTCGGCCGCGCTTCAAAAAAATAACCCTTAGCCGGTCCAAAACCGGCTACGCGGTCCACAGTATTTCTGCGCAGAACACACTTTTTGCACTTTTCGGTACACCCTAATCTGTGATTACAACAACCACATGAAAATGACAGAAAATTTTCAACTTTGATGGCAAATATCTCTTCACTGAAACAAAAACTCGAAAATTCGCATCCGGATTATTGTTACCGAGGTCAAAACGCGTCTTTTGATACCTTTCCCGATAATTTCGGTCGTATTTTAGCAGTTGTCTCCTAAAGGAAACGATTGGTAGCTTTTAACATATCCCAACAAACACTGATGTTAGATGCCAATTTCAAGTAGATTAGATAACTAGCCCCAATCTCTTTTATTTAACGTTAGGGGACGACTCGAGAAAAACTGGAGAAACATAAGGTGTGTTGCAATCAGGAGTGATCCGGATCCAGATAGAAATTTTGCATGTAAATGCAACAACGTTGTGATCTTGATATTTATGTGGATCAATTTCGGATCCGTATAGAAGCTCTGTTCGTTTAGTTTTTTGTAGTGGCTTTTTTGACAGCCAATCCCTATTTGCTTGGTAGACACACATATATACACCAATACCCTCACAACTGTTCCCGTGAGATCTTGATCGTGATACTGATCTGGATAGCTGATTGGAACGCAACTATAGTGTTCTCAAACAAAATGGAACATAATTCTCAAATCCAGAAAATCTTTGTTCCCCAATCTAATTCTAATATCTGCTAATGGTATTCTAGAGCGAATTGAATTTTTATTAGTTCGTAAATGTTTGAGAACTTAGATTAGATTTTTTAGGACTGAATTAGAATTGGTAGAAAAATAAAATTTCACACAAAAATTTCGGAATGAAAATTTTCGTCAGGTGCTCCATTTCAGAGTAATAGGAACTTTAACATTGGTATGGCTTTCTGATTTCACATTATTTCATATATATAAACTTAAAAAGTCTCATGCGGTTTATAAGCTTTAAGTTGATGAGCCCCCTAATGTAAAAAAATTTTTTTTTTATGGTCGAAACAACAGGTGTCACCTCATTGTTTTATTAAGTTCCCAACAAGCATTTCTGTAAAAGTTTTCAAAAATAATTTAAAGTAAACTTGCTACAATAAGATATATATTCAGTTTTAATTTATTTGAAAGTTTAAGGTATACTTTTTATAAACTTCAAGACGAAACTGTTATAAATCATTTCACTTTAAAAGTGAAGTGCAAAAAACAGAGTTGGAAGTTTCTGCTGGGTGAATTTGACTCAGTAAAACTTGCAAGTAAAAAACAGCTGATCGTGACATAGGAAAGCATCAACAAAAACTTAAAAATTTGAGCATTAACCAATCAAAAAAGCAACAGCTGCTTTGCTTGCAAGTTTTGACTGATTTCTGTTTGGGGGAAATTTTTTGCGTTTCGAGAGAGTTTTACGTCATTCTCACTTTACTGACACTTTGCAAGTTTTGTCACCGAACACAGCTATTTTTGTAGTTAAAAGCAACAACAACAATCAGATATTAACATCCCTGTCACTATCCATATCCCTTTCCCTATCTTTATCCCTATGATTATTCATATCCCTATCCTTATCAAATCAAGAAAGCGATGCAGTGTATTTCGGTAACTGTTGATTTTCATATTATTCACCAGGACTATTAATATTATAAGTTAAATAGAGATTATCATCATCAAGCGAAAGCAAAGAACATATACTTATAAGAAGGTCCAACAGCGAATGCAAGTGGACGCTGTCAAATCGATGGAAGGTAATTCACCACTGTACCTGCATGTAAAATGCTTGAATTCACTGTACATAAGAAGGTTCAACACGATGAATAGTGGGAAACAGTAAACCATCAATTCGCGGGTAAGAAATTCACCACTGGGGGAATTTTAAATTTAAATCGCGAGTTTTAAGGCTATTTGCACATTTATGTTTATGTAATATTCACAATAAAACGTTTTTGTAACACCAACTATAACTTTTTGAGTAAATATTGAGCTAAAATACAGTGAATTCAAGCATTTTACATGCAGGTACAGTGGTGAATTACCTACCATCGATTTGACAGCGTCCACTTGCATTAGCTGTTGGACCTTATAGTTATATGTTCTTTGGTGGGGCTTATAACTTGAAATCTGGGAAAAACGGCAGTACTGAACTCAAACAGCTGTTTATTAACTTTTGATGACGTTTCGAGTTGATGCAAATTTTATTTTTCACACACTTCGTCGAAACTACCACAGAGGGCATTAAAAAATTGTTTATAAACATAAAGAAACGAGTCTAATTCCATCAAAAATGGAAACTGATGCGGATTATGGATTAAGATCGTCTGTTGGTAGTCGAATTCACTTTACAAAAGATGTAAAGAGTGCAATCGACAAGGTATTTGGCTTTACATTTTCATTTACGGTTGATATACATATATACCCACAATTGTACATATACATGTAGGTGTTAAAAACTGATGATCCTATGGATTCACCCGAGTTCAATACAGTCGATTACATCAATCAACTATTCCCAAATGAACAATCATTGGTGAGCATTGACGACACTATACAACGTATGCAATGTGAAGTATCACTAATCGATGATAATATACGTGCCGTGGTGCGTGGACAAACGAATACCGGACAAGATGGTCAAATTGCACTGACTGAAGCACAAAAAGTTATAACAACATTATATACACATATAATTGATGTGAAAACTCGTGCCGAGAAGACCGAAGAAATGGTCAAAGAGATCACTCGTGACATTAAACAATTAGATTGCGCAAAACGTAATCTTACATCGGCCATAACAACATTAAATCATTTGCATATGTTGGTAGGTGGAATTGAGAGCTTAAATAAATTAATTGAAAAACGCCTGTATGGTGAAATACTTAACCCATTGCAAGCAATAACAGAAGTAAATCAGCATTTTAAACAGTATTCTGATATTGAAGAAATAAGGGTATGGAATAGACTAAACAATAATCGTAAGAAATAAAGTAAATTTTTTATATATTTCAGAATCTTTCACAAAATGTGGACAAGATCCAGGTAACACTTGCAAGGCAAATCACAGATGATTTTAAAGACGCTTTTTCGCCCAAATCAAGTGCGACAGCAAATGTTGGAAGCAAACAACGTTTAGGTTTAAATCAATTGGCCGATGCTTGCAAAGTTATATCTGTGTTAGATCCAAAAGTCAAAAGGGAGTTGTTGAAGTGGTTCATTGGTGAGTAGATGCTATGGAAATCGTATGAATACGTTTTTTTTATATTTATTTCGCAACCTTTGATAATAAATGTCGGCATTGATACTTCGAAGGTTTTGAGGGGGCTGTTGAATTGACAGTGATATGACCAAATGGAACCTCCACCCCAACCTTCTAATTACCATCTATTTAACATCGTCTTATATGTATAAATTTTTTCTATTTGTACAGCACAACAACTTGAAGAATATGTACAACTCTTTCATGAAAACCAAGATATCGCTTGGTTGGATAAAATCGACAAACGTTATGCTTGGCTAAAACGACATCTACTTGATTTCGAAGATAAATTTGGCGCTGTTTTCCCCCTTGACTGGGAAGTATCTGAACGCATTACCGTAGAGTTTTGTCGCCTAACAAGGGAGCAACTCGCTCAAATCATGGCAAAGCGTAGCAATGAAATTGATGTGCGCCTACTTCTATTTGCAATCAATAAAACTCAAGCTTTTGAACAACTGCTTTCCAAACGCTTTACAGGCGTTACACTTGGTGTTGAAACACCATCAGCTCTAATTGCACCACCAGCCCTTAAGGTATTACCTGAAAGTGGTTTAACTGAACCAAATACGACAGCTACTATTGGCATATTTCATGATCAAATTGGCAATTGCTTTAAAACACATTTGGGTATTTATATTAAAAGCATTGATCGCAATTTAACAGAACTAATGGAAAAGTTTTTGGAAATGGCTAAGGAGCCATTGAAAGTGTCTGAAGTTAAAACTACTGTGTATCCCAGGTCAATAATATTCATATATGTTTCTTTTCCTCTAAAAGTAATTCTAAAAAGTTTTATTACAGTTCAGCAGATTTGTTTGTGTTCTACAAGAAGTGTATGGTGCAGTGTAATCAATTAAGCAATGAACAACCAATGTATGAATTAGCATTAGTCTTCAAAAAATATCTACGAGAATATGCCATCAAAGTATTGGAATTCAGCATCCCAAAATTACTAACCACAACAGCTTCCATTGGTAAGTTTATTTTGTATGTTTTATTTTTTTATGAATATATGTTGAGAAGCTTTTAAATACATTCGGGCTGTCTTAAAACCACTGCTGATGAACGCTTTCCTGAGAAAAGGCACTTTTTTTCCTAGGAAAATGCTTCTTTTTCCTATAAAAAGGCTTATTTTTCCTAGGAAAAGTCTTCCCTTTTGCTTGGACCATTAAAGGCCGCAGCTGGGTATATAAAAAATGTTAACTACATAATCTTTTTATGATTTCTTTTTATATTTTACAGGCAAAAGCATGTCCTTACTCACTCGTGACATGCAGAATCTCTCCACAGCTGCTGGTCAAGTTTTTCACAACTTTTTAAAAGAAGGCGAAACACAGCGATTTCAACGTGAAGATTTAATTCAAATTTGTTGTGTTCTAACCACTGCCGAATATTGTTTGGAAACTGTACAGCAACTAGAGGATAAGCTTAAAGAAAAAGTAGCTGCAGCATATGTGAACAAGATCGATATGTCAGAAGAAAAAGATGTATTTCATCGGTGAGTATATGAAAAATAATATTGTCATCTAAAATTTGTATAGCCAGCTGTTCCAGCTCACGTCATGTTGGATTGTATTTGCAAAAAAAGGAAATGGTACAGCCAACATTTGAGTGACCAAATTTAAAAAGCTTTATGTGTGCTTATTGTTAAGCCCGACAGCTGCTTTGACAGGTTTTACGTTATGTAATAAACTCTAACCCCATCATCATTCACCCACAGTATCATCTCGAATTGCATACAATTGCTTGTGCAGGATTTGGAATCGGGTTGTGAACCCTCATTGCAGTCCATGTCGAAAGTACAATGGCAGAGTATTAGTAATGTTGGCGATCAGAGTCCCTTCATTAGCAGCATGTGCGCAAATTTCAAGCAAACGGTGCCTATAATACGCGACAATTTAGCAACTTCACGCAAATACTTCACACAATTTTGTCATAAATTTGTCAATGCTTTTATACCGAAATTCATTAATGTTCTGTACAAATGTAAGCTAACGCATTCCGACGGCTCAAGCAATGTGTTGGGCTGCGAACAATTATTATTGGATACGCACAGCTTGAAAACGGCATTGCTCGATTTGCCGTCTATTGGTTCGAGTGTAAATCGCAAAGCACCCACGAGCTATACTAAAGTTGTAGTCAAGGATATGACCCGTGCTGAAATGATTATTAAAGTCGTAATGACACCAGTTCAACCTCCATCCCATTTTACCCAACAAGTGCTTAAACTTTTGCCAGATATTACTATTGCAGAATATCAAAAAATTTTAGATATGAAAGCGGTAAAGCGTGTGGACCAACTGCAATTGATTGATTTATTTAAACACACTGCATCACATGTCGCTGTAGTTGGCGGCTTGTCGGACGTGTCAACAGCTAGTGAAGATGGTATAGCCCCTATAGAAGCAGATTTGAATGCGATTGGAAATCCAGATGCGGACTCGGCAGTGTTAAAAGAAGGCAATAGCAGTGGTGAGCTGAATATAGCCATGCAATCTTCTACTGGTGCTGCCATTCCTGCTGTTGCCTCCACATCTACTCCAAAACGTGCATTTATTTTTAGTGTTGGTAGTTTTACTGGAAGTGCAGATAAGAACGTTGATAGTTCAACGAACAATGGTAGCGATCGTGGACGTATACGTAAGCTGGAGAGTTTATTAAAAAAACGTTTGCCGTAAGGTGTGTGACATGAAAAAAACCTAAGATTCGTTGACATGGATGGACTTGATGGGCTGTTTGCTTTCTGGATATTTTGTTTGGCTTAGCTGAGTTTGGGTAGTATAATCACATTCCAGTTTTTGTTCACAAAATTGTATTAATTTTTGTGGTTAATTAAAAAATTTAGCAAAGTATTAAGGAAAAAATAAATAAATGTATTATGTTTTATTGAAAAGTGGAATTGAGTGGTCATTATATCTAAATACTAAGGAACCTATTTGTAAAAAGTCATATGTTCACAATAGCTAAATAAAAGCGAAAGAAAAAAACTACATTCGATAAGTTCAGAAGTGGAATAGCTTTTCAAATTGATTAATATTGCTAAAGTCGTAGGTAGATTTGCGACTTGCAAAATAATAGAGAAATAAAGAACATCGTAGTATGGACTAACGTAATGAGGTTCGGCTGTAACACTTCACAAGCATGCTCAATTCTTAGTTGGCAATTCCCCGTTCGAGTACTATGGCCCACGTGAGTTATATACAGTTATAGGACTTAGAACCTTAAAACCTGTAAAAAAGGCAAAACAAAGTGACGAAATATGCAGGAAAAGGCACGAAAAAATATAGAAAAAGGCAATTAAAAAGTAGCAATAAAAATAATAAGTTGAAAAATTTATTTATTTTCATAAAGGCATCTTTTAGTTGAGCTTATAACGAAAACGATAAAAAAAAGTTGTAGACTAGTCTCATTGTACTTTTGGTTTTAACTTGTTGTTGTTGTTAACAGTGCTTCGCCCTGCCCCAGATTGGACAGGGTTACACTGAAATAACAGCCCTTGGCCGGGTGAAAAAACGCGGGTCATTCCGGTGCGATAGAACCGGCAGTTAACTTTGATTCCAACACAGAAGCTTTACTCTCTATAGTTGTGGTAACATTGTACCAGAAGATGCAGCTCAAAATTTTTGGGTAGCATTTTCATTCGATTATGGCGAAGAAAGGCTTTAACATTTGTCGATTATTTATTCATTTCAAAGTATGTTTCCGTAAGCACTTGGATGAGATCCGGCATCATATTTTCTCGCAGTTTGATCCAAAGTTGCATCGGCGGGCCCTCAATCTTATCCACACTGAGTCGGTAAACTGCTTTGTCAGCTCTCGTCCGGTGAACGCCGTCCTACAGGCACAAGCTCCATCTGTTGCCGAAGAGGAACGCGAACTGCCTAGGGAGACAAGGGTCATGCATTCCCACAACAGCCGGTTCTATCGTACCGGAATGACCCGAGTTTTTTTACCCGGCCAAGGGCTGTTATTTCAGTGTAACCCTGTCTAATCTGTCGCGTCCCACCCTTAAATTGTCATCCTCGGAGCAAACCCTTCCAGCGGGGTTGCTCCATTGTCTCTTGTTACGGGCTAGGGTCGAACCCAACTGTCGTGTACACAGTGGCATCTCAATTGTTTAGTACCTTTTTTGTTTTATGTATTAGCGCATTTAATACACAGCAACACTGTCCGCAACGGTTAAATTTTCTGTAATTTTCTACATCTTATATTTGCTTGTTAATTGTTAACTAAAATTGAGATCTTTGCTGGCAGTGAAACTGTATAGTCCAATATCAAGTAAGTTTGTAACCAACATTAATTCGCTTATATGTACAAATTGCTAATATATATGTATATCATTGTTTAACTAATAGAGAATAAACCGATCGCGCAACCGCTCGCGCAACAGTTCCATATCATTCAATTAAGCTAAGTTTTGGTGTTTATTCAATTTTGGAAGCAGCCAGCAGTGGGTCTCCACACCAACCCTGGGCCAAGTGATTGGATCTGCTGCGTCTGCTGGAAGAAAATTTATATTAAACGGTCGCATTCTGTTCAATGCGCCAATTGTAAGAGATGGCTACATAAATCTGGATGCTCAGGGCTTAACCCTGGCACCCACAGACCCCGTACTTTCTTTGGTACTTTCGAGTACACGTCGTTCTGGCGTACCCCCACCGCGCCTACCAACTTCAAGCAGCCACAATAGTGGCTCAGTGTACACGACTGACAGCACTGTTGCTATTCCCGCCTTACCCATTCCCGACTATCGCTCACGCTCACCATCTCGCACGGCCGCTCAACACTCCTTAACCCCCCCGGAATAGGCCAGATATGAACATCGCCGAGCGTCAGTCCCCCTCTTTTTCTGCCCCAAACCCAGGTAACTGCCACAGTTCGCCAGACATCTCAATAAGAGCGCTGGTCTAATTAACTTCATCATCTGGCGACCGATGCTTACATTAGCTTCAGACCACCTACCCATCCTATTCTCCGTTCAACGACCGACCGACTTCATAACGACTGATAAACTAACACACATTAACTTCACCAAAGCGGGCTATACAGAGCGCTCCTTCGCTGTCTTACCCACTCTGACAGAAGTACGCAAAGGTGAAAGAGAGTTTCGCAAGGTCATCCATTCAGCCTCAGGCCGCTTTATTCCTGCTGGTAGAATACCAGAAATTCGTCCGAACTTCCCTGCAGAAGCTGCGGCGATGGCAAGAGAACGTGACCAAGTGAGACTCATCAATCCCGCAGATCCCAGAATCAAAGATCTCAATGCGGAAATTCGTAGGACAGTCAACGAACACAAATTCCCCAAGTGGAAACAACACCTTGAGGTATGCAACCTCTCCGGCGGAGTCGGCAAATTATGGTCTACTGTCAAGGCCCTATCCAATCCGACCAAATACAATGACAAGGTCGCCATTGCATTCGCCGACAGCGCTAAATGGGACGCCAGGAAATGCGCGAGCTTCTTTGGCCGGCTGTTTATAATGCATCCACCTGCTGATAGGACTAAGAGAAGAGCCATCCAACGTGCGCACAAACATAAACACTCCACTGCGCCCATTACCGTCTCGGTCGCAGATGTCAAGGCCAAACCCTAAAAATCCATCGGACCTGACGGAGTCGCCATGAAGATGATTAAACACCTAGGCCACGAGGGACAGAGTTATTTAGCGGCTCTTTTCAACCTCTCTCTAACTACTTTCGTTATACCTGAGATATGGAAACAGGCGCTTGTAGTTCACCTACTAAAACCAGGGAAGGAGGAGATTCTTATCGTTCAATATACCTGTTTTCGCCGGTTGCGAAATTACTAGAGACCATTCTGCTCCCTTACTTTATTGCAAATCTGAAATTGGCCGATCACCAGCATGGTTTCCGCAAATCTCACAGCCCAACATCTGCTTTGAATGCCATTACAACACAGAAAAATAAATCATGGTTTGAATCAACACCCACCAAACCATAGGACGGTTCTTGTGGCACTTGACCTATCTAACGCATTTGATACGGTCAACCATGCCACACTCCTCCGAGATCTGGAAGAGACACCGTTCCCTGCCTGCCTTAAAAGGTGGACCGCTAATTACCTCAATGATCGACAGGCATCAGTCAAACTCAGGAACAAGAAATCTAGGCCACGAAGAATAAAACAAGGGGTGCCGCAAGGTGTTCTCTCTCCCCGTTTGTTCAATTTCTATGATGGTCATGCCACCGCAATAGCTTCAAAGGTACAGAACCGCAATAAAATCCTCAAGTCACTGCCGGCAGTACTTGGGGGAACGATAAAGAAACATTGATTGCTACATATAACCCTATTGGCCGACCGGTTATTGACTACGCTGCGCCCATATGGTCGCCCAACCTTGCTGACATCAATTGGAGGAAATTGCAAGTCTGCCAAAACACCGCCATCAGAACTGCTACGGGATGTCCGCTTATGTCATCTGAGTCTCACCTCAAAATTGCTTCTGAACTGTCATCCAAATCGACATCTATTGGATGTAGCCCGCCCCCCAGAGACATAAAAAGACACCTTTGTAAGCACTACGATGAGATCCGGCACCACATTTCTTTGCCGTTTGATCTGCGGAACCATAGGCAGCTCTAAATGACCTCTACACTGAGTCGGTAGATAGATCTCTCAGATCTCGGCCTGTGAGTCCCGTTATCTGTATTCAACCATCTGAATCGGCTAAAGAGGAGCGTGTACTTCCGAGGGAGACTAGAGTCATGCTAGCACAACTTCGCTCTGGATATTGTGATAGGTTAAACTTTTACTTATTCAGACTGAGCCCCAACATACCAAACACATGTCCTGCATGTGGTATGCCCCCTCATGATACCAAACATCTCTTCTCCTGTTCAATCGAACCTACTCTTCTAACACCTACATCACTCTGGTCCAACCCTGTGGAAACTGCGCGTTTCCTCTGACTTCCGTTAGAAGAGCCTGATGACAATTTAGAGTGATCGTGCCCATTAGGCAGGGCGAAGCACTGTTAACAACAACAAGAATCATGCTCGCCCAACTTCGTTCTGGATACTGTAACAGGTTAAACTCTTATCTATCTAGACTGCCCGGCATGCGGCGTGTCTCCCCATGACACTAACCATCTTTTCATCTGCTCAACCTACTGCAAGCCTACTCTTCTAACAGCAATTTCACTTTGGTCCAACCCTGTTGAAGGCGCGCGGTTTCTGGAACTCCCGTTAGAAGAGCTTGATGACAATATTGGGCAAGGTATATTTTAGGCAGGTTAAATAGTCGCTACAACCCCAACAAGAAAGGCTTTAAATGTATGTATATTGGAACGATTTTCCGTCATCCCTTGTCAAATTTGGTTTTGAGACAAACCGGTTTCGGCGTTGTGCCATCATCAGTGTCGATTTTCGTTCTGATCTGTTGTTGTTGTTTGTCTTATATTAGTAGTAGGTAGCAGGTAATGTCAGCATGGGTGTCTGTTTATGTACGTGTGTGTATGTACATTCAGAAACGGGGGTGGTTTGCACCGATCGGTTTTTGTGTGGTTGACTGAGGCAGGTAAAAGTTGGTGATTTTTGTTGTTTGACCTTTTTTTCTCGTTTGTTGTTTTTGATCATTTGCTGTTTTGAGTTTATTTTTCGTTGCGGTTGTGTTTGTTGTACCTGAGTGATAGCTTTGTTTTTTGTAAACTAATTTTAAAGGTTCGAATATTGTGTCGGAAACAGTGTTTGTCTGTTCGTTTATTATTCTACCGTCGAATGTTTTTTGTTTGTAGATTTCTATGTTTTCGAGTACGTTCAGACGTCGGCCTTTTGCTTGTACATGTAGGACCTTGACTGGTGTTTTGATGTTTCCGGGGGGCATTTATTCTCCACCATGTGATTCCCAAAGTTGGACTCTGGTATGATGGTTGGATTCCGTGTCTTTTTGTTGTAATCTCTAATGTGTTCTCTGAACCTCGTTCTACTTGTCGTCCTGTTTGTCCTATGTAACTGTGCTGGCATTCACAAGTGTGCTTGTATACACCATGTCTGCTAAACGGATCTTCTTAGTTTTGGTTTTTAGGTTCCGTCCTAAATTGTTCGATGTTTTGATGTTGTATTTTCTAAGGAAATTTGCTAATTTATGTGTTTCCCTTCCAGTATATGTCATTGTCGTCCAGGTTTGTGTACTTTCTTCTTCATTGTTTCTTTTTGGTTCTCTAAGATTTCTCCTGAGTTTATCTACTAGTGCTTTCTTATATCCGTTGTCTGTAGCGATGTTATATATTATTCCAAGCTCTCTTCTATATGCTTCTTGTGTAAGAGGTGTTCTTTCCAATCTATGTACTAAGTGCCTAGCGCTGCATTTTTATGTTTTTGTGGGTGGTTCGAGGTATTATGTATTATTGTGTTGGTGGCCAATGAGACCAATCATTAATCTTAAATCGGCACCAAACACACCCGCAACGACAAATAAACACAAAGCAGCAAATGATCAAAAACAACAAACGAGCAAAAAAGGTCAAACAACAAAAATCACCAACTTTTACCTGCCTCAGTCAACCACACAAAAACCGATCGGTGCAACCCACCCCTGTTTCTGAATGTACACATACACACACGTACAGACACCCATGCTGACATTACTTGCTACCTACTACTAATATAAGACAAACAACAACAGATCAGAACGAAAATCGACACTGATGATGGCACAACGCCGAAACCGATTTGTCTCAAAACCAAATTTGACAAGGGATGACGGAAAATCGTTCCAATATACATGAATTATTCACCCTGTCGGAAAAACAACAAAACAAAATACAAAAGCTTTAAATGTACTAAAAGAGCGCTTGACTTGCGTTGGGACAAGTGGTGCCCAATTAAAATATGAAATATTGGAAGTTTTGAAATTATCGGGGATTAGGGCATTCTCGCCATTTAAAAAGGCAGTATAAAATTTGCTGGCATCAGGTGAAGCGAATTCGTGTCCATTTTCGATCAAAATCACCATATTTGTTACAAAAAAAAAGAAGAAAATTTCCATTCAATCCTAACCTTGGTTATGACGGTATGATATGATATAACGAGAATTCCACCTTCAAAGCATTGCTTCTAAGCGCTGACAGAAAAAGGTCTCCTTTTATGATAAGTTAGTAAAAAATAAGACAACTGTGCAGAATGGCAATAAAACTGTCCGTTTTCTCTGTTGGGCGAAATGTGGCATTGTCACCGACTAAATGCCCGGCCATCTTATTTACGACAGGGACAGTGCAGGTGAACATGGTATTAGACGACTACGCCGACGGCACCAAGCTTCCGACTGCCACACCTCCCAAAATCTTAGGGATCACGTTTGACAACCTACTCAACTATGGTGCTCATGCAGCCGCGATTGCCACCAAAGTACAAAGCCGCAACTACGGCAAAAGACAAAGAAACGTTACTGGCAACAAAGCAATTGACCAACCAGTTCTGAGCTACGCTTAGCCAATATGGTCACCGGGGCTAGGAGACACACCCTGGAGGAGGTTGCAGGCCTGTCAAAAAGGCGCCCTTAAAACTGCCACGGGATATCTTCTTATGACACCTGAACACCATCTTCAGAGCGAGGCATAAATGCTCTAAGTTAAAGAGCGTAGTTAGATGTTTTCCAGGCAATTCGTGTTCAGTTGTTACAAACCGCAACAGGCGCCTGCTTGACGAAAATCCGCCTCCCAGGAGAATAAGAACATCTCAGTAGGCACTATGATGAGATCCGGCATGACATATTTTCGCCGTTTGATTTAAAGTTGCAACCACAGGCACTCCACTACATCCACACAGAGTCGGTAAACTCCTTTGTCAGCTCTTGCCCAGTGATTGCCAGAGAAAAGAGTCATGCTGGCCCTAATTCGTTCTGGATATTGTAACGGATTAAACTCTTACTTATCCGGACTGAACGCTGACATGACAAATGTCTGCCAGCCTGCGGTGTGCCCGCCCTATAACACTAACCTTCTATTTATCTGCTCAACTAAGCCGACTATTCTAATACCAATTTCACTCTGGTCCACCCCTTTTGAGGTTGCAAGGTTTGTGTGACTTCCGCATGGTTTAATTATGGTAATTGAGCCATGTCCCTGCGGTAGGCATACCGGTCGTAAGAGGCGACTAATATGCACAAAGGTAATGACGTGCAACTCAATGGTTGATCTACGGATATGATGCCTCTCATTACCCATCCCATGACCTAAAAGGTTTCACTGGTCATAAATCGCTAACACCACAGTCGGGCAGTACCGCAAGGGAGTACCGGAGCGTACCGGGTTCAAATCCGGCCCAGGACTGTTAATTCGACAACACTCCCCAAAACCTTCGGGGAGTGTTTTTGCCGTTACCACAACAACTATGGTTAGAAAAGCTTGATGACAATGTTAGGTAAAGAAAGTGACGACTAATCAGGGCCAAGCATCGCTAACACAACAACATCAATTATTTGTTCTGACTTAAAAAGTTATACCAAGATGCCTGAATGCCTCCTTATTAAGAAACACAACAACCAATTGATCTCGTCGCGATTATCAGCGGGAATATCTCCTGCGTCTGTGTCATCTACTAGATCCAGATATCGACTCAAACGATCATGTGACAGCCAAACTACGTGAAACAAGCTGCTGATAATTTCTACCCTATGCTCTCTGACAGAAATTTTGAATTCTGACCCTCTTTAATCCTTTTCTATTTGTCCGGTGAATATCGGAAGGTTTCAATACTACTATAACAATTTATCCTTTTCCATACATCGTATTAATTAAGCAAGGATTGTAAACTCGCGTTTTCCAGTCTGTTTGTCCATGGGAAGGACAGTTTTCTGTGTTGATAGCATTCCTATATTCCGACATTTTCTAGGAGCTAGATTTCAACTAGAAACTTCTGCACCCAATAGTCTATGTATTGTTATATTCTAGGTATGTTACGAAAATGAAATCGGGCTATTATAATTTTATTTAGCGTAATCGAAGAATGGAAAAAGCTGTTTGAGGAAAAAATGGCCCTATACGATGAGATCATATGGCTTTTCATATTTCGCAGATTTATTGTACTGTGGGCTGCACCGACACTGAGTATCGAAAGATGATTAGAATCTTAATCTTTCGATCTAAGAATCTTAACAGCTATGGTGTTGAAAAGCGTCATTTACAACCTCTTAATAAGAGTGGCTCAGAACTGTTCCTGTAAACTGACAGTTTCAATTCTGATTGGAATATCCGAAATCGAAATGCCTAGTCATTCATAGAAAGGCGCTTGCAACCAATGGCATGGATCAAATAATATTTAACAACTCCATTATAGCATACGTAGACACTGCTGAAAATCTAGGTATTGTTTTTAACAAAACATTAACATGGAAGGATCACATCCTTAGCACGGTTGGAAAGGTGTATGGTATGCTACGTACACTGTGGTTAACCCAGTACTATACTCCATTAAATATCCGGCTACTAATACCCAAAGCTTACTTAATACCAATGCTTCTCCTCGGCTGTGAGATCTACTCCAATTGTGACTACGTATGCAAAAAGAAGCTAAATGTTGTGTATAACAACATTGCTAGATACGTATTTGGGCTGTCGAGACTCGATCACGTTTCCTATCATGCAAAGAAGCTGCTAAACATCTCCTTCGACAATCTGTTAAAAGTCAGAACGCTCATTACATTACACAAATTGATATACACGAAGGAGCCTGATTATCTATACCGAAGGCTTATTTTCCTACACTCATCAAGGTCTGTCCTGCTTGCGCCTTTCCGACATCGTATGCTGATTTCTGATCGTCAATTCTTCATTACTTCTATACGTCTTTGGAACTCCCTCCCTCCCAGACTAAGGCTGATATGCAATGCTCTGCACTTCAAAAATGAGTTAACTAGTTTCTATAACGACTAAATTAAAATCAAAATTATGATTACCTACTGATAATTATGCTATTCAAAACTCTATTCCTTTCCTATGTTTTTGTTTTCCTACTCTTTACATTCTTCTGCCTATAAAGGCTCTCTGCTAGACAGTATTATGACGTTCGGTTGGCTTAGTGGTGTTGCCTTAGAGGGCGTGATGGAGGATCCTGAAGTAAATATCAGCTGTTTTATATTTACTTCAGGATTTTCTATCACGTTTTCGGGGGCAGCATTGCAGAGCTGACTGAGTGTCATAATACTGTCTAGCAGGGCTATTTCTATTTCTACTTCTATTTCTATTTTTATTTCTATTTCTATTTCCATTTCTATTTCCATTTCTATTTCCATTTCTATTTCTGTTTTGTTACTATTACTATCATAGTCCACGTTAAGTTATTTTGTTCACTCTCGTTATTTATCACTAACATTAATAATAATAATAATTAATAACTATCATTTAATTTAATTTATCAATTTATTTATTAATTTATTACTTTATTACCTTATTTAAGTCATCTTGTAAATTTACGATGTACCGACTAGCACTATAAAATAATTTTTCTAAATTGTTGTGCTAGGAAAAATTCAAATAAATACATACATACATAAAAAAAAATGCTACTAATATTAGTACTGTCCATTAACAAAAAACTATTAGAGGAATTTGCGAAATGAAAAGAATGAATGAAAGCTTAGGAAATCGGATACCAAGAAAAATAAAACAGATGATTTCGTTTACGTTTATTTAACATTAAAAATTTCAATAAATTTTAAAGTTTACATTTTAAATTATGTGTTTTAACCGTTATATTAATAATAATTTTTAGAGTTTTTGATTTTCTTTCTGCTAAAAATAAGTTATACTTTTTATACCTGTTTACAATAAACGCACGCTAATTTTCTTTTTAATTTGACATCAGACGCGTTCATTTTGTAAAATTTTCCTAAGTAAATTAAACTTGCATGTACTGAACAATTTGTTAAGTAGATAAAGTTGAAATTGACTTATGCTCAAGAAAATTTACATGCCTTGTCAGATTTTAGATAATAAAATCCAATGACATATTTAATAAACTAATTAAATATAAGATATACCTTACTTTTCGAGCAAGGTCAGTCGTCAATAATTTGACTGGGATAAAAAATTCCCACAGAGGAATCATTGGTATTTGCATTTTTCTTGAAGATTAACAAAATTATACATTCCGTTATATTTGTTATGCATGCAAAAATAGAATATATATACATCTATATAAATACATATTAACATATATGTATGTGAATGTGTATATAATATGTTTGTGTTTAATGATGACATTCGCGGCGCAATATAGTTGATTATTCTCGATTTAACGGTACAAGCGTGTAAAATTTTTCAGTGCAACAGTTATCGTTTTAGGAGCATCGGCTCTGTGAATATAAAGGAAATAAATTCAATTGTAAGTAAATATGTACAAATTATAAATAAGGGTTAGTGTCTACTACTCACCCCAACAATGCTGCTGTAAAATCATCTAATTGCTGTTGAGTGGCTGTCACATATCCCCCACTATTTCGTGTTGGTAAAGCATCCAGTGCTGTCTTAACGTATGCCTGCATATGATCGTGTGTCACAACCTGTTTTAATTCATATATCACATCAGCCACATCGGGTAACATATACGAATGCAGGCAATATACCGAAGCATGTATTAAATTCATAATAAGTGCTTCGCCGTTTTGTAGTGCAATCTCCTTGACTAATGGACGACATTGAGGTTGGCGATGATTTGAGTTTCGCCCCCACTTAAGCAGATTACAAAAGAACTTCATTACAGATGAATTGGCCTCTCGATGGTCTAGCGTGCATGCTAGTAGCGCACATTGGAAGATAGGTGTGACCAGTGTGTTTTCCATGAAGGGTATGGGGCAGCATTCGATGAAACGCGAACAAAGTCGGAAAAAGTCATCCACTGTATCGGGATTATTTTTAAGACCGTTTTCAACTTGCAGCATAGTAAATGTAGGTTCAATAAATGCTCGCATCATTTCCAAAAGACCTGTTTAAAATAAAGAGACAGTTTACCGGTTAATTTAATGATTTACATTTTCTTGTTGCAAGATCTTTTTGGAGAGTATGAAATATAAGTCGGACTGCCGGGCAGCGCAAACAATGGCAAACGCTAGAAAACGACAATAACCGTATCTAGGAATAATCTCAGAATCATAACGGAGGTTGTCACGGGAAACTGCAGATTAAATGCCCATTTGCACAAACTGGGCATCATGTCCAGCGGAACACATACTGTGTAGATGCGACGACATCTCGAGGAGAATACAGAAACACCTAGGTTTCCCGACACTAGAGTGCAAGCAGTTACACGACATAAAGCCGACCTCTATCCTGGATTTCTTAAGGTGGATCGGCCTAGATGGTGTGCTATGAGCATATGAGGGCACAATAGATCTTAAGGTCGCAGTGCATTACCTCACTACTATTATAATTATTATTATTATTAAGTATAATAAGGACTGGAATTTCTTTAAGACATGAATATATATGCGATAGCCCCCACAATCGAATATCTATCCAACTAATCACGAAACTTGCTAAAGCAAATAATCAAATACCTGTGAAGTGTCCTTTTACACTTGTCGGACTTTTGCCCAATAATACCTAAAAATACGGAGTCTATCAGCTATTCCGACGGAACTGCCGAGACCCCTGCGGGTTAGGGGTTTAGAATATGCCCGAGGTAGGCATACCGGTCGTAAGAGGCGACTAATATGCACAAAGGTAATGACGTGCAACTCGATGGTTGATCTACGGATATGATGCCTCTTACCTCTCATTACCCATCTATCCTTCCTTACGGAAGGAGGGGTGACATGACCTAGAAGGTTCCACTGGTCATACCAAATCGCTACCACGACAGTCGGGCAGTACCGCAAGGGAGTACCGGAGCGTACCGGGTTCATATCGGGCCAAGGACTGTCAGTTCGACAGCAGCCCCCAAAACCTTCGGGGAGTGCTTTTGTCGTTACAACAACAACAACAACAACGGAACTGCCGACGGGAGAAATGTAATAGATCATGAGAGAATTCAATCGATTTATTTAGAATTTGCAAGTGAATTTCGATAAAGTCGTTGGAGATCACAAAACTCTATTACAATTATTCCCCGCCGGCAGTTCCGCCAGAATAGCTGATAGACCCCTACATCTCTCACTAATTTATAAAAAAAATTGCCATCATTTGATATATAAATCTGTTACCTGGATTTTATCCGAAACCGCGGTAAACGGAAAAACCTTTTCAGAGCCCAACTATGTACAAATTTGTAAACGTCTATGTTCGAAAAACCTTCCACTCACCTGGTATACATTCATTAGATTTAGCAAACTCATCCACCAAAACCGATCCAAGGTATAAAAAACAGCTATGATGATGGAGAGCATATATACAAATCATTTGTTTTACTAATGGTTCAACTAAAAGTGATGCTTGTTTTCGCACCATACGCACACCATAGCGTATAATTCGACAAGTACGTTCCATTATGCGTACATCGGTTTGATATTTATCCATAATTTGTGTTATCAGCGGCCAGGCGTCGGTGAGTATTTGTAGTGTCGGATGTATTTCACCATCGTTGATATCAGGATTTGTATGCCGAATTACTGCACATGCACGATCAATCCAATAAGCTGGATCGGTACGTTCGCCCTTTTGTACAGTAGCTGACGGGTTCTCAACCATTATCGCTAGGGGCTGCAACTGAAATGAGATAATTTCACGCATAGCTGGCTCGAGCTGTGTGCGATGCAAACGTGATAGTATCAGCGAAATGCCTTTTAAGAGACCAATAGCTAAATCGTTATTGATTTCAAAACTATCGAGGCTACGAGCTATTTCAACAAGGCCACTAATGTGACAAACCATTTTCTGTCGACAAGCAGAACAAATGGAGGTGAGCGCTATTGCTGCAGCAGCAGCTAAACCATTCTTCTGTTGTAGCGAATATAGTAGAAAATTAAGTACTGCTTGTAGTGATTCTGGATGATTTTCTATCCAATCGCATAGTTCACCCAATAACATAATGGAAGTATAACGTACGGCAATGTGAGTATTATCAGGCAGATTAAGTATGGCCTCTACAACTTTGGGTATAACTTCGTTTTCATCACTGTAAAGAGAAGATATTAGTTAATATTGAATAAACTACTGATATTATGAATCTTGTTAAATTAATTACTTACGGTATTATATTTTTAGCTACATTTTGCATTATAAATAAAGCTGACTCCGTTGACTCCCAAGTCGTGTTTGGCGCTTGCAAAATAAGGAACATTTGTTTAAAACAGGCACCCGATCCAACAATAAAAGCTACGTCTTTAATTAAATCAGATACTTTGCGTCGAAAATCCTGTTAGAACAATATAAAAGTTGATATAATTTTATAATGATAATGAATAGATGTAGACGAATTTCTTTCCATAAAAATAAAAATTCAAAAATCCCTTAGCAATAGGTAATCAAATTTCGGACTGAACATGTAATTAGACATCTATGTCGATATCATCGCGAAACCGACTGTTTTCTCAATTTCGCTGCTTATTCTATCGCGATACCAAAGTACAAAGCCGTAATAAAATCTTTAGGACACTGGCTGGCAGTACATTGGAAAAAGGAAAAGATACACTGTTGGAAACGTGCAAGTCAATTAGCCGACTTGTGAGCTATTTCTTTTGCTTGCACAAGCACCAACTGTCACTGTAAAGGAAGCGTACTTACAAGAGGAACGAATGTTACTCTGGCCAAGCTTTGGTTTAGATACTGCAACAGGTTAGCTATGCAGACTAAACAGAGACATGTCCCAATAACACTAACCATTTTTTAACTGATCTACGAAGTAGACGCTTCTCTTTGGTCCAACCCTATTGAAACTCTTAGTTACAGAAGATTTTGACCTTTCGGGATTTTGAAGATTTTAATCTATGAGCTATTTGAAAACATCTCATCAATGTATTCATACTCACATTAAAACTATCGTTCTCATCAATCAATCCTTCGTGGTCCGAGTCCATTTGCGCATGACGATAAAGTGCACCCAACAAACGTTCAATATGTGGCTTAAAATGCGATGTCAATTTATCATTATAACGTTGAAAGAGATCTTCACTTAATCGATACCATAAACTAAATGTAATTTCCGCTACTTCATAATCAAAATGGCCCACACACATCAACACCAAATCCAAGCCTTTTATCGCAAAATGTGGCACATCTTCTTTAGACAACATTTCATAGAAGTAAGCTTCACATAATACAGTAAATATACGACAATAATTCATAGTCTTGTCTATATTTTCATGCGCCACACTAATGTGATATGCCGTCTCGAGCGAACAAACTGCATTGAAAATTTGCGTTGTGTCCACTGCTGGATATCGTGTATCGGCCTCAATGCAACTAAGCAAACTGCACAAGCATTCTGTACATGTATCATGAAGTTTACGTGTGGTATCTGCGCTACTTAGCAATTGAAAAACTTTTTGGCCCA
Source organism: Merzomyia westermanni (assembly GCA_949987695.1). Lineage (NCBI taxonomy): Eukaryota > Metazoa > Arthropoda > Insecta > Diptera > Tephritidae > Merzomyia > Merzomyia westermanni. Next base: position 30,108,007 of record OX465289.1, on the reverse strand, counting down.
ATGGATTATCTGTAAAGTGACTTACAGGTATAGCTTGCACTGCCACCCAAGAACTGAAACAGCGTAAAGTGCAATTTATAAGACGCTCTTGTGGACAATCTTGTCGATGTAAACACATGCATAGAAATTCGAGCACTTTGGGTGCAGCTGCATCTAATTGTTTGTGTATTTCTTCACGTCGATTCAAACCCAAACGCAAATAACGTGAATCAATCTCCTCTGGGATAAGTGTTAGCATCTCCAGTAGTGGCCAAACAGCTTGTGGTTGTGTTGATAGTAAGTCTATCAAGTCAATTATTGGTTGCTTCCAAGCAGCCATCAATAATGCCAAATCAGCAACAGCAAGACTTAATTGTGTGACAATTACAGCATCTGTATCATTGGTTATCTGTCCAATGTGTGCAATCAATGAGTTCCGTAAGGATTCATGTGAATCAGGTGGCAGTTCGCTGAATGAATTTTGTATTTTGTTACGCATCGTTTGTGCTGCAAAATAACACGAATGCAAATCGCGTTTCTGTTGTAATAGCTCGTCAGCTATAGTCCATGAATATATCTGCAAAAATAAGTTTTCAATAAATAATTTTTGCATAAAAACAAGAAACATCATACATTAGCAAACTGTATTGATAACTCACAGACTTTTGAAAATCCTCCAACCATTTGTTAGCCTTTTCCTTCTCTTTGGGATTGCTGTTGTGAAAAAGTGTGCAAATACACTGATAAACCAGCTCTGCGGTTGGCGCTGTCTCCATCTCTTCCTTAATAGTTGCGACGTATACACTTAAAAATTTGTCCCGATTGTTAAATTTTGGTTTGAAGTTATTAAAAATAACTCAAAAATTGATTGCTTTTCCACTTTTCCTCCACAACTCTTCTGTTGTAAGCAGCAATAAATTGTTTGGTGAAAAATGGTTTGACGTGCGGAATGATGGGAATCGAGTACAGTGTGTTCCCTTTGTAATTACTTCAAACCACAGGGCGAACTGTTATTCGAATTATTGAAATTAAAATTTAGTTTAAGGCTAGTAAATAATTACTCATCTGTATAACTTCGTAGGTCTCTTGAATCAACTTGAACTTTTTATGTGATGTTGCTGGTATTTATAGCTGGATAAAGTTCCATATACAAAATGTCTATATGCGACTCGTGTGGGATATTCTCAACTACCTGTAAAAAAGTGTTCAATTCTCTTGTTTGTGTAGTTTAGGTAGTGGCAAATACATATAAAGGATAAGTTAACGAGTTAGCGAGTGTTCTAATATTCAAACTGTTAACCATTTACCTGTCGACAATTGCCCTTTGGAAACCGATCTTCATATTATTTCAATTTCATTTAACTATTATTGATGCAATTTCAAAACTTTTTTGTTTTCTGATATTTTTTATAAACTAGTAGAAAGAAAAAAATAAGAGAAATAGCTTTTATGAAAGGGGTAAGACATCCTGTGGCAGAATTACGGCATACGTTCCGTGATCGTAAGCCGCTTTTTAAGTCACAATGACTTTGAAACTGTACAACTTTTTAAAAGAGTAACAATGCAAAATCAGTTACCAGAGTTACGTAGCCTTTTTCTCAAATGTGACACTCTGCACACATCGTTGTTTTTAAGAAAAAGAAAAAGGGTCGTAATTTCATACAATTTTGAGAAAAGGTGTTAATACACTTAAAGAAAAGGTTTGCATATTATTAGTAATTTTGTTAGAATAACGAAAACATTTTGCCGCAACTATTAAATTTAAGGCATTTAAAATTTAACATTTCCTTGTATTATTATTTTGTCTGAAATTAGTATAGGAATCATTGAAAGTACAATTATATAGCTTGGCAAGGGTAACTATAATTTTTGAAACCAAGTAGTATATAATTAGATTGTGTGATTGAAAATGACTTCGCTACTGGGCCGGTTAGGGCCCATCAATTACGGGAATTGGCATCAAAACAAAGCGGAAGTCCTAGAAAACTATGGTCGACCATTATGAAATTTGGGTTCTTTTTCGCTGTCCAAGACTTTGCTGCAGCTTGCCTCATCTACACGTGTTTAAAGCGGACGTATGTGTAGTTGCTAACAGAGTCAAATTGCGTAAATTGTAGAGGTTGGAGAAATTAGGAAAATATCTGCTTATTTTGGAGTATAGCACACCAATGGATGAACAACATCTATTCTCAATATATAATTGTTCGATTAAGTAGAACAATTATTCTAGCTTCTCTGGTGCAGTGAGTGATCAGGTGATATCATAAGAACATATAAACATACACTTCTGTTGAAATATTAAAAAGTTGTATTGAAACCATGATCAAATAATTAATATGGTCGTTTCAAATGACATAGCGTCTTCTTCTTCCTCATCCACACCTTATGTCAAACTATCATATCTTTGCTTTTTGTTTACATTCTTTGTTTACAGTTCTTGGAAAAGCTATTGAGTTCGCTTCATTCGCTTGCGGTGTCTATTATTAATCGATTTAATATAAAATTACGTAGTGAAGTGAAATTAAATATAGTGCGTGACTTTAAAACTATTTTAAGAAAATGTGTGATATATGTGGAAAGCCTAGAAAAACAGGCGCATCGTTTTTCCGTGTTCCATCTGACTTGCGACGCAGAAATCTGTGGGGCAAAGCAGCCGGCGTAACCAAGTGGAATACAAATGTTGTATGCAAAGACCATTTCGCATTTCTTTATAACTTGCAAGGTAAACAAGATGAACTTATTTGTAATTCGAGAGAAGCCGCGAATATAAATACAAAACATGATACAGAAAAGCAAACAAAACAGTTGCTTTTGACTTAAGGGCAATACGTTGCCAAACGGTAATTACGTGTTGTTGGCCGTTCGCGTCAACCATATATAATTAAATCATGATTGAAACTGACAGCAGAAGCCGCCCAAGAAAAAACAAAACACACGAAATGTGTGTGTGTACAGCAAAGAGCTCGATGTGCCCATGATCCAATAATTTATATGGTCGTTGCCGATGATATAGTGTCTTCTTCTTCCTCATCCACACCTTATGTCAAACTATCATATATTTGTTTTTTGTTTACATTCTTTGTTTACAGTTCTTGGAAAAGCTATTTAGCATATTGAGTTCGCTTCGTGTTTTATTTATTTTTAATAAAAATTCGCTATGAATTGATATTTAACGAGTGCTTCGTGATAACATTTTAAGAAAATGTGTGATTTATGTGTGTGTTATGCGTGAAAAGCTTAGAAAATAGGCGAATCGTTTTTGCGCGTTCCCTCTCACATGTGCATTTTGACAAAACAATTAAACGACGTCAAACGGTAATTCGTGTTGTTGGCCGATTGCGACGACCATATAAATTATTGGATCATGGATGCGCCCCCTATATAATTTTGCCATGAGAAACACCTGGCAATGAAACGTAGTCAACAAAACTCAACAACAACAACAACCACATGAGAATCAGCAACAAAGAAGGTCTAAGAAAATACAAGTAGATTGAAAAAAAATTACCCTCATCGCACTCAGCAACCGGCTGTTCAAAAAATATAAAATTTCAACTAAAAATTTTCAGTAAAACAAACAAATAAATTTTGTGCCAAAATGCTGCAATGCGAAGAACTGAAGGACGATGAAGGTCCCTCAAATACGCTGGAACAGTTTACGGAATTGGATCAAGTTCTTGAAATGATCGATACAATGAAGGCCTGCGATGAATCAGGCTTTGAACGGGACTATGAAAGATACACCGAGGTTTTGTCCAGGTAAATAATAGATAAATAGTTTGCAAGTAAATTTATGTATAAAGCTTACACTCTGATACTTTAGGTACCAAGAGCAGCCACATTTACTCGATCCATATTTGGAAGTGTTGTTGGGGCGATTGTTGGCGAAGGTACACGACAAGACATTACCAGAGAATGCAATTCATACTGCATTTAAATACATGTATATCCTAAGTAAAGTACGCACATATAAAGTGTTGGTGAAATTTTTGCCTCATGAATTGACTGATTTGGAATTCGCTTTGGATTTGCTGGAACGTCAAAATCCGAATGAACATAACAATTGGGAAACGCGTTACATGTTATTACTTTGGATGTCAATATTGGTTTTGAATCCATTCCATATGTCACGCCTCGACGCATATGCCATACCTGTTAAGAATTCAGATGCTGCAGGTATTGTGGACGGCAATGGCATTAATGATGGCGATAAAAAATGGTTGAATCATGCACAAACCAAATCGAAAATGGAACGAATTTTTGATCTTTGTCAGATATATTCGGCCACAAATGACACATGCAGCATTATAGCAGCATATTTAGCTGCAAAATATTTGATTCGCGCTGATATTAAAGATGTTTACTTGGAACGTTATTTGGATTGGGTAATAAGTCAGCATCAAACTGAGGGTGGTGATGCCAAATTTGGTGCATTAGCTGCTGTGTCAGCTATTTTGAAACATGGAAAACGTGAAGATTTGCTGCCCTATGTGGATAAGTTGCTACACTGGATTGTTAGCCTACAGTATAAGGAAAGCAATGATTTTTTGAAATATAAAAGTTATATAAAGATTGTGCAGCGTATTGGTTTGGTATATTTGAAACCGAGATTAGCTGGTTGGCGTTATAAGCGGGGTAGGTAAAAATGTTATTTAATCCATAGCATGTCTTGAGTTTAACCCGGCTAAGATTTGTTTTCACAATAAACTCTAATCACTTCTCGTTTGTTCGTCGTCGCGAAGAGTTGGCAAAATGTCCCTATAGCTCAACCAAATTATAAAAAAAGGGCTTTGAATATTTGGTTGAGCAAAAAATATAGACTGTAGGGGTATTTCTTGCAGTCTCTTAATAGTTTTTCTCGATTAAAATTACATACGAATATTCGTTTATGCTTATAAACTTCGTGTAATATAAAAATGGAAATAATTTACGTATTTGCATATAATAAAATACATTCATATATAACGGAGATAACAGGTCTTGCTTAACAAACGGAGCAATTTCTAACAAACGGAACTTTGATTAAACACGTGGACTAAAACCAAGAATTATTGGTGTCGTTTTAAATTATAATAAAAACTTTGGTTTAATTGAAAGAATGGAAACTGCTTGAAAATGAATATAATCTGCAAAATCTTAATAAACTACTCAAATATAGCCTAATAATACAGATGTTTCTATGCTATTAATTTTTTCACGTGATAGTGTGCAAAAGCCATTTTGAAGTTACTTGGATTATATTTATATAGAGGTATATTAAATAATTTTTGACCAGCAAAAAGGGCTACAAAACGAATATAACCTGGCTAATACAGATACGTATATTGTGAAATGATTTTTGTCAAACAAAAACTGATACAAAATGAATATAACGTGGTTAATGCAGATGGATAATCTATGCCATTAAATGTTTTCACGTTGATTGTGTGCAAAAGCTAATTTAAATATCTGAAGTTACTTGGATTATAATTATATAGACGTATATTGTTAAATGATTTTTGACAAGCAAAAAGTGGTACAAAACGAATATAACCTGGCTAATACAGATAAGTTATTTGGATTATTATTATATAGACGTATATTGTGAACTGATTTTTGACAAGCGAAAACTGATATATAATGAATATAACATGGCTAATACAGATGGATAATCTATGCCATCAAATTTTTTACGTTATTTTTAATATCTTAAGCAGAACCTGGCATGTATACATAGGTTTCACAACCTATATATGTCATGATGAGCTTAAATAAAAATATAGTATACACCATGCATATTTTGGAAAAATAAAAGCTTTTATTATTAACTGGAATATAACAAGTTATATTTGAGGGATAACCTGGATTTTAGGAACCTGCCGGTTCTTTCCAACCAACTCAGAATCAAAAAAAAAAAAAAAACTAGTTTAGACAAAAGGGACACTGACGAAACTTTCTTCTGTTGATGTATCTTGGAACGATTTTCTTCTGTTGCACCCAGCAACAAAAAATCCATCGGTCGTCGACTTATTTTATTCAAACAATCTGTACTGAGACTGTAGGATATAAAACTAACAATTTTTATAAAAAAAAATCTTTGTATCACCGAAATGCGTTTCAGGAACGTGTTACCAATAGTTAAGGCCAGCTCTTTTTGGGTGTGGATATGGTACGTTTTGGTATAAAAGCCTTCAGGTACTAACCCGACTATGGCGGAAATAATTTTTTTTGGCTCCCCTGAACCTTGTGTCCTATCTTACTCATCTTTATTATGCAGTCCCACCTTTTGATATTTATTTTATGTGTTCCTACTTTATAAAGTACTAATTATGAAACAAAATTTCAGGTACACGATCTTTGACAACTAATTTGAATAAGACCACAAGTGCACAAGCAGATGTAAGTGCTGGTGGAAATGAAAACGACCAACCCGATAACGAAAGCAGCGACATTGAAGAAATTGTTGTGCCCGATGCAATTGAAGAAGTTATAGAAGAATTGCTGCAAGCCTTACGTAGCGATGGCAGTGATATACGTTGGAGTGCTGCCAAAGGAATAGGACGTGTCACAAATCGTCTATCGAAAGAGCTCGCCGATGAGGTGATCGGTTCTGTTATTGATATACTTAATCCGCTAGAGCCACACGAAGCATGGCATGGCGCATGTTTGGCTTTGGCTGAATTAGCAAAACGTGGGTTGCTCTTACCACATCGGCTACGTACGCTTGTGCCACTACTTATGCAAGCGCTCTTTTATGACGAAATGAAAGGTTACATGTCAGTGGGTCAGCATATACGTGATGCTGCATGTTATATGTGTTGGGCATTTGCGCGCGCCTACAACCCAGAGGATGTACAACCTTTTGTAGAACAAATATCATCCGGCTTGCTAACTGTAGCTGTATTCGATCGTGAAATAAATTGTAGACGTGCTGCTGCCGCAGCATTTCAAGAAAGTGTCGGTCGTTTGGGAAACTTTCCACATGGCATAGAAATATCAACTGCAACCGATTTTTTCACTGTTGGTCTAAGACAAAATTCGTTTTTGTATGTTGCCGACTTTATAGCACAATATGAGGAATATCAAAAACCGCTAATCGATCATTTAGTAGAACGTAAGGTAAATCATTGGGACACTCCAATACGCGAATTGACTGCAAAGGCTTTGCATAAGCTAACATTCTGTGCTCCAGAATATATGTCGGCTGTTGTGTTGGGTCAACTTTTGTGTAAAACCGAATCAATTGATATAAATATGCGTCATGGCACTGTATTGGCAATTGGTGAGATTACGCTGGCGTTGAGTGAGTTGGATCAAAAGGCCGAGGTGGAGGGTGGCGCAGGCAAAAAATTACTTTCAAATCAGTTGTTAACCGAGCTAAATGAGTTAATGCCGAAATATATTGAGCGTGATCTCTATCGTGGAATGAGCGGCGAAATAATGAAAAATTGTAGTACTGATTTTATAAAAAATTGCAGTATGGCACGGATTGAGATATCGATCACAACCCTTGGTGAGTAGTATACGAATTATGTCATAATGGTCGTTTTTGTACGAATACTTTTTTATCTGTTTAAGAATGCTGGCAATACATAGTGGACAAGTGTTTAGTAAATAAAGCTTCAGCTATACGCGAAGGAGCCACAACTGCATTTGCTGAACTTTGCCGCGCATATTATAAGAGCGAAGACCATGCTGCTGCAAATGCTGAAATTATTCATGTTTATCTAAAGGGTGCCGATAATAATTTGGAAGATCATATACGTATGGGTTATACAAGCGCTTTGGGCGTTTTACCTGATTTTATGATCTCGGCACATTTGGATGAAATACTTGAAAATCTTATAAAGCACTCACTGACACCTACACAGGCTGCCATAACGACCGGTCAAATGTTAAATCAACATGAGAGTCTTGTAACGGGGACTTGGAGCGAGGCGAGACGTGATAGTCTCAAGGCACTCAGTAATGTGGTGCACACATTGGGATTCGACAGAGAGAGTAAAGGTTTGTAAGGAAATGATACTATATAGTATATTTTAAAATCAAATTCTGTTAATAATTAAAAAATAAAATTGTCTTCACAATTTATTAGTCTCCTTCGGCAATCCAAAATACTTCAATAAAGTGGTTGATTGTATGCTAAAGGCTTTGGATGAATATACATTAGATAATCGTGGTGATATTGGCGCATGGGTGCGTGAGGCCGCAATGAATGGTATACAAAAACAAATGTGAAATAATTTATAACTCAAACAAATAACAAATTAATAACATTGTTTTGTGCTTAGCAATCCATCAACTAATCACAACATGTCCAAAGGAATTACTGCAACCCGATCAAGTGCACAGAATCATACTTGGCTTTATGCAACAAGCAGTAGAAAAAATCGATCGTACACGTGGACTTGCCGGGCGTTTATTCTGTCAGATAATTTGCCATACCCCACATATACCGCACATACGCCAGCACGATCGTCTATTAGAAGTATTCCCAGCTGATGCCAATAGTATATTGTGGTTATTTGCAGACCAGACATTCCCATTATTCTGTTCCATGCTAGAATTACCCGACTACTCGCAACGTGTATTGCTCGGGCTAAGCGCAAGCATTGGACAGCTGACTGAATCTTTGGTAATTTTGGAATTAATGGCACTGAGTGTTTGAGTGTGAAATTCGAGACATTTATAAATTAATAATCTTTTGCAATCATGACATCTTATTAATTAATTTTTTTATTTAGATAAAATATTCTTCGGCAGCATTATTCGAATTCCTACGTACACATCCCTTGGAAATCCCCCGCTTATGTAAGGAGATAGTCGCTAACTTTGAAGAGAATGTCATGAATGAGCGTGTCACGTACCCGATGTTGAACTTTTTAGATATTTTAATAAGCTCAGGTAAACATAAAATAAAAAGCATAAAGATTCAATTTTATATCCAGTCGTGTTAGCATTAAGACTGACGGCAGAGTAGATGCTATCACCTAATCTGAAGGGTTAGATCCCAGAAATTCCTGTACGTAGCCCCAGTTTTCGTGGGAGCGTCCTTTCTTGGTTAAGCCTTAGAATGCGCCCTATATACGAATTTCCTTAAAAAACGTCCCATCTTAGATACTTTTCCAATAACGCCTTATCGCAGAATAGATAGTCTGTTTTTCAACAAAATTTTGATATTTGCCGCTTTTAAAACCAATCAAGAGATCGGGCTGTTTTGCCATGAACTACGAGATAAACCGTTTTTTGAAAATTTCACTGAACTGGCAACATAGAGTGGTCTTCCACTCAGTCGAAACGAATCCGAAACTCATAATTTTGATAAAATTCTTGAAAAGGATTGTTGGCAACGCTAATTTTAATGATTGAAAGCTACTCACTACTGGATAATATAAATTTCGGATCCTTTAGGAATTTAACCCTTTTACTTGTTCACAATAAACAATTTTTCACCCATTTTCTTAGGCACCATCAACGACGTTCTATTGGATGAGTCGAATACCTTTAGCGAGGATATATATCGCCTTTTAAACATCGAAACTAAGGGTCACAAAAAACTATACAAACTAGTATCGAGCATTAATGTATATTGCCAGTTGGTACAAGTGCCACATCTTTGCAAACGTATTCTCTCTAAATTGGCTATATTCCTTGGCCTCACTCATGTTCATGTACGTAAAACGAGTGCCACTAAATTATATGAATCATTGGCATTACACGGTGACGCTTGTGACATTCCCGAAGAGAATATGGACGCAATATTAAACTTATTATCGGAGACGGATTGGGGTTTGCCGCTCATTGACGTGCGCCCCATACGTAATCAACTATGCGAATTGATGGGTATTAAACCGCCAGTGGGTGGTGTTAGTGCAAGCGCTGCTGAAGATCCATTAGTTGCATTGGGTGCAGGTTTGAGTACAACGGCACGCATCACACGTTAATGTTTGCTTTATATTGTCGTTGTATGAAAACACTTTATATTTAGTTTCAACTATGGGGCGTACAAACGCTCATCTCTTTTGCAAAGTATTTTAACATTTAATATTTTTTCAACATTTATCAGTTGTCTTCTTATGAATAAAATAAGCATAGTTGATGATATGAAAGCGTTGCCTAGGAATGAATAAATGTTGCCGTTTTCACTTTTTTTGGTCAACTGCACAAACAGCATGATATTATACACTAATAAATATTAAAAAAAAAAAATCGTTTTTGTCATTATGATACATATAGTCACATGCGAACAGGGCTCCGATATTTCCTTTGCGTGTTGCAAGGGTTTTCATTTCAACACTTGCGGTTCCAATGTCCGCCTACAGATCTTGTCAACTAAGCTTGTTAAGCCACGTCGATATTAAAAAAATAAGACTGTGCTAAGTGAGGTAGCAAAACTAAAGCAATTAGTGAGAAATTAGGGTAGATAAAAAGTTCAGCTGTGAAATAATAATTATACATAACATACTTAGAATATATTTGGCGCTTGGCGGCTTAGTTTATCTGCCAACATATTAACTGCAAGATTTATAGGTCAAAAGCCGTTTATCGGAACAATCGATTGTATGGGAGCTATGGGTTGTATTGGTCCGATCTTGTTAGTTCCGACAAATGATTAATATATTATAAAATTTCATCGGGATATCTCAAAAACTGAGGGACTAGTTTGCGTTTAAACAGACGGGCACACGGACATGGCTAAATCGACTTAGCTTATCGCCCTGATCATTTCGGTATACTTATCTCTTCTTCTCATACTTACATGTTCATGAAAGGTATAAAACGTTATAATGCCATAGGTCATGTCATGCCTTTAAATCCCCTTCCATAAGTTCAAGCCACGAAATAAAACACACAATTTTTGTTTAAGTTTTTGGCCTTAAAGAGCGTTTTATTTTCAAATAATGCTGTTTCTGACATTTCTTCACGGTTATCTATAAACATTTTTAGTATACTTAGTTAATAAAAATTAAAAAAAATGCATAAGCGCTTACATATTTCTATATGCACCTACACAAGTCTGCATTTGAGCTTAAAATCTAATCAGCCGTAACTGAACTTAAATGCTAATGACTAATGCTGTTTAAGAAAGTTTATGTTATGCATACGCTTTTGTTATGATTTTTTAAGAATTTTATAAAAACTAAAAATAAACCTTTTCCTACCCATCACAAAGTGCTCACAATTTAAAAGTCCAATAAAAGGCCGAAAATATGCGCCTTAGAAATATGATCATATGGACACAAAATATGAGCTAATTTCGAGTTGAAATATGACTCATATTTAGACTCGTATGATATATAAAATTAAGCTCATTTAAAAATTTTTTGATTACTCTGAATGTTTGCTGAGCAGTATATAAAGTAAAAAATCGTTTTGTATTAATTTTTTTTGTATTAGTTGACTTTGAAAAGGGTATAAAATTTTTCTTGACCCATAAATATTTACACAAGTGTTACACCTCTCATGGCTCGTCAAATAAATTGAGAAATAAAAGAAAAATTATTAATTTCAATACGTTTTGTTTATGTTCTAAAAACTATGTTTAAACAAGTTCTTTTACGTAATTTAAATCAATGAAGATCTTTTGAAAGTGTTAGTTTTAAAAAGTGGTAATTTTTGATGAATTTAACTTGAAATCCACACCCATAAAGATTGCTTACAGCGTTTTTTCTCTTGCTTGTAATTAGCACAAAAGACTTAAGACACGAACTTATTCGTTCTGCTTTCAATTAGCACAAACGACTTAAGACACGAACTCGCTCAGTGTGCCATATCGCATATAAAAATAATTCTGCTTATATAACTATTTATTAAATTAAATGATTTATTTTTTTGCTTTATATTTTCTTTCGCATTAACTTTGGTCTGATTTCGTCGTTTTTAAAACTGCATTATTTCTGGCAGCGTTTTTTATATTTAAAAATTATAATAACTTCACACTGTTTTACAAATAAAAACTAATAAAATAAATTTGACTTGCGTTTTGTTTTCTCCGCTTAAACGAAATTAAAGTCTTGACTACTACATTTTAAGACTTTTTAAACTTGCATTTGAATATTTGCTACATTGCATACTTGCTGCTTACGCGCAGTGTAGCAGCTATGTCTACGCTCGCGAAGCTTTGTAAGGGTTGTTTTCCAAATAATTTCAGGCTCATATTTTCAAGTGAAACTTCTTTAGTGGTCTTTGTTAAGGTGCGTGGTAAGGTGTCGAATACTAAGCAGCAGAAGTGATGTAGAATGATTTCATTTCCAAGACCGCCGGGTCTACGTAGTGGAATGACTCAGGTTTACATGATTCATCTGCAGACTGAAGTTAGCTCCTAGCCCAGTTGCGTTTCAGTCCGGATTAGAGTTTGAACCCGAGTAATTAGAAAAGAGTTAGAGAACCGTTCGTCTTAGTCCGAAGCTAGTTTTTCAGTTGGAGTTCGGAACCAACTCCCAATCAATATTACAATAGCTTGGTACAGTAGGGTAGTAATTGCTTTGAACATTTAATCTCCTTTGAGGGTGGTTAATTAATATAATGGTTGTCGTATATTTTCGGGGTTAGTTTGCTTCTTACAATCAGTCCGCAGTGACAACTGTTCGCTTGAAAATAGTTTAGGACAATAGTCTCAGAGATGTATTCGGAAAATAAACTGGACACCACTCGTAAGCAAAAATATAAGCTTAACTAGATCGTGGTGAGAAGAAAAGCAGCTTTCTATTTGAGACTTCTTCTTTGAAGTTTGACTATCTGCGCTCACACCAATATTCCATTCTCTTCTCCACGCACCGCTTTTACTTTGACCGATCTGAACTCTTGCAACCTAATTTTTCCTTTGTCTTTCACACTCACTTACATTACTAGTTCCTATATTAAATACACAGTATTTATTTAAATGTTATTCTTTAAAAAACCTTATTTTACTAATTGCTTCCCCTTTGTAACTTTTTATTACCCCACTCCCCATGATTCCCACTTAAACCGCCACAATTTTACTGGGATCCACCTTCACACGCAAAAACACCGTATCGTCTTTGATGAATGGTCGTCTATGCAGCATTTCATGCGAAATGAAACGCGGAAAACCGAAACCCAATTGATCGGGTTCATTTGAAGGACGCTGGAAATTCTCCCATGTTGGATCGGGCACAAAAGATTCAGCCACACCGCCTTGCCCGGTTTGTGCACCTTGTTCGAACAATGTGAATGTGATGGAGTGCGCAAATGGCCATTTTAAGAGTGCATCATATTCACCCGGTAGCACCTTAATATACACCGACACATGCGTATTCTCACCCGGACCATTGCCATTGAGAAACATGGAGGCTTGCAGTTTGTAGCCGTATTGCGAGGTGTAGAATGGTGGTGATACCAGTTCGAGTCCATCTTTGCTGCGCGCTTCTGTCATTTTCGCTGACCAGTCTGTTATCTTCCACAGCAAAGTGCCTGTATAGTTGATCGATAGCTTAGAGACGGCAGTCTTTAGCATTTGTATTTGTTGGCCCTGACGTGAGGAGAGCGCTACCATGAGTGATAAATGTGATGATGCATTTGCTTCTAGATGTGCTTCGAGCATATGTCGTGGACCCTTGAAACGGCAACCGGCCTCTTTGAAACTACAAGTGATCGCTAGCGCTTTGCATTCATCACGCAAATGTGCTTCCATATCACCACGCGCTATAGCACCGATATCGCAACGTTGTGGACATGTCATGGGTGCACGTGGGCATTGTGCGGCATGAAGTGGCAACGTATCGGAGGAGAATTCACGTGTGCAATGTACACAGCGACGTAAACGTTTGGCACAATCTTTTGACTTGTGTAGTGTCATGCGTCCGCGTAGGATACGTTGTCCGCATTTCGATTCACAGTATATGGGCTCCTGACCGCAAGTGCCGGCATGTTCTTCGAGTCCAGCACCAGAGAATTCGCTTTGACAGAATTCACATTTGGTACGTCGCATATTGCAGGTGAATTGTAGATGATCGGTCATCATGATGCGTGGAATTTGTGCACCACACTTATTTGGGCACTGTGTGGCATCGTGTTTGCATACATTCAAATGTCCCTGAAAGGAGAAGAGAAAAAATTGAGTTAGTTTGGGTTTAACTTAAATAGAGTCGGGAATATAGAAAGTAAGAGCACATGTATTCCGGGTAAGGTCACGATCAGGTCAATATTTATAATTTAAGTACGGTTACTAAAAGATTTTGAATTTTCACGAAAGCATAAAAATCTAATAATTTCTACGTCAAAAACCTAAAGTTGTTGGATGAGAGCAGGGATTGTACAAAAACTGAGACGCCCTACAAAGTTCATCGGTAGAAGCGGAAGGTACCTAAATAGCTAGTAGATACTTCAAGGCGGCCATTTTGATATCGCAACCTAGCCTCACTGGTCTCTTAGTACCGTATACTTTTATCGCATAAAAAAAAGTTCTTTTCTCAGTTCATATTGTAGTATATCTGAACAGAAAACAAAGAGTATAGTAAGATTTACAAAAACTAAAAATAACTGTAAAAATAGGTTGTCCTTTCCAGCAACCTAAAGTATGTAGGGAAAACAGGGGTACATTTGACTCAGCCCTATGGGGTTGGATAGTTGTAGTTAAGGTTTTATGAAATCTTTAAAAGTTTTACGTTTTTTACGACATTTTTGGTTTCAGTTCAGGCTTCGTATTGGTTCCATGCTCAGTTTCGGTAATAGTAACAGTTCTGGTTTTTGTTTCAGTCCACTTTTCGGTCCCATGTTTAATTTCGATTCCAAGCTGTCTCGGCTTCGGTTCCCGATCAGTTTCGGTTTCGGTTGATTCAAAAACATCAAGATGACCTTTCGTAGAGTCATAAATAAAGTTATTTCAATTTTTTTAATAATCTATCTTTACAAAAAAATCCCCCTTTTAACCCTACATCGAGGAGACTATCGCTAGCGCGGATATACCAATATGAGATTATGATCAAAGACTTTTTCTCAAAGCTAAGACTACATTTCAGCTGAAATCCCTATCAAAAAGATTAAATTAGCTGTGAGAACCATCTCAACCTAACCCATCACATCTACACGTTTTTCCACAGCTTGTATGAGTATTAGCTCGTGATATTTTTAAAAACATCTCAAAAATGTAAGCACTTGTTTACAAAAAAGTTTATTAACTATTCCATGTATAAAATTCTGAATTATCTTTCTAACAACAATCACGGAGTGATAAATAACTTCATTTCATAAAATTTATTATTTTATTGTCACAAAAAATACTACGCTGACCTAACCGTAGTTTCATTCACTACCCAGAATTTGAAGATTCATTAGGATTTCTTTTACTCTCTTTCTTGAATAGTGACTAAAGTATCATAAACATAAAGATGACTACAAAATGTTTTACCGCCTAAATGTTTGGCACACATACACATACATGTACATTAGGGTGTTACATTTTGAAAATGTAATTTCTTATCGCTACATATGATAAAATTGTAACAGGCTGATGTCTGTACATAAAATATATTAAGAAAAAAAGCATAAAGTTATTAGTTATTAGAGCAATACAAGCGAAAACAACAGTTTTTAGAATTTGTGTTTGTCTGTCTGTATGCTTGTTCTCGCATCACTCACAAACCTTTGTATCTAACTAAATGCAATTTTGACCGATGTATTGTTAGATAGCCAACTTAAAGGTTAGGATACATTTAAGCCCATGTAACAAATTTTTACCGCAGAACACCGGGCGGCAATAAAAGTTGACGTCGGAATATGCCGACGTCTGTACGGAACAGATATTGAAGAGAAATGTATATGGGTAAGTTTAATTAGAGCCAAAGAAATAAACCTTTTAATTTCTGCTTGACGCATCAGCATATAGAACAATATTTCCATTGTTACTAAATACGGGGCATGATGTAGCCCTCTACAAATATATATGTAAAAATAAGAAATCAGATTATCAGGTAGAGCAAAGAAAAAAGAAATCACATGAAAAGGAAACACCCTAATACATATAGCTTGGTATTACATGTGAAGAGCTAAACAATTTAAACAAGCCATTTTAATAATTTTTGTTAGTATGCTCACGTTTTATGACATTTCTTATAAAAAAAATTGTAAATAAGTAAGCTTAATGAATGAAATCATAGCAATGTATGTTATTGTTGAGTGCTCGGTGCTATGAACTTTTTAGTTAAAACAAGTTAAAATTAATTAGTTTTATGCATTTTAATACTGAGAAATAGTTAATATGGTGGCAGCTATAAATTTATCACTCTATAAATCACTACTTGTAAGCGGGCATTTCCATGGTGTCGGATGTAATATTCGTGCAACTACTTTAGAGTTAAATAAGTTATGTGAAAATCGAAGTTCGTTATACAAATTTTCTATTTTTCTTACATATCAGCAAAATTTCTTAACTTAAATAAAATTCGAAGTCAATAAAGGCTTTGAGCTATCAAAAAGGGGGTTGTGCACCCTAAGGCTAGATTTTGAGATTGTGTACAACATTTTTGCAAACTAGATACTTGATTCTTTTTCTTTAAATGGCATTTAACCGTCTAAACAATTTTGGCAGAAAAGAGTTTCTCATATCCGAGGCATGCTGTGAATTTCAATGGGTGTTATTTTATCTTTTAACCCAACGCACAACCGTTTTGTGGGGGTTGAAATTATACTACACGTTTGTATAGCGGGCCACTGCAGACTCTGCTATTTTTAATCCCTGGCTAGCCCTTTACCTAAGCTCGCCACCAAAAGGGGGTTGGGTGGCTACCCAGAGTATAAGTGTACGTCCGGTAGTAGTGAGCTGCTTGAACCGCAAGCAAACGAATCGAACGGGCTTCCCAGGTGAATGGCGGGCAGAAACTTTCCGCCCCTCTAACCCACGGCCCCAACCTTCGAACTGTCTACTAGATTGGGCTGATAATATATTGACTGCTAGGTTTCAGATCACCCATGAATGACCCATATCAGCTAAAAAAGCATTACCTTTATGCTTGGATAGGGCTTTCTGAAAGAAACCTGTAAGTTTTCGAGCCAGCAGCTGATATAGGATCATTTTGCATTCAGTTGTCGATATGTGAACATCGCAAAAAGGCTGGTCTTGAGCTCATTAAATGTTAAAAATATACATGTGTACAAAGTATATATATATGTAATATATATGTGTCTTTATGTTTACCCACCTTAAGTTTTCTTAGTTCATCAGACCATTTGCAGCCTTGTTTGTGATGTATGCAAAAGACAAGTGAACCCATGATGGCTTGTTTGGGGTCGGGACCGGGGTAGATCTGCAAGTAAAATAAGAAGGAAAAAAGCATTTAATAAGTTTATTTAAAGGTTGGGTATATTTGAATATATACAAAAGATATTTATGCTATAGTAAAATGCTTGCGGATGTGCGAGGCTTCGCCATGCAACCAAATAAAAGCAATATATACCTCTACAATGGCTAAATGTATCTTATATTTTAACATGAACGACCGGCAATAAATTGGTGGCAAAGATATTCCCTCTCTCTCTATGGCGCGATATACAACAGGTATATCATCATAAACCTCCTAAGAGATTTTTGCGCCAAGCTTCTCTTCCAATTTGTGGTGTGCCGATTTGAATTTTCCCTACAAATTGGTGGGACCTACAGTTTTTTGCCGACTCCGAACGGCATCTACAAAGGAGACGAATTTTTGCTGAGAAGCCTGTCATGGCAGAAATACACTCGGAGAGTTTGCCAAACCACTGCCGAGGAGCGACCCCGTTTTTGAAAAACTTTTTTCAAATCACTTTTGATGTTACCTGTACCAGGGCTCGAACCATGGACCTTCGGTGTGGTAGGCCGGCAACACTACCTTCACACCACGGCGGCCACGGCAAAGATATTCCGTGCTACAGTTATTTAGTGAAGCGCGTTCAAACATACATACAGACAAGCAAAACTTTTTAAAATTCGCTGAGTTGGCTTCTGTTGTTCTAACAAATAATCTAATAAGCATTTTTACTTAATATTTGCTATAAACAAACATCAGGCTCTTAAAATTTTAATATAACAGCAATTTTAGTGTAATCAACAATGATGAAAAAAATTTTACAGGAGAATGTTTTTCAGTTTACAAATATAAAAAATTTTAAAGCAAAATGTTACTTATGTACATCATAATTGTCTGTGCTTTACTTTTTTAATGGTACATATTCTTCTTCTTTAAATGGTCATCTAACCGCCTGGGCGATTTTGACCGTCCAACATAGCTCGCCAGTCGTTTCTTCGTTGCGCCAGCTGGCGCCAATTGGAAACACCGCGGGATCGCAAATCGGTCTCCACTTGGTCCTTCCATCGGAGTGGTGGTCTCCCTCTTCCTCTGCTTCCACCGGCGGGTGCCGATAAGATTACCTTCTGGGCTGGAGCATCTTCGCTCATTCGCACTACGTGGCCTAGCCAGCGAAGCCGCTGTGTTTTAATTCGCTGAACTATGTCGGCGTCTGCGTAAAGTTCATACAGCTCATCATTAAATCTTCTTCGGTACTCGCCGTCGCCAACGCGTAGAGTTCCACAAATCTTTCGAAGAACCTTTCTCTCGAATACTCCCAGAGCCGCCTCAATTTCAATTGCCTAATCACTCCGAAGTAGCATTTGTTTGCAAGAGTAATTCTTCGTCGGATTTCTAGGCTAACATTATTGTTGGTGTTAATGCTGGTTCCCAGGTAAACGAAGTCCTTTACTATTTGGAAATTATTGCTGCCAACAGTGGCTTGGTTGCCAAGGCGCGAATGCGCTGACTCTTTGCATGATGACAGAAGGTACTTCGTTTTGCCCTCGTTCACTACCAATCCCATTTTCTCCGCTTCTTTTTCTAATTTGGAGTAAACAGAAGTTACGGCGCGGTTGTTAAGGCCAATGATATCAATATCGTCAGCATATGTCGTTTAGTTTCGAACGGCTCGGAGAGATACATATAAGAGTTGTAATCATTTGAGAGATGGTTTAAAATAAACAGAATTATCGATATCTGTCAAAATACGGATTTTCAGAATTTTTTTGGTTACGCCAAAATTGCGGTTAGGGCTCGATATGTCTGAAAAGATTTGAAGCCAAAATTAATTGCCACCACTGTAAACAGCGAGAGCAAAATATTCCACTGCCTTAAAAGAGTTCTTTAACATTACGTTGGCCATTTAGCAATACATCATTGGAAATTGCATTCAATACGTTGCAGTAGTTTTTGAGTGATGTGCGTACAAACGTATATACATGCAAACAAAAACTTTGAACACTGTCATCTGTTACTCGAATGCATTTTTATACCTAGTAGTGCTTCGCACACAAGGTATATTAACTTTAGTCGCCTAACGGCAGTACGTAACGGTATAAACGGATCGAGATAGATATGGACTTATATATATCAAAATGTTCAGGACGAAGAGAGAAATTGATTAAGCCATGTCCGTCCGTCCGTCCGTCTGTGAACACGATAACTTGAGTAAATTTTGAGATATCTTAATGAAATTTGGTGTGCAGGTTCCTTGGCACTCATATCCGAGCGCTATTTAAAATGAGCCAAATCGGATGATAACCATGCCCGCTTTTTATATATAGAATATTTTCGAAAACACAAAAAAAGTGATTACTCAGTACATAATACACCTATAAGGACAAAATTTGGTGAATACATTGAGATTGAGGCACAAAATAAATTTTTCAGGAAATTTTTGAAAATGGGCGTGTCACCGCCCACTTTTGATTAAGTCAAATTTAGAAATAATATTAATCATAAATCAAAAACCGTTCAAGATATCGAAACGAAATTCAGCACGCAGGTTTCTAGGTATGCAAGGAATATTCCATGAAAAAATGGGAGGGATCGGTTAAGGTCTACGCCCACTTTTATACGAAAAATTTTGAAGAGGATCGTAGATATATTAAATAGGCAATAATTTTGTGTAAAATAGCTTTACAGCATTTATATTTCACTTTTAAAGTTTCCGTAAACAAAGAAATCCAAAAACTTAAAATTTTCGAAAATGGGCGTGGCTCCTCCCCTTTTATAGTGGACTATTCCACAAAACTTTATATGCCATAACTCCGCCAAAAATTGACTTGTCGAAACGAAATTTGGTGATAATGTTCTATATATAAAGGTAACTGTTTGTTGCAAAATTGGGCGAAATCGGTTAATGTCCACGTCCAGTTTTTTAACATAGTTCTGAAATTTTTTTTTTTTTAATTTAAAAAGCGATATTTCTATCAAGGAAGTAGTTAATACTCCACTGCAAAATCGAAGTTGTATATCTTTTTTGATTTTCATACCTTTCATAAACATTAAATGTATTTAAGTATGAGAAGAAGAACAGAAAAGTTCACTTAAATGATCAGCACGATGAGCTGAGTCGATGTAGGCATGTCCGTATCTCGATACGTCTATCTGTCTGTCCGTCTGTCTGTTTGAACGCAAATACGAACTGAAAGTATTAAAATAGACCTGCGTAAATTGGGATGACATAATAGATCACTACTAGGTATATAATGTTCGGTTCAACCCGAACTTAGACTTCCTTACTTGTTCAATTTAAGCTATTTCACTTTCGATTTATTTAATCTATACTATTTGCTCCTTAAACATTAGTACAACATATCTGTACTTGTTTACATTTTTACTGAAAATCTTTTTAAAGTATTTCATCAATATTTACTAACAGTGCACCTCACACACTCACAGACTGTTATAAATTAGAAGTATGGCATGAATTTTATACTCCATAATGTTGACTTAGACTCCCTACCAAATGATAGTTTTTATAGATTAGGTTTACATACTGTTGGACAGTAAATAAAGTATTTGGTAAATATTCGTACATTAGGGTGTTCATTTCTTAAGTAATTATTTTTCTTTGTACCCTATCTGTAAAACTGATTTTTGCAGAAATGAAAACAAAATCACAGCTGTTGGACGTCATACATTTTTTTCCAGAAGGTACAAAGAAAAAAATAATAAAAAAAAAAATTAAAAAAACTACGAAAAAAGCCCAAGGAACTTAAGTCGTAGTCATTAAATAGGTATTAGCATGACTAACCTGTTTATTTCTAGCAGCTAAAGAAAATGTTTTTTTGATTTATTATGTTTTACTATCTCTAAGAAATTCGATTTTCAGAAAAAAAAAAATTAACTGGAAATGACACACCCTACTACACAGCCATGCGTTTTTTGTTTTTGTTGTTTTATTGGCTTGTTGATATTTTGACCCTAGTTATGAATATTCGCTGCAGTAAGCGATTTTTATTAATAATTTATTATGAGTAAACAAAAAATATTTGTCAAAAATCGATAAACAAACATTATGGATAAATATGATTGGCTTTAAAAAGCAAACAATCAAGTGAAATGCTGCTCTTGCTCCTTCTTCTTTGAAGGAGGATCTTTTAAGGTGACACTGGATGCGTGTGACCTTTTTTGATATAGTTCCTTCATCTACGTTTTAAATATTTTTTTTTAATTTCTCAAAATCTACTTTCTAATCTTAATTCCATTTTCTTTCAATATTTGTTTTCAAGATTATTGACATGGTGTGAAACTTGTTTCAAGTAGCTGATAATATATTTCCAATTTTGCTACTTTCTATTCTTGTCACATTTATTTTGACTTTCCTATGCATTGTTTAGTGTTTCTTAATTTTTATTTTTGTTTGAACAACCTGATCGTTTTAGTGATAGAAAATTTGTTCGCTTTTGCTGCACTTTTCACTTTCGTGTCACTTACTTTCTTCATCTATTGGGTTTATCCAAGGCGATCATGCTATCGGGCGATTTCGTAGGAAAGCTGAATTTTTGCATAATTTTTCAGTTTTTTCATGGCTTTGTTGCATGAATTTATCAGTTTTGTTACATGAAAAATGTAAACACTTTAGAAAAAATTTGTACAAATAGAGATTAGTAGGGCCCGACCAACCCTCCGTGTGGATGTCTGCTTTCAAAAGCTTCTCAATAAAAACTCTTTAACAGATGCCCTTCGATAATTTAAAAAACGGAATACCTTCTCGGCAGTGGTCTGACAAGAAAAAGCTTGTCAGCAAAAATGCATCTGACTTGACAAATACCGTTTGGGTTCATCAGTAAAGTATTTGGGTCCCGAAAATTTTTTAGAAAAAACTAGAAGCAGTGCACCATAAATTGGAAAAGAAGCTTGGCTTTTATCTCCACGGAGGTTTAACGGACCAAATTATTTGTATTATTATGTAAATAAATATGCTCATTTACCATTTTATATGAAATGTTCGCAATTGCAAAAATCCACTTAAAACAATTCATCAGCTGCTGAAGTCGCCTCTAAAACCAGCGTAATTGTACGTTGTTGTAACATTTCACTTAAATTTATTAATGAATATGCAAACTGCAATCAGTAGTGTGGACTATGCAGAAAGAAAGAAATATGCAAGCTCATGTTGAAGTTCAATTTTAGATAAGGAGCCGAGTAGTTGAGTGTCCCTGCTACATACTCCGCCTCGCACAAAACGGTCATGCAATGTTGCGTTCGTCGACAGCACCATGTAAAGGGTAACGGCGTGCAATTCGCAATGCAACACCACATCCGGTTGATTATGTGGAGTACAATGATATGAAATTAAAATGCAATGTACAAAAAAGTAAAAAAAAAAATGTTTTGTAAATGCGCAAAACTACAAAAAGGCCAATTTAATGGACAAACGTATGCCGAGTATTTGCAATCATAAAATGCAGACGTTCGGTCTGTTAATCCGCCAGCTGTTCCATGGATAAAAACATTAAAAAAAGCTGCTGATTGCTGGCCGCAATTCTTTTTCTTATTTTTTTGGCGCAGCTGATAGTAAAAAGTGCGTTGCAGTTTTTCTGTGTTGGTAGAAAATGATTGCGGAATTGCAAAAAAAAAAAGAAGTTAAATAAAACAAAAAAATCTTTCACCGAAAGTTTATTTTATAAGTCTGATTTATAGATGCTCACTTTTATAGAAAAATGAGATGGACTTGGGTTAACTTCCTTCAACCAAAATGTTACTAGTCTCGTTTATGAAACTGAACCAGAAAAGCATGAATTGTCAGCTGACCATAAATTTCAAGACACAATTCTTGAAATCAATTTAAATTGGGAGAGGAATTTGAGGCAAAGATCAGAAATAGTATGCAAGATTTGCAAAAGAATCTTTAAGTTAAACTGGGAACTTTCGATCAATCAAGGAGAAGGACCTTGGCGGTGGTTATAACGTCAGAGTCTATCGAAAAAACGGGTATAAAGACAGTCTTAACTGGGTACCTTATCTTTTTCAAGACATATCTTTTCCAAAAACCATAGTTAGATAACATAACATGACACGACACAAGATAACATACAGCACAACCTAAAATAACATATCTTATACTTTATCGCTAACCGTAACATAACACAATATATTGCAAAATAACTACATAACATGGAAGAACAGCATAAAATAACATAACATAATAACCATAACGTAAAATAAAATAACACAACCTAAAATTAAATAAAGAAACATAAAAAAATTATATAACATAAGAAAACCTAAAATAACACAACTAATATATTAAACTAACTTTAAGATAGCATAATATATCAAAAATAACATGGCATAACTAAGCACAGCATAAAATTACGTAACATAGCATAACCAAAATTATGTAAAGTTATATATGTATATAGTTATAGGAAATAAAATGAAATAGCCTAGCATAAAAATCCATAGATAACATAAGATATCATAAAAACCAAAACGGAGCTTAACAAAAAGTAGCATAACATTATACAGCGTCTTAACATAGCCTTCTAAAACATAACAGAACATAATAAACCCTAACCCTAATATGAAATATGCCTGCAAATTTAAGATAACATAATATATTGCAAAATAACCTAATACAAAATAAAATGACGTAACATAACATAACCAACATAACGTAAAATAAAGTGACATAATATAAAATTAAATAGTCTAGCGTAAGATAACATAACACAGACAAAAAACTTCACGTAGCATAAGAAAAATAACATAAAATAACATAGGAATCTATAACGAAGCATAAGAAAAAATAGTGTAACATAGCATAGCCTAATAAACCGAAACACAACATAACATAACATAACACAACATAACATAACACACTATAACACGTCATATGTTTTCAAAGTTGCAATCAATAATAATTCCTTTCCTTTCAGCGCCTTTACATCTATTGTCCCTTGCTTTGTTTTCTTTACTTTTTACAACATTTGCTGTATTTATTGTAGCTCTTATTGTCATTGCCATGTTGCGAACTATTGTCGGCTTTATTGTCGCCAACGAGTGACAAACATTTCCGGTTGGCTTTTTTAATTGACCTTATCACTGGTTGACGCAGCTTAGCTCAAACATTGAGGGAGCATCAGCAATGGCTTTTAAAGCACCATTCCCTCAGTTAAATACAGATTTAGCTGGCATTGGCGTAAAAGACATGCAATGTTTTGATAAATTTCGTCGCCAAATGACAACCAAGTAAAAAGGCAAGTGCAGCAGCATAACACTGGCTGTGGAGCAGACAGACAGGGCAACATTTACGAAAAAAAAATAATAATAGTAACTAAAGCTGTGATGAAAAGAAAGTATGTATTTAATAGTACAAATCTATACATATGTCTATGAAGAGTCCACTGCAGTATGTTTCCACATGTGTTTCAATCTTACATTCTGAGTGTAATTAACACATTTGTGTGGAGACATACGAAGTACATATTTACATATGTCGACATACAAAAAAAAAAAAAACGCATTAAAGGAAAACTTGTTTAATTTATGAGTAAGCTTCCCCAAGAAAATTTTTGTTGTTGGTTTCTAAGCGCTCATCTATGTACATCTTAAATCAAGTTAAGGAATAATTTTTCCAGTAAACTGATGTAGTACATATTGCCATGGCATGATATGCTTATTTTCAATGATTATTAAGTTTCTAACTGCTCAAAGAAACTTAAACTGAAATGAACTTTCGGTTCTGTAAAATGTGCGCACTTGTTTTCGAAGAAGTGCTGAGTAATTCCTTATTTGGCCAATTCTACGGGTTTATAAGGTTACAGAAGAGCACTTCAAATGCTACCAACTCCGGGATATTTTGAGAACTTTGAAAATCTAGTGCATTCGTTTTCTGTTGCTCGAGCTCAGTTATTTTCTACGTCAACAAATTTGGTAGTTACGAGATTAAGAAATTCACTGGCAAAGTGACAATGCCATAGAATCGACAATATATTAGAACCTTCTGTGTGTCCGATTGTGACTGAACTCCTGGAAGTGAAAATTAATAAAGAGCTAAATAAGAGTAGTCTCTAGTAGTGCAAGAAAAAAGCGTGGTAAGGAAGAGAGGGGCGTAGTACCACCCATACAAATTGGATTTTGCTTACTGGATACCTTTGCTAGTATTCTTGGTGAAGTTAATATCCAACATTCCTAGAAAAATGGCTTAGAGAAAAGCGGTCATGACACATGTTGATATAATCTAAGTTAACATTACTCCGCAACTATTTTTACGAGTTATATATGATTTGGTATAGAGATATTTTATATGAAGGAGTACGACTAGGTAAAAAGCGTGTTGAGGAAGACGGCTCTGAGGGATAGGAATAGAAAAGAGAGAAAACAGAAAAGAACGAGAAAGAGGGAGGCGGAGCATAGAAGTAGGAAACGATAGATGAGAGAGGACGAGATTTTTTTAAAAATCGATGCAAGTAAAGTTTTGGGCAGGACAACGTCTGCTGGACTTTCTACTCTTTAGACATAATACAATTGTAACAGGCGATGTCTCTGTACATTATACTTTAGATATTAAAAATATGAGAACAGTGTATGAAGTGGCAAATACAAAAAATGTGTTCTATATCTCACTTGAGCAATACATCGGTGGAGAAAACATTTTATTTTATGTAGTAGTTATATAGTGATGAGCGTACAAACATACATACAGAGCGACAGGTAAAAATTAAGAGAACTAAACTCCTGGGAGGTAAATCGTCCGTTTATATGATACCTAAAGATATATTTTAGATATTTTTGTATACTATATATGTATATGATAATTTTTATTTTTAAGTAGCGCTAACCCTGCGATTTCTTCTTCTTTTTTTTTAGTTTTTCTCTTTTAATCAGATTTGTTCTATTTTAATTCTTTATGGGTGATTTGTTTTCGAACGCTTTCTGCTTTTTATTGCTATGTCGACTAATAAAGCGCACATTTTTCACATTAATTTGTGGCAAGTTCGCTGACAAAAAGAAAATGTTTTTTTAGAGTGAATAAAAGAAATATTAAAAAAGACAAAAAAAAGGGCAAGCAAGAAATGCATTAAAATTTAAAAATAATTAAATAAAAATTTCATTGGAAATGAGTTCACATAACTCTCTAAATATATAGATTTACATACATACAAACTCAAACTTCTTAGCTAACAATCCATAAAATTACCCACTCAAAGCATTAAGGCTAGAAAAAAATTTATGGAAGAAATCAGCCACAAGTCAATCAGCGCTGCATTGGTCTCCGGGGAGTAATTTAAAGCGTTGATACGCATATACTTTTATATGTACAAACCAACATACATACACATGCTACAAGTATGCACATGCGACTAATCTTATGCGACCACAGTAGCACATTCTTAAGTATGTAAGCTTATGTTGTTTTAATTGCTATAATATATGTATGCACCATCCACATAAATATGAACATACAAATGTATATTTGTATTTTCAAGAAATAAAATCGAGTGGCTGTCACAACTAAGTAAAAAGGGTGCAACATTTGAAGTGGCACTTTGTAGGAGTGGGAGAAGATGCGCTTGCAGCATTAGGGACAGCAAGTAGAGGGAGATATAATGTGAGGTGCACCCAAGAGTTTAAACATTACTGCTATTAAAGCAATTATTCAAGATTGAGTGCTCTTTGATTATGATTCCCAAACGTCGGAACTTTCGCTTGATTTGAGCTTCTATTTGGAATTTTGGTTTCGACGGTTCGGAATCGGAACTAAAGCAAAATTATAAAAAACCAATGTCTCTGCACTAAAGATTTTTAAAGAAACATGCATAATGGGAGGCGTAATTACAGACACAGAATCCAAAGCCAGAATTTTTAAATTTTTGTCTGTCTGCTTGTTCGGACATCACTAAAAATATGCTTCATAGAATTGAATACAATTCAAGTTAAAATTAAAAATTGAAACTTTGTTCAAAAATTTCAAATATTTTTTAATTTAGTATATTTTAATCAGACTGGTTAAATAATGATTACTAATCGTGATGAGGGGTTCGATAAATTTTTTTTTTTGAGAATCCATTTAATGATTGATTACCAATTACTTTAAATATTTAAAGATTATTTTCCAATTAATTTAAAAAAATTATCAAAAAAATTCATGATTTTTTACGATTGAAAAAAATTAAAAACAAAAATCCAAAATAAACCAAAAAAAAGTTGTTTTGAATATTTTTAATTTTTTTTGATTATTTTTGATTTTTTCAGTATTGTTTTTGAAGCACATAAATACACATCAACAGTAATCAAATAATCAGAAATAACCAAAAGTAATCAAAACAAATTTTTTTGATTATTTTTGATTATTCAAGTATTCATGAAACGAGCTCAAGGCCAAGAATAATAATTTTTCACTATTTTGAATTTTTATGAAAATTATTATTGTTTTTACTTATTAATAATCATTTTTATTTTTGATGTTTTTTGTTTTTTTCTAATCGTAATAAAATAATAATTGCCTTTTCTTGAAGAACAATTAAAATAATGTACTAATTTCTTTGTCATTCTTAATCATTACCAATTAAAAATGCCGTCTAATTAATTGATTGCTAATTACTAATCAAATTTAACAGGTTTGATTTTAATTAGCTTTATTTAATTTTCTGAGTTTCAGTAAAGAAAATAAAGTAAAAAATATTTTTTTTTGCGCTGACAGTTTTCACATAAAATCGAAGTTACAAAATAATTTTTCATTTCAATTTCATTCGTGAAATCAACAGCCCAAAAATTTCTAAAAAAAATTTAATTTTCGTTTTGTTTACAAACTAATATATGTAAATACCCATAATATATACCCCCATTATATTTTCATTAGAAAATACTATAAATAAGTCAACTTTATTTTTAATCAAAGGCGTATTTAACTTAACCAAAGATAGGTACCGACATAAAACTTTATTTATTTTGGATTCAAGTTTTCTATTGCCCTCCCCAAACAACTTGGGCATGTACATTAGACTGGGTCGATTTATTAACCGATATCGCGCCATCGATTTTTCGATAGGTTTTGGGCTCAGGAAAAAAAAGTTCCACTACGCATACCCAAGAAAAATAATTTTCGAGCCTGTGAAATTTAATTTTTTTGACTTTTTTCGACTTTGATTTTTAAGGGTTTTTTCCATGATTTACTAAAAAAATTTTCGTTTGATTTTAAAATTTTCATGTATACCCTGTCCGACCCAGAAATGTCCGCTAAAACGTTTGCGATAACAGTTTTTTTAAACAAAAAAAAAATATTTTTTGGGTTTTGGGGAGTGTTTTGGTCAAAAAATTGACCCTTTCGCAATTTTTTTTAAGGGTTTTTTTAGCATACATGCTGAAATTGTTTCGATGAAAACGAATTTGTCTCATATTTCCTGTCCCACTTAAAATTATGCGCTAAAAACGTTGGCGATAACAGTTTTTTGAAAAAAAAAATGTATTTTCGGGTTTTGGGATTTGTTTTGGTCAAAAAATCGACTTTTCCAAAACCCGAAAATACATTTTTTTTCCAAAAAACTGTTATCGCCAACGTTTTTAAGGGACACTTTTGGGTCGGACAGGGTATACATGAAAATTTTAAAATCAAACGAACACTTTTTTAGTAGGTCATGAAAAAAACCTTAAAAATCAAAGTCGAAAAAAGTCAAAAAAATGAAATTTCGCAGGCTCGAAATTTATATTTTTGGGTATGCGTAGTGGAACTTTTTTTCCTGAGCCCAAAACCTATCGAAAAACCGATGGCGCGATATCGGTTAACTTTCGTCCATACAAATCGACCCACCCTAATGTACATACATATGCTAGAAACCGAAAGTCAAAGAACTTTATTGTTTCGATTTCCGTTGTGATATGCATTAAATAAAGAAACTACAGCAACAACGCGCCAATTTTGAGCAGCAAACAAATTAACATAAATTTGAAATTCCTATTTTAATGCAATTACAGTTCGATGCTCGTTGTTGTAGAAGGTAACACTAATAAAGTAAGCAAACACATTTGTTGTATGCTTTTTTAGATACATATGTAGTATATTACATGTAAATAAATAATTAAATAGCTTAATATATGACTGCCGTTTAAAAATAGAAAAAAGCTGAAAATGAGCTTGGCATGGGTTGATTTCTCTGTCTGTCTGTTTGCTTTTCTAATAGTGCATTATTATTTTTGTTGTTTTTAAATTTTTGTTTTCTCTGCGGAAGTGCCATCTAAGCTGTTTAGGGAAATAATAATATATTTTTAAGACCTATGTAGATATATAAAACCCATGTGTTATACATACATTTTTTCGTTGTCAGAGCTCAGTTTGATTTACATATATAAATTAAATAATCTAAATAAAGTTGAGTATTATATTCCGACAAGATGATTCGATTCAACATTCAATTCCCTTTAAGAATTTATGTTCATCTTTTTTCTACATAATTTTGTTGTTGTTTTTGACAAATATACAAAATGAAAAAGTGCAACCGGAAAGCGATACCAAGTTTGAAGGTTGATTATTCTGGAACGGCCGACTTGACGCCAATTATTTTGCTTGAATAATTTGGCAGTTTTAAAGCATTTTTTTCCTTTCATTATCATTTTATTGCTCTGATCTAAAATGATCAGAAATATTTGAACGAAAGAGAAACTAGAAAAAGACGATTAAAGAGTGATAGCTCATGAACCTTGTTGGAGAAATTTCTCTCGAAGCTTGATACCAGCGCCCACTCCTATTTTCTTTTTCATTCCCTGAACTTGGAGTCATCCCAGGCGCCCGTTCGGTGCTTAAATAGGCTTCACTAAACTTAGTTTTACTTTGATTTTCAGTTTTTTGGCAAAAAAGTCAACTTTCGATATTGCCATTAGTTTTCCATTCCAACATCTTAGTTATCTTGTGCTAACCAATGCTAACAATAATGAAACAACAACAACGAGTGCTAAATAGTTTATAATAAATATTTTAGCGCCCTAAGCAGCCCTAATACATTTTCGGGGGCACGCTATTTGTGCATGCGTCAAACATTTGTTTTCTATTCTTCTTGCGTTGCGTGTTTTATTTGTCGATTTAACAAATTTTAACCAAAGCAAACAATTATTTCAGTTCAAACCTATTCTGCATGTATCTACTCAATAACTTTACAGCAGCTTCCTTCACGTATGCGCTTATTATTATTTATTTATTTAAATTTATCACTAACTTCTGAAAATGAAAGCTGCAACGCTTGTTTTATGTTTTTTGTTAAACATTTTTTTTTTCCTTTTCTTTTTTATTCTTCCCAAAATTTTTTTAACACTATGCTAATTGCCACCACAGTCCAAAATCAGTGCCGTGCGCTGGCCATCAAGTTGTGATTGTCTTGTTCCACATACTTAGGCTAGTTGTTGTGTTGTTGTCATTGCTGTTGAATCTATTTTTGTCATTGCTTTGTAACTTGTTTTGTTGACTTTAGCAGAAATCTTCCCACACTCTGATTTCTATGAAATCGTTAAATGATTTTTTCCAAAATGTTCTAGTTAAGTTCTAGTTAAGGAGTAGTTATTGACATCTAAAAGATGTTGGGCAAAGGTTGTAAATGTAAACGGTAGTGTTGTTATTACAATTTTATGGCTTGAAATAAAGAACAAATTATTGAACTGTAAAGGTATCTTAGGTACCTATTTAACCAGCGGTGTCCGCAAAGGAGTTTGTCTAAAACAGCTGCAGTCTTTTCCTAAGATTAGGAATGTCTATCGGGATCCCCTATCCGTCAGTTAGCTCAGGTTTGTCTTCAAGATGGTAATAGTAGGAGCTGTTTGGAATCAGGGCAAGGAGAAAAGTGTACAGCACTCAGTAGTGGTCGAACAAGAAAGCTGATCTACAGATTATACTTCAATATTTACATAGATTTGGGTTAAGCCAATGTGCTCGGACTTCACCTCAGCAGTGATGGGCGGTTGTTTTAACATTTATGTTTATGGTAGTATTTATTTGTTCTTTACTCTATAACCAAAATGATATTTGCAGTGTGTCCCTGGTTTTTCTTTTAATTTTATATTCCGTTAAATTAATTTTATTTCCACCAAAATCAACTTTCCGCAAGCAATGCAATTTTTTGTTAATTTTTTCCAACAACTCATTTATACTTGCCACAACCTAAAAAGTATGTCAGCAAGCAAACGCCTTGCGTAGCTGGTGTTAGCCTTGAAAACTCGAACAACAAAATTTATGCAGTTTTCTTGAAGCAAGGAAAAATAAAAAGTTCCTTGCAAAAGATTTAAGCAAAAAGCTCGGTGCATAAGAGGGCATAAAAAGTAGTCATATCTTTTCAGGTAAATTGTTTTTCAGATTTTTATTGCAATAGTTTAGTTTTGCAAAATTTTCATGAAAAAAAAAATTTTTTTGTTATACTATATATTTAGTCATTAAATACCAGGGGACATTTATGTTACTTAATCTAGTACATCTCAAACTACTTGTTACTGAAAAAAAAAAATGTTTTCTTAATTTAGTTCATACTCTCTTTACATTTTCTGCCTTGCGAATCTATTTTAATATCTCAATTATTACATCCTCATATTTTTTTTGGCTCAAAAAATCTGCTAGAATTTCAATGGATGGTGAAATTCTCATTCACTAACTCACTTCCTTTGGTTGTCAAAGCGTACACATCTTTGCTTTTAATACTTGCAATTTCGAACGTTTGGCTAAGAACCTGTTTTATTACATTTTCTCACACATTTCATTCTGCATTGTCAGCAAAAACATTGCAATTGAGCAGAGAAATCAAGCAGAAAAATAAATAGCATAACACTATAAATGAAACTGTTACCCTTGCTGTTAACATAAGCTGTTAATGCGCTGTTACCAAAGAACATAAATTTACTTTTAGCAATAACATTGACCATTTTCTCTTGTTTATTCTTGTAA
This sequence comes from Merzomyia westermanni, assembly GCA_949987695.1. NCBI lineage: Eukaryota > Metazoa > Arthropoda > Insecta > Diptera > Tephritidae > Merzomyia > Merzomyia westermanni. The sequence continues at coordinate 30,075,898 of OX465289.1, read as the reverse complement.
ATTCGTAAGACGTGCTTGTATTGTTTGCATTTTTTTTATGAAATAGCAGGTGAGCGCAGTTGCTAGAACAGCTGTCAATTACCTGTATACATAGCAAAGCTACAACAAAAAGTGCAGGTAGTAAGTAATGACACTGCACACTTTTATTTCATACATTCAGTCGCTCTTTGTCAACATTACCAATAAATGATATACAGTAGACTCACGGGAATGTTGACAGGGGTGAAAAAGAACTCTGGCCAGGTATATCGACGTTCGGAAATAAAGATCATTAAAGAGCTATTTTGGAGTACGAGTGATAAAGATTTAAAATCGCGGTACAGGGAGGACATAACTTAAAATTTACTAAGGGGCACCTTCTCTGGATTTTATAGGAACAGAGACATTTGGTGTAATTTGTAGGTGTCTTTTCAGCCAAGAGAGGATAATCATCCATTTAGGACAACGAAGAGCGCATTTATAAAAGAAAAGTAAGTTTGGAGTGAATATTAAAAGAAAGGTGATTAGCACAGCTTTAACGGAATACTGCTTTCATTGGGACATCTTAAACAGTTTCAGAAGTGAATCTTTTTGTTCAATAAAAATGTCCGTATAAGACTGGTCTGAATTCAATATCAGAGTGAGTAAGTACTATAATGGAGCACATAACGCCAATGAACTTAAGTACTAAACACCCTTTCCTCCATACAAACAATTGTTCCATGACACTTTAAAATTCGTCTATAAATCTCGAATATATTGTATTTGGGCGGCTATTTGGGTTGTAAAAAGAATAATTCTTTTAAAAGCTTTACAAAGACACTTCATATGAGTGTAGGGCGAACTTTTTTCTTGCATGCAAGGCGAGCAGATCTAACACACATATTTGATACAAACCAATAAATAAACTCGAACTAATTTTTAAGTTCATTAATAAAACCAAAATCTGGGCGTTCATTTTCCAGGCAAAATAAAAAAAAGCTCCCATTTAAAATTGAACTACCCAGAATCAGGGCAATTTCAGAAAGGTGGACTCTTCCTGAAGTTCAATTTCCATTTTCTGTTTTTTTTTTTTTCAAAATCTATTGTTTCTTAGAATCCAGTAATATTTCAAACTGCTTACTATGTTGGCCCTCGATTAATTTGCAGTAATTCGAAGTCTGGTCTAAAATAATTGATAATATATATTTTTAAGTAAATTTTAGGGGGGAAAACAAATTCTAAGTTGAGGTGATGGCACAATTTCGAAATCAGAATCATCTGCCCAAAAATTAACCCTAAATGTTAATCAAGGTACGAAGTATCGCGCACCCACTGTACTACAATTAGACTCAATGCTCTCACAGCATGCATACACAAAAACAGTAAAAATAACAAAAACTTTATGAATAACTAAAAGCGAATATGTTTCGACACAAAAAATACAACAAAATGTCAATGAAGATTGTTGTAGCAGCTGGAGCCTGAGAAAACGACAATCCAAGCAAAGGTAGCCAAACATCAAGCGGTGGCAGACAGGTTAATTTGATGTTAATAAAATAAAATGATACCCAGCCTATGTACACAGGTAGTACGCGAAATGGACAAAAACTATTGCTGAGTTAGTTAGTTTGTAATTTAGTTACATGCTTCTAGCGAAAACAACAACAAACAAGCAAACACCAACAGTTGCTGGTTTAGCTTAATAACAAAAATATTATTGTCAACATATAAAAAATTAAAGGGGGCCGCACTTGTTGCTAGTATTATGTTGGCGTTGAGGTGCGCCATTGCAGTTGATGTAGCTGCTGCTACTGACATCCAAAAATATTTTAATTCAATCGTTTAACTGTTATAGCGTACGACCTTAAAATGCAAACGCTTGTTGTTTTGTTTTTTTTGTTGCAAAGACCATATATGTACACATTTAATAGCCCAGCGGTGAAAATTCACATTACAAAATGCAATACTTCTCCAACACTTTGCAGACAGTTTCCCTTCAAGAATCAGTTACAATAAACATTACTACCGATTACATACCTCTTTACTAGTATTGGAATAATTGTGAAATGTACGGCAATAGAGCAAAGACGAACTTTAACGAAGTTTAAACACTTTACGAAGCAGAAATCATAGAAATTCTTTCATTACATGTCAGCATACAATGTAATCGATGGTAATAAAGTACTTGTAAGGGTTTCGTAATGCATTATGTGGAAGGAGCTCAAACTCACTTCGCCGCTGGGTTACTTCGATTGTCGACTCCGCTGCCTCCAAATCAGCTGTTCGTAACATTTATTTCGTATTATTTCGTTTGTGCTAGTTTTTGTTTTTGTCATGCTACCCAAGTCTGTATCGACGGTATGACGGTTTGCTGGTTTTGCTAATACAAATGTATTAATAGTTTTTTTTATTGTTTTTGTATGTTTCTGTATATTTTGGCGGAACCTGTTTATTCAGTTATTTTTGTGGTTTTGTATTTTTGACGAGTTTGCCAAATTTTAGTTTTTTTTGAGTTTTTCGCTCTTTAGTATCACAAACTTTTGTGCATTTTTGTTGTGGTGTCGTTGTTTGGATCTCTTGTTAATTGCCCGTGTGAACATTTACTTTTTGATTCATCAGAGTTAGCGATAACTCATTTTGATAGGAGTTTCAAAGTTCAATTGCACTTTGTTGCCGAAAATCAGCTTTTCGTTTTTTGCTTATGGCCGGATTTTAGTGTTGGTTTGCATTTGATTTTGCGTTTCTATTTTTTTCTTTTCTAATTTCTCAGAGTAGTGCGAGCATAACTGTTCCTATATGGCCTTCCTAACCTAACTGAGAGGATTCAGAAATTAAATTTCTTGGGAACACTTTTGAAAGATTTTCGAGCATGATAAATAAAGGTAAGTAATTCCTTAGGACTCTCTGGTTGTGTTTTGAATATAACATTTCTTGGGATTATAATCGTATTATTGCAAAATTTAACAAGAAAATACTTCAGCTAAAAGTCGAGGTCCTTGGCAGTCTTACCATTTTACAGGGCGTTATGATGATCGGTGCCAACTTGCGCCCAGTGCGTGAACTCGGTTCTCATTCTGCCAGTTCTAAGGTGAGGCTTTAATTAGTTCTCAACCGGTGCCAATTCGGATAGTATGGGGAATAGTTTTAGATGGAACATTTCTTTTTTGGTTCCGGGCTTCGGTTTAAGTTCTACATACCGGTTTGTGTTCTATTCTGGGTTACGGCTTCAGTTCCGGGTACGGTTTCAGTTTTAAATTCGATATAAGTTATGATTTTGATTTGGGTTTCGATTCTAATTCGCTTAAAATTTGGGTTTTAGTTTCGATTCAGATTCATTTTTGGTTTGGGTTCTAGTTTCGCTACCTTTTCGGGTCATTTATATTCATTTTCATTCTTTATAATTTCATTTGTTGCTTTGGTGAATTTAAATAAATTTTATTTTATACAAAAAAAGCTATCAACAATTTAAAAAAACACATTAAAAAAAATTCTAGCTTTGAATGTACACAGGTCAAACAATATAAAATTGTTGTGATATGCTTCCGAGAAGATCAAGCTGACCGGATCCTGCCCTAAAATAACAACGTCGTTTTTGAAACCAATTCCGAGGCAGTTCCTTTTCAAACCAACAGCTGAAATACGACGATCTCCCAGCCAGCTGTCCGTATATCGTACGGAAAATATCTAAGATGTATTTGCCCACCACTGTAAATTTAATTATAGGCGCCATCATAAAATTATTAAATTCTCACGTCAACGTATGGTCAGCAGTTAAGCAATCCAAACTTGTTTTTTGAAATTACACACAAAGGCAGAGGCAGACAAATTAACTATGTAATAATAAACACTTAGGTAAAATAGGTAAGACTAAGTACAAAACTAACAAAAGTGTAAACAGACAATAATATACAACTAAGGCGCTTTAAGAAGTCGAAGGCGGTTAAGGTAAAATGAACAAAAAAAAAAGATTTGACGCTTGAAATGCTACATAGACCCAATCGTAATACCTGACGGTGTGCACTGACTAAATGATTATCCCTTTGAGCGTTCAAAAAATAATAAAATATTATTGACTTGTGTGAGTGTATATGGGGCATTCCGCGCAGCATAATATGCAACTCAAAAAAAAAAATTAAATTTTTTTTACTTGAGATTATGGCACTGCGCTGGGTGGTTTTGACCTCAAAGTCTTTTGAAGACAAGGTAAATATGTAATTTAGGTTCCATACCATCCTGCTCTTAATTTAAAGACAGCAAGTGAAAAATTTTATAAAGTCAAATAGTGTGTTCTCCAATGTGGAATGCGCCTTATGAAAATATGCACGTAATAGAGGAAGTAAAATTTCAGTGCATTGTTGTAGTAATTGTTAAACGGAAATGACATAGTGCGTGTTCTAACCAAACTCATACTTTTCTCTGCAGCACTTTAGTCGATATACATTAGACCGTTTCAGATTTTTTTTTGTTTCTCAAACCAATAAAATTTTAAGTGTTTTTTAGGAATATAAGGCAAAATCACTTCGAACCGTTCAAAAATTGTGACCGTGCCATATTCGCCATTTAGTTTTATCAGAAAAAATGTGAATAAAAAGTTACGATAGTTACTATCTCTTTGGCGATATGGCCAGGAAATGTCAGAAAATTGATATAAGCGAGGCGAATAACTAAATGGCAACTATTCAGTGGTCTTTTGAGGAAAAGCTATTTTTCAATATTCAGTTTTGAGTTTGAGTACGAATTTATTTGCATTAGCACTAAAATTTATTTTAATGAATTCACCTACATTATTACTAATTCCATTAAAAACAAATTCAATACATATCAAATTCAATATTGAATGATAATTAAAAGGTAGTTTCAGTATCCACAACCATAAAACAAAATGTTGAGTGATAATAAAAATAAATTTTCACTCAAAAAATCAATTCTTAATGAAAATAGAAAAGAAATTCACTTTGTGTGAAACTTCAGTGCAGCCTGCGCATGTCTGACTCAACATGGAGTAAGTAAGGAATATTTGATTGAACAGTGAGGACATTCACAATGCACACGCAAGCTTCTACCAGTATAATGAGAAGAAAAATAACAATTATTATGAAATGGTCTAATATGCCTTACAGGCGATCGATCGTCAAACCATCAAAAGCAGACAATTTGACCAAACTTAAAGTGAAAAAAAATATGCTCAAGAATTTGTAATAAACAATAAAAAGTACAATGTAGGAAATAATTTAAAAAAAACCAACAATAACAAACTACATGGCATGCAATGTGCGTAGGTAATTGAAAATTCTTCGAAGGTGCGTCGTTGGCTGGCTAGCTGACAGCAGCTGCCCTTTTGCAGTTATTTTCCAAACATTCACTTGATTCTCTTCTGTTTTTCCCCCACAAACAATGCCACTATTCCGCATACAAGTTCTGCATACAAAATGCATTCATCTACGGTTTATTCACTGTCATAAATTTGTGTATGTATGCACGATTGTTTGTAAGTAAGCATGGTATATGATCGGCTGAAGTTAATGGCCTAGTGTCGGCGTTACGCTTCGGTGCTATTTGCTTCTGCATTTAATTCGGTGTTTTTTTGTTTTTGCTTTTTTTGGTTGATTGGTTTTGAAGGGAAAAATTTACCTCTACAACATGCAGTTTTCTCTATGTAGGCAGATGTTGTATTGTTATTGTTTAATATGAATGATCTGTTGTTTTGTTTTTTCATGTTTTGTTCAAATACGTCATTTACCTATGTATGTTACGGAAATCGACTTCATACGTTGTCTATTATTATTTTACTACTTAAGATTTTGTACACAAGTCGGTACGGGTAAAATTCGTTTTATTTCCTTGACCGCGTTATTTATGTTTATTTAAATTTAATTAAATATTTTATGATTAACAAAGAAACAGCCATGGTATATTGGGAAAGGTGCTTAACTCATATTCCAGAAGTCTCCGCTTCGATTGTTTGCATATTTGTTTAGCGAAAAGCATACTCCGCGATTGCTTTCAGAAGTTCTGGCATTACCCTGCAATTAACAATGGAGCATCGGAGTACTAGAACACTTATCCTCATATATATAAAAAGGTGGTTCAATATACATGGATCGATGAATACGATGTCCTAGTAGAGGATCACTTACTCCATCTCGGAGTACTCCATTTCTTTGCTTCTGATTACTTCAAGGACCACCTACTCCCTATATTACTTTGGTGTTGAATACTCCGTGGAGTAATCTTTTGGTAGCATTTTGAAAGTACTCTCATGTAGGTGCTCCATGAAGTATTCAGAAGCAAAGATATGGAGTACTCCGAGATGGGGTAGGTGATCCCCTCCAAAAACATCGCCATGTAAATTGTAAAATTTTTTTTATATGAATGAGGATAGGTGTTTGAATACTTTGATACCCTCGAGGAGTATTCTTTAGTTGAATTAATGGATTATTTCCGTTTTTTGCAGGGTAGGACAGTAACTAAAATTACATATTTCTACTCTACTGGCTTAGCATAGCAAGAGAGAACATTAAGAGAGTAATTTGTAATTTGTTGCTGCTCTTTAAGTAAAAACGCGTGAAGGGCAAACGTTCTTGCAATGCGTGGAATTATCAAATAACCTTTATACAGGGTGGCGCAAAAGTAATCCTCCTATCAGAAAATGCTATAAATTTTGCGATTGGCCCCTAAAATCAGTTCTGTTTTGACATTTGTGTAGTAAACACATGCGAAATACACGTTAATAAACAATGTTACGCTACACTGCTCCAGAACGTGGAATATTGCTGACTATTTATTTCGGTCGGTGAAAAACGGTTACTGCGCAAAAGTAATCCTCCTATCAGAAAATGCTATAAATTTTGCGATTGGCCCCTAAAATCAGTTCTGTTTTGACATTTGTGTAGTAAACACATGCGAAATACACGTTAATAAACAATGTTACGCTACACTGCTCCGGAACGCGGAATATTGCTGACTATTTATTTGACCAATAATCGGTCGGGGCCAAACGGTTACTGTGAATGGTGAGCGCTACAGAGCAATGATCAACGAGTTCTTTTTGCCGCAACTTGATGAATTGCGATTGGAAAACATGTGGCTCCAACAAGACGGTGCAGCAGCACACACTGCACGTGCCACAACCGATATGCTGAACATCGGAAGCTTACTTTTGCGCCACCTTGTACTTTACTTAAAAATATTTGTTAGTAACATTTCTTCCTTTTGGGGAAAGAATAAACCATTTTAAAATTCGACATAGAAAAATCTGACGGTTATATTGGCTGTTTAGCTGTTACAAAAATTAACATAAATTAAAACGCAAATTTTCGTATGAGCAAAGCAGTAAATTTACTAAGCCGATTTCTTTAATTTAAATTTTAAAATGCTTATACGCCTTAGAAAAGGATATAGTGATATTTTTAAAGTAAAATCCTAATGAGAAATACTTTTAATTAAAATATAAAGTTTATAAATAATTCCAAGGGCGCTATAAATAATGTACACAAATTACAACGCTTGTCAGTGTAAAATAAGACTCATTTCAGTGCTTAGACCCGATTGTCGTGGGAATGTCTCTATCTGATTGTATTTTTTGATAAAAAGAAAACATTTTTTTTTTCTAATCAATTGCAATTTCTCAGTATCTTATATATAAATAGACAAGATGAATGCAATGTAGAACCGTTTTCTGCTAAACTATAATTCTAAGGTATACAAATTATATATGTATAGATAGGAAATTTTGAGGTGTACTTTTATCCGTAAATAAAAAAAATTTAAAAAATCATTTTAATATAAAAAATTTGACATAAAAGTCACACCACTACACATTCACTTATTCACACTATAGACACGCTGTGTGTGTGTGTACTTGCTTTTTGTGTACTTGCTTTTTGTGTACTATGCTGAATCGTGAGCATGGCCGAGGAGTTGCTTTGTAGGAAAAAATTAAGAGCCGTAGTAGTGTGAATAGACTTGCCATGCATGTTTTTGTGTTATTCGTGTGGTCGGCTCTCACTGTGAGTGCGAAGAGTTGGTAGTGGACCAATGAAAAATAACCCTGCCAAAAACGGAAATACTCCGTTTCATACTCCATAGAATACTCCTAAAGGAGTATCAGAGTACTCCAACACATATCCTCATTCATATAAAAAAGGTGGTCCAATTTACATGGCAATGTCCGGTGATTGGATCACCTAATCCATCTCGGAGTACTCCGTTTCTTTGCTTTTGAATACTCTATAGACCACCTACGTGAGAGTACTCTCAAAATACTCCCATGGGATTACTCTATAGAGTATTCAACAGCAAAGCGAGAGCGGGAGTAGGTGGTCCTCAAAAGAACACATACTCCCTTCTCGCTTTCGTCTAGAATACTCTATAGAGTAATCTTTTGGCAGCATTTTCAAAGTACTGCAACGTAGGTGCTCTATAGACTATTCAGAAGCAAAGTAAATGGTACTCCGAATAGGATTAGGTGATCCGTTGCTTTGTTGGATACATTAAACAAGCAATGTAAAATATGAGCAAATATGTAAAATTCATTGCTGATACCTACAAACAGGGTTTACAAAAATAAAATAAATGATTACTCATAAAGAGTATTAAACACCAAAAAAAATTAAAGGAAAATAGAGGAAAGGAAAAGAATTGAAAGGAAGGAAAGGGAAGGGAATGGAAAGGATAGGAAAGGAAGGAAAATTAAAGGAAAGAAAGGAATGGTAAGGAAATGAAAGGAAGGGAAGGGAAAGGAAAAGAAGTTTGAGGAAAGTGAAAAACAAAATAAGAGAGTAAAAAAAGAAATCAAGGAAAATAAAAATATGTTAGAGGAAAGGAACGACATAGAAAGGAAGAAAAAAAGGCGGATAAAACATACCTACAGCAAAAAAATAATATAAAATAAAGTTTATTGGTTGAATTTCAACCACCGGGCGAACTCTAGTTTATAATAAAAAGTGAAAAAATATCTAATGATAAGACACATCGGAATGTGAAATCTGTTCAAAATTGCAGATAATCAAAGACAGGAAAAACACTCGCAGTGGAACTCGTTTGCCTTTGCAAGGATGAATTTGCACCATAAAACTTGTGTGTTGTTGCATTTTTGCACACTTTTACAACATATTACTTATTTATTAACCTTTTTTTTGTTTTGCCTACAGCTGTTGAAAACTGTTGTATTTACGACAACTTTTCTGCTTGTAAAATTGTTGTTGCTAATTCGCGGCATTTGAATGTTGTTTGACTCTGACTTAGCTGCTGTTGGCGTCACAAAAGAATGTGCAATGCGTGACAAACTCGTTTTCCCCAAGCTTGCACAGTATGGGACAGTCAGGTGGTGGTTTGGTATGGCAGTGGAGTGCATCGTGCAACATTACATAATGCAGGTATGAACTATGCAGCTAGTTCGCATGTCTAACTAACTGACGCCAAAGACTGCTTTGTTGTTATTGCCACATAGCTAACTGTGGTTGGGAACTGAGGTTCAGCGCGATTTTGTGTGAAGGTACACCATGCGAATAAGTGTTGTTAGTGTGAATGCTTTGATGGTTTGTGGCTGCTGGCTGCGGGCCAGTGTGCTAACATTCCAAAGCATCTATAAACTTTGGCATTTTGAGTGCATCATATGCGAACGACCTATACACACACACACACACACACACACACACACACACATGTACACCCTTGCTGACGAGCTCTGTAACAGTGATGGACAGTTGCAATATTGTACCGAGATCCGGTACTCAAAACTCACTTGCAAGAAATGCATTTAGTTTTGGCATACATTCGTGATGAGTCTCAAAGGTGCAAGCGACTTATGACTCTTTCGAACTGTTTACATGGATTCAACTGTCCCCTTTTGTCTGAGAGGTCTTATTTTTCATCTATAGGTACAGTCGAACAGGTGCGCTTTCTGCGCTTATAATAATGCTACAAAAATTATACACCAACTATACCCAAATGGACATATCGGAATTAATTATATCCTATAGAAAATTATTAGAGATTTGTTGCAAGATTTTTGTAGGGTCCAACTGCTTTTACATTTTCTGTCGAGGTTGAACTCAAATTCCACAGCCTAGCATCGCGGTATTGGAATCAACTATACTCCTTCGGTCTTTGACAAATGAGATGAAATCCTCAAGCGCCTTAACCGCCGGGTCAGGCTTTCTAGATTTAGCGATATAAGGAATTTCAAAGTAAGAAAAAAAGCCGGTAAATAAAAAAGAAAAAAAAACGCAGCTCGTTCTAACTTCACTCACACTGCACCTTGATCCCATTGTCAATGTGGGCGTCCTCCTTGTCGAAGAAGTGTGACATTCCCCATAATACTCGATGTTCTCTCGAACTCGCCGGAATGCTACAATTGGAATGGATTTTTACAATCTGAGCAAGTTCTTTACTGCACTGTATAAGTATCTTTGTTGCACAAGAAGGACGTCCGCATTGAAATTAGAACCTTCTGTAGTGCGAAAATGCCGAGTTTTTGGATCCGTCCTGCCTACAGATTAACACTGCATGCCTTTATCCACTGTAGAATGAAATAAAATTCCACTCAAAAAAAATTCTTTGTTAACTAATGGAGTTTCATCTTTATAACCCCTTATCTGAAGATTTAATGGGAACTTGTTTGCACTATCATTAATGGAAACTCACTTCCACTTTTCCATTGTAAACCTTTTGTTATACAAATCTAATGCTATTACAAACAAATCTCCACTAAATACATAGCTGAGGAGTAATGAAGATAAAGTTTCAATTAATTTTAGTGCTAATGAATATGAGTCCTTCCTCAATCAAATCAATGGTGAATAATAATGCTAGTCCAATTTTACTAAAATATTATTTTGAGTGATAAAATATTAGTGGTAATGGGATGGAATTTCAATATCAGTAAACCTTGAGTGGTTAGTTTAGTGTTTACTGCATTCAAATTGCCAACGCTGTCTAAAACTACCGTCACTTTGTTCTTTGTTGAAACCAACAGGTACATCTATACCATCACTGAGTGCTTAGCTGAGAGCATAAACCTTTATGTTTTGCTGGCATGTGATTTATGCTGCTATGATGTTGTTGTTACGGTTGCTTGCGAAATAAAGTTTGATTTAACTTTTTAGAATGGATTATACTGGTGGGTTGGGCACTTGACAAGTTGCTTAAATACCTAGGTATGTCATACATACACATGGACATCTGTGGGCTGATTCTCATACTCTACAAATATCTTAAGCATCTACTAGACATAATTTAACCGTTTTATCTTCATGTGGCTGCAACTTAATGTACGTTACAACAACTTCAAACAATTCATTATTTTTGATGTCAAGTAAAAATGCACTCTGGCGACAACATAAATTCAACTTGCACAGCTATTAAATAAGTAAAGACAAAAACAAAAAAAGAAAATGCCATCTAACAGTAAATAGCATAACTTCCGTTGACATATTTATGCATACCTCAAAGATGCGGAAAAAATTCAAGTGAAGAAAACAATTTTTAAAAAGAAGAGAAGAAAAACCATGCTCAGGAAATATTAGAAATCAAAGAATGTATTTGTCGGCATTGGCCGTGGAGAGCGCTGCGTCGCACATGTGTCAGTTGTGTAGACGTTTTTTGTGCGTACACTGTTGCACCGGAAACTTGAAAGACAGCATCACGTCCATTGCTGCTACACATGTGTGCTAACAGAAATGCTTGAAGTGAGAAGCAAAACATAAAAAAAATAAATTTAAAATAAAATCATAACAATGACAATACCGTTGCTTACAAATACAAAGCACATGTTTCCTCATCAGCCAACCGCGCCACACTTGCCTGTTTTCCTTTCATGCTGCTTCTGTGGTAACAAAAATTTCAAGACCGACGACATCCTGCAGCATAAACAAAACATTTTGTTTACTTCTTCACGTTGTTGACAAACGCAGGAATTGGTGCTAATTTTTGTAAATGTATTAGACTGATACCAATTTATTTTCACTTTTTTCTTGTAAACATGGTTGCAGAAGAAAATGAACTGTTGAAATGCGAGGTTTGATATTAATAATAAAGACATTTGTTTTCCAATCTTCGATTTTCAAAAGTAATTATATAGGAAAACCCCTTTTAGGAGTACAAGAAACTTGTCAGAAAAAAGCTGGTGTACGTGCTGTTCGATTTTTCTGACTCATCCCAAACTAGTAGGAAAAAGTTAAAATTTGTACCAAGTACAGGTAAAGGTTTTGGAAAATACTGGAATGGTCAGATTAAGCGAAAATGTAAGCAGAATTTTTATTGTAATTTTTACGTTTTTGGCACCTACGACCGCGCGCATTAGAGTCGAGTACTTATCTAATATTATTAGTACGTTTGTAACTACACCTTTTCCAGATTGAAAACAGAAAACTCCAATTGTATTTCAGAAAATGTTAATTGAATTTGGGAACAGCTAATTGGATTTCAGAATTTGTCATTTGGATTTAAGAAACGATTATTGAATATCAGAAAGCTAAAATTGAATTTCAGAATAGGTAATTAGAATCCAGAATGTGTGAATTGGAATTCAGAAATTGACAATTGGATTTCAGAAAATACCTTTCATACTTTGTTATGTATAAAAGCCATGAAATATGCAAAAACTAGTTGCTGGAATAAATAAATTTCTAAATTTTATGCCGATCAGTTCAAAGCAAATTGTCTGCTTCTGAAATCCAATTGCCTATTCTGAAATTAATTTAATATCTTTTGAAATCCGGATAACTATTCTTAAATCCATATGTCGAATTCTGAAATCCAATTACCTATTCTGAAATACAATTGACGTTTTCTGATTTCGATATGGAAAAGGTGTAGTTTGATACTACATATACATCTGTCCGAAATCTGCTAGTTGACATTTCATATTTTTCTTCGGCGAGCATAAAGTTTTATAAAATTGTGACTGAAAAATGTTCGGCGACACAAAACATTTGCAGGGAGAGAGCGCATTTTGTCATTTCGTTGCGAGAGGAAGCTGCAAGTTTCTGTTGGGGAAATTTCACTCCGTAAAACTTGGCAGTGAAAAACAGCTGATCATGATATAGAAAAACAACAACAGCAAATTAAAAATTTTGAGCTATTAACCAATGAAGAAAGCAACGCTGTTTTGCTTGCAAGTTTTTACAAATCCTGTTCGGCCGAAAGTTTTTCCTTTCGGCGTTTCGAGAGAGTTTTACGTCATTCTCGTACTTTACTGACAGTTCGAGCTTTGGTATCGCAAACATGAAAATTAAAATAAAATTTGTACTGGTATTTTTCCAACCCTGGTCGCACCAGTAAAAGACTTGAAATTTCTCTTAGTATAAATTAGTTCTTTTTCGGCCTAGTTTAGGATGAGTTGCAAAATTCTAGTTGTTTACTAGATTTGGTGCATTGCTGCTAGTGAGTTTAATGCCACACAGGGTCTGGCACGCTCAAGGCTTACTGATAATGCGATTTTGTTTCCATTGCCATTCACATTAATTTTTTTAATGAAGCTTTATTTATGGACTTTATACCTTTCATGAATACGCATCACGGTTTTAAGTGTCCGATCCTTACTTACAATTAGTACAAACTCTGCAAACCCCATTTATCGGAACAATCGATTGTATCGCTCCGATCTTTCTGATTCCGACAAATGATTAATTTCATGCAAAATGGCGGCCTTATACCAAATTTCATCAAGATATCTCAAAAACTGAGGGACTAGTTTGCGTACAAACATACAGACGGACATGGCTAAATCGACAGCTCATCGCCCTGATCATTTCGGTACACTTATTGGTGGGTCTATCTCTTCTTCTTCTTCTCATACTTACAAACATCGGACCAAAGTTATAATACCATTTCATGTTCATGAAAGGTATAATAAATAATCAAACTTTATATTAATTTAATGGATATTTTTTGGTAATGGAACAATTATTATACCTACTCAAGTTCAAAACTGAGGTAGCCTCGCCGAATGAAAAACTTGTTCTCCATAAGAACTTGATAAGGAGTGAAAAATCGAATTTCCGTACCTTAGAGTTTGAAGAGTCTACATTTCATAAGAAACTCGTCAGGATACGATATCTCGCTGTTTTGAAGAAATTTAGTTTTTTTAAAGCAGTCTAATGTACGCACAATACATTCTTACATAAGAACCCATGACAACAAATTTTTCATTAATCAATTTTATATGGTTGTTTATGCTCTGCAACAGCAACAGTTAGCCGATACATTGTCTGATCTACATACAAGTGGAGGGTTGAGAGCAGCAGCTTGCTCCAGACGTACACAGCATATGCCCACAAGATGGTGTGAAAAACGTGGTGTAACTACGTGAATTGTAGCATATTTAACATAGGAGAGTTTTTTTTAATGGTAATTTGATTAAAACGTCCTAAGTAAATCCACTAATATGTAGTAGATATGTTAGGGATGTCAGTTTAGCGAATAATACACCGGCATCGGATGTTTCAAACGTGCTTTATTTTAATCGGAAGCGAAATCTAAATTTCAAGGACACGAAATCTATGTATATGTAAGGCGAATGTTGAATAAAATCTGTACAAATAATAAAATTATCACAGGCTGATGTATGTACATTATAGATATTAAAGAAAAATTCTCACAATGCAAACAGTTTCTTGAATTTGTGTGTGTCTGTCCGCATGTTTGTTCGCGCATCATTCAAAAGCCGTTGTATATAATTGAATGAATTATTCACCGATGAGTTGTTAGATGAGCAACTCGTTGTACACAGTGGCTATAAAAAATGAGTTAAAATATTTTTATACTATCGTTAAATTGGAACAGATCGATGTATGTACATAGTAGATTCAAAGGAAGAATTATTTGAATTTCTGTCTGTCTGTTTGTAAAAATAGGCACTGCTCCAACAAAAATTACCTTAACTGTATTTGCATATGTTTGTACACGCATGGCTGAAAACCTACTTCATGGAATTAAATGGTTTCTTCACTGATGTACTGCTGTGTATTTAACTTGACATATAAACACATTTTCCGTTGCTGCTATACATAATTTTTCTTTGGGCGCGTATCGAAACCTCGCACTACCGTGTTATCTACTACCTAATATGATGTATGTAACACGTACAGGCTAAATCGCTTAAGTATTATTTCATAGTGCATTATTTAAATTGCTTGCAATAAAGTTAGTTTTTTGCAATTAATTTGTTAGCATCAAAGGTCACAAAGGTCGTATAAAAAATGAATGGCCTTTGTGCGAGTTAAAGCAGATAAAAAATAATTGAGAGCGAAATGAATTGGAGTTATTTACACAATACATACTACTTCAGAATGCTCTTAAATAGACGAAAATTATCTTTCCACATCACGCTTTAATCATTCGGCCGTCAGTGTACACAAAAACTAATCAAAAATATTTAAAAATTTTCTACGCTTCATAAAAATTTTTGTTTGCACTTCCTACAAAATATTTTAAATTAATATCAAACAAAACGAAATATGTACAATACAAATATTTACTTAAAAAAAAGTATTTGCTAGCGACAGTAGCTACCGAAATAAATGCCGCTGTCTTTATTTACATTGATTTGGGGTTATGTTTTCGGTAAACATTTTTTTACTGTCATTGCCGCCCAACAGCAACAACAACGTATTTCAATTGTGGTTTTCTTTAGATAAAATGCATTAATTTTAGTTTTTAGTTATTTTTGATATGTTTGTATATATGTACGTTTTATGTAAAATTATGAGTTTATTTATAAGGCAAATACAAATTTTGAAGAGATAAAATATTCATTACTTTTTGTTGTTTTATAATGTTTGATTTCAGTGCATACATATGTTTTTGTTTGCTTAAGACCCAAACACAACACCGGCGACGGATAAATATTCGCTCGTCAAAATTATTTATAGAGATTATCGATAAAATAAAATTTGTAATTAATAATTTTGTGATTAATCAAAGCATTTCTAAAAAAAAGTAATTTGTTCATTGCTTATAAAATTCAGAGTGTGGTGAGTTAGTTAAACTCATTTAATTTATTTATAAGTAATTAAAACGTGAATAATCGGGTAATATATAATTTTTTACTAATCCATAAATATTATTTCAGATTATTTAAAGGATCAACTCTAGGTTAATTGGCATGTTGGATTAATTTATTTAGCCGCACATTCTTAACGGAAACTTTCCCGACTTTTTAACCCTAAATTGTAACCCGGCTTTGTTTAAGAAAAAAAAAAAAATTGTTTTGTTGTTTGATTGCGTCCTGATATTGTTTTAGAGGGCTAACAATGCTGGGCGAGTGGTCGCCATGAGAGAAGACTGTCGTAAGAGGCGTCTAAAATCCACTACCCGAAGGTTCGACGAAGTCACATAAATAGTTTCCCCAAACATGCGGTTTTGCCGTTAATACAACAACTACAAAAACCACTATCCGCTGAACGAAGTTTGTCGCTCGCCAGCATTGTGTCTTTACCTTTACATACATGAAAAAAAAAAATAAAAACTCTAATATGAATGCAGTTATTTTTGGGCTATAGTTTTTAGGTTTTAAAAGCAAACAGTAGCACAACATTTATCAAAAACATGTTTGTTAAATCTCTATTGACTTTAGTTTGTTGTTGTTGTTACTGAAAAGGCATGAGACGATAAAAATGGTATGAATGCAAACCGATACTCTTGTAGTTTTAGTAAAACTGTTTGCTGTGGATTGACTACAGATGACGTATGATTGATGTGGCACAACTTGCTTGCGTCGGTAAACTGTGGATCATCGGTACGCCCAATGAGACCCACCCGCTCTTCTGTTATTGTTATTTCTATTAATTCTATAAAGTATTTTTCTGCCATACAATAGACAGGACTTTATATTGGACATCTAGCGACACATCGGTTAAAACTACATTTAATACTATACAGTGGTTTTTGAGTGATGCGCGAACAAACATATAGTCAGACATACACAAATGTTAAACACTGTTGATTTGGCTTCGAAGCGCATTAAGAATTACTTTCTCAATTACAGCAGATGGGAAATTGTTGGCTTTATACGCGGTGGGGCCACGTGTTTAGTATTCATGCCAAAATTATAAAAATCATGAATTATAAGGAAACTCATTCATAATCAGTCAGTTCAATGACACAGATGGCAATCAATTAAAATATTGCATAGAATTACGAAAATATCGATATATTTAATCAAAAGAAAAAAAAAAAACCGGATGTGTATTGTTTTAAAGCATTTCATATTGATAGAAATTTTGTTTTGTTTTTGTATCGGATTCCTGCAACGCCACCACAAATACCAATCGCAAAAACAGCTGTTGATATCGAAAAAAGATCTCAAATTACCCAGCTATCCAGTGCTACTATGCAAATTGAGGGCAGCTGTCAATTAACGATAAAATATTTAAAAACATTCACATAATATTAGTTACTCGTGCATGTTTATTCACATTTTGTTTCGTTTTATTTCATTTGACCGGCAAAAAGCATAATGAACAGTTGAGATAAGCAAAAGGTAAACACAACGATAGCAATTCGATAGCCTAATTTCGGAATTTCAATACAAATAGGGGGGAAAATGTTTATTGTACAACTTTAATGGGGACATTGAAGTTTTAGGGGAGCGGCGTAGAATTTGACCTATTTCAGTGTTAACTGCCAAAATATGCAGCTTGAAAATGTGAAAATTAAGGGGGAAATGCGTGTAATTTAATTAATTTTAAATAGGAGTTGAGCCTCTTGGATTTGCTGTTGTGGGGAATGTTGTGATAAATTAATGTTTTGTTGTCTTTTAATTACGTAGGTGAGGCCAACATTGTAGCTTTTATGTGCAGTAATATGCATTTTATGTATTTAAATATCCTGAAAACTTTTCTCTCAAGACAAATAAAAAATAAATCTTGTATGAACGTACTTCGTAAGTGTAAACTAAGTAATTTATGCTGCAATGTGAACATTACTTTAGCTTACCAGGTTTGTCTTACAAGTTCTCTAGTGAAAGCTTCCGTTAGAAAATAACTCATGTTGATCACGGTGTACTGTTAATGTCCGGTGTACTGTAAATGAGCCGAAAGTACTACGAGGTCAACCATTTAGTCCTATAGACAGTCGGATCAATATCAGAAAATGCTAAAATCTACCAACATAACAAACCCCAGCGCCATAACTATAAATATTTTTGAGATATATTACATTAGACGAAAAAAGGCACACAGACGCTTTTGGTATAAAACCATATACATGCGGTCCTTTCATGTCTAACAATCAATGTACAAGGTGGCGCAAAAGTAAGCTTCCGATGTTCAGCATATCGGTTGTGGCACGTGCAGTGTGTGCTGTTGCACCGTCTTGTTGGAACCACATGTTTTCCAATCTCAATTCATCAAGTTGCGGCAAAAAGAACTCGTTGATCATTGCTCTGTAGCGCTCACCATTCACAATAACCTTTTGGCCCCGACCGATTATTGGTCAAATAAATAGTCAGCAATATTCCGCGTTCTGGAGCAGTGTAGCGTAACATTGTTTATTAACGTGTATTTCGCATGTGTTTACTACACAAATGTCAAAACAGAACTGACTTTAGGGGCCAATCGCAAAATTTATAGCATTTTCTGATAGGAGGATTACTTTTGCGCAGTAACCGTTTTTCACCGACCGATTATTGGTTAAATAAATAGTCAGCAATATTCCGCGTTCTGGAGCAGTGTAGCATAACATTGTTTATTAACGTGTATTTCGCATGTGTTTACTACACAAATGTCAAAACAGAACTGACTTTAGGGGCCAATCGCAAAATTTATAGCATTTTCTGATAGGAAGATTACTTTTGCGCCACCCTGTATAAGCGAACTCAACGAAGACTTAGATCGAGTCAACAAGTTGGCTTGCGATAATGGGCTACTATTAAACCCAAACAAACCTCTTTGTTTAGTAATTTATAATAAAGCTTTTAAACTTGACGACTACAATGAAGTTAAAATAAAGAATACTGTGATAAAATTTGTGGACAATGCAAGGACTTTAGGAATAATTTTTAACAGAACACTGTCATGGAAAACACATATCCTAAGTGCAATAGGAAAAGTCTGGACCATACAGTACTTCACCCCACTGAAAACGCGACTTCATAAAGTCATAACCACTCAAGCGCCCGATTACCTTGTGGAACGAATTCACTTTAGTAAATCGCCCAGATCACTAAACTTGCTTAGTGTTAGATTTAGCTGCCTAGTAACCGAACGTACATTTTTTGTGTTCGCTGTGCGCCTTTGAAACGCTCTGCCACAATATATTAAAATGGTTATAAGCCCACTGCACTTAAAAAAAGAACTCCTACGATACTTTGCAAAATAAATGATTAAGTTGCCATGTACATATGTTTATGCAATCGTTATACCTGCTTTTCTCTTCCCATTACACCTGCTTCCTCTTTTAAACCTTTCTGAATATCTAGTATCCTACTATAATTTTGATCTCCCCAAATTTCCTTCACTGTACGCTGTGTAATATTGTTAGTATTAAGTTCATTACTTTGTAAGTTTCAAACACTATAGAATAACCTTTTCGTTGTGTGTTTGATAAATAAATAAATAAGTCGCCCTTTGTAATTTATCTGCTCCAATTGAATTTTTATTCTTATCATGAAAGGATCTAGTAATTAAGGAACTGATTTCTTTTTAAACTCTTCCAAGTGAGTACTCGAATCAGAAATATATATGAAGCAAAAATCTATCAATTTCGAGTTCGATAAGCTGAAAAATGCTTGTTTTGTTTCTGTTACGATCACTATTTTTGTTTTTTTTTTTTATAATGTAATGATCTAATATTTTGGTGGTGCAAAATAAAATAAAAATTTCACCTTTTCTGCCCTACGCTTTGCTGTATATTTCAGCAATTCGAGGGCGACTCTGTTTATTTTTTATTTGAAGACCTTATCATGTTTGCATTATCAAAAGGTTCGTTCTTCAACCAAATTCAGAAATAGGACATTCTTTAAAAAAAATTTTTTTCGATATTTTGACCATTTTTATTATGTCTTTAATACTCACTAAAAATCATATGCCATTATATCTAGTTCTGTGACCTTTTCGCTCTCACACAAAAGCACAAAACAAAGAAAGCATGAGTCAATGCGCTTGAATGCGATGAAATTGTTTCTGCAAACCAAGTTACACTTCATTTCAAAAATATGCGAACTTATTTCAGCCAAGTTATGCACAACATGAGAGTACATACAGACAGACCTTCTCAATGTCGTAGAGTTTCACAGCAATCAAAATGAAAAGCTGCTGGATATAATTGGCGTAGTCGTTGAGCACGATGCGCGGTTTACACTTTAGCATGTTAAGATTATAAAAAAGACATACAAAAAATTTCCTCAAATATACGCTTGGCATCAAAAACAGCGTTCCCACTGATGCATGGAATGCATGAGAACATTTCGGTTGTTGCATTCTTGACCTCACTACTTAACATTCTTACAAGGTTCTTTCTTGGTTTAAGGTGACTTTGTTAACAATTTTATAAGCTGGGTAATTTGGTATTACATATTTTCCAATTTTTTTTACTAAGCAAATACTCTATAATTTTTTGTAATACTCACAATTTGCTCCAGTTCCGTGATGGGCAAATTATGTTTGTTGTTATTTCCATTGCAATTGTTATTGCTGTTGGTGCTGTTGTTGCCCATAGTTGTGGGTGATGGTGAAGTATTCGAATTGGAATGTGACGACGATGACACTGTTGACGTTGAGGAACGTGAGGTCGAACAATTGTTGTTGGTTTTATTCCTTGGTGGTGTGGGTGGAGGTACGAGACTAGTGGTATTCAAGTTAGTGCAATCTTTTGAGTTGCGATTTGGTGAGAGGCGTGAAGGAAAACTTAGGGTTTTCGTCCACTGAGCCAGGCTGCGTACCATTTTAAGTGAGCCTAAGCTGAAAGTTGACTTTTTTTGGAGTTTTTTTTTTTTTTTGTTTTTTAGCACAATTTTGCTGCTTTTAAATTTAAAAAATCTTTCTTTTATTTTTATTTTTAAAACGTTTCGATTTTTTTCAAAATATGTTATATTTTCAGTATTTTTTATAAGTAATTTCTTCGTTCAATTATCTTTTGTTCACACACAGTCAGAGGAAATAAAAACACACGTTAAGTCAATTTCATGTTTGCACGTAAATAAAACCACAGTACTTTAACATTTTCGTACTAAAACTCTATTTTCCATGAAAACAACCGTACACGTCGCTTATTAAAAACGTAATGAATTGAAATATTACAGCAAAAGACTAGGCAAGTCAAGTCGCCATCAGCAGTTGCGTTGAATAATGACAAAAGGCAGAAAAGTGGTAGGTAGCAAGCGAGCAAGCAAATGAGTGCATCCAACAACAATAACGGCACAAAGTAATTTAAATAGAAGAAGATTGACTACAGCACATATTAACAGCGCGTTTAACAGAAAAGAGCAATAGAGCGCATGAAGCACCAATTACCACAAGCAATAACACGAATGATCTCTTATTTGTTTTATGTTGTTCTTGTAGATCGCATACCATTCTTTCTGTACATGCGTGCGAGTGAGTGCACTATATGTAGCACAGCTCAGTTGAACTCTCAAATTCGAGTTTAGAAAGTTTTTTCCTTTTTTCTTTATATTACAACGGTGGTTTGTTTGTTATCTGAGAGAAAATGTGGTTTTTCAAGTCATTCTTGTGTTGGACTGATCAGCTGTGGCTTTTTGAATTTTGAGCTATCGTTGGCTTAAAAAATATGCCGTGGGATGGTTAGAAAATTCTTTTTGCAGCTGTTTTGTTGTCCACTAATTTTTTGTGAGCAGGGCTTGACCGGCTTTTTGTTTGTTCTTGTAGACTGTTTAGGGTGTGCTTCAACAATTTTATAAAATACTAGTTTGTGTGCATTCGTAAACCGGAATATGGCTAAGGCATGGATGTATTTTTCCTTTTGTAGGTTATAATTGAAATTTTTGGAAATTTATAATGGATACATAAATTAATCGAAATCAAAAAATATAAGTCTAAAACCTTATGGGAATGTTATGAAACAAAAAGGGGACTTTTATTTGACCGGCCACTTTATATTGAAATCCATGGAGAAAATGGTACATAAGACAAGGAGAAAACGGTTCATAGTCTGCTTGGCCTATAGTTGTTCCCAACAACAGATCCACGGTACAGCGAAGGCAAAATATTTCGCCAGGTCATAGGTAATTTTTAGTTTTGGCTAATTTCGGAATTATAGCACTCCTTGAGAAAGGATGAAACTATAGCAAATAGTAGGAAGATAGTTCTGCTACATTCGATTCTTTAATCAACCTCAGTAGCTTATCTTAGGAAAAAGGAAATACCTCAGCCCTTTGCAATACAACTGACTCAAAAGGCGCCACCTTAATATAAAAAAATAGGGGACAAGAGTAATAGTAACAATAACATAATGGGATTTAAACATACGTCAACATAGTTCAGCGAATTAAAACCTAGCAGGTTAGTTGGCTAGGCAATTTTGTGCCAATGAATGCTTCGACCCAGAGATTATTCTTATCGGTACCGGTGGAAGCAGTAGAAGAGAGGGAACATAACACCGATCGAAGGAACAAATGGAGACCCATTGCGATCTCGTGGTGTTTCCAATTGGACCTGGTGGGCAGAGCGAAGAAACGATTTCGTGACAGGCCATTAACACATTTCCGGACGTGGCTGATGATAGGAACCTGTGTCAGCCAAGCAACCACTGTGCTGATACCATCTCTTGGTAGGTGCTGAGATCTTTCGGGTCAGTTGTCGACACCAAGCGATAAGCGGATCTTTTAGAGTTTACTAACAAGGTGGAATCATCAGGTCATTTCATGCTCAGTTGCCTACATTTTGCAAGGACGAGTCCTAAATATCAAGGTGGTATGCGTTTGAATCTGCGAAGGATATATCGCTTAAGGTACCTGATACAGATCGCCGAGCAGCTATCGCCAATCTACCGCATTTAGTACGTCCCATAACTTTGCCTGAAAGCCCATTGGAAAGCATTTGAAGTTGCTCTCCAGATGTTTTAATGGAATAAATAGTTTGGAAAGTTCTCTCCAGTCATTTCACAGAGTGTTTGGAAGCAGATCGCCAGTAGACACAAACAAGGGCTATTTTATTGTACCGACGGCTTAGGATATACCCCTTCGGCAATATATGGCTGTCGTTAAAGACGACTGAAATTTACGACCCGAAGGGTCAAACATATTGTGCGTGCTGCAGTCGGAAGGAGTGCGTACCTGAACGTATCAGATTCTATTCGGAAAGGGCTTTTGGGGCTACTAAAATCCACATGAACTCTGATTACAGGGTCAACAAAATCGTTTCCAAAGCTGTAGGGCTAGTACAATAAGGTGCTGGTACCGTATTTATATCTGACAAAGGACTGCCAATATCATTATAGCTCTGTTTGGTCCGTCATGTCCTAGAAAATATACAGAGTGATAGGCCAGCTAAACGATAAGAATAAAGATTTGTTCATTAGATTAACTTCATTGCAGATCTAAGGTTACACATTGCCTATTAGCTTCCTCTTCCGCTTGAAACATGCTCAGAAAGGCTCTTCGGGTCCAAACGCATTAACCACTATGCTCTTTCTTATCTGCAAGGCATACCCGTCGCATTCTTAAACAAAGTTATACTAAATGACTACTTCAAATTGGCTTTCGGAAAGTCACTTCCGGTCAGACATACCGAGAGATCCTCATTTTACACGACAACGAGATTATTTTGAAATTGATGGCTTCTTTATATTTATAACAGCGTTTCATTAACATCTTTTTTTGCTGAACACCAGTCGCCCAAATACCGGTCACGACTCGCCTAGTTTGATACCACAGGCCAAAATTACAGCTGCCGTTGACTACAGAGCGCTCAGCTCTTGTTACCCCGCTGCCGTCCAGTGATGAAAGAGGAAACATTCAAAAATAGGCAATGAAACTGACTGCTTAACGAATATCACTTTTAGTAAAATAAAAAAAATAAACTACACGATAGCAACAACAAAAACATAAACAAGTCAAACAACACCGCCAAACATAGCGAACACATCTTTCTTATGTTAACCTGGCTTAAAACAAGCCGAAAAACCTGGTCAGAACGGCCTTGCCAAGGTTGAGTGAACAAGCAAAAGCAAAGAAGAAAGAAAGATGTTATATGAGCGAATGCCAGAAAACTCAACACTCAGCTAAGAAGTATAGCAACCAGAGTTGGAGAAACGGGCATGAAAGAAACAAGAAACAACAACAACAAGACAAACCAGCAATTGTTTGATTTTCTCAGCGCAAACTCTCAGCTGCTAAAAAATTTAAAAAATTGTGACTGTTAACGTTTGGCTCGTTTTATATGACTTGATGAACTTGTTTTTGTTGTTGTAGCTGCTTTTACCAGTTTTCAATTTGAATGTTGAAGAGCATATGCATTTGTGCTGGCTGTTGTTGTTTTTAATTCACAAGCCATCATCTTATTATGGCTCTGTTAGACTGGCTTTGTATTGGTACGTGTTTGGCATGTCGAATGCCGTCAACTTTAGCAACAACAAGAAAAACAACAACAATAAGTATAACATAAACATAACGAATATCAACAAGCAATCATGGCTTTAATAATTAAAAGCAGCTTATTTACACTCTGATGTAGGTACAACCATTAGGGTGGGTCAAAAATAAGTTTTTGTTTACTTTATGAAAAAAGAAAAATGTAGTTTTTCAGAATTTTAATTTGAAATTTTAATTTTGCTTGAAAGGTCTTCAACCTTGTACCTTAAATCAAATCTTTAAGAAATCGAGAGATTTTTAAGTACTAATTTTTATTTTATATTACGCTATGTATTTAGTAGGGCTTCTGTATACAATCGATTATCTGGCTAATTAGTCGAATATCAACTAACTGTCACTATTCGAATACTGATGGTTTGATAAATACAATTTTTGAAATAAAAAAAATAATTTCAACATTTTCCATAGCTGCAAAGCATGGACATGTGCTGGAGCTCAGTTTCAAGCGAATAGATCATTCATTGTCGCCTTTATTTATATTAGCCTCAGAAAAATAGGTATAAAATAAAATAATTAGAATAATAGTCGAATATGTCAACTAGTCGAATGCCAACATCTGGTCAATTAGTTGATTAGTGATGATGAATTATTTTTTGAAACAACTACTGCAGATCGTTTAATCGAATATCTAATCTGCTAAACAAATTTTCAATGAAGAATTTTTTTATTAATAAAAGCTGCGGCCGCCGTGGTGTGAAGGTAGTGTTGCCGGCCTACCACACCGAAGGTCCATGGTTCGAGCCCTGGTACAGGTAACATCAAAAGTGATTTGAAAAAAGTTTTTCAAAACGGGGTCGCCCCTCGGCAGTGGTTTGGCAAACTCTCCGAGTGTATTTCTGCCATGACAGGCTTCTCAGCAAAAAATTCGTCTCCTTTGTAGATGCCGTTCGGAGTCGGCAAAAAACTGTAGGTCCCACCAATTTGTAGGGAAAAATTCAAATCGGCACACCACAAATTGGAAGAGAAGCTTGGCGCAAAAAATCTCTTAGGAGGTTTATGATGATATACCTGTTGTATATCGCGCCATAGATAGATAGAAAAGCTGTTGATTAAACAGAGTCTGATAAGTCAGATCCCACTAAAGTACCGTTTTCTCAAATTAATCAAAATCTGATTAACTTTATTAATTTCTTTCGAGTACTTTTCTGAACAACTAAATTAATGATAAAAGTCGAAGTTAACATGGGAACAATGAAATTTTCTATTTTACTAGGCTGTGAGTGCATATTTTTGTACAATCAAATTAGTAAGAATGTAATAAAGACTAATTAAAGTGGAAAATAGCAGAGAAATTAAGAATTTTTACTAAGCGATTATTCTCTGATTAATAAAATGATTAATCGCAAAACCCTAGTTTAGTTATATATGTTTGTTTTTTTTGAATATGATTTTGATGATCTGATGATCATATGATTTTTTATTGTAAATTTTAACAGCTGCGGTTTTTAAAAAAAATTTATATGATAAAAGCCATATCATTTCTAGATATAATAAAATTGCAACGAGGGATCATTATTAAGCCGATAGAAGCCAAATAAACAGTTTTTAGAATTTTTGTTTGTCTGTCTGTCTGTCTGTATGTTTGGGACCGCATCACTCAAAAACTGCTTAATGGAATTAAGTGAAACTTTTACCGCTGCATTGCTAGACGCTTAAGTTAAAATCCAAGATATCATTTGTTCCGATAGTTTAACCAGTTTCGGAGATATCGATTGATATGTGGACCAAGGTGACCCAAAATATGTTTAGTACAATATGGGCGTCAAGCGAAAGGTGTTAATGAGTGCTGTAATAAGCGATGTAATTAAGTTCCATAACTTATCTGGTATGCGATATAATAGAAATAAAAGCCTTGTAAAAGGAGATAAAAATAATAATTTCCTTTACGAAATGGGAAATAAGCTTCAATAAAAAGGAAATAAAACAAGTGGGAGTTATTGCACTACACTTATTGCCCACTAGATTTATAAAACATGATAATATGGGGTATTTCCTACAAAAAACTTTTTTCAAGGTTTTGTAGAATTAGTTGTGACCCCTTATATTTCTTATTTTCTTATGCATTGGAGAGAAAGGGGATTAAAACATATCAAATTTTTTAACAATTTGGGTCAAAAAAATTTCTATTGATGCAGTTATTTATTTAGTTAAACGTGAAATCAGCCAGCTCAAAGTGTTAAATAAAAGCATCTTTTTATTAATTGAAAATTTTCTTATTTTATAAATTACACACTCTACCCCATGCTAAAAAGTTTTTTTCTTCAACCCATCCTAGTATATATGCACATATATATAAATTAAAATTTGTCTTCTTTTTGATGAAAAACATTCCTGGTTTTGTGAAGGCAAACATTTTTTTTGTATTTGTCTTTTGTACGCCATTCAGACGAATCGTAAAGAATTTCCGAAATGAGCTCATTAACGGAAGTCGTTCAAACGGTTGGAAAGTTGTTGTAATTAAAGATGTTACTAAATTAATTAGTTAAAGAGAATTATTTGGTAATTAATTCAAAAAGAAAAAAAGGGAACTGAACTATGAAAAAGCAGTAATGTTGTTGAAAACCAAGCAAGATACATCTAAAAACTAGGAATTATAAAACTACTGAACGAGATGTTCGACGCTTCGAAAAACGAAAAATTCATTCAGTTGGCCTTGTTATTGTTATTGCTGCTGTCTTAGCACTTTGCCGTATCCAAGCGGCACGTTTATTACCAAAAATTCTCATCAACAACAGGCGTCCTCTGTGTCAAGCAGTTCCAATAGTGTTGGACCATAGTTAGTTTAAATAGATACTTTTTATTATAAGAGAATGTCTGGGCTTAGTGTTACTGGGTAAGAGTTCAACCTAGTAAAATATACAGACCGCATTTGAGCCAAAGTCACTCACGTTTCTTTTGGAAAATTCCGCTTTTCTGCCGATATAGATGATGATTTTGTTTGTTTCAAGCTGTTCGCCGGATCTGAGTTAACAAAGAACTTTATCGACGATGTGTGGATGTTGTTGAGAGCCTGGCGTTGCCCCTCTGAGTCAAATAGCCTTGTTATGTGTTTTGAGCTCTTAGCCGTGTTCAGGACTTCTTTAAGGTTTCAAAGCGAAAAATGCCTATTTTGGCCTTATTAGTGAATGGCCTGATTTGCACTTTGACTGTTTCCTTACTATTGACACATACATTTTAAACTTTGAGGGATCTCGAACCACCGAAATAATGTGAGTCGAGAAATTTTAACTAAGAATTACTCTTGCCAAAAAATGCTATTTTGAACTAAATTCTTGAGAAGCAAAGTTCTCCTTAGTGAATTGAAGTGAGTTAAGGCAAACCGACTGTGCGGGTTGGGTCGTGTTATGCGCATGAAGTGAGACGTTCCGGTACATAAGTTGTTAAAATCGACTTTCGATGAAAATGAAGGGATGATCCTTGAAGAAACCACTTTCCCAACAACTGGGATCATCTTTTGAAAAAAAAAGATAAAAAAGGTAATATGACCGGAAGATTCGAGGGAGCCAAGTAATCGGAATGTGCTAGGATCGGATAATTATATACAAAATTTAAATTTCATTTAAAGGAAGAATTTTCATAGTTTATAAGATGGCCAGAGCTTCCGATAAGCCTTGTGAGGCTATGCTCCTCAACTTAGTGTTCGAAGTTAAGCCAGTTGGACATAAATACCCAGACAAAATTTGTGAATTATCAGTGATTCGACGCCCGCATATGATACAGGTACAGAGGAGTAGGAAGTGAGTGATGATAATGGAAGACAGTCTTTCGTTCTACCGCTGCACCTTTAAGTCTGGATTGTGGAGAAGTTTCGGCTTCTATGGAAAAAATCACATCCACGTTAAAAGAACAAACCGTACTCAATTGCAAAAACAGCTGCCTACCCTTAAAGACAAGCTGAACATTTTTACTCTGCATTGAAAAATTAAACTCAAATTTCTTTGCAGCAAAATTGTTAAAAATTGAAATTCTTGCTCTGCGTTGACAATGAAAATTTAAAGCGAAATCTAAAGAAAATGCGCAAAATATACAACAAAAGCAATAAAACAACATAAGGCTGGTATAAATGCGATTTTCATGCTATATATACAGCTCTGTATATGTGTATTAGCAGTATATATGTATATATATGTTTGTATGTATGTACATCCAAAGGATATACATCAAAGGGACGTACATCAAAGAAACACCCAGCCTTTTTTAATTATCCATGCCCATTGGAATTGTATCAAATGTCTGCATTTGCGATAAGGGTGGAATAAAATTTTAAAATCATAAAACTATTTGGTGGATGGAAGTACAGACAGAATAAATTTCAAAGCGCAAAAACAATCTAAAGGCTCAGATACAATGCCGATGAACGACGAATTTCGCTCAACGCATAGTGAGGACTTTTCTGTACTTCCTTATAAATCTAATAATCTCACAAATAAAAATGAATGTGTGTCTGTGTGTCCTTTATAGGCATCCAAAGTACTCAACCGATTTTTATGAAATTTGCACAGTATATTCTTGGGAGCACGAGTTAAAGCAAAGGATATATATAGTTTTGAAAAAGTGGGCGGTGCCACGCCCCAAGCTATATAAAATATCAATTCGTCAAACCTCTGCATTCATTTGGTTTAAATTAATGATATTTGGATAGACTATGTCCTTTAGTCAAGATTTACATAATTTTGGAAAAGTGGTCGGTGCCACGCCCACATTTTTTGTGTTTTGTTTGTACTTCAATAATGTCAAAAGTTTATAGTCGATCTCTATGGAATTTTCACGATAGGTTCAGAAGTTCGCTGGGTACAGCATAGACTATATATAGTTTTGGAAAAGTGGGCGGTACCACGTCCCCAGGCTATATGCAATTTCAGTTCGTCATAATTTTGAACTTTTTTGGTCTAAATCAATCATATTTGTATATATGTGTGCTTTAGTCAAGATTTACATAATTTTGGAAAAGTGGTCGGTGCCACGCCCACATTTTTTGTGTTTTGTTTGTACCTCATTAATGTCCAAAGTTTATAGTTGATCTCTATGAAATTTTCACGATAGTTTCAGAAGTTCGCTGGGTACGGCATAGGCTATATATAGTTTTGGAAAAGTGGGCGGTACCACGCCCCCCTGCTATACAAAATTTCAATTCGTCATAACTCTGATCGTATACCCTTCTTGCGATGGGCGCCCGATATGAGCATAATTTCATAAATCATTTGAGTTCAAACATAAGTCATGTATGACACTTTTGGTACCACAATCGGCACTTATTGAACACCAAAAAGACTCATATACGAAGCTTTTCGGAGTGATTTATGTTTCTTGCAATCTGCTGATTTTGGGTCTTTAAAAGACACACTTAGGAATTAAAGCATTGAATTGGCAAGTAATGGCTGACCCTATGTTTAGCAAAATTTCGTTAAAAGATATTTGGAAGGAAACCTTTGAAATACTTACAGAAACTTCTCAGCCCCCCTACCCAAATGAAGGTACGTCATGTGTGCTGTTCAAAATCATTTATTTATGCGATGGAAAGTGACCTATCAGTAATCCCATCTGCTCCATCTGAGATTGATGGCATGATTAGTTTTGCCTAACTTCGGTCTTCAATGCAGCTTGTCTTTAACGAACAGTGTATCGTGTCAGTTTTGGTTTCAAGAATCTCAGCATCTACACAAACTGAGGGCACACTTTATTAATTGTCATAAGATTTAACTAGTTCCAAAAGATCTTTCCAATTGACAGGCCACATGTTATACCAAAAACGCACTAAAGCCTTTAGAAGTTCTCTTTCATAATAGTTCGGTATCTAAGATTACTCCAATGATGTTCGCCCAGCAGGTTAAAGTGCTTAGCATATACCCGCCGTAGGTATTCGTATCCTAAAAGGCGACTAAAATCCACGACGCAAGGGTTAGTCAGAGTCAAACAAATCCTTGCTGCGGCAGTCGGCCTAGTGCCACAAGTTACTAGTACCGAAGCGTACCGGTGTTATATCCAGAAAAGGACAGTACAGACCGCTAACTATCCCCCAAACCTTCGGTGAGAGTTTGGGACTACAAACTTCAATATATTTGAATGGCAGTTCCATTTATTAAAGGTAGAATGAGCCAATGAGTGAGCTTTTCCTGAGGTTTCATCCATATATACCAGCTACCGTTCCTCCATCATCCAGTTTTGATCCATCCGTATACCTGTCCACTGAATTATTGTCATTGCTTCCCTCTATCAGAAGTAATGTTTTCCCACTAGCACTAGCGAATAAGCGCGAAATTCGTCGTTAGTCAGCGGTGTGCTTTGGACTTTAGATACTACTACGGTAACTTTATAGTTTTAAATTACGCGAATAATTTTGGGAAACACCACTACGGCGGGCAAATTGGATTCGCTATTAACCACTTTAAATTTGAGTGTTCTTTAAATTCATTACACTTAACAACAGCAATTTTGCAACGGAGGAATAAATTTCTAAACCAGCATAGCACGTCTGAGCTCTTTTTTGTTTAAAGAGTTTTAGATTTATTGCTGAAGGAGACATCGATTCTTATAAAAAGGTTCAAATTTCACTTTGAAACGTCACCGAGAAGTTCCATCCTTTTTCACAATCAACGCCGAAGGCATCATACATATATCATGCATACTTGTTGATGTAACATGTTGCTTGTGATTTAATTAGAATTTATAATCCTCAGACCAAAAAAAAAAATTATGGAAGGTTTAATGGTGGTGGACCAAAGTGTAAAGATGAAATTTTAATCTTGTTATAGGGTAGATTATCTCTTTGGGCGACAGATGCGTTTAGGTATTGGATTTGATCGGTATTACCTGGTTGTCTACAATGGCAGCGATCGGTGGGCACATTTCTGCGAACACTATGGGGCTATAGTGATTTTATTATTAGAGTAGTGAGTTTATTTGGCTCTTACGACCTTATGGCTGGTATTTGCTTAGACCTTTAAACCCCAGGCGTCACACAATTTCTCTATTTTGATGATGGAGAACATATTTCAAAAACCAAAACTAAACAACAGCAAATTCCACTCTCGAACAAAGATAACACTCTATACGAGTATGTGCTCATTAGAAGATGGGTGGTCCTCTGCAAAGTCTATTATATCAGCAAGTTAATGGCCAAAAATATTTTCAATTGAGATCTGAATTTGCCAGCAGAGAAAGGGGAAAGCCGCCAATGAATCGGACTTTGTTCGCTGTTTGCGTTTTCGTTTGTAGTCAGTTTTCGCTAAGAAGGGATGACGGCTGACCTTTGTCATGCGTCGCACGGAATGACTAATGTCTCCTTGAGCACTAACTTTGAAAGATTTACCCATGCGGCTCACATATTTTTTAAGACACGTTCTGCACTATAACTTTATTAAGCAAGCTAAGCTGCGCGAAGACCTGGACATGTTTGCTCTATCGCAAAAAAAAAAAAATATCTTCACTTATTGCACTTCATTATTATTGTTGTAGTTTTCCACAATCCTTATTAATTTCTTAATGCAATTGTTGTGTGGGAATTAGTTTATGAATTGCTCGACTTCTAACAGCTTCACAGCTTTTACTAACCCGACCTAAGCTCATTCGAACATATTCTCCTATCACGTTTGGCAGCCACTTCGCTGCGCTATATTCAAATTGGCATTTCACAACAAAAATATAATTCAACTTTCGACTGTAATCCATACAAATTGATTGATCACTTTCTCAGCTCTTGAAGTTTGCGCGATCATATTCGAATACATACATACTTATGTTTGTAAATAAATCCAGACGAACGTTTTTCATTTGCAACTGTGGGAAAATTAAGATTATTTTTAAATATTTGGGTCGGTTCGCAATTTACGCTTCTTTATGTGGTCAGTAATTAGATTTTGTGTTGAGGTTGGTTGTATTGAAATTTGAATGCAGCAAACACTTTACTAACCATCCCATTTCCATTACCACTATTATTTGACTTTTGACTGGGATTTCATTTCCATCATCAAGAAGTTTCAATGAATAATGCAGACAAACATCTCCACTAAGTAAAAATGGGTCTTTCCATGTCAAATCGTCACATAGTGGGAATCGACCCCTTCCGATTTAAATTAAATTTGGTAAAAAGTTTACTTTTATCATAAAACGAAGTTTTGGCCGAGAAAAAAATTATTTTGTTTTCAAAAGTTATGGAAATTCAAAATTTAATGGTGATTTGTTGTTGGAGCAAAGCTCGAATTTTTATGTTTGTTTGTTAATTGATATTAGAGGAAAAATTACAACGATATGCACAGCGATGGTATTTGATGACATGTTTCGAAGTGCCCAACTTCTCATCAGACCCCTTTAATTATTTTCCCTTTTTCCTGTTTTGTAAAGTTAATTTTTTCAATGGAGTCTATCAGCTATTCCGGCGGAGCTGTCGGCGGGGAATAATTGTAATAGAGGCAGGCAAATTCCGATTAAATCGATTAATTTCTCTCATGATCTATTACATTTATGCCGTCGGTAGTTCCGTGGAAAAGCTGATACCATTGTAGATAAAAAAAATAAATTTGGTCTCTTTCAAAGCGGGGTACTTGGGGTAAAAAGAAATATTTAAAAAAAAAAAATTTTTAAACTTTTAATTTTGGAGAACTTCAGATTTTTCAAAATCGTAAAATCAAAGTTCGCCATTATATTTTCAACTAAAATTTTTTTGTACTATACCTTTTATACATCAAAAGATATCCTGAAATTTTCAGAGAAGTGGTTTTCGTTTTTTTTTTTAAATATGACTTTAAATTATGGCTTTTAATTAATAATAATAAAAGTCTTTTATACTTTTTTTTTAACTTTCTAGTCGATTTCAATTAGTTTAACACAAAATTACTCAATTTTGTTCACTGAAAAATTTTTTTTTGTTCTAGTGGAAAGTAAAATGAAAATTTGGAATGCTGGTAATCATGTAAGAGTGGTAAATCATAACAAACAATGAACAGTAAATACGACGAACTGTATAATATTTACATGTATTTTACACAGTATGTATTAAAGTGTGGGTGTGGGTTTTGAGTACATCAATGTTGAATATTGATAGGACGCTTACCAATTATTTAACACTCTCGCTAGCGGCGTGAATTTAAGTGAAAAAATAAAATAAAATAAAGTGTGGATCCCCAACAACAAATTGTGTAAGCGATTATAAGAAGTGAGAAATACGACAACAGCGCTGCTTACATTTACTCTTCCTTAAGGCTGCCCATCTCCGAACCGTGCCCCCCCTGATTTCGTAACTACATGCATACTTATATGCATGCAGATATAGGTTTCATTTTAAAAATAAATGAATATTTTAAATGTTTTAAAAATTAAAAAAAAAAAAACCGCCCAATTTCAAAATTTGTTTGTACAACCCCCATGTAAAAATATAGGAGTTAGGCCACTAAATTAATGACTGTACGAGTTTGGTAACCGTACTCGTAGGTGCAAGCGATTGCACATATAATCCATATCGCCCAGCTTTGGTATAAACCAATGGTCGGCACAAAGAGAGGGTTCGTGAGTATATGTTACTGGTATTGTACTCATCTATACATAAGTCTCTCCATGTCAAAACGTTGAATAAAATTTGGTGAAGAGTTTCTTTTTAACATAAAAAAAGGTATGCTTTTTTTTTTTTCTAAAGCTATGCAATTTCAAAAGCTCACTCTTTCCCTGTTTTGTAAAGCTTATTTGTTCAATGTTTCGGAAACTACTGAAGTTAAAAAATAAACTTGGGCACTTTCAAAGGGGACACTTAGAGGAATAAACAAAAAATTTCTCAAAATCGAAAAATTTAAGTTCACCATTAAATTTTGGACTAAAGGTTTTTTTGTATTACACCTTTGATATACGAGTATCTTAAGATTTTCTGAAATTTTCAGAAAGGCGTATTTTTTTTTTTTTTTAATACGAATTTTTGAATTTTTTTCAAACATTTTTTTAACATTTTTTTCACTTTTATGTTGGGTTCAATTAGTTAAACACAAAATATTTTGAAACAAAAAAATTTAAATATGTAATTTTAGAAAATTTTCCATTTTTCAAAATTGAAAAATTAAATGTACTAATTACTTTGTTGGGCCAGTGTTTATTTTGATTTGGGTATTTCTAAGAGCTTTTTGGCCGGTGTGATAAAAGCGAAAATAAAATTTCCTTTTTCCTCCTACTAGTTTCGGTGCTTTTTGCACATTCCTCAGGGAGTCTGCGTTTATTTTTTTAAAAAAACATAAAACAATTACAACTCACATTACAATATTTAAATTACAAACTGCACTTACTTACATTAGACGATTATTCAAACATTTAAAACATTTAAACTTTCTGCCTTCATCCGTTTCGTCCGATTTTTTGTTTATTTATCGCCGTCAAATAGGCGCAGTTGATAGTGTCAACGTCTTCCTTGTGGTTTACAGCGTCTTTTATTCTTTCCTGTATTCTCAAGCTTTCCAACGTCAATCTTGTTTTTGTTCTACTCTCTGTGTCTAAAATTCGTACATTATCGAAGTCGGCTGTATGTTTGTTGTTATTAAGGTGTTGTGCAAGTGTGGTGGTCGATTTGTTTTTTCTCGCGTCCGTTTTGTGTTCCTTAATTCTGACACCTAAAGTTTTTTTGTATTGCACCTCTGATATATCTTACGATTTTCCGAAATTTTCAGAAAGGTGTTTTTTGTTTTTTTAAATAATGAATTTTTTTCAAAAATTATTTTTTTAAATGTTTTTCTTTTTATGTCGAGTTATTATTTAAACACAAAATTACTCAATTTTGACAGCTGAAAAATCTAAAAAGGAAAATTTTAAGCATGACCTAGAAGGTTCCACTGGTCATACCCCAGCGCTACCACTACAGTCGGGAAGTACCGCAAGGAGTACCGGAGCGTACCGGATTCATACATACATTCAGACAGCACTCCCCAAAACCTTCAGGGAGTGTTTTTGTCATTACAACAACAACAACAACAACAACAAGTTGAAATAATAAAAAAAAACAAGTAAGGAAAGGGCTGTCTTGGACTGTGCCGAAGACTTTATACCTTTCATGAATACGCATCACGGTTTTAAGTGTCCGATCCTTACTCACAATTAGTAAAAACTCTGCAAAGCTGTTAATTAAAGACACATAGCCCAAACCCCATTTATCCGAACAATCGATTGTATGGGAGCTATATGTTATGTGGGTCCGATCTGGGTGACACTACACACATTACATACATAATAAGAAACAAACCTGCAAAACTCTACGTTCCTAGCTTTTTAATTGCAAAATTTATAGCCCAAACCCCATTTTTCTAATTATTGATTGTATGGGAGCTATGCGTTGTATTGCTCCGATCTTGCTGATTCCGACGAATGATTAATCTCATGCAAAATGGCGGCTCCATACCAGATTTCATCAAGATATCTCAAAAACTAAGGGACTAGTTTGCGTACAAACAGACAGACGGATAGACGGACATGACTAAAGCGACTCAGCTCATCGCTCTGATCATTTCGGTATTCTTATTGGTGGGTCTATCTCTTCTTCTTGTCATACTTACAAACATCGGACCAAAGTTCATGTTCATGAAAGGTATAAAAATTTTGGTAAATGTATACTTTTCTCACTTTATTAATGCGTGCGGCGTGGCTCATAGGGTAGAGAACTCGACTCTGATGCAGGACGCATCAATTAGAATCTTACCAACTGATAATTTTTTTATTTATGGTTTAAAGATTAAATTTGTATTTAAAGAACAGAATAAGAACAAAACATTTTCCCAAATGCCGGTTTGGAACTAGCAAAAATCTAGTTCCTATGACAGTAGTTCGTATTAGCCACATTATCTCTACTTCTGAACCAGAAATTGTTCTCACTAGTTACTGACTTCCCTACAGGGTATATACATGCTATGTATGTATATAAGTACTTACAGAAATATAAATTGAAATATTTGAACCTAGCTGCGTATTTAAATAATCGCATGATAAATGCAATGCATCGACCCCTCGGCGGCAATCTGGCTCATTGGCTGCGAAGAAAGTGATAACGATCCACACATTGTATGGTTCTGTGTATTTCGCTTGAATTTCTGTTAGTGATAATCAACTAATTAGCACTTTCTGTAATTGGCTGACGAGATAACTGCTACTTTCCTTGAAGTACTGTAGAATTTTTATATGGACATTTGATCATATTGAATTTATAACAGGAACAGGGACTGCACACCTTTAGTGATATACAAAATTAACAATATCAACGATGGTTGTACAACTTTAGTCCGATTGGTTTCGAAAGACTCTGAGAAGTCCTTCCCAATCTAGTAAGAGTTGTCGTTGTCGCTCAACGTCATTTGGCAGCTCATTTTCGCACTGTCGAAAGTGCTATAAAATCGAGGAAGGGATGGTGGGAGTCATCTCATCATGTGCCCACTCCAGGATTTCACTCATAGTGAAGACCATC
The DNA here is from genome assembly GCA_949987695.1 of Merzomyia westermanni. Classification (NCBI taxonomy): domain Eukaryota; kingdom Metazoa; phylum Arthropoda; class Insecta; order Diptera; family Tephritidae; genus Merzomyia; species Merzomyia westermanni. Next base: position 30,038,963 of record OX465289.1, on the reverse strand, counting down.
TGGTCGACATGTCCGAATCCCTACTGATAAGGTCCAATCTGTTGTCAACTTCGTTGCGATAGTAAGAAGTAACTGGAGCTGTTTTTAGAGTCGCCTTTCTTGCAGATTGGGTAGAGTAAAAGCTCATGGATGTATTTTACCAACTCTTTCAAGCGCTTTATTAGGCTTATGCCGGGATATTGTAATTCTCACTTCATCATATTAGAGAGGAGGAACGTAATTTTCAACGCCAGAAGTTCGGTTATCAAGTTCAGCATATGTTTTGATATTTAACAATAAGAGGAATTGTTCTCCCATGTATCGTTTCCTTACCTCCGTGCCTCTCTGCCCTTTTCAAGACGTGACTGCTACATCCCGATTTGGGTCCATTTCCGTCTATGTAGGCATACTCCTACTTTTATGACAAGGCGCGATATTTCTTAATCTGCAAGTTGCTCTTCGGTCTCGTGAGATTGCTCCCAGAGAGAAAGTACGGGGCCAGAGTGGAGAAATTGTTAGATGCTGTTCCGCGAGCGGATTCTCGGCGGCAAGCTGCCATTGGAAAGCTGTGCATACTTTCTTAGCTACACAGAGAGGTGCACTTATCTTCGTTTCCCGGAAAGGTCATCTTCTTAGTCATGGCTACGTCAATAAATATTCCTTCTTTGAAGTTTTTGGACATAGTACGAGAGGTTTTTTAGTTTATCCTAGAAGCAGATTAGCTATATGTTGAACAACCTCGCTATAAGGCGGATCGTGGCGAAAATATTGTGGCTAGTCTTGAAATACAGAACTAGGCGATACAGTCTCTCTCCGAGCACAAATCCCAGATCTCACGAGGCACCGTCAGGCTGTATTTACTTCACGAGAAAAGTGCGAAAACTTCAAGCCCAGCGCACAACCCGTGATACGAGAAAGCAAGTAGACATTTATATAGCGACCCCCTTTACTTAAGGCAGACAGCCGCTTACAGCCACACCTCCTGGTGAAGAGGCGCTGTAAGTGTTAGTCATCCCTTAGATCGAGTATGCAGAAGTGGTCGCACTGAAGTTCCTTCTCTTTCTAGATTGCTCAGTTGGGAATGAGCATGACGGCGACAACTACACACTTTCGCTATTATCTATTTATTTTAATTAATGAATCCGTGACGATATTCTCATTTTAAAATACATAAATCGACGATACCCGTTTCGGTCTAATCAAAAACACATTTGATAAATCGATTAAAATCATTTAATTCAATATACATACACACATATCCATTTACATATAAACATTCAATATTGAAAGTGAATTACTTCCCCTGAGCTCTCTGCATTGACATTTAGTTTTCATATTGGACATACCGGCAGATAAGCTCGGCTGCTGCAGTGAAAAGTGTCTAACGCGCCACAGTGGCACCAACTGCCACAACAGAAACAGCTAATCTGCCACAACTCTGAAATATGCAGCCATATTGATATCAGCTGACAGCGAGAGTCTATTTAACCTAGTATAAATGGCTTGAGCCGCACAAACTCCGCTTGATTTGCAGTGATGGTGAAAACTATTGACGTGGTGCTGTCAAGTGTCTTTTTGCGGTTGGCGATATACACATGTACTACAGGTATATATGTAAGTATATATATATCTACTTTATTTCTGTTCTGTCATAATAATCGCATATCTTGATGTAGTATAAAGACGTACTCTTTGTCAATGCAGTTGCAGAAGAATAGCTATATAGTTTTTCCTTACAATATCTTCTACAGGAGAACCAGGTATATACTCCCTGGCGAAGATACGCATTAAGTAGAAGAGTGCACCCGAGGGCTTACATATACTGAATGTCTTTATGTCATTAAAACGATGATGCACCCATTTGCGTCCATTAGTCCTTAGAGTATTCGAAAGAAAATGTTTCCCGGACGATTAACGGTCCTTCCCGTGATGAAAATGGGATGCCCATAGTGCAGCCAACTAAAGCCGAAAGGCTCCGCTGGCTGGGTCATGTTTTGCGAAAGGACAAAAGAAGCTCAAGCCCAGAAGGTTTTCCTATTGACACTCGAATTCGGCAGCCGAGGAGGGAGAGTCCTCAATTGATATAGAAAAAATAGCCGACCGATTATTGGTCAAATAAATAGTCAGCAATATTCCGCGTTCTGGAGCAGTGTAGCGTAACATTGCTTATTAACGTGTATTTCGCATGTGTTTACTACACAAATGTCAAAACAGAACTGACTTTAGGGGCCAATCGCAAAATTTATAGCATTTTCGGAATATTGCTGAGCAATAATCGGTCGGGGCCAAACGGTTACTGTGAATGGTGAGCGCTACAGAGCAATGATCAACGAGTTCTTTTTGCCGCAACTTGATGAATTGGGATTGGAAAACATGTGGTTCCAACAAGACGGTGCAACAGCACACACTGCACGTGCCACAACCGATATGCTGAACATCGGAACTTACTTTTGCGCCACCTTGTATAACAAATAATTAATAATTAAATAAATTTATACAAAATAAAGTGGCTTCCTTAATCAAATAGGTACCCAAATTTTTCTTCGGAAGTTTAGAGTTGTTGGTAACAGTTCCAACAACTCAAAACTTTCGAAGAAAAATTTGGGTATTCTTAATGCAATTTTTAAAATGGATCATCTCTGTGTTTGTGCAAAAATTTCCAATCCTGGAAATCCTGGGATTTGTTCACCCGGGACTGTTGTCTCTAGTTAACAGTTGCCTAAATGAAATCATCAATTAATTTAATAGGAATCTCCCCATTTGATTTCGTAGCAGTTGAAGGAATCTATAGGATGGAGACATTAAGGTTTCATCATTGGTATCACACGAATGAAAATTGAAAATGTTTCTTTTCTTAAATTCCGACTTTCTTAAGTTTGCGAAACGCTTTTTATTTATCTAACGACGCCCCGGCGCTGTAAGCGCAAATATTTGCTGACAAACAAACGCAGAGTGAACGCCCAGCAAATCTCGAATAACATTAAATGAAAGGATACCAGACACCGCGAATGCTACAGACAAAAAATCATGCAACGGAAGCAGGTGCCACACCATATTACAACAACATTATTTGGCAATCGTGAGCATAAGTGAGCATAAGTGAGACACCATAGCGGATTAAGAATCATGAACTCACGACAAGTAGAATTTTGTGGAAAACGAGAGTTTATTGACCAGCAGCCAGTACTCGGGGTCTGTCAACAAACAAACGCACACAAATGCTTAGTTCGAAGGTAGAACGGAACGGAAATGAATTACACATGCATGAGAGGTGCGGCGGTTAAATATAAAAAAAATATGTACCAGCAGTTAGAGCAATAACAACAACAAAGCGAAATTGGTTGTAGTTCTTACACTCGAATAGATCAGCTCATGTTGGCGTTCGCTTGGAATGCGGTTGCACTGGACTCGAATAACACTGACAAGGACAGGCAGCTACCGCATACCAGATTCATGAATAATCACGCCTAAAGTGTGAGGAGAGCGTTGACACGGAATTAGCCAAAAGTAGCACATTGCAGTGTAGAACAAGTCATTTTGATTAATACAAACATTTTAACGGTAGCTGAGTCATTTCGGTTAATAATTTGTTGCAGAAAAAGTTGATAAACACGAAATTAACTTCGTACCCAGCATTTTGTAGTTTTCCTGAATCGCAAAAGCAAAACGGTCCCATAATAGGGGAGATCAGGCTCTATATTTGCGAGTTCGATGTTATCGGAACTTACGTCTACGAAAAGTTATAATATGCATAAAAATAAATTTAATAATATTAGGTGGAACCCTTAGGTCTAGAACTATTTTTGCTTGCATATTAAATTTGGTCCTTTTACCTTTCAGATATGTGGGAATTCGTAAAACTCTTACTTAGGTGTTGCCACTTGATATGTTTAGATTAACGTGTATACAAATACACAAGAATTAATATAATAGGATTAGGTGACAAACATAGGTGGTAACGTAAATTAAAAATATTGCTTTTGTAATACCACTTATTAGTCGATTCTGAGCGTACCTGCTGTCAAAAACAAGAAATGCGCAATCTCTACATACAATAAAATTGTAACAGGTCGATGTCTGTACAAAGAAGAATTTATAGAAGGGATCATTATTGAGCCAATAAAAGCCAAATCAACTGTTTTTAGAATTTTTGTCTGTCTGTCTGTATGTTTGATCGAGCGTCACTCAAAAACTGTTTAATTTAATTGAATGGAACTATTACCGTTGCATCAATAAACGCTTAAGTTAAAACTAAAAACATGATTTGTTCCAATAGTTTACTCAGTTTCGGAGATATCGACCGATATGTGGACCAATGTGACCCAAAATGTGTTAGTACAATATGGGTATCAAACGAAAGGTGATAATGAGTGCTGTAAAAAGCGATGTAATTAAGTTCCATAACTTATCTGGTATGGGAGATATATTTACAAAATACGTTACGTGATGTTGCCACCTATTTTAAGGGTTTCGAAATTAAACTGCAACTTTAGCCGGTAGAATACCAAAAGGTTGTAAAAGTTGAAAAATTATTTATTTGCCGGTAAAAGGAATGCTGTTACAACTCTAGAATCAGGGGCTTTAAGTATCTTTATACACCTATTGGCAGATACGAAATTCATAACATATTTTAGATAGGTGGAAACTCTCTAAAACAGCTTAAGTGGCAAAACTTTGAAAGAAAAGCTGAAAAAGTAGCATATTACTCATATTCAAATACTCACTTGAATGGTCCAAGTCTTTTTCAAGATATTAGCTGACATTTAAAAGAATTTGTATCGTAGGATTAGGTGGCAACCCTGGGTGTTAAGAAATCTATCTAGAAATGTTTTGTTGGAACCAAATCGGTTAGCCGTGTTCGACATAGTGGTAGATTTAGAAGAATAGTACGTATAAAGTTGTTAAACTTTACTGCCGCTATTATATATTTTACTATCTTTATATTAAGTCCCTTTCTGGTTTGTTCGCTCATTTTCATATGAATTTTAAGAATATTGCAAACTCTTTTCAGGTAACTTCTCGTTGAGGTAGATATTTACTTGAAACTTGTAACATAATTCCGAACTCCGTGACAATGCAATGTGAATGAAAAAAAAAATATCCGTTAGATGGCGCATGGATCGAGATATACGGAAAATTGATTTAAAATTAGGTATCTTGCGATTGATTTGTAAGTAACTTCTCGGAAAGCTAAAGCATTGAAACTTGACACATAGATCAACAATGAAATGCCATGCAATAACTTGTACAAAAAATTCCGCTACATGGCGCCCTGATCTAGAAAAATGAAAAACGCTGAAAAATGGGGGAAATCTTGCGATCGATTTTTGAGTAACTTCCCGTTGGGGTACAGACTTGAAACTTGACACATGCTTTAGAACCCGGTGACAATGTAATATTTAATGAACAAAATTTCGATAGGTGGCGCATGGATCGAGCTATTTTAAAAATTCTTGTGAAATTGGGAATCTTGCGATCCATTTTTAACTGATTTCCTGATGACCTAGCGACTTGAAACTTACCAGATAGTATACACGATCACAATAACATTTGTAGAAATCAAAATTCCGATAGGTGAAACCTTGATGCATATAACTGAAAATCGCTGAAAAACAGGGGTAACTTGCTACCGTTTTTTAACTAATTTCTGCGATACTTAGTTTTGAAATTTTAATCATACCAATTTTAATAAATTTCTGAGATTTTTAAAATATAAAGGTGGAGTGCACGTGTTTAAACTAAGGCAATACATTTTTAGAATTCCAAATGGAAGTTTGGTAATTGACAAAATTTTTAATTGCACTCCACCTCTATATTTTCAAATCTCAGAAATTGATTAAAATTGTTATGATTTGAAAACTAAAGCTCACAGATACCATGTCTTTGTTTAAGCGAAAAAATATAAAGGTAGCCTTGAAATTGTTTTTTATTAGTTTTTTATTTATGGGTCACGTTACTATAGCTTTTACGGAAACGCTTACTTACGGCTACGGTTTTAGATACGATTAGAATTACAGCTTTGGTAACAATTACAATTACTTATGTTTACAAATCACAATTTTCGCTAAATACTTGGTAGTCACTCATTTTCTTTTAATCATTTTTATTCCTAGCCTAAACTTTCTTGTGTGAAGTTCCTATCCTTCATACTTAGCTGCCAACCTATTTCTTTCCTAATAAAGATGCCTTTTTCTTTCTATCAAGGTAATGAAAACAATTCTATAATTATCACTCTTTCTCTATAATTCTTGCCTAAATGGTGTTCGTTACCGCTGAAATGACAAGTATTTGAGTTCTTTCCACCCTAACCATTCTCATACAAAACAAGTTTTTTTCTCAACAAACGCTGCTGTAGGTAAACCATTTATGCCATAACTATTTCTAATTTATTTTCTTATCTTCACCAAATATTTACCTACATTGAAGCCACACAGCAGACGAAGTGTTCCAAATAAAACCTGTCAGCATCCAATGGCTCACACAGCTCACCACCGTTGCGTGCTAATTCGACGTTTACTTCAACGCCTACAAATGACCTTCCGCATTTTCATTTTTACTATTTTACTACTTTCAAATTTCAAGTTTTTTTTCCAGTTCAAAAGAAATTTCCATACCCGTTCAATTATTCGTTTTTCTATTTTTTTCTCGCTGAAGTGTGTCCAACTTGTGACAGGTTTATTTATAGCCGTTACGAGTGTTTGTATGATTTTGGCTTGTTTTAGGAATATCCCATGCTGTCAGCAGTATCGTTGGTAACTTCTATTTTATCTGCAGTTACATACAATGAGGCTGACAATTGAACAACAAATAAACTACTCCCAACAGCATTAGAATTGGCAAATTGGTAGCACGGGGTACCCACCGAACAATCCGTCACGCAGCAAACCCAATTAGTCATAGATAGTTGGTCTTGAATTATGAAATAATCGTTGGTATGTTTGAGGCATGCCAATTAACAAGCTGTGTATAGTTTAGGTTAAAGTGGTAGACTCTTGAGCGGTGCTCAATTGGATATAAAGTTTGACAGTTTGTCAACGCACTACTAGAATTCTATACGTCATTTGTGCCTGTTTAGTGCCTACGCCAACAGGACGCACAACAGTTTCCAAGGGTATTTCTCTGAACCAGCACCCACATGATTCAGACATTATAACGACTAACTACTTACGAACCGAACATCAAAGTTATGATCCATGTAAGTTCTAAATACCACCACAAAATTCGAGTTCATATCTGACAAAGGAGCTTTTCTTCGTCCACAATTCCCCAATCTTCGTTAAGCTCCGATGAGTAAATTGGGGTTGTATGTGAAGAGTTGATTAGGGCCGTGCGGCATACCGGTCGTAAGAGGCGACTAATATGCACAAAGGTAATGACGTTCGATCGATGATTAATCTACGGATATGATGCCTCTAACCTCTCATCACCCATCTTATCCTTCCGTAAGGAAGGGGGAGGGGTGACATGACCTAGAAGGTTTCACTGGTCATAAATCGCTACAACGACAGCCGGGCAGTACCGCAAGGGTTCAAATCTGGCCAAGGACTGTTACATCGACAACACTCCCTAAGACCTTCGGGGAGTGTTTTTGTCGTTACCACAACAACACCAACAACAACAAGACGACTTTTTTCAACGTCTCGAATGTCTGTGCGGGAAAAGTGGGATGATGCCACCAATGCCACAGTAAACAAGGAAGATATGTAGCTATCTGAGATACCTTATCGCACAAATCCTGTTGACCAGGTTCACGGTACGGGTTATGCTTATGATTGCGGTTGCGTTAAGGTTTATGGTAGAGGGTTCTTTTACAGCTGCATCTAGTTTATGATTACGGTTAAGTTAAGGTTTACTGTAGGGGCTACCTTTACCAACGACAGGTTAACGGTTATTTGTATGCCTATGATTACTGTTACGGCTTCAATTTCAGCTATAGTTATGGTAACAGTGGCATACATGGTTGGGCGCGGTCTTCGCCTTTGTTCTAGCGGCCGCTACATCTTCGACTTCGTCTACGTCTCTTCATCATTATTCACACCCTCATTAAATAATTATTGTTGTCGCCATCGTCCTCTTAATACCATAATAACTTTCAAATCCTTCTTTTCCATCCTCTATCTTACTAAATTTTTCTCATCGCTTTTGTTTCAGTTTTAGTTTGCATATAACGTTACCTCTGCCATTCCCGCTTTTTCTTTGTTTTTCACTTTTTATAATTTCTTCACCGACTTTGCCACCCACTGCCTTAGTCTTCCCTTAGGTGTCTAGTGGCACTCACGAGTTACCTTCATACTCTTTAACTCGTTGATTGGTATCTTGGGACAATAGCATAACTGAATAAATTTCGACTCAACATTGCAGAAAAGCGAGTTAATCCCGGGCTTTGATTAGACTTTGAGATATGATCTAGCAACTTACTAGCTTTCACTTATTTATGAGCTTATGGTGAGACAGAGCTCATCCCGTTTTCGACTGCAAAACTTCTTTACATATGGGACTATGTTGAAAAAAAGTGGAAATACACTTACGATAATATTGCAGGGCTTTGACCACTAGCAGTATGTTTTTGATAGGGATGAATCAATAATAACTTTCGATTTCAGATGTCAAACTGTCGATAGAATTAGTTTCGCTAATTTTAAAAAAATACTTTCATCACTAACGATAATTTCCAAATAAAGTATTTGTGTAATTTAAAAACAACGATCAGTGCTCAATATAGTGTAAGAAACTATAGCCATCGATAGTAACGAATTTCCTGACTTTTGGCATAAATGGGGCTTACAAATCGACGGCTGAAATCACATCATTTCAAAATATTTTTAAAGAACGCTAATTCTGGATTCTGAGATAGGGCGTTCTTGAACCAAATTCTGAAATAGGTCGTTATTTAAACGAATACTGAGGTGGGGCGTCTTCAAACAAATTTTTTTTTGGAAAATATTTTGAAATGGTTTGATCTGCCACTCAGCCGTAGCAATATCATAATTGCATACAATTTTATATACAGTTACTTTTATGGTTTTGAAAAATACTCCCACTCTTATTGAAAACTCGTTCAGCATAACTAAACTCATTTTTACATTTATTACTTTACACCTCTTATTCGTGAACTTATTTATGTGAGACAAATGTTTATTAATATTGTGTGAAAATTCTACTTCTAAACGCTTCAATTCAAATAGATACGTGCGTGAGTAAATTTAATGGTAATTAATAAGTCAGTATCATATTTTCGAACAAAAGAAATGTGACTTTTATTTGACATAAAGACGTACAACGTGATTGGTTGGTAGCGTGACAAAGGAGAAAAGAAGAGATATTCGTAATAACGCTATTTCTTCGAAAAAATTTGGTAGCATTTAATTACATATTAACTAGGTACATACATAGAAGTGAAGAAAAAGCTGAAGCACATACCGAGCTAGGCTTGAGTCCAAAAGCCAGCAGGAACATAGCTTTGGATAAATAAAAGATCAGATGGGGGGTAATAAAACTGCTGAAAAGTGTTTCATATTTTTGAGTTTCTATATTTTTTTCCCAAACCGATGTATGTTCCTTAAAGGACTCGAAAATTATATTTGATAAAATCGTGAATGTAACAACAACACGTCTGGTTAACGGAGCATTTTTTAACTGTGGTGTTCACATGTAATATATTCCGATTGATAGAAAATTATTTGTTTCTGGTCTAAATGTGGAGCAAGTGGTCAGTCGCCTAAGTATTTTGCTTGTAATCGTGAGCTACCAGCTACAATAACCTAACCAAAATCTAGAACAAGTAGAGTTATCAGCTCGATGTATAGCTTATTCAGTTTGCCCAGCACGCCGGACCTATTTTCCGAATTTACTGTCGAAATCGGCAATACTCTCCTTAACCTTCGAAAGGAGCCCCTACGAGCTTTTGGGATCATAACTCCTTGTTTAACAACTTAAAAACCAAAGGAAAGATGCTTGTGAATTATCCAATGAACGGTATTGTAAGAAAACTGACAATTGATCAGGGGGGTTTCTTGTCCCATTGTATACATATTTTTGATTTGAAAAGTTTGAAGAGCTCTCCGTATTTAAAACCTTTGAGTTCCGGGAGAAGATCTCGCAACAGGCACTTTACCGGATATTCCGTCTCCACATCAAGCTGTGGTGCATGCGCCCAAATAGTCTAGCGCCCGCCTAGCACCCCAACTAATATGAATATGTCCCTTCTAAAGATTGTGGTTCACGTGGGAGCGCCACATACTCGTAGAGGCTAAGTCAGAGCTGAAAGCTGCGACTGCTAAGTCCCAGTGGATCAAGGACCTGAGACAACAAGGGTCAATCTACGCTGAGTCAGCTCATCGGCCATCTAGTTTACGCATATGATGAGATGTCCCGTCACACGTATAAGAGAATCAATATGTCGGCTTGCCAGTTCGTGGTCCACTCATACACTGGTCCAAGAGGCCAAAGAGGCGCATGGCTGTCAGAAAAGATTGTTATCCAATTATCGGTCCATGTCCACAAAGAGCAATGCCATGCATGCCGCCTGGATATCGTAGATGTCGGATCGAAAAAAACTCGATAAGTTCGGTGGACATATAGAAAAGGATGTGGCTGGGAAGCGTGTTTAGATTTCCGCTCCTACTTAACAGGCTATTTTGTATCCGTCCGTGTAAACTGAAAAGTCGACTTTCTGAAAGAATTCCCCATTTCTCCAATCGTTCCTCGAAAGGAGTAGATGCTTGAAGTTTGAAACGAAGACAGCCTATTTTCTTTTAACTAGGGGTCGTTCATACTTATTCTTGAGAGAGAGGGAGAGCAGCAGGCCCAGTGAGGTAGAGTTAAATATGAGGGCGCGTAACAAAGGGTGGTGAAACTAATTCGAAAATAAATTTTTAGATTATTGATCCATATTTTAAAAATTCCAAGTAGATAAAAGTGGGATAATAAACCCGAAACCCCTTCATATACGCCTCTGCTGACAAGAAATAAAAAAAAAAACGACTAAAAAAGAAAAATTAAATAAATAAAACAAAAAGTATCTAACAAACTACATATTATTCCCATTTTGATATGTGGGAAAACCCAAAAGTACATCTGAATATTCTAGTACTTTGATCCCGAAACTTTGAGGGGCTGCTCGTAATTAGTATTCTAAACATAAGCTTTTTAATTTTCGTAACAATTGTCAATAAAAACCTTGAAAACATAGAAAACAGAATGCGGCGACCTTTAGCTTAACATGTACCAGCAACACAACTCTTGTTGTTGTTGTTTATGCTTTCTTGTAAACAAAAAGGGACAAACAAAAAAAAAAAAAAAGTGTGCGTGTAGCATGAAATTGAAATGCTGAGAAATTTCGGCTCGTCGTCTTGCAGTTAGCATTCAATCCAAACGCATGTTTATAAAATATTTGAAATTTAATATACAACAACAACAAAAGAAAAACGCTGTGGTAATAAAAAGTCTCAAATAACTGAAAATCCCACGCTTATTTTTGTAAATCTTTTAAATAACTAAAGCTCAGCGCAACCGTTCCCCCTTTTGCTATTTTGTTGCTGTGTTTATGCGTGCCATTTATATGCGAAGAAACGTAGGAAACCCACACACTTTCAGGGGCCTAAATGTCGCTTATATTTAAATAAATAGTTTATATTGTAAAACTATTGCCAATTAACCTTAAAATAAAAGAGGTCAACAAGTTGGAAATATATGTAGTTTCTGCTTGAGTATCATATCATGTACTAGGCATGTAAGGGTTAATGTAGTAGGTGACCGTGGTATTCTGACTTTTTTTAGGTAGTTAGATCATGGAGTAGGTGTTAAGATGAGGAAATTGGACAAACGAAGACCTATCCTCAAAAATCGGAGCTGAACGCAGCATTGAACAAACCAGCGTATTGTTAGCTTAATGGTTAGCAATGCGTGCCAAAATTTCTCTGATGAAGAAGCTTATCAGCTTACGAAATGGATCTATAAGAAAAGCTGTGGCGGTTGTCTCTAAACATTTTCCCTACTCTATTCAATTAAATAATAAGTACCTGGGTGACCGAGCCTTGCTCGGTGGCAACCCTAGGTGGCAATCCTACTTTAAAATATTCTGGCTGGTATACGACCTTCCGTTTGATACCCATATTGCCATATATTGCTTAATATTTAAAAAAAATTCGGAAAGGTGGCACCCCTCTAAGCTTCCTTTAGTGGCAACAATCTTACAAGGAAGCATACTATCCATCTACCAAATTTCATCGAAATCGGTTTAGCAGTTCCCGAGATAGTGGTCGATATCTGAAGGAATAAATAAAATGCGGTCAGGTGGCAACCCTAGGTGGCGACCCTACTCGAAAATACTTTGGCTGGTATACGGTCCAAAATACCTTTAATTTGAAACCCATATTCCCATATATTGCTTAATATTTAAAAAAAATTGATATAGGTGGCAACCCTGTGAACCACCCCAAGTGGCAACACCAAAGTAGAAAATCTTAAAACAAAGTATACTACCCATATACCAAATTTCATACAAATCGGTTAAGTCCTTCCTGAGATAGTAGTGGATATACAAATATACAACTATACAAATATACAAAAATAACTCGTTTAAAATTATAAGATTAATTAAAAATGATTATCAAAAAATAAAAACAATAATAATTTTTATAAAAATTCAAAAAGTGAAAGATTTGTATTCTTGGCCTTGAACTCGTTTCATGAATACTTAAAAAAAATAACAAAGAAAATTATCAAAAATAATTATTACAAAACAACTTTTTTTTTATTTTTATTTTTTAATAATTGTAAAAAATCATGATTTTTTTTATTATTTTATTTTTCTTCTAATTAATTGGAAAATAATCATTAAATCGATTCTCAAGAAAATAATTATTAAATCGGTAATCATTACGATTAGTAATCTGATTTAAATATAGTAAATATTTATTTGGCGGCCGCTGTGGAGTGGCGGTAGTGTTATTGACCCATGTGTGCCAATTAGAAAAATCGGGACAATACATCGGATTTTTTGCACTAAAAAAGTCTGGGCTTTAATTTTACATATTTATAGTTTATTTATTTAAGAATAACCCTATGTTCCTGTGTGCCATGTTTTATTTTTATACATGTTATAGATGAATATTCCTAATGAAAATTTTTTTTTCACTAAAAGATGTTAACACTTTTTCTTTAACAGAAGACAAATAACTATCGCCATGTAAATAGTTGCAGCATTTACGGGCGTGTGCGACTATGCGTGCGTGCGTGCGTAGGTTCTTCCACCAACTGCAATATAATACCTGGGCGTTTGTTTCTATAACATGGCGACTATCTGTTGCATGCGTCAACTGAAAGAAGTTACTTCCCAACACATCTACTTGGCATGACATAACCACCCTAGAGCAGACATTCCGTAGCAGAGCAAGTAGCTTTATAGCTTGGTAGCTATTTGGTTGCGTAAGGAGTGATGACGTGTGGCAACAATGAGTCTAATGAAAAACAACAATTTAATGAGAATAAAAGAAAAACAGAAAGTGATGCATTCCTCTGTCTAAGCAATGTGCCAATGAGAAATTTTTTGCAAAATTTTATGCATTTAAAAACAACAACAAGAATTCGAGAAACAGCTTGCCACCAAGCAGCAGATGTATGATTTACAACCAAGCCACGCAGCCACATAAGTTCCTCAAAGTATTAGCTAAGCATGCGCAGGTTGCAACAAATACTTTGACTCGTCGAGCATTAAATGCGTTTAGTTGGCTGCATCGTCCAAGGCAGCGCTGACTTTGGAGCTTGTGGTCAACGCATCATCAGCTTTAATGGTTTTCTGTTTCGAATAAATTTTAATTGTTGTTGTGTGTATATATTTTTCCTACTTTTCGCCTATATCACTGACCTCGTCGACGGTTGCTGGTGCTCCTGCTGCCTGCTTTTAGCGCTTATCGCCACGCTTTGGCGTTGACTTGGCTTCATTTACCTTTCAAATCTATTTTTTTCAATTCTGCAATTCTTTGCCACAGTCTATATTTGTTAGTGTGGCACCCACATACACATACAATTGCATTTTTGTGATGTGGACAGCTGCACTTATTTTCTTTGTTCTTTGTTATGACGTGTCACATATCTCTGGGGCTCTTCACTGTTGGTGTGGATGTTGGCTAACGCACTTAATCTGGCGCTCACGCTCATACTCGTGTTAGGTTTCTTCGATTTTTTACTGATCTGCTAATACTAAAATATAATTTCTTCTTGCGGCCGTACTAGGCTATGCAGACGACATCGTTATAATTGCACGGGGCAAATTCGAGAACACCCTTTGTGAAATAATACAAGGAGAATTAAACCTGAAAAGAAGAGGGAGGAGGGTGTGCCAGTGTAGGGCTAAATATTAACCCCACAAAACGGCCATAATCCCTTTTCTAGAAAAAGAACCCTACCAGGATTAAGAACAATAACCCTACATGGCATGCCCCTAGAATTTGGAGCAGAGCTAAAATACCTGGGGGTCACCTTCGACAACAAGCTTTTATGGAATCAACACATCGCGAACATTTCAAGCAGAGCAACAAAGTCAATCATGGTGTGCAAACGCATAGCGGGAGAATCTTGGGGCTGTAGCCCCCATGGATGTACACCATGATAGTTAAACCCATTATCACCTATGGCTCGGTTGCGTGGGTTTCAAGAACAGCACTATCGACAGTGAGACAATCACTAACCAAGATCCAGCGCTTGGTGCGTGTCTGCATTACAGGGGCAATGCGTACATGTCCCACTGCTGCGATGGAGGCCATTCTTGACCTACCTCCGTTACATGTGTCAATAGAGCAGTCGTCCAGGAGAACCCTCTTGAATATCGCCAAGGACGGTTCAGGTAAAGGTAAAGTTATGTCGCCCAGCAACATGGCGAAACTGAGAGAAACAATCCCAATATTTCAGCTGCCAAGGGACGATATTCTCAAGCAGATTATCTTTGAAAAAAGATTTAGAGTAGAATTGAGGAACACGCTAACCTGAAAACGGTCCAGAATAGATACCATACACCGCTCGCACACAATCGTGTGGTACACAGACGTCGCGAAAGCCCCAGATGGATTTCGAGCAGGAATTTTCGACACCAGAGCTGAGGTATCAGCAGCTCTGGGAACCTACCCGAGCATTTTTAAAGCGGAAGCTTACTTTATATTCCAAGGTGCCGAGCTTAATCTGCAGCGCGGATATACCAATGAGAGGATCGCTGTACTTAGCGATAGCCAGCACATCTTTCTGACATGCGCCGCAATCGCAAGGAAAAGGGCAAACTATCTGCGGCTCTACTAACATTGGCCTTTGGGTCTCTTGTAAATTAATGCTGAAGAACAGTTATCAATGTATCAAAAAGTTGTGATGTGCAGCTCGATGGATGACCCACGGATTTGACAACTATCACCACTCACTATCAATCTCCTACTCCAAACTGCATTCATGTTTTGGAGGTTATATAACCAAGGTGAGACAACCGGAAGGTTCAACTGGGACAAACAAAGTTGCAAAGTAGAAGAATGACGTTTCGAGAGGCACTGATTTATTGAACTTGAAAGTAAAGGTAGAGTCTCTCTCAGGGCTCTGAGCCCAACAGTGGTTTAGTCGGGAGTCGTCTGGGCGTGCCTGATCTTGCTCTCATTTGCCATGAACAATGATCTCTTGACCCAATTCGCGCAATTGGCAGCCTGTAGGGAATTGGGTCTTGCCACCTGTAGTTTGGGCCACTAGTCAGCGACTAAGCACTGGGCTGGCATTATAACTTGATACGTAGCGAGGTAATTCTGACCGAAGGTGGATAGCAGACCTTTTGCAGTACTAATGTTTCTCTAAGCCTCAATTATCGGCGCTAGGTCTTTTTATAGGAATGAAGAAATCCTTAGAGTCAAAATCTAATTAGGAAGCATGAAGCTGCTTCCGAAATTGTACTCCACTTTTAAGATCTGACGAATATTTCTAGGAAAGTGAGGTGAACAAAAATGTATCTTCAGACCAATCAGGCACGCCCTAATGTAAGCACTAACACAGCACCAATAGCCGATCAACCATTGAACTCACCCGTATTGGTTTGATGAAGAGCAAACGTACCGTGGTGGGACAGATGTTTAGTAACCTGCAGGTACTTGCAAATGCGTCCTTAGGTAATTGTGGCACTTGAATAATTTTCAACAGACATACAAACATACAGACATACCCAAAGATATTAAAGTAAACGACAAATTCATTTCCTTACATGAGCGTACATCACTTCGCTGTCCTCTTTATATTCCGACGCTCTGACGCCCAAACATTTAGCCAGCCATTAATGATGAAGTGTGTAATAGAAGGCTCTCGACTACATTCAATCGGCACATACCAATTTGTGCGCCAAAACCTGAGTTGTGGATGAGGCAGAAGAGCGGGAAAATATGAAGTAAAACTAAGAAAAACTGGATATAAACAAGAGCAACCATCCACAATTATCTACGCTTGTCTCCATATTTGGAGTCACCAGAGCAGATGTGCGACGATGGCTGTGCAAGTAATAATGCCACACATGCGGACATAATAACAAGTAGAATAAATACGAAGTAAGATGGATGCTTACATACATACATTACTCATATATGAACGAAATAAAATTGTTGTGAATATGTTTGTTTGTATTAACAGCTCCTTTAGTGGCCGCAGCAGCAGCAGCATTTGAGGCAACTCAATATTGAAAGGTTCAATGGCAGGAGCGATATTTGAAGAAAGAATTCTATACAAACAATGTTGAGGCATTGGAAATTGGAAAACATCATCCACTTGGGGGTAGTTTAGCTGCTGCCACAAGCTTGTGGAGTGTGAAGTAGAAACGGAGCAGTGGTGGAGGAGCAGCTGAAGATTCAAAGAAAGTACTAAACAAGGTCTGAAAAAAGGACGATGGAGCATAAGTCGCGCTTTGGGTAGGAGTGAAGATAAAAAATTATGCAGCTGCCATGCAGGAAAAATCTGGATCATGCATTGAAACGTTTTCAAGTGTTTCTGTCCATGGACCTCACGTGAAACGCGACAGACTATTTTTTTCAGCTTTTCCTTAGGAGGGCCACTGAAGTGGGATAGTTTTTGTAGATCTGTTCTCTTTTCTGAAAACTCGACTTTATTTACGCTGATCGGGTTGGACGTTCATGGGATGAGAGATTTATGAGAGTGATCTTTTTGCGCCAACAGAGGATTTTACTTTGCTTCAGTCTCTAATATACGGCTCGGAATCATGAACACTGCCAAAAGCAGAGGGAAGGCTCTTGAATTATTCGGGAGAAAAATTCTACTGAAGATTTATGTCGTTAGTAGTGATAATGACGATAAATATCAATTTAACGATGAGCTGTACGAGCTTCACGCTTTGATTGGGGAAAAACGGGTGAATGTTTTGTCCTCCTTTCCTTTGATATTTCCAATTGGCGTCAGTTATCACTCAGAATTGATTACTGGGATGCTCTCCTCTTGGCCCCTGCACTGGTGAACTCTGTACAAGGATCAATAGTTATCTCCGAGATATTTCCAGATTCTTCACCGAATGCGCAGATGAGGCAAGAGTTAAACGGCTACGCAGATATAGTAACTAACGTTCGCTAATCGGTCTATCGCAATATCACAGATCACTTGGCGTAAAGATAAAGAAACTTTGCTTGCTACGGATAAGGCTATGGCCGTCCAACCTAGCTGACACTAACTGGAGGAAGCTGCAAGCCTGACAAAATACCGCCATTAGAACGTTATTATGTCATCTGGGTCTCACCTCCATAAAGAAACTAAAATGCTCAATGTGCTAAAGCACACGGAAATGAACCGCCATACACCCAGTCATTCAAACCGACATCTGGTGGATGAAGTACTTTCTTATAGAGACATGAGGAACCATCTCTGTAATCACTATGATGAGATCCGGTACCACATTACCCTCTCTTTTGATCTGGGAACCATGCGCGGGCTCTAAATGACCTCAGATCCCTCTATCTCGGCTAGTGAACTCCGTAATTAACATTCAACCACCTGAAATAAATGAAGAGGAGTGCGTCCATCCGAGGGAAAAGAGTAGTTCTTGCACAACTTTCTTCTGGATATTGTAATACGTTAAATCTTACTTATCCAGACTCAACCCCACCATACCAAATACGTGTCCTGTATGTAGTATGGCCCGTCATGATACTATACAGCTCCTAAACTGTTCAAATGAACCTAATCTTCTAACACCAATATCACTCTGGCCCAACCCTGTTGAAATTGCTCGTTTCTTTGGACTTCCGTTAGGAGTGCTTCATGACGATTCTCAGTAATGATGTACAATTCGATGGTTGATCTACGGATATAATGCCTCTCACCTCTCATTACTCATATTTACCTTCCTTACGGAAGGAAAGATGACATGACCTAGAAGGTTTCACTGGTCATAAATCGCTACCACGATAGTCGGGCAGTACCGCAAGGGAGTACCGGAGCGTACCGGGTTCAAATCCGGCCAAGGACTGTTAATTCGACAACACTCCCCAAAACCTTCGGGGAGTGTTTTTGTCGTTACCACAACAACAACAACAACAACAACAACGATTCTCAGAGTGAGCGTGCTCATTATGCGAACCGCGGTGGTGCCACGCCCACATTTTTTGTGTTTTGTTTGTTCTTCATTAATGCCCAGAAGTTCGTTGGGAACGGCAAAGGCCATATATAGTTTTGAAAAAGTAGGCGGTGCCACGCCCCCAGGCTGTAGAAAATTTCAATTCGTCATAACTCTGAACTTATTTGGTCTAAATCAATCATATTTGGATTTATGTGTCCTTAAGTCAAGATTTACATAGTTTTGGAAAAGTGGCCGGTGCCGCGCTCACATTTTTTGTGTTTTGTTTGTGCTTCATTAATGTCCAAGCTTTATAGTCGATCTCTATGAAACTTTCACGATAGGTTCAGAGAAACCCCCAGGGTATTTTAAGTAGCAATTCGGCATAGGTAGGAATTTATTTGGTTCAAGTTAATGCTATTTTATATATAGATATCTGTTCTGTACATCAAAAAAACCCTGGCAACAGAAAGCGGTACCAGGAGCAAATAAAAGTTAATTCAATATATCTTCGGAACTATGGACATATCAGTACACGCAGAGGAAATGGGTGAAGAATGAAAGTAGGAATAGAAATTTTAAACATGGTGGTAGAGAAAAATGAAGAGGATAAAGAAGAGTAACGGTATATGGGCTTGGGGGAAAAGCAAAAGAGGAAAGAAAAAGGAAGATACACGGATAAATGTAGAAGAAGAGCCGATTGTGGAGGAAAAACAGCACAATTTATTAAATGTAGGTAAGTAAAATTTTAGAACTTTAAGAAATTTTTGAGTACGCAGTTTTATAGCTAATTTGATTTTAACACAATAACGTGCAAGTAAGAAGTACCTCAAAATTTCCCTTGAATTCTTGGAATTTTATTTTTAATCTTTTTGGGTATTTTTTCCTAACAAAATAAATTTTTCTTCATGCGTTGTATGGAAAAAATCACTCAACACCCTTGACGAAACAAATTCAGAAATTTCAGGTATATTTTTCACTACTATTATATTGAACACAGCTGTATGTACCTCCTCATATTAATAGTTAGACAGTTGTAAGCAATGGATGACAAGTGAATGCTTCTCACTCATGAAAATTTGTTGACTATTTATCAGCGCAGGAATATACAATTTTCCAACTGGGAACACCATACTTACACCATATTACCATTTCTTTATTTATTACGGGGATGCGCATGCGCATCACATTTCTTTGCTTTTTTAAACAAATAGAAAATTACCGAAATTCCTTTTTGATTTTAAATATAAAAGTAAGATAAGGGCTTTGTTTACACTTGTCTACATACAAACAAACATACTTTCCAATTGCGTGCATACGTTTATTTGCGTCTTAACAGGATTCACAAAACTAGATATGAAATTTGATGCCTTTTTACAACAAATAACACAAAAAGGGCTTTTGGGATCCGTAGCAATGTTGCTCATTTACATAAATCTCAAGCGGAGGATGAAGAAAGTTTTGCATTTCTATTAAATACTCCCAACTATGGTTTCGTAAGCAGCTAGAAAATATGTAGTTAGTAATGAGCTATGTATGTATGTAGCCATTATCAGTTTTTAACTTTCCTGCAGTAGAATTGAGAACCAGTCTCCTAAAGAAGACAGTCTCTTTGCTTTCTACTTCGTATCTCGTTCTAAACCGGTTACAAGAGCGATACTTAAGTGACACTTTGAAATATCACTCATTCACAACTAGAATCACCCCTAAACTAGCCAAGGCGAACCTACCCTAGAGCAGTCCGCACGGGAAGCGGATGAGAACGAAGTGCCAATTAATACACTGGGGTACAGTTGCCACCACTAACAACATCTCCTTTTAAAACTGTAACGTTAGCATTACTTGGGTACTGAGCTTGAACTAGTACTGTCATCAAATGGGTTAGCGCAAGATTAGTTCTGAGTTAGTTCAGTTTTTTGCATGGCTCCTTCGACCACATCCCATCTCTAATGTGGCCGTTTTCTTTAAACATCCCTCGCTTTTCGCGTGTTTCTTTTGAGCAAATTTTTTGACTGCCGAAAGGGTTGATTTGCATATTTTCTCACAAACCATGTCTTATGTATTTTATAAGTTTTCTATCAAAATGTATGGGTACTCACCTCTTCGTAAGTATTTTCACGCGAACTCGACTGTACGCTGCTGGCAATTGAACGGCGAAACATTTCACTTAAAATATAAAAAAAAAATTAATAAATAAATATTTTTATTTTTATGTGATTAAATAAATAATTTTTTTTGTAATTTTTTTGATTGTAAAAATGATAGTTTTCAATTAAAATTTTTCATGGGTGATTACAGATGAACGGGGACAACACGAGCACAAACAAAGATTCCGCGTATTTATGCATTGGCAGCCACCACACTTTTGCCAAATACAAATTTGAAACTGAAAATCAACAGGGATACGGTGTCGAATGAAAACTATCGTTTCAGTAGGCGTTACAAGTAGGGATGACAATAAAGTATTACTCGATCAATGTATCAAATGTATCATTGCAAGATATTAATCGATTATTCAAAATAATCGATTATATTTTAGAGCGACATAGTGCAAATAATTTTTTTTAAATTTTATTATTTATTTACAAATTTTAAATCAGATTCCAGGAAAAGTAAACAGCTTACAAAGCATGAGTTGTTGGTGTCCACTGACAAATTGTCAACGAACTAAACTGAATTTTATCTTCTCATAAGCATCAGGCAAGATCGAAACAAAGCGATATCATACACAATTGTCTCACGACCAAAACCCACGACCCGAAGGTTTGAAGGGGCCAAACAAATCGTTCTCGCTGTAGTCGGGTCAGTACCAGAAGGTGCTTGTACCGGAGCATACCGGATCCATATCTGGTAACGGACTGTCCCCGCCTAAACCCCTAATAAACGAAGCAGAGCAAATGTAAAAAAAGATAAACACTTAAACAAATCTATAATTGTCTTGATTATAGCCGGCATTTACCACGATTCATTAAACATTTTGTTCAAAAACAATTTACACGTTACCAAAAATGGCAATAGAGACAAATTTGGAAATGTTAAGAAAATATTATGAATTCAAAAAGTTTTTTTATTATTCTTGAAGACATACATAACTACCAACATTAGTTAGAAATTTAATAAAAACGAGTAAGGAAGTTCAAGTTCGAAAGAAATAAAAATCTTTATACTTTGTTGTGGTAAATTATGGCATCAAAAGGAATATTAGAGCATATTAGTATCCAGGAAAGAATATAGGGCTCTTCCAGCTCTTCTAACGGGAGTCCAAAGCAACAAGCAGTTTCACCAGGGTTGGACCAGAGTGATATTGCTGTTATAAGATTAGGTTCAATTAAACAGTTCAGGAGATGTTTAGTATCATGAGGGGACATACCACATGCAGGGCGAGTATTTGGAATGGTGTGGCTGAGTCTGGATACTTAAGAGTTTAACCTATTACAATATCCAGATCGAAGATGTGCTTATATGACTCGTGTCTTTCTCTGGATGACGCTCTTCTCTTCAGATATTTCAGTTGGCTGGATGTCTATAACGGGGTCTACCACCTCGGTGTGGAGGTCATGTAGAGCCCGCCTGTGGCTACGCAGATCAAACGGCTGTGTAATGTGATACCGGATCTCATCATAGTGCTAACGGAGATGTTTACTTATGTCTTAAGGTGGCGGGTCTTCATCCAATAAATGTCGTTTTGGGTGACTAGGTTCATGGTAGTTCAGTAAAACCTGTCCGCTCCACTGTTCCGCGTGCTTTATAATATTGAGCATTTTCGTCTCTTGATGGAGATGAGACTCAGATGACATAAGCAGACATCCTTTAGCAGTTATGATAGCGGTGTTTCGGAAAACTCGAAACTTCCTACGGTTGGTGTCAGTAAAATTGGGCGACCATATCAGCGCGGCGCAATCAATAACCGGTCGGCTGATAGCCTTGCTGAAGGCTCCCTGCAGTTGTGATAGGACACCACACTGTGGCACGTTCTTGATTTCGATGTTTTGTCTCTGAACGCTACTTAAGTTTGCTGCCCATTAAAATAGTTAGCTGTTTTATACAGTTTCGTACTAATCACAACTGTATAACAACCCTACGCACTAACTGCTCTATTTGAAAAAATTAACTTTGGCACTTTCGAAGGTTACTCTTTGAGCGGTAAAAAATATTTAGGAAAAAAAATAAAATTTGTAATTTTAGAAAATTTCCAATATCTCAAAATCGAAAACATTAAGGATTGCCATTTAATTTATGGCTAAAAAATGTTTTAATTTTTCTTTGATTTTACAATACATTAAATTGACTAATTTTGTGATTAACTAATTTAATCGATTAGAATGCTATTATAAAAAAAATATTTGGCCAAATTTCAAAAATTATGTTTTTAAAAAAACAAAAAAAACACACTTTTGAAAATTTCAGGATATCTTAAGAGATATCAGAGGTATAACACAAAAGAAATTGAGTCCAAAGTTTAATGGTGAAAAATTTTAAATTTTTAGAATTTTCTAAAATTAGAAGTTTTAAAATTTTTTTTCCAAAATATTTTTTCTTTATACCTTTAAATACCCGCTCTAAAAAGCAAAAGTTTATTGTTATTTAAATATAGTAGTTTCCGAAAACAAGAAAAAAGTGACATTTTTAATTTGAATAAATTAAAATATTTTATTTTTATTCTTTTCTTTGGCATAACTTGGTTTTACCTAGAAAGCTGTTGGAAAACAGAAGTTGAAAAAATTAGTTTGTTATGAAAACCGAAAACAAATTTAAGTGTGAAGGATGTCCCTTAGAAAGCTGATGGAAAGCAGAAGTTGAAAAAAAGTATTTTTAAGCAAACCCGAAAACAAATTTAAGTGTGTTTGAGAATCTGTAGGGTGTCCCCTAGAAAGCTGATAGAAATCAGAAGTCCACGACCATCAAATTTCTTTCAAATCGGAAGGGGTCAATTCCAACTATCTGACTATTTGACATGGAAATACCCCAATATGGGCATGGCTATCCATATATTTCCAATATGAATATATATTCTGCCTATTGATAGAACTAAGTAAATATATACAAAAGTAGCTTTAAGTAAGGATTTGGGGAAGCCTCTATTTTATTTATCCTTGCATGCCATTACAACCTGCCGTTACGCGAACAAAGTTTTTATACAGTTTCGTACTAATCACAACTAGTTATAAACAGATTCTTGAGACGAACACACACATACATACCTAAGGCGTTGGCATGGTGTAGGCGCTGGATTTGTTATATTGGACCTTGAGTCGTTTAGATTCGTTGTAGAATTATTTAGTTGTTGGTTGCTATTTGTGTTGCTGTTCATGTTGTTGTTAACATTATTGTTGTTGACAGATTTTATTTGATTGTTGTTTATGTTATATTTCTTATTACTATTTTTGTTGTTATTGCAGCTTTGCTGCATGGCGCTTGTCGTGTGACTCGCATTTTTATGACCCAAAGCCAACGCCGACGACATTTTTGTATTTTTTTGTTGCTTTACGAATAATTTGCAATTTTGAGCATAAAAATAATGAAACAAGTGTGATATAAACGCGTCTTAAAATTCACAATTCCACACCAAATATAGTTAGTTCATTAACTTTTGCAGCTTTCTACATTTATTTTAGGCAACAAATTTTTTTTAGTTTAAACACGACACGCGCTGGCTTGAACGCGCTCCACATAACAACAAAGCGGTTTGTTGCGCTTAATTTTGTTGCTCAGATTTATGTTATCGTTTTTATTGTTTTTAGCGGTTTGTTGTTTTTGTATTTCTTAGATTTTACATTTCACATTTTTGTTCAGTGAAATTAATTTGTTAACAGTTCACCATATTTGGTGCACTTTGCTGGAAATATTTGTCTATAGAATTGGTTGTTTTAATATATGCGAAGTTTGGAATTAAATCTGTAATAAATAAGTTTGACTTTATTTGGTAAACATGGCATGATAAAAACATTTGCTTTAATTTTAGCATGAATTTAATAATATATCTAACAAGTGAACAAATAATTTTATTATTGAGGTTAATCTTCTTACGCTGTGAAGCGTTGTTTAGCGTTTACTTAAAAATGTCTAATAATCGATTTTAACACTAATATAAAAATTTTCAAAACTAGCCTCTATTTCGAAATCCTAAGGGGTTTTTTCGACATAATTAATAGTCATCTATTAAATAATTAAATAATTATATGTATAGATGATCTCTATAGTATATCTCTTAATTATAAAGCAAGTTTTTATAAAAATAAATTACTTTTAATTATAATTAAAAATTTGAATAAAAAACTAATTATAATAGAATGTAAATGAATTATTAATTCTTTTTCAAAATTATGTTTAAAATTTAATTCACATAAAAAGATTTAAAATTTTAAAATTATTAACTATTTTTATACCCAGCGTGTACTAGTACACCGGGTATTACAGTTTTGGTCATATAACATTGGGTTGTAACGGTACAAAATAATAGAGATAAATATGGAGTTCCATATATCAAAGTTCTTATAATGAACAGATGAATTTATTAAGACATGTCCGTCCGTCCGTCTTATAACTTGAGTAAAAATTGAGATATTTGAATATAATTTGGCACACAGGTTGCTTTCCGGCCAAGGTATAAAATGTGTTAACTCAATAATAAAAGCAGCTACAATGATGAAATTTGCTAAATTTATTAATTTGGTTCTACCATTGACTATTTAATAAAATTTTTGGAAAAGGGGCGTGGCACAGCCCATATATGAGTGAAGAAATTTTCAAAATTTGACTCTTAATAACTTTAGAACCGTTTACGCTAATGTAACCAAATTTGAAGAGATACTTTTTTTGTGGTAAATATACCTATGAAAAATAAGCGACATCCCTTTTCGACCACGCCTACTTTTTCATAAAAGTTATATGGAAAGGAGGTAGAAATATTGAACTGAAACGAAACTTAATACAAGGTATACTATCGATATGTACAGTACGCCTACGCAAAATCGGTTAAAGACCACGCCCACTTTTGGACTAAAGTTTTCTAAAAGAGAGGTAGGAAACTGGACTGAGCCAAATTCTGAGAGAAGCGATTCTTTAAGTAAATATCTTTGGACATTCATTTTGACATATATTTAGGGATATATTAAAAAGTTATAACAACAACATTCTGCTTGAGAACTAAAAGGGTAAAGGACCTTTATACCTCACACATAAAAATCCTCAACAAAAAATTAAATCTAGCTAAGTCAAGCAAAGAACGCCATCTGTGGATATGGTAACCGCGTTCACCATAAGGAAAGTCCTGGATTCATTTGCAATAAAGAACACATGCACGTGGCTATAATGTTGATCATCCATACAAAACTTCCTTCGTCATTAACGAAATCAGAATTGACTTTTGGGTTAAATCAATTTGTAAAAAATTTAAAGGTATAGCAAAATCAGTTAGGGAGCAGCTCTAAATGAAGTTCGTAAGAGTTGAATTTACAGCAGTTGATTGAAAGTTGTCATATCTCACTACTTTGAAGAAGGTATGGCGAAACTATGGACCTGTCCTCCTCTAAATTATGTTTGTACGATTGGGCACTTACTAACTACCAATATTTAAGGTGTCCTTCATAAAATCAGAGAGCTCAAATGCATAGTGAGAATGAATAGTAGAGAATGTGATAGATTAAAGTCGATTGGGTGAATAAGAGAAAGGAGATATGGGGGTGGATAAGCAAAGGAATTAGGAAAAATAAGAAGAGGCGGATGAACAGGAAGCGGGATGTAGAAGGAAGAGGTTACTATTTGCTAAATAAAGGCAAGTAAGTTTTAGGGCGGGCCACCGTCTTTGGGGTGTGCTAGTTTCAAAATAAATATATTGGTCGTGCATTCGGAAAATTCAGCCACAGAAATGAAAATTTGGTAGATATTTCCCTCAGCTTTCGCACGTCCCCGATAAGGACAGTTGACTTTTGATTGATTTAACCTAGAGGGGAGTAACACAACATAATTTCTAGGAGTTCGATAGAACAACTGGTACGACGAGAAATGTTACGCTGCCTTGGAAAGCCGACACGTTGTGTGCAGGGTATAATAGGCAGTGGCACCAGTGTTATTGCAAAGTGAAGAGGGCCGCCTTTTTGCCATAAGAGGCGACTTTAATGCAAAAAGGTAATGCAGCTTGATGGTTGGTCTACGAATATGATGCCTCCCAACTCTCATTACCAAGGAGGGGGTGAGATCACCCAAAAGGTTCCACTCGCCATACCAAATCGTTCCCGCGACGGCCGTCTATGTACGGCAAAGGAGTACCGGAGCGTACCAGTTTTATATCCGGCAAAGGACTGTCACTTTCGACTTTGTTGCTAAAACCAAAACAACAGATGACGAATTGATGAAATTGCCATTAGAGCCTAGTTTAAATATCGATATCATCTCGTTGCTAATGAACATTGTTACCAAGCGGATTAGACTTTATCAGCGCAGCCTTAGATTTTGTAAATACAAATACGAAGAAATTTGGAAGATCAATGGGAAGAGAATCAGCCCGATCTCCCTTGTTTTTCGATTTTAATGCAGCTTGCTAAAATAACGAAAGCAACTCCCTCTATCCTGATATACTTGAACTCGATTTATCTGCAACTCTTATGACATGTTTTGTTGATCAATACGCACAACTTTATCGCGATTGCAAATACCCTTTCGAAGCTATAGAAGACTAAACTAGATCTCCGACAAGTTGACTCAGTATCATTCTTTATCCCGTAGAATATAGTTTGAACAGCAGAACTGAACCACTCAGGAGCCAATGTCCTAAAATGTCTGCATCGAGTCCCCCGTCAAGCGAAGACAAGATGAATGCTTTTGATGCATTTTATAAACATTTATAAATCGAAATGTTTGTTTAAAAATAGCAACTGCAACTGCATGAACAGTTTTCACAGATTTCGCACAATCAATCAACACGATATGTGTACGTCTAAATTTCATTTTCATTTGCAGTCAGCGTTTATTTTCACTTGTTTTTCACTCTTACAAAATTCGCACCATATCTGGCTAATGGCAACGCGACTGACCAGCGAAGCAATTAACTACAATTTTGGCAAATTATTTCAAATTCGCATGCAAACCCGCAAGCTTTTTAATGTTATTTGCACTGCAAGTTCGTTGCTTAAGTCTTTTGTTTGAATTAACACTGGCACGCTTGTTTTTGCTTATTACTTAATCAATCACATTCGCACGAAAACATTTTTAGACAATCCCATGATCCACTAGATTGTTGGCGTATGCGTAGCGCAGACGAGCTGTCGTTGCATGTCGTGACGCTTTCGCTTTTAATTTCAGACAAATTTATTAGTGTAATATTTTTTCTTTCAATGTTATTTGTATGAGATTTTGCTTTTGGTTTAAATCAATTGATTTATCTACAATTGTTTCACACTTTATTGTCCGTTTGCGCATGCGCATCCACACTGATTTGTTGCAAAACTGATTTATGTCATCGTCAAAGGCTGGGCTTGCTTGGCCATCTCATCAACTTGGCTGGACGAAATGCAGTGCAGCGAAGAGTTTGTTTGCTGGCGCTTGGTTTGCGTTGTATATTCACTGATTTGCTAGCTTAGCAAGCGTCAGCACTTGCCAACACAACAATTAGTTCTACACGTCACATACGCTCTGCAGGAAGTCATTTGAACTTGACGTATCCACGTCCATGCCAATGACAGCATAACCAGACGCAGACTAGGCATAACACAGCTGCAGCGTGGCCAGTGCTGTAGGGATTGTGGCTATTGTTGTTATTATTGTTGTTAAAGCTAATATAACATTGCTGGCGGTCGGCTCTGTTCGCTGTTGGTTGTTGTTGTTGCTGTGCCTTATTTGCAACACTAGTAGCATTTCATACATTTCTTGTTCCTTCCCCTCCCCTGTGCTCCACTCTTTCACTCTTCGTCTATTCATTGTAATTTATTGCGTTTTGCTCGTTTTATGCCCATCTTCATCATCATCAGTGAAGTTGTTTGTGTGTTTTTTTTTTTACTGCAAACACAAAGCGATCACATGTCCTTCTACGGATGTGCGCTTCGGTATTAATGACATCTACGCGCCACAACAAACTCTTCGCATGTTGCAGTGATTTGCAAACTTTTTTTTAGAGGCCATCAGTTGAGTATGAGCTTGGATGGAGAAAAGCAATGACGTGAAAGATGAAAAGAAATGGTGGCTTTCTGATGGGATTATTTTATTATTCTGCATTTCTGAATCCTTGTAAGAGATTTGAGACAGTCCATTTTAGCCCTGGTCAGTTCAAGTGTTAGTACTTCTGCAAATGACTGTATCCGTGACCCTAACGGTAGCCTCAACTGTTACCAAAGCCATAGCTGTAGGCGAAACCGAAACCCTGATCCTATATAATCGCATCCGTAACGGTAACTTTAAAAGTAACCCTAATTGCTTTAAAACTTAAAAGCTTCTCACTTAACCATTTTCACAGTTAAAGTCACGGTAACAGTTACTTTTTTTTTGGAGGGGTTATTAATTTTTTTTGTAAATTTAATCTAAACTGTTTTTGAAGAAGAAAATTAAACCGAAATGTTTCATACAAACAATAAAAAAATTAATATTAAAGTAGTAAATCAAATATGCAAATTGGATTTTTAGGAATTTATTAAAAATTATCTCTACTATAATAAAATTTTAAAAGGTCGATGTAGGCACATTGCAGATATTTAAGAAAAATCGAAAGCAGTGATCATTATTAATTATATTAGTATAATATGTGTATCAAAAGAAAGATAATAATGAGTGCTGCAACAAGTGATGTAATTAAGTTTCATATATTATCTGGTATGGGATATAATGATTAAAATCAGTTCTGAAAAGCAGCGAAGTGAGCGGGGTTTACTAGATAAAAAAAAATTACTAAATAAAGTTAAGCCATCTAGATTGTTTGCATCAAATTCATGTATCACTTTTTCGACGGTCAATTCAATCCTTCAATGAACACATGAGGGCTAAGCGATTGAGGTTGTATTCGCAAGAAAAATGTTTTGAGAAGTCCCAAGTTCGACAAAGAAGAGCACACGTAACTACAAGCAATGTTGCATACATTTTTAGTAAATATAAAAAGTTTTGGCGCAGTTGATTTTAACACTAATGCAGAGTTTCCAGTGCAATTGGTGGGCGACAGTCGACATCTGCTTGGCTCCATTACCTTTCCATAAAGAAAATTCTGTAGCAATACCTTCCTTTTTATCGCTGTCGCTAGGTTTCCGGTCGATTAGCACACATTCAGTTTTATCTCTAAATATGCCTCTAGTTACGGTCATGATCAGGATTGTGATTTCGGTTTGGTAACGGTTGTCGTCCTTGCCTTCGTCCGTATCTTCACTTCCGTCTCCGCCCTCATATTCTCTTAAACATTATCACCACCATCACGCGCACCATTATTACCATCGTCATCATCCTCCTTTTGTTTTACAATTCCCTTTTCCTTCTTTTCCTGTATTTTCCTTGCTTTCTCTTTCTTTTCCATTTTTAGATTGAATGCAATTTGCTTTTTTCTGGAAATTTTCACTATCTGCCTCCTGGATAGCGCCGAATTATGAATGGCTCCGAGAATATGTATATGGCAGCCCTAGTGCTCTTGCTATAGAAATGGGCAAAACGTTTCTTTCATTTCTAGGCAGACAACTCAATATATAAAAGAAATTAGTACCTGGGTGGCCGAGCCTTGCTCGGTGGCAACCCTAGGTGGCAATCCTACCTAAAAATATTTTGGTTGGTATACGGCCTCAAATACCTTCAGTTTGATACCCATATTGCCATATATTGCTTAATATTTAAAAAAAAATCGGAAAGGTGGCAACCCTATAAACTTCATTTGGCAACATCCAAGTAGAAAATTTTAGAAGGAAGCATACTGTCCATCTACCAAATTTCATCGAAATCGGTTTAGCCGTTCACGAGAGAGTGGTCGATATCTGAAGGAATAAATAAAATGCGGTCAGGTGGCAACCCTAGGTGGCGACCCTACTCGAAAATACTTTGGCTGGTATACGGTCCAAAATACCTTTAATTTGAAACCCATATTCCCATATATTGCTTAATATTTAAAAAAAATTGATATAGGTGGCAACCCTGTGAACCATCCCAAGTGGCAACATCAAAGTAGAAAATCTTAAAACAAAGGATACTACCCATATACCAAATTTCATTCAAAGCGGTTAAGTCGTTCCTGAGATAGTAGTGGATATACAAATATACAAGAATAACTCATTTAAAGTTATAAGATATACTCGTAGCCAAAGAACAGTCGGAGACAACTGTATTCCTTGGGATTTATCAATGTGAGCACCATGTATCATTACTGGAATGAGCCCGTTTATAAATTCCTCAAGGTACTGCCAAATGTAGTCATTCATAAAATGGATAGGAGGTATATATTTTTCTAGTATGAGTAACGCCTAGAGATGTGACTTCGAGTCGGAAAAATCGCCTTCTCAATAATCGATTTGTTGGGTTAGAAATAAATCGATTTTAAAAAAAATCGATATTTAAAGAAAATAATTGTTTTTTGTTTTTTTTTTTACGAAAAATGCTTATTACTGATATATTTTATAAATAACTAAATCTTTCACCTTTTTTATTTATATCATTTAATATAATAAGAACAAAATTTTAAACAAATAGATGGTTTACTGATTTTATTTATCCGGATGCCAATTATTGACTAACAAATTTTCAGTACACTTAATTATCTTACAACAGTAAAAATAATACAAAACAATGAAAGTAAAAAACCAACACTGTTAGTTCTATATCTTAAATAAATATATATAACAATTTAGATTTGGACAATGAAAAAACGAATATGTATTGTGATTATTAGAAATGTTACTCTTTAACATTAAATTAAAATTACTTTAACTGATTAATATTAAAATAAATAAAACGGAAATCGTTTGGTCTTAAAGCATTTGGTTTTTCTTTCAATAATAAACCTAAAATAAATAATAAATGTTTAGTCTTACCTAACACTTGACTACAATCAAGATTGACTAGAAGTAATTTATACCAAACTATGTGTTTTCAGCTATAGTGTGTACATAATTGTACCCTTTTTTCAACCCTCGCAAAAATTTACAACTTAGCAAAAACGTTTTAAAATGTCCAATTCTTATAATCGATTTATTAAAAATCGATGCAAGAATTCGACAATTAAAAAAAAACAATCACAGATTGAAGAAAATATGATTATTTACTAACAACCACAATATTGCCTTGCTGGGCATTGAAGTACTGCTGTAGATACTAACTTAATAAAGCGCAACGGGCCAAGTTTCCTCGACTATGTTCGGGACCAATTGCACTCATTTTTAATTCTCTAGGGTACAAAGTTCGCAAGGAGCCTTGAAAGTTGGAACAATTGTTCGGTTTGAAAACGGATTTAATTGTTGAATCTAGGACTAGAATGTGTTATCTAAAAATTCTTGACGAGTCTTCTTACCAGAATTGCTATAATACTATTCAGCATAGAGTTCGAAAATTTCTTTCATTTCATAGTTGCACAATGATCCTTGGACAACCCAAAAGACATTTAGACAGTGTCATTCGCACGAAATATCGACCTCTAAGGGTTAAGCTACAGTGCTTATTTTTTACGAAGTGTATTTTCTTATTAATTACTTACTTTTGAAGGGGTAAGACCTAAAAAAATTAATTTTTTAATCACCTTACTACATACGATAACAGCCCTTGGTCGGGTAAGCTCGAGTCATTCCGCAAAGTAGACCCGGCTGTAGTGGAAATGTGTTTTGCTTCTTCGAGTGTATCACCAAACCAGGCACGGTTGTAGACTTCTTAAAGTTTTAGAAGACCAGTAAGACTATTTTTCTGCTTGAAAGAGATGCATCCCAATAGATAAGATCACATGAGGACTGTTTTCTTTGAGTCTATTTGCTTTATCTGGCCCTGAGGAGAGAATTTAGTTGGCCACACGTCAATCGGTGGCCGGGACTGTGATAGTAACAGTGACCGTGACAATAGACTGAGTTAGTACCCGCGTCTATGACAACGACAGCTAACGGGTCAGTGATAACGCAGTGACATTTACAGTGACCAAGAAGTGACCATGGCATTGACATCGCTATCGCTATAACTACTCAAAATAAAAAAGGCGTGAGATTGATGTGTAAACATGTCTATCCTGTACATCAATTTTATTGAATTAGACCTCACCCAGTCGATGAATTTCAAGCACAAAACTTTATTTTATTTTTGTTATTAGCAACAAAGAAGGCCAACTTTCACTTCTCTTTTATGTTGTTACCTTACTTTAACATACTTTTATTTTATTTGCTTTTCTCTTCTTTGAACAGTCTCTATTTTTAATTTGATTTTAATTTTTAATTGAATTTAATTGATTCTTTTTCTTGCTTCCTTTCTTTTCCTTTCCTTTAATTTCTTTTCATTCCCATTATCATAGTTCCTAAATAAATATTTTATTAAATTAACTTAAACTAAATTAAATTAAATTAAATTAAATCAAACAAAATGAAATAAAATGAAATGCAATTAAATTAAATTAAATTTATTTATTTAAAATTTAATTTGATTTAATTGCATTTCATTTTGTTTGATTTAATTTAATTTAATTTAGTTTAAGTTAGTTTAATTAAATTTTTATTCTATTTTTATTTATTTAATTTCATATTATTTTATTTTAGTTTAATTTATTTAATTGTATATTATTTTATTTAATATTTTTCTAAAATTTTTTTATTTTATGTTATAATAGTAATTTTTTTTGAATTTCATTCCTTACGTATAACCACAAAGATTACACTAACAAAACAAAAAATCTTGAGTATTCTGAGCTAAAATAAATTTATCATTTGTTTTTGTAAAGATTGTGTATATTTATGATACACGCAGTTGCCTTCGTCTTTTGCCGATTGATAACATCCTTCGTATTTAGGCACGATTAACGAATAATAACCATCAGCAAAGCACTTGCACACACACACTCACATAAGCAGAGCGTCAAATACATATCAGAAAGCAGTCAAACAAGATTTCTGTACACAAGGCGCAGACATAAGTACGGTTACAAGCAGCGGCAGAGGCGCGGTTACAGGCAGCGACGCGTATCTTTTCTGGACAGCCCCTAACGAGCCCAAATATGTTTACACATCAATAATCTGCCGTAACATTAGCTAAAATATCGTTACGTAACGCCACATAACGTGAAGCAAAAGAAAAATTTTGTATGGCCCCAGAGAATGGTCATGAAACTCAACTACCAGTGGTTCTAGAAACAAGTTGTTTAAACAGGATTGTACCATAATGAGTTTATTCTGTAAGAAGTCTGCTGAGTTGAAAAGTAAAAAAGATGGTTGGTGTCTCCCTGCTTGGCTTTATGTATATTCGTCCACAGCATCAGTTGCTACAGAATCCAAAGCTAGCACTTTTGAACAACGCCCTATCTCAATGTAAATTTAGTACAAATTTAGGTGCTATACAGCGTGACCAACTAAATTCCGAGATAGGACGTGTTCGAACGGGAAACCGAGCTAAAGTGATATTCCCTTCTGTCGCCGATGCATTGATAAATTCCATTGAAAACACTTAAGTGCCTTTTGGTGAGTCTCATTTTACATGTCCTCTCCTTTCAACCAAAAAATTTTATTTCACAAATAGTTCAATTACAATACCAATCATAATTTAAATTCAAAATCCTTGAACAAACAGCATATCAGCATGAGGAGCCCCTTCAGTACATCACCTTTGATATAAAAAGAAAAAGATTCAGCACCACCTGTTCTACGCAGCTATTATTGCTGCTCGGAGCATAATATATAAAACAACAACAACAACAAATTATCTGATACGTGCCCTCAGCTCTTAATAATAAACCACATTAAAGCTAAAGTAGCTGCGGCATTCGAGCGAGATGAAGCTAAGTACGAGTACAACTTCAGCATTTTCCAGTGATTGCTCGTAGCTGCTGATCTACTACCTCTGCTGCTGCTGTTGCTGTCCGAGTTGTTGCTGCCTTAGCATGTTGTTGATGAGCTGCTCATTGTCTGGCTTATTTTACTGTCATTCTTGGTCACATTTCTCGCTGTTGCTGCTTCCGCTACTGCGTTGTAACAACAAAGGGCTTCTGTGCTGTTGTTTGGCAGCTGTTGCTCATCATCATCATAACACGCAATCACATACTATGTTGGAGTAGTGTCGTTGTTGTTTTTGTTATGATTAAAGCATGTTGCGGTTGTACGCAGTGTTGATGAGGGAAGCAACATATCACGTTTTGTCCGTTCTGACTGCATTGAACGTGTGCAACATATTATATTGCAAGTAAAACATAACTAAATACATATTTACGGATGTACCCAGTAGTGAGCCATCAAACAAGTCAAGATGCTCTTACTCTTCTCAAACTAATTCAAAATAGGCGAAATCTGCACCAGTAAAAATAAAGAAATTGAGTGTGTTCTGGAGTGCCCAAAGTTGGAAAAATGTAGAATTTATTTTAAAAATTTTATGTTTCCATCACCAGAGGTTACCCATAATGTCAGTAGGAATTTAAATTATCTCCACTTACCGATTGCCATTCAAATTTAACTATTCTTTTTTGTGTCTCTTTTAGACTACTTTGACACTGGTATATAACTTATTAGAAATCTGACAACTGATATCTCGTTGGACTTCGCGTTGTTAAATGTACTAGTTGCTTATACGAAAAAAAAAATTATAATTTTTCTTGGTCTTTGGTGTTTTCTGAACTACTTTGAGCTTAGTTAGAAAATTCTAGTTCTAAGCTAGTACTTTTTCTCACAACTTTGGCATTTCACTATAAGCAAATATATGAATTTATTATAAAAGCTCTCCTTCAGAATAGTAATATGAACATAGACTTTGCAAAACCTACTGTCATCCAGATGCAACCCCGCCTTACTGACGGCAATCAAACCTCACAGGGGAGTGGGAAAACCATATTTTTCCCTTCAAGACTTTTGCATTGAAACTCCAAACTAAAATAAGCATTTAGTTTAGAACAATCTTAAGATGTTCGTTCATAGAAATAAAGCACGAAATTCTACCAGAAAATACGCCAGATGACGGGAGGTATCTAGACTGGGCCGAAGTACAGCAGGAACAATAATAGCAACCAGGCTCTGCAAACTGAAGTTTCCGAAGGCAATCATTTCTTTTCAATGTTGGTCGCCTTAACGTGCCGAAGGGGTTTATGCAGTGGCCTGTGAGATCTCTCCAACTAAAGAACCACCTGTTACCTGTACCAGGGCTCGAACCTGGGACCTTCGGTGTGGTAGGCCAGCAACCACACGGTTGCTTTCGTCATCCGATTAAGACGACCCTGAGGAAGTGGATGGCGCTAGCCAACTGCTGCAGGGTGTAAGCATCAATGATGGGAACGGCAACAACCAAGAAGGATCTAGATGCACTATCTAATTCTACCAGCAAAATCACAACGTTTTGGACCAATCTCTCGCAAGTGTACTCTTCTTGTTAACGATCAAAAGGGAAGTACTTGCGTTTCGTCAAAGAGTCGGTGCACTTGTGCTTATCAGCCACTTCCCTGCTGTCAAATACAAATCTAAAACTACCAAAAAAGTGCTACTTGGACCGCGGAGGCAAATGGAAAGTACAGTCCTCTATCGACGAACAAAGATCCGCATATATGGTCAGTATTATGGACACCGTTGATAGTAGATGGAATAGCACTTAAAGTATTCAAAACAATAGTTCTCCGGAAGATGTATGGCCCTTCCCATGATACCAATGCCGTATATCGCAGACAATTTAACGATGAGCTGTATGAGCTTTACACAGATTTGAGCATAGCGAGTTAAAGACCTAAGTCTTCGCTAGCTAGGCCTTGTTATGCTAATAAACCAAAAACAGGGCCAGCCCAGAAGGTTTTCCAATCGAAAGCCGAATCCGATAGCTGAGTAAGGGGGAGAGCACGACTGAGATGATAACAAAATAGGTGCCACATGGGTCAGATGTTGTACGTAGATGTTTATACAAGGTGGCGCAAAAGTAAGCTTCCAATGTTCAGCATATCGGTTGCGGCACGTGCAGTGTGTGCTGTTGCACCGTCTTGTTGGAACCACATGTTTTCCAATCCCAATTCATCAAGTTGCGGCAAAAAGAACTCGTTGATCATTGCTCTGTAGCGCTCACCATTCACAGTAACCGTTTGGCCCCGACCGATTATTGGTCAAATAAATAGTCAGCAATATTCCGCGTTCTGGAGCAGTGTAGCGTAACATTGTTTATTAACGTGTATTTCGCATGTGTTTACTACACAAATGTCAAAACAGAACTGACTTTAGGGGCCAATCGCAAAATTTATAGCATTTTCTGATAGGAGGATTACTTTTGCGCCACCTTGTATGAGAGACCAATGCCCCTAAAGTGGCACCCGATGCTTTATTTGAAGCAGGCACTTGTTACACGTTTCTGTTTTGCTATCGTTTAACAGATAAGCAACGAAACGGCATGGTATGAAATAAGCGATACTGAAAGAGGTAAAAGAACTGTGAGAAACCCTGCTCACTTGTATCAGAACGAGTAGTAACTCTTGAAAGCGGTTTCAGCGAAAACAAAACCTCTATAGAAACTGCCCACAACGATGAGCATAAAAACAGAGCTGTAACCGAAACGCGGGATATCGAAAAAAAACAACTATTAACGCTACCTAAGTAACGCAACTGTAATGAAGCGTTGTTGTTGTTGTTGTAACGACAAAAACACTCCCCGAAGGTTTTGGGGAGTGCTGTCGAACTGACAGTCCTTGGCCGGATATGAATCCGGTACGCTCCGGTACTCCCTTGCGGTACTGCCCGACTGCCGTGGTAGCGATTTATGACCAGTGGAACCTTCTAGGTCATGTCACCCCTCCTTCCGTAAGGAAGGAGAGATGGGTAATGAGAGGTGAGAGGCATCATATCCGTAGATCAACCATCGAGTTGCACGTCATTACCTTTGTGCATATTAGTCGCCTCTTACGACCGGTATGCCTACCTCGGGCATATTCTAAACCCCAAACCCGCAGGGCAGGTAATGAAGCGTTCATTTATAGGAACAGAACTTGTAGCGATACCTCAGCCACATTTGATGTTTCTATATAATTTCCGCTTACGAGAAACGTTACTACTTTTGTTTGTGTATATAAACGTTTCCTTAAGATTTCGTTAATAAGGTGGCGTTACAGGTTTTCAAGGTCCCGTTAATTGTTTTACCTATAGTTTCGTGACTTTTCTGTTACGCATTGGGAACGGTTCCAATCATTCCGTGCCCAATTATGTTACTCGGAACAATAACAGCAGATACGAAGTTTTGTTTCTATACGAAGTTTCGTTAAAATTCTCTTTGAATACAGCTTCCTATCTAAATAGTATTACAACAACATACCTAGGTCTTAATTTAAGAATATCTCATCTGTTATTGTGTAAAGTACGGTGCATTTTCCTGCCTCCTACATAACTTTTTTCTCCAAACTTAATGTTTTTATTGCAGAACCAAAACCAAATCCAGAACCGAAACGAAACCAAAAGCGGAATTGCAACTCTCTGCAAAACCGAAACTTATATCGGAACAAAATGAAACTGAAACGAGAAACGGAATGCTCTGCAAAAGTGAAACCTGTAGCGAAACGAAACCAAGCTGAAACCTTTAACGGAATGAACCGAGACCAAAACCGAAATCGGAGCGCTGCGCAAAATTGAAACCTATTACGGAGCAAAATCGACACTAAAACCGAAAACGGAATGGTCTAGAAAAGAGAAACATGTGGCGAAAAATATAGCAACGACAGCGGTATCGAAACGAGATTAATTACTCAAATCTCTACAAATGAGTAACACAAAAAGGAATTATAAGTATTATCTAAATAAAGAAATTTAACATAACCGTGAATATTTAAGTCAAATGAAAACAACAATAGCAAACTGAAATTAGGTGCAGGTGTACTAAAATCACGAAAACCAATGAAAGGCTCAAATGTGTAGCTATAGGATTGCAGAGATTATCCCACGAAAGAAGGAGCTTAGCAGAGCTAATTTTCAATTTAGGCGCTGCGTAATAATTCACAGCAATGCAGCTGATAATTTCCCACAAGTGCAGAATTTCAAACCAAAAAGTGAGATATTACAAAAAAAAATATTTAAAAAAAAGAATTATGGTATTTATGAGAGATGATGTTCGCTCACACTTGACTTCTGCTTGCTACGTGCTGCTACCTGTGCGCCTGCGTGCTATGTTGATGCTTTGTGGTAGCTGCAAGTTTCAAGATGACAAAATCATCAACAAAAACCGAATACAAGTGCCCTCTGAGCCATAAAAAACAGACAACCTTACGCAATCTCTGCTCCTCTTACCTGCGCCGTCATCGTGGCCGATACTTTTTTCCCCTCGTGTGACATACGCTTATCAAATTACCAGCAACATGCAACACATTTCATTAGTCTCGGCTTAACAGCTTCCATTAAGAAATTTTTGTTTGTGTCATCAAGCACAAGAGACAGGAAGAATGTATATTGATACCGAAACACTGTCTTTGATTGCTAAGGAACCCAAGACGCAGCACACGTCGACCGCAAAGTGGAAACGGAAGTAGAATATATTTTAGTTATTTTTATCTTTCACATTTTTTCGTTTACCAACTTTATCTTCTTCTGTTTTTTATTTAACTTAACTGACAGGATGAGCCAACGGAGGATGAGCTTAAGAATTCGTTAAGTGGAAGTGTAACACACTCGATTAACTGAAATGGAAAGCAGGGAGCATCGAATGAAGAAGCAGCAACAACAAGCGACTGTGATTGATTTTAAACCTGGATTAACAACAACAAGGAGAAAGCCTTAGGACAAAATCGGAGGAGCAAAAACACTTTTGGGGAATTCGGTAAGGAAAATGAAAGGAAGCTTTTTGGGATTAGAAGAGAAATTGAAAAAAGTAAAACTTAAACTTGAAATTTAAAGAAAAAATCAAATTTGGGTTGATCTGAGAGCGATCTTTGAGCCAAAGCAGTGGGAGCATGTGTTTTATAAAGAAGTTCCCACAGCTCCAGATCGGAAGAAGTACTGGTACGATGAGGAATATCGCACTGCCTCAGTAATGAAGAACTCGGCCAAGAGGTAAGAGAGAATTGTAGTAGAAAAGGAAACGTGAGACCGAATGCCACAATTAAAAGGAGATTGAGTTGCTGGCTAATACAAATAGCTACCAGCAGGAGTCAAGATATTTCAGATCTTACTTATTTTAGAAGGGAAAACACTTCTCCTTATTAAAGCTTAAGATAAACTTGAAGATTAGTATAAAGGAAAAACTTAAGTAGGTAGCCACATCATGGGTGTCTAAAACAGGTATTCGGACGATCCTTGCCTATTGGGCAATGGTGTCATGCAGTACAGTCGGAAATTCCAGTGAGCTTCCTTTATACGAACACTGTGGCGATTAAGCAAAAGGCAGCCCACGGTGCACTTAGGCTTTCTTTGATTCTGGAAAGAGCGCACATACTGGGACAGCAATGATAACACCGTCAGTCAGTACAGATACTGGACCATGAACCTGTTAAGTTGACATACATTTAGTTTCTCTAAAAATGTGGAGTGGACATTGTAATAAAAAGGGAAGCGAGATCGACGATGAGCTGGATTTGTGGGGATAACAAAGCAAACCCTTGCACCCCTTCCCCGTACTGTAAAATGTATAGGAGTCTGTAGCGAAGCATTATCTTTAGACATTCTCAAGAGGAATAGCAGGACCATATTCTGATTAGTTGTGGCGATCACCGGGAACTGAACTATTGGAGTTCAAACTGCAGGTGGCGGATAAATAGTGAAGCAACTGCAGTGTGATCACTGCCATAGCCGAACTTGAATTATTCCGTTCTTCGGGAGCTTGTCGGAACTTAGCGATATTAAGTCAGGAGGGATTCTAAATTTTTTAACTCAACGGTATGGAAATAGTCGGACGGGATATCCGCCATGGCTCTTGAGCTTTTGTTTTCTCATAATACTCTTCATTAGTTCATCCGAGCCGTGGTATAGAAACGACGCACTAGCTCTAATTGCAGTCAGAGTGGAATCACCACATAAACCAACCAACCCAACTATGGCGAACAAGAGCAAATGCCGGTTCATAAACAATAAAGCGCCTTGAAATGGTAGAAAAGCCGCTGACCTGATCAAACACGGAGGTGATGAGTTGGTTGAAAACATTAATGAAATCTTAATTGAAGTTTGAATATACCCTTTCCAACCAAGAAAGCCGAGCACGCTAATCACACAACAGGCTCTATCTTGCATATAGCGCGAAATATCCAAGTTTTGTAGTATTAGGAGTCCCGCTTTTGGATTACGCCACACTTGGGTCTAATACTTAACGACCCACTGGATACCAAAAGCCTCTTATTACCTTTTTTCGCAGTAGATTCGGCCACTTTTAACTTACGCTATCCAACAATTTATTATTAAAGATGCCCCTTACACCGGGACATGACAATTCATTACAACTTTGGCAGCGTCTACAATTCCTACTTCCCCTAAAAGCTCATTGCGAAAGGGAAAAAGAACTTCACTAGGTACCATCATAAGTTCCACTCCCTAAATTTTCATTCAGGCCGTGTGCTAATCTGAAACATTTCACTCAAAAGAAAAATGAGGTGAACAAATTTTCTGTGGTGTAAAAATATTTTCCATTTGAAAAGTAAATTTTGACAATTGTAGATTTTGACATCTGAAAAAAATACGTGCCAAAGCAAATATTCTGTGAATAAATTTCAAATTTACGTATTTTTTCCGCCATTATATAATAACGTCTTGGCATATAAATTCATTTGTAATAATATGGTTGGCAATACCGAATGCCAATGGGCTATGGTAAATTCTGACGTTCATATTAACCGCGATAAATGTTTTCTTTCGCTCTGTTAAAATTTACAATTTTGAACCGATTGGCACAGAGCCTTACTAAATAACTGAAATTTCTTTAAACAATTGATTTTCAGCTAGCGTATCAGCATCTGAAATTTAAGAATAAAGGTGGTGGATCAACGACTTACATATGTAAGTCCGAACACTGATGTAATCTAAATTTACTGCCTAGGAATGCGACAGATAACATCAGTCCACCCAAAATAAAGATTTTATCAAATTGTGACGAAGGAATTTGAAAAATCACTAATTTATTGAAAAGTGAAATCAAGTTGATGTAATAATTGAAAAATTACTTAGGGCAGCAAAATGAACGCCTTCTAATTTCACCAAACATGTAAGTTGTTGTTGTCAGCCCATGACAGCAATTAAAATAGTTTATGCCACCAAATGTGAATATAATTTTAAATACCAGCTTGAGCTTCAATGAACCTGTGTTGAAAACATAACAAAAAAAAATCATAAAAGGCGACGATGATAATTACGCTGACGCGGCACTAAAAAGTGAAGAAGCACAATATTTTTACTCTGATTTATTTTTTTTTTTGTTTTTTAAATTATTTCCATGTAATATTTTTCTTTTCCGCAATTAACAAAACCGACAAATTTTACTATGTGAAAACAAGTGGAAATTGGAATTCGTTTACGTAACCAAAAAAACCAGTAGCCAAAAGCAACAACAATAATTTGACTGGTGATTTGACACATTTCAACGAATGAATTTGTGCGCCGCGCCATGTTGGAATGTTGTCGAATCAGCTGTTGTGAATTTTATTAGACTTGTTTGTGCTTACATAGACTAAGTGCAACTATGCAGGAATGGTGTAATTTGTAATAAATTCATGTAAACACTTCATGAAGTGTGGGAAATTTTATTTTAAAATTGAAGAATTTTGGCAATTAGAAAAATTCCCATCATTGGTAGGAACATTTGTGAAGTGAAAACTTCTTTAGGTGCTTTGGAAAATTTTTAAGGTGGCGGCGCCTATTGAACTCGCTACACTTTTACCGTAACCGATACCGTTTGTATATATCATATTTGATTCTTAACTTTAAGGTGTCATATGAAAAGGCCTGGCCGGTAGCGAATAATAATGTATAAACTTATTAGATTAAGTTATGTACATTTATCTATGAATTAACAGTAGACCCGTCAGACAGTGTCCTGTTATTTACTCCTCTCTTGCTTCCCTATCCTTTGCCTCTCCATTTACATATCCCTCCTCAGTTTGCTTCCTCCCTTTTTTCTCTCTCAAATCCCCTTTATTTTCCTCGTACTCCGGGTGCTCTGCATCTTAATTTTTCCTCTTCTCTCCCCGTTCTTTAGTTTTTCTCTTCCTTTTTCCTTTTTCGAATTCCTTTTCTTGTTATTTTTTGTCTTCCTCCCTACACCTAAAATCACGCATCTACTTCTATGGTATATCTTAACCAAACATTATACAGCTTAATAGCTCTGGATATATAGCGCACTTAGCTTTTTATTTGTAGGGGGCGTGGCGCTTACTTTCCTAAAGAATTATACATACTCAAATGTAATACTTATTTATATATATAGATATAATTAATCTGAACCTTATCGACTCCGATTTGCGACGATTTAAAAAAAAATTCATTTTGTTATTTTATTCAAAAGTCGCTAAGTGCCTGCGAAAAAAAATCGGCTCACATTTCCCAACAGACAATATACTTGTCCGATTTCTGTAATTGAAAATTTGGAGTGGAAGAGAAATAGGACGATGTAGTGAGGAAACGCAGAGGACAGAGTAGGAAAATAAAAGAAATTCGCGGAAGTGGAATAGGAACTAAAAGATGATAAGGGGAGATAGAACAATTTAGACTATTTTGGTCCCTTTGG
This sequence comes from Merzomyia westermanni, assembly GCA_949987695.1. Classification (NCBI taxonomy): domain Eukaryota; kingdom Metazoa; phylum Arthropoda; class Insecta; order Diptera; family Tephritidae; genus Merzomyia; species Merzomyia westermanni. Next base: position 29,995,636 of record OX465289.1, on the reverse strand, counting down.
CCGATTTGTAAAGTGGGAACGAAATGTTTATTTATATAAAAGCTTAAATACTAATACAAATTATTATACAAACTAAGTAAGACTTATGTCTGAAACGAAATATGAACTCACCTACTTGGTAGCATAAAGCGTCCCAGAAGCTTCACAAGTGCTGTTACATATATAAAAGTAAAATTAGTTAGCTCAACCCACCTTTGTGCAGTGGAAAATAAGCACACTTTCCAACCTGGCCGCATATAATGCATGTACCTCTCGTGCGTGAACATACGTATGTATGTAGATATGTAAGCGAAGGCATCGCTTGGAAGCATTTAAAGAGCTAAATGTATAGATTTCCTTTTCTTTGCAATTGCAACGCTCCAAATGAGTTCCATTGCAAAAGTAAATGTGGAGATAATAAAGCATATTCGAACTCATCCACAAATATATAGGGCATGTGTGTGAATGCACGGAGAAAAATCAGTGGGTAGAAGAAATTTTTAGTTTGCTTGGGTTACCGAGTCTACAGATGCCTTCTGTTCCTTTTACCTATTTACATTTTGGAAGCCTTTCTTGGCGTAGAAATTAAGCGTTCGAAGTTAATCAAGGAAAAACAGAACTAAACCTCGTATTAGGTTTAGAAGGAAACACTGGATCTAACCACCTATTGTACAGCTGATTAAAATCTATGGTGTTCTGGTCTGATGGCTTGTACTACGTAATTTGAACAGCTGCAACTAGTCCAAAGGAGTTCGTAGCTCTGCATAACTATGGCTCTTGTCTTCACTGCGAAGGAAGCACCATACCGCCACTTACTTGAGGGATAAGGAGGTAGGAGAACCGTGTCATCGATAGCTCTAAGCTTAATGAGAAGTTGCGAGAGGCCATCAGACCGGTGATAAGATATTTCTTTCCACCTACCCGATCATTGAATTGTATACCAAACAGCAATGGTTTCGATACTTAACAACGGATAATGGCTTTATTATTTCCACAGGCAAGCAGACTGCACTAAAGGATTCGGACTCACACAATGCCATTCACTCACAAAGTGAATTATTCAAATAATGCTTATATGGGTACCTGGACACAGAGATATTGAGTTTAGTACACGGCTAAAAATTTGACCTTAGATTTCAAACCATTCGTCGGTTTCAGCCATTTTTGTAATAAATTTCAAATCTTTAAATTACCTACACAAATTTTCAATTTATTGCGGTTTAGATTTGAAACTTAACATTTATTTCTGAAGGTTTTTTTCAAGTCATAGAATTTTTCTGTAAACAGTTTGCTGCGTAGCTCAGTGGGTAGAGCAGACGACTCTGATGTGAGGGCAGTCAGTTCGAGTCCCGCCAACTGATACAATTATTTTTTATGTTTTTTTAAGACATTTTTGGTTAAAAATTGAAACCATTTTCTTCACTCTCTTTTTCTCGAAAACTGATAAAATTTAAGCTCTAAATCAAATTTGGTTTGGACATATGTGTAGCCCTGAAAAGTTTGAAATTTAGCCTAACAGTTTTAGCCGTATAGGACGAACACGTGTTTTTTGACTCAGAGGCATTTAAGAGAAAAAAAGTGTTCGTCACTTACTATGTCAATGTCTGGCCAACAATTTTTTAATGATCTTAAAGGCGATTTTGGTTTGATCCTCGGTAGCTGACAAACAAGCGGTAGAGACCATATTGGGCTTCACAATGGATAGGCTTGAAAATTCAGTGCTCATAACTTGTTCCTAAAGGTCCCGCAGCCATTTCAATCTACCCTAACCTAGCCTGCATACCAAATTTTGCAAAATTTACTACCGATATCTTTTGATATGATAAACGTTAATTGAGTCTACCGACAGGAAATCCCTGGGGTCTACTGATTCTTTCCCGTGTATATAACTTTACCAGCTTAAACGTCCACACACGCGTCTTCCTAGCCTAACTTTTCTACACTCTTTCTTGACAGGAGCACCGGGTGATAATTTTGTTGGAAGCATGTACATATATTACAATAGTTACATATTTGTCAAGTCGCTGATTATGAGCAATGAAGACAGTCAAATCGGTCAGGCAACCAAGCTGCATTTGTTATTTATTATATCCAGGGAACGAGGTAATTTTTTGTTTTAGAATTTATGTTGAAAGGATTCTCGTAGAAAATACCAAAGATACGCATACCAAGTAAGGAAGTCTAAGTTCGGGTGGAACCCAACATTACATCTAGTAGTGATCTATTATGGCATACCAATTTACGCAGGTCTATTTTAATACTTTTCAGTTCGTACTATTCTTATCGCCACCCGCCGGTGGAAGCAGAGGAAGAGGGAGACCGCCACTCCGATGGAAGGACAAAGTGGAGACCGATTTGCGATCCCGCGGTGTTTCCAATTGGCGCCAGTTGGCGCAACGAAGAAACGACTGGCGAGCTATGTTGGACGGTCAAAATCGCCCAGGCGGTTAGATGACCATTTAAAGAAGAAGAGTTCGTACTATAAAGCCAGCTGATTGTTTTCAATAAAATCCTATAACTATAAAAAGTACTATAACTATAGCCTGTATATGTTTGTTGTTTTAAATTTTTCCTCTAATCAAAAATAATAATAATTAACCAAGAATTATTATCAAATGGCCTTGAGCTCGTTAAACTTAAAAAAATATGTAAAAACACTTCCGCTATGAGTTTTGAAGGGTAAATTAGTTTAAAAAATATATAAATGTATGGCGCGATATACAACAGATATATCATCATAAACCTCCTAAGAGATTTGTTTCCTACAAATTGGCGGGACCTACAGATTTTTGCCGACTTCGAACGGCATCTACAAAAGAGATGAATTTTTGCTGTGAAGCCTTCCATGGCAGAAAGACGCTCGGAGAGTTTGCCAAACCACTGCCGAGAGGCGACCTCGTTTTGAAAAACTTTTTCAATCACTTTTGATGTTACCTGTCCCAGGACTCGGTGTGGTAGGGCGGCAATACTATCGCCACACCACGGCGGCCGCCATTAATTTATTTGTATATAAATAGCTTGCCTACCCACAACTGCTAACCACAGTTTTTCAAAATACCAATACATGCATATTTTATGTTTAAAAAATTTGGGTTCAAATAGGCAGGCGGACAGACATACAGACAGACCGACGTTGCTAAATCGACTCAGCTCAGCGTCCTTATTACTTCAGTTTACTTATTGATTGGCCCAGCTCTTCTTCTTCTCATACTTACAAGCACTTCATGTTCATTAAATGTATGAAAAGTAAAAAGGTATATAACTTCCCTATTGCAGTGGGGTATTAACTACTTGCCCGGATATTTTGCTTGTACAAGGTGGCGCAAAAGTAAGCTTCCTATGTTCAGCATATCGGTTGTGGCACGTGCAGTGTGTGCTGTTGCACCGTCTTGTTGGAACCACATATTTTCCAATCCCAATTCATCAAGTTGCGGCAAAAAGAACTCGTTGATCATTGCTCTGTAGCGCTCACCATTCACAGTAACCGTTTGGCCCCGACCGATTATTGGTCAAATAAATAGTCAGCAATATTCCGCGTTCTGGAGCAGTGTAGCGTAACATTGTTTATTGACGTGTATTTCGCATGTGTTTACTACACAAATGTCAAAACAGAACTGACTTTAGGGGCCAATCGCAAAATGTATAGCATTTTCTGATAGGAGGATTACTTTTGCGCAGTAACCGTTTTTCACCGACCGATTATTGGTCAAATACTCGTAAATAGTCAGCAATATTCCGCGTTCTGGAGCAGTGTAGCGTAACATTGTTTATTGACGTGTATTTCGCATGCGTTTACTACACAAATGTCAAAACAGAACTGACTTTAGGGGCCAATCGCAAAATGTATAGCATTTTCTGATAGGAGGATTACTTTTGCGCCACCTTGTATGTTATCCGATTTTTCTAATTTTTGGCAGGAGTATACTACATACTAATTTTGATTGAAATATCTGGTTCAAACTGCAAGCAATCGCCTTTAAAAATACCAGAATTTTTTATGGTGAAAAGTGGGCGGTGCCACGCCTACTTCCCCAAAATCCAAAAATTTGTTTGCGGTCGAGTTTTGCTTAACGAGCTTATTATGTGTGCAAGATATTATTGATATAGCTAGCATGATTATAAAAATTTTTCAGAACTATGTTAAAAAACTATGTTGCTGATTTCGCCCATTTTTACAACAAACATTTGCCCTTATATGCTCAACATTTTCGCCAAATATCGTTTCGATAAATCAATTTTTGCCGGAGTTATGGCATAAAAAGTTTTGTGAAATAATCCACTATAAAAGGGGCGGTGCCACGCCATTTTCAAAAATTTTTGGAAAAATTTATTTTCTGCCTTAACATTACTGTAAACACCAAAGTGTATCCTTATAAGTGTATTATGTACTGAATAATCACTTTTTTGTATTTTCGAAAATTATCTATATATAAAAAGTGGGCGTGGCTAACAGCCGATTTCGCCCATTTTAAATAGCGCTCGGAGATGAGTGCCGAGGAACCGCATACCAAAATTTACTCAAGTTATCGTGTTAACAGTAGGACGGACGGACGGACAGGGCTTAATCAATTTCTTTTTTCCTCCTGAACATTTTCATGTACAGGGTGACGTGCCACAACCGATATGCTGAACATCGGAAGCTTACTTTTGCGCCACCTTGTATATAAGTCAATATCTATCTCGATCCGTTTATGCCGTTACATACCACCGTTAGGTGACTAAAGTTAATATACCTTGTGTGCGTAGCACTACTAGGTATAATAAAACAAAACCTCAAGCAAACTGGAAGACACCGCTCCAGCCATCTTAAATAGCTCTGTAGGTAATGGCGATCACGAACACAGTAGCTTGACTAAACCCATGTAGTCCTTTTCTACCCTGCTATTGCAATAAGATATACTCGGAGATCGACACCTTCTCCTTGTCAGGCTAAGTTTACCCGAAGGGTGCTTGTCTGAACCAGCTACTGGACTTTGAAGCAGAAAAAGCAGGAAACATCTGCAAACTCTAGGCGAGCTATTTCAAACCGCATCGAATCTCGTAAAGGACTCATCTCAAAGTGATTCCCGCCAAGACCGAAAGAGTACTTTTCATCAGGTGCTATATAAATACCGCTACTCCGACCTTCTGAGTTTCAAGAGGTTGTTAACAACAATGCTTAGCTTAATATGTACATGAATATTTCAGCGATTTTAGACACCGATTAAAAACTACCCCTCAAATCATCAGGTCACAGCGATGTACTTGGCCGCACTTCTTCTTGCTACGTGCAAGCAATGGCCTCTCCTCAAATAGAAAGACAAACATTTTCGGGTAGTACAACGTCTGCAGGGCCTGCTAGTTATAAGATTTTCCTTTCTTGCTAGATATCATAACCGTTACGGTCCCGGCTTATACCTATGAACACTTCTAGCATAACAAATTTACCATATATGTATGTATGTTTGTATGAATTGCAGTAGAAGTCATTCGCTTTCCTTATGAGCACAAGCGTTTAGCGCGCTTTTGCGGCTGCGCACTGAACGCGTTACACACATTTTCTGCTTTTCATGCCGGTAATGATTTCACCATGCAAGTTTTGTGTTGAGGTGTTGTTGTTGTTGGTTTTTGATAAGGTTTTTGTGTTCTTCATTTCGCATCGCTACACAGTTTTTTCAGTCCTCATTCAAAATGACAAAGACAGCGCTTTGAAGTGAATTAATCACTCTCATCATTCTATAGCCGCTCTGAGTATGCCCAACAAACGCTTTTAAAAAGTTTACCGAAAAGATTATAAAACAGTGATTATTTGTATCGAATGTAAAACTTGCAAACATTTTCAAAAGAAAGATTTTTATAAATGTTTTTCAAAGTTTTTACTTAAACGTTAATTTGATTTTTATTTTTTCTATTTTATTCTTATTTTATGTAATTATTCGACGAAGGAAATTGATTAATTATGTTGTACTAGGAGCTTTTTTTGGTCGTTCAATTTAAAGCAAAAACCTAATTTTTCTTTTCCAACCCCGACGCGTTTCGACACGTTATTGTGTCTTCTTCAGGGAGTTCTTTAATTTTATTTGGACAAGAAAACATAATTAGTAAGGAAATTTTCCATTAATTTGCCACAACCATACATAACTTATAAATATTTAACAATTTTAAACTAATCACAAAGTTTATAAATGTACATTTATAATTATATTTTTTTCTTAAAGAACTCCCTGAAGAAGACACAATAACGTGTGGAAACGCGTCGGAGATGGAAGAGAAAAACTGATGTTTTTGCTTGAAATTGAACGACCAAAAAAGCTCTTAGCATAGCAAAAATAAATGTTTATTTTAAACAATTGTTAAGAAATCGGTTAAGCGGTTAAGATGCAGCAGTGATTTCAGACTTTTCGTCACAACTCTCATGTACAAAGTTGAATAGAATTTGTAACATTTTGAGTTGAGAAAAATAACAAATACTTTATTTCCGTTTTTTTTGTAAACATTTGCATTTCATTTCAACAGTAAACCGATTTTTAAAAATTGGTTGTTCAAGTTTATAAAATGTTTACTTTAAACCTTAAAATACATTGATAAAGTAAACGCTTATGTATCGCTTATTTTATCAAATTTACTTTAAGTCTTTTTCAAAATGTTTGTTGGGTAGTGCTGTTCCTACTAAACAAACAAAGTATGTATGCAAGTGTTATTGAAAGAGTGTGTGCTAGTTTGAGTTACCGCCGGCTTGGCTTGTCTGTTTATCGCTATACGTCCGACACAAGCTACACCTAAGCCACTAACCAACCAACTATACATCCATATATCCATCCATTGCTTCCTCCATCTTACACGCTATAAGCATTTGTGCATGTATTCTTCTGCGTTTAGCCGTCCATTTGGTCACCGACACCACTATTTGCAGGTTGGTAGTTGTTGTTGTTATATACGCTATTGCAGCCGCAGTTGTTTACTCGTAGATACTCTGCAATAGCTCGCTGATCCATGAAAATCAACCGTGCGCATCAGATCAAGTATTCATAAATATATGAATAGTGCTTGTTATTGTTGTTCTTGTAGCATATTTTTTGTTCTTAAACATTCTTTTATATGTAGAAAATATAAAAAAAGGAAAAGCTTAAATGCTAATTGTTGTTGTTGGTCATGCTTGACGCTGAAAAAGCGAAATCAAGCGCCTGTCTCTCATCCGTCCCCTGCATACGAGTAATTTCTGCTTATCGCCGTTCTTATTTTTTCCACTTACTATTTATTGTATTACTTGAGCATGACCGTGGATGCTTTTTGCTCTCCTTTTTTTTTTTATTTATATACACCTTCAAATTATTTTCTACAAGTAGAGAGTTGGTACGTCTTTGGTTTGAAAAAGCTTTTTGAAAACCCATAGAAATTATGAGTGAAATTCATGAAAGTAAGAGCTTCAATGCACAAATCGACACTTAAGATGTTTAAGATCTTTCTGGGTCTGAAGAGGGACCTAAGTTAGTAATGTTGAAAAATGGTAAAGAGAAAGTGAAACTTAGGCTGAACTGGCTGCCAGTGAAGAACTTCTTCATAGTAGAACCCTGTTTGACCATTAAACGGCAAAGCTCAAGCCATTAATTGCCTTTTAACCGCTTTTGCGATTTTGCCAAAGTCAAACCAGGCATTCCTTATTGGAGATGACTGACGTTACTTGAAAACATGAACGGAGGCTAAGTCTTCTCACCTCAGTCGGAACATCTGCTTTCTAATTTATTCTGGACCGGGGCTTATTTTGGATTCGCGTAACAAGACCCAGCCAGCAGACCCTTTAATTCGTGCCGATGAGGTAATACCTCCTTAAAGCTCATAGTTAAGTTTCCTTCCATACTTGCAACTGGCATTACGGGACGGATCACAAATCTGTCGGAGAACTTTTCTATCGAACACTCCAGGGGTCATCCAATTTTGTTTCCACACTGGCCATGATTCCGAGAAGTATATCAGGACAGGTATAACGAGAGACTTCTACAGCACAAATTTGTTCATCGAAAGCGGACTTTACTTCGCATTGCCAGTAGCACCCGTGCTACCGTTGTGCTGTTGAATTTCTCAGCTGGTATTATTTTTGTGGACGAAGAATTTTACAGTGTCAAATGTAGTTAGACAGTAACGTGGCTATCAAGACGCAGGTGAGAGGATTCTTTATTTGATGACAGCAAAGTACTTCGTCTCGTCCTAGTATACCAGAGCATACCAACGACAGCAACAGGAAGACGAGTAATCAGAGTAACACGAAAACGAAGAAAAATATGAAGATGGAGACAAAGACAGAAAAATATGAAGACAAATGGAAAAACGAAGGCGAGGTATAAATACTATAAAGAGAACGAGACACAAAAATGGAAAGGGAAAGACGATGAAGAGCAAAAAATATGTAGACAAAGCTAAGAACAAATAGAAATATAAAGACTCACACGAAGGCAAACACCAAAATAAAGAAAAGTTCGAAGGCGAAGAAACATAGAAAAACACATACAGCGAAAAAAGTAAAAGGTGACAAATACAAGAACGATGTGGAGACAAGGCAATAATTAAAATGAAGACAAACAGAACGACGATAAATTTTATTTTTTCACGAAGGCAAAGATGGAAAAGTTAACAGATAAACGAAATCTGGCCCTAGATGTATTTTTCTAATTCTATTTTCTGCGACTTGGGCATGGAAGTAGACGGCAGCCCTTCTCTTCTCCCACTATTCCTAACCACTACGAGATACTTTTCAGGGCCCAAACATGCAGAAGTAATCCCAAGCAATAACTTACCTTTCGTGCTGGACTCTAATCGACTCTGTACCTGTCATAGGAGGCCAAAATAAAACGAAATCGCTACCACCGCAGTCGAACTAGTGCCCCAGTTCGCTTGTACGGGAGCGTACCAAATTCATATCTGGCAAAGGACTGTAAATTGGTCCGTCACGTCCCACTACATTAATGGATGCGCAGGGCTAAGTAATGCTACTACAACAACACCGCGTTTTTGAAAATAGAGTCTGAAGCAATTTCACTTTCATGTTACTTGTTTCGAGCTTTCAACCATTTTATGTAGATATCAAAATGCTTAATTCTAATATGAAAAGAAAATAACGATTTTAAACTTTGTGGGACTTTGTTTCAATTGTAAATTCCATCTCCCAAATCTTTTGAGATGCTGAGTTCGAATTTGAAATAAATGCTTCTAATATTAGTTTCTAGATAGTTTTTTATTTACAAAAAACTCCTTAAGGTTTTGAAAAATTTTGAAATACATTTTTTGTAGGTGTTTCTCAATATAATCAGTAAAGTGTTTCAAAGATTCTTGAATATTTTAATTCAGCATCACAATTTGTAGGCAACGGAATTTTCAAGCTCAAATATTGTGTAATTTTCTTCTTACAATTAAAAATAGCAAAATAATATTATTTTTCAAACACTTTTTTCAATACTTTGAGGTCCTGAGGAAAGCAAAAGCTGACATCACCGCCATACAAGAGATGCGATGTACGGGGCGAGGAAACACGATCAAAACACCTTGCAACATCTACTGGAGTGGGCATGAAGACAAGCGGAGATTCGGCGTGGGTGGTGGGAGAGAGACTCCGTTACTGAGTACTGTCGTTCACACCAGTGAACGAGCGTCTCGCTGCAATCCGCATAAAAGTACGATTTTTCACCATATCGTTTATCTGCGCTCCTGCAACGACGGAAGAGAAGGATGACTTGGAAAAGGATGCATTCTACGAGCGCCTGGAAGAAGCATACGAGCGCTGCCCCCGTCATGATATCAAAGTCGTACTTGGCGACTTTAACGCCAGGGTGGGTAAGGAGGGTGTATTTGGCCCCACTGTCGGGAAGTTCAGTCTCCACGATCAGACTTCGCCAAATGGATTCAGGCTGATCGACTTCGCCGGTGCCCGAAACATGGTCATATCCAGCACTAGGTTTATGCACAAGAAGATCCATCAGGCTACATGGCTGTCCCCCGATCGAAAAACACGCAACCAGATCGACCACGTTGTGATAGACGGACGGCATGCTTCCAGCGTTTTAGATGTTCGCACAATACGAGGACCTAACATCGACTCTGATCACTACCTAGTAGTAGCCAAGATTCGTACCCGCCTCTGTACGACAAAACAGGTGCAACAAAAAACGCAGGGAAAGCGGGACGCCGAAAAGCTGCAATCGCAACAGACCGCCAATTATTTCGCAGATTGCCTCTCACACCTGCTCTCCGAGAGCACAATTCAACCTAGTGGATTGCATGAGCAGTGGGATTATATCCCAGTGGCACTCCGTACCGCAGCCGAAGAAGTAATTGGATTCCGGCGAACGCGAAGAAACAACTGGTATGATGATGAAGAGTGCCGCGCTGCAACGAAAAGAAAGGACGAAGCCTACAAGGCAACGCTGAGATCGAATGCAACGAGAAGTGTGTGTGAACACTACCGCGAGTTGAAGAGGGAAGCGAGGCGGCTTTTCCGAGCGAAAAAAAGAGAGGCAGAAAAGCGTGGAATAAAGGAGCTTGAGATGCTGGCCAACGGGAATAATGCCCTAAAATTCTATCAAAAAATTCGGCGAATGACAGAAGGTTTTAAGCCCGTGGCAAACTCCTGTAAAAATGAGAACGGCGACCTGGGCACTCAGAATATGGAGGGATCACTTCTCTGCCCTTTTAAATGGAGAAACTGAGCAAGAAACCAGAGAAGATGCCGAACCCGAGCCCACAATCGAAGATGATGGAATTGACGTTCCACAACCCGACTATAATGAGGTGCGAATAGCAATATCCCGATTGAAAAATAATAAAGCAGCTGGCGCTGATGGTTTGCCTGCTGAGCTATTCAAACACGGAGGCGAGGAGCTGGTAAGGCGCATGCATCAGCTTCTATGCAGAATATGGTTGGATGAATGCATGCCTGAAGATTGGAATCTAAGTGTTCTCTGCCCAATTCACAAGAAGGGCGATCCTGCAAACTGCGCCAACTATCGCGGTATCAGCCTTTTGAATATCGCATATAAGGTCCTATCAAGCGTATTGTGCGAAATACTGAAGCCTGATGTGAACAGACTGATTGGACCTTATCAGTGTGGCCTCAGACCTGGTAAATCTACCATCGACCAGATTTTTACAATACGCCAAATCTTGGAAAAAAACCCCGTGAAAAAAGAATCGACACTCATCATCTCTTTGTTGATTTTAAAGCCGCTTTCGATAGCACGAAAAGGAGCTACCTATATGCCGCTATGTCTGAATTTGATTTCCCCGCAAAACTTATACGGCTATGCAAAATGACCTTGAGCAACAACCCCAGCTTGGTCAGAATTGGGAAGTACCTCTCCGAGCCGTTCGAAACTAAACGAGTTTTCAGATAGGGTGACCCCCTATCGTGCGATTTCTTTAATTTAATGCTGGAGAAAATAATACAAGCTGCAGAACTTAACCGCCCTGGAACGATATTTTATAAAAGCGTGCACCTGTTGGCATATGCTGACGATATTGATATCATTGGCCTTAACAACCGCGCCATAACTTCTGCTTACTCCAAATTAGAAAAAGAAGCGGAGAAAATGGGATTGGTGGTGAACGAGGGCAAAACGAAGTACCTTCTGTCATCATGCAAAGAGTCAGCGCACTCGCGTCTTGGCAACCAAGCCACTGTTGGCAGCAATAATTTCGAAATAGTAAAGGACTTCGTTTACCTGGGAACCAGCATTAACACCAACAATAATGTTAGCCTAGAAATCCGACGAAGAATTACTCTTGCAAACAAATGCTACTTCGCACTGAGTAGGCAATTGAAAAGTAAAGTCCTCTCTCGACGAACGAAAATAACACTCTACAAGTCACTCATCGCACCCGTCCTGCTATATGGTGTAGAAGCGTGGACACTAACAACATCTGATGAGGCGGTTCTTCGAAAGATTTGTGAACCTCTACGCGTTGGCGACGGCGAGTACCGAAGAAGATTTAATGATGAGCTGCATGAACCTTACGCAGACGCCGACATAGTTCAGTGAATTAAAACACAGCGGCTTCGCTGGTTAGGTCACGTTGTGCGAATGAGCGAAGATGCTCCAGCCCAGAAGGTATTCTTATCGGGACCCACCGGTGGAAGCAGAGGAAGAAGGAGACCACCACTCCGATGGAAGGACCAAGTGGAGACCGATTTGCGATCCCGCGGTGTTTCCAATTGGCGCCAGTTGGCGCAGCAAAGAAACGACTGGCGAGCTATGTTGGACAGTCAAAATCGCCCAGGCGGTTAGATGACCATTTAAAGAAGAAGTTGCTTTTATTCGTATTTCCCAAAATTTGGGCTTGAAAACTGTATTGATTACCTCTGATCCTTAGAGAAGTATTTGATTTTGAGACAAGTTTATTCAAATTACCCTATAGTGCGGTGGTCTGCTATCTCTTAGGACGTTATGTCAAACATGTAAAACACATACTTTTTTTTATCGCAACTCATTTATAACGTGCACTGCAACGCTAGCGCATCTTAGTCCCAATTGTTGTTATGCTGCCACCCCACAACCACCCTTCGTTATTGTGTCATATCGGATTTTTTAGGAGGTTTACTTTTATCACGAATGTAATCTTAATTATTAAATTCATTAGCTTGCGTTATGTGACATGTATCAAATTGAGAATTTATATCGCTTTCATAGGTACATTTTTGCTGCAGTACGGCATGGCACAATCGAAATTAGAATAATGGATGATGGATATGTAACCCTTTCATACGAACAAAATATTTATTGACTGAGTCACTCAAGCCCACCTTGATCAACCCCCTAAGCAAAAAAAATGTCTAAAACAAATTAAACAGATAGCGTGGAAAACATTTTATTTTTTTATTATACAAATGCAACTACATATATAACCTGTATTCAGAACCACCAATTTAACGTACCTCCCCGACGTAAGGCAGTTAACGCATACTTTCAAAGTTAAGAATAAAAAATCAGGTACAGTAACAGCGTTAGCTCCCTTTCTTAGGGATGAAAAGAATCTACCCTGATAGGTAAAACAAAAGTGTTACCAAACTAAAAGCAAATATCATACAAATAATGAGAACGAAAGAATGAACGCGATAGTTAAAAGACATGCTTCAAAATCAATAATCTCCATCATCCAACACCAGTTCTACCCCAAAACTATTCGTAATGAAAGTGGTAAAGAACTAACAAAGGCGAAGCTCCCGTAGAACTGTCCGAATAAAATAAAATAAAATAAAATAAAATAAAATAAAATAAAATAAAATAAAGTAAAATAAAATCAAATATATTTTGTTGTTGGTTTTACGGTCTGTTCATTTTACATATTTTTGTAAGTATAACGAGCTCAAGACCAGTTGATAATAATTCTTAGTTAATTATTATTATTTTTGATTAGAGGAAAAATTGAAAGCAACAAACATATACAGGCTATAGTTATAGTACTATTTCGAAAACAGCCACGATTTCTCGTCAGACTAATTCGTATAGTTTTGCTATTTTCAGAGGATCTTGTGGAGATCGAACCCACTCACTCTGATTGCCAGCGCAGCCGCCTAACCCATAGGCTATGCTGCGTGTAGTTTTGCAAGCTGCTTAATTCACGTTTTCCTCTAATTGTTGTTTGTTATCTTGCCAACGGTATACACAATATTTTAGACATTCTGTCTATATGTAAATCGTGTATGTTGGACTTTGTTTGTGTACATTCTTCTTTCTATTTTTAGAAGATAGTTATTGTACATAACCGCGTGCTCCGGTATAAATGTATTTTGTTGTTGGTTTTACGGTCTGTTCATTTTACATATTTTTGTAAGTATAACGAGCTCAAGACCAGTTGATAATAATTCTTAGTTAATTATTATTATTTTTGATTAGAGGAAAAATTGAAAGCAACAAACATATACAGGCTATAGTTATAGTACTATTTCGAAAACAGCCACGATTTCTCGTCAGACTAATTCGTATAGTTATAGTTCGATCTCCACAAGATCCTCTGAAAATAGCAAAACTATACGAATTAGTCTGACGAGAAATCGTGGCTGTTTTCGAAATAGTACTATAACTATAGCCTGTATATGTTTGTTGCTTTCAATTTTTCCTCTAATCAAAAATAATAATAATTAACTAAGAATTATTATCAACTGGTCTTGAGCTCGTTATACTTACAAAAATATGTAAAATGAACAGACCGTAAAACCAACAACAAAATACATTTATACCGGAGCACGCGGTTATGTACAATAACTATCTTCTAAAAATAGAAAGAAGAATGTACACAAACAAAGTCCAACATACACGATTTACATATAGACAGAATGTCTAAAATATTGTGTATACCGTTGGCAAGATAACAAACAACAATTAGAGGAAAACGTGAATTAAGCAGCTTGCAAAACTACACGCAGCATAGCCTATGGGTTAGGCGGCTGCGCTGGCAATCAGAGTGAGTGGGTTCGATCTCCACAAGATCCTCTGAAAATAGCAAAACTATACGAATTAGTCTGACGAGAAATCGTGGCTGTTTTCGAAATAGTACTATAACTATAGCCTGTATATGTTTGTTGCTTTCAATTTTTCCTCTAATCAAAAATAATAATAATTAACTAAGAATTATTATCAACTGGTCTTGAGCTCGTTATACTTACAAAAATATGTAAAATGAACAGACCGTAAAACCAACAACAAAATACATTTATACCGGAGCACGCGGTTATGTACAATAACTATCTTCTAAAAATAGAAAGAAGAATGTACACAAACAAAGTCCAACATACACGATTTACATATAGACAGAATGTCTAAAATATTGTGTATACCGTTGGCAAGATAACAAACAACAATTAGAGGAAAACGTGAATTAAGCAGCTTGCAAAACTACACGCAGCATAGCCTATGGGTTAGGCGGCTGCGCTGGCAATCAGAGTGAGTGGGTTCGATCTCCACAAGATCCTCTGAAAATAGCAAAACTATACGAATTAGTCTGACGAGAAATCGTGGCTGTTTTCGAAATAGTACTATAACTATAGCCTGTATATGTTTGTTGCTTTCAATTTTTCCTCTAATCAAAAATAATAATAATTAACTAAGAATTATTATCAACTGGTCTTGAGCTCGTTATACTTACAAAAATATGTAAAATGAACAGACCGTAAAACCAACAACAAAATACATTTATACCGGAGCACGCGGTTATGTACAATAACTATCTTCTAAAAATAGAAAGAAGAATGTACACAAACAAAGTCCAACATACACGATTTACATATAGACAGAATGTCTAAAATATTGTGTATACCGTTGGCAAGATAACAAACAACAATTAGAGGAAAACGTGAATTAAGCAGCTTGCAAAACTACACGCAGCATAGCCTATGGGTTAGGCGGCTGCGCTGGCAATCAGAGTGAGTGGGTTCGATCTCCACAAGATCCTCTGAAAATAGCAAAACTATACGAATTAGTCTGACGAGAAATCGTGGCTGTTTTCGAAATAGTACTATAACTATAGCCTGTATATGTTTGTTGCTTTCAATTTTTCCTCTAATCAAAAATAATAATAATTAACTAAGAATTATTATCAACTGGTCTTGAGCTCGTTATACTTACAAAAATATATAAAATCAAATAAATAAAATAAAATAAAATAAAATAAAATAAAAGAAAATACTATAAAATAAAAAAAAATAAAAAAAATATAAAAAAATAAAATAAGATAATATAAAAAAATTTTGAATAAAATAAAATTATATAATAAAAATAATATAAATAAAATAAAGTATAATAAAATTATATTAAACAAAATAAAATAAAATGAAACAAAGGAAAATAAATTAAAATAAAGTAAAATAGAATAAAACATAATAAAAATTAAATAAAATGAATAAAATAAAATGAAATAAAATAAAATAAATTATAATAAAATAAAATATAATAAAATAAAATTAAACAAAATAAAATAAAATAAAATAAAACAAAATAAAATGAATAAAATAAAATAAAATAAAACATAATAAAAATAAAATAAAATGAATAAAATAAAATAAAATAAAATAAAATAAAATAAAATAAAATAACATAAAATAAAATAAAATAAAGTAAAATAAAATAAAATAAAATAAAACAAAATAAAATAAGATAAAATTTAAATTAAATTAAATAATATAATAAAAATAAATATAATAATAATTACTGTACTAATATTTTAGAAATAAAATTGAAATTGAAATAAAATAAATAAATTTAAATAAAATAAAGCATAATAAAATTAAATTAAAGAAAATAAAATAAAATGAAAGAAAGTAAAATAAAATAAAATAAAGTAAAAAAAAATTTAATTAAATAAAATAAAATAAACTAAAATAATATAAAATAAAATAAAGTAAAATAAAATAAAATAAAATAAAATAAAATAAAATAAAATAATATAAAATAAAATAGAGTAAAATAAAATAAAATAAAATAAAATAAAATAAAATAAAATAAAATAAAATAAAACAAAACAAAACAAAACAAAATAAAATAAAAAATATGTAACAATAATATAAATTATATCCGCTCCAAAATGGGACTTATATATCTTTTTTAAAACTACACATACTTTCAGATCATAAATACAAGTATTGATGGGAATTTATTCGCACACATCCCTTTATAAAAAGTTATTTAAATTGAAAGTATGTATTAAGCACCTTAATTGAAATAAAGTATTGAGCAAACAATAGGTACAATCTCATTATCACTGTAAAACATGTACCCAATGGCTTATTTGTCATGACCGTCATAAACACCGCAACCACCACCACCACTACCACCACTGGCAACAAATATGGTTATCAACTGTTTTATGTGCGTTTGATCAGTTCTGGCTTTACCACTAGTTGGGCCAATTGCTTTACAGTGTGCCTTTGAAGTCGTTAATTCACATTTAGGTAATGAAAAAAAAACTTGCAAAACATTGTCGCACGTGACCTGACAACATTGAAATTATGTGTTTTATTTCTCGTCAGTTGTTTATACACTTTTAGGCCAGCGATTTTTTTTTAATGAAAGTATTAAAAATTAATTACTGTGTGACAGAAAATTATTGTTGCTGGCGTTATTATCTTTAACTCAAAGGGTAGTAGAAGTGGGGGTTTACTGTTATTATATTGGGGTGTTAAAAAAAGTGCACTCTGCAAATATGAGCCTTTTGTATTTATATTATAATGCCCCAATCAATTTTTTTTTTCAAATTACAGAGTACATTTTTGGGTTTTCAATCCGAATCATATAATTAATGATAGCAAAGAAATCCGAGCAGCGAGAGTAACAAACCGCTTCTACTTATAAGGCGCCCACTGTACGAGTATGTACATCGTTTTGTTAAATTTCGTTTCGCAGAGTTTATCATGTCTTCATGCGTGGGAAAGTCAATCCAATTGTTTTCTAAATTTAATTGGCTACACGCTTCATACAGATTGCCTTTGATTTAAACCAATTAAGAGGAAAATTCAAATTTTATAATATTATGGGCAACGTGATATCGATATACAATTTATGTGAGTGTACAAATACTTACTTAAATACCCATATTTACTTTTATTTCACATGTAGGCGAAGTATCAATTTTCTTTCAATTTTAAATGCTTGTCTACTTAACTGTCATAAATTGTGATCCATTAACTTAAATATTGCAAAAAAAAAACATTTGATACTCAGTGTAACATGAGTTTATTTATGTCAGTGTTTATTTAATTATTATATTTGATTTAAAATTACTTGCCTACATAAATGTAAATACTATCCGAGAGAGAAATAAACAGACTAAACAGTTGGAGAACGCAAATCCCTAAATTATATTTTGGGATTGCTAGAGTCTAAAAATTTGGCAACCCTAATACATATGGGTCGATCCATTTTAAATTACCCAGGTAATTTACATTGAAATTTAAATTTTCGACGAAACTAAGAGAAATTATTTTTGAAACTATTTCAAATTACACGCGTTTTGTTTTTTTCCCTTAAAGACGCCGTTACTGAGAAATAATGTTTTCCCCGGAGTGGGTAACTAGAAATTTCTCACATTCTCACGAACAACTTTTACACGAATGCTCACAACTTTCTTAAAAATTTATGGATTTAGGTGATTTTTTTTTTAATTTGTAGTTAATCGATCAGTTTGTCGAACGCATTTCAAAAAAGAAACATTTCGCTTGTAGTGTTTTGAAAATTGTTGATTAAATAAAAAAATAATATTGTTTTTCAGCATTATTTTTTTATATGGCAACATCTTTTTCTTTGTAATATTTTTTTACATGATATGTGATGTTTGTAAAACAATAGATAATCATGGAAATATGCTTAAATTCATTTTTCTTGAGATATGATCCTTGAAATTTTTTCTGGAATATCTTAACCTCTTTATGTTAGTGTCGGCTGAAAATAAGATATATAATAATTTCCATCTCCATAAATTTTCAACCTCCACTCCCATCCGACAAAAATATGTTTATTCATTTTCCAGTAATTAAATAAAAAGCTTATATATTGAAGAACATAAGCATAAGCCACATAAAGCTCCATATGTCATTCAGAAATATAATCTCTGGCCCATAATTAAACATTTTATTATTTTGCTAATTCAACCACATCGTCTAACTTCCTTATTAACATTAGCTTTATGATTGTGTTTGCAGATACATATGTACATATGTGTGTATATGGCCTTTATCTCAGCTTAAAAATCGGCACGATTATCGTCGAGAAAAACCCCAGGCGTCGCTCACTTGCCATTTGCTGGTATTTCAAATATTAATGGCTCATCAGCTGACCATATTTGGAGGCCTTCCTTTAACCAAATATGTAAATAAGAATCATGCTGCGTGCTAAAGTTGTATTAATATTTTTGAAATAATTTTCTTTTTTTTCTAAAAATAATAGCAATCATTGCATATTTAATTAAATTAAAATGAATAGCGAATAAAACCTTTAGAAGCGAGGAGCTGCTGCTAGGTTTGGCCATTGACATTGTAACCGCAATGAATGGCGCATGAGCGTAGGTTTACTATTTTAAATAAGAATTATAGTTAGTGGATTTATTATATGTATTTATATAAGGCTTATTCCACAGTGACATGGGTGTCATTTTAAATTAAGTTTTAGGGTTTAATTTTTAAAAATTAATAAAAACTATTTAGACTACTTATATGCCCGCTTTTTATTCGTCATTTTGAGGCTAGATATAAGCAACAAAAAATAATCAAGCAGAAAAAATTATAAGTACTCGCAAATCTGCTTGGTATCTCCTTAATGACAAGTTCACACTTGTTTTTCAAAGAAAATTTAAAATTAAAAAAAAAATTCATACTGCTACATTATTCATAAGTCGCTAAGTGCTTGCGAAAAAAACGGTTTTGTTATTCTTAAGCACTTAGCAACGTATAAATAAAATACCATCTTTAGTTTCAAATGTTTCGAATACAATAGTTAAAAAAAAAGATTTTGGACTTGGATATCCCATAACTAAATTTCGAAGTCCAACTTCGAAAAGCGGGGATATTGATTTTTTACATAAGTCTCAATATCTTCAAAAAAATTGGTTGGTCCAGTACTGTATAGAGTTATTGATCATAAATGGAGACCCGTTTATGGTATTTTAACAAAAATTCATCACACAAATTATCTTTACAAGGAATTTGCCTAAGAAAAACAGACGAAATCGGTTTAAGAAAAGTTTCTGAATTCATATTTCCAACTTAGGATTATATATCAGAAACGACTTTATTTTATGTCCATAAAAAGTCCTTAAAACTTGAGCAAATTTTATCCCAATGTCTGCTCTTCTTCATATGGATCCTAAAAATGTACCAAGTCGTCCGTATGAGCTGCCGAAATAATTTTTAAAGAAAATTTCGGATTTTTTCGAACTTGCTACAATTTCTTGAAATGTTCCATTGGTACGAGAAGTACGTTAAATTCACTGGATTCAATTTAATTATTAACATTTCTCCCTTAATTTCTAAATAATTTCATACAATTTTACGGTTATTAATGTTACGCTCCTTTCAGCCCCGCAAAAAAAATAAAAACAAACTCCATAACTCCACTATCATGCGTGTGGTAGCCCCAACTAGTTCATATGTTATTCGTATTTAGTATTCAATAAATTATACACATTTTGTGACTATTTCCGTTTTTAAGTTTGAGGCACATGTCGCAAGTTAATATGAGGAATCAGAAAATTTCAATGTGGCTTGGAATTTGTTACAAAGCAATTTTTGCGGTCATACGATCGGTCGATTGCTGAGAAAAGACAATCTACAATTTGATGACTGTCAACAAAATTTAAATGCATACAAATATATGCAAGTGTAGATAAGTGTGGATACATATTTAATAGTGTGTTTCATAAATATAGCACTTTCAAAATTCAACTGTTTAAAGATGTGAACAAAGATTAGAATACAGATTGATAATATTCTAAAACCAGAAAAACATTTTCTTTTCTCTTCTTTTATTTTTTTTATTTTATCCTATTTTATTTGATTTTATTTCAATTTTGTTTTATTTTCTTTTATTTTTTTTTATTTTTTTTTTTTTATTTTTTTTTATTTTATTTTATTTTATTTTATTTTATTTTATTTTATTTTATTTTAGTTTATTTTGTTTTATTTTCTTTTATTTCATTTTATTTTATTTAATTTTATTTTTTATTTTTTTTCTTTTATTTTATTTTATTTTACTTTAGTTTAGTTTATTTTATTTTATTTTATTTTATTTTATTTTATTTTATTTTATTTTATTTTATTTTATTTTATTTTATTTTATTTTATTTTAATTTTATCTCATTTTATTTTATGTTATTTTATTTTATTTTATTTTATTTTATTTTACTTTACTTTATTTTATTTTATTTTATTTTACTTTATTTTATTTTATTTTATTTTATTTTATTTTGTTTTGTTTTGTTTTATTTTATTTGATTTTAGTTTATTTTATTTTATTAAAATTTTTTTATTTTGTTTTACTTCATTTTGTTCTAAAGGGTGTTTTTTTTACAGGTTTGTTTTTCGAATAGAGATAAAACTAGCATTTTGTGGTCAAATCTGGCAACTCTAATGTCATTTATGTTCAGTTTGGTTTGCCATTTCATCATGAACAGGTTGACAAAAGAACAACGCTTGCAAATCGTGCAAATTTATTTCGAAAATAATGGTTCAGTTCGCGAAGTTTACCGTGAGCTCCGTCCATTTTATGGTCGACATAATCGTCCATCAGAGCAATTAATTCGGTTAACCATGGATCGTTTTCGCACTACGTTTACTCTATGTGATTATACGCATCCGCAGAGACGTCGAACAGTGCGCACCGAAGAAACAATTGCCGCTGTAGAGCAAAGTGTTGAAGAGGACCCGAATGAATCGATTCGCCACCGTGCACAGCAATTGGAGCTTTGTCCATCAACTTTATGGAAGATTTTGCGCAAAGATCTTGGCTTGCGACCTTACAAGATCTAGCTTGTGCAAGAATTAAAGCCGCGAGACCATGCAATGCGTCGTGATTTTGGTGTATGGGCCGAAAATGAGATTGATTTCGATGCTGATTTTCATCGCAAAATTTTGTTCAGTGATGAGGCTCATTTTTGGTTGAATGGCTACGTCAACAAGCAAAATTGCCGCATTTGGAGTGAAGAGAATCCACATGAGACCCTTGAAACGCCATTACATCCACAAAAACTGACTGTTTGGTGTGCTCTATGGGCTGGTGGAGTCATTGGGCCATACTTCTTCCGCAATAATGCTGGAGAGGCAGCTACCGTTAATGGAGACCGGTATAGAGCCATGATAACCGACTATTTTGTTCCCGAATTGGATGGCATGAATGTGGATGAGTTGTGGTTTCAACAAGACGGCGCTACATGCCACACAGCGCACGTCACAATCGATTTATTGAAGGAAACATTCGATGAGCGCATAATTTCGCGGAATGGACCTGTCAATTGGCCACCAAGGTCGTGTGATTTGACACCATTGGATTATTTTCTTTGGGGATATGTGAAGTCGCTCGTCTACACCAACAAACCAGAAACGTTAGGGGAATTGGAAGCCAACATTCGTGGCGTTATTGCCGACATACGGCCCCATATGCTCGAAAAAGTGGTTGAAAATTGGACCTGTAGAATTGGCTTTATTCGAGCCAGCCCCGGCGGCCACATGCCCGAAATCATATTTAAACATTAATGGCATAAAATTATCCTTCCAATAAAGCCAAATTGATGGACCTTGCAACGATTTTCTTGTATTTTATTTCAATTCGAAGTTCTATACCCCTAAAAAAACACCCTTTATTTCATTTTATTTTATCTTAGTTTATTTGATTTTATTTTATTTTATATTATTTTTTTCATTTCATTTTATTTTATTTTACTCCATAACTGTTTATTTCATTTTGTTTTAATTTATTTTATTTTATTTTACGAAACGAAATGAAACGAAGACATTTAGTATTAAAGAAATTAATCAAACATGTCAAATCCGAGTGTGCTATAGTTATGAAACCCATTATATGGGGTGTGTGTTTACTTGTGATACAGGGCTATGTGGGAATTTCTGTTGATTTTCGTTCTTATATTGATGTGGTTTTCATTGACTTTAATTTTTATTCTGGAAGACATTTTTTTTTTCTAAATACATACATACTTACTTACTTGTACTTATTTTAATCGCATGTGAAATCAAAAAGCTACTGTGCTTTGCTCGCTTTATATCTGTTAGTTTGGTTGTCTTATCTTTTTCTCAATGTCAATTGTTTTTGGGTTGTGGTTTCTGAATACTTAATTTCATTTCTTTTGATCTTTTTAATGTATGTTTGTTGTTGTTTCGTGGTTTGTTTTAACTGACATCGTAAATTCTGCTAAAGCGCCACTCTCAATAAAAACACACCGGAATATCATTGTGTGTCTCAAGTGTGTCTGTTACGCTTCAGTTAATTTGAGGAATTTAGTTTTAAAAATTTAAGTTTTAGAGGCAGAATAAATTATTTGGTGCAACTAATGGCAGTTAAGTGGCACTTGTAGCAAGATTAATATTGGTCGTGTTCCTAAAAGTACTCGAATTCGTCATGACGCTTTTGCAGTATTAAAGAAGGCAAAACTTTCCCATAGTAGAATGTGAAGGTCTCAATCAGATTGTCGACAGGTTACTTCATTCTTGCAGCATTTCGACTACAATGCAAACTGACTCAGTGGAGTATTATTTCGTGATTTCATTTCAAATGAAGAAGGCAAATCACATTCACATATCAATCTGGAGTTGTACGCTCGTCCGAACATATTCTAACAACTTTTCACCGGCAATTTTGACTAGCTTGGAGGGATATTGACGTTCTGAGTTCAACTCTCTGGCGAACTGGAGAAAATGTGGATACAACTCTCTCCATATAACTTAAGGAAACCCTGTACAAATTTTTTGTATTACGCTTAATTTTATTTTAATTCCATTTTTTCCAATTCAATTCGTTTATTTATTTCGTTCTAGCACGACAATTTTGATAAATTATATTTTATGTGCTACTCACTTAAAATCAATACAATAAAGTACTATATAATAATAAAAATATATCAAGCTTAACGCAAAGGAAAAATCGAAAGCTTCTATATGACAACAGAGTAAAATGAAAGAAAAAGTAAAGAATGAAGAACAAAAGTATTAAAAGAATAAAAAGTAAAAAGTATAAAATCCAAAGAAATTTAACTTTACCAAACCAAAAATATAACATAAATAAAATTATATTCAAAGTTAAACTTACTTTTATTATAATTGTTATTGATAAATTTTTGTAATTGTTGAAGACAGACATAAATACATACGGCAAAACAACCAAAATTAATCAAAAAAAATTTTTAAATAATTAAGAAAAGCAACAACAAAAATTAAAAAAAAAATTTTAATTATTAAAAAAAAATTAGGAAATGGAAACGCATCAAAAACAATCAAAAAAGTGTGTTTTTTTTAAATTTTTTTTACAATATTAATCAATTAGTAATTTCGGATTTTTGCAAACAATTAAGATATTTATCGATTGAAAGAGCCATCCAATAAAGTGATTACTTAATTCTTATGGCAATTTAACAGGTATGCTCCAGACTTCTTGTTTATTAGGTTTTAAATATAAGCAGAAAGATATTAAATAGTGTAGTAAATAGTAAATAAAAACTTGAAATGTATTAGAAAAAAGTTTCAAAAATTGCTTAAATCAATGAATGGTTTCAAATTTCAAATTCCAAATTTGTAACCGTGTATGTATATATGTTCATATCTTTTTATGCTTGGACCTAAAATTATTTTTTGTTTCCTCAGCGCAGATAACTTTAGGTGTTCTATGCATTGCATGCAAATCACTTTTGATTTATTGATTGTTGTCACACTTCCTAATTTAGTTCCGTTAGAGCTAAGTATTTACTCAGGGAAAAATATTAAAGTTTACTTTTAATGCAAACCATTTACTCAATAAACACGTGCCAGTTATCACATAAAACTTAAATTACGGAAAAATATACATATTTTCTGCCACTGAGGAGATATATTGTATTTGGGGTATTCCATGCACTAAGCAATGGTAAAATAATTGTGTTGCTTATGTGAATAGTCAGTCATGATAGTGTCCAAAAACTTTTCAAAATATCAGGTCTTTGTATTTCTCTAAGAAATCCTGCATACGAGAAGTTTGTCCTCAGGATAAAAAGTTTTGTTTTCCCATATAACTTTGTTGGAATCAAATGTTTACTCCTTCGAAACATAATAGAAGCGAGCAGTAAGTGGGAGAGAGGTGAGGGCAAAGAAACTGTCATTCGAAACATGTGATTACATGAAGTCGCTGACGTCGGAGCCTCGCTTGCTATGTGTAATGTCCTGTACGTGTAGGTTAAGTTATCAAGGGTTTGACGAACTTTGTTTTGCGCTTCAGAACCTCATGGATCTCGTTAATCTCCTTAACTCTCTCGTTCATATCTAACACTCTGCCCTTTAGTTTATAGCCTCTGTATTCATCCTCTCTTTATCTTTTCCTTTCCTCCCTTTATCGCGTATCCCTTTAAAATCTTCGTCAGCGTCATCTACTCTCTTTCTCTCTGTGCCTAATCTGCTATCGTCCGATCCCTATTTATAACATTTTTAGCCTTCTTCCCCTCACACTTTCCTAATCAACAAAACAAATGCAGCCTATAGAAGACTAACACTTTGGCATATTAAAACTGGGCTAGAATTTTACTAAGGTCAACCCCGGTTCACATTTTGGTTTGTGTACTTGTGACACTACCTACAAGCGTTCATCAACAAATTTCTATGGTTACCCTCTTAAACATGTTCGCCAATATTTTTCAGTCTGTACTGCTTCATATTTTGTTTAAAATAACCCATTTTGAAATGTTTTTTTTTTTTTAACTTATAACTAAGTTGGGTCAATAGCTATTTGGCGATGTTTAATACTCTTTCTGTATTCAGGAAAATTGAGCAAAAGTCGGTCCTTTATTTATGGTGTCTTCTGAGATCTGAGCACCTTCGACCTGTATTTCAGAGAAGTTCAAATTTACTTGACATAACTTTTTTTCTTTGAATGCTTTTTTTTTGGAATAGCCCTTTACGAAT
Source organism: Merzomyia westermanni (assembly GCA_949987695.1). Classification (NCBI taxonomy): domain Eukaryota; kingdom Metazoa; phylum Arthropoda; class Insecta; order Diptera; family Tephritidae; genus Merzomyia; species Merzomyia westermanni. Next base: position 29,970,054 of record OX465289.1, on the reverse strand, counting down.
TTTTCACTAACTTTTTAGTTTATATTTTTCTCTTTTTTGTTTTTATTAATTTTTTTCATGATATGTGTATTTTTATTAGAATGAAAAGTAATTTAACCCTTTTATTGCATGCGTTACACTGCTTACCATCTAAGTCAGCATAAACTTAACACCAAAAGCTTAACACTGTCGGTCATGTATACCCAACATTTGTAATTATTATGGCCCGGAAGTTGAAGTTATGCGCCGAGTGACCATATATTGCAAATGCCTGCTTGTACATAAATATTTTATTGTTTGTTGTTATGGAAATAAAAACAAAAAAACTTTATTAAGGTGTCACTTACAAAAATATTTTTTATTATTTTTTATTTGTAGGTGCGCCCACTGCCAATTATGGTTTCAGTGGCCCACCGGACTGTTGGCTTTATGCCCATAATAAAGAACTCAAAGAAATTTGAAAGCCACTTCCTTTTTGGTGGAAGCAAAACAAAAATATTAAATGACCTGCTTTGTATGCTTAATTCATAGTTTGTATTTGTATTTGCATTGGCCTAGTACCTAGGCGACGGGCTTTGATCAGTCTTTTTCGAGTTTGCAATATAGTTTAGGTTGTTCTAGATACCTGTCAGTAAAGAAGATTCTGAGTGGCGATACTAGTAGGATAACTAGGAATGTAGCATATTACCTATCTTCAAAAGTCCATCGAAATGGGTTAAGTGATTTTCAAGATATTAGCAGATATGCAAAAACAGAAATATAATAGGATTAAATGGCAACTCTACGTGATAACCCTACCTAGAAGTATTTTTGCTGAAATACGACTTAAAATACCTCTCGTTTGTTACCCATATTGGCATAATAATGTAAAAAAACGTATATAGTGGCAACCCTGTTACATCATCCTTAGTGGCAGCACTTAAGTAGAAGTGAAGGTAACGTAGCATATTATCTTAATACGATTAGGTGGCAACCCTATGTAATAAAGCTACATAGAAATATTTTTTTTTTAAAAATGACGTTTCGATTGACACATTTCGATTGATGCCTATATTACCATATTTCAGTTTAAAATAATTTCATATAGGTGGCAACCCTGTAAAAACTTCTTAAGCGGCGCCACTTGATTATGAGAGCAAGAAATGTAGCATATTACCTATTTCTAAAGCTCATTTAATTGGGTCAAGTCGTTTTCGAGATAATAGAGGATGTGCCAAACAATAAATATAATAAAATTAGGTGGCATCCCTAGATAATAGACCTACAAAGAATTTTGTTTGCAAAACCAATTTCATTTTATATTATATTATATATTGGCATATACCACTTAATTTAAACAAAATTCAAAATAAGTGGCAACTTTATAATATAATAATTAGTGACAGCACTTGAGTCGAATCGAATATAGCAGTGTATATACAAATATCTCTACATATAATAAAAATATAACAGGTCTATCTGTATATTGCAGATATTCAACAAAACTTGGTTAGCGTTCGTTATTAAACCGATAGAATACAATACAAAAGGTTTTTAGAATTTTTGTCTGTCTGTCTATATGTTTGCGCGCATATCATTCGAAAACTGCTAAATGGACTTATATTCTTTTTTCAGCCTTAAATTACTAGACGTATAACTAAAAATTTTAGAACCTTCTATTTGAGTTATCGACCAATATGTGGAGCAGGGTCATCCAAAATGTATTAGTACAATATGCGATAGGGGATAGTGAGAGCTGCAATTAGCGATGTGATTAAGCCTCCACTCTCAACTGGCTTCGGAGATATAATGATTAAAAATAGAGTTGAGTCTATTATTCTGTGGTACCGGGAAGGGTGACTGGGTTTTTTAGTATAAATATACAAATATACATGTAAGAATAGCAGGCTTCCTGTTATAAGCAAATAAGTTATTCTTAATTAAAAAGTTAAACAAAAAATTTAAATAACGTTAAAGCACTTTCATAAAAAATTTGCATATTTCCAAAATTCACACAAATAATTTTTAAAAATTTCCCGCTTATTTATCAAACTGATATCATTAGTGGATTTAAATTTTTGTTTGTTTATATGCAACCCACGCAATTAGTATGTAAGTCTACTTTCAAAAATCAGCGCAAATAAATTAACTAAAAAATTCCGTCTCAAAGCACAAACATTTACGACTCGAATTTTATGTTTGCTTTGTGAACGCATTCCATTCTTGGCGTTCTTCTCCACAATACATTTGCACACTTCCGCCTGAATTTGTATTACGTGAAAATCTCACAACAAATTTTCAGCCATATAAAACGACAGTACAAATACCTTGGAAAGAACTCTGTTTTACAGCGCATTTGCTACGCATTTCGTCTACTCCCCGCAAAACGTGCCGTTAATGCTTAGCGCTAAGTCTGGAATGCGCATGCGAAATTCCTTAAACAAAGCTTGCGTGCACAGTAAAATCAAGTTTTAGAAAATCCTCCCCACTTCCTCGCCCTTTAACATCACTGTACTTGAAGCAAAGCAAAGAAATGCAAAAAAGCGAAATAAAATGTAACAAAGTAAAGAATTAGAAACTGACTTTCCCAGTAAACTATTTTTATTTAATTTTTGGCGTTGTGAAAACAATCAAACACACTCACGGAACTGTCAGTTCATAAACATTTCTTTGACAAGTACATTTTTCCCTTGCATAGATAGTAAGCACGTTCATAGTAGCTGCGGTGCCCATGCGCAGCAACACTTGCCATAGTAAACTAAAGACTTAAGGCACAAACTTCATCGAACATTCATTTGCGTAGTCATTACTTTGTAGGCAGTCCATTTTTGCAAATTACAAGCTCGTAGCTATTTGCATTTGTTCACATTTATTTTGCTAATGTTTTTCAATTTTTATTTTTACCTTTTTCATTACGCTTCCAGCTGTTGTCACACAAAGGTTTACGTCTTCTTTGCTGTATTCTCTTTGCATGACAGTCAACTGATAACAATCACTTGTCAACGCCATCAGCATTTATAAAGTTTTTGAATGGGAGTGCAAATTTTTCTCATAAAAAATGTGCAAATGTTCTACAGTCATAGAAAGGAATTGAGGGATCAGAATTGTGAATTGAGTTATGCTCGTTAATGAAATAAGCGTACCAAATATGTAAGAAAAAAGAAGATCGCGGTAGTGTGCGGGTTTAATATGCAGCAACAAAAAAGAAACAAGTAAGGAAGTATAATTTCGGGTGGAACCGAACATTACATACCTAGCAGTGAGATATTATGTCATCCCAATTTACGCAGGTCTATTTTAATACTTTCAGTTCGTATTTGCGTTCAAATAGACAGACGGACAGACAGACAGACGGACGGAGAAACGGGCATGGCTAAATCGACTCCACTCATCGGGCTGATCATTTAAGTGAACTTTCCTCTTCTTCTTCTCAAACTTCGATACATTTAATGTTTATGAAAGTTATGAAAATCAAAAAAGATATATAACTTCGCTTTTGCAGTGGGGTATTAATTATGTGCCCGAATATTTTGCTTGTCTGTTTCCGGATTTGGCTAATTTTTGGCAGGAGTATAATACATACTACTGAGAAGCAGCTGATCAATTTTCATTGAAATATCAACATTGCATTATAAGCGATTGCCTTTGAAAATAGCAGAAATTTTATGCTGAAAAGTGGGCGGCGCCACGCCTACTTCAAAATTGACAAAATTTGTTTGCGGCCGAGTTTTTCTTAAAAAGTTTATTATGTGTGCAGAATCTGATTTATATAATTTGCTTGGTTGTAAAATAGAAATATCGCTTTTTAAATTTTACAAAAAATTTTTTCAGAACTATGTTAAAAAACTGGGCGTGGACATTAACCGATTTCACCCATTTTTCCAGCAAACAGTTACTTTTATATATAGAACATTATCACCAAATTTCATTTCGACAAATCACTTTTTGGCGGAGTTATGGCATAAAAAGTTTTGTGGAATAGTCCAATATAAAAGAGATGGGGCCACGCCCATTTTCGAAAATTTTAAGTTTTTGGATTTTCTTGTTTACGGAAACTTTAAAAGTGAAATATAAATGATGTAAAGCTATTTTACGCAAAGTTATTGCCTATTTAATATATCTACGATCCTCTTCAAAATCTTTCATATAAAAGTGGGCGTATACCTTAACCGATCACGCCCATTTTTTCCTGGAACATTTCTTGCATATGTACATGCAAACCTGCGTGATGAATTTCGTTTCGATATCTTGAACGGTTTCTGATTTATGATTAATATTATTTCTAAATTTGACTTAATCAAAAGTGGGCGGTTCCACGCCCATTTTCAAAAATTTCTTGAGAAATTTATTTTATGCTTCAATCTCAATGTATTCACCAAATTTTATCCTTATAGCTGTATTATGTACTGAGTAATCACTTTTTTTGTGTTTTCGAAAATATTCTATATATAAAAAGTGGGCGTGGCTATCATCCGATTTCGCCCATTTTAAATAGCGCTCGGAGATGAGTGCCAAGGAACCTGCATACGAAATTTCACTAAGATGTCTCAAAATTTACTCAAGTTGTCGTGTTCACAGACGGACGGACGGACGGACGGACGGACGGGCATGGCTTAATCAATTTCTCTTTTCGTCCTGAACATTTTGATATATAGAAGTCTATATCTATCTCGATCCGTTTATGCCGTTACGTACTGCCGTTAGGCGACTAAAGTTAATATACCTTGTGTGCATAGCACTACTAGGTATAATAATACGCTCACTGTTTAGTGCTCCTCTTCGCGGCAGGAATCGTTCCTTGCGCTACTGTGCTCACCTTGCGCATATTTTATCTGCTACCAAGTGATGGTCTAAGTGGGACCTTATACAGTCAATTAATCTTTTTTCGGGTTTTTTCTTCTATCAGAATACAGCTAAGTATCTTGGTGGATCTTTTTATGCTGGAAGTACATAGATAGTACAGGTGGACATATATCATTGGAACATGTAGCATTGCAGAATTGAAAACTAGCTATTGCATACTCGTAGTTCTTGTTCAAAAATATTTATTACACAACAACAATAACAAATATAAATCGGTTAATAAAGTTTTTGTACCTCCAAGCGAGTTCTATGCGGATAATTTCAAGCAATAGTGACATCATTAGTATAATAGAGCCATATTGACGGGGGTGGCAGATCATAACTGCACTGCTCCTCGATCAAACCATTTTCATCCAAAGTGCCCTTCAAATTCAATTTGCCATCACATTGACCCTAGGGCCATGTATCACATAAATTAAGGTTGGTGAATTGATCAGAATTCACACTTTCCTTACCCTGTTTGAAAACTTTCGCCAAATATAGCTGCCAGCATGATGATTATATAATTCTTTGTATTTGCGTTGTATCTCATAAATTGAATCCTCATCGCAAACTTTCATGAGCTGCGTAGTGCCAGTAAGCGTATTGATGATGCGCACGCGTCGATCACGTCTTGTTAGCCTACCGATGTGGTACATGGGGTCTTGGCTCCACAACTTGCCTTTCGTCTTGCACATTTCACTGAGCGCTGTTTCTAAAATTGGTGGAAAGAGCAAACGTGGACGACCCGTTACAGGCGAAGTTTCGGTTTTGGGCATGAAAGTTTGTTCGAAGAAATGCGAAATATCTTTGCCACCAAAAGCGAGTAAGTATTCCAAATTCTGTTGAGAGAAAAATTAAAAGCCAAACGGAATTGCCTGGACATTACTTACGTTATTCCAATGATCGTAGCGATCTTTCAGCATTGGCGAGAGATCGAGTACGTTGCCATGGAGGACAACCCAGAAATCATCCTTTTTGTTATGCAATGCAACCTCGTCGGATAAATAATAACGCATTATTGTTGTTTTGATTAAAAAATAAAATTATTTAGCTGATACAAAATTTTTTAAATTTAGCAGTCAATTTCTAAATTTCAAATTTTCTTTTCAAATCAAAATTTCGAAGTGAACATTTTTTGGAGAGTTTCAAAGAAAAAGCATTTATAAAAGGTGGTGGCAGTAGAATATATTACTGCCATGCATATTAGGCACCTGAGGTTAAATTTAAATAATCCGCTCGGTGACGCATACATCAATATATTTATACTGAATTAAAGTATCGATTGGACTCCCATTTCATGAAAGGTAGACTCACGTGTAATATGTGCTGCAGCGGCTTTGGTATATTGTGAAACAGGCCCGTACGCAGGGGGGGTTTGGGGGTTCAAACCGCCCCCTATTGTGGATATTTCAGCATACATTTATATTCCAAATGGCCAAATTCCATTCCAACTGATACTCCTTACAGCCTTAGATAAGGTTAAAATTTTTTGTTGGGCATATGTATTCAAATTGTCATTTAAGTTAGTTCATTCACTTGTATGTGTAAAGGGGTTTGAATTTGCCTTATTACTTATAACTAAACCGCAATGCGGCATATTCTCTCCCTTTCGCACACATAAAAAACGAATTAAAAGCTTGTAATTACTACATAATGGCTATACTTATTTAATACATATGTAAATACTCCTTTCTGTTTGTTGTTGTTCCCGCAACGCGTATTTAACCGGTTCGTTGTTGCGCGTATTCTATCATGTTATTGGAATGTTTGACAATTCTTTGCCGCACACTTCGTTATCATTTGTTATCATTCGTTAACCAGAGAAAACCAGTGAGGCATACACTACGGTAAGCTGAATATTATTAAATTAGTTATATTATTATTAAATAGTTTGTATAAGTCCTATCCTAATATTTTTTACCATGGATATTCGTCGTTTTCTGTGTAAAAAAGGCGAATCGAGAACGAAGATGTAAGTTTAATATAATAGTACCTGGGTGACCGAGCCTTGCTCGGTATTTTTCGAATTTGTCGCATAATCTTACTTACCAAGAGCATAAATTTCCAAAATAGATTTCCAAAATATTATCTTATTATTCAGTCTGGTGGCAACCCTAGGAGTCAATCCTACTTAAAAATATTCTCGTTGGTATACGGCCTCAAATACCTTCCGTTTGATACCCATATTGCCATATATTGCTTAATATTTAAAAAAAAATCTGAAAGGTGGCAACCCTATAAGCTTCCTTTAGTGGCAACATCCAAGTAGAAAATCTTAAAGGGAAGCATACTATCCATCTACCAAATTTCATCGAAATCGGTTTAGCCGTTCTCGAGATAGTGGTCGATATCTGAAGGAATAAATAAAATGCGGTCAGGTGGCAACCCTAGGTGGAAACCCTACTACAAAATACTTTGGTTGGTATACGGCCTAAAATACCTTTCATTTGATACCCATATTCCCACATATTGCTTAATATTTAAAAAAAATGTATATAGGTTGCAACGATGTGAACCACCCCAAGTGGCAACACCAAAGTAGAAAGTCATAAAACAAAGGATCCTACCCATATACCAAATTTCATCCAAATCGGTTAAGTCGTTGCTGAAATTGTAGTGGATATACAAATATACAACTATACAAATATACAAGAATAACTCGTTTAAAGTTATAAGATTAAATACAATATAAATTCAGATTTGTACTAAGTGCATAATATTATTTGGTTCATGCTAGGACGTTGGCGAATGTAGGCGTGCTGAGCTTAAAACTCAGACAAATATTGCTGAAAATGACGCATGTAAGCCACAAACGGGATTAGCACTGACTACTACAGAAGTGGAATTTGATTTGGACGTACCGAAAAGCTCGTCTTTGCCAGTTTGCTCTTTGAAAAATGATCTCAGTTCCTATGATATACGATTGTTTGTTCAAAAATCAGCAGCTTAGCAGCAAATTAGACTTTCTAAATGAAAGCAAACTACGCATGATTCCAATTATTGAAACAGTTATCATGTGTGGCTGACAAGGACTTGCTCTCAGAGGTTCCAATGATACGGGAAGAATTTCTGAATACGAACCGTTGACGAATGATGTCCAGAGTGAAATAATCAACATTTGTCACCACCTCATTATGAGTTACAACATCGATCGAGTGAACAAATCGAAGGGATTTTCTTTTCTCGGAGATGACACGCCAGACATTGCAGGAGTAAAACAAAGTTCAATTTTCATTCGCTACTTGGATAAATGCGGCGAAAAGTTCATCATTCAGGAAGATTTTTTTGTTTTATTCCTGTCACCGATTTCACTGGAAAGGGAATAAGAACTGCTTACCTTGATTTCCTAAAATCTTCCGGAGTGGATTGCACGTATTTCTTCGGGCAAGAATATGAAGGTGCGAGAGCCGTGAGCAGAGTTCCAAGGGGCTCAAGCTGTTGTCAGAAAAACTTATCCACTCGTGCTCTACTCATAGCTTCAATTTGGCGGTAAGCTCTGCGTGCAATATAACGGGAATCAAAAATTGTCTGGGAGTCTAGAGAATATCCTTTCCTTCTTCATTTATCCGAAACGCCAAAATGCCCAGGATGCTATAAATGAAAATGAACATCTATCGAAAACTCGAGTGAAGAAATTGAAAACATTTTGTAAAACAAGATGGGTAGAACAGCATGAGTCCGTCGCAACATATCTCCATTTGCACCATCTTCATCTTCTACTGTTTCACCACTCCAACCTGCACCAGCACGGTCACAATCTTCTATAATATAATCCAGCGTTTCAGTAGAGATTCTTTGATTGGAACATATTTGCCGCATTGGAGATGAATAAAGATATTTTATCTCCCTGCTTCTTTAACTTTAAACCATTAATATTCTCTACTTTAATTGTACCAATATGTGAATTGATAACCTTACTATTTTTGTTTAATATATAATATTCAGCCGGAAGTTTAATCAATTTTTTATAGAGCGGGTTTTTATCCTCTATTTTAAATATATGTTTTTCCATGATATTACCTTAAATAAAGTGATTCCACCAACTGGAAAGACCCAACGACTTCGTCTGAAGCTTTCCAACTGCTTTCATCTATAAAAACCGCAAATTTACAGATATCCATGCTTATTTTGAGCTCAGTTCTTATTTTCAAATGGAATAATTTTCAATTTTCCACAGGAAATCAGATGCTCAATCAGGAATAAGATAAAATATATCGCCTACAAAGGAAACCACCTAATGCATAAGTATACATGATGAGTGGCATTCACTTGCTGTATCGTCGCTTCTATGCATTCAAACTGGCAGCATACCAAATCCGGTTTGGTAGTTTAAGCATAGCTCACAACACATCGTTGTTGTTTTAGCTAATTCTGGATTAACAATCAAAACCGTTAGTGAACTGAGGGACTATAAATAACAAGCATCGGTGGTTCAGTGGTAGAATGCTCGCCTGCCACGCGGGCGGCCCGGGTTCGATTCCCGGCCGATGCATTCAACTTTGTGCATTTGTTATTTTATATAATTTTTTATTTTATTTATAAATAATTCAAGTTTTTACAGTTCGAATACGATATCTAGGGGGGTTACGCATACTTCATGACCGGCTGACGTTTATCTGTATTTGTATGAATTTGTTGCGTCGTCATACTTAAGTGGCAATCGCGGCTGAATGGGCAGCTGAAGGTAGGCATGCTATCAATATCACCTCTAAGGTTTTGGGGTGAGAGACAGTCGGGAGATTGTTGCTATGGACGTAGACTTCTAATTCCATTCTCATTTTCGCTATCCAAGTCGTGAATAGGGTGGTCGAGCATTTAGTGGGTGACAATGTCAGGTACCATGCTACGAAAAAAACCGGAAAGAGTCTGGAGATAACCATTTACGCGTAGCCCAAAAACTGCTCTATTGGAAAAATTTTATTTTTTAATACGTTTTTTAGAAATTTTGTAAATAGCTAGCTTATTGCCTGTATTAGAATAGGCCATGGAAAGGGTGTGGGAGAAAAAGGAGAAGAGTGAAATGGGGGTAGAAGAAGGGAAGAGGCAAAGGGAGAGACGGACAGAGAGATATCCCAAAGGAAACAAAAAAACATTTTTTTAAATTTTTTACAAAATCCTCCAGAGAGTAAACGGTTATCTTCCTTAAAGAAAATTTTAATTGAAGGGCCTTTTTTAAGCGAGAATGCAAAATTAGAAAAAGTATGGTTTGATTCCTAGTTAGAAAATTGAACAACCTCATAGTTTAACGATAAGAAAACTTCCCAATAATTTAAATATTGCGGTGATAGAGAAGGCAATTAAAGAAAGTAGAATTGACAATTGAAATATTTTGTTTCTGTAAGAATTCTTACTTAAAAAAAATATAAACATACGTATTAACACTTTGTGGCCCAATCACTCTAGAAATAAACGGAATTACTTTTGCCACCAAGGGCTACTTTGGCATCTACGCCTGTGGCACCGCAGAAAGGAGATTCCCAATGTGTTGAAAAAACTGATTGAAAGGAATTGGTTTCTCATAGAGTTTTTTTTTATCTCCATCATTGATTGAGAAAACTTTATTCATATAATGGCCTTTTTTGTATTTAAAGCGGTTTTTTTTTTATATTTTCTGTTGCTCAATTTCTCTAAAAAAAACAAATTCAAATTTCCTTACAAGTTTACATACGCCATACATTTAAAAAATATAGGTTTAATTTTATTGAAAAATTAATGGTTAGGCTTACCAAAATCTCTCTCTTGTTTATCTAACCGAAACTTTATAGTGGGTAAAGCCCAGGTTTAGGATTACATATCCAGCGATGTAGGCAAGCTGTAACTTCTGCTTACTCCAAATTAGAAAAAGAAGCGGAGAAAATGGGATTGGTGGTGAACGAGGGCAAAATGAAGTACCTTCTGTCATCATGCAAAGAGTCAGCTCATTCGCGCCTTGGCAACCAAGCCACTGTTGGCAGCAATAATTTCGAAATAATAAAGGACTCCGTTTACCTGGGAACCAGCATTAACACCAACAATAATGTTATCCTAGAAATCCGACGAAGAATTACTCTTGCAAACAAATGCTACTTCGGACTGAGTAGGCAATTGAAAAGTAAAGTCCTCTCTCGACGAACGAAAATAACACTCTACAAGTCACTCATCGCACCCGTCCTGCTATATGGTGCAGAAGCGTGGACACTAACAACATCTGATGAGGCGGCTATGGGAGTATTCGAGAGAAAGGTTCTTCGAAAGATTTGCGGACCTCTACGAGTACCGAAGAAGATTTAATGATGACCTGCATGAACTTTACGCAGACGCCGACATAGTTCAGCGAATTAAAACACAGCGGCTTCGCTGGCTAGGCCACGTAGTGCGAATGAGCGAAGATGCTCCATCCCAGAAGGTATTCTTATCGGCACCCGCCGGTGGAAGCAGAGGGAGAGGGAGACAACCACTCCGATGGAAGGACCAAGTGGAGACCGATTTGGCGCCAGTTGGCGCAACGAAGAAACGACTGGCGAGCTATGTTGGACAGTCAAAATCGCCCAGGCGGTTAGATGACCATTTAAAGAAGAAGATGTAGGCAAGCCCATATTCTTTCTTATTCAAGGGGTTCATTGATAACGAATCGATTTTTTTTTTTCAATTCTGTAAATATAACGCTCACGACGATCCCAATAGGCTATGTACGCATTATTATAAATTTGGTAATAGAGCTAGAAAATGTGAACAAAAATAATTTTTTTTTAAATAACAAGAGTCCAAGGGACTAAGTTCTTCCATTGATCCAGCCAAAAACAGCGCAAATTTAGAAGGGTCAACTCGACGGTTGTCTACATTTGAGGGGTATAATAAGGTTTAAGGTATTCCCCTTTTCATTTAGTAGGCAAGAAGTACTTTAATGACAAGCGGCCTTGTTGCGACTTACGTATACATAAAGTCCCTTAGTCACAGTCAAATTAGAATAGAGTCTACTTAAACATGATTCTAAAATAAACATCATTTCATTTCTGTCATAGTCAACTTAAAATACATTTTATTTCTAAGACGGAGTTTTAATTTTAAAATGACGGAAACGTCATTTTAATATTTTAAAATCACAGTATGTGTCTATGGTTGTGTTTGTGACATTGATTACTCCAAGCCATATACCATACCATACCATAGTATACTATGGTTTGTTAATAAAATAGTTCACATAGGGTGACCTTGCAAAACATTAAAAATTTCTGCATACCATTCATTTTTTTTCATAAGGGGACCGTGTTAAAAATCACTTTAGCTAAAATCTTTGTTTAATATTACTATGATTGACCAATATTTTGAATGTCTCTTTAAGTTAAGTAAAGATTTTAATTAAAACGCATGTTAAGCAATGACTATGATTATAGGCCAATGTTGTTAGCCATAATTTTAAAGAGAATACTAGAGACAAACATATTTTTTTCTAAAATGAATCTAGTAAAAGCGTACCGGTCTGTGTGCATGTATGTTTGTATGCGCATCACTAAGGAACTGCTACACGGAATTTAGGAGCTTCTGCACGGATGTATGGTCCAAGGTTTATCTTGAAATATGGAGCCAATTTTTCCGTAATTACTGCCAAATGCTGATTGTATTTAGGTGCATGGAGATGGAAAGGGTGGGCAACTACTCTATGAAAAATTCTATTTATGGATTCTCGGTAAATGTCACCTTATTGGTAAGACGATATGCTAAAGGAACAATAAATAGGCAGCCAGAATCCCGCCTGAGCTTACTCATCTATTCAAATAACAAACAGAGTTCATCTAATGCTGTTACTCAGGTCAGTGGACTCATAAACTCTAAGCAAATAATTTAGTTTGCTAATGTAAATAAATGCGTTTCCCAACGAAGCTATGTTTGTATGTAAATGTAAATAAGACACCTCATTGAAATGAATAGATTTGTAAAACTCATTTACGACCTGTTATTCCATTGTTGTTGTTGCTGTTTAAGCAACTAAATATTCACATGAGGCTTTTGTTGGGCAAAAGTAATAAAATTCAAAATGCTAAAATCAGCGACAACGAGCGTAACAAAGCCCGCAAGCGAAACAGTCAAAGGCAATGCAACAACACGCACACACATATGTACATATTTATATACATTTGAACAAAAACAAAAAACGTATTTAGCACTACAACAAAAAATGTAAACAAAGCAACGTAAATGAGTGTTATCTTTGGGTTGAACACAACTTAGCTTGCAAGCCTTTGGCAAATGAAAAGACTTAGGACAGCAACTTGTGTTGTGCGCGCATTTGCGAAACGAGTTCTTTAATTTGAAATTGTGTTGAGTAGAGTTAAGATTCATTTGAGGGATGCGCATTTAAAATGCGTTGCGCTTTCAAGGGTTCTGTGAACGTAATTTTTTTCTTTCCTTTTTTTTTTGCGTTCAAAAACTTAAATAGAGACGCATATTGAATTGGTGCATGGATATAAATGCCTGTGTCCTCAGTTTAAACTGCTGTTTCCCATGACCCAGTGGTGTTGAATTCGAAGCAGAGTGGACAGTTTGTTGCTTACTTTTGGCATGGAAAAGGAGCAGAACTAATATTTTTTTGATCTTGATCTGATTTAGTAAAAAATTTGCCATGTAGATGGTGGGGTGTTGCCGCTGAGACACGGTTGCCACCTGTTTCAATTAAAAAAAAGAGTCAGATGGGCATACCGGTATGGGTATGAAACGGAAGGTACTTTTATTCTTATTTCTTGGAGGGTTGCCACCTAATCCCACTATATTTACTTCGTTGCATATCCTCTACTATCTCGAAAATTACTGGACCCATTTGGAATAAACTTTTGCAATTTTCTCTTACTTGAGTGCTAGCACTAACATAGTTTTGTACACTGCTAAAAATTTGAGACTAAATTTAAAACGTTTTTTGAGCTACATATATGTCTAAACTAAATTTGGTTTGGAATTTAAATTATGCCAGTTTTTGAGAAAATGATCGTGAAGAAAAGAGTTTACATTATAAACCGAAATGTCTTGACAATTAAAAAAAAAACATAAAAAACATTTGTGTCAGTTGCCACGACTCGAACAGACGCTCCCGCATCGGAGGCGCCCACTGAGCTACGGCGCACACCAAACTGTTTAGAGAAAATTCAATGAATTGAAAAAACTTTCAGAAATAAATGAAAAAAATATATATAAAATATTGAAGACGTTTTTTTCAGTTAAACCTTAAGTCTCAACCGCAAGAAATTAAAAATTGATGTAGTTAATTGAAAGGTTTGGAATTTATTGCACAAAAGTTTAAAAAATTGCTTAAACCGACCATTGGTTTAAAATTTAAGTTAACATTTTTAACCGTGTAGAGTTTCCACTGAAATTTTTTTTTAAATGAATTGAAATATGTCACTATGGGTATAAAGGGTATTTTATGTCCAACCAGGGTTGCCACATAATCAAATTATATTTATTCCATCCGCTTTTAGTTTTATGAATTTTTGTATGCAGGTTATTTACTACAGTCCTAGCTCTTCTGTTGCCACTCCATGTATTTTTGCAAGGTTGCAACCTATTTCAAATTCAACAAAAATAAGTTTATGCATATGAAATTGAGTATTGAATGAAAAATATTTTATACCCTATTTCAACAAAAATATTTCCGAAAATAGCTGCCTCCAATAATAATTTTTTTTTTTGCATTTCGGCTACCATCTTGAAAACGACTTCACCCATGCACTTTTAAATTTATGGGAGCTAACTAAGGAGCTGTCTATGTCGAATTTCCATATTCATGAAAATCTTTTGATACAGAATATTTCAAATCCGAACCTCAGAAAATGATTAGATCTCAAGGCAATGTTGCTTGCATCTGGTGAGGCTAAAATCTGTCAGATTTTAACAAAATATCTAGTCACATCCGTTGAAAAGCAGTCAACTGTAGATGGTTCTGGTACGCTCTGGTATTAGACCGACTACAACAGGAACGAATTTTGAACATTTGGATCGGGTATTTTACTCGCTCTTACAAGGATGTAAGAATGTAGGCTACCCGGCCTCTGCGATGGCCAGAACGTAGTCATATCCAGTACAAGGTTTAAAAATAAAAGACCTCTGCTAGGCAAAAAACGTAAGTTTAGAAACACAAAGGAAAGCTGCAATCGCAGCAGACCTTGAATGATTTTTCAAGCCGACTTTCACACCTGATTTATGAGAGTTAAAGCACGAGAATTTATGACCACTTTGTTACGGCTGCAGTAATTGGATACCCACGACCACGAAATACTACATTGATGAGGAAGAAATCCGCATTGCAACAGAAATGATGTACGCTGCCTACAGGTTTACTTTTGGTCTGAATTCAATAAAAATATGGTGTGAATCCTACAAAGAACTGAAGAGTGGCCAAGAGCTTGCACTACTTAGCAAGACGAAAACCATCCCATAACTGCAGAAATCAGCGACGAGTAAGGAAATATTTCAAACCCAGCACCAACCCTTTATTAGAATGAAAATGGTGTCGTGGATATCGATGTCTATGGACACGAATTTCGATACGATACGATACCATATCGATACTTTCGCCCTTCGATACCGATATTTTGTACTCGATACTTTTGCAGCGATACTTTTTTGCATCGAGTATTTATATTTCGGTATCGTATCAAACTTATAGAAAAATGTGGCAATTAACAAAGGAAAAAACTAGTAGACCAAAGATATGATCTGTTGGTTGTTCCTTTCTAACTTGTGGCAGGAATCGAAGGAAGGTATCTCAAACTTTCTGTTGATCGAAATCATTCTTATTGCAACATGTAAAAAAGAAAATTGCAATGCAAATACACATTTTTTACTATATTAAATTCAATGGGCTACAAACTATGTACATACTCCAAAAAAAAATCAAAAAATTCTTGAAAAAAAAATTTGAAAATGTTTTTTGAATTCTGAAAACATTTTTATAACAAAATAAATGTTTTTCGTATTTAATTTCGACTTATATATTTGGAGAAAATCATTTTAAATAATTTCACTAAAGGCAAAATTTGTGAACATGGCAAACAACTACTGAACGTAGACTTAGTGTATTTAGATTTAAGCCATTGTAAACTGAAACTTTAGGTTCATATCAATAAGTGTAATATTATTCATTATAAATAAGCATTATATGATATAAATAAATATGTATGCATATATAAAGTAATATTTCCAATATTAGGATGTCTAGAATTCCAGAGCAAGCCCAAACTTCTAATTTTAGCATAACATACCAACGTTAAGGTACAACTTTGTGTGATTGAACTGCTTGTTTATGTGTAAATTTGGAATCGATACTTTGAGTATCGAGCGTTTTTGTTTCGAAACTATCGGATACCCGATACTTGTACAGCGATACTCTAAATGAGTGCAGCATCGATACTTTGCATTCGATATCGAGTCCCTACGGATGTCCAGAGAGTAAACGTTGAAACCGAGGAAGTGCGGAGAACTAAAGTCCTGTCTTGGTATACGAAACTCGCACACACAAGTTCACTAATCGCACATGTCCTGATGAAGATGAAAGGGGTCTCGGTGTTTTTCATAAAAAATCTAGCTTCAAATAAAAGGCTAGGCTACGTTGTTTAAAATAATGAAGACACTTCGGTCTAGAAAGTACTCTTGTTGAGACCTCCAGTGGACGTAGAGGAAAAAAGAAAACATATTCAAAGGACCAAGTGCAGAACGGTTGAGATACGCTGGTGTTTCCTATTGGCCCCAGGAATCTGTTTCTAAATATACGACACATTTTGACGCTGCTGATTTGTCATATGCTTGGATCAGCCATCGAGTTGCACTTCCGCACGCTTTGCTGCAAGAACCCTCATTTTGTATGCTGGGCATAACGAATTCTTTTCGACTCAAATGTCGTGCCTTCAAAGCGTAAAAATCAAAACAAAACAAATCTTAATGTTTTGCTCCTTTTCCTACTGATTGCTAAAAGTTTATCTTTTTCCCCTTTTAATTTTTTATATCTTCACAACTAGATACATAAGCTAGAATATTCGATTGTGAATTTCACAACAGACCGGTTATAATTCTCAGCCAATAGGCGATCAACCGTTCAGGCTGAACTAGCGAACCTGCAACTGTTCTGCAAAGATTAGTCATGTTCGAACATGTTCACCGACAAGAGATGAGTCATAATAGCAAGTGTATATGTTTGTCGTTGAATGTATCTTTGCAAGGTGAAACCTGTGCTTGGAGCCCAGGCGTTCGATCTGTGCTCGTAGCTGCCTCCTTTATTCCTTGCACACATACATTTCTGCATACAAACAAAACAATTTTTTTAACGTTTGTGTTTATTGCTTTCCTTGGGCAAATATTGTTCTTTGTTAGGCATTTTTGTTGTTTTTCTTATTTGTTTTTGATCTCCTTTTCAATTGTTGATTGATTATTATTTGGTACATTTTTGTTTCGATTTCCCAGTGTGTCAAGTCAGCGCGATTTGAATGTGAAACAGATTTTTAATATGCTTAGCACGTCGGGTTGCCTTGAATGCATTGTATGTACATATCCATGTACATACATATGTACATTTGCGATTATGCATGTTAGTCACGGATATGTTACAAATATATCAAAATGTTATAAAAACAGTCAATCACAGACAAAAATTGACTAATAACAATTCCTTTGACAATTTGATCTTTCTTTAGCAACACCAGCGGGGAATTACGTATATCATGAGCATAACCGTGAGGAACGCGAAGTTAGCAACAAGTATAGGCTACCAGACCATTGTAGCGTCTTCCAAGCGAAGGGTCGCCGCCATTAGGGATGCGATAGATGGGATACTGTCTAGAGCAGTCACTGTAAGAGAGTTGGCGGATAGTCACCGGCTGTTTGGTATCGCTCATGGTGGCGTCTAGCTACTTCGAGATAAAAATTATCTGGATGCCAGGTCACTATGACACTCCTGGCAATTGCCATGCGGTACTCTTGAAACGGACGTGGCTAAATCCAGGACACTGGGAATTCTTCTCACTATCTGCAGTGTACTTCTGGAGCGGTGGGCGTTGGATCCGCTAAGCAAGCGCTGGACTGAAATAACTTCTTGTCAGGTGTCGATATCCTTCTAGCTAGTTGTTGACTCTAGGTGATCGTTGGAATTACTAGGGTTCTCTAAGGCACATCTCTCTATGATGATTGGGGTGTTGACGTGGCCCGATGGGGGTTCATGCGGTGCGGTTAAATATGCTGGGCATTCCCAGCTATCTGAGCTGCATGGAGGATGACGAGGTGGAATTTTCAAATCACTTCATGCTGAGCTGACGAACTTTTGTAAATATCAAGGTTCAGATGTTCTTAGGTCTCCATAATATATATCGAATATCGATGTCTGCCTTATGCGAAGTTTTATTCTAGCGATTTTCCAAATATTTGTAAGTTAGTTTCACCGTTTAATATGTGGTATCACAACGCGCAGTAGACGTGTCCAAGTGAGCTGTCTTCTCAGGTGGGCAGCTGCCACCTAACCGAACCTTAGTTAAAAGATATCGCCACGGTGGGACTTATTTCCAACATTACCCGTACTGTTATGGGGCAGGCGCTGCTTTGGCGGGGATTATGGTTACGATTGCGGTCGGGATTATGTTTAGGGCTTTCTGTTGCAGGAATCCTTTATGCTTTGCTAGTAGCTCCTAATACGAGCTCAACTGCTGCAGCAACGACTTGTTTGACTCCTTAAACCTGCGTGTGGTGGAGTTTAGTCTCCTCCCACCTTACCACGTGTATATTCTACTCCACCGCACCGGCTGGAGTACCCGAGTTTTTTTTTTGGGTATAATTGTCAGACATATGCAGGATACATTAAAAATTGAATGCAGTAAACACTACACTAACCATTCAAGGTTAACAGGCAGTAAAATTGCGTTTCCATTACCCCTAACATATGATTTTTAATGAATGTAGAAGCATTCAAATTTAGTAAAAAAGTGCCACATGTAATGTGAAATGGATTATAATCAGACCTGTTAAAAAATGATTACTAATTATAATGATTACCGGTTTGATTAATTATTTTCTTGAGAATCCATTTAATGATTGATTGCCATTACTTTCAATGTTTAATGAAAAATAATCAAAAAAATTATGATTTTTTACGATTATTAAAAAAAATCAAAAATAATCAAAAAAAAAAGTTTTTGGATTACTTTTGTTTATTTTTGATTTTTTCAGTATTGTTGTAGAAGCACATAAATATACACATCAACAATACTGAAAAAAATCAAAAATAATCAAAGGTAATCAAACTATTTTTTTTTATTATTTTTGTTTTTTACATATTTTTGTAAGTTTAACGATCTCAAGACCAGTTGATAATAATTCTTAGTTAATTATTGTTATTTTTGATTAGAGGAAAAATTTAAAGCAACAAATATATACAGGCTATAGTTATAGTACTATTTCGAAAACAGCCACGATTTCTTGTCAAACTAAATCGTATAGTTATTTTGCTATTTTCAGAGGATATTGTGGAGAATCGAACCCACTCACTTTGATTGCAAGCGCAGCTTTTTTTTTTTTGATAATTTTTAATTTTTTTTATAAATTTTTTTTTGTTGAGATTTTTTGTAATCGTAATAAATTAATAATTGTCTTTTAGTAAAAAATAATTAAAATAATGATTAGCATTTAAAAATGCCGTCCAAGTAATTGGTTACTAATTACTAATAAAATTTAACAGCTCTGGTTATAATAGAAATGCAAATGAACTGCCATTAATGCTCTCAATCCACTAAATATCTACTCATAATCAATATTAAATGATAAGGGAAGGGTAGTTTGACTAAAGTAAAATTTTCCGAAGTAATGAAAAAAGAAAGTGTAAATTTTTGTAAATGTTTTCTAACTTTCATAGACTCCAATCGAGGTAGAAGAAAAATCAATGGACTGAGTAAGTTTTTCGGACCATCCGTTTTTTTTTTTTTGCACTACAAAAATGAACATGCTTGCATTTTATAATATGCAAGTAAGGAAAGGGCTGTGACGCATCACGGTTTTAAGTGTCCGATCCTTACTCACAATTAGTAAAAACGCTGCAAAACTGATAATTTAAAGATACATAGCCCTAACCCAATTTATCGGAAAAATTGATTGTATGGGAGCTACATGTTATGTTGGTCCGATCTCGGTGATTTTCACTACACACATTACATATATAATGTGTACCAAAACTGCAAAATTTTACGTTCCTAGCTTTTTAATAGCATTAGTTATAGGCCAAAACCCTTTTATCGGAAAAATCGATTGTATGGGAGCTATGCGTTGTATTGGTCCAATCATGCAGGTCCGACAAAGGATTAATGCCATACAACATGGCTGCCTCTTACCGAATTTCATCGAGATATCTCTAAAACTGAGGGACTAGTTTGCGTTTAAACCATTCAGCTCATCGCCCTGATCATTTCGGTATACGAACTTATTAGTGGGTCTATCTCTTCTTCTTCTTATACTTACAAACATCGGACCAAAGTTATAATACCATTTCATGCTCATGAAAGGTATAACAATAGAGACTTTTTCGATTAGGAATATTGTGACAAACGAAAGGTAGACGAATATTTTTCAATGGCTGTTTCTGTTACCGAAATAATTTCGAAAGGGAAAAAGCATGTACTTTAATGTGTGCAGCAATGTATGCTCTGCATATTTTTTGATAATTTTTTTAACATTTCATTCTTTTTTATAGCAGAAAAAAGTGTGGTCCGGGAAACATCCACAATCCACAATAAAACATTTTTTGACTGGAATAATAGAAAACTGAAAATTTTACTAATATTATTACCGTTAACAAGCTTTTGCTTAAGAATATTTTTCGCTGTCCGATTTTCACTGTTAGTAACTGTATATTCATTCCATTAAAAGATATTCATCTGTAGGGTACATTTTTTTCTTGATTTTTTTGTGGCGGTGGCCTTTGTTCTTATTTGATCTTTTATGACCGTTTTAAAATTTATGAATATTCAAAGGTGCTCCTCTTTACTTACAGATCCAGGCAATTTTTGTCAATGAAATTTAATTTTACCTGCATATTTTCTCAATTAATTTTGTGCAGTTTAAGATAAACTTTTAGTAAGGCCATTGTATATATTCGCAATGCAGTAAAATCGTTAAATAATGAATTGAATTAGTAAATATTTAGAGTATTGGTTCATTCCAGAAGCACATATGTAAAGGGTGTTTTTTTTAGGGGTATAGAACTTCGAATTGAAATAAAACACAAGAAAATCGTTTTAAGGTCCATCAATTTGGCTTTATTGGAAGGATAATTTTATGCCATTAATGTTTAAATATGATTTCGGGCATGTGGCAGCCGCGGCTGGCTCGAATAAAGCCAATTCTACAGGTCCAATTTTCAACCACTTTTTCGAGCATATGGGGCCGTATGTCGGCAATAACGCCACGAATGTTGGCTTCCAATTCCCCTAACGTTTCTGGTTTGTTGGTGTAGACGAGCGACTTCACATATCCCCAAAGAAAATAATCCAATGGTGTCAAATCACACGACCTTGGTGGCCAATTGACAGGTCCATTCCGCGAAATTATGCGCTCATCGAATGTTTCCTTCAATAAATCGATTGTGACGTGCGCTGTGTGGCATGTAGCGCCGTCTTGTTGGAACCACAACTCATCCACATTCATGCCATCCAATTCGGGAACAAAATAGTCGGTTATCATGGCTCTATACCGGTCTCAATTAACGGTAGCTGCCTCTCCAGCATTATTGCGGAAGAAGTATGGCCCAATGACTCCACCAGCCCATAGAGCACACCAAACAGTCAGTTTTTGTGGATGTAATGGCGTTTCAAGGGTCTCATGTGGATTCTCTTCACTCCAAATGCGGCAATTTTGCTTGTTGACGTAGCCATTCAACCAAAAATGAGCCTCATCACTGAACAAAATTTTGTGATGAAAATCAGCATCGAAATCAATCTCATTTTCGGCCCATACACCAAAATCACGACGCATTGCATGGTCTCGCGGCTTTAATTCTTGCACAAGCTGGATCTAGTAAGGTCGCAAGCCAAGATCTTTGCGCAAAATCTTCCATAAAGTTGATGGGCAAAGCTCCAATTGCTGTGCACGGTGGCGAATCGATTCATTCGGGTCCTCTTCAACACTTTGCTCTACAGCGGCAATTGTTTCTTCGGTGCGCACTGTTCGACGTCTCTGCGGATGCGTATTATCACATAGAGTAAACGTAGTGCGAAAACGATCCATGGTTAACCGAATTAATTGCTCTGATGGACGATTATGTCGACCATAAAATGGACGGAGCTCACGGTAAACTTCGCGAACTGAACCATTATTTTCGAAATAAATTTGCACGATTTGCAAGCGTTGTTCTTTTGTCAACCTGTTCATGATGAAATGGCAAACCAAATTGAACATAAATGACATTAGAGTTGCCAGATTTGACCACAAAATGCCAGTTTTATCTCTATTCGAAAAACAAACCTGTAAAAAAAACACCCTGTATGTATGTATATGAATATATATTAGACTGGACCAAAAAAATTTTTTTTTTAAATTATATTGAAAGAGACAGGCACGGTCTCTACATATCACATCCAAGAAAAATTTATAGAAGGAATCATTACTAAGCTAATAGAATCCAGGCCAACAGTTATTAGAATTATTATCTGTCTGTATATATGTTTGGACGCGTATCACACAGAAATCGCTACATTGAACTGATTAAAATTTTCACCATTATATTACTAGACGTCTGACTTAAAACTTAAAATATGTATTATTTTCGTCTCAGACTATTTGATGTTCTGAGAATTTAATTTAGCACGCAAGTAGTATATAGAGCTAAATTTTTTCATTTCAATAGTTTGGCAATTTAGAAGCAAAAATTAAATTATTCCATCAAAATATTGGACTTTTACAGTATTCTTACGCCATTTTGAAAATTAAAATCAATGGCCCATAATCATAGTCAAATTAAGATAGAGTTTTATCAACTTAAACATGATTCTATAATAAATTTAACATTTTAAAATAACGGTTTGTGTCAACGGTTGTACTTGTGACATCGCTTACTCCAAACTTGAGTCCAAAAAAAATGTCCAGCCTAGTCTAGTATTCATATGCATCTTTCTACATTTTTCACTTTATTACCATTTTTATTACAATTTTTTTTGTTCTCCAACATCCCATTAAAATATATTCGCCAACGAGTAATTAAATATCTTTTGCAACGGATATTGTTAATCAGCGGCAATTAAAATAATTCGTTGCGCTTGCGCAAATCCGTTTTAGAGCAGGTTCATTGTTTTAAAATTTTACTTTGCATATTGCCCTGTTTCAACATCTCCATTGTTGTTGTATATTTTAAATTGATGCCGTTTTTAAGTTATATTTTTCAGTAAACGAGAACGAACGCTATTGTTCTCCTTGATATGCCTTAATTAAATTATTACCTGAGCAAGCATTTAAAGAGCGTCAATGTTGTAAAGAAAATTAAAACAAGTAAGGAAAGGCTGGCTTCGACTGTCTCGAAGGCTTTATACCATTCAGGAATACGCATCACGGCTCTAAGTGTCCGATCTTTACTAACAATTAGTACAAACTCTGCAAAGCTGTTAATTTAAAGATACATAGCCCAAACCCCATTTATCGGAACAATCGATTGTATAGGAGCTATATGTTATCTTAGTCCGATCTGGGTAATTTTCACTAGTCACATTGCGTATGTAATATGAGCTAAAAGCTCCTAGCTCTTAAAGTTCAATATTTATAGGTCAACCCCCGTTAATCGGAACAATCGATTGTATCGGAGCTATGTGTGGTATTGCTCCGATCTTGCTGATTCCCACAATTGATTAATCTTATGCAAAATGGTGGCTCCATACCAAATTTCGTTAAGATATCTCAAAAAATGAGGGACTCGTTTGCGTACAAACAGACAGACGGACAGGCGGACATGGCTAAATCGACTTAGCTCATCGCCCTGATCATTTCGGTATACTTATTGGTGGGTCTATCTCTTCTTCTTCCCATACTTACAAACATCGGACCAAAGTTATAATACCATTTCATATGCATGAAAGGTATACAAATTTCAGAATACATACATTGTATACATATATATGTGTGTGATATGCATTGTAATAAAATTTAGTACATGGAGCTAACCGGTTATTAATTAATTTGCATTTAATGGGTTCGTACAGGCAGCTATTCATAATTGGCTGCAAACTTCGCTGCTGGTGGTGGGTTTTGGGAGTACTCCATAAAAAGGTGTCTTAAGAGTTCAACAAAATGTGAGTGAATTGGTTTCAAACTTTAGCTTATGCTATATTCAGACTTACGCACGGGCCTTGATCGAAATTTATGCACAAATAGCCTCCAAACAATGACAAACCCCCCATGAATTAGAAACGGGTAAATAAAAATAGGCTGTTAATATTCGCTGCTGTTTGGTTTTGTTGGTTTTTTTTTCCTATCTATATATACAAGAATGAGTCCCAATTTCCCTTGGTTCGTGCTTGATAGGCTATACCGATTTCGCTTATTGTTTTTGTGTTGTGCTTTTTATTATCAAGAGAAGTTTTTTATGAAAGAACAACCTTAGAAAATAGTGCGGATAGTCTTAGAACGTGTTTTCAGAATATGGCTATATTGGGACAATGCGAAGAGGTCGAGGTAGTTATCAATTGTAAACAGATTCAGGAAGATGTTTCTACCAGCAAGATTGATCTTTTAGATGATATCACGGGGTGGACGGAAGGGCTCGGAAAAGATCGTCAGAATAAGGTGAAACCACTTCTACTAAAGTACTCGAGCATATTTAACAAGGATGGTTCCAACCCAGCATGAAGTTGATACGGATGACGCAAAGCCAATCCTCCAAGCTCCTCGCAGTATTTTAGTGGCCAAACGCCAAGTAGTAAGAGAAATTATAGAGGAAATGAGTGACAGCGGTGTGATCGAACCATCAGCTAGCCCATGGAGCTCACCGGTAATACTAGACAAAAAGAAGGGTGGAAAAATGAGGTTCTGTGTGAATTACGGGAATTTGAACGACGTAACAAACAATGATAGTTATCCATGGGCAAGAATCGACGATACTCTGGACTATATAGTACTAAATGGTTTTCCACACAGGACTTGAAAATCTTCTACTGACAAGTAGGGGTAAAGGATGAGGATAAAGAAAATACAGTCTTCAGCGTTGGAGAAGGGCTGTGGCCATTTACGGTGATGCCCTTCGGACTATGTAATACTCCCGCTGATTTTGAATGATTCGTGGACCTGGTCTGAATTGGAAAACAAAAAAAACTAGGAAAAAGCTTTGAGGAACACCTAATGAATTTGGAGGAAGTTTTCCAAAGTATAGGTGGTGCTGGTCTGTCCTAAGTCCTAAAAAGTGTTTCTTGTTCAAGAATAAAATAAGTAATTTGGGTCACAAGGTAACAACAAGGGGCATCTCCACTGCTAAGAAAAAGATCGAAGCCGAAAAAGATTGGCCAATACCGAGAAATTCGTTTCTTTTGGCTCCGCACGTATTATAGCCGATTTCTACCGAATTTCTTCAGTGTAGCTAGTTTGTTGTTGTTGTTTGTAGCGACAAAAACACCTCGAAAGTTTCGGGGTGTGTTGTCGGAAGTGACAGTCCTTTGCAACTTTACAATGTCTCAACCGTTTCAGAGAAATACACCAAAATGTGGGCCAAACGTGACCCTAAAATGTGTTTTTAAGTCAAGTTTTTCGAGAGATATTGTAATTACTCATAGAAAAAGCTGTCATCGAATTAGGAATGGGGTAAACAGAGATGTAATAGAAGAATACGGAAGGGGAAAATGTTTGTAAAGGTAGAAGTGAAGGTCGAGGTAGGAGTGGTATATGTAGGCTTAGCAGTAGAGGTAGGTAGGGGTAGAAGAGGTAAAGGTAGAGGTAGAGTTAGAGGTATAGGTAGAGGTATCGACGCGGGTAAAAATATAGGATGGGATTCACTATAAAGATACAATATATTGTTCTAAAAGAACTATAGGTAAAGCTGGCATCGGAAAAGGAATGTGGTAGTGATAGAGGTAGTAGAGGTAGAGGAAAGCGGAAAAGGTTTTTGAAGGTAGAAGTTTAGGCAGAGTTAGGTGAAGACGTATTCCAGTTATGCTGTTTGTACTGGTTTCTTCCTCTCATACCTTCTCAGTATCGTGAATCCCAATCGCACAAAAAACACTGATATTTTATCCGGAAATCATTAATTTAACTTGTTTAATTTTCTTACTTAAAACTTTTCATAACTAACATTTCAAAATTATATTTTTTTCCGCATTTTTATAATTTCTTTTTCAATGTTTCTTCAAACCCAACACTGGAAAAATTGAAAAGCATATTATAGATCAAACAGAAAGAAAAAAGACTTAGTTTTGTGGAAAATATATTCAAAAAGCATGGAAAAAAAAATTTCCAACATTTTGCTTCATAAGCACTACAAAAGTTTTAGAAATCAATTTTTTTTTAATTTTAATTGTTGCACAGGTCTCTAGCAATAATTTGGCTTTAACAGATTGAAAAAATATCAATTAGTCGACGAGTTATAGCCAAAAAACCATACAAACGATATGCCAAAAATCGGCATTTGACTGCAAAGTTCAAAGGTCGATTAAAAAAAAATTCGAACTAACATAAACAAACGCCGCGATACGGGTCTTCTAATTTAGCCTCTATTTTCACCCCTCACTCTCAGAATCGACCTAACTTTTGCTAACCTGAATTTGTTCCACAGTGTAATTCAATGTTGGCTATGAGTGGCGATTAACTTTCATTGGCCCTCAAATGAATTGTCAATGGAACTTCTGCCTATCGATTGCCACTGCGATATATTTATTGGAGATTGGTTCACAACATCATTAATGTAAACTAACAAAAATTTCCTTTCTAAACAGGCTGATTTAATTTATATTTAACTGTGAATGTTTGTTTGCTTCGAAATTTGAAATCAGGTAACATTTTTCTGATGGCGAGTTTGCTTATGTATAAGTTGAACAAAACTGGACGACCTGACTGTCTGTTGCTCCCTTTGTTTAAGAGCGCTTGATCAGACCATTTCTGCTCTAAATTCTACTGAAGCTTTAAATCTTATTAATCGCTGACCCTGATAAAAAGACACATGTAACAACAAAGAAGTTTAAAAAATGGTTTTTTTCAAGCAGAGTCGCACTTGAAAGTAGTGTATCTAGGGCTGGACAGTTTTTAAGACAAACTGCACACTACAAGAAAAGGAAAGATCTAGAAAAGTATTTGAAAGTAGACAAAAACGTCCACGCGTCGCTGCGACTCAGAACTTATAACATACTGAGCTCGATTTGAATCAATATATCTCCGAAACCAGTTGAGATATGGAATTTAATCACATCGATTATTGCAACACTTATAAGCACCTTTCGTTTGATACCCAAGTTGCAATAACTTTGGCTACGAACCAGCAAAAGTAGAGTTTTATCGCATCTGATAACCAGCCGTAGTCTAACTTTCTTTTTCTTTAGCACAAAGTTGATTCAAGTAACAGAATAACACCACCAAGAGCTCTCATTTTAGCATAGCCAAGCTAAGGTCGTCTAATTTTGATAAATGCCTTAACCAAAGTCATTTATATGCAAAAGTCAAATAATATGCACCAGTTGCAGAAAAACATATGACTTTTTAATTTTCATAATATTCCTGCATATCAGAAAATGTCCAATAAACGCAGGAAATAATTTTTTATATAATTTTTTTTTTGCTGCTGACGATTTATTTTAAGGTAATTCGATTACAAATGTTTACTAATAAAGCCACTTGTTGTTTAATTAATAACTAAGGCAAGTCAAGAGTAAAAAAAAAAGAATTTATGCCTAATTACTAACGAAAGACTTAAGCAACAAACTTGATCAAGAGGCGTAAATAAGTAATGCTCACTGCCAGGTGTTAGTATCCCCCAGGCAACATGGCGATACTACCAACATAACTAGTATTAAAGAATGTAAAAAATAGAAAAAAATTGAAAAAAACTTATCTTATATATATAAAAGCAACAATGTTATTTATAATATGCGAGCAACAACATCCATTTATGCACAATCCACCCTCCTTCTTCACAGAAATTGCTTTCAGTAAGGGCTTGTGTGTAGCTGCTCAATTCAAATGATCGCGTTGTGAGTTTTAAATATGTAAAGCGGATATATATGTATGTATGTTTGTTCATAGCTTTCCATAAGTTTTTCCCTTTTTAAAAATATCGCGCGTGCCACTTTAAATAATTTTTACTCGCCAACTTCATAGTTGACTTCACAGAAAATAACAACAGCGAAGTGCTGTATTCAATCGTCTGTACGAAATTTCATAAAACAAAATTTAGTTTTTTTTTTCGAATTTTTAATTTATACACTCAAAAAATCGTGTTTTATAATGGAACTAAAAATCGCACTATTTCAGAATATTTTTGTAGAATGCTCTATAAAGAGATTTTTTTCAGTTGAAAACATATTGAATCAACGTTCTAATATTATGATCTTTCACTCAGCCGTCGATTTTCTCTTGAATTCAGCATAGAAATATTTTTATAATGAAAAAACTTTTCCATGATTTTAGCTAAGTTCTTCACTCTTAAAAAATTCAAGTGCTATTCTGCGAAAAATTTCTATGACGACGATCATTCTCAATTATTTTGTTTTTGTACAAATTTTCTTTAAGTGTATATCGCATGGTGAGGTATGTTTTATTCCAGAGTAGTATAGCACTTTTCCGGTGGTGACTTTCATTAAAATAGGAAAAAATATTTAGAAGATACCATACTTATATGAAATTGCGTGCGGATAGTGAGAAGATACATTAGGACGGGACAGCTACAAAAAAAAAAAAAAGAAGTGTTGCCCTATAAAACTCTGTCTGTGTTAAATTAAGTTGAATTACACAACCAGCTACATCAGAATTGGGAAGAAACACACTGAGCGAAGTTTCAGACAAGGTGACAATGTCTATAAAAGTGTTTTTATAGATCAATTTTGGAGAAGGTACTACCAGTTGAAGAGAAGTTCTTTGAGAGATTTGGAGGCGTTTGCTTGAAGCCAGCGTGATATATAATATAAAGTGAATGATGGGCTGATGTAGATTAGTTCATGTAATGTAAAATGGACAGTCGAAAGCCTAGAAGTTTTGCTTAGCTGGACCGGACTTTGGCAGAGGAAGGCCTCGCCTGATATGAAAAAATACAGGCGGAGAACAACTTGACGTGTCTTGGAGTCTCCAAATGTCGTCAGAAACGAACAATGGCGTGCTATATTATTGGACGGCCAAAATCGTCTGGGTGGTCGTCAAGCATCACTAAATGAATACTGATGATTCCTTCAAAAAAAATTCATAAAACAACGGCAAACAATTCGGGTGAACTAACCATCAACTGGCATGCCCATGCGAGATTGAGTCATTCAACTGCAGGCACGACTATTAAATAGCCAATATAAATGTGGCGCATCCTAATGCAAACATAAGGGTATAGTACAACGATCTTTGCTAGCTAACGTAAGCGTGTAAAAATAACTCGCATTAGCCACAATTACCCTCATCTCTCAGGCGTAAATATTTCCCCTTTTTTTAAACGGTCGTAGATACTATTCTACTTCTGCTCAAGTTAAAATAAATTTTGATATGAGTTCCAATTCGCTTTAGCACATGCATACATATATATATACCCAACCCAGGCTGCTATAAGAAATGGCAAGGTACTCCGTTAAGGCTCCCTGTGTGTGCGGTCATCCTCCTAAGAGGTTTCTGCAAAGGCTAGCAAAGGAGGGTATCGGACTAAGGAAAGTACTTTCGGGCCACTTACAGGTGCGTTTACGGGGTGCCAAAATGCTCCGTCCTTTCCTACGGAGGGTCTTCCCTATACACTAACAAATTTAAAAAAAAGTACACTTAAATTCATCCGAATATAACCGAAAATGAAGTGTTTCGCCTTTTTTATTTTTATTGTGATAATCTGGATGCCCACGGTTGTGCAGGGCGGTAGTGTTGCTGGCCTACCACACCCAAGGTCAAAAGCTTCGAGCCCTGGTACAGGTAACATCAAAAGTGGTTTGGAAAAGTTTTTTTCAAAACGGGGTCGCCCCTCGGCAGTGGTTTGGCAAAATCTCCGAGTGTATTTCTGCCATGGAAAGCTTCTCAACAAAAATTCATCTGCTTTGCAGATGTCGTTCGGAATCGGCAAAAAACTATAGGTCCCGCCAATTTTTAGGAAAAACTAGAAGCAGCACACCACAAATTGGTAGAGGAGGTCGGCCTTAATCTTCGCAGGAGGCATATATAGCGCTAATTATTTATTTATTTTAGTTATAGACCTCCAGCAACATTTTTGTGAGAAAAGCAATCAATTCAAGTAGTATGGACAGAGATAATAGAAACATGCAGGCAAAAAACTGAAAAAATTTACGGAACGGACATCCGCTTGGCACATGTTCACTATAATTTTAAAAAAGATGTGAGTCTACGAGGTGTGTTCAAAAAGTATCGCGAATTTTGTGTTTTTTCAAAAATTATTTATTTATTCATGAATATCTATTTTGTCCCCTTTAAAGTAATCCCCATGAGATATTATACACTTGTGCCAACGGTTTTTCCAATCTTCGAAGCACTTCAAAAAATCATTTTTTTGTATCTTGTTCAACTCCTCCTTCGATGCCGTCTTTATCTCGTCAAGAGAAGCGTAACGTCGTCCTTTCATGGGCCTCTTCAGTTTAGGGAACAAGAAAAAGTCACAGGGGGCCAGATCTGGGGAATACGGTGGCTGCGGCATCATTAGTGTGTTGTTTTTGGCCAAAAAGTCGCGCACAAGCAATGATGCGTGAGCAGGAGCGTTATCGTGGTGCAAAAGCCAATTTTTGTTCTTCCACAAATCCGGGCGTTTCTGGCGGATTGCTTCGCGCAAATTGCGCATAACTTGCAGGTAATATTCCTTATTGACCGTTCTTCCCTGTGGCAAGAACTCATGATGCACCACGCCCCTGCAATCGAAGAAAACTGTCAGCAAAACTTTCACATTCGACCGACCTTGGCGCGCTTTTTTCGGTCTTGGTTCGTGCGGCAGCTTCCATTGAGATGATTGAGCTTTGGTTTCCACGTCATAACCATAAACCCACGATTCGTCACCAGTTATGACCCTCTGGAGCAAATTTGGGTCGTCGCGGACAGAGTTTAACATCTCATTAGCAATGTTCATGCGATGCAATTTTGGTACGAATTTCGCGTAAAAATCGAAGACGATCCAAAACACGTGCAAGCAAAGCAGCTGTCAACAATTAACTGAACATTCAAAATGGCCGAGCTTGTCGGCATAAGTGAGACACATGAGTACCAACATAACGCCACAAAAAATTCGAAATTCGAATATACGTTACCAGCGAAAATTCAAAATTCGCGATACTTTTTGAACACACCTCGTACTTTCTATTTTATTTAATAAAATTTTTTTTTATCTTATTTTATTTTATTTTACTTTATTCTCTTTTATATATATTTATATTATTTTATTTTACTTAATTTTCATTTCTTTTCTTTTCTTTTATTTTATTTTCTTTTCTTTTCTTTTCTTTTCTTTTCTTTTCTTTTCTTTTCTTTTCTTTTCTTTTCTTTTCTTTTCTTTTCTTTTCTTTTCTTTTCTTTTCTTTTCTTTTCTTTTCTTTTCTTTTCTTTTCTTTTCTTTTCTTTTCTTTTCTTTTCTTTTCTTTTCTTTTCTCTTCTTTTCTTTTCTTTTCTTTTCTTTTCTTTTCTTTTCTTTTCTTTTCTTTATTTTATATTTTTTATTTTATTTTATTTGATTTTATTTTATTTTCTTTTATTTTATTTTATTTTATTTTACTTTATTTCAGTTTATTTTATTTTCCTTTATTTTATTTTATTTTGATAATTAATTAAATGATTATTAGAAAATAAAAAACAATAATAATTTTCATAAAAATTCAAAAAGGGAAAAATTATTATTCTTGGCCTTGAGTTCGTTTTATGAATACTTGAAAATGTACAAGCCGTAAATCAACAAAAATTGTTGGTGTAAAAAAGCAATAACAAAACCGAGAGCACGCGGTAAGTCAGTTCTGCTGGTAAAACAGGTCTGTCAAAAAATCCATCATGATCACACTAACTGTCAGAATAGAACTAGGAGTTTAGACGACATCAACCAGCGTATTGTTAGCTTAATGGTTAGCAATGCGTGCCAAATTTCTCTGATGAAGAAGCTTAGCAGCTTTCGAAATGGATCTATAAACATTTTTCCTACCCTATTCAATTAAAAACTTTTAATAATTAATTAGAAATGATTTTAAAAAAAATGGATTTTATATTATTGTATTTTGTTTTATTTTGTTTTATTTTATTTTGTTTTATTTTATTTTATTTTATTTTATTTAATTTTTTTGTTTTATTTGACTTTATTTAATTCTATTTTATTTTACATTTCATTTTATTATATTTTTTTTTTGTTTTTTATTTTATTTTATTTTATCTTGTTTTGTTTTATTTTATTTTATCTTGTTTTGTTTTGTTTTATATTTATTTTATTCTTTTTTTTTTTGTATTTTTTATGGTAATTGTTGTGGGAGCAGTGCTCGAATTTTTATGTTTGTTTATTGCTTGATATTAAAAAAAATTACAATGATATGCACAGCGATGGTATGGGATGACATGTTTCTATCAGACCCCATTTTACTTCTGTTGAAGCTACGTTAAGTCACTTTTTTTAAAAATTTAACCTATAAAATATTTATCACAGAAAGATTTCTGTAAATGTTCCTCAAAAACTTTATTTAAACTAAATTTATAAATTAATTGACAAACAGATTTTTAGAAATTTTTATAAACAATTTCTTTTTGCATTAAAAGTTAAAAAACTTATAGACATTGGCTCTCAATGTTTATAAAAATTTTACTTTTAAACCTATTTAATACGTATTGTTTAATAAATCAAGGATTTACATAAATGTTTGTTGGGTACCCTACAAGCAAATTCTACCTTAATTCGAGACGGGAAATTTGTTGTCGTCGAATTGAAATTAACATAAAGTACAAGAAAATATTGCACGAGCCGTGCCCCTTGTATATTCAGCTGTTTTGTATTACTAAGGAACAATACGGCACATTTTAGAACTTTACTACCACAAAACAATTTTCCGTAGAAGCCAATTTGTATTTTCGTATGGATTTTAGGGTTCAGTATGCCTTTAACGCGAGCACTTTACTGCTTTTCTTTTGCATATTTTTGTGCCTTTTATTATGTAGATCATTTTGGAGTTGTGCAGTTGGGTGCTTTGCTATTCACGGAATGTGTATGGAAGGGGGTACATTATTTGTTAGTTTTGTACTTTTTTTTATTTTGCCGTTCAATGGACTTTTCGCTTATCTTTTACTGTTAAATATAAATTATGGATATTGTTGTTGTGTTAATTGCATGCATGGCTTTATATCGCCTAAAATGATAACCATTTGTTTCGGCAACGTATTTACTAATATCCATTAAAAAATTTGAGTGAAGCTGAAGCTTCTCTAGCTCCAGCCATATAGACGCAAGTAAAAGCACATTTGCTATGAAATACTTCAAAAGCTCGTCATTATTCTAATTCATCCATGAGTGGGACCCTTAAGGTTTTACCCTTTCAGCCAGCTGCAATCTACCTTGGGAACGTGGTTTTTTTTCAGCCTCTTAAAAGTTTTGGGTTAAAATTTACAAGTAAATTTGACGGGTTAAAGCGGTAGTCTCAGACTTCAACATAAACGGTAGATCTGTAGTTAGACCTGTGCATGATTTCGAAGAAAGATATAAATATTGGCACCCTCAAGAGCGCCCTCTGGCATATCTGGGTGAAAAGCTCGACAATAATGGCGTACTTAATTTATGGAGGTTACACTTTCCCTTACAGCTAATTTTTCAGGAAAATTACGAACCCTAAACCCAAAGAAGGATAGTAATATCCCGTTTCAAATATAAAAAAAGTGTCAGGAAATGACTGACTACCCACTGAGTGGAACAAGCACAGAGGCTTAAAGTTGGTAAAATGGTAATCAACTCTTATGCATACTATGAACTTCATAGCGCCCTGCCCAATCCTGCAAAGGACTGTCACTTTCGACAACACTTCCCAAAACCATTCGGGAAGGTTTTTGTCGCTGAAAACAACATCAAACGCTATGAAAACCCCTAACCCATTGTTGATAAGCTGATTGGACCTATAAGTACGGTTTCAGACCTAGTCCACAAGATTTTCAAGATATGCCAAATCCTGGCGAAGATCTTTAGTATGAAATCTCATAGTCGAGAAACTTCGTCTACTTGGTAATCAACTGAGTATTTATAAAGTAAAGTGCTCCTTCGACGGCCAATTATCATCCTCTATGAGTCTGTCACCATGGATAGAGTCGAAAGAAGATGAGATGGCACTTGAAATATTAAAGAGCAATGATGGCAGCGTGAGTAAAAGCGAGTCGGTAGGTGAATAATGCTTGGCCTCGCTTGGTGTTTCGATAAGTGGCAATAATTGAGGATGAAGAATATACCAAGCCGTTGGCCCCACACTCAAGAAAAGCACTCTCTAGATCATTTTGTGCGAATATAAATCATTCCGATGGATTTGGAAAAAACAGTTGGATAATGAATTGGTATCTTATTGTGTTTCCAAGTTGGGATGAAATCGACAGTTTAGTGAGTGGTTGTGCCGACTAAGCAGGGCGAGTACTTTTACCACAGCAACAACATAAAGCTTGACGTTAGTAATAGAGATCAAATTTCATAGAAAAATAAATTAGATAGTTAAAGAAGTTGGCTTAATTAACTTCCTCATATGTATATAACTACGTCTCAAACTATGTAGCTCTTCCATAGTAATAGTCACATAAATTGTTGCTCAACCATGCCAAAACCCAACACTACTTTACCGCTCAATTGAAAGTATGTATGTCAACATTCAAAATATTTTAACGGTCAATCTGAACGCATCATCTTCCAACAGCTCATTCTCTAAAACTGAAGGAAATAAATATTTTCGACTCAAAAGAATTTTCCCGTGAACTTTGTGTGCTCCCAACTAGGGAAAGCTTTTTTATCTATGACATTTATAAATTAACATCTTATTGTTAAAATGCCACTTACAAGTAAATTCTTATTTCCAACATATTTCGTGGACTTTACGATGATACGAAAAGAAATTCGAAACCGATTTAAAGTTAGGTGTGAGGTTTGAGTAAGTTTTTTGGACGCATGCGCGCATACCAGCGAAAGCTTAACAACAAAGTAAGCATGCAACATACAACGATTTAGGAAGGCATTCACATCAAAAGGTGCATGGAACCGTGGTGGTCTCATAATACATTTGGAAAAAAGTATATATGTACATATGTATATATATAAGTAAATATATATAGAGGTATGTACATTTCTATTTTCCTAACCTTGTTTGATCATGCATTTTTTATGGCTTACCATCAGCAGCTGTTACATATTTGATTGTGTAAAAGTTTCTTCTGATTATTGTTGAGTTAAATATCGGAATTTGTTAAGTTTCAGATATGTTTGTATGAGTGTATGTACGTATGTGAAGGTGACAGCATTTTTGTTGAGTGGTAATTAATCTCCTCGCTTTTTCTTCAACAGAAATTGTGAGTTCATTTATTGTAATATATTTGATTTTACATCTATACATACATACGTATGCTTGTAAGTTTGTATGCTTGTAGCTACCGCTGCTTGAATATTTTAGATTCACTTTTTGGTGAGATATAAACAAGCTCAGCTCTGTCATTTTAAAATTAATTGGAAAAGCCATGCTGCCACAAAACTCTGTTTACATCACCTTATTAGTACGTAGTTTTGTTGTTGTTATTCTACCGCATTTCAGTCAATCTCTTTAGCTTAAACCGCAGCGCTTGTAATACATCAAGCATTTATGTACAAGACGGCCACTTTAGAAGGTATTAGATCACTTACTCAATTGCTGGAAGTGCTTTGCAGGCGCACAGTGCATGAATTTGATGAACCGGGTGGTGCTCAAAAAAAAAAAATATTCCAAAAGTTTCTTAAAAAGTTTGTGGCTGGGCTTTTCCCAGAATTGTAGTTGTTGCCTAGCCCAGGTATGAAAGCTGTGGCCTTTACTTTGAAACGCAAGCAAACTACCTACTGAAAATTGAACTACGATATGGAATAATTTTTTAATTGTTTTTTTTTTATGAAAATAGATCTATCCGAAAAACTATGGCGGCCGACGTGGTTTGGTAGTAGTCTTGCCGGCCTACCACACTGAAGGTCCAAGGTTCGAGTACCGGGAGGGGTAACATCAAATCCCTCTACAGTGGATCAGCAAAGCTCTCCGAGTGTATTTCTCCCATTGAAGGCTTCTAAGCAAAACTCAGACGCTTTGAAGTTACCGTTCGGGGTCAGCAAAAAACTGTAGGTCCCGAAAATTTGTAGGAAAAAATTTAAAGCAGCGTAAGAGGCAGCCATTTTGTAAAGCATTAATCGTTTGTCGGAACCAGCATGATCGGACCAATACAACGCATAGCTTCCATACAATCGATTGTTCCGATAAAAGGGTTTTGGCCTACAACTGTTGCAATTAAAAAGCTAGGAACGTAAAATTTTGCAGTTTTGGTACATATTATATATGTAATGTGTGTGGTGAAAATCACCCAGATCGGACCAACATAACATATAGCTCCCATACAATCGATTTTTCCGATAAATGGTGTTTGGGATATGTATCTTTAAATTAACAGTTTTGCAGATTGTGAGTAAAATCGGACACTTAAAACCGTGATGCGTATTCATGAAAGATATAAAGTCTTCGGCACAGTCGAAGACAGCCCTTTCCTTACTTGTTTTAAAAATAAAATTTGTAAAAATAACCATTTCACAAAAATAGGAAAATACCGAAACCGGTCTTGAACTCGAAAACTTTAATAATTTAGCACTTCCAGACCGGATGCCTGCGGTTGTGCAAGATTTGACCACGCTCTCAAATAAAGACACTATTCACAGCTTTTACGGCAAGATATGCTCGCTATCTAAAGATAGACATCCAGAAATACGTTGTAGCAAACATTCAGACAGACAAAATTTCTCTAAATTGCAGTAACTCAGTGCCACCATATGTATTTTCAATAATCTGTACAGTATTAAATTTCTTGCCACCACTGTATGCAACGAAAAAAAATGATTTCCCTTGCAATAAAAGGGGTCCACAAATTTTATTTATTTATTTAGCAGAACAACGGTGAAAATGGCATTGAACTCTATGTAGAAGTTTTTAAGTAATGCGCGTACAAACTTATAGATATACAGACAAAAATTCTAAAAGTTTGTGTTTTGGCTTCCATTACTCTGATGAGGGGGATGAGTGGGTATACTTTACCGGTGACATAGTAACATAATCCCAAGTGGAATAATTCCAACTAGAAAAACTGCAGGAAGATTGTCAAAATACCGATTTTTTCAACTCGAAGGTATCATAATACCTAGTAAAAAAATGTTATAGTTACACGGCAGGGGGAGTGTCATAAGCTGAATATTTTATATTTGGGATTATGCCACTTGGGAAAAACTTTCATCTAACTCTATGTAACAAAATGCTGAGTCATTTTCAGAGTTATCAGTCAGCAAGTGGACCCAAGCATGCCCAAAATCTGCTTATACAATAAATAGCCGAAAAAATTTGAATTCTTCAGTCGGGTTTGGATATATCGACAAAATGGGGGCCCAAGCAGCCCAGTTAGGAGCTAACCCCGATCCCTTACTCTTTCTCAAACAAAGTCAAATTTTCAATCAAATTTTAAATCACTTGAAGAGAGCAGAAGCAGGATTCTATTTCCGAGATTCAACTGTTGTTGTATAAGTAGGACAGACCACCTATTCCATGTCACAACTCTTTATGGACGTTGCAACCATCGGTTGAAGTCGTCTTGCTTTGTCAGCGACTTTCGGCAAGTACTAAAAATTATAAAGCCATGCACTCAAGTAGACAAAGTTAGTGGATGCCTCCAACCACCGCCCTTGCAGGTAGGCATTTTACACCATACAAAAAACAAAAATATACATAATATGGAGTCCGAGATATGAGTAATATCGGCTGACATATATGAAACTGTGGAGAATATAAAAAGAACAAACAAGGAAATCTAAGTTTAAGTGGAATCGAACATTAAAGGCCAAGCTGTAGTAATGTGGTGCAGGACGGGGCACTAAGCCCTACACATTCTAAAAAACTTTTACTCATTATCACTGTATATACTAACCACAACCGTAATATGCCTTGTAAAAGGTTTCGTCGTTCTGTCGTACCCTGTTCTAATTTCCTCTCACTCACTTTTTTCAATATTTTGCAAATATTATTAATAAGATGACAAGGTCAATATATCTGAAAACTTAACCTTTTTAAGTGCATCGGTCATTTTATGTGCTTTCGAAATTTGCGATATTGAAAATAGCGTCACTGTTGTCTTCCGATTTCTCCCGACTTCAATGCCAGCCATCTGTCTAATCCTATTGTAACCTGTATACCAAATTTCTATCAAAAAGCTCAGTACATCTGGGCATAAAAAGATCTTAAACTATCTGACTAGTGCATGTGAGCGATGTTTTAATATAAGGATGAATAATTTGGAAAGACATTCCATCATGCCTTGACGATAATGTGCCGTCCTCATTGCTCTCGAACTTCTCTTCTTCGATGCATGATATGAAAAAAGACACTGTATGAAAAAAGACACTGAAGATGGCATAACGCCTGAGCCAATTTGCTTCTACACTAAATTTGACACGGATTGAAGGAAACTCATTACAAAATAAATCAAATTTGTTACATTCCCTAAAGCTCTTATTACAGAAAATGCTTGTTCTATCGATTTTCTTAACATGAAGCTAACATTTTTATCTAAAACTCTACCTTTTAATGCATCCTACCTTAAAAATCATACACTGTGCGAAGCCTCGCTATGTTGCTGTAATCTTGAGACACACTCTCTGCTTCAAATTTCTTTTAAGTCCGCCTTGTGAAGAAATGTCATAATGACATATGTATGTCTAGGTTTTCTTGTACTTATATACTTATTTGACATTTGAACCTATGACTCATCTTTACTCTTCATCTGTGGCACTTAAAACCCATTTTTTGTTATTTCCCATTACCACTTTTATTTGCTTTTCATTTATTACAAATTTTCGTGAATAAACCACATTTCAATAAATTCTTTGGTTGTTTGTATTGTTGCATACGTCTGCCACATTATGGCATTATGAATGACTCGTTGTCTAAGCGTGGTAAATAATTAGGCCTTCAATTGTCATGTCATTATCGTTCATCTTTAACAAAATTTTAATTGTTTCCACTTCTTCATTGTTAAATTTTCTTTTCCTTCCATTTGGGGTAATAAACATTTTTGATGAAATATTTTTTTTATAAGACCATAAAATAGAATTAACAATAGTTAATAATAATGGGTACAAAGGCATGTAACGGTATCGTTCGGTTGCAATTGTTGTATTGCAGCGGTGTCCATATAGCGAGAGCGGGACACTAATACTATTACTCTATTGAATTGCCTACCACTGTTGTATTTTTATCTCTTATAACACCCTTTTTCTTCAACAGCTTTCTCGATCCATGGATAATATGAGATGAGCTTCTCTTCCAATTAGTGGTGTGCTGCTTCGAATTTTCAATAAAAATAGGCGTGGCTGTACATTAGAGCGTATCACGGTGTATGGAGGAAAAAAAGTTGAAAATTTCCCCACAAGTTTGAACGCTAACCTTATGAGGTTTAAAAAAAAATTATTTTTCTCTATAATTTCTATTTTACGTTCGACTTGATACATTTTTCGAAAGGTATTGACCAAGGCAACATTTCTTCCATAGAAACTATAACTCCATCATGCCAACTTCAGTTTTTATTCTAATTTTACTAAAGCAAACACCCTGTATTTGAAAAAAAAATTGTTTACTGAAATTCGATAATATTCTTAATAACATATTCGGCAATTCTACTAGCTTACACGTTCTAGGAACTTTCTAAGTTCTTTTTGGTTTTAAATATATCGAACACCGAATTACTTCAAGGTAGATTGTTCGTGCACTCTTCTCAAACGACATTTTTTAGAAATAATGTTAGTAAGCGACTTTTTTAAATAAGTAATATTGCGAGCATAATATTTAAGTCGACACTTGTTTTACTATTCTTTTTTTTTAATACAGGGTGTTGCTTTTATATAAACTTAAACAAAAGCTAAGCTATCATGTTAGCTTAAAGACTTCTACAGACGAAATATAAAATGGATTAACACCTTTTCAACAATATATAGCTCTTTGAAATCAAAGTTAAAATATAAAACTTATAAGGAATTTAGTTGTTTTACAGGGTCCTAAAAAATAATTAGCTTTATTGAAATCGCCACAAAGTAAAAACTAGCCCCGAT
Organism: Merzomyia westermanni; assembly: GCA_949987695.1. Taxonomy (NCBI): domain Eukaryota; kingdom Metazoa; phylum Arthropoda; class Insecta; order Diptera; family Tephritidae; genus Merzomyia; species Merzomyia westermanni. Next base: position 29,929,814 of record OX465289.1, on the reverse strand, counting down.
CGAAAGATTTTAACCTTTTGCAGTAATAATAATAATAGGTAATACATTTTCTACTCATATAATGACGCACAAATGATTTTTATAGTTAAATTTACTAAATTTTTTTAATATGGGGTGTTGATTTTATATAAATTTTAAGGAAATAAACGAAATGTGACATGGGTTAAAACCTTTACAACAATACATCGCTCGTTAAAATTAAATTCCAAATAGAAAAATTATAAAGAAAAACTAATTTCTCTGTTTTTACAGGGTGCTGCAAAAAATCCATTTTTAAAATATCCAACAAGTAAACATCCGAAACGGCGGGGAATATTATAAACTTTTTTTGACGATAAGCTCTCTTGTACATGCTTTATGACGACTTCAAATGAGAAGTTTTTTATGTCAGCAATATATTCGGGCTTTTGCCGACTACTGTGGAGGGTTGGCGCGTTTTGGAAAACGTTTTTCGAAACTATTTTAAAGGTACCCATCTCGTCACTTGAATCTGAGACCTTCCTTATGGTGGTACAGCACATTACCACCAAAGTGATCAGAACTCTATGCTTATGCTTTTAATCAAAAGTACGTGTGACAGCTCGTTATAGTTCATAACTAAAATATTATGGCCCGCCGACCGTGAATATTTATCTGACCTTAACTTTTTATAGTTTACAATTTTTAAATTAAGTTATGTTGTGTTATGCTCTGTCATGTTTTGTAGGGTTATGATGTGTTATATTATGTTTTGTTGCGTTGTGTTATGTTAATTTATGTTATGTAACATTAAGTAAAGTTGTGCTGTATAAGCTTATGTTTAACTTAAAAATTAATCTGACCTTAACTTTTTATAGTTTCAAATTTTTAAATTAAGTTACGTAGAGTTATGATGTGTTATATTATGTTTTGTTGCGTAATGTCATGTTAATTTATGTTATGTTACATTATGTAATGTTGTGTGATATGAGCATATGTTTAACTTATTTTGTGTGATATTATTTTATATTGTGTTTTCATATGCAATCTATGTGACATTATGATACGTATGGCTATTTTAAACTATCCTATGCCTAAATATGTTATTCTATGCCATATTATATATGTTAAGTTATATCGTGTAGGTTCATTTAAGAACTGTCCTATGAGCCATTCAATTTCATTGAATTCGGACCACAATAACATTGGTGTTAGATGAGTTTGTTTTATGGAGCTATGTGAATAGAGTATATAGATCGAAATTGTGACGGAATACTTTCTTCTTTAACAATAGGTGAAAGTGCACAAAAGAAGTGACCGACTTCTTGTGAATGTCGTTAATGATGCGCCCGTGCTTCATCGGACCAAACAGCTAGTTCATGTATTACCAAATTTTATCGTTGTACAGACGTAGTTATTCGTCGCTAGCCAAGCCGTTACCTTTTACAGTGTCCTGTAAAGAAGCACGCTATCAGGATCTCCCTTCTAAGCATCGGGCTGTGATTTTTAACTTTGAGCTTTTGTGCCTCAAGGAGAGATTATTAGAAATCGAAAGGACAAAGGTGGATAGAAACAGAAAGACGCATTGGTTAGATGGGGTAACTTACTAGATTCCACGAAGTCTTACGCGCCAAGCAGGTACAGTACTTCAACGTTTACGTATCCGTCATACGTCGAAGTTTAGAGCAAAATCTACTTTGCCGTATCGCTCCAATCTGTTGTTACGAACACAAACACTTGCATTCTACTTATCTGTCAGTTTTTTAACGTACTGCCGTATCGTATCTGCTTGGCGCATAAGTACCAGCATGGATATGATGTACGATTCCTATAAATTTCGAGGATTTTATGGATCGACTAAAATATGCCCGCTTTCAAGTTATCAAGTCAGTTAAAAACCGGTCCAAAAGCAACTTCTTAACACAATGTGATGTCTACGTGGTCAAATAAGTTGTATATCATTTCGGGGCGAGCATTGAATGTTGTAAATACACGTGATTGGCAAGGTGGGATTCTTTAAACCACGAGCCAAGCTTTATGGGCAGTGGTGATAACTTATACTAGACCTCTTTAGCGGTTGGTGTTGCAAAAAAGGGTGATGTGGAGCTTTATGGCCGATTATTTGGAACGGAGCGTGTTGGATACGTGTCAGAGGGACAAAGGACACACTGGCAGCATCTACCTGGCTAGTATTTTTGTTGCTCCAACAAAACATGGTTTCTCTTAGTAACATTCTTATATCGGGGAGATCAGCTTTCGTTTAAACGAGGAAATGAATTTTCTTATGAAGGATTCAGGCACTGTGGTTACTTGGCTTCAAAACAGGCTTCTAAGCTTGTTAAAAAAAAAGAAAAAAAAAACGTTGCACATCCCATCCAGCGAGCCCGTAAACCAAGTACTTACAATTTTATCGGCTATTCACTTTAGCTTCATTTAAAATAATTGCAGATGAAGTTGAGCGTACGAAATTAAGCTCCTTTTTCAGCTGCTCCAAGTACATGTCCTATTCACTTGAAATGGCCATAAACTATTATCAATGGACACTAGAGTTGTCCACTCCATTTCAAATGTTGGTTATACAAATTTTTTTAAGTGGGCTTATCGTTCTGCTTGACTTATCACAAAGATATTTTTTATGGTTTGAGCAAACTATTGATGTGCCAGAAAATTGTTAAACGAATATTAAGAGTTTGTGGCGAATATTAAGTTTGATTTCAGTTTTAGTTGAGGCACATCAACGATATACATTAGGGTACACCTCAATTTGCAACTTTGTCTTACAAAGCAGGAATTTTCCTAGAATAGTTTATCAGGTTATAAAAATGTGATTTCTGAAGTTATTTAAATCCCCTTTTAATAAGGATATACGTAAAAACTTGATTAAAGTTTAAAAGAATTAGCAGCTGTCACGATCCATGGCACACCCTAATAAACATCACGTCTGTATGTATGTACTTATGATGAGCTCAAGGTTCGCTACTTGAGTCTTCTGTATGTCACACTCAACCCTTTGCATATGGAATTAAGAACATAAATCAACGATCAAGTGACAATTGATGTCGGTACCTGTGAAATTCATTTCAATTCGTTTATTTGAAATAAGAGCATGGGTTGTTAGACCCATACATGAAAAAACTGAATTCGTACATGAGTAAATATGTATGTACAGACAATATAATAGAAGTGAAAATAAAACGGATATCGTTCAACGAAATAAGAACCTGTGATTTTTAATATTTTTCATTTATAATATAGCGAATCCAATAACAGAAATCATAAAAAAAAAATTTCAAAGTTTACACAAATTTCCGGAAAGTCAATTAAACTTTAAAAAATGGCCTCAAGGAGAGATTATTAGAAATCGAAAGGACAAAGGTGGATAGAAACAGACAGACGCATTGGTTAGATGGGGTAACTTACTAGATTCCACGAAGTCTTACGCGCCAAGCAGGTACAGTACTTCAACGTTTACGTATCCGTCATACGTCGAAGTTTAGAGCAAAATCTACTTTGCCGTATCGCTCCAATCTGTTGTTACGAACACAAACACTTGCATTCTACTTATCTGTCAGTTTTTTAACGTACTGCCGTATCGTATCTGCTTGGCGCATAAGTACCAGCATGGATATGATGTACGATTCCTATAAATTTCGAGGATTTTATGGATCGACTAAAATATGCCCGCTTTCAAGTTATCAAGTCAGTTAAAAACCGGTCCAAAAGCAACTTCTTAACACAATGTGATGTCTACGTGGTCAAATAAGTTGTATATCATTTCGGGGCGAGCATTGAATGTTGTAAATACACGTGATTGGCAAGGTGGGATTCTTTAAACCACGAGCCAAGCTTTATGGGCAGTGGTGATAACTTATACTAGACCTCTTTAGCGGTTGGTGTTGCAAAAAAGGGTGATGTGGAGCTTTATGGCCGATTATTTGGAACGGAGCGTGTTGGATACGTGTCAGAGGGACAAAGGACACACTGGCAGCATCTACCTGGCTAGTATTTTTGTTGCTCCAACAAAACATGGTTTCTCTTAGTAACATTCTTATATCGGGGAGATCAGCTTTCGTTTAAACGAGGAAATGAATTTTCTTATGAAGGATTCAGGCACTGTGGTTACTTGGCTTCAAAACAGGCTTCTAAGCTTGTTAAAAAAAAAGAAAAAAAAAACGTTGCACATCCCATCCAGCGAGCCCGTAAACCAAGTACTTACAATTTTATCGGCTATTCACTTTAGCTTCATTTAAAATAATTGCAGATGAAGTTGAGCGTACGAAATTAAGCTCCTTTTTCAGCTGCTCCAAGTACATGTCCTATTCACTTGAAATGGCCATAAACTATTATCAATGGACACTAGAGTTGTCCACTCCATTTCAAATGTTGGTTATACAAATTTTTTTAAGTGGGCTTATCGTTCTGCTTGACTTATCACAAAGATATTTTTTATGGTTTGAGCAAACTATTGATGTGCCAGAAAATTGTTAAACGAATATTAAGACTTTGTGGCGAATATTAAGTTTGATTTCAGTTTTAGTTGAGGCACATCAACGATATACATTAGGGTACACCTCAATTTGCAACTTTGTCTTACAAAGCAGGAATTTTCCTAGAATAGTTTATCAGGTTATAAAAATGTGATTTCTGAAGTTATTTAAATCCCCTTTTAATAAGGCTATACGTAAAAACTTGATTAAAGTTTAAAAGAATTAGCAGCTGTCACGATCCATGGCACACCCTAATAAACATCACGTCTGTATGTATGTACTTATGATGAGCTCAAGGTTCGCTACTTGAGTCTTCTGTATGTCACACTCAACCCTTTGCATATGGAATTAAGAACATAAATCAACGATCAAGTGACAATTGATGTCGGTACCTGTGAAATTCATTTCAATTCGTTTATTTGAAATAAGAGCATGGGTTGTTAGACCCATACATGAAAAAACTGAATTCGTACATGAGTAAATATGTATGTACAGACAATATAATAGAAGTGAAAATAAAACGGATATCGTTCAACGAAATAAGAACCTGTGATTTTTAATATTTTTCATTTATAATATAGCGAATCCAATAACAGAAATCATAAAAAAAAAATTTCAAAGTTTACACAAATTTCCGGAAAGTCAATTAAACTTTAAAAAATGGCCATCAAAATCTTCAAATTTTTTGGCATAATTTTAAAAAAACTTTTGAGTACGCAGTTATGCAAGTTAGAACTCGCTCAAAAATTTCCCTAAATTTTCATATTTTTTTTCATCAAGGGCGTTGAGTGATTTCTTCAATACAACGCCTGAAGAAAAATTTATTTTCTATGTATAATAATACAAAAAAATTACATAATAAGCTTTTATAAAATAAAATAAAAAAAATAAATTAAAATGTTCTATGGAAAAAAATACCCAACATACTTGACAAAAAAAATTCTAAACATTCAGGGGAAATTTTTATCAACTTCTAACTTGCACATTAAAAAATTGAATGTGCTATAAAACTGCCTAAAAATATTGAAATTTTGCTGTAAGCTTTGACATTTCTTTTTATACGGTTTCTGTTATCGAATTCTCTATACTATTTTAAATGAAATTAATGAAAAAACAAAGCTTCTTTTTATTTCGTCGAACGATATCCAATTTAATTTCACTAATATTAGTTTGAACACAACTGTAAATAAATTAAGATAGCTTTGAGATTTTCGGCAGCTATTTGCCTTATGCTAAAAAATTGCGATTCAAAGTTTAATATCAATCGAATGGATGCGAATTTTGGCAACTATAGAAAATATAGGTAGAGTATGTTGTGATTCAAAATAAAACTTACACACGTTTTCCATGCATACAAATTTCCCGCCTACTTTCCTTTTTTCTAAACATTAATATGCATGCCGCACAAATGCATTCAACATTCTGAACACCTCTCTTCTAAGAACTCTATTAAATCTGGTTTAGAAAATCATGAGAAAATGTATTGGTAGTCATTTGTTGTCTTCAAATTATGTTCAAATCCATTAAACAATTTGGAATTTCCGCTGAATTTCTTCTTAAGCGCCGGCGCTAAGCCTTGGAGGCGTTGAATATTTTCCATTGTTTTGACATGAGAGCGAATAAAAAGGAATTATAAGGATGACAGCGAAGTACATTTTCTTACATATTTAGTACTCCAGGAGACATACAAACATATGTGGGTAAATAAGAATGTGCGGGGGAAAAAGGTAATATGAGCGCTAACTACCAGTGTCATGAGCCATAAATCATTGGATTCAAATTTTTTCAAATGTGGAAGTAATAATCAATTCCAAAAGGTTGAAATATGAGAAGATATGTAGGAGTGCTATTTCGTTTAAACAACCAAGGATCATGGTGAAGTTTGAAACACCTGAAACTCCCAAAAGAAAGTGGTCCAATTCACATGGCACTGTCCTAGGAAGGTACCACCTACTCCATCTCGGAGTACTCCTTTTTTGCTTCTGAGTATTCGTGGAGCACATGCGTGAGAGTACTTTCAAAATGCTCCCAAAATATTAATCCACGTAGTATTCAACAACAAAGCGAGAGAGAGATTTCTTTTGAGGACTACCACTATTCGCTCACTTTGTTGTTGAAAACTCCGTGAAGTAATCTCTTGGGATCATTTTAGACCACATTTATTTCTCTTCATATAATTTCCTAGATTCTTCTATCTTTCGTTTCTTCCCTTTCCTTGCCCGTCCTTTTTCTATACAGTACCCTTTGTCAATTTAATGCCGTCCTCTGTCTACTCTTCCACTACACCGATGTCCTTACAGTCAAATATTTAGGTAGTCAGCTATGTAAATGAATACTTCATTAAGTTTTCTTTGTCCTTTTTTAAAGTTTTTTGCGGCTTTCTTCCATTATCCACCATTTTTGCTGATGACAAGCCATCAGAATTACAACATCAAGTATTTTTATTGTTTAAAAAAGAATGGTTATGGTTGGCCCAAAAAGCATCAAATTGTATCTTTCTCATGCTGCATCAGCAATTGTCCTGTAAATCTGCATGTGACGAGACATTGAGACTCTTAAATCTTGATTATCGGCAGGGGGTGCAAATATATGTACATGGGTCAGATATCAATTTTAAATGTTTGAATACATCGATTTGTAAGGTATATCGCTAATGGGTACAGAGTTGCATTATAAT